>AP024999.1:0-2543858 GCA_020887355.1 Coccomyxa sp. Obi
AAACCCTAAACCCTAAACCCTAAACCCTAAACCCTAAACCCTAAACCCTAAACCCTAAACCCTAAACCCTAAACCCTAAACCCTAAACCCTAAACCCTAAACCCTAAACCCTAAACCCTAAACCCTAAACCTAAACCCTAAACCCTAAACCCTAAACCCTAAACCTAAATATAAACCCTAAACCCTAAACCCTAAACCCTAAACCCTAAACCTAACCCTAAACCCTAAACCCTAAACCGGCCCAATGAGGTGGCCGCTGCGCATGCTAGAAGGTGGGACGGCGAGGGCCGTTTAGCCGGCCCTGTTTGGCGGCCACTGCGCATGCTAGAATGTGGGCCGGCCAGGGCCGTCTGGCCGGCCCGATTTGGCGGCCACTGCGCATGCTAGAATGTGGGCCGGCGAGGGCCGTCTTCCGGCCCAGTCTGGCGGCCGCTGCACATGCTAGAATGTGGGCCGGCAAAGGCCGTCTGGCCGGCCCGGTTTGTTGGCCGTTGCGCATGCCAGAACGTGGGCTGGCCATGGCCGCCTTGCCGGCCCGGTTTGGCGGCCGCTGCGCAACCCAGTTTGTGGGCCGGCCAGGGTCGCCTAGGCTGCCCAGTTTGGCGGCCGTAGCGCATCCCACTTTGTGGGCTGGCTAGGGCCGTCTAGGCGGCCCGGTTTGGCGGCCGCTGCGCATCCCAGTTTGTGGGCCGGCCAAGGCCGTCTGGCCGGCCCGGTTTGTTGGCCGCTGTGCATGCTAGAATGTGGGCCAGCGAGGGCCGTCTAGGCGGCCCAGTTTGGCGGCCGCAGCGCATCCCAGTTTGTGGGCCGGCTAGGGCCGTCTTGCCGGCCCAGTTTTGCGGCCGCTGCGCATGCTGGAATTCCAGCACTGCCGGCCCACATTCGAATGTGGGCCGGCCAAGGCCGTCTTGCCGGCCCGGTTTGGCGGCCGCTGCGCATGCCAGTTTGTGGGCCGGCGAGGGCCGTCTGGCCGGCCCGGTTAGGCGGCCGCTGCGCATGCCAGAATGTGGGCCGGCCAAGGCCGTCTGGCCGGCCCGGTTAGGCGGCCGCTGCGCATGCCAGAATGTGGGCCGGCCAGGGCCGTCTGGCCGGCCCGGTTAGGTGGCTGCTGCGCATCCCATTTTGTGGGCCGGCGAGGGCCGTCTAGCCGGCCCATATGTCGGCCTACTTCGAGCCGGTGTGCATCGGAAGCGAACTCCCACCGACTTCTTGACACGAAGCCACAGCGCCAACTCGATTCCCGAGCTTTCGGTGGTTGGCCTTTAGACCTTCAAGCCCTCCATGAGTCCATATCTGAAAAGAAAACAAAAAAAAACAAAAAAGAAAAATTGCGTCAGCCGGGAATCGAACCCGGGTCTCGTCCGTGGCAGGGACGTATTCTACCACTAGACCACTGACGCTCCTTGATACAAGTTTTCTTTTTCCATAACCTATAGATGCTTTTAGTCCTCGGCGAGGACTCCTCGCCAACACGGGAACTTGGTGGAGGCAGTGCATCGGACACTTTTACATCGTCGACATCTCGACTGTGACGACACAAACGGGCAGCGGCCGCCTAACTGGGCCGTCTAGACGGCCCTGGCCGGCCCACATTCTGGTATGCGCAGCGGCCGCCTAACCGGGCCGGCAAGACGGCCCTGGCCGGCCCACAAACTGGGATGCGCTGCG
The DNA here is from genome assembly GCA_020887355.1 of Coccomyxa sp. Obi. NCBI lineage: Eukaryota > Viridiplantae > Chlorophyta > Trebouxiophyceae > Coccomyxaceae > Coccomyxa > Coccomyxa sp. Obi. Next base: position 1,669 of record AP024999.1, read on the forward strand.
GCCGCCAAACCGGGCCGGCAAGGCGGCCCTCACCGGCCCACCTTCTAGCATGCGCAGCGGCCGCCTAATGGGACGGCTTGGCGGCCGCGCCGGCCCACTTCTGGAATGCGCAGCGGCAGCTTAATGGGACGGCTAGGCGGCCCGCGCTGGCTCACTTCTGGAATGCGCAGCGGCCGCTTAATGGGCCGGCTAGGCGGCCCGCGCCGACCCACTTTTGGAATGCGCAGCGGCATCTTAATGGGACGGCTAGGCGGCCCGCGCTGGCTCACGTTTCGAATGCGCAGCGGCCGCTTAATGGGCCGGCTAGGCGGCCCGCACCGACCCACTTTTTGACCGATCTTCTCTTTGTCTTGTCTGTATCCCATATTGCAGGGACACTCTGACATATCCAGCCGTCTTCGTAGCTTCCAGCACGCAGGAAACTGCAGCGTCTTACATAAGGAACTCCTATCGGCTTTCCTCTCTCGCCTTACGCGAGTCTCAGGACTGCAAAAATTTGTGTTGCATCTGGTCCCAGCAGATGGATTCGAAGGTCAGCGCCGCTGTCGCACTCTTGGTTACCCTTCTGGCCATCGGCGCTTCCTTTCACTCTGAGACTTTAAGGGCAAAACTTACGGGAAGGCCTGACTCATACCCAGTGGATTTCCAACATGTTGCAGAAAGTCTTTACCGGCAAGGGTTCCTGTGGAAGATTCCCGGGGGTCCAAGGCGTGGTATTTTGGTCGATGTCCATGTCTTCCTCGTCAAGATTGGCCAAGACTACATCCTTGTGGATGTGGGTGCACCAGGCGAAGAGTATGAGCAGATTGTATCTGCCGGATTACAAGAGGCTGTGAAAGACGGCGAACTTCGCTGGGTCATATGTGAGCCCATGCCCATGCACTAGCTCCAGATCTGGTCAAGCAAGATGAGAATGCGTTCATGTGAGTCATGTCTTACAACACTTTCTGAGGGAAGCACATGTTCTGGAGCTAAACTATAACCTGGCATTCCTGCTGCTACATAGTGACCCACGGTCACATCGACCATGTCGGGGCCCTTGAAGCGCTGGTGAAAGAGTACCCCAAAGTGCAAGTCCTGTTTCACGAAGCAGAGGCGCCGTTCCTCACAGGTGAGTCACCCACGCTGTTACTGTGTGACCTTTAAAATGCAGGCAATATACAATGGCAACGGAGGCGACCTTCAGTGCTGTGGTGCATTCTTCTCGCACATTCTTGCAATGGATCTGCAGATGACTGATGGCTCACTCAGTCAATGGCAGCCTGTGTGGGACACTTGCACAGGGAATGCTGACTACAAGGACATACCAGCTGACGATCCTAAGTACGCGGCATCAAGATTTGATGTCAGCTCTGCTTTACCAGCCTCGCGCGTGCTGCTTGTGAGAGGTGACTGCTTGAGGTTGCGGATACAAGGCCTTCATCCTGCAGCGAGTAGAGATGTGTGGATGATGACTTTCTCCCGTGAGGTGGTTGCTGTCATGGTGTATTTAGGAACGAATGGCGACATTGCCGATGCAAAAGGGCCGTCTGGGCAAAAGCCAGCATGGCCTTCACCCAGAGGCATCATCACTTTTCATCACGGCCCTGGTCATGCTCCAGGACATGTGAGGACATCCGCTCGGCATGTGCTGCATGGCGCCTGTGTTGCTGCCTCTCGTCTAATGTCTGCTGTTCTAGATGACCCAGGGTCACCCCAGAAAGTTGCGACTGCACCATGACTTGCAGCCTTGGTCTACAGGTATCCTATTTGCATATACCCTCGGGCAGTCTGGTTGCCGGCGATGTGTTTGGGAACCTGGGAAACCCTCCGAAGATCACTCTTCCCCCTTCAGGTGCTTTCTGCCGCAAAAACTGCCGCAAAAACACGCCCTCTTGGCCCCTACACTTGGGGCACCTGCTGCATTGTGTGGGTTTGTCGATTGCAGGTTTCCACCTCAACTCGCATACGTTGTACTGCCATGTTGAAGCTCTGTTTGACCCAAGCATTGAGACTGAATGATGGTGATATGCGGTGCAGTATACACGCCGAACGTGACAGAAGCACGGCTAAGCTTGGTCAGGATAGCAGAACTAGATTTCCTGAAAGCATTCTGTGCGCATGACCGGCTGGAGGGCGTCACAAAGAATGATCTGCAGCAATTCACGCAGAGCCTAGACATTGATCAGTAATGGCACTCTGCCTGTATCATATTGTGAATGCTCTTGTCAATGAGCAATGAATGCATGTGTTGGTAAAAAGAATTGCAGCAACCCACGGCCTTGTGATAATGGAAATACTATTGCAGTGCTACTTACTCGGGTACTAAATGCTGTACCTGAGTGATTAGACCTCGGAGGCTGGCTGTAAGAAGTTCAAACCCTTTTCCGAGAGGAGTCAAGTAATGTGAAATACCAAACATTCTCAGCCGGCTTGGCCTGGTTGGAAATTTTACAGCTCATGATAAGCAAGGGAACAATGCCTTGCTTTTTCAACATCACAGTGCTCTCTACTACTGTACAAAGCCCTGCTTGCTCCACGCCCAATCACTGAAGACCTCTTTATTAATCTCAGCAACGCCAGCAGCTGTCATGCTCATACTGAAAGCAAAGCTTTCAACTCCCCCTTTGTGTGCATCTCCTCCACAATGTCTGCTCCGCCCACAAACTCCCCATTGATGTACAACTGCGCAGAAAGCAAGATTTCCATCAGCACCTCTCATGGCGGGTAGCACATCCCATCACATGAAGCCAAGCAGATCTCAGCAGCAAATGCAGCCCATAGACAAGAAACTGCCGTCAGTCAGCACCCACGACCCAGCTGAGGAAGACAGAGAGGGTGGCAGTTCCCTGCTAAAAGTTCTCAGCCTGAACTACAGCGACAGCACTCCCACCTGTGGAATGGTGGGCCATTGGCTGTACGACTTGATCGCTTCTCTCAACCCCGGATTGTATGTCTCATCCAACACATTCACCTGCAGCCACAAGGTTGAGGACACTCAGCTCCGACCTGCACAGGAGGCAACCTCCTGAAAATAGGCTCCTTAGGATCACAAAAGAAAGTCAAAAACAATCAAAATAGTAATTGTGCATCCAGGTAGGAAATCTAGCAGAATAATAATTTGGACAAGAAGAACGCAATTGCAGAGGACTCACCACTTCATATGGTGCACGTACTTCGTTGAGGATGCTGAGGACCTTGTGCGAGAACCCACACTGTGGCTGCGTACGCGTCCCTTTCACAAATGCCACCACCTGCAAAGCGAAGCATCCAATTGTCAGAGCAGAAATGACTGCAAGGTCACGCTGAAAAAATTTGCATTCTAAGTTTCCCAACACTGTCGACAAGCTGCACTGTGCTGGCTTACTGCTCTATCTTCCAGACTACTTTACACTTACACAAACCGAACATGCAACACCCGCGTATCCCAGTAGTCTGATACAGCCACTCAAGCATCATCCCTTGCAATTGCCATTTCCAAACTGTGGCTGGGGCCACAGGAGGGAACATCAGCTGCAAAGTGCGCACCTTGTTGTCCTTGACAACCTGGTCAATGAGGGCTTCAATGGAGCAGGTGAGATCCTGGACCCCCTTGCCGGGCGTTAACTTGATTTCCGGCTTGGCCGCACTGCGCCGGATTGCCCATGTTGTGTTTCCTTTGGCATTTCCAGGCGGCACCTCCCCATTTGCCGTCACTGCACAGCCGGAATGTTTCTGCTGAGATCAATGCAATCAACTTTACAACTCTGACCGCTGGCAGGAGTTAATCCCTCAGTGTGCTGCAAACTGGCACATCCTAGGCTTTTGACATGTACCATGGCAGCAAGGACAGTAAAACAACATGTCCATCACAGGTTGTGACAGCTTGAGGCATAAAAGCAAGTATGGCGGCAGGTACCGCCAGCTGAAACACGGGTGTACAGCGCATGAGCCAAGGCGTCCTGCCATGCAAATGAGGTCATTGCCATGCGGAAAGAAGGGAAGAAGGAGTTACCTGCTGCCTGGACCCACTCCTGCCACTTGGCTGTGAGGTCCTCTCGCGTGGCGCTCGCAATCACCTCATACCTGACCGAGTGTGTCAGATCTGGCAGCTCCTGAATGTGGCTGGCGATGCTCACTGCTATCTGCAGTACAAGTTCGGTGTCGTCTCAAAGTACATGCCTAAGGAAAGCAGTAGTAGGCAAAAGGTGCCCAGGGTGATCGAGCCAGATCAACGCCCACGAGTCGAGCAGACGAATGTGATCCTCACCTTCCTGGAAAGGCCTATGTACTGCAGTCTGCCATCGGGTGAATAAACTGCATAGACCCCGGCTGCAGCTGGAAACTCGGTGAGCTCGCCTTTTTCTTGTACACGCTGTGCTTCTGCAAAGGAGGCATGCTCTGTGCCTGCTGCAGCTGCTGTCACCATGCAACGAGAGATGCCTCGGCACGGGGAAAGAACAGGTGTAGTTCGCTTGTCAGCCCTGTTTTTGATCAAGGGAGCCCGTCTGCGCAGAGCGAAAGGTGCAAGGTGACTGGAACAGCGCATGTCCACTGGCGGATTGCCACTCTGCATCCTTCCGGAATACATTACTCCCAGTTTCTTCTACCAGCAGAATACCTGTCGATTGAAACGTCGGCCTGTTCGAGTTCTTTTTCGTGTCCAAAAAGTAGCATGCTTGTGCACGTGGGAGAGGAGCCTGAATTGGCGACGCGTTGCGGATCAGGGATTCCGATGGCGGGATCCTCGGAGTTGGATGCAACCCCGAACACCGTGATTTGAAACAAGAACTTAACGTGGCAGATCGCAGGCTAGGACAGGATGAGTGCAGCGCATTCCCTAGGGGTATCGCTATTTGGAAGCTCAAAGGCCATTGCAGTTGGTGCGCGTCATATCAGAAGACCCAAAGCTGCGCGATGCCGCTCAATGATGCCTAAAAATAACAACATCAGTGTGCAGTCTGCAGCATCAAACTCACAGACCACTTCAGAGTCCTGGGAGAAGCAGGTTCTGCTGTTTGTAACAATCTGCCCGTTAGCGTACATGTTCCCAGCGACAGGGCAAGCAGCAGCACAGGCGAGTGCAGGCTTGGCAGAAGATTTTACGGTTCCTCTTCTTCTCTCCACCTTAGTTGCGGGAGTAGTATTTGGGGCTTTCAATGACAAAGGAACCAAAAGAATCCTCGAAGAGCAGGTCTCCGGTATCAGGCACGTCAGTACACCTTCAACTTTGTTGATTTGCCGGGCGTCTATCCATGAGAATACACGTCTGTAATATTGCCCAATCGTGCCAATTGCGAGCTCTCCTTGAAATCGAAAGCCTCAGCAATCAGCCATCTCACTCCACTGTATTTTGTGTGCTGTAATGGCTTGTTCTGCTTACAGCGACACTTAAATAGCATCGCATACTAATAAAAACGCTTTCACTTCTCGCAGCAGCACAACAAGAGAGGGAAGCGGAAAACCCACCCTGGCTTCAACATCCAGACCTATACAGGCTCAGGAGGAAGACCTTCACGCTGCCATTGCTGAGGTCCCAGCTTCTGCCAGCTCAATGCTAGCAGCCACAGCAGAGGCAGTGGCACCGCAGACATCTTCAGAGACTCTTCAGAAGCGAGTCGAGTCTGTTGATGGCGCTGTGCTCGCCACAAGCACCGGTACAGTCACAGACAACAAGGTGACAGCTGCTCCAATTGCAGCTGCCGAGGGTGTGGACACCCAACTGGAGGCTCTGCCCATGTTGGAGGCAAAGGCAACGTCCTCAGGTAGCCACAGCTTTCATCACCTTCGATTATTGCCATTTCACACGTTGAAAGCGTTGTCTGCAAGAGATCAAGTGACAGCATGCACCTCTATAGATCATCTGCTTCATGTGTGTCCATTCAGCCGCAAGGTATGCATGTAGTAAATCCACATGCTTTTGCTTTCAGGCTTACTCATTATAGTCTTTACTGATCTCCTAGAACCAAGAAGCGATGGTCTTCATTCCGCAGATGTCCACGCCACCAGTGATGCCGCTGCAACAGTCCCTGTCGCTGCTGCAGCGGTGGCAACCACGCCAGACACACCTATGGCTCCTACACTGACAGCTCCATTGGCGGCAGCCGCTAAGCCGGCCGGCAAGCAGCAGCGCGGCGAGTCCATCTTTGACCTTGCGGTCGGTTCTCATTGCATCACGGCAAACTTTTGGAGCCTTACATGGGAACTGGCATGATGCACTGCACCAACACAAGCTCTTGAGAGAGCTCTGCAGCTGTGTGTCAGCATCTGGCACACCACTACTGAGATCTGAGAATTTTACAGCCCTTGATGTCCAGTATTTGTGTTATCAACATGTCTAGATGGGTGCCTCGAGGTGCCTGCATCTATCAGCTCACTGAGATCGCACTGGAGCATCAAAATGTTGAGGGTGCCCACTTGACATGAGCCTTGCGAGCTCCTTGGAAAAGGTTGGAGTCTCAAAAACTGGGTAATCCTTTGCAAGGCGTCCTCTTAACGGGAAATGCATGCGCAGGCGGAGACTGCGCGGCGCATGCAGGTGGAGTACGAGACCAAAGTGGCCGCGATAAAGGCGGAGGGCGAGCGCCGCCGCGAGGCCGAGGCGCGCCGTCGGCAGCAGCGCTACGCCACGCTCGACCGCCTGCAGGCCGCTGCTGCCACCCAGGTCCGGAAATTTTTCTCCCCCTTGTTTTGTACTTAAGGGTTAAGGGCAAAGGGTTGAGGGGGTAGGGTTTTCACACTTACCCCAGGGCGTAATGGTTAAAGTTATTTGATGTTGGGACATGGATGTTCAGTTGTCTCTGCAGGCTGGAGCTGCCACCCAGGTCGGGAACATTTCCGCTTAGGGTTTAAACCCTAATCAAAACCCTAAAAGGGAAAAGTCCGTATAGTGTTCACCCCTACCTTGGGGCATGATTTTTAGATGATGTGTCGTTGGGACATGGATGTTCATGTGTTCCAGAAGCTGCCCGCTGCTGGACAGGTCAGGAACGGCCTTGGATGTTGTGCTTAGGAAAGTCTCTTGAGGTTGTTCGCAAGCCCACCCGGGGACTGGAAAGTTGGAGAAACTTATTTTGCAGTCGCTGCATGTGTCGCATGGATTTGACCCATGCACCTGCGCGGACATTTATGCTTGGATCTGTGAGAAGTTCTTAATGCCTGTAATTTATTAGGCTATCAAACCCTGAGCACACGACAATCGTCCAGAGGATTACCATGAGACCCCTTGCTTGTGTGTGCAGGCATCAGCTGAGAGCACTGCTCAGGAGCACTCACAGGCAAGTCTCGCGCCATTGCCTCTGCATCAAAGCAAGTGTTTGCAACCTTATTGGCCTGTCCAAGTGTTGTCCGAATGTCACTCCCTGACTCTTGCAAGTGCACACTTGCACATGAAAGGTTCTGTGTTTTCATCGCATCCTTTTTTGGGAGGTGGGCATCTTTTGTGAAAGAAGATGTTTCTGAATCAGTGTGATCTGGCCAAGTACTACAAGTACTAAATGAAAAGGCTAGTGCATGGATGATGCAGGGGCCTCTGGCGCGCCTGATGGCCCTGTTCATGGCGCTGTGGGCATGGCTGAAGGAGCGCTTTGGTGCAGTCTTCACACGCACTAGCAACAGCAGCAGTGCTGCCAGCGCTTGAACAACTAAAATGTTCGGAATGTCGCTGCCTCCAGAAAAGCAAAATGGTATATACATATATGGTTCAATGGCGGATGCAGTGGCTGTGGGGTGTTCTGTCATCGATGTAATCGCTTTCTTCTTCTTCTTGCATGGCTTGGCTGTAAGTTTCAGAACGGGAGATGTGATGGTGACATAAGTCCTAAGACAGCACAGCCGTTTCTTGTGAATGTGCTCAAGGATGTATTTGGAAAATGTCTTTCCATGCAGCGGTGCAACATCTTAAAAGTTGTCAGTGCCTTGAATCCTGATCAGGCTGTGCAGATGCCTTGGCAAACGAGGGGCTAGGGGTCAGCGTGCTCTCTTGAATGCTAATGTTTGCAATGGTGGAGATTCTCCCAACATTGAGTCATTGTTCTGTTGTGATTTTGTTTGTGCTGGGCGATCGCACTGGCAAAGGCGAGCAAGATATGAAGCGAAATAGCAATGGCAATGTCAAGAATTTTCAGTATGGTATGTAGAAAAACGTCCCTAGGCAAAGCTGCTGCTAGCGCTTTACAATGCATCAGTGGGTGTAATGACATTTGCGTGCATGCCTGTGCTGCATCACCCTGTATCTTGTGTAGTCTATCCCACACAACTCAAGTAGTGTCTGGGGTCTCGGGTGTCAACAATTGTCTTGATGATGGATGATGTGGGCTTAGTACTAAGTCTCACCTTTGTGCCCATGCTTGTCTTGCTCTGAGGTTGTGTGTCGGGACATTTGTACGAGCTTTCTTTGTCAGTGGGAGATTGCAGCTCATGTGCGTTGCGGAATTTTTTTTGGTCCTTTGTAGTTGTCTGCAAAGAAGAATACAAACACAATTGTAGTGACAGGCGTGCATGGACCGCGTGGTCCACTTTGATGTATATATTTACAAATTGATAACTTTGCCCACATTGCACTATTACTATCTGACAGCTGTTCAATCACCAATGTAAGCATCTGCGAACACAAAAGCAACTCGCTACAAATATAATACAGCTCCCGGCGTCACTGCACAAACTCTACTCAGAAGCAAAGAAAAGCTCAAACATTTCGATGAAATCCTCTTCTTTTCACAACTCAATGCGCTGCAGTTGCAGCACTTCAAATAAAACATACGCTCCTCGTGTGCTTCCTTGACCAAACAAATAATGTACACATGTTCCTCTCATCCATCCGTTTCTAAGCACGCTTGCTGCCTACTACGGTAGTATCCCCGTCTTCAAGCTTGTAAAGGGTCTTCCAGCGACTGTGCAGAAAATTGATCAACTGGTCGCATAGCAAGCTCAGTGTTGCCAGTTCACTGTATGTTCTTCTCATCTCTTTCAGCTGCTCGACAATGCAGCTGACCAATAATCTCTCTAGTCTCAATCAAGAGTAACCCAGTCATGACAGACCTTATCCACAAGTATTCACCTGACTTCTTACCACTGCAAGTTACCATTGTGCCACCTCACTGCCCATGAGACGATGCACAAGACAGCTCTCTCTGCACAAATTGTGGCCAAATGTGGCCATCCCACCCCTATCTACAAAATATGCACATTGTGGCCGCGCGCTGCACTTCCACAGGATCTCACACATCACGGCTACTGGGCGGATATTAACACGACACCTGGTCGAGGGGGTGAAACCATGTGCCGTGCCTAGATTTTCAATGCATTCACCCACGGCAGATGAGAACTGACTTGCCATGCCCGCAAACCTCTGAAAGACAGCCTGCCTAATTTGTCTGGAGCGAGCAAAATGCGCCCTTCTCAGCCACCCCGTTGAGACTGACATTGGAACTTGGCTCAATAATTTGCCCCAGCTACTATGCAACGTAGCAGGTTTCAGGACACGCTCTTGGCACCACTGCATATGTTGAAAGACAGCTCATGAACCGCTCACTCCTTCCGAAGGTGCAGCGACTTTGAGCGGGGAGAAATGTGGACAGATGTTGCTGGGATGTTGGTGATGCTCCAGCCAACCTGGTGCCGATCAGTCACTATCACTGATGAAACAGCTCCTCAGTGAAGCTGCAGTTTGCCATACTGCGGCCGCCAAGTGGTACGCGCCCTCACTAGCTCGTAGCAGCCGCTGTCGTCGCAGCGCCTCAGCATGTGCACAAACCTCCAGGCCACAGGACCACAGCCCAGTTACTTAACATTGATGGTCTGCTGGATTTAGTCTTATGGGCATCATTGCAAATGGTCCCTTATGACTGTCTGTCAAACTGCCATTCGAGGTGTAGAGTGCGAACTTGTCATTGTTTTTCACGCAGCGCGCTGAACATGAGCAAGGATGGTGACCTAGTGTGATAGATAAATAATAAAACAGAACTGCCGTTGTCATTCTTACCTGAGTATGCCGGTTCCATTCGTGTCCTCCTTGATGCGGCTGCCAATGGACTCCACTGTCTGCCCCGCCATGCACTCGGACTTGTAATCAATCTCCACCTGCAAGTGCCACAGGTGTCGCCATGTAAGCACATCAATGAACAAGAAGTTGTCTTCTTAAAGCTAGGATGGGCTATTCTGCACATAAAGCCTTCCTCAAGAATGTGTTTGCAGGCACCCCTGTCTGTCACTATCAGTCACACCCGCTTGTGGATATCCCCGGCTCCAAGCTTCAAGACAACAGGCCATTCTGGACTTTATGGGGCAGCCTCATGCACGGAAAGAGCTAGAAGCCTGATCACCTCATGCAGGCTGTAATTGAGGTAGACGTCTGCGGGGACAGTCTCGAGGGCCCATCCGAGGTAGGTGACATTGTTGATGTGGCCATTCATGTCCATGTCGCTGCGCCGCGCCACCTGCACCGGGCCCTCAATCTGCAGTGCACATGGAAGATCTTCAGGAAGCCTGAATGATGTCCTGAGAGCCTCTTCAAGAGAACACATCGCTGACAAGCTTCTTGCAGGGAGAATCACCAGTAGAAACACCCTTGTTCTACACGTCGAGGTTTGCAATATACTATGCAGCTGTTTTCATATCTGGAGGAAATGCGCAACACAGCCATCACTTGCTGCCTGAGCACATAGCAGGAGGGGTTCCTGAACCTCACCTCTGGAGGATCCTCAAGGTCTGGGATCTTTTGACGGACCTCTGCTGCCGGGAGCACATCCCTGCAAATCACAAGTTTCACGTACTGGCACAAGACAAAAATCCTGACACATCCAAACAGTCATATGCTCGTGAAGCTAATCAGAGACACAATAACGAAGGGTTGAGACATCGAGCAGATACCGCCGAAATATGTCAACAGCATGATTTGATCAAAGAGACAAACAACCAGTGTGAAGGAGATGGGGACAGCAAATGTCAAAAGTGCAAGCACACTGCATATAACAAGAAAAGTCATACCTGGAGGGGTGGGGTGCCAGGTACTCCATCTTGGCGCGCATCTCCTCGGGCATCTTTGAGAGCCGCCTCGTCAGCGTGTTCACCATCACCCATGTGCTGCGCACAGTCACCCAGACTTCAGCATCCACTCACATGACATGTGATCTTGATGCCTTTGCTGGACAGCAAGGTACAAGATCCTGCTCGCAAGAGAGGGTGAAAAGATATCTGACCTGATGCGCTAGAAGCAATGGAGGTGCGCATGTGCTCATGTCCTTTGGCAACATGTGACACATGTTGCCATGTGTGTCCTAACGGAGCGAGGATCTTTGCAACTACTACGAGGGGCCCTGCAGACCTCACCTGGTGGCGCGGCCGATTTCTTCGCCAGTGGACTGGTTGGTGAGGATCCAGTTGCGGCAGGCCGAGACACGGCCCTCTTCCTGAAACCAGGTCTCAATCTGCACCAGGTCCCCCCTGCATCCACAAAAGACCAGTGTTCTCAGAGAAGGGAATGTACAAGATATTCAATGAGGCAGGACATCTGCCTGTCACTGCCCTCTTTAAGGCTACTATGATAGAGGGAACATGGTGATGAAGTGCCCACCACTTTGGGTAGCTGTCCATCCTGATCTGCATCCTGGTCACAGCAAAGATGAGATGCCGCTCCACCATGAGGGGGTCTGTGGCATAGCCTGCATCTGTGCGGCCCCATAGCGCAACAGCATGGTTCCCTGCGACTTCCTGCAGCAGCATGCAACACTTGTGTCACATTTTACTTTGATAAAGGAAGCTTCAGAGATCGCCTGGCGACCGGGTTCACGAAATGCAGCCACCTATAAGGGACTTCTTTGCCAGAGATCAAAGCAGAAGGGAAGACCCAGACAGAAGGTGGTCCATTGTTCGCATTCACGTTTGTTTGAGCACAAATAGTCTCGTAGTTTCGTAAAAAATAATGTTCTCGCAGTGGTTTATTGAAGAATGGGAAATGCTTCCTGTACAGCACTCTTTACCAATTTGACTCAGCCAAAAGGACATAGACTTAGCAGGTTAGGAATATTCGGGACAACATACCTGCAACAGATTTGCAATCGTGACAATGGTGGTCTTCTGATCTGGCCCGACTTCGTAACCTCGGATCCGGTGCTCTTCCAAGAAAGCTGTGCCATCATCGGTCAGTCGCCCCGCTTCGCAAGGCTGCTGAGGGGCTTGGAGAGTCATAGGGCGCGCTTTACCATTTGTGATTCTCTCCTCTGATACCGCGGCCGACGCGCGGCAGATGGAGGGCCCGCAGACCTGGTACTGTGTCCGATTGTTCTGTCCTTTCAGGCTGTGCCTGGCCGCTGCCTTTGCGAGGGGGCTGTTAGGCATCAATGGCAATGCATTGAGTCTTTGCATTGTACTGAACATTGACATGTCGCTGAGTCCCTCGGAGACAAGTCAATAAACGACTTATTAAAAGCTGATGCAATGTCTTGAGCCCTAGGAGAAACGACCCAACAGCATGCAACAATTGTCTGATCAACTGAGACTTTGGACGAGCAAAACCCACAAGGATGCAGACAGTTGAAGTTCAGCTGGCCCAATGTATGCTGAGCAAATTAGTGTAACTCCAGGTGGACATGAAGGCATTCTTGTGTCGACGCTTGCTAGAGTGCGGGCAGAACGGCGTGACCTCCCGCTTGCATGCATCGCTTTGCTCGTAAAATGACTGGGGGATGAGAGCACATCTGATCAGCGCTAGATGGCTGGAATAGATGCAATCGCTTCTTCTTCTGACTGCCTGCAACTGACAGTCTCGGTGCCAATCGTGTCTTCCAGACATCAGCGTTTGGTGGAATGATGATGAAGACTTCCGGAAGTCTTCATCATCACATATATGCCCCGGATCCGGGGCATATATGTGGTTAATATGCACATGCATGGTCCCATAGAAACACCTACCGTGCCAACAATGCGCAATGCGATTCGATAATATCATGATCAGCCTGAGTACTGACTAATATAGTATACTAGTACTGTGAGTCAATTGCTAGTGTCATGAAGACCCACGGCGTGGGTCCCACGCAACACTGCGCAGCATGCATGCAGGCATGCCAGTGACCATTCACCTGGTCTTCCCTTACCCCATCACAGAACTTCAAGAATTTCCACGACAACCAAAGCAGCTCATGAGAGACATGGATAATGCATAAGCACAGGCCATCCATATATGGCAAGTGTAGCAAGTGAAACAGCATGTGCACAAGACAGCCGGCCCTCAAGGGCTCAGGGAATATTTTAACACCACCGCTTCTGCATGGACCTGGAAAGCCGCATGGGTGTACTGATCAGTACATGTCCTTGCCGCGAATGCGGTTGATGATGGCTGACGCGACCGGCACAATGAGGGAGTAGCCCAGCTGCGGGTAGTCGTGGGAGGTCACGCGCATGGAGACAGAGCCCGCAGACTTGGAGTTCAGGCTGCAGCGCGACACGACCTGCGTCTCATTCGTGGGCGAGAACTGCGCTGCCAGGTTGCCGGCAATCGCCATGTCATTGCGGAAATTCATGAAGGACGTGCCAGCCACCACCTGTTTGGCACCGGGGCCCCCATCAGCAATCCTGCACTTATTAACTGGCACCCACAAAAGAAAGGAAGCGGTAGTTGCCCAGGAGCTGCTCTTCAGGCAGGTCCGCGTAGACAACAAGACATATCTGCCCAACAAGACATATCTGCCCTCCAGCAATGTTCACATGAGGGAATTCAGAAATTAGTGCTGCCATGCACCTGTTCCCATGCACTCTGGCACCAGGACTTGAGACATGTGCAAAGGTGTCTGCTGCAGGTTAGGACAAGGACAGCGACAGTTTTGAATTAGAGCTTCCCAGGCAATGTAAGGTATTAGCACCTGGCAGATGTTTGCAACGAGAGGGGGAGCGACCGCACCTGTGAGCGCTGGTCATCTCCGAGGCGCAGCTTCAGCTCGGCTTGACCGGCAGTGGCATTCTCGCGGCCCATGCGCGTTTTGCATGTCATGCGGCCCAGCGTGGACACCAGCTTGGCCTTCTTGTGCAGCTTCAGCCGGTTCTCCACCTTCGCCCCGATCGCCACCGGGCCCTGCATGTGCACGACACCCTGCTCAGCTCCAAGTCGCCCATGACGACACTTTCAAGGGCTCATCCTGCAGCATGCAACCTGGGGCCAGTTGCTGTGTGCTTTCAGAATGCAACAGGCCTCAGGAAATTGGCAGCGGTAGAAGCTGCAGTCGGGCGTCCAGCAACACCAGCTGCTGTTCCAAGCAGACAGCTGGCTCTTGAGGCTGCTGGAGTAGGGACGCCCATCGCCAACATCATGGGAAAGTCTCTACTCCAGCGGCCTCAACGGCCAACGTCTGCCCGGAACCACTGCTGCTATTGCTGGACGCCCGACTGCAGTTTCTACCGGTGCCCATCAGGACTTGCAGCATTTTCAATGTTTGTTGTGCGAGGCAGCCTTTCCTATTTCTGGCGTCCGCACCTCCTTGATTGTCCTGTATCTCTTGATCTTAGGCCTGAGGCGTTTTTAAACATACAGCAATAACCCACCGCCTTGACCAGAAACTTTCTGGTGTGCGCTGAAAACATGGTGCAAGTCTGACAGCACTGCTCTTTATTCCAAAACATGCACAGAAGCGAGATAGCACGCGCCTTTGTGGGAGGCCCGCCCTCTTCCACGAGGCGCGCGATGGTGATGCCCAGGGCGGCCTTGTCGCGAGGGTGGATCTTCACGCGGGTCTCTGCACGCGCAGTGTAGATCAGGTCGCGCTGCGTGGTCATCACGTCCAGCGCACCCGTGCTCACCAGACGCGCGTTGTGGTACACTGACGCCTCCACATCAGCCTGCGTGCCAATTTTGGTTCATACTTTGACCAAGATATTGCATGGGGAAATTCAACAGTACGGTATATCTTCCTGGATCCATCTTCAGGGTCTTCAAATGCAGTACTGTGCAGTCACGCTATTCCGGCGCACGCTACCACACACCATCACCAATCTATCATGCAAAGCCAGCGCTCGCCATGAAGCACACCCTATGAAGCTATAGTGTCTCATTGCACAACTAATACACCCCCAATCCGCTCAGAGATCCCCCTGGAAATACGGCTTGTAAGAGAGGATACATGAGCCTCTTGGGATTGTAACAAGAATGGGCCAGTGTCGCACGTTGAGCATTTGCTGGTTCTTGTCTTTCTGCATCTGGGCCATGGCAAAGAGGGGGATGCCGCCCAGATACTGCCCCTTGCGCCGCAGCACGAGGCTGCGCTCAGTCGACAGCCCATCAATGCCATCATCGTGGTCCAGCCCTGTCGGCTCCACAAATGGCCTGCAACGCCGGACACAGAGCAATCTTAAGGATTTTGCTCTACTGCGAGGTGTATTTTACACAGTCCTTTGTGACATGGGGTCGATGGAGTGCCTTGGTATGGGGTCACTTAGCCTCCTCAAAAGTTCAAGGCAGTGGCATATACCTGAAACTCCGCAACTGCATTGATGATTGGGGACACAAAAGGACCAAGAACCATCAGAGAACGATTCTGTCCCCAATAGGAACCACAAAACAGAATTAAGGAATCTTCCTGTCCCCAGGAAGAACCAAGAATAACGTTTGTGGATGGGGACTCACAGAGTAAGCAGTAGCGGTGCGCTATGACATCGGCGTCCAAAAGTGGGCGGCAATGGCATCACATTTTTGGGGACAGAAAGAGCCAAGGAGAAGCTTGTGGATGGGGGCTCACCGGGCAAGCCAGCCGCCGGGCTGCTCAAGGAAGCGGTAGCGGTGAGCAGTGACATCGGCGTCAAAAGTAGGCGGCAGTGGCGGGTCGGGCGCCGGGATGGCCACCTGCGCGCCATCGTCTGCCTTGGCCTCCTCGCGCCTCATCTTCAGAAACTCGCGCCTCTTCCGCATCTGCAGCAACAACAGCACACGCTTTCATATGTTGGCACAGTGATAACAATAGTGGCCTACTGTTGTCAGACAAGCCTCATCCGCCAGCAGATTGTCTTGCTTGCTGGAGACCAGTGAAACCCACTTGTTTCACCTGCTTGCATTGATGTGCTTACTTGCAAATGACTCCAGCATACACATTTATCATGTTCAGATTTTAGTAAAGTGAGGCAGTAGCAGCTTCTTGATGTTGAATGCAGCGCAGAAGGCATAGTGATGCAGGAGCCACTGTAAGCTCGAGAACGCGGCCCTTTCATCCAGAAGCGAGGACAAGCAGCTGGCACTGAGAAGTGAGCCATCAGAGGCAGTCACCACCCACCTCGCGGCGGCGCTCTTCTTCGGTGGGAAGGGCCGCAATCTCATCCTCGCGCATGATGTCCCGCTCATCCTCCGGGTACTTGCGCGGCTGCATCCAGCAAAACCATGCATTGTTTTGCAAAAGCAGTGGCACCTCAATCTGACGGACCCTCACGTACAGCTCAGTAATTCAAGAGCCCAATCAGCAAGTGAAGAATAGAATGGATGCTGATAGTTTTAAACTCGAATAGATCTCCTCGTCAAAAGAGGAGAGGTGATGGCAAGACATGAAGTGATGCTAAATAAGACTGTTTGTACGTGCATTTTGCCAAGAATAAAACGTCACAACCGGGGGTAGTTGCCCGGGTATGGGTTCCGCGCACCTGCTTGGGCTGCACCATGACCGAGAGGAGGTGGGGGATGGGGGGCAGCCGCTGTCCACGCAGCATCTGCTGCAGCCGCGATGCCGGCCCTGCACAAGCAGCATATGTAAGTTGTACTGCAGCCAGTGGACATTGAACAACTCCAGCCACTTCTGTGGCGCCTATCCTTGCAAAATTCTCAATGCAGAAGGGTGCAGTATGCCAAACATACTGCTCTGAATGTGTCTAGCAGCCCTTGATGGGCGAAGGCGTATCAAGCTCCGAGCACAATCTGCTTTTAATTGAGATGAAAATTTCAAGCAAGGGACTCTGCTCTATTGTGAGTCATAATGGTGGAATTTCGACCGTCTCTCCACTCGATTGTCGCAAATGCAGGATGGCCGATAAGTACTTCTGCGCACCTGTGTTTGTGGCGGAGATCTTGAGCAGGTTGTCTGCATCGGACAGGATCTTGGAGGACAGGCACAGCAGCAGCATCTGCTGCTTCCAGGGGTTGCCGCTCGGCAGGACCGGCTCCCCCGCCGCATTTCGGCGGCAGTTGGGGTGGTTCTCTGCCGGCGCCAGTGGGTTCATCAGCCGCTGGTCCCCCGCAGCAAACCTGCAATGAACATGCACAAATCGCCTTGAAACATCCAACATTGTCCAAACCCTCCATGGGGATTATATAGAATACACAGCTTGAGCTTGATCCATATCGTCCAACTTGCGCAGAAGATGCTGTCTTCACATGCAGGGAGTGATAGAGAACTTTCAACAGTGTATGGCAAGAGTGGACATCAACATGTGGCTGCCACGCCAACTCAGGGCGTCTTCGGATGAAACATCGCACTTCAGGCACCTCCTCCTTACAGTGGAGTAGCGAATCACGATCAACCCTTACATGGGACTGGATCATCATGAACCTTACATGAACGGGAAACCAGCAATGCACGTGCATCAAGACTTCCCACGAATCCTTGATAAAGGGCAGAGGAGGAGGATAACACGTCCTGGATGGTTCATTTCCAGGCTTTACGCTTTCTGGTTTAGAGTGTTGAGGAGGAGCATGACGCGCACCTGATGGCTTGCTGCAGGGTGTGGCAGCGCTGGTTGGCATAGACATCGTATGTCATGGGCCCGTTGTTGTTGTCGGGCGGCGCGGCGGCCGCATGCGTCAGCACCAGGATGCAGTTGAACCACATGGCCGCGCCCAGCGAGTTGGTCAGCGCGCGCAGCACCGGGATGTCACTCTGGTCCCGACGGACCTGCACAAGCACAGGATGACGTCGTCGGACATTTCATGCAGGAATTCCTGTAAGATAAGTCTGGAGGATACCCAACATCCTCCAAGACAGTGACCGGAATGCTGAAAGTAATCACAATCACATGGCTCGGGTTTTCTGGCACTTCTCTGTCTGCTCTTTCTGTGCTTCATGCAGTTGTACGTTAAATTTTGTCATAGTACCGGAATGTCAGATTTGATTTCTATCAAGTTGTCGATAAGTCTGATGCCCGTGAATGATTTGTGCAGCCTGCTGACAACACCCCATCCGCGATGCCTCTGTGAACTAATCACTCATGGTGAGGCGAGAACCCAGCTGCACTGTCATATCTTCGTGACTGCAGAGTATGTGATCACACCTGGTCCATGCGGTCAAAGTAGAGGACGTTGTCAGGCTTGTACTTGCGGTGCGCCTTGCGAATCTGGCTGAGCACACGAGCATTATAGCCCACCGCGCTTGCAGCCGCCTGCAGGCCCGGTGTGTCGATGAAGCGCACACGGATGCCATTGATAGCGCCCTCCAGCACGCGCACCTACATCATAGTCTTGCCCTTTAAAGCTTGTCCTATACCATATGCAAGCGCTCCGCCAAATATATTTGGACAATAATAGCACTATATGCTGCATGCCAAAGATATTGACAGATTTTTCAGCATTTCCCAAGCAACTGCTGGTAGAACTCCAGGTGCAAGAAAAGCCCGCTGAAACATACCAGTTCAAAAAGGAACTGGGCAGTATCGAACGAAGGCAGCAAGAAGTCCGACCAAGAACTCAAGAAAGCTCACACCTGCTTGGTCTGGGGCTCAAAGCCGCCCATGCCAGGGGGAGGAAGGCCGAGCACGGAGTGGATGGTCGCGGTTTTGCCGACGCCAGTGATGCCCACGCACAGGATGGTCGCGGAGAAGGGCAGCTCGGCGGGGGGCCCGGCCGCAGCCTCCTGCCGCTCGGCCTCGGCCAGCGCCGTCTCGAAGGGGTTGCGGCGCGGACCGCGCGTTGGCGCGCGGATGCTCTCAGCCAGATCCAGCCTGTGCACGTGCGTAAGAGACACTCAAGCTCGACTCAACACCCATCTGACAGGAAACTTTCGAATGCTCTCCGCCAGGTCGAGCCTATCCATGCAACCACGAGTCGTTCAACCTCAACTCAATACCCATCTGACATATCCATGCAAACAAAAGCCATTCAATCTCGACTCAATAACCATGTGACTTCGCCAGATCCAGCCTATTCACGCAAACAAGGGCCAATTAACCTCGACTCAATACCCATCTGACATCAAAATTTCGAAGTTGAACTGTGAACTGTCTGCTGCGGGGTGCCCATCATCTCTGCATATCTCTTGCACCCTCAGACCCCGTCCACTTACCGTAACCTTCTGTAAAGCTACCCGCAACTCCAGGAATGCTAGCTCAACTGAGAGCCCCAAATAACGGAAGCACTTCCAGTTTCTCAACTTGCATGGAGGGGGATGTAATCCATGCTTCTGGACTTCCTCATGACTGAAGTGTCGCCACCTTGTGCAAATCACACTAGAGCTTGCAGACAGGCACGTGCAATCACCTGTACACAACTTGCTGGACGAGGCTGGAGCGCGGGTTCTGGCCGAGGCGGAGGGCAATGCGTAGCAGGAGCACATGCAGGCCCAGCACCTTGCGCCGCATGAGTGCCGCCTCACTGTTGTCGTCCTCCGCAGGAATGTTGCCTGCGGTAAACAGGACTGATATTTTCCACTGGAACACTCACCACTCAACTCATTCACGCAGGTATGACACCTACTTCATGTATCCAAACGTGCAAATATATACTCACTGTTCTTAAATATAGCTTGTGGAACTCTTGATTTGAACAGGCAAGCCGATCAAGGCATTGCATGACAACGATAACACACAGAGTCTGCAAACGGAAAGGAAGGGCTTGGAGACGTGCCCTGGTTGCCGCCGGGGGGGTTGCCACCAGCACCGGGGCCGCTGCGCGAGATGGTCCCCCCGTTTGCGGAGGGGGGTGCTCGGCCGCCGGCCGGAGCACTGTTTCCATTCGGCAGGCCATCGCCGCCGTTCTGTGTGCTGTTGGGCGCGCCCTGCTGAGCAGCGCTCCATGGCATGGTGTTGCCGGTCTGCGCCTGCTGCGCTGCCGGCGGCGGCTGCTGCTTCGGCTCGTCGGCTGGAGCTGGCTCGGCCGCGGCCGGGGCGGCCGGTGAAGGGGTGGCCGCAACCGCCGGCTCCTTGGTTGTGCGTGGTGGCAGAGACGGCATGGCAGTACCCTTGCTCGCCGAAGCTGCTCCTTCATGACCACAAGTAAACATCAGCCATGGCTCACAAACTCAGGTTGGCATTGAAATGGTATGGATTCAGGCAGCACAGCTTCCTGAAAGAATCCATATTCAGCAGGACACGAGCAAATCAGAACCACATTGTGCAATGCAGAAGCCAGAAGTCTGCAGCAGAAGACCCCCTCAGAACTTAGGCACCATGATGCAGCAAAGTAAATTTATGTTCTCACAGTCACAACAAGCTACTGAGGGTCATCTGCCCACCTGCACTGGCAGGAGGACCAGCAGAGGTGCGTGCTGGACGAGCAGGCAGGGTCGGCATTGCACTTCCCCGCGCAGCCGGGCGGGCTGGCAGGCTCGGCATTGCACTGCGCGGACTTGTGCCGGCTGGGGCCTTGCTGTCCTCCGCGCCTGCCATCATGCCATGTTGCACGTTCAAATACATGTAAGGTACACAGGCCGCCAGCTAGTTTACATATTCCCAGCACAATCAGACAGTGATATGTAGAATGTCCTGGTCATGTCATCTCTTCATATTTCCAAGGGATAGGAGTTAAAATAGCTGAACTTCTGCACTAACATCCGAAGATTCAATATGCAAGGGCCAAACCGAGCAGTATGCCAGATAGCAAAATGCAGCCATGGTAGATAAAAACTAAAACAGTTTTGTATGTGAATAAGGCACATGAGTGAGAGTAGAAGGGCACCTGATGTGCTGGCGTTCTCCTTCACAGCAGGCTGCGCGGCGTCACTGCTCTCGACAGGCTTCACAGTCTCTGCAGGTTTGGAAGTTTCAGCCGGCTTCTGAGGCTCAGAAGTCCCGCCGTACTTGGCAGCAGCCTGCTTGAAGAGCGCATCCACATTGATGGGTGATCTTGACCCCTGCTCACAACAGCACGCCTCAACCCCTGACTCTGCTGTGCCTCTCCCACTCCACCAAAGTATGCTGAAGAGATACATGAGAAATGTTGGAAGGTGTATGTCTGGTTTACTGTTGAGAAAGTTTCCAGTCTGATTGGCATGCAAGGCACTATAAAACAGGCGATGGGAGGATTGGAGAAAGGGCACACCTCTTCAGAAGCCTTTGAGGCAGCGGGTGACTGGGGCGCTGTAGAGAATGTGGGGCTTTGCTCAGAATGGCCATTGGCAGCCGATCCCAGCGCCTCAGGCTTTCCACTGGGCTCGGCATGCTCTTGCGCCGCCTTGCTGGCACTGGCAGTTGCTCCCTCTGTTGACCGGTGTGCCCTTGATCCGGTCTCGAGTTGCTTCACAACCGGCAGCAGATCCTCAGCCAGATTCTTCACATCGTTGTCTGAGAACTGCGCCACGTGCTCCTGGAAGATTGCACCTGCAAACGCCACAGCCCAGAGAGCATGACTTCCAGCTGCATGGACGCATGTTGAAACAACTCACTTGCGGTTGATTATTCGGCAATCTCAGGCTCGTGATCATCTATCTATCTCCTGCTGTGATCTCGTGATGTAAAATGATGGCCGATAATGGCTCGATGATGTCAAAGTGGGCAAAGAGGGCATGTACGCACCAATCCTTGTGTGCAGGTTGTCCTCTGTAAATCCCTCCAGCACCGACAGATTCAAGTCTGACTTGCGATACTTGAGGATGTTGAGCTGCCTGATTGCATGCTTTTGCGCCTGCACCCAGCCATTACCATTCCTCAGCAAACTTCTTGTTCTTCTTCCGAAACCAATTTTCGCTGTATTTGTAGTGCCTGGGATACACGTGAAGTGGCAGGGGCAATAGTGTGCACAGACCCAGCGTGACATGCACTTGCCACTTCAAATGAAGGGTGGAACCATCTCCCAGAAGTTCCAAGCACAAATTCACTTCATTTGACAATTGTGTGCACTGCCCAGCACAGAGCACTACGAAACAGGTGATAATGCCGGGTAAATTTTGTGTTGCATTGTGAGCAGCGCTGGCTTACATCGCCCATGTGCTCTAATGCCGCACTGTTGATGGCAGCTGGCTCTTGGTCTGCACGCTGAGCGGTGGCTCTTTGTTCTGCCAACAGAGCTGTCACTCTCGCCTCCTCTGCAAGGCAGATAGAAGCTTAGAAGCTCTGGAGGATGTTCAAAACATGCAATGAAGACTGATTGCCACACGCAACTGCCAAGCCCATCCTGGGACTGGGGATGGGCTTGGCACCCTCTGGTGTTTAGAGCAAAGATGAGAGGACCCACCCTCTGCGTGGCGGACCTCCAGGTCATCCTGAACGCTTTTGAAGTCTTCCTCACCCTCCGCATCCTCAAAATGTTCCTCCCGGCTAGGGCTGTAGTCGTATTCCTGCAGGACAAGATGCACTTGTCAGCAGAGATGGGCACTTCTCGACCCTCTGCAGATCGTTTTCTTTCCGCGTAAGCAGGAAACGAACTGCAGGTATAAGAATGCCTACATCTTCTGTGCGTTCGCCCTCATCTCCATCTTCTGAAGGGTCCGACAGCAGCACCTCTTCATCACTGCGAAGCCATAAACAGCTTGGTGAGAGAAACAATAAGATAACTCCACGCGCAGAGGCATAAGTAAAACAAGAGCTCCATACATGTGACTACCCGATCCTGATGTTCAGGACTCCAATGGAGTTGCAAAAGTATAGGACTTTCAAGGCAGTACCGCCACCGGAAAGCATCACATGCAGATCTCACCTGTCCTCGTAGCGATCGTGCAGACCTGCAATACAACACACACACATGAATGCACTGCGTTGTCCAAAAAACGAGGTACTATTGACTCTTCATATTTGCAAGTGCTTACCGTGGTTCATTTCGCTGTGAACAGCCGCCATGGTGGGGCACAAATTCTGTTCCTTGGATATAAGAAATTACTCGTCAAAGTCTTGCTGTTCTTCAGCAGAAAGCCGCCAGGAACAGTGTACTTGCTGCCCAGGCTTTGTAGGCAGGCCCTCATCCGCACCTCATCCGCTGCATATAGTCACCGATCACCTAAGCGCCAAGCCCGGCTGCTGCGCTCCTGCCTGCTCTACGCAAATCTCAACAAAGAAAACCGAGAACATTTGTTCAGAGAAATTTGAGACCATCCAAATCTGCTGTTCCCCATTCGCATACACTACCGGGGCGGGATTAGGTTGTGGATCTTCGTTGGAAGGGCCAGCAGCACAAAGAACAGAAGCACTGTTATTCTATTGCCCCGATCAGTAATTCAGTGAGGAACGTCCGGATATAAAAAGCTTTGTGGCTTGGACTTGGGGCTTGAGGCAGGATTGCCATTGTCATTGGCGAGAAAGCACTAAAATATGGGTGCTAAGCGGACAAAAGCGGAGGACAAGCGGAAGCCGAAGCACTCCAGAGATGCAAACAGGCCCGCCAAAGGCGCCAAAGAACAAAGAGATGCATCCACGGTGAGGCAATATAGAGGACTAAGCTCTCTAGCGATGGTGTAGTTTTAGTAAGCGGTGGCTGTGTTTCTGGGGTAAAATGTATTTTCAGGCAGTTCCCTGCAAGTAATACCGCTGTTCCTGAGCAGGTACGCCGCCTCAAGATGTACAGCAAGACAGCCAAGCGCGACAAGAAAGGGAAGATTCTGCATCAGGTGAGATCCAAGACTTCCTCAATTAATGATAATCCTGAAGGAGCGGCTAATGCAAGGCTTTTATACATCGCAACGTGGTTGCTCAACAGTTCTGAGCTTTTCTGAGCTGGGAATATTGCTCATACAGCTGGCATGCTTGTTGTGCGTGAGCAGGAGTTCCAGTCCAAGGAGTTGCCGCAGACAAGAATCCAACCGGACCGCCGCTGGTTTGGGAACACCCGTGTCATCGGTCAGAAACAGCTGGAACAGTTTCGCGATGAGATGAGCGCCAAGGTGTGCTGCTCTGTTCGCTCGAGCTGTAAGAACCGCCACAATGTGTGGCTACAGAAGGGAGATGCTTTCATGCTGCTTCTTTCTGCATGTGTTTGGCAAATCTAGCAAATCCACAGGCTTTCAAAGGCATTGTTGTGTGCAATGCACTTTTTTGGTACCATGTTTCTGTCCTGTTCTCCTTATTTGCATGAAGGGTTCAGGTCTGCATGGTGGCATTCTTGCTTGTCAGATGTAGATGGATGAGGATATATATGCATGCCGAGGACAAGAGACATAGGAAAGGAATGCAAAGTGCCATTTCTTCCTTGTATCTGCAAGCGCAGGTGAATGATCCACACGATGCCATCCTGATATTGTGTGTCTTGAGTGCAGGTAAATGATTCGTACACGGTGCTGCTCCGAGAGAAGAAGCTGCCGCTGGCGCTGTTGGAGGATCCCGAGGCGGCCGCGCGCACTGGCCGCAAAACGGCACGCGCCAGCCTCACGGCGGCGCAGCCATTCGCGGCAACCTTCGGCACCAAGCAGACCCGCAAACGGCCCAAGCTGTCTGCCGAGACCTATGGCGACCTCATCGGCAGCGCTTCTCAGAAGGAAACCAAGTGCGTTGTCCACTTCTGTGTTTATGTGCCCCTGTTGTCCTGCCATAGCATCCTTGTGGTGCTTTCGGCATGCGGGGCACTTTGAGGCCTGTTCTTGATAAAGAGAGAGTTCCAGATTGTTGGACAGCTACAGTTGGTGGTGCACACATGATATCTGGCCTCTACCGCAATTTAGTTCACGCCATGCAGCATGCAGTTGTAAAATCTCCTCCTTGTAGGTACGAGGAGAAGGCAGAGGGTGAGCCAGAAGGGGAGTTCTTGGGTACGAGGCATGCCGCACGGGAGAAGCTGTTTGACAAGGGGCAGTCAAAACGCATCTGGGGCGAGCTCTTCAAGGTTGTCGATTCCTCTGATGTCGTCGTGCAGGCACGCCTCACCCATGCTCTCCCTTTGCTTGCATATTTTATTGCTGCACAGCAAGTGAATCTCCGTACAGCTCTTCCAAATAACGTTCTCATCTGGCACATTGCTTTTCAAAGGCCTCCTGCAGAAAAGAAGTTCAGCACAAAGGGCCTTCCAGAAAGTGTTCAATCGTTTTTGTAGGCTTATGGCATAGCTTTCAGCTTAGCTAAGCTATCAGAGATCGTTCCTTGAGCTGAGGGCCACTGGCTATACAGGAGCATCAGGTGCCCCGACACTGTCATTACAAGTCTTGGATCAAAATCAAGAAAAGGCATGTGCGCACAGGTGCTGGATGCTCGCGACCCACTAGGCACACGCTGCACATACCTAGAACAACACCTGAAGAAGAATGCCCGCCACAAGCACATGCTACTGCTGCTCAACAAGTGTGACCTGGTGGGTGGTCTCCCCCTGGATCTCATGTCTGTCATTTCAAGGAGCCATCGTGTCCTTTGGCAATGTCAGCTTGACACTTGCACCACATGTGTTGAGTTCTTTACATGTCTGGTTGGCTCATATCTTGGGCAGGTCTGTACTGCTGTTGTTGTTGCGAGATAGATTTTTAATGATCCAAACAGAGAGTGTTTGTTGCACAGTTGTCATGATTGATTCTGATCATGTAACTGATCTTGCATGTGCATTGACAGCATTACCAAGATTTTTTTATGTGACTGATAGGTGCCGGCCTGGGTGACCAAGCGGTGGCTGAAGCACCTGAGCTCGGAGTTCCCCACTCTGGCGTTCCATGCCAGTATCACCAACCCCTTTGGGAAGGGCAGCCTGCTGAGCCTGCTGCGCCAGCTGTCACGCCTGCGCTCCGACAAGAAGTTCATCTCCGTCGGTTTTGTCGGCTACCCCAACGTCGGGAAGTCCTCTGTCATCAACACCCTGCGGACCAAGAAAGTGCGCTGCCTCGCAAAGTGGGCGATTGCAATGACTTGATTTTTTCGGGGTGAAAGCTCACCAGTGGAGAACCAAATCCGAAGGAGAGACAGAAACAGATCGCCTACTGCTGCAAAACTGTATTCAATGTTGGATCCCCTCAATATTTGCACTAGTAAGGGAGCTGTGCGTACTTAATTGTTTTGCTGACTGATATCTAAGTTAGTTGGCAGCTTAATCTGCAAATATTGCTGTCTCTGGTTCTTTACTTAATCTAAATGGTTAGTTGATAGAGTACCAGAAGGCTCCTCGACGACCTCCACACTAGTGGGAGTCCCAGGAGCACTACAGAGTCCTCATGGGTATAATGTTATATTTCAGAAGTCCTTATCGTCGATGCATGCAATGTGGGGTGCATGAAATGTTTTCCCATTTGCGTGGCGTGCCGATGTGCTGTGTGCATATGCAGGTGTGCAAGGTGGCGCCAGTGCCAGGAGAGACCAAGGTGTGGCAGTACATCACGCTCATGAAGCGCATCTTCCTGATTGACTGCCCCGGCGTCGTGTACAACAAGACAGACGACTCCGAGACTGATGCTGTGCTCAAGGGAGTTGTGCGTGTAGAGAACCTGGTGCGCTACACGAGCAGGATATCTCCCCCAGTGCTTTCAGTGCCTTGCCTTTGCCTGTACTCCGGGTGCCAGCAAACCATGTACTTGTTCAACGAGCCAGATGTTGATACCTTCCTACCTGCTGGGCTGTTTTATTGTTCCCCAGATGTGTGTCGGCACCTGTATTAGCTGGTTTTTTTGGCATTCTTTTGACCTGCATGGTGTGGTGCAGGCGGATGCAACAGAGCACATCAAGGCAGTCATCGACAGGATCAAGCCTGAGTACTTGGTGCATGCCTGCTCTGCACTGCTTGATCCAGCCATCTGCAAAGCAGTCTCCACTTTGTCTCTCAGTATTGTTTTGGCTTTTGTTCTTCACTTGCCACTGGCATAAATGCCAATAACATATAGTATGGAACTGCAATTGTGAGTACGTGTTTGACCCAGGGTTTTCTGTTTCAAGTACCAATGGCTCCTGCCACTGTCATGCATAAACGCTAGTCTGTACTGCACTCACGGAACAGCACTGATGTGCAGAGGCGAGCATACAAGGTGCGGTCATGGACGGATGCGGAGGACTTCCTTACAAAGCTGGCGCAGGCCAGCGGCAAACTCATGCGCGGTGGCGAGCCCGACCTCAATACAGCTGCCAAAATGGTCCTGTACGACTGGCAGCGCGGGAAGATCCCCTTCTTCAAGCTGCCGCCTGATTACACGCCCAACGCGCCAGTCGCCGCCGCCCCAACCGCTGATGTGGCTGCCAGCTCAGCGCCTGCTGACTCGGCTGCAGCTGGCCCCTCAGATGAGCAGGTGGGGGACCTTCTGATGCGTATCCTTCCCGTCGTCGCTCGTGTATTGCTGGTTGATTCACTTGTGTTTGGACCAGTCTTTTGGGATTTTTCAAGTCCTGCTTTCTGGTTTGGGAAAGGCGCTCTGGGGCCAGTGATGATTCAACATTGTCCGTACCATCTGATCACCTGAAGACCCACATTCGTGGAATCTCGTTAGCCTGAGGTCTCCAGAGCTGCTCTCAATCTCAAGCTAGGCGTTATCATGTATGAAGGCACTGCACTCCTTTCTTCAAGTATATGGATTTTATGCCTAAGCACATGGGAACAATTCAACATAGCTGATTTGATGAACGAGCTATCTTAATGGTTCAAACCTTTACCACGTTCAAATGATGATGGAGTAACGCATCTCAACCACCAGGCTGTATGGCTTTCACAGCAGCTCGGCAAGGTGATGCACATATCAATGCCGTGCCCCTCAGTGCCCTGTCACTCTTTTGTGCCAGGGTCTGTCCATGCTCCACACCTCACGTGTGGTTCACGGCAGAGGAGCATGTACATCTCTTTTATTCTGCTATCAAAGCACCCTACTTGACCTGCCTGAGAGGAGAACAGGAAAATTTATTTTTTTCGGGTTTGTGTTTTTGTAGGGGTAGCTTTAGGGTTAGGGTGTGTATAGGGTTTAGGGTCTTGGAGTCATTGTCACAGTTGTCGAAATGTGTCCGTAGGCTGCGGTGCCAGCGGCAGAGCTGCCGAGGGATGCGGAGGAGCGCGCGGCGGCCGCGGCCGAAGCTGCGACGCGCGCGGCCGCGGCCGAGATGGTCGAGCGGCAGCGGCGTATTCCTGTGCGCGAGGACTACTTCCTGCCGGAGGACACTGCAGCAGATGGTGACGCAGCCGAAGCCCCCTCCGAAGGTGCGTTCACATCACTTGTCTGACTTCTGACCTTTCTGGTTGAAGACAGCCAGATTTGGACTCCTTTTGCGCTGCAACACTTGGATTGTGGTATTCTGTGTGGGTGTGCATGTAAGTCATCTCATGTCATCTGGCCGGTAATCTGACCAACTCGTTCACCGTTTGCGTGTTGGCATAGTTATGCACACCGCCGTGAGAAACTTCCACTGCTGTGTTGCAGGCGACAGTGATGAAGTCGATGTGTCTTCTGCTGAGGAGGATGAAGATGAGCAGGCTGATGTGGGCACAGACGCCGGCAATGCCGGGGAAGAGTTGGATGACGTGGCAGAAGTGTGTCCTGCTTCTTTGATGTGCACATTGCCTCTGTCCAATTCATTCAACGCATTGTACACATTGGTGTGGGCACATCCTCAGGCTCTGTTGCAAGCGGAGCATCCCTTCTGCGAGATGTTTGCTTCAATGGGCGCATTGCTGGTTGACAGATTCCATGTTTGAATGTGCAACTGCAATATATCTAGTGTCCTTATGGGTGAACGGGTGTCTGCACAGGATAGCGAGGGAGCTGGTGTGGCAAGTGAGGATGATGATAGTGATGCAGACAGTGACGGATATGGCGAGGAAGGGCTCTCTTGGGAAGCAGTCATGGAAAGCTTGCAGGTGCGTGCAGTGACAGTCTTGTGTGGTTGCATGCAGCTGTGTATGCAATGGTCCACAAGTATCCCTCGGGATATGACACTCTTATGGTGAAAAAGTTTGAGAAGCGGTGCTCCCTTGTACGGTTCAAGTTCATTCCCGAGATAAGATATAGCATCAGCATTTGCATCTCCTTTATTACTTGTGGTGCATGTCTGCGATGATGTGGCTGCTGGAAAATGGCATTTGCAGCTAACCCCAGTATTATAATGTACAGGTTCCAACAGAGCCTGTGGATGAGGTGGATCCAACTCCGGAGTTGCAAAAGGAGGTCCAAAAAAGCCAGCGAAAGCCAGCTCAAGAAGCAAAGCAGGGCAGGGGAAAAGGAAAGGGAGCAAAATCAGCTCAGACATTCGAGGAGGGCAGAAGGAAAGGCAAAAAGCGCAAGAGCATCTTGTGATAGCGCATCAGTGCAGTCTATAATATTTCTTTCATATCTGAAAGTGGTGTACTTGTTTGCAGTAGTGCTGTTGTTTGTGTGAACGCATGCCTGGTAAGGTGTCCCTGTTTTGGTCACGACACTGTTAGCAGCAGATAGGGTCCTGAGCAAGCTGGGAGTTGTGAGGAATGCCAATGGCTTAAAAAAGTAACGGACTTTGCATGAAATTTTGTGCTCATCTGCGAAAGGCAATTACACAGGAATCCAGCTGTGCACATGCAGTCCTGATCATGATCAACACGGTAAGCCTGACTGAATTCAGACCTTGCTTTTATGCCTGTTGTCGTGGTATATTGCTATCTGCACATCCAGCAATACACCATGTTGTTGAGGCGTTCAGCCTTCACGTGAAGCCACCCAATCTCAACCAACAATTGTTTGAAAAAGAACCCTTTGCAAAGAACCCATGACCCCAAACCCACATCTGATAACAGCGCATGCATGCAGCGCTTTCATGCTCAACCCTCAAAGCATTATTAGCTCTGTTTCAGGTATGGCAGTCATATGTCTGCCTGCAATGCTGCCAAGCCTTATCAGCCTTCCACACGATCGTTGTGCCTTTAGAACGGCCAGAAAATGTAGGGCACCATGACAAGCAGCGTCGCCACTGCTCCAGCCCTGACACCATACACAACTTTCTGCGCACACACACAAAACGGCATCAGCTCAAGCACAATCCAAGATTAAATTAGCCGATCAAAACATATTCTTAGGACTCGCTAATACCTCCCAAAAGTGCACCCAGAAAGTACTGAAAATGCTTGGCATAGGAGATAATGGCTCACCTTGCGGATGCCCAGGTCGACATCAGGGTCTTCAATGGCCTGCATTCCAGTGCCATCGACGTCCCAAACGCCGGCCTACATGAAAATAATTGGGAATTAAAAGCAGGACATGAGGGCAATAAATCGACGTCAATGAACCATTCAACCCAATTAATTTGGTGCACTCTGGTGTGAATGTAGATGAGAATAGACGCACCAGGGCTATGGATCATAGACCCGACACGCCGGATGCAATCTCTGCTGCACCCAGGAAGAATGGCAGCAATAGCCAGGCCCGCTCAAATGGATGTGCATGCAACTTGGCCGCAGTATACATCGCCAAGAGTATCACACTCTGTTCAGCACCGCAAGTTACTTAGCAACCCACAAACTAGTACAGGGCAGTCTAAGAAACTGTGTTCCCTATATTGTCAAGCACCCCTTTTCAGGACCCTGCATGCTATTTCGCAACTCCGTCTGGTACCCCTCATGAGATGCACCTTATGTAAAAAGCACCATGCAAGCGCCTGACCAACTATGAAGTTACAGGCTGCCATGATAAACTTAGGGGCAGCAGGCCCCCTGGAAAGCTCAAAACGCCATCTACACGTTCAGGAGAGGACATTAAACACGTCGCACCAGAAGGACACTGCCAAAAATGACTCTCCGCTTGCGTTCCGGGCGATCAATGTTGACCAGCCATTTTGCTGCTTCTGCGCGTGCCATTTGGATGTCTTCATCTGAAGGCTGCACGATCAAAAGCATCCTCAAAGAATGGCCAAGAATGGACCCGGTCCAGGCAGCGCCTCAGAATGCCAGATGCTGCAAGTAAGGGCATTGGACCAAGACAGATCAACAGCGAGGACTCCACTTCGAAGGCCGCACCCGAGGTGCATCTTCACTCAATGGCCAAGCCACGCCAAACACATCTTTGTACCCCTCATTCGACCTGAAGAAAACCTGCAACCCATTTCCAGCAGCAATACTCTCAGATGACTGGAGGTGGATGGATTTCACAGGTAAACATGGCGTCTGGATTTTGCATGCTCCACAAGCTGCAAACTGAAGAGCAAGAAGCTAACATGGAGGAATGACAGCACAAAAAAGCGGACACAAATCTGTAATGTCCAATCCTGCAAATCGCGATCAGCACTTCCCTCTGCGGTGCACTCATCGGGCATTCTTACCTTCCATAGCTCTGTGACCTTCTCTGAAGGCCAGGTCACTCTATTGCCATCCTTTAGCCTCTCTGTTCTGTAGAAAAAGAATCCAAAATTCACTTGTTTTGCACTATAAGCAGTACATTTTCAAAAGCTGCAAGGCAAGGTTGCCTGTCGATCTTGGGACGGCATGCCAGGCACTTCGTAGATCACCTGTCACCTAAAAAATCCTCAAGCCGCGCATCTGTTTTCAGATTGGCTCCTTTCGCCAATTTACTCACTGTCTGTCCCACATTGAAACCTCGGTCGCCATCTAATGTAGACGAAACTCGTCTTCTCCGCAAAGCGTGTCTGGACTTTGTCCTATGTGTGGATCGGAAAGGAACGGCTGTGCCGCCAAATCGTGCACATATTACCTGCATTGCAACTGAATGACCAATCAGCACCTAACAGTTATCGCAGGTGGTGAAAACAGTGCCTTGCAACTGAAATCCGATAAATGCAGTGGAGGGTCGACGTGGCCGGCTGGTATGATAACAACCCAAAAATAGAAAGGCAGCGACCTGTGTGAGTGTCGGTGAGTGTTCTCTACTTCGAACATCCTCTTAGACAACGGAGTTACCAAAAATTTCCTGCCTCTCTGTCAAGACAGCGCAAGGTCTTGGCTTTCGCAGCACCTCGCTGTGTTTGGCAAACACGTTTTGATCTGGCCATCTGTTAGTCTTGGCCGTTGAGGTCTAGCAGCGAATCCAATATCAGACTTTTTCACCCGATTAGACATCTGTTGTGTCAAGTATACCCATGATGTCCAGCCACAGCACAGTCTCATGGGGACCGACTATGCATCCCCAAGGCCAGCTGCATCGGTTGAGCAGTAGAGCTGTCCCCAAGAGGCAGCAGGCATGCGTAAAATCACAGATTAGATGCTCTGCGACAAAAGAGCAGATGAAGGCTCCTGGTTCAGAGTCAAACTTCACGGGCCTGCCGAAGAGGAAAGAGGACATCCCCATCACATCTAAGGTTTCCAGCAAAGAAATGCAGGTGCGGGAGAGCTGAGGGGATGTAGATAGTTAAGAGGACAATGGGATCTTTAGACAGTAGCAAAGAACTGCGTACTGTGCCAGTACTAGGTTGGCTCACGTCAAACTCAAGTCTGGTGCTCAATTGTTCTACCGCCTGGTTACAGCAGTGCATCATGCACGGTGTGCAGATAATGAAACGATCATGTCTGGGGTTATAATTGCAGGAGCACATAGACTTGGTGCGCACCAATTTTCAGTATGTCTTCAAGGACATCATGGATTTGGATCAATTTGAGGAGAATATGTTGTTCAGCGACCCTATCAGCAAATTTACCTTCTTTAGAGGTGCTGCGTTGTCCACACCACCAAGTGTTGTACGCTGCAAATGTTGAAGCACTGGACATCACTTTTCACTTGCACTGCAACAACACCTGTACCATGTGTGTTATGCATTGAAACAGAGGTGCTTCTTGGAGCTGTCATGGTGTGTGGCTGCCTTTGTTGTATCCAGGGTACCAGTTTAATGTGCAATTTCTGCGCTACTTTCTTGCGCCAATCTATGAGCTCCATGAAGTTAGGCAGGTATGGCTCTTTTCTCTCACCCAAGAGGGAGCTGCATGCAAACCTTTCCCTTTCTGAGATATGTGGGGAAAACACACTTGCCTATTTTTATTGCGGCACAGGATATTCACGATACCTGAATCTCGGTTCTGTGACAGGCGGGTGAGAATGAAATCCTAGTGAAGTGGAGCTGGACCATGAACTTCTGGTGGAACAGGTTCAATCCCTTCAAATTCATCTGGGATCCCCGCCTGGTCTTCTCTGGCTTCACGGTGCTCGGCTACAACCCAGCCACTGGTCAGCCTTGCAATCACCTCAACCTCAGCCCCTGTCCTTGTAATGTAGCGCTCGTTCTGCGGCTCCATCACTTCGAGCTCGAGTATTCCTGCTCATGGGGCATTGTTAGAATGTGTATACCCTCTATATATGTGCATCTCATAGGTGCCTGCATGACTCCCTCAAAGCACTTCTGGGCAGTGTATGGTCTGTTTGTGCTTCAGAACATTCCTGGCCGACCCATACTTGATTTGCAGGTTACTGGCTCAATCCAACGGTCAGCATGGCTTCAACATGTGTTGTGCTGCAGGGAAATGGAACAAGCATGTGGATGGGTGGGATTGCTTGGAGGACCAGGAGTACTTCAGCGTGGAGGGGTTCTCATATGTCATGGGCCAGATGCTGCAGATCTCCAAGCCGCCCAACAGGGTGACACCCGAGTTCATGATCCTGAAGAAGTACAAGGACTGGGAGATCCGCAGGTGATTTTCAATTGTCGAGTTATCCTCAGCCTGCCTCAGATAGTAGCAGCAGACGTAAATGCACGCTGAGCTGTCACTCTCAGGCTGCTCCAATCTATCTTTTTCGCTGCTCGCTTCCTGCAGTGCCTTGTTTGATCTCCTGCACCTCTTCTAAGATTTGCGAGTCGGTGACTGACAGATATTTTGAGGAGTGCTGGGAGTCTAACAAGACATTATAGCCGTACTCACACTCGTCTTTCAGGGAAAAGAGGGAGAGTAGGCAACACATGCACAAATTTCCCCCAATGTGAGAGCACGCAATTTTGCTAGCAGGGTTTGAATGTGGCAGAAAATGGGGAAAGGCTCTCTCTGGTAGAGTGGTGTGATGGTAGTAAGGGCTGCCTTTGTTTGTTGCCAGGTACAAGCCATTCTTGATTGCCGAGGTGGACTCCGCGCAAACCTCGTTTGAAGAGGCCGAGGAAACACTCAGGGATTATTTCAGGGGCATGAATACAGAGGATAAGTACATTTCACGGACGACTCCTCTCTTCAGGGACAGCAATGGAATGCTATTCTTCATGGTACCTGGCTATGTGGTAAGCCCTCCATGCCCCAATGTGATGGAGGGTTGTATTTTGATAGAATATGCATCAGGAATGCAGAAAGTTCAGTCCAGCCGTTGTAGGCATGGAGGTCGTATGCCGACTTGGGAATGTCACGATCAACACCTTGATGGGTTCATTGAGCTGGGAGTTTTGGACCCCTAGCAGGGGGTGTTTGAAAAGATGTCTGTAGGTCCTGATGGGCTGTTGATAGCTTTGTGACAGGAGGAGAGGAATGCACCAGCACCTAAGAATGAGGCTGTGAAGCTGCGCACACACCCAGGAGGTTGGTATGCTGCAGGTATGCACAATTGGCTGCTTTGCATGTATGCCCAGCCGATTTGAGCATGTTGAACTGCTGGCAAGTTTCTGTTATCTGTCCATAAGAACCAAGAGATAAAGGAATTCAAGGGTGTGCGAGCGCCAGAAAGGGGAAAGGTGTCCATATATTCCCAAGAAGCATGTCTCAGAAATTGACAACATGAGCCATGAACTCACTCTTTGAACCCGAGATTTCAGAGCAGGAGCATAAGGGTGCCCCTTGTTCATCTGATCGTGTCTGTTCTTGTGTCCGTCCATGCAGACATGTGATGGCTTCCTGGTTGGCATGCAGGGCTCTGTGGTGGCATCCCATCAGACAAGGACATCGAGAAGCAGATCGAATTTGTCAGAGCCCGTGCCAAGGAGGAGGGCAGCCAGCCACATGCCGATGAGCCATGGATATTTGCGCGTTACAATGAGCCCAAGTGGCCGAGGGGACCCTTCCGCAGGAATGATTTCCTCGTGCCCATCAAGGAAAGCAGCATCGAGCTGTGGCGTGGCGTTCCCTTTGACTTCATAGAGCGCATTGTTGACCAGGAAGTGTAGGCAGGGGCTGTTTTGATAGTTTGAACCTTGGATTGGAAGGGTTAGTTTGAGGAGAATTATAGGGTTCTTGTCCCAGCACTCTCCGCCTTCTCTGTCAATCTATCATAGCCTGCTGAAAAGTCTGGCTTCAAGGCGGGATTCTAGAGCATCGATAGAGTCTGCATGTTTATCAAGTACAATTTCTTGGATTAGAAGCATGTTGTGATTCCATGCTGAAGAGATGAATAACCTCGCTTGTCAAAGCCCAGCAACACGACAGTGTTTTCAAGAAGATGATCCTGTTGTACTTTACACGTATCTTTTCATCTGTAACCTACCTGCAGATAATCTACCTGCAAGTGTGAAACACACAACAAGTATTAAGGCAGTGGAGTTCAACACAATCCCTGCATTATGCACCTCATTTGGGACTAACATATACACCCTTCTGTTGCTGCTGTGGGACTTAGAGGGGACCATGTCATGTCACAGTGTTCAATAGCCGCGGACTCCGATAGTAATTGCTGCAAGCCCTTCCCTTCAGCTGTGCAGCTTGCATTGCTCAATACATAGCGTTGTGACACTGATCAAAACTGCCTCACTTCTTGATGAATTTGTAGTACACAACGAGGACGATGGCCGCCAGTAGCAGCAGAATTATGGCGCCGGCAATGAGCTTGTTGGTGGTGATGCGGCGCGACATGTTGGACAGAACGCGGCGCGCTTTCGCAATGTTGTCATCGGCGCCATGGAGTGTGTCGCGCGCATGGCTGATGGTCTGCCGCTGCCTGTGCAGATCCTGCAGGATGCTGACTCCCAGCTCCTGCACACAGCATTGTCACATAACCATATTTTATATTTATTTAGGGTTTAGGGTTTTAGAATTTAGGGTAACCCTAAACCCTAAATATAACCCTAAAATTAAAAAAAATATACAACCATGAGTCGCGGTCCTGTAAGGACTGGCGCGACTTTGCATTACTGTTATTGGTGCCATGAGAGTGGTGCGCGTATGGCTGATACACAGTGCTGCTGCATGTGAAAGTCCTGGAAGATGCTCACGCCCACCTTTTTCAGACACAAGAACCACCCATTATAAGCACGACTAATCAATTTGCAACATCTATACGCCCTTCCACTGCTGTAATTTGCTCCATGCACAGTGCTTTGTGGCTGAACATGTCATGAAACTTAGTCTGAGGCATGTTCGTTGCAAGCTCAGACATCATGACAACAAGACAAGACCGTGGCGACAATCCAGAGCCTATGATAGTAACCATCCTGACATGCATAAACCTGCAGGCATGCACCAGGGGCGCACCTCGGTCTCAAGCAGTTGCTGGCGCCCCTGGGTGATGCGCTCCCCGGTGCGGCCTAACTTCTCGGTCGTCTGCAGCAGCCGCTCGCGCTGCCCAGCGCTCGTCTGACTGTAGTCGTCGGCCAGGCCGAGCTCCGCGCGCGCGGCCGCGCCTCCCGGCTCCGATGCGGCGGCCGCCTGAGCGCTCTCTCGCAGCTTTGCCAGATCCGCCTTGTACTCCCTCACCTGTGCACAACAAAATCCAAATCAAAGTCTCAGTAAGTTCTCTGCCATTCTGTCCGAAGGGTGAAGCAAAGGCGCGCTGTGTCAAGTTTCCAGGGAAGCAGTGGCCACCTATACGCTCTCCCACAGCTTTCCTTGTACTCCCTCACCTGTGTACAACAACTTTAAAGAATTATGTTACCGGCACGATCTGTACAACTATGGTAAGCTCCCTGCCATTCGCTCCGAAGGTTGGAGCGAAAGTGTGCGCTGTCAAGTTTCCAGGAAGGCAACAGCCGCCTGCGCCCTACTGAAAACTTTGCCAGACCCGCATTGTACTCCCACAGCTACATGTGCAGAAGAATTTCACGAGTACATGCTTCAGCGGGCTCCTTCTGTTGTTCAGCAGGGTCCCTACCCTGTAAAGTTATTGTTACACGCAGCAGTGCAGCAGACATGGACGCGTGCTTGACTCAGTTCCCGCGCGGTAGCGGCACGTTGCATGACTGGTAAACCATCAAGTCCTCCCAAAGTTAAATCTCACCTTGCTTAGAAGCACCCTGGAACGATCTGCAGAGAAGCTCCTTGCTTCCATCTCCATTCTCTTCACCTAATTTGTAATGACAAAGAAGTGTTGTCATTTCAGCGTCAAGACCCAGAACAGAGGATGTGCTGTGAGAGAATTGCAGGTCACAATCTCAAGAAGGATCGCAAAACAACCTCGCGATTGGCGTTAAAGCCCAACAGAAAGAAAGGGATGATCGGGGAAAAGGTAGCTTTACTACTTACGATCTGGTCAGCCTCTTTCAAGTCGGACTCCAGCTCTCTCAACTTGGCTCTTCGTGACTCTACGATAGAACCACAGTTTCAGAAAACCCCAAGGAAACAGCGAAGGCTCACAAAGTGGCCTGTTGGACCCGAAGCAAGAAGCGCAATACTGCTGGCAAATCAAGGCGCCCCACCTGATCCGAGGCTGCTCACTGCCTGTACTTTTCTCGCAACATCTGTGGCCTTGGTGCAGTACTCGCTGTCATACTGGTTGAACAGAGCCATCTGATCTCCCATATTTCCAGCTGCCGTGATGGCAGGCGCTGTTCGCCCACTAACCAGAACAGTCAACCAATTGGTTTCTTAGAACACGAAATTGAGTACTTTGATCCGGGGGCATCGAGTTTCGCACAAGTCGCTGGGAAAGTCCGAAGTGCCAGGTCACGGTCAACGTCTCGGTTGCCTGTTCGGGCTCATTCAGGCCTTGCCTTAGCAATGCCCCTGTCAAGTAGCAAGAGAAGTTGAGAAGCTGGTATTGACCTCAACGGCTGGCCAACATGGCAGACGTTTGCACTCATGCTCCTCCTCCTCCTCCTCCGAAAATATGGATCGTGAGCTTAAACCCGACTTGACGAGTACTGCCCAGGCTAGCCGGCTAGCCGGGGCGCCCCGGCTGGGCAATCCTGCTAGTCCTGGAGTGCTCCTGATCAGGATCATCATCCGGTGTAGTGCTTGGGACAGCACACACAGAGAGGGATGTTCTTTCTACAGGAACTGCCATCAATGCGATATATATCGAGCTTCCAATACTTCTTTTACATGTACACTAGTGAACAGCACACGTGTCACTTGCGGCCTCTCATACTATGCCTGATGCCTGATGCGAGGCCGCATGAAGCTACAATTGTACAATGACCCAAAGTAGACCACAGCAGATCCATGGACACCATGACACTACTCTGGAATTATGAGTTTCTATAATGAAACATGGCAAGCAGGTGCATGCACCCAGAATGACACACAACCAGTGGCCAGGTACAACGCACAACTTTGTCACTTGTGGCGGGTGAGACAAAGCGTCATGAATAATCCCGGCAACAAGGCTTAATCTATGCCAGCTGCCGTGTACATCCTGGAATGAGGAGTGTACTATGAAACCCAGCTTTCCAGCTGCAGTGAAAATCTCCCGGCTGAAAGATCAATCCTACTCTTGATACAGCCTCCACTGCAAAGCGCCTATTGATCCCAGTCAAAGGATACAAAGCTTGTAACGCTGTGTGCTAAACACAGCTTTGCTTGATTTCATATCCACCCATATACTGTAGCTTATGGCACACATATGCTGTTGTCACACTAAAGCCCTGTTGTACATGTACGTTGAACTTAAAGCCCTGAACTTGACTGCACTTAGAGCTGCATGGCGGGCTGCTGTGGCGGCAGGTCCTCGAAGAAGCAGTAGCTCCTCAGCTCAACGCTCTCGCGCGGAGGTGCATTGGGCGAGCTGTTGTAGTCTTTGATACCTAACGCAAAAATACACAGATGTCTTAGGAAAAGCTTCCCAACAAAATGCCCACAGTGACCAAGCCAGGGTATGATGACATCTGCTACCCATCATCATCAAATGTAATTGATGCACCAGGCAGTGCACTCTTCCTACCAAAGTGCTCTCACAGCCAACTATTCCAAGGCTTTGTTCTATTCTTTTTAAGGTTTATATAGTTTATTGTTGGTGTGATATGCAGTCGGTCCAGAGCAGGCCAGTCAGGCTGTAGTCCAAGCATGATCAACATCTTCCATAGCGCCTCGATTGAGGATGAGGTTTGGGGGGCGCACCTGTATGGGGAGTGAAGCGCGCCCGGTCAGTGCGGCTGTCATAGCAGACAAAGACGTACGCCTCATCAACGTTCATTCCCTTAGCATAGTAGAACCTGCGCGTAGATGCAGTCTCAGTACTGACATAGCACCATCTCTTGCGTAGAACCACAGAAGACGCCTAGCGGGTACTAGAGAGCCTACAGCAAGCCTGCTGCCTGCCGTTGCACTCAACTTCCTGCTAATCAGTGACAGGTACGAATGTTTGACATTTCAAACCTCCTGACGCTGATAGTAAACGATTGTGTAAACCTGTGAGGCCCTTAGAAGTTATGACAAATCCGAAAGAGTGCAGAGCCCAATGGCTCACAGAAGGATCGTAGCAAGTAATGACAATCTGACTGAAAAAGAGAAAGGCAGCCTACATAGTGTAGGCCAGCTCACTTGTGCTTGGGATTGTGCTTGACGGCGTAGTTGTAGCCGGTCCGGCCTGGGAAGTGGATAGCGTACTGCATCAGATCCTCCTTATCCACAGTCGATGCATCTATCATGACCAAGGGTGAGTCATCCACCGGGCCCTTCAGCGGCCGCCACACCTGAACGCGGTGGGGTGGATTAGTCATGATAATGGGCGTATCATCAGGCAGGAGAAAGCGCTAAATTCCTCTCTTTGTGCCGAAGGAAATAGAAGCTTTCAAGGTCACTGCAAATCAATGCTTGGTTGCAGGTATTAGTCCACTGACCTTCAGCCCTATAGTAAGCACTCTCAACCTTTTCAAGATTCTCGCTTCTTGGCACCAGGCAAGCTGCCAATTATTTGACATCCGTTGTTCCATACTTTTTACTTAAGCAACAGCAGCATCCATTTGCAATGCTGAAGGCCGAATGCAGATCCCAACGACTGCAACAGTGAGTTTTCAAGCACCTTGAAGGGTTGAAAGGCCGCTCACAAATAGAGCAGGGACGGAGCCCGAAGCTGTGCCCCACCTGGATAGCTGCAAAGGGTGTTTGCTTGAGGCGGTCTGCCTCCTCTTGAGGCACAAGGGCGTCAAGGCGCTCAAAACCAGACTTGGTGGTGTAGTCCACATGTACCATAGGCACTGGCTGCCCGCGCCCTGTCGGCTTACCCGCCTGATCCAAGCTGCAACGCAGTCCAGGAAAACTTCTCAACCATTGCGTTCAGCAGGTCCTAGCCTAGTGTCAATTTAAGTCACCAGGGGCTGCGTCAGATAACTGGCACGAGTGCCGACGTTTCCACTTGTGTAATTACTGCCTGCAGGCTGAAATGCAGCCACTCATACAGCTAACTCATGGTGCCCAGGAACCTCCCGGCATCGATTCCCCTCAAACCGCTTGGCTGGCAAGTGTGCAATAGCTCCAAGCTACTATCAGTATCCACCACAACCATATGACATCAAAGTGCTGCCAAACAAGAGCAGCGGGCCCTCGATGGGAGGCTCATACAAGCCCAGGTCATAAATTTTTAATATTCCAGCTATTGTACTCAAGTTAGGTGATACGCATATCCTAATCCAGACCCCTGCACCAGAGGCGTATATGCCAGGAATTTCAGAAGGCTACAGGAGACTGCAAGAGTAGAGCAGGAGGCTTACTTGATGCGGCCGTTGCGCAGGGTGTGGTCAAAGATGAGGGTGCGGGTCGCTCCAGTCACTCGCTTCAAGAGCGCATCCAATAGTGGATACACCCTCTCCTTGACCTGCATGGCCATACATTCATGAGTGCCTGCAAATTGTGTGTCCATCACGGGTAGAAGCCCGGGCATGATTGCAGCATAACTGCTGCCAGTGCGCAGCAGCACATGCATGTCTCTATGGCATGGCCACCGCTTAAGCGCGGCTGGAGCCATTCTCAAACACTCATTGCCCAAGTGCAAAACAACCAGCACACAGTCCGGCCTCTTCCTCAAGGTTTAAGAGTTTCAAGAGGCTGGCCGAGGGACACCCAATCTCTATAAACAAATGAAGCCGCAATTTGCGATTCATGATAAATTCAGCAGGAGCTCTGGCAGCTGCTTTCAAGGGCACCCTGTGTATTAAAACTTGCAGTCCACATTGATTTAATGCCAACATATTCCCCTTCAGCCACGAAAGGCGCCCACCTGCTGCTCATTCTGCCAATCAATGTCCTGGGGGACCTCAAAGCGCTCCAGCTGGAAGCCATTGTCGCGCAGTGTGAATGTCTGTTGTGCGCTGCGCACATCTGTCACGCTCACATCGTGCTGCTCCCAATCCAGGTTGGACGCCTTGTCAACACCTGCACACACCCTCCTCCTAAGCAACGCTCTGTGACGTTTGCCACGAGATTACAAAAAGTCTAACATCAGACGCAGTGCAGGCCGAAAGCCCTGTGCACGCATGCACCAACACTATTACTTCCAATGTATCCATGTGCCATTTTCATCGCCTGTTGCACTCACCCAACAATATATATATTTATCAGAGAAAATGGACCCCTGTAGAAACCTTGGACCGAGTATAACCTGGACAATTCACCCTCAAGAGAC
Organism: Coccomyxa sp. Obi; assembly: GCA_020887355.1. Taxonomy (NCBI): domain Eukaryota; kingdom Viridiplantae; phylum Chlorophyta; class Trebouxiophyceae; family Coccomyxaceae; genus Coccomyxa; species Coccomyxa sp. Obi. The sequence continues at coordinate 43,254 of AP024999.1, forward strand.
ATCAATACAGTGTGCATATGAGCTCACATAAGGTGAGCAGTTCGAATCTTCAGTGCTAAGCTCATCTGTCCAGGAGACAGGGCCCACCTTCTGGTAAATCGTAGACATATATTCTCGGATCCTGGCCATCTGAAGGCTGCTTGGCATAGCGCACTGTTCAAACAAAGACACACAGAGAGAGTTAGGCGGCACGGCATGGTACATGAGGCTACACGGCATGATGGCGATGCTTGACCATCAGACATTGCTTGGAAGCTGTTACAGTCAGCAAACTCTCTTGCAGCGGCAGTGCTAACAAGCCTTATAGGCGGCCGCTCTCTTGCTGCGGTCAAATCGAGAACTTTCCTGTTGAAGTAACATACATGTGGCAAAACGTAATGCCAGCAAAAACCTTCATACCTGCTCCTGTTGTCGTTTGGGCCTTCATATGCTCTGCCACCTTTTGCAGCACTGATGGCGCAGCAGTGGACGCTGCAGTAGCTTCTGTCACAGCTTGACCCCTGTGAAAAGCAGTAACCATACAGTTAAAAGGATTTCAGACTAAGATGAAAAGCCCCACCACTTGTACTCCAAAGATCAACAAGGCGCCGCAAATATGGGCTCCGGTTCCCGACGGTCGCAGCAAATGGTTCATAAGAGTACGGCTTACGTGATGGAACTAGGGAATGCAATGATCACAGGTCTGAAAGCAGTACCGATTCCGAAAAGCATACGTCTTACGCTAGATGCGTCAAATGAATTTAACGGTTGGTCCACACAACCAGATGCGTGGCACTTTGACAAACGGAATTAATAAGGAACACTGTAGAATACCTTGAGTGGGCGACATCGGCTTTCAAGGCAGGGGCGGAACCCGACTGCAGTGCTACGGGAGAAGGCATCGCTGTATTAGCGTGGCTCAATCAAGGCTTTTCTGGGATCTGCTATCGTCTCGCACACTGCTCGGGACGACGGTTTGGGCGCAATCCTCTCTGCGTCTTCTTTTTAAGCTCGCTTGGCGTAATGCACTTGGCACGAGGTCGCAGCTGCTTACCTCACATCGACGCTTTACGTGAACACCAGCTTCCATTCGAGACGAAGCTGCTGCTGAAGATGAAGCTACTGCTCAATCTCCCAGAAAATTGAGTGACTGCTTCCCTTGCAAATAGTGTAAGATGACAGTGCACAGTGCTGTGCTCTTATGATGAGGTCATTCAACGTGTAGCAATGATTGTAGACAACTGGACAGACTCTAGGCACGTGCACCGTCTGAGACTCAGGGCTCTGAACCGAAGGTTCTAGAGGCACGGTTCTTCAGCGGAGTGCCCTCCAGATGCAGTATTTGAGCCGTCAGGGCAACAGAAAGCGCCAATTTGCGCAGCAAGTGTATGTGTAGCTGGCATTGCTGTGGGTTAAACTTTTTTCGGTACAAAGATGCGTAGAGTACGCTGAGTGATGCGGTCGCCGCGGCGGCGGCCGCCGCCACTATTGCCTTTTTTGTTGTATAGTAGACAAACCAGCTTGCGTCATAGTCCCTGCCTTCAGTAGCAATGCTTCGGCGTTGCCCCGTGGATCCTCCCACTTCACCTACAGGCTTTAGCTACCCACGAGGGGGTGTTGAGTGGCCGGCGGGCTGGAGTGCACCGGAGGGAATGAGGTCCTCCTCTGGTGCATGGGGTGTTTTTTGTACAGCTGGTGCGTGATTTGACTGATGATGGAGTGTGAATGGCATGTCAATGCCATTTATTGCGTGATGACTTCATGTCTTCGGCTGCAGATCCCACTGTTATTCACCGTTGTGTAGACCGCTACTTAGTTGACATTGTCTCACATAGAGCTCAGACTATTAGGTAATAGTGTGTGTCAGTACCACCTGCCTGGCAGACAAACATTGCTTGTCTTTGTCTGTGATGCACAATTTTGCTTGCCAGCGCCTGACTGTGTTGCATGTCTTGCCTGTCTTCGATTGTGTTGTATGTCTTGCCTGTGTTTGACTGTGTTGCAAGTCTTGCCTACTTTGCATGTGTTTGCATGTGATGATTGTCTGCCCAACCCTGGGTAACCTGCATGCTATCCTCAACGACACCTGAAATGGTGTTGCGTTGCTGGCAGGCCAGGGGTGTCAAATGCAGAGGGATACTGCTTTGTCATAGGGAGTGTTAGTTGTCTAGTGGTTTGTCTAGTTGTGGTTGTTGATCATGTGAGAAGTGCACTTCTCCAGATATATATATATATATTAGTAGGACTCTACTGGGCTGCAGACTAGATTAGAGGCCCCACGGTGTGGCTGCAGACACGCTGTGTGTATGCCCTATGACCATTTGGCTTTGGGTTTGCCGACCTGTAATGATAATAATAATGCAGAGTTTGATAAGTAAGTTGTGGCTGCTGTCGGGTTGGCATGCACGTATGTACAAGATCAATTCCTTGTAACCATGCACGGCCCGCAGCAGCGCTTGTTGCGCTGCCGGGATCCAGTTTGATGAAACGTGGTCCAGTGGCAAGTGCATCGTTAAGGCACGGAGCATGATAGAACGGTGCCTAGCAATTCTATTAGTAATTGATGAGGCTACAAACTTTTGAAAATATCTTCTTTACAATTTTAAAAAATAATTAATTGCAGGTGGGAATGCGTATGTCCCACTTGTGGTACATGAAGACCCACGCAAAATCCTCTGCAGGATGTTGTCCCCAATTGCAATGTCTATGCACAAACAACTTGTATGGCAGTACCCGACAGCTTGAAGCCTATATTGAAGAAGAGTCAATAGAAGATTGCAACATCCTTGCCACAGTACACATGTGTTCCATGCATTCCCCACAACTTTGGCATTGCATTGCTTGCCAGTCCTCCAAAAAGTAATTCAACATGCATGTTGCAACTGATTTCTTTGAGTACCCCTGGGGCCTGCAAACAATTTTATTACCACTCCGAGAGTCGGAGTCCAAGCCTTATCAAGTCTAGAACCATGCACTGCAAGGTGCATGGCATGCAAAAATTGACATCAAATTGTTCCACAAATAAGCAGTAATTCCAATTGCTCCATGAATAAACAATAACCAATGAAGAATTTTATTATAATTCACAGGCCTAGGCCTCGAACTGCCACCTTATTTCACCATCCCAGTTCGTTCCAAAGCTCGATTTTTCCGAGGGGATCCAAACTTTACCAATGGCAAAAATCCCTGAAGTCTCCAAAACGGCCTCCATTTGGACAAACGGCCCCCATCCAGACATGGCGCTTTGAGCGCGTCCTCTGTATCAATATTCAATATTGCCCCCCCAATCTAGCAAGCCCAAATGTGCCAGGCACAATTGTGCTCACCCACCCCCTTTCCTGTCAACACATCTCAAGACTATGTTCCTGAAGTTTCAATGAATAATCACCAGCTCTCAAGGCATATACCTCATAGACACTCTACAGCCTCATCTCACTTGTCGCTTCTACCACTCTGAATAATCAGAGGCTCCACTAGCTTCTCCCAACCTCAATGAGTTCTACGATGGAGCCCCCTCACGGCAGGAGATATATTTCCACTTCAAATTCAATGTCTTGACCGCATTGCAAACTTCACACGAATCACCCCGGGAGCAACATACACATCAGGGATGATGCAGCCTTGAAAAAAGTTCTACAAAGCTGCCCCGCCACTGATAGCATGTGTCCCCAAAGGTATCGCCAGCAATCATCTCAGCAGCAGGCACTGCATAAAGAATAGAGTCCAAGGCAAAATTAACAATTCATGCAGAGGGTCTGCTTGATCAATCTGCTTGATCATGATGTCATGCATGTCAGCAAAGTGAACCCCGGGCAGGATTTAAGCACTAGAGCAATGGGCAACAAACCTACCATGCCCGGGGAAGGACCCTTGTTCTACAGGTGGTACAATGCAGGCTGAAAAATTGTAGGAGACATAATTGTAATTCCACGAGGTTGTTGACTGCTGTGGCCGGTTACTTACCGCCATCGCAACGCATCAATTAAACAACAGCCGGCACAGCATCACAACCCGGGAAAAATCCAAATGCCTGTGAAGCTAAAACAATTTCTTTCTCTATACTTTGTGAATACCTGAGCAAATAACACCCACCTACGTGGAATCAATTCATATTTCTACCTTGTGGACTGCAGGGCTGAAAAGGCACCATATCAGAATGATCCGGAGTTGAAAGTATGAAAGTAACATTTGGGACGATGCCTCTTGATCAACCGCAGAGTGTGGTCACTTGGGTATTCAGAGTGGTCAGCAAGGCGCCTGTCACCAAGGGAACTAGGCTCACGATGGGGGTGAGCGCGTTAAAGGCGCTGCATGTGTTGGCTCTCAGGGTAGTGACCGCGGCAGTCTGTGTGTTGTTGACGCTTGTGATGGTGGAGCTCAGAGTGTTGAGGGAGGCCTGCAGCATAACAGGGTGTTGAAATGAAGGACACTTCAGACAAAGTTCAGACAAGGTAACTTCGAACATCCCCAAAGTATGTTCTGTCACTTCAGTAGTACTGAGGTGCCCACAAAAAAATGGTAAATTGGTTTATCAAAGCCTGACACTCGTCTTTTGTTCCCAAAAGAAGCCTTCTGACATCACGATTCCAGCCAACTTTCACTTCAGATCTCTGCACTACATTGATTTAGCAGATCATGGGCCTAGAACCCTTTGTCTACAGGTTTGATTCTTGAAGGCATCCATATGAGGAGAAAATTTTCAAGGCCCGTAGTACCTCGTTCCATCACCCTCTTTGGAATCCCTGGGCAACAGTCCACCCATTACTTGACCTGCAATTATGAGAGTGAGCAATTATGTGATCACATGCATACCTGTGTGGTGCTGTTGACTGTCTGCAATTGGGTGGACAGTGACTGGATGCCAGAAGTCGCGGTGGCGCTGACTATGTTGATCTGCCCAGTCAGCGTCTGATTCACCGTGCTGACTGTGCCACCTAAATTGGACACGGTCTGATTCACCGTGCTGACTGTGCCACCTAAATTGGACACGGTCTGATTCACCGTGCTGACTGTGCCACCTAAATTGGACACGGTCTGATTCACCGTGCTGACTGTGCCACCTAAATTGGACACGGTCTGATTCACCGTGCTGACTGTGCCTCCAAGCGTGCTGACTGTGCTCCCCAGAGCGTTGACCGTTTGATTAACTGTGCCAACCTGCACATCCAAAAATGTGTTTATTTCTGCCTCATGATGGAGCCAGGAAATGGGTGACATGGCGAGCAGTCTGACTCTCTGCACTGATGGCTTGCAGCCCTAAACCCTGAACCCTAAAATTTTAAATTTTTAGGGTTTCAATATTGCCAGGACATTGAATGTTATAAGTACTGGCCATGACACTGTTCCTTCATAACGGCATGTATGCCTCACATCCTGTGCGGTAGCATGCCAGTCAAATGTCATTGAGATGTGTTTCTGTTCTTCTGTTGCACAGCACGGCTATCAATGACCTGGTTCTTGCTCTGTGACTATCATTTTTATCGCAGCATGGGCAGCAGTTGGTTGAATTCCGCCCCTAGAGATACATCAACGGCTTGCCCCTAATGGGGAACCTCCCAAGCTACAACTTGTAGACTTTGGCAAAGTCCCCTGTCTTCAGAACATGAGACAACCTTGCACAGAAAACTGTGCCAGATCTACAGGTTTGTTGAAGCTCCATTGACAATCACCTGGGATGCCAGGGTCGTGACTGCGCTTGTAGCAGTGTTGACAGTGTTGTTGACTGCCGCGAGAGAGGTCCCGAGCGATGCAACTCCAGACAACGCAGCATTGCTGCTAGCATTAACCTGCAATATGCCGAGTTGTCACTTCATGTCCTGCCTTCATGATCGTTCAATGATTGTTAATTACTTTAATTACGCCATGTGCCCCTCACAAGAAAAGGGCCCCCGGACCAGTCAGTGAGAGAGGATATTTCTGCAAGTGCACAACTAGAAACATCTACACCCTCCAAGACTCCCAATGTCATGTCTGACATGATCAGTCTACAACTCAATATGGTGTAAGACATAAAAACAGGTTGGCACTGTGACCAAGATGCAGGGATCTTACCTGGGCAACCTGGCTATTGAGTGCAGCTAAGCCGGCAATAGCTGTCTGGTTGACAATGCCAACTTGGCTGCCCACTGTCGCAACTTGCCCGCTAAGATCTCCCACCGCAGCCGCCGCGCCTGTGGCCGTCTGATTGACCGCACCCAGTTGGGTCCCCAGCCCACTCACCTGCACAAACTCACAACAAGTCAACAACAAGTCTTCAAAAAGCCTCCAAGTGGGCTGCACCGGAGTTTTGCTTCAGAAGAAATGTGATGCAACTTTAAAAGGATACTCATTTCAAAAGAAAAGACTGCATGCTGTTGATGGAAGGAACTCGCAACCTTCTGTATTTGTCTTAGAGGATACGTTGCTACAGAAAACGGATGGACCACTACGACATTGAGAAGTGCACCATTTGGCGGCAGAGTGCGCAGTGCATGGTCCCGGGAAGCCCTTTAAAAATTTCACTCTGTGACACTTATGATACTCTGAAGCCCAGGACTCCAGTGTCACAAGCAAGACGATGAAGTGATGCACGAGAGATTGCCGAAAAGCAACATGTGCCTCGCATGGGTCTGAATGGGGCTCCACACTTATCATGACAACAGCTGTGACAATTAATCAAAGTGTCACCTGGCCTGTGAGAGTTCCCACAGCAGCCGCAGCGCCAGTGGCTGTTGAGTTGACAAGGCCGATCTGAGTGCCCAGCGTTGTTACCGCGGCCGCAGCGCCAGTTGCTGTTGAGTTGACAACTCCGATCTGAGTGCCAAGGGTTGTTACTGCAGCTGCAGCGCCAGCTGCTGTCGAGTTGACAAGGCCAATCTGAGTGCCCAGCGTTGTATTAGCAGCCGCAGCGCCAGTTGCTGTTGAGTTGACAAGGCCGATCTGACTGCCCAGCGTTGTCACAGCGGCCGCAGCGCCAGTTGCTGTTGAGTTGACAAGGCCGATCTGAGAGCCCAGCATTGTTACTGTGGCCGCTGCGCCCGTGGCCGTTTGGTTGACAATGCCGACCTGGCTGCCTAATGATGATACCTGCAGATCATGAATGAGTGTCAGATGCACCATCAGCATTGCAAGTGGCTGCCCAGCATGTCAGCCTGCTTCGTAATATTCACTTGACAGGCTTTCTGACAGGTGTTAAGGTTGCAGGTAAGTGAAGAGTAAGGTGGCTGGCATGATATTATCAGCTTTCAGACAATTGCATGCAAACATGCAGTCTGGCAGGCAAACAGACAATCAGCCCAGGCAACATAGCACGAAAACCCGCATATGTCTGTCGGCCTTAATAAGCAGTAAAACAGAACACTGACAACCCATGCGACTCAAATCCGAATGGCTGGCATATTGCCAAGACAGCCTCAGATGGGAGAAATCTGTTGAGGACTTGCTGCTGCACCAGGCCCCGCCATAGACAGTTGGAAATGTGAACAATAATGGCTGTATCAAGTAACCATTCAGAAAGAAGAGTTTGAACAGAGGCTCCACACCTGACCGGCGAGCAAGCCGACAGTTGCTGCAGTGTCCAGAGCAGTCTGGTTGACGAGGCCTATCTGGCTGCCCAGTGATGACACCTGCAGATAGTAAATGAGCGCGTGATGCATTATTTAAGCCGTGCAACAGGCCAACTCTGCCGCCAAGCATGTCAGGACCCAATCCTGGACGGCTGGATGGGTTATAAAGCATGAGTAACGCTTAGAAGAAGAGTTTGAACACAGGGCCCACACACCTGCCCGGTGAGCGACCCGACAGTTGCTGCAGTGTCCAGAGCAGTCTGGTTGACGAGGCCTAGTTGGCTGCTCAGCTGCGCATTCAACTGGTTGACAGCGGCCAGCTGGCTTGTCAGCGTCTGGTCAACTGCTGTCAGGTTGCTGATCTGGCCACTCGCCTGCACACAAGGTATAAATTTACATTTTATTTTTTTAGGGATTAAGGTTTAGTGTTCAAATATATTTAATACCCTAAACCCTAAATCTGAAGAATTTAAAATTAAATAACATACATGGAAAAATGTGTCTGGCAAGGCCCGTATTGCATTGCAGTGCTCTTTACTTGGTGTTCAAGGGTTGCACTTGGTGGCGTTTACTTTTTATATTGCGTGTACAACATTATTATTGGAATGTGGGGACTTGCTTCAAAGACCTTTGGGCCTTCTATGGCTCAAGTATTCACAGTCAAGTACCAGAAAAAAAGGGAGCACTCAATACGAACGCTTGCAAGTCCTTGTGGGCGTCGCCCACATATAAGCAGGGCAGTACATGACTTCACATCCTTAAAGAGCAACTTTATAGAGTTTGTCTTGTGCAAATAAGAACCAGGGATTTTCCTTGTGATTTATCATGAAGGTCATGCAAGCAGCATTCTGGGCACGGAAGAATTGAAGAATCTTGCCTGAATGCAGTTGAGAGGTTAGCGTGGCAACAATAATGCAATGTTGGCATCGGTGTCTGCCAACTCTGGATTTTTTTACTTTATCACAACAGTAGGTTTCAAGGTTTGAATCAAGGTTTCAAAGATGTTTGGCGTAGAGGAATCTCGCCTGAAGCAGTTGGGAGGTTAGCGTGGCAACATTGGCATTGGTGGCCGCCAAGCTGGCGGCCAGCTGGGTGATGGTGGCGTTCAGGGAATCAGTCGTCCCAGACAAGGCGGCTTGGGCTGCCGCCAGGTCAGCGTCCAGCGTGGCGTTCAGCGTTCCCTGTGGGTGCACGGTAGCTTCTCTCAGCTGCCAAGGGTCCTTATGATGTGCAGACTAGTTAGGCGGCCAGCCGCGATATTCAATACGTTCCTGATCCCAGCTTGTATCTTTTTTTTACGACTAGGGTTATATATGTGTTACCCTAGCCTGAACCCTTTGAATATAAAATACAAAGCCTGAACATCAGGGAGTTCTGGGCAAATGATCCACCTGTACTGCTGTGAGCTGGTTGCCGAGCGCGCATTGCGTGGCCCCAAGTGTAGAGGACTATACATTTCTTACCCTGCACAAAAGAGGGTGAATACAAAAGCTAGTGATGAGGGTTTCTCAGGGTGATCCACCTGCGCTGCAGTCAGGTGGTTGCCGAGCGTGGTCTGCGCGGCCCCAAGTGTAGAGGTGATGTTTGCGACAGCCACATCCTGCGCGGCCTGGATGAGTATTGTGACCTGCACAAGCCCAGAAAATATTTACACCTGAGTGATGGTTACAGATTACAGATGGGGATTGGGTCCATGGTGAAGGGGCCTCACAGTGAATTTCACTGATCGAAAGTGGAGTGGAAGATGGAAATTTTACTGCAATAAAACAAGACCATTTCTTTTTCCTGACTGCAGTTGTGAATGTCGGGTAAATAATATATATTAGCCTAGTTGGGAGGGTGTAGAGCAAAGTGCTTGAGAAAGGAATCCTGTCTGCGAGAGAGCCATGTTGATGGTGGCAAGGGCCGACTGCTGCAACTGTGTGATGCTGGTGGAATTGGGGTTTATACAAAAAAAACCCCTAGCTGGGGGGTAGAGAGCAGGGTGTTTGGAAAGGAATCCTGCCTGCGAAAGCGCGGTGTTGATGGTGGCCAGGGCCGACTGCTGCAGCTGCGTGATGCTGGCCGATGCATTGGCGACAGCGCCCGCCACAACCATGTCCAGCGCCGCAGTGGCCCCATTCAGAGCTGCACTCACCTGCGTGCCCACCAGCATTTGAATTCTCTCATCACAGTGGTGGACATGAGGCAGGACGACAAGAGGACACACCCATGAAAGAGGAGCAATGGAACCAGTGGTATTTGGCAAAGCAACTGTCACAACTGTCACACCGATGTAAAAACAGCTCTCTGCGATTACTCTACAGGTGTATTGAGCATTGCTCCCATGTGCATCGTGGGGAATTCCAGAGATGCTGTGCATCGCTGTTACAAGTTGCCGGAAACTGGTGGACAGGGGTCTTCTCGATGCAGTGTCTTGCAGGGTAGGAGTCTCAATGCCTGTGGCATCCCTTCCATTATATCTGGACCACTCATCTACAGGGTGTGTACACACCCTGTTGGCTAGCTGGTTTAGATGGAAGGAGACAACTCCCATGCTGAGCAGCATGCGACTTGAGAGCACCTGTGCGGTGACATTGGCAATAGTGGCAGTCTGCAGCCCCGACAGTGCAGCGCTTGTCTGGTTTGTGGTCAGCCCCTGGAGCGCGGTCAGCAAGTCTGACGTGGCGGCCAGCGTGTCGGCCTGCAGGGGCAGGAAATTAATCTCAAACATTTTGCTCTATACCCCTAACTAGGAGTATGATGTATGAAACCCTAAACTCACCAGTGCATTCAGGAAGAAAAACAACAAAAACATTATTACTGCAACCTCTTTATGCCAACCCTAACACCATAACCCCCAAAGCTCACCAACCCTGACTGAAGTATTTGAGATTTGTTTCTCGGACCTGCAGGCCGGCGAGCGCGTCTCCTGTGGTGTTGACAGTGAGCGCTTGCAGCCCGTTCAGCAGTCCGGCAGTTGCGCTGAGCGTGTTGCTCTGCAGCTCCACCAGTGTGCCTGCACATTTTTCGAGGAATAAATCCACCTTCTTATGATTTTATTTTAATTCGAGAAACCCTAAACCCTAAATCCGTGATGTATAAGGTAGAAAATAAAAGAGATACATGCGTGCTGCTCTGCAGCTGCAGCTGCGCCAGCGCGCCTGTGCGTGCACACATTCCTGTTTACATCCCCTTGGATTCCAGGGTTAATACCCCCAGAGTTAGACAGATACCCTATATTATATATTATAAATACTGCCTGCAGTGCCTGGGCTGCCAACAGGGGCAGCCCACGCACTGTGCAGACTATTTTGCAGCACATATGTGTGACAGAACCGCTGCTTTGAAATCCAAAAGGCGCTGATGTTTCCCCTTTATTAGCAATAGGATTAGTAACCGCCCATCATACCTGATAACAGGAGATTGGATGTAGTAAACATGGTTGCAAGAAATTTTGTCACGGATATTGGGTACTTATGATTGTTACCATACGTATTTTGAAAACTTTCTTTGAACTTCCTCCTATCAGAAGGCAAGCTTGTAATGCTACATGCAGAGCAGGGTTGACACTCCTCGTATTGGAAACACAGGCATTGGCTCCCAAATTCACCAGGGGGAAAGAAATATACCTTGTATGAATAATGATTTTATATCATAGAATTGTGCGGGGGGCTCACCAAAGGTTGATGTGATGGTGTCGTCGGCCAGCCCGGTCAGCGTGCTGTTGACAGAAGACACCGTCTGAGCGGCCAGGCCGTCGAGCAGAGATGACGCTGATGTCAGCGTGGAGGTCAGCAGGCTCTGCAGTTCTGCAGTGGCGTTGGTGAGCGCATTCAGCTGCAGCGTGGTGAGCTGATCCGTGTAATTGCTGAGCAGTGCCGTGGCCAGCACGTTCAGCAGCACATCCGCTGATGTCACCGTGGCCTGCAGCGCTGATGCAAGCGCATCTGTTGCATTTGTGGCCGTCGCCTGCGTCAATTTCATGTTAAGTATTCTGTCTGGGGGAAACATTAGCTTATGTACACCAACACCATTGCATTCGTTTGCTGAGGCGCGACAGGTGCCAGGGCTGAGGGGGACTTTTGCACTGGTTTGTTCACACATCAGGAATCACAAAGACTGCTATACTATGTGATCTCAACCAAGCACCTAAACTTTTAGAAAGCAGCAGCAACAGATGCAATTGGACACCATTGATTTCTGCTTGAGCATGCATGGGCGCCAGGAAGAATGATACCTGCTCAAGAGAAGAGAGCAGCAAAGTGGCATTGGAAATGGCTCCGTCCACGAGGGTGTTGAGCTGTCCACTGACATCATCAATTGCCAGCTGGCGTAGCACGCCAAGCGTACTGTTCACCTCTGACTCTGTCAGCTGCGCCAGGCTGTCAAGCTGAGCTGTCGCTGATGTCAGCGTGCCATTTACCAGCACCTGTCACCCCATCCAATGTGAATGCCATTCAGTGCATGCGCAAAGAGCTTTTCATAAGCAATCATTCTGCCCTCAAGAAGTATGCCCATCTTCTCTGTGTCCACCATATTTGCTTATGGCTTTCGAAAAGAGAGTGAGAGACTGATGCATGAGAAACGCCCCTAAGAACCCGTATATAGGAGAACTGGAAAGTGTCCTTTGGGAAAGTGTTACTGTTTATTACAAAGGATTGTTCTTGCAAATTCATGAGTACTAATTATGCAGAATCATCCGTGTCTACCTCAAGCCCAGTTGATGCGCTGGTGAGGGTCGCCTGCTCCAAGTTGCTAAGCAGATTAGTCACGTTAGTCAGCGTCGAGGCCGCCAGACTGCCCAGATCGGCGGTAGTGTTCGCCAGGATATCACTCTGCAGCTGACTCAGCGCTGAGTTGGCGGCTGTCAGCGTCCCCTGCAGCAGCCCTGCCAACTGTCCAGTGGCGTCACTTAGCACCGCCGCTTCCAGGGTCGCCAAAAGTGCAGTGGCGTTTGCCACGCTTGCATCCACAAGGCTGCCCAGCTGTCCAGTCGCGTTTGCCACTGCCAGCTGCTCGAGGCTGTTGAGCAGCGTCTCGGTTTGTGACAGCGTGCTCAGCGCAAGGCTGGTGAGCGTGGTGTTCACCCCAGCCACAGTCTGCTGCGCCAGGCTGTCAAGCAGATTAGTCACATTAGTCAGTGTCGAGGCCGCCAGACTGCCCAGATCCGTGGTGGTGTTCGCCAGGATGGCGCTCTGCAGCTGAGTCAGCGCTGAGTTGGCGGCCGTCAGCGTCCCCTGCAGCAGGCCCGCCAGCTGTCCGGTGGCATCATTCAGCACCGCTGCCTCTATAGTCGCTAACAGAGCGGTGGCGTTCACCACGCTTGCATCCACAAGGCTGCCCAGCTGCCCGGTCGCATTTGCCACTGCCAGCTGCTCGAGGCTGGTGAGTAGCGTCTGTGTTTCTGACAGCGTGCTGAGCGCAAGGTTAGTCAGCGTGGTGCTGACACCATCCACGGTCTGCTGCGCCAGGCTATCAAGCAGTGCTGTCGTTGATGTCAGCGTGTTGGCAAGCAATCCCTGCATTCCAGGGAATCCAACACATGCAATGAGCCACCTGACGCCCCACATTTAGAGCCAGGCTTGTCTTTGCATTTCTGCCTTCATGTTTCTTGTGATGCAGCAACTTCATACTACGCTGTAAACATTCAAGATGTGGAGTTGTAGACAACCTTCCAAGACAGGGTGTCTAACAAGAAAGGCCTGCAGTAAGTTGTCAGAGCCTTGGGGAAAGGGAACACATACATGCTCATGGTAGCAACAATGGACTCACAGGCAAAACCTGCACTTCATGTCGCGTGTAGCCGCGGGATACAAACAAGTGAATCCAGAGTCTGGTGATACCACAAGACCATGCAATATGTAGTCATGAATTCCTGGAGAAGCACTACCTGCAGCTCTGACGTGGCATTATTGAGAGTCGCCTGCTCGAGGCTGCTCAACAGGTTCGTCACAGTGGTGACCGTGGTGGCCGCCAAGCCATCAAGCTGGGAGCTTGTATTTGCCAGGATGGCGCTCTGCAACTGACTCAGCGCTGAGTTGGCGGCTGTCAGCGTCCCTTGCAGCAGCCCCGCCAGCTGTCCGGTGGCATCACTCAGCACCGCAGCTTCCAGTGCATTCAGCAATGTGGTGGCGTTTGCAAGCACACCATCCAAGATGCCTGACACGCCGTTGGTCACATTCATGACTGCCAGCTGCTCGAGGCTGGTGAGCAGCGTCTGTGTCTGTGACAGCGTGCTGAGCGCAAAACTGGTCAGCGTGGTGTTGACACCATCCACAGTCTGCTGCGCCAGGTTTGTGAGAGCTGTTGTGACGCTACTCAGTGTAGATGTTGCCAAGCCGTTCAGATCGGCGGTGGTGTTCGCCAGGATGGCGCTCTGCAGCTGACTCAGCGCTGAGTTGGCGGCTGTCAACGTCCCTTGCAGCAGCCCCGCCAGCTGTCCGGTGGTGTCATTCAGCACCGCCGCTTCCAGGGTTGCCAGAAGTGCAGTGGCATTCGCCACTGTTGCATCCACAAGGCTGCCCAGCTGCCCGGTTGCATTTGCCACTGCCAGCTGCTCGAGGCTGGTGAGTAGCGTCTGTGTTTCTGACAGCGTGCTGAGCGCAAGGTTAGTCAGCGTGGTGCTGACACCATCCACGGTCTGCTGCGCCAGATTTGTGAGAGCTGTTGTGACACTGTCCAGCGTGGAAGTTGCCAAGCCGTTCAGATCGGCGGTAGTGTTCGCCAGGATATCACTCTGCAGCTGAGTCAGCGCCAAGTTGGCGGCTGTCAACGTCCCTTGCAGCAGCCCCGCCAGCTGTCCGGTGGTGTCATTCAGCACCGCCGCTTCCAGGGTCGCCAAAAGTGCAGTGGCATTCGCCACGCTTGCATCAACAAGACTGCCCAGCTGCCCGGTTGCATTTGCCACTGCCAGCTGCTCGAGGCTGGTGAGCAGCGCCTGTGTTTCTGACAGCGTGCTGAGCGCAAGGCTAGTCAGCGTGGTGTTGACACCATCCACTGTCTGCTGTGCCAGGCTGTCAAGCTGAGCTGCCGCTGATGTCAGCGCGCTGGTGAGCAGCCCCTGCAACCCATCCATACTTTAAAATTCAAACTTTGAAATTCAAATTGCGCAGTGAAAGGCACTTTCTTCAGGTGCCTTCCTCCAGTCCCCCAAGGACAGACACTCCTTGGACGCAAGGAGCTAGTCTAGATGCTGTTCAAAAAGAAAGAATGATGAAAGATAATGGATAACTTTTGGGATGTGCGAGTCTTTTGCACAATTTGAGCGCATGCATAGTAGAAGCTGAAGGCTATGATAGGCACCTGCAGCTCTGCTGTGGCATTATTGAGAGTCGCCTGCTCGAGGCTGCTCAACAGATTTGTCACAGTTGTCACTGTGGACACCGCCAGGCTGTCCAACTGGGTGTCGGTGTCAGCCAGGATGGCGCTCTGCCGCTGAGTCAGCGCTGAGTTGGCGGCCGTCAGCGTCCCTTGCAGCAGCCCCGCCAGCTGTCCGGTGGTGTCACTCAGCACCGCTGCTTCCAGCGCGTTCAGCAGTGCAGTCGAATTCGCAAGCACGACGTCCAGAACGTCCGACTCCCTGTTGGTCGCGTTCATGATGGCCAGCTGCTCCAAGGTGGTGAGCAGCTGTTGTGTCTCTGAGAGGGTTGTAGTCACAAGGCTGGCAAGGTTCGATCGTTCAGTGGTCAGCGCCTGAGCGCCCGCATCACGCATGCGGCTTCTGCTGTTCGACACCGTCTCATCAGCCTACAACCAGTAACAATACAAGTGTTGGTGATAGATTCTGTGTCAGCATCCAAGGTGGACAAGACGCCTTGGAATGGTACCAAGATAGGATGAAGAAGCACGATGCGGGTTAAGGAAAAATCAAATGACAATGGAAAACAAGAATGGGCCATGCAGTTTCGTGCCAGCCACATTTGAGTGCATGCATGCACCAAAACCCTGACCTCGTACCCAAAAACATAAGGCCACAACCCTAAAGCAAGTGTTTGAGAAGAATTTTCCGGGGTGTCAAGAAAAGAGGGCCGCTCACCAGTGCACGCAGCTGTGCGGCAGTATATTTCAAGGGCTTAGGGTGAACCCTAAAACCTAAACTCCTACCCTCCCCAAAAAAACGCTACAACCCTGACTGAAGTGTTTGAGAAGTATTTCCCGGGGGGTCAAGAGAGGGCCGCGCACCAGTGCAGAAAGCCGCTCGTCTGCGTCAGCAATCGCCGCATCGGTTGCGGTCTGCAGCAGCGTTCCCGCGCGCGCCAGCCTGGCGGCCACATTCTGCTGCAGCGTTGTGTCTGCGGTCGCCAAGATATCCGCGGCGTTCCCTGCCAACGAGTCATTGAGCAGGGCTGCACATAGCACAGACATTGTTATTGTTATTGTAACAGGGTCGGCAGACTCAAAGCCAAATGGCCATAGGGCATACACACAGCGTGTCTGCAGCCACACCGTGGGGCCTCTAACCCAGTCTGCAGCCCAGTAAAAACCTACTAACATATTCGAGAGAAGTGATCAACACTATCACTGAGGACAATCCGGGCAAACCACTAGACAGCTAAATTCCCTGGCCTGCCACAAACACAACACCGTTTCAGGTGTCATTGGGGCACAGTGCTACAAATTACAGCCCATCAACACCGTGGAGGTCTGACCAGGATGTGATTTTTTTGAAGAATCTTTTCTGTTTCTTGAGATCCAAAGCACCGAGGTGGTACATTTGTCTACCAAATGGTTGAAGAAACACGGGCACGCATAATAGAGATATTCACCAGAACATTTGTCCCACCCATCTGCTTTGTCCCCAGGTTGATTATTACATTTGCAAAATGCGAACAGAAGCACTAGCCGCTCTCTCAGTCGAGGGTCACCACAGAGCTGAATGGGATTTAGCAATCCTTGCAACCTTGGAGAGAGGACTGTCTTGCCATCTTGCATGCAAGAAAAAATTGACGCCGCACAAATTTCATGGGATTCAAGCACAAGAATCAGTCAAAATAAAGAAAAGGAGGCTGTGGATTGAGAACGGCCCTGACCCTAAATACACCCATAACATCTAGAATACCCCCCTGAAAAATAATCCTCAACTTCAAAGCCTCGCTGTGGAGGGGAACGGAACTGCAGTGGGTTACCCGAAACCCTAACCATACATTCTATAATGACCCCTGACATAACCCTTAACTTTATGACATAGCTGTGGAGCACAACGGACCTGCAGTGGCGGTAAGCTCTAGAAGAGCCTGCTGCAATGCCATCTGGATGCTGTTGTCTGCAGCATCAACACCGGACCTTGCAACATCAGCGGTCATTGCATTGTCGCCGGTGTTTGCATCATCGCCGCTGGGCACCTGCATATAAAAGCCGAGCTTGAGTTATTATTATATCATTATTACAGGTCGGCAAACCCAAAGCCAAACGGCCAAAGGGCATACACACAATTTTCATGCGTGGCTTGAGACTCCAACAAGTGTAGAGGTCCCCTTTACCCTAACCCCCTAAATTAGAAATCCTCACCCCCAAACTCTACAACCCTAACTGAAGTGTCTGAGATTAATTTTCTGGGCATTTAGTCTCTCAATGCTGCTGGCGGCAAAGGCCTTCCATACACGAGTCCATTCGCACTGTGCAAATGGCAGGCCTGCCGCATTTGCATTACTGGAAAACTTGACAGCTAGGAGCAGCCACAAGGGTATCCTGCTGCATTAAAAAAGACTGCACGGTTGGCTAGGAGCACATGAGCACACACCTACAAAATGTTTAAATGCATGGACCTTGCATGTCTCTGGGAATGGCGCTTAAAACCACATGCAAGCTTTTAAGCTGCAGTGGTTAGGTGTGAACGGGGGTATGCAAGCAAAACAACACACACAACTTTGGAAGTACGCGCAAATTAGTACAACATGTTAGAATGCATGGAGCTTGCATGCCTCTTTGAACGGCACTTAAAGCCACATGGAAACGTTTGAGCTGCAGTGGTGAGGTGTGGATAGGGGTATGCAACCAAATCCACACACAGATTTCGAAGTCAGTCAGTCAGTCGATTTCCAGCCACCTAGGCCTGATCAGATGTCTGACTCTAGAAGTACGAGCAATTGTAACAGCGCCTGTGGCTGGCAGTGTGTGTTGCTGTGAGAGTGCCCGCTCATACTTTGATTCGTTGACCTTTTGTCCAATCTTTGAGGGGTTTTGGGTCAAGGTATAGGTATTTAAGGAGGGTTTTGTATGTAGGATTCACCGGGTCCTCGGGGCTGAAGTCGGCAGCGTTAAAATCTCCAGCGCTAAAATCTCCAGCGAGCATGGTATCAAGGGGTATGAGAAGGTCACCGATTGATGACGCAGCATTCAACAGCTCCTGTGCAACACATTATTTACCTTTCATTTTTTTAGGGTTTAGGGTTATATATTCAGGCCTAAACCCTAAAATCCTAAAAAATGACTCGGCAGCCGAACAGCTCCTGTGCAAGAGAGGTAGTAACTTCAGAGGAATTTTCACTGCCACTGTCAGCCACTCAATCAAATTCAAATTCAAATTCAAAATTTCACTTCACACGAATTTCAAGCCCTTCTTCAGACGCTGTTGAAACAAACAACACTCACCCTGAAAATTCCTATGCAGCACACTCCTTGTGCACACATTGATGCCATGAGGGACAAACATTTCCGTGCTCAGATAATTAGGGTTTATATTTCAGGTAAATCATTTCTAGGGTTTATGGTGTTTTCATGCCTGCAGCAGTGTCTGGTTGAAGGGGCCATAAGAGGCGACAGCGGCTTGCAGAGATGCATTGAGTGCCGTCTCAATGGCTCCCAATTGCACTGCAATCGCCGCGGCTACTGCCGTTTCATTCACTGTACCATTGCTGCCTGCCAAGCGCACTAAATTTCAGAGCTTCCAAGAGAAGTATGACAGAGAGAATCGCCCCCTGCTTGCAGCACAAAGTCAGAGCGGGCCGGTAAAAAACAGGGAAGCAATGAGAGTGAAATGTGGACAACAGCAGAGAGTGCAGAGAGGCCTCTGCCTCATTGCATGGCTGTGAGATCTGACATGCTTTGGCCCCTCTACATGTCTTGCATGCAAACTGCGGGGATGACAGGACATCTGATCGGCCCTAGATGGCTGGAATAGATATAATCGCTTCTTCTTCATGGTCTGCAGCAAGCGTGACATGTGAACTTGAAAGCCTAGGGCAGATGTCACCCTGGTGTTTGTTTGAAGCATGCACCATGGAGTTCTGCAGCAGTGCACTCGACACTGCATAACGCATCACCCAAAGCAGAGGCAACCACAGTACTTGCCAGTGATGTGGCATGTGTCCGTGCTTCATTGTATGTTCTGTGCATGGTGCTGATGACTTGAAACTACAGCAGTAGGGAGGGGACCTGCAAGGCCGGGGGGTCCGGTGACGCCCACAGCTCCCGGGGGTCCTGGGGGACCCATGGTGCCCGCGCCACCTGGACATCCAGCAGAAAGTCAGTCCTCCCAGTCCGTTTGCCATGTGAGTGTCTTGTGGTGCACATGATGCAAGGGCACTGCACATGGTGCTGATGTTACACTCAACTAATACAAGAGACCCTTGCTGTTCCGGCGGCACAAAGCTTCAGTGATGAAGAGCCTGGCAAGTTTTTGCCAGAGCGGCGGACAGCGAGCCAGCAGCAAAAGATCAGCCATCTCTGTGAGGTGCATGTTCCTGCAGACTGTTGGTGACTACTGATTGCCAGGTTGCGTTGCACCAGCAACCACCATGACTGGTAGCATCACCCCCATCGCTCAGACAAGACTTTCATGCGAGTCTTCTGTTGGAGTCTGAGTTGAAGGAAAGAGGATCTCAGTGAAGGTTACCTGTGCCCCCCGAGGGTCCAGGGGGTCCAGGGACCCCCGGAGCTGCGCCGGACTTATTCAAGGAATCGAGCACCTGCACACACAAAGGCAGGAAATAAGTGGCATGGTTTGCCGCATGAGCAGAAGGGCATGGGCCCATAGGCTGTCTCTAAAACACAGGGCCCCAACATCTTTAGAGCTCCTCTCTTGGCGAGTGACATCTACAAAAGGGGACACATGTCCTTAAAAAAGATTCCAATGTACAGTAGCAATAGCCACCCCCTCAGTGGTCATGGCCGAAAGCATGAGACGCTGCTGGATTGAGCAGATCTCATGCCGCGAGGACATGTCCGCAGAGGCGTTGCCTCTGAGCATGCACGAGATCTGCAACAAAACCCACGAGGGCCTGGGTGGCCTGGGGTCTGCGAAGCAAATCCTCATATGGGGTTCCAAGCCAACCGGGGATTTGCGACAGAAACTGTACCAAACCCCGACCCTGCTCGGGGGGCAGAAACTCGGCGCGGCGTGTCTGCGGAGGCATACCTGCGCCTGCCCATCCACCCGGCGCTCCAGGACGGTGAGGTTATTCGCCACATCAGCAAGCTGCGCCTTGCTGGCTGGAGTGAGGCCGCGAATGGTGTCCTTCACGTTTGACACCTCCTGCACCGCTTCTGTTTTGAGCGCGTCCAGCGCCCCGGCCGATTTATCTTTCGACTGCGCCAGGCTGCGGTGGCCCGCTGCGCAGTGCACGACAGTGAGAGTGATCAGTTGGAAGCAAGCTGGGTTGATTTTTTCCACTGATTTGCGTGACTGGTGGGAGTCATGCGTTCTGCCACCTCAGCATTATGAGCATTCGTTGCCATTGCACAATTTTGCCTGGCTATGTGATCTAGAGCCTACCAAGCACTGCATGTCAACTGCTTTATCTGTCTCAGTACAAGTTGCAACTGAAAATCTGCTTGTCGCACGACTTGAGTGGTCAATAAATGGCATTTCCGAAAGCGTCCTGTGAGCTAAATTGCAACTGGAAGAGGGTTCCATTTTGCAGATCTAGAGATTTGTGGTGAGATGGGTTACGCAACCTGATCGGGCGGAAGCAGTTCCCAGGCACAGAATGGAGACCCAAACCAGGGTAATCCAGTAAGTGTGCGTGCCTGCGTGCCACAGCTTTCTTTACTTGCAAAGGCACTTGTAATCGCCAGCATTTGCTACGTCGTACGACATCCAAAAATATTCAAAGCCATATACTTGGATTGAAATTTCCACAAGATGTGCCTTGCTAACATATCGGAAGTATTGTGAAAAGCGCAGCATCTATGTAATCGTTACGAACCACTGTAGAAAGGGATTTTCTAATCATACTGCTGAGAAGCAAGGCAAGGAGGAGAAAGCAACGCACCTCTGCTTGCATTCCCATTCATGGAGTCGCGGCGAAGTAGTCCTACGACCCGTGGATGCCTGTGGCAGCGGGTTCCTAGCTAGATCCCTTGAAACGAGAGTGCTCTGCACTCATTTTGGGCTTGTAGCCACGGCGATCCAGTAGTGCATCACACCTGCCGCTACGGGGAAATCAAATCTCTTGCAGCCAGAACAGGCTTCTGAAGCAATTTAAAGTCTTTCTGTCCTCACCACATTACACGTTAGCGCTGCATCGGACCGGTCGCGCGGGCGACCCCTCCCGACTCCGCGGAGGGCACACCGCTGAAGAATTGTTTTTGGAAGCTGGATGCAGCTCTCAGAGCCATGATTGCTTGCAAAAGGCAAGTGGTAGTATACATGGCTTTCGCGGTTGCCATCTAAGTCAGAATCGTAGCTTGCAGAGTGTGCAGTCTCATGTGTCTATGCCCACACAATGCTGGTGCTCTGCAAGGCCTTCGTATGGTTATGATCGTCAGAAGATTTGAAGGATTTGCCAGATGAGCCTTCCATTTCTCCCAAAGCTTAGTTACGCTGCACCAGAAACGTCTGATCCATCAGCTGCAGACGCAGGTGAAGACTCCACACGACAGTGATCCAGGCTTAACATGTTGTGCAGCATCGGAAATAAGGAGATGTGAAAGGTGGACTATAAGGTGTATCTTTGTAAAAAGTCTTTATTGTGCTCATAGGCGATGGTTACGGCAATGTCAAGGAGCCAGCAGAGGCTGCAACAATCACAAGTGTTGCTCCAAAGGCCGCTGTTGCTGCTGCCAAGCGGAAGTCTGCTCAAAACGAGCGGCAATCAACCCCATTGAGCCTCAGCGAGGAGCGTGCACATGCAGTATACACAACGATGGAGAGGTGAGTAGGCGTTCTGCCGGACTGTTGTTGCTCTGCATGTGCCTGCCAGTAGTAACAGCTCGGCATTGTCTGAGACCTTTGATCGCTGGGTTAATGGGGTTTGAAGCACCGGCCACACAGACGCCGGGACGTATGTAAAGTGAGTCGCTGTCGACTAATGTCCACCTGTGTTCAGGCTCTTGGAGGAGTCCATGGAGTCAGATAAGAGTCTGCAAGTGGCGGTCCAGCACCTATCCGGGGAGGAGTACATGCAGGTGTGGCATTCCCTTTGCATCAAGCGTTGACATTTGCTTCAGTCTGAGCACATTGCATGCAACATGACATGCATGAGCCCAGCTCTGACCTCATGAAGAGCAAGAGGACATGACTTCAATGCTGTGCTCTGCACCCTCGGTGGGGCAAACTCTGACAAAGCAATGGGCCTTGCGTAACTTTCGACAGTTGTTGGATTTTGCATCTCATTTCTAGGGTTTCGGGTTTAGGGTAAATATGAATAAACCCTAAACCCTCTATAATATTCTGCAGGTTGCGGAGGAGAGGGCCTTGGGCGGCATGTGCGGCAGCGGATGCTGTCCGAGGCCACTGAACGCAGCCAAGCCCAAGGGAACCTACAAGATAGACAGCTGGCAGCAGCGGGTATACAAGGATGGCGATCTGCATTTCTGCAGGCATGTGCCCTTCGCCACACTGCCTAGCAAACCTGCACAATCAGATGATAATGATCCTGTGTTTTGTCATCAAATGCAATGCATGTGCCACCTCGTGATTCTCTGTACTTCGGAGGCGTGCCACATGGCCCACTGATGAACATGAGCCGGGCAATCAATGTGCCAATATGTGCCTGTACTGCCTTGCATTTGATACCTCGAACAGTTTTGTTACATGGGGGCTAATGGTGGCATACTATCATTGACCATTGCGCCTGCAGAACACTCACATGTGTCATGTGCAATGGCCATTAAAAATATTAATGACCTGATGATCTGATAAAAAAATGAAGCATGCATGCAGCGCTGCTTGCGAACTGGCAGCGCAACGGCTTGCGGCAAAGCTGGGGACCCCAGAAGCTGCGCTGGAGCGGTTCGGGGCCGCGCAGGCAACGCCGTCGGAGACATGCCGGCCGAAGGCTGCAGCTGCGCCAGATCTGGCTCCCTCGGTGTATGCTGCTGGGGATGACAAGACCCCCATCATGCTGTCACTTGTCAAGGTGTGCCTTGACAAATCGTTTTCGCATGTACTCTTTCCATGCATGTCGAGTTTCATCACTTGCAACTTTCCAGCCAACTACTTCCTGTGCATGGCCCTTGTTCCTCAGACTTGCCTGGCTTTAGTGGGTGCATGGGACAAGTACGCTATGTTCAGTTCAGACCAGAGAAAGAATAGCGGTGATTGTTTGGCACCAAATGGTAGGTTTGCCTCGTGCTTCCACTGGCCTTCTGTATTGCTCCGATGCCCACAGGGCAGGTTGCACATCGCTGAACATTTTTTTGTTGGACCACAGGAGAAGGATCCAGCTGAGCTGGCGGCGCAGGCTGACCGGGACGCTGAGCTGGCGCTGCAGACAGCTGCCGCATTCCGCGCAGGCGCCAATCCCGGCGCGGTGGAAGGCTATGTGCCACGCGACCGGATCGTTCCCTCCCCATCGTCTCTAAACTCGGCTGCAAGCGCGAAGAGTACCACCACCAAAGCGAGAGAGGCTCCTGTTGCATCCACAGTTCTTGGAGAGGCATCTACAGTCAGTGCGACTGTCGATGCAGCTGCTGGGAAGGCTGCGGCTGCACCCACAGGTCACAGGACTCTTGCAGGGAAAGATGACAATGCTCAGCCTCACGCTGAAAGCAATGGCCACGGCCCAGCAGGCAGCCATGCAGAGACCCAGAGCAGCAGCGTGGTGACTACATCAGCTCAGCAAGAAGTTGGAGCCTCAGCATCCGGAAGGGAAGCTCCAGACAGCACGAAAACAAGGGCAGGTGGCAGCTCTAGCGGGCCCGAAGAAGTTGTTACGGCGAGCAGCTCTGAGCATAGTGGGGTAGAGCATGGCAGTGATGTGCCTCAGGAGGTTCAGCCGGAGAGCGCTAGTGCAGCGGATGAAGCGGTTGCATATACTGCACCTGCACTGGACAGTGCTGCTGATGTCAGCAACCCGCAGCAGCCAGTGCTGGTAGGTGCACTGGTATCCAGATAACATGTGTACTACTTTGTAAACAATGTGGAGTTGATGAGGAGCAGTACAGTCTTGCAAGAATGGTTTCCACCAGCAACTTTTGGGTCTCAATCATTGACTCGTTGTCTCTTCAACAGGAAAGTATGCAGAGATGTCGTAGAGAGTTCCTCTGCCGAAGGCAGAAGTTTCATTGCCTGTTCAGAGTGGATGCCCTGCAGGTGAATCCTGAGGGCGGGAAGAGAAGAAGCCTTGTACCGAGCTGGGATTTCCATGTGAGCAGGTGTTCGAGGTGGAAGATGCAGATGGGCCGCTGGAGGGTGCGGAGCAGGACAGCATTGCAGCGCGCTTTGGCCGCCTCAAGGTTGCTGACGCCAGCAACGTGGGGCTGCCCAGTGAGCAGATGGCTGTGCTGGCCGACGCCCAGCGCGTGCTTGCGGCGGAGCCGACCGGCATCGAGGCGGACCTCAACCTCTGGCGCCAGCATTTGGGCATCCCAGCTCCAGCTGGTGGGTAACTTTTCCATGGACATGGAAGGGCCATTGTCATCCTGAAGTTTGACATGATAGCTGGCTGTGTGTGCATGTCCGAACCACATTGCGTGAGCGCCACAGCCGACCAGCTTTCAGAGACCTCTACCAGCTTTTAAGATTTGCTAGTCCGGCCTGGATCGTCTATGTTTGCAAAGTTCTGTTTCACCTTGTCCGCACCTGGCAATGACCCATGTGTGATGTTTCTTTTTTCTTCATTGTCTTACATGTGTAATGAGCTCTTTGAGCTGCTTGTCATTCCAACCAAAGCATTTGATTTGCCTGCGACAGCGTGCAGACATGGCGCAACACAGCCATTCACTGCCCACACTTATGATGCTCCTGTTGCAGGGTCCATTGCTGCCAGCAGCACAGGCTCCAGCGGCACAACACAGCCTGGCAGCGCAGCTGCAGCAGCGTTGGGAGAGCCAGGGAGCTACGCAGAGGAAAGCGCAGATGCAGAGGATTTGGATGCCGGAGGGGCTGATGACGGTGGCGAGGGGGAGGACTTGGAGGGGGACGAAGGGGGGACCCCCTACTGGCTGGCGGACCCCCCGGACGGCTTCGGCCGGCAGCTGTCGCAGTTCGGCCGCCTCTTCTCCGCGCTCGACGGCTGGGTCACCGATGCTACGCTGCGCCACCTGCGCGCCCGGCCGGGCCGCCCGGCCGGGCAGGTCGAGGATGTGCCGGCCCCGGAATTCGCCCAGGTGGGTCGGGGTGGATCATGCCATACACTCTGCAAGCGCATGTAGTAGGAAAGGAAAAAGCAACACATTGTTGTGGAGAAGTGCCCGTGATAAATGTCAAGGGATTGCTGGATGCTCCTGTCATGTGAACCATCCGTCTACATATCTTCATTACAATCCTGTGAGAAGCGCCTGTCGTGTCAGCTGCTATCGAAGTCACGTACATGCGCATCTGCTCAACACATCGCATGTCACTCATACCAGCGCAAGGCTGTCAAATGAAGGCTTTCCACAATTTGAACAGGGTCGCGCAGTGTTGGAGGTCGCACTGGGGCGAGCGCTGCCATCTGTGCTGGGCGCGCTGCATGTGTCATCGCCGAGGTCAGCGATCGAGGTGGCGCTGCGCCAGCTCATCGCCACCTTCTACCTGCGCTCCGCGATTCCATCCCTCAAGGTAGCGCTGGGGTACAAACCCTAAGGGTTTATATTTAGGGTTTATATGAATCTTGAAAAAAAAAAAGGCGCCGCATGGTCCTCGTCATGTCGGCTCCGCAAGTGATTTGCAGTCTGGCGGTAGATGTCCATCATGTACACCGTCATCTGAGTGTCATGTTAATACTTTTGCTCCACATGAAAATGCCACTTGGGTATGTGCCCTATTATGGCAAGATGCTATTGATACTGTGGTTGTTTTGCATGTTCTCGTTTGTCAGGTCAGGGTGAGTGGTGCCGACGGGAGGGTGAGAAAGGGTCGTTGGCAACTTTCGCCACTGGCATCACTTATGTGCTCCTTGAGTTTCAGGCCCATGTGTGTGGGCCAGCAGCAGAGTTGCTCAGATGTTTTGGGTTCTTTCAGCTACTTCTATATCTTCTGGCATCAGATCATGGAGTGACCTTTGTGACAGGAGCGGGAGTGGCAGCTGGTGACGCTGACGCTGCTGCGAGCGCTGTCCATAGAGCGGCTGCCGACACTGCAGGAGCAGTTTGACAGCCGCGGCAGCGTGCGCGCACTCAACGCACTGCTGGCCGAGTCTGGGTGCACGGTTGAGGAATTTGATGCCTTGCTGGAAGTGCTGCTGCCAACAACCTGATCAGTGTTTCAAATTCTTTCAAAATGCATGCCCATGAGGTGTTCTCACTGCATGCTGCTTGGCAGGTTTTTTGACGTCCTAGATGTGCTCAAAGCATGTCTATTTCATGTGCTGTGCTTCATGTGTCAAGTTACTGGAACAGGAACAAGTCCGTTGCGCAAAGTGCATCGCCATTGTCCATACCATGCATTCATGTGAGGATATTTCCTGCCTTGCAACTGGCCCGGAACAAGTTATATGAAGTAATCGCAATCAGCTTGTGCGCGGGCCTTGTTTTCATGCCCTGAAATGTCTCTCATCTGTCAGCAAAGCGACCCTTCTTTGCATGCATCACGAGGTCGCCCTTCAATGAATCGATCGGTAGCATTTTCATTACAAGTATTTCACTTTAGGACTTTGCAGAAATCCTAGACATAAACACTAATCCTAAGGGAGCCTTACTGCAAGAGAGTGCAGGCATATAATGTTCTCATGTTCTCTCTCTGCCCACCTAAAGTGCTACACACAGCAGCGGTCAGCCAGACATTGTCTACTGAGTACGCGGTAAGAACAAGTACAGACATTCGTTTCGCAAGTCTCTAGGTGTTGCATCAGCCAGTGCACTGCCAAAGCTACATAAGTGTCGGAGAGCAATCAGAGAGCCAGAAGTCAAACCAACCCTCCACACAAACCAGAAGTAGCCCCCAGAGCCAAGCCAAAGCAAGCAATGCAATTGTTACTTATCAGTGTAGCGTAAGGCATTTCCTAAGGGCAGTCACCCTGGCGAAAAATGTAGAGAAGAGGAAATCACAAGCTGTGTTGGGAGCTGCTTGAAGCCGTTCCTCAGGACCAGCATTGAAAACAAGCACCCAACACACAAGAATCGGTGAACGCTAAAAGCACATTATTGTTATCCTAGTAACGACCTTCTCCCACCTGTTTTAAGTATTTCTGCTGCAGCATTGCACGAACCTTAACACCCTCGGCACCAGCTGCAGCTAGAGAGTCATCTTCGGTTAGAAACCTCGGGAATGTCGCAAAAATGGACACTTTCCAGCAGCAAACCTTCCAACTCTCACTGTCGTGCACACCGCTTGGAAGCAACTCTGGTGGCGCGCTGTGAAATACAGGGTGCCAAAATCCGCATGGAGGTTGCGTCACTCACGCTCCGTGATTCACGCCGCAAAATGCGCTTATTTATTTATGCGCAGGCGCCCTCCAAAAACGCATGCCGGTCTCTCCCCGACCCGGCTGCCCATCATGCAAAAAAGGACACTGCAGACATGCGAACAGCACCACCGTTCGTAGGACAGTTGCATCAACAACTCACTGGAAGCAGGACAAGTCTAGAACCAGCCACCAGCTGCTTTCTACGTCCCAAGTGCTTTGAGCAGCCATGAGAGCCCCATCTCTCCACCCAGCAAAGGCCACGCCAAAAGCGGGTGCACCATAGGAAGCTGCATCCCTTAGCTGAATGCGGTAGCTGTGGCAGTTGTGACAGCGTTGCAGACTAGCTCAGGAAGGCCTTGTGCCATAGCTAGCCTTGCGCCAACATTGTGCGGAGCAGAACTTTGGAAGCGTACCGTTCTAGCGGCACATGCGACTGCCATGCCACGGGAGGGAACGCCAGTGCGCACAAATGCCAAGTGCGTGCAAGCGCCAAATCAGGCTGTGCCAAACTAGGAGCGGCTGGGGGGACTCATGCCATGCTGGCGGCGGCGGCTGCCGCCGGGGAGATGACGGCCTTTCCGTTGGAGGGAACGCCGTTGAGCGTGCTCGCCGCAGCGGAGCGCGGCAGCACTTGCATCAGTAACCCCTCCGATGTGTGAATAGTCGCGCCCTGTCACAGTGCAACTTGCATTTTTCAGCAGACGTTTCAGTGCCATAATGCTAGGAGCTGTCAGATGTGCATGCTCACAATTCGCCCATGATACGCACCAGTCAGTCAGTAATTTGCACCTTTTGCAGCCACCTAGGGCTGATCAGATGTCTGGTTCTGATCGTCAGAGTCAGCACCCAGCATCACATCCATACGTTGCAGAGAAACCCATACTAGAACACATTGACAGCAGTGGCATGTCCTGAGCACTAACCCTAAACCCTAACCCTTAAAAAAAATAACATATAATGTCCTGAGCACAGAAGCAGTTTGACGCGCTTCCAGAAACACAGCAGCATGGCATGATGCACAAAAAACTCGATCAAAATATTATATTCAATGGTTTGCAAAGCAGGGTTTCGTTTCTTTTTCATATCCCTGGGAAGTTATATATCCCAGGGATATGGAAAGTTATACCCCTGACCCCAAGGGGAGAAAGCCGTACCGTCGTCATGCCAACAGCAGGCGCGTTGGGCGCCAGCCGAAACTCAAAGCGCCGCAGTAGAATCGCAAGAGCAGAGATCGACTCAAACAGCGCAAACTGGTCGCCTGCAAGCACAAGCACATGCTATCAGCCAGCCTTGATTTGCGAGACTAGAACTGAATGATGAAAATAGTGCAGTTTTTACCACATTCTTATTGTTGACCTCTTTCGTGTCTACAAACACTGGCAAAATATGCAGTCAGATCGGCAGAATTAGCCATTTGCTCCTCCAGTACAAGAGGGTGGTGGCATCGTGTGAAAAGAAACTCAAGGGGACATGCATTGTCCTCTCATGAGGACAAGAGAGATGCTTCGCATCACAAATTTACATATTCGCACACATCTGTGCCAGTGTACCTCCTAGTCAATTGACGCTCACCAATTAAATAGGTCATGGGCCTAATCATGGTGCAGGTTTTACACTGTTTGAATCAACCTGTTTCAAACTGTTTGAACCAAACATGGTCCAGGAGTTTCCCTGAAGCCTGACAGGTGATCAGGGAGGGGCATGTGTTGGAGGCGCACCTATGCATTTTCGCCTGCCGCCCCCAAACGGCAGGTAATTGAAGTTTTCGGTGGTCTCGTTCGGCACGGGACCCTCCATGGAGAAGCGGTCCGGATCAAACTCATCCGGCTGCGACCAATAGCCTGTGTTCCTGCGCACCACCACATCGGCTTGTCAGGTAAGCAAACATCCACAGACTGCAGGATACAGGTAACCAGCTTTTTTGAGCGGTAGTGCCCATCATGCAATGGAATGTGTTTTTGATGCGCCGCCCCCGCTGATGGAGTACCGTTGGCATTGTGTGCTGTCGTGCATTGTGCGCTGTTGATGAAAAACCTTGATGCTCGCAACATTCCAGCCAGCAAATCCGGACAATCTTGCCTAGAAACTCCCATCACCGGTAAAAAGTTGAAAACTATACAGGAGAATGAACGATGGTTTTTGCGATGCAGAGATGATTCTTCCAGACAGACATGAACATGCGGGGAGCCTGCAACAACATGGGAGCTGCAAACATCACCCATAAAAGCGCGCTGATATCGAATGTTATGTTTTCCTACAAGCTGCTGCATGATGTGCCTCAGGGGCATAATAGAAATCACACCAGTGGATGTTCAAAACCGAGTTGAACATGGGGCTTGCAAAGGTATGGGAGGTGAAAACATCACCAACCAGAGCATGCCCACAAAAGCACGCTGGTTTTGACTGTTGCACTCTCCTTCCAAGCTGCTTCCTGATTTGACAGAAGGGGAATAAGAGAGAAACCATACCGGTGGATGTTCCAGACGGAGATGAAGATGTCCGAGCCGGCGGCAACATGGTAGCCGCCAAGGACATCGTCGTTGATCGCGCGACGGATCAGCACCGGCGGCTGAGGATACAACCGCATGGCCTCGTTGATGACCCGCGTTGTGAAGGTTAGTGCGCGCAGCTGGTCCATGTTTGGTTTCGCGTCCCCGACCACTTCGTCTATCTGCACGCGTATCGCAGAGGTATCAACAAATTATCGGGAACTTTTACAGGCAGCTCTAGTTGCTGATTCGAATAATTTGGCTACCTGCACGCGCACTGCCGTGGTATCAACTATGTTCTTGACAAGTTTCGGGCAGCTCTAAATGCACAGGGGATGAGATAGCAATTTAGCCCCTGTAGGTCCTGTATTGCAACGAGCACCCATATGGTTGGCACCTGCCTGAACATGAGTACATTGGGGGGCTGGCAACACTCTTCGGAAACCTTTACTGCGATAAATATTTTTCCATTGTATGCAAGGAAGCTTCTTCAGATCATTGCTGAAGCCGCCGCATTCTGGAGCATGAACAGTTGACAATGCATGACTGACATGGCTGAACCGTGTCATGGTGGAACTCTTTCTGCATGTGCCTCAGAACATGTGACCAGTCCATGCGGCATCTGAGAATCAACATCAGCAGAGCTGGCATTGATCCCCTACTGTCCACTCAGCACATCCAACTTATTGCTCGCAACATTGTCAGGCCCCATCTGCTATGCGATGGGGCAGGGGCAGGAATTATTTCTCAAAACACTTTGCTCTATATCCCCCAACCAGGGACTTTCTGTACGAAGCCCTAAATCCACCATTGCCTTCAGGAAGAAAATTATTGCCATGAAGGCCCCTTTCCCCTAAACCCTAAATCCTAAACCCAAACCCCCCAGATCCTACAACCCTAACCGAAGTGCTTTATATTTGATTTCCGGGATGGGGCGTACCTCCTGTTGCATGCGCCGCAGGATGTCGGGCCTGTCGTTGAGGCAGTACAGCGTCCACGTCAGCACAGCAGCAGTCGTCTCGTGACCGGCTATCAGCATCGTCATCAGGTCGTCACGCAGCTGCTTGCTCGTGATCTGTGAGCCACACCACAATCATTTGGATTGAGAGCCATGCAACGCTTCTCCTATGTGCTGAGATGATCACTCACCTCAGAGGACAACACATTACCGCTTGTCTCATTTCAAGACCAAGTTCCTGGACTGCAATTGAGCCATTTCATGCTTCAAGGTAACCATCAATGCTGTGTGATACAGACTGACAACCCAGGCGAAAACACCCTATCCTTCATGGTGACAAGCCAGCAAGTTGAAAGGCAGGATAATGACCTGCACTAGCTAGAGAACTGCCAAACAGTGGTATGCTATTGGCGGACACATGTCTCACATATGTCTTAGCGAGAAGGGGTCACTTCCCACTGAAAGGAGTATAGACAGGTGCAGAGGTGCACTTCATCACCTCACCTCACCTCACACACCTCAATTGTATTTAAACATAAAATACATCACCTCAATTGTATTTAAACATAAAATACATGCAGGCAGGTGCAGAGGCGCACCACCTCACTGCACCTCACCTCACCTTACCTGTATTTGATTTGAAAATGAAATATATGTAGGTGGGTGCAGAGGCACACCTCATCACCGCTGGCCAGCAGGAAGTGCAGAATGCTGGGGTCCCTGTCGCTCAGAAAGTCCTCGCCAAACTCCTGGTCCTCCTCGTCAAACTGCAGCAGACTGCAGGTGTCAGGAATTTGCATGGCGTCATGGAAAGAGAGGTCCGGACTGCAGCCAGTGTGAATTTCCCCGATAATTCGTGAAGAGGAAACCCGGCTACACCTGATGCAAGGCCCGCTGGTTGCTGAACTTAGTGAAACTTTAGGGTTCACAATTACCCTATCTTCACCATACAATTAAACCCTAAACTCAATGTAAAAATATTGGCATTTGAGCAAGCCAATCAGGGGCACCGCACCAGGCGCTTGGACTTGGCAATGAGGGAGTCGAGGGTGGAGTTAATGACCTATTTTTTTAGGGTTTAGTGTTCAGGGTTTTAAAATACTTTAGGTTCAGGGTGTAATCAGTTTGCCGCACCAGGCGTTTGGACTTGGCGATGAGGGAGTCGAGAGTGGAGTTGATGACCACGAGCGCCTCCTGGCAGCGGCGCTGCCTTGGCACTAGCCAGCGCATCAGCGGCAGATTCCAGTAAGGCAGAGGATATGTGCTCCTGTACTCTGCTTCTCGCAGCACTGTGTACACCGCCTGAAGCACAGCTCACAAGCTCAAACTTGGCTGATTCTTAAAAGGCATGGTGGCTAAGGCCACTGTTGGAAACATTTAAAGGTGGGCTAGCGCATCAGCGGCACGTTCCAGTGAGGCAGAGGGTAAGTGCTCCTGTACTCTGCCTCTCGCAGCACAGTGTACACCGCCTGAACAACCCAGAAAAGTATTCTTAAACACTTTGATTGATTAGGGTTGTTGATTATGGGGTAGGGTGTAGGGTTTAGGTATGGGGTAAGGGGGCTTTAGGTAATTTCTCTTCTGAATGCGATGGTGGATTGAGGGTTTTATTACAAAAAATCCCCCTACTCGGGGGTGTAGAGCAAAGTGTTTGACATTTGATTCCTGCCCCTGGAAAAGAGCTCGCAAGCTCACAGTTGGCTGATGTTTTGAGGCAAGGCAGATGTTTTGAGGCAAGGCAGAACATTAAAGGCTTGTTCCACCGACTTTAAAAAAGAAAAGAAAGGCAACCAAGGGAGGGAACGCGCCTGGATGACGGGGTCGTCGTGTGTGAGCGAGTCAAAGTCGTAGTTGAAGACGGCCTTCCCGATGATGTCCAGCGTCAGCCGCGAGAAGAAGTTTTCCATCTCCACCGCTCGACCCGCCTGCCCAAAAATGGCATGCACAAGGCCTCAGGGGTCCTCTCTTTTGGGTTTTAGGGTTGTATATTTATTTCACATTGAAGGGTTTAAAGGCTGTTAATAACTCTAACCCTGAATTCTAAAGGAAAAAAGAATAAGAATGAAAATAAAAATGAGCACAAGGCCTCAGGGGTCTTCTCATGGGCCGTGAATTGCTGTGCGCCCTCTTCGGTGCAAGGAAAGGTCTCAAAATCCATCGCTGACATCACACCCATCACACCTGTGCACTTACTGAAGTATGCAATCTACAAACATGCGCTGAATGCCATGGCGTTGGGGATTCCTTGGGATGACAGCGAAAAAGATGAGAGCTGTGTCTCCCTACTTTGTGCCGAACAGGTATCCAAATTCTTGTACCTTCACGCGGATGTTGATTCGGCAATGATCATGCCGCACATACTTACTGACCTTCTTCTCATTCCTGGGTCACATTTGTCCAAGAGATAAAGTCTGCACTAATAGATAAAGTCTGCACTAATAGATAAAATCTGGCACCACACTTGATTGGCAGGAAACACTGTAGGCACGCTGGCCGGCGATTAAGTTGCAAGGACTGCTGCTGCACTGGAATCTTCTTTTGCCATCCATTTGCTGCTGCCGCAAATGAGTCCTGCAAGCCCGACAGTGTGAACTTTCGTTTTCATTTTAGGGGTTAGGGCCTACAGTAATATACAGCCCCTCTATGTAACCCCACCTGCTGTGCTGCTGCAAGGGTGGCCGCGCCGTGAAGAGCGCTCTCGGCAAACATGTCGACCATGTTGGCGATGTACTTCCGGTGCAGCGATGGCACCACAGCTCGCCGCCGCACTTTCCACACCTCCCCATCTGCTGGAATCAGGCCTGCATGCATGCCCCAGCACCTAAACTCTTCATCTGTTCTTGCTCCCTTTTCTTAGTATTAAAACTCTTGTCCGATGCGAAGGCCTTCAAAAGCTCCCACACCTCCCCATCTGCTGGAATCAAGCCTGCACGCAATGCACGAGCTCATGGAATTATATTTCAGGGTTTAGGGGTCATATTTAGGGTTCAACCCTCATAAAAATATCGCCCTGCCATCAGCTCGCCCCAGAGAACGTGTGTGTGTGTGTTCTGTGGTCAACATGGCCGTTCCGAGGATATCTTGATGGCTGATGGGATATACATTTTAAGGGTTTTTTGCTTTCTAGGCGGTAGGGGTTTGTGGTAAATATAGTGGAAAAACCATGCATCCTAAAAATAGCATATAAACCAATCAGGGTTCAAAACCGGCAGAAACATGCAGCGAGACATGCCTCTCCCATAAAAGTACCTGCTGCACATCCCATTGCAGGCATGGCAACCCACACAGTGCATGGGTGTGACACGCTAGAATGTACCCCATAAATCCTGGAGCACTAATGGACTATTAACAAGTCTGGGATAGCTGATGACAGCCAGGGAAGTTACCGAAGGGATCAACAGCGACAGTCCAGAGAAGGTCTTCTATCATTTTACTTTTGAGTGCAGTGGACGGCAGCGGTGTCAGGAAGCATATTTATATTTTATTTTATATTACCCTCACCCTAAACCCTAAAATATACAATATATAGTGTCAGGAAGCAAGGTGCAAAGTGCTGGCGATGGAAGGCAAGAGGACATATGGGCATTTTAGCCCATAGCATGATATAAACCAAATGCATCCAAGAGTGAAAATAGGAGCAGAGAACACGCACCGCTACCCATGACGAAGTCGAGGATCTCTGAAAGAATGCCTTTGGAGTAGTTGGCGGCGTTACTCATGAGCAGGTGGCGCGCCACCTCAGCGTCCGAGACCACCACAAAGCTCTTCGGGCCGAACGACAGCCTGAACACCTGCACCGCAGAACAAACACTTTCAAGCAAGCCGTAACAAACCTGCTGCTGTTGCTCATTACAGGTGCCATCCCGCTCTTCACATCAAGGCTCTGGAGTCTGCCAGGGCTGTAAACAGCGATAGGTAGATATGCAAAGACGAACCAACAGAATATGTTCCATTTGCCCCTCCTCCAGGCGTTCACAGGAGAGGTTTGCAGTGCAGAATTCTCTCGTTAAGAGAACGAATTCCCAGCCAACCCCCACATACAGACTTCAGTCCTGCTGTGCAGGTATATGCTTCTCAATGTACCCAACAAGCAACCCTCCCAATTGGCTGCGACCCTCCCGAAAGTTGTCCCCGGCATTGCATAGACAAGCTGGTTCAATGAGCAGTCACTGGGGCCCACCTTGCCATAGATGAGGGCGAGTTTCTGCAGCGGGATGAACACGGGCTCCCCGACAATCTCGCGGATGTCGCCGCGCGCCTCGGGCATGCGCACGGCTGCAGCCGAGCGCCATTCCCTCCCTATTTTTGCCAGCTGGTACGCCAGCCCCCGGCCTGCATGCCATTACGTAATGAAGCGACTAACATATGCTCATCAAAACCTACTGCAAGGGTTTTGAAGGTTTGCCGCGGCCAAGCGCCACTCCCTGTCTATTTCCGCCGGCTGGTACGCCAGCCCCCGGCCTGCCCGCCAATACATAATGGTGTGAGTCACGAGTACTGGTGACTCACAAACGCTCACCAGAACCTACAATGATGGCCGGGCGCCACTCCCTGCCTATTTTGGCCAGTCCCCGGCCTGCCCGCCATGACATAGTGGTGACTAACACATGCTCACCAACTGCAATGGCTGGGCGCCATTTTTATCCTATATAGGCCGGCTGGTACGCCAACCACTGGCCTGCCCGCCAGTGCGCAATGACAAATACAGAAGTGGTGGTTAATGAGTGTTCGCCTGTATTTGCCAGGTAGTTAGGTACATGGTGGTCTAGAATGATGTAGATCGAATCAATTGGCTGCATTGCAGTGCATGGGATTGATGCATGCAGGGAGTTTTGGGACATGCAATTGGCATTTTGGAAATCTTTGAGAGGCTTCCTTGGTGGCAAACAGCGCAAGGATGCTGACAGTTTCATACCTGGTCCGACGGGGTCCTTGGCAAGCACTTTCCTGATCGGTCTCGTCAGCTTCTCCTTTGTTGAGCCCTGGTCAGTGAACTGCGGGGCACAAAACATGCCATATTTACTTTGATACCCAAGAGACGGTTAAAGCGGAAAGGGGGTGAGTTCGTACAACAACAGAAATCATTACAGCAAGTATAGAGCCAGCTGTCGACGTTTTGCTGAACACCTTGGTGCTCTTCCCCAAAGCTTGCATCGTCAGCTGTGTCAGCATTGGCTAGTCAGTAACACCTAATTGTGTCGAGGTGACAACACTCACCTCCCCTGAAAGTATCCTGTCGTCCAAGCTTTTCTCTCTGGTATCTGTGTTTGGAAATTCATCCTGACTTGCAGACTCGTGGCTGCCATTGCTGCTAGGACCGCTGCCGTTCAGCCCTGAAGCACGGCACGAGCCTGTCTTTCTAATCTTCAAACTTTTGGTTTCAGCTCTAAATGGACGCAGCTTCGCCCTGCTTCCCGTGTTGAGCGCGCCTCCGTAGTCGGATCGTTGCAGGCTAGAAGAAGGGGTCGGCAGCTGCGACTGCATTTTTAGAGGACTTTTCAGCAGCATATTGAGGAACAGCAAGAAAATTGAATCAATGATCAGGATTTCATGTTTGGCGTCACTTTCGCTGAGAATTTTGCTGGCTTTTAGGAGGCTTTTTCGTTTCGCTATCTTCAGCACGTGCCGGTCACGTGCCTTGTAACACCCGAACGCAGCCGTGGCCACCGCTCCTTCGCCTCTTTCGACGTGGCGTTGTTAGGGGACAGCCGTACGACGCTGTTCCATTCAACGGTTAAACGAAAGTGTCGACAGCTGGAGGCACATCCTTCAGGTGTACACGAAATTCTACACTACTTGACAGTCCTTTTGCTCAACGTCAAATAGCAACGCTCACGCGCAACATACCTTGAGGCAGTGGCAGCAGAAGGAGGCCCGGGTACGTGCACAGTCACTTCTTTAGTACCGTAGCCTTCCGGGTAGCCTCACTTGAGATATCAGCACTGAGTTCTCGACGCACTGTCAGAAAATCGATAGAATTAGCGCCGAGTATTCCTGCATGGGACTCCAGCTCGTGCCGGTCATTCTTTCCCCCTGTCGGGGTTCCATTAGTCTGGACCTAAGTACCGTGTGCACAGCGTTCCTATACTTGAGCACAGACCAGACGCTTGAAACTTTCGAGTTGAACCAATGTAGTGTCATAGGTCTTCGGTGGACCAACCTACCTTCTCAGATCATGCACATTTGGTCTTGTGTAGGCCATGTCACATCCCAGTCAGGAAGTGAAAAGCGTTCACGACGGGGAAGCATGCAAGATTAATGCAAATGCGTATGTTGAATTGTTTTCTGCATATTTGAAATGTCTTCTCTTACTTCCAGGGTCCTGATCTTAGTGACTACTAAAGCACCTAATAATCCTCCCCACTGCTAGCTTTGTGAAGTACCAGAGTGGCTCACGAGTGTGCTTTCATCAGAAACAAGACATGCAGGAGCCTCTGGCGGCCTCGCAGCCGCCTTTCGAAGCCATGGCCAGCCCACCCTCGTCCCCTTCGGGCACAATCCCAGCTTTCAGGTGGTGAACCTCGCAAACTCGCGCCAGGAACAGCACTGGTGACACCTTTGCACGAGACAGAAAGTTGAGCACCAACTCCCTCGGTGCTCACCAAGTAGGTGGCAATGGCCGGACACACAGCACTCCACAAATAGATGCAATGCCACCGTGCCCAGCGCGGCAATCCCCTGAAACAGTCTTCCCTAGTGTCCACAGGGGCGAGAACTGGGCAGGCAGGCGCACAATGCGCCGCAAAAGATGCGACACTCAAGCCGGGCGCATGGCTGAATGGCGTTCCAGTTCTCCCGGGTTTCCCTGAAAACAGCGCTCTTTCCTGGTGTCCACAGGGGGCTAGGACTGGGACGGGCACGCGCACAGCGCGCCGCAGAAGAGCACAATACTGCTGACGCCAGGAGCGGTGTCGCAACTTCTGGCACTTAGCATTCGAATATTCTCCCGGTTCCCCTAAAACATTATTTCCCTGGTGTCCACAGGGGCGATGACTGGGATGGGCACGCGCACAGCGCGCCGCAGAAGAGCGCGACGCCGTTGACCCCCGGAGCGGTGGCGCGGCTGAAGGGGCAGTTGGAGGCGCGCATCGACGAGGAGCGCCGCAGCCGCTCCGTCGAGCCGCGCCGCTCCGCCTCCCCGTCCCCCATGGTGCGTGTTCCGTGTGGTTCAGGGGATTTCAGGGATAGGGTATTGGGTCAGTCTAAAGATAACGTCCCATGGATGCAGCCGCCCTGCATCCCGCATCCCGATGACTTGTGTGGCATTGCATTGTTGACACATGTATGTCATCAGGGTCAGAACACATATGGCAACACAGGGGTCCCCGACGGCGCAAGTGAAGGGTCCCCTTCAAAAGCATATTGCGTTCTCATTTTCTTTCAGTGACTTCTCTGATAAGTCATGGAGCTACACTTGGGAAACACCGTGATCAACCACTAGTTGCATGTTCACCGCAGCTCTGTATTATGTTCTCTGAACTTCATCACTGTAGCCTCACCAAAATCGAACGGCTGCTGCAGAGGCTCATGGCAAAGGAATTTGAGGAGCGCATCAACCGCACAAAGAGCCCATCACCACCCCATCGCGGATCACAGTCACCAGTGAGTCAGCACTCCACTTTCATATTTTAAGCTCCTGCACTGAATGCTGCATGAGCAGTACACCTACCTTGTCCATACAGCCTGATGCAGGGCTTCTGGCTTGGGTTGCTCAATGGCAAATCGGCTGCCACTGACAAGAGCAGCAGTCCTCGCAAAGAGCGTCTTCAAGCCTGCTTGTGTGTTGTGCGATGCTGCATGCATGCAATACATGCAAAGGTCGAGGTCTGCTGGGATGTGAGGGTTCGAAGACTGATAAATGAGGGCTGTGCTGCAGACACCACGTGCCACCTCGCCGCTGAAGAAAGACTCGCGCATTACTGATGCGCTGGGCTGGAGGCAACCCGACCCCGAGGTGCCTTGCAACCCTCATCGTTTTTGCAATCTTCACCCTGTTTTAGTTTACGTCTCCCAGTCTGTAGCATTAGTAATGCATTTGCCACCTCCCTTCCCTGTCATACCCCTGCCACTAACAACCCATGCAATGTCCACTTCCTACCCTCGTGAACACAACAGGCACTCCACGGGGACAATTATCATGAGAAGCATAATGAGCTATAGTTGATGCCAAAACACGGAGTGCGTGTGGACAATATGGTGCAGGTGTCCGGGCCGGCAGGGGCAGCGGCCACGTTCGCAGCAACGCCCCAGAGGAAGACCCTCCAGAAGAGCGGGGGGCTGGTCCCCCTCTCGGTGACCCCCACAGTGGCCGCGCGCTTCGAGCTCGGCCGCAGCGGCAGTCCCAGGGCCGCGGTCGACGCTGCCGCTCGAGATCGTCGCGCCGAACGCATGGCCGCTTCCATGTGAGTCCTTCGCTTGCGCTAGATGAGTTGAGGGCTAGCATCTAGTAGGGTGAGAGTGGCCAGAACCCAACCACCACTGACGAAAAAAGACCCCTCAGAGAACAGGAGCACGGCCGAGCGGCCACGGTACTTGTTACCGAGAGGGGGACCAGTTGAACGTATGGCGGACTCCATGGAGTCCCTTGGTGGAACTGGATAAGTTTGGACTGCAGTGCTTGATCAGAGGAGAAGACATGCCCGTCAAGTAGGGCAGGGGCCTGCATGTGAGAGCGAGAATCTAGGAGAGCAAGGGTGGCCAGCACACCCAACCGCCCTGGGTCAGAGAGAACAATGCAAGCGGCAGCCCGACTTACTTGACGGCAAGTTGTCTTACTATCTAAGCAATTAACCCAGTGATGAGGGGTACATTGAGGGTCTTGCCTGATGATCAGGCCGAGCACCGAGGAGGCGCTGAAAGAGATCGAGGCGGCGATGAAGAGCATCGAGGCGGCGCGCTCGCCGGCCGCGGCCGCGGCAGCCGCCGCGCAGCTGCGCACCTATCACAACAGCGCCTTCTGGGACCCCTCCGCGCGCACCGCCCCCGTGACACACCCCGTGAGTTACACCCTCATTAATGCAATTTACACCCCTGGTTCGGCCCTCACATGAATGATGTGCTGTATAACCGGTATTGAAATTATGCGATGTTTCCTCTGGGACATTTCCTGGTGTTATCGGGTCCATGACCACACCAAAATCCCACAGCTCTCTCCAACATAAGGGGGAATGATTGAGGAGCAAGCAACCCTTGCATGACTGGGAGTTGATAGAATAGGATTGTCACTGTTCTTGGCTTGCACGCGGCTGTGCGCATGTCCAGACAAACGTTTCATCAGTCAGATGTAGGATGATAGGACTGCCATTGCAGGGCATGTCTGGAGGGATGGTTGACGAGCAAGTCAACCCTTGCCCCAATAATTGATGTACTGGGACTTCACTGTTCTTGGCTTGCACGCGGCTGCGCGCATGTTTCAGGGAAATGTTTCAAAAGTCAGATGTAGTATTACAGGGACTGCCACTGCAGGGGATGGAAGTCAACCCTTGCCCCAATAATCGATGTACTGGGACTTCACTGTTCTTGGCTTGCACGCGGCTGCGCGCATGTTTCATGGAAATGTTTCAAAAGTCAGATGTAGTATTACAGGGACTGCCACTGCAGGGGATGGAAGTCAACCCTTGCCCCAATAATCGATGTACTGGGACTTCACTGCTCTTGGCTTGCACGCGGCTGCACGCATGTTTCAGGGAAATGTTTCAAAAGTCAGATGTAGGATAATAGGACTGCCATTGCAGGGCGTTCAGGAGATGCAGAGAGAGGCAGGACAGGCGGTGACTGTAGAAAGCAAGCCGAGACCCAGCGCAGCAAAGGCGCTCTTCCCAATCGCAGGTACCTGGTTCTGCTCTGGTTCCTTCCCATGAAGCGAGTCCTTCTTGAGAGAATAGTTATCTCTGCATCGGACAGATCTTCTGAACATGATTTTTTCAATTAGCAATTCCTCTGCCTGCTTGCTTGAAGGCAGTGAGTGCCTGGAATATTGCGGCGCTAAGCACGGGTGTTTGAAATTTGAATGCTTGAACACTATGGGACCTCACAGCATGTAATGCTATTCAGGGCCGGGCCAGCATTTGGTGGATGCAGGACACATAATTTCCCAGGCGAGTGCGGCTGCCACGGACTTTGCCTCTGATAAGACCGCAGAACCGGCCACACCAGAGAAGGAAACCTTATCAGAAGGTCAGCACCTTTGCCACCATGATTGATTACATGTCTGCACTTTGAACTCAGAGAGCCTCGGGCTGTATTTTCAAATCAGACCTGTGTAGGAGTCCTGCAGCAAATGCACTGCCCTGGAACTGTGCAGGGATTACGCACAAAGACACACAATCATTCTGCAAGTCTGGAGTGCATGTGAGTGAAACGTCACTCGTCCGCTAATAACATTATAAGCGATTAGTCAGACCGAGGGTGATCGACTGAAGTGTGGATTGTGCATGCATGCATAGGCCAAGAGGAGGGAGAGGCGTTCCCTCAGACACCCAGCAGCCTCAAGAACGCAGTGTGGGGCACCAAATTGTGGCCTGCCCAGAGCCCGCCACCCGGTGCCACGTCAGCACCTGCTGGTGCCAGCTCAGCACATGCGACAGGTCAGCAATGACCCATGACACAGCAAACGACGCTGCAGCGTCAGCAGCCGAGCGATTGGACCATGACTAATTAGATCTTCTCATCTCACAATTGATCTAGTAAACCATTTCACAGAAGTAGCAATGAATGCATCATGGTTCACTAGATGCTCTGGCGCTCTCTGGCTTTGCCCATTATATATATGTGAGGTTGCCTTGAAGATGAAACTCAATCTGCTGACACCTCTGCACATCGTCTTGCATCCCAATTTCGATCCCGCCAGCTAGCTGTGCTACATGTCATTTTTTACACTCCACAGGCCCGGAAAGCACAGATGCTGGAGCAGCAGAAGACAAAATAACTGGAGCAGCAGAGAAACACAGCAAGGAGAAGATAGAACTCACAGCAGACGGCACTCTCAGGAGCGAATCAGCGCCTGCGGTACTGGCCGTGCCTAAGGCAGAAGCTGATGAGGAAGTCAAGGCGCCAAGAATCAGTGCATGGACTGCCTTCCTGTGCCTTGTGGCTCTCGCACAGGCAAGACCAACACTCCACATTACTTTTTAAGGGTTTAGGATTATAATACAAAAACCCTAAACCCTAACATAGAACAGTTCGAGGGTCCTATAAGATCTGTGCAGTTGTCGACCTTTGTACAACGCCCTTCTGTTCTTCTCTTGTCAGTTTCCATTCCTCCTTTGCCTGACGCCCGCCCTAGCTTTTCTATCCACCTAATTAGAAGCCTTCGGGGAAAGAATTAGGGTAGTTCTTGGGTTTCTTTAGTGGGGATTTTCAACGCTTGGGGTCAAGTTAGAGATGAGAAGCATACAACGGCACAGGTGGTGCTGGGATTGTGGGCGGTTGCGGCGCTGTGCTGGGGGGCGCGAGTGCAGCCGGGGGACAGCGGTGGCGAGGGGTCCCCCCCCTGGTGGTGGCGGTTCCCCCCGCAGTGGCAGTTTGAGTCGCCTCCCTTCTGGGGCAACGGCCCCCCGCCACAGGCAAGGCGGTTAAACCAAACTGACTTTTCTCAGCAAATGCAGAAGACAGCAGAAAAGTAAATAAACCTTTTTTTCTTTGAGCCGCAATAAATGAATGACAGATCATGTCTGGCTGAAATATATACATGCGTGATCCTCTTCAAGCCAGTGTTGCATCTAAGATATGTATTGTCGTTCTCTGCAGCATGGATTCTGGGCCGACAGTACCGATGACGGAGGGATGACAGCTGCTGATCTGGACAGCCTTGTCAGCGGTAGGGAGCAGATAGACTGGCAGCCCAGGAACCTCTGGAGACATGTTCTGAAGACCACCACTAGTAGCTTCTCGGCTCAGAAAGGAGAGGCTGTGATTGGCGATGTTGGCGCGCATGCCGCAACATCGACTGCTGAAAGGAGCAACACAGCCTTGGTCTGCAGTCACCTCTTCATTGCTTTCTCCCTCTGACAGCACATGTCACATTTGCAAAGTGATTGTACCTATCTGGTCTATGTGAACACTACTCGTGCCAGGAACACAAATCCCACAGTGTCAGCCTTATGCTTGATATACTCCCGCTAGCAGCATTTGCTGGTCTCCTGACGGGGTGGAAAG
This sequence comes from Coccomyxa sp. Obi, assembly GCA_020887355.1. Classification (NCBI taxonomy): domain Eukaryota; kingdom Viridiplantae; phylum Chlorophyta; class Trebouxiophyceae; family Coccomyxaceae; genus Coccomyxa; species Coccomyxa sp. Obi. The sequence goes on from AP024999.1 coordinate 86,071, forward strand.
CTGAAGGCATCCATTTCTCTGCATGTTGATGAAGCAGTATTGAAGACGAAGTGGAGCTGAAAAGTTACGAATGTGTTTAAATATACCCTAAAACCTAAATATAAACCCTAAATCAATATTAAAAAAATAGAAGCTGAAAACTTACAAGTGTGTTCCAGGCTGTTATGCCGCGCCAGAGTGCCAGGGGGATGAGATGGGTGCGCAGCCTGGTGAGGCGCATGCAAGGGGTGATGCATGGAGCGCTGCCACTGCCAGGTGTCCCTTTCGGGCAGGCCACAACAGCAGAGCCTCAACAGGACACGGTACATGCAAATCCTTGTTCTTTGGCTTCCGCTTAATGTAGACATCATATTCACATGAATGCAGATCTGCTTGCTTCTTTTGCTTCTAGTTGATGTGAACATTGTATCCACATGGATGCAAATGTGCTGGAGTGCCAATCAGTGATCAATGGTGTCTGCATCGCTGCAGGCACATGGAAAGCAAGCTGCTCACTAACATGTTCATTTTCATATATTTATTTAGGGTTTAGGGTCATATAGGTAAATTTAGAGTGAACCCTAAAACCCTACTTAGAATTATACATTGGCTGTTGCCTGGTCGGGCTCTCGGCTTGCAAATGTTCAGGTTGGCTGATGACAAATCTGACAGCTGTGATGTGTAATGCAGGAAGTGATCGCGGAGCAACAGCTGCGCTTCGGGCCCAGCGTGGTCAGCACAGTTGTCATCTTTTTGGGCACGCTCCTCACAGAGATGGTGGGCCTGTACCTTCTTACTCGCCTCGCACTACAAATGGTGAGTCTCCCATCCACCTGGTGTGCGGTACATGCACACTGACACTGCTGTGAAATTCACACTTATGCAACTGCTATTTTGGACTGTAACCATTATATAGTTTTGAGACCTGTCAGAAGCCATCTGATCATATGTGTTTTTCGGCAGTCTTCTGGTACCCAATATGTTTTCAACCCTCAGTGTTGTGGGCATCCACGTGAAGCAGAATTCTGATCAACACCATGTTGTGCATGTGCATGAGCTTGACAAGCATGCAGCTGTCACAGTTTCCAAGAGCTGTGCTGCGCGCAGAGATTGGCAGCCCTATGTATGACACAAGTTTCCTCACATACCGTATATGCTCCTTGCTTTTCCAACTCCTAGACCACTGGAGCTGCCAAAAGCTGCTGTTTGTTTTCAGATGCTTCTGAAGCTCGCTGACATACTTCATGCGTGCTGTTCTTTAAGCCGACTTCATACTTGGCTGCCATGCATATTATTGGGGTTTAGGGTTTTTATATCTTATATTTAGGGTCTATTTTAGGGTTATGTATAGATGTATATATACCCTAAACCCTAAAAAATATGGTGTGTTTGTGACACAACTTGTGACAGAAGGTGTATTTGTGACAAAAATTTCGTGTGCTGTACAGATGGCGGGAAAGGGGTGGACCACGACAGCTACTGCATTTGCCCACACAGCCGGAGCCATGGGCCTGAAACTACGCAATGTGATCAGCAACAAGTGCAGTTTGCAGAATTTGTGGAACATCATCACTATCAACTCTAAGGAGGCCGTCAACAAAATCACCCAGTTGTTTGGCATGTGATCAAGCGTATCCTCGTCAATATTTAAGATTTATATGTGGAAGACACTCATAAGAAAGACACAATATTCATCACTAGACAATGTTCTTGGCAAGTTGACGACCTGATGACAGTGCACTAGTGTACTGTTCGAGGCAGCTGTACTGGCTTCAGCTTGAGATGGAGCCCACGGGAAATTGCAGATGCATCATATGATTGTGAGATTGATTGGCGTTTGCGAGTGTTGACATCGTTGCTTGTTTACCAGACTTGTTTTACATAGTCTGGTCAATAGTATTGACTCAATACTAGCAAGGCAGGTGCTGCAGGTCAGAATCGCATCACAATTGCAGTACTGCTAAGGCAACTTAACTTAGGTGAGCTATAAGTTGCTAAGCGCATAATTTTTGGAAGCTCAGAAAGTGTCTCGAAGTCCTGCAAATGATCATGCATGGAGTGTCTTTGTGTATCAAAGATAGGTATGCCGATGGGACCATTTAAGATAGCTATTCACAGCAAACATTGATCATATGATATTGGTCCCTCCTATAGGAGGCCTGTGAAGGACGGTCCTTCAAGGACCGGCAGAATTAATTTGGCTCGAGCTCGAGCTCGTGCAAATTAATCATTGGGCTTTGGATGCTGCATGCCCGGCACGCATGAAAGCCTTTACTGAAATGCAACTACTGGGTGCACGTACATCCACGAAAATAGGTATGCATGCATGCGTTCAGGACATTATAGAAGTCCTCATCTCAGTGCACGTGGCGGAAGCATGCCATAATGGAAAACCTATGTAGCGGATAGACAGTCTCCCCTGAACCCTAAATCGGAGCACTTTCTGGATAGAACTGGGAGCTTCATCCGTGTGCAGTACAAGGCCAATAGATCTATTAAGAGCAGGACGGCAGCAATATTTTTCTTGGCATTCCGGCAATCATTGTGTAATAGGGCATGAGTCTTTCGGACTACAGCAGCGACGATAGTCTAGACGAGGAGCCTGCCGTTGGCGTGGAGGTGCTGAAGAGCGTCGCGAGGAGCGCGAGAACTGGCGGCCCTTCGTCGATGGATTCTTCTAGCAAATCGATGGTGAAAGTCAACTTCTTTTCCGTGACATTCTTCGAGAGTTCCGGGCACGTCTTGAGAAAGAAAGGCAATGTACAAAGGAGCTGTCGTTTCGACAGCTCCCAGCGGCACCAGTAGCATCGTAGAAATTTTCCAAAGGACTTAGTCGATGCCGAATCAGCTAAATCTGGGAGTGCAATTTTGTACATCTCTCGCACAGCCTGGTAGCTGCATGATTTGGGTGACTCAGCAGGTGCCACAGGTTGTCTCAGAGTTCAGACATCGTGTTGAATGGCTGCTGAGTGCAGTCAAGACATCCACAGATGATTCTAAACCGCAGTCTAAACCTTTTCGAGTCACGCCTCTCAAGATCTCTGGTTGATGGATGCAGGCTACTGCCGCCTTGGCTGGACTGGCGATGGCAGGCATCGCAGCAGGCGCCGTGCTCCTCAGAAAATATTGGATGACAGATACCACTACGGGGAGAAAAGAGCAACCCCGAGACGAAGCCGAGCCAGAAGCTGATGGGAAAAAGGAAGTGAGGCGCAAGAGGCCTGTGGGCGGGTATGTTCACTAGCAACCTTTTCAGCGTTACTAATTTACCGGCATTGCAGATGCCAGCACTAGCACAGAGTACTTACATGAGTGACTAGACGGCCCATTCTTGGGAAGTATCTGCAAGGGACATTCCAACTATTTAGCGCTCCGGTTGCCTTCTCAGAGTGCGGCCTGAAAAAGGCATGCCAGCAATAGAGGAGGGTACTAGGCACCGTCATCTCGTTGTGCTGGACCTGTTTGGTAGCCATACCCATGAAGATATGTACCAAGAGTTTGTCATGTGCATGCTGCAGGGACGTCAAGGGATCTCCCCGGGAGACGGCACCCTTCATGGCACGGACCGAGTCCAATTCCTCAGTGGGCCCTCTACGCAAGCACCCAAGGTCAGCCCTTTCAAACGGCTTTCATGTACTCAGCACACAAGCAGCACAAGGACAAGCGCCTTTGAGCTGACTGCAGACAATGCCAGAGCTTCCAAGCCAGCAAGGGAAAAAGGGACAGCCTGCTGTGAGTTTAGACTTGGTAGTGTGATGAGAGAAGTGTCCCTCAAGTGTCCCTCATTGCATTGTGCCCCTCATGTGTCATCGGTGTGCCACTCCACACGTTCACCAATACAGGCCTTTCCTGGAGTCAATTATTTAATTATCCCTTTTCAACTACCAGGCCTGATCAGATGTCTTACAGTGATGCTCGGAGTCAGCACACAACATCACATACTGACGCTCACATATGAACTTGGCGGTGTTCACTACATCATCCTGTGGTCATGCACCGAGAACCGCTGCTGACATCAGCGCTGAGCTGGATGCTGATGTGGACAGGAGGGACACGTCCGAGGACTCTGAAGGCGGTGAGGTGTCAGGGGCGAGCCCCAAGAGTGGGGGGACCACCGATGGCCACCTCAGGCCCCTACGCAAGACCCCCTCGGCCAACGGTCGCCACCGCCGGCCGCCGCGCCGCGGTGCCGCGCCCCGGGGCACATCTCCTGCGGTACATATCCCTTTATCATTCAGGGTTAACCTTAAAAGAATCCTATAAACCCTAGAATATAAAAACCCTAAATATAAAGTCCTCTGTCCTGTGGCACCAGTATTCTAGGGGATTTGCTCAGGTCAGGTCAGGTAACACGCAGCTTTGGAGCCCAGCGCTATTTGTCGACAGGCATGCACCAGTGATAGCATCATGTATCTGGGCTCCATTGCAGGCCCAGTTGCCAAGTGCTAGATGCTCTCTTTCACAGGCCTAACTAATCTGGGGCCTCCATTAGCATACCATGCGAGATCCAGCTCTTGTTTGGAGCGCTCAGCAGCATTGAAACGCGATTATCATGTTGCACTCAGCAGCCTATATGACATATTGGCCATGTCACAGGGCACTGGGAGCGAGTCAGAGGGCAACAGGGCGGCGCCTGCAGCTTCCGCCAAGCGGGAAGCTGTTTCGGAGGCGTCAGCCGCTGCTCCTGTCAACACGCAAGCGGCAGGCGCCGAGCCACCTGCAAGCAGCAAACCAGCACCGGAGGAAGCCGCCGCTGCGCTGGGGAGCAAGTCCGCCGCAGCCAACAGTGAAGCTGCTGCAGAGTCGACCAGCCCAGCATTGCCGAGCGGCCCAGCTGGAGCCAAACCCGATGACAGAGCAGATGACAAATCGGGCGCGGTGTCGAAGAGCGAATCGGCGGCGGCCGACGGCAAAGCCGCGCCGGAAAAAACCGGGCCGGCCGCGGCGACCGACCTCATGGCCAAGTACCGGGGCGCGCAGCCGCCGCCGAAGCCGGCGCTTGCGCAGCAGGAGTCCGGCAAGGAGTCCGCCGATGCTGACAGCGAAGCCGCTTCAAATAAAGGCGCCACGGCCATGCTGACAGTGGCAGAGCACCGGGGCGCACAGCCGGCAGCGCAACAGGAGACTAGCAAAGTCTCTGCTGCTATCGACAGCGATGCTGCCCCTGAAAACGCTGCCGCGGCTGAAAAGTCCAGCAAGGGACCCACCAACGCTGGTGCCAAAGCCGCTCCTGAGAAAGTTATCTCGGCTGAAAAGCCCAGCAAGGAGCCGGCCGGCGCCAGCAGGAAGCTGCCCCAAAACGAGAGCTTCCCGGACCTCATCGCTCCGAAAATCACCCCGGCCGCACAGCCGTCGCTGGACACCTTCACGGCCGAGATGGAGGTGCTGAATCAGGCGGTCGAGAGTGCTGAGACAGCCGCAAGCCATGGTGACGCCAAAGCAGGCGCGAAGGGCACCGCGCCCGCTGATGCTAAGCCGGACAGCAAAGCTGCGGAGGGAGCGAAGAAGGCAGATGTTTCCAAGCCAGCTGGCAAGGCGAGCAGCAAAACAGATGCAGCCGATGGCGAAGCCGCAAAACCTGCTGCAGACCAGAAAGCAGTTCCCGATGCTGACAGTTCATACAAGGACGGGAAGGACAGCGCTGCTGAAAGTGGCAGGACGACAGCAGAGAAAAGTGTCAGCAGGGACAAAGGCGGCAGCATAGAGGAGGGAACGCCTGCCGAGCCCAAGGATCTGGTAGCGGCAGCGCAGGCGGAGATCGACAAGAAGGACGATCTGCCGGCCGCCGAGGACCTTGTCTCGCCCGCCGTGGCCGAGAGCAAGTCGCCTGCGCCAAAGGCAGGCGGTTCCTCAACCACGAAGCCGCCGGGTACGGCTGATGCCGGTCCCAAAGACGGCGGCAGTGGGGAGTCTTCGGTGTCGGGGAAGGTCGCCGCAGCGGTGGCGGCCGTCGGCGGCGCGGCCGCTGCGGCCGGGGCCGCGGCCGCGGCCGGCAGCTCCGGCGGGAGCGCCAGCCGCGCGCTGAGCTCGGAGCCGTCGGCGGTGCCCGATGCGCACGCGGCTGCGGCCGGGCCGGCTACAGGCGCGAAAGCCGGCGGCAGCGGGGAGTCTTCGGTGCCGGGGAAGGTCGCCGCGGCCGCGGCGGCCGGCGGCTTCGGCCCGAGCGCCAGCCGTGCGCTGAGCTCGGAACCGTCGCCGGTGCCCGATGCTCGTGCGGCTGCGGTCGGGGATGGCGGCAACGACCGGAGCGCCAGCCTGGCGCTGAGCTCGGAGCCGTCGCTGGTACCCGATGCGCGCGCGGCCGCGGCGGCCGGGGGCGGCGCGGGCGACGCGTCTGAGGAGGCGTTGGATTTGTCCTCGGTCGAAGCCGACGCGGTGGGCCGCGCCGTCCGGGACGCGGCCGAGGAGCCGGCCGGCGGCGATGCCTCCGCTGCCGCCCAGGGAAAGAGTAGCGAGCAGCACAGCGGCAGCAAAGGAAATCAATGTCAGAAATTCGAGCAGGAAGCAGGGAGCGATGTTTCTGTAAAGCGGAAACCTGAAGCCGCGGAGCGCGACGGGGCCTCCACAGCGCCGCCAGCTAAGCAAGATGCAGCTGCAGAAGCTACGAGTCTCGGCGCAGAGCCTGCCGCTGAGCATGATGCGGCTGAGAACGCAGTGGGAGAAAGTTTGGAAGGCAAGACTGCTCCTGTTAAGCCGCTGGCAAGAGGCGAGGCCAGCAAGGCAGGCACTGATTCAAAGGCGAGCCAGGAGACCTCGGCGAGCAAGGCGAGCAAGGAAGCTGAGACTGGCGATGCTCCTGCAAAGGCAGCGGCTTATGATCCCTTGGGCATGGAGGCAGCAGAGGATGACTCTACAGAGGTCCGCTGGCACAAATCATCTGTCAAACCTTTTCAAGCATACCTTCTGTCAGCGCATTTTTGCGTACATCCCACCATTGCAATCAAGAAGGTGTAGTATCACTGCGAGCTGAAATGAGGCACAGAGCAGTCCCTGCATTTTGTGCAACCTCGGGAAGCTTCTTTCACATCCTTGCCGCTCAAAACCTGCAGAATAAATGTGCAAGTTTTCATACTATGCACTCTTTTTAAGGGGTTACTTAGGGCTTAGGGGCTGAGGGCTGGACACCAAAACCCCTAAACCCAAAAAATAATAATAAAAAAAGGTTGTTCACTGCTGCCTGGCTGTGTGTGTGGGTGCAGGCGTCTGCTGAGAAGGAAGCGGGCAATGGGCGCCTGCAGCAGCAGGAGGATGGGCAGGCCACGATGGAGCCCCAGAACCAGGCCGAGAGCAATGTGGAGCTCAACCTGGCCGTCGCGCTGCGCATCATCAGCGAGAAGGGGTGCGCGCTGCGTATAAAGTGATTATTAAGGGTTAGGGTGTAGGGTTCGGGGTTACGGTGACATTGCGCTGCCATGCATAGTTTACCATTAAGGCAGTGACCTTCTCTGAGACATCAGGCTCTAAGTTTCCTGGCGTCTGATTAGTTGGCGCCTAGCTTGTCCGGACTAGGGCTCTTGCCAGTTCAACACGAATGAGACATCGATGAGACATTGTCCTGCTGGAACTTTGCTGCAGCAGCACCGTGGGTATCGAAATCTTTCTTGTGTTGCAGTAGGTAATGATAGCATGACATGGTTTGTGATCTTTTATCCTGTTCAGGCAATAGTCTGAAGGATAAAGAGCAGTTGGCAGCAGTGAAAGGAGACCGATTGCGGGCCGGTGTTGCCGCAATCGTACCAGGGGTTCTTTAACCCTTGGTTCACAGGAGTCGTGACTTATTCCCCTTTCTTTCAGCAATTATCAAGCGGCATGCTTGCGTATTCCCAGGAACCTAGGGGCGGCGGAGCGGACGCTGCAAAAGTCGCTGGCGGCGGTGAAAGCCGGCGATGGCGGGCCGGTGCGGCCGCAGTACCGCTGCCGCCTGGCCGGGACTCTGGCCGACATCATCGCGCGCTCCGAGCAGGCATGAACCTTTTCTCGACACCCTGCTCTATCTTCTCCAGGCTCTACCCCTAGTCAGCCGGTCATTCGCTCGTATTCACCCTGCTCTACACCCCCCATCATCTGGGGGTATATAATGTATAAAACCCTGAATCCGCCAATGCATTCACCCTTGACCTCAAGTGTCCTATAAGTCTACAGTTCTTGAAGTTTCTTAAGACGAGTCGTTTCTGGGGTGCGAGCAGACCGCGGGCCTCATAGCCGGCAAAGCCAACAAACAGTCGGCCAGCCGCAGCGCTGACATCGTGGACTTGCTTCGCTACGGCTACGAGGTGGGTGTCACTGGGAGGAGTAGTCTACCTCTCGACATGGACATACATACATGACGTGTTTGTTTTCAGGGTTTTAGGGTAATAAAATATAAACCCTAAACCCTAAATGTAATCCCCAATCAAAAATAAAAAACACTGGCGGGTCTTGCACTGTTGGAAGGTGTGCATGCAATGGGCCTCTGTGTGTTGTGAGCAAGCAGCTAGTAGCAGGTGGTCAGTTTGTGGGAGGTTGTCAGCATTTTGATGGGGAAATCGTGAACCTTCGGACATATATCATTTTTGCAAAGGCCGCAAGGACGGCAGCGAAAGGGCTTATATAGGGTTTATATAGGGGAGTGAAGGGCTTGGCCCCTTAGATAAGCTCGGGTGCCTGAGCAGGCTGCATTGGAGACCGGGGATGGCAGCCTGCGCGCTCGGGAAAGCTGGCGGCTGGGCGCGGCGCTGGCCGAGGCCGAGGATTTCGAGGCAGCGCACGCCCTCTTCCAGGTGCCCCCGAGCCTGATCTGGCACCCTCACATGTGCCGCAACCCCTTTTGCAAGCCTGTGTGATGTGTTGGCATTCCCGCATACTTGCCGGCCAGCCTCCTGTCTTGGTTGTTTTTGTCACAACCCCTGATGCTTTGCCGAGCCAAAGCTTCCTGCAGAGCTTTCCATGCTGCTCTGGACTCCGCCTCCTTCCACATTTAGAATGGCGCGCCAGTCTGGAAGCAGCAGGACATCTGTGTGATCAGTGGATGGGGTTGCCAGATTTGCTCAAGTGAGAGAGCCCATCAAGTTTTTAAGTCAAGGCTGATGTGCAATGCATCAAAGCAGTCAGTTCATTGCTTGGAAGAACTGGGCGAATTCGCTGTGTTGCAGCACAGCAGCACAGCAACCTTCCAGGCAATGAGCTGACACATGCAATCAGGAAGCCATGCAGGCCGACTGAGGGGGTAGACATGTTTTATTCCAGGGCGAGTTGGCGCACTGGGAGAAACAGTGTGGGCCGGCAGACCCGCGTACGCAGCACAGCCGCACCTGGCTCGCAGACATCCTGGTCAAGCTGGGCCGCAAGGTGCTTGCAAGTGCACCTGTGAACTTTTGACTTTTTCTCCGATTCTGAAAATGCTCGCATCCACCCTTCCAGGCACATTGATCCCTCACAGGCACTGCGCAATAGGTAGACAGCATCGTGAAACCTGTTGCGACGCCCCTTGGGGAGATTGTTGGGCCTTCTCAGAAGTGAAGGAAAACTTCTGGTTTCACGCACCATTGTTGGGATTCTTGTTTCTCCATGCATCTCCTGGCGAACGTGTATGATTGTGTTTGGACGCTCGCACGGGGCGCCTAGGCAAACTTCTCGTACCTTGTAAGTATTCATGATTGCTGTGTGCTCTGCAGGAGGACGCCTACAAGCTTCTCACTGGAGCGGCTGAGGCTCTGGAGAGGGAGGCTCAGCAGGCATCCTCCTCCAAGGTAGGATTTTTTAGGGTTTATGTTAGGGCTTAGAGTTAGGGTCTAGGGTTTAGGTTGGCCATGCCCCCTGTTTCCCTGCCACCCATGCTCAAACAAGCAGTTCTGTGTTATCGAGGTGACAAACATGCTGCACCAGTCGATGGTACGGCCCACATCATGGACAGATGCCGCATGTTTGTTGTCTTGAACATGGAGAGACCCCTTTTTCACAAGACTCTTTCAAGGCGCAAAGAGCGTATGGAAAAGCAAGGGGGGGGTCCTCGATGAGCGCCATGTCAGCAAGGCCGTGGCTTCCAGTACTGCAAATCTACATGTGCAATAATTAACATGATGTTATATTCCTGGGGTACGATAGGGGAGCAGATGTTTATGATGATGGTAGGCGCAAAGAACCTTGGGAATGCATGAGGCATCCTGGGTCTTTTGTTCTCACCGCATTCAAGCAGCCATCAGCGTCTGTAAAGCCAGACAGCCAATCCTCGATGTTGAAAATTGAGTGCACCTCTGTTCTGAAAATGCGAGCGCATGTCGGCAAAGCCGGGGACCACACTGGCCCACATATCTGGGACTGGCTCTTACAATGATGGGTTTCCAAGCGAGAAGAGACAACTGATGATAGGAATGCTTGCAGCCGGAAAAGCAAGGAGGCAAGCATGCCAGCACCGTGGATGACTCAGACGGTCCCGGGCACGATTTGAGCCCCACTGAAGCGGCTAGCGTGACAGCCGCCAAGTGTTACGTCCACCTGGCCACAATCCAGGTGACCTCTCAAAACATTCCCACCGCTTCCCAGTGTCCGGTACCAAATGCACGCCCTTAAAGGCCTTATTTTATGTGCCTGAAGGGAGGTTTCTCATTGGTGGTGGTGCATGTGCGATGCCGAGACAGCCTGCAGAAGACGTGGAGTCTGTAGGGATGTGTGAGAACTGCGAGCAGGAACACAGTGGAAGATTTTCTGGTATGCATGTGTGTGTGGGGTGACAGGATGGAGAGGAGGACTATGATGCAGCGGTAGGGAACGCCCGCAAATCCGTGACCATCATGGAGGCCGCTTTCGGCGAGGCCAATCCACGAACCTCCACCGCATATGGCACTCTCGCCTCCATCCTCAAGTAAGCGCCTTATTCACCAGGGGGTACTAAATATTGTTGTATTGTTGTATTTAGTACCCCCTGTATTCACTGCACCAAGGGTTGAGTATGTAAACGCTTGCATGCATTCCCTTGTTGTCAATCCATCAGGGGTGAAAAACAGGGTCAGCCCTTTGCAGCACGTTCTAGATGAGCAGTGCAATATATTTACGTATCTCAATTTAATCCCTCATTTAACATGCAACGTTCAAGTTCCCACTCCTACAGGGAATGTCTTGAGGCTCTCTGATCTCCAGACACACATTGGTGCTGTCTAACTAGGGGTGAGGAAGAGGAAGCAGTGAAGGCGATAAATTGACACACATTGTATAGGTTCCCGGGCACCCTGGTATTTCACGTTCCTTGTACCTGAGGGTGCATGCTGATTTGACAGGCACCAGAGGAAGGAAGAGGGTCTGCGAGAGGCGCTCTGTCTGTACAAGAAGATGCGGCGCATAGCCGAAACAGTACATAGTTATTGTTTTTGGGTTTCTGAGGGTGCAATGCATGCGTGCATGGCAGGCACCAGAAGAAGGAAGAGGGTCTGCGAGAGGCGCTCGGTCTGTATGAGAAGCTGCGGCGCATAGCCGAAACGGTGCACGGACTGCGCAACAATCACATTGCAATGGCGCACCGCGCCATCGCAGACGTGCACATGATGCTGAACGAGCACGGTGCGCCTCCAACACCATTATCACCGTGCATTATCAGCAATGCAACCCTTGATAACCCTGTACATATGACCCTAAACCCCATGATTGCCCAAGCGTAAGTGTTCTCTTGGAAGGTGAAAGGAGTCAGCAGGGCGTGCGCGCATCTTTGCGTCGGTTTGGCAGCAGCTCACATGGCACATGGCGGGTATAGAACACGCTCTCACACATTGGACAGTAAAGGAAGTCACATCTTCCCTGTGTAATACAGGAGGGAAAACCCCCAATTCGCCATTAATGGTTTTCCCATCTTACAGTGGTTTCGGCTCTAGAGGTGACGAGAGTGCGCCGGTTCGAATCCTCCTGTATACAAGCGGGTTTTCCGCTTTACTTTCTCTGTGGGGGTTGGGCCTGCTACCCCCTCTACGGGGCTACGCTCCTCTTGGGAATAGCGTTAGGGGCGCGCTATTTCGACGCTCTATGGGTTCGCTCCTGAAAATGTCATTCTGGCTTGCGCAGGCGAGGCAGTGTCCCACACAGAGAAGGCAGTGCAGATTGCTGGAGCCGTGCATGGCCGTGAGCACCCTGTCATGGAGTCCTACTGGCAGGCAGTGGCCGAGGCCAAGCAAGCGGTGCGCATCCACCTCAAATCCCCCCTCAAGGGTGACACTACCCTTGTCAGACTGTGATGGGCTGGGATTCAGGTTGAAGGCGAAGCTGTTGAAGGTGAATTTGCACGGCGAGCTTCGCCAATATCACTGCTACAACGATGTAGGGTTGAGACTCCAAGCAACCTGGAATTGCAGCGATGGTGGGAGGCGGCCAGCTGAACGTCTGGCATGACTTTTCTCTGGTGTCTTCTTTGGCTGGGTTGTATTTTGCATATGCCTCGCGAGGCGCTCTCCAACAGGCAGGGCTCTAGTCCGGGCAAGGCGCTTTGATAACTTCGTTCGGAGAAGCGCGTTCGGGTTGTTCACTGCAGGCGGGGGACAAGGAGGGGGCCAGGGATGCGAATAGGCAGGCGCTGCGAGTGCGCTCACATGCGCAGCGCGGCGGCGGTGGCGGCGGTGGCGGCCGGGGCCCCCGCGCTGGGGGTCCCCTCGGCGGCGGCCGGCGCGGCGGCCGCGGCCGCGGCCGCCGCTGATCGGACCTTCGCTGCTGCAACTGCCTCCATGCCCACCTGTATGATGGGATGGAGCTGCGCTGTAAGCCTCTCTATAGGAGACATGTATTGCCTCTCATGGCATAAATGCAAACATGCACAGCCGCGGTTGATCGCGAGCACCGGCGGATTCGGTGACGGGGGGCGGCCGGGGGGCCCCAGAGAGTGGGGGGTCCCCCTTCAGCGGCAGCAAGCGCTGTTTGCCCAGTGTTTCATGACTGTCTTGTCCCCTAGCCACGCCCTCAATACCACGGGCCGGAGCCCCTAGTTCAGCGCTTAGAGCGCTGCAAACATGAGAGTTGGCGGTGTTCGATGCCGCGGCAGTGGCGGCCAGGGTTCAGTTGCCTGCAGTCGCGGATGTCTTTCTGCAACTGTGAGATCACCGATACCAGATACCTCGTCAGCACGGGACGAGCAACCCCAGATTTTGGCCTTGCATCAGTTAGATCCCTAGGGCGATGGCATCAGGAGTAGTGTGTAAGAAGAGTGTATTGCTGAGGGCGGATTTATTGTGAGGCACTACCAGGAAGCTTCTCTCTGGAACGCAACTTGTGGTTTCAGGATTGCCGTTCCGACAGGAACAAGTGGTGCAATAAACCTTGCAATTGCTTTTTCGTGTGATCTGAGTGATGTACTGCATGTGCTGAAATGCATGCCGCTAATTGCTGGACATGCATTAAGAGTGTGCTTCAACTGATCCTCGCGGCAAACTTCACTTGAAACATCCTGAAGGGGAGGAAAAAATTATTCTTGTCAGCATTTTCAACAGCGAGAAAAGTGTGTTAATTACTGACCAACGTATTGATGTTGGACCACATATGATCAAGGGACATGTGTAAACCTGGTGCAGAAAGTGATGAGGACATTTGCTGATTCTTCTGTTTGCCAATTTCAAACCAGTGACTGAATTCAGAGCATCCTAATGTGAGCCAGCAGACACGTACAAGGCCACTGCTGGAGATGCTGCGGGCAGAACTCACTCTGTTGAGCCTAGAGGAGTGTTGTGATGAAGCGAAGCATGCATGTATGATGCAAATTGTATCTGAGGCAATTTTGATGCAAGCGTGGTAACCACTGGATGTGCACTGAGAAACTTGTCAAACACTTGAAAGTGGGACACTTATAAGTGGGACCATAATTATGGAGTTCGGGCCCCTACACTGTAGTCAGTCCGTCCGTCTGCTGGTCAAATATGGAAAATTTCTTTATCAAATTTTCAAAAACTGAAAATGCTTTATAATTCTGCTCTGTGATGGACCCAGCTGTGAACTGGCAAGGCGAACACTGTTTTTCAAGCGCCCAAAAGGCTGCTTACTGTGGGGTCACCATCTGGCATTCGAGTGTCTGGTACGACTGAGAAGTTCAAGCTGGAAATAACGTACGTCTCAGGTAATGCCCGACACTGTTGCGCTTAAGTACTGATTGCCAGCACGATCGAGACCCGTCCCGGAAGCTGCCGGTACTCTCCAAGTCTTTACGAATCTCTGTCCATAGGTTTAACCATCAGGACACAGGAAGAACACAAAGAGATCACGATGGGTCTCTTCAGAGTTGCGTTCATGGTCCTCGCGGCCGCCATGTGCCTGGTGTCCCCGGCAAACTGCATGGATTACTTCACAGGTGTGTTTCAGTTTAAAGGATGAAGCGCTTGCTAATGTCCTTCATTCATATTTTTATGTATCTTCAGTATTATTAAGGCAGATTCCACCTCTAGCAGCCCTGGTTTAGTCGAGAGACCTTACTGGATGAGTTCCTCTCATGCTCCACAACCCTCCGGCAGACATGTTGGAGTTCGGTTCAAGCCACGATAAAAGAACGCCTTTACTAAGTTCAGAATTCAACTCCGTACTATGGCTGATGCTGAGGAGGATTGGCTCATGGAGAGTCCGGTACCTCCAGATCGTGTTAGGCAGCCGTGGGTTCCGACACGATAGCTCGGAACGTCAGGTTGCTGGAGTTGGTGGGAGTCCAGCACCTCTAAGTGTCACCATTTCACTTATTAGATGGTACTTCTAGGCATCTGAGGGGAGGGATACCATCATGTAGAGAATGCGGGTCCGGTACACCATACAATCGAGGCACAGCGTGCGAGATGGAGCACGCCCTCCTGGGTCCGGCACGGGAAATCCATCCCTTGCAAAGTCAGTAACACTTGTGATGCTTTGGATCTGTGACATCTCTATTGCCCTGGCAGGATGCTTACAGAATACTCCCTCCAAGCCAGTCCCTTAAAGCAGTCTTTGAGTAGGTGGCATTAGTGCAGTAGCCAAGAACAGCACACGATGGCTCAGAAAACACAGGCGTCCACAACAAAAGCCAGAAGGCGCTGTAACGAAGTAGACAGTAACAAGACACTAATTGCACTGATTCAGCACATGCCCAACATGTCCTAGAGCTCAGCTCTCACCCCAACGCAGGAACTTCAAGTTGTATTCTACGCGAGCAGACACTGGCAGACCCGTGTCCAGGTAGTAATACGGAGTACAGAGTTTTTCATAGGATTCAAAAAGCATTTCATGGGCGCAGGTCAGAGCAGCCGGCGCGGCTTGAAGCAGGGCCCCGGCGGCATCACATGCCAGGGGCAGTACCAGAGCGCGCAGTACCGCTGCAACTCTCTGCAGAGCCGTCCCAACAACTACCAGTTCTGCGTACGCCTCTGTGACCTCGGCTTGGGCCGTGCCAGTGCCAATCAGAGCCCCTCTCTGGTCAGCGGAAGTGAGCCCCTCTCCACTCCTTCTACTCACAACCTTGGTGTTATACTCTTTGGCCGAGCCAGGTAGCTTGTGTTGCAGCACATGTGTTTTGAGTATGCCCCGCCCAGTTGGAAGTGCCACTGTCTTTTCCCCCACTGTACAGCAGGTGACTCTCCAGATTGTGTTATTGTTCAGGTTCTACAGCCAGTCAGAAGGTTATTCACTCGTTTTCACAACCTGAGGGGTACATTCTCACATTCTGACGGTGGTTTCAGACTCATGCTGATTGGTTGCGTGCAAGTGCTTGCGAAGAGCTCTCATAACTCAAGCTTCAAAGATGCCGGCCTGTTTGAGAAATGGCAAGCAATGTAGACATCTGAAGTCCAGGCACACTGGCAGTGCTGACTGGCAATCCCGGCAGTCGGGGCACTCCCTTTTTGCACGCAAAACAGAAACGTCTCGCAGCTCTTCCTCTGGCATGCATGTGATTGCTCGCCCTGATATGGCTGTGAAAATGAGTGAACAGCCGGCTAAATAGATGCAGAACCTGGAAAATAACACAATCTGATGAGTCATCTACAAGTGCTGCAAGACAAAAAAAAAACAAAACTACCTGGCTTGGTCAAAGAGTATAACACCAGGGTTATTTTTTACATTTATTTTAGGGCTTAGGGTTTAGGGTGTAGGGTTCATATTCTATATTGATTTTAGGGTTATTTTAGGGCAAGATCAGAGCAGCAATGACATGGCTGTCTTGTGTGCTGCAGCGAGCAACACGACCGAGACCGTCGGGACCGTTGGCAGCCTGGGTGGGCAGAGCGGACTCGGGGGTCAATCACTGGGGGGGCAGGGCCTCGGCAGTGGCAGAGGCGGAGCCGGCGGCTGCGGGCCGTGCCAGGACGTGCAGCAGCGCTGCCAAGAGGTGCACATGAAACCCTAGTTTTATAATTGCTCCTGAACAGACCCCTTAGCCCTAGAACCATACACATGTGAAGATCGAGGGGGACTCTCTGAAGTGGCGGAGCCAAGATGCTAGGATGTGCAGCAGCGCTGCCAAGAGGTGCAGATATGCCCCTCTTGGAGCCTCAGATCAAACGCTTCACTGTAGAACCGTAGTCTACGGTCCGTAGACACATGGAGAGGAAAGGGGGAACTCTTTGAAGCAGCAGAGCTGGCGCATGCGCGCCATGCATGATACCAGGATGTGTAGCAGTAGTGCCGAGGGGTAAACGACCTCCAACGCAATATCTGTGCCCGTGAGCCCACAAGCATGTCGGTCCAGGATATGCAGCACCTGTGCAAGCTTTCGGCCCAAATGGGTCCCCCTTGAACCCTTCAGAACAGAGCTTCAAATCATATTAACAAAAAGCCAAGGGGCCAAGACTGTCGAAAAGATCAAAATAATTGGCAAGGTCAGCCTTGAACTCATTATGGCACCGTGTGGCTTAATGTAGGGCGCAAGTACTGGAGGCGTGAGCCAGCAGTACTTTCAGCCCTTCGTCAACCGCTACTACACGGGCCTCGGCTGCCAAGACACCGGTCCTTTTGTCAGGCCGGCCGCAGCCGTCGCGAGCACATCACCCAGTGGTTCACCCAGCGGTTCACCCGGCAGCTCACCCCGGAGCTCACCCTCACCGGCCTAAGTGCCGGGCGGCCCCTGGCGCCTTGCGGACTGGCCGAGCGCTCCACCCCGTGGCTCACCCAGCGATTCACCCGGCAGCTCGCCCCGGAGCTCACCCTCACCCGCCTAGATGCCGGTCGGCCCCTGGCGCCTTGCGGGCTGGCCGAGCGCTCCACCCTGTGATTCACCCCTTGATTCACCCAGAAGCTCACATTTGCCTGCATGAATGTCGCGCAGCCTGTCCTGAATGAACAGCGACGCATTCTCCTCTTGCAGAAGAGACTCTTTGATGGAAGAAGTTCGCTTTGTCGTTTTGTGATCGGCAAAAAGCTGACATCAGCAGCATGCGGCACCTTTCTGCTAAGGCATGTTGATTTGGGTAGACGATGAGCAATGGGATGTCATACATGAGGCAGGAAACTTACAGCCTACAGCTTCCAGCTCATGGTTCATGCAGCCCTTTTGCTGATGTGTCTGCTGGCATATTGCGATGGGGACATTGATGGGGCAATATTGTTTTCTTAGCCACAAACGGCCGGTGATTTAACTTGAGAAATAGGAGCTGCTCCGGCATAAGTAAGTTTGTTTTACAAGCAAGTGATACTTAGGGCATGCTGGGAAATCGTTGTACCGTACACGTGTGCAGTCCGAATACATTGATTTGCCAGCATCAAGCATTATGATTAGAAACTTTCACAGCCCTGAGGGGCAGGGACACTAGCACAAAATTTTTGTAGCTGTCGAGATGTTGTTTTTGGAGCTGGTAGTGGGGGATCTGTGACATTTGCAGAGGTCATGGCCCGCTTGCAAAGTTCACATGGCGTCCCCACATTCAATCTAGTGTACAATATGGATGCAATCTGCTTGCAAGTTACCAGCTCCCGTATGCCTTTGAAGGAATCCAGAAGTGCCATTGTGTATTCGCGAATTTGATCGAAATATCTGTATTTAGCAATTTGTAACCAAGTCCAGATCTGGTATGAACCTTACAGGCCACCTAGATATGCATGGACTGATCAAACAAGCATATGCATACTCATCGACATATAGAGCCCAACACTCTGTGACTGCATGACGGTGTGGATGAACGCAATATGAACTTCCAGCAGATAGCATCACATAAGTGTTACAAAACTGTAGCCTGCAGGGCTACACTTGGAAAAGGCACATGACCACCAGCACTCGTATGATCATATGCATGGGGTACCTAGCATGTACATAATGCGTGCACATATGTGCCCACATTCAAATCCCATCCCCTGGCTAGGCTCTCTGTAATCTGCTTTCTGATTTACAATTTACTCCTTGCATGGCCTGCCTGGTGCTCATGCAGTCCTTTGGTTGGGCGCCGGGCATGGGAGTCTGTTGGAAACGAAGACAAACTATAGGTATTCAGTAATAGAAACTCTGGGCTTCCCATGGCATGTCACCACAACGCGGCGGGATGATGCACTGTCTCGATGCTCACACAACCAAATCCCCTGCATGCAAGCAAGAGCGCTGATGGTTAGTCAGAAGACAGCCCGGAGACAGCCAGGAAACCACCTCATATGCTACGTTCGCACTCCATTGCCATCATTGCTCCTGCCGTGAATATGATGCCCACTTTGATAACAAACACTGCAGATGCATACTGACATGCACCATGCAGCAGCTCTTGAAAATCCTGTCTTCTTGGAAGATCCGGTATGACAAACAATCCAGGGGCTTGTCCGCAGGAGTGCAGCCAGGTGTAACACTGTCTGCATGTGCGCAGTGTGAATGTTCTGTCAACATTAGCAGCATGTGCGGAATAACATTTACTCATTGAAACAAATACATAAGAGGCCAAGGCAGACCTGCCATGTGCCCAAGTTGAGGTGGCCATCTGTGATGGGGATGTCCAGTGAGCAGCCCAGCATGGACGACTTCACATGGGCTGCACTCGCAACGATCACATTGTCAGAGGTTGCACGATCTGCTCAACTCCAAGAGCACACGACAACCACAGATGTCCTAATGTGCAGAAGCGGGCTCGGTAATACCTTGACTTCATCAGCACAGGCTCCTTGTCAATCACAGATCACCCAACATCACCTTTTGACCGAGCGCCTCTGAACAGAGATGGGTTTTTTATCTTTCGGCAGGCACAACAGGCAACAAGCATACACCCTTAAGGGGCTGGTGGGGTTGCAGCACAAGCTCACAGCCCCGGCCAAAAGGCCTAGCGAAGAAAAGACAAAGACACTTCTCATTCTTCCCTCAGGGTATCAACAAGCAGAAGTGTCAAGTTTGGCGCCTCGCACCCGGCATGTCATCATCGCCCTCTGCAGTGTGGACCCAGGGTGCCCTCCGGCCCTGTGACAGCATGAAGACTCAATATTTTTAGGTTTTAGGGTTTAGAGTAGAGTTTTTAGGGTTTAGGGTCAAGCTTTCATCTCAAGACGCAGGCTGTGCAGACCAATGCACAGTCAGCAGGGTAGTGCAGCTGAGCAGGCTAGCCGAGCGATGGTACCATTCCCCAATTCAACTTCACCTGTCTCGACCCATTTGTCATTTATGATATCTGTGGCAGGACATGTCTGCACGGTCCTGGCTCCGCACCTCTGGGACAACATGGTTCAGGAATGTCTCCATGTCCGTGCGCACATCAGGGTCTGCATTCTGGGCAAAAGATAGGATAAACACAGCATCCTAGATTGATAAAGCAACAAAGAGATTCGTCCCACGTGTAGACGACCTGCACAGGAAGCATTACACAGCAAATGCCAGGAGCCATTATGCTGCGCACCTCATTGATGGTTAACCCGGCTGAAGTGTGTTGCACTGCGCACATAATAATACCAATAACATACGCGGCAATATGCTGCGGTTGTAACTTTCAATAGGGCAAACTATCACAGAGCAGCCCATGCAGGAAAGGTGTGGAAAGTTGATGGTGGGAGGATGTCTTACAAAATATGTTGCACATGCCTATACTGTACACGTCCAGCATTGGACCAATTTGCTGCAGAATCTGCAAAATAGCACATTGTCCTTGATGAATATTCCGTCAGGCATTTCTGAGCGGCATGCTGACTAACTCTTTCTGCCGGTCGAGGCCACAAAAAGAAGTAACCAAAAGCAAGGTTTGAATAGCGCACGACCTCAAAATACGCACGTACTTCATTGGACACGAGGTGACATCCCCGCTTGCGCGCTCTGAGGGTGATCTCGCGTTGTTGGTAGTAGGCCATAAAGCGATCCCTCCTGGCGCTACCTTTTTCCTCCAAAAAAGTTTCCTCTTCTTTTTGCGCCAGACGAACTTCGACCCTTCGCCTCCCGCCTCCCCAAAAGCTTCTCTTTATGGAGGATTACGACCTGAAACTCAGATATTCAGCTGGAAATCTCACGAACCGCATTTCCCTCCACGTCAGCCGTATCCATTTCAAGGGCAGGGGAGAAATAATTAGTTCTGCGCTTGCTCAACCGTGAGCTGTGCATCAGACCAGCAAAGCGCTCCTCCTTCATCTCCAACCCAATCCTTCAACCTTTGTTTCCGGCAGCGCCGACGGCAACGTCGTGTCGCGCCTATACCTATCGAGGTGTACACAACTACCCGAGTGGACTTACTCAGCTTCCCAACCCACTTTACCTACCATGAAGTGCCAGGCCTGCCAGACTGCGCACGCTCAGGTCTACTGCCAGGAGAGCCAGGCGGCCCTCTGCAAGGGGTGCTCCTATGTCATGGGAGACATTACTCGCTTCCGCCTGTGCGCCTTGTGCGAGTGCAACCCCGCCCGGGTGTTCTGCCACAACGATAATGCCGCTTTGTGCGAATCCTGCGACGCGGACATCCACCTGTCCAACCCGCTGGCTGTGCGCCATGATCGCGTGCCGCTCGGCCCGCTCGCCTCTGAGCTGACAAAGGTGAGCGCGGGGCATTTTGGCTGAGGCACCCTTGGAGAGTCAGCACTTCTGAACGCGGAGGGAGGGTTGCAGCAATTCACGTTTTCGGGGGGCGCCGGTGGATGCGGGAGTTTGCTGGTTGCAGTGGGCGCAGCTCGTAGCTATGAGGTCAGCACAGGCAGCCTGGGTGTACGCAGGCGCAGCTTTGACCGGCGAAGGGGCCCTTCCTCAGGGCAGACAAGTGTGTAATCTTGATGGCGGCCCTCGGGTCGTATCTTGCGCGGACCGACGCCAATGAGGGGTGCTTCGGCGATTTGGGTTTATTTGTAGAGGCTTTAGCAGCAGCGTTCAGCGCTCGAAGGGCACAATAGCAGCTGCTACGTAAGAGCTCCTCGCGCTGTGACTGGGCTTCCAGCACATTCTAAAGTGCCCGGTGCTGCTATTGCGCGCAGGACTTCTTTGGCTGCACCAACGAGGGCTTTGCTGCGAGCGACAGTGACTCCTGCCTGGAGAGGAACACGCCCTTCGCCACCAACAGCGTGGGTCAGGTTGACGCCGATGCGAGCGTGTTGTTCGTGCCCAAGGGCAAGGCGTCGCTCAAAGACTACGATGTAAGCCTTCCACTGCCCCTTACAACACTCTGCAGGTCCATGCCGCTATTTGTGCGCCAGACAGCCGTTAATTCCTGTAAAAGTGCCTTATCCATAGCATGCGAAGGGGATCGGAAGTCACCCCATCACTTTGACTTCCAGGGCTAGGTAGCGTCACGTTGCCCCCTGAGAGATCTCTATTGTCTCTTGTAGCCATCAGTGTACGACACAAAGAGTGCAGCTTGCAGGGTTTGACCTTGTTTGTTGATTTCCTGTCCATCTTCCACCTGCCTTAGCCTCGGTCTGACTGTTTGCACTTTATCTTCTGGCAAATGTTACCACTGAAGGAGAATTTTCTGAATCGCTTCACACGGTGTTGTCACAGGTCTTTGACCTGGACCATGCCTTCTTCGGCTCGGACCTTCTGGACTTCAGCGACGAGTTCTGCCAAGCGCCCAGCTCCCCCTCTGATGGTGCGCTTCATTGCTTTCTCCACACTTTTCAGTACTTTAATGCCCGCATTGCTGCCAAATACTCGTACATCATGACCTGGGGCACCTCCTAGCATGCTGTGCTTGCAACATTGCAACGCCCTGTGCTGGCTAGAGCGAGGTTCAAAGGAGATTATCTCCTGGGTTCCTGATGGTGCGCTTCATTGCTTTCTCCACACTTTTCAGTACTTTAATGCCCGCATTGCTGCCAAATACTCGTACATCATGACCTGGGGCACCTCCTAGCATGCTGTGCTTGCAACATTGCAACGCCCTATGCTGGCTAGAGCAAGGTTCAAAGGAGATTATCTCCTGGGTTCCTGCTGGACGATTCAATCAATGCTGCAGAAGGGGATGGTCCTGACATAGCTCAGCCAGGACAACAAGACCTTGAGTGGGGTTGAGGTGTGCTTGCTCAGTCTCCAAATTAGGTGGGGAGGGGTGGTTGCAATTTAGCGCATCGCAAGGGCTTCCAGGCTAATGAGATATCGCACGCATGCAGGCGTGGTGCCCACCATGGACCTGATGGACAGCTCAGCGTCCAGCAACGCCAGCTCACAGGACTACTCCGCTGTCACCGACTCGCCCAAGGGCCACTCCAAGCTCGGCGCCTTCTCTTCATCCCAGGAGCAGGTGTGCCCGTGTTCTTACTACATCTGCGCATCTCTTCTCACCTCGACGCTGGCCTCTTTCAACTTCTCCTTTCCATCTGCACAGATTGCAGAAACCAGCATCGGTTACACCTTCTCGGCGTGTCTTCCAGCAACGTTCAAATCTGTACTCGTTGGTGATGTGCAAGAGTGTGCGGTCCAGGTGTCGGACTCGCTGTCATTTGTCCCCGCAATGCCGGCCATCCCAAGCGCGTCACAGGCTGTGAGTGGCGGGAGCCTGTCTCCCAGCAACAGCTCCTACGACATGCCAACACTCCACGTCGGCTCCACTGTTGCCCTCGACCGCGAGGCCCGTGTCATGAGGTGTGCTTCAGTCTCCCGCTTCCTGGCTGGCAAAATGCTCACCCAGCAGCATCGCCCCAAAAAGAGTCTTCTGGCCGGGTACACCAGCAACTGATAATGTGGACTGGCTTGTCAGACGTGGCGAATAACCATGCATTTTGCTGTGCCTTTACATGCAGCATGATACCTGCAAATGGACATGCACCGTCATGTCCATGAGCAAGGATCGTGCTGCATGTAAAGCCAGCGGGTTCTGGTGACTGGCTGCCGCAAATTGTGCTGTGCTTCTGGGTTTTCTTCGGTAGTGTCAATCCCGTGGACCCTAAATAGCTGGGGCTGAGGGCTGGTGTGGCTCCTTCCAGGTACCGGGAGAAGCGCAAGCGCCGCACCTTTGAGAAGACCATCCGCTACCAGAGTCGCAAGGCCTACGCCGAGGTCCGCCCCCGCATCAAGGGCCGCTTTGCCACCAAGGAGGAGGTCGCCGCCATGAAGCTGGCTGCAGCCTCCAACGGTGGCAGCGTCGTGCCTGTCTGCGCTTGATTCCACCCTGCTGATTCGCCCTGCTGCCTGACCCCCAGCCTCGAAAAGAAAAGCCGAGCGGGCGCCGTCGTGTGCCAAAACGAAACGCTGCACCTGCGGCGAAGCCTCAAGAGACGGCGCTCGGAGAAGTCGGCCGCGGCTGCGCGGCCCGGGGATTGGCGCGGCGGCAGCGTAGGTATTTTTTCAGCGGGCAGGGAGGGGTGAGGAAAGAAGAGGCGGAGACTAATCAGGCACCGGGTCCCCCCCCCTCCCCCCAGCTCGAACTGGAATTTGATTAGTCGTGCGGATGGGCGTCTCGGCACGGTATGCGGTCCTGGGGGGCGTGAGAACTTCCAGTAGTGCGGCTACAGCGTGCCCCGACAAGCTAGACATATGGGGCCCTAACATTTGGGCGGTTCTGGCTCTTTCTGGGCGTAATTTTTTTGGGGGCAGCATGTGAGTACGTGTGAGTTGTGTGTGTTTATTGAGCGGGCAGAGCACAAGAGCGCAACACTGGCCTCGGTTTTTTTGGGCAGTTCTCCATCGTCATCCAAGGAAGTGCCTACATTGCTTTGCCCTTCATCGAGACATTGCCCTGTCTGCATGCAACTCTGGCGTCCAATGAGGCCTTGTGCTGTGCTTATTCCGCTGCAGCTCTTGCTGGTTGCCCTGCAA
This sequence comes from Coccomyxa sp. Obi, assembly GCA_020887355.1. Lineage (NCBI taxonomy): Eukaryota > Viridiplantae > Chlorophyta > Trebouxiophyceae > Coccomyxaceae > Coccomyxa > Coccomyxa sp. Obi. The sequence goes on from AP024999.1 coordinate 110,129, forward strand.
TGAGCGCGAGGACTTTCAAGAAAGGTCAAAGGGAGGTCTCGGGCTTGCATCTGTATTCTGGGGGAGGCTTGTGAGGGACCAACACATGGAGGACACGCCATATGAGGGTCTTTTCATCCACATTTCTGACATTTTTGCCGCCCCTTATCTGTATGATTAAACTAGTGCAATTTTGAGAGTTGTTGTACTCTACCCGACGGGGCTTTGAGACTGGCTGCAATGCACATGAGAATACGGTACTGAGAAGAAAAGTTGTGGTATAAGACAAGTTGTGACCATGTCGTGGCGATTGTTGTGCACTGGCCTTGGGCACAGTACTGATACACAAGGAACTTGACCGTGCATAACTGAGGGGACTGCTTTGCCATTTGCCGAGCATTAGTTTTGACTGAGGTGTGTTTGGGCCTGGAAGATTGAGTGCCTCGAGAGCGGAGGGGTGTGCTTGATATATCGTATTTGGAATTAGAGTTGTGGCGAGGTTTCTTGCACCATTTTTGATGGAGAGGGAACCTTTCTCGGCTCGCCGGTTGCGCACCTCTGTGATATGTGAGCCGTGGCGTTCAATTTTGTAACCAGATGCCATCAGTGGTTGTGTGGTTGGGACAAGTCCTTGTAATCATGTTCACACAACAAGCTTCTGACTTCCCATGAAGCCCATCCTTGATTTCCTGACAAATGGACCGCTCTCATCTTTGGCACAAACTTGAAGTCCGAACTCCGGCAATGCCCGAATTCTTGCAGCTGCGGCGGCTCATGCTAACGAGGTCATCTCACAAATCCTGCACTACTGATCTGTCCAAACAGTTTGCAGGTAACTCTCAGAGCGCAGTAACTACTGGATGCTGTTGGGCTATGGCGCTCCATTGGATTCCACCCTTGCAACTGTCATGGATGCTGGCGTCCACATAACATCTACAACTACAGAAAGTCACCAATGGTGACTCACTATTGCATCTCTCAGCAAACTCATAGGCTGCTCCATCCAGTAGCTGCAGCGTTGAAGAAGTATCCCTGCTGCGCCTTGAAAAACGTCGGTGAGGCGATGCTCCATGTGCATGCGTTGAATGAATTCGAATTAATATGTTAAAATTCATTCATGATATTGATGCGGTTATGCAGCTCAGCCGTGCCTTCCTGCATGCTCCGTATGTTCACGCATGCAAAATGCATGCAGAATATTTCTGTTCTACAGTGGGCATTTTGGACAGTCCCAAAAAGAAACGATGTACCCTGCAACTGGCACATGTGGCATTTCTAGTAGAGTTTCCAACAGGCCTGCAAAAGACCCACCCCCAGTTACCCCTCATGGACGATGCTATACTGTACTTTCAGATTTATCAAGCGCAACAGCAATGTTTCTTGGTGTACTTCTTCCTATTTCACGGTCAGCTGCCTGCACAAACCTGCTATTGCATAGTTTCCTGGCTTCCACCGGCTCCTATGGATAAAATTCTAGGCAAGGTGGTGCACCTCTGATCTGAGACACTTGCCCAAATGAAGCATGGTGTCTGGCATCCCGGCCCGACTCTCTCAAATTTGAAATTATGAAATTTGAAAATTTAAATTTTCAGCCGAACATGCGCGAATAAGTGGCCTTTTCCCGTTTCTGCACCTCATCGCGTGTGCGCTTCACTTTTGCGATCTCTGCTCGCACTGCCTTGTCCTCGGGGGAAACCTCAGCCGCCAATGCCAGATCCGCCAGGGCCGCATCATAATCCTGGAGGAAGCACAACAACATCACTGCGTGCTACACAAGAACAGTGGCTCCTTAAACTCCTTTCCGGCAGGTTAAATGATTAAATATATATAATAATGATTAAATAATAATCCTGGAGGAACCACAACAGCATTACTGCGCGCTGCACAAGAACAATGGCTCCTGAAACTCCTTTCAGGCCCCTGCAAGACGAGGGTAACACAGCAGCTGCTATTAATAGACTGGAACTGCCCCCTCCCCCATCAACTCTGCAGATTGCGCGCATGGTTCCCCCCATGATATGCCAATGGGCCCTGTCGGCATGAGCTGAATCCCATTGCATGCAGGCATTAATGTAATTGCAAGCGCAAGAATGGTGTGCCTGTGATCACTTGCACTGGAATTGAGATTGGGACACACCCAGCATAACATACACCAGACCACCCTCACCCAGACTGCGAAGCAGCTGGCAAACTGCAAAAAAGCAGACTGCAAAGCAGTAGCCGACAACCTTGGGTCAGTAAACCGGAGTGAACCTGTTCTAATACAGTACCAGCATTGCTTGTGCGCAGCAAACCAGCGTGCGGTGCAATTGCAACATCTACATCTCTAGTCCCAGGTGCCCAGATGATCAGCATTTTGGGGTGAAGTCATAGACATGCCTTCAGCGCCATTTGTGCTTTTGCACGGCAAAACAGCGCGCGGCATGTCAAGACAAGTCCCAGGTGCCAGATGAAGATGATTCGGGTAAGTGATCGACACGCCTGTTTTTAAATCTAGTCTTTACCCTAAGCTCTACACCCTCAACAATAAAGAATATGAGGAAAAATGAGTGGATGACACGCCTACAAGATTTATTTTATAGGCTTAGGGTTTACCCTAAACCTTCGACCCCTACACCCTGAAAATAGAGGGGGGAAATGAGTGATTGACCCGCCTTGAGCGCCAGTTGGGCTTGTGCGCGACGGAAGAGCGCCTTGGTGTGTCGTGGCACTCGCTCCAGCACTCGACTGCAATCCTCTCTTGCGTCCTCCGCTCGGCGCAGCTTCAGTGTGGCTGCCGACCTATATTTCATTATTATTTTTACGTTTCAGGGTTTAGGGCTATGTTATATATACCATGTACCCTTAAAAATGAAAAATAAAATGAAAACCCTGGAATATACTGCCGACCTGTCAACCAAGCGAAGTAATTCCACATGACTTCAGACGAACCCGTTTCTCAGATGGTGAGTAGGAATTGACTTAAACTTGACAATGTGTTGGTCAAGTGCATGTTCATGCTGGCAAAATGGGTTTGGCAGGGTGAAGATCGTGTGAGAGGATGCTGTTGCATGCAACTCTACATCAAAACATCCTCATTAATTTTTCCAAAACAATATATTCATTCTCCAGCCCCAACAAATTGCATGCAGTGACAGGGCACTCACAGCTGCCAGGTATGCAGAAATGAAGCACCTCCCTTGACAGTATGCATTGCAGCATGCAAGAGCTTGACCTGCTCATGCTTTACTATGTTTTACCATATTATTTTGTTTTGTTATATTTAGGGTTTACCCTAAACCCCGAAACCCTAAATAAGTAAATAATATTGTTTTGCATTGTTATGCGCACCTGTTGAGGAGGCAGGGGACAAAAGCATTGCCAAGCTCTGTGACCTGCTCCGCACTAACACTGGGCCCCTCTCCAGAGAATGAATCCGGGTCCAAGTAGTGCATTGCCTGCAGCCAAAGCATGGCAAGCCTTGTCTGACGCCTTGCACATGCATTGGTACAAAAAGGAAAGAAGTGAACCAGGTGTGGAAGTACAAGGGCAATTGGTGTGTCCCTTACCTTGTTGTACTTCCTTATTGCTTCCTCGTTCTTACTCTGCATCAAAACAGTGAGATCGGCATCAGCTGAGAAATTCAGCATTTAGACAAGACAATTTCGGGCAAGAGTGCAGTTATCTTATGCTTTCCATGCTCATCAGTAGCACAATCTAGCACACAAACAGCATGGCTTTAAGAGCATAAATTCCAGGTAAGTACCTGCTTAAAGAACTCGTTGCCCTTGGATCTGATGGTTTCAGCAGCAGCTATCCGGAAGCTGACCTCAGCCTCCCCTTCTGGCACCTCTGCATCTTCGGGCCATTCTGGGAATGGATCCCCCTCCTGTCATACAAACTCAGCAGATGTTCAGTATGACAAGTATGATAATTGTTCAATACAAGACACAGGCAAAAGGCAGTAGGGCTGTGCAGATAGAGATATGCACCATTCAAGGTTGTGCAATCAGGCCCCAGTTCAGCTTTCACTGTCAGGCTGCCATTCACTCCAGCAAGTTGAAGTCATTACAGGCACCGCAGATTGAGTCAAAAGGGTCAATGTGTTGGTGGACTAGATGGAATTGTACATGACCAGAGCAAATTTGCACAGAAGACTTCGGCAGCACTTCTTTACAGCATTTCTGTGGGCAAAATCAGCACCTATAAGATGAAGTGTTCAGACTTCTGCTCTTGATGATCGTGGCTATAGACCAGCAGGTGCATGGCGTACCTCAGTGAGGTAGGTTGTGATGGTAGACAGGTCACTGTCTGCCGGGAGCTCCCCACAATCATCGATGAGGCACTCCTTCGCCGGCTCCTCTCCGGCAACTTCCACATTCTCCAGCGTCCTTACTGTGCCATAGCCCTGTTGCGCAACGCCGCCTTTTTATTTTCTCAGCAAGCAGTAACTGCAGAGGAAGTCTACAAGTCAAGCTGGGGAATTGCAGCTCTTTACCAAGCCTGGCATGCAGCAGCAAGAGCCTTACAAGTGTCTCCTCAGCTCGATTAGAGGCATCACATGGACACCAAAGCTTTTCAGGGTCAGCGCTACGTTCACAAGACCAGAAGCAGAATGTGCTGCTGTGCATGGAAGGAGCAAGCCTGGACAGATCTGCAGGCTACATCAATACTGACAATGTCTGGGTGCAGGCTGTTCTGGAGCGACGCCAAGCACCCCACCTTGAGTACTTGGCCGAAAACCACATGCTTGCCATCAAGATGCGGCGTTGGCACTGTTGTTATGAAAAACCTGCAAAGATGTACACATACCCATGAAGAAAGTGCACATGGAATCATATGGGCCACTCTCCATGGCCATTCTCTTCATGCGTCCTCATGAGAGCATTGAATCCAGGGTGTTCCATGTGGGGTTAAACACCCACAGGGTATTATCATGCGATCCCCTTTGACAATTGTTCACAGGCATGCACATAACATCTGCTGTTCTGTTCATCTGATGGGAGCATCTTGATGGCATCAAGGGAGGTAGTGACATTAAAGTGTCAAAACTTGAGAAAGTCTCAGCCCAAATGCTCAATCAAGGACTGTCATGCTTGCTGTGCACTGTCAAGGCAACAGGTAATGCAGGGCTCACTGTGATCCATTGGTGTTGGGCCCTGCATTAGCCATGGAGAGCAGGCCTGGGCGGTCGTGCTTCAACTCAAAGTTCTCATCCTCAAACTTCTCCCCATAAATGGACTCCCCTCCCCTGTGCACAATCAACAATACTGAGCGCGGATCCCATCAGCGCAAATCGCGAATCGCCAGCACATATCGCTTAATGACGCGAGTGAGATCAGCGCTGATGAGCAGAAAGGGATGCGATCTGACTCACGTTCCGTTCCTGGCAGAGAAGTCCCCTCCCTGGATCATGAAGCCCTTGATGATCCTGTGGAATGGACTTCCCTTGAACTGAAGCGGCAGATTGGTGGCTTTGCCGGTGCCAGCCTCTCCAGTTGACAGCTGCCTGAAGTTTTCAGCTGTCTGTGAACGAAATCAGCAACTGATGTCAAATCTAAGATGTGGACGTAAATAGGTTTGAGATAATGCTCGAGTATCTGAACTTTTTGTTACTCATGTTGAGCGTCCTCGAGTGATATTCAGAGATCATGCGCGCAGCATCGAACCTTCGGGACGACATCCTTGAACAGCTCAAACACGATCTTGCCAGCTGGATGACCTCCAATGCTAACATCAAAATAAATCAAGGGATTATCAGCATTTTTGCGTGCGTTCTTAGGCGTTTGACGCTCTAGCTGTGGCTCAGCCATCTGTGATTGCAATCGAAATCTCTTAATGAAGATGGATCAAGGTAGAACGACTAGATGCACGATGAGATCAGTACATATTCAGCAAGAAAATAATGTCCACACACCTTCTAAGACCTGGACAGGAAGGTGCCTGGAGTTCGACAGGCAGGCACTGCCAATTCTGGCTCAGCCCAGACCAGTCATTCAAATTGCTTGTGAGCTGTCGTTGCATTGTTGACAAACGCACACGGGGAGGAATGGTCTGCAGCTGTCAAGGAGAGCGCGAGGTGCTGACTGGAAGTGTTTGGCTTGTGGTGTGATTGATTTTCAGGCGCATGTACCTCTGCGTGTGTTTGCATTGTCAAACGGCCGCCTGTCAACACTGACTGACTGACCTGCAACTCCGCGCTGATGACTGCAATGCAAAAGCTCTTGTAAGCTTATACATCATCGTCTGGTACGTCTTCAACTTAATGTGCCACCTCATGCTCGACTCCTCTTCGCCTTGATTTCAGTCCAATGCGTCACTATCGTTAGAATGAGAACCGCTCTGAACAACTTTGGTTATTGTGCTGCTATCAATAGGCCACTTAGTAGCGGTGCAGAGACTTGTTTCAATGTTTACATGCATGTATGGCCATTTTCGAAGTACTTGACCGTTGCTAGGCATGGGCTGTATTGCGAGTTCCACGTGCAGCATGTCGGATGCGAGCAATCTCAATATGTGATAGAGAACCAAGTCGGATTCAATGCCTCGAATCATTTGCGCTGTTGCCACCGTAACACGAAAAAGTATGCTGATGATCAGGAAAGCAATCAAGACACTTCGATGTCAACCCGGATACCTCGAGCGCCTTTCGGAGACGTGAGCAACGTATGGACACAGCATGAAAGTCCTGTGATGTCTGCTGCATCGGACACAGCAACACATGGTGCCAGCCAGACATCAACTGGCAAAGCCAAAGCCCGCGAGTTGGGCGAGAAGACGTTCTCAGACTTCAAGCAACGCCGGCTCAGCTTCAGGCAAGCCCTCTGACTCTTGTTCCAAAACCACCTCATCTCGAACCAACCGGCCCAACACTGACACACTGGCCAAGGGCATGGCAGATTCCCTGCCTGATGCAGTGGAGCCCTTCATTGTTCAGGCTGCTGATGCTGAAAGATACTGAGCGCAGGCGAAGGAGCGAATTGTCTGCATCAAAATCGGGGGGATCAGCGGCTGCCCAGTCCCTGGTCAGCACCTCACAGCAAAGCAACAGCTCGCTGTGGAGCTCTGTCAAGCAAGCCGTCCGATCCCACATGGATCGCAGCACAAAGACACCCCCGAAGGTGCTGCTCTGCAGTTCAATGCACACGCTTGACATGGCCTTCGGCACCGTATCCGAATTGCTTTGGGTTTGGCTGTAATTCCAGGGTGATTGGGCCGCACTCAATGGCTAGTACCTGCAGTGGTTGCTGATTGCAGGCAGGAGGACCCAGGCTTTGTGGTCCTCCTGCAAAACAGGTGGCTTTGAAGTGAGAAATGGGGCCATCGCCGCAGCTTTGCACTGCTGAAAGTGGTGGAACTCGCACATGATGGTGGAACTGTAGCGCAAAGGGTGTCATAATTGTGGCTAGTAGCTGTCTGCTGTTTCATGCAGGGAGATGGTCACACAGATGAAAACTGCGGAGCCGCTTTTGACAGCAGCCCAGCACCTACAGAGCAATCACAGTCATCTTGCACAGGCAAGCTGATCTGCATAAGGACCACCATCCTTGCTAATCATTCTGACCTCTGATTCGCTTCACAGAGACTTCAATGCGTCAGGCCCTTCACATCAACCACCAGTGGCATATTTGTAGAAAGGCCGAGTATGAGACTTCATTGTCCCAAGCATGTTGATCTTCTCATGACCCCGCACAGTTGATGCATGACAAAGCAATGGACCAAGGTTCAGAGCAAGAAGTCTCTGGCACACTGGCATACACAGTATCCGACATGGGCTAATACGATGATGAGCCTACTTTGGCGCTGCCGCAGGGGCATTCACCCTGCAGCCGCCGCGCGCGGGAGTGGATGGCGCAGCGACACCTGTTCTGGCGCCGAAGGGAGCCGCGCCAAATCAGGCCGACAGCGGCCGCCGCGCATCCGACGCCAGCAGCGTTGCCAGTGTGAACAGCGCGATCCCTCGCGGCTTGTCACAGCACAATGTGCTCTTCGAGGTGGGTGCCCTCTCCAGCATGGCAGGGAATGGCACCACACCCTCCAGGACACAGTAAAGAGGCAGCACAAATAAAGTCAAAGTGCTTTCTTAGCTGACAAGCTGACAGAAAAATATTTGAGGCAGTGTGATCCCCTCCAGTCAACGCAGTCATTCTTGTTTCCAAGATTGGAGAGCAATTGGGTGCCATGATATACAGTGTTCTATTCACCAACGTCTCAAGAAGACTCTTTCTGGGCTGTTTCTGAGTACCTGTGCGGACGAGAAAGGTGTCAGATGCAGCATGTGCTGATGATGCATGCATGGGTGCACCAGGAGCAGCAAAAGGGGGAAGCGCAACACAGCGGCATGGCCGGAGTGCAGTCAAACCCGTTGTTTGATGACGCCTCGCTGCGCCTGACGCCCCGGGAGCACTTTGCAGCAACGGCCACTGAAGCACCCCCGGCGCAGCATGCGGCTGCTGTGCTCCCCCTGGAAGCTGCCATGCAGCTGCCGCAATGCTCAGCGGGTGTGCTCCCTCTAGAAGCTGCCATGCAGCTTCCGCAAAGCTCAGCGGGTGTGCTTCTTCGGCAAAATCAGCTGAGACATATAGATCATCCCGTGAATTGCCAGATCACAGTCCATCCTAGCAGTGTGCTGTATGTGTCCAGGGCCGGTCCTCTATATCCGTTGAAATCTGTACCCCTAATGAACTAAGATTTCTCTGTTCAAGATTGCTAGGGATTCATTTGTCGTTCATGTTCCTGCCTAGCGCCTTTGAATTCCAGGTCGACGCATGTAGAACTTGCACTCTGAGGAGCAAACAATCTTAGGAATAAAAATAAAGAAGAAGTTACTTAGGGTTTATGGGTCATTATGATTAAATTAAGAAAGAAGTCGCTTTTTGCAGGAGCCGCCATGCAGCTTCCGGCGCCGGTGGCCGCCGCGGCCAAGGCGGCGGCTGCCGGGCAGCTGCAGGGGGTGGACGAGGCATCGAACGGGCTGATAGCGTACGCCCCCGGCGGCCTCAGCGTGCTGTACGAGAACCAGGCCATGCGCGTGGAGCGCGTGGAGCTGAAAGCCGAGCTCAAACTCATCTCTGCTCGGGTATTTGTCCTCTTCCGCAAAGTGGCTCCCGAAAAACAAGATTGTGTCACTTACGGTACTTATTTAGGCTTAGTTTAGGGTTAGAGATTTTATTTGAATTTATTAATAAGTATGATAATTCATACGGAGTGCAAAAGATTTATAATAATGCAGGTCAATGCCGAGTAAATTGTCCACCTGGCATTGCCCCCTCTCTCGGTGCTTATTTAGGGTTTAGGGTTTAGGGTACAAAATATAGACACCTTTTATCAATGATACCACCTGTGCAGCAACGCACTTAGCTTTGTTCTGTATATCATCAGGCACTCGTTTTTTCCCTTGCTGCCGCAATTGCAGCAATTTTCACGCAGACTTTACCAGGGAGGAATATTGGACCTGATTTTTTTGGGGCGTGCGTGCAGCTGGCAGTGCTGGAAGCGCGGAGCAAGGGCTGGAGCCGCTCGATGCTGGCGGCGCCCAAGGGGAGGTCCCAGTCGGCACCGCGGGGGGCACCCCGCCACCGCCTGGTCCCCCAGCGCAGCGCCCCCGCCATTGTGGAATGCCCCGAGCAGGTCCTTTCCACATGCACCTGCCTTTAATCTGCAGCGCACAGCCCCCAAGAGTACCTGCCACACTTCACGAAGCAGAGGGTTAAACTCACGGCCAGCACTTGACAGGGAAACAGACGAATCCCACTTCATCTAGCAAAACGAGCATTGATGGCAGCAAAACCATAAATGCACTTGACAGTGAGACAAACGAATCCTACTTCATCTGGCAAAGCAAGCATTGATGGCAGCAATGCCATGATTGCTTCCGTGAGCTTTGCTCCAGACTGTGGGCTTTTATTTTGGATGGTGCATGGCAGGGGTCGTCTGGAAACAAGCAGATATGGCATTGCTGACACCAATATAGGGTTCCATGAGCTTTGCTCCACACTATGGCTGTTTGTGGCAGGGGTCGTTGTGTCAATCTTGTGTGGCAATGCCTCGGCAAGGCCGCAGCCTGCAGCGTGCGGGCAGCCTCAATGCGCGCTCGGCCACCGCCGATTCGCGCTCGGCCGCATGCCGGCCGGAACCAGCATCCCAGGTGCACTCTCCGACTTGTGTCCCCTTGAGATGCAAAGGGGCTGTGAAGATACCCTAGAATGTCAAAGGCCCCATGTCAACCCGGGCCGCTAGCAGAGCTTTGCATGTGCCTGATGCATCAGCAATCGCATTGCTTGCTGTGCTTCACATACAGAGGCTCCTCGCTGACCACTTATGAGATCTAGGCCCTGACTTTCAGGTTTACCCTGAACCCCACAAAATTTGAAGAATAACAGTAGGAAAAACAAGACCTTATTGGGCTGCAGGTGCCTGTTCGGGCAAGTCGGAGCGTGGCGCGCAGCCGACCTGGCAGCCCAGTGCGCCCGGCCATCCACGTGGCATTCGGCAGCCGCGCAAGCAGGTGCGATTCTGCCACTCCTTGAATATTCCTGCTCTGTAGGCCCTTCAGCCTGCAAGCCCCTTGTTGGCAGACCGGCTTCAAGTGCACATGAGGTGATGCACATGATGCAATTTTGGATTTGCTCGTCTTTCAGTGCCGGACTGCCCATTTTCCATGGCAGCACCCCTTCAGCAGGTAACAAATAACATCTCTTGCCAGCATCTACTAGCTGACCATGCCTTTGCAGCCCACTGTTTTCTGTTACCGAGCAACTGATGTGGTCGGTGAGCAGCCGTGCAAGCAGCCCGGTGGCGCGGCGAGCTATCACCAGAGCCGCCAGCTGCCGCTCTAGCCCGAAGCGGCCAGCCGCGCGTTTTTCGACCGCTTCAAAGCCGATTGGATTGGCAGCTAAGCCTGGCCACACCGCCATCCCCTTCGGCAGCCGCGTGTGCAGGTGCCTCTCACTCATTCCCTTTTCTTTTTGATACGCAAGACCTGTGCATTGCACGTTGCATGCATCAGGGGCAATTGTGGTCCAACACGTCCCTAAGAGCAAAGACAGAGACAGTTGAAGCATGCCTGTCTGAACATTCGTGGCAATAATTAATATTATTATCATTATTAATATAATTATTATTATTATTATTATCATTACATTTTAGAGACCCTTGATTGCCACCTGAGGCTCATTGGTGCCCAAGGCCTTAAGCTGTGTGAAATACGGCGAAGTGAACTTGTTGCAAGGGTTTAGGTTTCATTCCGTGATCCTAAAGCCTAGATATAAAAACACCGATCGACTGAGACCGCCTTGCAGCCCTGTGCGGGGGGCCACAGCACCGCGCCTCGCCTTCGGCAGCCGCGCCAGCAGCCCGGTGCCGGCACGCGCCAGGTCAGGCTCCGCAGCCAAATCAGACGCATCGCATGCATCAGACGCGGCCAGATCTGGCTCCACTGCCAAAAGGGGCCCGCCGGCCAGCGCCGATGGCCCGGCTGCTATGCCATACCGTAACGCCTTCATGGGCAGCCATAACATGGCCGCGCCTCTAAACAGGTGGGCTTTCAGGTGTCAGGGTCGTACTTAGGATTTATGGCTCATGCCAGTTTGTGGCATTGATGGCAGAAGTTAAACCGGGTGCAAAAATGCTGTGAGGGTCAAACACGCACCTCCTGATATTGCAGTTGCTGGCACAGGCCGAGCAAAATGAGCCCAGCCAGCAGTCAGGGGAGCCGAGCGTCGGTCGGGAAAGGGAACGCCGCAAGTCAGCCGCCTACTCACCCGGGGGGCGTCAGTACGAGTGTCGACGCCAACTTTGGCCCACCGCCGCCGCGCCGGTCTGCTGGGGCGTGCCCGTCGTCTGAGGAACGCTGGGCCGGCCCGGGCGGCCGCCTGGGCAGGTGGGCAGCTCTGTTTCTGGTTCCAAACCCCTTTCCTTTGCATGCTTGCTTGCACCACTCCAATGGGACTTGCATCTCATGACAATCACCTTACTTCTGTGGCTGTACTGTGGACAGGGCTCCCTTGCAAGCGGCACAGGCTGGCTTGAGTGCTGCAAAAGCGGCCCGTGCAGTTGCACCACAGAGCAACAAAGAGAATGGTGCAACCTCAGAGTAAGTGTGCCATTTCATTGAGATCGTCATCAAATGTGCACTAAGCAGCCACATGCATTCTCGTGCACTGCTGATGAAAGGCCCTGATGGACTGCGCCTTGCACTTTCTATTTCGTGCGCCACACTGCAACTGCACTTAGACCACTTGACACCGATCACAACCTGGTGATGGGAGAAGGCGTCGAAGTGTAAGCATGGTTTTCACATGTGGCGCATTTGATGTGTTCTGAGACGGATTATGACCTTATGGTGGCGGTTTCAGGGGGAGTGGGAAGCTGTCTCGTGTGGCCTTGACCGCTGCCAAGCTTGGACTCACCCTAGACACTGCTTTCAAGCCACGCCAGGTGGGATATCACTGTCCAGCTGTGTCCTGCAGAAAAAACTTTTTTGCAAGATTTTCTTCCCAAGTACGAGTTGTGTGATGTGCTTCAGGGTGACCTGTATCAGTGTGCTGTTTCATGACATATATCTCTGCACTCCTGCGCACCTTTGATGTCCCATGCAAAGGAAGTGACCACCGTGGTATGCTGCACTATTAATTGATGAAAGGTTGTGCATGCATGTGTAGGCCGGCGCCAACAAACTTTAAAGGTAGCTAGCTTGGGTTGGGCAAGCGTGCATGCGGAACATCCTGGTAGTAAAGGCAGTGCCTTTAAGGCACCAGAATGCCAGCAATGATGTTGGGTAGCTATGGGGTTGTTGCCACGTTGCTCAGTAGCTTAAGAGAGTGAAGGCATGCTTACTCCCTATTATTACAACGTGCATCTGACAGCGATTAGTCATGACCTGCCCGGTGCTCGAGTCCGAGAGAAGTCCTGAAGTCGTGGAAGAACTCTTTATTCAGTCTGGCACCACTAGGGAAACACACCTGGCCGCATCACGTGACCATTGAAAGATACCATGCTGTTACGGAAAATTCGTACATATATGTAGTGCACCATGCTATGTCGCCTATGGAGGTTTGCACGTGATCAGAACACGACATGCTTGTTCAGACCGCAAGCACCCCTAAAAAAGTGGTAGGCCCCGTCTAAGCGCCACCCCTGCTGAAGCGGAGCTGCTGCGGCTGTGGCCTGTGCCGATGAGCTGGATCTGCATGAATGTCTATAGCCCTGCAATGATGTGGCTGAAGGCTTGCAAGCTGCCGCTGGGTGAAGATATCCTTGCATCAATGATCACACCCCTCTGCAGCGTTGCCTTCCATCTAATACAGTGCCTATCACTGCTCAAAAAGTGGGCCTCGGGACGTCGACGAAGCATTAAGTCTCACATACCTTCTCCACATCCCTCCACAACCGATAGTCTGATCAATCAAGGAGACCACAGAGTCAATCAGCTGCAGCATGCTTACGTGATGTCATATGCAGGGACTCCACAAATAGCTCTGAATCGATTAGAATGCTCAATCACCCACTGGGGTCGATAAGGGGACTCAACCAACTTTCCATTATCTCAAGCAAAAGCCATCAATCAGAGAAGCACTCGCACCTGCGTAGTTTTCCATACAAGCCTCTGTGAACACACCCTCAGGGAATGAGAGCTGCTCGACATCCATCTTGAACTTGCCTACGGCCAACCTGTATGGGCAGGTCTTCAGGATCTCATCAAGTGGGATTCTGACGGCGAGCTGATGGATCATGTCTTCCTGCAAAGACAGGGCATCGTAAGAGGACCATGCACATGCAAAGACAAAGTTCAATCGCTTCCTTATCCCGTGCTTTGTTGATGTAGCCACATAGACACTTTTGTGCATGTGAGGTGTGCATGACGTTGAGCAACAAGTGTGGTGCCTTGGAAAATTGCAATTCCAAGTGACCTTCAAAAACAGCTCAAGACTTTGAGAGGGAGCACCTGGCAATCAGAGGGCTGCCCATGATGAGTGTGTGGCCGCTTAATTTTGTACAATGAGTCGAAGCACTTGGGCGGCACAGCAAAGCACAGCACGGGGAGCCGGAGGTCCACAGGCACATCCAGCCATTCAAACCTGTTGTGCAGAACCTGCAGCTGTGCATGTCGCCCGCCATCCAGATGCATCATGGCTGTTGACATTCCTGTCAATACTGATCTGACCGGGCTCATGGCCTCTGGCTTTGCCACCTGCAGCCACAGCAGAGAATGCCAATCACGGCTGGAACATATTGACCGCCGTCTCTATCTGATGGCATGAGACTCATCCCTAATCAATTGATGTCTAATGTCTGTCTGTCAGAGTCAAGGACATCAAAGTCATGGATATTTGATCAAGGACAATCTGGTACTCATGTGGCATTGGAGTAATCCAGCAGATTGTTGCAGGTCTCGCTGATGGAACCATCTTATCTCATGCCATGAGTGACATGGCACATGTTACTCACACCATGGAGAGTGGGTACAAGAGTAGTCTAGGACACGGACTAACCTGCCACCAGAGCACTGGGCCGGAGATGCAGCTGATAGTGGGTTCTGTCTCCCAGTGTGACATCAGCAGGACAGACATGTCGCTCCTGCAGCGCGTGGCAGCTTCTTGCAGAGATGAGATGCAGCTGAGTGTCGTCTGGGGCAGATTGAGAAGCACCTTTGTGCATTGCAGACCCTTATCTGGCAGAAAGGCCGCATGCAACTTCTGCGGCCCCATCTGCAATGTGTAGACGAGCATCTTGAATCACTCTGTGTAAGTTCAAAGTGTGAGAGCATACAAGACACGCTGCATGGGACAGCCCTCTCATAGCTCCATCAAAGTCTGAGCGTAAGGAACTAGTCACAAAGCCAGTCAGAGCATACATACATGCAAGGTGGGGCCAGGGTGGTCTTTGGTTTACCTGCAGGAAGCGCAAAACCAAAATCTCCCACCAATATACTGTCAACGACCGACTATTATCCGAGACGCTCAAGCAGCCCATTGCGAAATTTGCCAGCTTGCTGAGGTCCAGCGTCATAAGCGCCAAATCTCGGACTCTCATGCTGGCGAAGCGGATGCATGGGTATTTGTACTTGTGCAGTTGCAAGTCCTCTGAGCTGTCAAACTTGGTGGCCGGCAAACCATTGGGACAGTCCCAATGGAATATCTGGTAGATCTCAGGTATGTAGCCTGAACACTCTATGTTGTACATCATTTCCTGCACACATGAAGAAATCTATGTGAGTGAAGCTCATCTCCAATAAGGCACTGATAGTGATACCATCATACAGCCTTTTGTGGTAACGAAAGCATATGACTGGGACTACAGCCCTGATGAGATCAAGGAGATGCAGGACAACACTCAGCCCTGATCTGATTATGGATTGCCTGACACATTCATCCTGTACGCAGCATTGTACACGCTCCCCTACACCTTGCATCTGCGTTGCTAAGAGGCTGAAACAAGCAGAATGAGCGCACCAGCACCGACTGCGACAATCCCTCCTGTAGCAAGACCTTGATGTGACCGTCCCAGTGTTCTGATTCATCAGACTCATGGCTGGCTTCCTTGAGGCATGCTCTCGCAGAGCCCCCAGCCCAAAAGAACCTCTCGCGAACAACATCTTCGTCCAAATGCTGCACAGCGAGCACAGCGGATTACAGTCAGTCAGTCAGTCAGTCAGTCAGTCAGTCAGTCAGTCAGTCAGTCAGTCAGTCAGTCAGTCAGTCGGTCAGTCGGTCAGTCGATTACACCTTTTCCAGCCACCTAGGGCTGATCAGATGTCTGACTCTGATCGTCAGAGTCAGCACCCAGCATGACATCCATACATTCACAGAGAAACAGTTGAGGCCTCTTGTAACGGCAGTGATGTAGCAATTAGCTTTGCCTGTAGTATGGTGTGGCCCACCTGATACTCTGGGATGAGAGTCCTCATTGTCAGTAGCTCGGGAAGCGAGAAAACGGGTACAGTCAGGAATAAAGTCGTAGCTCCTTTTCTGGAGCCCCGCCACAGTTGCTTCCGGGGGCTACAGAAAGTGGCGCTCTCCCCAAGCCATGTCTCCTTGCCAATCCCTGCATATGACATTCACGACGTCACGCCATACGCGACCATGACCACAGCTGCAACCATGACCACAGCTGCAAGATCTGTGGAGCTGCACACCATTATGAGAGTCATCACTGAGGTGCTCTGTGCCTGCCTTGAGGACAGCCGTCCACCACATACAAGACCCCCGTATCCTGTTTCAGCTTTTGTACGGCCAGCGTACGGACCAGAGTGTGCTCCACAATGCCTGCAGTGAGCAGCAGCAATGTGAAATTTTGCTTACGAGCCGACAAGTCACGGAGCTTAGCTGTAAGGTCTACGCAGCTCAGACTGAAAGGCTGACCTGGACTGTTAGACAGCCAATACCAATGCCGCTCCGGGGGATCTGATGTGCCTTCAATGCGTTCTAGCAAAATATTGCGACCCTATAGCAATGATTGGGCTACAAATAGTCCCCCCAGGTGTGACTTCCCCACGCCTGCACATACGTTGAGGCTTCTTCGCTGCTCGACAATTTTTACATATGTTGTTTTAACTCGTTGCTTGTCTCAACTCACTTTACAAGAGTGATGCCCTAAAATCCAAATTGCAAGCGCGTTGACAGTGTTGAATTGACACATACCTGGCGTTCCTGTGAAAACCGTCTCACAGTCTGTCCACTTGTAACGCTTGATGCATGCTTCCCTTGCTGACAGCAGATCAGGATAGCATCCACGAATGAACAAGGAACCACTCGCAAGAGACTTGTCACCAAGCCAAACAGCACCATCTTCCAATCGGATGATGATTCCAGGCTTGGGATGCAAGATGTCAGCCTGCAAAGCGACAGGAAACTGTAGTAAGCGCGCTTATTGATGCTCATGCTTCCAAAGACAGGTTTGACTGTTCATACCCACCTTTACAGCAGGCAGGGCCTTAAGAAAGCGCTCAAGCTCCTGTTGTGCTCCTCCCATGCCCCATCCGGGTTGACCTTGACAACCACAGGACGTGCATTAGCAAGGCACCGTGCAAAGCATTCATGCTGCACACCATTGAGGTGCCATGCCTGATAACTTAACATCCAAAAGAGCCATCGGTTGCTGCAAACAGACCAGTGATACACTGCCTAGCACAACTGGTGGACAAATACAGCCAGAGGACATGCAGGCCGCTCAAGGAGCATTGGCTGATCAGAGCACAGCCAAGGGGGGCAGAAAATTATTTTGTTCTGGCAAGGCTGTGACGCTTCATTCCACAATGTGAAATGTCATCTACAAGGGCGCCCATGAGTATTAGCACCCAGACAATGTCATAGGTTCTCACAAGGAGCATAGACTGGCACAGAGTGAAATGGACCTTCCATGTCGGAAGCCGCCGCCAAGACCCACCCGCAGCAGCTAGCAAGAAGAGAAGTTCAAGGACCACCGAGCACAGCCTGTGCAACCTGCAGAAGACCCTCAAGTCTGCACTTGACACAATGCTCACCTGTCCGTGGCTCAAGATGTGCTAGGATTTGCAGACGTTCCCTTAAGGCATCAATATTTGCAGCGCTCAGGTCCTCCTCACTCGGGGCAAAGAAACGTTCATCTGGATGGTCCTCAAGCTTCCAGCCTTGTCCAGAGGCGGTGAGCCAGGCCTTCAGCCGGTGGGCTGTGTCTGGTTTGACATCCCACACATCTATGGTTTCCTTGAGTGTGCCTGCAAATGTCATGAGCAGCTGCTGGCTAGCTATAGCAAGAACACAAGCCAAGGGCATTAAGGGCAGAAAGCCTCTCGTAAAGCCACTGCAAACGGGGCATGCCGCGCCACCAGCGTCTGCATAGAAAAGAAATGCTGCAAAAATGTGTACGAACTGCGCAACTCATACACTTACACTAAGCAGTTGCAACTTTAATGGAGCCAGGGAGTGTGACACACCTGCACCCGCAAGCTCAGCTTCACAGATCGCCCTCTTGGTACTTATTGCCCGGAGTTCATCTAGGTGCTGTTCATACATCCTCAACTGGTCGTCTTTCAGCTCAAAATTCCCTACAACGCAGGCTTCGTACGACTCCCATGCCTTGTCAATCTTTTTATTCACTTAGCAGCCTCCTTGATTAGCTGCGACCAATATCTGGGAACATCCATCCTGCGCAATCAGCAGGTCACATCTGGTTTATGCAGCATGAATTCTTCTCCGAAATTGCTGAATTTTTTTGTCAAGGTAGTGTAGCAAAAGTCAGTCAGTTAAGAATGGAGCTAAAGCCATGGGTCAAGGTGGATAGTGGCAGCTCCAACACTCCAACCACTGACTAATATGCACCCAATTCATAGAAGTTGCAACAATGGACGTGTGGCTCACAAGCTTCAACAACCTAAAGAGAGAAGTAGGTGGCTCGGACACCTAAAGGACCTTTGTACCACCGCATAAAATTAGATGTAGAAGTACTGGAGAAGGGAAGCTATCACCTAGATTTCAGTGAGCGATACAATGTTCCTACAGGAACAAGTTGTTCCTGTCTAGCTGACGCCTGATGATTACACCGAGCTGGTGACTTGAGTGGCAAAATACAAGGGGTGGCGATAAATTGCACTGCGATCACAGCAAGATTGTGCTCAAAGGCACGCCAGCAGTTGGGGCAGCTGTGAGATACGAGCGAACTAACTGCTGACTAGTCGTCAACCAAACAGTGTGAAGAGTCACCTGCTGTATCTAGGTGGGAACGGACAACCGTAAGAAGAGTCTATGTCGAGTAGAAAACCGAATGATTCATTTCTAAAATGGAGAAAATGGAGAAAATGGAGAAAACCTAGGATTGTACAGGTTCTACCCTTACTCTTAGCAGGCCAATCACTCGTTCTCACACCTGTGTTTTGTGTATTCATTCCCCTGGGAAAGCTTTCTATAAGAAGGGCTTTTATGAGGGAACGCCTGATCTGTACAGGTCGAGCAGATAACCTAGTAAGTGAAGCAGCAAAGCTTTCAAAGGTACGAACGGCTGGGAAGTTTAGAAGGAATTAAGCGAGAGCACTTTCAACATGGCTGGCCTCCGACTCTTTGATACCGCTTTCCCTTCTTCCTTTTCTGGAGCATGTCACTTTGCCACCTGGTCATCTCAGGCCCTTCGAGTGAATAAAAGTGTGCGAGTCACGAAATCACTGTGCATGCATCATCACCTGCATGTGCTTCGATTCTACAGGAACTTATTGCCTACATATATTGCCCTTGGCTAGCACTTAGGCAAAGTGGAATTCTGAACCCAGATTACGCTATTGTGGCTGTGTGATTGAGTATCTTCTGTGAATGTTTTGATGGCGGTGCAGGAAAGGCAAGAAGGGAGGCATGGTGAGCCGTGAGCCCAACACGCAGAACGTGTTTGTGGAGGCTTCTGGAGTGACCATGGGAGCGGCAGCACTCAATGTCCGCCCAATACTTCTCACAACATTTTTTTTGCTCTGAGCCCAGTTGAAAGAGGCAGATTGTCCCTGTTTTGCATGCCGAACTAGGTCCCAATTGTGGTGTACAGCAGAATTCCCTTGATATGCAAGAGGGGCATGCTGCCTTGTCATAGGACACCACTTAAGAGCTGCTTGATTTGAATCATGAGCAATGCCCCTTCTTAGCGAGCTCATTCAGGTCATGCTGGTCCAAATCGTTTGTCCCCTCTCGTAATATAAACAGATGGGCAGCCATTTTTTTCTGGGTGCAGTCTGAGGGCACGACATTGGCCACAAAAAGGATGGGCAAAGCCGCAGAGAGTGCAAATGCTGCAGCGGCTGCTCCGGCGGTGACTCAGAGTGGCCCCAGCATGCGCCCGATCTACGCCTGCCCGCATGTTTGGCCAGCTACAGCGCTCAAGCCTGCAGCTGTGCGCTCTGTAGAGAGCAGGTGCGGTGGCAGGAGAGCATGCTCTATGCAAACATCGGTAGTGCTCTGACATGGGACCACTTATCAAAGCAGCCATGCGAGAAGAGTACATGGTTTGTACTCTGTGGAATGGCTGACGAACCTCTGCAAGGCCGAGCTGCAGCAATGATTCTATGGAATTTTCAACAGGCCACAGCGGAGCGATGCCATGGTCGGGTTTCAGAGGGGTTTTGCGTAAGATCGTGAGTGGTGCCTCTCATTGCATGCCTTGCAGTGCGCCCGGAAAGCCGGAGCCGAGCGTGAAGGGCGGTGGCCGCGGCAACTTCCGAGCCGAGGATGCGGCCGCGGCCGCAGCGCCGCCGCCCCGTGGGGATTTTTCACTCTAAAAGGCCATAAAGGCGCACCAAACCGGCGCGGCCGCGGCCGACCGCGCGGCCGCACCGCCCCCGGCCGGCCAAGATGAGGTCGGGCTTGCATCAGTGAAGAATGCTACCCTGCCTTGAGAGTGTAAATTTAGTTAACTGGTTTTGATGTGCTGTTTAGAAGGAGAGGTGGGCTGCTGTCTTGTGTCTCTTGGCAGCATTTAGGAGGATATACAGCATTCAGATGGTCGAATTCAATATGACTGTAACAGACTGTCACTTTTTCCAACCTCCTTGAACCATTCCCACTGCAGCTGTTCGCATATCTAATGAGGTGTTGTAGCACTGCAAGCCATCTCCTAGTGCAGGTCCATGTCAGCTCACTCCTACTCAGCAGCCGAGGCACTTCAAAATGTTTTCAGTCACAGATGACTGATGCATCTTTGTTCGTTCATTAAGTTCACATGACAAGGGTTCAAGAAGGTGACAACACGCGATAAACTGCTGCTAGGTGAGATTGCGGCAAACGTGCTGGCCTGCCAACCTCACATGAGGCGGTTGATGGGGTTTCTATCGCTGAGCTCTGCACGCTGTCATGGGCTGCTGTCTAAGCCGCATGCCCGCCCGCGAAGCACTGTCTTTTTCACATCCAAGTTGCGTGCACTGCAGCATATGCCAGGAGCTGTTTGGGGCAGATCTCCAGATCAGAAAGAGTACAGCTATGTGTATATTGTGAACCAGTGGAGCAAAGATGCAGGTACAATGCATCTGAGAACATCCACAGCGTGCATTTAATCCTGGATGCTTTGCAGAGTAATACACATATGAGGATGATCACCTGGCACTCCAGCTGAGAACAGTGCACGAGGGAGCAGGCGGGGCTGAGATACATAGGATCGGAGCGGCTTGACAGGGATGGACGGTCTGCCGCGCAGAGCGCTTCGCCACTGTGCACAACGAAGTACCACATTTCAGTCTACACAACACACTTAGATGCTTTACAACATCTTCGAAACAGAGATATCAAGTTGCAGAAAAAAACTATCAGCCTAGAATGTGATGGGGTGGCGCGGGGGGGGGGGGGGGGGGGGGGGGAGAGTCATTACCTTGGAGGACTTCGGGTTAGCGCCGCATACGCGGCCGATGCTTGCTGGAATGCGAGGAATGGCTGCAAATCCGCCACTGGCGCCCATTCCGGGCTCGTCTCCATTGTGGGGGCTGCTGGTCCCTACATCTCTGGCATCTGACGGTGCACTGCTGGACTTCATAGCAGAGTGACGCATCCTATACTCCGCCAATGCATCCATCATATCGACAGGGATTTTGAATTGCTTCTTGCATGCCTTCAGCCGCTCAGCTACCCTGTCATAACTGTCGCGCTCCGGGCCAGGTGTGGCAGGCCGCGCTCCCTTCTGCTCTGGGACATCTTGCGCATTGAGTGTCTTCTCTGCCCATACCTTCGGCGGCACAGCCCAGATAAACTCAATCTCCAGGTGCGCAGGCAGACATGCCAGCGTGTCTGCCAGCCGAGCGCTGATGCCATGTTGGGTATTAGAAGTGACTTGGATAAGGTGCGCTCTGCCATCCACCACTGCTATGCCATCAATAGCTGGGTACGTGCTGCCAGACGGTTTGCAGTACCAGTCCCCTGCTGGCAGTTCGCTGAGCTGCTCTGCATAAGTGAAGTGGAACGAGGGCAGGGCTGGCCAGGTCAACGGGCCGACATCGTGTCCCTGTTTTTGCTTTGAGGACTTGGGAGGGCAGACCCTGCACCATAGTAATGAGAGGATTAGTCAAGACTACTTCCATTGCAAAGTGACAAGAGATAGTGTGCAGCCATGAGAGAGTTATAGCGTGAAAACTGCAACAACAAACTGCTGGCCAGGGAAGCAGGGAGCGGGGTGGTCAGTGCACCTCTTCTGCCAGGTAATGCCATTTGCCAGGGAGATGTGTGCAAGGGTCTCAAGAGCAAACTTTGCCGCATGTCCCTCAAACTGCACAGAAGAGGAAAGAAGGCTGTGAACAGGAGGCATGCAAATTTTGTACCACCATGATGGCAATTCATCAGTTGGCATTAAGGCACATCCTCGATATGGCACAAAGCTGCTAGTCGGAGACGAGGCCTCTGTCGATGACATCATGGCCATGGCTGTCAACGCCTCAATCGACATTAGAGCTTTGCCCATGACGTGCAAGACCGCCTTCTCCTTGATGTATGTAGATAGCCATGATACCTGATAGTTTGAAAAGTTGCCTGAGCACACAGCCAATCAATTGTTGGATACCATCCTCTCAGCAGAAGACCGTGTGTTTCAACACAACAATGTCAAAACAGTCTACATTGCCATTGACACAGAATGACGAGTGGTCAGAACAGAGAAGTGCCATACCTTCTTCCCACCGAGGGGGATGCACCTTGGCCAGTTTATGTGAGGCTTTCAAGTTGTTCGGGTCAACGACTTTGCTGAAATCATCCCATGTTAGTGGGTTGATGGCAAACGCCAAGGTCTGCTCTGCACTCTCATCACTGGCATTCATCAGGACAGCACGCGGTATGCCACCTCTCTGAGCAATGAGCTGCATCATCTGCATGGCAATGCACCCAGGATCTGCTCAAAATTGCTGACCCAATCTCCAATCATGGAAGGTGGACAACATTTAACAGAATGTTGCCCTACAGGACCAGGTCAAAAATGACGAGTGCCTCACGTACCATTTGATGGTCAATGTTCTCGAACCTTCTGGCGCGCAGCTCTTCCATCTCATAATCATCCCATGTGGGCATCCAGAGTGGGGACGGCAGATGACCTTCTTGCTTCATATACTCTTTGAAGCGCTCCACATCAGGGGAATGTGCCACAACAGACTGCTCAGCAGCAAGGGGATTGTAGACGGGCGTGACTCCATCAGCCACATACTTTACCCTTTGATCGCATCCAAGCCTCTACAGCCAGAAGAGCGCCAAATCAAACCACTGGAAACCGGTGATCAACAGGCATGGACAGCAAAGGTGCCCATCATTGGTCGCCAAGCTTCTGAAAGACTTGCTGAACATGTGGCATACCTCTTCGGCATATTCTTTGGTTATTTTCCACACAGGTAGAATGCAGTGGGGTGATGCCAGATGACTGATTTGCCAGACTTGAGCCACCTGCAGCAGCAAGCTTTATTTCAGCCCTTGAAGGCATCATTGGGGTCTCCGCCTGGCAGTCACAACAGCTGAACAAGCACACCCCAAGGCAGCATCCCAGAACACCCCTGCCTGCCCATTGATGGCATTCATGATGCGCCCTTCTGCATTGGCAGGTTCACTACACGAGGTGAGCCTTGGAAGCTCACCACACCAGGAGGAACATGGCAAACCAGCTTTTGCCAACTCCGGGATTCCCACTGATGACCACATGGCAGAAGCCCTTCATCTTCATCCTCCTCAATGCCCACAATAGGAGCCTGTACGCCTTGCGCACATAAAGAATACTCCCAAGCTTGGGCTTACCCATGAAGTGCGTTCCTGCCGGCAGTTCCAGCCAGTTTCCCACCATCTTGGCAGCAGGAGCGTTCTTGGCAAACCTCTCCACCTCTGCAAGCCCCATGCAGAAGCCTTCATTACTGGCCGCAGCCATAGCATATCCTTACTGGAAAGGTCCTTCACCACAGATGCCACATGGTCCAGAAAAGGAAGATGGTCCCACACATGGTGCTGAGTTGCAATTCTGAGATGCTCGTACCTTCTGAAGCCGGCCGCATGCCCAAGCCTACATGCACAACAAGAAAAGTCAGCTGTTGAGGATGGCATGCATACACCAACTGAAACACAACCTGTGCTCTGACACTCTGTTACTCAGAGCCATAAAACTATTACTCCACAAGATACACGCCCAGCCACTCCAAGGAACCTTAAGCTTTGCGGATGGTACTGAGCAGTTTGAGAGCTACCCAGACAGTTTGCACACCTGAGCCTGCAAGCTGAGCTTCAAGCATCCCTTGCTTCGCAAGGAGCTCCTTCTTGTAAGCCTCGGCATGCTCCCAAATTTCCCTTAAGTCAGCTTTCTGTTGAGGGTCCGTAGTACGAAACCACTTCTCTTGGGCTTCTTTTACCTCGGCAGAGGCAATTTCAAGGTCCTTGTCTACCTTCTCCAGCCGCTTGCTGATGGGATCCATTTCGCACACGCAGCAGGACACCACCCTGACAGAGGCAGCACAGCTTCATCCAGGTTTGCTGACATACCAGGGGACATTTTTCCAAGCAGAACCACACCTGATGTTTGACGATAGCCATGCAATAAATGGAATAGTCACACACTCAATCACTGACTAGAATTTTGATGTTACCTGGTTGTCGGTGCTAAGGATACTGCACTTCCACAAGATCCACTTATGATTCTTGTTTCTGTGGCACATCAGATACAGTAAGAAGACGTCACGATGAGCACTGCTTATTATCTTATTCTTTAGCTATCACTGCGTGATCCCCTTCTTGGTTCCCCAATCCTCCCAAGGAGGGACCTCTGCAAGTCCGTAGACAACTTGTTCAACGAATTTTGGGTCTAACAAAACCCTGACTTGCAAGAAGCATGCTGTAGAAGGTTGAGAACTGATTTTGGGCATCACTGAGGCATGAAGGAAGCCAGAAACGGCACATCAAAGAGCAGTGTAGCCGCCTCCAGTTTGTAGAGAAGCAGGCGGCTACAATGCTCCTTGGACACCTTTCGAGACTCAAAGCAGGTCAGAGCATGCCTTGAGAAGATGTAAACAATCACCTAGTTTTGGGGAGATCAATCACCTAGATCTTCAACGCTATTTCAACGCTGTTTTTACGCGCGTGCGACGTTCACCGTGAGAAGCAGCGACTCCGGTAAATATATTTTGAAGCATAAATATCGCAATCACGAGCAGGAAGTACACAGTCTTCGAAGGCAAGGGGAGTAACAGAGAGTAGAACGGGGGTGTCAACATCCGGTCCCCCCGGTAAAAACGGATGTTGCAAGGGCAGCTGTCGAAAGAAGTGAATTGCTGAACCGAGTCATTGAAGAAACAGCGGCAGTTTCGTCCATTTACTGGTGGTAGTGGCTTTTGATATGATACTGAATTCATGACAGCAAGATCGTAGCCCGCAATCCTGGGAACGGCTCCCACCAAGCACCCAAAATATACAACCTAAGCCTGTCCATGTCCTCTATCATCCACTGTACGAGCTCTATCACGGACAAAACCATCCTTATAAATGGCCATATGTCTGTCCAGATGGGATCTTCAGTAACATTCGCACAGTGCTAAGGCCCAGATCGTGTTGTATCAACCCAAGCTCTTGCTCTGGCTGTACGAGGACATTCGCGGGGCTCGGACCCGCGTCCTAAATATCTCATAAAATTATTTCAGACGAACTCAGGGGCTGTCTCGGCGACCTCATATCGCCATATTGTGTCCACGGGGACCCACGTGACGTGGATCCGCCCGAAGATACTTCGAACAGCTCTCATACCACAGATACGAAGGCCCAGGCTACCCAAGGCGGCGCAAAGGCTGCCCAGCATATAGGTTCATCGTCCGATGGGGTGCGCCAAGCAAGTGACGCTCATTCCAGCCCACATTTGATGAAAGTCGGTCGCCCTCCATAGTGCAACAAGAAATCGATCGGGGGGACCGCTTCGAGACCGGATGTTGACACCCCCATTCTACTCTCTGTTACTCCCCTTGTCGAAGGCGATGTACTGAGTCTTCGGTGCTGTACGGCAAAATATGGCGAACTGTTTTTGGCCAGCTATATATATGGTTTTAGACGGTGAATATCCAAGGTTTGAGATGGTCAAGCGCGGTCAAGGTGAACTTCATGATGGGTAAATGGGCAAGTCCTACGACAGCAAGGCTCAGGTTGCAAGAGCTGTGCTATGAGCTCTGCTGATTGTACACAAACGTCTCCAAGCTGCCAAGCCTCGTGCAGGTTTGGGCCTCCCTTTCTGGGAAGTAGCTATACGGTGAGTCCGAAAGGCGGCCTCCTTGCGCGATAGCTAAGGCCTTTTGATCAGGCTGAAGCACGAATGAAAGAGTCAGGCAAGTGCCGTTGTAAGGGGAGGGATCATCTGTGACTAGGACGGTATGTAGACTGTCGTCACGTCATCTGATCTGAGCGTCAAGTCGGTACAGGAGCAGCAGGCACATATATCATGTGATTTTGGGCTGCCATGGCACTTTCAGAGGAAAGCCGCAACACGAGGCTACTAGGGACTTGCAGCAAGGAAACTGCATATTCTCTCATATCTGCCATACTTTGCCACATTTTCCATTTTGCCAATTGGCGCATCATGCTCCTTCACGCATCCTGTGCCTGTTCGGTGGTTGAGTTTTCGACCTCTTGATGTACTCTCTTAGATTCCAATCAGCCATCTCTTTCTAAGATCAGCGGAACCTTAACAATCACCTTTGCAAGTCTCTTTTCAACACTAACGCACAAGAATGAATATCTTTGACCAAGGTTAGAGTATCTTCCAATTCCCAAGAAGGGATGAAGAAGATCTCTACGCGAGCTTCTTTTCGTTCCTCCTCGGAGCCTGCTGCTGGAACAGGTTGGCAAGCGGCGTTCTTTGACAGGTAACGAACGGTGTCGTGAAAATGACTAACTTTGTTGATTTGCAAACTGCAATCAAGCCTCATGGCATCGAAAGCCAATAGAGCAATCCCTGCTTGTGGTCGTGCAGCATTTCAGTTTGTCGCTCATCCTTACTTAGCACACTTTGCTGGTTCTCGGTAAACATAGCACAGCTTATAAAGCACAAACACCCTGAATATCGCATTAATGCACCAGACTTTAAGTAAGTGCTTGCCCTTTTTAAAATCATCGATGCAATTCATGCTCCTGCACCCCGGCGCTTTCTTGTGGGCCGTTGAGTGTGCGGCTAATTTGATTGGCCACATGGCTTGGCCTTTCGTTGTTCAGATGTTGATTTTGCTGGACAATCTGTAAATGCATGTCAGATTTTGAAGAGACTATGCTGCATCCATCAGGGTGGTGAACTGCTGATCAGGCCTGATGATCACTGTAGCTAAACATGTAGCTGTACAGCTAGAGCAGCTAGACCAGGAAACTGCTGATTTGACTACAAAGGCCGACAGTGCTTGGGAGTCCTATAAGAGCGCCATAGACCCTGAGGTAAAGGACCTCTGGCTGAGAAGATGCCAGAATCTGCAGGATCAGCTCCAGGCGATCGTTACCAGGAGGGCAATTCTGGAACTTCCGGACTGAAAGCTTACCCTCACTGGCCCAGGTGTGCACACTCCCCCGCTAGCTCACAGCTGCTCGATGTCAGCCGCAAAACCCATGGTATTAGTCGCGCAGTGCACACGTCTCTGCCTCTTGCCCTTTGTTGATTTGCCCTGTGTCTGATTTCTATGCCTGATTTTGCTTGGCCTTAATGAGGCAGCGTGCTCATGATCATCTCTTGCATGTCACATACAGCTTGCCGCCTATCAGAGGTTACGCCTTTGCACAGATCCAAGACAGGCCGGCGGCTCAACTTCTTCAACTCGCTGCCCATTTCTCGCCTTGCGGGGTGGTGACGCGCCCTAGAATATCTGCTCTGCGCATTGTCCGGGGTCATATTTAGCAGAGCAGTCTGTCAGGTTGCAAAAGGCATTTAAGGTTTAACTTCAGGCTTCACTCAAGCACTGCAACCACCGTGAGAGGGCCCAGCTAGCAGATGATATGAGATTGCTTTGACACAGAGAGTCAAAGAGAGACACAGAGAGTTACTATTTATGTTTCCATGATTAAGATATGCCCACTGCAGCCGTTTGCACGTGTAACTTCCACCAAGCATTTGATCCCCAATTTTGCCCTAGCGGGCACCACAGCAGCTCCAGCAGTTGCCAGGTCAACACTATTGTGTCTGCTGACTAACCGCCAGGTCAGCATTTAAATTCACACAAGAACAGGACCCCATGAGGGCCCCCTGCTGCCGGCAGCATGCCATCAGTCTTAAAATGCTGACAAAGGTGCCACGTCAGCCGTCCACCCCCTCGCAACCTGCAGTAGTAGTGGCGCCCGGGGCTGCCCTGCCAGCTGTCGCCAGGTCTTGGCTGAATTTCCGTACGAGAGCCCCATGCAGCTGGCACAAGCTGCTCTATTATATTGTTACACAGCCAAAAATATACTGCCAGCTCAGCCGAGGACACCCAGGATGGTGCGAACATGCTCAGGGCTGTGCTCCAGAGCGGCTTGAAAGCCCGGCTGCCCGGCATAGCCGCTCGCGGGTTCGGCCACCGCGCTGTGCACCGTCTCATATGCAGCCGCAACCGCCGCGGCAACTCGCGCCGTCGCGTCTGCACGCAACCCCGGCGACTGCAGCGGAAAATGAACGGTGTCAGGCATCCCACAAGCAATAAAAAGATTGGTAGCGGGCCGAGCTGGAAATGCAGTGCAGAAGTAAAAGCCAGGAGGCTTACTACTGCTGACTGCCACTCCAAATAAAGGAGGATCAATCACAAGTGTGGGAAGACACTGCAGCAATCTGGGTCGCAGAAATTGCGAGACAAGACCACAACATGGGAAAATTGCTTGCATTGAAAGGCCACACAAAAGGTGTCAAAATGGGTTGCGAGCAGCAATACTTCCAAACTATTGCAGACAGAGGCAGTTCTGCAGGCAGCCAAAAAGAATATTAGCGAGTCACCTGGAGGGTGCGAAACTCGGGCAGGGTGTCAGGGTCGGAGAGCATGACAAACAGGGCGTGCAAGGCCTCCGAGATGCGCGTCAGCGGCAGCGACGGGTCGGCCGCCATGACTGCACCTTCCGCCAGCTTCTCCCCGGCCGTGTACAGCCTGATGCAACACCAACCAAATATTTTAGGGTTTAGGGTTTAGGGTTCAGCCTGATGCAACACCACCCAAATAAAATCGCCTAAGCATGCACCAGCTTTTGACACAGCTATATACGTTATCTTCTCATTCCGCCCAGAGGAGCCAAGGAAATGGTTTGCAGGAGAACAGACGACACGCTGGCCAGCGATTTGCAGGCGTTTATCCAGTAGAAGAAACATCAAATGTGGCAGTTCCACAATGGCTAGCGTGTTGTCTTGTGTGAGATAGACTGACTTTCCAGGAAGCCAAGCCAAGTTCTTGACTGAATGCAAGAATATGAGAAAACAGTGAGATAATTTAGGGTAGCAAGAGCCTGCCAAAGACCAATGAGCCTCAGGTGGCTCCCAAGGGTCTCTAAAATGTAATAATAATAATAATGTCAGCCGCGCGGCAGAGCATGTGCAGCGCGCCAGCCTCTGCCACGTATGAACCCAAAAATGGGAAAGAGAATCTCTGAACAAGAAGCGATCGCACGGCATGTGGTCGGCAACCTCGGCTGTGCCGCAGCGCTTGAGGGGCGCACCAAACCGCCACTTACATAACCAAACTGAAGAAGATGCCTGGAACGCACCGGATGCGGTTGGCGATCTCGGCCAGGCCGCAGCGCGCAAGCAGCGCACAGCTTCCGCCACCAATAGAACCGAGATTTGAAAGAGACACGTGAAATGATGACGGGTCGCACCGCACGCGGTCGGCGATCTCGGCGAGGCCGCAGTGCGCGAGCAGCGCGCCGGCTTCGCCGCCAACAAGGCGCGCCATGTGGGCCTCGGCCGCGGCCGCGAGCTCCGCGGCGCGGCCGGCGCAGCAGGCGCGCCCGGCCAGCGCGGCCGCCATGGCCGCCAGGCAGTTGATCAGGTAGATCTGCTTCGCACTAGGCGTGAGATTGCTCCTCTCGTCCACCCTGCACAAGCATCGCAGACTCCAGTACAATGTCGCAATGTATAGGCAATAACACATATGGGAAGCGAACACAAGTGGTTGGTGTGTTCGCAAACCACAATAGAGTGAGGATTGCAAGGCAGCGTGGAAGGAAGTAAAATGCAATGCTGATACCATAGGCCTAGCTTCGTTGGGAGCAGTATACTGAACAACGCAATCGTGAAGAGTAGATCAGAGGCCCCTTCCATCAATGGTGTCATGCGCCAAGACTCACCTGGTGGGCGCGTCGGGTGTGAGCGCCTCGGAGGAGCGCTCGCACATCTCCACGAGCGGGTCGATGGCGGCCGCGAGGACGGGCGCGAACTCAGCTTCGCTGCTGGCCGCGCCGCCGGCGCCGCCGTCCGCCTCATAGGACTCCTCAAATGCCGCCACGATCTCCACCAACTGGCCCAGGCTCTCCGCCACCTGACCATCGCACATACAAATCATACCCATACTTCTCCACACCTTGCTTGTCCACATTGGATACAGTCTGTGACGAGTCTGCATGATGAGAGCAGGACTTTGTCTGCTTGGCAAAGCCCACAACGCGCTACTTTTCTCCAAGAATTTTTTGTGCCTTCTGGGGGCGAACTTAGGTCGGGGGCCTTGCCTGAGGTGGGGTTGATTGATCACCCCCACCTCAGGAGGCCCCGAAGGGTTGTGCAAGAGCCGGTCGCCGCGGCCTTTCAACATGAAAAATCATAAGCCTGACCCGTAACCCCTGTGCCTTTCGAGAGCAAGATGGTAGTGGGAGCTTGCCTGAGGCGGGGGGGACAGGTCGGCGGGGGGCACAGGAGGGTAGCGCAGCAGGCGGTCCCCCCGGGCTTTCAACTGCTCCGCAAAGACGCGGCGCGCGAGTTTGCAACAGGCGGCGAGTGCGTCGGCCAGCTGACTGCGGCCGCCCGGAAAACATTTCACAAATCCCTCATTAAGGGTTGTAGCGGATGGGGTTAAGGTCAAGGGATTGGGGTCTTTAAGATAGTAAAATTACAATCCAAGGAAAACACTGGTGGGATCGGGGCCTTATAGGAGAGAAACTCCTAGTGGGGGCGGTACATGGCAGGGCGTTTGAGAAGTGTTTCTTGCCTGCGACCGGCGATGAAGCCGGAGACTGTGCGCGCGTAGAAGGCCAGCAGCTGGCTGATCTGGAAGCACAGCAGCAGCGGCGGCGCAGCCATCAGCATCCCTTCTATTCGCACCTGCACACCCCAAAATGAGATATTCACGAGCAGGCACATGACCACGAGTCTGTTGCAAAGTGGCTGTCACTGGCTCGTGCGGCCCCTCATGCGTGCTAAAACCTATGGCGGCGCTCGGCCTCTCGGGTTTATGGCGGCCATAGGGCATGCCTGCCCCGAGAACAAGCCAGCAAACACAGAGAGTGTGTGAAGCTGGAGACCTGCAGCTCAACTCGTGATGAACCCTCGTCACTTCCCAGTAATATGCCCGCATGGCTACTCTCAGGGTTCGAATATAATATTTATTAGGGTTTACATTTACAGTTCAGGGTTTTAGAGTTATTGAGATATAAAATAAGAAAAAGTGAATACATACCTTGAGCGGGCGGCAGATGCTCTCAAAGACCTGGTCGAGCAGCGCGGAGGTCTTGGGCGGCTCAGAGCCGGCTGCGCGCGGCGAGGCGACCTCGGGCAGCCGGCCAGAGCTGCTGCGCGCCTGATCTGGCGCAGCAGTGGCCGCCGCGGAGGCAACGCCGTCGTCCGCCCCGAACAGCGACACCAGCAGCTCACGCTCTGACGCCAGTGCCTGCTCGCAAAGACAAAACTAGTAATCACGGTCTGCATGAGCTCGAAAATACATCACTGCGACCATCTGAAAAGATCATCCATATGTGACATTGAGGAGTGCAGCAGCTGGACTAGAAGTGATAAAAGACTTCAATTGGTGGGGAGCTGGGCATAGAATATCAATGGGGTGCAGAGTAGTTGTCTACTGGCATGAGCACCGGCATATGGCATCCACTTAGAGTTACACCCTAAACCCTACACTCTAAAAAATTAAAAACTTAAACCCAAAATACAAACCCTAAGATATGGGCGTCATCCATGTGGGTACCGGCTGATAAAAGTTTTCGCTGCCATCCTTGTAAAAGTGCTGGGCAGTTGGTTTGTCATCCCACTGGCTGAGACTCAAGGGAGGGCACACCTGATGCACCCAGGCAAGCATGTCCGAGACAAAGCGGCGTGGGTCGTGGGCGTGCATCTCTATCGGCCGCGGCATGCCGCCCGGGCCGCCGCGCGTCAGCGCCCCGATGAACCTGTGCCCACCATGCACATCATGCATGAGAGTTATGCGGCTCATGATTTTCCTGTGAGGATGCCGTATTGGTGTGCTCTTGCATGCAGCCCAAGCACCCACAGTCACCTCCAACCCAGAACACATGTCTGTCCCAATCTCTGGCGTTGCCTTGGCGCCCAAGTGACTCCAAGAAAGCTGCTTCCAGGCGCCCTTCTAGCTACTGCTTTGACGTGAACACTACCCTGAGTGGAAAGTCGGCCTGCTGGAGATTCGAACAGAAAGGGGCTGCGCACCGTTGGAAGAGGGCGTTGTGGCGGGCCTGTGCGACCTCCTCGGCGCAGTACTTGAACAGCACGGGGCGCTCGCGCAGCGCGGCAGCCGCGCGCTGAAGCACCGGATCCACCTCTGGCGCGTCTGCGTCGCCCAGCCGCCGACATTCCCCCTGCACCCACCTGCACGCACAGTGCAGAGGACTTGACGCATATATCAAACTGTAAGGATGGAGAAGCTGCTCCAGAAAGGGCTGGCGCCCGGTTTGAGTGTAGCATTGGATCCTGATCCAGGGCTTTATGTCGCCTAGCCGCCGACACGACCCCCCGGACCTACCTGCATGAACAGCAGACAGGACTTCATGCTGACTCGTGAGAACGGAGAAGTTGCATCATGAGACGTGGAAAGAGAGAAAATGGCAGCGTCTCAGTGGACGCAGGCACTCGTGAGGTCAATACAAAGTCTTTTATTTATTGCAGTGCGATCGTTGCACCGACTTGAGTTGACGTACACAAGAAATGCAAGGTGTTAGCTGCTATGCGCGCCCACCTGCAGAGGTGCTCGTAGGCAGTCTCCTGGTAGGAGGACATGAGGTCCATGAGTTCCAGGCCAGCGCGCTGGTGTGTTGTCCGCAGAAGGGAGCGGCAGTTGCCATGGATGCCCCGCACCCGCTCCAGCGCTGCAAAGAATGCCTCCCCGATGTGCTGGCCCTGTGCATGCATTTCAACAATGTGAAAATGAGGCGATTTGCACCGCGATGCTTCCACGATAGCGCAAACGGTATTCCTTGCTTGCACATCCCAGTAACATGATTTTGAGGTAATAAATGCAACAGAATATCACAGCGCAGCTGCTCAACATAAGATTTTTGAAAGCCTCTGGCGAGCTCAGCACCTGGCGCTAGCTTGCATCACAACCTCGGAAACTCTTAGAAGTAGCTCTAATGCCGCTGAGCACCTGCTGTCACAAGCAGAGGGCCACATGGGCGTACCTGCAGTGCAGCAACCTCATCAGGCGAGAGCTGGTACTGCTGCAGGAAGGCGTCGACCAGCTTGGAGCGCGTCTCGCTGGCGGCCAGGTCGCGCGCGACGCGCTCGGTCTCCGACAGCATGTCGGCCGCTGATGCGCGCGCTGACGTCAGCGCTCCGCTGATGCGCGCGCAGCCGCCCGCCACCGCGTCCAGGTCAGCCTGGGCCGCGTCCAGCGCCTGAACAGGCAACTTTCACAACTAGGATCCATACCATGACAAATGCACAATTTGCCTTCCAGAAAATTCCATTCAACTTGAGGTTTTGCTGGGGTCCACTTCACTAAGGGCCATTTCTCTACAGAACTGACTCTCTGCAACCTCAAATTAACGATTTCCCTGAAACGCAGAGGTTGCATGGGGACCATCAAAGCAAGTCCGAGGGGCCCTCATGAAGAGCTATGGAACCAGCATGACATGACACTGTGAAAGACTAGCAGGCACCGCATGCCCCTTATTTGGAGGTGCAGCCATGCATCTCGTCACTGTAATGATAGCGGGAAAGCAAGATAGCAGCATTGCTGCTTTGTTACTGTAACGTCGGGGTTATGACTCGGGCCTTCTCTTGCAGACTCGAGCACGCATTTCAGACACGCAAGAGGGACGATGCATAGATGTGCATGCTATGAGAACAACGTCTGCCTTCACCTTGATGATGGCTTCAGCAGCGGCCAGGAACTGCTCATTGATGCCGAGGCCATGGCGCTCAATGGTTGTGCGCAGGCGTCTCCTGGCCACTGGAGTGTTCTCCTCATAAAAACCTGATAATGTGCTCAAAGCTCCTAGAATCTCAGGTGACTCCGTCCTCGTCGCCAGAATCTGCATTGCAGCAGATATATTATTGCTTCAGATGGTCACAAGAGGTGCAGACAGAATCTGACAGGAAGCCCACTTGAGTGGACCACTCCCAGATCAGCAGTTCACTTCATGCAACCACTTAAGCAAGGGCCTGGTTGCAAATTTCCTTGTCGCCGTAATTTACCTTATTGACTTTCCTCGCGAGGCCTGGAGCCAGTGCTGTTGTGGGTGCTGGAGCCATCTTTCAGGAGCTCCTTGTCTTCTCTTGAGTCTCTCAGATCGCACGTTTTCGCAGAAGATTTTTGCCTTACAGCAGTTCTGCGCACTCCTCTAGTGTCACTGTACTCTTGTTTACAGGAGTTTTGATTGCAAGATGTCTAATCGAGCTAGAAAAGTATGAACTGTTAAAGAGCCGGTAATGTGGCACAATAGGGTTCGACTGCATGGCGCAGTTCAATAAGCTTTTCGACCTTTGTTGGTGCTGTCAGAGTGCGCCTTCAGCACGTCCATCAGTTCCAAGGATCCATGGGAGTCGGACAGCGACCCCTATATTGCCACCTTCCGCGCAAATATTGCGCGATGTTCAACACATGCTCTGGTACTGGCCGCAAACATGCTTTATGTTGGTGATTGAGAAGACTTGCAGGAAATGATTGATGATGACTAAGCACCAGCTTGACAACTCAGGCTGTGAGCCCGACTTGTGCTTTTGAGTTTTTATATTTACTGCTGGAATTTCTGGCAGAGAACAAATCAAAGGCGTGCAGCTCCATAGACAGCAGTTGATGGGGAGATTACTGCACAGCAGGCTTTAGCCTGGCAACTCCAGAAACAAAAATGTGAACTGGACAGTAAGAGGAGCTTAAAGGGTCCAACAGCCCATTTCTTTTGGGTCACTGCTTTGTTCGCAAAAGAGCTGATGACATGTCAGATCAGCCCTTCAACATCAGCTTGACAGCACACAGAACCCCAGGTCACATAACATGCCCCGCTCCAATCAAGGAACAGCTCCTTCCTCTTGCAGTGCTTCCCTCTCGATCTGAAATGCTTTTGTCCATTGCACGCTTTGCCCGCTGTCCCTGAAATGCTTTTGTCCATTGCCCGCTGTCCCCTGCTGCTTGA
Source organism: Coccomyxa sp. Obi (assembly GCA_020887355.1). Classification (NCBI taxonomy): domain Eukaryota; kingdom Viridiplantae; phylum Chlorophyta; class Trebouxiophyceae; family Coccomyxaceae; genus Coccomyxa; species Coccomyxa sp. Obi. The sequence goes on from AP024999.1 coordinate 145,540, forward strand.
ACTCCTGGCTGCACCACTGCAATCAACCATATATCTCCGTCTCTGCGCTCTTTCCGGGAGTCACATACAAAGGCTTGCAGAGACTCTCAGGGCAATGTGCCTACAAGCAATAATGCATGTTCCTCGTTGAGCTCAGGGAATGCTCTGCATACAGGAATGATTATAAACAGGTGTCGATGATGACATGCACTAGGACAGAATACCCATCTGCCACATGCTTCCCCCAGTGTTGTCCGCTCTCCATGCCACAGCTCCACAGCTTGTCCAGCAATGCAAGCACATCCCCAGGACAGCATGTCAGGCACTCAACTAAGACAGAAAGTCTTTCTGGTACTGCCCTCCAAACGACAGTGGTAATGCTAGAAATGCAGCAGACAAGAATGTGAATTGATCTACTGGGCAGGCAAGATGATGAATACCGCAGGTCACCACAGGCATGCGTAGCGATTCACTGGCTGATAGTCCCTCTGCAAACCCCTCAGGGCCTCCACTCCAAGCTCTGGACAAAGATAACAGAGCCTGAGCATGTTGACTCATAGACCAATGACACGCAGGCTAGATCAGTTGCCAATTTTGGTGCATCAAAAGCTTTACACAGCATCAGGGCAATCGGCATGCAAGGACAGCCCCAGGACTGAACAAGATCTGTTTTGTTTGGTTCACATGCAGAGGCCAAGCTGTTGGCAAAGAGGTGGAAGAGCAGGGGGCATAAGAACACATGCCAGGCGCACTGGCTGCCCCGGAACATTTACCATGCATGAGTCAGTCCAGGAGATGGGTGCAAGCGCAGTGAGCCTGACAGTGAAGCCCCCAGCTCTTTGACACCTCCTGCAAAGAAGGAAAGACACCCACAGGATGTGTCCACTACAGGCCGGTCCAGCTAGTAAAAGTAAATTTGTGCAGCCTGTTTGGGCACCACCCACATGACAAGACACTGCAAAGTAAATCAGAGCCGCCCCACCAGATGTGTCAAAGATCCCACAAAGGCATGGGATGAGCCTTTCGCGATCGAACAACACAGCCGAGCAAGCAAGCTCTCCCATGCTGCCACATCAATGCTGTGCAACCTGCGGGGATTGAACAAGTGCCGACTGCTGTGAGCAAACCTCCAAATTCACTTTTGCCACATTGAAAGCATCGCAGATGCAACCACCAAGATGTGACAGAACATGTGGAGAGCACGTGCAACTTTTCCTCCTTGCCTTAATCCGCTGCAACATGTGAGTCTCTGGCTGATGCTGATGCAGCAATTGACAGTGCTCCTGGTGCTTTCTTCGCCCCAACTCTGCTCTCTCCCTGAAAGCCTGCAGATGTTTGGTCCAAAACACAGCCTCCTGCCCAGATGCACACCAACTGCAGGGAGGACTCTTTGCTCTGACTAGCACGCTCAAACAACCACTGTTTCGACCGACACAACAGACACCTCACGTGCAAGCCATCACACAGCAGGCAGCGCTTCGCAAGGCACAGTGTCTTTCATGTGTTTCATCGTTCACTTTCCCCCTTTCCGTGGGGCGGCATCCTTGAAGAAGGGGTGGCGGAGGGCCTCCTTGGGTGTGGGCCGCTTGTCTGGGTCCAGGTTCATGACCCGCTCCAGCAGATCTGACAAGTGCGCCAGCTTGCGCTTCTCGCCCTGTGAGCCGGCCAGCAGCGCCGTGAAGTCCTTCTTGACTGTCGGGTTTGCGATCAGCCGCCGCACCTGCACAGGCAATTCACTATTAAATATTTCACTGAAATAGGGTTAAGGGTTTGAAATTTAGGGTTTACCTATATTTTAAACCCTGTATATTTTAATGTAAACCCTAAACCTTAAATATACAGGCATCGGCGTGTTTTTGAAAAGATAACTTGAGGGATTCCTCAGGGGAACGAGCGCATCGGGAACAAAAGGACTTTGGGGATGACTCCAAGAGGACAACCTACTTGCAATGCATAGCACAACATGCATGCACAGTACATGCAAAGATTGCACGCTCAGATGCTTGCATGCATGAGATAGCAGAAGGCTGCACATGCACAACCGAATCTGCTGAGCATCCCCTGCATGCAGGCAGCCCCAATGCATGCAAAAATTTTGGCACGAACAATGAGCATGCCTTGTCATCACAGCTGATCTGTGGTGGTGACCATGCAAGACATGCAACATGACTAACAGGTGACAGCAGCAAATGACTCACCGGGCGCTTTGTGACAGGGTCCTCCTCCTGCAGTGCAAAGCTCGTGTTGGGGTCATCCTCAAAGTGCTGCCCAACGAAGGCGCCACGTTTGAGCATCTTCTTGGGGAAGGGCCCCTTGACATCCATGAACAGCTTGAGCATCTCGTTGTTTGACTTCCCTGGGAACAGGATCTTCCCAGTGTAGAGCTCATAGATGACGCAGCCCACACTCCACATGTCCATGGGATGATCTGCACAGGTGCACATGCAAAAATAAAAATCAAAAACAGTCAGCCCTGTGAAGGAGGACTGCGCCCCAACCATTTGCACAGACAGGAAAATTGACAGGCACAGCCTTGCATGCAGCAGCTCCACATGTCCATGGGATGATGTGGACAGGTGCACATGCAATATGATCACATTGAAAACACTTGACTTCGTGGAAGAGCAAAAATACCCCCCAACCAAATGCAGAGGGGCACACCTTTGCATGCTGCAGAGATCTGAGCAGGTCATGCACCGGCACCGGCAAGGTGTATCAATGGAGGCACACACATGGGAATATTCCAAAAAGAAGTACGCACAAATGCAAGCAGTCTAACCTTGTGAGCCGCGACAGAGTTGCCTGTCACTTACATTTGGTTGGGTTTTGCATGAAAGGCAGCACACCGTATTTCAGGCCAAGGATGACCTCGGGCGCACGGTAGAAGCGGGAAACCAGGTAAGGGGTCGTCTCATTGTCGCCAGTGAACATGGCGGAGCCGAAGTCGCACAGCTTCACCTGCACCAGAAGCATACTCCATGGCATCAGCTATGTGACTGGTGCTAATCGTTCTATGGCATTCGGTCATGCCGTGGAGCAAGGCATGAAAAATCGCATGCCTGATTCAATGACGCGCAGAGGAAACGCAGAGTTTGACTTTCTATCACACGCCACAAGGAGGTCACGCGGTTCCAGGTTTCCATGCACTTAACCAGGCACTTATGTAGAGGGGGACAAGGGGCCTCAGAGCTCACCATGGTGCGTGAGGCGGAGACCAGGATGTTGTCAGGCTTGATGTCAGCGTGGAGCACGCCGCAGTTGCGCAGGTGCGCCAGGGCCATCAGCATCTGAGCCGCATACGCGCGCACAGCCTCGATGTTGAGCCCAATGCCGCGCCCATACTTCTTCGTCAGCTCCCGCAAATTGATGTCCTGCACAGGAAGACAATCACACTTTTGGCTGTCTTAATTTGCAACTATGCTCATGGTCAGACACTTCATGGTAGCATTTCTGTTTCACACATTGAAGACAGCGAAGCTCATCACATACTGGTACCGACAGTCTTGAGCTCCACGTGTTCTCACGACCTCCACCGACAACTGTGCTGCATGCATTTAGGGGGCTCTTCTGGCAGAGCACTGATACAGCACAGGTCTCGGACAAGCCCATGCTCGATCCCGCACGTGTTGTTTTACAGCAGGCAAACACCACCCTGCACCTTGCAGAACAAACCCAAGAGCAAGGGCGCACTTCAACCCATGCAGGGAAACCATAAGGCAGAGCGCACCATGTTTTCAAAGACGAGGCACAGGTGCTGGCGGTACTCAAATGTGCGCAGCAGCCGCACAACATGGCGTTTGCCCTCGGGATCCGCGCCAGACAGCTTGCGCAGGATCACAGTCTCCGTCTGCCCCGCCTTGAACATCACCTCGTTCGCGCGGATCACCTTGACCGCCACCTGTGCACATACATGCATGATTCAATTCGTTATATCTTGGGCATTGTATTCAGGGTTGATTCACAACCCTGCACTACTACTACTAATAAAATATGCAAGCTGCATCAAATCTCCGCACAATCTGACAGAAACGTGCGGCCATGGCATTTGCATGCATTCTGTCAAACAGAGCTGGCCCAACGATGCTGGCATCTGGAATCAACGGCAGTTTGTGCCCTTGGCATTCTCCTGCCACACGCTCTGAAGAACGGTACACGAGAGAGTATCAGGCAGGTTGGAAAGACATTGAAAAGTAATAGATGTGCAGTGAGACAGAGTTGTCGGAGAGGCACCTCGGGGTGGCGGCCGAGCGGGTCAGTCTGCCCCTTGTCGCGCGCGCGCAGCACGGTGCTGAAGACGCCCTTGCCGTGCGTTGCAAACACCTCGTACCGCCCATCCATCATCTCCCCAACCTGCAGCAAGGGAAGTACTGCGTCAACAGCAGCACAAGATCCGAGCTTTCAATCAAACACACAGAAATGCATGTCATAGAAGCACAACCCCAGCCACATCTGCGGTGGCCCAGAAGCTAGTGTGAGCTGCATGTGTAATGTGGTAACATAGCAAGCCGGAATGCAGCTGATCAAATTGGTGTTTGCAGTGGGAGGGGCCTGAAGGGGCAGCTTCGGCGTACCTGGAAGTTGTAGTAGCCCTCGACGTCATCGTAGTTGTCCAGCAACCCCCGCTTCACTGCATCCTTCTCCCTGTCTCTCAGAGCTTCCACATCCACCTGCACCCAATTGCACCACAAGATCAACACCTTTGCCCAAGTTCCCGACAACTGTTTGCAACAAAGTGCTCTTCACACCAGTGCCAACGATGAGGCAGACATGCAAACGCCTATCCCATCACGATTTGCACTACCCCCTAAAGCAGATGAGACTTTCAAATGGGTGCTCGGTGCAAGAAATGGCAAGCACAGAAGAGCAGCGTTGGTGTGCGGACATGCAGCAGTTACCTGCTCGGCAAACATGTCAAGGCCGTCGTTTGCACGCGCAGCCTGTGCCTCAAGCTTGTGCTTGCGCTCGTCGGAGGTGTCCACGACGCCCGGCTCAGCCGCGTCGGCCGACAGCGGCCCGGCCCCGGCCTCTGCCGCGCCGGCTTCCGCGGCCGCGCCGGCGGCCGCAGCAGCGGCTGCATCCGCCTCATCGCGCCGCGTTTGCCACAGGTCCACGTTCTGGTCCAGCTTGGTCGCCTCCATGTCCTCGTCCTCTGACTCCCAGCCACTATCGCCCTGAAGGCCGTTCAAGCATAAGCTGTCAGCACCACATAAATATATAACACTCAAAAGTTCACAACACCATCAGGGCCCAGGCAAGCACAGAAAATGCACAAAGAAGCCATTGTCGCAGTGGTGCACATGGGTTGAAGGGCAGGCACCCAAAACATCAGTTTTGTCAACTTGAGAGGCATCTCGAGCACATACATGGGTGCAGCTCAGCACTTCTTTGGCAAGTTACGGCTGGCCCCACAGCAGAAAACAAGTGCATGGGGCGAATTACATACCTGCATGTTGGCGGTGGAAGCAGGGCGCGAGATGGCATCGATGGGCCGGTGGGAAGAGGGCGAGGCCATGGCACTGCTTGGTCCAGCGGGGCTGGCGCCGGGGCCCCCTGCTGAAACATAGGGGGACACCCCCGGAGTCCCCTCAATGCCTCCATTGCTGCGCAGCTCCGACGCTGTTGGCGCTGCCACTGACTCTGTACACACAGATATAACATGCTGATTAGTAACAAATGGGCATCATGAGACAACCAACAGCATCAGTACCAACAGAATCCACTATGTTGTGTCCGTCATGACAGGCAAAGCAAGCATCGCTTCAGAGCATGCAAACTGTTGCCACTGCCCAACCCAGCCCTGGGGCCAGCCACAAATATATGCAAGATTGAAAATATCATGAGCTCACCCACCGTTTCCTAAAGTCCGCGAGGCCTCTCTCTGGTAGAGAGCAAAACATTCAATGTATGTCAAGGCCAGAGGTCGGAAATACCTGAAAGTTGATGCTTTGCAAGGATTTCCTGGCGCTTGCGCCGCCGCTCGTTGATCAGCTTCTCATCCTCGTCCTCCGCCTCGCCGTTCAGGGCAGCGACCATCTGCGCCTCCAGCTCAGCATCCCTTCTTGCCTCCTCTTCCTGTGCGACAGGATACTACTGTTATGCGCATGCACCAGGGCGTGAGAAACACATCTGCTGGGCATTGCTAGAAGAGGAGCTCTAGAACATCTACAGGTAAATAACCCTGCATGAGTCATAGAAAAAGAGGCAGACACGGCACTCACCAGTTCCTCCTTAGTCTTCTTCCGCTCGGGCTCGCGTCTGCGCTCGCCAGCCCTCCCACGCTCCCTGCTTCTATCGCGCTCTCTGCCCCTGTCCCTGTCGCGGCCCCGGTCGCCGTCGCGGTCATGCCTATCGCGCCCGGCCTCACGGCCACGACCCAAGTCTTGTCCACGGTCTCGGAGGCGATCCCGGTCACGGTCGCGGTCGCGGTCGCGGCCAGGGTAGCCGCGCACGTCCCGGCCATCCCGGGGGTCGACCAGCGAGCGCGGCCGCTCCCGCTCGGCGCCACGGCCGTCGTCCCTCGGCCGCGCGCTGCCGTGCCGATGGCCGTCCCGGACCTCCTCCGGCCTCCTACAACCATGCTAACCGATGTCAATATTATCGTTTTTAACGGCATTATTACTAGTAAGATACCTGTGGCAGCCACCTGAGGCTCAATGGTCTTGTTGATATCAAGCAGCATCATTCTCAAGCAGGATTCCAGCTCAGCCGTGGCGTACAGCTTGCACCGGTTTCAACATAATGAAGATACAGATTACTTGCAATGGCAACAGTAACTTGGGAAGGGGATATGGAAGGAGGTATCACCTTCGACGATCAGAGCTGGGGTCGCGTCGGCGGCTGTCCTCGCGCAGCCTGTCGCGGCTGCGGCCGTCATCTCGCTCTGGCCGCACTTCTCTGGGCTTTGCTTCGCTGTCACGGTCCCTGCCTGCATCTGCCTCCCTCACCCTGTCCTTCCCACCCCTCTCTGCATCCCTGTCTTTTCGCCTCTCGTCCTCCCTGACCTTCTTGGCTTCCCTGTCTTTGCGCCCTGAGTCTGGCTCCTTCCTCTTGGTGCTGCCTGCAGCCTCTGCACTGCCTTCCCTGCGTGTAGAGCTGCTGTGCTCCTTGTGGTCTCTCTGGCGCTTGGCATCCCGAGGCTCTGCTGCATTGTCCTCCCTGCGGCGTTTGCCAGGAGACATTGCAATCTCGAGAGCTACAACATCTGGCAGCACCACCCTGCAAAGCAGAGCCAAGAAAAGGTCAGTCAGGTATAGGGGGAATTGTGGAAAAGCACGAATGACAAGCATGAGCTGTTGTCAAAGGCTCGAATCCCAATCAGAGTACGGTAAGGTGTGTGGCAGGCAATATGGTTTCTTCACATCAATAATGAGAGCCGTGCACAGCGTACTCATGGACGCACCTGGCTTCATCAACATCCGTCGCCATTTCAGAATTCACAAGTGCATCTCCACTCGACACTCCTGGCTCTACTGTGGCGACTGCCTCCCCAGAATCACCTTCCTGCACCTTCTTCTCAGCCACGTCCTCATCCACTGCTGCGTCCACTGGTATTTCTCCGGACTCTGGCGAACTGTCATACCCTGCAGCTTTCCCGTTATCCACATCCTTCACTTCATGCAGGTCCTTGGCAGCATGCCCCTTCCCGGCTAGCTCATCTGCAACCTTCTCTGTACCTTCCAAGCCGTTGTTTGACTTGTCAATTTTCTTTTTCTTATGGCTGCTCTTGTGCTTGTGTTTGCTTTTCTTATCTTTCTTTTCTTTATGATGCTTTTTTATTACTGGCACATCCTCCCCTTGCTCAAGAACATCTCCAGTAGAACAATCCATGACCACCACAGCAGATTCAGCAAAAAAACATTTCTTCCTTGACTCCTTTCCCGACTTTTTCACCAGATTCTCGCAGCGCTTGCGGCCCTGTTTGTCTCTTTTCGAGAAGATCTTCTGCTTGGCACCGTGCCATAGGCACGGCTGGTGTTCCGTAAAGAGCCCGTAATATCACACGGATCCGTAACACCGCGCACCCTTTGATTTGACCAACGCACTAGTTGATTTGGCTGTTGCAAATTTCACACTTTGTGCCCTCTCCCTTCACATGATCTCAAGAGGTGCACACATTTCCCGCTGCGGAGGATTAAGGTATTAGCGATAATTTTCCGATCACCCCATGCTTGTCATCTGCCCACTGGGCTGTCCCTCGGTTGGGTTGGGTACGGTTGGGTTTTAGCAAAGAAACCGAACTCGTTGAATATGATGGTTTAACGTCCTCAATTTAGCATCAACCTTTGACGCTGTCATCAAATAAGAATGCCGGATCTTTTAAGGGATGTCTTCCAGGTCTGTCAAACCCAATCCCTGCGTCCACAGTATGCAGCAGGGTCCTCTATGCAGAGTGCTGTGTTGAGAATCAGCAATTTGGGCTTCAAACACCTGTTGTAAAATTTTGTGCTGAGGATCTAGCAGCCAGATGCCCAATGCATTCTTGTATTTTAACAGGCGCTGCAGAGGGCCCCACCCCCGAAAGTGGAAAAAGTGCATGACAATATGGCGGACGCCTTCGACAACATTGCCACGGAGGCTGGGAAGCTGACCCCCTGGGCTCTCATGACGGCCGGTACCAAGGTGGCACACCCTCAGATGATAGCAAACTCGAACCTCAAATTTCATTCGCATGGCTGCAACGTCTTTTAGCATCTTTCTGCACGTCTCTGTGATGGTGCCTCTCATGTGCATGTTGAATGCAGCTGTTTGACTCACAAAACTCATGCTGAACTCTTCATCTTGCTGGTGCAGGCTCAAGTGAAAGGCATCCTTAAACGCAACTGGACCAAGATAGCAGGTGCTTTCATACAGGGGTCCATTTACTGTGCTTTGTATCACCACGCGACTGAGGAGCTGAAGAAGAGGACGCAAAAGAGACGGTGCGCATGCCACACGCCAATATACCATGTCGGCATTACTTGTTAGTCCTGAATCCTGCCTGAGAGAAATTGTGACTGGTTCTGGACTTGAGTGACTTTAAATCGGAGGATGATCTAACTTACTCCAGATTGTTCCATCAGTATACCTGTAAGGCCAATTTCTTGCAATTGGCCACACCGTTGCCCCGCATCATGTTAAGTACTTTTGACAGAAATTCATGGGCATGTCCATAATCCTTAGAACGTGCCATGAAGATCTGTGTACAAAGTAAGCGGAACAGTCCTAGGGATATGCATGAAAATTTGTGAAGAAGTGAAAAATATTGACAAGAAGTGCTTTGCTTGGGAACAGGCGCCTTAACAGAGCATTAGCCTACACTTTTGATGTACTGCTGCCGGCACCAGTTTACGCGCCACTGTTTGGATTCTTGATCCGTCTGGCGTTGCCGTTTTGAGGCATGGACAGACTCCATGCCTCGACATCCAGCGGCATGGCCCATGCCAGATCCACTGCAGAAAAACGTTGTTTACGGCCAGTTTCAGATTTCTTGCTGCATTGTTCCGGCTTTGGAGTGTTGCTTGGGCTGTGCTCATCTGGTCAATGCTTCTCCAATGCTGTTCAAAAAGTGGGAGGAGAGAAGGTCTTTTCCTGTCCAATTCACAGGTCCAACTTCCGTAATTCATAAAGAGGTAGAGTGATGTTTGAGCAGAGCGAGTCAGGATTGAAAGAAGACTGAGGTTCTCTCTGAAGATCAGTCAGCTGATGTCTGCAGATGCTGGCGCTCACCCTAGGGCAGGGCTAGGCCTGCGCAGGCCTGCACTTGTCTTGTCAGCTAATCGCGGGGACCTGACTGCTGTGACCTTTTTGGCCAGAATTTCTGGCCTTAATTAAGACACTTCAAAATGGTACATTAAGAAGGACTTTTTGTAGAGATCTGTGGTCTGCTGTGCTGATGTTGAGAGTGCCAGCATGCTGCTGTTGCATGGTTGTCAGCTGCTATTAGTATTGATAAGTTGTCAATATATTGGAGTTTCCCGGATTTCATTTCCAAAGACGAGTCGTCTTAGACGACTGGTACTGAGCTTCCCTATGGGTCTAGACCTGCGAAGCATTCCCATGAGCTGTAATGGGGCAGGTCGTCTTCAGACTCACAACTACCGTGCCATAGGAGACTAGCATTTAGGGGTAGGTTAATTACCCCTACTAGCATTCAACACGCATGTGCCTTTGCTGCCTCATTAAGCACTCGAGGGAGGAACGCCATTGAATGAGCACACTTTGGGGTGGCGGCAGTGCCCAGTTCCTCGGAACTTGAACTATTGCATATTGCGTCCATTAAGTACAGTTTTTCTACGAGGGAATATCAAAATGGTGTCTGATGAAGAGTTTCGTAGCAGCATTATGCTAGCAGGGGTGTCAACCGCAGGAGCATCGGTTGCTGTAAGCCAGATTACACGCTTGGACTGCTATCGCACGCTGCAGCGCATAACATTCCCACTGCAGATACAGAAGAATGGAGGGCTAGGCAGAGGAACATGCTTTGCCACATATCACTTTGAGTCGCATGTTCTGGCAACTGCAAGGCATACTGTGGAACAGCAGCCTGCTGTCCCTGGTCGTGAGGGAGAGCTGTGCCTGGCTGGCGAAGCGCAGATTTCGGGAGTGTGGGAGCCATTCATGGTAACTATGATCCCTAGAACTCGTAGAATATTGTGCTTCCTGATAGTAAGTCGATGCGAGTCCTTGTTCTCATAAATGGAGAGGGCAACAGCTTTCGTTTGCGGCAGGTAGTCAAGCCACTGAACGACGCGGTAGACCGCGTCAGCCGCAATCTTGACCTTGTACTCCTGGATCTCGTGAATACAGACGCCCCACCGGGACTGCAGGTGTGTCTGAGTCTCTAGTGGCCCTGGCATGTTTTGATGTCGATGGAAAACTAGCAACGTGCTCTGCACTGTTTCTGCAGCTGGCGCCCACACCGCCATGCGCATGGGGCATTGCCGCGGGGTACTACATGAACACAGATGTCGTCGTCCCAGCATTCCATACTGCGGAGGGAACAATCAACTGGCACGGACGCTTTAACATGAGCATTGCCACGCACTCTGACAAGGCATACAGCGGAGGCCCGATAATTGTAAGACTCTCCTCTGCTGCGATAAAAGCAAATGAAACTGATGCAAAACATTATGACGCCGTTGGCCCTGTCTTCATTGTTGCGACTAACGCACTGCCGGGAAATTGCAGGACCAAGACAAGCACCTAGTCGGCATGGTGCAAATGGGCATGGGTCACGTCGTCAAGCTGGTGATAGGTCCCCGGGCTGATGTGCTTAGCTTTTTTATGTTGGTGATGGGGTTCTCAGCGCTGAGCAGTGGCACTTGAAGGTGACATCCAGCCTACCGGAAGCCCTAGCTTCAAAATTTATGCCGCCACTTTTGGCTGAGAACAGTTCATATGAACACCCCACACTCTGACACGGCAGTACATTGTGTTGATGGCTGTCCTGATTGATTGTAGGTGTCGTACAGCTTTTAAGGGAGGCGACTTGTGCGGCGTCATACAGATCTTGTACTTGATGTGAACAACATTGAACGGTCGTGTATCATATGTACAGGATTCGCCACCATACATGTGGCTTGTGTATTGGTTTGTGATTGTATTGTACCTCCCGTCTGTACTAGGACGACATTTGTTATGCAGCAGCCTCAGAATTGCACGCTTTCTGATCGGCAGCCTGCAACTGTAAAATTTTCGTGGGACAGCAGGACGTATCCAGAGATGTCTATTGCCTTATGCACATCTGCGCATGAGGCATAGCTGCTGCAAAGGTGGCGAGGGACTGGTGTGTACTGTCCAGCTAGTGCTTATCCCACAACAGGAATAGTCATGACAACGAGGCCTCCACATTTTCTCATGAGTGATCACAAATCGAGATAAGTCATTTTACAGTTACAGCAATAGCTTCAAGTGAGAAACGGTGCATGGCTATATTTCTGCCTGCTCTGGCACTGGGAACAGACCCATGACGATTGTGCAGGCTAGATCAAGCTGCATATGCACAACCCAAGAGATATCAGTACTAACAATCAAGGGCATGCGAGCGCCAGAAGAAGAAGCCTGCCTCAGCAAGCAAATCATGTACATGCAAGAAGACTTACCGGCACGTGCCCTGGGCTTGTCATGATAGTAAAGTTAACATGACAGGTCAGAATCGCGTACGGCGGTCAGGTGTGGCCGCGATCAAGTGTGGCCATGCGCATGTGCATCTTCTGCTAGAGCTTGCAAAGTGGGGGGTCGGACGTGTGTCAGAGGTTGGTGTAGCGCGCAGCCAATACTGCAGGTGTGTGTCTGAGACACCTACAACGGCGCTACCCAACCGTCCTGAAGTTTCGGGTGGTTTGCTAAGGACGGCCCCTCAGCAATCTTGTAAGAAGGGGGTGTAGACCTGCTAGGTTTCATTGGTGCACTTGCGAGTCGACAAGGCTGCAATTGCAAGCCTGTGCATATGGCCCCAGGCAACCGGCTGCAGACGGACCTGTGTATGCCCTACGGCCTTCAAGGCTTCGGGTTCGCCTCATACAGGATTATTATTGATTATTATTATTATATTGTGCGAGACGGCATTAGACCACGCATGCATTGTCCAGGTAGGGGTCAGGCAGGTTCAATTGCAAGAGGGGTCCCTTGACTGCAAATGACTAGGGGGCTGAGCCCCCGGGGCTCTATAACACATCACATCATGATAGCATGGTGTGTTTTAATCCCCTTGACTGACATGTTAGACGGCCCCTGTAATGATGGGAGTCCTTGGGCAACACATATTGTGGATTTCAGTCAGGAACTCTTGGTAACAAGTCTGTAGCACCATAAGCCCAGAAATTCTCTGCATGCATGACAGTACTGAGCCCATTCTAGCTAGTTGCAACTTGCCCGCACCTGCATGTACTATGAGTACCTGCAGGTCAGCTGAGTACTATCCCATATGACAAAATGTACAGGGAATTTGAAGCCTGTCAAGCACATGCTCCGCATCCTGGTCTCCCAAAATTGCTTTACAATTGTTTGAATGTGACCTCATTTAATTCCGTACAACAGTCAGTCAGTCAGTCGAGTACACCTTTTCCAGCCACCTAGGGCTGATCAGATGTCTGACTCTGATCGTCAGAGTCAGCACCCAACATGACATCCATACATTCACAGATAAACTTGCAAACACTCACATTATGATAATAATAGTAGCCGTTGGGGGAGACATATTGGTACAAAAGGGGAAAAGAAGAAGATCTCTCAGTGAGAGGGAACCCCTGATCTGTCTATCTAGGACAAACCCGGCTGCCACTGGCAGTGGAACACAGGTGTTACACCTGAGTAGCTCAGCAGCTCAGCCTAAGCATCTAAGAAAGGACGAAACAAGGCTGGCAAGAGGTATCTCAATATGAGCGAAAATACAGTGGCTAGCTGCAATCCCTTTGAAGTCCAGACTCGAGAAATTGCCAAGCAGGCTTATCAGAGCAGCTACAAGTACAATGCCGACATTGCTTCTAAGCAGTGGACAGACCAGTACTACGTGACTCGTGCTCGGGCCGCTGCCAAGGCCAGTGCTGAGAATTTCACGTTTCCTGTGAGAGTCTGTGAAATGGACGGTACAAACATATCGTACGCCACCTGTTTCGCCATGTACAATCATGAGAGTGGCATTCTTGCGACAAGCCGTTATGTTGCGGATGTTCAGCGTAGCACATCTCGGGAAACCCAACTGCTTGCGAGGATAAATGGACAGTGGTTGCCTGGCAAGGTGAGTTTGCACATAGCCATTAATATTCACCACGTAAATGTGCATATAACCTGCTGAAGTCTTGAACACGGAGAAGTTATTCACTACTGAGGTACAACAGCAGGTGTGAGTGCTGGATGCTGTGACAGGTGTTGTGCCCAAACGAGCTTGCGGAGTCTATGGGAAAGGAGAGCAACCTGGCTGTTATCAAGCTGGATGGAGATGGCAGAGCACCTGCAGGAATCCCGGTGCGTGTTCGTCATTATAGCAGTACAACTTGTTTACTTTTCACTCACCCACCCTATGGAGCCGACCATTTTTTTCGTGTGTTGTAGCTGGGGTCCGCCAGCGGGACCTGGGCGGCATTCATTGCAGGGTTCTCAAATGCAAAGGACAAGGCTGCAAAGTTCCACATGGGCGAGGGCTCAACGCTTTCGCTGGGCATGCATGAGTTTGGAGTCACTACACCCTTCAGGAAGTCATGGACTGGCGGGCCTGTGCTGGTACGAGTCTCCCTGACATTGGTGCATACCTCATAAAAGTATGTGTCAACGGCCAATGAATGGTATATGTACTTCTCTGAGAATGCTTCGATGACATGCAGGACACCACCGGACATGTGGTTGGAGTGATCACAGGGAAGAAGGGCGAAATGACTGTGGCCACCACAGCGGAAACGTTGATCTTCTACTCAATGGTGCTCGATCTGGAGTTTCCCGCTTATCCTGGAGACTCATGCTCGGGTGAAGATATAGAATATCTCTGAGTTACACAGTGGCAGTCTGCAGCTGCTTTGCCCACACTTCCTGTCCTTGGTGAACAGAGCTGGAACTGTGACAGGAACCATAAAGCTTGATGCTTGCGCCGTTTCTGCGCCAAAAACCCAACTTTTTATCCAGATGCTGTAACTTGCACCTCTATTTTAGCTGTGCAAGAAGTGTACATTCATTGTGCAACATGCCGTTTGAGCAATGTATTTGTATGACTGTCCTGTACCTGTAGAAAGTTTTCCACGCGCACCCAGATAATTATGAGATTGCTGATCAATCCAGTCAGGTTTGTAGCTTCTTTTCTTCAGTCTTTAAGGGGAATGTCATCGCTAGAACGGCGTGAATAAATTTGCTGCATTCGCATGAGGTCTTGTGAGGGAGCTTGTAATAAGATTATTCCACTGCTGTCATATTATGGTGCATATGAACCAAGAATGCGCACAGAGCAATGGCTGCGAATGGGGACCATGTGCAGGTAGAAGATCACCACCACGAGTCGTAAAGCAGCTGCCCAGTCAAGTCATGAATGTTTTTGGCACACTCCTATGTACACAGGCCCGTGAAGTTACCTTCAGAAATTGATTGAGCAAAAATTGACACTTTTTTTTCACAGGGTTGACCCAGCTGGGCTGCATTGTACTTGCATGGTCCGCACACTCCTTGTTATGACTAGCTCTTGATGTAAAGATAAGTTGCCTGCGCAAGATTTCATGTTGCGATTGAGAATGCAAACACTGTCACACGCAGTCGCTAGCATGTTGACGTCAGGCCTGCCTTGCTGCTCATCGAGCGAGAGATGCGGAGGTTGATAGTCGTCCATATTTCAGTGAAGTTACATGTTTCCAAGATATTTCTCCTTCTCAAGGAAAATCCGCATGCGTTCCAAGGCTCCGCATGCTGTTTTCTGGGTTCGAAACACTGATCAGATAACGTTGGACTGCATTTTCGTTGAGACATGACCAGACAACGGCATCAGCGAGATCAACGACAGCACAATCATCGAGAGTGCGATGTCCGTTCTGCTCGTGCCGATCCAGACGCCCTATTGGGGTGCACATCTGTTTTCAAAGACACAGAAAGGTGAGTTATATATTGCAGGAAATGCCAAACTGGCACTGTTGCTTCCTTCGAGGGACCCGGCGAGTGTCGATACCTCTCTCCCTTAACTCAGTCGGTAGAGTGTGGTGCTTATGACGCCAAGGTCGCGGGTTCGAGCCCCGCAGGGAGAACTTACTTTATTGCTCCTCCTTCATATTTTTGACAGCCAGGATAAAAAGTAGATTTCCTTCAAAGCGCACTTCAAGTTTCAATCGTCAACTGGTAGCAATCATCAACGTAGGCATCGTAGGCAATCTTCGGTTAAGCAGGTTGACCTCCACACCTGCCGTACTTCCCAGCACTGTTTCTCTCCTGATCAGCATCTGAAAGACACGATCTACATCAGATTGCAAGTTACTGCTGCACCAATAGCTGAACCTCGTATCCTCTACCCCGCATTTTCAGCATGAGGGGCTTTGGCGCTGCATCGTTTCGACACTTTGGGCCTTTGGGTCCAAGGAGGCCGACCCATTGTCAGCCTAGCAAATCTTCGTCAACGAGCTCATCCTCAACTGTGCAGGTGAGATGCATATGACTCTTGAAAGGCTGAACAAGCGATGTGCCCATCTAGGTTTGTCACGTTAATTAAGTCGACCCACCATTCACTATACTCTCAAATTCGCACCAAGTCAGCATGTGAATGGTTTGAACGCAGCCAGGAGTGGGCAATGCGGTGTTGAAAGCTGCACTGACTACAGGGGCCCTGTCTCTGGCCGGTGACTTACTAGCCCAGTACTTCACGCAGCGTCATGGGAAGGTTCGCACCTCCACTGCAGCAGATTAATCAACTAGCGCACATGCTATTGAGTTGCTCTACATTGTACCTGTTCCAGCAACCACGCAAGTCCAATTCGTGCATGTAGAGACATGAACATATTCATGCATGCAGAAGCTGCCGGGGCAGAGTACAGGCCTTGATGCGGTCAGGGCAGCCCGAATGGGGGGCTTTGGCTTTGCTTTCTATGGCCCGTACCAGCACTACTGGTACAAGTACTTGGACAAGCTCTTTCCCACAAAGAGCGTGCCCCACTTTGCCTCGAAGGTGTGGGAGTCCCGCCCAGAGTCAGTTCCCACAATGATTGAACGAGCAGATCCTTCATTGATGAATATGCAGGCCTTTCAAAGGGCCGTTGGATACATCCCACCTGTCCCTGGCAAATTGCTGTATCAGATTTGTAATTTTCATCTGTGGTAGCTAAGGCTGTATGCGATTTCCTCTGCAGGTGTTCCTCAACCAAGCAGCACTTGGCCCTGTGGTAGGGTCCTTCTCATTGCCACCCTTGATTGTGCATCACACATCTTTGTTGGACATTCCTGTAGGGCTCTCCGGTCACTGGTTTCAAATGCTGGTTACTGCATGCAGGTGTTGAGTGCTGTCCTGCTGTGGAACTATGCCTTCACCAAGCAGCTGGACAGACTGCCTGAGAAGGTGAAGCGCGACTTTGTGCCAACCCTCATCAATGGTGAGGCCTCCTCATATGCTACCCCATCATACAATCCCACGCCATGCGCAGCGCCATCAGTACCCTTGAATACAGGGTCCAAAACTGCGTGCCAGAAAGCCACAAACAGGCTGTTGAAGGTTGGAGTATATGCATTTCATGCTTCCGGAGTACCTTGACAGGCTTGAGGAGTGCGGACAGCACGGAACGATGATCAGCCTCCTGACTTGAAGTGTCTGAGAATTCGGCATAGGCCGCTGTGCACCCTCAGATCTGCACTCAAGAGCATGTCCCGCTGCATGTGCTGTGCTCAGCAACACCTCCAGGAAAGGGGGCAGTCATGCAAAGTGGGTCCCACCTCTGAGTAGGCTCAAAAAGTTTCAATAAGGCTCAGAACATTGGTCTGGGTGGTTGCAGGGTGGAAGTTTTGGGTGCCAGCCTCAATGGTCAATTTCTATCTGGTACCACTACAGTACCGGGTGCTCTACATGTCCACCTGTGGCCTGTTCTGGACTGGCTACCTTTCCTACACCTCCAATTGAGTGCGCTGCTGCTCCGACCCAGCAAGTCACAGCGGAAGTCTGGCGAAAAAGGTCTGGGAGAGGAGAGTTGGTGGTCAGTCAGTACTGACATGGATGGCTGCCCTCTGGGCTTCACAGGAACAAACAAGCGAGTGATTCCTGGATGTCCAGCTGCTGTGTCTTTGAACTGCCTGTCATTCCTGCACCTCATCATGAAGCATTCCTGCGATCGTGTGCTGACAATTGTCACCTTCGTATTGCTGGCTGGAAGTATTGTCATGCAGATCATGTCTTGCAGCTTCCATTTGACCCCCACAGCTGCTGGTCTTGTTTCTGCAAATACTGCAATTCCTAATTCGGAAAAATGGGGCCATATTTTTGATGAGATGGACATCAATAACATGCGAGAGGCTTACTAGCAACTAATGAAGAGCTAAACAATCTCAGTCGTACATGTACCGCACCATTTGAAAAATTCCTGCCGCTTGTTGCCAGGCCAAGTCAAGACCGAACATAATTGCTTCCAACCATGCGGATTGTACGAGGTGCATGTCTTATGTGATGCACCTTGTAAAACCACAAGGCATCCCCGACTCAAGGGACATGCCTGTGTTGTGCACATGAGATAGGGCACTGAAGTCAATTGTTACATTTTATTGAGCCTCCTGCCTGGTGGCAGTGGTACAGCCCCTGGTGCATGGCCTGCCACACAGCGTGGCATGCTGGCAAGGTTGCCCCAGAAGGCCCTGCTTGATCCATCCAAGGCTGCATCACAGCTGTCCACGCACTTTCTGGGACATGGAAGCCGACGAGGAAACAACAAGCCTTCACATTATCCCGTGCCTTTTCATCCTCCATACCCTGAGCAGATTCACACTCCACAATGAGTCTTCATCGCTGCACCACACCAAGGCCCTCGTTCCTTTCATCTTGGGATCCAATACTTCTGGATGTTACCTTCGCCTGAAAAATGTTGATGGCAAGGACCTGTGCCACATTGTGTGCTGCACAGACATAATTGCTTACCAACACAACATCATCATTTGTCAGTCATTCCCAGCTGTAAGGGAGTCATGCCTTTAAGGCACCGGGACTGACAGGACATGGCAGAAGTCTGAGTGTGATGAAGTACTCAAATGCAGTAAAATTACTGCAACATCCCCTTGGCACCCTCCAGCTTGACTGCAGGTTGCGCTTCAAATTGATTTGCATCACAAATATCTCTTGAGTTTGGAATCATCGTCGCAAAAACGTCAGGGAATCCAAGCACACCTTGATGAGAAGCGGTGCGATCTTTTGCAGGTGATCTGCTATTGCGGCCTCCCAGCATAGCATGCACACGCGCAGCAGTTTGGCGGCCCGTGTGCGCGGCCCGGCCGACCATCCCAGCATGTCCCCCGATAAGCCGCTCAGCAGCTCAGACATGTGTGCCTGCACAAGATCACACCTGTAGCTCTTCTCCCCACAGAAGCCTTGTTAAGTGTAAAGCTGTGCTTGTCTGTACACTTGAGTGTCGTCAAAACAAAAACTCAACTGCAACCATTTGTTAGCACTGAATGTATATTGCATGATGCTGCGATCCGGCTGAGATATCCTGCATGTTCCCATTTGCGCATGTAACGATGATGCACTCTCAGTTCTTGTAAGCCATAGAGCTCAATGCCGGGCAAAACCGGGTTCAATTGCCCTGCTGGCAATGCAATCATTCGGCAATGGTATACATACTCGAAATGGCCGTTTACTTTGGTACCTGCACCAGCTTTCTGGCCCATGCGCTCGGCCGAGAGTGGAAGGGAGCCCGCAGGAGAGGTAGCAGCATTTGTGTTCGGCAGCTGTCCTGTGACGCAGCCTTCACAAACCCATCTGCCGTTGCCATGCCCCAGAAGACGCTCCCTCTATCAAATTGCTGGCAATTCTCCTTCCCTTCTGCCAAATCAGAGTGTGTGTCCTCCTGGACCGCCTACAGACATTACACCCAT
Organism: Coccomyxa sp. Obi; assembly: GCA_020887355.1. NCBI lineage: Eukaryota > Viridiplantae > Chlorophyta > Trebouxiophyceae > Coccomyxaceae > Coccomyxa > Coccomyxa sp. Obi. The sequence continues at coordinate 165,025 of AP024999.1, forward strand.
CTCACATGCGGCCTTAGATGCTGGGCTCTGCAGTATGCTGGAAACTGCAAGCAGCTGGAAACCTCCTCAGCAGCATCATTTCACCTTGATGTCTTCCACATCACCATCGTGTTGTAATACTGTCGAGAAAGCAGACATGAGCATTCTAGGGGGCTGTTTCTCTGAGCGCTCACCGCATCAAACATGGCGCCTAGCCGCTCCAGAGCGTTGACTGCCTCGCTTGTAACAGCTGGAGACTCATCGGCCAGGGCTGCCAACAGGTATGGAAAGAGTGTTTCCTTGTAGGCAGCCATCTCCTTTCCGTAGTCAATGGTAGGGCGCAAGTCAGCAGGTGAGTCAGCAGGTGAGTCATCTGCTGACTCGGCCCCCAGCCACGCCGCCACCATTGATAGGAACGCTTGGCGTACCTGAACACATTTTCTGCTCTTTCGGCCACAATCCCAGAAGTGCTGACCTAGCAATACGAATGTCCTCTCCTCGTATAATTTTTGAGCTTCCCCAGTGTGAGGGAAGAGGACTGTGCAGATGAAGAGGAGGTGGATGATGGGGCCTCATCCCCTGTTCCTGACATCAGAGTGGCAATGGTTGGCCATGGATCACACCTGACTCACGGTCTATACACCCTGCAGGTGTGCATGCCTGCACTGCATAATTTTTTGAGCAGCACACAAGAATTTAAAGTGGCTGCCATGAGCAGGTTGGGCAGGCAGGCGCACCGGGACTGCAGTGTCATTCGCGAGCCGCGCGAAGAAGTTGACGCTCACGGAAGGCTCGTAGAACTCAGCGTATGGGACCGAGTGGGGGTCCCAGCAGGCCATGAGCTGGGGGACCATGGCCTGCCCACCGCGCGGCACCGCGTCAGCCAGCGCGGCGACGGCTGCCAGCCGGACCTGCCAGTTTAGGTAGGGGGATGAATGTGAATTAACATTGTGAACTTGTAAGTGACATGAGAATGATGACGGATACCATCATTGTTCAAACACGTCCTTTTGTCACAGCCACTAAGCAGAACTCAGTGAGCTGGTTTGCTGGTGCTCCATGTCAGAGACCATCCCCCGATCAAGCCAACTGCACAACCACCTCCCCATTCCCCCCAACATAAAAGGGGGGAAGAGATGGTAAGTTGCCCTGACCCCTGCACGGCACTGCATTGGCAAGCGCGGCCACAATCGCCAGTCTCACCTGCCACATTATGATAAGGCAACTCGAATGCAGAAAAAACAGAGTTGCCTCATGCGTAGCATCATCTCTGCGTCTTTGGTGTCACTCCCGACAAGCCACATCGAAGCATGCCAGTGGGGCAACACCTTCTGCTGGCGGTGCGTACTGAGGGGCGCCAGCATGGCAACGAGGCTCTCGCTCAAGAGCCGTAAATGAGGACCATCGTGGCAGCGCACCAGCGCTAGGGCGCATCTGCAGCCCTGCGACCCATTTGAACATTTTATCTCATTGCATGCGCACAAGCATCCTCTGGCAGTTACTTCCCCCTTCAGCAGTTCTTTTCCCTCAGCTGGGATATGTATGAGTGTCCGCTTAGGGTCTTGACAGGCTGTTGACTCATCATGCATTTACCTGGATGTTGTTCAGATGGTGCGGGTCATTGCATGCGCGACGAAGCATGTCATGGATTGCTTGGCTGTACTCAGGCAGCACCTGTAGTTCACCATATGATGCATCCAGCCCTGATGTTCATGATCAGCTATCTCTGTGCATTTATGGTCAGGCGGTCAAGCTAGGTGCCATGCTCAGAAACTGGCCTTCCTCATTTTGTAGACAAAGAAATGCATGGGGATGGGAGCATGAATTTTCTCATGTGAAGTCAAGGATCTGATGGGAGGGGGAAAAAGGGCAGCTCGCCTGCTTCGCCTTGTTGAGCACTAACTCGAGGACCTGGAAGACTGACAGGAGAACCTCCTCAGATGATTCTTTTTGAGTCCTTGCTTCCAACACAGGCATAACAACAGGCAAGAGATCCATTTCTGCGAAGGTGCTATCCTGAAGACACGGAGCACCCATTAGTGATCTCATGGAGTGCAAGAAATGGTCAGGGTCGTGCAGAGAAGTTGAGACAGGCTTGCGTTGCAACGCAAGAAGCAATTGCACAAACCCAATTTTGGCGATGATTAATGCTAGCTAATGTCTCACGCTACTGTAATCATGAGTCTGAAACTGCCAAGCAGATTATTCACCTGCAGCAGGGTATTGAGATTCTGGGCCCCTGCTTCCCTTTTCCTTTCTGCAGGCGCTTGAAGCATAACAATAGCGTGCTGAAGTTGTGTCAATACGTCAGTATTGCCCTTTGGACCCATTCGGTTGACTCTCTATGGATCCTTGAAGAGGAAAGTACTCTGGCCTCGTCAGCGGATGGCTTCAACCGCCTAACATGGTCCGCGAGCTCTAACGCAACTGCGAGTGAAGTGACGGGCACAGCCCGAACTTCCTCGAACGGTCCCTATAATAGTTTTTTTGACAGCAATGCAGATTGAGCGTCAAGTAGGTTGACAGATTGTTTCGAAGTCAGGATTGCCAATCTCCAACGTTTTAACACCCAAGGGTATGCAGGATCGTGGACACGAATGTGAAACAAATGTAAGCGTACAGTAACAATCTCGAACACAATGATAGGATTCGATGAGACACTGCATCGGACACGTTCGTCACCCCATTTCTTTAAAGCTAACGTTACAGGGTAACGCCCAGCAAGACAGTAAATGTGGTGAACATGTGAAGGAACAGCAACCGGCTCAGTTCATGCAGGAGAAGCAACATCTTCTGCTATGCCTCATCACCATTTGTACATCCAATAGACATGTGTTGGATTGGCCATGAAGACTGCAGTTAGGTGGGCGGCAGCTGCTGGCGGCTTCCAAATGAAAGCAAGCGCACATCAACCATGCAGCTGCATGCCGTGCCTATTGGCATCACGGAAATGAAAGCAGGGTCCCACATTGCATGACATACACCAAGCTTGAGTCTGCGCCACAGGACAAATCCCCAGAAACTGGGAGGATCCGATCAGGCGTTCAGCAAGGTTTCCTAAGTAGTACTTAGATTTCAAAGTACCGGTGAAGTTTGCCTGATTGAGTGACCAGGTCAGACTGAAACACATGATGTGGCACAGTATTCTGAAATGTACAATTGCAAGCCAGCCTGCAAGGATGTAGATCTGCTAGCCGCATTGATGCCACTGAGAGTGCAAGGTGAAAGTTGGCCCACCTCGCAGCTTTGGTGATTATAGGCTTGACTTCTCTTGGCCAGAATTGTGTTGGGCAGAATTTGAATTAGCCATCCATCAAATATTTGTTACATGTGCTAGTTTACAGTATATATAGCCCAGTTTCTGCCAAGGTCCTCCTCCTGCTGGACACGCCACTACGAGAGTGATCATTTACTGGGTCGTCTGCTGATCTCAGATTTTAATTGCTCCACGAAGTCTCTGCCTACGTCTTCATCGTCCCAGTCTGCTTCCCACAAGGGCAGTTCAGGCTCTTTCTCCCCCTCTTGCACTCCTACAGACTCTGCGACACAGATGCACACCTGTAAGGCAAATGACCTGTGAAAAGAGCATATTGCATGACACTGTTTTGATGCCCCCTTGTAAACGACGTGCTATCAAAGCAGCAATATGCCTCCCATAAGTCTGGTTGATGTCCAAGTCTGGAGCCCTAAATAGCTCGAGAATTACGCAAATGATAGAAGTCAGCAGACTCTGGTTATCACAGATGCGGGAGCGCATGGTCACCATCAACCAGGGCGAAGTCTTCAAAAAGATCTTCTTCTACAATCACCGGTGCCTCCGCCTCGGGCGCTTTCTTCTTGGTTTCCGCGGCCTTATCCACCATGTCTGCAGCTGCTCAACACTCTTTTCTTGCCTCGCTTGTTTCAACGCAACAACGTCTGAGATAAACAATGAATTGCTGCTAACACATGAAAAGTGCATGGGTGAGTAAGCGGTGAGCAACGCTTGCAAGGCGTTTGAGCTCTTGGACTTGCGATGCCCAGAACTCCTGTCCATTTTTTTAGCATGAGTGACAGCCAACAGTGTGAAAGTACCTGGGCTGTTAGTCAGACGCACAAATTTTTGGAACCATCCATACCGATCATCTTGCAGTCTGGTGCTTTACTGGATTGCGTTCCCTTGGGATGTTATTGAAAATCTTCGAGGTATTAAGCAGTTTGAGATATAAGCATGTAGGTGTCGACAGGTGTTCTCTGATGTGCTACATGAAATAAATCCCCCACTATAGGAATGGCCATCAGGAGACAACAGAGTGACATATAATGCCAATGCAGAGGCACAATGGTGTGAAAGAAGCAGTGTAACCCAGCCATTGACGTCTCATGGCTGCCATGGAGGGTGTTGCACCTCCACCCCGTGCATCCTCCTCTGGAGCCCCTGGCACAGATGTAATCGTGTCGTCAGGAAGCGTTCAGCAGGACGCATTCGACAGAGACGACTTCGATGCCGTTGCCTACATCAACGAGATGTTCCCAACAGGTCCTACTCGCTTTGCTGCGCTCCTTTTATACAAACTGTGCTTCTCCCAGTGTCCTCTATGCCTCGTGCGCCTGGTATTACTCCGATCAATTTCATTGTCGAGAGGCGAACCTGGTTAATTGCTTTACTTTGCTCTGCAGAGAGCAGCCTAGGCAGTTTGGACCCGCTAATTAGCAACCTGAAGCAGAAGGTGAACACTTCTGCACCGGTGTTCATGCAAAGTTGTCTGCAAATCTTGTGAACTTTGGAGCTTGTCCAGAGCAACATATGTGTATGACTAACTCCTCAGCTTGCGCTCATGTTTTGTGCATGTCTGCATGCAGATCCGGAAAGTGGACCAAGAAATACTCACAGCTGTCAGGCAGCAGAGCAGCTCTGGAAGTCGCGCCAGGTACGAAAAGCCCACTTGCATCTCAATTATTACGCAACCCTGATTCAATGTGGTATCATCTGGTTGCAGTAGGGATCAAGTCACAAACAAACAGAAGGTCATCTACATTTTGTCATGGCCTACTGAAATGACACTGCCAAGGCAGCACTAGTGGAGCTCTCCTGTTGGGTAGCATGCAAGATAGAGCAGACTCATGTGTTGTGCCTCATTGTAGCTTGAATTGTGGTCGTGCAGGCAAGACCTCACGGCAGCCAAGGCGGCAATCGAGGAGCTCTTTGGCAAGATCGGGGAGATTCGGCGAAAGGCGGAGGCGAGCGAGGTCATGGTGCAGGAGATCTGCCGCGACATCCGCAAACTCGACTTTGCCAAGACCCACCTCACGCACACCATCACTGCCCTTCGACGCTTGGCCATGCTTGTTAATGCCGTAGGTGGGTGGCACCTCATCTCCAACAGCATTACAATCACTATGGCATGCGTAGGAGGGTGTCTGCCTGTCGTACTGCCCTTTACAACATGGGCCTGCCTATACCAAACTGATATGTCCCCCCATTATGTCACAGCTGCTGCAGCGCCAAAATTTTGAACCACAGCATGTCTGGTGTAGTGCTGCACGTCATCATGGCAGTATTTGTGATCGACAGCGGCAATGGTTCTGATTTTTCATGTTGGGCAGTGATGATCACGATTGTCAGAATGTTGTGCTATGCAGATCAATTGCAGCGGGCAGTGGAAAGGGGTGAGTATGCGGAAGCTGCGCGGCTGCTGGAAGCTGTCCAGCAGCTGGCTGCCCACTTCGCCTCTTTTGGCTCTGTACCCAAGGTAGCCCCCACCTGGTCCATCAGTATTACTTTGGTGCCCTGCGATAACCTGGAATGGTGCCGAGTAGCTGTTGTTTGACCAAGCGGGTGATTCGAGTCACTCTATTGACTACCAAGAAAGTCTGAGAATCCTGTAGCCTGATTTGGCGGTGGGATGGCGCCAGGTGGCGGAACTGAGCGGGCGGGTGAGCGCGCTGCAGATGAGCCTGCAGCTTTCGGCCATGCGCGAGTTCGAGCTGCTGGGCACCGGCGAGGACAAGCCCAACCCGCTGCTGCTCGAGCGCCTCCGTGCCTGCTGCCTCGTCATCGATGTGCTCGGCTTCAAGGCAAGGGCTCGAACCTTCATTGGTTCTGCCACCTGTGTACTGATCCTGTTCTCATGGCATGCTTCACACCGAGCTCTATTCTTGAAGGTTTGAAGCTTCTGGGATTCAGATTCTAAAATCCCAGGCACTTGTTGGGCTGCGTCTATTGCATGCCAAAGCCAGTAATTCCATGCAGTGCAAGAATCACAGTGAATGCCCAGGGAAGTAAAAAACTTGCCCCATCAAACGCTGCCTCTTGAGCCTTTCTCAGCATATCAGCCCCAACACCTTAACGATTGACAGCTATGAAGTGGGTATAAATCCTCTAAACCTTCTGGTTTGCACCATAAAACAGAAAATGTCAGGCATCTCAACTTTTTGGTTTGCGCCATGTTTAGAGAATGTAAAGCATGTGAAACTTGCGGTATGCAGGCGCGGGAGGAACTCATAGAGAGCGTGTGCCACAAGGAGGTGGGCGTCTACCAGCAGATTTTCAGCACGACCGGCGAGACTGCGCTGATAGAGCGCACGGAGCGGCGGTACGCGTGGCTGCGGCGGCGGTTGCGCGCCAAGGCTGAGATATGGGCCATCTTCCCAGAAGCCTGGCGCCTGCCGCAGCGCATGTGCCTGCTCTTTGCGCAGGTCACTCGCACGCACCTGGCCGAGATCCTGGACAACAAGGTGAGCTTTGGTGTTACTGTTTCCCCGGACCTGCATCGGGGGTCGCTCCCTGAGAGAGAAGAGGACCTTCGGTGACATGTCCCGGTCACGGCTCAGATTGCAGATACATGTCTTCAGCAGGACGTATGAAAAATCCTGCATTGCACAGGGCTTCCATGCTCTTGCATTGTACCAACCTCATTGTCTGGCTGTCAGTGCGCTTTGAAGTTCATTCCGGCTAGGCAATCAAGTCCTGCACTGCATCAAATCTGCATGCAGTCTGTGCCGTTGCATGCCATCGTAAATTGCCACTCGTCAAGGCAGCAAGCTCACAACAGCTGGGTTCTTTTGACCATGCACGTCAGGGCATCACAGAATCCACAAAGCTATCATGATTCATGGCTTCTGGCGTTTGATCTGCAGGCGCCAGAGCTAGCAAACAATGTGGAGGCGCTGCTGGTGGCAGTGAAGGCCACCAACGATTTTGAACAGGAGATGGCCAAGCGCTTTGGCGGCGGCGGAAGCGGCGATTCCGTGGCCGATGAGGTACTACCTTCTGCTGCAAAACATGCCCCAGATCAATAGTGTGATCGACTTAATGAGCTGATGAGCTTGCGATGGGCGACACATAGAGCGAGTATGGCATATTGTGGCTGTTGTTCCCTCGTTGTTGCAAATTCTTCGGACTATGTCACTTTCAAGGAGTCTGCAGTATTTTGCACCCTTCACAACCGCTGGAGGGTGGCCCCAGCCCAATGAACCCACATGGCTCAACAACGAGCTTCCCCATCTGGCAAGTATATTTTTAGGGTTATAAAACCACAAACCCTAAACCCTAAATAAAATACCCTTAACCTGAATAAACCCTAAGCTGGACTTGGGGGCACGTGTTGAAGGATGAGGAGCGGAGCGAGGGGTACGAGGGCGACGACCACAGCCCGGCGAGCCGCGTGCGGCAGCGCTACGAGAAGATGTTCAAGGAGCGCGAGGAGCGCGGCGGCATGGGCGGCCTCGACGCCGAAGACGAGGCGGCCCGGGCCGCGGCCGCGGCGCGCGACGCGGCCAACGCCGCCGCGCGCACCGCATTCCACGGCGTCATCTCATCCGTCTTCACCAAGCACCTCAAGTGAGTCTGGTTGCACAGTGACCTTTGGAAAGTCACGTGGTGCCCCGGCTGCAGCGGCGCGCAAGTGTGCCAACTCTTCTGGAAACGTGAAGCACCCTAGGCCAAGTTTGTGAGTGAAACTCTTTCTGAGGACTGCTGAGTAGGGTCCTTGGCGGCATGCCAGCAGCGCTGCAGGCCTTACCTTTCGTAGCCCTGTATCCTCCAACCTTCAGAACTCCCCGAAACCCCTCCATGCTTTGGTAACCGACTCTTGCCCAGTGATGAGACAGAAAGTGACAGAAGTCTTTGTCACCGACTGTTCTTGCGTGCAGGGTGTGCATTGACGCAGAGGAGAAGAGCCTGCGCTCAACGCTGGTGCGGGAGGAGTCATGGAAGCCCGTGGAAAATGACAGTTACTACAAAAGAAAAATCGTCATCGGCTGGTTTTGCATGCAGGGTGTACATTGATGCAGAGGAGAAGGGCTTGCGTGAAACGCTCGAGAGCCTGGTGCGGGAGGAGTCATGGAAGCCCATGGAGGACGCCGCGCAGACCAACGTGCTGCGCTCGGCCTCCGAGCTGTTCGCCGTGATCAAAAAGTCGCTGACGCGCTGCGCACGCTTCGTTTCGCGCGGCGAACCCATGCTGCACCTCATGGGCGCCTTCCAGGTGGGGCCTTGAATCTCTTTTTCTACTTTACTTCGGACACTGTATGTGGTGTCAGTCATGAGGAATTGATGCTGACCTGCAGTCGCTTGATTCCTGCTTTTGCGTATCATGCAGTATGTGCTGGCCTCAACGGCTTAAAATTCAGTGTCTCCTCTCTGAAGCTCCCATGCACAGCGAAGGCAAGCAGCATTACCTCCCTGGACAAGAGTCGTGCCTGCAGCTGCGCTTCACGCCTATGGGTGGGACAAACCCACTGAGGGCACTATGTTGTGAGTGTGGACTGAGAGATATTAATATATTGCTGCTGTGGATCTGGCCCTGAAAATTCTCACCCCTGTGTTGCAGCGGGTGCTGCAGCAGTATGCGGGCAAGCTGGTGGCACGGCTGCCCAAAACCGCGGCGGGCGGCACCACAGGGCAGGCTGCTGCGGGCACTCAGGTGTGTCCAATGCCTTCATAGCCTTTCTGGACCCCCAGATTACCTTTGCAGCGCCTGCATGGGCAGCTCCTTTTCCACCTCCCTCACTTCCAAAACGGGCTAGGCCGTCGTTCAGAGTGGGGACAAGCAGCCAGTAGAATGCACTAAAAATGATCTGCAATTTCCTACTTGACGACTGCACCTGTCTCACAGTGAAAGAAGTGCTGGTAGTACTGCATTGCTGGCTTCCGATTCCAATTCCTTGATAAGTACATGTTGTTCACGATGATATATGCAGTAGCTTGCAAGGGACATGTATGATCTGACAGCAACAGGCTCTCTGCTTTGACTGATTCTGCGGGTGATTGTGGGTCATGTACCCACCCTTAGACGGCTGGAAATGATGTGCAATCTTCTTCTGCTGCAGGATTGGTACATCAAGCTGAACGATGAGGACACGGTTGTGGTGTGCACCATCATTGCCACGGCTGAATACTGCATGGAGGTTGTCGGCGCACTCGGCCGCTCCGTTGCCAAAACCATAGACCCGCCCTTTGGCAACAAGGTGTGTATGGGTGCATGCCGCGTGTGCCCCCCTCCAGAATTATTCCTTTGAAGCTGCTCCAACCTAAGGGCTTGTCATCTATATTCAGAAGTGTGCCGGTGGTCTGATCCTGGCATATCTCTTCATAGAAACTTTTTCACAGCTCCCGAGGCCTTGAGCTCACTTGCTAACATGCCATGTCAGCATCAGGGCCCCCTGGGTGCTGCAACGCACTACGCCATTACAACAATGATTGTGGAATTGACCCCCTTGTGCTGTGCAATCAGGTGAGCGTGGCAGAGGAAGAGGACGAGTTCCAGCTGGTGGTGACTGCCTGCCTGTCGGTGCTCATCTTGGGGTGTGAGACCAAGCTGGACGCGGCCCTTCTGCAGATGACCCGCATGCCCTGGGCCTCCCTTGAAACGGTGCGTGTGCCATCATCTCAGAGGTGGTTCTTGCGAGCATTCCCTTCGTGCAGTAATCATCCTGCTGCGCCTAATTGATCACCTGTATGTTGCTTGTGTGTGACCTCTGGCAACGGTGGTTTGACACACCTGACTTCTTAGCCTCTGGAAGTATTGTTGGTATCCCTGTAGATATTGCTGAAGAGTGACCATCATATTTCCCTGCACACCATGAATGGACACCATGGTTCCAAATTTAATTATGTTCATGGATCTGAGCCCTGGTTTTTTTCTGCTGGGCACTGCCGACTATTAGTTCTCGGACCTGCAGAGACACACAGAGGTAGTCTCAAAAGGGAACTACATCAAACAGAACAGTTTGGTGTAGGTGGGGGACCAGAGCGACTTTGTGACGGTGTTCAGCAGAGTGCTGGCCGAGACGGCGCCGCGCGTCGGCCCCGCGCTCTCAGCGCTGCATTTCCGGTACTTCTGTGACAAGCTGGCCGTCTCTTTCTGCCCGCGCTTCATGGAGTACATCTTCCGGTAGGCCTCCATCCCATACATAGTTGTTAAACAGTGCAGCTAGCTGCTCTTGCAGAGTTGATTCAGTATGTAGTCTGATGAGTCAGTGATCAGGAAGTATGCTTGCATGGATGTTGGAAGGTCTTCCTGAAGTTTGCTTCACCTGAGCGGATAAGTTCACGGATTTGTTTTGCATCAGGCGGGGGGGTTGATCAGGTGCACTAAGTATATGCATGCGTGCACCCTGAGTGGAGTCTCAGACAGCTGTGCTGGTGCAGGTGCCGAAAGATCAGCGAAGCCGGCAGCCAGCAGCTGCTCCTCGACACGCAGGCCATCAAGGCGCTGCTGCTTGACTTTCCCTCTGCTGGTGAGTTCCTGAGGCCCTATTGCACTGCCCAGCCTCGCACCTGGGCTTGCAATGCTGCATGCCATCACACTTCGATGCTGCCTGCATTACCCAACTACCAGCACCCCTTGTTGTGTGCATTCACGTGATGAGTCAGCAATGTGTGTCCACATCAATATGAAGTTACAACATGCCTCGATGGGGGGTGCAGGCAAGCCCGACGAGGCGGCGCATGCGAGTTTCACTGGGCACGTGGCCCGGGAAATGGGCAAGGCCGAGGCGCTGCTCAAGGTCATCGGCAGCCGCCCCGAGAACCTGGTCGATAACTTCTTCACCCTCATGCCCTCCGGGTCCCCCGCCGACTTCCATCGCATCCTCGAGCTCAAGGTGCCCTCTGCCTCTGCTCCCAGCGCTTACCCTCATTTATTATCTGGTCCGGTTGGCAAGAGCTGTTCACATCTCGGCTGCAACCAGATCGCCCACTTGTGGAAGGGTCATTCGTGGCAGTGAGTTGACCCAGTGGTGTACGATGGACAGGTTATGCGGCGCAACGAGCAGCAGACCGCGACAGACCTATTCAACAAGCGCATCGGGCGCCCGGGGCCGGCCGCGGCGTACGTGCGCTCGGCAGCGCCGCAGCCGCCGCCGGCGGAGCCGGCGGCCGCACCCGCGCCGCGGTATGTTCCGGCACCGCCGGCGGTGCGGCCGGGGCCGGCTTCGGCCGCACCTATGCCTGCGCCGGCCCCGGCCGCGCTGCCGGCGCCGGCCGCGGCGGCCGCCTATGCCGCTGCGGCCGCTGCGCGGCCGGGCGCGCAGGCCGTCCGACCTCAGGCGACCACAACACAGGAGTTCGTCTCCCGCTTCAGGTGGGAGTGCTCCCTGTTTAGTTGCGAAATGTATCAATACTCAGTTGTCGCTAGGAAGTCTGCTCCTGCCAGTGACTTCCAAAGTGAGACCCTTTAGAGTTGATGTCGCCCTTCCCGTAATGGTATCCACATCATGCAGGAAGGCTGCAAATGCAATGGCTTTTCAGCACCCTCTTCATCTCCTAGCAAGTTTCAATATTCACATGCGCTGCTTCTGGTTGAGCGCAGGTTTGGTGGCAGCACAGCAGCGGCGCGATCGAGTGCAGCGGCAGCCGGAGAGAAGATGAGAGAGACCATGGCCGGCTCTTTGGCTGCGATGAAGAATTTGAACCTCGGTTTCTCCAGAAACGCCCGGGAGTGACAACGTGGGTGCTTGACCTGAGACACCGATAAGCAATGATTGCATCAGCTGATTAGAGTGTGGTGCCGCAGAAACCCCCCAGAGCCCTGAGTTTCTGTCTTTGTGAGATACCATGAGAAGCAAGGTGCAGGGTGCAGTGTGTGCTGAGCAACTTCTGCATTGATTCACATTTTAAATGATTCGCATAACACGTGGATTAATGTTGCAAATGTGCATGTTGGGTGGGGCAAAACTTGCGACACCGCATTGTCACTGGCTTTCTTCAAGCGAGTGCACATGAACATACCCATACCAAGTTGGTCGATCCAAATCCACTTGAGGGGTAGTTGAGGCCAGATAGAGGCGGTTGAGCGAATTCGAATTTCCAGAATATCGTTCTCAGAGTGCCACATACCCTCCAGCAACCACAACAGCATTCCAAATGCAATAGCATTCCAAGTACATCCCCCAGTTCTGTACAAGTGATGTCTGGGAAAATCTGTCGTCCACTTCCCTTCCTCCTGTTCAACACCCTCAAGAAACTGGCCGACTAATTTTTCGGCTCAACCTGATAAATCTTCGTCCTTGCATTGCACGCACATGCCAGCTGACCTCTCACGCTCAACTTAGGTCCATAAATGTTCTCTCATTTGTCTGAGCCTCAGTTCTTCACATATTAAGAATTCTCCAGACTGGGTCTATATGGCTCTGATGCACTCATCTACCTTCCCACAGGCAAAGTTTCTTGCAGTCTTGCCAGCTGCTCTGCAAGGTCCAGATCTGCATCTGTTTGCTGTAAAGGACCCAAGGGGCTCCCTGCCTCCAAAGAAAATGACAAGATGGTTGAAGGCTGCCTTACCAGGCATTTCACTAGCACTCTTGCCACATCCTCTCGTGACACTTCTCCCAGCGGCTTGCCTGGGGAACCATCCTGCGCAGCACCGAGAAACCTGTAATCAAATTGCTTTTCACTAAGCACCATTTCAAGAACAGTCCCATCTGACTCTTGTTGCATGATAGCCCGTGGTACTGCTTTGTGAGTAGGACACAGAAGTGCTCAATACTCTTAAAACAGTGTCCAGGCAAGCAAGTGTACGCCTTTACTCCATCAGCCTGCAGCACAGGATTGAAGGGATTGCTGCAGGACATCGTTGCTGCCTCAAGTCCGGAATTCAATCATCACTCTTGCTCTCCTCATGCCAGATCAGCAACAAGAGACCCACTGCACCTGGGAGATAAGCCCTTGAAAATAAACCCTAGACATTAAATGAGAAAAGGACTTCACTGTACCTGGGAGATAAGCAGGCTCGCGGAGCCGCCGGCCGCATTAGTGATCCGCCCGACGCGGACGAGTGTGAGGGGAACGCCGCTGGAGACGGCTGCCGCTTCGCGCGCTGCGTCGCGCTGCGCCGCCGCCTCGCCGTCCAAAATAGTGTCAAGTGAGAACCCCCCGCCGCCAGCAGTCCCTGGAGTTCAAGAATGAAAAGTGAACCTTTTGCACCTAGCACAACGATACGTGCACACAAAACTGGAGCATGTCTGGAGTTGTTGGGATCCCAAGCATGGTCTGATACCGGGCACGGAAAGGATCAGGCTCACCTACTGACGTCAGCAGGATGAGATGCTCTACTTTTCTCTGCTGGCACAGCGGCAGCAGGTCACCAAGCCGTCCGGTGCAGATCACCGCCCGCACTCCCCTCAAAGCAGCCTCCAGCGCCCGAGCATTGCCTGTTCAGACACAAGTTCTCATTCTGAGGATGAGTACAGTTACCACGACATGAACGCAAGTCTCTGGAGCTGGCAGTGCAGCAATGACCGGGTGAAAGTGTCTGTAAAGCACCTGTGTTGCCTTCCACAGGAGTGACGTAGGAGCCGTAGGCTGTGCTGGTTGCCGCAGCATTCTTGGCGAGCACACGTACTTTTGCCCTGGGAGTGCCGAAACAAGCACTGACTTCACAGCTTGTCGCACATTAAGTCATGCCCATTGTCTGGGACTTAAGGTCCATACATTTACAGACGAATACAGCACATGGACATGCATATTAGAGAGGGCCTGAGCAGAAGCCCTGAACAAATGACCGTCCATGCATTGAAACATATACTGTGATTCTTGCACTGCATGGAATAAGTGGCTTTGGCATGCAATTAAGAAGTGGCGCTTGGTGCACCTGGAAAGGATGAGCTGCAAGATGACTTGCTCTGCTGTTGGGTTGTCAGCATCAGTGACCAGAATGGCGTCCCTGAGGCCCTCATCTTCGGGCTCGGTACTGATTATGTCAGAATCATCTGACATGCCACCATCCACAGGCATCCTCTCCCCTTCCCCATACCACTTGCGCAGCTTTGGCCCAGCTGCAAATCAAAGGAACATGAGAAGTCTGCACTGACATGCACATCATCATGTTATGACGAGACTTGCATCCATAGATGCCTTGACGCAACATGAACCTTTACCAGCCTGCATCTAAATCTACAGGATTTTGCTTGCCACATACAGTTCCCAGGTGCACATTTCAAAAGCACGAGCTGTTGAGCAGCTGTCAAGCAAGCTGTTTGGCAAGTGCATTTCTCACACACCTGTAATGTAGTCCAGCAGCTCATCTCCAAAACCTTTGGCTTTGACAGATTTTCGCCGATATGACGTGCCGAGTAAGGGGAGACTGGGAGCATTGTGGGTGGGTGAGCATGCCGTGATCTGTCTTCGTGGCTCTTTCATACTCCTTCCAAAACTAGTGTCAAAGGAGAATGCATCTGCAGCTGGATGCAGTGGCAATGCCATCCACATCTTTAGGTGGATCCCTGTGCAGACCTCAGATCTAGTACAGCTATGTCGATGCTTTCAGTATTTTCACGCCCTTCGATTCAGATCGTCTGCACGCATTCCATCGTAATAACAACCAAATATATAATGAAAAGGAGGTGCGAGACCGATGTTATACGCAACTGTCGAAACAGAACTCGATCCCGGCCAAGTGCTTGCCGGTCACCTCACCTGTCCTTCAGGGTGACTAACAGGCCCACCTTCTTCTGGCTGCTGAATTGCAAAAGGGTTGGATCGCAGTGAATTGCACCAGCAACGTAAACTAGCAGAAAAGTCCCAAGCCGTCTGTTATTTCACATGTTCACAATTCTAGCACCTGCAGGTCCTGGTGAGCAAATATCTGCTAAGGGCGACATCTTAAGAGCTTGAAAGGATATTCATCGATGCGCTCATCCATGTGATAGGCATGCACCTGATGAATGTTACCATGTCCATAAGTTACTAGTACTAGTGATTTTGTGTGTTAGTTGTCAACAGGTTCAGCGTGCTTGACTTAGCACAGACAGACGTAATAATGCATGCATTAATACTCATATCAAGAGTGCGCACTCTTGCAGCTGCATCAACCCCAAAGTTGCCCCGCTGACCTTCCCGTCGATCACAAGATACTTCATGTTAAAAGGATCAAACCATCACATGCGCTCTGCAATCATGAAGGGGACCTAGAAGGTGACTGATGGCCCACAGTACCGCGCTGTGCTGGGGATCAACATCTCAGCCGAGCGCTTGACGCCCCGCCCAAACATCCGCTGCCGCACGAATTGCTGCGCCGACTCTGCAGCCACATAAAACACAACGCCTGTCAAAATCATCCAGAATCCTTTGCCAACGGTTCCCACTGGCCTCGGACATTCTGACCTTCAACCTCAAGAGCAGAGCTCCACTTTGAGCAAAAGTAATGTTTTGACATGCCGCTTCTGTGCCACCCCCTTCTAAACATGCATATTTATAGTGTACCAGAGAGTCAGTAGCCACAGCCCTGCGTGGACACACAATTGTGCTCGAGCAACTTGTTCTGTGCTCCAGATAGTTATTAGCCCAACAGCACTTCATGAAGCAATGTCCTCCTAGGGAAATGAAATGCTGCAGTGGAAGAGAACCTGGCATATATCTGCAGGAGCTCTTGTAGCGAATGAGAGGGAACAGCCGCACCTGAGGCTTTCTTGTCGGGCAGACTGGACAGTGGCTGCACCAGGAATGGCCCCAGTTTCTTGGGCTGTGCAGGGTCCCCTCGTGTTTTAGGCTTCCCGGCAGCTGCCGGCTGCTGTGGCCCTTCTTCAGTTTCCAAGTCTGCTGCACGCGCCTCCCTTTCCACCCCACAGAAACCTTGGTGTCAATTCCCGAAACCAAAACATTTCTTACACAGCTCACGTCTCTTCTCAAGGCCACCTGTCATATGTTTACTCCCATAAGCATGCCTAAACTCATTGACATGCATATGGTATGTCAGGCAAAACCAGGTCAGCATGCAACCGCGGACAAGCAGATCCATTGAATTGCCCACACATGAAGCCCAACAATGAAGACACTCTGAAAGACAAGGATTGAAGTGCTTTCCTGCAGAGACCAACAGAGTCAAAAAGGCAAAGCTACACCTTCGATGTCCCAACAGGAACCCGGCGCGCCAAGAGTTCGGTGTAATAAGATATCACAGTGTATCTCATAGACCCCTTCAAAAATCAGATCGGTAAACTTTCTGAAGCGCGCTGATCACCTGGAGCGCTTGACGGCCTCTATGACAGCTGCTGGCAGGAGATCGTCTTCTCCCTTCTCTTCCTCGACCTCTTCTTGATCCAACACCTCTTCGGCGGATGTTCTCCCAGGAGCGGTCTGCTGCGCTGCCAGCCTGGCATCTGCATAATCCCAGGCTGCCAGATCAGCAGGCAAGACATAGCAAGATCACGGCCAAGCAGCGAGATATCCAGTAGGAAGCACCACACCCACATACTTGGACTTTGTTGATGGGCATTGGCATGATGCTTGCACTAGTGCTGGTACTTTTGGTCATGGGACATCCTTCACAGGGCATGGGCGATGCATGCGCACCGCGGTCGGCTTCGGCAAGCGCAGCGCGCTTGCGGCCCTTCTCCTTGGCGAGCCGCTTCTGGTGCGCTGCCATTTCCCGCTCCTCCCGACGCGCCGCGGCCGCGCCCGCGCGCCCGGCCGCCATTGACACCTGATAGGAAACCCTCGCCTCAGCCAGAACCAGCATTGCACAGTGGGTGGAGCCTTCCATTAGGGTTCATCCACTTTGTGTCTTGTAGAATTATTTACCCTTCATCGACCCAAAACCCTAAATCCAACATTGCACTCCCCGTAAAAATAATTACTATGAAGGCCCCTTTTATGAACCCTAAACCCTAATAAAACCTAACACTCTACACCCTAAGCTTAAGTAGATGAAGAACAAGGTCGGGGGTGGAAGCTGCGATGACACTTACACCTGGCAACGCATCCATGCTGCTCTGATCACCTACAATGTCAACGCTCATCGCATGTCCAAGAGTGGACAGCACTAGTCGCCAAGGGCCATTGACAGGGAAATCTGCCCCGGAGCCAGACACAATCCAAGCAGCGATAATGCTGCCATCGAACTGTCATTGGCATGTGTTGCCCAGGTGTTGAGAGGCATGACATCACGATATTATCTTGGCACGGGTGCCCAGCTGCGAGAGGCATTGTAAAATAATGCCTTCCACACATGGACAACCATGCAAAGGTGACATCACGATATCCTCTTTCATTCTACCACGCCCTAACAGAGTCACAAACGTGTTGCATGCTGCGCCAGCCACTGCCGTTCTTCTCTACCGGCAACATCACAAGATTCTGCAGTGCAGTGCAATTGCAGTTGTGCCCTCCATTGTTTCTTGCTCTTGACTGTAAGGAATGTACGGTAGTTGAAAGGATGTCTTCTGATTGCGTTTTGCAGAAATTCTGCTCGGAAACAGGCTTTGAGGCTTGTGGGCGCAACTTCCAAAAATGCATGTAAAGGCCTCTGACAGAATCTAGTGTGTAGAAACGCAGCACACCTCCTCAGGACCCTCATCCTCATCGTCCTGCTCTCCTGCCTCTACTCGAGGTGCTTCTTCTGCCTCTGCTGCGAGCTTGGCTGCAGATCCTTGTCTGTCCGTCTCTTCTGGTGCATTTCGAAAATCTGCATTGCTTTCCAATGCCTCTGCGCCCCCTGATGCCCCTCTTGCAACTGCTGCACTGCCTTCTCCAACATCCTGCTCTGCTGACTTGCTGGCATCCGCAGCACCTCCTTTCCTTCTCTTTCGGGGCTGCACCTTATCCTGCTGCTCCTCTTTGTCATCTTTTGGTGCGCCTGCACGAGACTTGCCACTCGCTGCTTTGCCCTTGGTATTGGCTGTCTTGGCCTGCTTAGACGTGGCTCGAGTCTCTGGTAAGTCAGACCCAGCGGTGTCAAGAACTGGCTCCTGCTGCACATCGGCGTCGCTGAATTGAATCTTGTTGTCCGCTGCGTTCTTTCTAGTGGCTTTTGCAGTCCGGGGCTCTGTCCTCTTGGATGCCTTGGTGACTATAGCCTTTGCAGGCACTTCATTTGGGCCTTTCCTATTTGTGGAGACAATTGTCGGCTCAGTTGGATCTGAATGGTTTTCTTGCTCTGCAGCCTGATGCCTAGTCCGCATTTCAGCAGCGCACAGTCAACGAGTTTATGTTGATCTTGCGCGATGGCACTATCGCTGCACTCCTTTTCTATCTGTCACAAGCCGTCCAGTGAAGCAAATATTGAAAGGGTGATAAGGATTTTCTTGGAAAAATTCTGGTAGTGTGCAACAAACTGCCGGTAGGCGCACCGGCAGAACGATCAGTAAGCTGGCGTTCCCTTCTCATCGTCTATTTCTGCCCCAAGGACCAACGCATTTCCACTCAAAATTAACGATCTTGATACTCTCACGGAGACTTTCACACATTTCTCTCGCTGCAAGCTTTACAGGTGCGATCCAGAAGGCGATCGGGAAATCGTCTCGCTTTGCCCATCTTGTTTACATAGTGCTGGCGGACTATCGGAAACGCTAGATCTGCGCAAACAACACCCCAATACTGGGTCAAAAAAGCTTGCGATCAGATAGCTATGGTTTCTGGGAATCTTTACCACACACATATAGCATCTGAAGTCTGTCTGAGCCGGTTTCTTCTTGTCGGCGTCCGGGATGTCACTACCGCTAAGTGGACAATTTGTCGTACAGGCGCTCGTACTCGCGGAGGGTAAACTAGGTCAGCATTGTTGTTGGAAATACTAGACTCACCTACTTAAGGAGTAGCACTTGCGGCCGAAAGCGTGCAGGGCACGGCATCACTTGCCCAGCAGGACAGTGCCGCAGCCGTGTTGCACCGGGCCTTCCTGTAGCTGGTAAGATCCCATAAGGAAAAAGTCGGCAATTCATCCCGTAACATATACATCGTAGCTGATGGCCTCAGGGCTGGCTGAGCGGGCCCTGCCGAGAAGGATCATCCCGTCTCGGCACAGCTCTTGATTGCTCAGGCAGTCCCTACGAATCCTAACAAATATGATTGTATTCATATATAATTATTCTTAGAGATCAGTGCCTCATCCGTAAGCTAGTCGTGTCTCGTTGCCGGCGCCACTCGCTTGTGCCTTGACGTTGTGTTGGACCCTGGCAAAGTTGCCACAGCAAATAAGTAGCCTGTTGTTGTTCTGACACTGACATTTCTTATTTCTGTGGGCAGGTGACATGGCACGCATGCTCTTTGGAGTGCTGGCAGCCGTAGCAGTACTAGCCCTTTGCAGACAAGCACAAGCGGTGAGTGCCAAGCCTTGATGTGTGATGCATGGTGGACTTGGGACACACTAGAATTCTATATCAACAGTACTGTTTTGGATCCAGGATGGCTGTTGTACAGTCAACGACTGATGACTGATGAAAAGTCATTCTCCCTCTGCTTCTGCGGGTGTCAGCAACTGGGTGACGAGCTAAGGGATAGGGGCGTGTTCCTCTAAGAAAGGTGGTGTGAGCAGGGATTAGGGCCCCAAGGCCAGTGTCTGCACAGCTGACTCTCTGTGGCAATGTCTTGTGCAGCAAACTGCGGGGCCCTGGAATGAGAACTCTCTGGTGGGCGTGCCATCAGAGGTCAAGACCGGAGAGCAGTACGGCGCAGGACAGAAGGTCAATGTGTGCAAATTTCCCCTGGGCTCTGTTAATCCCTGGGAGGTATGCCCTAATCCCCTAATGCCCTGAGTACCGGGTTAAGAGATGGAATGAGATTAATAAGACTGCACACTGCCAGGGGACAGCATGGGTGGCACTTCAAAATCTTCTGCCTCTACCTTACTCCAAGAGAATTAACAAGATGACGAAAATGCAAACAGACAGAAAGGGCTTGTGGGGTCTATAACAGATGACTGCCAGTCTCCTTTCATGCAAGCATGTCTTGTTGCTTAATGGTCCCTGCTACTCAAATGCATTTGTTTCATTTCATGCAACTTCAGTGTTTTCCAGAACAGTGCCAGCAATTGGATTGATGAAATAGAAAGATTTGCACCTCATGGACATACTTTACTTTCATAGAGTTCTAACATTCACAAAGTTTCTGTGAGGACATCATAATATGAAAGCACCGAGAAATGCAGAGACAGAATGGGTCAGGTGGAAGATGGCTGGCGCAGAACCTTCCAGAGCCTAGGGGACATCAATCTGAGCTGGACCTGAGAACAGGACTCGTGTGTTTTTGCCAACAGCTGAAGCCGGAGATCCAGTACTTGCCAGTGAGTGCAGAGCTCTTCCTGGCTACTGCCGGCCGCGGTTCCTTCATTGCTCCTGCTGTCGGATTTCTGCATTACGGACCCTCCTGCTACCTGTACGACCATGTCTGCAACTTCAACTACCAAGGTAAATCTCCCAGTGTCAGTACAGAGCACTGCACTGCACTGCACCACTCATAGTGCAGTACAAAGAAGCTCACAACCCCTGCTCTTTGAATGGGCATGTCTTCAAATTCTTCAATTATTTAGGAAAGCAATATACGGTAGTGTGGTTGAAAAGCATGTTTCAGCTTTCCTTACTGGATATGTTGAGAGGCCTGCTGTGCCTGCTGCTGCGAGCCATGCAACCTGCATGGAAACTGCCAGACATAATGCAACATGGTCAGCTACAAATAATATCATAACGATAGCAAGATTTAAGTAGTATGTTTGCTTCTTGTCCTGCAGAGCCATGCAACCTGCGCGGCACCTGCCAGACAAACAACACATGCTTCTGCACCAACGGCTTCAAGACGTGCAGCCCAAATGATGGCACCATGACGTCCGCGACCGCCGGTTGCGAAACGGACATCTACACCGACACAAACAACTGCGGCGACTGCGGTGTGGTGCGTTGTCTCCCCTTCTGTGCCACTTGGGCTCTCCAGCTTGCTGCATGCAGCACTAGAAGTGGTTCATTTCCGAGAGGACAATTACTATCTACAAGCAAGAGAAAATTATGCACATAATCACAGTGGCAGCGGGCTATTGTGCACAGTAGTGCTTTGTCTCCCTTTCTCTGCCACTTAGACTCTCCAGCTCGCTGCATGCAGCACTAGAAGGGGTTCATTGCCGTGCGGACACTTACAATTTGTAAGCAAGAGAGCAATCTGCGCACTAGCCCACAGCGGTAGTGGGCCATTGCGCGCAATAGTTTTGTGCCTTGATCGGCTGCATGGATGTCTGATGTTTGATGTTTGAAGTGGCTGTAGAGATGCAGAGACTGCAAGGGCCCCTGACCAGGCAGATAAGTTTGGCGGCTGCTTTGAACCCAACAATCTATTCACTGCAGAGCATTGTGGTGTTCATTGCTAACAGTCAGCAAATCCACCGGGACTGCCCTCAAATATGCTGAACACCTGTTGTGTGGCGCCTTCTTTAATGCCAATGATGCCGCTAGGGGCCGGTCCTTGTTGGTAACCTTTACTGAACATTACTAAAGTGGCCTGAGTAACTGTGCCTGGGCTGTCTGCAGGTGTGCCCGACCGGGCAGATCTGCGACGGTGGCTCATGCTTCAACCCCACCACATCGCCGCCCCCACCCGCGACGACCCCCCCACCACCACCGCCACCACCGGCCGCCGCCCTCAACGGTATCAATAATGCCGGTGCCGGTGCGTCTCCCTTTCCCTCTCACATACTTTGCCTTTGTTTTGATTTGTGGATCAAGGGTCAGCTGCCTGCATTATTGTACCCAAAGGACTGCCAGATGTCATGATCTTGTTTGACACTCCACACAGTATCTGAAAACCTTGTCTTACACAGAAAGTGACAGCAGGTCCTGACTGTTAGGCACCTTTGATAGCGACAAGGTTGGTTCCAGATAGGCCATTGCATGCAGACGTCACTATGGCCATCTAGTAATAAACAAGCATGCTCGCAGGTGTGGGGGCTGCAAGCACTGAGAGTATTCCCGGCTCCGATGACATCAGCGGGGGCGGCACCGGTGTGGTGACATCATCATCGGAAGCTGCAAAGAAGGCAAAGAACGCGGCAGCAAAGAATGCTGCAGCCAAGAACGCTGCAGCCAAGAGGGCAGCAAAGGCAACAGGCTCAGGACAAGTCAACCCGGCAGCCACAATTACCACAGCTGGACGGCGACTGCTTGAGGTTCCCAGCCTCTGAAATTGCCCCGCTTCATTTTCCCAGAGTGTTCAAGGTCCCTGATGTAGACTGGCAATGCTCCAGGATGCTAGCATGGTGCTGGATATGGTGGGCTGCAGATCCAAACATCACAGTCCAGTGTTGGGGTCTTGACACCATAGAACCAAGATGTAGAACCAAGAAATGATGTCCTGGGCAAAAGGCGCTCAGGCATGGAAGTTTTGGGGAGGGCCGAGAACATGGTGGCCTCAGGGAATGGCATGCATGCAAAGGGAATTAATGGTGTCTTGAATGATGCTCTGATCTGAGGTGCTGTCAGACCCCCAGCTTTGGCCTGAGTGGATAAGGATGTGAGGGGATAAGCTTTCTGGCAGAGAGCGTTGCTTGCAGCACCTCAGGGGTCCAGCACTGTGCTTGGGGGAAGCTCAGTAGCATGATCTTGCACGAGGAAATTTGCAAACTAAGATATTCTTAGGGGCCCTAGGCAACGTGCTGCACCTGAAAGCCATCAATGATAGGGAATTGACACAGGTGCCTTTGTCTGACTAGACATGACTAGATGGCCTCAAATCCTATGAAGGACCACTTCCCGCAGTGCCGTTTATTGCATAGTCATCAAGAACTTCGAAGTTCAACATGTTGTGAAATACTGAGCGCACATGAGCGGAAGGCAGGTTGAAGTGCTGGGGATGTGTGGTGTCATACCCATATGATGATCATCCCTGAATCCTCCACATAGCTTGCAGGCGGAAAGACATTGAAAAACAAGCATGCCTGCTGCAATTTGCAAGCAAGCGCCTTTGCAGCTGTGGTTCATTGTACAATGTAAGTCAAGACATGGATGTGTCAAGGGATTTTGCTGTGCTATATGCTTTGATTATTTGCCTGATATGCTTTCAGGGATGTGCGGTTTGCTTGCCTCAGTGCACTCCAATTATGTTGATGTAATTCAATTTGTGTGTGACCTTCATATTGCTGAGGAGTGCACCATTAATCTGGCATGGCAAGGGTGTGATGAAGCCTAACACACCTGCTACCTGTACAATTGTGCAGCTACTGGCCTTTTGGATGGCAGCCTGAATGTTCAGATGAGCAATGCATGCGAGTTGCTCATACACCACACTCTGAGCTGACACCTCCACTTTGCCCAGCTGAATGCAGATGCCTTGAAAGACTGATGCATGCATAAGTAAACAATCCCCAATCACTACTACTAATGGTGCATGCATGTCATCCGGGACAGTACTGTGGGTGCAGGAGTGATGTCAAACATGCATGCCTCTGGGGATGATTCAACTCCTCCAAGGACTTGCATCAGCAGCGGTGCATCAAGATGCTTGCATGCAGAAAATTGTCATGGAGCAATACCGGAGAATAACAGGAACAGCTGACAGCACAAACCCCTGCTGATTCACTGATGTAATCAATACTCTGTGTCCATGCAAGCTCCCTGAAGCACACTCGCTGACAACATTTTTAAAAAGAGGAACTACTAAACGCGGTCAAAGTCGAGGGCACATGCTTTGTCTCACACCAGTCGCCACCATGCAAGACATGCTGAAGGCCTCGAAGAGACCCAGCAGTCCCCAAGACAGACAACTGAGAAAGCAAAAGCAGATGTGTCTCTCAATCCCCCAAATGACATCCCCGTCACAGCACTAAGAAATGTAAAATTGCAAGCTCCTGCAAGATCCCCCTCTGTTGAGCACCACCAATGAAGGCGACATCTTGGGCCAGAACTGCAGTGCCCAGGAGATAAAGTTCTGGGTCTTGACATGGAGCGCTGCCTCACAGCATCTACTGAATTTCTAAGCTTAAGCTCATCAGGCCTACGGTATATACTTCTTCAAGGGAAATCCATGCAACACTACACAACACAACACTCAGCTCAACGGATTCACGTTGCCAGCAGCAGTCGCTTCAGTGTCCCTCAAAAGTGTCCTACATAGCAGAAATACAGACACCAGAAACATAGCACTGCAATTGTTCCACGCGTGCACAGTGCACGGGTCATCACATCAACTTACTTCAATCCTTACAGGCCATTCTCTGTGCATCTCAAAAGGCATCAAGCGGCACATTGTGCTCTGTGATACGCGCATGCGAGGCTTGTCGAAGCCTTAAGCAGCGTCCTTATGGGAAGATCACGAGAGGCATCGTTTGGCCGGGCAACTTCGAACCTTCTCCTATCCTCGAACAACATGGAACTACATCCACACAGGCCAGATGGTGCATCGAAGCTGGTCCCGAAACATTTGATGGAACTTGCTTCAAGTTATCAAGGCAAAGATCATCTCCAGGACGACCCGCGCTTTCATTGAGCTTGACAGAGGCAACAGCTCATAGCAAATGCCCCACTCTTGCAGAGATGGCAACACTGAAGATATACAGGGTCTGCGGAGGACTAACAACCCCTCAGAAGCCTCCCAATGTACGTTCTTGATAGAGGATGGACAACAGACGCATGTGTCATGCATACATGCGTACGACGATGAAAGAAGATATAATATGCACCCTACTAGTACTGGGCTTCAGGTAAATAAGCCATAAGAACTAGTACAAAGTCCCCCCCACCAAGGACTATATGGTAATGATCGCCAAAGCGTTTCCCGGATCTACAAAAGTCCCGGCAGAACTTGATGCACGACCAAGACGCCAGATAAACCGGGCTAATGGGTTGTAAAGAACCAAAGGAATACCCAACAATACCCAATACCATACCCAACAACAAAAAATTATGAAGCCCCACAACCAGCCAGCTGCATACTCTGCCCCGGAACAGATTTAGAGCTCGATAAAAACGGTATACAAATGTTTCTTGTGAGCTTACACAAGCTTCAAACATCAACAGCCCTTACAGGCGTCATAAGATGGCAGGACAGCAGGACGCAGTGTTCTTCTCAGAATTGCAATCATGCTGTCTCACAGGAGCAAAAGTTTTTGCCCCATTGTGTGTTGACCTCTGGCCATCATGCGCACCCCACTATAAACAAGGGGAGTTCGCAGCCTCTTGTCTGCACTCCCACCTTTGGTAAAATCCCTTGCTCCAGCAGCCAAACGTGTCAAACCCCCGGTGACAAGAAACGTCCCAGATCGCAAAAGGGCCTCTCTCTGATCCTTTGATTCGACTCATTGCCTTTTTCCATGCTGTTGTGAACAGCCTCTCTCATTGGCAAACACGTGCATCTGGCCTCATGATCTGCTTAGTCATAAATTGATAGTCATCCAGCAGACCAGACCCTGTCAGTGCCAACTTACTTTGTGGCTGTCCTGGAAACCCACTCCAGTTGAGAAGGGTGCTACGTGGTCTTCTCTCCGGGCTTAACCAAGCCTTTCACATTTGACAAACCTGACCAGTTCTTGTCGAGGTGGTTTTCGTACACCCTCTCATGCAGGGGAATTGAAGACTGGATTAGGGCTCCACCAGGATCTGCGCAGCCGGTGGGCAACTGACTCCGTGCAGCGTCAGCTTCTGGTGGGCGCCCAGGAGGCCCCCCCCTGTGAATCCACCCTTGCGGGCGGCCGGGTGTATGCTCCGAACTGAGTCCGCCACCTGCGCGCATGTGCACATGCCACATCAGCACATGCACTACCTGCCAGCCTGACGTTCCAAGCGCTTCAAGCATCTGACGAGGACTCGCCACCTCTCTGCTCTCCTCCTCACTGAGTGCCAACAACTCCGGTGGCGTGTTCATCAGGGTGTTGGCCATGCAAGTACAATCATCGTGAAGAGCTGAAGCCATGGCCCCTGTGATCAAATGAGGAAATCCAAGGCTGTATTCTACTCCTCCAAGATGTGAAGGCGACAGCTGTCGCGGGCTGCACGTCAAAAAAGAGAACAAGGAAATGTTTCTCTCACCGCGCCGGGGGCGCCACCGCCGCCGCGCAAGCCGAGTGCGAGGGACTTGCGCGCGCCACCCGCGCTGTGCACGCTGCCCGCGCTGTGAACGCTGGGCTCCTCCTCGGAGACGCTCGGCAGCGGCGAAGCCGGCGGGTTGTCGGCCGCCGCGGCCGCGGCCGCGAGCGGCGTGTCGGCGCTGTCGGCTGAGCCGGCGCCCAGCAGTGGGGACCCCTCGGTCATGCTGGGAGGACTGCTGGATGACCACGCCGACAACACTGCTGCCACCGGTGCCGTGAACGCATGTGTCAGGACTGCATACCGCAAACACACAACCACTCAGCTACTGCTTATATTTTGGGTCGTTCCTGACGGGAAACACACAAGGAAGACTAACAGAGAGCATGTAAATATACGCCTTATCTGACCCTTCAAACAAGCAGAGGAACAATCAAATGCAGCTATATTGATAGGGGGCGTATAAAGATAGCTGCATGTAATTGTCCCCCTGCTTCCGGGTTAGTATGCTTGCATCCCACTGAGCAGCAGATCAGCGTTTCAAGATCGGCCGAAGAAAAGGCGTTGAGCTATACAGGGAGGGGGAGCAACATCAGTGATTTTATGTGGAGCAGGAAAATGGGTCTCACCATTGTCGGAGGGCGAAGCGCGCAGCATGTCGAGGGCAGCAGAGCTGCCACGCTGGGCGCCACGATAACTGGGATCCCGCGATGAGCTGGCAGATGCTGAGTCAGCCGGTGACTCATCCCATGGATTCAGCCCCGCTGCCTGCACCTGCAGGAACAGCACCATTTTAACACTTGTATAAAGCAATCCTTGCCCCGACAAGCCGCAAGCATCTTGGCAGACAGCTACCCCTGATAAAGCGACTCCACGTCATTCACCTGGACAACCTTTCCAACACTGAACCTGAGGCCGCTCCCTCAAATTTTCATGCAGTCCTTTTGTTGGCGCTGCATTCCTAGAAATCTGATCGCCTCAGGCGCCTCTTCAGATGGGGTGACAGAACCATGCAGAATCAATCCGAGGACAATTTTAGTCCAATTGGTTATCTGCCCTGAGCTTACTGCTGTGTGATGTGGGACAGCCAACCTGCGAGCTTGCAAAGGGATTTGTGAAGGAGGGCCGCGGCGGCGCCGGGTCTGGCATCGGCATTGGCAATGGGCTGGCCGCCATCAGCGCCTTTGGAGAGCTTGCCGCTTGTGCGCGCAGCACTCTTGTGCTTTTGCTCCTACGCAACAAGAAGCAGCAACCCGTCAGCTGCAAACTCAACACGTCTCTGCAATTTAGCAACTTGGGACACCAGACCTTCACCCCTGGAAATCATTAGAAAGTTTCCTATAAAGACATTATACAGGCACGGTCAGCTTGCAAGACGCATCGGCGCCCTGAGTGCCCATCATACTATGAAGCCAATGGAGAAAGCCAATAGCAGGAAAACCCCCCGTTTTCAAACATTTCAAACATCAACCAGTGTTTGCTGATCTGCATGGGCGCTGTGCAGCTTCTGATCATGCTTAACCAGTTGATGCAGGAGGTCCTGCTGAGCATTCGGCTCTCACACCCAGCACCAAAAGACAGGTTAAAATTACACTCTAGAAACAGGGAAAAGGTGCACAGGGAGCCCACCTGGAAGGGAGGAGCGTTCGCTGGTCGCCCAGCACGCTGTAGAGGTCCTTGGGCACGGATCGCATGCGCGAGATGCCGCCGCGAACGCGGCCCTCGCGGCCGTCGCGGCCACCCGCGCGGCCGCCGCCGTGCTGGCGGCCGTCCAGTGTGTCGGTGGACGCCTCGCTGCGCATGGGAGAGTCCAGCAGCGGGCTGTCGTCTGGCGGGCTCCCTGATAGGCTGTCCCTACTTGGGTACGCCTGAACGCAAGCACAGCTCCTGTTCAGAAAATGCTCGCTTTTGGCGGGCCTCCTCAAAGGCTGTCCCTGCTCCAGAAGGGCCTCATTGAACGGAAGCACAGCTCTTGGTCACAGGAGCTTGCTTCAATTAGCTGGTGAGTCCTCTGCTACACTGCCCGCCATGGTCTCCTGACTTGGGGAAAAATGAGTGTCTTTGTAGTCGTACATGTTAACATTGATCGGGCTCTGAAAATTACTCAATTTCTCGGCATTTTTCCTGGTGATTGCAGATGGCAACTCCTGGATTTGACAGCATGCGCAGTGCTATCTAGGTGGCAGCATATTTCCTGAAGCTTTGCCCTCGCTCATCACAGGATCCCGGAGCTTCCACAGGACATCTTGTTGGGAATGAGAGAAATGAGGGGAGGAAAGCAACCGATGTGACAAGCACACCTTGCGAATGGGCCGCAGGAGGTCGTTGCTGGGATTGCTGGGCAACTCCCTGAAGGGCCGCAGCATGCCGCTGGCCGACAGCGCCCGCGCATTCATTGCCGCATCCGAATTCCCCGGGATCGTCAGCGCCGCATGCCGCGCCGCATGCGCATCCACAGCCGACGAGCTGCTCGCTCGGGCCAACGCCTGCACAAGATCAATCAACACTTCAAGCTCTTACATTGCAATTGTACTGATGTGTCCCTGATGTGTTCAGACACCCGCCCTTTTCAACGGCACCAACTCATCCCTTGCCAAGTCCCACTCCCTCCTCAACATGTTGAAGCCACTCAAATTCAACTTCTGTCTCAACAAGCCCCTAAACGTGACTACTCTTTTCAGGAAATTCTTTTTACGGCAATCAAGCATGGTTGTTGAGATGGCACGCCAGGTGCGGCATCTGGGTGTACACATTGTCGCACCTTCCTAGGCGCCTTTGACAAAGGGGAGTCCAGGGCTGCCCAGGACGCCTGATATGACATGAAGGGGGACGGCGGGCCAGAAGGAGGTGCATTCCAGGAAGATTTTGCGGCTGCAAGTTTTGGCGATGGTGGCGGCGTGCCCATTTCTCGGAACTGCGCCTGCCTCGATGGAGACCTGGCGTTCACAGAAGAGCTGTCATGCCCTCTGGAACATCATTTGACAATTGTAGACCATAAACGAAGGACGCAAACACAAACGTGGTGGCAGCAGAGACACAGCGAGCTGCAGATGGTGGTCCAAAACACCCTGAAGCAGTAGGTAACGGTGCGGATCGGATTGAGAGGAGGTGTGCACCTGGAGTACGCCTGTAATGAGCTAAGGGACGCGGTGGCAGGCAGATTGTCACGCGAAGGGTGCCTGGGCAGGCCAGATCGGGCAGGCCGCAGCCCCTCGGCCGCGCTGACACCGCTCGGCCCGGCCGCGGCCGACAGGAAGCCGCCGTCGGCCGCAGCCGCCCCGCCGTAGCCAGTGGCCGGCACTTCGGGCCCCCCGTTGTTGGATCCCCCACGGGGCACGGTCGTTTCGCGCGAGAGCGCGTCAGCGGTCCCCCCGGGGGCCGCCGCCGACGGCGCGCCGCCGCCCCCGGCCGCGGGGGTCGCGGCGCCGTTGGCCGTCCCGGCCGGCGCGGAGCCGCCGCCGTCGCTGGAGGAGGGCGCGCCGTCGTAGACGCTCGAAGGCACGATGGTGTTCCGCGAGAGCGCGCGGCGGAGCGCGGCGGCGCCGTCGGCGCCGCTCGGGGCCGGGCCGGCGCCCGGCGGCGCGGGCGCGTCGTCCCTGTCGAGGTCCTCGAACCGCACGTGGCTGCCGCCGCGGCCGCTCGCATTCGTCGAGTCCAGCCTCTCCTGCAGAGCCCCGATTCTTCAGTTTGGAGGTCCACCGCAACATAAGAAATCTAACTCCGCTGTATCACTCAAGGCCCCATATGAACTCCTGGAGTAGCTCGTGGTCCAACAAGCACTCCAGCTGTGCCGCATCGGGCCGTCTTAAGCCGCCCCCGCCTGCCAATGTTCAAGTCAGAGCACTTGTGAGAAGGCACAGACAATGCCCACTTTTGACGTCAGAGTATTTCGGTCATTTTTGCTGCGTGGTACAGGGGCACACCAGCTCCAGGTGGCGGAAGAAGTTCTGGTAGGGGAGCGAGGACAGCGCATCGCGGTCGGCCTTCGCCTCCACCGAGTTGGCGGCCGCATTCGTCAGTTGGGCGCGCGCTGCCTTCTTGGGCGGGGCCTTCGGCGGCATTGCCGTGGCTGGCGGTGGCGTCAGCATAATTACTACTGCCGCCACATCGTCCACCATGATCTGCACAGACACCACGTCAGCATGGTCTGAAGGGCGCAAACTTGTTACAAGCCTCATAGAATAGAAAGCATCAAAGCGCCGGCTTTATGCAGAGGAGCAAAAGCACTTGAATAAACGGCAAACTAAGTTTGCGCAATATGAGGCAGCAGCTGTTGGGGGCTGCTGTGCGCTAGAAATAAGCAGCTAGACACAACCTTACCTGACGGCTCTGAACAGATGCAACACCAAGCACTTTAGATCCCCAAAGCCGGTGCTGAACCGCTATGAGATTGCTGAGGGTCTCTTTATGTTCCGGCAGAGTCTACACATCAGAACGAGGCTAGGGAGACAAAATCCCCAAACTCATAAAACTCAGGAGCTTACTGAAACCTGAAACGCCAGAAAAGAGATAAGTTTGCACCTCAGGTTGTAACAGCTTCCAGCGCTCCTGCGCCTCGAGGGTGAGTGCATCGGAGGCGCTCCAGCCGGTCCAGGGCCGCTTGCGCCACCTCTGCACGAAGTGCGCCACCTCCTGACAGGTCATCACCTCCCACACCCCATCCGTGGCCAGCACCTGAACAGAGAGAATACACCCGTGTCAGAATCCACCCCTCCTTAAATCCACCCCCGTCTTGCTCCTCCTTCCTACCATCACGCTGGTGCTCCTATGTTGCCTGTCCTAGCATTCATCTGGCATGACCACATATGGCTACGAGCCTGTGGTCATGCTCAGGCCACAGGCATGACATGGTACATGCAAGTTGCCGGCAAAGGCTTGCTGCTGCACTGCTTTGAAAAGGGGCCCATCGGTGTGCGCAGCCAGCATCCAGTGTGGAATGTCATCAGCCCGGCACATCTGCAAGGTGCGGGAGAATGTCCACGGCTAGAAGGCACCACAAATAGCCCTGATACCAAGTCTGCCAGCATGGGTCCTTGGTGGTGGGTGTTGTCTCAAGAGGAAGAGGACAACCGGAAACTCACCACAAACTGGTCATGGGATGTGAGGCGCCGATGTGAGCAGGTCGGGACAGGGGAGACGCCCAGGCTGTGGGCCAGCAAGTCCCCGAGGGAGCGACTCATGGCGAGGCCTGGTGAGAGGCCATCGGGCCCAAACACGCGCTTCGGACCCACAAAGGCACCCTCGCGATTGCGCATCGACTGCACCAAACCACCGGCCTTCTCGATCCGCCGCTTCTCCTGTTCCGAGCACAATCCTGATCAGACTCATAATTCTGTAGCCAAAGCAGGCCTGCACACTCGTGAGGCCGGCACTCGGGAAAGCCATTTGCGCATCCCGGCAAAACCGTGCCAGTGGCCTTGATCTCAATCCGCCGCCACTCCTGGACTGAGCATATTCCTTATCGGGCTCAAGCTTCTGTAGCAAGCTAGGACCCGCCAAAGCAGACCTCCTGATTCATAAGGCTGGCACTCACAAGAAGCCCGCCCCTTGTGCGCAGGGGCCTGAATTGATCACCTCGGGGTCTTCAGGCTTGTTGTCCTGCGTCAGGGGGATTCCCTGGATTCGCCCGAGGGGGTTAAGGCGGCCGAGCGCTGCGCGGGAGTCCCCGACGTTTGCCAGGAACAGCTGCCCGTCGTGCACGATCGCCATGCAGGCTGTTGTACCGCTGTAGTGCGCGTCGCAGCCGGCCAGCTCCGGCTTGCTTAGCGCGGCATGTGCCTGCGGTGCCACCTTTGGCTCTCAAGTAACCCTCAGTAACTCCTTAGTGATAGAGCAATGCCATGCAGGCTGTCCTGCCATTGTGATGCGCATTACCGCCTGCCATGTCTGACTTGCTCGGTCATGTATTCACCTGCATGGCCAGAATTGCTCTCTCACAGAGATACGTTCTGTCCGTCCTATGTGGCGTAAAGCATGTTTGTTCTCCCACAAGAGGGAGAGGGAGAAGGCCCACCGCTACACATGCGTCTGTGACGGCAGCCTTCCACTCCCGGTTGATTTTGTCGGGGTGGGTGCGCGTGTCGCTGGCCAGCTCTCGTGTTATCTCCCCCGCCGCAAACACCGCCGCTTTCCGCCCCCCAATGCCATGTCCGTCAAAGACCCCTGCGCCAGGAAAGTAGGAGACTCTTACTCCCTTGGACAGTGTAGTCGCCCTCCATCCCTGATCGACCAACTCAGGGCAGAGCCACTCTTATCCTTTCTAGGCATCTGCAGCCACTTAGAAATGCAATCCACCATGCACTGGCTGGCAGTTGTGCGCAGCCCACTGCAAATGCAGGCTGGCACCTTCATGTGCTTTCAAGCATCTGCAGTACTGCTGTGTTCTTTGTGGTCCCCCCTTCCCCTTCCCAAACCTTGCATCACATGCTGCACAACCTGGCATGTCTTGCGCAGCTCTTCGCCACGCTTCCACATTCACTCGGCGCAAGGTGGGGGCTGCACACAGGACTCACCCACAAAGACAGAGCCGGTGCTGCCGCCAAAATCGGTCTGTGTCACGGCTGTGTCCTGGCACTCGCCCTTGCCGGACTCCTCCATCCATTTTATTCGCTCGGCAGGGCTCAAAGTGCGCTCTGCATCGTCTGACAGCCAGTAGAAGCAGCATCGCACGCCAACCTCCACTTCCTGAACTGTCACCGGGTCGTGTGGGCCGTCCTCTGCTCCTGCGCACAGGCACCAACGCTCCTTGCTGGTGCTAAACTGAGTCACAACTGCTCAATCTCAAACAAGGGTGAAAGCTGGGCAAGATGCAGTCCGAGCGCCAGATACAACAGACAGGGCTGCCTCGCAGTTCATCAGGCATGATGCAACAAAGAAGGATATCCCAGGAACACGAGTGATCACAGTGCATGCATGCAACCAAGTGCAGCTCAAGGAGGATACTGTTGGAAGTGAACCAGTGTTGATGTCAGTGGGCTCCAGTACAGCCTCAGAGCCCTGAGAGCTCCAGTAACTAGGCTACAGAGAGATCGTCTGTCTTCTCAGAGTGCAGAAAGTATCCCTTATGTTGTCAGGAGGACAAGGCAATTGCAATCTAAACGGGTAAGCGTAACCCACCTGCCCCAAGACAGGAAGAAAGATTTCCCATTAAGTTGAAGTTCCTATGCGCAGGCCATCTCCACCTCGCAGCAGAGGCGCAGGATGGCTGCAAGAGTGCTGGAAATGTGCCGCAAGCTGGCTCAGATGTGTGGACTGTGTGCAGAGGGCGCTCCCACTGCAGCATTACTGCCACACCGACTGGTGATGCGCCAGCATGTGCACCAGCTGGGTACCTCGCTTATCACCACCTGCAGAAGCTTGCGCCTGTCAGCATCCAGCTGCTTGTGTGATATTTACCTCCAGCCTGCTCTCTTGGAGCCAAGCAAAGAATTCCATAGGAAGGGATTGAGAAGCTCAATAAGGCGAGTACGCTTTAGATGGTACTCTTTGTGGTCACCCACTCCTGTTCAATCACCTCAGAAAGGCTACTTTTGGGGCTAACTAGGGTTTGGAAAGTTCCCAAAACAAAGGACGCCCGACAGGGATGCCGCAACCACTGAACGAGCACTCCTTATGCCATGCATTGGAATAGCTTGAGAAACTGCAATGTCTCGGCATTCGAGCAAGAAGAATCCTTCGATGAAACCCGCACCCAAGTTCTTACAAGAAAAAGCAGCACGGTAGCTTCCTCACAATGCCAAACATACATCCTGTACATTTATCATCATATTTCCTGACCCATCGTGAGCTGGTGATGCTCCAATATGAAGCAAAGAACCCGACATCCCTGCCCCTCCCATCTACAGCGCTCTGCTGCTTTAACGACGCGATTTGAAGTGCGAGCTGCGCAGGTCTGGCGTTTGGCATATGCACTCGAAATAGCGCTCTGAGAACGAATACGACGAACACTGCATTAGGGTGTACGGAAAAACGGCCGACCGTGTTGCTTGCCTGCCCAAGCTAAATCTCGCCTTAAGCGCCTTCCTCAGAAACGTACCTTTCAACACAGCGCCGTGGACACCCTCCAAGTAGTAGCTTTTCTGACTTGGAAGCACTTAGCCACCTATGAATGATACCTTTGGAGGCAATAGCACACAAGTCCAGGGTTATACACTTTATTCCTGGTGAGACTCTTAGGTATACAATGAGCCCGGGCAGCTCATGCAAACAGTGACCCAGTGTATGTTGCTACAATTACCAACTTGCAAGGCGTACGCGAGTTCCAATCGGATTTCATCGGCCGAGACCTGCGCACAGTTGATCATGTGGCTTGTCACGGGGGTGTGACCATGCGGATGTCTCGGCTGGCGTTCCCTGCCCGGCGCGGTGCCAAAATTAGAGCCAAGAGAGACGTGCTCCTTTTGGTGCGGAGATCACCCAAGCTCTTGTTGACATCGTGGCCAGGTGAAGCCAGGCAAACAAATGCTACGGTGTGCCACGCGCGTTTGTTATCAGGTTGCAGCGCAGAGCAGGCCCTGCTACAGGTACTGCCGCAGAACTTTGGCATGTATTGAACGGATGAATAAGTCCAACTTTCACTTGAACGTCCGTCTGCCTACTTGATAGTTATGGATATTGTTGTAGACAAGCTCTGTTCTGGTGGTATGACCTTTTGTACTATATTGCAAGTCTGGCCTGAGAGATGATCTGGTTGCTGATGGGTGACAACACAGGGCAGACTTCTTCCGTCCTACATCGCTAGGGCGACGACCAAAGACGCATCTAAGTGGTGGGACAACAAGAAGATCACAGACTCTCGAAAGTCGTTCGCCAGGAAACAGAGTCCGAACCCTCAGCATGGCAGCAAACGTTTCTGAAACTAGCAAGAAAGTCGCTGTGGTCAGTGGTGGTGAGCATCAGCACCCGACACCGTTCCCACAAAGGACTCCTCTTTGCGAGACCAGCGACTTTGTTTAGATTTCTTCAGCAATCTGGGGTACCTGCTACCTGCTTGCAAGACCACACAGGGACCCAGCTTCAATAGGATGTGAGAGTCTTGACGCGTATCTGCCCACGTATTGCAGCTAATAAGGGTATTGGGTATGAGATTGCTCGGCAGCTAGCTCAAGCGGGCCTGCGCGTTGTGCTCACAGCTCGCAACAGTACGTCCTATCCAGAATTGTCCTGCGGCATCAAGACTTGTTGTGCGTCTGAGTGCACAGTGACTTCCTGTTCCTACCTTGATGTCAGGTGATGCATGCCTTCACCACAAAAGGCTCTAAGTTGATTGTGTGGTGTGGTGCAGAGGACTTAGGTACAGAGGCCGCAAAGAAGGTTTCAGAGAGTACAGGTGAGCAGCTGATGGCCAAGCTCATGATAGAAAGCCCATGTTAGTGACTGCGTCAGTATTTTCTGCACTGTTGGATGCAATGTACAGTTGGTGGCACAAACTTGGTGCAAAGGTGAGAGCAGCACTTAAGAGACACTCGGAGTGCTGTAGAACATAACAGATCCCTCTGGTGAGCTCTTTTGAAAAGGCGTTCTGACATGAAGTGTCATGGCATGCTGGGCAGGTACTAGCGATGTCATCTTCAGGCAGCTCGACATAGCGGACCCTGCGTCTGTCGATGAGTTTGGCAAATGGGCCGAACAAGATTTACAAACTGTGGACATCCTAGTCAACAATGCAGGTATGCTTCTGGAAGCAGCATTTTGACATTGAGAAATTGTCATAGGAGGGGGCTGGCAACAGCTCAAGGCATTCTTGGACTTGCCGGCTTGTGCGCGCAATCCTTCTAGCGGCTGGAGTGCTGCTGGGTGAACGATCAGATTTTGCACGCATGCATCCGTTCAAGCATACAAGTCAACATATTTGGCGCAGAGGAGAAACACACCAAGATTGCATTAGGGGCTGGCGTTTGGGGTTCGGGATCGGGGGTTAGTGGAGTGTCGACACACTTCATTGCCTCCCTCGCAACCCTCAGACAGCTAGTTTGCGCCATATCTCATGCATTTGAGAAATTGCATGCTCGCAAGCATTGCCTAGAAAAGGCAACTGAGCTGGCGCGAAAGAGGCTCGTGTGACAACTCAGCTGAACTCGCTGACCGGACCCTGAACCTTGCATGCATACGTGCAGGGGTTACTAAATATAATTACTATCAACATCATAACTATTAATATAACTTCTATTTGCTCTTATATTTAGGATCCCCTAACATGTGCAGGCATTGCCTACAAGGGCAACATTTTCGGCGCGGAGGAGGCGCGCAACACGATGGCGACCAATTTCTCCGGCACGCGCGCGGTCTGCGAGCGGCTGGAACGCCTCCTGCCGGAGGGCGGCCGCATCGTGAACGTGTGCTCGCTCGCGGGCAAGCTCAGCATCCTGCGCAGCCCGGAGCTCCGCACGCGCTTCGAGAAGGCGGCCAGCGCTGAGGACGTTGCCAAACTGAGCGAGGAGTTCCTGCAGGCTGTAGCCAATGGCAGGTGGGGCTCTGTTTAAAAATGAAGGAGTGAATGAAAGAATGAATGAATGAACGACGTGTTTCCAGCTGAGAAAGCCAGGTGCATTGGAGAGGTAAGCCTCACCCCCTTCATCAAAGGCTGTTTAGACATGTATAGTTCAAAAATGTCTTGCAGTAACACAGAAACTTAAAGTGGGGCTCTCCTTGTAGAGTCTAGGTCTTCTGCGTTTCCCAGAACACACGAAGGTCGCATGCAATTAATTTTTGGTCTTTCTGGCTGCCCGGACAGAACTTTTCAGGCCTTCCATATCGCTTCACTTCTTGAAGTCTTCATGGCCAAGAAGGACCATGCCCCTGCAGTATGGACATCAGAAAGCATTGAGAGAAGAGGCTCTTGGATGGCGCCGCCAATGGTAGTATGCTGTATAATGCGTGGTATTGGGTCGAGGATCTATCTCATTGCAATCCAAAAAAAATGAGAGGAAGGCTTGTTGTGGGCGCAGCTACCAGAAGGAGGGCTGGCCTGGAAGCATGTATGGCGTGAGCAAGCTGTGCGAGGCCACTTACAGCCGAGTGTTGGCAGAGCAGCTCAAACCGCGCGGTGTAGCTGTCTATGCCTGCTGCCCGGGGTGAGCGAGATTTGTCTCCACCTTCTTGTACTAATAACAAGATCTAGCCATGCATACGTTGCTGCTTACCTCTGACTGGGAGGAAGTTGCGTTGAGGACTGCTCATTCCCCATGGTCAAGGGGGGGAGCTCTTATCTATGATCAACATGCAGAAATTTCCATGAAATATTGAGAGGAGAATGCCTTCCCCCTCTCCCTAACAATTTGTAAAATGCACTGAAAACAATGGATGTGTCACGGTGAAGGACTGGGGTGCTTTCTGCAGGTATGTCGCCACCGACATGTCATCTTTCCGGGGGCATAAGACGACCGAGCAAGGGGCGGACACGCCCGTGTGGCTGGCCCTGCATGCGCCAGCTGGCGGCAGCGGCAAATTCTACAGTGACCGCGCGGAGCAGCCTTTTTAGGCTGCTCGCTTCCCAATGATCTACGCCATTAATTCATTTGATGTGCTCCTATCGGTGCTCTTGAGAGCCTTGATTGTCAGTGACTGCTGCTGCCCTTGGCATTGCCATTTGTTGCTAGGAGAGTGGAGCCTGAAATGTGCCACCAGTGGTCATGCCCAAGAACAGGGGTGGAAACATTTTGCCATGCAGTTCGCTCTGCACATGTCTGAGAGGCTGCTTGTTGCCGATGATCATGAATCCGTATCCTTTACTGTGAAATATGTGGTTTCCCCACTGGCTCAGCAACCTGAAGATGGCGCGGTACTGTCCGGGCGGGAATGACAATTGTGACAAGTGTGGCCCTTCATTGTAAATAACTTTGGTTTTTTCCCAAGAAATCTTAACTTTCTAATTCGCCTGAGGTGCTTTTCATATGAAGATCAGTCCTCATTGCAGAGAAGACTTGCAGAAGCATATATGCATGATATCCGGATGGGCCGAGCATCATCCATGGAGTAAGTCAGATTCTCCAAAGCGAATGGCGACCTGCTGATTCAGTGGCCGTGCAATCCCTTGAACTGTATATCGCTGGCACTCTTGTGTTCTACCTGCCTTGGAAAAGGAGAGAGACCAAAAAGACGAAAAACAAAACGAGGACCCAAGCGGAGTTGAACCACTGACCTATCGGACTGCAGCCGATTGCTCTACCACTGAGCTATAGGTCCTTAACTGTCGATTGAGCCGAATCTATACATTATATACGCGTTCAAGCGTCAGAAAACGCACAACAATTTTCTTGTCGAGGTAACCCAATGTGACTCTCTCTGCAATAGTTCTGCTGCCTACAGGAGTTTCCAAGTTACTTATCACTAAGATGTGCAGGTTTCATTAAGGACTCTTTACACGGACTAAGAGGATCTGGTTCCGACACCTGAATGCTTCGAGGGCTGTGAATGGCCATTGGACATTAAATAAGCTGCTATTACGCGTTGATGCAAAGATTTTAACACGTCAGGGTTCTCCCAGATTCCCACCTGCAAGTCTACCCAGAGAGCCGATCCAAGAACCATCCTCGGACAGCGCCATGCGAGTGTGGTCCTCCAGGTCTCTGCACCAGCTTGACCGAGTGGTTTAACTGGACACAATTATCGTGTGATCATTCCTGTCATCTTTAAACACAAATATGTGCACGTGCAGCTGTATAATTGATACTCCCTATCAATCGAAACCAAGGGAAAGCGAACTGTGACTGCAATACGTAAGTTCCTTGGTAGCTGTAGTAGATCGCATTGGAGATACTAGACAGGATGCCACTGTCCGCCAAGGATGAGGGCCTCATTCGCTTATTTATGACAGCAAGCTTCCACCAATGGGATCAGCTCCCCGCCCT
Organism: Coccomyxa sp. Obi; assembly: GCA_020887355.1. Lineage (NCBI taxonomy): Eukaryota > Viridiplantae > Chlorophyta > Trebouxiophyceae > Coccomyxaceae > Coccomyxa > Coccomyxa sp. Obi. The sequence goes on from AP024999.1 coordinate 204,048, forward strand.
TGGAAAAGTTTGCCTTGAAGCTGGCAGTTCTGCAGCGGAGCTGCGAGGATGCATTCGGCACATGAGCGTGTAAGTAACATCGAATATTCCACGAAGCAGATCGTAATGCATTGCATTGGTGACAACGCTTTCATGACCACGTGGTCGTTCCAACAGTCGTTGTCTGGGATACAGTGCAAAGTGCCAAGTCACAGTGCTATGGTGATGTGAGACAATGAGCACCAAACCGTGAAGCACGCCGCGTGGCAATCTGCTGACACGAGAAATGCTGCTCTATATTCTAGGGAGAAGAAGTGCTGCTGAGGGCGGAACGTGGGGTGTACAGGCTGGCAGGGTACGCGCCCTGCCTCGCAGCCACTGCAACACTAAAAAAGGCAGGAGTTCTGGGAGAGGATGTGCCTGGCAAGGCAGGGGGCCCGCCAGGCAATGCCTTCAGCCTCGTCTATAATGGTGTGGTCAGCAAAGTATTGAACCGGCTGTACACAATCGATGGCGTCCTGGCAGAGTGGATCAGGTGAAAGCCACAGACAATGTACATCCTCAGCCAGCTGCATGTTATATTCTTGCAATGCCAATCTTGCATGGCAGAAGAAGGGGGTCTTCCTCCAAAGTCATTGATAATGTGCCATTCAATGAGAGAGAGTGCCTGCTGGCAGGGTGCATGCATATGGTGATGTCTACAGCAACCCAGGCCTGAGCCTGCGACAGAAGCAGTTGATCACCTCTGCATTTTTGGTGAGCTACCAGAACCACACACATTATCACTGGCAGTTTTCACGGCATTCCCCGCAACTCATAACGCGCGGCATTTGCGACCGAAGAAGTATTTGTTTGAGGGTGACTGGTTCCTTCTTTGACATGGCTCCACAGCCAACTGAGTGGCAGGCAATAGTGGCAATAGTGGCATCAAGGCAACAGTAATGCACCCCTGCTTGCAGACTGTGGCTTCAGCAGCTTCTTTAGTTACATCCCTGTTCAAGGCATGTGTTTGTTGGGGACTGATGCATAAGAGATCAGGAGATGCAGAGCAAACAGTCAAGGACGTGCGAGCGCCAGGAAGAGAAGGGGCTGCCTCAGCACAACAGACACGAGAAATTAGGGAAGTTATCCCTTCTGAGTTACCCCTAGTGAGTTAACTACCCTACTAGAAACGCTAATGTGTGTGCTTGTGGGGGCCAGTCAGAGGCCAACATGCATGATGAGATGTTCGGCCATCTGCTAGCCGCAATGCGATTCGGGGCCGATGAAGCCGCTTGCCGAGCCGCCATCGAGATAGCCTTCAGGTATGCTGTAACAGGTCACTTTAGTAGATGCCCGATTGGAATCAGTCACGTTTGGTAGGGGCCTTTTCTTAAGGGCAACGTACACTGGGAATGTACCTGGTCAGAATATGGTAGGGGAGAATTCAACCATTTCTGGTCTATGTACTGGGAGGAGGGTTGAAGAGTTAACTGCTGCTCAGAAAACCTCTCATTGCCAGAAATCCCTGCTTTCCACTCGCCAATGTTTACCTGGACAACACTTCCACAGAGTATTATCATACATCACAGAGGACACAACGAGATAGTGTTGCTTGTTCCAACAGAGCCTGCCTGATCCCTGCAGGGCGTCGCCAGCTGTCCAGCCGCCTCATGAAGAACACCCGGTGTACAGAAGTGCGCTGGGAGTTCTAAGCAAGGCGGTGGACAAGGTGCAGAGGGATGGCTTGCAGGGCTCGATGGCAGACGCTGAGGTGAGCACAGAGTCAGGCCTTCTGCAATAACCCAAGTGTAACAAAATGAGTTGGGCTCAGAAAGGTCATACGACAATATAGCTGTTCATGCAAGACAGGAGAATGCAGAGAGGGAATGGCCGCCTTGCATCGCTGGTTTCATGAGCGCGAGATTGTGAGAGTCCTGGTCGTCCCATGTATAGACTCAGGGTTGTTTTTGGACTTGACATCATGCTGCACTCTATAATATCCGTAGAAGTTTGACTGCAAACAAGGGCATCCAAACAACGCTTCGATATTATCGAGTGGTTTACGAACTATGTAGAGCAGCTGAGCATGCTGACCATTATCATGGCGGTTGCTTGTACAGGTTCTGTTCCCGGATAAGACTTGTGTGCGCCTGCCACAGCTGCCAGAATCCCAATGATCTAGCACTGCTGCTGCTGTATTTGCACTTGCAAGCTGCTGTAATTTATAAACTGATCCCTCCAGTGTACAAAGATGTATCAGTCGTGCATACTGTCAAGCTGAGCAGAAGCTTCCTTTAGGTGCATGCGCACATACAGACATTTCCCAGGGACTGTTGGCTAAGGTGTCGATCGATCGACATCAACTGGCACCAGCAAATTTTTATCTGCAAACGTGTTTGGTAGAATTTTGACAACTGCAACAAAGTTTGCTGGTATGAAGGGAGGCCAATTCGGGCTGCATGAGCGTTCTCATTACCACTTTTGCTGTCAACCAATCGCTGAGCAGAATTCAGCCACCCAGAGCGTCCATGCATTGGCTTACTGCTTGCAAACTAGCAAGATATGGTAGGGGGCAGACGAGTCCCGACAATGGTTTTTGAAGCGCAGACAGTGCGGATGCATCTGGCACATGTGTGAGCATCTGGACATGTCCGCAGAGACTTCATGAGAACTTGATCAATGCAAAATTCAACATTAGCAAATGCGGCAGTTGCACATGTCCAAGTTTCAGCAGCCACTCAGGCCCTTGAGTCAGGACAGATCCTGCCCACGCCCTTTGTCAATTCACTGCATCTCAAGCGCAACACCCCGGCAATAGACTGCCATGGGAGTTTCTAGTTGTTGAAGCAATAACACGACAACAGCAGCTTCAGGATGTGCTGACCCAACCAAATACATATGTCTAGTGTAAATGCTTGCGCTCAGCACGAAACCTTAAAGTGGGGCACATATAAAAACCCTGCCAACACCAAGCGCATTACAAAGTGAAAACAAACTGCTGAGGAGGCCCTCAAGAGCCCCTTTGAGATTACACATGTGTACACCCCTGGGACACATCAATCAACATGCAACGTGCCCAGTCCCCACCATGAACCGGTGTAGATGACCACCATGTGTGGGCACCATCAAATAGCAGTGAAGACATGCAACTCTCCAAGGGGCGTTCACTCGACACAGAGCGTGTCCACACCCGGTGTGATATCGGTGTTGTCCAGACGCCACATCTCAGTGCCATCACACAGCAGCGAAGTGCTGATTCTGGCGAGACATGCAACAGGGTGACTAAGTATAATGATAGATCTGGTACCCCCTGCATGCACCCTCCAAGGGGCGTCACTCGACACAGAGCGTGCCCACGCCCTGTGTGAAATCGGTGTAGTCCAGTCGCCACATCTCAGCGCCATCGAAAAGCAGGTTGTGGATGGGCAGGTCGACATAGGCCAGCGTGTCATCCTTGCGGCCGCCTGCGCCGCCGAGGCAGTTGGTGCACGCGCCGTAGTCTGCGATCAGCTCGAACAGCCGCCGCTGCAGCACTGCTTGGCCGATCGCATGCTCTCGCCGCACGTCGCTCTGCACAGCAGCACACCACACATGTTCAGCGGGCTGACCTAACCGTGCATAACGACATATATTCGGCCCAGCTACACAGAGGGGTAGACTAAACTCCGAGCAGCCGCCGCTGCAGCACGGCGTGGCCGACTGCACGCTCGCGCGGCACATCGCTCTGCACAGCAGAACAGAGCGCTCTTCAGCGGGCCGCTGCTGACCTTGCTGTATGTAAGCCATCACGACATACTCTGTCCAGCTGGCCAGAGGGATACATTGATCTTCCAGATTCAATACTCAAGGCTTACTAGTAAACCATAAACCCGGTTCATGGACGGGAAAAGACTCATCACAGAGGCAATCCCGCCGCAGCATAGTGGACCTGGAGGGACTTGAAGCAGCCGGCAACTGCACTGCGAGTGTTACTCCTGCTCTCACTGCTCCTTTGTCAGTGCTCCTTGTTCGATTCCATACGAGCGCTAAAACACATCATGTTCCCCCAATGTGCCGTGAATGTGACCCACATCAAGGAAGTTGGAGGCGCCAGCGCGGCCGCAGACGGCGATGCACAGCTTGTCTGGCGTGAGCGGCAGGCCCAGGCCGAGCGCCACTGGAACCCACAGATCGGCAGCCGCCGCCCCGTTCTGCTGCTGCTGCTGCTGCTTCAATGGAGCCTCTGTCCCCGCGTTGTCCTCTTCTTCATCTTCCTCCTCCAGCCTGCACACAGCAAGAGAATAAGAACGTGTCTCATATTTCATGGCAGCAGAAGTACCCTCAAGAAATCCTGACCAGGGGAATTGTTTTTTCCCACTTTTTTTGGAATTCAGCTGGACAGTATCAGAGTTTGATGCATGTTCAACCTCCTGACCTATGCACTCTTTGCGCCCCCAATAGAACTCAGTACTAACCCTGAATGTTTGAGCCCAACCAGGCTGAGTAGATGGCACTCAACATGCCTTGCATATGCGGAGCAGCTGTGTTTGCAACAATGCATGCACGAAGCACAGAGGGGTGCAAGGAACAGGTGACAAATAGCAAGAGGTGTGCATGAACATCTGCAGGATGCTCCTGCAAATTGATAGCAAATGAGAGGTCCTTGTCGGTGCCTGCGCTTCAACAATTGTCAGAGCGTGTCAGTTGCACCCATGCCGGAGCATGCCGCAGACAACCCAATGTTATAAATGCTGAGTGTGACTGACAAATCAGGCGTACCTGAGATCATTTAGGTCGATGGGCGGCTGCGGCTGCGGCGGCGGTGTCGGCTGCAGCTCTGAGTCGGGGCAATTCAGGGGGTCATCCGCACTAAGGCGCAGCATGCGGACGTAGCCCAGCGCTCGCTGCAAGCCTAGATTTTCCACGGCCTCCCTCAGCCCCCGGGGCGTTGTGAGCTCCACTACTTCCCCACTGCAGCAGCAATACCCCTTGGTCTGTTGAGACTTTGATGAGACTCCCCTACTTGAGAGTAGGGGGACCTGTTGACGTCAGCAGTATCCCTTGATCTATAAGTAGGGGGACCTGTTGACATCCCCATTGCCGCAGCACTATTCCTGGATCTGTTGAGACTTGAAAGCAGGGGAAGTTGACTTCCCCACTGCAGCTGCAGTATACCTCGATCTGCTGAGTTCTTAAAGGAGAACTGTTGGCGGCAGTGCGAGCCCATCAGTGCCTTTTGAGTGGCAAGTGGTGCTCTGATTGAGGCGATGATCTACCATCAACATGCCAGATAAATCTCGTGCGCATCATGTTCGATGGACATGATACTTTTTTGTTGCTGAGTGCTCCAAGAGTGGGCGGACATGCAAGGCCAAAAATTCATATCTTTACTGTGAAGATGGGACACGTACTTGGATGTGGCTATTCCCCCAATGAGCGCCTCGGTGGAGGGCGGCAGCGGCAGAGGGATGTCTACGAAAAAGAGGTCCTTCTCTTCGCTGTCCGGCGGCAGGTGCAGCGGCTGCACCAGCAACGCTGTCCGAGACAGGTACTCGTTCAGCGAGAACAGCAGGAAAGAGGCCTCCACAACCACCGGTACCTCCTGCACATACCCAGCACAAGTCAGCAGGAAAACTATTGGGGTGGGCAGGTGCGGCAGCGGCACTATCTGTGCCCTTAGGGACATGTTCTGCATTATTATTATTATTATTATTACACGTTTTCCAGTCCTTATGGACTAGGTACGTCTAGCAGCACCTTTATGGCAGCCCTCCATTCATCTCGGTTTTTGCATTTTCTCCGCCAGTTATATGGCAATCCTATGGCTTCCAAATCATCCCTGACATAATCATTCCAACTCTTCATAGGTCTGCCCCTGGTCCCCGTTCCCGATATGGTACCAAACATGAATTGTAAGGGCAGTCTGGTGTCACCCATCCTAGCCACATGTCCAAGATACCTCAGCCGCCTGTATCTAATCAAATTTGCAACCTCTGGAATATCACATTGTGCTCGTGTAACTGCATTTGGTATCCTTTCTAAAAGGCTTATCCCCAATATCCTCCGCAAACATCTCATTTGAAATACCTCGAGTTTTCTGATATCTTCATTGGTGACTGCCCATGTTTCACAACCATACAGCAATGTTGACTGAACAATGACTTTGTACAATATAACTTTTATCTTGACAGATATGTTTTTATCTTTCCAAACTTTCAATCTGCTCAGCTTATGGTATGCCCCACCTGCCCTACTGAGTCTTGAGGCAATCTCTGGTTGCATTGACATGTCTGCTGAACATATGCTTCCTAGATACTTGAACATCTGAACTTGTTCAAGGGGTTGGCCCCTGAGCCAAAACTGCTCACTGCTATCACCGGTCTGTGTCCCACTCTGCAAACAGAGAATTTGAGTCTTTCTTATGTTTATATGCATGCCCCACTGGATGAAAACTCTGTCAATAATGGCCAGGGCTTCTTGTAGGGCTTCCTGTGTTTCGGCCACTAGAGCTATGTCATCAGCATACATGAAAATCCAACTCATGTTAGATGCAGTGGGGTTCTTGCACTCCCTGTTCTGCATGTCCTGCATAAACAGCAGGAAAGGGCTCCAGCAAACTGGCACCACCTGCCCATCCAAGGAGGGAACCCCTTAGAAAAGTGCTGGGAAAGTTGAAGGGAGTACACGTGTGTCCATCGGGAGCAGCAGGAATGATGTCAGTACTGACTCACACTCCCTGACAAGAGCACATTTTCCACACAGCTCCACTCTCCACACATTGCCCAGAGAGATACATGAGAAGGTAACACTCAAAGCACTGCTAGACCATGCGCAGGAGTGATGCCAGCTTGCAGGGAGAGTGCCCGGGTGTGTGTGGTGGCCACCACACAGACACAGTCCCGAGAAGAGGGGAGATGACATGACTCAGGAAGGCAGGCAGATTGCCTTGCGTCTGTGGAACACTCACATGTGCGCGGACGGCATCCATGTTCCAGGGCCACAGCAGGGCATGGGTGCACTGCAGCAGCTGCGGTGGCAGCCGCCACAGCCGCTGGCCGCACACAAACACCACCGACACCGGCCCCGAGCGCATCGCTGTGTACAGCGCCAGCTGCACCCACGGCGTGGCCGCCTCCGCTGTTGGACCGAAATTCGTCGGGCCTACAACCAGTGGGTGTGCTTCAATGCAGAGGTAGACCATAGAGTAAGCCCCTATTGAAGGTTGAAGGATGTTAAAGAGGATGACAAAGGATAAAATCTTGGCACCAAGAGGAGTCTTCAAGTTTGATCTGCATGGAGCTAGCAAGCTGATGTAAGCAAAGGTTCCGACTCATGGATTATTTCACAATTGTGTGGCTAGCCTCCAAAAGTCCAAATATCAGGTTGCCTGGCCGTCAGACCTGACCAGCTTCAGTGCACTTGAACGAACATAGTTCCACTGGCCATGCCACAGCCCGCATGCACTCCGCATTAACCAGTGCACCGCACAGTGCCAAGCCCCAGAAGCCATTGTATAAAACACTGAGAGAGTCTGCTCTGCTGGGCGCACCGGGGCGGTTGGGCGCGAGGGGCAGCGGGGGGTATGGAAGGGGCGCGATGGGAACAACAGCGACATAAGCATGACTAAGCACGCGCGCGGCCGCCGCCGGCGCGAGGCCGGCCAGGCTCTCCTTGCGCAGCAGCTCGATCGGCCGCGCCCCGCCGCTCGCGCGGATGCAGCGCAGTGACGTCGCAAGAGCCCTGTGAACACCAGCAGGTTCAATTTGGATCCAAGGCCCCTGATACAAGGGCAGGTTATTAATTGCTGACGTAAAAATCAACCAGGCTAGCACTCTCCATGTGCAGCAGGGGGTCAACTGCACAGGCACCGTGTGACGTTGCCATCGGCGTAGCACTTCCACAAAAGTATTATTTGTTTCTTGCAATAGCTTGAGGTGCCCTCTGGTGTCGACAGGTGACAAGAAAAAGCAGGAGTGGGCTAGTCTGTACACATAGGATTCTTGGAGCGCGTCGACAAGGTGACATGCATGACCAACACAAAGGACAAGGAAAAGGACAGCACAGTCGACTGCACCGTGCTGTGCATGGAGTGACTGCAGGGGGTCAGCTCACCTGGCGTATCCCGCCAACCGCTGCATTTCACCCTCAAATCCTGAAGCAGCCTCCACACTGGCGTCCAGCTCGAATATGAGCTCAGAGATGACCTCTGCCCCAGTCACTCGCCCACCTGCTCACATTAAACGCCATTAAGATCAAGATATGCCACAAAAGACACTGGTCAAAGAGCCTGACACAGTACAAAGCGCCGCAAGTAAAACAATTTTGTAGTGCACATGTACAGTAGGTGCATGAAGTGGCAATACTCAGCATAGATTCTAAGGCAGGCCGTGGTGGGTCAGGTTCAAACTGGAGAGAGGCTTCAATGGAGTTCACCTTCAAAGAGTGTAACGGAGTGCCTCTTGAGCCCCGGTGATAGTGCTCCCATCATGAGGTAGGAGGTGACCTGCCAATGCAAGCCATCATTAGTTCCAGTAGTCAGATTCTTCAAATGCTCTTGCCTCGACACCTAACAGGCCCATAGTGCACGGACAATGCTGTGTTAAGCTCTGATACGCCAAGTAGCTCCTTTTCTTGCAAAGAGAACCTGCTGCAAGGGTACGAATGCCACCGTAGCACCACCACGACATTAGACATTGACAACAAGCATACGGTCCCACATTGAACAGTAAAAATATTCATTCATTGCTGAAATGATGCCTAGATCAGTTTGAATGACCTAGTGCTGTCTGCCTTGCAAATGGAAGTGCATGCAGAGGTAAAGGAGGATAAGCGCCTACCTCTGCATCAACAACCAGGGCAATTCCCTGGCCGCTGTGGCCGTCATCAATCTCCTCAGCCGCCAGGCTGGCGATGCCATAACCCAGGCTGGATGCGCGCATTGCTGTGGGAGTCAAATCCAGCTGCTCGCTGTCCAGGTCAAAGTCCAGCGACATGTTTGGGATGTTGAGGTACTCCTCATCTGTGCAGCAAACCCCACACCATATTCAGCACTGCATGCTTTTCAGAGGTGTAAAATGGCTGCTCAGGCCATGTCAATGCATGCATGTTCTTGAGCACACTGCTGCGCAGCCACGTGCAGCGACCATACTGGTAACATACTGTATGAAATGCTGATGTGCATGAAGTCGAGGTAATTCCTTCGGTGCTGGCCGTCAGAACCACAAGTCTGCAACATTCTGGCCATACTGCAGGCCCACACATGGTGTCCTGCAAGCTCAGTGTATGTTCCTCGCTCCGCCTAGAAGGAAAGGGGAAAGGGAGGGAAGTCGGACCCCACCCTCAGCTGGATTGGGGAGACGGGTGGCAAAGCCCAATCGGCACGCTATGGAGATGGCAGCCTGCAGCTTTGGCAGCTCCACCTGAGCACAGTCACAGTCACATGAGTCCCATTTACTCCCAAGACTCTGGCATTTTGGTCATTCGCCTTGATGGCCTTATGGCGAATGTCCTTAACGCTCGCGGAGCCCGGAGCTGTTTATCTATCGACCCCACGGCAGCTGCAATCAGATTCAGTGTGGCTGGCCCACAAGAGACTCATCCATGATCGAGCAGGGCCCTTGACGGGATATCTGAAAGGACATGCAGCCGCATGTGTGCGCATGTGCACGCACCTGCAGGATGTCTGCCAGCTCAGCTACGCTGGCGCGCGCTGACGTGGCAACGAACACAGCGTACAAGATGATCTCTATGGGGTCTGCTTTGTCCTCATTCCGCTCACTGTCCCGGTTGCTCACAAAACCCTGTGCAAGGGACACACACGTTTGTGGACATCGGAAAGAAATGATGGAGTAAACCATATCCCTTCCTCGGTATCTGGACATCCTGGGGTCAAAAAATGTCCAGCCCAGGACATGCACATCCCATGCTCACCATTCAGGGCAGTGATGGCCTTCAACACACCTCATCCAAGAGCAGAATCGAGCTGTAGTCATTACACAAGTGCCTGGGAAGTGGCCCCCGTTCTACTTCCGAGCTTTCAGGCAAGCAAAAGGTAGCTATCCAAACATGAACGAGGCGCACCTCGAGGGGCGGAATGGAGACATGGTCATCCGGTCGGATGGGAACTTCGAGGTAGATCAGGCCGCGGCGATGCAGCTGGTCTATCAGCGCCATGTCAGCATCGCGCAGCCTCACGCCGCCCGGCCGCGCCGCCTCGGTGCAAGCCGCCAGCTCCGTCGGCGCCAGGCTCCGAAACTCCACCTCGCCTGAGGTGCTCAGAAATATTTCTCTCAGAAAACTGCTGGCAAAGAGGCAATACCCAGCCGCCTAACCTCGGTGCACGCCGCCGCCAATTTGGGCCAGGCACGAGGCTCCAGGAATCCACCTGGCCTGCGGCCCAGAAGGTCCCATAAAAACCAGTGAATCACTGCTGGCAGCAGGGGCATGTCCCCGGCTGCGCCACCTTAGTGCATGCCGCCAACTCCGTTAAAACAAGGTTCCTGAGCTCTAGCCACCTGATATGCAGGAAGATAGTCTGCCAGTGATGACTTTCAAATCAGGCCAGCTCACCCAAGTTGACCACATGGGCGATCCACCACGGCTGCTTGACGACATCCTGGGGCTCTGTGGGCAGGTGCTCCTTCACAACCGCCTTGTTCATGCGCCAAAGCAGCTTCTTCGCCTTGCACTTGTTCATCGTGGCTATGTACTCATTCCGACCGATGCCCACGTGGCGCACGATGTCCGCTGCCTGTGTGGAACAAGCAATCAAGCTCAAAACGCATACCCTCTTGCCCTACCAGGACTTAGTACACAAAGGGGCATGATTTCAACACCCCCATTTGCCCGACAGACGCCAACCGTGATGATGAAGGGTGCAAGAGGACAGCAACTCCTATCATACCCGCACAGAAGCAGAAGTAGAAGGGACAAGAGGTGGCGACACCTTCCCAGTGTAATGCCGACTTTCACAGGAATGCAATCGTGTGTGAGGAAGAAAGTGGACAAGGACCAACACCACAAGAATGAGGATAGCAGGCAATGTTTGTGGAACCCACCGTGAAGTTTGGTATTTGGTCATAGCTTTTCTCCTCCCGCATGACGGTGAAGAGCAGGTCACAGTAATATCTGAAGGGCGTGACTCGTAAAACTCGACATACATAATCCGATAAATGGTAGGGGAAGAGCTGCACAACAAAAATTGAGCTTCAGCACGAGTGCTCTGTCTGTTCCTGCTCCGTGGTACGAACAAATGGACAGCTTCCAGCAGATAGGAGCGTTCAGGCATGTTCGGTTATGCAGACCATGACATGCTTGTTGTCTGCGCAGATCACATCACCGGGAAATATGGCAGTTTAATCTGACAGGCAGCTTACAAGGCCTTCCACTCACCCTATAATTGTATCTGTAGTACCGCAACAGGTCCTCATAGTATTCCTGCTCCTGGCAGCTGGTGTTCGCCAAGCTGTCATCATATGACAAGCCTCTCTGTATGCAATGCTCCTTCACCCTGCGAAAATGTGTCTTTCTCACCATGGACACTCTAGAGATATCGACAAAAAGCTTCCTGCCATGGCAAGGGCCCAGACCTTTGCCATGCGAAATGCAGAGTTTCACTGAGCACAGGGACTCCCATGTCAAGCATTTGCCGCTTGAGCCACTTCAAACAGCAACTCTGGAGCTCAACAGACATCATCTGATGCTCATCACAGCGGGCAAATGCAGCCAGAAGCAACGGTGTGTTCGGGGGCGCACTTCAACTTCCACTCGCTGACTGGAAGCACAGATCTGACTCGAGGAGGCAGGTCTTCATAGAGCTTTCCGTTCTGGATTGCGCGTTTGATCCATTCTTCGGTCGCCATACTTCACCCACTGCTGCTCACAGAGCTTGCCTGACAGTGAGGCACCTCAAGATGGCGCTGGCGGGCTCATGCAAGGCCTGTGACCCCTCAGAGCCTTCCGATGCTCTTAAAATCTTCATAAAACAGTATTTGCTTTGCTCATTGCTGGCTTTGCTGACCTATTGAGAAGGGTGCTGGAGCTGTTGCGGGGCTCCAGTCACGAAGGGTTAGGGAAAGCGCAGCGCTTTAAAGCTCGAAACTTGAACTCCAAAAAATGACGGGTTAAACGATATGAATTGATTTTCCAAAACATTAATTCAGCAAGTCTCTAGCTGTAGCTGGCATGCTGCAAGTCTCACACCGAATTGCAAATGAAAGTTCTAGCTTTCTTACCGGATATTGAGCTCTTTCACAGTCTGTTCTGCCTTGCTTTCTGTGTCTTGTTTGCAGTGAAAGGTTTTCACAAGAAACGGCCTTCCTTGGAAACACCGTAGTTGCCGACTCAGCGGTGAGTAACCATCGATTGGCTTCCCACAGCTTTTCTCACGGCTTGGTATCAGTACTTGACCCACAAAGGGACAAATAGAAGTTGCAAAACATATCCAAATGCTTGAAAAGTGGTCCATGCCTGTGGCTTGAAAAATGTATTGAAAATCGGCGGGCCGATGATGGAGTGAGCAGCACTTCTTGACCTTTACGCTGATCGGTGCCGCCATTCCGCAGCAGGGGCAACGCTAGGGCCATGACAAAAGGAAAAGAAACTGCAGAGGAGAACGGGAAAGCGGTTGGGCCTATCAAGGCACCTGATGGGGCTTCATCTTCAGCGCAGAGGAGCTTACAGGTACTGCTGACACATTTTACTGCCAGTTTTGCTCACAAAATGCTTTGACAGCACTGGTAGCGCAAATATCCCGACTGCATCTCAGAACTATTCCTGATGTGGCTCTGGTGATGACCATGGAAGCCAAGCAAGGTTCATATAACTCTATGCTGAACCACATAAACATCACATTGTGCAGGAACAGCTGGTGCAACTGCAGATGAGGTCGCAGCAAGACGAAACAAAGAAGACTTATGCCTTCTGGGAAACACAGCCTGTGGCCCAGTTCACAGAAGACGCCAGCACTTCGCAGAGCTTGGAGGTGATGTCCAGCATCAATCATGCAGTCTTCGTGATTCAAATGATCACATGAATATGTGCCCGATCTCATTTTCAAGGGCGCAAAGCACACCCAACGAGTTCATGTGCAATCCATGCACTTGCTACAGATGCCGCTGTGATTACAAGAGTATCGTGCGCTAGTGAAGACACCTTGTCAAAGACCATGGTGTTTGTCTGACATCGTGCTACCTGCTTCCAGGAGGGTCCAATTGATGCGCCAAAGACCACAGCTGATGTGCGGCAGGAGCCGTACAACTTGCCAGCAGGGTAAGGTTTCTGGAGTTGAGCCCATGCTTATTTGCAAAGTTGAATCATTTTTCAGCTAGGTATCATTAGTTGATGGCTGGTATCCATAAAGTCTCACGAACACCATCGCTCTGGCTGGTTAGTATCTGGTAAAGTTGCTGAAAGTGTCTGAAGAACTGCTATGCACAAGCGCCACTCCTCATTGACACTTTCTTGAGTCTTTGGAGATTTGGTTGTTCTCTGTTTCTATCTGGCTGAGGCTCGATGTGCTAGCAGGTTCGAGTGGTCTACTTGCGATGTGAATGATAAGAAGATTGTGGAAGAGGTAAGTTTTCTAGCTACTATGGATGCCCTCAGATTGTCATCCCACCAGCTATGTAGGTATGGCACTGAAAGGTGATTGTCGTGGGTTGTGCATGAAACGCTGGCTCATTACGGAATGGTATAGGGCACTCAGCTGTGATGCACACTCACAGGTGTACCAACTGCTCACCATGAATTATGTGGAGGACGATGACAACATGTTCAGGTGAGCGGACACTGCCCCCCTACTGACACATTGCAGCACATTCACAATGTAAAAATGCTTTAGTACTGGAGGAGAAGCGTGACCCCGAGCTCCATGCGCATGTCATGCTCTCAATGTGGCTGCTGGAAGCAGATTGTTCAATTGTACAACCAGTGGTGAACCAGTTGACCTGCGTGCATGCACTGGATCTGCAGATGTTGAAGTATCCCCCAGAAACTCCTGCATAAATCAAGAGACATGAACCTGTGGCTGAAGAGACTCCTAGAGGGCATGTTCTGCGGTGGACATGATGGCATGAGACAGTTGCATGCATGTATGCATGTCCTGTGATGGATGAGCTGGCATGCGGCAGTTGCATGCATGCATGGATGTCCTGCAGTGGACAAGATGGGATGAGGCAGTTGCATGCATACATGCATGTCCTCGCAGTGGACGAGATGGCATGAGGCAGTTGCATGCATGCATGCGCAGGTTCAAATACTCCCAGGAATTTCTGCAGTGGGCGCTGCAGCCGCCAGGCTGGCAGTCAGAGTGGGTGCTGGGCGTACGCGTCAGCACCAGTGGCAAGCTCGTGGCCTTCATTACAGGTAGACTCAGCAGGCCCTCCACTGCTTGTTTGCTCTCGAACACAATCTCAAGATTATCCATAATGCTCATGGGCTCGAGTTCTTCTGGAAACCCACCTACAATACCTCCTCACGGCCGTCAAGGTGGTCGAGTTTTAGCTTCATTGAATCATAGTAAGGTCACTTCTGCGGCTGTCAAAGTCTTAGTCACTAATTTTGACTTACAGGTGTTCCTGCAACTGTGCGCGCTCGGTGCACATCCATCAGCATGGTGGAGATCAACTTCCTATGCGTGCACAAGAAGCTGCGCCAAAAGAGGCTCGCGCCTGTGCTCATTAAGGTGCCCCCTCTGCCCAATCTTCATGCATCATGCAGCGCCCAACACCAATATGGATGCCTAGCGCCCAGCGTGATGCCAATCCATCATTGAGCGCCGGAAAATGGAAAATGTCATTCAGCACTCGCATTTGTGATGGTGCACACAGGAGAATTTGATTTTATTTCCCTTTCAGCCTGCATGAAACCGATCTCTTGAGCCGCTGCTCATGTCACGTGGACAAATGAGCAGGAGACAATGCAAGGGGGGTAAATCTACATAGCATTCGTGCAATACATATTGCACAAGCATAATGGGGAACCCGCGACAAAATGCCACAAAATTCGAAATAATCGTTTAGTTTGGAAACTGAGGAGCCACAATCTCTATGGGTGGCTCCAATATATTAACGTTTTCAGCCAGAAGAGCCACAAAATACGTAATTTGTGGCGAAAATTTTGTCCTGCGGGGCTATAGGAAATCGCCACAATGGCTTTCAAACTGAATCCTTAATGGAAGTACTGGCCTGAGCAGGCGCAGCTTACACCTAGGGGTAATTTAATTACCCCTACTTACACCTGCTGATGTCAGCGGTGCTGATGTCATGGGATGATCATGCAGGAGATCACGAGGCGGGTGAACCTGCACGGCATCTGGCAGGCGGCGTACACAGCTGGCGTGGTGCTGCCTAAGCCAATGGCCACCGCGCAGTACTGGCACCGTTCCCTCAACCCCAAAAAGCTCATCAGCGTCGGCTTCTCGCGCCTCGCTGTGATATAACTGCTCCTCTTCTGGTCTCGAACCATGATTGCGTCCCTCGCATGATCTGGAGCCTCCATGCTCTGTAACTCAGGCTTTAGGGTGCATTGCTCACCTTTTGGGATGTTCCTTGCTGTCCAAATAGCAGAATCCACCAGGAACAGATTCTGAGTGCCCCCGGAAAGGATCTTGCGGTTTTTAGTGCATTGATTGTAACTGCGATCAATCAGCTAATCCTGTAGGAATCTTACTTCGCGCCGAAAGACGCGAAATGTGCTGACTATCTCTGTTGTGAATCTTTCCTCACTAGAGCCCAAGAAGTGGCAGAATGCATGTAAGCTGTGATTCCTCTGTGCTGACATGGCATTGACATGTGGCGTTGTGCTGCTGTGCAGCCGCGCATGACACTGGCGCGGACACTGAAGCTGTACAAGCTTCCGGAGCAGCCAGTCACCGCGGGGTTGCGTCCTCTAGAGCCCAAGGACGTCCCACAGGTGTGCACTCCTGCTCAGCGCTCAGTACCCAGTGTGCCATGAAAGTGTAGTGTCCGTGAAGAACAGACATGGTCTGTTTTTTTTCTAAGGAATTTTCATGATGGAGAGCCGCGGCGGCGTACAGCAGTGCAACGCACACTGGACTTGTGCCTGGACTACAGTTCTTTTAATGAAATTCCTACATTGACAGCCAGAGATGCAGCATAGGTACATGTGTAGATAATGTGCTTCAGGCCCTATGACCATGACCGGCCTGTTTAATATGATTGCCGCATGATGAGGTTTCTGGTCTCGATGCAACGGCGAGCCTGACATGACGGGAAATGGTGACAGCATGATGAGTGATTGCACAGGTGGCAGAGTTGCTGAGGGGCCACCTGGCACAGTTTGAGCTGGCGCCAGAGTTCACAGAGGATGAGGTGCTGCATTACCTGCTGCCTGTGGAGGGGGTCATCGATGCATATGTAGTGGAGGGGCCTGGTACGCTCACACTCGAAGAAGGTCACTCATTCGTTAGTCATCTGATAGTCTCAGCACCTTCCACTGGGGAGGACAATGTCCATGCATTCTTTCTCTTGACTTTCATGCAAGCAGTCTTATCAGGGGCTTATGGGCAGTGTACATCAGCATTAGGCAGCACTTATTGATCTGCATGCTGCAGTGTGAAGCTGCTGAGGATGGAGCTGGTCACGGTAGCCTGACAAATCCTTTCCCTGCATTGTTGGTATGCTTGCCCCATCGTGGAGCAACACCTCTTTGGTCTCCTGCTTTCACCACTTGCAGATGAGATGCATGTGCTACGTGCAGATGGCAAGGTGACTGACCTGGCAAGCTACTACACACTGCCAAGCACCATCATTGGCAACGCGCAGTACGACACACTGAAAGCGGCCTTCATGTACTACACTGTGGCGGCCAGGACGCCCCTGCTGCAGCTCATGCAGGATCTCCTTGTCATGGCGCACCAGAAGTGCGCTCTCCGAGCTCCCTGTCCATCTCTTATGCCTCATGCCTGACCCTGAAGTGCCCACTTTGACGCCGTTCAGCGAGTAGTGGCTCTCACCTTGTGCTTGTGCCTCGGTCACTTGGCGCAGCAAACCATTCAACAGAGCACAAGAGCAGGCAACCACTTCTGATACATCTGCTCCCATCAAGTCAGAATATCTGGACTTGATAAGGACCGCATGCCAGGATTATTCCTGGCTAGCTGCACGATAGGATTGCAAGACATCAAATCAATTTCTTTGTGGACTCTGACCCAGATGCCCAGACATCTCATGATCAGCTGCAATGCAACGACAGGAATGCAGATGATTGTCCAATGAAGAGCGCTCATTTGCCTGTCCACAGGGGCCACGACGTGTTCAACGCGCTGGACATTTTTGACAATGAGAGATTCCTGAAGGAGTTGAAGTTTGGCATCGGCGATGGGCGCCTGCGCTATTACCTGTACAATTGGCGCCTCGCCAAGGAGCTGAAGCCACAGGAAGTCGGCCTTGTCCTGCTCTGACAGGGGCCTAATCAAGCGCCAAGTCCTTCAGGGTAGAGCTGTGAGTTGCTGAATTGCAGAACTTTCAATGCACTGTTGCCGGGTTTAGTGAGAGGTGAGAAAATTACTCTCGATTCGGGTGTGTGACATCTGTGGCCGGCCAGTGTAGAGCAACAGACTTTTCACCATGGAACACACTCTTCATCAGTGACGCGACCTACTGTGCATGTCTTGGTGCATGAGAGCCTGGCCTGTTGCCAGTAAGACACCGTGATAGTAGTATGAATGGCTTAGATATGAGGGTGCACGCTGTGCAGCAGAGGTCTTGGGTTGATGCAGCCTGAAGGCATTTAGGAGGCGGAAATGTGGAAAGAACAAGGCAGGAATTGATGCCATGTCAGTGCAACAGAATTAAGATTGTACCAAATGCGCATGCACATGCAAACCAGCAGCACTATCAGTGGGATCCCATTATTGTTGGCAGTGTCAGATCATTACAAGCATCCAGTTGTGTTGCGCAGGTTCAGATGTGAAGCATAGATCATTGCAAATCCATCAGCTGCCTTTTCAGAAACAGCGTGATACAGTGCACTTTCACCAACAAATGCCGTTTTCTTTTAGGTTGTGTGATGCAACTAAAATTGAACAAACCCCTCATGTAGGACTAGGTTGACCAGGAATGCTACTCTTACTCCCTTCTGTTTGCTCACCCCTTGCTTTTGGGTTACAAGTCCTTCGAGTTGCAGCTGACAAGGTCTCCATCGATTGAAATATTGCCATGAGGCTCTACTCAAATACCATCCTGAAGCCATCCAGATATTGAACCAAGGGAGGGCCCTCCCAAGGCAACTTGCCCAAATGCTCCATATTGGTCCCACAACATTGTTGTCCTTGTACCTTTTGGAATGTGTTGTGCCAGCACAAGCAGTGACAGTGACCTCGAAAAGGCGCCAAAGAATAGCTTCCTGTCAAAACTTCAGCTGCGCAGCATTTTGAGACTGCGCAAGCCTTGGAGACTGTTTGCGAGACACACAGACCAACGCCTTGTCAACCTGTCCTCTCCGGCGTGCTGCCAAACTTGCACTGACCAAACCCCCCCCATGATATTGCAATCACCCGCCCCCAAGGGATAGCGAGCAAGGGTCTCAGCCATGTGCCTCTAGTGACTACAAATGACTGCTCCATCCAGGGAATGCATTTCAAAGCTGCAGAAAGTTCAGGTGCCGGCCCCATCAGCCGACCGCCCCACCCACCGGGATGTACCCGAGCAGGGTGTGGGCGAAGGTACTAGGGACCGCAGCCCGACGCTGCCACACAGAAGCAAAGAAAGTCTGCGCCGGGGTGTGCGCCAAACACATAAGGAAAGCAAATAACTGAAAACGGGGTGCAGCGTGTGCAACGCCGTTAATGCAGCCCCAGGGTAAGCACAGCAGGAGGGAGCGAATGCAAGCCGAAGCACACATAAACACCCCACCCATCGCGGTTCCCTTTTCACACACACACTAGGTAGACAACCACCGTTTGTCCTCGCTCAGGCCCATCAGAAAACACAAAAGCCATTCCATCTCAACAAATGCTAGCAAAGCATACAGTGCTCTGACGGGGTCCCTTTATCCTTCTGAGGCCAGTTTCTTGGTTTGCGGGGGTATTATTTTGTCCTCCACAAGGCCACATCTTAAGAAAAACCCCCTGGGCCCAGACACGCCCAGGGGGTGCGGCAGGGCTGCAGCAACAGCCGACGGGCAGCTGCAGGCCATGCAGGCGGAAGCTTCTTAGTAGCCGCCGCCGCCGTAGCCGCCGCCGCCCTGGTTGTAGCCGCCACCACCGTAGCCGCCCTGGTCATAGCCTCCACGGCCTGGTTCGCACATCACAAAATCAGTTTCCGGAACACTTTCCTTCATGCATGTCATCTGGGAGACACCAAAACATCATCCTAATGCATTCAGCACATGCCAATCTCTTGCAGAACAAGCTATGCCCTGCACTGGATGGAAGCCAGCAACACAGCCATCCAAAGAATTGACATCTGTGCAAAAGTGTGCACTGAACAGAAAGCAACAGACTAGACATCCGAGCATCCTAATGTTGGGAGTGGTCAGCAAAATACTGATCAGTCAAATTTTGCATGCAGGCACAAGTTTGTTCCCGTTGTCACATGCAAGCAGGGTTCCCAGGGAGCTTCTTCAAGCTCGCTACAGGGAGATGCCTGTTGCAATGAGTTACCCAGGTCAGTATCGCTCACCGCCACGGCCTCCACCGCGGCCTCCACCATAACCACCACCGCCGCCGTAGCCGCCACCGCCGCCGTAGCCGCCGCCGCCACGGCCGCCGCCGTAGCTGCCACCACCGCCGCCGTAGCTGCCGCCACCGCCGCCGTAGTCACGGCGGGGAGCACCCTAGACGCAATTTACACATACGATCTGGACTGCTGCTACATTGTTGCAGGAAGGGAGAGGCCGTAGATGCAAAGTAACACATCCGGACACATGCTACAGTGAATACATGTGCTGCTAAGGTGAGGCCACAGGGACACAGACCAAGCATCTGAACTGAAAACAACCCCTAGCAAACCTAAATGTCCAATGCCTGCAGTGACACATTGATCCTAGCAGTCATACATGTGTCGCCAGACATAGAGACACCTTCACTGGTCGGCTAATAAGCATGCTGTTGCACACAGCAGAATGAGCACACACAGCAGGCATGGCCAGACCCCTCTGTGCACAGTTTTGAGGGAGGATGCCCCTAGGTGGCAAAGAACAGTGACAGCCAATGCAGTGGCCCAAGGGATCCCTTTCGGAGATAGGACAATAACAGAGTGTAACTCGCCTGTCCGTATTCATCCCTGGGCTGGCCCTGCACCAAAAGGAGGGGGAAGAATAAACAAAACAACTCTGCACTCTGCTAGCAAGACTGGTCAGCACGTGTACTCAAGCAGACACACAGGACTTGCAGAGACAGTGCACTGACCGTGGATTGCCAGGCCATGCAGACGTGGAAAGAAAAGGGTGTATGGCAGGGCGAGACATGCATTCCAGCACACACGCTGGAGGACGGGACGTTCACAGATACGAATCCTTCACCTAAGAAACCTCGGAAGCCTGCCGAAGGACAAATGCAGTCCTCGGCCAGGGATTTATAGCCCTATCTCCAGGATCACGAATCGTGAGCACAGACATGAGAGCGAGACACATTCGGTGAGTGAGGCCTGACGCACAGAACTGCCCCAATCACCAGATGACAGGACTGGCTCACTGTTGCTGGCATACGGAGGGCCCGCTTCGCCTTTGAGGCAACTAAAGCTCTAGATGCGTACTTGAAAGAGGAGCGAAAGCTTTAGATTACCTGAGGGGGTGCGCCGCCTGGCCCCGTGACCTGGACAGCCTTGGTGCGGCCGTCGTCGCCGGACTCGACGTAGAACTCCACCTGCTCGCCCTCAGCAAGGCTGCGGAAGCCGTCGGTGATGATGCTCGTCTGCGTACAAGGACCGTGAGGTTTAAGAACGGCAGGCGCCACGTGCACATTCAGTCCAACACATTAAGGACCTGCTGCACACTCCCTCGCACCGGAAAAGTACCAGCAGCTTCCACTGCATAAGGCATGGAGGTCAACGCTTTGCAAGGCTGCCAGCAGATGGTGGCGGATGATAGCTATGACACAGCCACCATCAAGCGAGGGACACCTTGAAGATGGCCCGTGCAGGGGTACCACACAATTTGCAGGCTGGAACATGCTTGGCAAACCCCAAAACCCCTCGGAAGCATGGCATGAACAAGACAGGGGTGCTTGCGCAAGACCAGCAGGCGAGAACAAGATAACCCTTGTGATTAAGAGCAGATTTTGGCATATTATCCATCGGGAGCACCGCACTGACCTGGTGCACGAACAAGTCCTCGCCGCCGTCGTCGGGGGTGATGAAGCCGAAGCCCTTGGTGGAGTTGAACCACTTCACCGTTCCGGTCGCTTTCTGTGCCTCAGCCATTGCGGTGATCACAGAAATGCTGCGGGTGGAGATACGGGTGGGTACTGGGATAGCCCTGAAGGAGCGAAGACTAACAACTCCGTGAGATGGGCGGACCGACAAGCTTACTGCAGT
The DNA here is from genome assembly GCA_020887355.1 of Coccomyxa sp. Obi. NCBI lineage: Eukaryota > Viridiplantae > Chlorophyta > Trebouxiophyceae > Coccomyxaceae > Coccomyxa > Coccomyxa sp. Obi. The sequence goes on from AP024999.1 coordinate 225,485, forward strand.
TCGCAGGGCGGAAAGCATGCTCCTGCTGTTTGAGAAAGCACACTTCCAGCGCCTCGGTTTCGCCCACCGAAGCCGCCAACTTCCTGATGAATCAAACCCCTAGATATTTCGTGTATAGGAATAATGGCCCCTTAACAGGGGTGTTTTGCCCTCTCCTGTCAGGGCTTGTACGAGCCCCACAGTATGATGTCAGCCCATGAAATTCCAGCAACTATCGGACAGCGACACCCTGGCGAGAGTAGAATAGACCTATGCTGACATCGCAAGGGCAGTTTTGGGACGGCAGCCTGCGCACGTTGCCTGGAGATCAGCACTTGCCCCTATGTTGAGGCGCACCCTTGTGGGACTCCCTCTCTACCTTATAGTCACTGGTGTGCTGTGTAGATCAGGTGAGAGTTGCCATCAACATCGACGGCTTCATACGGCATATGATCATGTGCCGCTTCCAGAATTGTGCTTGGCTGTTCGCCCTTTAAGGAAAGGCCAATAAAATATTATTAGATACGCTACATGGTGATTGAATTGGGTGTTGTATTGCTCGTTGTATGTGTCGAGTTGCAGACGCAGCAGCATCTACGACCTAATAAAGGACAATACCCGACGCTGTCAGATCTTGTTATATATTTTACTGCCTGGCTGTGTTGCATCTCAAGATGTATACACCCAGCCCTCCAAACAATGAATGACTCTACGTGCTTAGGCTTGCGTGCCGCACAGATCGAGGCCTTCTGCAAGCGCAAAGGCCACCCTGCATCAGCCGAGTCTCTGGCTGGTTCCAGTGCGGCACTGCAGAAGGGCAGTCACCAGGAGCGCTGTGCCTGCCTCTCTGCATAGGAGATTCTGCGAGCGGCCCTTGCCAGCCCTGCAGCAACCCGAACAACGCGTGCAACACGGTGGGTGCTATGGAGAAGGACTTTGAGTTAAGAGAAGCCATTGAAACTGAGTACCATCTTTTGCTGCTGTTGGGACTCGCTACAACCTCCCTCCATGTTCAGCCTGGCAATCACTACAATGATCCAAGAAAAGAGAAAAGCAATGCAATGGCTGCACAGTGCCAGGTGTCGCAGTCGCTGACAGACGCCACCTCTTCTATTATGTTTCTCAGTATGGAGGTCGCACTGCACAATGGACCCAGTATGAGTCCCAGCAAGATTCGCCTGACTAAATCAACAATGATGCAAAGCCACTGTGTGGGGCTCCGTGTCTGTGGATCCTTTAAATAATAAGGATAATTAAAAGGAACTTCAGAGCCAAGGGCCGGATGGCAATTGGACGGCATGTCTGCAGCCACACCATTGGGGCCCTCAGATCCTGTCTGCAGCTCAGCAGTACCAACACTGTTTCTTGGCGCTTCAAACAGGCGTGGCGTTCATACAACGGCGTGCTACAGGCAAGCCTGGTTTTCAACTCCACTGAGATCTGCCCGCAGCTGGCCGACCGAATGACTGCCCGAGCAGCAGGTGAGGCCCACCATACTTGAGGCCACTTGTGAAAACAGTGCCCACAGGGCCAGCATATACAGGGCAGCACATGTGAGCATGGGTCCTGAGGGGAAACTTCGAGTTTGGGAACCCCCTGTCAGAATGTGCAGGGAAGCCATTTAGATGAGTTGTACCCAAGAGGGATTGGACCCTCTTGACCTGTGACGCTACTGTAGTGGACTCCTGTTGAGCACTGCTTCACCTTCCAAACTGAGCTGCAGACTAGCTTTGAGGCCCCATGGTGTGGCGCAGACAGATTGTGTGGCTGTTTGATGGCCTTCAGATTTGCCGTTGCCAATCCTACGATAATTGTTGAGATAACTCAATGGAGTGTTGGCGTTCTACCATAGGTGGTGATGGGACAGGAGGCGGGGAGAGCAATACTTGCTCATGTCCCTGTGCGGCGCAGCAGCCTCAAAATTGACCAGGCGATGAAATCAAAGCAAAGGTATCTTTATGGTGAATCCTATAAAGACATGCATGAGCGCAGCAACCGCTTAAGGGTTGAGAGGAAGGCTGCTGGCGATGGCGCACAGGGCATGCATCCCATAAAACGACTGCATTGTGCACATGCACTAATGTGTCATTATGGACAGATAGGACTTATGTGGACACTGTACTACTGCAGCAGCCGCTCCTTTGGCAGCTTCTAGAAGTTGAGGCAAGAAGTTACAGAAGTTACAACGGCTGTAGGGAACAGTCCGAGCTGAAAGCTTCTCACAAGGGGAAGGTGGTGCAGTGATGAACAATGTGTATGTGTGGGCCGCGTATCCAAGCTTCTATGAAATTTATTTGACAAAGGTCAGTCGTGTGGATTTTTTAAGATTTGATGGAGTGTGTTCTGTTTGTGTTGTATCATTCTGGTCCAGCATTGACAAGGCTGCCAAGCAGCATGCTTTTAAAATTTAGATTGAAATTTCAATCTCTGCAGAAGATGGTTATAAAGTGTCACTTTCAGATTTCGTCCAGGAGTGTGTGAGATTCTTACAGGATTCTTTTGTCAGCTGTAACACCAAAGCCCCCAAACTTTTGTTTCCCACAGTGTGTCTGATTCAGTGCATGCAAAATTCGAGGCCATGGTGACACCTTGCTTCAGTTGCACTCTGAGAAATATCAACATGCACATATACACCAGTCATGCCTCGATCATGATATCACATTGTGATCACGTGATCACGTCAGGCTCAATGTTTCTATACTGCTTTTCGCTTTCAACAAGCCCTGGGTTATAACCCAGTGAAGTAATTACTTCACTTGAAAGCCACAATACATGTTGCTCTGTCTCTCTTCACGCTCGCACAGCAGACACTTGTGTCCACCAACACATGCAAAGACACCTCTCTGCATGCACTCACACCCCCCTCTGGCTGCCTAGCACCCTTAGCATCATGCGCTCACATGACCTTTCCCAACCAACAGAACCACATCCACATCAGGAATGTGTTCACAGTTCAGGCCACAAAAGCAGACACAAACACAAATCAAGACCGATGGACCTGCACCCAAACAAGGGGACGCCATGTGATACACAAGCCCTGCTCTTGTCCAATGCTAGAAGCCGCTCATGTGATGGAGATGATGTATCCGCCGCTGAGCAACAGTGACAGGACTGCGAAGACGCCCTGGGGAAACACCTTCTTTGTTCGCACATACCCCTTGCCCATGTATGTGCCCAGTGTGCAGCTGGCAGCTGCAGCCACCACAAATCTTTTCTCAGGTTTCAGGGATTTAATGATATAGACCGATTTTCCTCATTGAGCTAGTTGCTAGATCAATCAAACATCATGACTGTGCTTTTCCTCATGATGATTGCACTTTGTCCCTGAAGCACCCTGCTTATTGACTGATTATGTGCGCCAGTTGAGAGCTGACGAATCACACCCTTGGGTCAAACCACTCCAAACCTCTGGGAGCAGTCTGGTCATGCTCGGAATGTGCACAATGCCTTTTCTTCAGGGTGGCTGTAGCTATAAAGCTGGATTTTACTCAATGTTGACGCAGCACACTGGAACAACCCGAGAGAGTTCAGAACAGAACAGACAGAACAGTCCAGACACAATCACTACTGTCTCAGGCCCTCCACTTATTTTCAGCATGTTCAGCGCACAGGGCACTCACTTAGCCAATACATCAGACCTGCACATTCAGCTGTGACCCAGAGCAGACTACTCACCAAGAGCGAGCAGCGTGGCGGGAACGCGCAGAGGGCCGCCCATGAGTGCAGCGCTCAGCAGCAGTGCGCCTGTGATGCTGCCGCTGGCCACCACCGATGCTCGGCTGCCCTTCTTGTTGTACGCAATAGCGCCACCCGCTGCATGCACTCAGACTCTGAGTGATCCATCCAAAAGTGAAATCACTACCATAGGTTCAAGTCGGTGTCTGGCACAAAGCTGCACAAGCAATGTGACGGATCGCAGAGATAAAAGAAGGGTCAAGCCCTGGCGCACCTGCCACAAGGGCTGCGAAGAGGACAGTCAGCACACGCCAGGGTCCATGACCCCCGGCTCCCCCCTTTCCACCACCGCCACCACCACCGCCGCTGCGCCCCCCGTGGCCGCCCGAGCCGGTTCCCCCACCGTTCCCTCCTGCACATGAGAGCTTCCGTCCTCGAGATGAAGCCACAAGACACAGCCGTGTTGCTGCCTCAATATTCGCAAGAAGAGTGTGCCATGCAATGCGGCCGCCAAGGCAACCTTCTGCTGGGCGACTCTGAGCAACAATTAGTTATTTTTGGGTCCCAGTAGGATTGGTTCCCGTGACCATGCTGCCAAGGAAGAAAGTGGGAGTTGTGAGAGCGAGAATTACCTCCGATTGATGCAATTGCAGCTGTGGGAGCCGAGTAATCAGCAGGTGCACTGTAAGGTGCAGGGCTCTTGTAGCTAGAGGGGCTTCCTCCACTCCTGTGCACGTCAATGCATATGATGTTGTATCTTGTGCTCCAGAGCATCCTGCTAGTCCTGCTTTTTAATGACTAGCTGCCCCCAAGGACCACATCTCCTGCAACTAACTGGGGTTTGGAAGGCAATTCTCTCAAAGGCATTTCTGTGGAGATGGCAAGCGGCAACTGTTGTATTAGCGTACTGTACTATGATACCCTCTTCGTGGAAAGATGGCTCGAATATTCATCTAGGACTCGTACCCAGACGGCGAGGTTTGTGATCCCAGACCTCCGGTCCCCGCCGCAGAGCCCCCACTCGCCCCGAGATTCTTCGGTAAGCCGTAGTCAGCCGGTGACTTGTAGTCAGGGATACCGCACGTTGGCCCCCTCCTGTAAGAAACGGGAGCGCGCGCTGTCAATGCTGTGATCTGGATGGTCTTGCAAAGCCTTCTTGGCAGCACCAAACGGCCATGTAAGCAGCTCTGCATGATTGGTGCTTTTGGAGTAAAGTTTCTGTCCTTATTTGAAAGGAATTTTGAAAGGCTTCGCTTCGGCATTGAACGGTCGAAAAGAGCTGCCATAAGAAACCCTACCTATGATGTCATCATCCGCTCACAGCATTGCGTTGCATTGCAGGATGAAAGTAACATAAGGTGCTGCTGAGCAATTCGAAGCGCGTGTGAAATCCACCATTATTGCCCTATCAGTCATTCCTCGTAAAGCTGTGCTGACGATGGGCGTGCTTTGGAGGCGATGATGCTTGAGTTTCAGGACTTGCGACAGCGTTGAGGCTTTGCATCTTACCGTAAGAGCACATCGATAGAATTCTTTTAGTATGCTGCAGATCTCCACATGGATGAAAGGCTGCTGAACAGGGTGTTCAATGAAGCAGCTGCTCCTGATCATGCCCAGCAGGCAGCAAACAGGCGAAAGCAAAACAATGACAACGGTCAGAAGGCTGCTGAAGTTGTCAATGGGGACAGTAGTGCTCCTATGGGCGCCAGCGATGCCATCAAGCGCATCCTGGCTGCGCAAAAGGAGAAGGACTGGTTCAGGTAGGATAGCGTAGCTCTCCCTGGACTTCTATCAACTCAAAGTTTTTGAGAGAGCCCTATCTCAAGCATAAATTTCGGTGCGAATGCCTAGCCGCTCTTCCTGCATGCATGCAGGCGCAGAAAGGCTGCCTAAGCACTCTTGTTCCAAGGCTTGAACAGAATGCCTTGCACTGACGCGCATTAGCAATTGATTGCGGCTGAAGCACATTGGCTGCCTTGGTATCCTGGTGATACAAAGTCGCAGCCAAGTTTGTAATACGCCAAGAAGTGGTCAATCAGTCATTCCCTAAGCGGCAGTCAGCGATGGAATTTTCTGAAAACATGTGCATGTGCAGGCTGCTAGAGCTGGCGCCTCCCGAGATGGACGCACTGGGCCGCACAGTGTGGAGTGTGCCGTCAGCAGATGTGTCGAAGGCATGTCCCTTTCCCTCCTCATGCCCAAGGACAGCAATCCAATGCGAATAAATCGGACATTTTGTCTGCATGCGACTGCATGTGTAAATCACCTGCGACCTCCTTGTCTGGCCTTGTGAACGACTATTGCACACGGGCCATATCATGTCGTAATGATCGTTCCCTTGCATGCAGAGAGCCAGACTTTGCAAGGGATGCTGGTCCTGAAATGTCGGTTCTGGGGTGTATCACAGGCGTATCGGCGGCTGTCAGTGCTGGTGCACCCGGACAAGAACCCAGGGGCAGATGCACGCGCCGCATTTGAGGCCCTCAATGAAGCGCACCGGCTGCTGCGGAACCGCGGCCAGCTGGTGATCCACACCCTTGACTTCTGGCTTTTTAAACTTACTTGACTGGGGTGAAGGGTTGAGGGTTGAAACAGGGTTGAAGGCATGCTGAAAACCATGGAGGGTGATGTGAGGTTTATTGGTGGTTTTAGTACTGCAGACATGAACGACAGCTCTCTCAAGGAGGCATCAAAGGTGCCCTTCAACCACATGGCATGTTCCCAATGTAGCACCTTGATTGGCAGGGTGACTGTTTGACAACGCCTTCCCCTTGACTTCCGCCGTTGCCTGTCAGATGCACAAACAGCAATTTGATGTTTTGGTGTTGTCTCTATAAGCACACACATGGGAACATAAGTCGGAATGCCACTGTAGGAGGAAGTACTGAAGGAGCATGCTGACTCAGCACGGAGGCGGAAGGAATCTGCGGAGGCAGCTGCCACACCTGAGGAGCGCGTCCTTCTCTATGCGGCCAGGAAAGATGCGGCCAAAGAGCTCCAGAAGAAAGAAGTGCGTGCGCCCTCTGCAATGATGTTGCATGTCTCCTATGCTAGTTCTCGCCTGGCAAGGACAAATCCACGTTACAGTCGTCTCTGCCCTCTCAAGACTCCTTTGGGGGGTTGCATTTTGGTCACAGTACTTCCTGCAGGGCAGTCCGATAGAACGGCAGAACTCCTGGAATGTGAGTTGATAGAGTTGAAACAGGAGAGTGCCTTCACAGGGGGAGTCATTCCAGACAGAGATAGTGCGGCAGATGAGAGAAAAGCAGCTGGCAGCCAAACGCAAAAGGGAGATGCGCTCTACTTACAGGCATGTGCCCTCACATGATCCCACCCAGCCGCCACATGGCTACCTGACCAGTGATATGCACGTCCAATTATCCTATCGGGTCAACTAATTAGCGTGTGATGTGCATTGTTCTCCTTTTTCCTTGTTAGCACAGGATATGTCCTGATGACAGAGTGCATTGGTGTCGTACTTTGAACCTGGTGACTGATAATTTCCTGCTCAAATTCTTCTGTCCCTTAACAATTCAAAATGCTGATCTCTTGGGAGCTCTTTTGTCAGGTGCTGTGTCTCTCTGTAAAAGACACAGGAGCATAAGCTTGCAACAGCGCAGAGCAGTGCCAGGGTAAATTGCAGAGGATGGGAGTGCACTCTGGTTTGTAAGGCGAAATAAACATCGATAAAAGGTGTATCTTGGCTTATTGGGCGTGTTGCTGGTTGTCCTTCAGGCGGCAAGAGGAAGAAGAGGACGAGTTTGCAACGGCGCTCGAAGAGGAGCAGGCTGAGAAAGCAACAGCCGCCGCAAAGAGGACGGGTGCTGGCAAAAAGAGGGGCGGGAAGCCCAGCATCATTTTCTAGTGAGTGCAAGAGTGTGTTGTCAACATAGTGCTTGCAGGCCAGCGTACTACAGCATCAGCCCGAGCGCCATCTGTGCAGCACAGCTGGTGGACTGAGAGACACGGCGTGTGATGCTGCCAGACATGCAGAGTGGCGCACGCCATGCCAAATGCACAGACTCTGAAATTGTGATGATCATGATGTCAAACGGTGGCTACCACTTACTGGGTACTGCTTTTCAACCCTTTGTGTGAGGTGACAAATGTGTTTTGGCAAGCAGACTGGAAGACATGCAATTGATCAAATCTTATCTTAGGAATCACTGGTCTGGTATGAGAGTCTCATGGGATCCGGGAAACCCATTAACTTCGAAGTGCTAGTCCTAAATCAATGACAAATTGGTTTATATATGGGGAAGCACCTTCAATGTGCCAATGAAAGGTACCAAGGTACCAAGAAAGTTTCCATCACTTGGAAGCCTCAGAGTCACTTCCTCCGGAAGGGACAAAACTGGATCCTCGATGAAAGCCTCCCTTTCATTTTATGAACTCGCCTCGCACCAAGGAACCAGCAGGTTTGCCGCCAGCACCTTGATATTTCGTCCTTGACCTGCATCTGTTTGAAGGATCAAGGCATCATGGTGTCACATGATGCGGGACTGCGCGCTGCAGTTCTCATGCACTTTTCTGCACTTTCTGCTGCGTGCCAGCACATTCCTCCGAGCCAAATTTAGAGTGTCGGAATCTCTTGCCCAGGTCACGTTGGGAATTCGCTCTAGCCCACAACAGATCCTCAGTCGCAACCTTCAGCCTTGTTTCCACGCCTCTTCAGCGATATTGTGGGTTATTGAATCGTAACTGCAAGTGCAGCGCTAGGAGGTGCAGGTCAACTTGTGCTGTTTCTGCACGTGCGTCGGCTGTGTATTTACGAAACAGCGATGAGGAGCAGGGTGCAGTTCCTGAGCTGCATCTTCTGCACCACTCTGATCTTTCCATATGTTTTAGATGCATTGAAGCTGAACACGGGTCTAACAAGTGGCAATGGGACCCGCACCGACGAGGATGCAAGACACCACAAGAGGAACAACCGTGTTCTGATCGGCCTGCTGTCTCAGCCCAGCGATCCGGCTGGGAGGCATGAGTCTTACATTGCAGCTTCCTACGTTAAATTTTTGGAGTCTGCGGGTGCCAGAGTGGTGCCGTTCGTGCACGACATGGACAAGGACGAGATCAAGAGAAGGTGCAGATGTACTTTCCGCGTTCCCGCTCATGCATCACTTAGTACGCAAGAAACATCACAGTGTCGTTGGTTGTCACGCTTAGTCACGCACTATTGCTCGAAATGCAGGAGACACCCGCCGAACCTTACTATTGATGACGCAGTGGCAACTTCACTGATGTATAGGTACCGAATGATCGTATACAGTGGCGTAAGAACTTTTTTTTCATTTGATTTTATGGTAATTTCCAGGTTTGATATGGTCAACGGGTTCCTCCTTCCTGGAGGTTCTGCGCGGCTGAGGCCAGGTCACACCTTCTTTGATACTGCCACTGAGGTTGTCCGCCTGGCAAACGAGGCCAACGACAAGGGAGACTACTTCCCAATCCTTGCAATCTGCCTGGGCTTTGAGACGCTGGCAATCATTGCCTCTGGCAATGTCAGCATTCTGGGAAGGTGTGTGGCCCTGCCCATGAGAACGCAGGCCAAGCCAGCACACGGGCATCCTCTGAAGCTCGTGTCATCTTGAAGTTGTGCACCATGCTTGCCGGGGGCAAATTTACATGCGCAGAGGCAGGCATCGTGTAAGTTGTCTTTGAAAATGCAGAAATGCTCTCAGTGGCGATGAACGGCTGGTCCCTCACCGGGAAATGCGCAAAGAGACTTCAATCAATTTATCCAGTGCATAGACATTCGGCCATAGGGTGCAAGTTTTCACATTGAATGATACAATTAGCTGTACATGCTGTGCAGCTATGACTCGGAGGACACAGCAGCGCCGCTGTACTTCACAGAGAAGGCCAAGAACAGCCGTTTCTTCGGCAGCCTGCCAGAGAAGATTGTTGCTGACTTGGCCGCCAAGCCGTATGCGCGCGAGAGCCATTCGCACGGCCTCTCGCTGGCCTCCTTCGATGCCAACAAGGTGCTCAAGGAGGAGTATGAGGTGCTGTCACTCAGCACAGACCCCGAGGGGGAGGTACGCCCACAAGAAGCATTAACTGTTATGTTCCCAGAGTTTCTGAACGCGGCTGCTGTACATGCTGCACAGGCAAACATCTTCAAGAAGTATGCAGTTGGATCGCATTAAGTCGTTGATATCAGCATCAAGGGGATAACCCCGCTTTGAACCGTGCAGCATTGCTGTCGGAGTTAAGACATCAATGTTAAGGAGACATCAGGGTTGTGTACATCAGTTGGATTCACCTTGTGAGCTGCTGATCTGGTCTGTGGCCGCGCAGGTTTACATCTCCACCATGGAAAGTAAGAAGTACCCATACACGGCAACGCAATGGCACCCAGAGAAGAATGCCTATGAATGGGGAGATAAACTGCACATCCCCCACTCGAAGGGGGCCATTGATGTCACGTATGCAGGTGTGCTGACAACCTCACAGCACATCCTATCATTACCAAGTGCACAGGCACAACCCCACGCAGAACGTCAAATACTGGATTATTGTGTAATTGACATAGGATTTTGCAGCAAGCACACACAAGCGTGCACTGCATGCACTTCACCTGACCCATCCCGGGTCCTACGTTTGATGGGCTAGCATTGTCAAAAGGAACTGAATTTTGGCGCCAGCCTCTTAATTTTCCGATGATCTGAGCGCTAGTCTAATTGTGCCCACACAGATCAAGGCTCTGCTGCATTATATGCGATCTGCTTGTTCCTGCAGAGCAGCATGCAGATCACTTGGAAACTGATAACCAAAGCTTGCCTGTGCGCAGTTGCGTCATTCTTCGTGGATCAGGCTAGGAGAAGCTTCCATGCACCTCAGTCTATACTGGAGGAGGACGATGCACTAATATACGGGGCGCGTCTCGAATTCACCGGCCGCCACACCAGCGAGGATGATGCTCCCTGGTGATGTACCCACCCGCTGACTCACTGCATGTCACTGAGCTTGTCCTGTCAGCTCTGCATGCATCACACCACCTCGCATGCGCACCACCTGCCTGTCTCAGGAACCAGTTCATGCAGTTGGTCACATGGCCGCTTAAATTTCGCTTTTCCTACAACGTCCAATGTAAGTGTAGAGGTCTTCATGCCGCACCTTCACTGCCCATGTGGTTCCAGGGCTGCGCAAAAAGTGCATTTTCTACCGGTTTCTGTTGCTAGAAGCGACCTTTTTGTTTAATGATAGGGCGCAGCGTGAAGGCGTGTGAAGTTTGGGGCATTCCTTTGTGGCAGGGTTTGCTTTCCGGATCATATTTCAAGGACCTCGACAACTTTCTGGTCAACAATTTATAGCATCTGCAGGCGCAGGGAACAGTACAGCTGGTAGACAGCATGTCTCCATACCTATGGACAGGGGCTCATTTGTTGTCCGGTGCACAGGATGGATGAGGGATACTTCTTTGATGACTGGTCAAGGAGGAAGGAGGACGCCACTGGCTCTGCTGCGCAGTGAAGCTTCTGCAGTAGGCACAAACCACACACAGACAGACTCCAAGTCTGTGCTGGCAGTCGGCGCTTCCCAAGCATTTGATTGCCTCTAGTATTTAACTGAGGAGAGTACTGTGGATATGGAAACTCCCTGTTTTGATGAACGCCCTGCAGCCTTGTGCACGGGCACCCATTTGCTTTTCACCTGCTTTGCAATGGACTAAAGGAGGAATGCAACAGGGGGTGATTTCCTAGGTCTAGATTCAGGGGCAGGGAGCAGTTGCAAAGCTTAACATCAGGACATTGTGCAAGTGTTCCTGTCAATGCAGTCTTGTGAATGCTTGCTATGAGTCTCCTGCTCAAGATCATATTCAAAATCATTAGTTACTGAAGAGGATGTCATAGCACAGTTGCCTGATTTTTTCCCATTAGAAAGGGATTTTGTGAGCAGCAATACTTGATGCATTTGATGGGGACGTGGGGAGCTAGACATACCGATGTTGGCCTGTGACTTGCATGAGTAGCAGAACTGGATACACACTGCTGCAGTGACCACTCTTGAACATCATTGTTTGCCGATTGCTGTTGAGAACTTGGTTGATCTGATAGATCTAATGCACATGCCTGTGAATTGCTTCGAGCTCTAGATGATGAAACAGGTAGATAGGACGTCTACATCCGTGAGTGTTAAGAGACGCAAATCTTTTAAGGGTACGTGTGGAAGACTGCCTTACACACAAGAAGAGACAGAGTTCAGAGTAGACAGGAGTTGTCAAGGCATTGATGCCACATCCTGACTTGGCTCGAGTTGAATCCTGAGCACTGCCGAGTCGAGTAGGCAGTAATCCATGTAAACACAGCATGCATCCTTCAGGAGTTGGCGCTCCAGATCCTGAATACTTCAGCCCGAAGACTGAGCAGCTGGCTGTTCATGTCCTCAATCCCAGGGATGTTCCCTTTCAGCAGGCCTGCAGGAGAGAAGCCGCCCTCCGGGTGCTGCTCTAGCCTTGACAGCGCAAAGTCAATGGCCTGCAGCACTCAAAATTGCCTCAAGAAAAAGAGCAACTAGTCACTTGGAGGCAAAATTGCTTCCACTTGCAGGGCTCCAAGTCTGCATGCTATACTCCTTTTTATTGGAGTGCAACCTGACAAAGGAATCGAGCTGGCCAAATGAAGCACTGCATGTGAGCTCTGCATCGCGATGGTGACCCAAAAAGAATAATCAAGCTTATTTTGAGCAACCATACAGCGCCCACGACAGGTGCAAGTGTGTTGAAAATGATGCCAGGGGCAAAGCTAGGGCAAACCTGCAAGAGCCTTGCTGGAGTCGTGTGCAGCTGCTCATCTCCCTCGGGGTCCTGCAGCACATCCTTTCAGCGCTCATTCCCTCTTGCACACTACAAGTTCAACATGCACCCCTGTAAGGCCTCGGAATCCTGTTGGCGGACTTGATGCTCTTGCAGCCTTCAAAGTGAATGTGGTAAAGCTGGTTCCTATCACGCGTGCTATTGCGGACTATGTGGACTGAGCATGGCATCACAGAAGAGGACAGCGCCAGAGACCCTGAGCACATGAGACCAAGCAAAGCATCTGCTTTCATTCTTTTGGCATGGATGCAGCTGCTCTATTATGGACGCACAAACACAGAAAGTCTGGGTCACCACGGGCTCACTGACAAGGTTGCCATGAGGGCCTTCCCCTTGGCCAGCTCTCTTGACCAGTAGGACTCTAATTCTGGGGGGGGGGGCAACCCACCTCTGATAGCGCATCACTTTCAGGTGGGGGCTCAAAGGCGCTGGGCAGCAGCTGGAGGCGTTCCCTCTCGTCCTGCACCGCCAGAAGCGCCTCCAGGATGCGTGCGGCCGGGTCGGCCGGGCCGAGCGGTGGTGACTCACCCTCACCTAACCCCAGAAAATAAATCCTCTCATGATTGGGGGCAATAAGGTGTGATTCATTTCCCGTACATTTGTTAAGGATCTATGCAAAAAGCCCTCTTGTTGAAGCAGTATGTGCAATGTGTCTCAGGCTGTTTTGTGCCCACCGAGCCTCTTGCGACCCATTAGCTCCACTGCAGAAGAAGCCCTGGACCCCCTCACGCCTGCCCCAAGCTCCGACACCTGATCATGAACGATCCACCCTTTGTGCATAGCATAGTATATGGACAACGAGCGAGAACTCCTGATGTAGCCGAGCGAGAAAGGACAAGGTAGAAGGCTCTTGCTTCGCACAGAGTGCGCCGTTGAACATTGCCCCTTGAACGAGCCGCATTTGAGATAGACAGTGCAAGGCATCTCCAAGATTCTCTGGAGCTGAGAGCACTTCCAGTGTGAGGTAAAATAACTGGAGCACGAGGGTGCTGAGGCAATCATTGAATGCATTGCACAGCACTGTAATGCCATAAGATGCGAGAGGGACGAGTGACAAGATCAAAGGAAAGGTTTTCTGATCTGACCTGTCTCTCAGCCAGCTGGGCAGCTTCCAGGGACAGCGCAGCAGCTGCAGAGTCCTTTGTCAGAGCGCGCCACCTGACACCCAGCTGGACCAGCCCTTGCTGATGTGGCAGCTCTGTCTGAGTCAGCTGTGTGCTTTCCTCCTTCAACGCCTCCACTGGGAGTGGCTCTGCAAGCCACCATCACCATCAACATTGGTGGCCGGCCCACCATGCGGTCATGTGAACATGGTTGAGCGGAGAGTGGCACTTGCAGGGGGCAAGGCCTCAAGGAAAGGGCATAATGTTGAGGGACATGGGTTTTGAGTTGATGCACCTAGGCCCTCACGCAAGGCAGTCAGTTGGCCGGCAAGGGCTCCCAGTCGCTCCTTCTCCTCTCCTGTGGCAGCCTCCTCCCTGTGGGTTGCCATAACTATTTTGCATGCATGTTTGAACGGTATCTAGAACCGCCATGCGTCTGCATTCGCAGCATCAGTGGTGTACCCTTGGCAGGAAGTCGAAGTTCTTTTGCATAAGAATAAGGACATGCAAACCTGCTCGCCAGCCACAACAGGAACTCCAAATCTAGTGCACTAGTGCTACCGGCTGCCTTCTCTCTCAGCTGGTCGCTGTTCAGAACAAGTAGCTCTCCCAGCCGGCCCTGAGCATCGATAAAAATCATGATCTATGACCTTATTCTGAATTGTGTTACATTTTTGGGCCTTTGACGGTCCTTCACTGCACACTCTGCTGAGTCATAGGCTGGGTGAACGTATGAACTAAGACCATCAAAGGCAGATAGATGCATAAGCAACAAGAAAGTACTGGATGCACCTCATAATTCTGCTGAGCCGCAGCGCTCACTGATCTATCCTTCCCTGTTGCACGAGAACATTGCTGATAGATTGCTCTAGATCTAGTAGTCCTTCTGCGCCGCTGCAGCAGCCCCTTGTAGCTGCATATGAGAGATGGTACTGGAACTATGCCTTCACACGTCAATTGCATTTGGTGAAACACTTCAAGAGACAGCAGATCGAACTCCTGTTCGGCTCTCTCGGCGATCTTTTAGCACTATCGCACGCTGTCCAGTCGTTCAAGATATTATATTGAGTGATTGTTTCAGAAGGAGTCCGCATATGCATTTGATGTTTACACTTTGGGTCGATTTCAGTAACATGCGTTCTTTGACCAGGACGGGTAGGAGTTCGGGCAGGGCGGGCAGCTTCCCTCAAGTGCTCAAGTTTACTGTACAAGATTGATGGACAGATTTGCGAACTACTTCAGCCTGTACAAGCTGCTGTCATTTGCCTTCTCCAGCTCCTCCTTGTACGCCTGCTCAGCTGTTGTCAGAAGCTTTTTGGCACCGTCGAACACAGCCAGCCTGACACCTGCACGCCCCCCGGCAGACCTCAGAGTTGCTCTGCACAAGCCTCCGTTTTAGTTATCAACATCATCATTTGCTGATGCCATGAAGAGAACTTGAGTACACGTTTAGCGCGCCTGCCGTGCCAGTTCACATTCATACCTCTTGTGTCCAATAGAAAGAAAATCTATTGCCATCATTGTGACAGCTTTCACTGGCCATGTGTGGCAGGATCAACTATGAGGTGTGCTGACACACCTTTGTTAGGCAAATTCTTCAGGGCATTGGGCAAGAATCCCCTGTAGAAGCCACCAAGTCCTTCCCTGTGGAGGATCTTTTGGGCCATCATCAGTGGCCCTGTGCTGCCTGTGCTCTGCAGCTGTATTTGCCGCCTGCAACACCAAAGAAATAATCCCTCATGCATGCACGGTGCTGAGTGCAAGCATGGCCTCTCAAGACATGCATGGCCTCACAGAACGCGGCACAGGACGACCTGGTCAGTTGTTCTCTCCTACCCAATGAAGGTGTAAAACTCTTCATGCCACAACATCAACCTAGAATTGATCAGTCCAGGAACACCTTTAATGCGCAATGTACTCTCACAGGGGTTCGGCATTCCACTGGACGAGTGATGCAAGATTGACATTCACAGGGCTCGTCACCTGACAGTGTCAAGTGGATAGCACAGTGTAGTTGCGAGCAGGGCCGAGCTGAATCCCCGCACAAAGGGCGCCACGTCTTTTGGCATCAAATCGAACACTGCCAGTTCCAGCGCCATGTATGGGGCAATGCCTGTGAGCAACATCTGATATCAAGGAGCTGTGCACTGTACAACAGATCTTGTTTATTACCAGACGGAGTGCTCAACTGGATATTTTTCAGCAGCGAATTGATGATTTCAAAGGCGTGTCCATAAGTGTCCAATACGCTGCATCTGATAAAAGAAGATTTGTTCCAGTGTCAAGGTCCTTAAAATGGGCAACGTTGCCCTCCAAGACCATACACGGTAATCAGCCATTCAAAGCGTCAGGCAGACTGCCATGCAGAGCAACGGGAAGAGGGGAACAGACCCATCATGGAGGCGCCAAGGCCCCGGAAGAAGGCTCGGTGGGAGCCTTCGCGCATGAGGGCGCGCGCCGCGCCGGCTACACTCCGGGAGGCTGGGTCCACCGCCAGCCGCAGCCGCAGCGTGTCAAGGGGATACGTCGCCTGCACCATGTAACCCGAACGAGTCAAAGTCGTACATTTCCAGGCCATGCTGGGAGTTATCTTCTAAAGATGACACCTCGAAACTCACACTCATGAACCCCGTCAACTTAAGAGCCAAGACCCCTTACAGACTTGTGCTAGAGAGCTAAAAAGCCAGAAAAGGTCGCGGACAAGTGCGCCATTGTGTTCTGCAACTTGGACCGAGCAACTCAGCCTTTCAGAGTTGGAGCATTTATTACATTTGGTGGGCAATGTTGTGCTCCATTAGGCAAATGGATATGCTTACCAGTGTGGCTGTCATGCCTGCAAAAGCACCTGCGGCCAGCCGAGCAGGCACGCTCAGGTCTCCAGTCTCCTTGTTGCGCAGGTATCGCTTGGCCGCCTCATATGAGCACAACTGAATGGCGCTGTATGGCACCACCTTCAGAATCTGCATCCAGTATCACCACAGGGTCAAACATTAAAGCACTCAACCCCCGAGATTTTGGTCTTATCCTAGTGACAACATGAAGCATGATGATGAGAGCGCTCTCTAGACGCTGATCTTTCCTCGCAGCATCACTAGGTACAAAGCCGAAGTGGTTGCTGCAGGAATGCCAGCACAAGGCAAGACTGTAAACTTGGCGGATGAAAAGCCAGTGGCGCAAGAGGACGCTGTCCATGTATACCTACTTGCTGCTGTCAGCCTCTTATTGGTTCCACAATCTTTCTGCATGCACAATGCATACCAATGTACTGGGAACCCTCTGGACGTGAACACCTCTAGTTAAACTGGCTGCCCCTCTACATGCAAAGCAGGAGGTCTGAGCGATTCAATCCAGAGCCTTACCCTCGGGACATTGCCCAATATCTACCCACAAAGTCAACTTGAAGGAATAATAAAATCGAGGGGCAAACCTGCGGAACATTCCCCTTCCAATATCCCAGAAAGCCCTCCTCCCGGCCCATGACCACCAGGGCATCCCAGACGCCGCCGCCTCGAGCGGCGGCTTTCAGCGCCCCACCCTGTAGTCCACCCCTTGTTTGCAGTAGCAGCTTCACCCTGTCCAGCGGCGCTGTCAGCGTCTTCCCTGCAGCCATGCAGCACCCGCACCGGATTAACCCAGCTGCTCAATGCATCTCTACCCGCAGCCATGCATTCAAGCACACTATTTGGTTAAATGTCATATCTACAGCTTAAATGGGTGGATGGCTCAGATGCAGCGCAGACAGCACAAGCAGAAGAACTACCGGTACTGAACCCCATGCAAATCAAGCTTGGCTTGGCTCCAGCCTTGGCTCAGCCGTCAGCCAGACCCTGACTGGCATCCACTGCACTGGCTAGCATGCAGCTCATCAAAATAATGATTGTGATACTTCAGACCCCCTTTAAAGAAGCAAAGAAGGCGTACCTAGTGCGCCAGCCACAGCGCCGGCTGCAAAAAGCAGCGCCGGCTTGGGCACAAGGGCGATGGCCGCCACCGGTCGCCGCACCAGCAACCTGCCCAAGTCGACATTCTGTGCACTGCCAGCTGGCGCGGCAGCTGCCAGCTCGAAGACAGGCGCCCCTGTGCGCGCATGCAGTGGCTGTGCGGCCTCTTGCCTGCCTCTGCCTTTGCCTCTTCCTGCGCGCGCCCGAGAATTTGGTATTGCGACCATGCTGGGAGATGTGTGGTCTGTTGGTAAGCTTGAAAATGCATGGCACCTGATGGACAGTTACAGAAAGACATGGGGCGAATGACTGCTGTCACAGCTGATACAACGGCTGACCTGATGTTGACATCCCGAAAGAGGCTGTGGCGAAGCTGCCGCTCTGACAACGGATCTCAAGCGAAGTGAGAGCAATCTGATGCGTTTTCTTGGCCATACTGCACCTCAAAATGTTGAGTGGCCTTTGCAGCCTCAGTGGTGGCTGAGGGGAGCCCTATCGAAACTAAAAGAGACACTTGCTGCGCTGGCTGCTCGATACTGATGCAATGGCTCAGTGATATTCCTGCTATGTTGTGTAGTTTTAAGAGTCCAGTCCCCCAAGCCCTTCGAGGAAGCGAAAGGTATGACGACACTCAAGACCAAAACAGAAATATATAAGACGAGGACGTTCAGCACGACTTGTAACGAGGAAGTATGTCAATCCGTATTCTGTAACCACAAATGTATGGATTCGATGCGAATAAATTAATGTAACCTCTGGCAAAAGCATATCCACTCAGTGACGACCGCCAGGTGGCTGATGAGTCATGACCACCGAGTGCGAAGCTTCCTGTTCCTTCTGCGATTGCGTCCAACCTTGCTCTTCAGACTTTGAGAACCACAGCCGTGCTGCACTTTTTTGTCCAGATTGCGTATGGCATGATGTTGTTGTGGTGCCCAACCTACTGAGTTGTAAGGAAGGCTTACCTCCTTCTGTTTGAGAACCCAGGATGGCCGGGGCCGTGCATTACAAACTCAAGGCGATCAAGTTTCTGGGAAGAGATGTTCCCATAGTGGTCCAGAATGAGAATGGCCCGTGTCCCCTGATTGCACTTGCTAACGTGTTGTTGTTAAGGAACCAGATACAGCTCTCTGTGGACTGCCCAGAAGTCAGCCAGGAGCGACTCATGGCCTTGATTGCCGGTTTTCTGCTTGACTCCAACAATCCAGATCGCTTGGGCATGTCAAACGCCGAGATGCAGGCCAATCTGCAGAAGAACATCGGTGATGCAGTGGAAATGCTGCCCAAGCTCACTACCGGGCTTGATGTGAACATCCTTTACCATGACATCAAAGGCTTTGAGGTATGAACGTTCCTCTTGATGGACCAACTTTTCACCCTTTCGCTCGCCTGTGACAGGACTCTGCTCTAGACAGTCTGCTTCCAAGCAACATCCTGCCCAGGGATGTTGCAAGGAAGTATCTGTAACACCCCGGTCTCAAACTGTTGCTACTTTATGCTGCAGTATACGGATGTGGTAGCCATCTTCGACCTCCTGGACATCCAGCTCGTGCATGGTTGGCTGGTGGACCCTCAGGTCTGTCTTTCCCTTTTCATCTCATCCTCTTGCTTGCCCTGACTGTCAGCCGAGCTGTGCACGTGCCACGAGCGATCATCCATGTGTTTTAATCGGCCCCTATAATGCTGAGCATCGCGGCCCTTTTTAGTGTCCAAGAGTAAGAGTTGAAGGATTGTGCATGATGATTGAACTGCCTGGCTGATTCCGCACAGGACAAGGAGACTGTCGCATGCATTGGCAACAAGTCCTACAATGCCCTCATCGAGCACCTGGTGGCGCTGACCGGATCTCCAGCGCCGCAAGGCAGCTCCGCTACTGAAAACAGCGCCACCGTTGCTGCCCCTGAAACCAGTGCCACCCAGGCAGCCGAGACCACTCCGGCACCAGACGTCCCTGGGGGCCTCGCCAGTAGCCCTGCAGGCACATGCACTGGTCAGGAGCCGCCTGCACCTGAATATGCAGTCAAGAGCGAGACACCCGAGGCGTCTGCGCTTGTGCAAGCACAGCCGGCAGGTGGACCACTTTCTCAGCCCTCCAGAAATCCCTTGTGTGCGGTTTTCAGGGTAACAGGATGCCAAGGTTTCTGCTACCGGACAGAGAATGCTTGATGCCTAGATGAGGGGTTCAAGGGTGACAGGGTACCGGAGTACCCCATCATGAGGAGGCGCCTTTGGTCCCGTGCATTGATATAGCCTCCTGTCCGATGATGATCTCGTGCTCAAGTTGGTGATTCACTTGGTGCAGGCACCGATGCACAGCAGCAGGCAGACCTGCTGGGCTTGGAGTATGATGCCGAGTTGCACGCCGCTCTGACCCTCTCCCTCTCTCAACTGACCACCACAGATAGCAAGGACCAGCCAGCACAGCCTGACCAGGTACACTTCAAACCGCCCTGACCTGAGGCTAACAGATAGCCCATTGTGATTTGGAATCTCCTGAGAGAATAGGGGTCCTATTATATACAGTCCTTTCCTCATTCCTACACCTCGAAAGCTAGATTCCCTGAGCGGACTCGGCTGTTGTGTTGGAGCAGAACCCAAAGCCAGACACTGAGGCGCCGTCAGCGACCGTGGTTGGGTTAGAGCATGCTGCGACTCTACCTGTGCAACCGCAAGCGGCCGCCGCGGCGGGTCCTTTGGAGGGCGGGAGCGCCATCACAGACGGGCCAGATGATTATGTCGTGGTCAGTCATCCAAAGGCTGCGGTCCTCGTGGACGGCCATGCGGAACCGAGCGCCTCGGCAGGAGCCGCTCTGGAGCCGTCACAACTGACTGCGGCAGATGGGCAGGCAATGGGAGATTTGCAGCCGACGATTGCACCAGAGCCTGCTGAGACAGTCAGTGCCCCAAAGGCAGCACCTACAGCGGACGACACAGCAGTGAATCAAGCTGCAAAAGCAGAGGGAGCAGCGAAAGAGGGCTGTCTTGGAGCTGCTGCGGCAGTTGGTGTTGACAAGGGTGGCGCAGCTGGCAACAGTGCACTTGGGTCTGCAGCAGCAGGTGCCTCAGGAGCAGCAACTGAGAGCATGCCGGCATCGGGTGATGCTGCTGGTGACACGTCAGCAAAGCCAGAACAGGCGGTGCCAGCTGGAGGCACCGAGCCAGGTCAGGCAGTGGCAGGAGAGGGGACCGAGCCAGAAGAGGCGCCACTTATGGGGGGTCCCTCCCAGCTGGGGGAGGCGTACCTCATCCAGACTTTCCTGGACAACACATCCAGTCAGCTGACGCATCATGGCCTCGTCAGCCTGCATGCCGGCCTGAAACCCAATCAGCTGGCGGTGTTCTTCCGCAACAACCACTTCAACACCCTCTTCAAGTACGATGATGCGCTCTACATCCTCGTCACCGACCTGGGCTACCTGCATGAGAGGGTGAGTCACTCAACGAGGCACAAATTTCCAGCATCACTGTGCGGTGCCAGCTGTTTCGTCAGAGTTCTGTAACACTGTGCTCCCATGCATGAACTCTCCGTCTCGCTGTGTCTCTGCCCCAAGCAATGACTGTGAGTACAGCTTCAGAAGTGTCAAAGGTCTTTGAAACCATTGACAATGAATTCCTGCATGCAGGATGTGGTGTGGGAGAAGCTGGATGCCATTGATGGAGATACTGTCTTTGTAACCAGCACCCTACAACCGCCAGGTGAGACTCTCTTTATGACATACCTTGGAAGCAGAAGCCTCCTTAAGAAGCTCTGCACCCCCACTCAAGAATCAACAATCTACATTCTAAGGAAATTCTTGGCCCACACTTAACAATCGACACGGCTGAGACAACTCGTGTGGGGATCACTGAGAGGTTGTAAGAGAGTAGTCGTGAGAGAGGTTGGTGGCATGCAGCGCCGGTGGATGCGCGCGCGGCGGCCGAACAGGCGAGTGCGGACTACGCGCTGGCGCTGCAGCTGCACCAGGAAGAGCAGGAGGCGGCAGAGCGCCGCCGCCGGGAAGCGGCCGGCAGCGCTCCCGCGGCAGCTGGCCGGGCCGGCGACGCGCTGCAGCCGCCACAGCCGGCTGCCCGCACCGGGCAGCCCGGCCCGCCAGGTCCACCCAGGTCTCATGGACCCCCCGGGCCACAACAACAGGATGGTGCATGTGAGCCATACACTCCTTTCCTGGCAACCTCTCCTGCCTCTCAAAATTGCTCGGCAATGTGCAAACATTGCCGACGCGCCATATGATTCCTCTTCACTCTCGTGTTGGAATCTGATCCAAGAGACTCTCGGGAATATGCAGGATGGAGAACAGTGCATTATGTCTTTTGCCGAATCTGTGTTTGATTCTCTCCTGCTCTGACAGCAGGGGTTGGTGCAATAAATGTGCAGATCCCAATGCTGTCTGTGTGTTCCAGGGGCCCACCGCCACAGGCATGGCAGGCACCACAGGGCACAGGCTTCTGGCAGCTCGCGGCCTGGTCGGCCCAAGCAGAATGTCTGCTCAATCATGTAAGCAGCACCAAGCAAGAAAGGGTCTTCAGTACTTGTTGAATGCCTGGCAGCATGCAGGTGATTGTAAATCTTGCTGTGAAAGGGGCTCTTCGGCGTACAGCTAGTATGCCAGGCACATGGGCTACCCTGAGGGAAGCTTGAAAAGGTTTAATTGTGGTTTCTTGGCACGGTGGGAGTGATTATAACTGTCAGCTGCTTGGACAGCAGCATGAATGACCAAATGGATCTGATCTGATGTGCTCAGGAAAACTTTGAAAACTCAGGTGTTCTTGGTTATGTTCTTTTGTCTATGAAGTTCTAATGATCCTGCCAAGATTTGTATTGCATGTTACAGCATGTGGAAGGACTTCAAACAGTTTGAGTCAAATTGAGCTTCTGCCTCTTAGGGCACATAAGTAGTAACCCTTCTCTTCTGGAGCTCTCAGGCTCTGATGTTTGTACTGTATCAATTGGTTCTATAAGCAGTTTGAGTCATATATGAGGTGAACATGTGGCGGTGTGTACTATGTAATATATCATGGTATGCTGATTTTACAGTCTGAGAAACTGAACAATATTTCTGGATCACACGGTGCACTTGAGCTGTTCGCCATAGTGCTCAGATATTGAAGTTACGGATATGGACTGGCGCAAGAATTGTGTTTGGGACCAATGTGTGAGGTCTTGAGATGGTGCGTGTTGATGTCAAGATTCACTCAAGAGCTTGCCAACTGGTTGATTTACACTAAATATCTAAAGATTACAGGTGCACAAAGTGACAATCGCTGCCTTTAAAGAAATTTCAAGGATCAAGGCCTGAGCGAAAGGCACCTAGAGGAAGCTGCTGACGTCAGTTCGTTTCCAATTGATAATCAAATGCAAATAGAATGCAAAATCTTCTTGCCTTCATCCCTCGATTCCCAGAAGGTCTCGATGTCAAGAAAGTCACAGTAATAGCGTGGAAAAAATGTGGTTAAGTGAGTAAGAGTGCGGCGATGAGGTCACCACTTCTCGGTGCTGCTGGAGCCACTCTTGGTACTTTGGCTACGCTTGGTGGCATTACTTTCTTGGTCAGCAATATTGCAATGATTGCCGTTCGCACAGGGGTCAAGCAACGAAAGGTGGGCGGACTTGCCTCGAAACACCAGGTTGCACTCCTTCCGTTCGCTGTGCGTTTGTAGGCTAAGACTTTAATATGTTGCAGATGAAGGTGGCTGTTATGTGTAGACCTTGTAAGGGGACGAAGATGCAGCATTGCTCCGTTTGCCAGGGTGACACACATGCACCCTCTGTGCACTGTACAATAGAAGTTATGATATCAGCCTTTGTTGTGATGGCCTTATCACATCTTGCAGCCTATTACTAGAAGATGTCATTATCGTGGCCTCGTGATTGCTCCTGTGCCCGATCAGGCAAGCACTTTCTGGAGTGGAGCCCATTCCAGGGTGGCGTAGCAGACATGCTTGTGCTCTGTCCCCTCTGCGGCGGCTATGGAGAGCAGAAGTGCTTTAATTGCATGGGTGCGCACTTGCTGAAATGCACTTTACAGCCGCCATCTATTTTAGTATCGTTTACACTACATCGATTACAATGCACATGTGCACGGTCAGGATGAACAACAGCCATTGCCAATCTATGTGGGCTTCTCATATGAACGTCTGTTCAGCAGTGGGTTTATCTGCAGGAGAGGGAGTGGTGGTGCCTGTGAGGGGACCAGAGTGGTTTGTTAAAGAGTACAGGTGACATGAGAATTGTACTTGCAAGTCTATTACGCTCAAGCCAGCCCTTGGAGGATGTGCGGACTCAAAGACCGCTTGGTGCAGATTTCTGCATTGAGAGTGAAGCAGGGGGGATTTGGGGGAAGTCTTATGCCACCAGTCGGACACATCTGGAAATTTGGAGAGAACAGATCTCCAGAACATTCGTCAAAATATTGATTACCTCATTGCTTTTGGCAGGACTCCTGCCGCAGGAGTAAGCAAAATATTGATATCATTGATGTATTTCTGGCTAGCGCTTCTTCATGCTGAGAATCATGTCTGGATTGGCATCACAATGAGGTCTTGCCATGCTACTTGTCTCATTAAGATATGAATGCCATGCATAGTGATTGCTTGTACTGTATCTTTTGACCTTAAGGATGACTTAATTAGGTTCTCAAGTGAACATCCTTGTACCCTTGACTCAGGGGACTCTAAATCAACTTGATTTAGAGTCCCCTGCTTGACTGACTCAGAGGGGTGGTTAATATATATCATGATATATATATTCCATTACCCATAGGCTGAGCTGGTCAGGGGACTCTAGCTGTGTCCCCTGAGCTGGTATATATGTATATACATATATATATGCAAGTGCCAACACCTCACACTGCATTATCTGGGACCAGTGTTCCGGAAATAAGCCAGTCCCAGTCCCCGTGACTAGCTGAGATTGGCCGGGACTGGTTGAAAAATGGCCGGTGAGTCCCGGGGACTTGTAGCTTTGCTTTGGCCCAGTAAGGGCCTTACTGTAAGGCCAAAAGGGCCCTAAGGGCCCATTGGCGGCAAGCAAAAGCCATGCCCTGGAGGCGCATGCGGCGTAGCCGCTGCTTTGCATGGATGGCATCCACAATATTAATATATTGATTTAAATTTCGGAAGAAGAGACGTGAGAGTTCGATTGCTGACACTCTCCTGAGCTCAGCAGACCTAGGTCTTTCCATGCTAGCTACAACTGCACGCTTGACATCATTGTTCTGAAGTATGTCCAAAACATGCACACGAAGTTCAAGACAACCTCTCTCTGGTAAATGTATGGCTCTATCACAATTTCGGAAGGGGAAGGGGAGAAAGCACTCGCGTGACGCTCTAGTTGAGGAACCAATCAACACATCAAGACCCAGCAGACTGCAGCACATTGCAGATTTGCAGCCTGTCACTTTATAATCCTGCCCGGCCGCATGTGATATACTCCAGACTTCATTTCAATGCGCAATGAAACTCACTGTCGCTCACCGCAAGAGGCTCATCAGGCCTGCACAGCCAACTCTTGCTGCCCAACAGGTAAGGGTGGAGGGCTGCCCAGAATCGCCTCTGCTGCCCTCCTCCCGGACTTCAGCGCGCCATCCAGCGTGGCAGAGTCTCTGTGGTCCCCGCACACATATAGGCCCTCTGACAGCCGCACTGGCCTCCTGAAGTCTGTCGGCGGGGCCTGCATAACAACAACCCCCATCAAAACAACACCTCATAACTTCCAATCATTTTGTTAGGGTTTGAGGGCTTTAGAGTCCCACTCCCCAGATGGTCATGCCAAAAAGCCTCAGGTGAGAATGCTATGACTTCCGGGGAATTGTAACAATTGACGGTGAGGGTGCACACCTGATCAGGCTGTGCAAAGGGGATGCGGTAGATTCGCAGCAGCTGCCAGGCGGCTGTCTCATCCGCGCCAAACCAGGCTCCCAGCTCGGCTTTCACCGCGTCCGCCAGCTGTGCATCCGACATGTGCGGCTGCGTGCCTATTGTGGAGGCTGACACCAGCGCCTGAACAATCACACGAAATTTTTCAACTTCTTGCTGTTTAGAGGTTCAATCATGACGCACTTCTCTTGGCAGGATGATCGTCTGAATGTTGCCATGTTTGCTTGCGAGTGTTTGGATGTAATGCTGGGGCTGAGTCTGACGAACAGAGTCAGACACCTGATCAGCCCTAGGTGGCTGGAAAAGGTGTGATGGAATGACTGACTGTTTGACTGGTAGATCTGGACTGCAGTATTGTGAGATGACCAGTGCAAATGCCAGGGCCAACAGGAAGAGGCGGCATGTCCTGAAGCACACTAAACATGACACAGCATGCAATGAAGCTTATGCAGGTGCCCAAAAGCTTCTTTATTGCATGGTATTTTTGATGAAGACTAATGCTGCTGACATCACACTTCTGAGCGCTGTCATGACAGAGCCAGCAACACAAAGCAAATCACCTCGCCAGGGGGTGCGTAGGAAGGCGCAACAGTGGATGGGAAGCAGGCATTGTTCACGAGGCCGTTGCCCTCTCCATCCAAATACAGAATGTTCTCTTCCCGTGGAGCTCTTGGCGCCCTGCAATGCACCATCACCCTGAGCCGCCCCAAGTCCTGTTGCAATCCCAATGCACCCGCACACCTTGGCCGAGGATGCTTTGGACCACTTCCCCCCAACAGAGACATTGCACATCGCTCAACATACAGCGCTGTATTTTTTTATTGGCTTTTAGGGTTTTAGGGTTTAAGGTCTTAGGGTTTAGGGTTTCAGGGTTTAGGGTTAGGCGTAACTGATTTGGGAACCACAGGTGAACGGACGCTATTTACAGAGCCAGAAGTCACATCTATGCCAGCTTGGCGAGGCATGTCAAAATTTTGGAGCACCTGAAGTAGACATTGCAGGTACCGACGCCCGGCTCGGTCTTGGAGGGCGATGCCTCCAACGCGTCGCCCAGCAGGCCCCGCGCGGCCGGCGCGTCGGTCGCCACCACGATCGCGCGGCGCGCGGCCACCGCTCGGCCGCCGGCCACGCCGACGCTGGCCGGCTGCCCGGCCGATGCCCCCGTAACGCTCTCCACACGCACTCCTGCAACCAAGCGAAGTCCCCGTAACGGCCTTGAGTTACATCATTGATAAGCCTGGCCCCACATTACCACATCGAACTATAGGGCCTGGCTATAGATGCAGATGTGTGCATAGGCCGACGGTGCCCGGCTGCCCTGCCGATGCCCCTGTGACGCTATCCATACGCACTCCTGCAGACCAGGCAAAGCATCCATAACGGCCCTGAAGTACATTATCAATAACGTGGGCCCAGTTTTGCCACTTCGAACTGTAGACCCGGCTATAGATGCAGATGTGTGCATAGGGCGATGCAGCCCGGCTGCCCGGCTGATGCCCCCATGACGCTCTCAACACGCACTCCTGCAAACCAAGTGGAGTACCCGTAACGGCCCTGAAGTGCCCTCTGTCAATGTTCAGGTGCAAAAGGTGAAGTTCATCTGCTAAGCTAACATGGAGCCTCCGCTGACCCTTCTGGACCTAATTCTGTCCACACAAGCAATCGCATACAGGCGATCAATGAAATAGTAGATGTCAATATTCACACTCATGAGGACATCTGGAGCATGGGCAGGTAACAGGGGTGAGGTGCATATGAGGTGCACAATCCACTGCTCACCCTGCTCAATATTTTAAATGGATCACACTCACTCTTTTGCATGCCTAATACTTCCCAGATCCCACAGGGTGTGGAGGTACCCCATTGCCCACACCATTCTTCTTTCTGTGTGAGCATAAGAGTGGGCGTGCCTGTGTGGATGCACCCTTCCGGCAGCCGGCTCGCCAGCTGGTCGGCGACGGCGCCGATGCCCGCAGCGGGCAGGCAGTTCTGGCCGGTCGCCAGGCAGCGCATGACAAACTCAAACAGCCGCGACGTGGTGCCCAGGCCCCTGTCGAAGAAGATGCCGCCCAGGAAGGACCGGAAGAAGCGGTCGATGATGGCCTCTGAGAATCCCTCTGCCTGCACAGCCACAGCCGGACCACATGACTTCACGTGCACGCACAGAATGAGTGCAGCCCAGGAACGGCTGGAAGAACTACGCTGATGGTGACCGGGAAGCGGTCCCACGGCATGGATCTAGCCGGTTTGGACAAGTTGCTGCGCTCCAGCAATGTTCTCTTGCTCAAGTGACACAGAGGACACAGCAACCTTATAAAGGAATCTCTGAACTTGTCCAAGCTCTTTGAGGGCAGCATAGGGAAGGTGGCAGAAATTCTGTGCGACAGAAGGGGATTTTCTCCTTCGTTGCTCTCGAGAATACGCTACCTGAGGACAAGCAGCGCATGACAAGCAGCAAAGCCTGCCCAATCAGGTCAATTGGTAAAGGACTTTGCTTCCTAGTGCCGTTACTTATATCCTACGTTCAGAGACTTGGTTAAGAGTGATACTCCGCATGCCATGCTCGCACCTGGAGCCTCCTGAGGATGGAGGTTTCTGGGCCTTGCAGGATCTCATCTGGGCTTTTCAGCAGCGCCTTGAGCCTGAACAGGCCGACCAGGGCCTTGTCCAGGGGGGACCCCACTGGATTTGGCAGCGAGGCAACACCATCCCCGAAGTGTCTGAAGGGGTCCGCCACCCGATGAAAGCCGCCATTCCACCTCACCAATGCACCTGCGCACCCCAAATCCCTGTATGTCATAGGGCATGCCGCTCTCCACAAGTAATATCTATCATGACAGTCGGTAGACCCAGACACTGCTCTGTTTCCCGTACAAGAATGCTGTGCTGATCGAAGCATCCAAATCCTGCAGTCATCATCCTGTATCTGCTCCCCGCGCATGCCTTTCACAGCATCCAGGAGTGTGGGAACAATGGCAGGCAATTTTCAAAAGGTGGGCAAGCAGCTCGACTGTTCCATGCCATGTCAGCAAACAGTCACCAGTGACAGCCCCAGCTTCTGTGCGCGACAGGTAAATGCTTTCGCTGACCCAATAAACTCCCCATGAAACAGATGAGTGGTGGCATTTCTTACCGGCATAGAAGGGTCTGAGATCAAGCGCAGGGTAGTCCAGCACAGCCTGGGCCTCCTGGTAGGAGGTCAGGAATATCTGGAATCCCCGATCCAACAGAAAGCCATCGACATTGTCTGTCCTTACGCGCCCTCCCACGCCATCTGATGCCTCCAAAATGGCAAAATTCACACCTGCTTTCTGTAGGTGCAGGCCGCATGCAAGCCCTGCCACCCCTGCATTGACATTTGGTCGATCGTTGAAAGGCTTGAATGCAGATGTCATCCCTGTGATGAATACTGCTGTGAATACTCCTGTGCTCTCTGTCTCAGTAGCTATGTTTGACTATGGAGACCATGCCCCAAATATTCACCTGCACCCACGATCACTACATCGTAGCTGTCGTTGATCTCCCCTGCTGCTGTTGCTGATGTTAGGATCTGTCCTCTTTGTTGGTGCAACACCTTTGCTCTGCCCCTTCTGCACTGGAAGGCAGCAATATCGCGACTGTGAGCCCACTTGAGACTTTGATGGTGTCTAAAGCACCTCTTACTTGGCTGCAAATAAGTGCAGTCCAGCAAGTGAGCTGTATTCTTGCCACAATGAAATGTTCCAGTGCATCCTCGGGATGCCATTGCCACACAAGTCGCAAGTCCGCCCTGTCGAGGCGACTATCTTCTGATGTGTCCCACCAACAAATGTTTACCTTTTCGATCGTAGAGCAAGGTGTCTGTTCTGCTGATCCGATCATCTCATCCATCCGCATGCACTCACGTGCCCTGTAACTGCTCCCAAAATGACACAGCACCACAAAACAAAACTTCTTCAGGTCACTGATCTCGCGTCGAGAGACTCTCGAGGCAGAGAGGTGCAAGGTGGTTGGACTCGCAGCTGTAAGGGTTGAGATATTGATTCGTATGGGCATGTAGCCTACCTGAGGTTTGTTCAACATCACCTGAGGCTCTCACGAAAGAGCCGAGCACTTGAGTCTCGGAAGCTTAATGCAGAGAACAGCGTCTTCCACCACCGTTGCCGCAACTGTACAAGCTACCTCGCAGTCATCAACAAGCAACGGCGTCGCAGGCAGGGTTCCAAACCAAAGTCCTTGCAACAGTCAGATGTCAGTCTGAGGTTGATGCAGGCGCATTTTGATGTGCTGTGATACTCAATAACAATTTTTTGTGTGCTTATACAGAGATCGTCACCCTGAGGCTTACCCCAAGGCGGAAAAAGAAGGTGAGCCATTCTTTACTGAGTGGTTTTGAAGTGGGACAAGCGTGACCGTCGAGCCCCAATAAACTGATTTTCCCATCTGATATGTATTCTTTGTGGTTGCAAGGCGGTGAAGTGGTCCGAAGACGTGGTTGACAACGAGTTCCTCAACAAGAAATCCTCCAAAAGTAAGTTTGTTTCCTCAGCAGACTGAGTAATGTGCACTCGCGACAGCTGCACTTCCTTGGTTGATGCTCTTTTGGTGCTCTGCATTCCCGTCCCTGACAGCATGTGCATGTTTGGCGTCCAGAGTGCTGCATATTCCACAAGCAGCGGCCTTTTGGCGAATGGAGTGATGATGAGGATGGGGGCCCATGCAGAGACAGCAAGTAGGGCTCAGTCAGTGGGAGCGGTGATCGGTGAGCTGTGCATGCTGTTGTAGAGTGGTTGCAATGGCTTGGCCATGCAGTTTTGAGAGAGAAAACAGCAGCGAATTTTAAGGGTGGCCCTCGAGCTATAGGCAGAGGGTGACTGCAGCAATGAACAGCCTCAGCACTGGGAGTGCATGTGGTCTTCTGCAAGCGCTTGAGCACTGTCAAGCCACAGCTGAGCAGACATGATCGTGATGGGCTCTGGTGAGCAGTGTAAGATCAGTTGAAGGAGGTTGGGTCAGCAGTTCAACGTCAGAGGTCCAGTCTCTGCTATATCCAGGTGGATGACGTGACATCTGGGATATTCATGGCCGAGGCTGCCCCAATTCAAGGCTTTCAAGATGTCCTTGAAGTAATGTAAGTTGTGCGTCCTGCATTGAGCAGGCAGTGAACATAACAGTCTGAGATGGTTGAATGGCTACAACAGACTGCAGAGTGATCGTCCGTGTGCACAAAAAGCTGTTCGGTGTGATGCATTCATCATATGCTGTGAATAGGAGCTGTGCATGCAGTCCTGCACTAGAATCCTGAAACTTGTCCTCATGACCATTTCACTGTTGAGAGATCATGATGTAACTGCCTTGATCAGACGTTTCTGCACACGCTCAATTTACAAGGTGTCGCTTTCAGTGTCGCTCCTCTCATGTTTGCAACCTGCCTCTGTTACGACAAGGCTCTTATGACTGCATTGCTGAGCAAGTTTTAGTTCTTTTTGACCCTCACAAATTCTCCTCCCTCGAGGTGATGGCAAAACAGCATCCTCACAAAATTGTCGCCTGTGGATCCAGGCAGGGACAAGTGACTCACAGGCCCTCTTCTTCGCCATGCTAGCTTATCCCTTCACGTGCATTTTGCGTGATGTCAACTGACATCATCGCTTTCTTTGGTTACTTGCAGAAAAAGGAGTGATTAATGCCTATTCTGTGCTCCTCCATAGGCTGCTCACTGACACTGTCTGCTCATACACCATATCTCTGAATTGGCGGTTTCTCAGTTCCTAGTCATAGATGTCAGCAATGCCCAGATATGACACCATCAATTTGAGCTGGTTGATGAAGTCCACTCCAGTTGAGTACTCTGTCAGAAGCCCGACGAACACACCGAACATGACCCAGCGCCCATTGAAAATTTCGTTCGCTCTGGTCCACCCGAACACCCTGCAGACAGGCAGCAACATGACTGAGTGAAACTGACTGGATCGAGACTGCAAGCTATGAGCGACCTGAATTCAATTAGCAAGCTGTGTGCTTCTGCTAAGCCTGCAGGAAGCAGTCCACTCTTCTGCATCTTGCCTAGGGAGCCTTGGCACCCCTACTGGAGGACTCATGTGGGACATCACTTTCGGGTATTCCAGGTAATACTGCATCGCACACAATCGAACAAGTGGGACAGCAGCATACTTGGCCTTCTCAGCGTTCTTTGCTGCATTTAAGTCTCGGAAGTATTGGGTCATTGCCTTGGCTGCTTCCCTCTGCTCCCTGATGGTGACTGCAGGCTTTGAGCTCCTGCGGTGCCCAAAAATACAACTTCAAACCGTGAATATTCTGGCCTGATGCAAGTGATGCTCGTGCTGAGCACCCGTGATATTATCACACCGGTTGTAGCGCAGTCTAAGGGCAAGAACTATTTAGAAAACGCTCCAAACCTGGTGCTTGGATCATAGTCAGTGACTGCATGGAAGGCAGAGGACAGGAGGACATTTAGCACTGACCTTGAAGGTGAGGCAGCAGGGCTATGACCAGCTTCTCCTATGCTCTCAGGCTCTTCCTCTTTTGTGGCAAGCTCAGGCTTCTTAAGAGCCGAGCTGGACTCGCTGGACACCTGCAGAGTAGCTCTGTTTCGAAGCACCTGAAGCCCATCACCAGCAATTTAGAGCATCCCCAGGGATTGAAGGGCATCGGAATCTTTGATTGCATGTTTGCTTGCACATGAACACCTGCAAGTAAAAGTTAGTAGTTGCAGCTTCAGCTGTCAAGCAGAACAGCAAAACAGACGGCATCCAAGAGGATATCAGAGCAAAGATGAACACTTCAACAAGAAAGAATCCAAGCTTTGCAAACGCTTCTCACCTGCGTTTTCCCTCTCCTCAGATGTGGATGGCATGGTGTGTGCGAAAGGGCTCCATCTGCACGCACAAACAACAGTCCCTTCAGAATATCACCAACCCTTTCGTAGCTACTGACCGGTACCTAGAAGTTTATTCTCGGATAGTGGACAGTAGCTTGGGAAATGGGTGGGCTACCTGATCGTCCTGTCCTGCTGTGGAAAGCTGAGCGGGGTCCAAGAGAGCAAGCCATGCTGGCTGTCTGCTGCACAAATCTTGGCACTTTGCTACAACCCCTCGCCACGGATTCCCCAGAACCTTCAGTACAGTACTTTCGATATCTCAGGTGGACCTCTCCTGCCTTGCGTGGCTCGCTTTGGACCGTCTGACTGTGCAGGCTCTAATAAAGTAAGAGACGAATGTTGGAGGTTCAAAGTGTATAACCCGTTCAAAAAGTCACGCCGCGAGATCAGAATCGAGGTGTCTTACATGCCTGCAGAATGCCTGCATTAAAAACCATTTTGCATGATGTATAATATCCAGCCTGAAAGACCAAGGTGGCCAGAGTTCCTGGGTAACCCACCAGGCTCAGCCTGGCTGGGTTCGAAGTTCAAACCTTGCAAGTTGAGCATAGTCAATTGAGCATAGTTGCCAACCAGTGGCATTTTATTATTATTACTTGGCATTTGGCTATATAGTATGCCAAGGTAGCATGCCTGATGTTTGCGCTGTATCTCTTCATTTCACGCTAGCAGCATTTAAAGAACACCGTGCTTGAAGCTGACCATGACAGACTAGTCAACCTGAACGCACCGAGGAGCATTCTTGTGTTGTAAGAGGTACCAGATGCATGCAGCATTATACTGCCACAGAGCCAGCACAACAGTGTTACTTTCAACCAATTGGCACTACTGCGGCAGCATCTCCGACATGGCATGCAAAAGAAAGAGGCCACTTCCACTGGCACTGGCGTACACCCAAGTGAATACAGCTGTGCATGCGTCTGCTTTTCAGTCCGCTGCGTAGCCACGCCACCCCAACATGGCCTCTCACTTGAAGAAAATGCAGACGAGGCCCATGACAATGTTGATGATGAAAAGGCCCGCCTGATCAGGCCGGATGATTCTTGGCAGTGACAGCACTCTCACCAGGGCCCAGCTGACCTGCAGTTTGTCACAAGGCAATCTTCTCAGGCCACTCCACTGCAGAAGATCATCCCATCACTTCTCCCATCTGAACACACTCTTGAGGAAGCAAAGCACACGTTGTATACTAAAGCTTGCCTTCTGAGGCTAAAGTACTCTGTACAGAATACGCCCCACTTCAACTTTTATAGAACCAAAAATTTCAGAGAAAGAAGGAGAAAGAACAGTAGACTTATTTCGTGTCAGAGGGGGACAACCCTGGCCAAAGGAAAGGCCTGCACGGGACTGCTTCATATACCTGAAGCCCCACCTACTGTGCAACATGTGGGAGAAGCATACCAACGAACCCAAGAAGAGGCCGAAGAGCGTGACGCCGACTGCGCCCCAGATCGGCGAGCGGCCGAGGTCGCCGCTTTCCGGCGCGCGCTTCTTGCGCTTGTCAAACAGCCGCCACACTGAGAAGCACAGCGCTGCCCCCACGGGCAGCGATGGGTCTGCCGTGCTGGTCTGCCATGCCGCCCTGGAAAATGCAGGAAAGTATATCACATGCGTCTGTCGTGTAGGTGCACCATTGGAGTTCTATGATCCCCACTTGATCTGGCTTCCTTTTGGACAAGACAGGGGCTGCCACTAGTGTTAAGAAAGAGGGGCAGTCATGGGTCTGCCGTGAGGGCCATGTCGCCCTAAATTCAACAAGAAGGCTTTAACGTGAGCAACACTTGGGTGGTGCTCAATTGGCTCTGACGATTGCTGGACGCACTGCTATCACTGGGAGGCACTCTACAAACTGTGGATGGAGAATCACTGACTCTTAATGTTTCTTCGCTTCTCCAGTCATGCTCTTAGCATCGAGGACTCACCACTGGGTGGTACACACAGGACTTGTGACTCTTGACCACATTTAAGACACTTTGACCACCTTGGCAACGACTGACTATAATTACCACAAATTCTTTGCCAATCCCCACACTCTGAGCAGTAATTGGGATGAGGTAATCACCAGAGACCCATCATAACGAAGATGGAGCCATCATTGACAATGGTGGGTAGCGGCACTGACGGCTCCAGTCTCTCCTTGATATTTCCAATGATGCCTGTTGGCTGCACATGCACCACCAATCTCTTTGAACCCAACGCTTGTTGCATATCATGCAGGAGAGCGTTGTTGACCACCAATTGAACATGCGATGTGCTGGGGGCATGCGCAATACTGGGCAGGACAGCAAAAGCAGAACTCTCCCGCAGAGGCAGAGCCCAGCAGTGCAGATGCCCAAGATCTTGCAAGCTTGGTAGCAATTTTGCTGAAGGAAGTACACGAATGAAGATGATCAGATCAGACCATCAAACCATTGTCAAATTGATTTGCACCCGTAAACCTTGCTGGCAGAAGATGGCTGCATACCAGTGCATCGCCCTGCAAGTCGCTCTTGCGGCCTCTCCGCGGCGGTTGGAACCCATACTTGTGCCGCACCTTCATCCTCTCCTGCAGGATGCTGTCATACGCCAGTTCTATGGCTTCCCTGCTCCGTTCATGCCTCTTATATGTCTGCATAGTACCAGCATGCTCAGTCAAGCTTAAAGAGAAAGGTACCAAAGGCTTCTGCACATTCAGAGAGGTAAACAACATCAGTTTGCATATGTGAAGAAGAAGGATGCTCCTTGCAATGCTCCAGGGTGTGACAAAGACAGAGTCGATAGCTGATTGGACGTACCTCATACAAGTAATTTCTGGCATCTTGCACCTCTTCAAATGAGGCCTCTCGAGACAAGCCCAGCCGGCTGCAGCAACAAGAAAATGTCAAGAGTCAGCGGTGACATTGCGCCCTAACGCCTAGAGCGAGCCACAAGAATCCTTGGGCTATCATTCACAGCATGCCATGGCTGCGTACCTGTAGGGATCTTTCTCGTGCAAGCGAGGGAAGACGTCTATAGAGAGATCGTACTGCTCCTGTTGTTCGCTTCCACCGCTCTCAGGTGGCAGATCTGCTGAACTAAGCTCACCTGCAAAAAAAATGAAATTTATAGAAATGACTGGTAACTGAAGAACAAAACAGATCCCACCAAATAATCATAATTGTCTGACACGCTGTGACCAGCAAGTTCTGCAGACTTCTATACAGAAGAACCACCTGCACTGACGGCTGACTGGTGTTGCAATTTCCATCGCCGGCGGATGCTGGGGGACTCGTAAGCAATCCATGGTCTCTGTATATGTCTTCTGAATTGACTGCACGAGCACGCAGGAACAGAAGGTTTGCTAGAAGTAGATGCAGGAGACTTCGGTGGTCTGCTGCTGGACAAGGCCTTCATTTGTGTTGCACTTTCTCACACTTTCATGCCCTGCGCAATCAAGATAAGTCTTGCAAGAGGAAACTTCAGTTGCAGCTAATGACCATCTAATCGACAAGTTTCCGAGACAGCCCATCAAGATTGGGTGTCCACCTGGCGCTGACAAATGGTTACGTTTGGGCACTCTTCCTGGAAGAGTGTTCCAGCTAGTGCAGTTGGTTAAAGAAGCAAAATCTGAGTGCAAGACTTTGCACCAAGGATTGGTAGATGGCTGCTGACTAGAGTGGGATCCGCTGCGAACTCAGCATGTCTTTTCTAAGGAGGCTGGGACCCTCAGCTTTACGAAATCTTAGACCTAGAGCTGCAGACAGCCACGCGAAAGAGACGTTTCTGTCCCCAGGCAAGCACACACCTGGTGGCTACTTGTTCAACGAGACACCACCGCCTCCTGGACAAAAGCGGCACTGGGAATCGTGGGAGCTTCCCTGGTGAGAAACCCTGTTACTTAATCATTTCCGTTGTTTCCTGGATGTAGAAGCTAAAAATTGAGGACATCTTTATCTTTGATGTGATGAAAATGTTGCACATAGAGCGAAGTGGATTTGCAAAGAATTAATTGGGCACAAGAGAGGGTTTGGTTCAGGTTGTAGTGTGTTGCTTTGAGGACGGTTCATGCATCCCTTGTCTTGATTGCAGGTACTTCACATTCGCGACAGCCACCGTGATGCTCACAGTGGGGCTCAGTGCAAAGCCTGACACCAATATCGGTAGCTGGGCGAGAAAAGAAGCTGCAAAGGAGTTGAAGGAAGAAGGAAAGCTCTGATAGCCTGGGAAAGATAAATTGATCAGTACATTTGGGTGCAATGAGAGAGACCAGATTTTTCCAAGCATTTTAGATTGAGCTACATTTAGACTGCCTGAATGCAGCGCCTCTGCAGTCGCACCTACAATACTCAGTGCATCATCTGATTGAGAGGAGCACTGAAGAGTGTGATCTGAGACATGGAAAGACATGATTTTATAGCCGGATGTGTCTTGGCATGCGGCATGCGGCCTCTGAAGCGAGTATTCTGACTCCTCAGACTGTTGAAACAAAGTCAGAATATGAGTCGAGTATCTTCCAGGCCTTGGCTACCAGCACGAGGCACTCGGATGTTAATGCTAGGAAGGTCCTTTCAACTGTAGTGTGTGCGCGTCCAAACAGGCATTGTACTTCAACTGTAACAATCCACTAAATATCAAAGCAGGTGAACAGCACAAGCACGCTGCTACATACTGCTTTTAATCGTGAATCTTGATGCTTGCACAAGCAAGCAACAGTCTCGCTTATCAGTGAAGTTCCTTGAAAAGCAATTACTAAGCTTTTGCTACCTCTTCAAAGGTGGACATTTCCCTCTCACGAATTCTTCGGCACGGCACACTTGCAGCTTCACACAGGCAATGCGCCTTGGGGACTGACAGATTGCTGCTGTTCATGCAACCTTCATCATGCCCGTCCGTCGGGCATACTCAAAAATACCACCAGCATCCACCACAGGTCCCGCCTGCAAATCGCAACTACTTCTCACAACGAATGCTGCGATTGCTGCTACCTCCAAATGTAGGTGAGCCCAAAATTCAGTGAGGAAATGACAGAGTTCGTTCCGGTGCTGGTACATAGACATGCCACAGCCAAGTCTTGATCGGAGACTTCCATTCGGATATGTGCAGTGTCAGGATCAGTGCAAACCACACTCACAAGTGACTGC
This sequence comes from Coccomyxa sp. Obi, assembly GCA_020887355.1. Classification (NCBI taxonomy): domain Eukaryota; kingdom Viridiplantae; phylum Chlorophyta; class Trebouxiophyceae; family Coccomyxaceae; genus Coccomyxa; species Coccomyxa sp. Obi. The sequence goes on from AP024999.1 coordinate 262,855, forward strand.
TGCGTACTCGAGCACACATCGTACGTGCAGCATCAATGATGCCTTAATTTCCTCTCTTTAGGGATGTGAAGCAGGTGCGCACCTCGCCGATGGGCTTCAGAGGGTACTGCTTTCCAGTGGAGAGCACAGTCAGCACATCCTTGTTCATGTCCACTTCCACCTCCTCTCCGGTTTGGAGCTCATCACACAACCTCACATCCGTTTCACAGGGGTAAAGTTCGCCCCTGTGCCATCCCCAAAACACAGATTATAACCCGTGAGGCTCCTATGTCAATGCAGAAGGCTTGGAAATCTCCCGCTCAAGGTTGACGGACACACAGGATCCTATAGGTGGTTCAGCATCCCAAGTCAGAATTTGATTGGACAGAGAAGGCGCTTCTTGATTCCTAATCTCGAGGCCCTTTGTGCGGACTCTATCTCCTGCTTGTCCCAATGGAACGACACAACAGTGCTTCATGGGTGGGAGCACTGTTATGCAGGAGTGGGGCGCGATCACGTACGTTGAGACACAGTTCCTGAAAAAGATCCTAGCGTATGTCTGGGCCACCACCACCTTCGCGCCTGCAGCATTTAACAGCTTCAGGAGCTTGCACCAGTCAGGAGTCAGCAGACATTCTCACAAGCACTCCCTCCCACTTGATCATGCATTGTCCTTAGGCGGCTCTACGCAGAGCGTGGAAACAGAATGATAGCAGGGCTCACACGGCCCTTCAAGGAAGAAGTGGCAGATCAGTAACAAATTCACCTGCAGCCCCCATTGCCACAGGGGCATGTTCCCTGGATGACCCGCACCCAAAGTTCTGTCCACCAATGACGATGGGGTAACGCGTCTTCATCTCTCCGTCTTCTATGAACCTACAAACGCATGTAATACCAGCCAATGGTTACATTCAGGCAATCCTGAGTGTCAACCATTGATTTACCCTTGCCACTGGTCAGGGACAATGCCTGAAAGTACAATGATGCCATGACTCACCGCGATTGGTAGAGCTCTGTTGGCAAGCCAATCAAGGCGTAGCTTCCCAGCTTCTCATACTCCTCCGGCTACAGAAGTCAGATCATGAATAAGAATCAGCAGGATAGGCCGACACCTTTACTAGGAAGGCAGCACTGATAACACCAAAGCCCATGGTGTCTGATGAGCAAGGGTGTCTAAGGAGCGGATGATGGGAAGTCAAAACTACCTTGGATGGGACCAGCGTTAAATACTCTGCCGGAATGATCTGGTCGGTGTCGATGTTCTGCAACAACATTGCAAGTCAGGGGCTAATTCTGTACACCAAGTCCTGCGGGATTGAGACAGTAAAATGATGCGTCTTGTGCCTATACTAGCAATGTAAAGGCGGTGAAGGGCTGCACATCTCTTGTTACATAGCAGGGTCCACGGATGACACGAGTGTTCGCAGCTTTTCCATTGCTGCCTGCTGCTGAAACTATCCTTGTCCTCTGCACTCTCAAAACGTGCCGCGACGCTTTTGGTAGAGGCAGTTGAGCCACGTTTGATCGGGTGCGCAGAACGGAGCGAGTGTGGGGCAGAGCCGCACTGCCTGCCAGCCCCCCGACTGCCATTCTATAGGGTGTAGCGAGATGTTCCTGACGAGAAGCTATACACCTCGGTCTGTAACAATGGTCTTGGTCCTCTGAAGCTCTTTATCTGAGGCGAAGGCGGTGGTGGAAGCTGTGAGAGAAGCATGTGCTGATGATGGCCTAATAAGTGAGTCACGGATCTGAATCCGACGGCGACCCTTGTTACAAGCCGCCAAAGGGGTTCTGCATTGCCAAAGCGGAAAGGAGGAGCGCAAAGAAGTCTGATCGGGAACCAGCAGGGCAAGGTGAGATCTGGTTAACATCATCACAGTAGTTTGCACCCAGCAGTTGTCCAGCACAGATTGTCAGAGAGGCGCATCTTTGCTTCACTACTGTTCAATCCACTTGACTGTCAAGTAAAATGTAACGATGCAAGTCCCTGTGCGCACAGAGCTATTATCGTGAAGTGAAGACGCTGGAAGTCGTCAAGTTTGGCGATGTAAAGTAGGAATTGCTGTTGTTTAGCATCTGTTATTTTTGCTCCTTTCAGGAAAGATGCCCGCGGGACACGGAACTAGGGCGCGCACGCGCGACTCTTTCTCAAGGCCGTTCCGTGGACATGGATACATTCCCTTGACAACATACCTGCGCACATACAAGATTGGGGACTATGTGGACATCAAAGTGAACTCTGCAGTGCAGAAGGTAGCTGCTGCTCAAGACCCTGACCGTTCGAAGGGAGATGGACATGATTTGTTACGCAAATAACAGCAGAGGATCTGGGTGGACCAGGGGATAGCATCTGGAATATGTGTGGAGTTCACTGTGTGCTTCCCGAGCTCATGTTGACACCTGCTTCTACCGGATGCCTACCTTGTCACGTCTGTATATTGTTATTCTTTGGGCTTCAATCATTTCTGCAATGCATTGACATCTGTACTCCGTGGCTGCAGGGTATGCCCCACAAGGTGTATCATGGCAGGACAGGCGTCGTGTGGAACGTCACCAAGCGCGCCTTGGGTGTGGAGGTCAACAAGCTGGTGAGCGCCTCTGTCCCCTCAATGGAGTGCTGGTGATTTGCATTGTTGATCACATTCTCCAAACCAAATCTCTACCTGTGCACGGGGGGCTCTGATCTTTCGTGTCAACACCCCTGCTGGGAGGGGGTTGCGGCCTTTAGGGGTTACTTCCATGCAGTGCCTGTCAGTGGAAGGCTCAATCTGAGGCGCAGGGCAAGGATGGTGAAGGTTTCACTCGGGGACGTTTCCACACTGTGTGGAGAGCACTTTCGAATGTGTATGTTGATCATGTTGGTGCCATACGAGGCTCTGCAAGTTGATGAGTCTGGCCAAGTCTCCATGTCCGACACAGCTGGGCTGAAACGGGTGTATGCTGTGCCAGATCGGCAACCGCATCATCAGGAAGCGCATACATGTGCGCATTGAGCATGTAGCACCCAGCCGCTGCAGAGAGGAGTTCCTCGCACGCACAAAGGCCAATGACCTTATCAAGCACGCCGCCAAGGAGCGCGGTGGTGCGCACCTCCTCTTCCTGATATACCTCTATTAAAGGATTAGTTGCCCACAGCATCTCTTTGTGTCACTGCTTGCTCAAGGGTGAAAGCCGAGTGATGCACATGTAATGCGGGCACCAGAGCTGTGCAGAATTGTAGCTGTCTTCTGGTGAGACCAGAACTATAGTAGAGGTGAAACTCGGCATGTAGGTAGCTCAAGCGGTAGGTCTGCAGGGAAGTGTTGTAGTACTCAAATCTTACAGGGTGTGAGGTGAAGGGCTTCCACAGAACCCTACAGGAGCTTCCCAGTGATGCTCGTGATTCTGGAAAGTGATCTTGGTGCATGCTGAAGGTGTTTTTTGGTTTTGGGACACACTCCAGTTGGTTTTGGTGCATGCTGTGTAGTGGGATCATGTAGCTTCAGCACATCCATTTGGACATGAAGTATTTATTGCCAGGCAGGCAGCAATGCCATGTGCCCAAGGCCCCGCTGATGTGTCGAGCTGATGCAGCGCATCTGCTCATCTGGCATGGAGTTCATAGCGGTGCTGGGCGGGTTCAGCAGGCTGGAGGGTGGATCCCACAACTGGCTTGAGCGGACGTGGCACTTGACTGAGCGTGTTTGTGCTGTGCGCAACAGAGAAGCCGCCAAAGTGCAAGAGGTCAATCGTGCAGCCGCGTGAGGGCTTCACCATCGAGAACGTGGTTGCCCAGACAGTGACCCCCATCCCCTACGATATCGTCAAGGAGGGCGTGCAGACATGAGGTGAGGCTGCAATTCTCACACAGCACACAGCAGGAGTATAGAGAGTGTAGCAGCAGTTAAAATTTTCCTGGCAGTGTTGTGTGTGGTTGATATATGCGGACCAGTCTCTGTTCGAAGTGGCTATCAGGCATCGTGGCTCCATCAAGAAGCTCGGCAGATCTCATTGCTGAAGCATACTTTGGTGCTGCTGCTGTCAATTCTCGTTCACACTGGTGACAGAGGAGAAATGTGTCAGACCAAGGACGGAACAGACCTGTGGAATGCCTGAAATGTTCTGTAAATGGTGCATATTGTGTTGCAATGCAGAAGTGCGATCTCTTCACTGTACGGCAAGTATTGTGTGAGGCTACGCTCCTCTTGTGCTTTGGTGGTAACAGTGAATTGTTTGGCTGCACTCAGGTGGCTCCTTCAGAAAATCTACAGGAAGATGGACTGTCATGGCGGCTGATGTTAGTGCCTGTGCTGGCAGTTGCACTCCGAAGCGCAGCGTGCGTGGAGTGTTTGTGGGTGCAGTGAAACCTCTGACAATAAGGCAGCACAGCGATATAGAGATTGTTGGTAGTACTGGGTCGTGCTATTTGGACAAAAGTGGCTTTAGGCTTGTCACTTACTGTGAGGCAAAGCAGACACAGCATAGCTGCCTGGCTCAGGAAACTCAATTTATGCTGCTGCAGAAACAAGAAGAGTTGTTCTCTGGCCTTGTAATGCTCTGAACGCATATGCAACAGCGTGACTACAAGAGATCATGCATTCGACATTTAATCACGGCTTCACCCAGAGCTGCTTCAGTGACCCACTATTGACTTGAAGTCACCACTGTGAACCGTTGTGACTGTGTGAGTGTTTGCAAGTGAGTATCTTCATACATAAGTGCAAGCTTAACAATGCATTTGTGCGAGATGAACCCTTTACCGTGATGTCTTTATTCCCGGATAGAGCCGGAGAGAAAGGGTCACACGGCCAAAAAGCAGAAGAAGAAGACAAGTTGGCAACCCTAGCTTCCTTCAGCTACCGATGCTTCCGATACGGGGTAACGTCAACTCAACCATATGTTAGCATTACCTTTCTATCCAGTCTGCCCTTTCAGTCTTTCTGCCTCATTGAGAGACAAATAAGAAAATAGAATGCGGATGTGTTGAGAATTGAGGTTGAGAAGGCCATATAAGCGCTTGGTATTTGGTGATCAAGTTAGTCCGCCATGGCGCCAAGTAGCCTGCCGCTACCCTCGAAAGGCCCATGTGGATTCACCCAAGACATACCTCAGTACAATAGAGTACTATTGCAAACATTTTTATCTAAACGGTGCGTCAAACCGACAGAAACCTGTGGGCCAATGATCCTTGCTTGCAGACCCCTGTAAGTTAAGATTCAACCTGCCTTCGTGACATGCCCACCATCCATCAATCTCACTTGCTTGTTAGTTGGTTACAGGACGCATGTGCTGTCAGCACCAAGGAAGCGCAACTGCTGCCCTGCTGCAACAGCGTTTAGGACTGAGAGAGATGTACAGACCAACGCAGCCAGCTCAAGCAGGGGATTAGAGTGGGAAGGAACAGACACAGGCAGTCCACTTGAAGACTTGCCAGAGCCAGAAGGAAACTGGAGCCTCCCCTTTGTGGGAGAGACAGCAGAGTTGCAGGCAAACCACTGGGAGTGGGCACACAAGAGGTGAAAATAGCTGCAGCAATTTGCGAGCCAATTTTCATGCATCTCACCTTGATAGACAACTTCACGTGGCAGTCAGATATTCTGGGGTATCTTGGAACCAATGACTTATTGCCCTGACTTTGCAGGGTGAAGAAGTTTGGGCCCGTCTTCAAGAGCAATGTATTTGGGCAAGACGTGGTCGTGGTCACAGATTTTGTAGGCTTGCAAAAGGTACGCTTGGCTCGATATTCCCCATTTCTATCAGGATTGCTACTCTACTTCCCATCACTCCCAACCAAGAGCGAAGGTCAGTCCATTACTGCAACGTGAGTATAAGCTTATTGTGGCATGCTCAGGTTTTTGGTGGTGACCATAAGATCACACAATGGATGACAGCGCCATCATTGGAGGCGCTAGGGGGAGTGGAAATCATGGGTGCTGGCAAGCACAAGGCATCCCACATGAAGCAGGTGCCTGCTCTACCATTTCTTGTTTTGTTGAGTTTGCTCTCCTGCAGTCTGCACTTTAGCAGACGTACAGCGCCACTTCCCTGCTCCGGCAGACCGTTGTGGAGGATTGGCAAGGGGTTCTATTTGCATCTCCAGTGGCATGAATGCATCTGTGCATGGTTTCAGGCATTGTCAAGCCTTTTCGGTACAGAATGGTTACCTGGTGTTGGGTGGTGTGGCAGAAGGCTGATTCAATGGCATGACTGGTGCAGAGGCGACAGCAGGGCGCGGCTTTCACACCAGATGCCATGGATGCCTATCTTCCCCGAGTGGTCGAGACCTGTGAGGAGTACCTCAGGCAGTGGTCCTCTCAGGATAGCGTCAGCCTTGTGCCAGCGGTGAGAATGCACTCTTCTGTATCTCCGAATGCTCCTGACAGATACCTTGAGTTATAGCCGTGTACTGCGTGAGTCACACTTCACCAACGTGCCATGCAGCTAAAGGAGATGTTGGAGAACACACTTGAACCCCCAAGTTGCCTTCTGTAAAGTTCCTACGAGCCATTTCTGAAATGAATGTAGGAGCCACATGTGACAGGTCGTGCATGGTGGTTGACCCATGTTTCTTGTGGGTGGCAGATGTCAGAACTGGCTTTTGATTTTGCTGAGGGCCTCGTCGTGGGCTTGGGCATCAAGGGAGAGGAAAAGGCTCTTCTCCTGAAGAAGTGGACCGAGTTCAGTTCCAACTGTGTCACATATATGGTGAGGGCCGAATAATGCCCTTGTGCTACTAGCTTCAAAGAAGCATAGTGCAGAAAGCATAGTGCAATGTCTGGCACAGATATTCCACTGGATTGAGCCTGAAGAAAGCATGCCATCTTGGATTGTGCTACATACGGATACAGACATGAAGGAATGCTGTGTTGCATCAAGCTCTTCACACCAGAGGGTCTTTTAGCAGATCGGCAGCAAGTTGTCATTGGAGAGTGTTCATTCAGAGGGTGTTCAAGTTAACCAGCGGTCCTCAGTTTGGCTCCCAAGGTGGACTTAAACCGTAATCATTATCAAATATTCCATGAAGATTTTGTAATGGCATGCAGTTGTCTCATAGTCCCCTTTGAAAGCGTTTTGTATCGGCATGCAGCTGGACCTGCCAGGAACGCCCTACAACACAGCCAAGCGCGCGAGGGACTCCATCCTGGACGCCATCCGTGAGCGCGTGGCCGCAAAGAAGGCGGAATTCGAGGCCGGTCGCGCCAAGAAGGACACGCTGCTGTCCTTCTATGCATCCGCCAAGGTCGAGGACGGCGAGCCACTGGACATTGATGAGCTGTCGGTGCGCCCCATCCTGTGGAGGCTCACTACCTTGAAATCAACTGTGCAGCCATATTCTGGGTGGCTCTCTCAGCCCAGACCACGCTCAGACCTAACACTAAGCAATGCGCTCAAGCACTGTTATTGCTCGGGATGTAAGAAGGTGTGTAGGCTCCTGTGTTGTGTGTAAATGCATGTTCAGAGAAGGCATTCCTAGCTCCTGTCATGCATGCAGAAGCTCTCGATGGGCTGCATGCTTTCTGAAGCAGCATTTGCTGCTGGTGTAAGGAATATTCCCGGGGCAGATATTGCAGATTGTTCAGCTCCTCATTCAGGCTCCGGGCCAGTTTAAGCTCTTCGTGGCTCGCATGTGCAGATGAATGTGCTGATGTTCATGTTTGCCGGGAGCGACACCTCACGCGAGAGCCACAAAGTGCTGCTGGGCATCCTGCCGGATCTGCCGCCCACTATCCTAGACAAGGTGTGTTCCATGCATCTTCCAGCGACTTGTCTAGAAGTTCAACCCCTCTGATGACTTCTTGACTGGTTTAAAATTAATGCTCTCAAGCGACTGGTTCCGGGGGTGTAGAGCGAATCATTGATTACAATGAGGGCCGGCAAAGTTGTTGTGCCAAAGGGTGGGGTAGAAAATTGCCTGCCCTTTCCTAACCCTAACCCTAATTACTGAACCCTAAATGTAATCCCTAACCCTAAATATATGGGGTGCGGAAGTGTGAGGGCTGAGTCTGCGGTGCCTGCAGCTGCGCGAGGAGCAGGCGCGCATAGTGGAGCGACACGGGCCGGGCTTCGGCCGCGGCGCGATGGCCGACATGCGCTACGCCGACGCGGTCGCGCGCGAGGTGCTGCGCATCTGGGGCCCCGCTGAGTTCCTGTTCAGGCAAGCCTGTCTCTGCCCTCCCCCCTGTGCTCGAGTGTTCTGTGGTCAACACGAGGATTTGGTTGATTAGAGGCTGCTGGCATGGTCCGTGTAGGCCAGGTCGTTTTCGGTGCTGCTTTCTAGCTGCATGGGCAAGCGCCTAAACATTTTCTTCAGCACCCAAGTGATCATGAACGGGCGAAGGCTGCCTTGCTTGGAGGCTGCCAACGTCTTGTGCTGATAACAGGACCGCCAAGGAGGACTTCGAGCTGCACGGCAAGCGCATCAAGAAGGGCACGGTCATCCTGGCGAGCCTGATTTATGCCAAGGCGTGCGATCCGCGCATCAGCGGCGGTGACCACGTGGACTCGCCCCTGCCGCTCCACATGGACATCTCGCGGCCGCTCGACAGCTTCAAGCCTGAGCGCTGGCTGGACGACGCCAATAAGCTGGACTCCTCGGTGCGACTGTGTCCTGTGTGAAGCTATGGTCGCTACAGATTAAGTAGCTATAGGTTCCTGTGTGCTACCTATGCTTGCTGCAGATGAACACATTCTTGGGACCCCCTCGTTGCCTTTCTCTGCTACTTGGGGAAGACATATAGAAATGTAGGATAAGTGCTATTATCTCTCGAAGCGCTGCCCGCCAGCCCTGAAGGTGACTTTGGCACTGCACCCTTGCTCTGCATGGAGAGCCAGTCTCCTAGAAGATATCTACCTGTCAGGCGTGAGGGAGATCTTAGAGATTTTGGTCTAGTCAGGGTGTTGAGCAGTGCCTTGAGCATGATGCACGGCATTAGCCAACCCATGCTTGCAGCAAGCCAGTCTGTGTGTTCTATGAGGAATATTCCAATCACCCATGAATATATCATGGTATTTAGAGTTGTCTGTGAGTCTTCCTCCTGCTATAACACAGGCGCTGGCAACCTTCGGCATGGGCGTTCATTTCTGCCTGGGCTTCCCGCTGTACATGATGGAGGCCAAGGTTCTGCTGGCGCTCATCGCGCGCGGCTACGATGTGTCCAACGTCTCTGGCCGACCTGTCGACTGGGGCGTGTCCCCGAGCAGCAAGTCCCCCAGGGAAGACGTGTTCCTCCACTTCACTCCCCACAAGTATGTGTGACGCGAGAGGAGCGCTGCAAAAAGTGATATGGCTGCTCCTGGTGCGCGCCCTGCCAGTCAGTCGATTGCACCTGTTCCAGCCACCGAGGGCTGCTTAGATGTCTGACTCTCCCTGTCGAAGCATCTGAGAAGGGCAGTGCATCCCGGCAAGTATTCCTGGCAACTCCAGAGCATGAACCAGCAACCTGTAGGATGTGTTTGTGCGCCTCATGTTTTTGATTGGTGGGAAATGTAGGACCATCATGTAGATTACTCTGAAAATATTTTGTGAGACATGAGGGTGCAGCACTCTGCACAAGAAGACAAATTTTAGAGATATTTTGCAAATCGCTGCACTGCAACTGTGTGTGTCCACTTTTGGACTCATGCTGGGGCATTGAATATGCGATTGCCAGCATTTTAGCCAACACGACAATAGCCAGCCGCCGTGCGCGCATATTTCAGGTAGTGCCAAAATCTTGCATGGAATTGATGTCAACGGGCAGAGACGGGTAGAAAGAACATATGCATGAACCTGTATTGATTGTGATTGGATGCTTAATGACATGTCATGTGACCTGACTGCACATGTACTGTTTACTTGTACTTCATTTCATCCCTTGTCAAAAAGGATAGACGATCAGGACCTCTCTGAGGAGAATGTGTGTTTTTTGTTGGATTACATGATTCATTGTGACGGCATTCACTTGACGTGCAGATGAGTAGGCAGTGGAAAGTGGACAAAACAAGCAAAGTTGCACCAGATTCATTCATGTATAATGTAAATTTTCCAGTAATCAGGGTAGAAATCAGAAGAGGTGTTGTCAGCTGCAAGGACCCTTCCCGGACGCTCAGTACCAAAGATCAATTGCCATCCATGCTGACCCTCTTCAGAAGAGGGAACGCTATGACGTCTCGGATTGATGGGGCATCTGTGAGCAGCATGCACAGCCTGTCTAGGCCCATGCCCATGCCCCCTGTGGGCGGCAGGCCATACTCGAGCGCTCTGATGAAATCCTCATCAAGCACCACCTGTCCGCAGGCACATGCAGGATCAGAAACATGCGAAGATTTTCTCTTTGCAACTCAATTTGATCGCAGAAAGAAAACAATAAACACATTCACGTTGTTGCCCCGCGACATCCCTGTGTGTAGTCATCTGCTCACTGCTTTCATCACATGCACACTTCGGTCTTTTGCCTGCAGCACAAGCATGCCTTCCTTCCCCGCCATACCCTTCAGTTATCAATAGAAACCACTGTTGAGCAAAGGTCCTGCTCCTCGTCTCTGGTGCCACAACGAATTGGCCATGCGATGAGATAACCTGCTTGCTTCTGGGAGCGCTCAGCCGCAGCAGAGTCTCCTCTTCCATGAAGTGCCTACATTGTCCAGGAGTTGCATGCAGGCACAAATGATCACCGCTGCTGTAGAGGACAGGTCACCAACCTCATAGTTCTCGTCATCATCATCGACTCCGGCTGCCGCCACGGCCGACGCGCCGTTGCCACTGGCCACCGCGGCCGCGCCCGCCGGCTGGATGCCAGACTGGACGCCCTTGGGCTGCCCGGCACTCAATCCTGCATGATTTTACCAGTAAACTCAACCAAATCGGTTAAAATAGACGAAACTGGACTATCATGGGCCTAAACTCACACGCCTATCCTTGCTGACACTGAACACCAGACGATCAATGCTCACTTGGCGCCTGTGAAGGTCTGAGGCCTTCAGAGAACACAGCCACCCAAGCAACCATGTCGACAGAAAGCAGCCTTCAGTGTATTACAGGAATTGCATCCGGATGATATGGGGCCAGATGGAGTTGCACTTTACTTATGCAAGTTCATTGGAGTAATTCTGAAGAAGTTGGCGTGTCAACTTTAACGTGACAGGATCAGTGGAAGTACATTAATCACTTAATGGAGTTTGTCTCCGAAACCATAATGTAACAGGATCAGTGTAGAGATCGTGGACTAATCACAGGCGCGAAGTTTTCTCTGCCTTCGATCTGTCTATGATCTCTACATTGATCCTGTTACATTATGGTTTCGGAGACAAACTCCTTTAAGTGATTAATGTACTTCCACTGATCCTGTTACATTACAGTACATCGTGTAAATGTGAAGCTGACCTGCCCGGCCCGCGCGCTCGGCCAGTTGCGCCTCCAGTCGCTGCCGCTGATCCACTGGGTCAGTCAGCTCGCTGTATGCATTAGCCAGCTCACGCCCTGCATACCGCAACCAGCAGGTCACGACACGCTCGGAAAATCAATAGGAGCTGATGTGAGATGCCGCAAAGCAGATGGATAGTGTCTTTTCCAGGACAACAGCTGCAGGAAGTACTGAAAAATGGCCAGGCTAACCCCCGACCAATCGGGTAGCTTTTCGTGAGTTCCAAACTCTCCATCAGGATTGTGCCCTGAAGACCACTCTGGCATGTGATGTGGGCGCCAAAGGGGTGAATCCGGGGAGGCCTAACCCTTTGGTTGTCGGTGGCATACAGGTTTGTATTGCATGCAATGAGAGGCATCGCTCAAAAATTCAGCAGTGAAAACCACACACCGTAGACGAACAGCTCAAAGCGCTCCACGAGCCCAGCCTTGGCGCGGTGCGGCTTGGCCAGAGGTGAGATCTCCACCGGGTGGTCCATCACAAATGTGGGCTGCATCAGGTGCTGCTCCACCTCCGCCTCAAACACCTCTGCGCCCAGCAATGGCACAAGGACAGCATCAATCCAGATTTCTGACGGAATGCAAGAACATGAGAAAATGATGAGATGATGTAAGGCAGCAGAAGGCTGCCAACAGACCAGTGGCTCCCAAAGGTCTCTAAAGTGTAATAACAATAATAATAATCAATCCTGCAGTGCTATCTTGTTCACCGCGCACCGCATGTGGAAAGCTGAATCACAGTGATGACATGTCAGGAAATGAGCATTGGGGCGATTTCACATCTCTGCAGTCACTGCCGCTAGGCACGCTTCTCTGCTGACTTTCCCGAGAAAGTCTTTCACAATGGTTCTCGTAGAGTAGCATCATGAGGCATTTCAAGTATAAACATGGTGTGTCCTTGGTGAGAGGGTGACCTTCTCACTACAGGCATGGCATTTTTTCACTATGTCCTTGATAACGTGTTGATCAAGTTGGGGACAGCAACCTACTGCTCGTTGATGAAGTGTTGGGACGGCCACCAACTGCTGACTGATCCAGGTCACAACAGCCGACAGCAAGACACTAATGTCTAGAGGTGCATGTCGAGATAGCTTACCATTGAGCAAGGTGCCTAAGCTGGTGGCTGTGTTGACGGCTTTCACAGTCAGTGAGCAGGATGGCTTGGTCTCCTTGTATTGCAGTGCTGCTGCCTTGGCTGCTTCCAGATCGGCAAATGATGTGAAATCGAGCCCTGCAGCCAACAGCCACATAGAAGCAGCTCGACAAGAGGCTCTCTAGTGCACGAAGCCACCTAACTTTCACCCCCCAAGATAACTTCCTGTTCAAGCAGAGCCACCAATTAATATTAAACAGAGATGACTCTGACAGTGCACAAGCAAAGCACCAACCCTGCACAGTGCTCGACACTCTGGTTCTCCAGCGAGCAGTGTGGACATCATCAAATGGCAGCACCTGTGATTTCCTTGACGAGGTCATGCATGGAAGCACGGCGGAAGGGAGGGCCAAAGTCCAAGTGCTGCCCCTGGTACTCCACAGCATGAGACCCCGCCACATCAGCGGCCGCTGACCTCACCAGCTCCTCTGTGAGATCCATTATGTCGTTGTAGTCTGCGTACGCCTGCATTTTTCCCACAGAAGCCACGCGCAGCTGTTCACAACCTCTTCATTTGCACACTCACATCTACCAGAAATTCACAGGTCTACTTTTCTGGTAGACCCTAGAGGCACCAAGGTGCTACTAGGTTGCCTATGCCCTAGTAGCACCATAGGCAACCTAGGGTGCTCATAGGTTGCCGATGAGCACCCTATACGGTACTCATCGGCAACCTTCTACATTGCTCCGTGCGCATTCGGTATTTACAGGTACGTGCACAGAAATCATTCGCAAGATCTAGGCCCCAATCTGTCAAGCGCAGTTGAGGAGGGCAGAAAGGAAGCAGCAGCAGCGAGTCATCATGGATAATCAGTGCAGGCGCCAGGGGGCAGGAGAAAAGACCTGGTAGAGCTCCAGGGTGGTGAACTCAGGGTTGTGGCGAGTGGAGATGCCCTCGTTCCTGAACACGCGGCCGATCTCATAGATGCGCTCCAGGCCGCCCACCGCCAGTCTCTTCAGGTGCAACTCTGTGGAGAAGAACCCATGAGAAACTAAGACGTGACTGCTTCTTGAGGGGACAATAAACTCTCTGGGCTGGACATTGTGTCTGAGCGGGCAACATCTGTCATATACACTCCTGCAATCTGTGGCATGCACGGATGACACGAGATCTGAAAGTAGAGCATGATGCTTCTAGATTTTATGTTGTTATCCTTCTCTGATTGCAGAGTGCATTTCGTGTTCATCATCTCACATGCAGGAGAGGAAGAAACTCCCATGACACCGTGGAAAAACTTGAACCGCAAGTTTGCAGCACAGAAACTTTGGGATCACGGACAAATTATTCAGCCATGTCCCCCAATTTGCTTGACCCATGCAAAGGAAAAAAAGGTTAAATTCACATCCCTTCCTCCAAACATACTAACCAATAATCTCGCCACCTGTGAATCTGACCTGCCTTGAAGGATGAGTGCGTTAGGACCTGAGTAGCTTGTTCAGCAAAGAAGCAGTTGGGCACCTGTCGCTATGCGCAGCACGTAAGGCTGCTGGAGGGCGTTGTGGAAAGTGGTGAAGGGCCGAGCGTCCGCCCCGCCGGCCGAGGTCTCGAGGACTGGAGTCTCCACCTCCAAGAAGTCCCGGGCCTCCAGTGTGCGGCGCAGCGCGCCCATCATGCGCGCGCGCGACCGCAGCGTTCCCTTCACCCCCTCCGTCACTATCATGTCCACGTACCTGGCACAATGACTAACCTTCAGTCATGCATGTCTGATGATGATGATGAGCTGTGTGGCAGCCTTGTTCTGGCGTGCCATGCAGCCTGTCTTGAACCACCCTTACTTGCTAGATGGAATCTCCGTTTGGCACCAACGACTTCAGGTATGAGCGCAACAACCTGTCATTGACGCAGGTGTTTATAACATTATGTCACAAACTACGGTAGTCATTTCGCCACGCCAGCAATGACAGCCAATGGATGCCTGCACATTGAGCATCAGACAAGGGCCAGCCCATGATCCAGGGCTTTACAGGTCCTGCACAAATTTCCATTTAGCAGGACAGTGCTAGACTGCTCGAGACTTTGGTAGTGTGTACCGCTGCCTGTAGCGCTTCTCAATGTCTGCCAGGCCATGCCACTTGTCAGGCAGTGGCGCAAGAGACTTGGTCAGAATCTCCACCGAAGATGCCACCAGGCTGAGCTCTCCTTTTTCCGTCCGCTTGATGCCCCCCTTGGCACCGATAATGTCCCCAGCATCGATCCAACCCTTCAGTGTCCTACAACAAAATTCACAACTTTGCAACGATGGTCGAAGTGCTAAGTCTGAGTGACGAAGACAGACCCATCAGATTTATGGGCCTCCTGCCAAGGGACATAACCTCGCATGCACTGAGTATGGCCAGCGGTGTGAACAAATGAACTCTTTTTACTGTACTGGTATTGCTAAATGGCCACAAGCCATGGGACATCTGGTACGATGATCTACAGAGGTGGCAGAAGCACTCGAGGGCGCACTTGAAGGTGTCTTCCTCTGCAGCGTCGAGCACTGCCTTATCGAGGTAGACCTGGATTGACCCAGAGTCATCCACAAGGCTCATGAAGGCCAGCTTCCCCATGAAGCGCCTGGCCATGATACGCCCGGCGATTGCAATCTCCTCACCCTGAGGTTAAGAGGAGAGTCAGTATGCAGCACTCAGGACGAATGAAATATGTAGCCAAATGAGAACGAGAAATGTGAAAATATTGCTGTGAGCATTTGAAGAAGACTGAATAACCTAGTGATGATGGCTTGTGGGGTTCAATAAAGTTCTTTATTGCCAGGATTTTCAGCCAGAGCTTCATTAAGAGAATATCTTCATGCAATTTCTGCATGCTCTTCACATCAAATGCTGCACACTGCGTGGTCAAAACTGTGATCTGCAGAAGGTGCTGCGCTGACCTGCAAGTCTGCCACCTCTCCATTTGGGAGATCCCGAAATTGCTCATGCAGCACTGCAGCCAGGTGTGTCCGGTCGAACTGGTAGGCATAAGGCTCCTTGCCAGCCGCTCTCAATTCCTGGGCCTGTGGATCAGGAAAATATTGTGGTGTCATGGGCGTTGCTCCGGTCTTGAAGTGCTCTTGTATTGCATCATGCTGGGGGCAATATCTCAGGTGGCATCGCTTGGGCTTATCCCACCTTCTGAATCCGAAGCTCCCTGATATCCTTGTCGCTGGAACTACTCGCGACTCGTTTGTTTTGGGAACCTTTGGCCTGCTTCGCCTTCTCTTCAGACTTTAATTCAGCAGTTGCTGTTGTCCTGCTCAAGCATGGGAGCGAACTAAGCGAGGCTGAACAGTATGGATGACCGGAGGGTGTGACGATTACGATCAAAATCACATGTACGCACATCCCTGCTCACTAAAATCGTGAAGATAGCATCACAGAAATGAAGGGCCGAGAAACACATGCCATAGTAAGGAACTTACGTGTGCACATTGACTCTATGACGACCTCGATGGCGCTGATGGGATATAGAGAATTCGGAGATACTTTGGGCTCGTATGCATGGCCTTAGTCCACGCGATAACATACCACTAAGTACCTTGCTGTACATTGGTTCCTTCAATAAGGAAATCTTAACATTCAAGCATTGCGCCGAACGCAAACATCTTCAAACATGCAGCAAATGTTACGATTAAATGTAATTACCAATTTGCCCGAGTCCAACTTCGACGTGACGCGAGTGTCAAAGAGCCGAACAAAGACGCCGAGATGAGTAGGAGAGCCAAAACTGGCCCAATTTCATCCATGTATTACGTTATGTTTCACTGCCCACTGCACCAATATTATTTGTGCTAAGGCACTCTCGAAGCTTGTATCGTTTGGAGTGCTTGATCCAGACGGCTAGCTCGCTGAGGATTTATACCTCTACTATAGAGCGCCTTAGAGGCGGCGCATATCCTTTCATTGTTGGGGTTGAGTAAGGTAGATTGCGTGCTGACGCTTCAGCACCATGGCTGAACATTTGGCATCTATCTTCGGAACAGAAAAAGACAGAGTCAACTGTCCTTTCTACTTCAAGATCGGGTGCGCCCTCCATCGATGTCTGACGCCGACATATCCTGCCCCTTCCCTATTCTGCTTGATGCAGAGAGGTTTTGAGTTGTTGAACCACAGCCCGCATTGTCTTCCATCATTATTCCTTATATATCTCTTTTCGTATGCCGGAAGATAATGGGGATGTTCCCTTTTGCGCCCCGTTTTTGGGCTGATCAAGGTTTCTATGACTTCCTATGCCGCCTTGAGTTGCGAAATAGTCCGACAGAATTATCATGTTTATGTCAAAGACTTGACGATGTGTCGTTTTCTTCTCTCTTCCTGCAGGGCGTGCAGGCACGGCGACCGTTGCTCGCGTCTGCACAACAGGCCCACCATCAGCCCTACCTTGCTGCTGCCCAACCTGTACCAGAATCCCGCCCTGAATGCTCCTCCAGGACCGGATGGGCTACCCATGCCCGTTGACGCGCGCAAATCACAAGAGCACTTCGAGGTATGCGCAGCTGCCTCAATCTGTTACCTCTCCTAGCCTGCATCGTGCTCTTTCGAGCCTGTGCATTTTTTGTGATGTCTGTTCGATTCCGTTTCTCAGTCAGCAGAACTTGTGGATTTGCAGTCGTTGTAGTGATGAGTTGCTGAAATATGGCTTTGAATTTCGACAGGACTTCTATGAGGACATCTTTGAGGAGATGGACAAGTACGGCCAAATAGAGCATTTGAACGTATGTGACAACCTGGCGGACCATATGGTTGGCAACGTCTACATCAAGTTTGTGTAAGGCCCACATCACACAAGCTTCTATCTCTTCTGCTTTTACCTGCAGAGGTATTTTTAGAGGGGTTTTTAGGTGACCTGCCTCCATCGTGATGATCCTTCAAACTAGAACAGTGCGCCATCAAAAAATACTTTTCTCACTTTGAATGATATAGGGAGTCCTGCGTCCTGAAGTATTGTAGATGCTGTCAAATTGCATGCATCCCAATGGTCGGAAGTATATTTCAATGTTGGCCTACGATATCAGCGCTTGATTCAAGGAAAGTTATGTGCAGGGATGAGGATGCGGCTGCGCGCGCACTCCAGGGCCTGACCGGGCGCTTCTATGCGGGCCGGCCAATCATGATCGAGTTTTCGCCAGTCACTGATTTCAGGGAAGCGACCTGCCGGCAATACGAGGAGAACACTTGCACCCGCGGCGGCTACTGCAACTTCATGCATCTGCGCCCCATCTCCAAGTGAGTGTCTTCTGCATCTCTTTCTGTTCTCACGTAAAACCTGCTCACCTCATTCGATGGGGGCTGTAAGTTACTTGGTGTTTCCTTGACCAAGGTATGGGTCGGCATGCCCCGTGTTGTGCAGCACTTTCAAGGGACCTTGTTTGACAGAGTCGAATACAGCCTGTGAAGGAGTGCTCATCTTTGACATGTCCACCATGTGTGATCACTTCTGCATGTGGGATGTTGCAGCGCGCCGTCTCTATGCCGTTGATTCATTAGAGTTCAGTAGCTCGGTGGACTACAATTATGGATCATGGGTTTTCCTCAGCATGTGTTTGCTGTGTACAGGGGCCTGCGAAAGGACTTGTTCGGCCGCTACAAGAAGAAGGAGCGCAGCCGCAGCCGCTCGCGCAGCAAAGAGCGCCGTGACGACAAGGGCCGTGGCAGGCAAGTTGTATTTTTTAAGTCCTGACTGCCTTCCAGATGGGTGACACAAGGAACATCACTAGTTTGTGGGAAGACTGTCACTTTCATGAGTCTATTGGCTTGGCATTGAGCGGCACCTGGCCCTTGCCGCCATGTGCAAGATGTGAAGAGTCAGAGCTGCAATGGTGCGTCTGTCCCAGTCATGGCTTGTATCTTGCGAGCATCCCGTTCGTGGTGTGTAAGGTTCATGCTCTTGAAACTTCAGGGACCGCGATCGTGACGGTGGCAAGGACAGAAACAAGAGGGAGAGCAGTGCGGAGCGTCGCGCGAAGATTGCAGCCTGGAACAAGGAGAGAGCGGCAGCCTGATTGCTTTTCAGGCCACCCGTGCCGGTGACAGCCGCTTCACATTCTCAGTCAGCACATCCTGTGCTTCAGCATGATTACCGCCACCTCCATGCCTGTAGATAGTGCACCATTGCAGCAACACTAGTCAGGACGACACTGCCTCTAGCACTGACCTGTTCATAGCCCAACAGGCAGGCCACAGGTCGCAGGATGCGATTCCTCCAGGATGTGCAAGTTGCCACCCATGCCTCTGCACACGATGCAGGGTGTGTGTGAGAGCTGCAGATCTTGCTTTGTGGATGCATTTTTGTGCACAGGGATACTATCAATGCAGTTGCACTTTGCAGCTCACTCGTGCAGGGCAAGACAGAGAGAGGCCAGGTTGCCTGGGGAAAACAGGAAAGAAGGGCGTGCACTAGATGTATGCAGGTTCCCTACTGCATTTCCTGCAGCAGACACCCAGGTTCTTAGGGACCATGTTATGTCCAGAAAAAGACCAACGGGGTGCAGGTTTTTCCTCCAGCAGGATGCACATTCTAAACACAGGACACAGGCTGTGCACAGGAACATGGGGTGCTGATTTCCCTTAGCAGACCACAGGGTGTGCACAGAGGGACAGGAACAGGGTGTGCCCAGGGAACAGGAAAAGGGTGTGTACAGGGTGCAGGAACAGGTTGAAATGGGTGGAAATGATGCTTTATTGCTCCACTGGGCATCATGCCCTGCAAAGTAAGCGCCCTGAGCTTCCGCTGATATGCTCAGTTGATGGCAGGGAAGCCTAGAGAGCAGGTCTTTCAAACATTCTAGTGCTGGCTCTCCTGCATGACTGTTTCCTCACTTCATGTCGGGGCGATCTCATTTTCCTCCTGTGATGTGCAGGTGACTGGAGAGTGTCTGCTCTCTCCCTCTGCATGGCTGCGTGTGGAAAGGGCGATTAGCATATTGTGTGTGTGAACACTGGAGGGCCGGTATGGGCAAACTTTTGGCAATGTACCCTTCAGTGAACAGGAGTGGCATTGCCTGAGCTGGCGTGGTATCACGGACATCAGTGAGTGACCCAGAGTTGGTGTTGTCTCATGGCTTCAACGTGAGCCACAAGTTGATCCATGAGGGTGATGTTGTATGTCCTCTGAAGGCTTCTGAGGTGTAGTGTGTGTGCAACTGTGGCACCCATGGCGCTTGCAACTGAGAGGCAATTTGTACGTGTATCCTGCTCGAAGAGGTCTAGACAGATCTGTAACAAGGCATTTTCTAAGTTGGCTCCTAGAGGGACGTACACACCAGTGAGGTGCCTGCCACTACTGGGTACTTGCACATGTGTTCCTTTAGTTGCATGCACGCATGCAGTCCACTCACGCCCTCAGTGCAGTCTTCCACCACTCCACCATCATAATCTTAAGGGGAAGAATTGTCATTCTTCTGGCTTCACTTCGCCGTCGGAGGACGGTGCAGAAGTATTTATAGACGTCCCGAAGGAATCCAATCCTAAACCAGATGGCCATGTTGTTCCTGTATCGGTCCCTGATAACATGAAAACTGCATCAGTGATGTGTATGCATAGCCGCTTGATGATGCATCGCACAACGAGGTTGTGTAGCTGGCAGCAGCACAAACCGCCTCTGCAAGGGATCTCGCCTATGCGGGTGCGGTGCATGGCCACCAGGGCTGGCACGCACGAGGAGGGAAGGGTGGTTCCCAGTACAATCAGCAGATCTGTAGCTGCAGCAGCTGGTATCGCAGCTGTAACCATCGCCCTGGTGCGGATCCTTGACACCGAACTCCACAATAACTGGACTTTAAGCTTGTTTACAATTTAATGTGATTGCATGGCTACAGCAGTCAAGTACAAGTTTGAGATGCTCCTGCTAACTCTCCACTTATATTCTATTTCGCCAACACGTGATGACATTGCCGATATTTTGCAGGCAGCTCCGACATTTGCCGCCTCGCCAGCAGCCAGCTGGGACGAGGCCAGAAACTCAGCCAATGGTGTAGCTGTTGGGGTTAGCGCCAAAGCTGGCGAGGTGTTCTCACGCTTTGGGACCAAGGTGTCACAACGCCTCCTCTGAAGCATCGCCATCACAAGCATCCCTCTGTGGACATCGACGTTCATGAAATGCGAAAACCAAGGAACGTTCATAAACTTTCTTCATTTGCCAGGGGCAGGACATGCGCCAGAACCCTGCTGCTCCACTGGACAGCCTGCCAGCTCTGCCGTATGCCACAGACGCTTTGGAGCCCTATGTTGACAAAGAGACCATGGAGATCCACTATAACAGGTGCCCCTTCCATTTCACGCCTTACCACTGCTCCCAGCTACGATGCACCAAGGCCAGCTGCTTGAGATGCATGACACTGCTCCGTGGGGCCAGAGCTGATATCATCTGGACATTGTGTCTCTGACTGCATGTACCGTGTGATGCTTGGGCCAATAGTCAGGTTGTATAGCCCTTCATGCTATCAATGCGCTGGTCTCCTGAGCCTGTCCTGGGGCAGTCGAGAAGCCAAACGCCTTCAGTGAGAGGCGTGAGACTTACCTCTCGTCCAAGGCCTTCAGCTTCTGGACTGTCCTTTCCCAACTTAGCCTCTCAGCATGAATGCGTATTTCATGCACCCGTCATAGCTAATTCTGGTGCTCAATGCTTGGTAGCATAATGGCATAACGGCACATCTTTTTGTGCAGGCATCACCAGACATACGTCACAAACCTCATCAAGGCGCTCGAGAAAGCGCCCCAGCTGAAGGAGATGGACTTGAACGAGCTGCAGCGAGCGATTGGCACGGGCAGGGTCCCACAGGATGTGAAAGGTGCCGTGCGCAACCATGGCGGGGTGAGTCGCTCAGGTTCTCCCTGGCCACTAATTCCTGGCCCTGTTGCATGCATTCCCACACATTGAAAGTCCCAGAGCAGTGAGCTGCAGACTGGAAAGGTGTTGCATGTCTTGCATGTCAGCCTCACCATCACAATTCACCTTTGTGCTGGCTGCTCTGAGACATGCATGGCATGAAAAAAAAAACGTAGCCCAATTACATTATCCATAGACCACAGCGGGGCGTATACATGTGTGGGTCAGCCCTCTTTTCAGCGAACTGTTCCATGAACACCTTTTGCCCAACATGTACCCAGTTCTTTGTTGGATCATCTGTGCAGGGCCATTGGAACCACAGCTTCTTTTGGAAGGTCATGGCACCGGCAAAGTCTGGGGAAGCAGACTTTGACAAAGCAGCGTCCGCGGAGCTAAAGGCTGCGATTTCAAAGGACTTCGGGTCTGTGGAGGACTTCAAGCGCAAGTGAGGTCCTCCTCGCTTAGAGCTCTTCAGCTAATTGTTCATCTCATTTGAGGAAGCACACCATGCCTTGCAATGTGCTGGCTCCCGAACTGGCCGTCCAAGAAGTTCCAAATACATAGTACAACACATATGTTGAAGGTCTGCAACGCACGAACTCCTGTAAATGCAAGCTGTCAGTCTTGTACTATGCAACTGTCGCTGTCCTGATACTGGTCTTGCAGTGGCCTTTCAGTGGGTGATCATTGCTTTCAGAAAAGATTCCACTCCTCGCGTTGATAATATAAGGGAATATAAAGAATTTCTGGTGCAGGTTTGGTGACGCGGCACTGTCAGTGTTTGGGAGCGGGTGGACCTGGCTGGGGGTGGACTCACAGGGTGACCTTGTCATCACAACCACACCCAATCAGGTGGGCAACTCCAGTTAGTCAAGTGATATGTTCTGGGAGGCAATACCCCTTCTTGCTTCTCACCAGAGTGCATTAGGGTCGCTGATATGCAGGGTGATGTGAATGCGAGATAGAAGGGTGCCGGTGTCAGAAATTTCAGCAGAGCTGCATCATCCTTAAGAAACTGAACAGGGGGCAAGTCTGCGTAGTGCTTGACCTTCAGTGGCATGCCATTCCACTATGCTACTTTGTGGTATGGTTCCATGAAAAGAGAAAGTGAATATTATTGCCTTGACAAGACAATGAGCAAAAGACACCCATGCGTTTTTGTTGCTATTTGACAAACTTAGGTGTGCCATGAAATGCCATATTTGGCGTTTGCTACAACCACAAGTACATGCATTACTCCAGGACGTCTTTCCAGCTGAGAATGTTGGGTGCAGTGGAGAGGAAGTGTACTTGAGATTGACAACATTTCCAATGCTGTCAGCAAGATTTCCCAACAGTAACCAATATTCGATGATGTGTGGTACAGGACAATCCCTTAATGGAGGGCGTCGTGGCGCAGACACACTCTCCCCTGCTCGGACTTGACATGTGGGAGCATGCTTACTAGTGCGTCCAACCCCATGACCACCTGTCACCTTACCCCTTCTCTGTAGTGCAGTTGGCACATGGGATCCCCTGTGCAGTTAGATCCCATGTGCAGTTAGATCTTCCGGTGCACTTAGATCCCCCGTGCAGTCAGATCCCATGTGCAGTCAGATCCCCCGGTGCACTTAGATCCCATGTGCAGTCAGATCCCCCGTGCACTTAGATCCCATGTGCAGTCAGATCCCCGGTGCACCTAGATCCCATGTGCAGTTAGATCCCATGTGCAGTTAGATCTTCCGGTGCACTTAGGTCCCCCGAGCAGTCAGATCCCCCGGTGCACTTAGATCCCATGTGCATTCAGATCCCCCGGTGCACTTAGATCCCATGTGCAGTCAGATCCCCCGTGCACTTAGATCCCATGTGCAGTCAGATCCCCCGTGCACTTAGATCCCATGTGCAGTCAGATCCCCGGTGCACCTAGATCCCATGTGCAGTTAGATCCCATGTGCAGTTAGATCTTCCAGTGCACTTAGGTCCCCCGTGCAGTCAGATCCCCCGGTGCACTTAGATCCCATGTGCATTCAGATCCCCCGGTGCACTTAGATCCCATGTGCAGTCAGATCCCTCGTGCACTTAGATCCCATGTGCATCCAGATCCCTGTTGCAGTCAGATCCCCGGTGCACTTAGATCCCATGTGCAGTCAGATCCCCCGTGCACTTAGATCCCATGTGCAGTCAGATCCCTCGTGCACTTAGATCCCATGTGCATCCAGATACCTGTTGCAGTCAGATCCCCCGTGCACTTAGATCCCATGTGCAGTCAGATCCCCCGTGCACTTAGATCCCATGTGCAGTCAGATCCCCGGTGCACTTAGATCCCATGTGCAGTTAGATCCCATGTGCAGTTAGATCTTCCGGTGCACTTAGATCCCCCGTGCAGTCAGATCCCCTGTGCACTTAGATCCCATGTGCATCCAGATCCCCGTTGCAGTCAGATCCCCTGTGCACTTAGATCCCATGTGCAGTCAGATCCCCCGTGCACTTAGATCCCATGTGCAGTCAGATCCCCGGTGCACTTAGATCCCATGTGCAGTTAGATCCCATGTGCAGTTAGATCTTCCGGTGCACTTAGATCCCCCGTGCAGTCAGATCCCCTGTGCACTTAGATCCCATGTGCATCCAGATCCCCGTTGCAGTCAGATCCCCCATGCAGTCAGATCCCCCGTGCAGTCAGATCCCCTGTGCACTTAGATCCCATGTGCATCCCGATCCCCGTTGCAGTCAGATGCCCGGTGCACTTAGATCCCATGTGCTGTGTGTCAAATCAGGATCCGATCCATTTACTTTTCAGTTGCTGGCCTGGGATGTTGGCAAATGTACCAGAGGCTACAAGATGCCTGTGAAGCTGCTACAAGATGCATGTGAAGCTGTGAGCACACATGGAAGTTGCCGCAGCTCTAGGTCATTGAGAGGGTCGAACCATCTCTTTGAAGGCTCCGACCGGGATCTAACAAGTGGAGGTCTGTTGCGCAGCCTGAAGCACCAGAACAAGAAGCCGGAGTACATCAAGGACTGGTGGAATGTGGTCAACTGGGGCCAGGTCAGCCAAAACTATGACCTGGCGACAGCTGGCAGGGCAGCCCCGGGCGCCACAACTGCAGGGCGCGAGGGGGTGGACCGGTGACCTGGCGCTCTGTCAGCACTGAAACTGATGGTATGCTGCCGGCAGCAGGGGGCCCTCATGGTGTCCTGTTCTTGTGTGAATTGACATGCTGACCTGGTGGTTAGTCAGCAGACACAATAGTGTTGATCTGGCAACTGCTCGAGCTGCTGTGGTGCCTGCTAGGGCAAAATTTGGGCATCAAATGCTTGGTGGAAGTTACACGTACAAACGGCTGCAGCGGGCATGTCTTAATCATGGAAACATAAATAGTAACTCGCTGTATCTCTCTTTGACTCTCTGTGTAAAAGCAATCTCATATCATCTGCTAGCTGGGCCCTCTCACAGTGGTTGCAGTGCTTGAGTGAAGCCTGAAGTTAAACCTTAATGCCTCATATTTGCAACCTGATAAACTGCTCTGCTAAATATGACCCCGGACAATGCGCAGAGCAGATACTACTAGTATCATACTATAGGGCGCGTCGCCACCCTGCAAAGCGGGGACATGCGTGAAATGTGCAGCGGCTTGAGGAATAGCAGCTAAGTCTCATTCCTAAGGCTAAACTGCACGCATGGCCATAACGGCGAGGCTTCAACATCTCACTGCAAGCCACCAAGCGCGCGGCACAGTGAGCGATGGCGGCAAGAGCGCTGCGTTACTGCCAGCACCACTGCCAGGGGTGCCAGCTAAGCTGCACGCATGGCAACAGCGGCAGAGCTTCAACATGTCACTGCGAGCCACAGGACCCCACTACTCCCCGCAGCACAGTGAGTGATAGCGGCAAGAGTGCTGGCAGCGGGCAGCGGGAAGCGGGCAGCACTGTGCTGCCCTGCCGGCCTCACAGGAGGCGGCCGCTGCGCGAGCGCGCGGCGTCGAGCGCGGCGGTGCGCTTCGCCTGCGCGCCGCCCAAAAGCGGCCAGCTAGCGGGCCCGCTGCCCTCCGAGCTCAGTCCGCTCGCTGCCGGGCTCAGAGCCCTGTCCGCTGCACCTGCTCCCTGCGCACTCACTGCTGGTTATGACAGGCAGAAAATATTTCTCAGCCACTTTGCGCAAAGCCAGCATGCTCTATACCCCTTAACTAGGGTATTTTTTATAGAAAATTAAATCCACCATTGCATTCAGGAAGAAAAAATGTTACTATATAGGCCCCTAAACCCTTTTCACAAACACTAACCCCTAAACTGTGCTACCCTAACTTTAGTGTTTGAGAAATAATCTCTTGGGTTATGGCATGGATAACTGAGGCATGTGATGTTTCAGATGTCAATTCAGATGTCAATGGGCTTCACCACCATGCCACGATTGGTGGACTGCCGTCTTCATCAGCAACTTCATCCGCAAGATTGACTCTCCCACTCCTCCCATTTGCTGCCTAGATCATACAGGAGAGCTGCCAATGCCTCATTAAATACATGTCAGCGTTTTGTTGCCTTAAGGCAGGGCAAAATATTTACCAGTGCAAGCCTCACCTCATCTCGGCCGGCCGGGGCCGGTGCGGCTGCGCGGTCGGCCGCTGCCGCGTCTGTGCGGCGCGCCTTGATGGCCTCCTCGAGTGTGAAATCGCCGCGCGACGGCGGCGCTGCGGCCGCGGCCGCATCCTCGGCTCGGAAGTTGCCGCGGCCACCGCCCTTCACGCTCGGCCCCGGCTTTCCGGTCGCACTGCAGTACATGCAATGAGAGGCACCACTCAGAATCTTGGCCAAACCCCTCTCTAAATCCAGACCATGGCATCGTTCCGCCATGGTCTGTTGAAGATCCCATAGGATCATTGCTGCAGCCCGGCCTTGCAGAGGTTCGTCAGCCATTCCCCAGAGTACAAAACATGTAATTTTCTCGCATGGCTGCTCAATAAGAGGTCCCATGTCAGAGCACCGCCGGTGTTTGCAGCGAGCGTGCTCCCCTGCGACGCACCTGCTCTCTACAGAACGTACAGCTGCTGGCTTCAGCGCAGTAGCTGGTCGAACATGCGGGTAGGCGTAGATCGGGCGCATGCTGGGGCCACTCTGAGTTACCGCCAGAGCCGCCACTGCAGCATTTGCACTCTCTGCGGCCTTGCCCGTCCTTTTTGTGGCCACCGTCGTGCCCTCAGACTGCACCCAGAAAAAAAAAGGCTGCCCATGAGTTTATATCATGAGGAGGGGACAGACGATTTGGACCAGCATGACCTGAATGAGCTTGCTGAGAGGGGGCTTATATTTTTTGGGGCTAGGGTTTTATATTCAGGGTTTTAGGGTCCTATATTTTAGGGTTTATATTTTATTTTAGGGTTTTATGTTTTATAATTTTTAGGGTTAAGGGTTTATGACTAAAATCAAGCAGCTCTTTTAAGTGGTGTCCTATGGCAAGGCAGCATGCCCTCCTTGCATGTCAAGGGACTTGTGCTGCACACCACAATTGGGACCTACGCTGGCTTGCAAAGCAGGGACAGTCTGCTTCTTTCCACGGGGGCTTAAAACGAATATATTGAATTTAATTCGTGAGAAGTGAAGTATCGGGCGTACATTGAGTGCTGCCGCTCCCATGGTCACCCCAGAAGCCTCCACAAAATTGTTCTGCGTGCTGGGCTCACGGCTGGCCATGCCTCCCTTCTTGCCTTTCCTGCACCGTCACACAGAAGACATCCATTTACTGAAGACACCCAATCTCACAGCCTCAAGAGCACATTCTGGGTATATGAGAAATCCACAATGCCCAAGTCCCTGTCAAACTTCCTGTAGAGCCTGAGCACATGCAGGCGATGATGCATGCCAGTTCACACTTCTCACGTTCTCTGCGCCTATTCAACACACCATGCTAGATTTCATATGGCAGGAAGACTTGGTGGGGGTTGCCAAATTTGTCATGGATTGTTTTGATGTCATAAATGCTGGGAGATGTAGGAGATGACAGGACATCTAATCAGTCCTAGATGGCTGGAATGATTTAATCGCTTTCTTCTTCTTCTCATGCGCCCTTATCGCCTCACAGTGCCTGATGACCATTTGGCAAAATGCCATGTCTCACTCTGCACCATGTCGCGCAACACATGTTGCCAGAACGATGTGCCACATATTCATTTTATTTATATTTTATTTAGGGTTTAGGGTTAGAACAGGCACTGAAGTTTCCAAGATATGTGGGGAAACATCTAGATGGCCGCGCACTTTTTCCGGCGCTGCTTGCGGCGAGTGCGCATGAGGATGCCGGCCATGATGCACATCATGATGAGCGCCAGTGCGATCAGCGCAATGCCGACGCCCAGCACGCTGTCCAGGCCGGCCTTGGAAGACAGGTTCAGCAGCGGCAGATCCGCCCTCACATACCGAGTGCACAGCTGCCCCGACCTGCACAAAGCCAGACCATGTGCCACCTTTGTTGACTTTTCCCATATCCTTTTGCCCAGCATTAAAATCCAGTCAGCTGCGAGCCATGCACTACCATCACTTGCAAGGGTGCATTCCTGGAAAGCGGCATTCAAACAGCAGTCTGGTCGTTTGACAGGGCTTCTGCTGCAAAATATGGGATAGCCATGAGCATGGCAGAAAGTTTTGCACTTATGGTGACTTCTGCAATTTACCACACATGCAAGCTCCCTGCTGGAGATATCCACTGTCAGCACAGGAAATGCGGCATCCTTGAACATCACGCTGACATTCCCAGATCTCAATATCCGGTTGCATGGTCAACAGTAGACCTTCCAAACTCGAGAGGCTGTGGACACCTGATGTAGCCCTCGGCGCACTGGCTGCAGTCGGCCCCTGCGTAGCCGATCCAGCACTGGCAGGTCCCCCACGCGCTCAGGCAGAATCCATGGCCGCCACAAGGGGTCCCCCCGCTTGGCGATGGGCAGGGCACCAGCCCAAATGGGCAGTCCCCCGGGCACCCTTCGGCAGGCCACAGAACTCATTCAGGAACTCCAACAGTCCACCAACCCCATCGCACACAGAAATTGCCCATCAGTCTTCACCAAAGGACCCAAAGGAAATTGGGCGACGTTCTTTGTTGTTTTATTTGATATCAGGGTTTTATAGTACAGTATAGTTGCTCTATGTGTAGGGTTTTAGGATTAAAACGTAGGGTTTTAGGATTGATAGTTTTCCCCCTTACATATAGGGTAATAAAGGCGCGCACCAAGGTTGTTGGCGTCGGCCGGCGCGCGCTCGCCCGGCTCGCAGACCTGGTTGCCGCAGATGGCGGCGCGTGCGACCAGGGACGTTCCCACCAGCACAAACAGCTGCGACGCCGACCCCTGTCCCACCGCGTCCTGCAACGCGCGCGTCGCCTGCGCCGCCCGCAAATCCTGCATCGCGCACGGAAATCTCTCAATTTTTGCCGTTTGAGGCGCCCCTTATGGCAGGTGCCCTACCCTGATGGTGGTCTTCGCCGCGAGAACAAGCTCAACGTCTGCTCGTTATTGCCCTTGCTATTCATGGTGTCAAGCATTGTGCTCCTTATAAGGAATTAGAGAAGACCCTTCTCAGAAGGGTGCTTACAATAGGCGTCGAAGAAGAGTCAGCTGGAGTGGCAGTGAAGTCGACGCGTAGGTTGACGCTCTGGGTGCCCTGCCCGATGGTGGACCCAGGCGCGAGGACGAGCTCATTGACGGCGATGTGGCTCGCGTTGATTGCCAGCAGTGCGCTCAGGAACGCCTCCACAGACGCGGCAAATGTGTAGCTGCCCAGCGTGAGGTAGCTGGACACCGACAACACCTGCGGCGCCAATTCAGGACATGGGAAACACACATTTAGAGGTGAGGCATGAAGCGCCCATTGCCACTCATACAGTGCCTCTTGTGACTGGTTGCAACTGCCGTGGAAGTTGGATGATGACCTCAGACTGTATCGATTGGGCCGCATGTGCCAGAACAGCCAAGGAATCAGAGATTATGCAGTGTGCCTCCTTGCATGCAACGCAACAGCTGCTCTGGCAGTGTATCTGCTGCAGCGACCCTTAAAAACCCTGAAACCCTGAGAGGGAATTGTGTCGCGGTCGAAGCAGGCGGACCTGCACGTCCGCGATGCCATGGAGCGCGCAGGAGGAGGCATCGCCATCGCAAACGCCGCACTCATCCAAAGCGCCGCTGGCGCAGCAGTAGCCGGCGGCATCGAGCGCGCCCGAAACGCAGCAGCTGTTCTCCACATCCACCAGCAGTGCCTGCCCGTCGCATTCCCCGCATGCGTCCAGGTGGCCGCTGTTGCAGCAGCGGCTGTGCCTGTCTAAGACGGCGCCCTGCACAGCAAGTCACCACTACTGACTAATCAGCTCGCTTCCTGATTCAAAGCTACACTGTCTCATTCCGCCAAGGGATTCTAGCAAACATGCGCATGCATTCCACGCATTCGACCAGGTGGCCGCTATTGCAGCAGCAGCTGTGCCTCTTTAAGGCGGTACCCTGCAGAGCAAGCTGCTGACCAGTCAGAAGTGGCTTGCTCTGCCACTCAGAGTCCAGAGACAAGTGCTTCAAAGACGCCTTATCCTCATCCTCATGCAATTGTCATTTAGAGTTCTGTACAAGAATGTCCCTATGTGGGGTTTGCAAGGCAGAGTGGTGAAGAGAATTTGTCTGCCGTATGGTTATGATGACTCACCGTGGGGCAGCAGGTGCCGTTCTGGGAGACGACTCCAGTCGGGCAGCAGTTGCCGGCCTGGTCCAGGATCCCCGAACAAGTGGGGGGGATCTCGCAGTAGGACCCCCGGAAGCCCGGCTGACACACGCACACCCCCTTCTTGCACACCCCCTGCGTCCCCACAAACAGGGAATCTTACAGCCTAGTATCAAAGCAAGACCGCACAGCCGCGAGTTGTGGCCGGGAGAAATCAGTACACTGGTATATTGGCACATGTACATCTCCTCCTTGCGCATCGTCTGCACTTCAATGACAGGCGTTAGCACATGTGGATGTCCTCTCAGATCAGTTTCCATGTCTGGAGAGTGTGACTGAGGTCATTGTGCGCGGTTGCGGCCTACAGAGTGTGCAACAAAAAGCTGGCCAGGGATCACAAACGCGCGCGGACACGGAGGTAGCTTCCTCCAGGACGGCACCTGGCCGGCGCAGTTGGTGAGGGAGCAGAAGTCGCAGGGCAGGACATTGCACTGGAGCTGGTCCGCTGGCCGCACTCCTGCGCATTGTGTGTCATTGAAGGCGTCCCCCTGCTCGTCCACGCACTGCACGCTCCGCTCCATTATGCCTCCCCCGCACGGCAGGCTGCAATTGCCCCAGGCCCCAACCTGCATCAGCACGCAAAAGGCCCAATCACATCAGTCACTTCCCGGTGAGTGCGCACTGGTTCTCTAGGCGTTCATGTGGGGCTATGTACAGTCCATTTGCAAATGTCAAGAGATCTCTCTCAGTGGTGCAGGAATCAGGCCTATGCCAACCTGCATGCCACCACAGTAGTGCTGAACCAAAGGCAGGTTAACAAAACATTTCACTTACAAATGGGAGGTTTGCAATTGGAAGAATTTGCCACACGCCATCATGGGGGAAACATGGAAGTCAACCTGCCAGGTGTAGCCCACGCAGGGTGCAGTGTTGCAGGGGGCGGATGCAGCGGGGGAGGGAACGCCGCGGCAGACAGCGGCCGGGTCGGCCGCGGCCGCGTCGGCCGCGGCCGCGCCGTCGCCGCCGATGCACGTGAGGGCGCGTGTCATGCCGCCGCCGCCACATGTCGCGTTGCAGCGCGACCACGCGGCCGCACGCCAGTGCGGCTTGCTGCACGGAGCTGCCGCGCAGCTGCCCGACAGCTGCTCGCCTGCACAAGTCATGGAATGTCTTTGTCAAGGTCTCCCTTGTTTGCACAAGTGTCCTTCCAGGTCATGTGCCTTTCATTGCAACTGCATGCGTGACAACGCAACAGAGCGGCGCATTGCAGAGCTGCTGCCGCAAAGCTGCCGAACAGTTGCTTGCCTGCAATTTCAATCAATGTGCTCTAAGTTTGCCCGCGGTAAAGGTGACGCTCATGATCCTCTGTTGTTGTCAACAGAGCATGTGGCATTTGTCAATAAAAGTATATCTGCACTGCAGTCTCGCCATAATCACATGCCGAGCAGCTAGCAATAGGGACTCCCGAGTTTCAACAAGTCTCCAAGGTGAAATCAACAAAAATGTAAAGCACTCGACAAATGCAGCCCAGTGTGCAGCTCTTTTACAGCCATCTCACTTGCCAAATCTGCTGACAGGTTCGCACCGCTGTAATCAGAACAAGCTGTAGGATCCACTGCGATGCCATCAGCATTGGCGCAGACGGCGGAGCGGCCGTTGTAGCCGTCGCCGCACTCGGCCTCGCAGGCCGACCAGGGCGTGAAGCGCAGCTTCAGGCCTCGGGCTTCCACCGCGCAGCTGGTCGCGTTGCACGGCCGCCGGTTGCTTGGCTTGGCCGACGCGTCGCACAGTATGTTGTTCGCTTGCCTGCAAGTGCAGCAGCGGCTTTCCAATGATCGCACAGAACGCACATAGTCCCAACAGATGCGATGACCTAAGGGCAATCCCATCACATCCCATCATGAGAGCTATGATGGCTCTTGAGGACACCGTGCCATGCGGCCTTCCATGGCAAGAAGGTTAGGCTGTCCGGCTCTGAGAGCAAGACCGCTGCCTGCTAAGCCCTTAAAGAAAGGTGCGACTCTCCTCTGCATCAGGCACAAGCAACACTCCGGCAGATCCTTGGCACTTGGGCAGTCAATGCTTCCAGCAAGGGCTGATGAGTCAAACAGAGGAAGGCTCGGGAGGCGCGTACGAGCCATCAAGTGAGTTCATGCAGGCGACAGTGCGCGTTTGGACGCCGCCGTCGCACGCCGCAGAACAGGCGCCCCAGTCAGACGCGGTCCAGTAGTACTGCGTGGGCAGGCTGAGTGCAGCCGAGCTGTCCATGCACGCCGGCTGGCATGTGGCATTGTACTCTGTGTGCAGCTGGTATGCGCTGTCTGTGATAACATAGTCCCCACAGACCCACACCTGCTGATCTGCAATGCACCAACACAACTACTTTGAGCGGTGCTGCTGTGAATGGCAGCAGCCATTGCTGCTGTGTTGCTTGTTGTTTTTACATCAGTTTGTGCTCTTGACCTACGATCGTGTGGCAACCGTGCACTTTCGATAGTAGGGATAAAGTGGGCATCCGCACTGAAGCAAAGAGACATCGACAAACTGAAAGTTGTGCTTGATGTGAGAAGTGACGAGCAGCACCTTTGTCAAGTACGCAGTTGCCAGGTTTGTTGAGAGCATCATGTGCAGATCCGAGAAATACGTCTCCAGCACCGCAGTAGTATTCTGTCTGTGTGCAGATTTGCACAGCTGGTGGGGTGCTCTGTTCCAAGAGGAGCCTTGTGGTGAGTTTTCTCGTCGAAATCTCCAAGGTACGGGCGCTATGGAGGGTGTAAACTTGGAAGAAAACACTATAATAGGTAAGTAATCGCAGAAGGCGGGAGACTGTTTGGCAGCACGGAAGGGATGCTTTGCCCGTCATGTTTCGCACGCCATCGGACCAGCATGAACCAGGTCTTGCACGAAAGTCCGAAATACTGACATGAGTCTAGAAAACGATATTTTTTTTGAGTTTGAATGATTTTATTCAGATCCTGCCATGTGGATGCATGCTAACTGCGTGCATACGGATGTCACGTACTCAGTAACGCCGACCACAACACGACCAGGAATATGATGTTACCCCAGCTAGACTGACAGAGCTCCAAAAAGCTTCTTGTGATGCGAGTTTAGTCTTCTATTGTCGATCTGCCTGCCTCTCAATTTCTAGGTTGAAACATATTTGACGGTGGCATGTCTTACTGCCATGCTTCTACGGTAGTGGCCGTCGTGCCATTCAGGCTTGTTCTAAGGAAATCAAGCTCCGTTAAAACGTTTTCGACCATTTAATTACATTTTAATTGCCTGGCATGAGTCTCAACAGCCGAATCAAACAAGTCCCAGAGGACAGAAGGCCATCGCAGTGGAGAAAGTGAGCTCGAGCTGCCGACATATGGGAAGAATAGAAGTGCTGATTCAAATAACAAGGGCTAGATGAACGAATCAAGGGTGCTTCAGGCTAGTGATCGTGGGCTTCAGGCAGCTTCGATGCAGCGTGCATGTGGCTGTGGTGTGCCATGTCAGAAGGTTTCCTTCAGATGTGCTTTCAGAGTAGTGGTTCAGACGACTCCAGGTCACTTCAGCCCAACCTGGAAAGCCTGTACATCTAGAAATCTGAGGTGCCTCACAAATTTACAGCTAATAACCGCATTGGTTCAGCCCCTTCCCTTCCCTTCAGCAAATCTCTCCCGTTGGTGGCGCAAGATATTTACAGAGATTGGCACTCCCCGTGAATCACGAGGGCTCTTTGGGTACTTGAATGGGGAGACTCTCTCTCTATATATATATGCACACTAGCGCACAGAGGAGGGTCTTCAAGTGCACAGTGCCATATGCATGCATGCACAACCATACTCCGCGCAGAGTCAACATAGCAGCTGAAAAAGCATCCCTCTACAAACTGCTGTCTTCTCAAGTAAGTTTTCTTGGCTGAAACTGTGGGGCGCCACCAGGCCGGCTGTCCATGCCGCAAGCTTGCCGTCATGGCAATGCCGTTCTCCTCAGACACATGGTGTGCGCACTGCACAAGTGCCCAAAGCTTATTTGCCTCTGATGCTATCATGAGGCAGAGATGTGTCACAGCAGACATCCTGGTACAAGCCAATAAGGGGCATTCTCGGTATGCAGTAAGTGGTGCCAGCTGTGTAGAGCAGCACACACTTGGGGCATGATATTACCTGGCAGTCCAGCTGGGGACAGTGAGCGAGGATGCAGGCGGCGCTGGGGTGCATAGACTCTGACAGGCTTGGTGGAAGCCAAGGGCCTGCTTGGGAACTCGCTTGGCCCCTGTGCACGTCCATGGACCACCTCTAAGTCTTCACAGCACACCTACGCACTTTTGCAACATCATGGCAACGCAAATGTGGATTTACAGACTGACAGCGGTCAGCCTTTTGGGATATGAGGGTTGGAAGTGTTATCACATCACCTTGCTAAAATTGGCAGCAGTACTACGAAAACTTCCAGTGACCTTTGCAGTGCCTGGGAAAGCTGCTAGCCCGCCACTGGAGCGCATCCCTGGCAAGTGAGAGCTGCTGGAGTGCTCATCAGGCGGAGTGGATCCAGTCAACTCTGCACTTTGCAGGCTGCTGGCCTCCTCCTCATTGCTGGGTAACGCGTCCTCATGGCTGAAATCCAGCCAAACTGAACCCTGAGACCATGGCAATTCAGAGGCATTTAGGCGTACCCTCAGCAAGGTATGCTATTTGAACACGCACCCATTCGTGGCAGGAGACCGGGCCAGTGTGCCTGTGTCAAGGCCATCAGCTCCTCGAATGAGATGCGCAATGTCTTCATCAGGTTCAAACATATTCTTCCCGCAATATCTTTAGAAAGCCACGAGATCTCATAATGGGAGAAATTGCCTGGTCACAAGAGCAATCAAATATGCATAACATTCTCTCTGTACAATACTGCACACGTCAGTACGACAAGCAATACTAGACAGATTGTAATGGCATAAAGACAGGAAGTCAAGTAATAGTAAACAGACACAGCAGTCACCTGTCAGCCATTCAGGTGGGTGTCTCTTGACAACCATGTGAAAATCCATAGCTTTCTTGGGGTCATAAATTGTATGTCTTATGTCATGCAATGTAATTGCCTTGATTGCAGTTGCCAAGGCATCCGCAACACCCTTGTCATGGGCCTTTGTGAGGACAAAACAAGGCAGGCCACCTCTCTCCATAAACAACCGCAACATCTGCATGGCAAGGCACCAAAGATCTATGAAATACTGCCAAAGCGAATGCCTCCATTTCTGCGCGGTGGACAAGCCAACGGAGTCTTGCTCTGCATGACCGGTTTAAGAGCGCAAGTGCCTTGCATACCAATTGGGAGTCGATTTGCGGGAACCTTCTGCTTCGAAGCTCCTCCAGCTCATCGGCATCCCATATTGGCATCCAGAGCGGGGATGGCAAATGGCCTTCTGGCTTCATGTATTCTTTGAAGCGCTCCAAGTCGTAAGAGTGTGCAACCACAGATTGCTCGGCAGTGAGGGGTTTGTAAACGGGGCTAACTCCAACCGCCACGTACTTCACCCGTTTATCGCATCCGAGTCTCTGCAGCCATAAGACCGCCATATCATTTCATATTACTGAAAGCCGGATATTTTAAGACATGGAAAGCACAGGTGCCCATCATAGGCCGCATAGCTCTTGAGGGGCACTTTGGCATACCCATGTGGCATGTTCTGTGGAGACTTCCCCGACAGCGCCGTTCTCAAAGATGTAGAACGCATCAGAGGAGTGCCAGATGACGGATCTGCCAAGCTTAAGCCACCTGCAGCCCCAAGCTTGCTTGCTTGCTTGATTTAGTCCTTGAAAGCACCATGTGTCTCAGCTTGGCAGTCACAACATCTGCACAAGGCCGCATCTCAGGTCCACCCCGCCTGACTGTTGATGGCATTTATGAGGCGCACGTTTGCATATGGCAGGCTCATTCCATCAATTGAGTGCTCACCAGACCAGCATAAACATGGCAAACCAAGCCTTTCCCACTCCAGGGTTCCCGCTGACAACCACATGGTCAAAGCCCACGGATTTTGACTTCCTAAGCGCCAACCGCAGCAGCCGGTATGCCTTGCGCACATACATGAAGCTCCCGAGCTCGGCATCACCTAAGAAGTACGCCCCCTCTGGTAACTCCAGCCAATACCCTACTACCTTGGCAGCAGCAGCTTTCTCTGCAAATTGCTGCATGCCTGCATGCCGCGTGCAGAAGCATCTATTATTTGGCTACAGCTGTAGTGTCATCTTTGCTGGTCAGGTCCTTCAGTGAAGTTCACCACCAATGCCACATGCAACAGGCAAAGAAATTTGATCCACATATTTTGCTGCACTGCATTTGCAGATGCTCATACCTTCAGAAGGAGGCTCCCTCTCGAAGACTACATGCACAAAAGAGAGTTTAGCTGTTGGGACTGTCATGCATGCACCAGAGGAAACACATGCTGTGTTGCTATGACCAGGCTCTCATAATCTATCAAGTCAGATACCAAAGTGAATATTCCACAACATTACACCCACAGCCAGACACAAGAATCCAAGTAATCTACCGGTGGCCGGCCTTCCAGAAAGTCACCGCCTAAATACCATTCCAGCTGCTAGCGAAAAGACCGATCAAGGCAGTAGGCTGCAAGAACCCGCATGTTACAATCTGTGCAACTTGGGGACATGCTGCAAACCTCATGCTACAAGGACTAGAGGCAAAAGGGTGTACGCATCGCGCCAGTTTCACCGTGGGCTTTTTGGCTGATATTGAGCAGTTGAGAGCTACAAGAGGAAACTACACACCTGTGCCGGTGAGCTGAGCTTCGAGAGCCTTTCTCCGCGCAAGGAGCATCTTCTTTTTATTTTGGAGCTGCTGCCAAACGTCCATCAAGTCGGCTCTGTGCTGAAGGTCCGTGGCGCTCAACCATGCCTCTTGGAATTTTTTGGCCTCCGTAGTCACATCAATGATGTCCTTGTCAAGCTTCTCCAGCCGCTGGGCCACAATATACATCCCACCCGATCAGCACTTCATCACCCTGATGGATGCAGCACAGCTTCTTCATCACTTGCTAATCTATGTGTGTTCAATGTACTTACTCACAGACTTATCCAGCAGAATCAACACCTGAACAACGAAAGGCTAGAGGCCTGGAAAATGTAATAAGCCACATACTCAACAGCCTGCAAGAAGGCAGAGGTTGCCGGTGCTAAAGATATGACAAAACTCCAAAACTCTCCACAGTTTTGACTGCTGCTGCCTAATTGTGATACAGGAGATACAGTGAGAATATGTCACTATGGTTCTAGCTCCTCGTAATGTCTTCCCTTTTGCTATCGCAACTTGTTGGCAACACTGGCACTGCTTAGGTTTCCCAGGCCTCCCTAGCAGGATGCTGTATCTCAAGGGACAAACGTCCTAGGAAGTCCATCGTCTGGCCGATGAAAATTTCGAGTGGCAAAAGGAGCTCGCAATGACCACGTGTAATTGTCAAAGCATCATAGGAGACATAGAGAACCCCAGGAACTGCAACACTGCCAACCTGGCTGACAACCTTGAACAACGGAGGCGGCTACAACCATTCTCGGACAGCTCTCGAACCTCACTGATATTTTTTCATTTTTGTCGATCGTTCTGAAGAAGGCAAGCAATCATCTACAGTCTGGCGAGTTAATCAGGTTTTTGTGCCTTATCCACATAGCTAACGACTGTGCTAAGCTTACCCGAGAATCGAAGAAGTGTGGTAAGTGACTTACTCATTGATTGACCAGTGGCAATCAATTGCAGCACGACCACAAGCAAGGCCATCCACAGGCTCTATTGGCTTTAGATGCCTTGAGGTTTGACTGCAGAGCAAATCAACAAGATTAGTCATTTTCACAACACCGTTCGTTACCTGTCCAGAACGCCGCTTGCCTGTTCTTCCAGCGAGTCCCTAGAGAAATGATTTCTTAGAAATCTTGTCTCTTTTTTAGAAACATTTATGCCAGTATACTGCATCAAGAAATTCATGCTTTTGCTTTAATGTCAATAGACTTTGGCAAGGCGCTGACGTTAGGAGGAGATGGCTGACTGGTAGCTAAAAGAGCACCTCAGCAGGTCGGGATATATGAGCAACGAAGAAGCAGGGGATGCGTACGCAGCTTTGAGGGAATACGACGCGCAAGAGCGGCGTGAAAATTTCCTCCGTCTTACCTTTAGCAGCCTTTCAGCTCTCGGCGTCACTTCAACAAGAATAGCCGCTGGAGTACTTGTTTCCAATGCGGTGGCAGGTATGTTGGCATCTGCATTGTTCGTCAAACAAAGCCATGATCATGCTACTTTACTTTTCTTGAAGACACAGAGCTAGTGCGACTGCCATAAAGCTGTGCATTGTTACCATCAGCGGGTGCATCTATCGTGCAGCATGCGCCTATCGTGCAGCATCTGGGGTCAGACTGTTGGAGAATTCCTGACGAAGGCCCGGTCAAAGCCGCTCGGCACACTTGCAAGGCGACTCAGCAAGACGACCACAGCTTACCACACATCGTACCAGCCAGCTATTGTCGACTCCTGGGTGGACTTTGACGATGACTTTATCCCACAGTTCTTGGAAAAAGTCTCCTATGAGGACCTGCGGAAAGAGATTCCCACTTGATTCTTCCAAAGACAATCTGCATGCCAGTGCATGTGTACTAAGATCAACATTGAGGGTGCAACATGCCGCATGATGCATGATGCACTTTGCTGATTCTGTCAAGACTCTGTCATATTTGGCTTCATCTGTTGGAAGAGAGCCATCATCAGGGGACCTGTGAATGCTACTAAATAAGTCAAAATCGCAACTCTGTATGCAGGTGCCGGCGAGGGATAGCTTTCAGATTGAGTACGCACTCCAAGATGATGAAACTGTTGCCATGTCTCTTGACCACCATGTGTTCCCAAGATGCAATGATGTTGCAAAGATTCTGGGCTTAGAAATTCACTTCTGGGACCATAAAGAAGAGCTGCCGTTTCCAGAGAACAGTGAGCCACGAATACTCCCCTGCACTGACGGCTCAAAGCACTTGAAAAACTACGGAGATACTATAGTAACTACTAGTATAGTACTGTAGTATTAGC
This sequence comes from Coccomyxa sp. Obi, assembly GCA_020887355.1. Taxonomy (NCBI): domain Eukaryota; kingdom Viridiplantae; phylum Chlorophyta; class Trebouxiophyceae; family Coccomyxaceae; genus Coccomyxa; species Coccomyxa sp. Obi. The sequence continues at coordinate 301,909 of AP024999.1, forward strand.
TTATAGAACTAATAGCATGCGTGGAGCTGTACAGCTCCACATGTGTTGGATAATATTCTATGACAAGCAATAATAATGCATTTCTAAATGGACACTTACAGGCCATGTTCGCTTGCGTGCAACATCACCCTTGTGCAGCTTTGTTGCAGGCAAGTCTTATCGACAATGTGTGACAAACATCCTGGGAGAGCATGTTGCATGCCTTGTTTTAGAAGCAAATACAAGCAGCACAGCACTGGAACTTGAGGGCTACCACTTTGTCAAATCCTACAAGCACACTACAGCAAACAACACGTCTCCAACCGACATGCTAAATCACCAACTTCAGCAGGTGGTCGGGGCAATCCGCCTTAAGATAAAGCAAGATACAGGATTGGGAGGCGTTGGCGCCATCTTTACAGACACGGTGAGATGTGGCAGCCATTTGGCTTCATGTCCAGCTCTATAACACAAGTGCCTTGTGAGTGATACGTTTGTTGAGAAATAAGACTACAGTCAGAGAAGATGTTGCGGACTTGTTGATAGCTTTTCCTACAGGGGCTGCATGGTGTCTTCTTCCGCGAAGACGATGAGGAAAGGGAGAGGAAGGCAGGCGCAAAGTGCTTCGGTCCAGCGAAAAGCAACGGCCAAGAGTACCGATCAGGCACAGCCCTCATCATGCGCGCATACAAATTTGCAGAGGGCGGCCCGTCAGCAGAGGCTGTGCTGCTGGCGCTGGCAACATATGGCAAGGACCTGTGCGAAGAAGCAATGGGGCTACGGCAGCCAGACAGGCATGGCGCAAAGCCACCGGAGCAGCTTGGCGACTGCGGGCGTGCCAAGTTTATGCTGCAATTCTCGGCAGTTATATCTGGGCGGGGACAGGTGGCTGGCAGGATGGAGCTGCCGGAAATCCTAGGTGAGGGTGGGTATGGAGTTGTGCGGCGCGGCATTCTGGAAGGGCAAGAGGTTGCCATAAAGCTGCCCCTCGAAGAACTGGAGGAGGAGTCCTTTGCTGCTCTTGAGCAGGAGATATGGATGCACGGCTGCGATCAGCTCAAGCATCTCCAGGGGACAGCAATCGCGCGGCTCATTGCAGCAGGAACAGCCGCAACCATGTCGTTTCTGGCAATTGAGCTTCTTGGGCCATCAGCTGCAGATGTAGATGTGCCGCCCCTCACACCCGAGCAGGAGGATGCTGCTGTCGAGGCGCTCATGCAGCTACACAAGGCCGGCATGGTGCATGGTGATCCCCGAGCGGAGAACCTTCTGATGCCGCGGGAAGGCTTCGGCGCGTGGGCGCCAAAATGGGCAGATCTTAGCCTTGCAATGTTCTCAGACGACCCCAATGATCACGCAGGCGAGTTGGAAGGGTGCATTTCTGAGATCGTGTGTGTGCGTGGCCTGGCGCGACAAGCGTCTCTAAGGCGCAGCTTCCCGAGGGCTGCCTTGAAGCCCCCACAGATGTGTGCCATGCCCAATCGTGTCAGATTCGTCTGATGCATGATAGCGCAGAATGAGGGTTTATTTATGGGTATTGTGTGAAGTATACTGTGTACTTCACGTTTGGAGCATGTGCATGCAGACTGTGTGAAGAGCCTTCTCTCTGCTCATTGTAGCCACTCAATCCAAGGATGTCAAAAGCATCATATCACATTCTGTTCGGTGCATAGAGAGCTTCACCTCTCCTGATAGGCTGACACACAATAGGATAAAAATTAGATATAATTAATGCAACTCAAATGTTCCGGTTCCTCACCAGTCGCACCAATCACCTCACCATCAACCGTCAGAATAGCCCAGGTTAGGAAGCAATAGGTTCAGTATCATGTCTTTGTCCAGCAAGTTGACTTATAATCAGTTGACAAAATCAGCACCCCAGGCCGCTTTGTATGGTATACATTGCTTAGGGGAGTCTGCCCTGAGCACCCCAATAGTAACAATCGCTTAATTCTGCACATGGGAAATCCTTATTGTACCTCGCTTGCATTCCACATCTGCGGCTCACATTGGCCCAGACACCTCTGTACCCAGCTGCTTATTTCTGGGCACATGACAGACAGACACCTCTGGATGCAGTGACCCTTCTCTGGGCACCAAATAGGCGGAAAAAAATATAGCTTAAATCAGAGGCATTATTCAATAATGGCCAGAGCGTCAGTCATGCAGGTCGGGTTGATTGATGGCGGTCTTCAACCGATTCCAGCTTCGTCCCTTGGGGTCCACTGTGCGAGCCGCCTGCGTTGAAGACAAGTTTTAAAATGTGGAAATCCATGCGGCCAGAACCAAGCGTTTGTGAGGGCAGCTGATGTCCTTGAGAGCTGGCGGCAGACCATGGCGTGACCGCGGGTCACAGGTGACTGATCGCCGCTATTCAATAACTTTGAGCACCAGGACTTCAGGTGCAAGAACTTCCTAATGGCATTTACCCAACTCTAGTAGCCTAGCTCTATACACAAGCAATAATGTTAGGACATGCACAGGGGCAGCTTTCAGGTGATTGAAAAACGACTTTATAGCGTGTTCTTGGCAGCAGTGCGTCAGATCAGGCGCCTACCTGGATGATGACTGGAATGGGCAGGTAGACATAGTGTGTGTTGACAAGGCCCACAGTGAAACCAGTGAAGCCTGCGAATGCGCCATGCACTGCCCCTTGCCCCAAGATCTGCAGCCACACAAATACCCCGCACAGTCAGGTTTCTCCCCAAAGCTATACCCAATCAGCAAACATGCCATGTCGCCATTGGAAGCTCAGCTTGCGACCGGCAAGGCATGTGCATAGCAGTCATAATCAGATGCACAGACACAGCCACCAATGTAAACAGTGATCTTGGCAATCACCTTGCAGTAGATGCGATCATTGGGGTTGGTTGGCACAGCCCTGTACAAACAGCGAGTGACAAATCATGAAAGGTCACAGCTCTGCATCATATCCAGAGGAAAAAGAGTATATTGTCTTTGCAAGCAGAGTACAGGACTGAGTTGTTGAGCCTGTCATGGAATGAGGGCAGCTCAGGCACGCACCTGATTAGGTAGGAGGGGTCTATCAGCTTCACATCGGCGTCCTGGGCAGCAAGATCACACCATATTTCAGCTCCTTGAACTCTCACACACAGTGAATGCGCATTGCACAAGTATCTCGTGTGAGGAAGAAAAGGCTGCTGCCACTGTATGTATCAGCAGTGCAAAATTGCATCCACCTTTACCAAACAAGCCATTCCAAAAGCCATAGCCCCGACTGCACCCCAGGTAGTAGAGCAATTGTGTGACCAATCACATGGCGGAAATGGAGAGTCATGGGTTGCAAGAACCATTACTTAACCATTTCATGTGCAGATCAAAGGAACCACACACAATTCCGTACTCTTTTGGACTTGGTGAAATGCAAGCTGCACTTAGCTTCCACTTAAACTGAAGGAGAAGGCATACCTTGATCAACTTCTTGATGCGGTCACGGAGGAAGATGCCAATGTCTGCAAGGATGGGGTTGCCGCTCGCGTCTGTGGAGTGGCTGTGGGAATTGGCCAGCAGAGTTTGGCCTGCGCCCTCGGCCACGCACACAACGGCATGCCCTTTGCGGCCGAGGATCTTCTCGATGCACGCCATCAGCTTGTCCTCCTGGAAATCTATCTCCGGGATCAGGCACACGTCCACCACCCCTGCAGCATGAATGTGGTCACCCCTGCTCGTGTTGCGGCCATACCCAGCATCAAATTCACCTTGCTCCTCATTGCACTTCGGCAGAATGCCTACAACCACTCATGCTTCACCTACTTGTGGCCCAAGTAACTGGTGAACTGACAGAGCAGCAGGGCTGTGCCTGTGAATGAGATCATGAAGGTTTGTTCGCAGGTGTACAAAACACCAGCACGCTATCCCGGCACCTGTCCTCTCTTGCACAAGACCTGTCATGCATGTGATCGGAAGCATCAGAGCCACAAACAGAGAGGGACTGTCAGAGACCGCCACTGGGGTCGCACCGGAGGCCATGGAGGCCTGCATGGCGATGAAACCGGACTGGCGGCCCATGAGGCGCACAAGGCCGACACCATTGCTCGCGCTGCTGGCCTCCACCTTGGCCGCCAGCAGCGCGTGCTGCGCCTCCTCCACCGCCGTGTCGAAGCCGAAGCATTTGTCGATCTGCACGCACGTGTCTCGGTTCAAATCCACCTTGCGACGCTCTCCTTTTCATTTTTTGGGAAGATGGCAACCATGGCCACCACCAGCGCATGCTGCTCTTTCACGGCCATGTCACGCCGGCACTTTTCAAGATTTGTTTATCGGCACTTCAAATCCATTCACGCCAATTCTCAGAAAATGTTGAGGTTCTTTTGTGGATTTCAGCAGCAGATGCGTCGTTTCTTCAACACAAATGTCATGCAATTGGAAGCCAAGGACAGAGTACAAAGCTTGGCAGTCTGGAGGAGTTGAAACATTGCCGTACCAGGAGGATGTCATTGTCGATGGATTTGGGCACGCCCACAACAGTGCACAGAACTTTCTGCGCCTCACACTCTTCCTGGATTGCATTTGCAGCCGCATTGCCGCCATTCCCTCCAACTGAAACCCATACACAATCAATCAGCACTCTTCACTGGTTGTCTGTCTGACATTATGGGACAGAATGCAGTGGCTGCAGCCAGACAGCTTTGTCACTCTCGGTCGACCCAACATGCAGCCACCGCAGTGCTGGAAAAAGGTTGAGAGCAATGGATGTGAGCAGGGGGCTCTAAATGCACCCAATATATAATACACAGCGGTGTGTTTAGAGACCCCTGATATGAGAGAGGCAAGGGGTGGCGCACCGACAAAGAGCATGTTCACTCCCCAAAGGGACAGCCGCCGCACTATCTCTTTGATGTCAGCCCCTCCCCTCGAAGTGCCCTGCTCCAATCACAGCAGAATTTCATAGATTAGACGCGCATAAAGGGTACGCGTCGGACTCATAAGAGGGCGGTTTCTAGTAACATCGCTATTTACCAAACATGGGGGACAGCACACCAGAATGGTGCCTCCTCGCAGATGGATGCCCTCAACTGCGTGTGCATTCAATTCCACCGGCTTTGCATTCCTGCTGTAGAAACCTCGCAGCCCATATTTAATACCAAATATCTGCGATGAAAACAATATCTCAGTCAGCATAGTGTATGTAGGGGCGTACACCCTTGGTGCAAACCTCTACACCTGTAATGGGAGCACAAGGTCACAAAATGGATGGACTTGAGTGACAAACTACTCAAGATTGCTTCAAGACTTGATCTGAAAGTGAAGACCATGCTGTGCATGCTGTGGTAGAATTCAGAAACTTACAGCATCTTCCTGCACTCCATAATCCAGCAGCGTGAACACCTGCAGACATCCAGGCAACACCCCTCAGCACATGCCAGACACGGTGCCCTTCAATTATCAGGTGCTGAGATGAAAAGCATTGCATGAAATTTCTCGTTATGGGGGCTCCAACACTCACAATATTTTGGATGACGTCGTTCAGGCCCGGACAGAGCCCTCCACATGTCACAACTGCCGCTGTCACCTGCATGAGCGGCAGATTGTTCTTAACACGCATGTGGCACAGAAGCGCTCGTGAAACGCTCGTGAACAGCCAACAAAGATAGCCACAAGCTTGCGGGGCTCTGCACAGGAGTGATCACCCTTCAGGCTCAGGAGTCAAGCAGCTCGAGCAGAGCAGAAATGCAGATCATACGGGTGTACCACAAAGTACGGGTGACTGTCGCACAGGAAGCTGCATGGAGGAGATAACCAGGAGGTGCTGCACGCACATTTCGAGGGTCATGATAGATGGTCTTTCGTGGACCGGCCCGGCGCGCCCAAGGAGGGAGGGGCATGCAAGTACCATCCATGGAGTTGTAGATGCCAACGCACCCCGCCCCTAGCCAAGGGTCCAGGGAGTCAAGAGCCAAAACTCATGAGCAAAGTACACATGCGGGTCCTGCTTATTTGGCTAAACCACAGCAGAGCTACAGTCTCCTCTCAACTAGAAGTGTCGCTCTGACTGGCCTGTTGTAACTTTGCATGTGCAAGGGAACTGCATGCACCAGGCATGCATGCTCTGAGTGGGCTCGGTACCTGACGATTCATCGCTCTCATAGCGCGAGACTTCCAGCGCCACGACATCCTTGTCTCCCACTGTAGAGCAGGCAAAAATGCTCATAGACTATGGGCACAAAAGGGGGAAATTTGAAAATCATAAATCATTTCCTGGACATGAGCTGCAAGTAAACATCAACACAAGTGGCATTGACGCACCAAAGCCGCCCCCGGAGTTGTTGTCCTCCACAAATGGCGAGTCCCTGAGCATTACAGAGGGCACAACACAGGCATTAGAGCCTGCACCTGGGTTCCAAGTGGGAGGGCTTCGGTGAATAACAATGAATTGTCTGTCGAAAGCTTACTGATCATCAGGCGATCGATTACCTCGGGGTGAGCTGATCTCGCAAGCTCTTCACATCCAAAATGTCATCAGGATCTGCGTTGCAGGGTGTGTAATCATCACTTTTATGAATGCAGACACAGCAGTGGTTCTGGAGCACCATAAAGCATTTTTGCAGAGTCACCACTGCATATGGCACGAAATTGCAATAGAGAATGTTGCAATCTGCACAATTCTAGTCGTAATAATGGCCTCAATCGAGCTTTGCTTGCCAACGCTGGCTTGTTTGACTGATGATGGCATGGGGTACTAAGACGGCGGATCGGACCTATTTCCAGTGATGACCCCTGAATAAAGTTATGCTCTTTGACCTGAGATCTGCAAGTCAACCGCGACCTACACCGTCCGGCAAGCCTGCAGGTGGGCACTAGGGTATGTGTTGATGAGCTTCTCGATTGCAAATGCACAGGCGGCGGGATTGTGTCTAGGTTGAAAACTAATTTATGCATCATGATGACCGTATCCCATGTACGCCGCCACGAAAAGATATTTGCTTGTAGAATTCAACGGTGGGCTCCGCTTTGCCATGTCGGAGTTAGGTCTGCAAATCTGACGTCACCAACGCCGTTTCGGAGCTTTCATCCGATAGGGTTGAATCGAGCCAAAGTCATCGTCTTCCGATTCCTTCTGAAATATCTCCCACCCGTTTACAATGCTTGCAAGTATGCATTCTGGTGCTCTTTAGTCTGATCAGCTAGTTGACCAGAAGTTCCAAGTGACCTGTGAGCCGTGTGAAGAAGCAGTTATTCCCTGCAGCGCTCTTCCAAAATGATGCAACTGTCTTCTCAGATACAAAATTCTGACATTCTCTGGCGATACAGCTGGCTGTCAAGCAGCAGGCCGCACGATCGAGTTTTCCAGGCAAGCCTGCTCTGAATCCGTCTGGAACAGTCAGCCGTTTGGGCGCTTGATTCACCAAACCCATTATTAACGCTCTTAAAAACCAATTTTGCTCTCCTGCTTCATGCAGCCTGCGGGAAGCGTGCATCAGCAAAGTCTAAGAAGGAAACAGCGCTCTGCAAGCACCTTGCAGTGCAGCGCGCAGCCGGCTGCATCCTTGCCAGCTTCCCAAGGCAACAATGAGCTACTATTTAAGGCCGTCGAGGCCCTCTTCAAGTTCCAACCCTTCTTCAACTTTGCTGTCTCTCAGGTATGCTCTGGCAGTCTGCATTGAGACCTGCTGCTGTAATCTTCCATGGGATGGGATGACTGTCCAATGACATTGGAGATGCTCTGCTGCATCAGCAGTGAAGAGCTATCTTTTATGTTTCTATGGCTGCACGCAAAAAAGATCCAAGTGATTTGTTGCAGGCCAGGGAGAAGATCGCGGAGCGAGGCAGGCAGATAGGCTTAGACTTCGAAGGGGAAGTAGCAGCACTGGAGAGGGAAACCGACTGGTCGGCAGAGCTGTTGGCGGTCCAGGATCCCCACTTAGTGTTTCCAGATTACTACACCCAGCCCTTCCATGCCTACCGGGATGGCAATCTTTGTTGGGAAGCCGCTCTGCAGGTACATATCCTCCTTGTGAAATGCCCTGCGTGAGTCTGTAAGTGCCATATTGCTAGATGTGCATGAGCGGTAGTCTAGTTGGTGTTTGCTGGAACATCCCACTTGGAAAATTCCCCTTCAACTCTCGTCCTCATTAATTCAATTTCCCTTCAATCAACGAGGCATTTGGGGCCTTCTTTGCGCTCATCCCACAACTTCCAAAGGCACAATGGCACGGAATTTAATGTGGTCAGGAAAATCTCTTGGCTCCTCTGTGCAGGTCAATGCAGCGGCCAAGTCGGTGCACGCGCCGGTGATGGACCCCGAGGGCAAGGTGCTGGACCCGGAAGGTGACGCGCAGCTGCGCAGCAGCTACACAGCCAACATGCTGCGGCTGATGGAGCGCGCCGGCTGCTCACGCCCTGTTCAGGATGTGGTTGACCTCGGGTGTGCCACTGGTATGCACCCCTAGCACACGAGACTTAGTGGAACGACACATTGAAGGAGTGCATTTCTTCCGCTAAAATCGGGATTTTGGTCAATGCAGTTGCGGCTTGTAGCGTCCCCGCTCAGGCAGACATGCTCCTCGGACAGGACTGGGTGCTTGTTGCTGCCAGAGAGGCCTCCCTGTACCTGCAGGCAGGCTCCTTGGAAAGAGTTATCTGATTGCTGCTGTCTGAAACCCTCCCTGCCGTTGCAGACATTTCTCGGCGCGGCCGATGCCGCATGGCACGCTTCGGCACTACTCACCAGCTCCTTCAATGATGCATGTCATGAGTGTGCTTGAACGTGTGAATTTCGACGCCCGCCCGAGGCAGGGCGTCCTTGCGGTATCCAGTGGATATAAGATCTGTGGCTCCTGGCGTGCAGGGCTCTCGACTCTGGAGCTACGGAGCGCGTTTCCGGAGGCGCGTTTCACGGCAGTTGATCTGTCACCGCACTTCTTGGCAGTTGCGCGGCACCTGCAGCGGCGGCGAGAGGCGGAGTCAGGCACCAGCGAGCCCATCAGGTGAAACCTCTCATTAGGCTTGCAGACTTAATTTCATCTCACTAGCCATTGTGCATGCGTTTGCAGCCAGCTTTCCTGGCGCTGGGCTGTCCTTGCCCAAGACCAGAAAGTGGAGTCTGCTGCTATGCACTTATTCATTCTCCTGTCGTGCTCTCAAGTGCAAATGTGCGCCATAGTCGGCCCTTGAGGACATCTTGGGCGGTGTCAGGAGCACTGCATGGACAATTCTGCATGGGGCAGCAGAGTTGACGAGTTTTATCTTAAAATTGGTGTTCTTTCTGAAGGGGCACTGGTGTGGCAAGGGATAAGACAGGTGCTCAGTTTGCCATGCTGTGCGCAGGTTTGTGCATGCGGCTGCGGAGGAGACGGGGCTGCCGTCGGAGACCGTGGACCTGGTGTCCTGCTGCCTCGTCATGCATGAGCTGCCGCAAGCCGCCACTCGCGCCATCATTGCCGAAGCGCATCGGGTCCTCCGCCCGGGTGGCACGCTTGCCATCATGGTGCGCCCTGTTTAGGGTTTACTGAGGGGTGAAGCGGAAAAAAAAATTAAAAAACACCCCTAAATGCTAAAAAAATCACGGTGGCTGCCCGGATTTCATTTGGAGCACTTTTGCAGCTAAGCTAAGGTCAAGATGAGGGAGCTGGCTTCTCCATCGGCAATCATGCCAGGCATGCATTTGTGTGTGTTCTACCACAAATGAGCATTGTTGACTCTTTGTCACAGCCTCCATATGGGCGTGTTGCACATGCTGGAGTGGGGTTTTCCTGCAGTACTAGAACCACAGGGTGGACTTTGTTCTGACACCAAGATTTTGCAACATCGACTTGTGTGTGCTGCAGGAGATGAACCCAGCATCGCCAGGCTTCCAGCGAGTGTTCCGGAACCCATTTGCATATGCAGCCTTCAAGAGCACCGAGCCCTGGCTCATGGAGTACATCTCTCTGGACCTGCCAGCCGAGCTGCGCGCCGCCGGTTTCGACACTATTCTCCAAGCAGAGAGCACACCGCGTCACTTCACCATGGTGGCTATTAAACGTGCTGACTTGAGGGCATAGTGAGGAACGCAGCGGTGCAGCTTTGCAAATTGGTACACAGCTTGATTGCAGCTCTTTTCTGAATTACTGCATTCTCTACTTGTGATTTTGGGATGCACTCATGGTGCACACATAACTTGCTGGGTCTGCAATTGTTTCAAACGTATGCGCAGTAAATGCACAGATGTTGTATCGAGACAGGGGTTTTAAGCGGCAACATACTTATTCTGGAGAATGCAAGATGTGCAAGATGAAGTGCCTTGCAGTATATGTACTGTCTCTCTTGATCTCATCTACAAGGAGATATTGGCATAGCATTAGCACAAACACCAGTTACACGTGTGTTGCCATCACACAAGCTGTCTCCTCAAAAAACCTGGCTGAGCGCATACGCACTCATGATGGTACAAAAGTCGGGACACAAGAATTTCTAAAAGCAATGCTGCATGACAATGCAGATGCGAATACGCATTCCACAGAACAATCTTGCTGATCATCTTCTCAGTACTATCCCCTGCTGCAAGCCTACGCTACGCAAATCCATGCTGCTCCACTAAGGCAGCACATAATTTACTGGCCAAGCTGGCTGGTGGAGTAGATGAGGGTGGCGCCCACAGCCAGGAGCACTGTCACGAGGCCGGCCCTGCAGATAAAACACATCCTGGTCAAAGCTCTATTCTGTTTTCTTTCACAATTTCTTTGTCGAAACCAGTGAGACTCCCCCAGGCAGTCTGTTGAGCACAGCGCGAAAGTCTCTGTTCTCAAGACATTACCTCGAATGATGGAGTACTTGAATACAGAGCAGCATGATAGACTCAACTTGCCACCAGCTAGCTGACAACATTTTGCAAATATAATGGCAACTTGAAGATTTGCAGACACGACGCAAACAAATAAGCACAAATAGGGAACGGACGAACAGACATATGGGAGCGACATCACAGATTCTGCATATATGTGATGTGATGAGGATCTGGAGATTACCATGCGAGGAGGCCCTTGGTTCCCAGGCTGTATGAGTCACCGGTCTCGGCCCAGGTGTCTGGGGTGTAGATCGGGGAGTAGCCGTCCACGTTGGCGCCGTACTTGCTGGCAAAGCGGTACACACCGAAGCCCTGCATGGATCAAGCAAATAAGCTACAGAGCAAACACTTCATCAATTGCGTCTGAAAAAATTGGCTGTAATCGCTGCACCACACTGCACACCAGCACCACCAGGTCCCTCAGAGACTTGTTGTCTGCAGACTTGCAGACGAGTTTGTGCCTTGCTCCCTCAGAGACCAAAGAAATGTTCAGAAAAGGTACCCTTCAGGACACCCCTTGTGTTCTCTATCTACATCCAGATACACGAGACACTTCATCACTGTTAAAACCAATCGCAACTCATCTTAGTTTGATGAGTTTACCTTGCCCTTGCGGCCCTGGGAGTCAGTCCAGTTCTTGTCCTGCATCTTGCGGGAAATTCCCATAAGGTTGGCCTTCACGACGGGGTCCTTGATAGACTCAAGACCCTGCTTCTTGATGTCAGTCTTCTTGCTGCTAGCCATGACGACATTGCGTGCGGCGGGTCCACGGCTCCTGCACAGGAAGTGGCGGGCTCAACACGTCAATCAACAGCTGTGGTCGACAAACTCCGTGTTTCGCAACACATTCTCCACCCGTTTATTTAATCGCAGCTACCACCAGACTGCACGCAGGACTTTACGCATCCATTTCTACTCCGGGGCTACTGAGCTGACTGCGCAACGATCGGGCTAGCCACGACAACCGGGACAGCGCACTCCGCAAGAAGAATGTATTGCATGTACAATCCGTGTCCAAGGAGCCGTGCATTTTACGCGTGATAATAGAGTCGCGAAAGCCAGGAAAACCACTTTGCTGATCCAAAATTGCGCGTGCTAAGGCCCTGCACAGGGATGCTGCCCTACCTGGTTGCGTTGGACTCGACCTGGCTGCCCAGGAATGCCTTCTGTGCAGACATGGTGGAGGCCATTGTGCAAGTACGCGGGCAAGCACTTTATAACAGGACAATGTGAATGCAACAGAGAGATTTGATGGGAGCAAATCTGGGCTTATCCTGACCGCTAATAGGGTCAGATACAATCCTCGTAATCTAAGTCTACAAATGATGTAACATTTCCCTTTCAGAACGAGGGAATTAGAGAAGCCCTGAAACGAGCCCTACGCTTTGCGCGAGGATCGAAGCACGCAGCAGTCCTGGGACCACCTGAAAGCAAGGCAAGATCCCTAAGTCTGCAATCTGTAAGCGTGATTGGGAGTGCGATTGGGAGTTCTCGACCCGAGGAATGAGGCAATAAAATTGTTGGTTTGATCTGATAGCATCATAGGATCTCCATTCCGGAAAATAGGAGGGGCCCTATGAATACCTTGGAAGGCCACAATTAGTACCAATAGACAACTCTGAAATGTCAGGTACAACAGGTGCGATGAAAAAGTCTCGAGAAGCTTACCTTGTCTCTTGTAACCTCTGCATCTTGAAGGATATGGGTTTAGCAGCTGCAGTAAGGCGATGTCTTTAAGTTTCCGTGACGATATCCAATTATGCAGCTGATTCCTCACGTCATCTTTATCCTCTCTGACCATCCTTTGAGCGTTACTACGCTGCATTCTCCAATACTGGCAGTGCATGTCTGTCTGCGCAGGAGACAATGAAGTGATTGAACCAACGATCGAGTGTATCGATCTGACACTCACGGACGATGAGGACTCCAGTGGTGGCAATGTGGACACCCCTGGTCCATCCCTGGGTGGGCATGGCATAGTGCTGGCCGACACCCAACCTGCGAGGGTCAAGGTGGAAGCAGGCACTGCCCAAGAGGCAGACCCCAGTGCTGGTCAGAAGCGACGCAGGAACAACCCGCGCAAGGCTCGGCCAGAAGAGGGCACCCTCAATTTGCAACATTTGATCAAATCTGGGTATGGCATGTCCTCCTGCTGCTCAATTTTTTTGTAGCCAACTTAAGGATCCACCACAAAGTGTCTTGAAAAGACAACAGTACCGTGTGGCACACAAAAACTCAAATACTGATGATTGACATGATGATACTTGTACATCACTATGACATACATCAACCATGATGCCATTGTGATCTGCATGATCACCGATGACCATGATTGACATGCATGAAATAAAACACATCTGAACTGTGAATTTGCAGGGCTATTAGGAACATTGGCATGACGGGGAAGCGAGCAAAACCCAGCAGCAAGCCAAGGGGCCATGGAGATGATGAGAGCGGGGAAGACGAGGAGTCTTTGGGGTCCATGAAGGACTATGGAGCTGACGAGGACGTGCAGCCGTCTGCAGCCGTGTTGCAGGAACGTGCCAAGCAGCGGGACTCCCACAAAGTCCGCTTCTTGGGCAGCTCGTGGCCCAGGTGAGATCGCTGCGCGCAGAATGCATCTCTTAGACCTACTTGCACTCTAGAAGCCCCTCGAGCTGTGCTGAGAGTAGATTGTGGTACTCTCAGCACAGTGGTTGTGCTGTTTTCTCAAATGTGCATGTAACCTTGAGATGTCAAGTCAGCATCATCTGGCAACAGATCAGTAATGGGCTGTCTCTTTCATCCTGCATGCCATCTTCCCTCCCGGAGGCCACCTCGGGCACAGCATTTTGAGAGTCACTTGCCGTTGACCTCTCACGAAAGTGACATGGCAGCATTGTGGCGTGTGCAGTGCCAAGAAGGAGGGGTGGAGGCAGCATGACGGCCTGGAGTTTCTCATTGACGACGAGCTGCCTGAGAGCCTGATAAGGGTGTCCAAGGACAGCATGATCCTCGCCAAACTCAACACTGGCAATGGGCTGGGTGTTGCGCAAGTTCTGGAGGTTCTCGAGGTATCCAGCCCCTTTGCACTACTGTCTATGACCTGCACTTCCCTTGAGACTGAGGGATTTGATTTTGCCGTTGAAATGTCGTGTGCTGGCATGTGCCACATTGCTGATGTGTATTGCCGCCATGTGCCGGCATGCAGGACCCGCATGGGGAGGCCGGCCTGGCTGTGCGCTATGGGTGGTTCCCCGCTGACATTGTGGACTTGAGCTTGCTGGACTTCCCCCCTGTGACAGTGAAGTATCCGAGACAGGTCTTTTGGCAGAAGGACGCCTGTGAAGATGGCATCTGTCATGTCAGTGGAAGTGCGTCCTTTCCCATTCCCAGTGCTTGGAAGACACATGCCAACCTCTCACCTGTCATGATCACTGAATGATCTGAGAGATATTAGCCAGCGCTGTCATGAGCCCTGTGGTAACCACCCCTGGTAAAGCAGATGTTGTGCACTGCCAGCACATTCCTGTGGTTTGGAATGGGTCACGGGGATGTGGGGGTGTCAGAAGGAAGCACTCAATCTGCATGTGTACTTCACTCGTGCATTTGTGAGGCGATGGTTCCGTGTGGCTAGCTTCCTGTTGATGTGCACACTTGGTGTCGGCGCAGACAACGCAGGCAAAGCTTGGAACGACATCCTGTCCTGGACGCATGTCGGCGCGCCTTGCCAAGTCAAGCACCGGTCGCAATTGAGTGCAGAGGAGCTGCAGGTATGTATTTGCTCGCCAGCTTCTGCAGACGCCTCGTGTATGCCTCATGCTCTACATGATTAAATGATTGCCAGAAACTTGCATGGTTAGTCAGCACAGAGTATCCCACAACATAGGAATTCTCACTGCACTGAGAGCAAGTCAGAAACTTCCATTGTTGCATGGTAAAAACGCGGAATTCAGCTCCTCCTTTTCTCCTCCTTTGCTGTCACAATTTGCATCTGGATTGGTGGACATTGCCATCGTGACACCATGTCGGCTGATTGAACGGAGCGGGAGTGTCTTGTCTCGTTGCTGAAGCGTTTGTATATCATGGGCAGGCATGTCAGCAGCAGCTGCCTGAGAACGAGGAAGCTGCCTCGCTAGATCCCAACAAGCCGGAGCTCTTCTTCTACTCCCTCCAGTACGACCACACGGTGAAGCGGTTTGAGACGGTGTGGCTGGAGCGAGATGCCCACATCAAGCAGCTGACCAATCGTGTGCAGGTGAGAACAACCTCCCAAGCCAACATGTGCCAACTCACTGTGGCATGACCATGCTTTGATGGCGCCCTTTATATACAAAATATGTATCATATACTTCGGCACAAATCTCCAATGCACCTGTCCTACTCAGGTGAATACAATACTCGTTTTCTATCCCTCAGTTATTCTTATAACGAAATAAGTGCAATACTCCTGCACGCAGGGCCCACTGACGATGATAGACGCGTTCTGTGGCGTCGGGAACTGCTCCAAAGCGGCGCAGCTGCTGAGTGAAGCGAGTGCCCAGGCTGCCGCTGCCGGGCAGCCAGCAGGCCCTCCCACTGCACCGCACGCCTTTGATGTGCGCCTGCACTTCCCCTTCTTGCTGCAAGGAGGCATCCTGCTCATTGGGCATGTAACTTGCTTTTCCGGATAGTGGCATAGCTGCCTATCTCTGACACCAAGCCTGCATCCATCCTACTTGTCACAAAAGTCTAGATTACCGAGAAAGCTGTGGTTAGTCACAATACTCTGGTGATGTCTAGCTTACTGAGGCGGTCACCGTCTGCACATATGCTCCTCAATCTAAAAGTCGAGTAAAATCGTTCCACAGTTATCAGAGTACAGTCATCGACGATCTGCATGTTCTGCCTTGAAGAAACTTTATGTCCACTCTTAATTTTCCAGGAGCCGCGGGAGTACCTTGGCCGATCAGTTAAATTTTGTCCTGCTGTTGTGCACTACTGTGGGTCTATCCATACTGTACAGCTCTAGGTGGATAAGATGAGGTGTGACCTCCTGCAGTATTAGGAGAAGGGATTAGGAGTGTTGATCAATCTCCCAACATTGTCAGATATGAGACTCATGTGGGGGTGTTGGCTGTTCAGATCAAGTGGGGCATAGAGCAGGACAAGGGCATTTGGGACGTCTACTTGGAGAACATTAGCGGAGAGGACTGCCACCTGGATCTGCATCATAAACTCACCTTAGAGACCTTTGTGGAAGGCAAGCCCCTCCCTGGATCACAGAAGTGCTGTCCTATGATTCCCCACTCTGCAGCCCATGAATTGGATGGAAGGCATTTGTAAATCGTCACATCTGGGCACAAGCCGCCCCCAGACAAATGCTACCAGTGAATGCCTGCTATAGCGTTCCTTTGAATGTTGTACAGCATGTTGATGACATGATTCTGGATGGAATAGACTCAAAAAGAGTGACCTGGGAGATATATCCCATATTCTTTTGCCTTGTTAATTATCGTAATAAGGTCCAAATTTGAGGCGGTAGCAGAGTGTGTCGGGTGCTGTGCAGGCACCAGGCACTACCATGAGACAGGAGAGCTGCCAAAATGGGGCACGCCCCCTGAGAGGGACAGCGTGGGCCTGCTGCACTGCAGCCCACCATGCCAGGGCCTGTCCAAGCTCAACCAGAAGACTGACGAGGCAAGAGTCGAGGAGACCCTCTTCCCTGTCTTGGATCAGGTGCGCCCCTCCCCTTGTTCCTTTGTTCCTCCATCTACACTGCCGATCTCACATTCTTCCTCTTATCTTCCTCTTCTCTTCCTCTTCTCTCGTACCTCCTTGTTGTTTGTTGTGCTGCATTCCCCCTGTGCTGCTGCCACCGGTGCTGGTCGAAACAGGGAGTGCTCACATGCATGCGATGCACCAGCATACACATGTTGTCTGACTTCACAGACATGCGTAGCAGTGTGCTATGTGACTTGTTTGTTGAGGCTCATACACTTTGTCCCTCATTGGTGCAAGGGGTTGAGTGGCTGCTGTCCTCAACCTGCAAAACCATATCATATGCACACCGCCCCTCATGCCACCGCATTGGCAAAAATACCCTTCCATGCGTGGCTGCATACCTAAATTTTTGTGAGTGATTGGAACTTATTAGTCTGTTCATTCCTGGAATCAATTTCGGGAAGCCTCCATGTCTCATCTCAGCTGCTGTTTGGTCTGGAAACTTGTTTGTCTTGAACAAATTGGCCTTTCTTTCTTCAACGAGCGGGTTGCTGGGTGCTCTGCAGCTGATGGAGCTGGTGGACCTGGTGAGGCCAACCTTCATGACTCTGGAGGAGGTGACCACCTTCCTGCTGACTTCCCTGAAGCTGGACCACAAGGAGAAGGGTGGCAGCACCAGACAGGTGCAAATCTTTGAACAATTTCCCTTGTGCATTGTGCTACCTGTCACCAACCTCGTTCATGTCTCTCTGGGAAAGTCACCGAGATGTCCGGACGCTCTCTCAGTGCATCTGAATTGCTGATGTGTCTGGAAGGCTGCAGATGGGTGCGAGGGCGCAGGCGGTAGACAGATCTCTGGTATACCCAGGAGCAGCATGACTCACACCCGCAAGCTAAAGCATGCAAGGAACACCGAAATGGATTTCACATGGTGCATGCTGATTTTGTCTGATGAGAGTAATACAGGTGCGCTGCATTTGGCGAGTGGTTCTGCCACTGCTTGACATGGGCTACCAGGTGGATGTCCGCATCCTCAACGCGGTCCACTATGCGGTGCCGCAGATCAGAAAGGTGTGCTGCAGTCTGTCCATACTGTTGTTGCACGAGGCTTGCTTTGGCCCGGACCTGATGTTGAGGACATCTTGATCGGGAAACATGGGACTTGTGGCTGCGGGGTGTTCTCGATCACAGCTGGCTTTTCGTTGCTTGCACACAGAGGCTTGTGCTTGCATCGGAGGTTGCTTTGTTTGGATTGCCAGATGTTTTCTCATTCTGGGTGCCAGCCTATGTAGGGGCCTTGACTTGCCATGCAAGGATGGTTGCGTGGCACGTGCTCATGGTCTGAATCCATGTGCTGTGTTGCAGCGCCTGATCATGTTCGTCGCGAAGCCGGACTACGAGCTCCCAACACCCCCAACTCCCTGGTGAGCGATTTTTCTGCCTGCAGAGACGTGCCGAATGTCTTATCCGTGAGACCTTGGACAGTAGAGCCTTTCTTCTGAATACTGTCTTGGCTGTTGCATGCTGTGTCGCATATCAATGTTCCTGCTGGGCAATAAACAGAGTCTCATGGGGATGGGGGGGTCCATCGACAAGTACACGTATGCTTCTCACGGACACCTTTCAAACTGGAGAGGAAGTTGGAAGTTGTCTTGACTACGTGGCAGGACGCACTATGACGGGGACGCGGCATGCGCCGAAGTGCCATCCGACAGCAGCGAAGCAGCGTCGCCGCCGCCACCCACAAAGCGCGGCCGCCGCGGGGCGTTCCAGGTGGAGGCGTGCTATGACCGAGCGCTGCTCAACGTTCGGGACAGCTGCTGGGCCTCAGTTGTTGTCGGCTCGGCCGCCGCGCATGCCGGGCCGCTCGGGCCACTGCCGCCAGCTGTGACAGCGCGTGAGGCCATCAAAGACCTGCCGAAAGTCGTGGAGCCAGGTAATCACACCGGTTCAATTCCCTCAAGTGATGCTTTCCTTTTTTTGGAATTGTGTTGCATAATCGGCCTGGAGGCCGGCTGCAATTTTGGTATCTGCGCACAAAGCCATTGAGAGGCTGTAGATCACGTGCAATGCCTGGCCAAAAATCTTTCAAGCTGCATTTCCTTTCTGGCTTGTATACTGTAATGCCCACCAGGTGCCTGAGGCTGCTGCACGCAGTTACGGCCTGCACTTGCATGGCAGTGATCTCTCACTGGTGTCAGTGCACGAGGTGAGCACTACGGTATTTAGAAATGCATGCCGGTTCACTTTACTTAGGACTCATTGCTTGGTTGTCTTTGGAAAACTGCAGGCCTTGGAACGCAGATGTTTCAGTACGACAAGGACTGGATCAAGTGGCAGAGCCCCTATGTCAAGTTCCTGAGGAGCGAAAAGGTGAGCGAAGTGCAAAGTGTTGCCGACATCCCCGAACAGCAATGCGGCCAGATGGAACGGCAATTATCCATCATTGACTTCAGGGACTTGTGATAGCCTTGTGCAACTTCCAGAGGCGGTCTCGAAAGTGCCTCTTTGTGTCCACATATATCAATGATCCTGCTCAATCAGGCTGAAGCATGTGCCTGTATATGGCAAGCTAACACAGCAAGAAAACACACGGATGTGAAGCAGCTGCTGGGACTGTGTGAGCAGGAGCGCCACTTGCACAGCAACTGGCTGCCCAAGGCGGAGGCCAACACCATCTATTGCTTGAAGCACATAGACAAGTGGCCAGACTATGATGCGCCCTACCCCACCATCTTCGGATCCATCAGCCGCCATGCGGCGCACCATCTATGCCCGCGGCCGGGCGCAAACCGGCTGTGCAGCGTTGCGGAGAAGAAGCGGCTGCAGTGCATGCTCGACAGCATGCGCCTGGAGGTGAGGTCATCCTTCCTGGACTTGTTCCTGAAGGATAGAGATATAAAGGTTTTGGGAGTAAGTGCTCTAGTAGAATTGCAGTGGCTGAGAAATATGTGGATGCCAGTGTTGTTCTGATCAGGATCTGGGCTAGGAGCGTTTCATTCCGCTACTGCTTT
This sequence comes from Coccomyxa sp. Obi, assembly GCA_020887355.1. Taxonomy (NCBI): domain Eukaryota; kingdom Viridiplantae; phylum Chlorophyta; class Trebouxiophyceae; family Coccomyxaceae; genus Coccomyxa; species Coccomyxa sp. Obi. Next base: position 321,370 of record AP024999.1, read on the forward strand.
AATATGTGAGTTGATTAGCACTGCCACTGGTCACTGTCAGTACTTCGTAGGTTTTAATTGCTACCTGCATTTTGTGCATCCTCCCTCGGAAGTTTCCCATCTGACAGATCTAGGCATGTTTGGCACATAATGACAATTTTGCACATCGAGACAGTCTTCGCACATCAAGTCATGGGATCTAACACCCTTGCAATGCACACATGACCAGGTACCAGTGCATAAGCAGATGATCGAGGTGGGCAACGCGGTGCCGCTGCTCATGGCATGGGCAATCTTCGGGGCGGTGTACTCCGCGGCCTACGGGGTCGATCCGCCCATGCCGGAGTTTGTGCAGCAGCGCCAGATCGCGGCCGGGAAACGGCCGGCGCGTGCCGAGGATGAGGACGCCTCCATGGACACCATCACCGATGATGCAGGTGATTTCTGGCTCCACAATTTCTCAGCTGCGACAAAAAGAGAAAACGCTCACTGCTCTTGCTTGGGATTGCCTTCGGCTGCAAGTCCAAGGCAGAGTTGAGGGGGAGGCCTGAGGGTGACATTGTGATATTATGGAAGTGTGCTCGTGTGCAGGTGGAGATGATGGCGGGGAGCCATTAGGTCATGAGCAGGTGTCCGAGACGGCCGGTCCCAGCGAGGCGCCAGCGACGCCAGCGCAGCCACCGCAGCCTGCGCCGCGGCGGCCGGCCGAACCGGCAGCCAGCCCTGAGGGGGCCGAGGACGGCAACAATGCAGGCGCTCCCGATCACGTTGGCACTTCCGGCGCAGACGCAGCCGCGGGGCGCCGCGGTGGTTCCGCTTCGCCAATGGCCGCTGCGGCCGAGACTCTGCGCGGGCTTAGCACTGCGCAGCCGCAGGACGCCTCCGATCGGCCCATCGTGAATCGGCAGCGGCTGATTGGCAATGTGTTCAGCGAGGAGGTGCTGCCGCTCAACGTGCTGCGTGCCGGCAAAAGCACCAAAGCTCCGGGCCGCCATAGCGGCATCCGCCCCACCCTGGACTTCTACAACCCGAATGGTGCGCCTCCCATACAAAGTCCTTGAAGTTTGCACAACTCCTACTTCCACCCTACTGCCTGATGTAGCCTGTCAGCGATGATTCAGCACTTCACAAGCGTTGTACGTGCCAGCAAGAGGCTTCAGCATGTGAAGATTGCAAAGTTTTCAGGTCTCCACGTAGCTAACTGAGGATGCGACTGATGTGCTACAGAGCGGCCAGTTCTGCCGGCAACGCCAGCAAAGCGGCCCGTGAAAAGCAATCCCTTGGGCACCGCTCCAAAGAGCGCCTCGCGCCCGTGTGCACGGCACGGCCTGCGCGAGCTGCCCTGCAGGAGAGCGGCCGCCACCTCAGCCGCCAGCGCGACAGGCTCCGCCCTGCCGACCTCCCCTGCTACCCAGCTGATCCACCCCGAGGCCCGAGACGGAGCCGCCGCCTGCGAGGGCACCAACCTCGCAGCACCCGCTGGCGAGGAGGTGACGCGCCGCGGCTCGAAGTCGCGCAGTCCCTCGCCGTCCGGGGTGCAGCGGAAGAGGGCGTTCCCGTTCCGCCTGGTCAACTGCCGCACTGCCTCGCCAGCAGACACTGCGCGGCCGAATGGCACAGGATGTGCTGCTGCCCAAGCCAAGAGCAATCTGGGGCTGCATCAGCCCGAGGAAGTCAATCCTGGAGATGCGACAGAGGACACGGCTGGAGAGATGGAGTTGGATCTGTCTCCTTGTGCTGAGCCAGATGTGGATGTGGTTAGCCTTGATACGCAGAGCACTGCGCCATTGGCTCAAGAGCGGCTGCAGAACAGCCCTGCCATGGAGAGGTCAGGACCATCGAAGCTGGCAGATGTCTTCCAAGCAGTTGACAGTGGGTTTAAACCATCAAGGAGCCACGCGCTGGCAGCTTTCGGAGCTGATGGTGAGTTAGCAGCCACAGGCAGCGCGCTGATAGACCAGCTTGCCAATGACACGGTCCGGACCGCTGTGGCTCAGGGGATCGGTGATCTGACGTCGGACGACATGCGCACGTTTGAGGATGGTACGGCCTCGTCGCTGGCGCATGCAGCGCCAGATCAGGCCGCACCTGCAGTGCCAGAACAGGCCGAGTGCCAGGCGTGCGCTGTGCCAGATCAGGCCCCACCTGCAGCGCCAGAACAGGCCGAGTGCCAGGCGTGCGCCGTGCCAGATCAGGCCGCACCTGCAGCGCCAGAACAGGCCGAGTGCCAGGCGTGCGCCGTGCCAGATCAGGCCGCACCTGCAGCGCCAGAACAGGCCGAGTGCCAGGCGTGCGCCGTGCCAGATCAGGCCGCACCTGCAGCGCCAGAACAGGCCGAGTGCCAGGCGTGCGCCGTGCCAGATCAGGCCGCACCTGCAGCGCCAGAACAGGCCGAGTGCCAGGCGTGTGCCATGCCAGATCAGGCAGCAACTGCCATGTCAAATGAGGCTGCCTCCCAGGGGAATGTGGTGCCGGACCAGGCAGCACCTGCGGTGCCCATGGCGCTGGCTGCATCTGTTGCTGCAAATGGCACCGCAAGAGGTGTCCCTGTGGCACCTCAGGAGAAGACAAGTGCGCCTGCAAAGACCATCCAGCCGCCGGCTTGGGTGGAGCCGGGGTTCATGGGCGGCGCGCAGCGCGCGGCCGCAGGATGGGTGGCTGCCCCTGCGGTCACAGCGCTGAACCATTCGCTTGGCATGAATCGAGCGGCAGCAGCCGAGCCAGATCAGGCTCTTGCCAAGCCTCATGCGGTGGCAGCGCCAGATCAGGCGCAGCAACAGCCGCCAATTAAGCCTGCCTCCTTCCAGGGGGATCTCGTGCTGGGTCGGCCAGCAATCAGTGCGCAGCCGTCACCAAATCCGGCGGCGCTCCTATCGACCGGTAGCTTCCTACAAAGCTTTGGTCCACAGCAGCTGCTCTGCACTATTGCAGGAGGCAGTCCAACGAACAGCTCTGCACCTCTTCCAGCAGCTTTGGCCGGAGGAACATATCCGTCAGCAACAGTACCAGCGGCCGCAGGAACTGCGGCTGACGCTGGCGACAGAAAGGGGCCGTCTTCTTTCGGCAAAGGTTGATGGCGGAGGGAACACCAGCCGGCAGGAATGGGGCGTTCTCTTTCGGCAACGGCGGCGCGGCCGCTTTGTCCGTTGCCACGGCTTCGGTGCCAGCCGGCCCGGAATTCAAAAATGGTAAGGTGATGGTTATGCTGGCATGCAAGAACATGGGACCGTCCGGCGCAGCGCAACGCAATGACCAAAGATGTACAAACTCTTCTTGGACATGAGCTGAGTCTGTCGCTTGACAGATTCTGAGAGCCACGACTGCACAACAAGGGCCACCTGCAGGACAGCGATAAAGGACAAAGGCATGCAGGGCACCCGTCAAATGGCAGGTCTTTGCATTTGTTGGTATATAATTCTGAGGACACTGTGAATAATCATAACATGTTCCATCGATTATATAACATACACTCCGGGAGAATAGCCTGCTAATGAGCTGCAAACTGCTCACCATTGATTGGACGGTTATTGAAAAGCCTGTAAATTATTTTGTGACGGTCCTTCTGTGGCATTCTTTAGATCATTTTCCACCTTGCCGAGCCATAGCGTGCTATTGAGCTGTTGAGCTTTCACCACCATTGAAAATTAGTCGGCACTTTCGTACATAAATTTGTGTGACGGCACACCTGATGGAGGTAGAATGAAATACTGTGAGCAGTTGTGCCCTTGTAAGTTTGTGTGATGATAGTACTTTGCAGTAACAGCTACTATGGTGTAGTACTTCAGCACAGTGCCTTGAGACAGATTGTCGCTGACAAGGCTGCAGCAGTCTTGAGAGAATTGACTTGAAACTGAGAAGACTGACTTTTCGTGGTCATATCCCGTGTGGAGGATTCCTTGACAGATAGATGCAGACTGAACGCCTGCACTGAGCGCAGAGATGCGCGAAACCCACAGTGGCTAAGTGTGGCTCCTCAATGTTATCCCAGAAGTAATAGGTGTAAATATAGATATATAACATGCTGATGACATACAGCTGTAAATCTTTTATGCGAACCAGTCTGCCAGCCTGCCAGCCTGCCAGCCTGCCAGCCTGAACTCTTGTAGCAGGCGAGTCAGTCACTTGTGTCATGTAACAAATGTGATTACCATATGTCATGTAACAAATGTGAATACCAGAAAACAGACGTGAGGAACCCGTTGCAATTGCCTGCAAAAGGTTGCCCTGTTTTCCTTCACCAGCCTCCAGAATGGAATCCTTCCCGTCATTCGACACTCCGAGCTTTCCATTGGGCAAGTCTGCATGCAACAACTCTCGTTTTCTGTGCCCGATGTGTTGCACTTCATTTTGTGCCACTTTTCTACTTCTGTAGCATTGTATTCAACGCAAGTGATCTTGAAAACGCTGCAACCTCAGTAGTTGTGCATCAAAAAGAATCCTTCAAAACAGGAGCTGCCTTTGCTGCAGCTGCCTGCACCGGGAAGTGATGGGCAGAAACTGTCAACAAAACCTGTGCCACTCTCTTCGATACATCAGGTGCCATTTAAGCAGCACAACGAAAAGTTTTTCTAATCTGCTTGCATGGCTAGGCCAGGCATGAAATGCTCTTCTGACTGCGGCTTGCACAATTACTGCTGCTGCCGCAGCTGCCGCTGCAACTCTCATATCTCTCCCTAGAGTGCAATCCTTGCCCCTGAGGTGGCCGATGCACCAGCAACTAACATCCAGGAGTCAAGAAGAAGCAAGCAAGATCTGCAGACAATTGACCGGCCGCACATGAAATCCCGCACACTCAATTGGAACAATAACTGCTGTCAACTGCCGCTGCCCCCTGGCAGTCGTCCACTGACACCTTTGCGGGATCTGCCGCTTCGGATGTGGGACATTTGTCCCCTGGCGAGGAGGTCCATGGTTCAAGTCGTCCCGCTCGCGTTTAACTTTTCTGGTTCAGTCAGACGATTGGTCGCGGCCGCCGCTGCCGCCCTCGGAGCCGCCCTCGGCTGCGCTCAGCGCCTTCGCAGCGGCCGAAACAACGAACATAGGCACTCGCGCCTTGCCAAGGAGTTCCTGGTTTGAGCCGCCCCGCTTGCGTTTATAATTTTCCCGTTCACTCAGATGATTGGTCGCTGCCGCTGCCGCGGCCGCCGCTGCCGCCCTCGGAGTCCTCCTCGGCCGCGCTCAGCGCTTTCGCGGCGGCCGCAGCGACAGATGCAGGCATGCGGGCCTCGTCGAGGAGGTACACATTCAAGCCGTCGCGCTTGCGCTCGGTTTTGACCAGGTGCGGGTAGCGCCCGGCCTTGAAGCAGCCTATCAGCGCGTCCTTCCAGCGCGGATACGTTTTGGTGCCCGGCCGCGCGCTCCAGTCCAGATCCTTGGCAAAGGCTGGGTGCTCCTTGATGACGTTGGATATCTGCACATGAAACACCAACAGTAAGAACTGTACAGGACACCCACCCTTTCCTACAGTCCATGCACAGAATAGTCACCTCCTAGAGTGCCCTGCAAGTAAAAAAGTGTCAGATTCTGAGTTCTACCTGGTCTGGCTAATGTGTGCATGGGGTTACCTAGGGTGGCATCCACCCTGTGGCGGGTATATTGGGGAGGTGGGGCGCGCCTCGGTGAGGTTGCCCTCTTTGCCAGGGAGAGCGCGCAGCGCATGGGTGCATGGGGTGTATTGTGGCGGGTGTATAGGGGAGGTGGGGCGCGCACCTCGGTGAGGTTGCCCTCATTGCCGGGGAGGGCGCGCAGCGCGTGGGCGGCCATGACGTGCATGGGGGTGCCGCTGCGCTTGTTGAGGCGGCGGCCGTGCTTGTTGGTGGCCTTCTGATAGCCCGGGTCCGTCAGCGTGCGGTACATGCGCTCGGCACTTGCGCCGCCGCGGCTCCACCGACCCAGCTGGTCCGCTATTGCCTGCCGAGTGAGACAGACCATATCTTATATGTAAAATCTTTTTATCTTGAGGGTTTAGGGTCTTGGTCTCTGTACCCTAAACTGTACACCCTAAAAACTTATTTGAAAACGGCTCCACCGCCCCAGCTGGTCCGCTATTGCCTGCGCAGTGAGATAGATAATAATTTCATCAACTACCTACTACTGTCTCCTCTGGCAAGGCAGCTGATAAGGGGCATTATGCACGGTCACTGGTGCTGTCACTTGAGCAGTAGTTTGCCCCAGAAGATGAAGGCGTTCTTGTCAAGTCTTGCTCAATACTGCAAAGCGGATAAAAGTGCAGGCACTTGGAGTTTATTGGACATGATATCAATTGCGCATCATGATCACTGGAAGACACAAGGCGACCACCATCCTGATTCTTGTTTCAGAAGCCTGGCCCAACAATGTAGGAGAGCCACCCTTGCAAGCTATGTCGTCAAGCAGGGCAAAACCAGCGGAACCATGTATGGGACCAGGGATGTTGAACAAAGCTATCCAAGGGTGAACCAGTGAAGCACCTCCCAGTCGGCAGCGCCACAGGGGCTGTGTTCGCGCACGAGCCGCACGAGCTCGATCTTCTGTGCCTGTGACCAGCTGCCCATGCGCGAGCTATCCCGCCCGGCCGGCGGCCCCGCAGCGCGCACCTTGCGCACTCCCCCGGGCCGCACCCGAGACGCTTCAAACTCTGCATGAAAGAGATTACAATTTATCACATTAGCGATAATAGAACGCTGTTTTTGCCGTACACTTCCCCATCCCTTATGTCCAACTTAAGAGTGATCTGGGTGCAATGGAGGCTGCGTTGAAGGACATGTGAAAGCAGCCTCAGCTGGGGGCGAGGGTGAGTAGTGATGAGGTGCAGGAGACCCCCAAAAAGGCGTGCTCCAGGGCATCTTTTCGATGTGCTAACATCTGCTCGCTTGCATGTGCCGGCAGGTCACTATTGAAAGCAGAAGGCCTTGCAAGGGTTGGTGTGCCAGCATGCCGATGTGATGCGCCGGGGAGTGGTACAGTACTTTTTGGCTCTCACACCCATGATCAGCACATCATGACTAATGGCGGGTGCTGACCTGGCGGCGCGCTGGCGTGGCGCGCGAGGCGCGAGGCCGGGGCGTGGCTGGCAGCGGTCGCGCGCGGCGGCAGCGTCTCGGAGTGCTGATGGCTCTCGCTGCTGCCCCGCCCGCTCCCGTCACTGTCCGCCGGCAATTCCACCGGAGCGCTCTGGGCGTCTGCAAAGGAAAAAGAAAGTGAAAGAAAGAATCCACCAATTGCATTTGCAAGTACAAGGAGTAATGTGCTAGCAGAAATGTGAGGATATGAGCGCATAGCCCCTTTTCCAGGTCACTCACTAGGATGTGCACTCATGCACATCAGGCCACCATGCTGTAGTTGGAAGTCATGAGTGCCTCTCTGTCAGTTCTGCAGTGTCTCGCCCATGGAGACTGAGCCTCAGCCGGATCAAAATTTTTGGTACTGAGAGCGTCAACGAGGTTGAGAACAAGCCGAACTGGCACATGTTGTTGTTTGAGCATTTGCATGATCCTTCAGAGTGCTCAAGCACACCGGGGGTTCTCCTGTCTTCATAATGAAACATCAATATTTTATGTCCGGGGTGCCGTACCGAGCAGGCCGATGGCATCGATGAGGTCGTAGATCCCGGAGGTGTGGCGCTCGATGGGCGGCTCAAAGGCCGCATCCTCGGCCATGTGCGCATCGCCATCCTCGGTGAAGCTCAGCCGCCGCTTCGTGCACCGCTGCCGCCGCGGCACGCTGCCGCTCGGGCCGCCCGGCCGCTCATCTGCGCCCATGCCGCTCCCTGCAGCAACTACTCCCTTTTAGGACTTCGTTCTCTTCTTTGGTGAGTGTTTGCTCATATCTCGTAAGCCATTTGCTGGCTGCACATATTCCACGAAAACGCTCTGTTCTGCCCAAAGCCCGTCCACTTGGCTTGCAGTCCTACAACCTGGCCGCTCGTCTGCGCAAATGCCGCTCACTGCAGCAACTATTTCCCTTTGAAACTCCCTTTTCTTCTGTCATCGCCTTTTTATAATCAAGTGTTGGGATCAATTGCTGGCTGGAATTTTTTCATGTCTTCTGCCCAAAGCCCGTCCGTTTGGCTTGCATCTCCAAAAATCTTGGGCAACAGCCACGGATGTCAGTCAGTCCTCTCACAAAGAAACACTTCTTGCAATCCATGTTTTCCTCCCTGCCCACTACCTCTCGTTCTTTTGTGGTGCAGTTTGCATGCGGGTGATTGGTCCTCTGACATTACTAATGATTATGCGGTCTTGATTGAAGGTGTGGCAAGGTTGGTACAAGGGACTGGCTGGTTGGCCAAATCTTGCATCATACTCCTATCAGCCTGCTGCACCTGGCTTGCAGCATGCTGGCATGGGGAAAGGGGTAGCATCACCTGATGCATTGCTATTGGACTCCCGGCTACTGCTTCGCTGCGGCAGTCTCGCCCCCTCAGGAGAGCTACAGTACTTCAGCGAGAATCTATCTGACACCTCGTCAGGTGAGTGACCCACCCCCCGTTGTCCTCCCTGCTCTGCCACCTCCTGCAAGAAAATCAACCAAAACCAATGCATCAGCAATGCAAGTTGTTCTCTATTTTATGTGTCAATCTCAAGCTACGATAACAATTCTTGCTGCTGGACAGCAGAGCCATCGAAAGGGAGCGTGTCAGGGAAAGAGCCTGGGAACAAGTGTGAATCACCTTCATGGGATGGAAAAGTGGTGCAAGGTTGGATAGCTGGTCCACACCCATATGCGTACCAGGGCTGTGCATAGGGAGCCCTGCGATCAACACCGAGTTGGTGTGTTGCTATTGTAGACGGTCTGTACACCATCCACCTCGTACATTCTATGCATTGATATTGCGTAGCTGCACTCAAGAATATACACGTCCTTCGCAAGCCGACCTTTCGGATCAAGACGCGCGTGTCACCGCCAGCATGGGGCGTCAAACCTAACAGAATGGGAACGAGCACCACCCAGAACGCACTCAACAACACACGACATCTGCGGATACAAAATGTAATATGTACCTGCTGGATCTGCAAATGTCGCGTAGGAGACGCTGTGCAACATGAGTTTACTCCTGCAGTAGGGTTGGGATCAAGATAAGTAGCGACGCATGCTCGCCCCGCTCGTCTCACAAAGAGATTCCCGAAGATCGATGCCAGCTCCCGAAGTATGTTGGAAGGATTTCTGCTAGTTTTTCCTCATCAAACCCAACGCTTGGAGCTAAAGACGTGCCAATATGTGTCGGAAATCTCTGGCCTGAGCTACGGAGGGTCCGCGAACAGCGCAGTGAGCCCGTCTATCTTTCCCCCTCTACCAGCATAGGCTCCCTTGCTTCACTTTCTGTACAGAATTCTGACCAAGAGCTTTGTAAAAAGCAGAATACGATAGCATCAAGATCTACAACATCGTCGTTTCTGTCAAGAGTGTTCGAAAGACTTTGTCTTGCCAACGCCGCAGGAGAACAGCATCATGCCAAGAAAACCAAGGAATCCTTGGCAAGGATGTCCGGAAAGATTTGCGTGTTTTGTGCATATCAACGACGCTTAGTGAGAATTACTCCGTTAAACGACGATTTGCATGCTCTTGAGGAGATGTGACATGCCTCGTGCGAAAAGATGTGGGAGGTAACAGGGAGATGACCTTCACTAGTCCTATCTGGAACATTAGGGAAGCATGCAGGCCAGAAATACATACGACAGGTCCGCCATATTGGCAGGATACATCGCACCTGCATCAACGTTCAGTCAAGCGCCTGCAATCCCAGAGGAAGACAATTATGACGAGGACATAGAGGAAGATGACTTTCAAGAGTTAGGAGGTGGCACACTTCAGGTATGCGAGTCCACAGATCTATCAAAGCTTCAATAACCTCATCTCGTTGGTTCAGGTCTGATCGAGCAGTTGAGCGTCGTTTACTGGGTCGGCAAACCTGCTCAACACCAGAAGGGTTCCCTGGGAGCCTTGAACACCAAATTCCGCAGACACAAAGGCTGTCGACATTGTATGTCCCCTCCAAACAATCTTGGTGCCACTTGGTGCAGGGGTCGCGCGGCCCCCAGGAGCCATTCTTCGATGGTCCAGCAGCATGGGAGGAAGTTGACACGGAGGAACTGGAACGCATTGCTGTCAACATCATGCGGAGCGTGGTGCCATCTACTGAAAATTTGGAGGTTGGAGCCAGGCTGGCCATGCAGGCTGCGGCCATGGAGGCAGATAACCAGGATCCACTTGGCTTGGGGCGCATTGACACCAGACAGCTGGCATTGGTACGTGGTAGATATGGACGGGGTCTTCTTGACTTCCAGAAACTCCTGTGCTTTGAGTGGCGGAGCAAGAGACTGTCTGTGTTGCTGCACAGTGATGCATGAGGAGGGTGATTGCAGACAAGATGAGAGTGAGCCTCGCGTGTTTCGCTGCAGATTCGAGCAGACAATAAGAGCCTGAACAGGATGAAGTCCAGTGGCCGGACAATGACGATGAGTGCGGTAAGGCATTGCACCACTCCCTGACACATGCTTCCATGCAGCCTCGGAATGTCCTGTTCACTGCTGGAAGCGATCGACCATTGCATGTGCATACCATGATAAGATGAATGTGCAGTATGACTGTTGTATGGCATGACTTCTATAAATTACGGGTACCTAAAGGACTGTAATCAATATTGTGGGAAAGGTCAGCAAGACCACTGGTTATGCTGGGCATCTTCTCCTGAGCTGATGGGGGTGAGAGGATATCTGGGATGGGCCTTACATCTATGGTCATAGGTACACTCATAGCTTGTGCAGCAAGGGGGCGTGGCCATGCAGCACATCACCATCTTGGGGACCGACAGGCAGGTGCTGGTGTATGCAGCATGGGGTCATGTTAACTAATCCTATGACTGAAAGGTTACTAATCTATGCGCGCAGCAAGAGGGCATGGCTGTGCGGCGCAACCTGGCGAGCGCGCGGCAGTCGGTGGACATCCGGGGGACCGGCGGTGGCGGCGGCTCGGGGGACGGCCAGTCGCTGGAGGACATGGTGGGCTCGCGCAAGAAGATCACGACGCTGGAGAACATCCAGCGCCGCGGCATCAAGCTGGAGATGATCACCGGCGGCGCGCGGCCGGGCGGCCAGAACCTGTCCTCGCTGCGCACGCGCGTCATGCCCACGCACGAGAAGTTCGACTCCCACCTCTACCTCGGCACCGTGCACTGGGTGCGTGATGCACCGGGGCTCAATCACTTGTCTATACAGACCGCCCCCACAACAATAGGCAAAACGCATGCTTGGCACCAGACAGTTCTTTACACCGCCCGTGAAGTGCACCGTTCCACAGCAGAAAGTGGGCGTGCAAGTCTGGAAGCAGCTGTGTGAATCACTCCAAGTACAAATGGCACAAAGCTTGTGGCTGCCTGGCCAGAAATCAATCTCTGACAAATATCACTGATATCAATGCAGTGATATATGTTGGTGTTTATAAGTCAATGATGGAAGGGATGAACTGGACTGGGCCATAACCAGCATTGCCTGCACCCAAGCTCCAGCATAGCAACACCTTAAACTGAATATTGGATGGTGCTGCGCAGGAGACAACACTGGCAGACCTGCAGGCAGGGCGAGACAATTTGCAAGCAGAGCTGCGAGAGCGCACGGGCCAGCTAAAGGCGCTGGTGAAGGAGAACTTCGACCACTTCATCTCGTGCAAGACCACCATCGACGACATCCACAAGCGCCTGCGCGACGCAGAGGCCGGCCATGCCGGAGGGAACTCCTCCTACGTGTCCACCAATGATGTCATCGACACCGTGCGCGAGGTGCGGCCACCCTCCAATTCCCTTTATAGCCCCACTACCTTTGTAGGGTTTAGATTATATATAGGTTCTAGACCGTATGAGATGAATACCCTAGTTATTCAACCCTCTAATAACTATATGCAGGGGGCTCTAAATACACCCTTGTATGTGTATTTAGAGCCCCCTGCTATATGCGCGCCGGAGTGGTGCACGGGTTGCTCATCGCAGGTGTGCAGTAATGGGGATATGTTGCATCACATAGAGTGGGCAGAGTTTGGTTCCTCAGGTGCTGCTCTATGATTTTGTTGGTGTAAATGCATGCGTTGGCTCGTTGAGACATTGCAGGCTGCACGCTATGCGTACTGTGTGCTTGAGATCTGAGGAGGCTGCCTACCGCTTGGGGAAGTCCTCGACAGGGAAGCCTCCTTGGTCTAAGGCGCCTTCTTGGTCACCTAACAATCATAGAGCGGCTGCCTGAAGACGCAAACTCTGCCCACTCACAGACTCACTCACATCCAGCCAATTGGGTGCAATCCTTACATTTGCGCGCAAGGGTGGTTATATGCCTGAACATGTGGAGGCTTCCGTGCCTATCAGGAATTCGGTGTCCTCATGTTTATCTCCATTCTGCGTTCGTGAATGCAGGTCCAGAACGTGGCGGGGCATGCATTTGCAGAGCTGGTGGAGCGGGCGGCGGCATGCGACCGCATCCGGGGCGTGCTGGCGCTGCTCAAGCGCTATGAGAACCTGTTTCGGCTGCCGACCCGCATCCGCCAGGCCTCAGAGCGCGGCCTGTACGACCAGGTGCACTCTTTTGCTGACATCAATGATCTGCATCATCACTTCTTGTTGTGGAGGATAAAGGATGAGGATACAGAAAGGAGCCTCAATCCAATCCAATCCAATCCAATCCAATCCAATCCAATCCAATCCAATTCAACTCAACTCAACTCAATTCAATTCAAACCCAGCTCCCAGCAGAGTCTCCATGCCTCACGTCCTTCGTTCCTTCCGTGCATCTATGCTGACCAGCTTTCCAATACTTTGCAGGTCATTACGGAGTACAAGAAGGCGCGGGCGCTAATGGCGGACAGCGCAGCCACCAACAAGGGCGGTGTCTGGCAGAGCCTCTTCCAGGAGGTGGAAAAGGTGCGGCGCACAACATCACAGAACCACCCATTCCCAAATTCTTCCCATCATTCATGTCCCCTGTTCATTTATGGCTATCTGGACCGCTCCGAATCTCGCAACTTCACTGGACATGTAAGCAATTGCGTCTACATCATCTGGAACATCGAGCCAGGTTGCGTGAAGGACAAGGGTGAATGCTAAAAGGTGAGTCTAAATATGGGCAAATAGTATGATGTAAATAAGCCTGTGATGGCATGAAGGGGGTGACCGACATGGCGAATACACTGTTGGGGGTGCTGAGGAACCCGCGCACGACACCGGCGGAGGCCACGGACGCCTGCAAGCACCTGCTGCTGCTTCAGGCCGAGAGCGCACCCTGCATGGAGCACTGCGACCCCATCCAGCTCTACCTCACCACCCAGGTAGCCCCCTTACCATCCTATGTGGTGTGATACCTTGGCAATGAGCCTTGCACGGTCCTCTCCTGCGTGGATAAGAGGGGTGGATGCATGCACAAAGTTTGCACAAGGGTGCACAGCACAAGCACACAACCCACTCAGAAACTTGCAGGGCTCAGTGTCTTGCTTTTGAGGATGCTCATAACGCCCAGACACAGAGCTGTCGCGGTCACCACGACCGCCGTGTCCACATGCATGCATGCCATGTCACCCTGCCATGTGACCGCCCAAGTTCGCGTCCGACAGCGGGTCATGTACCAGCTGCATGATCGCACGCCATTGTGGTGGCGGCTTCAGCAATCTTGCTCTTTAGCTCGAAGGGGTCAAATTCGCTCCTGTGTTTGCATGCGTCTCTTTTTTTCTGACACGCCCTCCCTCTTTTGCAACATGGAGTTTGATGGCCCAACAATCGCAGCCGTCCTCATGTTTGGAAATTGTCTGGGCAAACAGGAGCGGCATGTGCATGGGCTGCTGGAGGGCGCGGCCGAGGAGCACATGGTGCGTCTGCGCGGCATCACCCAACGCGCTGCCGACCAGGCCGCCTCCGACGCGCGCTTCAAGGAGCTCCAGCATGTTGACGAGGTGTGGGTTATATTTGTATTTTTTATTACTTACATACTTCATCTGTGGTTGTAAGGGCGGGATTAGGGATTTATGGTTAGTCCTGAACACAAATTCCTAATTTGTTTAATGACATAGTAATATCGTGGTGCCTGCTGCGACAGGCAAACATTTTGGTGGACTCGAAGCAGGCAGGAGCGGCGCCGGGCGAGTCGATGACAGCAGAGGGGCTGTGGTCGCGCTACGCCACGCGCCTGACCAGCATTGTGGTGCGGCACCTGCGTGCAGACTACTGGCACATGCCTCCGGTGAGCATCCGCCCCTTGTAGCTTCTCCCTGCCACTGAACCAAAAAATGTGATTTGCGGCACCCCCATACAGACTACTGGCACATGTCTCCAGTGAGCATCCGCCCATTGTAGCTTCTCCCTGCCAATGAACTGAAAAATATAAATATGCGCCACCTGCGCGCAGATTATTGGCACATGCCTCCGGGTGACCATCCACCCATTGGAGTTTCTCCCTGCCAATTACCTAGCGCCGGTGCCATGTCCATGCCGTGCAAACCCTGTCTTGCCATAGGATCTTGTGCTGTTCTGATGGGCCACAAGCAAAGGGAGGCAACAGAGCCACAATTGCGCTTTAAAAGTATTTCCCCTACAAGTGAGGAAGGCTGTCTGTGCCTGTTATGCAGGAGAAGGAGCAGGCGCTGACAAGCATCTCTGAGAATGCCATGAGGCATATACAGAACAGCAGGGCCAAGCGCTCCCTCATCTATGACAACCTCCTGAAAGAGTACAGGTAAGTTGCTGCTCCTGCATCTATATAGTTTCAGTGGTTGGCATTTTGAGGATGTGGCCATGGACCTGGCAACGCTGCAGTGGGCTTAGAACCTGCCCATTCAATGCTCTGCTTGTGCATGTGGCCAGTCTGGCAAAGTTGAAAATTAGAAGATTTTCTGTGTCAGACTGCACTTGAAACCTGAGGTGGCCTTGCCGGCTGCAGCGACAAGATCACGAGCGCGCTGACTCAGCTGGCCGGAGAGGGCCGGTCTAAGGAGGCGTTCCTGGCAGCCGTGCGCGAGGTGGTGGTCGGCATGACCAAGCTGTGCGGCTTCACCGCGCCGCCATCCGCCTACATGACCCTCCAACAGGTAAACCCTAAACCCTAAACCGAAACTAAAAAAATAAAAATTGAAATATAAAAAAAAAACCGTCCAAAGTCGAGTGGTAGCACTTGTCGAGCAGCTCTCAACAAGGCGCAAGGGAGTGGTGTAGCCAAAGGTGCAGAAAGCGGTGGATGAAGAGGGGCTGCAAAGATTCTCCGTCCACAGAGCTTTGCAGACATAGGGGACACCGAACGCTCTTTCTGTGTAAATGATCCCAGATCCTGTTGTTGGTACCACTCTGTAGATGTCTCTCATCTGATCTAGCAGAAGTACATGCCTGTTGATAGTGTTTCATGTTGCAGCTGCTGGAGACGATGAGCGGGCTGGCCATCGGGCAGATGGTGGCAGAGCGAGCGACACTGGTCATGCGCATGAGCGAAATCGAAGACTGGGACATCGTGGCGGCCTCGCACAAAACAGGTGTGCTTCTTCTCTGCATACCCATCTTGTTGAGGATTCGCATTTGTATTGAGGCCTGTGGAGTGGCCCTGCAATTTGACCTTCATGTGCTCCGAGGCTGCACTGCACCGTCGTGAGGGATGGTAAAAATCCTGAATTTCTTTATAGCATCCAGCAAGAAAAATTATCAGGCCCTCTACTCTGACCCTAATGAATGCCCCCCCAAAAAACCATGACAACCCTAACTGAAATCTTTGAACACACTTGGTGACTAATGATTACAGGAGCGCCGGTGAGCGCGATGCCGGGGCGGCTACGGGCGGTGGTGTGCGCGGGCATGGAGCAAGTACAGGCCGTGCTCATGGAGGCCAAACGTGCCGAGGTGGTCGTCACCAACCACCGCTTCAACACCCTTGGTGAGTTGCATGCAAGACTGTCAAATCGCGAATATTTAAACAGCGATTGTACCAAGTTTCGGGGCGTCGGTGTCTGCCAGAACAATGCTGGTAGCACGTGACAGCTGTCCTCTTGCTTGCCTGGAAGAACTCAGGCACGGACGAGTCACCTGCTGATGAAGTGACGACATGTACTGCTTTGTTAGTCAGTCTCGCTGAAACCCAGCTCTGATCTGTTTCTCAATAAGGATGACCCCTCAGGCTGGGCCTTCATCTCTGTCCCTACAAAAATATCGTTTGCTTCCCGAAGCGCATTACTTTCAGTGGGGAAGGTGGAAATGTTTGCTTCCCGAAGCGCCTTACTTTCAGTTGGGAGAGTGGAAATGTTTGCTTCCTGAAGCGCCTTACTTTCAGTTGGGGAAGTGGAAACGTTTCTCTCTGCATGAAGCTGACGGGGCGGAATGTGGCGAGCAGGCACGGCGGCCGCGGCGCTGCGGAGCGCCTTTTTCGACTCCTTCACGTCCTTCGCGGTCGCCACCGATCGGCTGAGCAGCGAGATCGCGACCTCGAAGCAGCGCGCCAGCAGTGATGAAGACGCGGCGGCCGGTGCGGCTCCAGCCGCGGCCGCCGGCGCGGCCGGGGACGATGGCATCGGGGCGGATCGAAAGGTCCTCGTGCTGCTGTCAAACTGCGCATTCGTCCGCGGCAACATCATGCCATCCTTTGTCAGCCGGTGCGGCTCTCTCAGTAACTTCTAATGTCTGTAAATTGCAGCATTTGGGGCGATTCACAGCTTGGCAAATCTGGTGTGTTCTCCCTCAACCACCACTGGCATGCTGCTATCACAGTCGGGTTGGTGCGCGGCAATATCATCCATTGGAATTCATCGTTTCCATAGAATGTCGGACAGAAATTTTAGTTCCAGCTGTGCTGATGGACCTGGCTTCTGACGTGGGACTGTTGGACATTGACACCATCTGTTGTGTAGTGTCCAATTGCCATGACATGATTGAGGAGAGCCATGGCCTGTCCTTCAAAAGCTTTGTGAATGTGCGCAGATTTCAAGGGCTGCTTACAGCGGATGAAGGCGAGCAAGAGTGCAAAAATCTGTGCCAGGAGTGCAGCGAGGACATCAAGCAGGCAAGTCCATCGGCTTCTGCATAAAACCGTCCAGGGAGGGTTGTCAGGGAAATTTAAAAAGCTCTGAAATGCAATTAACCGGTGGAGAAAATGCAGAGGCCATAGGGAGCAGAGGGATCCCATACAAACACTGCTAGACATGCCTAGTTCCTGAAGACTGAACAATTGCAAGATTTACAATTCTTTCCCCCTGGAGATGCTGCTTCTCGACTGCTACTTTCACAAGAGGAGCATAATTGATGCTTCTCTAAATTGGTCTCATCTGGATGGTTTCTGGCACAGGTAGAGCTGCGACTGGCAAGCTGCTATACAGAGAGCAAGGCAGCAGCACTGAATGACGTGTTGGAGGAGTTCTTCTTCGATGATGGCACTCTCTGGGAAGCTGCCCCGCTGCCCACCGGCGTGCGCGACGTCACCTATGAGATCCTCGCCACCATGGTGCGTGAATTTCCTTCATATTACTTCTTATTAGCAGTCCTCTGTTCCAGTCAGGGTGCCACCGCATCCGTCCCGGTGGAGGGGCTCGCTGCAGCTCTTCTGCTTCCATTCGTTGTACTGGAAAAGTTTTCACTATCTCATCAGGATGTGATCATGATCTCAGCATTTTTAGGAACTCACTTGCGCACTTAATCTTCATGCTCTACTTACATGTGTGCAGATGAGGCTGGAGCCATTACTCTGCTGCATAATGCGTCCGTGTGCGCTGAAGCTCATGCAGGGTGTCAGTGCATGGAGTGATGATGACAGGGGCACCTACACGCGGATTAAGATGTGAACAGAGTAAATATTGGGCCGTTCCCGGTGCAGGTGGGGGTGGAGGCGGAGGCGTACAGCAATGCGCCGGGGCTGCTGCGGCGCGTGCTGGCAGAGCTGCTGCAGCACACGCTCGCCACCTTTTCTACTGTCCTCGCCGAGCAGCTGCCAGGTCAGCCCCATGTCTGAATCACTCCAGCATAACCTAGAAGCTGCTCTGGTGTCCCTGCAGGACCCTGCTCTTACAGAGAAGCAGCTGCAAGCTCTTGTCGTATCACAGAGATGTGCAGCTTGCCACGCACATATTGGTTCATTTTCTGCGTTTTTGACAGTTGAAATGCTGCGCAGAGACCAACCTGGGCGGCACGCTGCAGCTGCTGGTGGATCTGAAGTTCATAGCGGGCGCGTTCTCGCCGCTGGTGCGCGCGTCGCACGAGGCAGTCATCACGGCCGCGAGAGAGAAAATCGTGGCGCAGGCGCTCGCCATTGCGAATGATGACCATGCCGAGGAGACCAACCCGCTGCTGGACCAGCTGGAAGGCTGGCTCGCGGCTGCTGAGGTGCGGATGCGCCTATCTGAGCTGCCATATTTTGACTGCAGACTGGCTGATCACTTGCATGTCAACTCTGGAAGCCAGCCCGCATGCATAGATTCCTAGGGGTGCAGGTGGCATAGATGGTCCTCACTTTTTGCAGTTTCCACAATCGATGCATTTGGAAGTCATTGGAGCCAGACCCCAATAATTGAAAAAATGGGGTTCGGGGATTGTAAAAGAATAGAATCTGCTAGTGCGGGACATGCAAGAAAATTGTTTTGAGCCCTTGCGGGGAGCAGTTTATTTAATTGATTTTCAGATTGCTGCGGGGTTTATGTGATTACTACGGTATGCAGCTGCCACGTCTGCTCATGTTCAACATGCGCACAGCGCCACAACTCTTATCCATGTATCCCTTGCAGTTCCTGAACAAACAGACTCAGTTTAAGAGGGTGTTTACTCCTGGGCAGGCGTCTGGGAGGAGAGGGGTGGATGCAGCGGGGGAGAGCCCGGCCGATCGCCTGCTGCGAGCATGCCGCGCGATCGCGATAGCCGCGCTCAAAGACTCGCGCATGAATTTGTCCTGCTTCCGGGAGTCACGCGACGCCGGCGGGGCCGGCTCGGCCGGTTCGGCCGGCGCGGCCGGCTCGGCCAGCGCGGCCGGCTCGGCCAGCGCGGCCAGCGGCGCCAGCGGGCGCAGCGCGCAGAGCGTGCGCAGCGTGGCCAGCATCCGCAGCTCAGCAGCCTCTGAGGTTATATCATCAAAGAGTGGAAGAACGCAAGGGTAGTTGCAGGAGCCGATTGGTCTGGCGATGCCACAGGGAGCCTGATCTGGCATACCAGCCAGGACTTGTGCGCAGTGCAGACTTTATGTGCAGCGCGCAACCGATGCGCACTGAGAGATCAGCTTCCAGTCTGCACATGCTCTGCTGCCTGGCACAATGCGAGTGCCATGATTCCTGCTGGTGCCATGCCAGCCACCATACCAGCTTTCTGCTGACTTAACATTGGAGTGACTGTAGTTTTAATATTGGTAGCTGCGCCATCTTAAGATCTGGCTGCATACTAACATGGTGCAGATTTCACGAGCTGCTGCACAACAGAAGTCGAAGATTGTCACTAGAAGGGCTCAGATCCTTCAGTATCATTTCCGCACCCGACTACAGCTAGTGACATGCTCTTGGGTCTTGGCAAGTAGGAAGATATTGATGACACACATTTCTTCCGTCGTGACAGACTTGATACACCTGCACTTTCTTATGATGCCTTCAGAGAATTGTTCGACTGAGGAGAACATCCAGTATTGACACTAGAAGGCAAGCATCATGAGCATGCATGCCAGTCAGGTTGTCTGTTATGACTGACGTCGACTGTCTTGCTTGTGCGCTGCAATCTTTCAGAAGGTTGCATTTTGCTTTCTCTCATGTTTCAACAAGGCGAAGTGGCAACCCTGGCTAAGCACAAGGGAATTCTTTTTCACTCAGATTTTTTACTCGCATGCCCAAAAGCCAAGCAAGGCAGACATTATAAGGCCAGCAGGTCTGACACACTTCAAACATTGCTCAGCAACTCAGCGCACCTAAAAGCACAAATCAGTGGCAATGCACTTGTTGCAACCATTTCTGCACATGCCTTGAAGTTCCTTATATATTTTTACTACTGTAAGGTGAATGTTTTAGACTTGGCGCTTCCGCCCTAATATTGCTATAATAGGGCTGCAATACAGAACATATTGGGCAGTAGAATGGTCCTTTCGCTTCTACACATATTTTAAAAGGCGCTCTCATGACAGTGCGGCCCACTCACTTGAATCAATGCAGGATTAGAGGATGTCCGCGATTTAAAACACCAGCTCTGCATTGTTGGAGCTGTCAGGTGACCCACCCAGCCAGAGTCGGCTGGGACTTTGCAAGGCATGGGACGCATGCGCCGCAAAAGCACTGCGAAAAGCTGATGCCAATAACCCCAAACCACCACAAGCTGGCATTACCAGCAATGGTTTTCGTGTACCACGGCATGTCAAAGCTCGCTAACGCTTCGCACAGTACTGGCATCCAGGTGCCGCTAATTGTCCTGTACTTCACGACAAATGCACATGCATTTGTCTGGCAGCTTTGTACGAAGGAATGTGGAGCATCTAAACTGAAGCATGAGGTTTTGCCGGCAAAAGACGCCTGCTCCCAGGAAGTCCTGTCGGGCATACTGATGTACAGCTTGCTAGCAGTTATGGACAACCGCTTGACGTTTGCAAGGGCGTTTGGCAGGGACATGTGACGTCCCTCCTCGCCAAATTCTCTAACCCCTATGCACACAATTTGCAAGTTCTCGAAGGAATCAAAAATCTGTGCACAGTCTCGCACGATGGAGGCCATATTTCTAAGTTTCACAGACACAATGTTCTTTGCTGCAGCGCTCCAGACTTTATAAGACAAGCCCGACACATCCGTGCCCTGAACATGAAGCCGGCAAGTATGATTGAGGCGCAAGACGCTCGGGGATATGAAGTTCAAAGCAAGCTTTGCCAAGTTCTTCAGTTCGCCAAGATTTAAAACTCGAGCAGAAGCTGTGTTCTGATTATGGCGACCAATAAACAAAGTCTCCAAGGATGAAAGAGAAGACAGTGACTCAAAGTGATCCCCAGGCTCATCGGTGAAATGCAGTGCAAGGTGTTTCAGCTGCGAGACTGGTGGAAACAAGAAGCTTTTGCCTAGAACGACTGACAGAAGGTGTAGATTGCACGCGCGGGAAAGCAACCATGTGAGCCTGAGCTCAAAAGCTGTGCTGGCCGCTCTTGCCTCTGGTGAGTCAATGATCAGGTGTTGCAGCCTTGCAAGGGTCTGACTGCCCAGAGAAGCAGCCGGCACAAGCTGCTCTGTGCAGTTTGCCAGCAACCGCAGTGTTTCTACCCTGGCCAGTCTCTTAGCAACCCGTATCACCCCTGCAGACACGAGGATTGAATCAGTTGCTGGCATGTGCAGCCTTGGTGTAGGACGCACATGTCACAACCTTACAGCGAGAAGGGGAAGTGGCCAGTGAAGGGAGTTTCCTGGCAAAGGATCACCTGCACTAGGAGTGCCCCTTGGAACATCCGATACTCGCAGTTGAATTCTGTACGTGGTTTGGCACGTTCCGGATGCCCTTGCCCAGTCCTGGTTGCTCATGCAGCTTGCAATCTTTTCCCAGATAACCTCCGGCAGCTGAGCTCCGTTTGCCTCTGTTCGACGACGTTTTGGCGGGATACCTATAGACAAGCTGCAGTAATGACCAAACTGATTGTTCGAGTTGCAAAAGTGAGCACAATCGGTCGAAGTGTGGTACATACCTTCATCCTCGTGAGCCCACTGTTCTGGAGAACCCATCTTTTCTGTCGAAGGGGTGGTCCCACCGGGGGTGAAGCACCTAAGAGATCTGCCTCAATGAATGCGTTTACGATGTTTGCGATGTACGTTCAGATGCTGGTCAAGCGACGTTCCTTGCACTCATGATGAGGTATCTTGTCGATCAACATTGGAGATTGTCATAGGAGGGGCCTAATGAAATGATGGGTTCCAAGGTGGTGGTTGAGATGCAATCTCCCATGGGGACATAGGCCTTGAAGGAAGCACAAACACTAAGGAGTGTTTCAATTAGTTTTCAGTGCCTGCAGAACGGAAGCGTCCAAGAAGGGCCGCCAAGCCGACCACTCTTATCACTGATGTCAGAATTTGATCATGATCTTGATAGAACTTATAGAACTTCTACGCGCGCACTCAGCATTTTTTCTTAGGGCTCATCAATTGTTGTTTCTTAATTACCCCTTATTTTTTCTCTGCTTGCACGTGCGCACATGAGGCCGGAGCGCATTGATCAGGTGCAGATTGTGTTGATGTCAACATCAGCCTGCGCTTAAGCTGATGGAGGGTTTCAGTGCATGGATTTATGATGACAGATCTGAACCTCTAGAGGAACCTAGACACAGGTTTAGATTTGGGATCACAAGTTTTATTGATTCTTACATAATAAATTTATTGAAGCCTCAGAAGCTCAGCCTGCCTCAGGTTGGCTGCCATTAAACTTGTAGAGCCAAATTGGAACGAGAACAGCAGTTTAATCGAGTAGGAGCCTTCTGCTGGAAGGCGCTTGAGTGTGCATCTTGTATACTACGGTCAGGTGGTTTCTTTCCGTCCCAGCCTAATCCCGTGCCAGATAGCAACTGAGAAGATGTATGACTACGATGCAATCCTGTTTATGCCTCTCCCCGAGCTTAAAGCCCTCGGGAAGAAACTTTTCGCTGGTGACGGAGTCAAGATGGACAAAGTCAACAAGGCGTCCGGCCACGGTGCTGAGAAGACTGGTCTACAATCTTTGATTTTAAGACACCTATCGATTCAAAATATGCTGGTAGAGGACGTTCAGGGAAATCAGCCAGCTACGGCAAAGTCAGCGACCTTTCAGCCTACATCCCCAATGGCTGAAAGGACACCAGACGCGCCATACATATCCGGCATTGCTGATCTCGATGCTCAAGTGAGAGAGGCCGTGCATACATCTGTCAGAGCCATGGAGGAGGGTTTGGTCACCAAGCTGGCAGAACTTGTGCTGCGACAGGTGATGCCGATGGTGTCCAAGGAGGTGGCTAAGGAGGTGGACAAGCAAGTGAAGGAGAGGCTCGAGGACACTGTCTCAGCTGCTGTTGCTCCACTGAAGGTGGAAATACAGCAGATGAGGGAGAAGTTCGAGGCCTCAAAGACATCACCAGGCAACGTCCCCTCACCTGCCATCGATGCTCGCTTCTCAGAGCTTGCCGACCAGCAAAGGCGTTCAGGGAACCTTGTGATCACACGGCTGTCTGAGAGTGATGGAGAAACTGAGCTTCGCCTGCATGACACTGTCTTGGAGTGCCTGCAGATCACTCACAGTGATGTGCAAGTCCTGTCAGTAAAACGTGTGGGCAAGCCCAGCACCTCTCCATCCTCCTCTGGCACTCCAAAAGCCCGCAAGGTACTTGTGCAGCTTACCAATGTGCAGGAGCGCAACAAAGTACTGCGTGGCCGCAAGTCACTCCAAGGGACCCGCTACCAGACGGTGGGCGTTTCGGAGGACCTGACCAAGTCCCAGGAAGAGCTGCGGCAGAAGGCTTGGCCGGCATTCCTGGAGGCTAAGGGGGCCCACAAGCGCTGCTTCTGGAAGGCTGAGAAACTCTTCATCGATGGCCAGGAACACATCATCTAGGGACACGGGGAGTCACCTGAAACCTCTCACATCTGCCAGTTGACTTTCTTTCTTTGGAATGCTCAGGGATTCACAGAAAGTAAAGCAGCATTGCTACTTGAACATGGCAGACAGGATCCACCAGAGGTTATTTTAATCACAGAGTCTTGGCTTCAAACAGACAGTGCTCCACCAGTGCTGCCTGAATATGACTGCCTTTCTTATCCACGCTCGCACAGACACACCAGGGCCCGTAGAGGATCTGGTGGCCTACTTGTTTATATCCGTAGCACCATTGCCCACCATTTTGCAGTCCACAGTATAGATGCCCACAACGGTATTGTCTGGCTGAAGCTTAAGGGTTGTGCGCCGCAGAAAGATCTGTATATCTGCCTGGCATACATTGCCCCGAAAGAGGCAACAATTCATCGCCACCCGGACAGCGTAGACTTGTTCGACTGCCTGTCTAGCACAATAGCAGAAGTGCAAGCTGCAGATGGTTTGATACTCTTGGCAGGGGATCTCAATGCTAGGACTGCAGCACTTTTAGATCATGATACCGAAGAATCATGTGGCTGTAGGGGGATACCGGTCCTCCTGGAGCCACAGTCCCTGCCAGCTAATGTACCGCACAGGAGCAATCGAGATGAAACCACCAATGCCTTTGGGCGCTCCCTGCTGGACCTGTGCAAGGCAACTGGACTGCTCATTCTCAACGGCAGGGTCGTTGGTGACATGACAGGGGAGTTCACCTGCCATACTGCCAATGGTTCCAGCACTGTTGATTACTTTGTTGCTTCACCAGAAATTCTACATGCAGCCTGCACATTGCAAGTGCTACACAACTTGCCACTGTCCGATCATGTCCCCGTTCAGCTCATGCTGCACATGCATTGCCCTGTTGCAAAGCCTTGCAAACCTAGAACAGAGTTCCCTCTTTCGTTCAAGTACAAGAGGCACATGGCTGATACTTTCTGTGAGCATGTGCAGGAGTCACTTCCTGCTTGCACACAAGGATGCTTGAATATTGAAGAAATGGCATCTGCCCTGCAAGGCTGCATCACAGCGGCAGCACAAACCACTTACGGCGTGAGGGAGGTCCCTGTCCAAAAACAGCACTTTCCAAGTAATGCATGGTTTGATTGCGAATGCAAAGACATGAAACGAAAGGTGCATGACGCATTTACCCGCGGTGACAGACAACATGCAGTCTTGCTCCGTAAGAAATACAGGAAACTAATTAATCGCAAAAAGGCAAGGCACAAGTCTAGCAGAGCTGAAGTGTTGTGTGGTATGGCAGAAGCCGACCCGAGGAGCTTCTGGCAACGCTTCAAGCGGCAGGATCGGACAGAGGGCAACATCAGTGTAGAGCAATGGCATGACTTCTTCTCTGACCTCCTCTCCTGTCCACCGGGCGAGCCAGAAGCGGCCGCGGAAACGCTGCAGCCTCATCACCGCGGTTATAACAGCGGTGATGTCCACACAGCGGCGGCCTCTGCCAATGAACCAGCTACGCCCCACCCTCTCGATGTAGATATCACAGCAGATGAGGTCATAGTTGCAGTAGGGAAGTTGAAACGAAACAAAGCTGCTGGCATTGATGGCATTCGTGCGGACTTTTTGAAAGATGCCACTGAATTGTTGATACCTCAGATCACTGCACTGTTCAATAAGGCATTTGTTGAAGGTATTCCTAATGCATGGTCCACTGGGATTATTCACCCTATCTATAAGAAGGGAGATAAGGCTGACCCTGGAAATTATCGTGGCATCACAGTGGGCCCAGTATTAGGGAAACTTTTTGCCTCTGTCCTTGACAATAGGTTGCAGTTTTGGGCAGAAAGCAATGGGTTGCGCGCTGAGTCGCAGGCAGGCTTTAGGCAACACCGTAGAACAGCTGACCACATCTTCACTTTGCACAGTATTATTGACATCAGCAAAAGACAATCTCAAAAAGTCTTCGCATGCTTTGTTGACTTCAGAAAAGCTTTTGACACAATACCACGGGACCGTCTGTGGCAGGTGCTACAGGAGACAGGCGTGTCACCGAAGATGCTGCACTGCCTACAATCCATGTATGCTGCCGACAGCGCTCGCGTCTTCACCACCGCCGGCCTCACCGACACCTTCCCATGCACCATGGGAGTGAAGCAAGGATGCCCGCTGAGTCCGCTGCTGTTCGGCATCTACCTTGACGGCTTGCAGAAAATCTTGGAGGCCACTGAATCTACTGATGCACCATGCCTAAATGGCAAACCTGTGCCAGTGATGCTTTATGCTGATGACTTGGCGCTTCTCTCCCACAGTAGAGAAGGGTTGCAGAAATCACTGGACATGCTTGGAACTTTCAGCCATGACAGAGGGCTGACTGTCAGTGTCGAGAAAACGAAAGTGCTGGTCTTTGCAAAAAGGAAAACAATACTATCGCCACCAGTTAATTATGCAGAGCAGCCCCTCGCCCAGGTGGACTCATTCAAGTACCTGGGGATAACATTTCATGAAACCAAGGGCTTCTCCCAAGCTGTTACAGAGTTGCAATCAGCTGGGAAGAGGGCTGTCTTTGCCCTCCAAAGAAGATGTGCAGAGTTGGACATAAAAGACACCAAGCTGGTTTGTAGGCTTTTTGACACACTAGTTGCACCTGTCCTGAGTTACGGTTGTGAGATCTGGGCGCCTTGTGCAAGCGAGAGCAACTTGGCTCTTCTTGAAAGGGTTCACACTCAATTTCTGAAATACCTGATAGGAGTTCCCATCAACACGCCAGATACCATTGTGTTAGCAGAGTTTGGCCGGTACCCACTGCGATTCCAATGGTGGAAACAAGTACTGCGCTATTGGAACAGATTGCATGGACTATCTCAGGGTGGACTCCTCCATGACACGTTTGTTCAGAACACACATGCGCCAAACTTGGCATGGTGTACAGCTGTCAGCAATTTTATCCGCAGTAACCATAGAGATGGCCCACTGTTTGTAATGCAGTCAGTGAATATTGGAGATACTATGAAATGTCACAGAGAGTTATATATTGAGGGCTTGACAGGTTCAGAGCAGTCAAGAAAGATAGCAACTTATGCACGTCTTTGCGGAAACAGTAGGAAGTATGGAATGCAGCCATATTTGTCTTCCTTTGCAAATCTACAACAACGCAGAATCTTGAGTTTATTTAGAACAGGTAGCCACTGGCTGAGAGTCCAGACTGGCAGGCATAAGAGAGAACAGTATACAGATAGGATATGTGAACAATGCAATCGAGGTGCTGTCGAAGATGAGGATCACTTCCTGTTTGATTGCCCTCACTATGACCCCATGAGGACAAAATATGCTGACTTATTTGATTTACCAGTGCAGCATGTGCATGCGTTTATCCAACAGAATGATATTAGGATTGCAAAGTTTTTGACTGAATGCAAGAATATGAGAAAACACTGAGATAGGGCAGCAAAAGGCTGCCAAAAGACCAATGAGCCTCAGGTGGCTCCCGTGGGTCTCTAAAATGTAATAATAATAATAATAATAATAATAATTGAACTGAATTCATGAGGGGGGTGCTCCCTGTGTAAGCAACTGTGGCCACTCCATGGAGGTAGAAGCTTACTTGGTCTGCACTGAGGCTGATGTAGGGCTCCAATGCATGGGGATATGGTGACAGAGAAATCTTCTCACTGATTCAGGCGACGAGAACAAATTTTGCAGCTTGCTTCATTTGCGGGTGCAGGTGCAGGTGGGGGCCCACCTGGGTGGAGGCGGCAGAGGCGTATACATAAAGCAATGCACCGGGCCCGGGGCTGCTGCGGCGCGTGCTGGCAGAGCTGCTGCAGCACAAGCTCGCCACCTTCTCCACTTCCTTGCCAAGCAACTGCCAGGTCAGCCCCAAAATTGTCACCACAAGTACTGTAGCTAGGGTTCAGGGTCCTGTAAAACCTGAAAACCCCCTTCGGGAGACCGGTACGCCCTAAGCTAGTCTGATAGAGCACCCATTTTTCAGCGCTTGTTCGCTACTTTTCTGGTGTGCTTGCTCAGCACCTTCAGGTAAGCGCGCGGCGCGCCTGACTCCTTGGCGCACAGCTGCAGTGAGGCTACACCTGGAATGTTCAGAGAGTGGATCTATGCTGGATGGAAGTGTCAACAAAGTCATGCCCCTTTTTATTAGCCGTTCCTTGCCCAGTGGAACCCAGGAAGTTTTCTAACCCCTGGTAGAAGCTGGCTCTTTCTGAGAGAGCTGCAGCTTGCAGCTGCAAGCCGGGGGCATATGACAGGGACCTGCAGCGCGCCAGGCACAGATGATATTCATGTCCTGCACCCCTGATAGTGCATTGGCCCGCTGCGCAGATACCGATCTGGGTGGCACGACGCAGCTGCTGGTGGACTCGAAACTCATAGCGGCGCGTTCTTATGACCTCATTTCCTGCATGTTGACAGTGGTATGGCCGGCTGCGCAGAGACCAACCTGGGCGGCACGCTGCAGCTGCTGGTGGACCTGAAGTTCATAGCGGGCGCGTTCTCGCCGCTGGTGCGCACGTCACATTAGGCTGTCATCGCGGTCGCGAGGGAACGCCTTGTGACGCAGGCGCTGGCCATTGCAGTTGACGGAGAGACCGGTCCAATCTGCTGCTGGGTCAGCTGGATGGCTGGCTTGCAGCTGCTGAGGTGCACTGATACCTTGACTAGACAGCAAGTGTTCTCCAGTTGGATGCATGACCATCTAATGGCTACGGATTGGAGCTGCCAAGCATTTTGACATGCAGACTGGCTATGCACTTGCATGTCGACTCCACGAGTCCTCCAGGACAGGTGCAGATCGCATACATGTCTCTTGAAGGTCCTTACTTCTTGCAGTCGCAGCATTGCTGCAAGTGGACATCATAGGAGAAAGACCTCAATAGACGTATCTGGACTTCTGCTAATGATCAATGCGCGCAGAGCGCCAAAAATTTCAAACCATGGGTCTCTTGTGACTCTTCAACAACCCAATCCCCCAGAGCCTGTACAACAGGCTTCTGGGAGGAGAGGGGTGCATGCATCGGGGGATCCCGGAGAGCCCGGCGGACCGGCTGGTGCAGGCATGCCGCACCATCGCAAAAGCCGCGCTCAAAGACTCCCGCATGAAGCTGTCATGCTTCTGCGACTTGCGCGGTGGGGCCGGCTCGGCCGCGTCGGCCAGCAGGGCCAGCGGGCGCAGCGCGCTCAGCACCCGCAGCTCGGGAGCCTGAGAGGGTATGTTGTCAAATGAGAGCCTGAGAGGCCTAGGGTAAAGAGTTTAGGGTGTAACACCTCCCGAAAGAGGACAAGTGCATGATTAGGTGCAACAGTTTAGTGTTTTATCTGGCCTTGCCGGCAGGGAGCCTGATCTTATGTTCCAGCCAGGACTTGCATACAGTGCAGACTTGGAGTGTACTGCGCAAGTCATGCGCAGTGATCAGATTTTCGCCTGAGGTGTTCTATGTATTGCTGTTGATGCACGGATCGGGGCCAGTATGCTGCAGACTTGATGCAAAAAGCCCTTGCAGTCATATTGAGCACTGTGCTATCCGGGGGAAAAAATACTCAGGCATTGCTGCACAAGTGGACGGCAACAATAATGCCTTACCCTCTACACCTTGTTGAGGTCCTCACGCAACTGGAAGGTCCTCACAACAACCTCAATCTCATCATCCCAATATGGTTTTCCTGACATCCCAAATCATGAAGCAAACAGGATGGCTCAAAATTGGGCAGTGCACGACAGTACTTGTCAGGTCGCCCAGTCATTCACGGCCGCGGCCTTCTGAGATCGGGCTAAACACTTCAAGCATGCACCACAGAAACACCTTGAAGCACCAACTTTGCCTCGAAAGAGCAAGGTGTTCCCGCTACACAGGTCCCTCACAGTGAAGCGGGATTCTCCAGCTGCCAAGCATCCACACAGATTTGGCATCCAAGAGCCGGTCAGTGACTTGTAGCTGATTGCAAACCGGCAGCTGCTTGATACAAATGCATCCATGTCCTCAAATGAGATACACATAAGTCCTTCGCTGCGAAACCAAACCTCTTCCCACTGGACTTTGGCTGGCACAGAGATAAAGAGGTTGTCAGCTTTAATATAAAGCCGTCTTACATTGGCAAGACCATCTTGCAGTGACACACTTGCACCCTCCCTTCCAAATCTGCCAAGTGCAAGATGTACAAACTGCAAGTTTTGGAGCCCAGCAAAGCTTACTGGAACACCGAGCAACTCAGATGATTTGTCTGCAAATCTCAGATATGATATATTCTCAGCCACCTTGCCGCTCCAATTATCGTTTGACATGCTTAACACAGCTGGACCCTCAACAAAAACGCTGCAACTCTCCCAGACTTGCACTTCTGCAGGAAGGAGAAACTTCAGCGCCAGCCTCTGCAAGCTCTTAAGATTCTCGAGCTTTAAAGTGGGACCTGGACCTAGATTTTGACCTGCCGCTCGGCAATCAATTGTCAGGGTCTCAAGAGAGATGGCATGGGAGATCGAGTCAAACACACTAAGATTCTCAGGAAATGAAGCAAAACTAAGTACAAGGTGCTTCAAATGCGTCATTGGAGGAAGATAGGAAATGTTGCCAAGAATAGCTGACAAGAGCTGCAAGTTCTCAGCGCGGGAGAGCAGCCAAGTGAGCATTGGCACAAAGGTTGCATTGCCATCTGCTGCTTCTGAGGTTTCAATCAGCAGATGTTGTAACCTCCTCAAAGCCAGGCTGCCATGAGCAGTGGCAAGCACGAGCTGCTCAGCACAGTCAGCACGCAATCGCAATGTTTCCACACCGGTCAGTCTCTTCGTGATCCACAGCACACCTGCACAAGAGCGCATGCTTCAGCATGCCATGGCGCAAATACACTTTACTGCCTGGGATCCTGGGCAGGAGTGGGTCCCTAAGTGATACTTGTACGATAACCTACCTTCCTTTGGAGTCCCTTTTGGAAGATCGATCTTCTGCAAATGTACTTTGAAAGTGTTCCGACAGGTCCCCGAGGCTCCTGCCCAGTCCTTGATTGACAAATGGCTGGCTACTTTTTCCCAGATAGCATCAGGTAGCTCAATGGCCCCTCTTGGCGACGGCTTGACTGCTCGATGATCTGTTGGAGGCATCTCTACATACACAATAATACTCTGAAGAACAGGCCAAGAAGGTGATGCTGCAAGTACGACAGCAGCCCTATTTAAAGCCCTCCTCGGCAAACCATCAATGGCGCGGTTTGTGACATATCCGTCTCAGTGACAAGCCACGTGTGACGGACAGAGTGTAGCAAAACCACTAATAGGCCCCATCAACCTTCCATGGGAGGGATGCTCCAAGGGCAGTTGGACAGTCCAACGCACTGGCGAGCTGGCTGGGCGTTGGCAGGATGCCACTTGTCTCACAATCCAGAGAGATATTTACAGGATGTTCTCTGGTTATCACTATCCCACCTTCGGGGAGCGTGTTTCGAGGTTATCATGGTATCTCCAAATCCCACGTGACTATTGCATGCACTAGGGGTAATTGAATACTAACTTAGTATTTAATTACCCCTACATGCACTGCTATACCGTAATACCTCATGCATCCAAGGTGCTGAGCATCAAGACCCAACTGCCATCGTAGAATCCAACACCTTTTCAATTGCAAAAGTACCAGGCAGAGTTTGAAATGTCTGCAAAACGCAGAAATCCCTAGATGCTCAACACTTCTTGTCATGACTGTCAGTCAGTCAGTCGATTACACCTTTTCCAGCCACCTAGGCCTAGGGCTGATCAGATGTCTGACTCTGATCGTCAGAGTCAGCACCCAACATGACATCCATACATTCACAGAGAAACTTGGAAACACTCACCAAGTCACCCTGCCAGAGAAATTGAACCATAGTCGAAACTGAAAACAAGCCGCATATTTGTCCCATGTCATGACTGCCATGTCTGATCAGCTTCCCCAATCACTCACATCGCCCTGTAGGGCTAGACACTTCAAGCATGCACCACAAAAACACCTCGAAAAATTGATGCTGCCACTATTATAGAGCAAGCTTCTCTCATTACTCATGTCCACTACTGCGCATTGGCATTCTTGAGCTGCCAAGCATTTGCACAGATTCGGCATCCAAGAGCCGATCAGCGACCTATAGGATATTGCAAACCGGCTGCAGCTTGATACAAAAGCGTTCACGTCTACAAATGTGATATCCAAAGCTTTCTCAATGCCAAACCAAACTTCCTCCCACTGGACTTCAGCTGGCACTGTGATGAACATTTTGTCAGCCATTATGCAAGTTTTCCTCTTCGCACTATAAAATATAGTGCGAAGAGGAAAACTTGGAGTCTGACATTGTTGCTTATTTTGGTCGGCAGATATTCAGCTGTATGCTACCTTCCCTTGACAGCTCTTCACAGCATAATCCTGGGGCCAGTCCTCTTGTCGCACTGCACCCTTTGCTGCTAATTTTAAGTGGTGCAGCACCAAGACTACTGACAATCGGCTAGTGCCTAACAGAACACATCAGGAGGCCCAGTCACTCAGAGCCTTCTTGGACCGAGCTAGACACTTCAGGCATGTACCACAAAAGCACTCCTCAAAATCATACTTGCCACAGCTTAGCATGCTGCAGCCATGACAATGGCTTTCCATCTGAAAAGGAATTCCTTGAAGTGCCAGGATTGTGCACAGAATTGGCAACCATGTGCCATTCAGCGTCTTGTAAAATATTGCAAACCGGCTGCAGCTCGCTACAAATGCATTGACGTCTACAAATGTGATGCACAATGCATTGCTACCGCCAAACCATACTTCCTCCCACTGGACTTTGGCTGGCACTGTGATGAAGACCTCCCCACCATCAATGCACAGCCGTCGCACATTGGCAAGGCCATTCAGCAATGACACACTTGCACCGTCTTTTCCAAGTGCGCCAAGTGCAAGATACACAACCTGCAGGTTGGTGAACCCAGCGAAGCTTGCTGGAACATCGAGCAATCTGGATGATGCGTCCTCAAACCTCAGACATGATACATTTCCAGACACTGTGCTCCAGATGTTGTCAGACATGCCCAACTTAGGACCCTCCACATAAACGCTGCAACTATGCGACACTTGCAACTCTGCAGGAAGGACGAACTTCAGCGCCAGCCTCTGCAAGCTCTCGAGATTCTCAAATCTCAATCTCGGTTTTGGGCCTGGCACTCCCTTTCGACAGCTCATCATCAGGGTCTCAAGGGAGACAGCATGAGAAATTGACTGAAAAACAGTAAGATTTTCAGGGATCGAAGTAAAATTGAGAACCAGATGCTTCAACCTAGACATTGGAGGAAAATAGGAGATGTTGCCAAGGTTAGCTGAAAAGAGCTGCAGGCTGTAAGTGCGAGAGAGCAACCAAGCGAGCATTGCTACAAATGCAGCACTGCCACTGGCTGCTTCAGGGGTCTCAATCAGCAGGTGTTGCAATTTACTAAGAGCCAGGCTGTCTTGTTCAGTGGCGAGCACGAGCTGCTCAGCACAGTCTGCATGCAGTCGCAGTTTTTCCACACTGGCCAGTCTCTTCGTGACCCATAGCACACCTGCAGAGCAGCACATGCTCGAGCATACTGAATGTGCACAAGTGCAATCTATACCCAGGAGTTCTGGGCACGAGTCAAAAGCATTGGTCCCATGTGGGTCCCTGGATAATATTTGTGCGATAACTCTACCTTGCTTTGGAGTCCCACTTGGGATATCAATCTGTGGCAGCTGCAGTTTTGAAGTGTTCCGGCAGGTCCCAGAGGCTCCTGCCCAGTCCTTGATTGACAGATGGCCGGCTATTTTTTCCCAGATAGCAACTGGTAGCTCAACGGCCCCGTTCGGCGAAGGATTGACCGCTCGACAACGTCTTGGTGGCATGTCTACATACACAATCAACACTTGAAAACTATAATTATCCACGACTAGGACGCCGCATATTCGACAGCAGCTCAATATTGGTTTTCCTCTTTTTCTTTGCTGGAACAAATGGCGTGGATTGTGACATACCCGAACACAACATCACACAGAACCGTGTTGTTCAGTAGAGTGTAGTGCAGCCGACACTAGGAAGTCCTGGCTCAATCCATCACCGTGGGAGACTTGATCCAATAGACTGGTGGCCCAAAGCTGTGGCGAGGCGACCATGCGATGGCAGTGAGTATCTCTTGTTCCAGAAAACAGTAAATTCACATGTTTTTTGTTAAGATGCTTCGTAGTTGTCGATCATCCCGTTGACGGCTGAATTCCGCACGGGGAGCATGCCAGTCATTGAGGGCAGGCCATAATTTAATCAAGTGCATGTCGCTCCACTGAGAACGTGTCCAAGGTTGTGGTCAAAAGGCGATCTGTCATAATCACTTCAATGCCATGAAGACAAGCAGGGGGCTCAATTTTCTGCGAGCGGAAGAAAGAGAAGGGCAGCCAGGCCGAGCGGCCCAGACATAGACTGCAGATGCATCAATCTTGATCTCAGTTGCTCAGAATTTCTCCGCAAGATGCACGCAAGGCACAGGAAACAGAATTGCGGACGTTGCGTTGACCAGTAGGAAGATATACCAACAGGAGGGCACAACCACCAACAGCTGCACTCGCCAGCTCCGAGGTACAAGTAAGCATACCGTCGGTCAGTTGTCGGTTCTGTTCTGGTTGTCTGTTTCAAAGGCATGCATCACTGGATACTTGCTGTACTGTATTTGTTTCACTGTCTATTCACTTGCGCAATGCATCAGCACGTGACATAGTGTGACAGTGGCCCTTTCAAGCACAAAGTGTGGGGCAAGCATACGCGCTACAAGCTAGATGTGGGATCTGTCAAGCTGTGGGGTGATACCAATTGCGCTGGCTAGGTCATCCTGATGCATCCTCTGCACTGAAAAGAGGTGTCCTTGTTGCCCAATGGGCAAGTTCTCATGCACCTTCCCGAGTCCATTTTGAAGGGAGGGATGTTTTTTTCTAATAATTACTGGCAACCAGAGCATGGCATGAGAGTCATTTATAGTCTGGAAAGAAGCATCTTCAGCACTCATCAGCCTGGCATTTGCAGGGCTGCATTGCTGCTACCGCGTCCCCACTCAGAGGCTCACACCTGCACTGCAGTGGGGACGCGGCACACAGTGCCGCGTCACAGTGGGGATGTGGCACATGACACACACTGGGCATTCACAAGGACTTTACTCGCAGTGCCTGTTGGCTGCACAGGATGGTCAGGGCAACTGCCAGGTGGCGCTGCGATGGGGCTGGATGGCATCAGACATCATCGACCTGGACACTCTGCCATGTCTCGGGGTCGAGCCGCGCTACCCGCGAGTGAGGAGGTGCTGTGTAAAGGCTACAGCTTCCATGTTTCGACAGGCAGACTGGCTGTTCATTTGCTTGTCAACACTGACAGCCCTCGTAGATATTTGCAGATGGCTTTCCAGGGATGCAGATGGATTTCCAGGGATGCAAATGGCATAGTCAGTCCCTTACATGTCCTCGTTTCTTGCAGCCGCTCTTCTGCTGCATCTGGAACTCGTCACAGCTGGACCCCAAAAGATGACTGCTACCTTTGCTGGTGTGTTGTCAGCATGTGCAAAGTGCCACAGTCTCAGTCCATGCATTGCTGTCACGCTTGATTACCACATTCAGTCAGA
Organism: Coccomyxa sp. Obi; assembly: GCA_020887355.1. Lineage (NCBI taxonomy): Eukaryota > Viridiplantae > Chlorophyta > Trebouxiophyceae > Coccomyxaceae > Coccomyxa > Coccomyxa sp. Obi. The sequence continues at coordinate 356,427 of AP024999.1, forward strand.
GGGTTCTTACTCCGTGCAGGCATCGGGAAAAGAGGGAAGGATGTGGCGGGGGAGAGCCCGGCCGACCGGCTGCTGCGTGCATGCCGCGCGAGCGCGATAGCCGCGCTCAAAGATTCGCGCATGGACCTGTCCTGCTCCCGCGAGCCGGGCGACGCCAGAGCCGGCTGGGCCGCATCGGCCAGCGGCGCCAGGGGGCGTAGCGTGCAGAGCATGCGCAGCATGCTCAGCAACCGCAGCTTGGGAGCCTGACAGGATGTCTCGATGAAGCAGAAAAGCGTATGATTAGGTGCCACCATGCAGTGCAGCAGCTGATTTTTGGATCTGGTGCTGCTGCAGGGAGCCTGATTTGGCGTTCCAGCCTGAACTTGTATGCAGTAGCATGCGCATTGACAGAGGCGCACCGATTGGGTTAGGCATCCAGTCTGCACATGATCCGCCCCTTGGCAAGATGTGATGTGTGCCATGATTCCTGTTGGTGCCATGCCAGCCAGCGTACCAGCTTTCAAAATAAAGTGACACTCTTGGAGTGACTGTACACTGTCCTCCATCAGAAGATTGCATTCTGTTTCAGTCATTTTCAAGTAATAGGAGTGGCATCTTTGGCTAAGCATAAGGGGACTTCAAAGAATTCTGCTCAATCAGCCATTTTGTTTGCATGCCCAAAAACACATAAGGCAGAAATCCTAAGCCCAGCAGGATGTACGCTTCAAAATGTAAAATAATAAATTATATATGCACGGCAACCAAGCACAGAGCATGACACCAAAATCTTTGCATGACGTGCTTGATTGTGTGGATCAAGTGGTCATCTGACATGTTGCTTAAACACAGCTGTTGGCACATGGATTGTGGGATATGCTGTAGCCCTGATGATTTTGTCTTCAGTCAAATCAAGCACTGTACTACTAACATTATTTGGAGTCTGGCACTGGAACATTCATCTGTATGTACTACATTCCCTTGACACCTCCTGGCTTGATGTCCTCTTAACCTATCCCAGTCCAATCATCTCAGTGTATGCTTTGCTATTATTCCAAGATTATGCAGCAGCTGATCAGTTCATGAAGTTACCAACAATTGCCGCAGCGCCTAAGATTCTAAGCAGGTCGCCCAGTCACTCACAGCCTTCTCAAACGGGGCTACACACTTCAGGCATGCACCACAGAAGCAGCTTCTAAAATCGATCTCGCCAAAATTCAGCAAGCTGGAGCCATTGGCACGGTCAATCACCTCAAAATCGATGCCTTGAGCTGCTAGAGTTTTGCACAGAACTGGCATCCAGGTGCCACTTAACAACCTGTAGTTTGTTGCAAATCGGCTGCAGCTTGCTACAAATGCATTCACATTTGCAAATGTTATGCACAAAGCATTGCTACTGCCAAACCAAACTTCCTCCCACTGGACTTCGGCTGGCACTGTGACAAAGATGTCTTCACCTATTATGCAGAGCCGTCTCACATTGGCAAGACCATCTTGCGGTGACACATTTGCACCTTTGTGTCCAAGTCCCTTAAGTGAAAGATATACATCCTGCAAACTGGTGAACCCAGCAAAGCTTGCTGGAACACCGAGCAAATCGGATAAAATGTGTGGACACCTTTGACGAGTTATATTCTGAGCCGCATTGCTCCAAATCTTGTCAGACATCCTTGATACATGTGAACCCTCGACATAGACGGTGCAGCTCTCCCACACTTGCAACTTTGTAGGAATGATACGCTTCAGCGCCAGCCTGTGCAAACTCTTAAGATTCTCAAGCTCCAAGTTTGGACCTGGAGATGGAACTACCACTCGACAATTTATCATCAGGGTCTCAAGGCAGACAGCATGAGAAATCGAGTCAAAAACACTTAAATCAGGAGACGAACTGATATCAAGAGCAAGATGCTTCAATTGCATCATTGGAGGAAAATAGGAGATGTCGCCAAGAATAGCTGACAGAAGCTGCAGGTTGTCAGCGCGGGAGAGCAGCCAAGTGAGCATTGGAACAAAGTTCACATCGCCATCTGCTGCTTCTGGGGTTTCGATCAGCAGATGCTGCAACTTCTTCAGAGTAAGGATGCCTTGAGCAGTGGCAAGCAGGAGCTGCTCAGCACAGTCTGCTCGCAGTCGCATTGCTTCCACAGTGGCCATTCTCTTTGTGACCCACAGCACACCTGCACAAGAGCACATGTTTTAGCGTACCAAATGGCGCAAGCGCACTTGATTGCCTGGGATCCTGGGCAGGAGTGAGTCCCTGGGTGATACTTGTACGATAACCTACCTTCCTTTGGAGTCCCCCTTGGAAGATCAATCTTTCGCAAATGCACTGTTGAAGTGTTCCGGCAGGTCCCGGAGGCTCTTGCCCAGTCCTTGATCGACAAATGGCTGGCTATTTTTTCCCAGATATGATCTGGTAGCTCAACAGTCCTTTCAGGCGACGGCTTGGCCGCTCGACGACGTCTTCGCGGCATTCCTACATACACAGTGTGAGTAAACAAGAGTCCCTGGATAAATCCAAGGGTTGGACGCTGCAAGATCAAGTGCACTAATAGTTTGAGCCTTTCTCCTCGGCAAGCCTCTTGCTGAAACCAATGGCGCGGACTGTGACATACCCGAATAAATACCGAGATTTCGACTTGCTGCGGTAGTCCAGAGAGTGTACTGCAGAAATTCTTAGAGATTTCTCGCCTCATCAACCTTGCTCCAAGGGCAGATGTGCAGCCCAAGAAGTGGCGAACTGACTGTGCGATGGAAGTAAATACCGCTTATCTCAGAATCCGATCAATCTGCATGTTTTGTGAATGCCAATTGTCCCGCTTTTGGGGAGCTTGTTTCGAGCTAATCTAAAAATGCACACGTGGTTGTTGCATGCTGGTGCTTAATTACCTCATGAATCACGGGTGTCCAAGGTTGTGATCAAGATGCAATCTGCCATCGTGAACTCAACGCCTTGAAGAGATGCAAAAGTACCAGGAAGTGTCTTTACAGGTTTTGAAATGTCTGCGGAACGAAAGAACCCCAGAAGGGCCGCCAGGCCGACCGGTCCTATCACGGACTGTAAGTGGATTATTCACAACCTCAGTGGCTCATACCCTCTCCGTAAGATGCAAGGTAGGCACAGAAGGCAAGAGTGCAGACGTCGCGTAGACCAGCAGGAGAAGATAGCAACAAGAGGACAAAGACAGCAGCAATTGGACTGGCCAGCTCCCAGGTACAGTATACTTTTGACGCACACCATCGTTTGCTCCTATTGGTTACCTGATCTCAAGGCATGCACCACAGCACACCCTGCATCTTTCTCATCCACGTCTGGACAAAGCTCACTTGAATACTTATGCTAAAATGTTCACTTTGTGCCTGCAGCAGAAAGGAGTCTTGGAGCTGTGTGGAGGCTGTGAATGTTTGTCTTCACACTGATGACCAGCATGGTGTCCTGCTGAAGGCTGGTACATGCGTTCTTGTGCCTTTTGGCCTCTATGGGCGATCTCAAACATTGGGTGTCGCGCGTATTGAGGCTATCTTAAAGGTAGATCTCCCTGCTTCACTGTGTGACCTCTTGCGCATGCGCATTGCATCGGCTTTATGGTGAAGTTAGTATGGCAATGACCGCTTGCAAGCAAGAAATATGGTGCTTATACTGGAAGCCTACATGTGGCATCTGCCGATCTGTGTGGTGATGCCAATCATGTTGGCCCAGATAATCCTAATGCATCCACAGCACGATCTGGAAGATGTCCCTGTGGCACATTGACGTGCCAATTGGCGCCGATTGGCAAGTTTTCATGCTCCTTCTAAAGTCCATGTCGGAGGAGGGATGCTTGTCAAGCGCTCCCTGCCATCAGAGCAAAACATGCCACTTTCAAAATGCTCTGTACCAGCATGACAAGCACCTGAACAGACATACAGCACCGCTCAAGCTAGTGTGCATGTGTTCGGCGCTGCAGCGCGGCTTCTCACTGAGAGGCTGATGACTATGCCTGGCATACATTGGACATTCACAGGGCCTTTTACCGCAGCGCTTGTTGTCTGCACAGGACAGCCAGGGCAACTGCCAGCTGGCGCTGCGATGGGGCTGGATGGCATCGGACATCGTCGACCTGGATGCACTGACATGTCCCCGGGTCGAGCCGCGCTACCCGCGCCAGATTTTCTGGCAGAAGGACCTGTGTGAGGACGGTGCTCGCCATGTAGGGGGTGAGTCACGATGACCCAGCTGTTTGTGGGGTTCAGGAGGCATCAACAGTCCCTTAATCAAGTCAAGGGATTTGACCAACCCTTGGGCAACTCTGAGACCATCTAGGCCACTGATATGGAGGCTAATTGAAAGCCGGGGATAATTGAAAATCTGCATGTGTGCAGACGCCGGCGGATGGACAGAGATACAGCCATGCGGCGACATTGCAGCTGTCTGCATGGTGCTCCATCAGAGCCAGCTCACTGCTGCCTCTGAGCAGGTCTGCCCTCTCTCAGTAAACACTGTTCCTCCTGTTCTGTGGATTATAGACTCAGCAACTGCTCCTTCAACAGCCTTTTCCCGATGACAGTTGGAAGCTGCTCTCTGCACTGTGCCGGTTACCCAAGTGACTTGTCACATGAACATGAGAGGCGTGCAGAGGGGGTCTGTCATTTGCAATCAGAAAACTGTTAATGGACGGTACCATTTTGCATCTGACCACCTTTCACAATGATGTTGAAATTGACAGATTCACAAGTTCCCTCCTCAAGGCTTTTCTCTTCAACGCCAATAAATCAGGGTTGATTTATTGGCCAAGGTCGTACAACAGTTTTTAAAGCTAAGGCAGTGGCACTCCTCGATGTGCAGGCCTGCATGCACCCGCCACCCAAGCCCGGACAGGAGAGCAGGGATCCTGATCACCCGGAGGTCTTCTTCTACAGCATGCAGTACGACTCATCTGTCAAGCGCTGGGAGGACTGCTGGCTCGACGAGCATGCGCACCTGAGACAGCCTCCCCAGAGATGGAAGGTGAGCGACCTCCCCTCAAAAGTAAAAACATGCTTGCATTATGGTCACTCATTTTATGCAGACAAGGTGGTATGATTCCACTCTGCATGCCTCCACGTTCGGCGCAGTATATTCCTGCCAAGTTCTCGGCAAAGGCAAGCAATGTACACCTGGAGTAAGTCCCACCTGCTACTGACCAGCCGACTAGGAATATCCAGTATTGATTACAAGACTGGATGGCTTTGTGCTGTATGGACAGGGGCTGCTTCCTTTCCTTGATGTCTGCTGTGGGATGGGCGCGGTGTCAAGGGCAGCCCAGGATCTGACCAATGCTGCCCGGGCCGGGCAGGCGGACAGCACAGATGCGCTGCAGGGTTTCCAGGTCTGAGACCAGATAGCTGCACTCCGGCTCTGAGTGACAAACATGATGCTTATTGCCAGTGAATAGAGCAGCAGCCGTCGCCTGATGGGCCACCTTGCGCTGACAGTGAAAGTCTGAATGCATGACCAGGGCATTCCTTTATCCACCGTTGTGCTCACAGTATTGGCCTCAGACCTCAATCAAAAAATGGTGAGGCAGCTACACGGGAATGAAGGTGCTGGGCATGCACAGGTGCTGGGCGGAGTCGAGAAGGAGACTGACCCGTGCAATGCCTACCTGGGCAACATCATGTCTGCAGCAGACCCACTGACCATCAACCGCGCCGTGTCCCTGCACGACTTCAATGCTGGTAGAAAGCACATGTCCAAACATGTTTGGTTCACAGAGCCCCTACATCAAAAGTTGGGTGTTCAACAAAAGCACACCCAACCATCTCAGCATGCGCCAAAGCTTGTCAAGGGAGCAACGTGTTTCCCAAAGTAACCTGTCCGTTGCATGTGCAGTGTGGACAAAGCTCATCATCAGCAGCTGCGAAAGCTTAGCAACTGTGCTTCTTGAGTTGTCATGTACATTCATTCCAAGTTGCCAAAGGTTTTGGTTTTTGTAACAATAAACATAAAGTGTCTGTGTAGGAGTGCTCTCCCAGAAGGAGATCGGCCGAGCGCCCGAGTGGGTGCGGCCGGGCTGCAGAGCGCCCCAAGCAGGCGAGGTGGGCTGTCTGCATGCCAGCCCTCCCTGTCAGGGAGTCACACCCCTCAACACAAAGAGGAACACCGCCTCACTGTCCAGCCCCAGTGGCTTATTCCCCTTACTGGCCGAGGTATGCAGACAAACACATCACAGCGTGAGACTTTGAACAGTCCAACACCGCCAAAAGCAGATGGACTAGTCTGCGCAAAGTTAGTCATAAGTTGTAGGTGTGACTGTACTGCTGCATGCGGAGCATATGCCGTCTGTATCAAGCAATCACTTCTTCTGTTATGGAATGCTCAGCGGAAAGCAGACTATGCTTGGCTCCCATTTATCTTCAGATTGCTAAAGTCTGTTTACAGGGGCAGCTCAGAGGGACGAAATTGACGCCGTGCATCCACACATGTGTTCCTCCATCTGAAATTCTTCCAATCTGCTGCACAGCTTCAATCTGTGCATTGCGTGAAATAATGTCGCAGATCATGAGGACAGTGGACCTGCTGCGTCCGGTCTTCTTCACACTGGAGGAGGTGCCATCCTTCCTGGCTGCCTCAGTGAAGGCGCAGGAAGGCGGCTCGGAGACGGCCAGGTGCATCTGGGCGGTGGTGTTCCCTCTCCTGGACATGGGCTACCAAGTTGATGTGAGGGTGCTAAATGCCGTCCATTATGGCGTCCCCCAAAGCCGGCCGGTACATCGTTTTCCTACACTCCACCGCTCAAGAAGGAGCACTTTCAGCACTGCTTGACAATTGAACATTATTAGGACAGATACAGCGGTCTGCATGTGCTGCTGTGATGGTGTCGCTTTTTAGAACAAGCAGCTTCCTGAATAGTGCCCAGCTTCAATACATGAAGCAGGTGATCTGCTGGTTGGCGGCAATCTGAGGCATTCCTTGTGTGCAGCGGGTCATACTCTTCGCTGCCAAGACTGGTTACAAGCTGTGCTGCCCACCGAAGCCCTGGTAAGATCATGATGACAAAAATGAGATTACAATGGTACTTTTAAGTCTTCTGCATTGGATAATAACTTCAAGCTTTCCTCTGCAGGCAGCTTGTTGAATTGAATTAGATGCCTTCACCACCTGGCCTGTCACTGCAGGAATCATTACAGCGCGGACTCGAGCAGAAGGGGCCCATATCTTGGGGAGGATGCAGTCCTCATCAACTGTGCTGACAACAGCTGGCGCCATATTTCACTGTCATCTGAAGGCTTAGCCGATGAAATACCAGGAGCAGTTTCGGCCAAAGAAGCGATACATGACCTCCCTGCTGATGTCACACCAGGTCTGCTTTCCTGCCTAGTCCGGTGGTCCCCTTGTTGGAAAGACAGCCCTCCACTGCATGCGAGCTTTTTCTCAATACTGAATTTCTGCACATTCCGCAAACGATTATGGCTCACTGATGGAGCAATGCAGGCCACAAAGTTGCATAGTGCACTCACTCTTGGTTTCACTTACAGGATCACAGGTGAAGGTCATGGCATATGCGGAGTCCAGCCCAGGAAGAACCAGCGCCTTTGCCAAGTGCATGCGATCCGGCCAGGCACGCATCCTATTCGCACAGCAAATCATCTGTCTGACGTCATCAGAGACATGCAACCACCTCGGTGCTCACCCTGATATGGAAATGGCATTAACAGAGGGATCATTAATTTCAAGAATGGGTGTTGCTTGTTTTGGCCCTCTTCAGCTGCACTGAAACTCCTGGCTGTCATTTGATGGGGACCGTGTTTTATGCTTTCTGTAGGAAAGCCTGGAGCTGCACTGGGTGGGTAATCACAGCACAGCAGCCAAGCAATACCTGGGTCTGCAGCATGAGCGCGCGCCCTACGGGCAGCCATTCCCAGTCATCACGGGCAGGCAAGCCTTGCTGCATTTCTATCTTCTTGCTAGAGGACGTATGTCAAGCAATTGGATGCATTGACACTGCAGCCTGAAAGGCCTCCTCATTCCCCGTCATCGCGGGCAGACAGGTAGGTAGGCAGGCACGTGTTGCATATTATATATATTTGTGCTGAAAGAATAAAATCGATCCAGCCACCATGCATGTGCGCATGCTTTGATGTTGCAGCATGACACGCACCTTCTGTAGTACTTCATACTTGATTAACACACAGCATTCCTGTCAACCCGGTGAATTTGTTTTTTTGCAATTTTTGGGACAGGCTGGATGCCGGCACCGCACAGGCCGCGCTGTGCCCGAGGCCCGAGGCGCAGCGGCTGCTGACACTGGCCGAACGCGCTCGCCTGCAAGGACTGCCCGACTCCCTGCAGCCCTATGTGCGACTCCCACCTCTCCTTCCCGACTTCAGCAAGAAGCCCATGCTGTGCAAGTGGGACATGCATGTTTAGAGTTCAGGGTTTAGGGTTTAGGGTAAAATATATAAATCATAAACCCTAAACACTCTCTTGTGTCTTGGGCCCAGTTGCATGGACTGCCATATGGGTATGTGTGCCAGTCTATGGTTGAGGATTTACTTCGGTTGAACCCGGTTTGGTTTGATGTTGAGGATTTACTTCGGTTGAACCCGGTTTGGTTTGCCTTATAGAAAGGTGTGATATATTCAAAAAGGCAATGGGCCAATCTGGTGCTACAGGGGAGCACCGAGGCGAAACTGGCGAAGCAGATAGGGAATGCGGTTCCCTACCCCATGGCCTGGGCGATTCTCGGCAGCATTTTTGAGGCCGCATACGGCTGCGCGGCACCCATACCTTCCTACGTAACTGCCGACCGCGCTGGGCGCTCTTCATGTGTGTCCAATCCTCCATGAACAATTAGTTGGCATGCAATGCTTGGCAGCAGTACATCCTTACAGGAAACGTCTCTGGTGTCCTTGCAACAATGTGAGTGCTTTGCTCAGCAAGCAACCAGAGCACTTTGCATCCTTGTGTTGCGAACTTAGCTGGTCTGCAAGTTGCTCTAACTCTTCAAACAGTTGTGCTACAAAGGGCTGCTGTGAAGAATCTGCTTTTGCTTTTGCTTGGTGAGCCTTCTCTTCCTGCATGAAAATCATAGGATGCCGCTCTGTCTTGCTCCACTGAGTGGACGTTTCGTGGTCTGCGCAGGCCCTGCTACACTGCTGGAGACCCTCTGTGAGGACTCCTGCAAAGTGCCTCCAACTGTAATTGAGCAGCTGCATGGAGAAGTGCCCATGAACCCTGAGGGGCAGAGTTGGCCTGCGCGGAGGTGGGCACACGGGCAGAAGGCTGCGCGAAGCTTCTCGGCAGATGCACATTGCAGCTTCCCGGAAGCTGCGCATGGATCTGCAAAGTCCAAGGGTGGTGAGGATGAGCTGCTCTGTAAGAGACTGAAGACTCTGCCGGTTGGAGATTACGATGATACTGAGAGTTCTACATGCAGCAATAAGTCCATGATTTCTACCGAGGTCCTCACATTGATGGATTCCTCTTCTGCTGCTGGGAGCAACATTTTAAAGCGGCACTGTGTACTTCAGTGCCAGTAATGCTGCCTTCAATATAGGCCATGACAGCTACAACTGACGCTGGCCTTAGCTGCTGGAAATGAGTGCAGAAAATTTGAAAGAGGCGCCGAGGCACCGAAAGCGTTTGTCGGGGTGCAAGACCTTCCCAATTGGGATGCAGCTAAACTTGCTGCAAAGGATATTGATGATGATGAAACCTTTGCCAGCGAGGGGTTTACATATGTAAGTTTATGTATGATTCAGGTCAGGTCAAAAAGAACAGCATTGCTGTGTGTTCTTGACTCAAACCTCAGCCCAATGATGAGTGCTGAGGAAGTTTTGAAATGACCCTGTCCTACTGCTTGCTTGTGTATGGTTTTGAGTGTGATATTTTATGCCAGTGCTGAGATGCTGCTGTTGGTTGAAGGCAATAGATAAGGAATTTTGCAATCATGAGCTTGTTTGAGATGAAGATTTATAGCAATCATGCCTGTGTGTTCTGGGAATGCAACTGCTTCTTGTCTTGCCAGTCTTTTGCCTTTTAGGTTGACTCTGGGCATCTGTTGCTCCACCGTTGCATGTCTGGCATACTCGTACAACCATGTCAGGCTGTTATTTCTCCAGACTCTAGCAGTTTGCCTGATTGCCTTCAATATCTATAAGTGAGCTGGCCTTTGAGGATGTAATGTGTCATATTGCTTTGGCACACAGTGCAGAGGCGCTGACCACTTCAGACCAGTCTATTGACAACCTTGCTATTTGTACAATGTCACTGCTTCCCCGTTGCTTCTTGCACTGCAGAACTATAACGCGTCATTTGCAACTGACAAAGAATGTTTGAGCGGTTGAAGTAGCAGGATTAGACCTCAGGTGCAGCCATGTGCATATGCTGCCTCTCAATGGCCAGGGAGAAAGGACTCCCCTTCGCTGATGGGTGCATACACTGGAGATTCAACCATCACTCACAGACACCTTTCAAGTTGGCCTTTTTGTTCAAGATCAATGTGTGCTTGATCCAGTCACCGGGTTCCGCCTCAGAAAACATTTTTTCCTCCGGCAGAGAGCTCCACCTCGCAATCACTTGGCACTCCACCTCAAGAACCTCGCCAGGTGTACAATCGCTATCAAGCAGCAACACCGGATCAAGCAATGCGCCGCCGGTTTCATCTTCTTGGTACACCAACGTGACTTCCCAATCGCGCTTGGTCTGAGAAGTGTGTCCATCCAGTCCACTTTGCGCACCCTGCGTGGGCTGTAACAATACAAGACTAAAGCGGGTCTCAGCGGGGATGTCATGCAGCGCAGCAAATTATATCAAGCAGCCTTCAATGTGCATTTGATAAAATCGCAGGTGTGCTCGCTTCAAAGGAGGGGCTTACCATAATATCCTGCCATCTAGGTGCCCATGTAAGAACGCCATCCTTTAGCATACGCTGTGAGCTGTTCCTGGGGTTTGTCCTCACCACCACAGGTTCTCCACCTGGCATGCCTTTTACCTGCATACTAATAGTCAAGCTGTCCATGGTGACTCCGTGCGTGTCGCCAAGCAAGTGTCCTGCAAGTGCAACTGCAACTTTTGGAATCTTCAGGACTTTGCTCGCAACGTGTTTCCTTTTGCATCTTAGAAAGAGTTCCCTTAGAGTGCAGAGTCCCATACACCAAGGTAGTATGTACCTTGAAACTGATCCATAATGATGCGTGTCCGCTCCTGGACCATGCAGCACGTGAAACCGACAACTACATGAAACTGGATCTCTCGAATTCCACCGGAGGAAGCCAAGGAAGCAATTTGCCCCCATATCAGCAGAGGCCTTCGCTTCCCTTCACACCTCAAGGATCCTCCTCCCACAGTCATGCCCTCCTCCACCAATGCAGCATTGTCGGATACGTTTTCAAGATCAAAATCAACTCTGCGGCACCCTTCATGGTTGCGCAAGCTGTGGCTGCCTGCAGCCCCATTACTACGTGCTTTTAGTATACCATTCCACTGTGCCCTTGATCTTTGGAAAGGAGAAAATGAAGGCCTTTCAAGAAATGATGTCAAAATACCCGTGTGTCTAAGAAAATAAGAAAGAGCTGGGAAAGTCACCAGCATTGCAAACTGTGCCTCCTTCCATGCCGGGTTGCTGGTCGCCGCCCTTTCCTCCAGAGCTTCCTTCACCGCCTGCACCTAACCTGCCATCACCTGTGCAACTCCTACTGCCATCACCAGGTCCTTCTGTTTGCTGTTCTTTGGTGCTGTTTGAGGACATGCTCCACACTGCTGCACTTATCAAAGTGCCAAGCTGCTCATAGATGGCAACACTCTTATCCGATTTCTCAAAGGTTCTCATGTAGCCTCTATTTTCCAGCATCTCAAGCATCTTGTTGCCGTATTCAGCCTCTGCACCAGGGGCTGTCAACCACTTCATGTCCAATGTGATGACAGGGATCCCTGCCTCAATCTGAGCTTCCAGCCATTTGGCCGCCTTTGCTCTGCTCAAGGAAGGACAATTTTCCTGCACCATGAAGAATTCCCTTCTATCTGACTACCCACTCTCTCATCTACTTCCATTTAGAGGTAAAAGGACACTTCATTGCGGCTCTTCAGCACATTCATGACATATTGCTCATGTGGATGGGCCGTGGCTTCACCTCTCCACTGTCCACCCACTCCTGCAGCAAATCAGCCAAGTCGCTATTGCCGGCTTCTTCTGCGAGAGACAGGGGGGTCACTCCCTGCGACGTTTCCACTGTCGGTGAGGCGCCGTTCTCAAGCAGCCAGCAGACCATCTGCGAAAGGCACAAAAATTTCAGCATTACTCCAGGATCGAAGCTCATCAGGGATGCAAATAGTTTGGTCGGATTCTGTCTTGGAAGTTGCTGGAAGTCGGAGTTCAGCAACGTGGTGCCGCTATTTCATTCTCACCTCACACTGTTCAGCTTGTACGGCAGTATGCAAGGGTGTCCATCCCTGCTCATCTGCAACATTGACCTCGATGCCTGTCCCTTCCATCTGTGCGACAGCCCCTGCGATGTCTCCTGAGGCGGCTGCCTTGCAGAGCATATCAAAGGCGCTCGGAGCTGGTTGCTCACATGATGCTGGCTTTGAAACATTGGTAAGAGATGCAGCCATCTTCTAATAGGCTGCCCCACCAGACCTGGATGAAGGCAGCGCCACATGGTTTTGTCGCCATAGAAACGCACCACAACTTTCTCAGGCGTTTAACGCACAACAGAAGGGTGAACAACCGACCTGACTCCACAACCCCAGCCGATGTTAAGAAGCAACGTGCTCTGCGAAGCTGCAGCCGATCACTTTTCAGATCACGTAAACTATTTTGAGGGACTGAGACTGTGGCGTCTTCACGTACAGTGGTTGACCGAGGTTGTATTTCGTTGTCTAATTACTATGCGCCCACCCTCAGTTTTCGAAGGATTGTGTCTCCTCAACATTTTCAGGGCCTCACCAACCTACGGAGGAATCTGCCATGTTGACAGGAAGCTTCCTGACAACAGGAAGCGAATCCGTACTTTCGCGTGGCGGCGGGGATTATGGCTTCCCAGTGGAGACGATTTTTCCAAGGTTGGCGACGTTCCTGGCGGAAAACTCTAAAGACATGGTCACGTACACACAAACTAAAAAAAGAGCGCGATGACACTAGGCGATGCGAAAAAGGGCTGCTATACATATGTGTATGCGGAATCTGAGCCTTCTCTGGGCCCACCCTACCATGCCATATATATATTACACTACCCCACCAAGTGCAAGGCAGGTTGAAAGCCACTCAGGAGCAATCAACACTTTGACACAATCCATCGAGAGCTCTGCAGGCAATGCAGCCGCACTTTGGTGCGGGCACCGTGCAAGAAAGCAAAGCATGCAGGCTGCATGATGCAGCTTGGGTGCCTGATCAGACTCTGCAACAAGTAGCAGCTTTCAGCACCATTCCGTGGTCACATGTTATCGACCTGCAGCTTACTTCTTGTATGCAGTGTGAGGTGCCTGATTGGACGAGAGCAAGCATGACACCTTGCAACTTTCAACTGTCGAGGCTAATGCCGTTTTGTCTCTCAGGTCCGGAGTGGTAAATTCAACTAATTGTAAATTTTAAGTGCTCTTCTCTGCAGGTTGGATAAGGGCTTTTATTGTCTATCATCCTGATTGCTGCACCATTGCATGCCTGGTAAAGTTTAGCCCAGTTAGGCGAGATGCAGAAAGTGGCAGAGTGCCTGACAATATCTCACTATTGTGCAAGAATGGGCTGGCCTTCAAGGTTGCAAGCATTACACTGCTTGAATATGCGCTGCAAGAGGAGTGCTTTAAGAAGCCTTGGCCGAACTCTGAACTCTGGTGTCACCATCTGTTATGTATACATAACAGATGGTGACACCTTTGTACATGTACGTACATGTACAAAGGTGCTAGCCATTACTTCACAAATGGAGAAATGTACATCGGCTGCAAAAGATAAGGCGCAACTCCGCAGTCGCAGCAACACCAGTATCCGAATTGTAGGCCAGTGTCGCAGCCGTGTGCATATGCTGCCTCACAACAGCGAGGGACTGAAGGAAACCCATCTGCTGACGGCTGCATGGCAACCAAGATTCAATCACGGCATTTGCCTTTCAACTGCGCCTTCTTTTTGAAACAGATACCGTACTGCGGCCAGCACCAAATTCGATCTGGTATCTTGGAGTACATCTCGCGTGCCTGTGGTATGATGTTCCACTGTGCACATACTTGAATTTGCAGGTCAATCTCTTTGCTATCAAAAACACCATCGCTTTCAAGCAACAGCACCGGGCAAGGCAGTGAGCAGTTGCACAGGTCCTCATGGCATTGCAATGTGGCCTCCACATCGCGTCTGAGCTCAAAACGCTCTCCATACATTGGGCCGTACGACCACAACGCTGGCTTGAAGTGAGTGAGATCACAGCATGTACCAGAAGTGATCACACCCGTGTATTTGCCATTTTTTTCTAGAAAAATGTGTTTACCAAACAGCGGCGCCACTTCCGCGGAGAGGTCCATTTGTTCTTGCCGCCAATATCCATTGCTAAGGCGATAGCTGCACGTGGTGCTCTTCTGGGAGCAGGTCAGGGGATTGGGGCCCTGCATCCTCAATGTCACCTTTTCTCCACCTCGAGTGGCTTGTATGCTGATGAGTATGCTGTCCAGTGTCAACCCCGGCACACTGCCAACAAGTCCCCCTGCAACCGCACCTACCATGCTCACCATGCTGTACTCGCTTTGCTCATAACTCATATTCATCTAGGACAAAGTCATGACGAAGTTTGCACCGCAAAATTATTTACCTTCGAGTTGCTCCAATGTGATGTATGTCGTCTCCCGGTAGAAGCAGCAATTGAAAGTAAGACCCACGCGGAGCTGGATACTATGCTTGCTCAAGCCGAAGTTTCTGGTCAGGGAGGCGGCTTGCACCCAAGTCAGCCGAGGTCTTTCCTGACCTCCTGAAAAATCCAAGGATCCTTCACCCACGGTCACGCCCTCTTCCGCGAATGCAATGGTGTCAGGAGAGCTCATGTGAGTAAACAAGACAGTAGACGACTGCTCTGGGTCGCATGATCTCAGGCTGCCTGCATCCCCAAAAATAGCATGCTTAGTACACGTTTTACCGTCCCTTGGTTTGTGAAAAGGTTGGAATAAGAACAGCATGCCCAGAAACACGTGTGTCTGTTAGAAGTGTGGGAGGGTCACCAGCAGCCTTCACTGCATTGCATCCGTTGCCGCATTCCTGGCTGGATTGCCGGCTGCCGCTCTGTCCGGCTGGGCTCACTTCACCGCCTGCTCCTACTCTGCCATCACTTGTACAACCCCTGCTTCCATCTTCACTTCCCACTTCGTGGCTGTTCGAGGCTGAGCTCCACATCGCTGCATTCAGCAGGATGCTAATCCGCTCATAGATGGCGACAATGATGGCAAGAGTCGCGCGCATCTTCTTATAGGCTGCCCTACCAAACCAGCATAACGGCAGCGCCATTCAGGTCATGCAAGTACTGCAGGCAACGCCTTTGTGAGGGTGTTTCGAGAAAAAGAAGCATTTGGCACACATTCTGTCTGTACTTACTTCTTACAAGAAATAGCTTCCTCCATGGGTTTTGTCGCCATGTAAACGCACTAAGATTTTCTCAAGCGTTTAACGCACAAAAGAGAGGTTCACAACCAACCTGACGCCAGAAGCCAGCCGACAACACCTGAAAAGGCATTTTGCTCCGCCAAGCTGCATTCGATCTCTCCTCGGATCACGGATACCACTTCGAGAGATAGTGACTTTGGCGTCTTCAAGGGACAGTCATCGACCGAAATTGGATTTATTGTCTAATTGCACTTCACGCACACCTTCGATTATTGAAGAATGTTTTTCCCCAGCACTTCCAGGGCCTCTTCAACCTACGGAGGAAGCTGTCCAGGCAGGATCCGTATTCCAGCATGGCTGCGGGGGATTACCGCCTGCCCTTGGAGACAATTTTCCGAGGTTGGCGACGTCCTCGTCAGTCTTTGCTTTCTGGCAGAAAAGTCTTGAAATTAAGTCACGTGTAAATTTAGCATCAGATAGAGCTTAAAAGACTAGGCCACGCAGAACCGGAATATTATGGGTACTATAGTATGCGGAATCTGAGCACATGCATTGATCAATTCATGAACACCTTCTCACCCAACCATCATGGCATGATGCCAGATACCCCATCAAGAGCCAGGCAGGGGTCTCTGCCACTTGAAGCCCCTGAATGAGCACTCAAGATTCTAACGCGTCTCATCATCTTCCTTCCTTCCTTTGTGCATGTGCATGCAAGCCAGCAATAGGTACCATGCTCTTTTCAACACCAGCTCCCAATGACTTGGACATTCACTGACACACTACATACCGTACTCTCTGTGCAGTGCTAGCATGACAATGTTACGGCGAAACTGAAGTAAGACTTGCCAGGGCAATGTGCACACTATCAACGTTAACGGTGTTATTAAGGCACACACAGGTGACATCTGAAATAAAGACATCATTAGTGAACAGACCTCAAAGAGGGCTCTGTCATAGGCCCTGGCCAGTTTCTTTAGAAGGCCACCCAATAAAAAATTCTGTGGTCCCAACAACTTTGCAACCCCACAATGATTCTTGACATGTCACCAAGCAGGAAACGATATTTTGGAATAGCCCCCAGGCAAGCACACAATAACTCCAACATGAGCCAGGCAGCGGCCAATGGATGCCATTCTCTGAGCACTCTGCTTCTTGGAACACAATGAGTCAGCGCTTAGATAATGTACGCTTTCGTTGAACACCTCTTGCTTGATTGAATAGCATTAACCAACTTCTAGTACCGCTCTCATACATTCATGTGCGACTTTCAGTGCATCGCCAATGGTGTGGCACCATACATCTACAGCAAGGCACAAAACACCAGTACCGCAGCAGATCACCCCGTGTCCAGCAGAAAATTGCAGCGCTCTGTGCATGTATATTGTCCCTCAAAAGAATGGTCTGCAGACGCTCATCGGCCTTCTGTCAGGAGCAACACTACGAAAAGGAGGCAAATTTTCAGCAAAAAAAAATAAGCAGTACCGCACTAACCACTGGTGCCAAGAGCCCCGAGCGCTATGTCAACTTTGTATCATTTGCCCTTCCTAGAACACATCGCTGAAACATCCCTCTATATGCGCTGGCGCTTGACCGGAGAAGCTGAGATGTCTGGTACAACACCGTCCGGCACCAGGTGATCTCCAGCAGAGCCAGGGCTGGTCGACACATCAAACCTGTTTGCAAATCCACCTGCATCCATACAGCCAAATCTCTTCGATACTTGTCTGCGGCCCCAATCTTCAACGAAGGCTGCCAAACATGGAAGAAGCATCTTCCCAACTTTGCAAATCATATGTGACACTGAAATGTTGTTGAAAATGTAAGGAGTGTAGAAAATTGCAACCTGCATCACATGCAGATGTCCTGACATGCAACGGGTTCTTATTAGGATTAGCTTCATATATCAGAGACTGCAATTGACTTCACCAAGGACTGCATCATTGACCTCAGATGACATTTCTGGGCATGCCAACAACCACAGCGCATGCAGTAAGCCTGATCAACCATGAATCAGACATTACGCACCTGTCTGGGGGATCTTGGGGACAGAGGGCTCGGGGAAGGCTGCAATGCTGGAGAAGTCCAGATCAGGCACAAGGAGTGATGACAGGTCATCATCAATGTCACCCATGTCCTGAAAGAGGTACGCTGCATCGATGTCCTGTAGGCAGTTCAAAGACAACTCTCAGAAGGCTCTGCCATCTGTTGCAATGACAATTTCAATTGAGACTGTCTAAACTCTCGAGAACGGTGACACCCCGAGCCCGATCATCATCCTCGCACCCACAGGGACATCAAGCGCAAGCCAGTCACGTGCAAGCCAATCAAGTGCAAGCCAACTGTGTCCAAGAAAAAAAGCCAAGCACTTGTACACGTCAATAGCCCTGCATTCGCCGAGCAACTGCAGTCCCTTGCACATTCTCTATGGTAGAACACACCTTTGCGGAGAAGGCCTGGGACATGGTGGGCAGGCCTAGCAGCTCATGCGCAAGCGTGAAATTGGCGCCGGAGTTGCCGCCGCTGCTGCTGGGCTGCGCCCCCAGGAAGTCTGACAGCGTGCCGCTCGAGAAGCCCGGCATCAACCCAATGCTCTGCATGGAGTTCAGAAGACTTCAGCACTGATATCCTATGCCGCAAGACTCATGCAGTCCTTGCATGGTTCTGGAAATGTCGGGCAGCAGTATTTGCATCAGACCAGCTGCTGAGTAATGACGCTGACGCTGTCCCCGAGGGCATTGCAAGGTGGATGACTCACCCCAGCCTGGCCCTGCTGCGCTGCTGCCATCTGCGCCTGCTCGGAGCGCAGTTGGTCCTGCTCCTGCGAGGGTGTCATGGCCGCCTTGCTGTTCACATCAATCCCTCGCCCGCTGATCCATGTGTCCCCCATCGGTGTCGCTGCTGCCGGCACCTGCACGCACATGCTTCTTACATTTCCCGGCTCGCAGGAGCACCTCAATGCAGCGGCCTGTTTGTCCCGAAAGGGTGGCTCAGAACTGCATGCGGACATAAATCTTTTCCACTGGCTAGGCAGGGGTGTATTCCGGGGACCTTATAGACATGGCAATATTAGTGTTGTGAAGACATGTCTCTCGAAAACCTTCTCTTGATGACAACTGTGCAAGGAGCACTCCAACATGGCCACACTCATAGGATCCTAGAAGTCATGCAAGACGCAATATAGCAACAAGGGGACGTTGAGCCAGATGCTTCTACAAGACAAGCAAATTTGACCTCCAACATAAGCAGCTGAACTGCAGCGACAGCGAGGACACAATGCTGCACCTCAACAAGCGCCCCGCTGCTCATGCTCCGCGGCGTGGCGCGGCTGGAGAGCCGCATGCCCAATCCGCCCTCTGACACGCCCAGCCCACTCGGCCCGGCGCCCGCGCTCGACCGTGTGCTGACTCCAATCGCATCCCTGCCAACCAAAGAGTTGTCAGATAATATCATCTTGCCTCCCATGGCGACTCTGAAAATGCTCCTGCCCTCAACAGAATCAGTCATAGAAAAAGTCATCCCTCTCAGCTCCTAAGATTGTACAGATGCACTCTCATGGCCCCGCCTCTTGCTCTTTTGACACGCCTCGTCAGGAGTGCCAGCAAGTACAGCATTCTAGACTTGGGGGCGTAGCTTCTGTTCCCATGCCCCTCAATGCCACCTTCCAAGTACACAAACAGGTCAAGGGTCCACTTTTGCACGCAGCTCCCACATCACCTACAAGGTGCAGCACCCACCTACAGAAGGGTGCAAAGGCTGGGAGAGCGCACCTTGTGAGTGCGCTGGCACTGGAGGCCTTGGAATCGCTGCTGCGCTTGTCTGCTGACTCAGCGTTCTCACCTCCCAGGGACTTCAGCCCCAGCGTGGTGCCTGACAGCAGGTACCTGTGATGCTGCGCCGTGAACTCGTTCGCTGTGTGGATCATGATGTCACACCTGCACCATACACAGCGCTGAGTCAGCACCCGCTGCAAAATGCTCGTCCAAACGCAGTTCTTCAAGACCAGTACTTGGTCGAGCTAATATGTCTGTGCATGCAATTTCCGATGCGCGTTCCAAAGTGCCCCTACTATCTTCACCAACTCTTCCGCCCTGCATTGACTCATGTGGCAGCACATTGTGCATGTGTGGAAGGTGTCAGACTCGGCTCCAGAAATGGATCTTTGGCAAAGCAAGGGTAAGCGGCAGACCTGCGGCATATGAGGGCGCGGTCTTCCGAGCAGAAGAGGACCGCTGGTCGGTCCTGGCAGATGTCACACTGTGCGCTCTCTGCAGCCTTGCTCAGGGTCACCCGGTCATGCTTGGCTGCCAGCTTGTTTGCTCCATGCACACTGCAGCCCAGGAAACTCCCCTTAGGTACTATGTAAATGCTCCCTGTGAAGGAAGAGGGGCGTATGCCCCTCTTCCTTGGGGCATACGCCCCTCTGCTTGGCTTGGACAGATCCTTACTTTCCTCGGGCCACCTAAGTGATTGCATATGGGTTACCTCTGCCCTTCCAGTCGCATGGAATGCTCGTCTAATAGACTCAAGTACGTGGACTCGCGACCCAACTCGCTCAGCTATGCAGTAAGTAGCCCAGCACCCACTGAGAGCACCCCATAGAAGAACCAAACAAGATCAGCTCCCACGTTCCCCAGCATTGGGTGGCAATTGCTGCAAAGTGCGGTGATACTGACAGGCTCTTGATCGGATTCTCAACTCAAGAGTGCGGACGCAAGTTTCCTTCTTCCCACTCCTAGCACAGTCACCGCCAATCCTGTGGACAGCTACCAAAGCCACAGTAACCACTACGTAAGTGGAAAAATTTTCTTCCCCACCAGTTGCGCGTTTAAAATAGCACCATGTAGGAACAATAGTGACACATTGACGACCTGATTCACCAATCGTCCAGTAACGAAGGAAAATCAGGAAAGCGCAGTCCCAGAATCCACTCGGAAGCTTTTCGATTCCTGCCTTTCTGCCACCAAGACTCATCTATACAGCGACATATCATTCTGACTGGAAATAATGACTGTGCCTATTGCGGACAGACTGGCAATCCGCACTCTAAGGGCACGCCTGAACCTTCCCCGATTCCTTCTGACATTCCACACGAACATGAATCGAGGAGCCCTGAAGCACCTTGCAACGCCTCTTGTTGCTAATTTAAAGGTGTAACAACAAATGGGGGGTGAAAGACTCGGCACCCACGTTCTGTCACACGCCTGGCACATAACAGCGGCGTCAGCAAAGCAGTAGATTGAGCCCGCCGCGTTCTCGCATACATCACACTGCACCATCTCGCCACTGTACTGCTTCCTGTTCCCCAACTCGACTGGGTTTGTCGCAGCTCACCCCGTAACGCGAATGCTCTGCTGAGGTCTTTGGCAGATTTCTCTGGACCATTCGCTGTATCAAACCTCAGCATTGCTTTTTCAACACCCCTAAAACAGGTTATCACACTAATTCCCCTGAAACCTAGCATCTTTGAGTCGTCTTCTGACAGCGCTTTTCTATCAACGTGTGAGGTTGACAACAACGCCTGCTCTGGGATTCAAGTCACAAGGACATTGGTTGCCGCACTGCGATCCCTCGTATGCAGAAAGTGTGCCAGCAGTGTGAACTAAATGAGATTAGGGACAACCAACACTTGATGTTTTCAAGTCCGCTGTTCATCATGTCAGGGACCGTCTATTCACACCATGCTAGATTTCATGTGGCAGGAAGATTTGGTGGGGGTTGCCAAATTTGTCACGGATTGTGTTGGTGTCATAAGTGCTGATGTGGGAGATGATAGGACATCTAATCAGCCCTAGATGGCTGAAATGATGTAATCGCTTCTTCTTCTCTCTTCGCTTGAATCGAAAGTGGCAGCTCAGCGCACGTCAGATGTTTCCCCTCTGCTGGAGGCTAATCGGTGCGCGTCACTTAGCTGAATTGTGTTCTGCGACGGGGCCGATCTTGCAGCGTCAACGACATTCATATCCGTTGGATGAGAATACCATATCGTCAGATCCAGACATTGTTGATGCAAGACGCGTGATCACAAGAAAACAATAAGCACCCTAAAAGCAAGGGTAGGGTCAGATCAATACCCAGCTGTCAAATTGTTGCGAGGAAACTGCATTCCACTAGCTGTAGCCTTGCATTGCCAGCTACTTTGACTGCTGAGTGCATATCGTGTAGTAAGGAAGCTATCTATTCTGTCAAGCCAGGTGGAGGTAACCCTGCTGACTGTTGCTAGGACAATCACTCCTTCACGTCTTGCATAGGAAATTGGCGGAGGAGTGCCTTGCAGAGGACCCACCTACTTCTCCCAGCTGGCCGGCTCTCAGGCGCCGGACTTTCTCTACATTGGCTGCTCTGACTCCCGTGGGGCGGTGCGCATACATGTTCCCTGCTGCATGCATTCCTGGATGGGTCACACACCAAACCACCTGAAAACTATAGCTTGCTAACAGGGACGCCTCAACAGATACAGCAGCCCGAATGCACGAAAAAGTTCTAATGCCCTCCCATATCAACCAAACAGGTCCGCGCTGAGTGAGGCAGCTTCTCACATTGTGTCACAGCACTACACTCTGAGCTAAGCTTCTGGGTGTACTTGTGTTAACTAAAGCTGGGAGGAATACACTCATTGAGCAGAGCCTCTCGGAGTTGCCTGTCAGCTTTCTCTGACAGCACTTGTGTGTCTGTATTTCTGTGCTGCTGCAGTCGGCTTCGCTGTCCCCTTCTCATGCTGCATGCGCCTCAGATAGTTGGGAAAGGGCATCTTTTGGAAAGCCATTGACGAGGTTCCAAACGAATATTCCTCAGACATTGCCGCTGCTTCACCCTTGCGCGCCAGTTGTTTTGCGGCACCCTCTGATGCTGTGAGGTCAAGATCTTGGGAGTGACTCCCTGACTCCCTGCAGCTTTGCTCAGAAGGGTAATGCTTCCTTCAGATTTTTTAGTGGTGACTGGAATATTCCTGAAAAAATAGAACAAGGCTGCGGAAATACTTGTGGCCACCAGCTTAACAGGGTGGACCAATGGGTAGAACATCAAGCGTGGGGTAGGTGAGGGTATCTGACGGTATTTGCGCAAATAAGACCTCTCCTTGATAATTCACCAAATGAAGAGGATGGACCACCCCCTGTCACGCATGCCTCGGGGGTGTAAGAGTGTATTTTTTGGTTTCTGCGCAGGCGCGAGCAAGGTTGGGCTAGTGTGGCACCCTAGCACGGCGGGATTGAACAACTTGTGGATCGCCAATATCCACGATGTGCGCGACAAATGCGCCACCGCTCTAAAGGGCCTCTCCGCCGTCAACTTGGCAAGGCTGGGGACAAGTGCGTGCTCTGCAGTGCCCCTGAGTGGAGCAGAGTAGCGCATCAGTGCTCCAAACTTGAGCGTATCTTGCTGCACTCTTGCAGATATATGCAACAGCTTGCAATCACCAGTTTATTTTGGTGGTGTGCCTTTCCTGCACGGTGCTAGTGTGGCCTGCCACTGCTGACAAAATGCAGGGACTGATCACAAATAATATTGTTGGATGCCATTTGTTGTACCATTTTGTACGAGGACTAACTGGATGGTTGATGTGCGGGTGGGAGGTGCTGGGCCCGAGAACCAGTCAGTCAGTCAGTCATGATCATTCACATCTTTTCCAGCCGCTTAGGGCTGATCATCAGGGCTGATATCGGATATCAGATGTCTGGCCACCATCGTGTGGCCAGCAACCAACACAACAACCCAATGTAAACGATGATAAACGGTATTCACCCCAGTCTGCACACCACCAGTCTGCAGCCTGCAAAGAAGAATCCAATCATTGCATGTAATGGAACCCCCTCTGTACCCGAACGACATCGTATCATTCAAGAGACCCAAGCGCAAAAAACGACATTTTGAAGGCAGGCAGCTGCCAATGCACGAAATACAGACAGCGGAACGGCAGCAAATACTCGTTATTTGCAGACACGCAAGAGGTACTGCCCAGTAATTGATTGACACTCATTTGTTTGAAAATGCACTGCACTGAAAATGCACTTCGAGTGGCAGTCGACCAACGCGACGTGAGGAAGCAGTCAAGAAAAGGAAACACCACAGAAAGTATCTCAGACTCAGGATTCGATACGGATACACACAATTCAGCCACGGTGAGTTTTCAACACATGATCATCAGCGATTTTTCGGACATTATTGAGTTGTTTGCAAGCTGGCAACAAACACTTGAGATTGCCATGTCGTCAGCTTTTAACACTGAAATTTATCAGCCGATGGACCTGGGAAAAGAGCTCCGTAAAGGAAACATGTGTCCGTGCCCTCACATCCGACGTATGGTTTCTGGCAACATGAACCGCAGCTGTTGGGAGGACGAATGGCCCATGGGCCGCTGTCATCTCCTTCGCACCCACAGTAGCAACAAGCGTCATCAGCTCCGCTTCCACTGGCCACACAACGTCCTCTGGAACGACGTGCTGAGAGGCAGCAGTACTTTCGCCCTGCTATACGGCAACTGTTGAAAATCTCATGTCCGGCACAAGGGTCCACAATTGGGGCTTCAGAGAAAGTCGAGTTGGAGTCCGTCACTGGGGAATAAACCGGCTCAGCCCACTCCCCATTTATGTCGATCCTCTCCGCAGTTTGACCATCGGTGCTGAGCCCGGAATGGTCTTCCAGCGGCCACTTCCTAATCAAAGCGCCAGCAGCAAGCGCGCAGGTGACCGTGGTGAACAGTAGCGCCAGAAAGCACTTCATCTGCAATCAACACTTCTAAATTAGGATTATGGGCTTCAAAATGTGAGAAACAGCTGTTTCGACTGCCAATGTTTCAGGGAATGTTGCTGGTCGCTGACGCAGCATCACTGGGTTACATGAGGTCGACATATGGTCAATTGCGCAGTTTAATGGATATTAATGATGTGCTTCGACATGTTATCTGATTCTAAGAACGTTTGTTAAGCACAAGGAAACACCCTAGTCTGGACTAACTCTCTCATCTCAACTAGGTTTTTCACCCGAACAGGATGGTATCAGGTATTCATGCTCGGGATGCTCTGAGGTCTCCTACGATTCTTGGCCAGTGTTCATCTGACTAGAGAGCGGCACAAGTTGATGACTGAACCGTTCAGGCTGAGGGTGCAACCCTAACACGTTGTGTCGGTTCCTTCGGGCAGTTGAACGCTTACCATATTTGCACGACGCAGCATTTTAAAATTCCGTATATCTTTTGAAACTGTCTGTTCGAAGCTCCACAGCTGGTTTTTAGTATCACTCTTCGAGGTTTGGAGCACTGGCGGATCCTGTCTTGAGATCGCCTGGGTTGCCTTGGCAGGTGGTGCCCTGAGCAGGTTTTTGCCTAATTGGGCATTATTGATGGTGGGTTTTTTGTTCGAAAAAGGGACCACGCCCTTTACCAGACGTTTCCATTTAAGGGTTGGGGGCGATGATGATGATAGCCCCCAACTACTGCAAAATATTGCTCAGCCTGAACTTCCACTAAACCCAGCAGATACCAACCGATTTGCAAAGCGGTCACCCGGGCCGGGACGTTTATGGTTGGCACAGTTTACAAGTACTACTAGTAGTACTTTGTAGCAACTCAGGAATGCGGACTATACCGCTTAGTGGTTGCTAGCTACCGTAGCATGCTAGCTACTTATAGCTCTCGGCAACACAGCAATATAGTACACGTGTACCTGCCAGAAAATCATGCAACTTGTGGCAGGCCTGACAGATTTGCGCAGCCACTCCAGTAACTGATATCAGCTGAATTAGTCATAGAATCCATGGAAAACAAACAACTATCAATATACGTCTCAAGGTTACCACACCACTGATAAGTGGCAGGTCATGCGTCAGCAGCCAACCTAGCATCCAACGCGCTGCTCTTGGAGCCAGCAGAACCCGTGTCTTGCATGGTTACCAGGCCTGATGCTGTTGTATTCCTCCCAACTGGCGAATCATTGCTTGTGTCCTCTTGCACGAGGGGCGCAGTGGCACTCGTGTCAACCTGCATGAGTGGCGCAATGGCTGCCTCCAAGCAGCTCGCCATCACATCCATGCCCGCAGCATTTGGATGCAGGCCGTCCGGGAGCATCGTCTGCGAATTTTCACAGATACTTTCAAGGCAAATGTTCTCCGTGACTCTGCAATTCATGCACTTTGATGCGCGCCATCCAGGCATTCTTATTTATTCAACTCTGCAATTGGGTGGAATATGGTCATGAAGCGCTAGCAGAGATTCCCACATACATACATACAGGCCTGGTCCTCTGCAGACACTATCTACAGCTGAAACTGAGGAGTTGCAGTATCTTGCCCAGTCAGTCATAGTTGTAGTGGCCGGCGACCGTGGACGTGGTATCTGTCTTTTGTCATGGAAACTGGGGAGTTCTCACCGCATCCAGCACAAAGCCTGTCTTGGTGCGCTTGATGAAGGGCGGCCCGCAGTCCACATAGTGCAGCAGTGGGTCGGTTGCCACCATTTCCTGCAGCACAAAGCCAGCTTCAGATCAAGACTCACAGTGCATCCTTCACTTACTGACAGGAGCAAAGCTCCCCCAACAATACTCCAGCCTTAGCAGGCACGATGCACCTGAGATGACCATGAAGTCTGATCTGCTTTGTCATACGTAGTCCAGGTGTCGGCACTTGCAAAGGACATGACGATGAAGTTGGACGCCGATCTGAATATCTGGTAGCAAGCACATGAGAATAGGCCGATGCCCACCTGAAACCTGGTGTTGATGGCCTCGATGGGCTTGCTGAAGCGGTTGGGCCACTGCCACTGAGCGAGGCCCACCCAGGCAGCCCCTCTGGGCAGCACAGCTTGCAGCAGCACATGCGCATTTGGCGCTGCCCCCCTCCTCAGTATCTGCACAATTTCCCCCACCCTGCAACACAAAGTTCAATGGAAGCAGTCAGCCCAACAGCCGAAGTCTCTAAATGACAAGTCTCTAGAGAGGGAAAATGGCATCCACACCTTCGCATAGGGGTCCTGCTCGGAGGCGAGCAACCAGAACAGCACCGGACACAGATTCTTGCCTTCAATCTCCATGCTGTCCTGTGGAGAGCTTGTAAGCTCCCCTCTGCTTGAACCACTTTTTTCATCACATGCATGCAAATCCTACGTCCACATACATGGCTATGACATGCCATGGTTCTGTAGGAGGTACATGTATGCTGGGGTACCTCAGGGACCTCCATGGTCACAGATCGGCTTCCTGGGGTGCTGCTCACCTGTCTGCGATGCCAGGCGACGCGGCAAGCAGCTCAGTCTCATTCTGGTTGCAGTCGGCCGCGTTCAAATCGTTGGTGCCGATCATCATTGTGAACACACGCGGCTGGTGCACCTTTGGCAGCTCCCCATTCAGCACTCGCCACCACAGGTGTCCCACCTGGTCGCCTGCATGCCATCTGAAGACATCAACCCCGGATGTTGTAAAAATGTGATGACTGTGGGTAACCCCTAGCCCTGTGGCGGACTGAACAGGTCCAGGATTGGGGCCCTAAGTCCACAAGCACACCCAAATTCGGTGTTGCATGCATGCACACTCCAACAATGGCGCATCTACTGTGTCCGGCCTATGTGCTGAAAGATGAATCAGCGCTACTTTAGAGCTGCCAAGACACGCACATCACCCATGTGCTGTTCAGGAGGAGAGGAATTTGTTGGAGGGTGGGCACCTGCAATTGCAAGAACCTCAGCCCGATACTTGGAGAAGTGCTTCTTGAAGACAGCATCACCGCCAGACCCAATGGGCCAAGGAACGCCCCCGGATGTGCCTCTCCAGTCCTCAGTGATCGAGTCCCCATAGAAGATGAGATCGAACCCCTGGACCGCAATGTACATTCGCCCTTCATGTCCCAACGCCCGTCATGTCCTAAGAAGTAACTCGGGCAGCTTTGCATTAGGAGAGGTCTGCCTGCATGCATTTCTAGAACGCATCCTATGCAAAAGGTGCGGCATGCATTGTCTTGACA
Organism: Coccomyxa sp. Obi; assembly: GCA_020887355.1. NCBI lineage: Eukaryota > Viridiplantae > Chlorophyta > Trebouxiophyceae > Coccomyxaceae > Coccomyxa > Coccomyxa sp. Obi. The sequence continues at coordinate 383,894 of AP024999.1, forward strand.
TCAGGAAGAAAGCATGCATGAGTGCTTTCTTGCAAACAGCCTGCATGTATGCGGACATGGTTCAGTCCATGATGTGGCAGACTAGCAGGTGCATGGCCGGATGCTTCATGGAGGGGTTAGTGGACCATCTCCCTGTCAGGCCACTGACCTGAGCTTTGTCAGCCTGTGCCACCTCCCTGACAAGCCGGTTGTGGAAGCGCAACCAGCCAATGCCCCACCAATCGTTCCACCGAGACTCAGGCCCGAGCGCAGGGCTGCACTGACCGGTCAGCCAGGGCAGCAGCCGCGCCAACATGGGGCCGTCCATGACCACGCAGAGCGCTGCCAGCGTGGCCAGGCATACAAGCACGCCCCTTGAAGTCATGTGAAGTGGCATGGCTGCCCACTTGCGGTGCTAGGCCTGCCCAACAAGTATGGGCTGGATTGGAACGTATATTCTGCAACGTGAATGCTTGTTGAGTTATGCAATAAATTGTACCTCTTATCTTATGGTTTGCTGGACATATTTGCGAACTATGCGCTGTTGTGGAGCTTTGTGATGCACCAGCCATGCACTAAAAGCGTCAGAGCTTGGTGAACAACAGGTAAAACTCATAATCACCGTGCGTGTATTGTTGAGGGTTTACCAAGCAGTGTCTTGAGGTCATCGTGGCTCAGATCGAACCTGATTTCAGCGTTCCGGAACCCTGTTGATCAGGGTTGGCAGTGCTGTCTCCGGTGCATTGTAGAGCGCAGGCTTACAAGTTACAAGCGTTCAGATTCAGCACCCGCTTCCGTTTCTCTGCGTTCTCGAGAAGCCATTGTCTGCTGATGTGTCAAACCCTACATGTGTCGGTGAAACCCTAGACTTCCTGTGCAAAAGCACGCTGCCGAGTCCTTGCTTGTTATTTTTTAGATTGAAAGACAATGAAACGCATGTTTTTATCTGTCTCTATCAGAATTGTGAACTTGTCAATCCTATTGTTTTGTGTCAAGCACTGAACGGACTGTCGCGTTGAGTGCTTGTAGACTCGTGAATAGTGATAAACACCGAAGCTGAATCACTAATCGCAAGATAGAGGTGTTCAGCTCGGATGCCAGGCCCGGATGTTTCGATGTTGAAGTATCACTCTAGCAAACACCCGCTGGGCTCCTGCCCACGCAACTCCTGGCAGCCCTTGACAGGGCGCGCGCATGCCACCCGTTTGCGTAGATGGGCAGGCTTTTCTGGATCCATGTGCTGTGGTCCAAAGTATTACGCATCAAAACTGATATTGAGAAGCAACTCCGATATCGCTGTGCGCACTCAGTGGCCAGAGGCGAATGGTGATGGACGGTGGCATGTTGACAGAGACTTTCGAGTCTGCGCCTCCAGTGCAAGGCATTCACAATCTCAGGAAGTCTGGAAACCTTCAGTGGGGCTTCTGCTCCCATGCCTGGCCGTCTACCTCTTCCAAGGTGACCCTCCATCCTCACCTTCCCAACAGGTGACAGCCAAAGCGTTAACTCCTACGTGCACCTTGCAGCGAGACAGACATGTCAAGAACGCTGCAAATACATCGCATGCAGAGCTAAGCAATGGTTGCACTTCTCAGGTGTGCTGCACCAGCTGACTCGGGCACACCCACAGATCTCTTTGGGCCTGGCATTTGTGGGTCTCTGGAATGGTGGGGCTCTGGCCAGAGCAGCTTACTTCACCCCTGCCAAGCTGGCACGCTTAGTCAGGAGCAGCGCCAGCTCATCAGGAGGGGGATCCTCCGGATCTGATGCAGCTACCGGCAGCGGGGCGGCCGGCATGACCCAGACATCAATCCCGAAGGCATCCATACGCTGAATACTCTTACAGCTGAATTACTGCAGCACCATGCACAGGATGTCATCTACTTGGTCAGCCAAACCTGCAGGAAGCATCTAGTGCTGAGACAGAGCGGCTCTGTAGTTCGAAGAGCTGTGACCTACATAACCACTTCTGCAGAAGCTTCAGCGTCTTCTGGCATGTGTGCATGCATGCATGCATGCTTCTTTTGGGCACACCTCACGCTAAGTCATCACATACTGCACTCTGCATGGGACGCCTGTGCAAAAGCTTCATTATTTGCTGGCATGTGTGCATGCATGCTCCCTTTGAGCATCCTTGCTAAACTATCAGAGATGTGCTTGCATGTGACCACAGGTGCTGTTGAAAGCTTCATTCTCTCGAGGCGTGTATGCATGCATGGTCTTTTGAGCAGCCCTCGCTGAGTCATAACACCCTGCGCTTGCATGGAACAGCAGGTGGTGTCGAATGCAGACGGCGGCGAGGCACACGAAAATGGCGCAGCGGGAGGTGGCGCTGACAAGGACGAGGGAGGAGGCAAAACCGAGGAGGAGGATGATGGGGGCGCGGATGTTAAGGCGAGCGTCGCAGGCGTGGTGCAAGCGCTCACGGAGCTGGTCAGCGTGCAGACGCCGGCCTCTGTGTGGCTGCCCAATAAGCACCTCACGCTGCAGCACTCCGGCAAGGTGCAGGCCATTTTTTTTGGGGGTTTAGGGTTCAGGGGCCAATCCTCTTAAGTCAAGATTTAGGATAATGAGTTACACTAAACACCCCAAATGGGCCCTGCGCTGCCCGTGGATTGACATTGAGTGCTTTTCAAGCACTGGAAATCTCGATGTCAATGGTGGCATGTTCTGTCTGCATAATGCTGAAGGAAATTCCTGAGTCAGCAGGGAAACTGCAGGCCAGCCCACAGCATGCAAGTGACCATGTTGGGCAGACAACAATTGCTCCTTTTCCGCCTCATATGGAATGCCTGCATCATCTCATGCCTGGGTTGTTGTGAAGGGCTTGACATAGCTTGGCGGATCGTTTGTGTTGGTAGGTCCACCGTAGGAAAACAGAATACTCGCTCATTCATGATGGTGAAACTCACTGCCCCCGCGCAAAGCGCCTTTTGGCAGAATGATCTGTGTGAATAGCTTCAAGTCTCTCTGTGAATGTTCGGATGTGATGCAAGGTGCTGACACCGACAATCAGAGTCAGACTGTGATCTGCCCTAGGTGGCCAGAAAACGCAAATTTCACAGACTGACTGGGTGCCTGCATCGGTTGGCATTTTGAAATTTTAGGGGTTTATATATGCTTAGGGTTCCACAACCCTTAACCCTACCAAAATGTATGAAAACGAAAAAAATATCGGGCACAGGGTTCAGCCTCGCAGACACTGGAGATGGGCCCGGCGCGGCTGACGGTCAGCAGCCGGCTCTTCCGGCACCTTCGCACGCTCGTGTCGCTGCCGGGCCATGCGTTCAACTACATGGCCTTTCGAGCACAGCAAATCATGCTCAGCGGCACGCTCACCAAGCTGGTGCGGTTCTTCCCTCCTCTTTCATAGAGCTCTATGGTCAGGGAAGGAAGCGATGGCACAGAGGTTGAGCGCTGTGTCTGGCACCTGCGAGCGTTTGGCAGCAGGTTGCTCCCCGGTATGCTCACCAAGCTGGTGCAAAGACAGCTTGTGTTAGGAGCCCATGAAAGGCTTGCCATGCCAAAATTTTGGCTTGGCAGGAGATATTGTCAGTGGTACCACCACAAGCTGGTATGCAACCCCATTGCATGCTGTTGGTTGGGGAGGCGGTTGCTCCCAGAAGAGGTGTCTGACAAGTTGCTGCCAATTCCTCCTACTGCTTGAGTCGTGCCCAGTACCTGTCAAGGTCCTCTCCAGGCCATACCTGAGATCATGATAATTTCTTGCCTCCCATGTGCACATCTCCTGGGAAACGCCACCACAAACATACTGGCAGAGAACCGGGCAATATTATGGAGACTGGAGGGCATGCCTGCTTAGACAGATGCAAGGAAACAGTACAAGAGCCAAGAGCCGTTTTACCAAGATGTCTGGATTGAGGGGGGGTTTGTTGACATGCGGCAGATATGGTCGATAGTGGTGGGCCTGCCGCTGTGTGCAGTTGGAGGTGTGCTGTACAGCTGGGCCAGCGGCAAATCGCTGATTGATGGAACTATCAACGCCTATGGCGCCCTCTACAAAATCCCCGGTGCGCACTGCTCCTGTAATCTTAGGGTTTTAGGGTTATTAAAGGTTGAAGTGAACTCCAAATATAGTAACCAACTGTCGAGGCCACCTCAAGCATGCATGGGATGTGTGTTGCACTAGGAGCTTCCCCTGGTTTGTAGGTGATTGGGTCAACTTGACTTGTTCTTCCTGATTCGCGCTGGGGTGCTTGCATTGCCATTTGTGATGTGTACCCTTATCAGAGAGCAGCACAAAGGAGCTTTCGACAAACACTTTTCTTGCCTCATCAACAGCGAGCCGAGCTTCCTACCAGACAGATGATGCATCTCCTGTTCGCCCCTTCAAGGTAGCTGAAGTGTTTGTCTGCCTCTTGGTGTGCGCAAGGTGTGACGGTGATAGGGGAGGTGAATGCGTTGACGTCACACCTCATGAATGTGCTGTGGCTGGTCGGCACCTTCACCTTTGCCACCGTCATTGGTATCATTACCGAGGACGTCACCAGCACCATCATGGTGCGCTTCCTTACTTTTTCATCCCTAAGGGGTTTAAGGTATCATGAACACTGAACCACTATGTGACACCCCAGAATTAAGTACATGATGCGGTGCCTTCGGTAGCCCTCACAGCTCTGCGCTGCCCTGAACATTGTCTTGAGGCAATCGGGCCCACCCCCAAATCCAGTATCATTCTCCCTGTGAGTCCATGCCTCTGTTCACTGCCCCAGTCATCCTGAGGCTCTGAGCTGTCAGCGAGTCTATACCAATGAACAGGGATCATGCAGTTTGGACAATTGAGTCACGCAGAGATGCATGCGCAGAACGTGCGCAGCGGCAACTATGCAGTGGTGGCGGCCAACCACACGCTCATACTCAACTGGAACGACCAGACGGTGCCGCTGGTGCGCCAGATTGCCCTCAACCGCACCGAACGCGCTGATGACACCTATAACGGGTGCGGACAGAAACTGTCTCTCAACCACATAGGTTTGGGTTGCAGAGTTTTTGGGGTTATAATTTAGGGTTGAGCGTTAGGATCACATGCCTTTACTGGCGATACTCCTTCTTCTTGAATGCAATGGTGGAACTGCGTCTTGTACACAAGCCCCTCGTTGGTGGGTATAGAGCGGAGAGTTTGAGAAGTAATTCCTGTGCTTGGACATCCTTTCACAGCCAGAGTTACTGCCGCACAGGCCGGTGGTGGTGTTGGCGGAGCACGAGAAGGAGGACATGGACGCACATGTGTTAGTCACCGGTTGCTAACCGTGACCATCTCTTTACTACCACAGGCCGGTGGTGGTGCTGGCGGAGCGCGAGAAAGGCACATGCATGGGTTAGCCAGAGGTCAGTGACCATGAATAATTGTTAGCAAGAGAGTGGTGCTGCTGCTGCACAGGCCGGTGGTGTTGCTGGCGGAGCGGAAGAAGGAGGACATGGACGCACATGCGTGGGTTAGTCACCAGTCACTAACCATGGCTAATCCTACACAGGCCGGTGGTGGTGCTGGCGGAGCGCACACACTTGGGGTTAGTCAAAGGTCACTAACATGACCATTCCCTTCCTAACATCATGCTTCTGCTGCACAGGCCGGTGGTCGTGTTGGCGGAGCGTGAGAAGGAGGAGATGGATGTGCAGCTGCGGCGAGCGCTGCGAGGCACCAGCATGGAGTGGCACACGCGGTCGGGCGCGCCGCACGCGCTGGCCGACCTCGAAAAGGTGGCCGCCGGCCAAGCGCGCACCATCATCCTCATGCAGCCCGACTCAGCGCAGGTACAGTGGCGTCCAGGGGTATTTGATGCCTATGAGGTAACCATAGCTTGCCATGTTCCACGCGATGATGTTGGGGCGATAAGGGAAGTGCAAATGTGGGGAAGGCCAAGCTTGCACCATCATTCCCATGCAGCCTTTCTCGGCACAGGTGCAGTGCCGTTATCTGGTATCCTCATCGGTGTCGGTCTTGTTGGAGGATTTGAGCACTCCCTTGGCATACAGCTTCGCTTGGCGCACTTATTGTTGATGTGCCACATACCCTTCCATGTCCAAGAAGATGGAGGTGGGTGACAAATCAATTATGGCTGCGCCGCCCGTTCATAAATATGCATGTACAGTAACTTCTTTTGGCAGTGAGATCTCCTAGGAAGGTGTCTAAACTACGAAGGAAGTCTGGCGACCAAGGTCCTTACATGGTGCAAATCTCTCCATGAGGTTTTATGCTGCAGATTATCAGCAAAGATAGTTTCCTGACAGTTCTGACGACGCAGGATGCGGGCAAGAAGCAGGTGGCGGCGATTCTAGGGGTGCAATCCGCGCGCGCTGCAACGCAGCCACGGCCGTTCCTGCGCCTCGCCCGCCAGCACCTGGCCGTGCAGGCGCGTTCCCTCTTTCCAGGTCCCCTACCATGCAGCAAGAAGCAATCCTCAGTCTTTCATTCCTACCCTCCCACCGAACCGGGATTTCTGTTTGAAGCCTACTTCCACCATTGAACTGTAAAAATCAGAGATTGTTACTGTGAGTGCACCCCAAACCCTGAATCTCAATCCCCAAAAATAATCTTCACCTGAATGAGAATACTTCAAGTGTTTGACAAATACCTACTTAGGGTTTACCTATATTTTAGGGTTTAGGCTTTAGGGTCAGGGTAAATATAGGGTTCCCAACCTTAAACCCTAAATAAATATGGGTACTTATTGGGGGGCGTTTGTGCAGGCGCCGGAGACGGGGACGGAGGCGGAGCTGTTTACGGCGGTGCAGGGCATCATGGAGGCGTCTGCTCAGAGCCTGAGGATGACTCGCCTCTCCGGCCGCCGCGACATGTCCACGCTCCTCGCACAGTCCGCCTTCTCGGTCAGTGCTTTGCGTGTGGCGTGCTTGATGTCATGCGGGTTTCCAAAAACACAGCAGGACACCAAAGCCAGGGATGACGAGGAGCGCAAACTTGGCGCAAGAATGCTCTGTTTCATGGTCTCGTGAAGTATCCGAGGTGCATGAAGAAGTTCATGCTCACCTGTGCCCACTCCTACCTGTGTACCTGTATGGGCATGTCAAAGAGGCGCCCAGTGTTGCAGTGATCTAGGAGGCCGCATGGTCAAAATGTTGCCGCGCGCCGCCATAACAGTCTTTATGGGTGAGCCTGAGACTTTCATGTTGTGCTGCTGTGCAGCCGGGAGTGGCGAGCGTGTACTGTTCGATAGTGCAGCAGACGCGAACTGGCGTGGAGTGCTATGTGCGCAGCTTCCCTGAACTCCACAGCATGACCTTCGCTGAGGTCCGCTCCTGTCCCACGAAACTTTCTGCTGCCACATTTTATAGCAACCCCTTTTACCCCCTGACCAGCCGTTCTGTGACATGCTATCTGGCAACTCATAAGCACCCTCAAAGCTGCACTGGATGCTTGCTTCAAAAGTGCGTTTGGCATGCCTGCAATCCGCTGTGACCATAGCTCAATCCGCGCCCCCAGAGTGATACGCACTCCATCCTGTCTACCTGCAGCTGCTAACCGCGGATGCCATTAGACTCCACAGCAAGAGGTTGAAAGTCTGGTGGTTGCGGACTGCATGTTGTATTTTAGTTTTACATTCTTTTTTAGGGTTCACCCTAAATGCTCTATATTATATTAATCAACCTAACTCTAAACCCTGATTAAACCCTAAAACCTCAAGCCCCAAACACTGAACCCCAGGACTCAAAGGCAGAGGTTGAAATTCCGGTAATTGTGGATCTCCAGGTGCGTCGACGCTTCGATGCAGCGGTGGTGATTGGGTTCATGCTGAAAGGTGGCGCGCTGCGCATCAATCCCCCCGAGGATCTGCCGCTCGATGAAGGCGCACGTGTCATTGCCCTGGCTCCTAATGGTGCGTCACCCTCGATCGGGTCATATGTAGTAATGTGTGTTGCGGGTCCTATGCTGACGCTACTTAAGCAGGCAGGGTACTCTGATGACGAAATGTTTGGTCAAAGAGTCAACTCACAACTCTATGGGGTTGAGACTCTCGCAGGTGCCTGATCTGTAAGAGGCATGCGATACTGCATGTTCCACTCCCACGTTGATGTCACATGAGCAGGGGCTCGGGTTCTCTTGTTCATATGAAAGTGCTTGGTCAAGGACTAAAAATACTCTATGATGTTGAGACTCTCGGATGTGCCTGACTCATGGGGATTGCACAGGTTACTTCCAGCCAGCCAAGCCGAGCGGCAAGGCGAACGGGAAGAAGAAGCGCAGCAAGGAGGACCGCTCACCGCTGAGTGCAGCATACAAGGCTGTGCTGGAGGCCCAGATTGTTGAAGGCACCGAGGTAGGCAAGGCTGGGCATGATCAGAAAGTGAAACCAAAAACAGCCAAGATTGATTCACTGCACGCGATTGAGGTCAATGAATGCACCAGTATCAGTCAACTGCCAATGCAAGGAAACATGCATGTGCAAGATAGACCGACATGGCATCTCGCTACAAGTCTGTTATGAGCAGCTTTACTGTTGTTGCTGTTGTGACATTGCTTTGACGGGCTGTGCAGGTACCTGAAGCTAGATCAGGCTCGATGCTGGACAGGGACGAAGACGATGCTGCATTTGATGCAAAGAAAGTGGTGGTTGCCTGGTTTGGCGATGACATCAGCGACCTCATCGCCAGCTTGGCGGCCTTTGCGCCACGTGGCAGCTCTGTCAGCGTTGTGTCCAAACAGCGGCCCAAGGTGAACCTCTGCTAGTCTCATGGTGTCCTTCAGTCTTGTGCAGGCCGAACGCAGATGCTCATTTTGAGCATGTGAGGAATTTGCATCTTCACAGATCTATGTCTTTACCTCGACTAGTAAGCTTCTGGCAGGCAACAGCCCCCTCCTCTCTGGATGCTCCTTTCCTCAATCAGCACTGTAACCCCTCGGATTCAAAGACCTTCTTTCTGCTTCATTGTGCACAGGGTTACCCGGAGGATATTGGGCTGTTTGCACGAGTGTGGCTGCCCTGTCAAGAACCTAATCAACCCCTCCTTTTGCTCACTTCCCCAACGAGGACTTCAAACCCCTCAGATCCAAGGGGTTAAAGTGGGTATTTACTTCATTGTGCACAGGGGTTCCCGGAGGACAGCGGGCTGTTTGCATGGGTGCGGCTGCGCTGGGTGGAGGGCGATCCCTCCTCCCTGGATGCCCTGCGCTCGGCCCAGTTGGGCGCTGCGGATTCCATTGTCATCGGCGACTCCGGAGACGGGCCGGCCAAGGAGGCCGACGCGCTCACCCTCACCACCATTGCCCTCGCACAGGTGCCCCTTTTTAAAGGGTTTTTACATTAAATTACTTAATGTAGGGTTTAGTTTTAGGGTTTTCTTAAACCCTACACCCTTAAAAGATGAACTCTTCAAGTTCTCTCTGCATTCCACGAGTTCTGACGTGTGTGGTGACGCCTTTCTTGTGAGCATAGCCTTTCTAACACACCTGCTTGCACAGCTGCGAGACATGATGTCTTACTACAAGAGCATGTACTGCAAAGGGGCCAAGCCAGTCTGACGCACCACAGCCAATAGAAAACCAAGCATCATCAGCTGCATGGTTTCAGATGCTGAACCGTGAAGGTGGAAGACATCCACTCACCAAACCACCCTGAGGGCATGCGGCATGGGTGAGATCCAAAGTGGGACTGGCAATAGTTGGCAGCAGCACTGTGTGCTCCCGTGAGATACCTGCAATGCAGCCCATGGTGATATCCCACCATGTTTGCCTCCCTCACTTGCTGCTGCTTGTTCCGGGCAGGAGGTACTGCTGAAGGAGGGGCGCGATGGCGGCCGCCCTGCGCACTGCGTGGGAATGGTTCGAGCGCCCGAGACGGTGGAGGTGGCCAACTTTCTGATCGACCGCATGGGCCGCGGCACGCTCACCGCCGAACTGCTCCAGCCCGATGAGCTCGTCGCTGGCATCATCGCGCAGGTGACACGGCCGGTCTTTGCAGGCGTTCCCTTTTGCTGCTCACTGCCTTGCTGTCTATCGGATTTGTTCCCTGAGCGACCAACAGCAGTGGAACACCATTCACACATGCTTCGCCCGGTGGGTCACCAAGAACTTTTGCAGCCCAAAGAGCTTGTCGCTGGGATCATCGCACAGGTCAGTCAATGACACCTTTTGCAGCCACCTAGGGCTGATCAGATGTCTTGAGTTCTGATCGTCAGAGTAGCACCCAGCATCACATCCAAACATCCACAGAGAAACTGGGGACATTCACAAGATCATCCTGCAAAGTGAACAGCAGGTGGAATTGCCTGTCCCTTTCACGCATGCTTCGCCCGGTGGGTCACCTGTGAGCTCCTGCAGCGTTGGAGTTGGGTACAGGTTTGGAATTGTTAAGGCATGTGTTGCATGCGCATACAGGTTGCGGCTGAGCCGGAGATGGCGGCGCTGCTCTCCGGCTTCATCTACTCCAGTGAAGGTACATCGCCGCTCCAAACACACCCCTTTCTCTGACACCTGATGGGGAAGAACATGAGTTGTTGCAGTGTGCCTCGCTGGCCTCTTGGCGGTCGAGCCGCACTATTGGTGTTTATGTTTTAATCTAAATTGTTTGATGGTTTAGGGTTTATATCTAGGGTCAATTCTAACCCTAAATAAAAAGGGGGAAAATAAAAGTGCTTGAGGATGCTCATGCAGGGCAGGAAATCTTCCTGAGGCGGCCGATCCACTATGCGCTACCGGACGAGGATTCGGTCACATTTGCACAGGTCAGCGTACAGGAAACCTCATCCCACACCCTGTCTGTGTCATGAGTGATTTTGGTCATGATCATAATGAGCTTGTCGCCAGGGCCATGCTCAGAAGTTCAGGCAGAGGCGATGCTCTTATGCCTTGCGCTCATGAAGCAGTCTGAGGGTCTCACCACGGAACCCGCAAATGCGCTGTGATGCAATCCAAGGGGTCACCATACAACAGCAGACGGCTTCAACATTGCAATGCAAGGAGGACTTGAAACTGTCAGGTCGTCGTACTGATCTGACCTGGAACTCAGCTTGCTTCGTTTGTCTGACATGCATGGCTTGCAGGTGTCGGAGCTGCTCAGAAAGGAGGATGAACTCGCGATTGGCTTCATCACCAAGGTAGGCTTGCGCATGAATGCAAGACAGAGTAAAACCTTGCATCACAGTCGCACCAAACTCTGTACAAGGACTTGCCTTCATTTGGGGTCATCATAACTTCACATGCTGCAGCTTCTCGGAGCTTGACGCTGGCAATCCCATGCGCCAAGCTCGGACTCTCGGAGATGCTGTGACATGTGGTGTTTGAGAGCAGCCACCCAGTTAAAAATGATTAATTTCAAGCAGGCAACCTGATCCAAACTGCCTACTGGCAGGTTTCCCTGGGGAGGACTACTGGCTTTTCTTGAAAGATTATGTTTGGTTTGGTGTTTTGCCAGGATGGGCACATGAAGCTGGCGCCTCGAGCAGCGGAGAAACATAAATTTGACCCGAACGACCGGCTTGTTGTGATATCGGGGTCCAAGTTTAAGAGCAGCTAACGCTGCTCATGCGAACCTATCTAAATATGATTTTTTCTCTTTTTTCACTGCCCTGATCTTCTGTGTCCATGCATTTCTGCAACAGACACAATTCTTTGCTCATTGATTCTTTTGCTGTTGCAGTCTGTGCTCATTGCACCAATATGATGCATGAAAGCATGCAAGTGTAACAATCAAGATGCACACTCTGCAACTCGGTCAAAGCGCGACTCTCATACCTCGTGCATGTCCCAGCAGACCTTTCAATCCTAATGATCCCTCACGATTATTCAAACAGGCTGGCAAATCATGCATTATTGAAACCCTAACATGCTGACAGAATAGAGTCTATGTGTACATGCGAGTGGTGCCAAAGGTGGCTTTCAGCTGCTCACAGTGCGGCATAGGGAAGGCCTTTGCACGCTCGACCTGCCCCCATCGATACAGCCGCTGCTGATTCACGCGCTCAGCATAGCACTGCTGCTCCAGCCGCTCTCGGAACAGCGCCTCCACCTCATTCTCCACCCTTTGCCTGCAATTCAACAACCCCTGACCGGCTCAGTCACGTCACTCACGAGAACTCACGAGATCTCCAAGATGTGAGAATCCAAAAGCGCCTCCACCTCATTCTCCACCCTTTGCCTGCATTTCACCAACCCCTGACCTGGTCAGTCACGCCACTCGCAAAGGACAATGACTGGACTCATGGAATTCCTGGCAGCTAAGAACTTGTGCTGCTATGTGGGCTCCTACTATGTGCAACGGGGCATGACTCACTGACTGCTGCACTTCTAAGACGATCTCAGCCAATCATGATGACAGCCCTACAAGCAGTAATCCAGTGGTATCAGGGCATGAAGTTTTGAGGTCCTGAGATTGATTACTCTATTACTGGGTTCATTTCAGCACCCCTTTGCTTTCGAGCTCGATGGCCCTTTGAACAATGAATTTTCATGGCGTACCTGTCCCTGCCTCCCTTGGGGTGCGACCTCTGGAAAGCCGCCACGTCTTTCACAAAGAATGGGATGCCCAGCCGCACCGTCTCCACCTGATTCCTGTACTCCGCAACCTTGTCCAGACTATACACCTGCACAGACACACGCCACCTCTGAGCCAAGGTCCACCGGAAGTATTGAGGTCTCAACACAGCCCCGGGCATACAAAGCTTCCTTTCTGCTGGCACTTGTCTAGTGCTCCCAGAAGACACACTATTGACATTTTCTAGATCTCTGAACAGGGTGGCTGGTGTGATGGGAGCGTGCTTGCATCATCTGGTCATGTTCATGGGGGTAGCAGAGGAGGCGGGGGTGAAACAACGGCTCACCGGAGGCCGGGCATCTGGAGGAAGGTGAACAGCAGCAGGAGAAGCACTGGCAGGAAGTGATCTAGTCGTGTCCATGCTGTCAGCAGAGTAAGGGAAGGGGTTAAACAAAGGCGCTCACCGGCTGGCCGGGCATCTGCAGGAAGGTGAAGAGCAGCAGGAGAAGCACGGGCAGGAAGTGCAGCAGCTGCGTGAGCGGGTTGACCGGCTGCGGGGGGCCCTGTTGCTGCCGAGCACGCTGCCATGCGCCCGGGGGGACCCCGCCAAAATGCGTCCGGAACACCGGACCCCTGTGTGCAAATTTAAAAAATATGAGGACACAACACTCTAGGATACAGCCCAACAGAAAGCTTCACTGCTACTTAGCTTGAAGGAGGCGCTACGGCCTCCCGATTTATGGGCAGAACACATCCCAGATAAGAACATGGGCATCCTGCTCTTGACTGCATGGCATGCCAGCTAACATCACGTGTTGAAGTACTGGGCTTGGCACTTCAGGCAAACATTGCCCAATGTAGAGATACATAATCCTGACTTTGGTCTCAGCGTCATGCACAATGCCCCTAATTGGGACTAGTCTAGTGTCCAACCCAGATTTTGACTATATTTTTTTTAGGGTTTAGGGCTTAGGCTTTTTTCAACACAGATCAAGTGAAGGGGGATGTGCAGATCACACCGTGCCCCGCCAAAGCCGCCATTGAAGAACATGTTGAAGAGCTCCTCTGCGTCAAATTCCTGGTTGGCGAAGGGGTGGCCCGGGCCGGCGCCATTCGCGCGGCCGGACAATCCCGGCGTCTCCTCGCCATAGCGGTCATACGCGGCCCGCTTGTTGCCGTCGCTCAGGCATGAGAACGCGCGCGAGACAGCTGCAAGAACAGGCACATGCACGCACATGTCATGCATGCGGATGGGAAGCATATGGTCCCAGGGTGCCAGCCCTGATGAAGTAAGCACCTCTGCCATGCCAAAACGCTGTGATTAATGCTGTAAGGACAGCCACATGCATGCACGCCTCATGCTAATTGGGAGCATGCGGTCCCACGGTGCCAGCCCTAATGAAACCGAGCACTTCTGTCGAATGACTGGCATGTGATTTTGACATGCCAGTCAACACCACAAAATCTCAATCAGGATGAGTGCCCTGGCCATGCCATAGTAAGACAAGTCACAGCAAGGTGAAATCCAATACTCCAGGAAGGTATGCGTGTTCACAGAGACCATCCCACCTTTGAAGGCCTCATCTGCTCCCGGCACTGAGCACTTGTCTGGATGGAGCTTCAGCGCCAGTTTCCGATCTGCGCTCACCAGAAATATCTTACAAGATGCAGTGCACTAGGCACACAGTCTGGCGTAGTGCATTGCAGTGAGGGACACCAGTCGGCCATAAGAACTCGAAAAGGAAATGACAAGGCGACAAGTTACATTCGTGGTATATGCTTGCTACTATTCTTTGGGGGGCATGCCAGATCTGTTCAGACTGCCAAGACTCACATGCTCGTTTGATTTCCTCATCGCTAGCTGACCGCTCCAGGCCAAGGATCTGGTAATAGCATTTTGTCCTTCTAATTTTCAACACCTAGCAGGCAGAGTGCGAACATCAGCCACCATGGCGACATAAATGATAAGAGGTCGACTATTGGATGATTCTGATTGCACTAACACAATAACATCTGCATATCCATCGGAGGTCAACCCAGACACGTCCAAGGACAGGTAGTTTGTGTATGGTGAACACAGGAGAATACCCCTCAAAGACAGCATTGCAATGGTGATCAGTACTCTCCTATGCAATAAATCGTCACAAACAATACCAATTTGTCGTGACGCCATGTTCAGTCGATCGCACGTGGACAAGAGGACCTAGTAGCAATCTTGTGGGCAACTATTATGGTCATTAACTGCCCGACAATGTGTACAGTATCGCCGAACGCCAGATCTAAGCATCTTACCAGGTCTCTCTTCTCTCGTAATAATGGATCTGCTCGCCCTGATGGACCGCTGCTTTCAGTTGCTGGAGCTACCATTCCACGAAGAGCTTGACAAAGTCTTCGGTCACTTCACCTGATCTGCAATGTCAGTGCTGCGTTATCTCGTACATGGCCTAAAATTCTCTTCGTCGTTATTTCAGGGCATGTGAACAAATGCCAAAGAAGTTTTACCAAAACCTCCACAAGTTGAGGGGCGCTGCGAATGGGCTGCATAGTTTCACGACCCTTCCGACACGAATTGTTTCGAGGCAGCAAAATGAGAAGTTGTGAACATCTGCATCCTGTTGAGGTTAAGAAAGCATGGTTCAACGACAGTACAACAGTTAACTGCAGCAATGCAGAACATCGATAAGGTAGGCGTGCCCGACGAGAGAGATCTTTTAGGCGATCGCCCTTGTTCGTCCGAAGACACCTGCTGGATATGCTTGGAAGACGCTAACGCATCGTCCTTTCCACTTCTGAAGCCGTGCAGCTGTCCAAGACATGCTCACCAGTCCTGCCTGGCGCGCTGGCAGTTGCAGTCCGCAGGCAAAAGGTGAGGTCTATCGGATTCCGCTCCACCTCGGAAGAGCTCCGCTGCGCCTGCATTTATACAATTTAAGCTGTGTACAAGCTTTGGCGTATCTGTCAGTCTTCAAAGTTGTTCTAAGGGACTCCTGCTTGTCTAGTGCTCGTGATCACTGTGCATCCTCCACAACGCAGCTCACTCTGTATTCGTACCTGCAGCGAGGAACAAGTTTGCAGGTTCTGCGGGGATTCTCTTCCCGACTGGCGCAAGGCGTATGCTTCCATGCCAATGGCGGATCCAGTCATGACCATAAGCCACAACGGCGGCCTTCATCTCCTCACAGGTAACTGCTGTACTGAACTGGCTCCTGGCTCATGCTGTCCATGCAACCACTTAAACTTCTGCTTGCAATCGTAGATTCCTTTCCCCATGGCATTTCCCTGCTCTACACTCTCATGGTAAGAGTCTTGCAGTGCGTCATGGAGAGGAGGGTCGCGCTAAGTTCAGAGAGGAGGTCCGCAAGGTCTTTGGGCTCCAAGATGATGAGGATATCTTGCTAACCTTTGGCTGCAAGGTCCCAGGCACAGGTATACTCTTCTGCACTGCTGTAGGCATGCTCGGATACATATGCCTCCAGGAAATTGCAGGAGAAATATGTGCATGTAACAAAATGTACGCTTACCACTTCAGAACACATGGGCAGGAGAAGAGATCAATCTGGAGGGATGGGAATCATTCGATGCGGCTGTGCACTGTGCGGCCATTTGCGCAGGTCAACGCATGGCAAGAGCACTGAACCACCATGCTACAGGGCCCGATGACATAGTCACGGCAGGCCAACAGGGGGTTGAAGTCCAGCATGACGGCTCCTCGCAGCTGCACAATGGCTGGACGCCATCTGTCAGGGAGCGGCTGATGACCACCATGTGAGTGCAGCTAACCTTTATGCCTTTAGTATGACCACAGCTTCCTTTAAGACAGCGCATTGGGCATACAGCAGAGTCAGTGACCTGCACTCGAGGATTGCCTCATTTACTAGCACAGAGAGAAAGACCCAACACCGTCTTTACGCTGACTGGTACTCCTGTGATTACCTTCGCATGTGCATCTTGAGCATCTGAAGAAGACATCACAATTCTAGGATGACGAGACATTATTGCAACGTCTTGCGAGTAGCAGGAGAGAAGCGATTGCTGGCCTATCATTTGCAGGAGGCAATGGAAACGGACATGGAAGTCATTCCATTCGTTCGGGACAGTGGCTCCCAGTCAAGATGGCCAGGAAGTGCATCTGGAGATCCGCCATGGCAGCTCAAGAGGCGGGCGGCAATTTGTTGCCAGTAGGGACATCGATGAGCTGTACAGCTTAATGTGATGCAAGAAAGCAATTGCCTCAATAAATTCGCTTTCACCAAAGTTACTGCCATAGCCTGGCTGAAAAAGCCATAGGCAACTGAACTGACGATCAGAGTCAGACATCTGATCAGCCCTTGGTGGCTGGAAAAAGTGTTTTTGACTGACTAATTGACTGACTGCAGTGGAAGATGTCATCGGATCTCACGACGATGACAATAGTTGGCCCCGGCCTGGCAGAAGTATGCACAGGATGCTGAAAAGGCGTTGCTGCCAGCATTTTAGTAAACGATGGAACACTCAGTGCGAGTGCGAGAATTAAGAGCCTCTTCTGAGAAAGGGCTGCCTTGCGATTAAGATGACTGTGAAATTGCAGAAGTGCAACCCCCCGACACATTGCAACTCAAACGGGACTGTGACGAGAACTGACAGTTAATATGCAAGTTCTACAAGAGCATGGTCCAAGGTTTCCGGGAAGGCAACAAACCTTGGACGGAAGCTGCATTGAAGCTACGTGCGCACCGCTCTGCGGGACCAAAAGGAAATTTGATATGCTGATAAAGTCGTCCTGTCCGCTGAAATTTCTCAAAGCAAAAGTAGAAATGGGGCAGAAGTCCTTGCATGATCTTCAATCAGATGCTATAAACAAGTACGGCTTGTAGTAGACGACTCCTTCGTACATGAGGCACCCACAAGTTTTTCTGGTGCTGCTGCTGATTGCAGCCTGCATTCACGTCTCCGCATGGAGAGATTCGAACGGGTCAGGCGGCTCAACAGATAATACAAACCATGGCTTTCGACTGGCAGATGAAGAGGTTGCGCGCATCGCATCCGCACTTGGAGAGAGGTGAATCAACTACAGTGTCTTTGTTGTCTTCTTGGTTGGAAACCACCCCCGAGGGTGCAGTTGTTGCCTGAAGATGTATATGCAGACCCCTGAGGCAATTCAGGCAGCAGTGCACACAGCACGACCTTGTGCTGATCGCTCGAGTTTCGGCTACCAAGTTGTATTTATGGAGCGCACGAACTGTGCTGTGGTGCTTCGAGGATAGATTAGGGCATCGTGTATGGCGTGCCAGGGCCAATCAGACGGACATCTTGCACGCCCAACCCAACAGCGCTGACCATACCTTGACCCTTCATGCACGCATGCAGGTCGCATTCTGGGAAGCTAAGCAGGGGCTTTGGCTTGTTCGATTTCTTGTTGGGCATAGTAGTAGCATGTGGAGGGGCAGCTTTCTTGGAGTACCGCTACAACTTCCGCATTCTCAACAGGAAACAGAAGACACAGGCCATCCAGGTGACACTCAGCAGGAATTGCAAGGCACTTTGAAGCGCTTGTTCATGTCTCCGCTTCCTACTGCTTAATGAGTTGATGTTGTCTCCAAGCACAGATCTAGTGACTGCCATCACTTGTAGTCTTGTGGGAAAGAAAGCAAATGGTGGTGTAGAGAAGATGCATCTCTTAAGGCCCTGCTTTGTCTGGTCCATGCAGGCTCTCAAGGACATGGATGTTCACACGCTGAGGCAGGTCTTGGGCAATGCAAACCTCCCCTCCTGGATAAACTTTCCGGGTGAGCCATGCTCAATGCCATGATCTGCTTCATACACCTTGGTTTCATAGCATGCATGCTTGCCACAGTGTTGCTGCAAAGTTTAAAGGGCGTTCAACATGGTGCTGGTGTGCTTGCAGATTTTGAGCGTGTCAATTGGGTGAACATGGGTGCGCATCAGCTGTCCACATCAGGAAGATTAAGCCTGCTTTTGTGATTTACGAGTGCCAGCAATTACCACAGTCATGTATTGCCATGTTCTTACCTTCCTGTGACAGATGTCAGAAGATTCTCAGAGCGAGATGATGCTGATGTATTTTGTATTGCAACCTGCAGTGTTCACTCAACTCTGGCCAAACCTGGGAGCCTACTTCACAAAGCAAGCACATCCTCAGTTGGATCCCCTGCTGACACAAAACAAACCAAGCTGGATAAAGGACATCAAGCTGATTAAGTAAGGCGGCTGCTTCTGGCCCTTTTTGTGTATAGCGCACTGTTCATGACCTTTTCGGAGACAAGTTGCCTACTGGTATGGCACTGCCATGATCTGCTGCAGCAGTAAGAAAAACCTATAGTGCTGCAGTGGTCAAATGCTGAACACGGAGGTGTGCACTGCAGGTTTGATCTTGGAGAGAAGGCCCCACACGTGAGCGCCGATTTTATTGCCAGTTCATCTCTCACCCTGCATTCTTCATAAGTTGCAATGCGTTTCGCTGCCCCAGGAATTGCAAAAAGATGCCCGTCAGATCTTCTTGGTGACAATAACATGTGATCTTTCCCTTGAGCAGATCAGTGGAGTTAAGGTCTACCGAGTAGACAACCAGACAACTGATGAAGTCATCATGGAGTGCGACTTCATGTGGGCTGGCCAGCAGGTGTATTTATATCAGACCTTGGCATCGTGATTTTTTCTTTGCTTTCTCTTGTTCTGCCAGACGTACAGCCCTGTCCAGCCAAACCTCGATGCAAGATAAACAAGCGACCGAGAGAAGGACGCAATAATAGGAGGACACAACACTGTGGGCCTGGCTGAATATGGATGTCCCCACGCTTTTGTGCAGGATGTCCAGATCCTGGTTGAGCCGGTCCCTCGCATTGTGTCCAAAGCTCTGATAGGCATTGGCACAGTGATCTCAAAGCTCATCCGACTGAAGGTGCGCCTGGCTCACTTCTCACAAAACCCAGTGTAGCAGTCGCCCCAATGCTTGCATATATCCTTGCAATATACAGTATATCAATGCAATCTAATTATGTCAGTGATTGGCCTTATATATGCGCGTGCATGGGGCCTGATGAGCTTTTCATGCAGCGCGGGAGTTGGCTCACCCTTGATAACATCATGTCTGTGCCTAACAGGTGAGTGTGATGCGTCTGATCATCAACGGGAGAGTGCGCATCACTCTCACGCCACTCCTCAACGACATGCCTATCATCGGCGCCATCCAGGTCCTCATCTGAACCATCATCACTATTTGCAAGGGCGTGAAGTCGTTCCAATCTCATCCTCCTGTGGCTTGAGCTTGCCCTGTCTTGTGTTCCGTTCAAATTTTCTCTCAGAAGTACAATTCTCACTGTCTTCTTGTAGCCGTAAGTGCTGAAGGGGCTGCAATGCATGGCTGCAGGTGTCCCTGGTCGAGATGCCTGATTTCAGGTGAGCAGCACAGACCTTGTCCGCTGATTCAGTGCTTTCCAGGTCATGCATTGTCCTGCCCATGTGCGCAAGTGTTGGCTCTTGTGGGACTGCGGGGGAAAGTGGCCATCTGATGCTTTGCATGTCTTGTTGCCACACAGCTTTGATCTGGAGGTGCTGGGCGGTGACATCACCCTGCTGCCCGGCCTGGAAGCCTGGCTCAACAGCTTTGTTCGCCAGAGTGTTCTCAGGTGCATGCACTGCACTGTTGCTTTTTTGGAGGGCACCGTTTCCTGTCCTGTTCAGAACCCCCCGGTCATGCACATTTGCCTAGCCAAGGCAGGGGCAGCCATGGCTGCCTAATGTTCTTTAATTAAGGATAAGCTTGAGATCCTTGAAGCTTCATGCTTTGGCTTTACCTTGCCTGCAAAAGTGGGAGGCAGCTGCTTGACTTTATGCTTCCATAATCCCAGAATGAATCTGCAAAGAATTTGCAAGCGGCAACATGTGTGCCCAAGGAGGGGCATAATCAATTGGGTAAGTAATGACTGAGCGCCTGAGAGATGCGCACAGGCCATACGTGCTGCCAGACCAGTACACGGTGCAACTCACAGACTCGGCACTGGGCATCCAAACGCCCAAGGGGATCCTCTTTGTGAAGCTGCTGGAAGCTGAGCACGTGCCAAAAATGGACGTGCTGTCCAAGTCAGACCCCTATGTCAAGTGCGTTTCCTGATCAGGCCCCTCCTAATCCTCCCCCATGCATGCATGCAGGCCGTACACGCTGCCCGGTAGATACACCTATGAGATTGTGCCTAACGGCGGGGTGCAAAAACCGAAGGCCATGCTGTCCATCACCTTGATCGAGGCTGTGCATGTGCCCCGCGTTGACTGGCTGTCCAAGACCGACCCCTTCATAAAGTGAGGGCTGCTTTATACCTTGTGGTTTCTGCTGTTGCTTCTGCATCTGTGGGATCACCTCAGACAGTATCTACGATCTACACTTGGTGTTGCTGTGTCTGTACCTGTCTGGCCGTCACCCAGAGGATCTTCCATGATTTTTTTTCTTTGCGTTCCATGCTCATTCATTGGTACTGAATCTCTGCCAAGTCAGCCGGTTGTCCGCACGAGCGCCCACCAATGCGAGCGATGTGTGTGCTGCAGCGCGTGTATATTTAGGGTTTAGGGCTAAAACCCTGAACCCTTAAAAAATCAAACATAAAAATATAGGTTGAGCTGTACCGGATGTTGCAGGCTGGGAGTGCGCTCATCGCGGATGTCTCGCAGCCAGGTGATTGACAACGACCTCAACCCCAAGTGGAATGAGGACTTCAAGCTGCTGGTGCACGAGCCTGAACACCAGGCAAGTACTCCTCTTGTTTAGGAATCCACAATTGTCTATCTGTGCCCCAGGACTTGCCTCACTTCTGCGTATCTCCAATGGCTCTGTTCTTTTGAGCAGTATTGCCGATGTCAACCTGTTGGACAGTATAGATGGCAAGTATCACATGGAGGACAATTGCTGAGTACCATGACATGTGCATGTACTGCCATGCTCAGGGATCATCGCTTTCAAGGGTCATCTTGCAACTTGCGTCAAGTAATGCGGTGTAGAAAAGCCGCACGGACTTGCAATAGTTCAAGGAGGATGCGTGTACATAGTCCCTCCTAGTGTGCTGTCTGATTTTGTTGTGTGGTTCTGCCTGTCAGGCACTGCGTTTGGAGCTGTATGACTACGATGCGATGGACAATGACGATCTGATTGGGGAGGCCAAGATTGATGTCAAAGAGCTGGAAAACCAGGAAGAACGGGACTTGTGGCTCGAGATCAAAGACATTGTGCCAGAGAAAGGCTCGCACAAGGTGAGAGGCGACATTGTTGTTGTCTACTTCCGCCCTTCGGCAAATTTGCATGCCTGCCATGCATTGGCTTTCTCTCCATCCCATTGCTAATGCCTATATTTTGGAGGTTCGTTGGGTGTCTCAAAGGAGCAGAATGGCCTCACCAAATTAACAAGCAACAGGTTCATGAAGGTAATTAATATATTCAGGTAGGTCGTGTGAGGGGCCACCTCACACGCCCAGGTGCCTCTCTAGGATTGGTGCACTCGTGTCTGCAATTGTGCCTTTGTGCTGAAGAGTATCCCACCCCAGTCTTCTCCTTTTACAAATATATGAGATACGGTACCTGAGCGGGTGAATGCATGGTAGGGTCTGGGAGGGAAGCTGCGGGCGGTGAGGGATGTGTCAAAAGATGCAGTGGACAAGACACGGAGGCGTCTGGGCCGAGAGAAGAGCGGCAAGACATGCCGGGTACATCTCAAGGTAAGCTACCGCGCAGTGTTTTCCCTACACATTCGTGCTGCCCTTCTAGAAGTTGAACATGCAGTCGGCGGGCGGCCCATGCAACACCTTGTAAGATGCCGGCACTTCATTCTGGCGTGACGGTCTCATGCAGTGTTTCAGCAATGTGCACATATAATGTCTCCCCACCCCCGATTGAGGCGGAAGGTGCTGGCGTCCCCATAGGCCTGTCATTTATTGGAACGTCCACCAAGTGTTTCTGTATGCTGTCTGCTTTGCTATGCTCAATCAGGAGGTAGTTTCTGCTGTGACAGGTGACATACTATGAGTTCAAGAAGGAGGAGGTCGATGCGGCGATGCAAGGGCGTGAGGAAGGCCGCAACAGTCCACAGCGCGTTCCCTCCCGCGTGGAGAACAAGGACGCCTTCAACATCCTCATGGTAGCGCACCCTTGACACTCCTCTGCGGCCCAGTGGACAAGCCGGTTCTGGCAGTCTTTTTGGCGCCAGGACAGCACTTCAACACTGTTGCTGTGTTCTGTTATGATTCGATTAAGTCTTCTCGAGTGATCAGCTCCCCACTTCCTGAGTCGGCTTGAAAGGTTGCTCCTGAGAGTTTGGGGCAAGAACCTACTGATCAACTGGGCGACTCCACAGCACTGGCGCTTCTACAGCACAGGATTTTTGACAGTGCTGACCACACCTAATCCTCACCTCATGTTCATCCCTGAGCGCGATTGAATGCCTCTCTTCTCTCGCATCACCTCGAATGAGATGCATCTTGTGCATGGTGCAGAGTCCTCGTATCCTATGCAAATCCAGGCTTACCTCCTCTGTGCTGATCTGACAGGAAACAAAAGATCTCATGCATCGTCATTCTGAGGGTGCTGACCAGATTCTGCATGTCGTGCAGGGCGGTGTATGCTGATCTGATAGAAACAAATTGTCCCATGCAGAGCCACTCCTAGGGTGCCAACCAGATGTGCATGTTGTGCAGAACGAGCGGCTGCATGATGATCTGACAGGAAAGAAAAGGTCCCAAGCGGAGCCGCTCCTAGGGCACCAACCAGATTGTGCATGTTCTACAGGGCGGAGTGCTGTATGTGCGCGGCCGCAAGGCTCACAACCTGGTGCACAAGCCGTGGTACAAGGGCGGCATCCTCAAGTCCACTGCCACGCTCAAGGTCACCGTGGCTGGCCACTCCAAGAAGACCATCAGTGCCCAGGGCTCCGAGCCGCTCTTCGATGACACCCTCGAGTTCATCCTTGGTGCTCAGCAATTCTCACCTTTCCAGATCCTGCACCTGGTTGGAATGTATTTCATCATTATGTGCTTGTGCACATGTGGGTGTTGCAAGACATATCCTCCCAAAGCCTCGTTTCAGCTTGTGCATTCCTTCTTGAGCAGCTTCCATCAAGCTTCCTATTGGCAAATTCTTGCTTAACTTGCTCTTGGGTAGACTGGCTCAGAGCTGCTACATAAAGACAACCGGGGCTGCTGTGGCTTGCCCTAGTTGTTCAGGAGTCCTGTCCTTCTGATAGCAGGTGCATCCAGCAAAAGTGAAGTATCTGGCATGTCCTGATGTCACATTTGAATCGGTCGTGATGAAGCAGGGCTCTGATGGCATGCCTAGCGACCGAACACACGAGAGAGCAACTTGAATAGATGGAATACTGTTGTCTTTGCAGGCGCGGATGAGATAGAGGAGGCCGAGCGGAAGCAAATTGAGGTGGAGGTATGGGACTACAAGCTGGTCAACCACTTCAGGGGAGTTGCACAGGTGTCCCTCAAGGATGTGCTCGACAACAACCGCATCCGAGACACATTCAGGTAATGCCAGCTTTCTGTACCCTGGCCATACAAGCGCCATTTGGACTCATCATCGGACTCTTTCTGGGAAATTTTCTGTTGCCATGCTGCTCCCACATGCCAGCACCCCGGCAGAAAACACTTTGCTCTATACCCCTTAATTAGGGACTTTTTGTACAAAACTAAAATCCACCATTGCATTCAGGAAGAAAATAATTATTGTGAAGGCCCCTGAACCCTAACCCCTAACCCCTAAACTGCACTACCCTAACTGAAGTGTTTGAGAAATAATCTCTTGGCAGCATCCCATCATGACTAACATCTTCTCGGCAGGAAGCTGTGTGGCAGAAGAGTGCCCTTGAAAGCCGCGCGATGGCTGCTGCAGTGCATGTGGCACAGCTTGGTTGTTCCTGGTAGACGGCTTAGAAGTGCATCATGTGAACCGGTTAATCAGAAGCGCTCGATCCCATCAACTGCCGGCTTGTGGAGAGTTCCTGAACCTGCATGCATATTTGCGGCAGTTTGAGCGGAGGATGAGGGCCTTTTGTAAGCACTTGAGAAAAAAGACATGTTGATGCCGTGACTCACTGCTGGAATGCATGCAGGCTAAAGGGAGTGGACCATGGAGAACTGGAGTTGGAGATGCAGTGGTTCCGGGTGCTGGACATGCAGCCCTCACAATGACTGCATCACAAAATCTCAGCCTTACATTTCTCAGTCTCTGGTGGTGGCATAGAAACAATTAGTTGTGTCTGAGTATCAAGCTAGCCAAGCGTATTCAGCAGCGTCGAACGTGTAAATGTTTTTCGGGTCTTCCAGATGTTTGAAGGTTCCGGGAAGGATGCAGGTGTGGCCATAGGAAATTCTTATGAATTTGTTGGAGAGTTGTTGCATCGTGCCTGTATGCAAATGTGCGCAGCCGTCAATCGACGTGTGTGACTGGCCTTCTGCATTATAACTCGCCGATCGCAAGGTTGTGTGCTGACTGATGTTAAGGTAGGCAGGCAGGACCTCGCTAGTCCGAGAATCCACAATGTGTGACCGGCCAGCTGCGTTTCAACTGCCAAGTCACAATTTACCTGCCGAATTGTCTCCCGGCAGCTGGCAAAACTTCAGTAAGTTTTAGAAAGTCAGCACATGCTAAATTTTGCTTGGGCTGCTTTACTGTGCAGCAACCCCTTGCAATCTTGGCATGGAAAGGGGTAATTGTGAATTCCTCCTGTTTGGAGTCAGATGTCAAACAAATGCAAGTTACCTCTGATGGAAGGATCATGTAACAATAGTTGCATCAAGTTCAACAAGCAGTTGATGACCACCACATAAATTTGCATGGTGTATACACCTTGCAACACGCTTCTACAGTCATCATACTCTCCTTGTTATGAGGAACATAATCATGGCCTTGATGATAAGCCGAACCCCACACTACTTGGGCATGTCTTGAAACACCTCAACTGGCTGCACAAGTGTGAATCTTCTCAGGGCATGCTGATCACCACAGCTGCTGACTAACACAAGACCCCCCCCTTGTAGAAGCAATCTTTGCGAAACGATAGCAGTGCATATCATGTTGATTGCAATAGTACAACCGTGTGCTCTTCTAGTGAACCACATCCTAAATGATCAGCTGCACAGCTCTGCGCCTGCGTATCATGACTACAGGAATCCGTTGTGCACAGCCCCTGCTAACTCTAGCGCAAAACCCGATTGCCTACACACAGAGCTCAACCACACCCATTTCTGACAACTAGCACTGGCTCTTCCTAATGAACAGTGGCTTCGGTCCCCCCGTTTTGATGCCCAGAGTCCAATCATTGCATCCCCTAGCAGTACTCCTATCCAGGGCAACATACCTTGGATGTGGCTCTGAATATAACGGGGACAAAAACCTGTTGGTACTTCACATGTGAATCTTGGCCTCTACATTTATGCATGCGCCTGAAAACCAATTCAATAGCATTGCCCCTATGCAGTACAGAGTATGCAATACCCCTATGTGCAATCCCCTGAGGGTTGGAAGGCACCATAGCAAATGCCTGATGAGAACGGCAAGCATTCGATGCCGGAGCCTTATTGCTTCCAGAATAGCAGCGGCAGCGGCCAATTCCTGCCATTCGACTCCACCTCTTCTTGCTGCTCCTCTGCACTCCCCCCCTTTCCATTCCTATTCCCATTCCCATTGAACAGTGGCAGCCAGCTTTTGACCAAGTGCGGCGTCCTCTGTTTTTGCTCCCCCTGCTTGCCGCCTCCGGACTTTTCGGCGCTCTCCTGGAAAGAAGAGATCTCGGCAGGATCTACTGAAGGCAGCTCTATTTTGGTCAGTGCTGCTGGCAAGTCCACTACACCAGGGGCTGTAGCTGTTGCTGAGGCATTCGCTGCCTGCTCTGCCACCTCAGCTTCCCTCTGTAGCTGCTCTGCCACCTCAGCAAGAGCCTCCGCCTGTGCATCCTTGGACTTCAGCAAGGGCACCTGTGGGCGAACAACCAATTCACCAATAAGTTGAAGAGCACACTGCTTGTGCGGATTCCATCTTATCGTCCCACCCTTTTGATCAGAGTAGGCAAGTCCAGTCCGGCAGGATAGCAATATGAGAACTGCGGAGGACAAATATGGTCCTGGCAGAAGTTGAGATGTTTCAGGCCAGCAAGAGTGGACTCACCGCATCTCTCAGTCGTGACATGGCTTCTTCTGCGTGGTTCCCAAGCCCGGAAGACTCCAGGCCAGACTGCAGCTTCTTTTGCAAGTTCTCCTTTATCAGCAAGGGGTTGATCGGAGCAGGCACGTTATTATTGACTGCCTCCTTCTGCATGTGCACCAGTGCAGCAATGAAGAATTCGTACATGAAGAAGCTACAGGGAATACAGTGGTATGCACAGAATGAATACTTAATCATGTGCACACTGTAAGGGTGGCAGTCAATCAGAATGCATCGGTGAGCGATGGGGTGTGCTGGCTCAAATGCGTACCTGATGCTCCACACTTTCCTCAATGTCCTCCTTCACATGCTCCACTTGCTCTTCCATCTCCAACTCCATTTCGGCTCTCTGCAGTCGCATTATGGCTTTCCTAAGTCATCCATTGCATGTCAAAATATTGGAAGCTCACGCTAGCTGGCAGGCACCAGTTCACCAGAGTGCTTCTGAAATCCTTGCGCTATATAAGGGCAGTCCCATATTCACATCACCCAAACTTTGTATGCTTGTTTGATGGACTGAAGCAGCTTGCCTTTCTGGCCATGCCCTCCGTGGTGCTTCGCAAGCTGAAGTTGCCACAGTTGTCTTTCCACCATTTCCGGCCCAACACTGAGGCAGCATTTGTGGCGTGCAGCCATCTGCACCGCACTGTTGTCCAGAACCAGCTCTCAAACCTCTTGATCCTCACCCAGGGAAGTTTTGCCTGCAGCAGAGCAGTCCTCAGCATCTCATTTGGCAAATAACATCAGGACACGCCAATACTTTGCAGCACGTGAACTCGCGAGATTTTGACACATCAAAAGAGGAACAACAGGTCATGGTCAAGCGGCAAAATGGTAGAGTGCTGTACCACAGCCTCATTGTACAGGTAGAACAATGCCAGTGCCACGATCCAAGCCTTTTTGGTCAAGTATTTGACTGTTCGTTGCAGCCAGTGTCGCACTCCCCGCTTGTCCTCACCCCAAACTACTATCCTGCAAGTCAAATTTCTCCATCGTAAAATCGAACGGTACACGGAACTAGCCAGCAGACATGTTCCTAGTAACACTCGTACCAACCAGCTTTGCTAGTCCAGATCCTTTAATAAAGTAGTAATCGCGTTAGAGACACCCATCAGCGCGCAGTCAAGAAACATGGCATACAATCTGAAAGCTGAAACCTATCCACTTAATATGAAAAGTACACAGACATGAATCAAGAAGGTACCGGTCGTCTGATTCGATGTGTGGAACTGAACGAGCGGCTTTCTGCGCTAAGCTCTCAGCCTCGGCTTCCGTGGAGGACGCTGAAATACGTAACTCTCTTGTTCTGTATCCCCTTGACCACGATTTATGGGAGGACCTTCTCGGACTGAATGACACTTTTTGGGCGCTCACGAATACCCTCCTACTCTGCTTCAGGGCTCCATTGTTGCTACCCACACATTGCTGAGCAGTAAGCCCACGAGTTCCCATTGGTGTGACGTGCTGGTGCCAGCCCTGGAGGTGCTGCCTCTCGCAGTAAGTAAGGATGCGTTTCCTCCACAAACAGATTGGGCGCCCGGGGTGGCAGCTGGGGGAAGCTGCGCGCAAACGTGTCATAGTTGATGACCTGGATGTTTTACGTCATTTTTATCACAGGGCTCGTCTCGCCCATCTTTGCGGCAAAGTCTTGATAGGCCATCATCGATCTCGATCCTTATATTACAAATTCCGATTCTTGACCCTACTTCTGCGTCTGACACCTGAGGAATGAACATCTAAATGGTGTCGCTATAGTTTACTCGACTTTGCTGACTTTGTACATTGGGAATACTTCCGACACTCATATTCACCCATTTTGATAGAATTCCGACACCTTGATCGCTTATCAGCTGATACAACGGTCTAGTACTGCCGTACTGAACGATGTATTGCGCACTGGGATGCACTCTATTAGTCATCTGGCAAACAGCCCTTTTCATGCACACGAGGGTAACTGCATCCCCCACTCCTGTACCAAGCCTACTGCAGGAGGCAGAAATGCTGATGCCATACCTTCAGGAGGTTCGAAGGTTAGCCAACTATGACCGCAAACCCTTCAAGCCAAATGTAGCACTTCTATCCCACAGATCTGATCGTACTAACAGAATCAAGTCATGCCTTGGCAGACACCTGCACACCATACCGGAGCTGATGTACGACCTGCCAAAGACCAGCGCCTATGTCAAGTGAGCTTCCCCTATCATTCTGGATGCACAGAGTCTTCCATGCACCGCTCTTGGGCTTCCTTTGGCTTGTCAAGGTCTACATAGTGCAAGCCGTGGAGCCCTGTTTGTGGATTGCTTGATTTGAGCATGGCGGGGAATAGCAGCAAGGCAATGTACCCGCGAAACTTTGCATCAACCTGCACCGGACACCTGAGTTTGTTATACGCATGGATGTTTGCTCTCCTTCCTCAGTAGTCAATAAACATGCATGGTCCAATGCGCAGGGCAGAGCTGGACAAGCTGGGGGTCCCCTACAAATACCCAGTAGCTGGCAGCGGCATCCTAGCCACCATCGGTCAGGGTGAACCCAAATTTGCGCTCCGCGCCGACATGGACGCTCTGCCGATCCAGGCACGTACTCTTTCCGCAGCTCACGCTTTGGAATGCTGTTTATGCACTTGAAAAACCCGCTTGAGACACACTTTCGATGGGTACCGACCCAGTATAAGTAAGAGCAGCAGTTGTGCAAACTCCGCTGGAAAATATGCAGGAGGAGGTTGATGTGGACTTCAAGAGCACACACCCTGGAAAGATGCATGCATGTGGTCACGACACTCACATGACTATGCTGTTGGGAGGTGCGAGCCTCAGACATCCACAGGCAGCATTCCCCACGGCCCGGCTATCCTGCTCTGCAAAAGCATGTTGCACAAGCGTGCACAGACTGTTTGATTCTCTCGATATTGTCACGATGTTCAAATGTCACGCCAGCTGTACATTCACATTATGGGCTTGTCTAAGTGACACTGCAGTGCTGGTCAAGATGCTGGCGCGTGCGATCGCTACTTGCGGAATGGCCAAGTGGCATGCTCATGATGCTGCGCCTTGAAGCAAGCAGAACGCACACGTGTCAAAACATCACTTGATGAGGGGCTGGCATGTGCTCACAGCGGCCGCCCTGCTTAAGGCCCGGGAGGCGGATCTGGGGGGCACCGTTCTGCTGCTGTTCCAGCCGGCAGAGGAGGGGGGCGCAGGGGGGAAGAAGTTTGTGGAGGAGGGGGCACTGGAGGGGGTCTCGGGCGTCCATGGCATTCATGTCATCCCCTTTCTGCCCGCAGGCATTGTTGCTTCCAGGGTAAGATGGCTTCCCACCCTGATTTTTGAGCTAATTGTGCAGTTGCAGGGTTCTGGTTCCTCCCTGGAACTTTCCTGACTATGACAACAGCGCTCTTGGAGCTGCCCAGTCAGTCACCAAGTTCCGCGGGTCCCGGCACACTGCGTCCGTTCCTGGGGCCTGTATTCGTTGCCTGTGCGTGAACATGGCCCCTTGAACGTCAGAGAGTTGTTTCACTCGTCCCTTTGAACATGCTGTGCTCGTCACTTCTGCCATCAACACAAGTGTGCGCCCAGAAAAAATGCACTACCACCATGGTATCTGCAGGACAGCACCATCATGGCAGCAGCTGACCGCTTCTTGGGCCTGGATTGATCGTTTTTGCAAGGATGTGGCCCTTGATCTTGCTAGAGTTGTGTTACTCAACCCTTTGACCGCCACTGCTGTTATCAAGACAAGTGCGAGCCATTTCCGGCATGGTATCTGCAGGACGGCACTATCATGGCGGCGGCGGATCGCTTCTTTGTGGACGTGGTCGGACGAGGCGGCCACGCCGCGATACCGCAGCTGACCATCGACCCCGTTGTTGCGTCGGCCGCAATCGTCGGCGCGCTGCAGCCGCTCGTGTCGCGCGAGACTTCCCCGACCGACGCAGCCGTCATCTCCGTCAGCCGCTTCAACACTGGTGCTGCCCTGCCTTTATATTTTATTTGCCTATAGGGTGTAGGCTCTTAGGGGTTGTATTTCGGGTTTTATGCTTCAAGGAATTCTCAGGGTGTAGGGTCACCTTTCAGGGGGCAATCAAACACATCCACCCATCAGGGAAAGTGAAGAATTTCCCCGAGCTGCAAATGTGGTCCACGCGCATGCCCTGCACTGACAGGCCTAGTCTTGCATGGGAGTAGCCTCAGGCAGCAGTGAAGCATGGAGCACTCACCCAAGGGAAGGAGTGATCTTGCCAGAACCCAGGGTGTTTGCTCCCCAGCAGGGCTGCCATGCCATTTGCCCTTGCATCATTCCTGCGTTGCAAGAGCTGACGAGGGAGTGAAACCGGAAGGTCAAGCGTGTCTGAGAAAGGGGAGCCTGGGGTGCTCCCGAGGAGGGGCTACGTTTGCTGAGTGGGTCTGACTCGCTGTGCACAGGCGAAGGAGCGTCCAATGTGATCCCTGACAGCGTGTCGATGGCCGGCACGCTGCGCGCCCTGACCAACACCCACTTTGAGCACCTCAGGAACCGAATCACCCAGGTGACTATGAGCTCTCTCCTGTGCTGCATGCTTGCCTGCAAGAGTACCTTTGGAGCACGAAGCATGCGGCATTTTGTCTCGTGCATATCACACTGTACCATTGGGTAATTTGTTAGCTTGCAGTTCTGTCCCCAGTGGAACTGGAACAGAGCTTCCATTACCACGACGCTGGGCCACATCGAAAGGATGTTATGCCTGTCTCATGCAGGTAATCACAGGAACAGCAGAAGTGCACGGGTGCAAGGCAGAGGTGCGCTGGAGCGAGCAGGCCTATGGTGCTACTGTGAACGCTCCAGAAATGGTGGGCTTGGTGGAGGGAGCAGCCAAGCAGCTGGTGGGTGCATCCAGGTGGCAGAGGCTGCCTGAGCCCACCATGGCTGCAGAGGACTTCAGCTTCTTGGCCGGTGAGCCCCCTCCTCCTTTGGTCAGCCGGGACCTTGCTGTACTCGATGATGTGGATCAATGAAGTTGGCTCTCATACTGAATGTAGCTTGAGCTAAAACAGTGCCAGTGCTGTTGACCTTTCTTGCTGGCAGACCACGAGGGAGGTATAGGTTCCTGCAGAGATTGATCATGTATGTTGTGGAATGATCTGCAGATGCTGTTCCTGGAGCGTTTACGTTTTTGGGCATTAAGAATGAGACAGCGGGCTCTGTTCACGGCCTCCACACAGCGCAGTTCCAGATGGACGAGGCCCAGATGCCGCTTGGAGCAGCGCTGCATGCCTCTGTTGCCCTGAACTTTTTCGCCAAGGAATGCAGCTCTCAGCCTGACAGGAATGAGCTGTGACAGCCCAGTGTAGATTTCGTTTATTCTGTGATGTCGTGTTCGTTTGATGACGTCTTCACGTCTGAAGAATGGTGCTCATAATATTGGCGTTGCAATACTAGTGCTGAGACGCCTATTTTTGTTGCCTTTGATGTTGACTGCCACCTTCTCTACATCGGTAGATTCAACGGGATACCGAGTCCAAAGCGACTGGGCGTTACTCCTTGCATGCCGCCGTGTTAGTGCCATTCAATGATTGAAGCATTTGTTTCCGTTCTAAACTTCATTTGCGTTACTACTCCTTATCTGCTTACATAAACAAGTCCTGGATCCCACAACTTTTTGTTGGCTTGCACAGTACCAGCCTGATCAACTGGAATGTTTTGTCCGTAAACACTGCTCGAGTTCCTATCACGGCAGTGACATTCTGCAGGCGTCGCTTGCGGTAGTTTGGCATCGATGTGTCGCCAGGAGTACTACTCGCACGAACTTCCGGCAGATGTTTCGTCAAAGGATTGCTGGGCAAAGGACAGTGTGGGGTATAGTGAGCAGAAATTGATGTTGTGCATTGGCACTCGCTGTGATCTAGGTGGTTATGATATCAGGCTTTCACCCTGGCTACCCGGGTTCGAGTCCCGGCAGCGAGGCTCATCCTTTTTGTCCTTTACCTTTTATAATTTTTCAAACTTTTCCATGAGAGTCTGTTTTGAAGCCCCAATGACTGAGGCAGGTAAATTTGCACGAGATTCTCAGTGGCCCATGAAGTGCTCAGCCATGCGACCGGCAACTCACGGAAATGGCATGATATACTTAAAGCTTAATTAAGTATGAGTGGGGCGCGCCAGTATCCAATCAGGCATTGGCGGCGCTGTTGCCGCGGCAGCGCTCCCGTAATAGCCATGCAGACAAAGCTCCTTGTGACACAACTTCAACACAGTTCTGGTGCTAGGCTGCAGAGCCCTGGCAGCGACGTCGATTCCCCCAAGGAAGGGCCTTCCAATCTCAGGTGTAGGACATGGGGTATTATTTTGGTGATCCAGAGAGATATGTAGAGACCAACAGTGAACTCATTTCGACAAGTATGTTATGATCTAAACGCCTGCCTCCCAGTACACAACCCCTCATGCTTGCGGACTGATCCAGTATAAACTAACAAAACCGATCGGAAATTGCACTTCAAGAAGTCTTACTAGGCAATAGATAAGTCTTGGAGAGAATCCACTGCATCAATGCAGTTCTTGTGCCTGACACATATGTCTGCTGCTGGTGACACTCTGGCACCACGCCTCCACGCTCTTTGTGTCAAGTTGTAAAATGAACAGGCAATGCTGCATTCTGCAGTGCTCAGCAAAGGTGCCACTGGCAGTTGGCAAAGCTTCATTGCACAATCGCTCTACTCCAGTCCTCCCGGCAGACTGCCGAGCAACTGTTCCACTTTTCTGATCCACAGCGCCCTCTGCTTAGTGTGGATGAATTCCACATGTGTCCGCAGGAACACCATGCCTTCTGAGAAGCCATTCATCGGGGCCGACCACCCTCCTGCACATAATGTCGCTTCCAGGCCCATACAGGAACATGTGTACGCATTGCTTGTTGACTGTGAGTATCTTACCTGTGGACACCTGGCATCAGATCTGATTTCGCAGCCATTTGCACAATGGAAAGAGGTCCTGTTGGGCCTCAGCCGGGCTCTTGCAGAGCCTGGTGCTGCTCTATGCAAGCATCCAGGCGATTCATGGTATCTTGGCACTTTTTGGGGATCGAATTCAGGGACATATAGCCATTCTTTACGCGCCCAGCACAGCATTCCACGTCTTCGACTGCACGGATGCCACATTTGCACTTAACCCTGCGAGCAGTCCTGCTCGTGGCCCATTCCCTTGCAGGAGATCACAGAGTGCATAACAAACTGATCGGTCTGACAAAGCAAGCTACCAACTCACCTTCTTGAGGGCATATAAGACCTATCATACACCAGGCCGCTTGCATCTCGATGCGCCCACAAACAGTCTGCACGTAAACCATTCTGTCGAATATGTATTTCAGGCGAACCGCTTGATTTGTGCACTGTTCTACTGAAAGTGACTTTGGTCACTTACCTCTCGATCCCTAGGATGTTTGCGCACGCAGTCTTCCAGTGCTTTGATCTGTCGGTCACAGGACATTTATGTGCAGCCACGGAAGAGAAATAAATTGCAAAGACTTCTTGGGTGACATAAAGAAAAGACTGATGGGGCACGCGCAGTTATACTCGCATGATTATCGGAAAAGGAATAGTCTTTTGAGGGAAGGGCAGACTAAATCTTGGGAAGCGTCGTGGAAGCTGGAAGCTGCAGCAATGCTTCGTCATCTCGTTTTGGGATCGCGTCCACATTGATAGTCTGTGACTTGCAGATGGGACACTTCATCTTAAGGGTTACAAGTTGTCCAATGCACACTCGAGCACTTCCATGTAAGCCCCCGGGTATGGCATGCCCGACATGCCATGCACCTCTTCAATTGAGGTTGCCAAGACCAGGTTGCAGGCAAGAAACACACTATCATCATGATGACTGAGAGGAATGATATCACAAGGATAGCTACCTTCTGGAAATGAGATAATTTGCTATGTGGCTGACGCCACTCCTAAGCATTTCAGAGCACATCTCAAGGCGCCTGGCCGGCTAGTGGTCTGCATTCAGTAACATCATTTCACTGAAATGATTTCAGCATCACAATACACATCGGTCAACCCTGTATGCCTGAAGTCTATGCTGCTGTACTGGGTGCTCTGCCTACTTCTGAACGAAAACTTTTCAGCCAGCAGTAGGGCTGAACGAAGCATTCAATGAAGTTCTAGAGCGAGGCAATCACAGTGCCCCTCAGAAAATGCAGGGAGAGCCTGTGAGATCCTGACTGCTCTCTTCTCTAAGCAGAGAACCCAGGCTGTGTTTCCTGTCCTTATGTTGGCCAAGCCATTATTCCGGACAAATACACCAAACGCCGGACATGATCCCTTCCAAAAATGGATGTGATGTCCTAAAAGATCTGTTGCGCAACGCACATCCCTCCCTCTCTTATATTGCTTTCACCCTCTGACCTAAACACAGCCCATGATTGCCGGACACCTGATTCATGGACTCAAACAGCGGGAACAAAAGAATCAAATAGATGGCAACCGTTGCCATACAAAACCCACATTGACTTGCCTTAACACCTTGCAAATACACATGTTCCTTGACAGTTTCATTCCGACATTTGTGCCGGCCATCTTGCCTGCGGCAACATTTGGAGAATTATACAAAACAGCACAGTTTTGGGACTCACTCCATCTAAAGCCCACAATGCCATCACAAGGGCAGCTCTTCATCCTAGCAACTTTGCTGGTTGTGAGCACATCCTTATACTACTGATTATCAGTGGCTATTTTATTACTCTTGTAATCCGGTGAAGCATCGCGATATTATTTCGTACTCATTTATTATTATTATTATTATTACACATTTTTACACGTTTTTATTATTATTTTTACACGTTTATTATTACACGTACTCATGTATATTCAAGAGATATCAAATACCTACTCAATGCGTTCCTCTCTCGCATTGTTGGCGCTCGTTCTGGCCAGCTTTTCGCTGTGCTCGGGCGTATACATACTTAAAGTTCTGACTCTCAGCCTCGCATCTGTTGCTGATCCTGCTGCTGCACCGCATGCTACTCAGGGTCTCCCAGCAGCATATACTCACCATTTCTGGATCTGTTGCTGTGCAGTGATGCCAGGTACAAACTGATGTGGCATGGCAAACTTGGGCGCGGAATACACCCTCAGCGACAGGTCATCCTGCTGCTGCGGCAGGGGTGCTTGCAGCAGCCGCAGATGCGCACACCACCTTTGAATTGATGTTGTTGGCGGTGATGCCCGGCGGCGTGGAGAAGGTGGATTGCTGCATGAAGCGCGCAAGCGCTGCCGAGTCGCCCACATCATCTGTGGCAGCCATCTGTGCCTCCACCTGCACATGACAGCACAACACCTGTTCCCACCGCTGGAGCTTGCAACTCCTTTCACAAGTTCTGCACTGCATACTAAATGACATGAACAGTGATGACATGAACATCAGAGCATGAGGTTAGATGTCGGCAGTTTCACCAGGGTGACATTCAGCATGTCTATTTGGGCTTGGGAATTGCTGCTAAACAGGATGTTGTGTGCACTGAACACTGCTCGAACTCAATATGAGCCTCAAAGAGCACAGGCTGAATGTCTCACCAGTGGCTGGGTCGCTGCAGCGGCCCTCAGCTTCCGCCCAGCTGCAGCTTGCGGCAGCACGAGCTTGACCGGCGCGGACACTGCGGCAGCCGGGTCTGCCGAGCCTTGCTCATCCAGCCGCTTTGGAGCCGCCCCCGCCAGCACTGCCATGGCCTCTGAGCCCTGTACACCTGCTGTCGCTGCAGGGTGTGCTGCTGATGCTGCCTGACCCACTGCAGCGGGAGGAGGCGGCACAAGAGCAGGAGTCTTGCCTACCTCGTCGCCCGGGGCCACACCGGCCGCAACCGCCGCTGACTGGGCAGCTTCGTCTGACTTGGCCGCAGCTGCCGCTGACTGGACAGCCGCGTCGGATCTGGCCGCAGCTGCCGCTGACTGTACAGCTTCGTCGGATCTGGCCGCAACTGCCGCGGACTGGACAGCCGCGTCTGATTTGGCCGCAGCTGCCGCTGACTGGACGGCCGCGTCTGATTTGGCCGCAGCTGCCGCTGACTGGAGAGCCGGGTCTGAAGTGGCAGTGACCGGTGCTGAGTGGACATCCGTGCCTGATTCGGCCGCAAGTTGAGCTGACTGGACAGCCGCACCTGCATTTGCCACACTTGGCGCTGACTGGATGGCACCGCCAGACGAAGGAGAAAGAGGGAGATGACACATACGCCATCCACAGGGCGTCAGAATGGTGGCCGAAAGGCTTTTGGTAGTGCACAACACATGTGCGCGCACTGGAAATCCTCTCCTTGGCTGATGCTGCAGAAAGTTCCCCAGAGAGTTTTCAGCAAGTATCTTATATCCTGCCAACCAAGCCTATCACATATTGGGTACCTGCCAATCTGGTACCTGACATGCCACATATTGGGGAGGTTGGAATCCTTGCAGAGCAGCAGAGCTTGAAGGTGCGGTCGATGCATGATTTCGTACCCGATGTGGATGCGAGAGGCGGGGGTTGCAGCTCTGGCTGCGAACCAACAACGAGTGTGGCAGGCGTTGTGACCAGGTTGGCAAGCACGCAGCCCTTCACCACCGGGCGGCTCGTGTCCAGGGCCAGCTTGGCGACTCGCTTGCTGAAGGGCTTGATGACCTCCTGGAACACTTTCCCGTCCGTCGCTGCGGAAGCGAGAGAAATCGCGGGTTACTACCGCAGCAATGACTTGAGAGGATCACAAAGCACGTGTTCTGTGCTGTCAAAACTGTGCTGCTCCAGACCATGCAGCACTTCACACAGCTAAAAACGGGAATGACTCTGGTTTTCGTTATGCAATCCTACAAGTTTCCCTTCACACTGCTTGGCTAACCCCTAAGCTCGATGTGCATCCTGCTTGGATGAAGCTTTCTGAGGGGGATGCACACTCCGGTGCCCTGCTTGGTTTAATCCTCCGTTCGATGTATGTCCTGCTTGGATGAAGCTTTCTGAGGGGAAATGCACACTCTCCTAGGGTTGCAACCTGGTCGGTCATTGTGCTTGATTTACCCCTCTGCTCGATGTACACCCTGCTTGGATGAAGCTTCTTGAGGGGGAGGCACACTCACCTAGCGTTGCAGCCTGGTCGTCAGTGCCCAGTTCGATGGTGGGGTCCGCAGCCTTCCAGCGCCAGAACAGGATTCCCTTGATGGCTCCACTGCCGAAAACCGACTTGCTCACCTCCGCGTACACCTTCTTGTAGTACGCCAGCTGGCGCGCAGCTGTCTCCGTATGCTGCTTGTCATAGATCCCACCTGCGCCAACACTAGATCCATTCAGACATTGACCCTGGCCATTACCAGCGCCCACAGTAGCAACTTGGATCTGGCAGTTGAAGTAGTCAATCACGCCAGCATCTGTTGCTTGTTGTTGAAAATGGAGTCGAAATACATTTTTAGGTCCCAATAGCAGATAGTGGGAAGCTGCAAGTGGAAGAACAGCAGCAGCAGGGGCTAAATGCATGCATAGGAGAGCATCCTATGGGCTGCCAGAGGGAGGTGCATCACACGCACCCACAAACTTGCCGAACTCCTCGATGACCAGGGGCTTGCCCAGCAGGGCAGAATTTTCGGCGTGGGCCTGGATCCATCGGAGGCCCCAAGGAGGGCTGCTCTGACTCCACACATCCGGCCACAGGTGGATCGCCGCATAATCTATGCTGGGCAGCGCATGATTTGGCAGGTGGTCCTGCCCTGTCATTAACGGCCAGCCTGCTGGCACTGGATTCAACCTGGACACCCAGCGAAGGCAATATGTCAACAGGGCGGCACTGCCTGACACACTCCGACCTGGACACAATACTGTGTCCAGACTTAGCTTGTCGGCAAGAGAATGCGTCAGGCTCTCTGCCGATATCAGGCTTGGTACTGCCAAGTTTCGGGACAACATTAGACGGCTGTGGAGCAGCATAGGATTGGCATTCAAGATGCGTCCTGCAGTCCCATGGGCTCCCAGGGCAACCAAGAACTCCCTTCGTATGGTGCATGGAGTCACTTACAGGAATCTGTTGAAAGCTGAAGGGGGGAATCTCACTTAGGGGCAGCGCAGTTTGATGCCTGGTAGAAGCCCTCTGTGCCCACAGTGAGCAGCTGGTTGGGCGCTTGGCCCTTCACGAAAGGCGCCACTTTCTTGATCCAGCTCTGCAGCTCCGTCGCTCCCTTCTTGTGCTCATTGCGAGGCTCGTTCATCAGGTTCCACCCTGTGCAGGACACATGAACCCTAACCAAAACATCAGACCCCTTGAAACCCCCCCATTTACCGCACAGACCAGCTGGAATGGGCAAGGCAAACAGATCATTCTGCAACTCAACGCTGCCACAGGCAGATATGTTGATGCACATCTGAATGAGTTCAACCCGATTTGCTGACCACTCGAACAGGAAATACAGAAAGATGCTTGCCTAGGATGGTGGGGTCGTTTGCATAGGCGACTCCAGTGACCGAGTTGACGCGCTTGAGCACCTTCTTCACATGCTGCTTGTAGAGCTTGATAACGTTCACATCAGTGTAGAAATCATTGCAGTCCTTGGCAGTAGTAGTCCAATTTGTATACGCGCACCTGCATGCACATCAGCTTCACATCTCAGATGATTTAGAACATAAAGGCATCAAGGAATTGCCAAGGAATCCCTGTCAGAGCACCAATGTGGAATGTTGGTGTATTTGTCGGCACATCAATAAGTAGAACAATATCCATGCATGTGGTCCATATGCGTTGCCCTTCGATGCGTTGCCCTTCGGTGAAGGCCGCAACAGGGTGTCTTGCAAAGCAACAGTGGACAGCAGAGGGGATGTTGCCGCACTTCCAGTCAGTCTGGAGGTCATTGTAGGCCCAATTGTTGGCAAAGGCAATGACGAGCCTGAGCCCTTGCTTGGCTGCCTCAGCTATCACCATGTCCATCCCTCGGAACGCAGTCTCATTGTAGACGCCCGGCGCTAGCTGCAGGTTGAACCCCTCTTGCACAGGGAACCCGAACATGCGCACCACTGTGAGACCATTCCTGGCTGCAGGAGCACCCTTAGCTTCAGAACTATGTTCAGGGAGTATACACGCACTGTGCTGCACTCACGCTGCCATTAAAAGCTTAAACACGTGTGCCGATGCTCAAGGGAAGCAATGAAACCATTATACCTTGCAGCCTTCCTTTTCTACTTCAGTGATCAGGCACAGGGACCTTACCAGCATCTTGGAATTGTGTGACAAGAGCCGAGTGGCCTCCACAGCACATATCTAGGGCGGTCTCGATCACCTGCGCATCAGATACAGGGGATGGAGTATTGGCCTGTGCTGAAAGTGACACCCTGTCTTCGGCATCTGTACCGGAGCATGCAATTTTGCAGTTCAAACGGCCCACCTGCCAGGCG
This sequence comes from Coccomyxa sp. Obi, assembly GCA_020887355.1. NCBI lineage: Eukaryota > Viridiplantae > Chlorophyta > Trebouxiophyceae > Coccomyxaceae > Coccomyxa > Coccomyxa sp. Obi. The sequence continues at coordinate 423,863 of AP024999.1, forward strand.
TTGTAACCACTGAACTTAAAGTCCTTGCAACTTCCATCCACGAATACCCCGCTCTGCACTCGGATGAAATTTGCCGCAGCTGGGCACGCAAGAACCAAACTTTGGCACTCAGCCAGTGAGCACGTTTATGAAACTTTGTATCATAGTTATGACGTCTGCATGGAAGAATGACTTCGTGATGCTGCACTGAACTCTCAGCGAGTGCGACAAGATAGACTTTACATTCCCAGATCACCCCAAATCTTGCAATATGGTATCTTCTCCGCACCTGCCTCGGACGGGCTGGAAAAGGGAAAATTGGCAAATAGAAGCCACCATAATATTTTCCGTGTATTACAAGACTGAGCCATGCAGATGAACTTCACCCTGTCACGCAACCGCTCTCATCGGACTACCCTGCCTAACAGCGTTGCAGCCCCCATACACAGCAAGCCACTTGCCATTCCCTCAGCGTCCGTTTCCCAGCAACTTGATTCACATCTTGAAACGGTTTCTGTATGCAAGACACGAAATTTGGAGGGCAGAAGGGAGCAGGCTCCAGATACGCTGTGATGCTGGCAGGGCCGAGGGGGTGCATATTTAATGTTCCCTTTTTGCATGCCATCATGGAAATACTGAAATGTTGCTGTTTGCTCGAGTGGATGTCGAAGGTCAGAGACTCGAACCTCACTGTGTGGCTAAACAAAGGCATAAACTATTTACTGTAGTACTGGCTCTTGACAGGACCAAAATAACCAGAGAAGGAGTTGACTAGCTAATGAGCTATCAAAACCACCACCACTGCATTAACTTTAATCATTGACCACAACAAAGCAATCTTGACCAGAACTGCATGATATATTAAATTGCCTTAATCCATCGACTTCCTTGCATTTCCTAGACGTATTACAATGGTCCCAATCTCTGTCACAACCTGGACAATCTCAACATCAACTTCAGAAAGCACTCAGCCTTCAATACAAGTGCTGGTACAGTCCAGTGCTGGCCTACTCTGTACGGTTTTCTCAGTACAGCCATGCATGTATGCCCGTAAAAAACCACTGTCCTTGACTGCCAATTATCTGTTCAAGCCTTGTCTGCTGGTTCAAAGTCATCAATGGGCCCTCCTGTTCTCCTCGTCATTGCTGCATTATGTTATGTTCTGAGTCAGACGATGCTGTTTAATCTAACAGCTCTCGAGAGTCCATTAAATTGGAAAATTGGCTGTGGTGCTCTGCTGTGGCATCAAGAGTATCCGCCCGCTTATGAGCAGACAACCTTGCTGTTCACATTTGCGGCATTGATGCCAGCAGGTGTGGTGAAGGTTGAAGCGCCCACAAAGTTTGTGGATCCCTGGCCCGCAGCTGCTGGAGCCTGCCATGAACAAACACAACATCAGCAACACTGCTGTCCCCTTTCATAAGTACCAACCTGCACCTCACACCTTAGGCTAGTGGAGATGAGCCTGGTGGCTTAGAAAGGTAATTATGAGGCAATAGAGAGGCCTGGCGGGGAGAAAACAACCCTCACACGGGGTAATGTTAGACCCTCTATTTGCTCACAACCGATGAGTAGGCACACACAGATCTCTGGCAATGCAGTTGACAATGCCAGCAGGGTATGCATCAACAGCCTTGCGTACAAGAAGAGATACAACAACAAAATATGCCTCAGTCGCAGGGGCAGGGGGTACCGCCAGCCGCAACGCCAGTGTGATTGCGCACGATGTTGGGCAGACGAATTAACAACACGAAAAATGTAGGAAGGAGGAGAGGGAAAATCACCGGGGTAGTGGTTGGGCACTGCATGAGCCGGCGAATAACAACAACAACAAAAAAGAAAGGAGGGAAGGAAATTACCGGGGCAGTGGTTGGGCCCTGCATGAGCCGGCGGCCGCCGGCCGCCGCGCCGGAGCCGGCCGCGGTGGCCCCCGAGGTCGGGGGGACTGCGGTGGAGGGCGGCAGTGCCGCAGCGGCCGCCTGCTTGACATTGGTGGTTGTGGGGGCGTTGGTCACGGGCGTGCAGCCGGCCACGGCTGCGCGGTTGGGGTTGGCATTTTTCGCTGCCAATGAGGCAGAGAATGGCTGGATGATCTCGGTGAACACACTGCTGTTTGAGGCTGCGAGCGAACACAATCACAGCGTCAGTGCTATAACTCAGATCTGGGTGCAAAGAGCAGAAGTCACTGTCAACACGCAAACTTCTGTCAGGTTCCCTTGAAACAAGGTTTGCTGGAGGGAATGGTGGGAATCCCAAGAAACATGGGAACTCCATTGCACTCGGATGAAAATATACCTTCCATCCATGGCACTGCTGGTGGCATATACAGACACGGGTCTTTGGCATCATGCGTTATGACTTCACAATCAACTTGAGAATATGCCGTGCTCAAGCAACAAAAGGTCTGCTCAAGTTGCCAAGAAGAGGGCATGGAGTGCGCACCAATGGTGGCGGCCTCATCGAAGTCAGCGAGCTTGGCAGTGGGGTCAACGCCGGCCCAGCGCCAGAACATGATGCCCTTGAGGCCGGTGTTGCCCTGCAGCGAGGCCTGCGCGGCGTCGTAGGTCTGCTTGTAGTAGGAGTACTGCGCCTCGGGGCCCTCCTGCTTGTCGATCGGCAGGTAGCCACCTGCAGCGCACATCCCAAGACAAGGTTGGCTCCCGGGATGCAGCAATGTGTGAAAGCAATGGCAGGCTCTTGACCAGGTGCCACCGGTTGGCTCCCGGGATGCAGGGATATGCAAACCCAATGGCAGATTCTTGACCAGGTACCAACACCATTCGGGAGCTCCAAGGTCCTGCACCGAACTGTTCCATGCAGCCCTTGATCATGAGCAGCACAGCATCGTTTAGACAGGGCTTCACAACTCCTCCGGCTGAAAACTCAAATGGGCGCCAGCTATCCCTGAAAGATCCTTCAGGAAACTGCAGCACACAGACATGCAGCGCCCAAATCCCCTTAGTCGCCAGGAAGATACGTGGAGAGGCGCGCACCTATAATATCTTCCCCCTACCTTTCCATTTACTGATATTTATTTTCTAATCATCTTAATTTTATATTTTAGGGTTTATTTCAGGGTTGGGGGGCACGCACCGACGGCCTTGCCAAACTCCTCGAGCACGAGGGGCTTGCCGAGGTACTTGACATCCGCGATGTGGGCGGCCAGCCAGGTCTGCCCAAAGGCCTTGTCGGTGCGGCCCCAGTTGTCGGGCCACATGTGGATGGAGGCATAGTCGATGCCGTTTGCCAGGTGGTTGGGCATGAAATCATTGCCGGTCTGCAGCGGCCACGCGCCTCCGGGACCGGCGTTTGTGCTCGGTACTGGGTTTGCCCTGCACACATGCCACATGCATGATCAGCGCCAGCCACCACGAATGAAGATTGCTACCGCTGGGCCTTCCCAGACTGATATGGGCAGGTAGCCGTGTACAAGAAAAAAATCACTCCTGCAGAAGGTGACATAAGAAACACAAAATTCCCTGATAATCCCGGAGAGAGTTACCCAAATAAGCCCCAAATGTTCTGTCAAATCCCTGGCTGATTGCACACATAGTGACATGTATGCAAACAAACATGCTTGGCTCAGTATTTGAGACTCTCAGCGGACTGAAGTGCGCCAAGACAGGGGAATGGCAAAAGCATGTGTAGGGTGCGCACTGGTTTGCCTGGCAGTTGGCTGACTGGTAGAAGCCATCCTCGCCCACAGTGACCAGCTGGTTGGGTGCCAGGGCCTTGAGGTAAGGTGCCACCTGTGTGATCCAGCTCTGAATCTCCGCCGCTCCGTTCGGCTTCTCGTTGCGGGGCTCATTCATCAGGTTCCACGCTGCACGCGCACACCACACAAAGAACTTGAAACGCACCGAACATCCCAAACATGCATGCAACCTCTCATGCAATGTTTATTCTGTGAAGGCACTGAATACCCGAATGTGCATGCAACCTCTCATGCAGCGTATCTGCTGTGAACCTGCAGAACACCCAAACGTGCATGCAACCTCTCATGCGATATTTCTCCTGTGACGCACCGAACACCCAAATGTGCATGCAACACACACATCTCATGCAGCCTTCCTCCTTGTGAACCTGCAAGGATGAAGTGGGCCAGCGCACTGCCACATGATGGCAGGCTTGCCAACGACCATACAACAAGAAATGGTACTATCTTCTCCTTTCAGGAGGGCATTGGGGAGCCCTGGAGTGAAGGAGCAATGATGAAGAAACTGTGGGATCTGGAACCCGGCAAGCTCACTCCCAGATATGCCAGCTAGGGAGCGCATGTGGGGTGCCAGCTCAGCTGCCATGCTGGCCACTTGCTGCCAGCAAGGCTTCTATTCAACACTCCGAATCCGCCGGTGCAATAAAAACAATTAAAAATGCTGCTGGACGTACCTAGTCCTCAAGGACTGGAAACCGTGTAAAAATATTGATAATTGAGATTGATGATGATGATAATAATAATAACACCTGCCAGTGACAAATGAAAAATATTCACGAAAGGCTTTTGAAATAGATATAGATGTGGAGTGCGCACCCATGATGGTGGGGTCGTTGCCATAGGGGATGCCGGTGACGGTGTTGACGCGCGTGAGCATGGTCTTCACATGGTTCTTGTACAGCTGGATGGCGTTGGGGTCCGTGTAGAAGTCGTCGCAGGTCAGCGCGGTCGTGGTCCAGTTGGTGTAGGAGCACCTGCCGGCACATGCGCGACACTCAGCCGGCATGTGACGCACTCCAACATGTCCATGAAGATGATGTTGTTGCTGGCTGTTAGACTAAACGTCTAGCTAAAAGTTTAGTCTGACAGCCAGCAACACGGAAAAGAGCTAAACAGGGTGTGCTAGCGATTGAACACCCTGATGGACAGTGCAACACTGGCTTGCACATGCAAGCCCCAAAGGAGCAGACTGTCTTGCCCGGCTTCAGATCCAACCCAGGCTGATTTGTAATCATCTGCAGTGAAACGCCATCGGCTTTTGGAGTTTGAGAGGTGCAGCCATGCAGTGCCTCGCATGTGCTCTACCCATAGCAAGCATTGCACAGGAACGACTCTGCTTCTGAACAACGAGTGTTGGCCGGGCGCGCACTTCCAGTCGGTCTGCAGTGGGTTGTAGTTCCAGTTGTTCATCAGCGCGATGACCAGCTTGACGTTGTTGCGGGCCGCCTCAGCAATCACAGTGTCCATGCCCTTGAACGCCTGTTTTCATGCACAAAAGCCATCATGGACAAAGCATGCTAGCGCATGCATGCATCCTGACATGCACAGACAAGTGGAGAATCTCTATGTGACATCCAGGCGAGCAGAGAGATATACTGATGGACACCATGACACTGCACGGAGCCACAAATGTCAGGATTCTCAGTTTCCAATACAGTGGGTTGTCTTTTGGGTGCCACAATAGCACTACTGGGAAGGACTGCTGTACTGGACTCCACATGCATGCATCCAAGTGCACACTTACATGTGGCTGAGCCTTTGCTGGGGCTTTGCTTCTCAGGGTCAGTAAGTGCTACCAAGTGCAGGTCACTTTGTAACTACTTCATCGGCTGGCCTACTCAGGAGTGAGGGGCTGTTGCACAGAGTGGAGGCTGCACCTGCTCATTGTACACGCCGGCGGCGACCTGCAGGTTGAAGCCCCTCTGCACCGGGAACCCAAACATGCGCACCACCGTGAAGTTCTGGCGAGCTGCGGGAGCAGCAACACACGCTCATTCACTATCGCTTCACTTGATTTTCCACTCGCTGCATGGCATCGTGTACAGCCATTTGAGCAGGATTACCAACTGTGCACAACTCGCTGCATGGCATCGTGCACAGCCTTTTGAGCAGGATTAACAGCCGTGCACAACTCGCTGCTTGGCATCATGCACAGCCTTTTGAGCAGGATTAACAACTGTGCACAACTCGCTGCATGGCATCGTGGACAGCCTTCTGAGCAGGAATTTATGACAGTGCACACTAAGTGAGCAGCTGCACGGGTAGTTATGCTAAGATCAGGGACTGTGGAGCAACTTGGATGGGCAAGAGGCGTACCGGCTTCCTTGAATTGCCCAACCAGCGCTTCGTAGCCTCCGCAGCAGAGGTTCAGGGCAGACTCAATTGGCTGCACAGCATGAGTGGCAAGGATGTCAGCATGTCAAAGCTACCGAGCGGCATTTGCCAACATGAGAGGGTGCCATGCATGTGCACACTCACGCACTGGGACTACAAGCTGTCGATTTGGATGCATGGCCGCTGCAATGGAATCTGAGGTATTTGTCAGATGCAGGGGACGTGCCTGCCATGTGTTGTAGCCACTGAAGGTGAACTCCTTGCACTGATCGTCCACAAAGACGCCATTCTGAACCCGTATGAATCCCTGAGCGCCTGTAAGCCATAAGCACGTTTGGGATATTAGTCAAATATGGCATAGTGCAGGACTTTTGAGGCGGATCTGGTGATGGTGGTCAGGAGCTTCCGTTATTGTGGCATTTCTCGTACAACAAAGTCATCATTGACGTTGACTGGCCGACAAACAGCCCGTGCCTTTCTTTGTCACTCTCTAGTGCAACCTGCCACCTGTCGACGACTTCTTTTCCCTTCTCCCTTCCCCAGGCGTGGGGATGACGTACAACAGCTTTCAGAAGTCAGCTGTTGGCAGCGACATTGCCATGCAATGTACAGTGTCACAAATCTTGCCCTGATCACCTAAATTGAGCGATGCCTGACGATCAACCAAAAAGCACTTCGGAAAGGGTCATAAATTGCGCACAAATAACCCAGACATCGCTTCAATAGGCATGGCGTAGTGACTGGGAATCACCGCCACTAGACGTGACAACTGACGAAAAGTCCAAGTCACCGATCGGAGTGGGGCTTACACCTATTGCGGCGTGCACCAGGTCCAACCCTTCTAAACGTCGTAATGCGTCCATCCCTCCAACACCAATTTCACGAATAGATGCACATCAGGCGCGCACCTGTAAATAACGAAGCGCTGACCGCAAGAGTGGCCAGAAACACAGACGCTCTCGGCAATGAGAGCCTCATCGCGGAGAGATAGGCGCGGTGCCGGCTGAAAGATTCCGCTTTTGCCCGCCTAATCAATGCTGTGCGTCGTTCAGAGTTTCGAGAGCTTTCTATCGCGTCCTTATCGTGGGCAGCCTGCCAGATGTTAGGCGATCGCTAGTACTAGGCTTGGCGAACGGCTGCCTGCGTCTGCGCTGGTCGTCCTACTAAAGATGAATAACTCTGTCAAACTCCAGATCTCATATATTGGCAACCTCCTGATTGATTAACAAGCTGGAACTGCTTACAATTCCTTTTCTGGTGCTGATCGAGGGATAGCGTGCTTTCCCTGCCTGCCATCTGCCCACGATGGCCTGAATAGGCACTCAGCACCTCGGCTCTTGCCGGAACGGATCGAGGTCATGACAGATTGTTTTGGAAGCTTCCTCCACAGGAATGATTAGGTGTGATGCTGGGTCTCTGAAGATCGCAGTCAGAAAATTGCGCAGCTGAAAAATTATTTAAGGTAGTACCTGACTGACTGACTGCCAGTGACTGACAGAATGTATCAGCTGAATGTGCTGCGATGAGTCATCTGCAGATCAGCCCAAAACGGCTGGATTCCTGTGTTATTGTTTCGTTGCTGTGCTTCTGATGGGCTATAGTACTTCAATATATACAAGTACCAGTATTACAGAAAGTAGGCATCCACACTGTGGCAAGCTGCTGGCCTGTCACATGGATGCGCATAGGCACCTCTGATTTTACACGACATGGGCTCAGACAGAAGAGAGTTTAGCACATCAGCGGGGGCCGCCGACTGGTGTGGTTGTCACAGGAAACAGCTCATTGGGTGGCCGCTCTCGCGGCTTAAGGAATTGGCGCATGTAGTACTCTAGCTTGTTCTTGTTGGCGCCCGTGTGTGTATGGAGCAGCTCGCCTGCACAGCCAGTCCACCCATCACACACTGCTCTCATTGAGGCTCCTCGCAGCAGTGATCACAAACTGCTCTCAGTGAGGCTCCTCGCAGCAGTCATCACAAACTGCTCTCAGTGAGGCTCCCTGCAGCAGTGATCACAGTTGCTCTCATGGTGGCCCTGGCAGCAGTTCATCACAAACTGCTCCCTGCTCCCGGTGAGGCTCCTTGCAGCAGTGAGAGGCGCCACTGCCAGAGTCAGAAGCGCTAAATTACAAGGTCCTGCAGTATGTCTCTGCTCTTGCATGCAGGAATCATGGTTCCGTATACGGTATGGTGATACTTAAATTTCCAACCTTGACTTGACCAACTACAGCACTGACCTGCAAGAAAAATACAGCGCATCCTGTAGATCCTGCAGGCTCCCCACCAAAAGGAGTGGACTACCCTTGTGGTTGAACTTCTAAGCTTTCGAGCACCTGTGCCACTGTTCAAGAGTGTTGCGCACCATTGCGAAAGAAGTAGAAGGTCGGGGTGACGCGCGCTTTGAGGCGGTCCTTGAATAGGTGCTTGGCGGCCTCGCTGGCGTTCCCATACATCTTCACGAAGCCCACTTCACGGTACGCCTGCGCCAGGGCCTGCGCCAAATCAAGCGTGTTTCAGTCACCCGAACGCCAAGACAGGACACCATTTGCCTGATTAGGTGACCTGCACCAGTGCCTGCGCCAAATCAAGCGCAGTTCGGTTCACCCGCATGCCAAAACAGGTCACCAGTTGCGCCTCATCAGGTGCGTCAGTAGCTGCCGCGCCAACAGGCAGCTCCTGTGACACCGTGCCAAATCAGGCTGCCTGATCCCTCGGCCTGATCGGGTAAGTCTGCTGAGCCACGCCAATGAAAACGCCTGATTCCATACGATGGTATAGACAGTCTGCATTTGCTGCAGTTGATAAGACAGACAGCTCTCACTCTATGGTTGCATCGTGCCCATATTGCTGTGCTGGGCTCCAGGCCAGACCCCACATATTTGAACTTGTGCAGAATCAGCACATGCAACAGCTGCGGCTCCTTCCTTGAGGACGCATCGAAGGATGTGATACGGAACACCCCTTCATCAAGCCTTTGTGCAAAGTTTTCTGACACCCATCGGACACATGTTGAAACCCACCAAGATGCCAGATCCGTAGGCTGTCAGAAGCTCTGCACTCAAGGATGATATGATGGGATTTTCATGACCAAGCCCTGGGGCCAAGCGCGCCCTTGAAGGGTCCCATAGCAGTCACAGAGGACTGGTGCCACCAACATGGACGCCACTCAAAAGCAAGAAATATCAGAACTGTCACAAAGGGTCTATCGCAGGTGATCCAAGACCCCTGATTAATTACCCTGGGAGCCCAGCGCACCTGCAGGGGTTTTGCCAGGGTCTTGCAGGGGCGGCACCAGGTCAGCGAAGCCAGCAGCACAGTCAGCGACTCGCTGTCCTCTGTCAACAGCTTGTCCAGCTCCTCCTCAGACTCAATCTCAATCACCTCCCCCGGATGCAACTTGGGCGCTGCGTCCTGATCAGACACAGGACTTCAAGACCAGACACAACCTTGTTTTAGTACACAAATCATCCAGCTTGTATGAATCACGCTTCCTGGAATTGGATTCTGTGCATCACACATCATCAGCATGCGCACACAGTCGCAGAGAACCAGCATAAGGTCTTTTTGGGATGGGCTCCAAATGTAGCACTGTGCACAGCCCTACTACAAGCGAGTGCAAAGGCTGACTGATTAGTGCAGGTCTGAAAGAGACACATTGCACTTGTCAGATAATCGCAGGTGTATATTCACTCGGGCACCAGTGAGTTTATGTGAGTTCAGGACATGCAGCGCACTGTGCTTGTAGTGGCGTCCTCCTTGGGCTGCATCTTGATGTACTCCAGGATCTCCTTCAGGTCCAGCAGCTCGTCTCTGAACATCCTCATCATTGCCGAGAATGTCACTTGCCCTGTTCCATGCAGAAGGCTCTCAATTTTGACATGATACACACAAAGGCACACAAGCACACCTCAACAGTGACATATATATAATCAGCTGAGTGTTAATAGGGTACCGTCGTCCAGTTGCTCATCTCTTCATTTACATCCTCCTGCTTTTTGCAGAGCCTGCTGAGTGGAGTGCAGGAATGCATGCACATCTACCAGGTGGGGAAGTAAGTTTGTGAGGGGCAAGAAGGTAAATGGCAAGGCTCACCCTTCTTGGAGGCATCATAGTCTGACATGATCTTGGTCAGCCGGTCATAGGGCAGTGGGTGGCCCAGGTTCTGAAAGAGTGTTGCCAGCTGTGTCGCATTCACCGAACCTGTACAAAAGAGAATACCTCATTTTAAGCCCATTAAAGCTCCCTGAAGATGTCAGCATGCACTGCTGCACTTGACCGGGAATGCGCATGTGCATGTGGAAACTTTAACGAGTGCCTTGCTCTCGGCAGAACACACTGACAGGGACCACAGCTAGCATCATCTAGGCATGTGTGGTTGGATACCTTTTCCTTCGGTGTCCACAAGATTGAAAGCCGCCTCATACTCCTCAATCTTCCCCGTGAACAAAATGTTGTCCTGAGCCTGTGAAGTGGTACAGCAGAGACTTCACAAGCGCATCTTGAAGTGCTTGCAACGCATCAACGAATTAGAGTAGATGCTTCATTGGGCCGTTGCATCGTTCCAGGACGTTGCCAGACTTAAGTGCAACTTAAACTTTGACGTCATTCGATGTCTCTTTCTGCAGTACTCGCATTCCATCTGGTGTGTTCTGCTCACCAGTTTGCTGAACTCCTCGAATTGAATAACGCCTGTGATGGTCATCAAGGAACTCTGTTACTAGCGGCTATTGTGATAGTATGAGTACAGCAGCCTACGTATGAGAAACTTTGCTGAGTATTTTGTACCATGCTCTGCAGCAGCTGTTGGGAACAAATGGTGCTTACCATCGTTGTTGGCATCGTAATTCTGCATGATCTTGTCCAGATCGTTGTCCTCAAGCCATCGCTGCACGCAGGTAACAGCAGTCACATGCATGACCACAATCGGCATTCCACCAGCCTTTATCCCATCTCATGATCATTCAATGCATGCATTGCCCAGCCAGACATGATGTCCGTGCCACAGATTACAGTGTCATGCCATGACGAAGAAAAGTTGAATTAGTTCTCAAGATGTGGTGTCCTGGAGTGAGAGTAAAATGGTCTTACCGTGATGGAGTACTGCGCACCACTGTCTGTACTTTCCAGAAGAGCTCTGAGCTCCTCCCGATCAATGACCCCATTCCTGTCATCCAGAGCATGCCAGGCACTCAACACACATGCCAGACTGCTGCTGGGTTGCTCTTGAGGCAAGCAAGGAGCATGCATGACGAGGGAAAGTACGGGGACAGGCCACAGCACAGTTCTTGGGAGCCACCCACCCATCAAGATCTGCAGCTCTGAAGCGTTCCTGCAGAGTCTCGTAGCTGAGCTTTTCTTTGCTTGTCCACACCTCGGTGGTTGGGCCCCAGCTGGGCGCTTGTGCTGTCTGCGATGCAAAGAAAACACAAACCCTCATACGGAGCCCCAAGCTCACAGTGCATGCCTCAAGAAAAAAGCTCGGAAATAACAGCGCAAAACCAAATTAATCAGCCACTTGAAGAGCTACGTTGTCACGTTAGTGCTACCTGCTCGGCGGAAGCAGCTGTGCTGAAAATCGCAAAGTTGGCGCGATCAGATCTAGTCACCCTGCCAGATCTTGTGAACATACCACTAACGCGTGGCGAAGCACGAAAAGCGCATGATGACAGTGTACTTCTGTTCCACAGAGGTCCACGACCAGTGTACGAAGTTTGGTGGGCTCGGCAGTTTGCCATTGCTGATACAAGCTTAGGGTTCAAGATTTGGAATCCCTTGCTGCTTGTTTAGAGATGAAAAGCTGCGATATCGTACAACATTGAAAGAAAGTTGAACTCCCCTTAAGCCATCAAATACTATAATGCTCCAACGTAGCAGTGTCTAAATCTTTTCCTTCCTCTTAAGAATCTCCTCTTCCGGACCTCTACGAGCGACACTTGCAACGGAGCAACTCAATAGCTTAAGCTGGGGAATCTTGATGTAGAAGAGTGAAATTACAAGTTATGAACAAATTCTGGCTGTGTCGAAGTGCTACAGAAGTGTGTCACATGGGATCCACGTGGCACTTACATAGTCAGCAAGAAGGCAGCAATCCTCAACTATTTGGGCGAACGCCCTGGTAATGCAGTCCACAAAGCAGCAAAATGAAGTTGCTGGAAATACTTGTAGTTCCAGTCTTGAGCGAGCAAATACAAGGGTCAGCTTGCCAGAGCGAAAAACGTTGAGAGGCAAACTTGGGCTTCACTGTTCCAACGATCAACCTGATCAGGACGTTGGTCACCATTGGTCATGACATGTGTTGCGACAAGATAAACTTAGACTTTGGCACAGGTCAAGTGCAGCAACTACTGAGTACACAGTGCGTGAAGTCTCCACGATAAGTAACCAACAGAGTGCAGGCACTTCTATTGTCCTTTAGCTTATCGCAGCGTTGAGCCTGCACCCCAGTGCGCTACTGGCAGCATCCATTTGATCTAGTGACCCGTGATAAAGCACTGCCGTCAATGCAGCCACCACGAGTGACGTGCTGCGCTTCATGAACATTAAAGCAGTTCTCATCAGAAGCGGTCGCCGTAATGGTCCCTGTCATCCTCGTAGTACTCGGTCTCTCGCACCACCAGGTGATCGCATGCATACTTGCCCAGCCGCACATCGGCGTTCTCCTCCTCCTCTATGTCATACTCTGGCACATACTGAGCTGGAACCGCCTCATGCATCTGCACACCTGCGCACAGATGGGCACACCCCATCTATGACTGAACGCCTTCAATGAACTCAAAAATCAATCAGGTCTCATCATGAACCTGCAATGCAACAGTGTAAATGGCAAGCGCGCTGTCACTTTCCTGTCCCTTCATGGGCAGAAGGAGCCAATCACCTGGTCTAATTCCCCCCTTGTCAAACCGAAAGCCAGAGCTGGCTCTCTTGTAGTCACGGCAGGGCACACAACTGCAAGAAATTGATGTCACGCACACAAACAACTCTGATGACTAGTTCGGCCAGTCCTCTAAATGGAGACATGCACAATGGAAACGCCGGAACAGGGGCAAGACAGGCCAGCAGACAGAACTCGACTCACTGGGAGTGTGCGCCAGCTCGCGGAGGTTCTCCAGCACCTCACGCTTGATGCGCTCAATGTCCGGCTTGGGGTTGTTGTTATCCATGTGCCGGTGCGGCGTCACATGCAACCTGCTCAGCGGCACACATCGGTATCTCCCTCCCTATCTCAAGCTGTTTTAGACATGCTGGAAGGGAGCTCAATTGAGCACACGTTGGTGGGAATCTGGAAAATTCCCGGGTTTACTGTCAACTTGCTTTTACACTCGCCTGCAGAAGCACTGCACGTTAGCGGACAGAGCATAAACTGACCACATCTGTGTAAAGGGTCCGTGCAACAGCATGCACGCGCAGAAGCAGGAGGTGTGGGCCGAGGTTCCTTCCGGGAAGCAGGCGAGCATGACTACGGTAGTCACCTGTAGTCAGGCGCGAAGTACTCGTAGTAATCATTAGGCGGCAGCTCGTCGGCTATGCCCTGGTCCACAAGCACCGCGGTCTCCGCTGTCCAACACCTCGCCACATTGTTCTTAGTGTAGCCGCCGCCTGCACACCAGCGAAAGCAGGTTCAGACGCCAAATTTCGTTCGCAACTCTGAGTTGTTCAATTCATTCACCACCTTGCCACATTGTTTCTTGGAGTGCCTGCCGCATGCGCATCAGCAAAGCAGCTGCAAGGTCCCTCTCCTACCAACTGTGCGCTGTTCGACTCGGCCAGTCCGTATTCCCGAAAGTGGCAAAGCAGAACAGACATGAGTGCAACGTCTGTTTGGTGCACCCACAAGCCGGGAAGAACCTGACTGAGAGGAAAAGCAGGAGAATGGGAAGGGGGGAAGGGTACCTCCAGTGACGAGCATGGGCACGTTGAACTTCTTCATGAAGCGCACAGCCTCTGCATGGCCTTCCAGGCTCAGGTTGAAGCAGCCCAGTCGATCTGCCGCCAGCGAGTCCGCGCCTGCAGTTTGCACGCAGCAATCTCGTTTGCTGCGCTCCTTGAAGTGGATGCCATCTAAATGTACACTGCATGCTGCCTGAAAAGGGGCGTGAGAGTTCATTTATATCACTGCAGCCGCATGTGCTCATGCACTGCTGGAAATGGCAGCACTGCCGCTAATTTTTAACTTTGTGCATCTGTTCAGGACAGAGATATATGCTGCACTCCTGCAGCTAAAATGGGCACCGTCGTTGACCCTGACCCTGATTGACCTTTGTAGAGGAGGATGATACAACCCCGAACACAACTCAAATTCAGCAGGACCCGAGGAGGCCGCGCACCGCACTGCAGCACGACTGCTCCGGGGCTGAACACCTCCATGACCTTGGCCATGATGGGCTTGAAGAGCCGGTGGAAGGTCGCGTCATCTGTGCCGTCCCTCATGGGCACGTTTATGGAGTAGAACTTGCCATGCCGCTCCCCGATGTCCTTCAGGTCGCCCGTGCCAGGGAAGAAGTAGTTGCCGTACTTGTGGAAGCTCACCGTCAGCACCCTGCGCACACCATCATGGTTTTCGTTCAGATATTTGTGTGGGCACAAGTGACACATGAAGGTCAGCGAGCCTCCAGTTCACAACCCTGCGAACATGCAAACACAATGCATGTCCATACAGATGTCTGCATGCGTGTCAAGGATGCTGCAGGCATGCAGATCTTGAGCGCATGCAATGGCCATTGCATTGCGCTGGCCTATTGACTGGTCCTGACTGCCAGTTGCGCTCATGTCAAGCAAGATATCCAGCCGGTGTGTTTCACATGTTTGAGAGCTCCAACAGTACAATACAGCAGCACAAAGGTTTGTGCCGGGCTCTTGAGGAGAAGATCCACAAAGTGAAGGCATGGGCATGCTTACCTGTCTGTGAGGTAGAAGGCTTCCTCAACACCATCGCCATGGTGTATGTCGATGTCCACGTACAGCACACGCGCATGGTACTTCAGCAACTCCAGGATGCCCAGCACCAGATCATTCACATAGCAGAACCCTGGCATGCGCAGAGTGAGTTAGGTAATCTTATGCAAACCATTCAAGAAGCATTACGAAGGGTGCGCCTTCTGTCCCGTGTTGCCTGCAACTCCTCCAATTAGGACGTGACAAAGAGCATGGCTGCTGCACCAATCTCAGGAGTCTACTGATGGACACAGCCGACCCCGGAAAGCTACAGCAGTCGCATGTAGATACAACAGTAAATGGATGAGTGTATGTGTGTACCTGAGGCCTCGGCCTTCTTGGCATGATGAAGGCCGCCGCTCCAGTTGATGGCAATGTCTGCCAGCTCCTGATTTAGTTTGACTGCTCCCTCGATACTGGCCCCCGCATAGCGCCGGCAGAAATCATACAGCCCGTCAAACACTGGGCAATCCTCGCTGAGGTTGAACTGCGACACATGACCAAAATAAGAGGAACCTTTGAGAGAATCAAGCAGCAGTTGGCGCAGAGTTCAATACTATCCAAGGTTGTTGAGCACCTGCACATGTAGAGGCCCCAGCGGGCCAGATTCCCAGAACCAAGTTTCAAAGGTGCTTTACAATGGTGGTATGCAGCAGCCACTGCATTTTGTGAAGCGTGCTTGGAATGGATGCACAAAATGAGTACATACACAGCAATGCACTGAGGTACACACCTGTATGAGCTGCTGCTGCATCTCCTCCTGGTTGTCAGGGGTCACTCGTGCAAGGAAATTGACATAATCCTCGCTGTGGAACTGCATCAGCTCCATTGGGTATGCCATGCGCGGCCTCTGCACACCAGTGCCCAGACCATTCACTAGACTGGATCTACAGTGCTCGCTCGCAAACATTCATCTGCACTGCATGCTCCTGCATCGAGGAAAGCTCTGTGCATTGCAATGTAGGCAGACATGTCGTCAGCTCCAGGCTGAAGAGTAGCCCCTGAGAGTCGAGGGGAGGGTGGGCGTACATAGACTTCCATCCGCTTGTGCAGGTCATAGGCGAGCACAAGGTGGTGCGTCATGCACAGACGGTGCGGCTTCATTGGATGATTGGCCCCATAGTACATCTCTCCATATTCGCCTGTTGACAGTAGCTGTACCGTCAGGCACTGGATTTTACCTGTTTCTTGCCCAGACACAAGAGCCGCAGCACCGGTGAAAAATTTTCTCATGTAGGAAATTCAGCCAGTAGTAACATAGCATACATATGTATCTCATGTACGAGCAATGTGCAGAGGAATTGATCGCACTGTCGTAGAAGTAGGCCACTTTTTTCTTCCGGTCACCCATGTCGCCGGAGCTGCAGTGGCAGCTCGCTAATCACCTGGGCGGGTGTCAGTGGTGCTTGGCATCTTTATTGTGTGAATATCTGATATTCCAAGGCTGGTCCCGGGCGAGCTTCTTCACTAGTAAGCGTGCTCAGGATGTGTCTGTGCGAATGCGTTTGTTGTGGTCAGAGATTGCTTACAAAAATGGTGCCATTCTGTCGTCTTCAAGGAGAGCGGTTGTCGTTAACAGCAGTTGTTGAAAAAGCTCAGCTTCTGAAGCTGTTCACGCAAAAGCGGAGGTATTCGCACGTGAGTTGCACGTGAGCAGAAATCATAAGCCAGCGTGGCATTACTGATCTTTACGCTTACTTCTACCAAAAGCCTGCGAGCAGGGGTAGTCTTCCTTGTCTTTCTTTGGGACACTGAAAAACAGAAAGGAGCCTGCGTCTGAACGTGCTAGCCATTCGAAGAGGGTGCCTGCGCCCTCAAATGACCCCCCGGGGCTCTGAAATATGAAGCTATAAGCTGAACCTGGACACTGGATAGAAAGGTCGTTCTGGTCCGGGCTCTCATTTATGGACTCATATAAAGTGGCAAAGAGCCACGGCGGGTGCAGCAAAGCTGATGAAACAGGACAGTCCGTGTTTAGGATTATGGCAGCAGCAGCACGTGATCCCGCAAGGCTAAGTGCGTGATCCAAGCAGGCTTCATGGGATCACATGAAGACGGTCGGCGCTGGGTGAGTATCTGTATGCCTTCCGCGGTCCTTTTTGGCCAAAATGTCAGGAAGCAGCAGCAGATAGCAAGAACTCACAAGGGGGTCTCAGCCTCGAGATGCGATGGAAGTGGTAAGCGTGTGCTTGAGTGGAACTCTACATGTATTTTATCACGAGAATGTTGTTCGGGAGCGCAGGAGCGAGCCGATCCTCCCCCTGGCGGACCGTATAACAGACCTGATAGATTTGCCAAGGTGAGACTAGCCATGTCGCGGCTTGTGTCTCAACGACACCTGAAGATAATGTTTTCTACTGAATTATCTTAACAACGCCGTATGCCGCCAGTGGGAATCTGCATGTATTCGCCCCCAGTGGAGTCCCCACATTGTTCGGATTATATGAAGGATATATGCCTTCTGTGCGCAGAAGCGAGATTGGCCGGGTCCTGTGAACGGGTTTGAGCGCGATCATGGTCCCCCACCATACGGGGGAGCCGGCAAGCGCAGTAGATACGACCCACACATGCCACCTTATTTCCAAGGGCCGCCCAGAGATGCTGAGAGAGGGCCGCCTGGACGACCTGGTTTTGCCCCTCGAAGAAGCCCACCTCCCTATCGAAGCCCACCAAGACGACCTCTAGGTGAGCTGGACATGCCCCCTGTTGCCAAGGTTGTTGCCTGCCAGTGAGGAGCTCTGTGCACCCGGAAGCTGCGTAGATATGCATGCCAAGTGAAGTCCATGGTGCTTGCAGGTGGTCCAGCCTATCCACCGGGTATTGAGCCTCGAGGACGCGGCAGCCCTACCCCGGTCTGTGCTCCTGTCTCCCATGTCCTCGTTATGGCTACTTGCACTGCATCTGATGACACCATCTGAACTTGTCTGTCAATGAGGAGACTGACAGAGACAGGACGGCGTTCCCCACATTGTTTCTAATCATGCAGCCATGTTGTGTTGGCACAGGTTGACACTCGAGGATTTGATAGGGGTGTGCTTCCGCCTCCGCCGCCCTCAGCCAGCCACAACCGCGTCAGCGGCTGGGAGAGCCGTCCGGGAAGCCGCGAAGGCTGGCGCGGGCGCGGCGCGCGGCTGCCGCCCCCGCCGATGAGGCGGCAGCACTCGGCCGGCCGCGACGGCCTCGACTACGAAGCCGGAGAGTTCGCCGAGCCGCCGCTTGCGCGGGGCGGCTGGGACCAGAAGCCCGGGCCGGGCCCAAGTGGCGGCCGAGAGGGCCGCTACGGCGGCGGCGGTGGCATCAGTCGGACGGCGTCCCTGCCGCCCGGCCGCGCACCGCCCCCCGAGGCGCTGCCGATGGCGCCCGACTTCCCCGGCCCACCCCCATTACACCGCAGCATCTCCCACCCAATCATGCGCCCAGTCAGCCCACTGCAGCGCCCCATGAACGGGCCCCTCGCGAACGGCGGGAGCGCCGTGGAAGTCTCTCGGGGACCGCTAGTCGAGGAGCAGCACCACCGCAGCAGCAGCAGCTTCCCGGTGGCGTACACGCCGCTGCCGCACCATCTGGTCAGCCAGCCCAGCCACTCCATGCCACCCGGGATCATGACCCGGCGCGCTGAGGTCCCCTCGCCCCCTGTGCCGCCGCTGCTCGCCAGCCCTGCGCTTCCGGACTTTGCACAGCCGGCTGCCGATAGCGGCGCGCCCTCTCCAGCGTTGCGGCCCATGGACTTTGCGCTTCCCGGTAGCGCGACTCCGGGACGGCAGCAACCGCCGCAGCAGCCGGCCGATGCTGAACCCGAGGCTGGCGAGCTGTCAACGCCTGCCGGGTCCGTTGCGGGCGAAGCAAATGCAACACCTGTCTCCGATGACCCCCCAAAGCGCAAGCGGCTCGGCTGGGGCCAGGGCCTCGCGCGGCTGCGCTCGGTGGACAAGCGCGGGCTGCTGGACGACCACTCGGAGCAGCACAGCCCCCGCGACAGCGAGGCCAGCCGCCACACAGACGCAGCGCGCGACTCCCCAGCGCTCCACAGCCCCAGCTTCAGCGTGCGCACCGACGATGCGGCCGGCCCCGCCGCATCTCCGGCGGACGCGCTCACGCCGGCCGGCCGGGACGGCCCCGCTGCCGCGGATCAGCCGCTCGGCTCGGCGGTCCCCGAGCCGCCCGCGCTGCTCATGGTGGAGCCGGCCGTTGTCATCGAAGCGCCGGCCGACGCGGCGGCTGCCGCTGCAGCCGCGCCCACTCCCCCGCCGCTGCTCCAGGCGATGGGTGAGGCAGTGGCCCCGATCAAGGGCGAGGAGCCGCCCGAGGCGGCCGCTCTTGCCTCGCCACCGCAATTGCAAGAACGGCCGGCTCCTGCGCTCGCGACGCCTTCGCCGGGGGCGCTCGCGGCCGCCGCCGGTTCTATCCCCGAGCAACCTTTGGCAGCGGATGCGCTTGTGGCGATCAAAGAACCGACCCCAGTCAACCAGGAGGCTGCTGCGCCTGTCCCGCCGGAGCCTGCGAGTGCCGCTGCCGAGCTCGAGGCGAAGCAGCAGCCGCCGCCGCCGTCGAAGGAGGTCATCATGCGCCGCATCGACAGCGCAGACGGCGCGATCGAGGCGCTCGAACGGCGCGTGGCGGAGCTTTCGGCGGCGCTGGATGAGGATGCGGCAGCTGAGCAGCACCTGGCCGAGGACATCGCTCATCTGGAGTCGGCCCCACCGATGGAGGTTGCGCCTTCCGAGGGAGACTCATCCATGGCACCCTCCTCACAGGTGAGAATGCGCTACTGTGCATGCTAGGAGGAACCAGCAGCTAGCAAGAGGAGTGCACAGCACACGCAGGCCTTCAGCTTTTGCGGGGAAGTGTAGGAAGTGTATCTTGACTTGTGCAATGCGCCAGTCAAGCTATGTGGTTGTTGATGTGGAGGCACCATCGAAGAGGGGCTCATTGGCGATGGAGGAAGATCTAAAGATAATGCGCCAATGTGCTTTATCTCTGGCATTGACAATTTCGTCTTCAAATCCCCTCCATTGCCAAGTTAGCATATCTTCATTGCTGCATCCTCGTTGATGACCACATTGCTTGACCATCTGTTTACTCCCATGTAATGGTGTCTGATGGAGGGTAGTGTCTTCAATGCAGAGCCACCCAGGAGCAGGCGCAGATGTGGACATGGAAGCAGCAGAGCCTGCTGCTGTGTCCCGTGAAGTCTGCAAACCGCTGGTGAAGAAGGCCAAGGCTTTGGACAGGGCAAGGGCTCACATCAGCGCCACAAAAGCAGTGGCGTCCATGAAGGGCCCCCTGCTCCCGACAGGAGAGCTGGACGAGGGGGACCGGCTTCTGCTGCGGCTGCCCCGGCGCTGGCAGGTGCTTGAACTCAACCCTGATTTTAACAACCCCTCCATTATGAACCATAAATGATGTTCAGTAACCCTAAGCATGAATTTAGACGCACACAAGCAGACAGGCATTGCAGGGGATTTCTGTCAGGGACATATGCATGCAGACACAGCTGACACAGCAGTAGTGAGGACTTGTTTCATTGCGGGCTGGGCACAGATGAGAAGAGGCAATTTAGTGTCATGCAATTGGCTCAGATAATTCTGCTCTAACCGAAGCTTTATTGTGAGGCTGGTTGTGCAACTCGCTTTCATTGTCAGTTCTGCCTGGCCGATGCTCCATTGCGCCCTGGGAAGCCTCGCTGAAAGCCTGCTCGTTGTGCTGAAAGCACCTGACTCAAGCATTTTGTTCTTTACCTCTTCAGGTGGAGGCGATGGTGAAGCGGAACCATGAGCTTGCGGCCAAGTCTCGCGCGGCGTTCCTGCCGCTGCTGCATGAAGACATGCTGGAGCAGCCGGCGCACACCCCCACCAATGGGCTTCATGCACCCACCATCAAGGCAAGTTACTTCTCCACAGTCAGAATTCTTTGGTAAGATTCTTTTGTGGCTTCATAGAATGCCAAAATAGAGTGGGACTTCTTGAAGCCATTTTGACTGGCAAACTCTACCAAGTACTTTACAACTGCAACAATCACAAGTAGGATTCGTACCACCTCGCTTTGTCTTCTTCAAAGGCGTGCTGACATGCAAGGTGTTTACCGACTCTTTGCTGAACGGATGTACGCTTTGACTGGCAGTGCAACCATACCTGCAGACAGCTGTAAATCCCAAAAGTGATTTGCATTGATCAAGCTATCGTGCTTGGAGGTTGCAATAGATTGCCTGGTCACAGGGGGGAAAACAGACCAAGAGTCACCCTCGAAAGCGCTGTCATTAGTGAGGGAGATGAAGTGGCTGGTGTCTGTTGGTGTGCTTGACTGAATGCTGACTGGATGTCCGCTCAGGTGATGTACACGCTGGTGGAGGAGGCGGGCGTGTACCATCACAACCTGAAGACGCACCAGCGGCTGTTCGAGGTGCTGCTGGAGGCCGTGCGGGCGCGGCGGCTGGCTGTGAAGCGCAAGGAGGTCGCGCTCGGCCGCCAGTACCAGGACCTCTACGAGCAGTGGCGCACCCACCTCACTGGTGATTAACCTCTTTTCATCGCCCAGTAGCGCTGTCATGGCGCTTTAAGATGCTTCAACAGGTGGTTGGTGAACATCTAGCTCATTCACATGTAGCTGCTTAACTGATGGCTGGTTTTATGGAATATGCCGGTGTTCCTCACTGGTGACTTTCCCCCTGTGAACGCGCAGTAATGCTGTCATGCAAGTTCTTGGCGCCTGAGATGCTTGTTGAAAGTATGGCTGTGGGATAACAGAATGTGCCAGTAGTGCATGTTGGTCCCCCATCGCTTTAAGTCTTCGCCAGGATGCTGCTGGCGGCAGCATGCTTCTGCTTGCCTACACATTGGCCCAGCATGGGCAACATGCATGCACTGACAGTACCGCTGATTCGTGGTGCACACTCAAAATCGGAGCAGATGTGGATGTTTACACGACGTCCATGCTCTAAATTGTATTGCTGGGGTGTGCAGGCAAGCTGGGGTTGGGCAAGAAGGATCGGCCGAGCGGGGGTCTGGCGCGAGCCGCAAGCAGCCGCAAAACGGCGCGCAGCGACTACGAGCAGGCGCAGATTGTGCTGCAGCTGCAGGCAGTCGAGCGCATGAAGGAGATGGTGCAGGTGCGCCATCTCTATCGCGGCAGTTATTCAGAGAATTCACTTGTCCTTTGAGCAGCAGTGTGTGAGTTTGCATGTGTCACATAGCTGTGAGAAAGAGGGATGAAGCTGTGCAGGAGAACATCAACAATTTCTTTGCCGCTGCTACCAGAAATAGCCTGTGCAGTTGCGCCGGAGCTTTCCAGGGGAGCTCTCCATTTAGAGAGTTGTCCATATCTTTCGGCATTGAGGCATTGATTTGGGGGCTCGTGAGTGTGGCAGGTTCTGCAGCACCTGTTTTCTTGCTTGTTGTTTTTTGGTATGATGTAGCATATCTACAGTTGAGCTTTTGGGCAGCTGCCAGCCAGGTGATTGAACTCCAGTGCCGCTCTGCAGAGTCATCTGTAAGGTGAGGTGACCCTGCCTGGTTTGGCAGGGTTGCCTTTGAGCGCATGTGCTTGAGCAATGTGGGCATGTGCACGCAGGTGCCACCGCAGATCCTCTGCCCGTACGAGAGGGCGGCACAGCGCTACATCTGCCACAATGCGCGAGTCGACGACCCTGTGGAGTACCTGCGCCAGGAACGCCAGATCAGACCGTGGACCCCCGAGGAAAAGCGCATCTTCAATGAGAAGTTCCTGCAGCATCCCAAGGTGTGTCCTTCGGCCAATTTCCAGTGAATGAACAGGCAGTGCCGTGTCATCCATTATTGTTGCATGTTTGAGCCGCATCAAACAAGGTAGCACCGCAGCTGTTCAGACCGGCATGTTTCAATGTTGCACATCTCTGACGATGACACAGAACCCTCTGAACTGTATGAAGCTTACTCTGCCTTGGAAGCCTGCACAGTCTTCTACAACCCACTCATCCTGGAAACATCTCCTTTTTCACAGCTAGTGTCTGGCTCTGCAAAGACATTCCCCAGTCCGGCTTTCTCCAGGGGTTACACTGGTGGTTGTAAAGGGCGATCCACTCCTTCAGTGGTACTGCATCATGGTGATGAAATTAAGAAGGCCACTCCTGATGCGCAGGACTTCCGGCGCATCGCGATGTATCTGGACGGGCGGACGACGGGCGACTGCGTGATGCACTACTACCGCGTGCAGAAGCTGGATGAGTTTGCGGCGGTGCGGCGCAAGCAGCAGCTCAAAAAGCGGCGGCAGCAGTCCGAGGTCAACCGCTCCATCACCTACCTCGGCATCGGCTCTGCCGCCAAGCGGGGGGACCCTCTAGCCGCCCACCATGCAGGTCAGCACACTTCAACTTTTGAGCCCTTTAATATTTACAAGCTGATGTCTTGTAAGGCTCAGTGACTGTTCATCCAGGTAGAGAGCTCTCTGGTCCATGGGTGCTTGGGAAAAGCCGCGCAAAAAGTGCGCTCAGAGCCGTCAAAGTACATTGTGAAGCGTTGTCACGAGCCGTAGCTGTATTCGTGCCGAGTTTTTCTGTCAAGGATCACTTGACTTTCTACCAAAAAACATGGACCTGCTTGAAATTGCTAAATAACCTGATCTGTAAGTCCCAGCCATCATGCGAAGTGTTCTGCACATGGCTCGAAGAGAGCGATTGCGATGGTTCAACCTTAAGCCGACCACTCGGATGGCACGTACAGGCTATGGGCGGCTCTCTGCAGCGGCTGTGTCTGCGCAAGCGGAGCAGCTTGCGCCGAGGGGCTCTAGGGGGCCGCGTGGTGGCGGCCGGGGGGCGGGCCGGGGGGCCGGCCGCGGCAGCCGGCTGGGGGGCGCGCCCCCCGTCCCGGCCGCGGCCGCGGCGACGGCTGCCGCGTCTGAGGCCGATGCTGTTGGCATCACTCGCGGTGACGAGGACTGGACGCCGGCAGACGAGGGCGGTATGACTGATGCCGGCAAGAAGCTGGGCAGGTGTGGTCTCTTTAAGAAAGGAGTTGATGGAATTGATTGACGGTTGACTCTGGAAATGGGGTTGTCGTCTGTTGTCATCAGACTCTGGAAAAGGGTTTGTTATCTCAGTTCATCTTACTACATTCCATGTGGATAAAATGAAGAGTTCAATGACTGGGTGCATGGCTTTATATGGCTGAGGGATGGCCTTGTGCTTAGTCCTTTTTGGGGCTTTCGAGCGGGTCGGCTTGCTTTGTACGTGCAACAAAGCAAGATGTTAGACTGATGCTAGGTGCTGTGGGTGCGCAGGGGCGGCGAGAGCAGTTCGTGGTCGCATGCAGAGGAGAAGCTCTTCGTGGAAGGCGTGCAGCTCTTTGGCCTGTGAGCGCCTCCAACCTAACCATCACCTCTGTGTTTGACATATCATCCCTTGATCTCATATCCACCCCCTATTGGAGCCCCATGTCCTGCCTATCATCAGGAGCTGCCACACGAAGCTCTCTTGGCTGTGGTTGCATCTGAGCTACCCAGCTTCATGGAGCATGTTCATATTATCAATGAATATCAGGTTACATTTCTTCATAAGGATGTAGAAGTACAAAAATATTTTCAATGTTGCTGCAAAACAGGGACTTTGGGGCCATAAGGCGGCACATGGGCCAGTCGCGGACCATCGGGGCGGTCAAGTCCTTCTTCAGCAAGAACCGGCGCCGCCTCGATTTGGATCGCATTGCCGAAGACGCAAACGCAAAGATGGCTGCCTCTGAAATGACGGACGCCGCTCTTCAGGTGGGCCACACGCCTGTGATGATGTCCTTATCCTGTCCATCTTCTGTGGTGGAGTTCGGATGCTGGTGCTACCACAACCAGGCATGAGGAGTTCCTGGCGAGCAGTAGATGTTTGCATACTTTCTTGGGAGATGGCATGAGGTGCCAACCAAACAGAGAGTTGCCAGTGAGTTCCTGAGCAGGGTGCACGGACAGCAACTCATGCAAGTTCTCAACTTTTCTCAGAATCAACATTGTTCCTTGTTGGTGCTCAGGTCTGCCCATGCAGTTCACCCACAATAATAGGAAGTGTTCTGTTGTTGTGCAGCAGCTAGCAGCGCCACTAGCGCGCATGCTACTGTCAAGGGGTCCGACGCCGGTGGCGAGGCACACGTGCAACTCTTAAGTTCTCACAAGGTTGACAGTATTCGTTATCGGTGCTCAGATCAGCCCATGATTCACGATTGCAATTAACCCAGGAACTGTTTTGTTGTTGTACAGCAGCTAGCAGCGCCACTAGCACGCAGGCCGCCGTCAAGGGGGCCGACCCCGGTGGCGGAGGCACGCTTGCCGGCACCGGTCGACGCGGCGCGGCACGCGGCCGCGGTCGCGCGCGTGTCCGGCGGCTCCGATGGCGGCGGCTTTGGCGCGATCGGGGCGGCCGGCGGCGACGCGGACATGGCCGACGCGGCCGACATGCTCAACTCGCTGCAGGCGCTGAGCGCGGCCGGCGGCCACGGCCCCGGCGCGCCGCTCGGCCCGCCGCCGCCGCTCGGCGTCGGGCCGCCCGGCTTTGGCGGACTGCAACCGCCCTTTGCACCCCAGGCGCGCCCGTGACTTATGCTTGTTTCTTACACCGCTACAGAGCTGTTCAATTCTTTGGTGGGGGCCAACTGGCATGTTGACAAAACTATCTGATGTTTACTTTCTTTGTGGTTCTCTGTTGTTGGCAATAACACTGATGGAAGCTCTGGTGTGTTGCAGCTGCTGCAGCACTTGGCGGCACAGGGCATGGGGGATGCCGGGGGCATGCATGGGGCGTTCCCTCCCAATCTGCCTCCACAGCTAGCCAGCCTCATGCAGGTCTGTCTGCCCTCTTACTCTCCACTTTCAAGCGTGCGCACAGTGAGAAGTGCAGAACTGTATGGCTAGCGACTGCATGCACAGTGCTTGCGCATGTCATCGCAAGTTTTGTCATCTCAGGAGGCTCTATACATTAGCGTCTCGATTCCTGCAGTTCTCTGAGGTTGAGATTATCTTCAGCACTGCAATGGTTGCGTAGATATTGCAGCAATGGGGATTGCATGCATCCCAACAACTGTGACCTGCATTGCTAAACCTTACTGATAGCTATATATAGGGTTTAGGGTCACTGCTAACCTAATCCCCTGAATGGAAACCTAACAACCTTACTTCCTGTCCCTTCAGGCTCAGGCACAGCAGCAGCAACCGCCGCCGCCGAACCCGATGCAGGCGCTGCACTTCATGCAGCAGATGGGCCTGCCGCCGCACGTGCTGCACATGCTGGTGCACCAGATGGCCACCGCCGGGGGGGCACCCCCCGGCATGGGCGGTCCCCCGCCCGCCCCCGGGGGGCTCCCCCCGGGCTTCAACCCGGCCCTGCTCATGCCTGGCGTCATGCCCGGCCTTCACCCGCTCAACATGAACCTGCAGAACTATGCCATCTTCCAGGTGAGCCACCAAAAAAGCTGGTCTTCTGCCAGTCGTTAAGCAATGCTTTCCTGTTCCAGCACAAGGTAGCAAAGAATATTGTGTTCTCGCGATGCGGTGTACATCTTTGTTACTCAGGTATCCAGGTAGGACGTTGTGGTTAGTCTGAACTTATGTCATCGGCATGCACACGCTGGGTAGTTCTATTGCTCTCAGTGGAATAGGCAATTCCAAAAGGTTGCATCTGATGTGGCATTGTGACTGCCAGTCGTGGTTGGTATGGTGCTTTTCACACTCTGTAGATGACGAGGACAGGACGCCAAGGCCGACTAAAATGCGCTATGCCATTCTGCAGTAAGTAGGGGTGCCGATTCGCCACATTGTGTGACTCATCATGACTCGCTCTGCTGCCTAAGCGGGGGATGCTGGTGCCTGATCAGGCGCTCCAGGGAGGTGGGGGCATGACGTCGATGTCAGCCGCCATGCACAGCGCGGCAGCGGATCGGCAGCTCCCGCTGCCAGGGCAGCTGCCGCTGGGCAGTGGCGGCTTCCAGGCAGCTGACGAGCGCGCGTTCCAGTTCCAGCAGCAGCTGCAGCAGCAGATGGGCGTCCAGCAGCAGCTCGACAGCCTGCAGGCAATGAGCGAGCTGCGAGAGGCCCAGCTGAAGAGCTCACGGCCCATCTCACCTCCTCGAACTGCTGGCAAGTATCCAGCTCTCAGTCATCTACAAACTTATCGCGGCATGTTTGATGCATGCTCGAAGATGCTGCAGCCTATAATCAGTGAAATGTGGTCCTTCGCAGGCCTGGAGGGGATAGGGCAAGAGCCAAAACAGGACGTCAGGTGGAGCTTTGACAGCAGCCTGCCCCAGCGGGGCGAAGGGGAATCCGCCCAGCAGCTACCTGGTGGACCAGGGGGCCTCCCCCAGCCATTCGTATCCATCACTGGAGCGCCGCCCCGAAGCGACGGCCACATGAAAAGAAGCACCTCTGCCGATTCGTTGCCCGTTTTCTGCGCAGCCCCTGTCGATGAGGTCAGTTTTGGCCCTGGTATCATGTGCTGAGTTTCTATTACAGCAAGACCGAAGCTCAGATTGGTCAGTGTCGATGGGAAATACTCCTTTCTCATTGGCATGGACCGATCTGAGCTCTGCTTTTGGAAGGTGGCCTGAAAGGTCTAGAAGGAACTCTCTGTTATTTCTGTGCTGCCTTTCGGCAATGCATCATTGAGGGGCTCTATTGGCTGAGTCAGAAGCGCACTTGTGTGGCTTGTTGTCTGGTGTATCGCAGATAGATTGTGTGAAATATGAACCAGAAGCAAGTGGTCAGATGGTGTTGAAGTGTGCATGTATCACAGCCGCAGGTGCCAGATTCGGTGGTGGCCAAGCGCCAGATGTCCTTGTGGACTGAGAAGGAGAAGGCCGCCTTCATGGAAGCATACAAGGTATTGCTCCTGCCGCAACCGATTCCATGTTGTGGGCCTTTCTTGCCATGTATGAATGTGTGTCGGGAAGATTATTTCTCAGGAATGGCTAATGTTAGACAGACTGGGTGATGTGCTCAGTCTTGTCTGTCCAACATTTGTGAGCCTAGCCATCTGACTCACGCAGTCACTCAGCTTGATTTGCTCTACTTGTGCAGCTGCATGGGCGAAATTGGGCTCGGCTATCGGAGGCAGTCCCGAGCAAAACCTTGACGCAGATCAAAAACTACTACCAGAATTACAAGGTCAAGGTGCGCTGCCCATCGATGTGCTTGCTACTTTGTGGCACCAACCATTTTGTCGGACGAGCTGCAGAGAGAAGAGCTGCAGCCTGTGTTCCTGTCTCGTTGGGCTGCTCTTTGGCGTGGCCAGTGCGGGAGAAGCATAGATCAAGGAAGGGTGAAGGGCCGCTCACAGATAAAAATTTGACTGTGGGGCGGTTTGGTCACAGCTGAGCCTGGATCATGCGGAGCTGCTGTGAAGCTTCAGGGTGGTGTCATAATATTGTACCCTAAAACCCTGAAAATATAAAGCAAAGTTCTGACTGTCGGGGGGTTTGGCCGCAGCTGGGCCTGGACCGCATGGAGCTGCCGACATCGGCAGTGCAGCCGGTCAGCCGCAAGCGCGCGCGAGCCGACGCGGCCGATTCGCCGGCCGCATCCGGCACGCCCTGCCCCACGCCGCCAGCCGCGCCTGCCGCCTCCGCTCAGGCCGACCTGGCAGTCGCTGCGCTCGAGCGTTTGCAGGTGCCTGTCTTCCTGACCCTGTGTCATTCCCAGCATGCTGATTGGTCACTATACACATCATTGAGATTGAATTGGAGGCGCCAGCCGCTCTAGCCGCCTCGGCCTCCGCTCAGGCCGACTTGGCAGTCGTTGCACGCGAGCGTCTGTAGGTGCCTGTCTTCCTGACCCTGAGTCATCCCCAGCATGCTGATTCGTCACTATACACATTATTGAATTGGAAAGCGCCAGCCGCGCCTGCCGCCTCGGCCACCACTCAGGCCGACTTGGCAGTTGCTGCACTCGAGCGCTTGCAGGTGTGCAGGTGTGCGTGCCTTCCTGACCCTGTGTCATCCCCAGCATGCTGGTTGAATCAATCATGAATCTTTCATTTGGAAATGCCATCAATTCTCTCGGCTGCCGACTCTACAGTGGCCATGCTTTGGCCTGCGGGCGCATATGCCAACCTCTGCAAAATTTGCAGCCTTGCTTTATTACTTTATGTCTTGTTTTTAGCAAGGCAATGGGGCTTGAACCCACAGGAAAGATGGACAAGACGTTCACCACGTGGAAGCAGGATCATTGCTCTTTGGGTCATGTCGCCCAGCGCGATGCCTGTCACCAGGCCCCATGTTTGTCGGGGCACACCTCAAGCCACCCCTCACCCAAATCTCTACAAGCGCTTCTACAGTCCATTCTCTTTCTGGCGCTCACACGCCCTTCACCGTTTGATCCGCGTCTTTCCACCTTGAATCTTCAACGCTTGCGAACGGAACGGCTGGTGTGTTGCAGGGGCAGCAGCCAGAGAGGCCGTTCTCGACGCCGCCCAGCGGCAGTGCAGAGGCGACAGAGGCAGTGGCCGCAGTGGAATTGGCGCGGCAGCTGTCGCAGTCGGCGCCTCCCCCGGGCTCCTACAGTGACCGGCTGCCGGACACCGTCCCTGTGCACAGCCATGAGGTGCGCCAGGCCCAGCACGCACTCTACCCATATAGTATGGCCGCCTTACATACATGATCACATGTTAATGACTGTCAGGCACAGTTGCTATGAGACAGTTGGCATGGGCTTCTACAGTGACCGGCTGCCGGACAGTGCCCCTGTGCCCAGCCATGAGGCGTGCCATGCACAGCTACCCGGAAAGTATTTCTCAAACACTGGGTTGTAGCGTTTTGGGGGTAGGGGTTTAGGGCTTAGGGTAAGGGGTCCCCTACAGTAACTGTTCTTCCAGAATGCAACCGCATAAGTTCGCATGGGGTGACCTCGGTCAGAAAATTGAAGATGTGTGTAGCCATGAGACGCATGCTGTGCATGTGCCAGGAGCGTGGCCCCTCACCGAGTGCCACGTCAGCGGCAGCTGCTGAGGTGGCGGAGGTCATCAAGGGGCAGCCCCTTGTGCCCGGACCTGCCCAGAGGGCAGTTGGCAAAAGCATGCCCCACCAGAGCCTGCCGGCGCTGCTTGCTCGCGAAGAGATCAAGTAGGTGTTCTGTGAGACCTTGTTCAACCTTGGCCACGTTTACCTGAACGCTCAAATTGAAATAGACAACCTTTGCCTGTGTGTCAGTTTCTCGCCCCAGACATCTTATCGCGAAAACGCGGAAGCTGTTTGGTGCGGGCTGCTTGCAGTCATGGCACACCCTGTGTTACTGAGTCTCCTGTGGTGCACAATCTGCCGCCTCTGTTGTTGAGAGCCTTTGCACAAGTGCAGCTCAACATCTGATGGAGTGTTGAACAAGTCGTTTGGTGGCGGATCTCACAAACCGAGCTGGCAAATATGCCCCATCCAGTTTGGAGCTCGGTTCTGTGATCAAACCCTCTCAAGTCTGGGGATGATTGAGGATGCGGTATGTGATCAGTCCCATATTTTAGTATGTTTATATTTTCAGGGTTTTCTTTAGGGTTCTAGGGTTTAGGGAACAGTCCGATCAGCTGCAGACTTTCACCTCCTCTGTTTATCAGGCCGGGGCATGGAGGCTCGTTGGGGGGTCCGCGCATGCAGCAGCAGCTGCTCCGCGGTGGCGTGCAGGCGTCGAGACTGGGAGGACCCGGGGGTCCGCCCGGAGTCCCCCCCCTGAGCAGCACCTCCAAGCAGCCCAGCCGGGAGGCCAGCCCGCTGCTGGGTGGGCTTGAGGAGGTACGCCGCGAGCTGGAGGCCATGCGCGCCATCGAGGCCTCCTCCCAGGACCTTGCCAGGCACCCAAGGTGACTTCTGCACTCCTCTCAAGTCCTCTGTCCTGTCACATTTTTTGTTGTTCTCCATGGCTCTTCGTTAGGCTCTTATATAGAGCCGTCCTATAGCTTGTAGCTTGTCTCTATACCTACACATATTTATAATGTATGCAAGTGATAAACAATGGAATGCTCCCTCTACCTGGGCCTGAGCGCAAGGCACTCCTGCACATCAATCTTTTGTTTAGTGTCTGGGTTTCAGTCTCCATATTGGCTGGCAGCCCGTCTTTTCACCATGCTGTGCTTCTTAGACTGAGGTAAGTAAATCCTCAGATTCTGAAAAAAAAAACCCAATCTATGGTGCTGCATCTTGCGCTGAAGAGGTGAGAGGCCGGATGTGCTATGGCCTGGCATTGGAGCTTTGAGACAACCCACAGTCCTTCTAAATATGGTGGGGCTGCACAGGGAGGTGGGCAGCGGTAAATGGGCAGGCGGGCAGGAGGATGCGCAGAGAACAACATCGCTGCCGCGAGAGGCGCTGGCCGCCAGCGAGGACCTCAACGGGCGCATGGCCAGGTTCCTGCAGCAGCAGCAACACAGAACTCCCAGCGGCAGTGGGGGACAGTCACCGCGGGAATTTCAGGCTGCGCAATTTGGAGGCAACTCAATTGCAGACCTGCCGAGGCCGCTCTCTGAAGGCAATTTTGCATCCAGCCCCCACACCAGAGGTGATCCACATTGCAAGGTACTCCAGTACTTGCCTTGGTACCTCTGCAACGGCAGCACACACCGCATTCGCATTGCGCGGTGCATGCTGGCATTAGCTAGGATCTCTTATGGCACGGAAGTGGATTGCAAGAGTGTCTTAGGCTGTGCTTAACCCACTGAGGGACTGCAAGGCGTGCTGCTCAGAGAAGCTGCCTTGTGCATGCCGAGGTATCAGGGGTTACACGGGTATTTAGAAGGCGCCGTGGCCTGTGTATTGAGGGTGCGGTGATGTGTGGGGTGAGCAGGCCAGGTGAGCAGCACGCCACTGCTGCTAGAGGCGCTGCGTTCGATGGGAAAGATGAGCAGCACGGCGCAGCCAGCGCAGCAGGCGCTCATACCCCCGGCCCTGCCGCTCGCCAACGCGTCACCGCCCCCGCCGGCGGCCTGGCCGCCGTCCACCGAGGCCGTCAAGGCCATGCTCGCCGCGGCCGCGGCAGCCGCCGCGTCGGCCGCCGCCGGGAGCGCGGCCGGGCCGGCCCAGCCGAGCGTGGCCGCATCGGCCGCCACCACAAGCGCGGCCGGGCCGGCCCAGCCGACCGCTCTGCAGCCGCCATTTCCTGTTGCAGCGCCTCAGCCCAATGCTTTCCTCACTGCAGAGAGCCACAGAGCAGCTGCACCAGGTGCTGGATCGGCAACAGGGCATGATGCCGATCCTGTTGCGGACGAGGCTCAGCCCAAGGAGCAATCGCAAAGGGCAGCAGTGCCCATGGATGCGGAGCCGGCTGTTCCCGATGCGCTGGCGAGTGTCGCGGCTGGCAATGAGCCGGACGGCCCGTTGCAGCAGCCGGGCGCGCTAGAAGGCTCTCTTCGCAGCGCCTCTCCTAAGCAGCCTGCTCAGTTCTTGGAGCATATTCTGCCAGAGCCGCAGCTTCCTTCTCGCGAGCAGGCTGCTGCTCTTTCACCTGCAGATCAGGCCTTCGAGACGACTCCTGCACACGCAGAGATAGTAGGTGACGCAGTACAGGGAGCAAAGGGCGAGCTGTCTGTGCAGCAGCCAGAAGGCAGCAAGCAGAATGATGAGTTGCCGGCTGCTACTTCAGAACCGCCGCAGGCTGCAGAGGGTGTGTCACTGCTGATTGCACCTGCTGATGTGGCGCCTGCGCCTGAACAGGCAGCGCTTGTGGACCCCACGGGTGCGGACACAGCGTCTTTGGCAAAGCTGTCAAGCATTCCACGGGAAGCTGCTGAGGCTGTGGAATCAGAGCAGCAGGAAATGGCGTCAGTTATGGATGCAACTGATGGAGCGGCTGCATGAGGTGGAAGACAGTCATGATGATGCACTACAGGAAGGACACAGACAACAAGTACGGCTATTCGCCCAGCAACTCTACAATCATTCAGTCTTGCGGTTGAATGGCTTGACGTTATTGGCATCTATATGATGGTGAGAGGGAAAGTATTGTCACAATTGTTAGTCTGGAAGTCCAGGAGCAAAGGCATGTATCTCCAGCGTAAGAAAAGTGATATGTAGCGGGCCAGGGAAAGTGGACTGCTTGAGGCAGCCGCTGACTTCATTTCTGCTGTCTGAATGATGACAGACGCACACCAGACGTTTGCGAATATTGGTCTGATTGCCTCTCATAGCCTCCCATAACCATTTATGCTGCTTGCTTACCAGTCTGTGGCGTGATGGGCGACTTGCTCTTCATTGCCCTGTCATGGAGGAGGGTGATTTGTATCTTGATAGTCAATTTTGTGAAGTGTGCTGCCATCTCCCTGGTTTTAGAAAGGGGCTGCTGAGCCCTAGAACACGTTCTCAGGCCCACATTTCATCAAAAGTGTATTGTGACTCTGGGGTGTGGCTGTTCCTCTAGCGAATATTTTCGCAGAGAGTGTGAGCACATTGGCGGCTTCAACCATTTGTGACAGTCGCCTCTAACATAGGCATTACAGCGCCCTTTGCATAGCAACACTTGGTTATGCCGCCTGCTTGTTTCTTCGTCATGGATGTCTGTCCCAAATAATCCAGTGTCAGGCCAGATGTCAGCGCATATTGTGTCACTTTGCAGGCAGTTCCTTGAAAATCCTAGTTTCAATTGTTGGATTTGAACTTGAGGTGAAGGAGCAAGCAGTATGGAGGGGCCAGCTTGCTTTGTGTTTCAAGATTGTCTGAGAAGTTAGACTTTGTTTGGAGTGTCGTGTTTCATGTCATGGTGATGACTCTATTCAAGTCTGGACCTTTGAGTTTAGAGTATCAAATTTGCCTTAAAATCTTGGGCCAGTCACAAATGACGGAAGCAGTGCCCGGTTGCTGCTGACTGAAGCACAGTGATAAGCTTGTAAACACAGACGTTGAATACCCACAGCTGGTGACAGAATGCATGCACTGCGCATTGCATGACGCGTCCGGTGCACCTAACAATTTTTACCTAACAGAAATGCATGAAAGAGATTTCCTTCTCGAGCATCCCTTTGCAGCACGTTTGCATGTCTTCCCAGCCAGCTGTTTGAAACTCGTTGCCGGACGAATCCTGCATGTCTTCGTAGGGGAAGCAGCCTCGTCGTCAGGCGGCCGCCTCTCTCGTTAGAGACCCCCCAGCGGTATTGGTTGAACACTTTGGTGATGTCGTAGAGGCAAAGCGCTTGGACGTCCTCCGAGCCATCTTCATCCGTTCTCAGACATTGTCAAAATCTGTTCGAGCATCAATCGCGCAAAGTTTTGTTGCAAGGGGGTTCCCGTGCAGGAGGCCAGGGACCACTCAGAAGGAGGATTCCGGGAGGAGCAGCTAGCAACCCAGAAGTTGTGAAGCACATTGGCAACAATGAGGCTCCAACCAGCAGTTAGCATTTCGGCGCTCTTTTCGATACTGCTTCTTGCGGGAGGTGTGTTAAATGCCTTCGACGTTGCTCGAAGATGCCGGCGGGGCACCGCACCAAATAGAAACAAAGCAGCTTTTCTTCTCCGTCGCACACTATCAAGCAGTGTGACTCCATGTTTTCCATCTTTGTTATGTGTTTGAGACATCTTCCTACTCAGTTTTGGCATCCTCGAAGCTGCAAGCTGCTCTTGAAGGCCCGCGTTCGGCATGCCGCGGTACTGGTTGAGCGAAAAAATAGGAAGCAAAAAGCGGAGTTCCGCATGCGTAATATCAGTCGACCTCCTTATACTTCTGCTGGGACTTTCTTTTAAGGATCAAGCCCGAGGTCTATGATGGCGTAGTAGCTTGGTTGATTGCTGACACAACAATCAGAGTTGATATGTGTCTCAGCTGGCACCTACCATTGGCCAAGCATGAAGCACAAACATCCTTTATATTGTGTTTAGATTAGTTCAAGATACCAAATAGACTTCAGGTCCTCTTCATACGGGAGTGAAAGTGAGGGAGCTCTGGCTTTTTGTTGACTGTACTGCCGGGCACCAAGTGACTTACCTTGCACCCTTGCGCAGAGGCTTCTGCACACATCCGCGTCCAGAATGGAGTCTTTGTGGACGATAACTGCAAGGAATTTCTTTTCAGCGGCTACAATGCTTGGCAGGTGAGCCTCATGCTATCACATGCTGCAAGCAGCCACCGTGGCTGCTCCTAGTGGCACTAGGAGCAGCCCAATATGGTGTCCTAACACAGCATCCCACCGGATGCGGTCACGCCAACAATAAACATAGCACAGCTTTTTTTTATTGGATTAAGGTGTCATGCTTTGCATGCAGACCCTGGAGTCCGCACTGAACATGTGCTGCGGCAACTACCAAGGGCTGGTCAACCAGTTCCAGGAAGCCAGTGCGCATCCCTCTCTCCTGCTGTGTCAACATTCTCAAATCAAGCACAGCAACCAGTGAACTTCACTGTACTATTTGGACAACAGAATGACACGCTAACAAGGGCTTGGCATTCCATACCCGATTTGGACTTCCTGGAAGGAAAATGTTGGATTGACACGAGCCCCAGAGCCACAGGCTATGACAGGGCATCCTATGGATGAGATGACCCGCAGCCACTTTATTGCACGGCTCCCCTGACAGTATTAAATTCGTGCCCCTGCAGAGCGCCAGAATTTCAATGTGGTGCGCATCTTCGGGTTCCCGGTGCAGAAGGGGTTCAACCTGCAGACGTACGCGGGGGTGTATAACGAGTACGCCTTCAAGGGGCTGGACATCGTTGTTGCCGAGGCCGCCAAGGCAGGCCTCCAGCTCATCATCGCGCTGACCAACAACTGGAGCTACAACAACCTGCAGACTGACTGGAAGTGCGCACTGTGCACCCCACTTGATACAAAATCTGCCTGGCTGTACAACAACCTGGGCAACTGTTCTAGCATGTAAAGACTCTCAAATGAGTTGCGAAGGAGATTTGTGGCTGCAAGTGGGATATGCCCTGAAATTTGTCTGTTTAACAATGTCACACTGGGGCCTGTCGGTGGGAGTAATGAAGAGTTCTGACCTTGCACCTGCAAACAACACTTTCCCGGGAGAGAATATCGCTGACCCAGAAATTCTTGTGGATGTTTTTATTGCGCGATTTCTTCCCTAGACATAGACCATATCCACCCAGCTTGACAGTGCATGTTCCCATTACATGTCCACAAATGGAAGCCACATGCACCTGGCGTGATGGGTGCATGTGCCGGCAGGTGCTCCTACACCAATTGGACGTCCACGGCGACACAGTGCGACGATTTCTTCAGCGACAGGAACGCCATCAACCTGTACAAGAACCACGTCAAGAAGGTTCTGACGCGCGTCAACACCGTCACCGGACTCACCTATGGCAGCGACCCCACCATTTTCGGTGCGCGGTTCAATTCCCACACCTCGTCCTCACTTTTGATCTTTTGGCAGGACTTTCCTCGATTGGTCTGTGGCCCATTGTGGGCCCATGGCATGAGCTCAAGTGCAGGCATGAGCTCAGGTGCAGGCAAGATATGGTCTTGATTGCAGGAGCCTGGAAGAATGCTTTGCTTGATTTTCTCAAGCATGCTCACACAAAGTTCCTGGGAGCCACACCAGCTCTTACAGTGGGATATCTGGGCAATGTGCCAAATTTAGTCAAGATCTGTGGCCAACTGCAGCAGCAGCAACTCATGACAGCTGGAAGCTTAGCCGCATGCAGGACAGTCACTAATTTGGAGAAAGGTCCACGCCATCTCGGAGATGATAACCATGCTGATGTGGTCCAATAGACCGTGACCAATACCATCGGGAGAATGTCTTAGGAGCCCTTAAGGCTCGATCACAACATAGCAGCCATTATTATGCAAGAATATGAGATAACAATGAGATACTTCAGGGTAGCAAGGGGCTGCCAAAGACCAATGAGCCTCAGGTGGCTCCCAAGGGTCTCTAAAATGTTGTAATAAAAAAAAATAACAATAATTCTTGCTTGTGCATGTCCTCGGCATGCCCTGGCATGTTCACTTCTAGGACTTGTTTTGATCTTGCAAATCAAGCTGATAAAGTTCTCTGTGCTGCTGAAGGTTGGAATCTCATGAATGAGCCGAGGTCCGGCAAGTCCAATGGAGCTCAAGAGATCCAGAGCTGGATCACAGAGGTGGCGCCCTACGTCAAGAGCTTTGCACCCAACCAGCTGGTCACTGTTGGCGAGGATGGCTTCTACCAGGCCTCCAACTGCCAAGCCGCACAGTAAGCTTCCATCACTTGCATATTCTCTCGACCGTTAGAATTATGCTCAGTTCTGGGACACACCAGAGTCATGCATCCTGCCTTTGTTTGGCCACAGCAGCAGAGCTGTCAGCAAGAGCTGACAAATATGAGGTATGCATTGCATAGGCATGCTAGGTGTCAACAGGTGGCTAGATGACACTTACACAGCGTGTTCACCACTCGCCACATCTGTAGCGCATGGTGTCACAAGTACACCTGATGGAGTAAACCTTACTGGTGCCAGAGTGAACTAACCATGCATCTGGCTGTGGGTTCATCATCATCTGTCGGGCCAATATTAATGCACATGAAGGGTGCATTCACTCAGCGGAGGGCAATACGCGATGAGGTACCTGATGCAAGTTGTGCTGTTGTTTGCAGGGCGAACCCGGTCAATGCATACAGCGCGTGGCCGCTGCAGACGGGGCAGGACTTCCTGCCGAACCACCTGGTGGACGGCATCGATTTCGCGAGCATCCACATGTGGCCCGACAACTGGGGCCGCACCGACCAGGCCTTCGGCCGCGCCTGGCTCGACGCCCACATGAAGGACGCCTGGTACCTGGGCAAGCCAGTGGTCATTGAGGAGTTCGGCAAGGCCGTCGGTGCGCGCCGATTCTTAGGGTCCAGGGGATTTAACATGTGGGAGGCTTAGGGTTTAAGGGTATATATTTTATAATCAGGGTCACGGATTTAGGGTTGACCCAATGACGCTGGATCTCCTGTCCTGGCGCTGCCGCGCACCCACTGGGGTCCCCTTAAATGAGCCAAGGGTGCACACTATCACCCCGTCAATATTTTGCAAGGGGGATCAGCATGATTCGACAAGGGAATTGGTGCGCCAAAATTTACCCTGTCCGTCTCTCTTTAGCACTGCTCACTGGGAGTGCCGCTCAATCAGTCTGGGTGCACATTATCACCCTGTCTTGCTCTTCTAGCACTGATCACAGTGAGTGCCAACACACCATTGCCCTGTCCTTGTCTCTTAGTACTGCTGCGCAAGGGGTCCAGCAATGGCATGCAACCTGGATCATCTGCCACTGTGGCAGCAACTCTCCTGGGGGATTCGATTCCACTCCTGCACAGTGAGATGTTCAAATGAATGTCCACAGCCATCTGCCAAGTTTGGCTCGCACCCTTGAAGCCTGCATGCCCCAAAGGGCATTGCTGCTGCGGGAACCAGGCACTCATCAAGTAGAGCGAATATTGCCCTTGCTAGCTCATCGCTACGAGCTGGCTAAAGGCAGCGCTTAAAATGCACTGCTAACGTCCAGCGGAATGGAATTTTTTTGGCTGACTGGGTGGTGTCCTGTGCTTTGGCAGGCACTCAGGGCGGCTGGATGGCGGCAGCGACGGAGACGTATGCAAACCAGTACGACTACTTCAAGCTGACCTATGACTACGCGCGCGGCTCTCTGGACTCGGGGTATGGCTACAAGGGCATCATGTTCTGGCGCTGGGCCTCCGTCGACCCCGCTGCCAACAACGGCGGATTTGACGAGGCGGCCACAATCAGTGCGCTTCTCTCAGCCACGCACATGTCATTGCTTGACAGAGCAGCCAAGATTCCTTGGGTGGTATGGTTTGTAAGCAAGGGCGTGATGTGCCTTTCAAATAGTCTGAAGTGCTAGTAGGGGTTGAGATGCTCAGACAGCGCTGGACGGTGACAGCACAGGACCAGCTTTGGTGAGTTTACAAAGAGCATGAGGATCTGAGAGAGTTACTGTGTGCCGCATGCAGCCACCCAGAGCGGCGTGTTCAGGGACATCATCGCACCCTTCAGTGCCAAGGTGGCGCAGTTCCTCGCCAACACCACCCGCCCGGCCGTCGCCGGCTGCACCCCGCTCGGCGGCAGCCCCGCCGCCGCGGCCGCCCCGGCGCCGGCCCCGGCCGCCGCGGCCGCCGCAGCCGTCCCGGCGCCACTCCCCGTCCCGGCCGCACTTCCGGCCGGCGCGGCCGCCACAGCCGTCCCGGTGCAAACTACCGTGCCGGCCGCACTTCCGGCCGCCGCGGCCGGCGCAGCCGCCATTCCGGCGGCGACTCCCGTCCCGGCCGCCACTCCGGCAGCCGCGGCCGCGGCTGGCGCGATTGGTACGCCGCTGCCGGTTGACAACGTTCCGGCGGCGCCGGTCGCCGTCGCGGCCACTCCGCTCGTGACGCCCGCGCCCGTCGCGGCCGACGCGGCGGCTACTGCCACCGACTCCACGCCCGCCGCCCCCGCGGGGACGTACGCCTGGGGGAATGTGAACGGTACCCCCGCGGCCGCGGCCCAGCCGGCAAGCACGGCAGCGACGCAGACTCTTTCGACGGTTTCCACGAGCGCCGGGCGCCGGATGCTGGAGGAGACGTATGTGTGGGCGGACTCGATGGCCTCTTCGGTGCGTACAGTCCCGCTCGTGCGTACTGCCTTTCACTCCCCAGTATTTTATTTTATATTTAGGGTTTAGGGTTACCCTTAACCCCCAAAAAATAAATAAGCCTGAGCCTCTCCATGGCTCATTTGCACTTTGATGCTGAACATGGTAACCCCGACCCGTGCACAGAACTTATTTTGTGAGCACGGCATGCGCATGCGTCAATGTCTGAAGCCTAACCGGCAGTAGACATGCAGTTCAAGTACCCAATCTACGGGTACAGTGCTCTCGGCGAAGACGATAATACAACAGCTGTTTAACGCTGTGCAGTCCAACCTTTTAATTCGTGGGGTGGTGGCTGTGCAGGGCTTCTGGAGCGAGTCCACCTTCAGCACACCCGCCGGATACACCCCTTACAACATCAACTACAAGGTCTCCTGCTGAGCGGGGTGTCACTCAACCAGAACTTCTCAGGGCAGAGGTGTCAAAAATTTGAAGCTGCTGGAACAGTGGGACCAGCCTTGGAGGTCTTGAGCTCCCCCAGTACCCCTGCAACTGAATGGTGTCCAAGAGACGAGGCTTATCATTGCTGGCAAGTTGGAATGTCCAACCTGAGGTAGTGCCACCAGCATTGGTGTATGATTAGTCAGGCAGTATGATTAGTCAGGCAGCACAGCTTTATGCAGCGGCTCGTGCACATCTTGCAGGACATGCAAAGGTCAAACACTCACTCTACTTGTCATCAACTTACTCAAGGTATGGTGGAAGGTATTTGAGAACTCAAAGCTTAGCAAGCCCAAAATCTTTGAACATGTGTGTATTGCAAGAATTGATCAGAATAGTCAGGACCATTATAGTCAGGACATGATAGATGTCAGGACTCAACTCTGAAGTTCAGTACAGGAATAATGATAATGTAGTTGGTTCTGTGCAATCAACGCCCCTTATGGGGAGAGACTGAATGAGTTTTCAAATGTATACCTAGCAGAGAAAGTGATTGCCCTTCAGCTTTGACGATTGCAGAGGCAGGTCTAGACTGAGGTCACACCAAGGTTGATGTTCATTGTCAGAAATGGATTGTGGTGCTGTTTGATGAATGATCGAGCCAGAGGGCTACTTCGGTAAATATTCCTTTTGGCTGCCAAAGTTTGGCATTTTCCACATGCTAGTGCATGCAGTACATGAGTTGAAGTTTACTTCTGATCTACGCACAGGCCAATTGAATGACATATGGTCTGATCTTCGTGCTATGAAATGCGCTTACCTATGCACGACATGTAAGTCACACTGAGTGGTGCTAGAGGTTCTTGCACCAATTGCAAGAAGAGGACTTCTCTGCATGCACCATGCTAAGAAGCACTTCCATGCCGGTCACTGCTGGTGATGTGTATGTGTGATTGAAACTGTGTTGCCTCAAGGCTTACAGTGCACATCTGATTCACGCAATTCGAGTACTTTGTAGCTGCCGCTATAGCCAACAAAAGCGAGATGCAAACACAAGCAAGAATGCAAACACAAGCAAGAACATTCAATAACATTAATGCAAAAATTTCCAGCCCTTCTGTCCCGGAAACTGGGCCAGCAGCAGTTCCATATGTACTCTGTTGCACAACCCCATCAGGCTGAACGGTTGTACTATCAACAAAACAAGAAACTCTGGTCCGCTTTTGCGTACTATCAAATGAGCCCCGCTTCTATGGCCGGGTGGATGCTGCTTTTTCTCAAAACAGAACAAAGCAAAACAAAACAAGACCAGAGATATGTTCTCCTCCAATCCATGCATGACAACCTGCACAGCCCCAATACAGGCTACATGTTTGTGGCAGGTCCCACGGCATCCAAATGTGATGCCAAGGGTAAGCTGTCAAGACTCATATTAAAAAAAATAGCAAAAAAACATAAAATAGCAAGCTACTTCCAACGCTTCTTTCATGGAGATTCTGAATCTGACAGAGGTTCTGGGGCAGCAGGCCTCAGAACGCAGCTCGTCTATTTGCCGATGCCAACGATCTTCTGGACACCGTCAAGGACGCTCTGCGGGCCGGTCAGGTGCGCCACCTTCTCGGCAATCGTGTCGGTCTTGTCCTGGAAGTTGGCCTGGTTGGGACAGCTGGTGTTCCTCACAAAGGTGAAGCTGTCCGTGACGACGTCCGCGCCGTCCTGGTTCCTGCTCGGCATCAAGCCTCGGGATCAGCCCTCAGTCCTGAAGTGTCCTATAATTTTTTATTTCGTTTACGGTTGGTGTATGTTACTGCCAGCCGGTAATGGAATTAGATCATGGCTGGCCGGCACATGGCCATTCTGACAGCACACAGCTCACCAGAATATCCAATGGAATGAGATCATGGCTGGCCGGCACATGGCCATTTTGACAGCACACAGCTCACCAAAATGTTCAATAAAATTAGATCATGGCTGGCCGGCACACGGCCAGTTTAACAGCACACCGCTCACCAAAATATCCTCGCTTGGACCAACACGGTGCTTACCTGTGCCAGGCCCATGTGGCCTCGGTGGGAGACAGAAACTCAAGGATGCCGTGGCCGAATGAGGCCTCACGGTATGCAGAGTAAGCGGGCTGGGACTTGGGGCAGTACAGGCCGTTCTGCAAAGGCACACATTGGTAATTCTCAGCATGCTACAGCCTATTCAGGCAGCCGTGTACTCTACATCATTGACAACACCATTTCGCGCTGCATCAGCCCAGCATGCATGCATGCTTGCTGGAATGATCAGGCTGGGTCACACGATCATGCAGAACCACTACAAGGACTCAAAATTTCCTGAATTCTTCCTGAAGGCGCTCTTCCAAGAAGCATTCAAGAAGCTGTTAGGAAGTTGTAGGAAGTACTCAGGAACTTTCAACATTTTGACAGGGGGCTGCATGCATGCGGCAGCAGATGGAAGGCTGTGCCGCAGTGGCATTGGAGAGACGCCTCAGCATGGGCAAGGATATATATTAAGGCTTATTTAGGGTAAACCCTAAACCCTAAAGCATAAAAAGATCAAGGATGTATACCTGCAGGGTGGCGCACAGTGGTGCCGCGCTGCTCGGGGGCTTCAGGCAACTGGCGGTGGTGTTGTAGGCCTGGTCGATTGTTTGGGTCTGGGTTCCCTCGATATTGCCACCGTCTGCAATTGGCAGGCATCTCACCACGCGTGCTGAAGCATATGGCCCTTACAGCCCAAGAGATTATTTCTTAAACACTTAAGTCAGGGTAGCGCAGTTGAGGGGTTAGGGGCCTTTATAGTAATATTTTTACTTC
This sequence comes from Coccomyxa sp. Obi, assembly GCA_020887355.1. Classification (NCBI taxonomy): domain Eukaryota; kingdom Viridiplantae; phylum Chlorophyta; class Trebouxiophyceae; family Coccomyxaceae; genus Coccomyxa; species Coccomyxa sp. Obi. Next base: position 466,558 of record AP024999.1, read on the forward strand.
CTGAATGCAATGGTGGATTTTAGGTCTTATAGAAAAATCCCTAGTTAAGGGGCATACAGCAAGATGTTTGAGAAATATTTTCTGCCCTTAGAGCAGCCCAACTCCTAAGTTGGGAGCGCATTCCATTCCCACACTGGCTCACTACTGACTGGACCTTTTCGCGCAGGCTCGAGCAGAAGGTTCAACCAAGGTGGTGGTAGTAGACGGGATCCAAGGATACAGGAGGGCTACAGAGCCTGTACAGGCTCTGTAGCATTTCAGGAGTGTGCGTTTGAGGGTCACCTCCGATGAGGATGTGGGTGGGAGCGCACGGGTCCAGGTTGTACTGGTACACCCGATTGTGGCGCTGCACAGACACTTCATACTTCAGCATTGTTCCTAATGTGCTGTAAGCTCCCCATGACATTCCCGGTTATGACAATCTTGCTCTTGTTTGAACTGGCCTGCCCTATCAGGGTAGGATGGGCTGCCGGAGCCTTTCGCCATTTTTACAGAGACTTGGAGCCTATGTTTTAGGGTGTCAATTAAGGGTTTAGGGTTTAACCCTAAACCCTAAAAATATAGAGATAGAGCAGACCTCGTAGGCGTGGGTATGGCCGGTGAAGACCATGTCGACGCCGTACTTGTACAAAATGGGCTCCACTTGCTGCTGGAAGCACTCCACCTCCTTGAAGTGTGATGGCCAGGTGTTGTACCACGCTGCGCGCCAGGCATGCCAACTGTCAGTCAGCAGATTTGGTACTCTACTCACATGCTCTGTTAAATTCCAGAATTACTTGAAATTCAATGACCGGGAGATTGCCTGCCTCTCTCAAGATCGCATGCTCAGCAGAGAGGCAGTGCTAGACGATGACTGATTGCAGCGTGCGCATGGTCTGTAATGCAAGACGATCACTGTCTGCGGGGAGACTATGAAGAGAAAGGGGTGGTGCTCATATTTTATATAGGGTTATTTGGCAAATAAAACCCTAAACCCTAAAAAATAAAGGGGCGGTGCTCACGGGGGTGGAACATGGCCACGATCCAGGGAGTCACTGTGCGGTCAACGCTGGCGAGGTCATTGGTGATCCAGGCGATCTGGGTGGCGGAAATGAGCATGTTGGTGGATGTGTAGGGGGCGGGCTGCGGCTGCAGCTCGTACGCTCCAATCATGATGAAGTGCACGCCTGCGCAACACCCGTTGAACACCCCATGAGACACCCTTCATATTTTATTTTTATAATTTAGGGTGCATAGGGTTTTCATATAAACCCTAAAATTTAACTTGCTGTGCATCTGATCTATGGCCTGTCACTCATAGATGAAGTCAGGGCAGTGATGGCCAGACCACATGAGGGCGCCTAAGCAGGGTGCAGCGATAACAAGGAGACCAGCAGAACAGGTATCGAAGAGGAGGGAAACACAGCTCACCGGCAAGGTTCCAGGAGTAGTAGAGGGGGCTGATGGACTTGCTCTGCTGGTAGGGGGTCCTAAAACGCGCCATGTAGGACGTGAAGGGCACTGGGTTGTTGTTCACATTCTTGTTCTCCAGCTGCACAACCGCAGCATGAGAGTTACAGAATGTCACAGACTTAGGGTTTGTATTGGGGTAAAAATCCCCTTAACCCCAAAATAAAATATAAGCACAGCAGGTTGCTGTCCTTGCATTTGTCATGAACTACCCGATGCGGTTGACATGAGTTGTGTACGCATCCTGGCTGGAGGCTGCTGCAGAATCAAGGGGCTGGGGACATGATAGCAATCCTCTCACCTCGTGGTTGCCCTCCACAGTCATGAACGCTGCATGGCAAAGCAGAGCCTCAGAAGTCGGCGCAATGCGACATATAGGTGGTTTGGAACAGTCATGCCTGCAGCATGAGCTGTGAAGACGTGCGCCACTGCAGAACACTGGGCATGGCAGTGATCGATAGGGAGAGTGAGGCACTCACGGATGCTGGTGGTGTTGGCAAACGCCTGCATCAGGCGGCCCCAGGCGTCCCACTGCACAATGAGCGCACACTTATGGCCTCCTCATGCAGCCGCATAATCTACAGACTATGTCCTGTTGTGCCAAAAGTGACTTCGCGGCGCCTCTGCCACCAGAAGGAAGCATCACAAACATGACTCTGCTGTTGTGATGCATGCTTCATGATGCCTGCAACATGTTGTGGGCTACATTTTATTATTATTACCGGTATTACCGTATTATTATTATTATTATTATTATTATTATTATTATTATTATTATTATTATTATTATTATTATTATTATTATTATTATTATTGCATTTTAGAGACCCTTGGGAGCCACCTGAGGCTCATTGGTCTTTGGTAGCCTCTCGCTACCCTAAATAATCACATTGTTTTCTCATATTCTTGCATCCAGTCAAGAACTTTGCAACCCTAATATGATTCTGCTGGATAAACGCATGCAAATTCTGCACTAATAAATCAAATAAGTCAGGATATTGGGGTAGAGCGGTCCTCACCCTGGGCTGGTATGAGGTGGCGATGGGGTTGAGGGTGGGCTGGATCACTTGGCCACCAGGCAGGCCCGTGTAGTAGCGGTTGGGAAGCGCATTAGCAGTGTAGTCATCAGTGTAAGACAGATCTGCGGCCGGCCATGGAACACTTGAAAGCTGCTTCAGCACTGCTCAGTAAGTTGTTGAGACGGAGATGCGCAGGAAGCTTGAACAGGTGCAGAGCTCATCTTCTACCAACTGTTATGTCTTTCTTTGGTTTTATACGGGATTCAAGAGCAAGTCTGGGAACAAAGAAGCATGTGCTGTTGAGGCGATCCAGGTAACGTGAGGGAGTGTGCTCACCTCCAATGAGCACGGCAAACTGCACAGGTCACAGAAAGGGCTTCAGCACAGCGCTCATTGGGTGTGATGCATGCTGCGTTTTCCTCCCTCTCAATGGTCGAAACAAGTGCATGGCATACCCAACATGCATCCAGAGCCTTGCTATGCTGAAGTTGAACTGAGGCAGCAGATCCGCACAGGAGCAGGCGTGCATGCAAGGAGAGATGGTGGGGGGTCAATCGCCTAGGTGGCTCACCCCGGGGTCGTTTGCAACCAAGTGCTGGATGGTGGCGGTCGAGTTGGGGGTCTGACCCAGGTCAGCAATGACTCCTGCAGACAGTGAGCTCAGGGTTAATCATTATTATTATTACATTTTAGAGACCCTTGGGAGCCACCTGAGGCTCATTGGTCTTTGGCAGCCTCTTGCTACCCAAAATTATCTCATTGTCAATACAGCTATGGTGCGAGCCCCCCTAGTATACCAACCTCATGCCCTGTCCATTGCTAAGGGTTTGGGGTAAAATTAAATGTAAAAACCCTACAACCTAAACCCTTAAAAAATGTGCTGAGAAAGTGTGTTGTGTGTGAGGTGCGACGACAGAAAATTTGCACTGGAGTACCAGCATGCATGACTAGACAAACAGGAGTAGGAAGGTGCCCCTACCCAGCTTCTGGGGGAAGGAGTTGAAGCCAGTGGGCTGGGGGGTCCTGAAGCTGAACACCTCGCTCTGAGACACTGACGGGTCTCCGACCCTGCAGGCACAGCCGATGCCACTCTCACGTGGGTGTTTTCTACCTTTTTTTATTTTAGGGTGTAGGGTTTAGATGAAAAAAAGTAAAAAAACCCTTAAAAAATATAGGTATGTTGCATGGCCATGGCTGCAAGGCATGGCACTTCTTTCCAGTTTGCAAAGTCAGGGCTGTGCCATCCCCTGCGGCACGCCCCCCTGTCACCAAGCGACTGTGTGTCATCGCGGACACCACATAGGATGCACCTTCAGTCATATGGCGTAGTGTCAGCAACAGTGGCATGCACACCAGTAGCACTGTGTCGCCAGATCGTAGCACTCACTTGTAGTAGTAGACTGTGTTGGGCTCCAGGCCCTGGAGCAGCACGTGGTGCAGGTTGGGGCTGAGGTAGTAGTTGTTTGTGAAGGGGGCCACTGTGTAGCCGGTGGAGTTGGTGATGTAGTATGTCTGCGTTCCCTCCGTCTCCATGGTCAGCAGGTTCGCCTTCAGCCCATACTGGACCTGCAAAGTACATGCCACACCTGAGCTCTTGGTCCGAGGTTGGGGACAAAAATCAGCTCTCGCAGAATTACCTGAGTGCACCATGTGCCACTCACGACATGGGATTGTAGGTAGAGACAAGCAGAATGCGACTTTTTTTACGGCCACACACACTTGCCAGAGAAGTGGTGTGTCAAGCAAATCCATGTGTAGCAGACTAGCAGCAGGATGTTGATGGAATTGACCTTGGTGGCTACAGTGATCGGTGGTGGCGCAGTTGGGGCTGTAGCCGAGAAGACATGCTGTCCAGTCACCCAGGAAACGTACATCTGGCCTGCATGAGTGAGTGAACAGGTCACCCTGATACGCATAGTGCAGCAACTCTGCATTTCTCCCAGCAGCTCTAACGCACACGTAGAGAGACATGCTGCGAAGAGGCAGGGTGGTGAGCCTCATTCAGACAAGGCCAGCGTGTGCATACATGCCTTTGCAACAAATGCAGGATTGATGGGTCATGCTGCGATCAGGGGACATGTCTCACCGGGGCCGCCAAGTGCCAAGTGGATCTGCTCCGGGTCATTTGGGCCCACAGTCTGCACACACACCAACCACAGCGCAATCATGAACCATTCATTATAATTACAGACTGCGCAGCAAGGTCGTCAACAGAGCCACGGCTGCAGTGTACGTGCTGCAGAGCAGTATCATGTGAGGTCATGAGCAAAGTGTAGGTGTGGTGCTGGAAATGCATGTATCAGCACACCACACAGCACACCAGTGCAGGGCGGATCTCTGGGTGCCCACCTTGGCCAGGGGGTAGTCCGTCAAAAGTGTGTCGTTGGACCCGTAGGCATACTGGTTGAAGGGGTTTGTGATGGGGGTTGTGATAGGGGTTTCTGTTGCAGGGGGAGATCTGTGTGCGAAGGGGAGCTGTCCGACGGCCACCTGTACAACCAACATAGTTTGATGACCGCATGCATACAGAAGGTAATTCTAGTGCTGTCTGCACAAGGTGGAAGGGACACAGGAGTCTGCATACCGTACTGTCGCGAATAGAAAGTCCGAAATTGTTTTAGTTACTTAACCTTCTAAATAATAATCGGCCGACTATAATAGGGAACGAGAAAATTGTAGAGCAGAGCCGACTAAGTCAACGAATAAATTTTTTAATATTTACACCTTAAAAAACATGTCGTACTCAGTCGGAATCACGTCTAAAGAAATGATATGAAGTGCAAACTGTTTTCTTTGGGTTTCAGCCCATTGGAAAGCGGCCGTGCCGTATTATTGTTTGAAGGTTGTCTGAATCGGATTCCTACCATCCGACTTTCTATAACGGAATAGATATCCTTTCCGACTTAATTACCATTAAAAAGCTTAAATTTTCACCCGACCTCAAACATAAAACCGACTTTCATTCGCGACAGTACGGTAGTGCTTAAACTTCCAGCCTTGATATGAGATGCCAACTCCGACACAGCACGTCATGCTCAGGGCAGGGCACATAGCCATGGCACAGAAATGCACAGGCATGGTGCTCGCAGGCCGAGGTCACTGAGCAAAAATATGAAGCGAGATATCCACCTGTGCGAGGACTAGCACAGACAGAGCTAGTGACGTCCGCCAAACCATGGCGGCGACGGTACAACAGAACGTTCTCGATATGGGACGTCCAACTTTTGGTGGGTAGCTCGGCAAAAAGACAGGAAAGGGTCAAATGATTTGACTCAAATCCGTCTCGGCCCGACTCTCGGGACCAGCTGATTCAGCTGAGCTGAACTGGCACGAGCCTTTTTGAAAGATGCCTGGCATCTGATGCCATATCTTCCTGGAAAGATGCCTTCCGGCAAGGCAGACGCAAGATGCCTTCCGGTAGCCTTCCGGCGGAAGGCCCTCCCCTCCAAACAGCCCTACTGTGGGGCTAATAGCCCCGGGCTATCAGGATATGGAGCACAGACGTCAATGTGAGGTACCTATTGGAGTCCTGCTATGGAGATGTGTGGGACAATCAGCTCTTTAGGGGTCGGGTATATCACAAGAAGGCGTTGGCCACGGTGGACAAAAGACCAACGAAGTGGCCGAGGAAGCCGGCAAAGAAGGCAAAGAATAAACGAGAGCAGACCTTCATCGTTACATCCTAGTCAGTGCTAGTAGCCATCACGCGCATCTGCCCCCACAGCGCTTGTGCAGCTGGAAAGCTCTATGATGCAAGAGTGTGTCGGCAGCTGTCCTGCATGTTCCTGACAAGAAGGAGTGACTACTTTCAAGCTCAAAACTATGTATGCATCAAAACCGCGTCCTGTCTTGCCAGTGCCTGCTACTCGATGCCTTCCAGACTTCAGCAAAAGAGCGGCACCCTCAGATGAGGATCTTGTACTTGATCTGTGAGGGCACCCGATGCACTGCCACTCTGCCATCATATGACAATGAGGCAAACGTCCATGGGTCTGCAGAGCTCCACGCAACACCTGCGCACAGCAAACACATCAGCGTGGCTCTCAGGTCCTGAGGGTCTGCAGAAAATTCAACTTGTCTTCTGTCCGACAAGGATAAGGCTCATGACAGGAAAGATCCTCCTGCCGAGGTTGCATCACACCCATCCCTCTGAGAACAGGCCGCTGCCCATGGCATGGCAGTCAATAGCTGGAAATTTCTAAAAATAAACTGCCGAGGTGGCATCACACCATGAACACATAAAGTACAAGGTGGTGTCCCTCCATCATCATAAATTATTGCACTTGCATGGCACTCAGGCGTGATGCCCATTCCCGGCCAAAATAAGACATGCTGCTTGAGCAACTCCTTGCAAAAAGGCCCTGGCAAACACCAGACCAGAGGACCAGACACAAGGGATAGGGTGCTCACTGTAGACGCTGTCTTCATGGTCGCCGTAGGATTGCACCTTGCCATCCTTTCCTGCCGCGGCACCTGGGCCGGCCGGCCGTTTAACCGCCCCCGGCGTTGCTGTTGCGGCCTGCGCCTGTGCCTTGCTCGCTGCTGCTGAATTGCAACACACCATGCTTAGTAAGACCTCCTCAACTGTCTTATGAGCTTGCTGGGAGACAATTTTCACCCCGCCCCACGACTTGCATGTAGACCATGGATGGCGAGCACTTGTTTTGCTGCCGCAGCCAGCAGGGCCTAACTCTCAAACTCTGGCTGCAGAGACTGTACAAAAAAGGTGCAGATGTCCCCCAGCCATATGATGAGTAAGGAAGCAGCTATGATGAATACTGTGAGGTAGCCTTGGGAAGAGGGGTTGTCGGGCAAAAGGAGGCTCGCTCATTCCGGGCTTTGCATGCCTACATCTCAAATTTTCGGGCCTTTCATGTCGCGCTGGGGTGCTCACCGGGGGCTCCGCAGGAAGGCAGGAACCAGAGGTTGACAAGCGCATCGGAGGATGCAGAGAGGATGAGCGAGTCGTGCTGCGGGTTGAACCGCGCCTGCCACACCCAGTGTGAGTGTCCCCCCAGCTCTGCCAATGCAGTGCCATCCACCTTCCTGCAGTTACCACCACCAGCTGATCACTGCCAGCAATGCAACTCCCGTCTGCTGTGATGAATCACTAGACGCACGCATTTGCTGCGCTTTAGCTGTACTTCTTCCAAGGCACGAGGAGGCCTGTGTGGCCTCTCAGACAACACTTGGCATCTGTTTTGGACTCTGCTGAATGAGGTGGTTGCAGAATTGACCAGCTGCCACGCAGGCAACCAGCACCAATCGGATGACATCTCTGTAAGATAGATTGTCGACAAGGCAATGAGATAACATTGCATTTGCGCTTCAAAAGGCAGCTGTACAGAGGTTGTGTCGTCATCAAAACATGGATGGTGGCAGCCAGCTTCTTGGCATGATCTGGTGTCGGTGAAGCAAAGCTCGACATCATTGCATCTCACAAGATCCCAAGGGCTTGCCTGAGGTCCCATAATCGCAGTTTGCAGTCATCACCGGCTGTGACTATGAGGTTGTCCTGCTGCTTTGCAAAGTCCACTTCACGAACCGCCATCCCATGCGCCTCGGTGATGGCCCCACTCTGCTGCCCGCTCCTCAAATCCCACACCTGTAAGTATATTCGTTCGGAGCTTAGGGCTTATTTCTAGCTTTTTAGGAATTTTAGGTTAGTTAGGCTTCAAAAAAGGAATATAGGTGAAACCCCAAGTCCTGAAAAAGAAAGCAGCCCGGGTGCATTAGCTGGTGGAATCCTGTCAATGCATGCCGGGACCTCATGATGGACAAGTTTTCCTTCATTCCGATGCTCAGGCTTTAGAAATGCTGTAGTAGTGATTGCAAGGTTCAAAGATGGACCGTACAGCGCTGAGCATAACTGCACAGAGAGGGGATTAGGCAGCAGAAAACAGAGCACAGGAAGGGCGAGTCTGCTTGCTGCCAGCACGTCTATTTCTCCACGTCCTTCCAGAATCTAATCCCACTCCCTAAGTAAATGGACCGCAAATTCCTGATCAGCGACATGTGAAAGATGTGCTAGCAAATCATTTAGGCACCAGACCTGCACGCTTGTGCCGCCAGTGCTGCAGAAGCGATTGGCATCGTGAGGGTCCCACGAGCCCCCGGAAAGCTCTTCTGATCCGCCGCTTGCGCATTCTGACGCCACCTGTGCGAGGAACCAACCGACTGTTGCTGCAGCTGCCTACAGTGTAGGCCCTACACATATTAGTCCATGATTGCCAAAGTCAGTCGTGGCAGTGCGACTTGTAACCCCGAGCCTTCTTGAGTATCAAAGTCATCGGTGCATGGGTGCAACATGCAACCACTATGCCGAAGGGCTGAGTCATTTGAAAAAGCTCAACACCATCTCTTGCACTGCTCCAAGCACTGCTGGGGCATAAAGACAGCAAGACTCCTGCATGCCTCAAAGTCCTCTTCGACATTTTCCAGAAGTGTGAAACAAGCAATTCCATTCTCGGTGCACCTCTGCAGTGCCTTTGCCCAGTCGCCAATGCACGAGCTTGGCCTTCTCCACACTGAGCGCTGCATCCGGCTGAGATTGGTGCCACGCGACCGTTCTGACGCTGGACCCCCCTTTGAGCTCCGCCCGTTGCTCCAGCGCACCATTCTCGGGCGGCATGTGCCAGAGCGATGCTGTGTGCAGGCCCTCTGCAACAGCCAGTGGCACATGACATGACTTCTGGCGCAATATATTATAAATTCCCGTGTTTCTAATAGCCTGCCCCGCTTCGGAGTACTGCTCGTTGCATCACACTGTGTCTCAGTGCATGTTCAGAAGCTCTGCGCTGTGTTGATGGTGATACATCTGGAGGGTGGTAGGTTGTACCTTCGTTGTGCACTGTCATGAGCATGCGCGGGTCTGATGGGCAGGGTGCTATCTGCCATACTTCCTGTGGGTGTGCGTGAACTTCCGCCATCCGTATTGTATCCTTCTCGGGTTGAAACTCCAGAACCTGGATCTGCAGATCCAAGTACAACGTGTTTGACTTCAACTGGCTGGCCAACTTAGCTGGCGAGAGTAAACATTTTCGAGGTGAGGTAGGTGTGATTGACACACCTCGTTCTCGTCCCTGAGGGCATTCGTGCCCACAAGCCAGCGCGACTGGGCGCCTTCTGAGTGGAACGGTACCATCGCCCTTGCTTGGAATTTTAGTCCATAGGTGATATTCTTCTCGGAAGGTGCCATGCTGGAAATCTTTTATTCCTGGCCTTGAGGATGAAACCTCGATGCACACACCAAAGTGGACGGTAACAGTCGCTCAACTTCACTTGCCAAGTGGAGCATGAGTATTGCAGGAAACCATATCGTGCCCACTCATATAGGTCCCGTCAAAGTGGATGTTCGTCAGATGATTCGCGGATTCTTACAAAAGCTAAATAGGGAGGTGATTTACACGAAGTCAGGCATCGTAAAGTCTATAAGCCCTTGACTTTGCAGCTTCCGTGATCAGGCTGGTATGTAAATCTCAACCAAATAGATCAACGTGTTCTCATTCCTCTGGGGATATCCATTCTACCTTGGCACTGCACCACAAGGCCACTACCTTCAGGCATTAGGCCTTTTGTGGGCACGTGCAAACCACGTGGCTCACTTGCTCTTGGTGCCTGGACTCCACGGCAATAGGGATACGTGCGTTCGCAAAACGTTGTTCAGGTGTCTTGTTTCCTTGAACAATCTGGAAGAAAGGGAGATACAGTGGGCCGCAAGAAATCAAATTTTTGAACAGGAAATACCATCAGTACTCTAGTCCCTGAACTCTGAAGAGACATATTCTTTCCATTACAGTACCCTTCCTTAATATGTGAATTTCGAACACAAGTCATGACGCACCAGAGGCTGGCGAGCGTGATTTCCTCTCATGGCTGGAACTCTGAATGCACCATTCTAGCTGTTTGCCCAAACAACAACGAGATACATCTGTATGAAGATGTAAGCGGGGAAAATACGTTGTCACGTACTGCTACGTTGCAGCAACACAGACAACTCGTGTCGAGTATTAGTTGGAACCGTGGAGGCAACTTTGTTTCCTGTTCACATGATAGCACAGCGTTCGTCTGGAGCCTTGAAGGCGACCGATGGACGCCAGAACCGGTCTGTTTTGGTCCCTGATCCATTATTCAAGTGTAAAGAGTGCGAAGTACAGTCTTGTGAATTCTTGTGGCGCTCCATCGTGCTATATACGTTTGAAGAAGAATTGCTGCTAGCAGGTGTTCACAAGGCTAAAGCTTGCAGCACTTTGTGTGAGGTGGAGTCCTTGTGGCCATAAGCTGGCCATTGGCAGTGGTGAGAAGCGCATCTGCATCAGCCATTTTGAGAAGGTGCAGAAGCGATGGGTGAGCAAACCCTTTCGCAGGTGCGCTCACCATCAAGTCCTCTTCAAACACGGCCCTGCCCAAATCCCCTGAGCCACATTTTGGACGTTATTACTGCGCCCCACTAACTCCTGCAAAGTCAGCCACAAGACAATAGAACGAGGATGATGTGGCAGTCACGGTCCAGTACCTGCACCTTGTCGGGATCAGTTATTTCCAGATATTGTCTGGCAATCAGAAAGCCATCTGAAAGCAGTGAGTCATGGTGTAGGTGCCACAACAGCAGCGTTGTTTCTGTTGCATGGCATCCCGGGGGCGCTCTGCTGGCCTCGACCTCAACAGATGGCCGCTGCAGGATTTTCAATGCCGCGCTGCCTGGTACGCATGGGGGCTTCGATCTCCCAGCCACATAATCTTGACTGGCTGCCAGCAAGTCTTCAAATCGGGGGTCAGTCGAAGTAGATTTGAGGACATCTTTTCCATGTTCATGCACTGGAATATGCCCTTGTTCTGCCATGGCTCAAGCACCGCTAGAAAGTTCTCGCCGGAAAACAACTTCCTAGTGCTGGGGTGCATGCAGACATAGATGGGCATGCAACGGCGCTCGGCGCATTCGGAGATGTGCTCATGGACGTTGAAGCTGGCATCGGTTGGGGCCATGCCGTCGCCTGGTCGCCCTCAGGTGATGCACAGTTTTGCCTTCTGGACTGATGGCTAAATAGAGGACAATCCTTCCAAAACTGGGGCATAATATAGACCTGATTCCTGCCGTGCCCTTTCAAAGCTGTTGTCAGCCCTGTCGATATCTATAAGTGTGAGCACCAGAGCCGACTGGAATGACTGCATCGCAATCAAAACCATTGTGCAATGGCAGTATTGAGGCATGTAGGCCCAGGATCAGGGACCATCATTGTGAATAGGCAGGTTTTTGAGATATTTTCGGGGTCTTGAAAACAGGGTCTCAGCTGGTGGTGAGCAGCCACGGGCCGGCGCTGCAGTTCTTGGGGGGCCTGGATGGCAGCAGCGCAGCTTCCTTGCAGCCGGAAGCTGCCGGCCGGCAGCTGCTGGAGCTTGCGCAGCTGCCGCTGCGCTGCGTCGCATTCCTGTCAGAGACGAGTGTTGTTGGCGCAGGCTTTGACGGCCAGGTGACCCTCTCACCGCCTTTCACATCTCCCCACTCTTAGACGCAACGATTCCCCATAAGTTGCCGCGAGCAGACACTCCCGTATCGTTTGCTGCACCAGTGCAAGCAGGATGCAAATATCAGTGAGGCACACCATCTGGTCATTTGCCATCTGTTCCACGTCACACATTTGTACCCCCAATGGATTTGTTCCCGGACAGAATATGGGGGAAAGGGTGTCCTTGTTCACGCCCCTGCCCTCTAATGAGGCACTCCTCATCAGTACACAGGATGTACAAGCTCCCTGATCAGGAAGCATGTAACTGCGGCACAGGTGTTTCTGTCTGAAAGGGATATCAAAGGCGTCTGGTCTTTTGGACACACACTGTGAGAGCTCTCCTGCTGACCATGGTCATTCGTGTTCCATTTGCAAGTGTTACTGTTGACAGAGATGGCCAGGGGGTCCGATCGTCTCGCTTTTACCACATCGATGTGTGATAATCGGCACAAAATGGCATGTAAGCAACCTTTTTTTATCGTTTACCAATTCTTCACTTTATGCATGCAAATGGTGTACAGTCTTCGTCCTTGACTTGTGTCATCTGTGTGCTGCAGGTGTTTCTGTTCGAGAGGGATGGCGAGGGGGTCTGGTCTTGTGTGCGTTCCCTGTCTCCGGAGCCCGGCATGCGCATCGACAGCGACGGCCGCAGAGGCGCCGTCTCGGCTGCATTCAGCGCCAAGCTCGCCATGTTCAGATCGCCCGCCAAGAAGGTCCAATCCTGACCAGCTGCAGTCCTCTTGATGCCCTAACTCAATCCCACCACCCCTCTGGGACTGAAAATGTGCACTGCGGTGAGTTCTTGATTGGGAATGAGGTTGACAGGGCTGTTGATGCCTTGGACGGCACCCTCAGTGTCCATACGAGCTTTCCTCTGCCAGCTGCAATTATTTCCAGCCGTGCTCTGCTCGTCCGTTTGTCTTCAGCCAGCTCTCCATCATTACCAAGTATGGTGGGCACATGCGTCGCCCAGGCTCAGATTTTGGCAGCTGACAGCTTGCAAAAGAAGCATCGGTCAGGATACAAACGACCCAGTGTGTGCTTTTTTCACATCTCAACTCGATGACCTGACATGTACAGGAGAGGGCGGGGGAGCAGCCACTGCTGCCGGCCCGGGGCGCGGCCGCGGCGGCACCTGGGCATGACAACGCCGTGGTAGACCTGCAGGTTGTGCCGATGCCCCACTGCCTTTCGCAATGCCCTTATGATGACTTGAAAGCTGTGGAGGATGGGAGCCAAATGTTTATACCCGGCCGATGGGAAGAGTTTCATCATGTGTTCTGTTATCAAGTACCTCGGGGAGTGGACCTGCTGGCCATCAACTTAAGATCAGCTACAGGCCATGTTCTGAGCGTCTCCTCAAGGACAAACTGCGCCCATCGAGCAGTTGATCTGATCATCTATGCATGTTGTCTGTGCGTTTATCTGAGCGTTGCCTCCAGATCTTGCTTGTGCAAAAATTAAACATCAATGATTTCATTCATGTAGACAGCCAGGCTGCAGACACACAAGGTGAATGCCCTGTGGCCCGGTTTCGGGTTAGCCAATCCTGTAGTAATACACAATGTGCACAGGTGTTTACTGATGCGGCCGGCGCGCCGACGGGGCGCTTCTCAACTGCTGGCTGGGACGGCCGTGTGCTGCTGTGGGACGCCGGCAAGGGAGCGACAGAAACAGAGGGAATTAGGGAGGGCAGCGCTCAGGGCCTCATAAAGGCCCTACGGGTGTCTTGACCAAAGACATACCCAGGCTTGCAGAAGCCCCTTGGACCCTGAAGATACTTATGACGCCATCGTGACGACGTCGGCAGCTCTTATGGTTGCAAGCTAGAGCTATCAGATGATTGTGGTGGCGAACAAATTGTGCTTGTAGAATAAGAACATGCGGTACTGCTAGGGAGAACCACAACAGTAACAACAGTAATGAGACAATTGGAGATCAGAGGATTGCCAAGAAGTTGTTGCTTTTGCTAAATCAGAAGGGGAGAGTGACCTGCATTGAAATTGGTACTGATGAGAGAAATTCTGCATTACAAAATTCAAGTACAGATGCAACTTCTCGGCATCAATCTCGGGGCCATCAACAATCCAGAAAATGCGAATGCCATTTTTGTTCACCAGCATCAATTCATGCAATTGCAACTCTATTCAAACCCAGTCCTCCTCACCGGAAGAGTACTTCACACTTGTGTCACCAAAATCCACGCCAAAGAAGTTGCCAAAAAATGAGTACCATCGATGATATCTCTCGTCTGCTAGCAAATGTGTATGTAAACTAATCAACATGGCAGTTCTTCCAAGTACTTTTGAAGTCACCAGCTCATGTGGTGATGAAGGGATCATTCTTGAAAATACTTTGCACTATCAACGATGCTGAAATTATATGTGCCTTTGGACTGCATCGGCAGGACCCCAATCGAAGCTTTGCCTGCTCTTATGCTCACTGAGCACATTCGCTTCATGTACTTCAATGTTGTAGATAGATGAAAACATGTCAACCTCGATGCACATCAAAGAACTTGCAGAGGGCAAAAGAAAAGTGCTTCTCCAACTTATGCCAGCTGCAATCAAACCATGTGGCATCCAAGGGATTATTCTGATGCGCAAGTTGGCATCGGTGTCCGCCATAAGGTGGGGCTGCACCTCACACCTAATGATTTGAGCCTTAAAGGTTTCCTCTGGTATACACAACTTTTGGTGCTTACCCATGCATCAAGGACACGAGTAGATGACAATAGATCAGATGTATCAGAAAGGCAATGACACATTTGGTTTTGTTGAGTTAGATGCCGCCCTTGCGGCCGAGCGCATCATAGCCGGCCGGCACTGGGAGGGAAGCTGCCGAGAAGGCGCGGCCGCCGTTGGCTCGCAGAGGGAAAGCCACGCGAGACTCGATCAGCCGCCGCACGCGGTTGGCCGCGCCACCGGCATGGGCGACGCCGAACGCGTTGTGCACGTGGGAGGTTGCAAAGTAGCCGTCCATGCGGAATTCCTCCTCCTCGCCGTGAAACTTGAAGTCGTCGTCCTCGGCAGCGGCTCTGCCGTCAGCCAGTTTCTGGTAGCCCTCACCGATGATACCCTGTTTGAAGACACAGTGAACATTCACGGTAAGACTCATGCCATGTATGCACAGGCTAGTGAGTAACGCGTATCTGTTCCTCCTATATAGAAGGGTCTTTTCTCTAAGATCTAGACTAGATCTAGACCTTAATTTAGCACATTGGCAGTGAAGACTCCCACACACTTTGTTCGGGAGACATCATGCGTACATACAGCCTTTCACGCAGCTGAAAGCCAGTCCTCACTTGTTGCATTGCCGTGTGCACAGCGAAGAACAACCAGCACATGCATCAATGTTGAGACATCCGATCACCAGCAGCCTGTGCTGCTGTCTAGGTGAAGCTGCGCAGGCAGATTGCCGGACAGTAGAACAAGGTGTGGTAATGGGAGCAGACAGAAATCACACTCCCTCACCTTGAGTCCATGAGCCGGGGGGCCCAGTAGGGCTGCATCAAAGTTGAGGTAGGCTGGCTGGATGAAGCCGCCCTCATCGAGAGTGCCCGCCGGAGTCAGAAACACGACCACATTCAGCATATCTGCAACCACATGAGCACGCCGTTCACCCTGCATCCTTGGTTCAACCACTGGGACATCGAGGTGAGATCGACCCTAAACATGCAATGCACACGATGATGAGTCTGTGCAATACTACATGCGGTAGTCACTGAACTTTGTCTGATATCAATTGTTGTCAGTCTGATCTTGACATAAATTGATCATTCACTAATGTAGTTTTGGGCATCGAATGATGTCAAATGTACATCAATTTATTTCAATTGATAGAATGTGCGCACCAGTAGTGATCTCAACGGCTTGGCCGGCGTCGGGGCGGTTCAGCTCCCACAGCAGCATGAGCTCACCAGACTCCAGGCCCATGATGTGCTCCTGCTCGTTCTCACCAGCAACCATCTGCAGCTGCTTGCCATCCAGGTACACTGCAGCCACAAAGTTAAGGTGATGATCAGCCAAGTGCAGAAGGTGCGAGAAGTAATCTTCAGTCTCCTGTGGGAGGGATGAGGTTGCTGCTGGATCACAGCAGAATCAAGCAAGTTGCCAGTCAGATTGGGTGGTGGCAAATGCACATGCCACCCAATGCTGGCATTCAGTGTGCAAGCTGAGAAGTGCTGTCAGACATGGTAGGAAGGTCGGGACACATGCACTCAATTACTGTGTGTAGAAGGGCAAGAGTAATCATTACTGAATAGTGAAATGCCCAACCGGTTCCCTTGAGGGCTGTCTGATCGAGGACTGCTTGCCAGCAGTTGAAAGGTGTACCTCTCAATGAAACAGACCTTTGGCCAACACGCGAGGGGCTGATGCACGATTTGAAGCGGCAATCCCAACTCAAATGCAATATTATACAAAAACGGATGACAGTAGAACGTTAACGACTCACCATGCATGTTGTCATCGGCGCCCAGCTCGATGATGATCTTGTGGTCCTGATAGCGGAAGCCCACGCCCTCCATGTAGGTGCCGTTGTGGTCCCACATTTGGCCCAATTTCAGCTTCATGCTCATCTGCATACCAGAACCATTTAAAGGTGACCCTCAGAGAACAGATGTGAAGCATAGGATGGAGTACAGCGTACACAGGTGCCCATCAAATCCACGGGCTTCAATGCACTAAGAAAGTAACAACAACAATGATGGCTTGCTTTATGTTCTCTGAGATAGAGTGTGAAGGGCATTTTTGCAAAGACAGGGAAATCAACAGCGTGCCCGATGACTCACGCCCGACGGGAAGCATGTGACAGGCAAATACTAGACATGGTCATAGTGCCTCTCGTTTTAGCACCACTGAAGTCACATGAGCGCATAGTGATGGTGTGTCACCTGGTGTTGCTTCTCTGAGATCACATTGTAGTATGCGCCAACCTGGCCAAAGAACTCGAAGCTGCGGCCATCAAAGCTGGTCATGATGGGATCCCTGCGACATGTGAACTACCGCTCGGCAACATTCTTGTTATTTATTCACGGGACAAGGCGCAATACTTTTGCGCTTCAACTCGTGGCCGTCTTTTCCATCGCAAGGCATGCTCGCTCTGACACATTCTGGAGTTGCCCACAGTTACACGATTCGACGTACTGGTATTGATTGTCACTGGATATGTCTCCCCCACAGCAATTATTATCCGTGATTAACATCCGTGAATGCCGTCGAGAAGAAGAATGCCGTACCCCTTGCCACCTCCTTTACCGCCGCGTCCGCGTTCTTCGCTGGCGACGTCTGCAGGGCCTACAGATTGACAAGAACACCCAGTGACACAACAGATTCAACCAAAACACTTTATAAAAGGCGAAGCCGGTGGTCACGTCCGGTGATCACTGTGCCAATTTGGCAGTTGAAACTTGGGCACCGTTGAACGATAACCCCTGTGAGAGTGATCGGAAACACATTGAAAACACTAATCTGCGTAGATAGAAAGAATATGTAAGAATTAATGTTTTTGATGGAATGGATCTCGACAGGAAAATGTGGTTGAAGCGCTATGAAGGGCGCGACTGTGGAGCAGTAAATTCTGCCCCACTTCAGCCTCGCGCCCTTGAAAGGCATAAACATGGTAGTAAATCTCAGATACTTAATCTGATTGCCTAGCTTTCTCATGTATCAACACGGAAACAAAACGCTAACTACCGTTTTTGTCATGAGCTTTGACGCATGAGGCTCGGTTGCAAATTCTGCTGGCCAATCCAGCCCCAATCGGAACCAATAATTTTTATAGAATTCAAAGGAACATACCTTGAGCCTTAGTGACATCGACGATCAGCGTGAAGAGCAGCAGGGCGAGCAGACAGTACGTACTAAGGCGAGCCATCGGAGGTGAGACGAGCGGTCTTGGTGAGCACGGTCTTGGGTGAGAGAGCTTTGAAATGAATGGAATTATTAGTTGACGAAGTGTTATGTTTTAGCTGGTATGGCACTCTTGAAGAGCGATTTGTCAATTATTTGGCCGGTCGTCTTGAATTCTTGACTCATCAGGGTCATACTCATCAGGGATAGTCACCCGCCTGATGGAGCGTCAACCCAAGCAGAAAGCAGATCCGCTGATGCCATGTTGGGGCATCATCCTGACACGTCCTTTTGTGCGCCCGGTGGCTCGTGTCTTTGCAGGTGACTCCCTTATCCGCCAGAAGGGTGATCTCAAAGAGATTGCAATCTCTTTGAGATCATCCCCAATTGGGGATGACAAACATCTGATCTTTACATGTCCAGCTGTTCAACATGTCAGGGACTCGGGTTTGTTTTGTGCGTCTGTTTACACCATGCTCGATTTCATGAGGCAGGAAGATTTGGTGGCGGTTGCCAGATTTGTCATGGATTGTTTTGATGTCATAGCTGTTGATGTGGAAGATGACAGGACATCTAATCAGCCCTATATGGATGGATATCGATGATGTAATCGCTTCTTCTTCTTATTATTTTTTTGCATGCAACGGTGCATTCAGGTACTGAGTAGTCCTGGGCAACTGAGTGATTGCCGGTCGTCTATTCAGCCCCGTATGTCGGCTGGAACGGTGTCAAATTTCGTTTTTGTTCTTTCCTTCCTGACAGGTGAAGGCAGCACAACAATTGCTCAAAGATGTGTGACACCTTTGTGTGAAATTACAGCGGTGTTGACATGTCAGCAGCACAGCAATACCTGCACAGACCTAACATGTGAACTGGGGGCCTTATTTCTGTACTTTCTGAAATTTCTGCAACAGCTACCACAACCCCATCACTCACGCCCATACTGATGGTACACTGGTGAGATCATGCCTGCTCTGTAGATGCACACTCCGAGAACTCCTCTAGGAACTAGAGAATAGACTCCCGGAAGCTGTCCTGCCCAAGATTCAAACAGAAGGTACATTTGTCTGTGAGTAATCCTCAAATGGGTACTTGTTGCACGATTTCTTGATGGAAGCAAATCTGCCACATGTGGCGGCCTATCTCATCAAAGTGCTGCAGCAATAGCCTACAGCTATACCTGTTTGCCGACCTGTAATAATATACCACTCCCCTTGTACACTCCTGCTGTCCTGCATTCCATGTGTACAGCAAAAGCCAAAGATGCAGCAACGGCGGCCCGGCGACAAATGCTGCACCCTGCTCCAAGCAACGCAAGACGTGGAGCAGGCATTGAAGAAGAACAAAAAAGACTTCACATCATTCCAGCCAGTGAATGTGTGATAGCACACATTCTAGCTTTGCCTCAAGAAGCACATGCATCGGCTACTCCTCAAAGTTGCCTAACCAGGCACCGGCATAACCTTCCTTGCTGCCTCCTCTCACATGAGGTACATGTACACCAGCAATTTTCGAGGCGTCAGCAAGAATATGAGCCCAAGATCCGTGATCTAATAGGCTTCTCCTCTCTGCAAGTGGACCCCGGTAGCGCTGCCTGACAGGCACTTTCGGCATGAATCTCTTGCTAGATGTCTGTGTATCAGCAAATGGACCCCATGATGCTGCCTAAGGGGTGCCTGCAATGGCACCCAGGTAACCACCCCATCTTAAATGGGTGGGGGCGTGACCGAGAACATAAGCCCGGCATCGGTGATCTGGTACACGGGGTCCACGATGTCCGACACGTTCTCGTCGCCTCCGGGCAAGATGAGTGTGAAATTGGCGACCGTGACGGGCTGCCCGCTGCCGTCGCCGAGCGCGTACACCACGCGGTTGCCGCTCGATGTAACTCCCCGGAAGTCCGGCACAAATACCTGGTCCACCTCGTGCACCACCGACTGCGCAGCACACCCGCTGATGAGCAAGGTGCCGGAGGAATGCACCACCAAGCTATTCTTTTATATTTATTTAGGGTCTTATGGTTAGGGTTAGGGTTTATGAATAAACCCTAAATATGAACCCTAAAAACCTAAAATAAATATATTGGCTGCTTTGACACGCCTGAAAGAAGAACAGTGCTTTATGCCGCACAACAATGCAGCACTTGAAGGATCATCAGGGAGGGAAAACGTAAAGAGACTAAAAATGCTGGTGCGCCAAAAGCCCCGATGCCATGTCAACCAGATCCCTCATTCCACGTAGCAGATCGCCTTTTTATCAAAAATCTTACATGCAGCCAGCCGCTGTAGTACTGCTACTGCTACTACAACTACTGCAATCAGCCTGAGACTGGAGGTGACAATCAGGAGGATAAGTCGATAGGAAGGGAGGCCAGATTGGTAGTGCTGGGCCAAACTTACTACAGGAGTACAACAGCCCATGACCAGTCCGACAGGATACCCGGTGGCAAAGCCTGTGCATGCAATCTGTTGCCAACAAAACTCTCAAGAGGCTCCACTTCCATGCATCAGCATTGCTCATTAGAGGCCATGTGCCCACGTCAGGATTTTGGGAAGCTGGAAGAGCGTCTCACCATGCAGGCAGTCAAGTTGTACTTGACGATGTCGGCCACGGACTCCGCGCTGCGGATGGTGACCACCGTCATGTTGGGCGCTGGCGACGCCATGGCCGGCGCTTGGGCCGCGCCCACCGTCAGGTTAGTGCTGATGGACGTCACCAGTGAGTCCCCATCGTGCAAATCCTCTATCTACATGGCACATGCAACTGTCAACTAAGAGTACGGCCAATAAATTGTACAAACCAACCCCTGCTCAGCCTAGTTTGAGGCTGTGCTGTGCGAGTCCCCTATCTACACAGCACATGCAACTGTCGCCTGTGGTGTATGACCATCTCCTGTCCAGCCTAGTTCGAGGCCATGCTGCGCGAGTCCTCGATCCACACAACACATGCAGTTGTCAGCTGTGTGGTGTGAGTGACACACGTCCTGCTGACTACCACAGACCCTGGTGTGCAATCCCCCAATCCGCACAGCTCATGAAAATCTTGGTGCATTGTGTATGTGAGCATCCCCTGCCCTTGTACACCAACCACTGCCCTACCAGTCCTCAGTATCAGCCACAGGAAGCAATGCTGCATGCTTTGGTCCACTGGGAAGCTTTTGGCAGACTTGCATCTGCCTGTCTCACTTCATCAATCATGGCCACATCTCTGTTGATAACGGGCTACTAGAAGGCACACACCGCCGTATTGGAGTTGAAACTTTGCACAGGACAGGACTCAGGATGTTTAGGCTGCGAAGCCATGCAAGGATGCATTTGGAATAAATCGAAAACTCACCATATCATACTCTCCCGGGATCATGTGGTACAGCAGGATGGGGACTCTGCAAGCAACACACCGTACGCATCAAGATGACAGCAACCCCAGCAGCCCAAACAGCCGCGTCAATGCCCCGATGCTAAAAGGGTAGTGAGAGGAGCGCAAGTGGGAGAGCACAAAACAGCCACAAGATGCGGTTACCACTGGAACAGTGTGTGGCGCTCGGCATGTAAGGCAACTTATCAGGTGAGGTTGAGACATGGCGTACATGGAAGGATCTGCCAGCAGCTGCTGTGGCGTAGCGCCCAGGGCATGCAAAAGAGCTGCAAAGGCATCGTTCGTGGGTGCGAAGAAGGTAGCCGTCACATATGGGGAATTTACTTCCTCTGCAAAGTGTCACAAGTGCAAGTCAGCTCCGTGGATGTCTCCATTCAAGAGGTGTCAAGCAATGTAGTGCCAGCAAGTCACTCACATCTCCTCAGAACACCGTGAGATAGGCGTGAGGAGCACACCTGCAAATCCAACAGTTTGTAGTGCCTCTGCCCAAAAGCTCAGCTCCGCTGTGGTATTGAAAAGCTCCCAAGGCGTGCTGCACTCCGCCTGATCAGACCCTTTTGGTATGGGCCCTACTCCTGTGGCATCTGGGGTATCTGTGGCTTGTAGCAGCCTGCGCTGCAGCTGTACTCCATGCTTGCCCTGGCAAAGAGAACCTAAAAGCAGGCGAAAGAGTTGTCAACAGCTATCAATGCCTGCAGCACCCTCTAACTCACATCACCCAAGCTAATTCGATGCCTTTCGCGCGCAGCGTGAAGGGTACTGCGAACTGATAAGATTTCTTGACCTAACGTAAAACGCCAAACGTTCACCATGCATGATCTTCCAATGCTGGAAACTCATGTAGCAGAAATTGGAATGTTGCGTTGAAATGCCTTGCTTCTAGTACAGCCTTTCAAGTGAGGTTTGTGCCCAAAACCCGTGAACTCCAGCATGTCCCCAGTGAGCATCTATGAGAGAAAAGCGTAATTGGGTACGATATAACACACTACGATGCTGTTTCAGAAGCCGGAAAGAGAGCGTCACCAGAAAGCAGAAGGGTTGTAATCGCTAGGAACCGTATCACCAGAATGGATCTCATCTCCAAGTCGACCAGCACCGTCTAAGCGAGGCTCACATCAACACATTGTCGTACAAATTTGCAATCGTGCATGTCAAGTACATGAGTAAGGTTGTGGGCTCTCCGTACGTTGGCTTTCGGTTCTTCATACGGAAGTTAGTAATTTTCAAAGGCCTGATCAGGTCGACATTCAAATTAATCCGCGACAGGCACTTGTTCGGCTATTACTTTTGGCCTAGGAATGGAAGGCAGCTGAAGGGGATTATTGCTTCGAGGGAAGGCAACAAAACACAGTCAGGACAGCACGCTTGCACACCTTACCTCTGTGCAGGGGGTTTCTCACATGTGGCGTTACATTTTTGATTGGTTAGTTTTATTTGAGCCCATATTCTCTTACTTCGGCCTCAGATCTGGTTGTGCTGCATGTTGAGTATTATCGGAAACATCTCAGTTTTCCTCCCTACATGCAATAATGGCCACATGCCATGATGGCTGTGTCGTGAAGGGTAATAATGCAAAGAAGCGGGGTATACCTTCATCATTGCCCCAAACCCTTTGATGGGAACGTCTGGTAACGAACATGGTGCGCAAATCAGAAAAGCACAAACTTGCTGGCACCAGTCTGAAAGCCGTAGAGCAGTTCCTGCACGTCAGTATCTAGTTCTGGTCGTGCTGCATTTGATTGCCATTGATCATCATCACTTTTACCGAATTTTGCTGGTTCTTAAGTCACTACACGGTGTACCTACCACAGTCGCACAAACTCTGCCACAAAGAACGAAATACAGCTCATCAGAATCTAGGTGATGGCTTACTCTATCCAGTATCGTCGATCTAAAATCAAGTACTTGAAAACTCAATAGGTGTCGGGATTTTCTGTAGGCGCCTCCTTGCGTAAGTTCGTGAGCTAGGTTGCAGGTTGCAAGTCCTGGGCTTTTCGTGTCTCCTGTGATGCTCTAAACAAGACGTGCTGTGCTGCAGGCTCCTTTGTCACTTGACGTTGGTTGCCGGGTACTTCCTTGCAGGCTTTGGTTTTTGCTGCTGAATTTATGTGGCCACAGCTTTAGCCAGATGTCCATCCTCCTGGACAATCTTGTAAGAGTTTCATCGAGTGGTTTTGAAGACATGTACTGCATTCATCAGGGTGTTGTCCTGCAGATCGGGCGCAATGGATCCTGTCTTTGAGAAGCTCACCAAGGAAATTGAAGATGCGGGTAAGGAGGTAAAAATGCCCTAAACGCATGGCTGGCTGCAGAACCTCATCAAAAAAACGACTTGTATGTGGCCTGGAAGTACTGGGAGGGAAAGGAGTTTAAGCTCATGGACGCGAGGATGCAAGCGTTGAGCACTGAGCATAAAAGCCTAGGTATACACCCCCCCTGCGTATCTAATTCTGTGGCAAGGCCCATGGTGTGAGGTCACGCAATGCGTACACACAGATGCCCCTCACCCTTTGTAGCACCAGGTTGCACTGATACAATTCAGTGTGTGCACTTGACCGTCCTCATTATGTCCCCTTGCTAGCAGCTGCAACTTACCTCTTGGCATCCCCTTCCCTTTCAGAATGGCCGGCCACCCCTGGCACCCTGATGCCCATCCCTTTTCGGGCTATCTCTCGTGGGCTGTGGAGCCAAGGTTTATGCATCTAAACAACCGTTCAAATGTTGTTCCCTGCAGGGAAGCGCAAGAGTCCGGGGCTGGACGAAGAGGATGAAGAATATGAAGAGGTCAAGAAGTCCAAGAAGCCAAGGACACGACAAGGTGTGAGAGCGTCCCTTTCAGCCCACAAGCAGGAAGGTGTTAGTTGATTGCCTGCAACATGGTACCTATTTTTCAGGGGAGCATCAAGCACCAGCTGTTCATTTGTGCTGTTTGAAGCTGTTGAACTAGAGGTGCATGTTTGCTGACGCGGAGCTGGCATGTATCATGCAGATGTGGTGGACTACCTTGCGGAAAAATTTGCAGAACAATTCCACAAGAGGCGCTCGCAGACCGCCCCGAGCGAGCTGCGACAGAGTGTGGTTGACTCCAGCAAGCCACTAAGCAATCACATGGGCGTGCCGGGTCGAGATGGTACATTGCAGCAATTTGTGCACTGGCTTGCCATAATCTACAAGCGGTGGGTCAACCGAGGTGGTGAGGACAGTGACACATTTTACAGGGGCCTCGCCCATATGCTCCTCTTGAGCTCCCCTGGAGCAGGTATGGCAGCTCGCTCCTTCAAAGAAGCAAGTGCCCTGTTGTGCGTCTGCAGAGGAAGCATGCAATGCATCGGTTGCTCTCATGTGTCGTGGTAGCTGGCTTGTGGTTCCTTGATTCACTATTGATTGTGGGTTGAAAGGGCTGGTGATCATGCCGCTGTGCTGCAGGCGAGACAACATTCCTGGTGAACCTGCTTTCTAAGCTGCGAACATGGCTGGATGGACAGGAGGAAGACCTGTGGCACTTCATACGCAGGGCCATGTACTCGAACTTTGTTTTGAGTGACTACCAGAAGACGGTTGTACAAGGGTTTCTCGACGCTTTGAAGGGCCTGGCTGGCAAGAGCAGCAAGTGGAGTATGATGTTCTTGCTCAGGTGCGTGGTACACTTGTCTGTTGGCTGTTGTGCTGGCTTGGGATTTCACAAGCTCTGTGCCATTAACCTGAGTGCCCCCCTAACATTGTGACCCTTTGTCCCAAGGGAGTTAAAGGTACAGGGCTCCCGTGCTTGATATTGTCAGCAAATTTATAAATTCCACTTTCTGAGCCGTTGTGTTACAACTTGTTGGCAACTCAGGGTCGATGAAGATCAGGATGCCAGCCTGGAGCGTGACAAGGGCTTGTTTGAGTCATGCGCATCAGCCATTCGCTTGCTTCATGCCTCACTCTCTCCTCTCGACCATGCCTCACTCTCTCCTCTCGACCCTAGTGAAGAGCGGCAGACGTACGCCGGGTTTCTGCAGAGCTTGGACCTGGACATCGTCAAGTCTCTCAGCCTGAGCGAACTCATTGAGTTCTGGCGCACAGCCCTCACTGTGCCGCGTTCGGAGATGATGCTGGTGGTGCCACTCATCGATGAAGCAAACGCTGCAACTGGAACATTTGTTCCCCGAGACAGCGAAACGGTAAGTAGCACAGTCCATAAGTTTCTGATCCTGTGCTTTCTGAACCTTCGCCCTTCCTACACTGGGCGAGAAATGCGTTGTGATGCTGGGCACCCTCAGTAGCTTGGGTGCAGAAGTGTCTGTTGAGATGGCCTGGCATGTGGGGGGCAGGCTACATGGGTGAAGGAGCTTCTGAGCGAGGTAATTTGTGACATGAGCCACAACTCCAAGAAGCCTCCCACACTCATCGTGCCGCTCACAGCAACTACACAGTGGACTGCGGTGGACCTCGGCACTGAAGAAAGGTGGACTGTCAGCTGGCGTTCCCAAGCAGGTCTGCTCTCTGTACGGGCTCTGCAGACGCCTTGGTGGGTGAGGACTGCCCCGGAGCTCGCCGAGTGAGTGGCCGCGCACACAATCGTCCGGTGTAGCAGGTGCCTGCAGTGGCTGTCTTGGGGGTTTCACCACGACAACTGTCATACTTCCTGGAGGTCATTTGAGAGCCCTCGGGGACACCCACCAGCTGGCATGAAGGTGATGCATCAGGGCCGGATTGTATTCAGCACCACCCAAAGGTGTATAGGCTGAGCTTGAGAGATGGCGATGGCACTGGCACTGGCACTGGAAAACCTGATTCTGCATGGTACCAGCAGGCCAAAAAGCAGTGGCAATATGCCGATGCTAAATGGATAAAGAGCTTGAGAAGCAACATTGAGAGAGCGCCAGACAGTTGCATGCTTTGCACCGAAGGCAAAGTATCAGGTGATGCCTCTGTCCTAGGTTCGGGTATGGCGCACATCCTTCCATGCCAGCAGCTGCTGTGGCAGGGCATGTAAAAGAGCTGCAAAGGCATCGTTTGTGGTTTCGAAGAAGATTTCCGTCACATCTGGTGACCTCACATTCTGTGCAAGCGCAAGTCAGCTCGGTAAATGTATCCAACTGTGGGCTCAAGAAGTGCCCAGCAATGTATTTCACATCTGACGAACTCCACTGGAGGGCTGTCAGTGATCAAAAGGAGCACACCTGCAGATCCACCAGCTTGGAGTGTCTCTGCCCAAGAGCTCAGCTCTGCTGTGGTACTTGAAACTCCACAGGCGTGCTGCACTCCATCTGATCAGATCATCTGGGATACCTGTGGCATCTAGCAGCATGCGCCACAGGCAATTTTTTGAATCCATGCTCGCCCTGGCCAACAGAATCTGAAAGACAGCGAAGTCAACGTCCCTTTAGTACCAGCAGCACCCTCCACAAAACTCTCATCACCCAAGCTCAGTCCAATGCCTTTCACGCGTAGCGTGCAGGGATTTGTACATTCTTGAAGAATGTCGACACAATAAGATGCCAAAAGTTACCATATGCAATCTTCCAGTGTAGACTACTTCATGCAGCACAAAAGATTTGTTGCGTTGCAAGTTCCTGCTTCCACTTCAGAGGGTTCGAGCCCAGATACCAGTGAACTCGGCCATTTCTCGACTGGGCATGTTTATAGACAACTGTACTACTACTCGTATTATATTTATCTCATGGCGTTCAAATCTCGCAAACAGAGCGTCACCAGTGAGCAGAAGTACTGGACTCGCTAGGATGAGTATCACCAGGATGAGTCGCGCCCTTCAGGTCGACCAGGACCAGTACAACAAGGCTGACACCACACAACATCGTATACATATGATCACGTATGTCCAGCACATGATTATAAGTGTGGGTTCTCAGCATTTTGGCTTCGGTTTCTCACACGGAAGCCAGGCAAAATAGTTGGTTCGTCATTTCACATGCCTGATCTGGGTCAAATATTCAAATCGTTTGGAAGACAGTCACTAGTTCGGCTGCTAGTGCTTGGCCAGTAACGGAGAGCAGCTCTGTACTGATAGTTGTTTAAGGTACACAACAGATGGCAGCACTGTAGCATTGTCATAGAGTCCTGTCATGACAGGGCTTCTGTGCACAATTGTAATCACAACAATGACCAAACATTGACTAATTCTATAATGGCCATTAATGCAAGATATCGATCAGCAAGATCAGCAAGATAACTTTAATGGCCAGGCAATATCAATGATTGTGCAGGGGCTCCGGGGTACCCCGTCCTTGCAGCCTGCTGCACATGACTCATGATTCCATAATTTCGTCACTTGACCTTGCAAGGCTGACAGCACATGGGCAGACAGCCACTCATTAAAATATTTGTGTTGTGTCTTTATCAATGCAGTGCATGCTTATGAGCTGATCACAAGTTGTACAGGCACAACCACTGGACCAGGGCTCACAACATGTACTAGATTTAGACAGGATTTGGACGTAAGCAATGAACACACAAAGGTCCTATCAACAAACAAGCAGCACCTATGAACTGTACCGTGCATACTGAACTTCAGTATGCACGGTAGCACCAGCATCGACAGGGGTACTTAACGTGGTGTCAGAAGAGCACTAGGGCAGGAAAAAAGCCCCTAACTTCGGAGTTTTGAAGTTCAGAAGCCGTGTCCCTGCTCTTCATTATCACCATCAGCTGGACGAGCATGGCCAGGCTGTGCCTACATGATGATCTTGACCATCGCGCTTCGAGATGGGTGGGCTCCTGCTGAAGTGCTCAAGACATCTTGTAGAAGCCACTGACCTTCAGCGTCCTGCCTGCCTTGTCATATGTGAATTTGACACCCTGCAAACATGCAGATATGTATCTGAAGGCAAAGCACAGGTTGGGCTGGTTTTGATATGATATTGACAGTGAGTCTCAAGTCTGACGCTAGCTGGAAGGGCAATCAAATCCGACTTTGCCCTGCAAATTGTAAGCAAGCTGCAAGGATCCACGCATGCACTATTTATACCCTCGTATGCTTGATTACAAACCTCATCCAGATACAGGGAAGAACCGTAGCGCAGACTCTTGGTCGGGGCCCCCAGGACTTCGCTGATGTCCTCATAACCTGCGGAAGCCTGGCCCGCAACAAACAGCGCATCTTGTTGAGGATTTGCACGGCCAAGTTCAAAAGAAGAGCGGTCCTCAATGTCATTATATTAATGATCACCGATTGATAGATGGCAAGGTTCGGACCTGTAGTTGTTTGGGTCCATTCTTTGCCTTGCTGCACAGTGTCTCGCCCAGGATGGCTTTAGCTTCCTCCAGAGAGAGGTTGGGGATCTCTGCGTTGACTTTGGACCTGCTACCTATATGATAGCAACCAGACATGCCATCATGATGTCACACTACAAGTACAGAGCTGATCAGTGAGTCCACTGACGTCTTGGTGGATCCAGTGCGAGAGGATCTTCTGTAAACATGGCGTTTGTGAACTTTCAATGGGATCGCAACTCACAGCTTGTAATGTGATGGGAGAGATTTACTCACCTTTCAGGCTCTTCCTGTAAACCATCTGGTTTCAATGTTCTTGCTGAGAGAGGCCCTGGACTTTGCAGCCTGATTGGCCAGCTCTTCAGGAGTCTTGTCTCCTGGAGTGCAGTCCTGTGCCTTCAAAGCTGCTTTGAGTTCTGAGTTCTCCTTCTTCAGCTTCGCGATCTGATTGTGCTGCCTGTCCAATATCTCTTTGAGGTCTTCGGGATCCTCGATATCGTCCCAGTCGTTTCTGCCACGCTTCGTGCCGGCCATGTTGAATTACGCTGAGCTTCTAGGAATTCGAGCTTCAAAGCAATGAATTTGAGAGATCGTAAGAATGGAAACTCTGACTAAACTTCTCGTGGGATTCAAATGAAGGTGTGCTGCAGCCTGAACAGGTAGGACACAAACCTTCACAAATTCTGACTAATTCTGACAAATTCGTCCAATCGACATGCAAACCAATGAGTCCATATACATGAATGCCAACACCTTGGCTGGACAATTAAAGCATGGGCAGGATTGCAACACTGGCCAAGACGCTCTTGAGTCCCATAGCACCAATCATGACGGCACCAGCACATGTGTACACGAATTACCGTAGTACTGATGCTAGCGCCACGTGGGTGCACCTGACGTATATATCCTGGCATACTTGGCGTGCTGATGCATCCCAGCCTGCCAATCAGGTGCAGTACCAAAAGAGACAAGTTCTCCCTGTTTAATTATACGCTCCATTCACACCTTGGTAACCACGGTTCGGTTCGAATCTGACAGGCTATTATTTCTGGTTGAAGGTCAGCTTGGCCGGTAGTCTTCAATATAGCAGCTGACCAGCTCTTCCAGACAGAAGAGTCACTGCCTTGAGAAAATCATTGTGAGGCTGTTCAATCTGTTCCACATGCATGTAAACAACAGGCTTCATGCACACAATTCTATGTAAGGGGTGGCAAAGCCGCATGCACAGACCTTCAGTTTTCAAAAGGCCTGCAGCACCGGGCAGTGCACATCTGTTCACATGACAGTGGCATCGTCCTCTTCCTGCTCCTAAGGCCCAAACTTGTCCTCAAGCGCTGCAACAAAGACAGGTGCATAAGTCTGACACCTGAGGAGCCCATGTTTGAAAGGCAAGTGCAAGCACACCAGATACAAGCACAGACATAAGCACAAAAGCAGAAATAAGTAACGGCAGAGTGACAAGCGACAGAGTTAGCTTATGAAACACTGGAGTGCATGCAAGGTACACAGGAGACTGGGTTGCACATACCGTTTTGGAGGCGGATGGCATCCTCCCTGTGTATTGACAGCCCCACAATGGGCTCGCCTGCATGCACATTCAGTAGATCAGATCTGCACATCAAAACTAATGCAAGTAGTCATCCACTCTCCCAGCTGCAAGCATCCGCCCCATGACAGTTGATATATTTGAGGTTCTCCTGTCGGGTCATTAAATCAGAGCACATTTCCGCTCGCCAGATCCGTCAGAATTCTGCCAACAAAGAAGTGCTTCAAGAGTGAAAGGCAGTGCGAGCAAAAGGGAAGAGGAAAGGCTGTCTCGCAATATGAATATAGTAGTGCAATAATGTTATTTTCCCTCAATCTAACAAAGAGTGTCCATTAATTATTTATTATCTTTGATTCATCACTGGCAGTTTGCACACAAGTGATCAAGTGTGGCAGAGGATGGGGTAGACATGCGGGTGGGCGTAACCACTCGGCACAAGACAGGGCACCCACCGGTGTCTGTGAGGCTGGTGCGCACGATACGCGGCTTGACCCTGTCAGTCTTGCTGGTGCGGCCGTAGGCGCTGCTGGAGATAACGTCAAACAGCACCTTCCAGATGGGCAGCACCGCCCCTGCAAACAACACATATGTGTCATCATCGGCCCAATCTTGAGCGTCTAATAGCACCTTTCGGATGGGCAGCACCGCCCCTGCAAACAAGTGCATGCTGTGTCATCATCCGCCCCATATCCAGCGTGGTGCACGAGCGAGCGCCCCTCCAGCTGTGGCCATACTGTCTGACTCCAGGTGGCTCCAGGTGGACCCCAACAATTTTCCAACAAGCTGATTGACGCAACAGGCAGCTTACATTCCCAAGAGCCGTTTCGCAAAAGCCATATCCATGCAGCCATCAACCTTTCTGCAGCCCAAATCAGCTGTTCAGGAAGGTGCCGGCTAAATTGCCTATCGTCTTGCAGTAATATGGGCTTTCTTTATTTTGGCTCTTGAAGTTGTGCAGACTTTTGTATCAGAACATTTGGTGGACGGACTCAGCAACCATGTGTGCCAAATCCACTGAAGGAGGATTGTGCTCAGGGCTTGGCACTAACAGTGGAATAATAAAGAGAAGATCAGCATGGCCCCTGCTTGTCTTTGACAGTCTGAGTCTCAAGTTCAGTTTAGATCAGCAGAAAAGACGGATTATTGACTGAAAGCATGAAGCAAAGGACGCACCAGTGATGAGCTCAGTCTTCTGGATCCGCATGCCATAACTGCATTTGTCGCCGCGCCTGAGAACCGCGCAATTGTTCCCGTGAGTGCAGTGCTTCTCAGTGTAGTTGTACCAGAATTTCCAGTCCTTCTCCGCCTCCTTGTCAGACACCTGCCACCCACAGGGTCAACTCTGC
Organism: Coccomyxa sp. Obi; assembly: GCA_020887355.1. Taxonomy (NCBI): domain Eukaryota; kingdom Viridiplantae; phylum Chlorophyta; class Trebouxiophyceae; family Coccomyxaceae; genus Coccomyxa; species Coccomyxa sp. Obi. The sequence goes on from AP024999.1 coordinate 497,866, forward strand.
AGTTAACAAAACCTTCTCGTGTAAGTGCAGGTGGTTCACCTGCTTGAAATCAGAGATCATACTCCTCACCACAGCGGTTTCTTTGGCATTGGTAGAGGGACTGTGAAGGATGCCCTTGAGAGAAGATGTGCTTGCCACGTCATGGGAGACTTCAAGTATGCTGTGCCGACCGCGCTTCACACCATCAAGCAACCCATGCTAGTGAGTCTGGCAGCTCGGATCAAAGAAGAAGGTGCCTTTACTTGGCGCTTTCATGGATAGTCATTTGTCAATTTGACGGAGAAAGTTATGATGCAGGCATGCAGGCTGCCAAACTGTCTCTCTGCAAGTTGTGATAGTCAAAGCTGCTGCCGTCGGTGGGAAGCTCCCCAGCAGGTTGCTCACCCGTCGGTAATTGTCCTCAGTAACCTGATACGCCGTCCAGAGAGGATGCAGTGTCGTGTTGGGCCGCTGTACGCGGTAGCGCTTCACCATGAGGTCCCGCCGCGCACGCGTTGCCAAGATCACAAACTTGTGTCCTGCATGACTTCAAATGTGAGAGAGCTGCAGCTTGGTGCATCTTCAACATCTTCACCAAGACTGACTGTGTTGCAGAAAATCGCCCGCTGCTGCACTTAGGGAGAGTGATACGCTCTCTCGGAAATCGGTTGTAGACCAAGCAGCAGTCAGAGAGCATCAAAAGAAGCGCCCACGAAGCCTTCAACATGCCAGGTGATGATGAGAAAGCCAACGGGGCACCAATGGTGGGTTCCGTTGGGTTAGCAGCAGATCTCAGCGCCCACCAGTCTTGCCATGGTCCTTGACATGGCGATCCACGTAGAAGCCAACATTGCGGTCAGCCGGCTCGCCGGCCGCCTCTGTATCGGCCACATGTGCATCGCGGTATGCGACAGCTTCCTCCCAGGAGAGGCCGCGGTTGACATTGAGGATTGTGTGGTACGTGGTGGCCCCTGCATTGGGCAGGCTGCTCATCACCCCATCAATTCCATGTGCAAGACATCAGGTAAAGCAAGCAACCCCGCAACCTTGCATCTAAAAACTCAGAGGCCTCGCAGGAAAAAGCTGCTCATGCGGACAAAGAGGTGGCTGCTCACATTGGTCTTTATAATGGACAGAAATAGTCCCATGTCAGATGTCATACCTGACTGAAGCTACATCACACATATACAACCAGGTGCAACGTTGAGCTTGCAAAACCACACACGATCCGAGCTTTGGTAGAAATGGTGACTGTACAAACCTCAATCTTGAGGTACCACACAGGGTAAGCATGCATTACTGCCGCACCAGTGCCGGGCTCCTTGTGGATGATGTCACTGCGGGCCACTGAGACGCCCGAGGCCTGCAGGTTGATGGGCCCGTGCTCGAATCTGCCGGTGGACTTGGCGGCCGCGATCAGCGCATCCATGGTGGCTGAGAAATACTTGAAGATGATCTCCTGGTCATCCATCCCCATGGCCAGCACACGGTTCAAATAGGTGGGCACAGACTTCACCACGTTCGGGTGGGGGCACACGCCGTAGTGTGAGTGCCTGCGCCCGCCAGTAATCACTCAGCAAATATTGGCGTTTCAGTGACATCTTGGGGATAAGGACTCCCAAGTGAGTCAGGGCTGCCCTTTCAGATTGTCCCCGGCGTTATGACATGACAGCAATCATACCCCTAAAAGCCAAGATTGCTGTCAGCAAAATCATTTCTAGAGAGAACAATATACCAAAATCACAGGGCATGAGGCATGAATCACCGAGCAACGAATTCAGAAACAAAGCCAGAGAAGATGCATGCTTGTGGGAAAATGCATGTCAGAGCCCTCATGGCATCACCTGGAGGGCATTGTCTGCAGCATGCCAACAGGCTTCATGGCCTGGCGCATGTAGTCGAAGAACTCCTCGTCAGTCTGCTCCGCTGTGGGGTCGACACGCATCTCTGGCAGCAGTTTGGGCACCTGGCAACCAAAAAATATATCAGACTCAGTGCCAGCACCATGACATTACAGGATAATTGCCTGATGGAGGTATCATAATTTATGTGCCTTGAAACCATATTCTGCCAACAAGTACATGATCAACTTGATTGACAGTGCAAAAGAAAGGCATGTCCAATCTTGTCATACATAAACATGAAATTTTCAAGCGCGCTGGGAGAGCTGCTGATCATAGTGTGCTCGTTGCCCACCTCCACCAGTGGTGAGGACACTCCACAGCAGTCGTCCATGATGCGCTTGAGCGCTTCCAGCCCAAATCTGTTGTCCACGTCGAAGCTCTTCAGGTCCTGGCCAGCACCAAGCGCCCTGCACAACCCCACACACAAGCCAACGTCAGCCAGTCATACCTTATATTATTTTGCATTGAATGGTCTTGACAGCAAACGCGTCTCAAGGTTAACATCAATGTTCACACCAAATACCACAATAAGTAACGCCTCACCGGGGGTTCACGAAGTAGTCCTGACTAGCCCCAAAGGCTTCAAGTACTTTCAGTGCGAGACAGTAAAAAGACACAACGCCTCCTCAGTCAGGAGAGCTGCATATGAGGAATGGAGGAGGTCAGATGCTTCACCTGCGGTCACCGCGCAGGAGTGCTCCCAGAGACTGGAGGCGCTTGGCGGCCGAAGCAGCAAAGCGGTACTCGCCGCCGCACTGCGTAACTATGATTCGGTAGATAGGTGCTGATGCCTGCACCACCGACCATCACTCTTGTATGCATAAAGCGCATGCAGCATCACTAAACTGTTTACAGAGTATGTACGCACTTGCAAGGAGCGATGAGCCAACGAGGAGCTTGTGGCTTCTGTTGTACTCTGCCAGGAAGCTTTGATGCTGGAAATTGACGAGCAGACAGTGCTTCCCAACAACCGCAGCATTGGTTTTTGTGCAGTCTGACGTCCAAACATTCCAGGCAAGGCATGCGGAATACATCGACAAGCTACATGTCACAAGGTGACTTTGTGTAGGGGCAACAGACCTGGTTGGAGCGGTGAGAACGACCAAACTGCTGGATGGCCTTGTCCGCTGACCAGGGCAATTCGAGTGTCAGGTGGCATCTGCGCCGCTGATTGGCAACCCTGTACAGGCAATGTGCGCTGTCAGTTGCTGCTGAAAGATCGACTGAGCACAGAAACCCACAGGATGCGCAATTTCATCGAGCAGCTACGCTCCTACAAACACAAGGCTATGTGCAGGAGTAAAAAATGTCACGTATTGTGCTGGCGTGGAAAACAACAGAGCGATTTGTTTGAGCAGCTATGCTCCTACAAGCACAGAGGCTTTGTGCAGGAGTTTCAGAAAGTCATGTTTAGTGCTGGCGTGGGCATCAGGGCGCACCTTTTGTCTGCCTGCAGGGAGATGCCGGTGGAGGCGGCCTCGGAGATGATGGCAATGAACTTCTCGCCCTGCATGAAGGAGTTCTTCTCTGCCATGTTGACGTTCTTCTGGGCCTCCTGCAGGCAAGACAGACCCCATAATTCATGCCCACATTCATGTGAACACACCAGAAGCCTCACATGCCAGTTCCCATTGCCCTTGCACTTCAAGATTACAATGGGACTAATCTCATAATTTCCATCTGACAACCCAAAATGCAAGAGGGAATTGGCCAGGGGCCAGAATGCTACCTCAGCACGGCGGGCCTGGTACTCCACCTTCCCATCACCAGCACGCACCAGAAGCCCTTTGCGCCCAGTCATCTCTGCAACCTGTGCATGGGTCCCAATCGCCCCTGGTAACTGTTCCTTTGAAACTTAGATACATGCACAGCTAAAGAGGAGGACGTCCATAAAGCTTTTAGTGGACACTTGCTGCAGCAACAGGCAAACACTGACAAGTGAAGATGAATGAGTCGAGGGACGAGCACCTTGTCAGTGCCGCCCAGGAGCTCAGTGAGCTGGTCCAGTGGGTTAGCAGGTAGCTCAAAGGCATCCCACAGGCGCAGAAGGGTGGCCAGGATGAGTTTCAGCTCCTCATGGCCTTCTCCTGCAACGCGGTCATTGCATCCAACTTACTTACTGGACCACAAGTTCATGCGCCAATGCTCCTTCAAGCGATGATAACTGTCACCCCACCCTGCACATCTTGCTTTTATCTTGTTAAGAGAGCTGTATTTGCAAGCAGTGCTGATGGCAGAGAAGCTAAGGCACACACACGGGCCTGTCAGCGCAGGGCAAGGGGGGATATAGAATTGTGGTCTCCTACCCTTGGCAACCTTGGACTCCTTGGCCTCGTCTTCCCAGGTGTCTCCAAGCTCTCGGTTCTGCACATGTGGGCGGTACTCTGCACACAGCTCTGCGTCGCTGTCCGATGAGTCATCGTCCTCGTCATCGCTGTCCTCATCAGCAGAGAAGTCCGAGTCTTCCGATGCCGAGTCGGACTCATCCAGTACCATGGGAGCGCTTTGGCCCGCCTGCAGCAGCCAACCACCGATCTGGCCTTGTATGTTTTCTCCAAATATTTGGCTCTTTTGGGATGTCACTTCCCAAGAGGCTGCTATAGTAGACAGCTGCCAGAGCTTGATTGATGGCACCTGTATGCACTCCATAAGCAAGTGCCAGTAATAAATGCCAAAAGAGCAGCATTTTGTCAACAACAATGCTCTGCCTTTGGCACCATGAAGTACCGCAGTAAAAACCATGCCAACAAAGAGTTCCCTTCAAAACACACCCGGCCTGCACGTGTGCGGCCGGCGGCTCCATGAGGGGAGGGAACGCCACTCCGCTTGCGCTGGATGGGCTCTGCCTCTGCCCTGGCGAGCGCATTTTCGGCCTCTGCAAGCTCCTGCTCGGCCCTGTGCAGCCGCCGCTGGGCCGCCAACTCTCCCAGCCGCAGGCCGCCTCCTACATGAAAAGCAGACCTCCACACTTAAGCCCACCTTTGCACAAGCACATTTCTGTGGAGCAGCAGCGCAAGCAGGGCAATGTTGCAGGGGGAATATGATTAGAGCTAGACAGGAGGTATAACCATAGAAAAATCTTTTTGAGCCGCAATTCATACATGACATTTGACTTTTGTAATCACTCTGAATTGCCATGGAGCCCTCACGACGCGAATCACAAAGCTGCACACCGAGAGAGTGCATATAAGTAAAACACCTGCAAGACAGCCGTTGCCGCCTCTCCTGCTGCGCAGTACAGGGCCTTCCTCAAAGTCACTGTCATCCTCATCCTGTGGGGAACCAAGAGGTATTCTCAATTCCTTCCAGGAAATCCCTCGAGACGTGAGAGGAGCGGATGCCAGCATGTATGCACTTGAGATGCAGCCGAGTGCAATGCAGGTAATAGTTGACAGCAGCCAAAATAAGTGGACAGCAGCACTGCATGTGATTCCCTCACCATGAGGGCAGCGGCCGCACGGCCGAGCCGCGAGACACGTGTGGCCGGGGGCCGGCCCGGTCGGGAGCGGCTCCTACTGCGGCTGCCATTGTTGCTGCCGGCCTTGCTTCCGCCCTGCTCCTCATCGCTCTCATCCTCGACCAGGGCCACTGTCGCAGGGCGTCCACCGCGGGGCGCATTCCTCCGCAGCGACGATGCTGCACGCCCCACCTTGGCCGCCGCGGTGCCGCTGGGCTTGGCGGCCTTCTTAGCACTGCAGCAGACAGACACGGCACTTGCATCAGCAAGCCGTGCGGAGCACTGAGCAGCACGAAGAGCCATGGTCATGAACACACAACCTGACAAACTCCCCGCCTCCACTTTGTGAGAGCGGCAGGGAACGGGACGAAGATCATGCTGTTAAAGTATCTCCAAAGTGCACCTTCCGGGCTCGGCCTTCACATGGATGGCAGGGGCGTTCACAGTCACTGAGGCGTCTGCAATGCAGTCTTCGTCATCGCTGCTGTCCAGGACCACGATTGTGCGGCGGCCCCTCTTCTGCACTGGCTGGACAATATCAGAGTCTGTACAGCTCTTCTCTGCCTGCTGCGCGACTGATGTCGGCCGCCGCAGCTGTGAAGACGGCCCAGCCCTGGCCGCAGCGGCTGTAGTAGCTGCCGCAGGCTTTTTCGCTTCAGTGCAGGCCGGGCAGAACCAGTCCCCCTCAGGGACATCCACCACCGGGGGGTCCAGGCAATCCATATGGTAGCCGTGATCGCAGCCATCGCACAGCAGCATCTTCTCGCCCCTGTCGGTCCTGCCGCACTCCTGGCATGCCGTCTCGTCAAGCTCCGCCAGCTGCTCCTCTGCGCTCTTGCTATCGCTCTTGGCGGTCTGGAATGACTGCTCCTCCTCTTCCTCTTCATCCTGTAATTCTTCATCATCTGCATTGACTCCCTCTGCATCTGTTGCTGGCTCCTCTGTGTCCAGTGTCTCCTCATCCTCGTCTTCATCATCCAGCAGCACCTGAGAAACCGACATTACACTTGCTGTAACGTCAGATTTGGCCATTGAAGGATCCAATCACCCCAGCTTCATGGGCCAATTTTGTGATTACTAATCAAAGAAGCAAGAAGCTGGGATGCACAGCAAGGACAAGGATAGAAGGCACCTGTGACTTGCGCCGCTTGGTGGAGCGGTCTCGCTGCAGCTGTGCGAGAAAGTCATCAGTATCTTCTGCCTGCTCCGAGGCGTCCCGGGAGGCATTCTCCGCCGCAGAGCGCTTGCGCAGCAGCTTCTTGCCGGCAGCTCCCGGCTGCTGGCTATTGGCGGGCCTGTCAGTGGCAGCAGCTACCATCTTCTGCCGGCATTTTTCCAGGGCTTCCTTGGCTTCTGCCAGCTCTTCCTCTGCCTCCGCCTGAGCAGCACCATGGAGGTGTACATCAAGCTGTTTGCAGCACAGCACCCAGACATGAGCCCCCACAAATGCCTCACATCTCGGATGGAAAACCAGATCCTTTACCAGTAAGCGGTCTCCAATGATGACATTTTGAAGTTGCAAGGATCAACAAGACTTCAAGAGACTGGCCGCACAAGACAATTAGCCTGTGGTTACAAGCTTTACTAGTTATCCGTGATGACCGTGTCTCCTGCACTTCAGAGACAGGAAACTGCAAGTGTAAAAGCTGCAGCAAAAGGCATACCTTCCGAATCCGAAAGCGCTCCAGCCGGGCCTCTTTTGCGCGCTCGGCCGCCTCGCGCTTGGCCGCCTCCGCATCGGCCGCCATAGCCGCGGCGGCGGCCGCAATGGCCGCTTCATTCACGTCTGCCGCAAGGTCCACCATGTCACCATTGGCAATTGCGGCAGCGCGCCGCCGCTCCAGAACAGCGTCAAGATCCAGCTCCGCAGCGACCTCTATGTCGTCCTCGCCGTTGTCATCATCATCTGCGGCGGCGTTCCTGCTTGCCCCGGCTGATGAGCCTGCAACGGCAAGATACGAATCCTTTAGGCTCCTTGCATGTACCTGGCTGTGGAAAACATGCCGGTGCACATGCAGAAATGAGACAATGCTTTTCATGAAGTTTCCCTCCGCAAAGATTTGCAAGGTTTGCTGTGCGTTCCAATTTGCATTCCAGGAATTAGTTTTTATCGTGGAGGACACTTTTGAAGGTGAACAGGAAACGAAGCATAGCCAACCTGCTCTGGAACGCTTTTGCTGCGGTGACTGTCGAGCAGCCGCCTTCTCTGCCAATTTGGCCCTGTGGGCCGCCAGCTTCATGTTCTGCACTGCCTCCTCTGCGGCGGGCGGGTACTCCTTCACTTGCTTCACCACCTCATGGACCTGCACATGCAGCAGTCCCTTGAGGCTGCCCAAAGCCTGACCCAAAAAGCCCCGTAACAAAACTACGTCCTTCCCCTCCCACCCTTCAGATGTGTAGTCATGCCCAGCAATCGGTAAGCTGTGCCCCTGGCAATCCCTCACCCATGATCCCTGCAATCTTGTGATGACAAGCATCATTCCCAGCAGTGTACTTTGACTAGCCTACCATTAAGGCAAGGGGGCCATACCTGGTACAGGAGCTTCCTGAGCTCAGCACCAGAGCACTCTCTCGCCTCTCGAGGGAACTGCTTCTCCAGGAACTGCTGCATGATGACCTTGGGCGCGCTGACAAAGTCGTCCAGGACATCTCCACTCTCCTCCCTTGTTGCATTTGTGTTGGCCTCGCCCGTGGACTGCAACCCAATCACAACTGACATCCCATCCCGGATCGCCTCCCGTGCAACCTGCGCCGTCTTGTGCACCTGCAACAGTGTATGACCCAGCCGGTCAGACAATTGGCGCCCTGCTGACTGTAAAGCTGTACATGCCTTCGCTTGAAAGTCGGCGTCCGATATGCATATCGCTGCTGCATCTCATTGTGAGTGCAGAGTGAGTACAAAGTGATAGCTGCTTGGGTAAGAGGCCTCTGCTAATGCATGTATCCACTTTCTTGCGTCTCTGCTTGTGATGTTCCATGCAGAGAGCCAGGCTTATCTTGGGTGCCTGCTTCTATTGCATAGAGGACAGAGGCCATCTTGATATAGGGTCTGAAAATGGACACTGCAAATTACTATTTCATGACATGGTGTGGGACCACACCAAGCAAGACAATGTTGTGGTGGATTGGGAAATCACTACCTTGGCGGCCATCAGCATCTGGCGAAAGAAGCGCTGTTCGGCAGCATAGAACTGCATCCACTGCCGCCCGTTCATGAGGTGGTACTCCTGGAAGATGTTGAACAGGAAGTGCCAGAACTTGCAGGCCCTGTCATACATGACCTGTGCCACATGAGAGCACAAATCAGACAGAGTGCAGAGAGAAAGTAGGTGACGCTTTGGCAGTAGGAAAGCACTACGGTGAGACAGTACACCAAGTTTTGTGTTGCTTTGTTAGGATACACACCTTGAAGACAGGGTCGACATCGACACGGACAATGGAAAACTCTGCACCAGCATAAGAGAGGGACCGCGAAATATATGTCCCCGTCGCCTGCAACCAGAAAAGGAGTTCTCAAACTTGAGGCAAGCCCCATCTTCTCTGAGCAGCATGTAGTTGTCATGGAGCATGCTCATAACATTGGTCCACGTTCTTCGTACTTCAAGCTTCACAAGGCGGGGATACAATGACAGCAGAGAATGCTACCTTGAGCCCCATGGAGAAGAGCTCCAATGCTCCCAGTCCAGATCTGCACAAGAGCAGCCAGCATGCGTCAGCTCAATGGTTGCTCAGCTTCAGGTCATTGCTGGCTGTCCCATCATCTTACACCTGGCAGTTTCTTCAGCGGGTCCCACACTTTCAGGCTGCCCCCGTCATATTGCGCCTGACAGCACATGATGCAAGGCAGGAACCAGGTAATTTGCTACTTGGGGATTGTCTGGACACCACACTTGGAAGCAAGGCAGACAAGGCAGGGGTGCTCACGCTGCAAGGCTCCGAATCATGTCCATCATGCCGCCGAAGCCGAAGTTGCCCAGGCGCACCATGTAGGCCAGGTTGTGCGGCTCGGAGGCGCCCGTGGCACTGCTGTACAGCACCTTTGCACGCGGCAGCACCTTCTGCAGCGCCAGCACCGCCCTGCCTGTCTGGGTTGGCTCACCTGCACAACATGACACAAATAAACGCCATACGCCTGCCTGACACATGGAGCCTCATCTGAATGAATGTGTCCATTAGACCAGTAAAAGGCGTAGGAAATGATCAGGATATGTGGCATGAATGCTTAGGCATGAGCAGAGATTCAACAATTAGGACATGCAAAGGTGGTTTAGCATGCTCAGGGACAGGAATGAGGAAGACTTACCCTTGACTGCTATCAAATTCTTCGCCTTGTGGCACTCATCAAACACCTGCGCCAGGCGCCATCACAACTCATGAAAACCATTGGTTCTAGATGTAAACAAAGCGAACGCAACATTTCACACATGGGGTTCCCAGATTGCTGATCATGATGCAGGTTCGTCAAAGATTGATGCAGCCATGCATGCATGAATATCAGGTTTCATGGCAGCATATATGGGTCCCGCACAATGAGAGAGTCCCCATCGCCGCCCTTGAGCCAGTTGATGATTTGCTCCAAGCGCGAGCCCTTGGGGATCCGGAAGTCATTCTGAACATCGGCTGCATTCTCTGCTCCGGGCAGCTTCGGTTCGGCCATGGACTTGGTGTTGGACACCAGCAGGCTGTAAGTGACAAAGAGGACGCCCTCGCTGTAATGCTTTTCCAGGTTGCCCTTGGGCAAAGGCGTATTCCCCTGCATCCCCAGAGCACAATCTCAAGTACCATTCCCCGCAACATCCACAAAGAAAAACAAGTGCAGCGCACTGGAGTCTTGACATATCTCAGAGGCAGATGGATTGCACCCACTGCTGATGAAGGTCATCTCATACTATGGACATTGAAGCAGGGACTACACTGAAGCATGTTTAGCACATGAGATTCCAGCGCAAGGTCTCCTGCATGCACCAAGGGTGTGGGAACTTGGCTGCAGGAAGAGAGGAGAAGAAGGGGACATCACACCTGTGGGAACACTGTGACATCGCACTTGACATCATCCAGATCGCGCTGGGCGTCAAAGCACAGGTCCTTGGAGACAGAGACCCAGAGCGCGCGTGAGCCCTGTCCGGCCACAAAGTGCTCCTTCATGGTGGCAGCAATCGTACGCCCCTTCCCCACGCCCGCACCGTCCCCCAAGAAGAAACCCGCCCGCTCCTGCTTAGCTGCACATGCACCCCCACAACTGAATCACATGAAGCGCTTTGGGGGCCCCAGGCTTTGTGGCCGAGATTTGTTGGTTGTCCTCCCAGGATTGCAACAGGCACACACATAGCAAGGAGTTCCCAAACTGCGTGACAATAAACCTGCTTGCACACACGCCACAGAGTGCTAAGAAAATCCATCCAGGCAGCAGTTACATCTATGTGAGATGTGAGTGCTTACGTCCACTCAGGGTGTTCTGGAAACGCATGTTGGCGTACACCACGGCTTCCAGCTGCGCATCTGATATGAGGCCTTCCTCCACAATGTCCTGAGAACACAAATCTTAAAGTATCATGCAATGTGCCCAGAACGTAGGTGGATGGACTCTACCGCTCGAGCTGCACGCCCCAACAACCTGAAGATTGCACGTCATGACAAGCCATGCTACGAGTCCGTGGCAAGAGAGAAGATATTCATGCATGCGACAGGTGAGGTCCATGCACTTGCGCATGCAACAAATCTTGCTCACCTGGAGGTGATGCTTGTATGTAATGTCTGGAGGTGAGACACATGCCAGCAGAGCACTCTCCACAATGATGTCGGGGTGCGGACATCCCTCCTTCAGCTTTGCTGGCCTGTGACAATCGACTCCTTCAAACCACCCGTGACATCTGGCCTGCTGCTTTTATTGCATGAGCGTTGCATGAATGGAAACTTGATCATTCGCAAATACCTGTATGTCGCATAGACTTCAGCACCCTCATCATCATGGTCAAACCCCTGCAAGCCACCAAAATGTAAGATGCTGTGTGTCCAGCAGTCGAGATGCCTTCGCCACACAGTGTGAGTATTGTTGAAACCTCTAGTATAGTTGCGATCTCTTGTCAAGCATCCTCTGGCTCCCGGCCAGGGACATGTGAAGCCTCCCCACACTCACCGCAGCAGCATTCACCACCTCGTCATGAGCAATCTCTCGGCGCTCATTTCGCTCCTGCTCCTTCTTCTTGCGTGCTTCTTCCTGCTGCCTGCGCAATGCTTGCTGCTGTGCTGCCTGAGCCGCTAGCATCATCGCATGATGACCACTGGGAGCTGCAGTCGCCATACTTACGAATTCCTGGTACAAAATAACACCCTTGAAGTTGCAAGATTGTTGATCTTGATTGTTGCAAGAGGACTACATGATGGACGATTTTTCAGAGATATGCGACCATATACCTTTATCAGGAAGGCAGGGAGCAAGAAATGAAGGAAAGTGACTGCGCTTATTCACGCTGTGCCACCCACAGGTAAACAAGGTAAAGCCAGGCTAAACTTGTTGTCTTCCACACCGATCAGAGAAAGAGCAGTAAGGGCACAAGCTACTGATGACGGATCTCAACAATATCATGCAAAACAGCGGCAATGGCGTGAGAGCCACAAGTCTAGCTCCTGTAGATTTCCTTGTTGTTCACAACGCTCACCGCTGCGATTCCAACCCCAGTAGCAGCAGCTCCAAGCACCCTACTCATGTCTGGCATGTGGAAAGACATCTCAAACCGCTCACGGTTTAGCGGTTTCGCTTGTATTCTCACTCCAGTCTCAGAAGTACAAGTCAGTCACTTGAAGCGTCGCTGCCTTGGCCTAGAATCGCTTCCTCGAAAAGATCCATAACGATGACGTTCGTTATTCGACTCCATCAGGCAAGTAGGAGGATTCCTCTTTGCAGAAGTTGTCTGCGATTGTCAAAACGACCGGCCAGACTCGAAGGCGCAGCACAGCAGGGCCCCCCGATCCAGCTTCAAATTGGCGCCCAAGGGGACCAATCACCGCAGGGAATCGACACTCGTTACCAGAGAGCCTCCTTTCTTGACCTCGACAAGAGGACATGCGCTGCGTAGTATCCTTCGTGCATGTGCATTTATGATCAATGCACATGGTGCATGCATTGCGCGATATCGATCGGCTAGTACTAGTTGCGCAGTAGGCTTAAGCCTCAAAGTTTGAACACTGTGGCAGCATGGTGCACACTGTGGCATGCTGCATGCTGCAAAGTGCATATGGTTGATAAGAACACTTGAAGAATGCCATGCAGCTGCAGGAGCTTCCATATTAGATGCCAGAGCATCTATATGCCATGCCATATATATATATATATATATATATATGTACGTACATATATATATGGCATGGCATATAGTATACATGCATGCATATATATATATATATGTATACATGCATGTCATCATGATGCATGATGCAGTACTGTCCAAGTGCACTGGGAGACACACGTGCGCGCATGCATGTTCGAGTTCCTGGAGACTCCGGAGGGGGGATCACTCGTGCAGTCATGATCATAAGGGTCATTTGGAGTGTACTAGGTATGATCAATGCAATGACAGCTGTCACAGCTGTCGATGATGTCGAAACATAGGAACTTGCTTGTCACAGGTGGAGGTCATGATCACATTATAAATCTGGATTTTTAAAAATCACCGCTGAAGAGGAATAGCGCGTGGCTGAAAGTGCAGTACCAGTCTTTGCTTCGATGCTCTGGATCGGCCGCAGCTGGTCCGGCCTCGAGCTCAAACCAGACACTGAAATCACGCAGCTCATGTTCCAGGCTTATGACTGTTCCACTTCATGTACTACCAGTTAATTTATGTGCTATAAGACGCATGCCATAAAGCAAAACCCGCCAACAGCTAGCAAAGCCTGCGCCTTTACCCTTGAAGGGATATATGCTATGTTGCTTCCGCAGGCCTACAAGTCTGTCAAGGCTTCAATAAACTAGCCCAAGCAGACAAATCTCCTGTTAATACAAGCAAGTAGTCCATCGATACACACGGCCTCACAAGAATCCAGCGCTCTCCTACAAAAACAGCCAAGAGCTGCCTGCTGCAGAACCGTTATGAACGCCAGCACATCAAGGCTCCTGCTTAATTCGCTTGGCTGTCCTCCCCGGCATTTCCTCTTCAGGCTCTCTCTTCACTGTGACACCAGTCGGCAGCTGCAACGAAGCTTCCTCGGCCTCCGGCGCGCTCGCGGCGGCTGCCTGCTGGTCAACGCCCTCCACAGTGTCAGCTGCCTCCACAGCCACTTCCTCCTTAACAGCTGCACTAGCAGACTCCCCCTGCTCCACAGAATCACACTGAGTCATTAGCACTACAGACAGCACATGCACAATAAAGCCCAGCTTTGTTGAGACTGCAGCTAGTGGAGAACAGCTAGGACAAGACAAAATCTTGTCAATAAGGGATGGTAAAGAAGCAAGATACCGAGTCACTAGTTGGCCTTCCAATATGCAACCAATGGTCGAGAGACACTGCAGAACGTGGTTGCAAAGTCTGCGTGCAGGATTGCAAGAGTTTTAAGGGCAGTCAAGGCTCAACAGGGGGTATCTCACCGCTGCACCACCATCTGCCACAGGAGCTGTGTCATGGGGGGCTGGCTGGTCTTCTGCAGTGTCCTCCTCCTCTTCTTCCGCCACAACCACATCAGATGCGCTGCTCAGCGCATTCACCTTGACGATCACACCCTCGTGCAGCCCATGCCTGTGAGCAGCAATGATGCTCCCATGTCAATCCAATGGTTTGTTTGTCGACACAGAGGGAAGCCTCAAGGTGCCATGGGCCTGTACCTAAAACCATACCAACACTCACATTCACACCCGTGACAAGAGACTAAGAGCTAAATACCAAGCGCATACTATATAGAGGTCCGGTGCCAGGGGAACAATATATACTAAAAAGATACATTTGTTAATGCCGGCCAGCTGCTGCAAGGGATCAGAAGCATTATGCTCGGGGGTGGAACGAGTAATTGGAGGGGTAGACTCACCGGACGGCCTGCTCAGCGTCGAGGCGCACGGCGTCGCGGTAGCGCCACTCTTCGCTGGCGTCGTCCCAGAAGGTCTCGAAGCGCTCCCCCGACAGCGCGCATGTCGGCTGCGCATCATCCACCGGCACGCTCATGGCCTCCTTCTTCACCACAGCCTTCCCCTGCACAGGCACATGACGCGACTAAACACACGACACAGTGAATGAAAGTTGCGCTCTATCAGCACAGCTTTCTGCAGGACAGGAGTGGCCTCATGCACGGCACAGCACCCACTCACCAAACAACAGTTCCACAGGCCACAAAAACTCTAGACTGCACATGAAGCACACAAGGGAAGGGCATGGAGGTTGCGTGTATCGGGTGGGAGTTGAGTGGTCCTTGTGGGCTCCACGTCCATAAGACGCCCCTTTCATGGTGAATTGAGATCAGATAACCAGCTACAGAAAGCAGAATAAACACAGCCAAGGACTGATTCTGGCATGAATGCACCCCTCACGGGCAGCATGCGCATGGTTGCGATGGTGAGCAGCTCCCTGTAGTTAAGAAAAGGGAACAGCGCGCACCGGGAGGTCAAAGAAGGCGGGTGTGGCCTGAGTGGGCGCGGCGGTGCCGGCCACCCAGTCATCCGCCCCGACATACCACTGCTGACTCAGCACCCGGCGGCCGGCCCCGCGCATGCGCTTGTTGTGGTGGAACTTGCGGTCCAAGTGCAGCGGCCTGAGTGCTTTTGTGCAGGCCATGAGCTCCTGCACAACCTTGGGATCCTCTGCCTGCAGGACAAGAGCAGGTGGCGTATGTTCAGTGCTCATAAGAGCAAGGATTGTCTTAATGCTTTATGTCCTGGCCCACGCCTGTGCACACGAGACGCCCTCAACTTGGAGGACAAAGGGCCCAGGCCTGCATATCAACAGGATTGTGAGAGAGTTCAGGCTATGGGAGGAGAGAGGGGGAGCTCCTCGAGGAGAGATGCTTTTGCTAGACCTGAAGGACTCTGCTAAACAAGTAATTGAGAGCATGCCAATTCCAACAAGAGAAGTCCAGAGCAGTCGGCAGCAAGGGTCATTAGGAAGTGCCAAAGCCACGCCTCTTGCATTGATAGCAACGAGAGACCATTTTGACGCGCGTACTCCTTCAAGATGGATTGCATGGACTTGGCCCAAAGAAAAATTGTCTGACAAGAACCAATTTGGGGCTGATCATTGACAGACTCGGCCATTGCAAATCACCGCATCCCATTCTCTGGCAGTGCTCATGTACCACCATGCATCATCTGCTTCGTGAAAAAAGTGCAAGGATATGCTGAGAACCGGTCTTATGTGTGCTGTGATGGGTGTGCCATGACTGTTGTGCTTCGATGCTTTTGTGCCTACTTGCAAGTGGGCATCACGCTATCTGCTCACTTTATCATTATTCTTCGTAGAGACAACTGTGGGGTTGCGATTCATTGAATGCTCCAATAGAACAAACTTTAAATATCATCTGAAGCAGTAGTGCAGAATCTGGGGGAGGTGGAAAATTACACATGCGCACCGAGCTGTAGGAACAGGCTAGTCAACACCGCAGAAGATGTTAATTCCATCTCATAACAATTGCGAAAACATTGGCATCCTCGCCTGTTCTCGCCTTCCCGTACTTTAAAATTACATGTAGACATCTTCTTACATGCAGAACATCTCTTACACCAGGTATGCTCACAGAGCCACTTGGCAAGATGCAAAACGATGGATGAGGAGCATTTGATGAGAATACACATCATGCAAAGGCAAAAGTAATGCGATACTGACAGGAGCGAGGAAAGAGGTTGTACCTTGAGGCGGTCAGAGCTGAAGTCCATCTTCCGCCTGTTCACAGGCTTCAGGGGCAGCTCCTCAGCTGTGAGGCCTTCATAGTAGTCGTCCTCGCTTGCTCGGCTGACTGACGGCTGCTGCTGCTGCTGAGGCATTGCACTGCCTGTCTGCTGCTGCTGCTGCTGCTGCTGCTGCTGCTTCACCCTCAGTGCCTGAAGCGCTTCCAGTGCTGTGCTTGGCTGTACAGGGGCAATGCCTGCCTGGAAGGGGGGAATCCCCCCGGTAAGCGGCAGCTGCGCGGGGGCACTGCCTCCTGCCTGCAGCTGGGGGAACCCGGGAAAGGTGCTTGCCGGCTGCATCGGCTGCGGCGACGGCTGCCGGGGCTGCTGCACTGGGAAGTGCTGTGGTGCTGGCGCTGCGTAGGCAGGTGCTGCAGTGTACTGTGGCAAGGCTGCAGGGTATAAGGCCTGCGCGCTTGGCGAGCGTGGCGGACCTGCAGATACCATCACGGTGAGCTCTCACATCAAATATGCATGCATGCATGCACATACCTACAAGGCAAGATCACATCATGAGATACCAACACAGGACTGATGAACCTGCGCATGCTCCCTTTACTACAAGAAGACATGTGTATAAATTCTCACTGACGCCTGCAGAAGCTTTGATAGATGAAAACTCAGTGGTCTATCAATGTTTCGACATGGTGGCAGTTGAGTAGAAACAGGTGGGCCACGGCGTCCACCTGCAGGGAAATTGTGAGTGCGAATGTGAATTCTCCCAGCAAGGGAGAGCTTACCTGCGCTTGTCGGCCGCGACGGCGGCGATGGAGGCGCAGTGAATGGCGCGGCCACACCATAGCCGGCGCCAGCCATCACAGGTGGCGCTACGTACGGCGCTGGAGCGGCATGGGCCACTCGCGGGTCCATGGGTGCGGCACCGCGCCTCGGGTCAAGGACTCGGGGCGCCTGCGCGTGCGGCTGCTGCGGCTGTGCATGCAGGGCGGTGGCCGCAGCTACACTCTGCCTTGTCGCAGGCCGTGCTCCTACCACTGACTGCGCGCGGAACCAGTGCACCTGAGAGACCAGGAGTTCGAGCTATGCTGACTTCACATGGCAATGCGCAAAGCAGCGACCGTGCATGTTGAGGGTGGAGAAACACGGGGTGATCCACAGGTACTCACCTGTTGAGCTGACAGGCGCGCTCTGATAGAATCCAGCGTCGGCTCAGGGAAATACCCCTTCCAGAATGTCAGCAGCTTCTGCAGAGTTGGCCTCGACTGTGGATCAGCGTTCCAGACGTTCATGAAAACCTGCAATACACTCGAACTCAGAAACCTCATAGGTTGAAGACATTTCCACACAACAAAAAACACAACCCGCACTGAAGGCATACCTCGGGTAATATGCGTGAGAATGAGTCGATGTAGGGCTGCCCAACGTTCTTGACAATGCTGTCGATCAGAAAGAGCGCAAATAGCTTCTGTTGTGCAGGACACTGCAGCAGCACAATAGATGTCAGTGGAAGTCCAGATGTAAGATCCTGCATGAAACACTTTCTTGTTGCAGTGATTCTATACACAGCAACAGGGGTTTGTACATGAGTTGCACTGCCTCACCTCGAGGATGCGCTGCCGAACTTCCGCAACAATGCTGGATGCAGCGCCTTTGTGCTCGCCTGCCAACATGCTCAGTGAAGTAATAATAGGCTTGTGGTTGAAGGTCAAGTCCGCCAACATGGACTTATACTCCCTAGTGAACTCTCTGAGTTGGTTGGTGTCCATAAGCAGGAGTGGCCGTGGCAGCTGGGCGGCACTGCGGGAAACTTGGTTAATATGTATTGTGTGCGGCTGCAGGACCTGCATTGTCACACAAGCCCCATCCGCTATGCCAGAAACACCTTCTCGATGATCCTAGCCCCCAAAAGCAAATCTCCAGGCACACTATTGCGATCCTTCAGCTCAGGTACTTGGTAAGGCAGAAGCAAAGCGTCTAGCAGTAGTCCTGTACCATACAGCAAATCTTGTGTGCGGCTTTTGGCTCAAACTGATGCTGAAGTTGAGATGTGGACGGCCTCGAAGCCTCGAAGAGTTACATCCGCTTTTATACCCCTGATAGGCCCCATAAAACCCCCCACAGGGTCTGAGGTTTTACTCAATTCGACGGCGAGCTTCCATCATAGGCCAAAGAGAGCTCGGCGGCGGTTGATCAGAAAGGAAGTGAGGGAAAGATAGTCAAGATGGTGCAGGTGTGTTCGGCTCATCTTTGAGAAAGTGATGTTGACGGCATGCCGGTTGCCGCGCAAGAGTAGCCCGCGCACTGTCTAAGGACAAGGAATTCATTGTTGTTTAGATGGGAGTACTGGCCTGGCCCTCTCTCGACTAATGGTGACTGTCTGATTTGCAGGGTGGTTACAAGTACCACCAGTACCAGGTGGTGGGGCGCCACTTGCCCACAGAGAAGGAACCAGAGCCAACCATCTACAGGATGAAGCTTTGGGCAACAGACCCTGTGCGTGCAAAGTCGAAGTTCTGGTAAGTTAAGGAGAGCAAATGGTGTTAAATTGAGATTTTCAACTCTGACATTCTTTGGGTCAAAACCACTCGTCTGTGATCCTGCCAACTCCTATTTTTATGAGCAGGTATTTCTTGAGGAAGCTCAGGAAGGTGAAGAAGGCTAACGGACAGATTCTTGCAGCAAACGAGGTGCGATTGAAATCCCATAATTTGTGTTTGTTGAAGTTCCAACCGCCTGAGGACCACCATACAGAACTCTTTCAGGATGACTAGCAATTCTGGGAACAAGTATTGCATGCCTGTCCAACACCCGTAAAAGTGCCTTATTGTATAATACTGCACCCTTATGTTACCTGATGGGGCGCTGTCATGCATGCGCAGATCTTCGAGAAGAAGCCGACGACCGTGAAGAACTTCGGGGTGTGGGTGCGGTACCAGTCCAGGACAGGCTACCACAACATGTACAAGGAGTACAGGGACACCACCCTCAATGGCGCCATTGAGCAGCTCTACCAGGTGCGCAGCTCCTGATTGCACACAGCTCATCGAATGTGGCTCCAACATAAGGACTGGGGAAGGCTTGGGACATCGGCAGGCTGGCGAAGCATGGATGGATATTTCCGCACATGGATGTGGCAGAATCTGACCGGGTTTGGTGGGAATTCGGACTGCATGGTGCCGGTCTTATGGGACATACAGGAGCAGTGTCAGCAGTGCATGTCAGGGATTTAGCCGGGGACCATGGCAGCGGAGAGGCACAAGAAACCAGCAGACTTGCCTGATTGAACATTGCAGGGCTGTCCTGCCATCGAGCCTCGTTTGAGGGCAGTAGCAGCAGTTGAATGTGAGCACTGCAAACAATGGCACTGACAGGGTGGAGGGTGTGGGGGTGCAGGAAATGGCGTCGAGGCATCGTGTGCGCGCACCGTGCCTGCAGATCATAAAGACTGCCACCGTGCCGGCCGCCATGACCAAGCGCGTCAATATCAAGCAGTTCCACGACTCCAAGATCAAGTTCCCCCTCACCCGCCGCATGGCCAGGTCAGATCCATCTTCAGCTGCTAGCACTGCACTCGGGTCCTGTGCTCTACCGTGTCACAGTTGTGCTTCTCGGATTTATTCGTATGGTGATGCCTCAAGCTCGTGGTCACATCCAGTTCAGCGCTAAAGAGCTGCACCAAAGTCGTCATGTGCCATCATTGCTATGCAGATTGGCATTAAATTTCACCCATATTGTCAGTGCTGCCCATTTGTATGATGCATCGTGGTGTAGAATTTCACCAGTAGCAGTTGCCAGAGTTGCTGCCACCAGAGATGAACGGATTGAAGTGGTGACCCTGGGGTGACGGGTGTCTGTTGGTACGTTGCAGGCCATCCTCCAGGACATTCAGGACGACCTTCAAGGCCGTGCGCCCCAATGTGGCCATGCACTGAGCTAGGCTAGCAGCTGCGCTTGATTTGCAGTGACCTTCTGTGATGCTTAAAATTCTCTGGAGGCCATTGCAGAGGTCTGGTTGACGAGGTCTGGCAAGCAGTACGCTATGCATCGGTGTCCAGCTCGTGAATGTCAAGTGTCCATTCATGATCATACGGACAATGGCATAAGTATTCCTTCCATTTGGGAGTGCATTGAATGGCATGGCACTGGTATGAAGTCAGGAGATTGGGGTTCCCCCTGGGAGGTTCTGTTGTCACGAGTGCTGGACTTCATAAATTGCCATGTAGGGGTAGTGATTGTCTTTTGATTTTCACAAGCAAACACCTGAGCCAGCCGTCTGTGCAAATACTTTGGTAAGCCATGAGATCTGCTTGCTAGGCATGTTGTAACAGGCCGCGCACTCAGCATGCTGAAATGACTGACCAATGGGAAGTCATCATATCTGTAGCGACTATATAAGTCATGCACCAGGCCATGACGTGATCCAAAACACAGTGTCAATCCGGATCCTTTCCAAGAAGATCTTTCCTAAACGCTCGCATGTCTGTGGTGCTTGTATCTTGCTCTTGGTTTTATGTGCGGGCAATGCTGGTCAATGTGTGACATGAAATTTCATGCCACACAATAACTTTAAAGCAGTGCAGGCCCCATCCGTCGCCACTGGCGACTCGCCTCCAACAGTCCAGCATCATAAAAGTCAGAGAGTCATGTGCATCTAGCTGCCATAATTTGTTGACCGATATTTATGAAGCTTGCTTCTCCTCAAGGAGTCCTCATGGACTAGTAATTGTCCCATGCTACCAGACAGTCCGCACAATCAGCTACTTCCAAAGATTGCCAGTGGCAGTCAGATACACAGCCACTCCTCCTGTAGCACACTAGTCGATCACCTCACTGTTTGACAGTGTTCTTCAACAAATACTGTGTCATGACGGTATCTAGCAAGATGACTATGAACAGCACAGGCACTGTAGAGCACTTCATGATGAGACCTTGCAGGGACCCGTGGCGACTAAAACATTTCCCATGTGCGTGAAAGTGCACGAAACAGCCATCGCACTCCAATCTGCTGGTTGCAAGCAAATCTTAAAATGAAAAAAAACCCATCGTGGAGAAGAGCAGAAACTACTTGAAAATGATTCCATGGCAAGCAGCCTTACCTTGTCTGTGGAGAGCAGGCTGCCACACTTGTCCAATCGGGCCATGCAATAGAGATGGCCTGGAGTGGGGGCTGTAATAACAACTTCTCCGAGTGGGCCGTGCACTTCTGCTGGCAGATCATAGGCCCAGCCTACATCAGCAAACCCATCAGGAGCTGGTGTTTAAACATTTCGAGGAACACCACATGCTCGGCCATCTAAGCTAAGATAGCATCCCTGTAGACTTTCAAACACTGCATCATTTCAAACACGTAGAACTGATAGACACGGACACTCTGCTTGGCTTTGTGTTCTCGTGCATGAGGATGCTTTGCAACGGGAACATGCTGATGCACTACAACAAAAGATGAGCAGATGCTTACGTGACTTGGGCCGGTAGGAGAGCAAGTCTGCCTGCACCATGGCATCTAGCGCAGTCCATGCCCCATCCCCGAGTCCACGAAGTACAAACCGGACGCCATGTGCCAAGATTGTACCATAAATGTGTAGGCTCTGCAAAAGTATGCACAGATCTTGCTTATTGAGGTACTATCCCACGAAGCTGTATCACAGACCGTTTCCAGCGAAGTTTGCGACAGTCGGTGATGGACACACCACAGCAAACGAGCGATTTCCGCACGTGTTAGAGGCATGTGCAAGCGCACTTTTGCTGACTCATCTATCCAAGCAGATAGAGAAGGAGAGAGACGTTTGATCGTCAGAAGAGTGATGGCGTCGTGAGATTGTCTCTTTAGAACGACAGTAGAATGATAATTGTTTTGCCCCGACTTGATTTCCACGGCACTTGATAGAACAATACATAGGATCACTACACTTGTACGGCTCTCACTTTCATGTGCTAATATGAGGATGATAAATTCTAACAAAATTTCGCATGACAAGTACATCACATCGAATCTCTCACATCGTCCAGCTTTCAAGCCCTTCCGGACAGGCTTTCAAGCAGGCAGACGTGCTTTCGCACGCTGGACAGGTCCAATCGAACGCTTTACCACATGCACAGCTGTTTCAGCAAAACCTGCCGAACAGCAAAGGGGCTCCCAGATCAGGGAAAGCTCCTCAAATATACAGCAGTGGGCACTGCAGCTGGGCATCCAGTGCCCCAAACTAACGGTTGCCGACTTTGCTGGTAAGATTAGCATGCCTGGAAGACTCATCAATATGCCAAATAGCAGTCAAAACCACAGTGACTATACTACTTGTGACTGCTCAACCGTACACCCTGTGGCAAATTTTGCTATGGCTGTGATAATCCAGGCTTGAGGGGCATGGCAGCAACCGCTGACATAGCAGGTGGGGACGTTCTGGTCTCCTTACCTGTCACTGCTGCCCTGGTGGTCAGTCCCAAGGAGCGGTCTCAGTTGCCGGCCAGTTTCTGCAGCGGAGCCTTCTACTCCAAAAAGCCCTGGTGCTGCCCTCCCCTTGCCTTTCCACAGATTGATGAGCATAATTTGCTTACCAAAATCCTCATGCAGGAGTCCTGAGTGCCCCCCACTTGTCACACGACTTGATGAGTGATCCTGGCTTTTCCATATCTATCAATTTCAGATGAAAGGATCAAAACGAGGGTGGTGACCAACTTGGTGTTTCTGTTCAGGTATGTGCAGATGGCACTGAAGCTGCTGTACGAAAGGAAGCTGGGGCCGGAATCAAAGCTGGCGCCCTATGTTGCAGCCTTGCCTGCTGAATTCAGCACACCACTGTCATGGACCGAGGCCCAGCTTCAAGCCTTGCGGTATCCTCATCTGCTGCAAGAGGTAGGGAGGAAGCCCCTTTTTCATGACAGTAGGACAGGGGCATGCAAAGATCATACTGCAGCACTTCGCCAGCTCAATCAGCATATGTGACGCACAAGCGCGTTGCATAGACGCGGACTCTTTCGACGTGCACTTTTCTGGCTGTTAGGTGTTTAATGGCTTGCAGATGCCGGATTGGAGGAAAGCACATTGTGTCATATGTGCAATTAACCATGAGGTGTTTAAACTGGCAGATCAGGCGTTCAAACATGGCTTGCAGGTGGCGGCTCAGAGGGAGGGCCTGAAGAAGCTGCATGCTGAGCTGGCAGAGTCCACCCCAGGCACACCCATCAGCGAACAGGATTTGATCTGGGCGCTGCAGGCCGTGCGCAGCCGTGCATTTAGTGGTCCGTATGCTGGTGCGCACACACATATGTCCGTGGCAAGTTTCTCATATGTTAGCTATCATTGGTAGCAGGCCAGGCTGCCTGAATGAGCAAAGTTGTGCATGACCTGCAATGTCCAAGCGTGACTGTGGTCCGCCGTATCCTTGTTTGGGACCACCTTTTCCTTCTGGTAACCTCTGTGCCTGGTGCATGTTTATGCATCTAGGACCAACGTGGCAAAGTCGTTTGAAGACATTTGGGGCCCTGGGCGCACTGGCAGCTGCATCCATCACCGTGGCGCATGTCCCTTTGGAGCAGGCACGGCATAATCTAGTTGTACTATTGTTGACACTACTTGATGCACATGAATAGACCTGTTCCCGTTTCCACCAGATTGTGCAATTGTGCTGTAACTTGGTCTGATCACTGCACTGGGGCCTGCTGGTGTGCAGGTGCTGAATGGGGCAATCGCAGCTGCCCTGTTCAACCTGTTGTATGATGTTGTGCTGTCCCAGAAGGTCAAATGGTACGCCATGTGCCCTATCGTGGACTTTCTAAATCACAAGAGCTCTGTTCAGGTGAGGCCGTGGCGCCCTTTCTGCCTTTGCTGATGTACCTTTGCAGCCGCAATTGATGCATACCATCATGTGCAGTGACCTCTACACTCCCAGAATGTTGGGTGTGCTTTGCAGAGTGAGGTTGAGTACGAGTACTTTGCCGATCGGTTCTCTGTGCGGTGTCAAAGCTCTTTCAGCAAGGTGCACTTCCACCTGCAACGTTGGACTTCTCCTCTAATGGCCCTGTCTGCTGCTTTGAAGATGTGGCAGGACCTCCAGACTTCTTGTGCATGCTGTTGTGAATAGTTCTTTTGCTTGTGCTCAGTCTTCTCTGTACCTCAAATCACAAGGGATGATATGGAGGACTGCCACAAGAAGAGCGCTTTGGTATTTGGTTGCAGGGAGAGCAGGTGTTCATCAGCTATGGGCGGCAGAGCAACGACTCGCTTTTGCAATACTATGGCTTTGTGGAGCCCAGCATTCTGCACGACACTTACACCCTCCCAGATTTTAGGGCTGCAGCACTGGCATTGGGCGACAGCGTACAAGTGCCCGCTGTCAATGCATTGCCTCAATCGTCGAAGGTGAACAGCTGGACAGCTCCGTGAACAGATTGGTCCAGAGACTCTAAAATTCTTGCTTCTCCTGCAAGAGAGGCACTGCACGCATGAGTCGAATCCGCAAAACGCTTGTGCAGTGTAAAGGTTTTTAGAGGCACCCGCATCATCACTGAATGTTGGGACAATACATGCCGGAACAGATGTAACCGGCATTGCCTGTTGAAGGGGTGGTGTGCCCATCCATGCAGGGGATTCTAACACGGAGTGGCCCTGACAGCAAGACACAGGACTTGTTGAAGGCGGCACAGCTCTCCAAGGGAGAAATCAGCAAGGTGTGCTGAATCCCAGCAATTCACAATCTAGTACTGGTTTCGAGTATTTAATCTCAATTGAAGTGCTTCTTGCCATCATGGATGTTGGGATGATGCATGTGCAGGTGGTCAGCGAAATATGCAGGAGAGAACTGCAGAGGTTTGAAGGCGAGGTGGCATCGGATTCAGACCTGGCAAGAGCATTCAGGAAAGAGAAGCGAGCCGTCCTAGAAGCCTGCATGCGGGCGGCACTTGCCAGTAAATGAGGCCCCATTAATGTTTGAAATTTTTGAGAAACATAACGTTTTGACGTCGACGTTTTGCATGCTCAGCTGCTTTGACTGAGCAGACCTCTGCTGATGCAATGTACCCGGTTAAGAAATGAGGATTCTTAAGTTTCACCGAAAGAAACTTTCTATCAGTGTCCTAGTACCCCAGGGTAGCTTCCTCTGTCTTTCACCATGCAGGAAGCTGCCGACGTCATCACCATCAAGAGCAATCGCAATATGGCCATCATATTCTATGGTGGACTAGTCAACACCGGCATTTCTCCTCTGTCTTGTTGTTTTCTGTGAAGCGAACTCATATGCGATTGCTGAGCAGCTTGTTGTCGCACGAGAGTTGGACGCAACTGTGAGATTCTTTGGTTGCCTCTTCCTTAGGCGCCATGGATCATAGGACCCATGGCGAACAGTAACTCAAGACTATTACGTTGGTACCACGCGTGTCGTGTGGCTCTTCTGCTGTGGTATGCTTCCCTCCCTGACAGCATGGCTTGTAGTTTGGAGTGGTGGAATCCAGTCGTTTGTAATTCTTGTTGCTGCTTGGCATCAAGAACGCATTCAGATATGGTCTGTTTTCCAAATCACAGACCATCAGTACTTACATCTCCTCTGTCGAGCTGGTGCAGGTTCGCTGGATTCAAGGATGCGTTGTGCATCTGGCGTTGTGTGGAATTCTTTGTACATGATCCTCGTATACTGGTACTCTCCCCTCCTTACGTTGTCTCAGTGCCACATAGGAGCAGCGTTGGCTTCATGCCTCAGCCTATCTACTGAATCCTTGCGTGAGAGCGGTGCAGGAATGAAGAGACGTGGATTTGTCTCGCAGAGAAAGACAGGAGAGTGCTTCGGCCTAAATGGGGCCATCTTCCTCGGCAGCATCCTGCTGTGGGACTATGGCCTTGCGCCAGGCATGCGATGGATGCTTGGTGGGCTGCGCAGCTGGGCAGGGCCAACAGGGGCGGAAGCACTGATTGCGCTGCTGAAGGCCACATTTGTGGTCTGGTGGCTGCTGCCGGTCTACTGTATCAGCTTTGCGCTCAGCTGTGTCTGGTGAGCGTGCTGCCCTCACTGTTGCTGCAACTCTGGATTTGTTAGCACTATTTTGCCAGTGGGTGACGGAAAGGGCCTTACCTGGAAAGGACAACAGATGACCCATCACAATTTCACTTTGCCGGAAAGCTTGTGCTGGGCACAGCAACACAGGTCTTTCAGTTTGAACTGCCAGCTGTGGCAGCTATGGCTAGGCATAGATTGAGGCATGAGGGCAGACACTCGCTCTCTCATCTGTGCCACCAGCCAAAGCAGCACTTTCCGGTAGTGCTTGCATATGGAGCATGGACTCGGTCGCAATTACATGCTAGACGTCCAGCGTACTCTCTGTGGTGGGGGCTTTGTCCATGTGCAGAGCATGGAGGCTTCCACAAGAGCTGATCGGGGGAACATCTCTTGTGCAGCCTCAATGCACTCGCACATGGACAAGCTCAGGTCTCAGGTCTCGGAGGTGTGCTGCAAAACTATGCTGGTGTACGCCACAGGTACCAGGAGCTGGCTGAGCTGGCGGTGAGGTGGATGCGGGCGCAGAGCGGCCAGGCCGCGGCCGCGCCGCCGGCCGCCGCCGGTAAACGTGCGCCGCTGCTGGATCAGATGGCGCAGGAGCTGTACCGCGTCGTCCTCTTTGCTGTTTTCTACCTCCAAGTCTGCCTGCTCGGCCTGGTTCCCTATGTCGGTGAGAACTGCGGCATGTTCTCCGTGCATCCTCATGTTTAATCCAGCAAATTCCTGTTTCATAGGCATGACATCAGAGACACAGTGAACATTTGCGGACCATCATTGATGCAATCGGCAGGCAAGCTGTCCTGCACTCGTATTTCATGGGTCAGGGTCTGGCTGCATCGATTAGCTTTTTCAGTCCATTGCTATTGGGCGACAGTATCATATTGCCTGGTGGGAAGGGCGGCACGGCAGGAGTGAACACAGCTTTTACTGTGTTGAATTCATTCTTTGGTGGTAGTTGATGAGGCTGGTTTGTGGTGGCAGGCCCGGCGCTGTATGGAGTGATGGTGTCGTGGCTGTACGCGCTGTACAGCTTTGATTACCGCTGGGGCCTCAGCAACAGGCGCCTGCCGGAGCGCATCGCCTTCTTCCAGCAGCACTGGGCCTTCTTCCTGGGTGCGCTCTGACGCCTATAAGCCATGGCAAACAGCTGCAAACGTGTGTGTAGGCGCTGATGGCAATGCTTTGTGCCTGGAAAACTACCAGAAGAGGGAGTCTGGGCACTCCAAGAACTGTTGCAGCATGTGTCTAGTTCCCTCACTCGTTAGCTCCAGACAAGGCCGAGATGAGCAAAATAGCTCCTCTGCAATGCCTGGAATACTCCAAGTGCAGAAGCCATGGGAAGACCCAGGGATTCTTTGAAAGGGGTCCCCTTACTGACATCACTGCTGCCATCTGAGAGATCAAATTTCAGAACTCCTCACATGAAAGAACTTGCCCTGTTATCTGTTGTGAGCATCATGCAGATGCTGACCAAGTATTAAAATGTGGGTGCAGGCTTCGGCTGTGTGTGCACCATTGCGACCTGTCTCTGGTCATTTTTCATCCAGGCGGCGGTCATGGCCATGGTGTACCCGCTCTTCATCCTGGTGGCATGCAAGTCCGAGCCCCTGCGCACCTACCAACGAGGTGCAGTCATCTTGCATGCGAATGTTTGCAATGTATACACTTACTGGTCCCTCCAAGAGCAACTCCCTTCATCAGGGAGGTGCCCACAGAGACCAGTCAAGTCATCAAGATGTACGTTAGATAGGCCAGTCCTCTCAATGTTTGATCGATTGAGCGATGCTGCTGCTGAGGTTTCTTTTGAGTGTCGTTGTTTTACGTGTCGCTTTTACTTTTTACCAAGACGCTTCCTCTCAGCCCAGCCGCTAGCAAAATCTGTGATTTATTCCCGGTCGTTTTGGATGTGATATTTTCTATCCTCACGGTGTTCCACCGTAACGATTCTTCATCGCCATGGTTGCAATGCATTCCATCATGAGCGTTCAGAAGTGGAGGTTGGATCCACGAGCAATGTGAGAAGTGGGGCTTGGATTGTGAAGAAGTGTCGATGTGGAGCAGTGGTGGACCGGGAGAGGGCGGCTGGTCGGGAGGTGTCTGTGGCGCCACTGCCAATCTTCTTGGCTGCAACGCGCGCCACCAGCTTCATTCTCGCGCACTTCTTTACAGTGCTCCAGGCGCGTCTCACCTGGTCTCTTACACCCAATGGATGCTGGTTCGCTGTCCCGGAAATCTGAGGGAACAATGTTGTGGGAGACAAGGGAGGTCTCCTAAAAAAGAATGGCCACAAGAGACCATCAGCTGCATCTTCACACAACTGTGGTGTATGCGTGCCTCTCAGAGATGCGCTGATGCGGAAGTCCAAAATTGCATTTGCTGGGAAAGGCTCTATCTAAATCTGTCATCACTGCAGTTCTGTGTCAGACCTGCTGACGAGCATGAGCTTTTTCAACGGAGATTTCTAGTTGCTGAACACTTCTTATGCTTGCATGTGCCATGTCACACATGTATCTCTGCATTAAGAAATGGGGTGTGTGGCTACGGAATTTCAGCTCGGGATTTCTGTGCTGATGTTCATGCTGCATGTGCTTGCAGGTGCCGGGATGGCTCCTGCGCAACAGAGCCCTTCTGCTTGGCTCCCTGGCAGTTGCAGTGCTGGTCTTTGGCCTGTACGCTGTAGCAGCGTGAAAGGAACATGCTCTTTGCTGTCTTGCATGAGGCGCGGTTTCCCAGTATGGATTTGTTGTCTGGACGGCACCATATCAGGAGATTTGGCAGGACCTGTGGATGCTAACATCCGCCAAGTCTCTAGGCAGAAGTATGTCCTTGTAGGCTACTTGAAGTTGTAGCTACTGTAGTATTGGTGATTATGCTGAAGCAGCTCCTGTTCTAGTGGAATGTTTTATCTGTTTCTGGGCTCTTAGGCTGTCTTTTGACCTTGAACCCTCGCCTAAACACTGAGGAAGCAAGATTGAACAGGCGGGAAGGGTTGAGACGCACTGCCTGTTGATCATGTGTCTAGCCCTCCCCTGCAACAGAACCTTCTCTGACATCATGATCGTGCCAAAAACCTTTTTCTGGCAGCTTTGTAGTACGTGGTGCGTAGCTGTGCTGCACGTCAGTAATGCATGGATGAACCGAATCAATACCCCTACTAATTAATCAAATTCTGACGGCTGGCTGGCTGGGGGTTTCTTGGAGACGTACGACAACGGCGGAACCTGAAAAAGAAGCTGCTTATATGACCAAGCAGGACTCACTACACTGAGAAGCTTTTGCAACAATCAGTGAACAAGTGAGAACGACCATGCATCGTGGTGTGGCGTGCTGGAGCCTGTGCTTGTGCACATTCTGCTTCACAGCTCCGTTGAGCAATGCGCTCTCGCCTTCGGGCCCTCCCGAATGTCAGAACTCCTATGTCGCTAATGGGAACCAAAGCTACGACGACATCGCAATGGTATTTTTCCCGAACAACACAGTGGACGGCGTCAACTACAGGTGGGCGAAAGTACACTTGCAACTTTCAAGGAATGATTGGTCGGTGCGTGTCCCATAGGTGACTGATATGCTGTCCCTGCAGGGGGCTCGAAATCCAGCTGGCCAACGAATATGCGAATGTCAGCGTAAATCCGTGCGAGGGGTGTGGGCGTCTGCCTCAAACACCTCAGGCCGGACAAAAGATCCTCATCCCTCCTTGCACTTGGGCCGAGGGGTGCCGAGCTGTTATACCTGTCAACCAGACAGGCATGGACGCAGCCACGGTTTCTACTACTATCATGGCTCTCACAGGTGCTGTGTACAAGTGCATATGGTTTCCACAAGTGATTTCCAACGGGCAATGGGTTGGTCCTGGTGAGGACGCGTACGTCCTGCCTTGCAAGGTTCAATGCTGCCAATATGTACCTCCCGGGTGACGTTGGTGAAAGTGCGTGCCGCTTGAGATTGACAGGGATTCGTGTGTGTACTTTAAAACAACCATCAATGCACAAATGCCTTTCCCATTCCTCCTTATAATTATGGTGTTGTTTTGGAATGAAGTGACTGACATTCCAGGGAAGGGCAGCCCCAGCTTTGTGCATGGCTTGTATGAGGTGTGTTGATTGCTTGATAGCCAACATTCACCACTATATGAAATTCATGGCAGACAATGCCAATTTTGGCGCATTTATCCGGCGGATACAACAGTGGCTGATCAGAGTGACAACAGGCAGTGTAATTACAGGATGATGTTATCGATTTCTTCTTCTTCTATGTTACAAGCCCTGCAGCCTCCATATATGTAAGGCACATGGCGCTGTAGGATCCTGCCTCAGAATTGTCCTATCAGTGACTGTCTGGCATGCGAAAGCCATAGAAGACAATGGTTATACTCCTCTCTTTGGGGTTCCAACGTTGATCTCTAGCTTGAAAGTACAACTCATTCCTGGTTGATGTTGGGCATGTCATGCAAGATCACTGATGCTATGGATAAATTTGCCATGGTAATACTGATGCCCTGCTGCCACTATTGCTACACTGGCTGCAGTGATAAGAGCTTAAGGCAACCCAATACAATACCGGATGTCACAAAAACTATTCACCAGCAATGTCCAGGCACATTTCCCTCTCTTGTCCAAACCTCCTTGAGGATCAGCGTCTCCATTATTGCTTATCGGACAGCAAACTTCTAGAGAGCAGGAGCAATGTCAAAGGTACCCCATGGCTTTTTTGTAACTGAGCTCCTCTTTCCAGGTCACACGGTCCTCAATCCAGTTTCCACTGCTGGTGCGTCTACTGAGGTCCTTCTTGGCTGGGCCTGCAAGGGCACAGCATGGGTGTTGGCTCCTAAAACTTCACCCAGCTCATCATCCACGCAATGGCAGATACAGACAGTATCGCAAGAATTGAAATAAGCCCGGCATCTGCAACGGCAGCAAGGGGCCAGGGCCAGATCATCTTGTCTCCCTGAGGATACACGTTACATGTGCAGTGCCCAAATGAGAAGTGCTGGGACGTGATGCGGGGCAATTGTCACCTGTGGGTTGTGAGAAGACTTCGTTGAGGGGGCAGGTCTTCTGATGCAGTTTGAAGATCTCATCAGGGTCCACTGCCGTCTGGCTGGCCAGCGCCTGCGCCAGTGCTTGGCCGCGCGCCCACTTGGGGATTGGTTTCTTCTTCCGCTCCTCATCCTCGCTGTCGCTCTCATCAGAGTCGCTCCTGCAAGTGCGACCACATGCCAGAAGATGAATCCCCTAACAGACTATAATATTGCCTGCCTGTTCAGCTCTTCCTCAAGCGATGCTCTCGAGTGATGCGGCATTTGGCATCCAACCTGAAGCACTCGATGAGCTTCTGCAAAAGACATAGCGGGGAGCCAAGGGACAAGTGTTGGGCAGCGGACCTGTATGGAGACATGGTGTATGACTCGAACTGCTCGGAGCCGGTGCCAGATGGGCGAGCCGCATCAGGGGCGGACGTCGCGGCTGACGCGCCTGATCCCGACCCGGCACCCGCCGCCTGCGGCGCATCCGTGGCTGCCACGCCGGCTGCCGGGGCCGTCGCAGCCGGGCGCGTTCCCGCGTTGACCGCCGTCCCGGTGCGGGCCGGGGCTGCCGTCACCGGCGCGGCGGCCTGGCGCGGCCCGGCCGCTGCGGATGCGCTCGGCACGGGCGGGCGAGCAGGCTGCTGCTGCAAGCGCGCCTTCTTGACCTCGGCCTCCTGTTGCTGCGGCATGTGCGCTTTGGAGTCATTCCATGCGCTTTGTAGACACCCAAGTGGCACATGAACACGTGGAGGTTGCGGAGTTTGCAGTGTCCGTGCGAGCATGCACAACGGTGTGGTGCTGGTCTTGCTGAATTAATTCGCTGAGCATCGAGAGTCACCTGGTGCCTCGCAGCCTTCCGCTTGCGCTCTTCTTCCTCATGTGCCGCCTTTGCAGCCTTCTCCTCTGCTGCTGCCTTTTCTTGCTCCGCTTGCTGCGATGCGGTGCCAGTGAAAGTTTAGAACAATCTTCGCACAATTATCCGTGTTTCTCGCGTGTGCTGAATGATAATCAACTCTGCATGTCTACTGACTTTTAATAGAGAGCATGTTCCACCATACCTTGCGTTTGAGCCTGATCTCCTCCTGCCTCTTCAGGCGCTCCTCCCGCTCCCTCCTCTCAGCCTCCTCCTTGGCTTGCCTGCTCACATGCAAATACGCTCCGCTTAAATCCAGGATACTCTGAGAAATAAATGGCATGTGCTGTCCGTCTTGGCAGAGGCATTGATGTGAGAAACACAAGGCCATGTGGGCGTGTCACACCGTCTGGCAGCAGCTTCCTCTTCCTTCTTTCTGAGGGCTTCCTGCGCCTGGCGACGAGCCTCTTCCTCCTTCTCTGCCTGCGCTGCCTGCGAAGGACCCATGAATGGCATCAAGACAGCAACCCCATCTTGCTGCACCACAGATCCAACGACAGAGAGAAGTATCTGTCGAGCCAAAGGTGTTGCTGGGAGCCAGATGGTGGCAGGGGAGACGCGGAGAAGGCAGGGCATGCAATATCCAACAGCCCAATATTGGGTTGGGGTTGCCTATCCTGGCGTCCTGGGCGAATTGACCAGGGTGTCATCCCCGCAACTGATTGAGGGATATTCTGAGATTTTATGGGCACCATCTCAAAGGGAACCCTTCCTCGGCTTGAGACCCTGCGGGTGGAAACGCTTCCACAGTGGGATTGTCGAGTCCTGGTAAAGTGATGAGCGGGTCAGTGAAATTTGCTGCATACCTTGGCGTCCTGGGCGCGTTTGAGGCGCTCGGCCTTCTGGGCCTCCAGCTGCTGCCGCTGTTGCGCGCGCTCGGCCGCCCGCTGTGCCTCCTTCCTGCGCGCTGCTTCCGCTGCTTCCAGTGCCTTCACCTGCGGGACGCACTGCTCATTTCATTGTGTTCAATGGGAAGGCCAATATAAGAAGAGGAAGCAGGAGTTTGTCACGGTAGACTCGAGGCCAATAGTACAATGGGCTTTGCATGCAAGAACATACGAGAGCCAACATGTGCGTAATGAGGGTAACAGCCACAGACAAATGCACTGCACACCCATCACTGCATACCATGGATGATCACGTTAGGTCCTGGTTCTTGTTGGGCTGAATATAAGGGACTGGAGGGATACAGAGAAGGAAAAAGAACAGAACCGCACCTTAACGGCCTTTTTGCCTGCGGCAGGGGGTGCGGTCGCATCAGCGGCCTTGGACACAAATGGCAGGAACGAGCGCACAGTGGATACCAGGTTCGCGCCCAGGCCGCCCATCCCTGTTTGTTTTGCGCCGGTGCTGTCTCCCAAGCCTCCAGCCGCATCGGTCGTTTTCCCCTCAGCACCAGTCGCATCTGCCGCTTCCTGAATCTGCATGGAGACCAAAGTCAACATGGACAGTCAGTGCAGATCTGTGTATGTCTTGCACGCAGGACCGCAGTACGTACCGACAGGGGCAGGCTGCAGTTCACACAAAACTTTCCACAAATATTCACAGGTGCATTGCTTGAAGTACAAAGAGTACAAAGAAGCCGAGCAGGCCTCCAAATGACACTCAGCGGTGCAAAAGTGAGGAGGCATGCAAGGAAGCATTTGCCCTACCTGTTCTGCTGCATGAACAGGAGCCTCGGGCTCAGGAACGTTGCCAGATTTGGCCACATCAGGCTCCGGCAGCGGCGCTTCTGAGGCGGGTTCCGCTGCAGCGACAGGTTGCTGTTTGGCCGCCGGGCCAGATTTGGCCGCAGCACCTGGTTTGGCAGCAGCTGCTGGTCCTGACTTGGCCTCGAATGCCTCGCGCAATTTGCCCACTGCCCCACCATTTGGCTGCGCCGGGGCCTCTGCAAACCGACACACAAACCCATCATCTCTTGCAAGCTTTTTCCTTGACTTGCTGGCAGCTTCTGCTTGGAGATCTGCATGCTGACCTGTACTCAGCGAGCACTTGCAGCTCACCACGCCATGACTATGATAGACCAGGTCCAGGAGCTGCTCATCTGTCAGCATGCAGTGCAACTAGGGTTGTACCATTGCGGCTACCGAGGGTCACAGTTGAGTGAGTGTCGCTTCACATTTAGGCAGGCAGACTGAATTTGCAGTCACCGTTGGCAGCAGCCACAGAAGCAAGCACGCGCTGAGCGCCCTTGTCAGCGGCTGCTGGGGCAGTAGGTCGCTCCGCCTTCTGGGCAGCTGCAGTGGCGGCTGCGCGCGCCAGCGGCCCCTGCATCCCGGCCATGGTGAAGCCCGGCTTCCCGGTGCTCACCGAGCCTGCAAGGAACCACACAAGGCTTCCTAACCAATTGAGGGGTCAAAAACCTGTGCTGTGTGGGGCTCCTTCTGAGGAGAAACAGTGTTCCTTGGAGGCCCCAGTAACAGACGCGGTGGCAGTGTGCAAGTTTTCCCACTGGGTGAGGAAATGTGCAAGCAAGCTCCAAGTACTCAAAATACGACAAATGCATATGGTCCACAAATGCATCATGTCTGGACTTCCAAGCCGCTGCAAGCAGAAGGCAGGTGCAGCAGAAGGCACAGTAATTTCAGATCAAAAGGGTAAGCGTACTGTTGGGCAGGCGCTCCAGGCCAGTTTTGTAAGCGGTGGGCTGCTGTCGCCCGGTGGCAAATGATGTCGGTGGGCCCGAGCCGGGGGTGGCAAACGCGCCGCGCTGGGACGGCGTCTCAAACACCTCATCATGGGCCTCCTCAAACACATCCTCATCATCTCCATTCTCAGCTGCAGTTCCTGCGGCAGCTTCAGTGGCAGCTTCTTCATCCTGAGCGCCTGGCGCGGCGGCCGCCTCGAAGGCCGACGGCTCCGGGGCGGCCGGGGGCGACTGCGGCCGCTCATCGGGGCGTGCGGCGGCTCTCATGGAGCGCCTTGTCTGCCTCGCACTAAGTTCCTCTGCGGCCGGCTGCGGGAGTCTCTCCTGCTCTTGAAGAGGAGCGGCCTGCGCCAGCACAGCAGCCTGCAGCGCCGCGACAGCCACTGCTGCAGCCTCGGGTATGGATGTAGGAGAATCTGCATGTGTGGTGCTGGCTGGTGGCTCTGCGGCTTCATCAGATGGCGCAGCCTGCTCCTGCACTGGCGGAGTGGCCTTGCCGCGTGCCTTGCGGCCAGTGAGTGGTGGTAGCCCCTTCACAATAGGGGCCTCCGGTGGTGACTGGGCCTTTGCGGCGGGTGCTGCAGCCTCATCCTGTGAGCTCTCGGCGGCATCCTCACTGTCGCTGAGCACGATCTCAACATCGTCACCCGCAGCAGAGCCATCTGAGTCGGACTCCTCAGCGGCTGGCTGCGCCGTCTCGGCAGGTTCCTTTGCGGCTGCACCGCGCGTTCGCCGCGCCGTGCCGGGAACAGAGGTCTCGACTGCAGTTTGACCCCTGGTGCGGCGGGTGCTTGTTCCTGGGACAGGCTGGGGCTGCATGACCTGTTTCTGGGCTCTGGAGGCTGCAATGCCATCCTGCTGGTCGGGGGCGCGGCGATCGGCAGCTGCGATCGGCGTCTCGTCCACAAGGGCATTCACTGAGGATGCTGGCGCGGCGGGGCGCGTGCGCCCATGCGCTGGCGTGTCCTCCACAAGGGATGCCTCAGAAGTTTCCCTGGAAGTAGACAGATTCCCCAGCTTCAACGTTTGACAGGAAGCATGTGCAAACAGGAGAGTGACATGCAGAAACCCCCGCAAATTTGCTGCATGGTTTTGTCAGCCGGACATTGTGACGCAGGCATCACTATGGATGTCTGCAGAAAATGTGCATTCCAAGGATATCATAGATGCTTGCTCATCCCGATGGCCAGGGAAGAGCTGACGCGCCTTGTGGTGCTGCGCATCGCGGCAGCCATGCGCCGGGTGGTGCGTGGCGGGAGCATCGGGGCGGCCGGCCGTGCCGCAGGTGTGGCGGCCACCGGCTGTGCACCTGCCTTTGTGCGGCCGCCGCGGCGGGGCGGCGGCACCGACAGCGTTCCCTCCCTGGCCTCCTCCTCCTGTTCAGGCAATGCCGGCTCCGCCTGCTCAGGCACTGCGAGGTCATGCAAGCTTGCCGCGGGCGTCGTGGCAACCGGCTGTGCCCGTGACTTCGTGCGGCCGCCGCGGCTGGGCGCCGGCTGCGGCGGCGTTCCCTCCCTTGCCTCGTCCTGTTCAGGTACAGGGCGCTCCACCTGTTCAGGTGCCTGCAGCTCCACCTGTTCTGTCACAGCTCTTTCTGCGTGTCGCTTTGCAGCCGCAGCTGGTGCCTTGCCCTTCTTCTTTTGCTTCTGTGGCTGCTCCTCGTCAGCCTGCTCCTCCTCTTTGGCTGCTGCCAGTGCCATGCTTGCCTGGGCGTCCGACATGGTCACAGCAGCTGCCTCCTCTGTTGCGACTGCTATTGTGGGCTCTGCTGCCTCTGTAAGTGACACTGCGGTCTGCCGCTTGTGGCGTGTGATCCGCGCGGGCTGCTGCGGCGCCGGTGTCTGAGCTGACTTGGCTGTGCGCCTTGTCTGCCTCTTCGGGGCCGGCCTGTCACCCTCTGGTGCTTCTGGCACCTGCGCCTGATCGGGCTGTGTAGCTGATGGGGCCTCTCCCGATCCTGCCACGACCCCATTTTTGCCTGCATTGCAGGAAGACCTCAACAAGAGCCAGTGTGGTTTGCACCAGCAGCGGCAGTCTTTGTCCGTCAGTGATATGCCAAGAAATGGCATGTCTTGGGCCATAGCAGGTCTAAAGGCCAGAGCAGGGATGGGTACCTGCTTCTGCAGTTTTGGCGCGCTTCTTGCTGCCGTCCTGAGGGAATTTGCTGCCGTCTTCTGCAACAGGCTCTGCCTCATCTGTCACAGCAACGTCTGCCTCCTCCCCAGCTCTGGCCGCAGCTGGTGGTGGTTCGGTATGAGATGGCTCTGCTGCCATCTTGGGTGGGCGACCCCTCTTGCGTGCTGCTGCCTTGACAGCTGTTGGTGGAGGCTCATTGGTTGCATCCTCGAGTTCGGTTGCCTCAGGATCCTCTGCAACAGACAATCAATGCCTGAGACACTATTGTGATCGGTCCTTATTGTGCATTCCCTGCTGCTGGAGAAACATTATGGTCAGACTCTGGTGTATTTGTTGTGGTGCAAGTGAAATTGGAAAGCAGTCCTTACTTGCATGCACCATTGTGAGATGCAACTCGCTGTGAGATGCATCTCGACTTCATTCATATAGAGTCCTAAGCCACTGACAGCAAAAATGTACCTGTCACGGGTGGTAAGGCAGCCCTTCCTCTCCGAGTGCGTGATGTGGCAGGGGGCTCTTGTGCCTCAGCATGCCCAGGTTGGCTGTCTGCTGCCCTACCCGGCGCAAGCTCCTCCTCCTCCTCCACTGTCGCAAGTGCAGGTGCTCTGGCTGCCCGTGTCCTACCACCTCTTCTTGGGGCTGGCGCAGCAGCGCTCTTCTCTTCAGCATTCTCCTGTTGTGCACAGGATTATTGCACGTTGTAGCGTGGACAATCTAAGGGCCACCCCACACTGTTTTGCGTGCCTTTTGTTCCTACTGTGCTGTACCATCCAGGCCAAGAATAGGACAAGATGAGGCACCTGAAAAGAATTTAAAAAGAACCTCTTTGGTCTTGCGGAGCTGCTATTCCTCAGACCTATGGGTGGAGTCTCATTGTTATTTTTACCTCATCTGTAGTGCGTCCCCTGGTGGCCTTCTGAGGTTGCTTTTTGTTGGCTTCTGCAACCTGAGATTTCAGCTCGGCCGTGGCCTGCTGGAACCAATTTCGGTGCGGTTGGAAGATCTGGCTGAGTCTCTGCAGCGCTGGGTCTTCTGCAGCCTGTAAGGCTTCCCTAAGTGCTCCATAGTTTTTTGCCATGCTGGATGTACACCCTGGACAGGTACACTTGCTACCCGGACTTTGTCAACCCCAAACGAACCTCACACTTAGTAATATTTATACTGCCTTTGCAAAGTTTTGAACAAGGTATATCAGGCAAACAAGAAGCAGAGGGTACGAATGGTCTGTACACAGCCCGATGGTACAGCCAGGGAGCGGCTCAGACCACCTAACGCACGCAACGCCTAGTGCAATCTCAATGAGCGTGCGAAGACCTAGGGAAGACCTTCCTCAACGGCTGGCTGGGTATGACCTTGCCAGCTGAAAGCAACTGTTGCCAACAGTAAAATTTGAACTCAGGGAAGTAAAGGGTAAATGCCAAGATGCTTTAGGGTTTGCCCTTCCAGACTGGAGCTTCGCATGCGTTCTTCACGTCATGCCTAGATGAAGAACACTCTCATCCACGTAGCTTCCATTGCTCAGAGCATTCCTCGTGCGTGCCGCTTGATGTTCGCGTTACTTTGAGGAGTTAGGGCAACCTCACATGGAATTGCCGATCTACAACTGTTAGGTGTTTGTAAATTTTCCACAACAGTGATTGGTTATTTCCATAAAATAGCGCATCTCGATGTACAGCTGAGAATCCAGAGGCTGAACACTTTAAAGAGATTCCCTCACAGAGGCTTAGGATGACGGCATTATGACCAAGGTTCTCCCAAGTTGCAACGCGTTTGAGGACATGCGGGATGTTTGCGACATATACATGAGTCTGCAGCCAGACATATAAACCAGAAATCCGACAGGTGTAAGTGGGTAAATCGTCAAGATCGTCGAGCAAGAGGACGTCTAACTGAGGGAAAGCTTTAAGGCCAGGGGTCAGCGGGGTAGACCTTTGTCACACCGCGTAGGTTTGGAAAGACAGTAGAAGTGTTATACCTCTTAGGAGGTGCAGCCATAGGTTACCTGTGCATCCCACCCAGAGTGCTTCTGCTCAGCTTGGATCCGCTGGAGCTCCTGGGCAGCCTCTGGAGGAGGGTCTCCAGCATGGGGGTCACCTCCAGCAAGCTGGAAAAGGCCCTCAGCGAGTTCCCAGGTACCTACGATCTCGATTCCGGCCAAGAAAGACAAAGTCATTCCGAACACGCCTTCCTGATGAGTGCAGTAAGAGCGGGACCCTCACCAGGTTAGATTGCTTTTGACCTGTTGCAGAGACGGAGCGCTACTTTGGGCTGGAGAACTTCGGGAACACATGTTATGCCAACTCAGTGCTGCAGTCCCTGTACTTCTGCCAGCCCTTCAGGAGGCAAGTTCTGGAGTACGCCCAGAGCAGCAGCTTCAAGGAGTCTGAGGAGAACCTGCTGACTTGCCTGGCAGACCTCTTCGTGCAGGTGCAGCTGCCTTGCACTCTGTATACACAAACTGCCCAGTGCGGGCACATCACATCCTGTTGTGATCCTGAGTGCAGTGATGTTTTGTGTCGTGTGGACAAGCACAGCTGAGGAGTTGAGTGCCTGTGCTTGAGCAGATCCAGTCGCAGAAGCGCAAGACTGGAATCATAGCGCCAAAGCGGTTTGTACAGCGGCTCAAGAGGGACAACGAGCTGTTCAGGAGCTACATGCACCAGGTCAGCCAAACCAGCATCCCATTCATCATCCATTCTCTCCCTTGTTCCACTCTTGCGACATCAACCCCAGTACGGGCGAACTTTTGAAGGCCTACAAGCCAGGAAACCAGGGTTGCACGTTGGTTCCGTAAAGGGGGTGTGACGGGGGCGATGCAGGATGCGCATGAGTTCCTGAACTACCTGCTGAACGAGTGCTCGGAGCTTCTGGAGAAGGAGGCAAAGGCACGCAAAGAGCGGGAGAACGCATCCGGATATGTGTCGTCCAGCTCAGCGCCAGCTCAGCAGCAGCAGGCAGATGGGCCGTCATCGCAGCCGGAGCCAGCCAGCAGCTCGCGCAGCCAGGCACCTCCCGCCACATGGGTGCATGAGTTGTTCCAGGTGTTGTCCACTGGCCTTCCCATGCACGCGAATGTAATGGGCTGTACTCCTGAAAAGCATCCTCATACATCATAAGGGGCAGACGACAGGGGCTATAGAAGATAGCCTTCTGTGAATGACATCTTGGCACTGGTGATGGATCTCCCAACTTGTCAGTGAGACATTCACAGGATCAGGCAGCAACTGCCGGTAGTTGGAAGTCAGTCTCCAAGTTATTCTTACTCATGGCAGTGGGATGTGTGTCTTGGGTACTGTGGAAATGCTTATGTAGCTACATGGGCTTCTCTGTGCTGTGCGAGGGCCAGCTTGCGAGGTTGTGTGTTTATTTCCATGCAGGGCACGCTGGTGAATGAGACAAAGTGTTTAGAGTGCGAGACAGTGACCCTGAGAGAGGAGGCCTTCTACGACCTCAGTTTAGAGATCGAGCAGAACACGTCCCTCACATCCTGCCTGCGCAACTTCAGGTGCGGCTGCTCTCTGTGGCACATCTTTGCTGCAGACAAACATTAGCCTGGGGGTTTGATTGCTGTTTGCGGGTGTGGGACTTGGAAAGTCATGCAGTGTATTGTGCATACACAGCAGTCAACTATGAACTAAAGACAGGTGCTTAAGCTGCGTCTGGGGTGGTGCAGTGCGACAGAGACACTAGATGCGGATGACAAGTTCTTCTGCGACAAGTGCAAAAGCCTGCAGGACGCCCAGAAGGTGATGAAGATCCGTGCGCTGCCGCGTGTCCTCTGCCTGCACCTCAAGCGCTTCAAGTACATCGAGCAGCTCGACCGGTGCGCAGTCTGCCTTGCAAAGAACTGACTGTACCTTAGATTCGTCATCAAATGTGTTTCAATCGAGGGGACAGTGGCTTGCTTACCTGCTCTTGGCCAGTCTGCTGAAGGTAGCTGGGTACTGCTCCAAATGATCAAAGCAAGGATTTTAACTGCCAGGTCGCATGGAGAGTCTGCATGATCTCAAGATGTGTGTGCGGGCATTTATATAAGTTAGTTAAAGAATTTGGTGTGCTCAAGGCATGCCCACATCTCTGTGCCTTATCAGAACATGCAACGCCTTTCTGTGACCTGCTGACGCTGGTAGGGGCTTGGGTGTGCTGGCAGGATGCGCAAGCTGATGTACCGGGTGGTGTTCCCCTTCGAATTGAAACTGCGCAACACCTCCGATGACTGCGCGCATGTGGACGATGCCTACCACTTGTTCGCTGTCGTCGTCCACGTCGGCAGTGGGCCCAACCATGGTGTGTCTCTCTGCGTGAGAACATTTGTGCGTTCACCACCATATATCCAGCGATGCTTGATGCTTTGCCAAGGGGCAGCATCACCAACAAGCACTCCGTGGCGACCTGGATGGGGAGCATCTTGATGCTGTAGTTCAGGACTGGTCGAGAGCACTTCAGGTCGTGTGATTTAGATTGCAATCGGTGGTTAATCGGTGGTTAGGAGCTGACTAGGGGCACGTGCTCTGGTGCGCAGGGCATTATGTGAGCTTTGTGAAGAGCGCAGAGCATTGGCTCTTCTTTGATGACGAGCTGGTGGAGCCCATGACTGAGCAGCTCGTGCAGACTGCCTTCGGATCCACCCAGGTGAGCAACCAAATGTGTTCTCATCCTTGGTGTGATACACTGGACAAAGATCGCGATCCCCATCTATATACTGCTGTCAGGGATTGATGTGCCTCTGTAGTAAATTATACATGCTTTTCCAGCCGGACAAGGTCAAGTGCGACCTCTCTGGAGCCACCATAGAGGCCGTCACGGTTTTCAAGGCATAATATGTGATGTTCGGGTGCGCAGGACTACTCCAACACCATGGAGCACGGCTACATCCTCATGTATGAGCGCCAGCCCTGCAATGGCGCCTGCTAGCGCCTGTCATCCAGCCGATTGGCCGGCTTGGGCCCCCCACTGCACCACTGCTGCTGCTGGGGGGCCCAGCAACACTATGGCCATGCACATGGCTGCACGGACCTGAGCGATTCTTGGCGAGGGTTGGCGGGCAGATCAGAGATATCAAAGCGGGCTGATCAGCTGGCAACGAGCTCTTGAGGGAGCTCTTTCC
Organism: Coccomyxa sp. Obi; assembly: GCA_020887355.1. Lineage (NCBI taxonomy): Eukaryota > Viridiplantae > Chlorophyta > Trebouxiophyceae > Coccomyxaceae > Coccomyxa > Coccomyxa sp. Obi. The sequence continues at coordinate 539,837 of AP024999.1, forward strand.
TGGCAAGTAACCAGCCAGGAGCCAGGAGTGTTGCAGCTGCTGGGTTCCCTTTAGAGAAGCGGATCATGTTGCCTTGTCGACCGGGGTGGCGGAAGAATGGCAAAATGGGGGCAAGCCGAGTTGGGAGGCTTCAGCAGTGGCAACAATCTCAGTGAGAGCAGTCAGAGTGCAGTCTCTGCAGACTACCCGCCAGGTGGTCCTAGGCGCCTGGTCATCATTTTGTGGACTTGTACATTATGTGGCTGTCGCGGATACTTGTCCGAGTGCTTTTGGGGGCCCGAACAGATGGACTGTTGGCCTCCTAGGTTCGCAGAGTCGAAAGCATTGCATGAAACTGTCCACTCTGGTGGTGAAGATGCCTGCCTGGCAGGTCTGACATGCTCTAGTCACGTGAGGGTGATCCATATGGATAGTATTGTTTATGAACACAAAAATGTCCCGATTAGTCCAACTGCGCATGCACTTGAAGCTTGAGAGCTGTGTCTGTTGCCTCCCCACCCGTACAGGAAAGTTGTACAGGGATATTGCAGCAAGAGCTGTGCCAATAGAGTAGATTTGTTGTCTGCAAAAGTTTAATGAGACTTCCGGTTGTTGTGACGCCCTGAAAAGTTCACCAGGGTGACTACATGTGTCACGTGGTGCCGCATCATCAGTTGATTCATCAGACGCGGTCGTTGGAACTTCCGCCTGATCTTTGATGGGACAACGCTTTATTTGCGACGAAGGCCGAAAGAGACGGCACTCACACACCGTTGTAGCTGTAATGTGCAGGCCTAAAGTCCCAAGTGAAGCTCCGTGCATGCCACAGGAGGCAGTGCGAACAACAGCGAAGCTTGCTGCCATGCCCGCTCCCCCGCTGAGTGACTTCCAGCCAAGGATGCTGGCGAGCGAGCTCATCACAGCCATCCAGAGATGTGCCATCGGGGACAAGGAACAGCTGCAGAGCGCATCTGAGCTTGGAGCAATTTTCGTATCGGAGCTCCACCAGCTGTTAGTGAACAGGCCAAACCTTCAGCCACAGACCTTCAGGCAGATCCTTCCAGCCGTGCAGTACTTTCTCAATCGTAGTCTGATGATATCAGCGGCAGACACTGGCGATGCCCTCAGGAATGCAAACAGGCTTCTGGCTGCCGCGGCGGGCTTCGTGGCTCTGGGTATGATCCGACCGTTAGTCCCTGCGTCTTGAACACTTGGGACGCATCGTTTACTAAAATGCCCTAGCGGAGGCAATCGGAGTCTTTACAGTGCTCGGTTGAGAAACTACCGTGCAGCAGCCAGGTTAGTTGGTTCGGAAGCGAGGGTACCAGTCGAAGGTCCACGGATGTAAGGCAGCAGGAAGCAGTCACGATCAGTAATTAAATTTATAGAAAAACATCTCCTCCTTCTGCTAAACACCACACTGGCTGTGCGCAGCTGCTGAGCAGCATGCCCTCATGCTCAAGGACGAGGGCACTCTGGATCTGGCGGTGCAGTGCATGGCATCCCTGTACAACGAGGGCCGCCCAGGGATGCTTCTGGAGGAAGACTTGGTCTCAGCGCAAAGATCGCTCGTCAGTATCATTTTGGAATGCTCAGAAGCCTCCGGGTACGCCTCCTCCTAATTCAGTGTGGGCCTCAGACTGGTACCAGTGCATGTATGATACATGATTTAATAACCATGCGCCACCATCCAAAGAAGTGCTGGCCAGTTGCACGAGGCAAGAGCAAGGCAGGTTGGTACACCTGTTCATTCGCATGCAAAAGCATTCGAGCATTGACCTCTGCGATGCCCACAGCACCACCACCGCTGCAACCGTCCAGGGCATCTCAAACTTTGCTGATCTCGTCAGTAGACCAAGTTGCAGAGTTCAGGTACCGTTGTGTCGCTGCGGATGCACCTTGTGTGCCGTGCATTATGGGTGCAATCCAGGATTTATCCTTTTTTTTAAAAAAGGATAAGACTGGTGGTGGCACACCTCAGGGATGGCCTTTTGCTTCCACTCAGGCAAGCACGGAGTGATCTGAGGATGGCTTGGCCAGTATATTAAGGACAATAGCTCATGTTAATGACAGGTGGCTCTAGATTTTCTTATTCTGAGCCCCCTATTGTTGAAGTGCTGGGTGTAACATGAGTGTGCGTGGAGGCTGGGTTTATGGTGGCCTCTGCCAGTCACTGGACCACTCAAAGAGAGTATACAGAGATCCTGACTTTTGAAAAGTGGGGCGTGCAGACAGGGGTCAGAGGATATGACTGATGGATTTTGCCAGTCACACATGATGACAACTAAGTCTTAACGCGAAAATTTTTACAGTGGGAAACAACCTGTTGCACAGGCAGGGACGGTCTGACCTGATGATGGCTGCGCTGCGGAGCTCGGTGCTGCGCGACCACCTGTGCTGGCTGTGGCGAATGGGCAACGACAGCGGTGATGCAGTTCTGGCCGAGGCCGCGCTGTTCGCGGAGCAGGTGCTGCGCGTGCTGGGCGTGGAGCACGCCAGCCTGGACGACATGCTGTGCCAGGTCAGCGCAGCGTCCACATCAGCATTCTCCTGGCACATGCCTCGTCTCATCCACTTGTATTTGTCATTCCCCTTGTGCTTCCTCTTGCCTTGACAGAGCCGCTGACAGATTGGCCAGGCTGCAGTGCAGCAGCAGGAGCAGCAGAATGCAACTTGCAGTGAATCTGATGTTTTATGGATCCAGCAAGCCTGCTGAGTCTGCTCGTGCATGGCATGCTGCATGAGGAACATGCATGAAAACCAATTGAAACCTGTCAAGTAGCACGGTGTTGACATGGAGCAAAATGTGTGCGCTAATGTCATCTGACCAGAGTGTGAATACGTGGCGGCATGCAGGCGCCTCCTGTGCTCGTCAGCAGCAGAGCCAAGTCACTCACAAGCCTGCCAGTCTCTACCACAGCATCAGGTGCGCTCTGCGCACAATGTCCACACTGTGAAATTCCCAGCCACGTGCAACCTCGTGAATTTTATCGGCCGCAGCAAGCGGCAACCTGTTTTGGAATATTTTCCCTCCGCCAGAATTGACTGGCGTAATGTTGTGTCTCACTCCAGCAGCACGTATCCTTGGAAGCAGACAAGCTCAATGTTTGCGCTGATGTGTGCAGGCTCGGAGGAGATGAAGCGAACATTCACGGCACCGCATGAACGCGGCCTGCGGTCCTGGTTCCGGGGAGCCGCCAGCCGCAAAGCATACACCCTCGTCATGGTTTGATGATGAGTCAGCAGGGAGCTCTCATCTGCACAAGCTTACACCATGGCCTTCCCGTGAAAAGCCAAGAGGTCGACCAAGAAAGGGACCTAGCAAGCACAATGCACACTCCTGGTCATGCTGTGATGATGAGTCAGCAGGGAGCTCTCATCTGCAAGGGCTCACACTGTGGCCTCCCTGTGATGAGTAAAGAACTTGACCAAGAAAGGGACCCACCAACGACAACGCATGCACCTGGTCATTCTTGATGATGAGTCAGCAGGAAACTTTATACACCTGGCTTGTACAGCGGCGCTGCTGTGATGGTGACCAGGGAATAGCCCACTGATATGATGTGATGGCAGCTCACTTGAATTGTGGGTGGAGGGCCCCCCACAATTAGAGGCATATAGCCCACTGTGGTGTGACAACTCACTGAGTTTTGCTGCCATCAAATTATGGTCTGAAACTAGAGTGGTTGGGAGCAATGTCAAACCTGCAGATTTGGTCATACCTGCAGATTTGGTAAGACAATGATCAGCAGGGACACTGACACCTTCGGAAGCCTGCGATCTTGGCTTTTTGTGTGGTGAAACTCTGTGACTCTCACGGAAGGGGGACGGACCAATAGGGATGGAGATGCAGGCCTGTGCAGAGTTGCGCATGCTGCTTTGTTGCTGCGTCACACAGGGAGCGCAAGACATTTTGCCTTATGGATGGTTGCATACCCTCTGTCTGCTGGCAATGCACTGATCAGCCAGGCCTTTGCATGCGGAGAGGAGGCCTCATGACCTCTCTGCACTGCTGTCAGGGCGTGCAGAGCTTGTATATTGTCTTTGAATCAAGACCGGTACCAATTAGTGTATCTAGCAATCCTGTGGATGAGCTCAGACCAGCTTGCTGGGTCCAAAACAGATAAAGCAAGCTGGCAGCCCGTGCACGTATGGAATGTCTTCTGTATGGAAGGGCATGGGCTGAAGTGGAATGAGTCATGGTCGTCCTTTATCTGCAGTAATGCGACTTCTTCAGTACAAGAACGGCAAGCCGAGGTGCAAGGCATACAGGATGCTGCCCTTTGTCTGGACTATGTGTTGTCAGTGTGATGGTCACGATTGCATCAAGTTGGTGTGCATCCTGGCCACCTCTATCCAATCCTATTCGTTTGAGGCGCTGTTCAGATGCACACCTTTTTTGGCGTTTATTACCTTTGGCTGAGATGGTAGTTGTGCAACATGCAAGGTCGAAGCAAACTTTGGTGTAGCTGGTTAGTTTAGTTGGATAGAAGTGGCCATCATGCAACTTCATCCTGCCATTGATCTGGCCATGGCACTTTGGGCAATGGGCAATTTTGGTAATTGCGTGTGCATAGCTTCTGGTCATATAATGCATGATCAATCATATAACTATACAATTATTATTACTTGTAAGACTTGCACTAATTGAAATATTATTATTACACAAGTTGAGATTCTCAACTTCCATATGGTCGATGATGGCATGATCTGCATGCACTGTACAGCATGTTAGCAGTAGCTACAGGTAGGCCTGCCGTGCTGCACTACAGACCAACGCTCAGCATGCTGTGGACGCTTTAAGGTCTCATGAGGGACACCACCTTCAAAGGGCGGTCGCCTCAAAGATTCCAGAAGGTGATCCGGTCAACGGTGACGTCACCCCGGGGGGGCCAAAGTTTGACCCACCTGCTCAACAGCTGCTCGCGGCAAGCTTACAAATCTTCGAATTCTTCCAAAATACGTACTCTTCTTTGCGCGACCACTTCCCAGGGGTCCAAAATATCGCCAGCAAATTTCCCGCTGGTCCGCACAGCCCATTCGTGAGGTACCCTATCCCATCTCAGTAATAAAGACTCAACGCGAGTACACGTCAAGTCCAAGTCAAGAGCAAACTCCAATCTCATGTACAATATCATCACTATCCTTCTTCGGAGGGGCATGCCGTGGGAGATCCCTCGCAGGGTCCCTGACACGGAACATCTTGAATAATAACAAACTCCTCAGCTCTTTTTCAAGTGCACGAGAATGTGCCGATTGCTGATAGACCTGTGATATCCTTATGTTCACGTCTAAAATAAAAGGTTCCAAGTCTTGCCGAATGGTCAGTATAAATACAGTTCTTGGGTTGAATTGTTCAAGTAGTCTGAGTTTTCCGTGCACAGGAGCGTGGAGAAGGATGACCTTTACAAAGTGCACTGGACGGTGCTTATATGTCATAGCAGCCTTCTGCCTGGCAAGTTCTGCCTATGCAGGAGTTGACTCCAACGGTAAGGCGACACACTGCTTCCTCAGGCTCATGCAAGACATGCATCACCTTTTTAAGGCACTTTTCTCGAAGACGAATCATGTTCCTTCTCTGGCTCTGCAGGTCAGGACTGGGGAGTATTAACCAAGAGTCGAGCAGAGCTTGGAATCGTAAGCCCATCTTCGTATGTGCTTGTTCACACCAACAGTGCTCGAGCATCACACCTTTGTGTCAAAGTTTATGCATGCCATTGCGTGAAGTGTCGCAGTGTCACATGCTAGGTGTATGGCTGTAGAAGATTGTGTCACACCTACCCTTACTATCATGAGAGGCAGAAAGTCCCTCTAGTTGTTCAATTTGTGCTGACCTGAAGGTTTGAAAACTGCCTGTCTGCTGGCAGGCACCTCCGCCTGCACCAAGCCCATGCTTGGCCATAGACATGCAATGCAAGGAATGCGCTGGGACAAAATGCAGCGTATGTCTCTATCCGTTCATTGTAGACACGGACGGCAGCAAATGCGGTGAGGGCCTCCTTGTGCTCCCAGCATGGGCAAGCATTGCCGCTGCTGTTTGCAGCCCAGGACTTTGCAATGAGCAGATATTGATTAAAAGGTGCCAAATGCAATTGCATATTAGTGAAAGAGTGCTGAGCTGTTAGGTGACATGCGACTGTGGTGCAGTGTGCCCCAAGGGATTAACCCTGTCCAATGACACCACTACTTGCATCGACATGGGAATCGTGGATATTGGCAAGAAGGCACTCAATGATCCTCTTCTAAACAAGGGCATCAATCAGACAGAGGTGAGAAAGTAATCATATGTGCCTTAACACGCGCACACCTCCTAACAACAGCGTTAACAGGAGGGCAAGCAATTGCAAATATCAAGTTCTTTGTACAGTTTGTGCCTCTACCGTCTGTGCCCTGCAATGGCCCTGCAAGAAGCCGCCCACTCCATGTACGGTCGTTCTTCAATTGGCTGATCGTGTGTTGGCGTGGGGCCAGACCGGAATCGAGAAGCTGCAGAAGCAGTTTCTGGCAGTCGCCACCAACGGAATCCGGTCATTCCTGGCCAAGTAAGTGCTCACTACCCTCACATACAGAAGGGTCTGGACAACTACTGACACTGCATTCTTGTAAACGCGATCCAATAATGAGAGTGAGAGTGGAATGTCATCATGACTTCCATGTGTGCAGTACACATGTACTCTGGGCAGAACCCCTAGTGGCCATTCATCAGCAGTCCTTTTGTCGTCTGCTTTCAAGAATCTGCAAGATGCAAACTGTGGAAAACAAATTATTTTGATGAAAATCCGTGTGTGCAGGGAGCAGAAGGACATCAGCTTGGCGGCCAACGCGGCTCTTGCACCGCTCGGCCTTCTGGTGGCGCCCGGCCCTGCTGCTGGCCCACTCGCCGCGGCCGGTGCGCCCGAGGCGCAACCGGGATCGGCCGTTGCCGCCCAGCCCTCCATCGAGTACCCCTCTGCTCAAGGGCCCACTGGCGATCTCGCACTGGTGTGCAGCCGGCTACCTCATGGGACCCCAACTAGTTCTTCTACTCATATTGTTGCTGCAGTGAATCTTTCAAATAGTTCCGCAAGCAGGGGCTGAAGAATGCTGCAACTCCTCAGATTACATCTATTTGAGTATTAAGGCACAGCTCTCAAGGAAATGATACATCCGAAGGGGCAAAATGAGTGCAAACGATCTCTGCCTCTGTGCCAGCCCAGCAGGACAGGATTGACCCTAAAACCATTGAAGACCATCCTCTGAAAATGGAACCATCTACGGTATCTGCCACGCTATTGAACATTCCAGTTTACATCTGAAACTGTGGTGCGCAGGCCCCTGCCGGAGCCATCCCACAGCAGGCGCCAGCGGTGTCACTGCAGCAGGTGGGTGGCGCAAAGGCCACGACCGGATCCTTGGCCGACCTCGGTGCGGTGATCAGCCAGGCCGCCAGCGCCGTCAACCTGAAGAGCCTGGCCGCCGGCACCCTGCCCAACCTGTTCACCGGCGTCGGCCGCCGCATGCTGCGCGCCGACTGATCGGCCGCGGCACCGGCCGCCGCATGCCGACTGAAAGGCTGTGGCATCGACTGGCCCCGGCCCGGCCGCTCTCCGTGCGCGCTGCATTAAGACCACCACACTTTCACCAGAGTAGTTGGAGGGACAGTTGCTCATCTTGTTGGAAGTTGTCGGGTGCTGCGCGCTCAGTGAGTGGTAGCGGCAGGACGATTTGAGCTGTCCCAGCCCCCGCATCATGTGCCCTGCCTTGCCTACTGGCTGAGGAGCGTGATCAGGCTGAGGAGCAGAGTCGACTTTCTTGCGCGGTGGACAGTGCGATATCCAAGAATAGGAAGCGCTGCTGCACTCAGGACTGCTGGTGGCAATGGCCTGAATAGTTCTCACTGGGCAAGTTCAACCATCATGGGCTGCGTGCAGGGCCGGACCGGGGCACATGATGTTCTGGGTTAAAATCTGAAATATTGGCACTGTCTGGCTTGGTGGATGCTTGCGCTAGTGTGCAGCTCTTATGGGTTATGCGATGCAAGACAGAACCGGCTGCATGCAGTAGTGGCTCGCAATCTCAGAATGCGTAGAATCGTGAGAAGCAGTGACATCAGGGATTACACCCTAGAAGAATGGGTAGTTGTAGAGAAGCATTGCATGCGTGTTGGGTAACACAACGTTATGCTCTGGAGGTGCAGCATTGCTTTCATATTCAAGGATAGTTCTTAATGTGATTCTTTTACCCCAAAAGTGTGATGCCCATGTTGATGGTATCTTGTTCGCTTATTGCCAGTAGTCATTGCACCTTCTGTCTGATAGGTTGGGGATGTTCTTGACTACCAACTAATATTGAAAACTTCTCTTGAACAAATTTGTTGTGTCTGCAACCTTTATGCATTGGTGGCGCTTAGTTGTTGCAGAAGCTGCAGCCACTGTGATTATGAGTATGACTTTTCACAAGCCGGCCGGCGCGTGAACAGCACCGGTACCGCGGATCCGTCCGGACCAGTCAGTCAGTCAGTCAGTCAGTCGATTACACCTTTTCCAGCCACCTAGGGCTGATCAGATGTCTGACTCTGATCGTCAGAGTCAGCACCCAACATGACATCCATACATTCACAGAGAAACTTGGAAACACTCACCAGATCATCCTGCCAGAGACCAGTGCTCATCACTGAGTGCTGCCACCATAGCAGTACTATGATAGCACAGCAGTACATGTACAGTGCCATGCGTCCCAATGATCAAAAATTTCATGCTCACCATTCAGAAGCGTACCATGGGACACCACGGATACTTCAAACATGACTTGCCGAAATAATGCAGCGCTCAGGGATCGAAGGCAAAGTTGCGCAACAACGGTGACTCAGTAGCTGACTCAGCTGGCGAGGTCTTGTGTCGGTTAGTTCGATCTTTAACTCCAAACCAGTACCTCTGATTCCTACTCCTAGCATTAGCTATGCGCATATGTAACTACTTAGCCCATTCAGGTCCGTCTGGACTACGGTATAGCATGGTTGTTTGATGATCGATTCTGTCCTGATCATGTCTGCACTTAAACGTATCTTGGCGTTATTGGTGCTCTTTGGCACAAGCAATATATTACCAAGAACGGATGGAGCAGCAAAGAAAGTTGTTCACCTAGTCTTTTCAAATCACCTGGTAAGTCCAATTAATCAGCCTCTTCTGAGTTCATGCCGTTGTTGGAAACCCGATCTGCGGTGACTTGATCAGTCCTGTACCTGCACTTCAGCTTGTTTAGATTGAAGTGAATGCAATGGTCGTTACGCGGATTTGTTGCACGGGCTGCATGTCTGCTATCGGTGAACGTATACTGTGTTCATGCCCAGGACATCGGGTTCGACGGCATCAGCCCCTTGATAGGTACAGATGACAACGTTGTCAATGTATACTTCGATCTGTATTTCCCAAAGGCGGTGGGTTATCTTCCTGGTCCTTTGCTTCTACAACAGTGGTCGTGCTCAGACCAGAAGTACTTGTTGCTACTTGTTATCTTGCAATCAAGTATTCAGCCCTGTCATCCTGTCCACTTCAGGTCGCTGTGGACGATGTGCTACGCAAACGCGGCGGAAACCAGCGGCTGAAATATTTGACACATGTAGGGCTCCTCCAGACTTTTTGCCTGGACATGAAAGGATTATCCCATAATTGTGCCTTTTCTCTGTTGCAGCGGTGAAGTGCATGCTACTGTGAAATTGGTGCCTGACATCGAATGTGTGCCTTTGCAGTCATGGCTCATTTCCATGTTCCTAGACTGCCCACCAGAACTGGGCTTCCACTGTCCATCGGCAATAACCAAGAAGGTATAATAACTCAGTGAGATAAAGGCAATTGCACCTAGACATGGTGGCATTTCCTGTGCGCTGTCCATTCAGTGAAAGATGCTTTGCTTATGACAAGGAAAAACCATACGACCGGAGTGCTGCATGAAAGTGATGAATATGGCTTTTGTCAAGAATTATAACAACAGCAGGGCAGAGAGCACATGATGCTCCTGTTCCTCCCTGCAGGCAGTGGAGAATGCAGTCAGGGAGGGCGTTATCTACTGGCATGCATTCCCCTTCAACGGACAGATGGAGATAATGGATGAGCCTCTGCTCCGCTCGGCCATTCATATGACGCATGCACTGGACAAGAAGTTTGGTTACCTGCCCAAGATGACACTGAGCCAGGCACAGCCATCCATCTTGTTTTATGATTCTTATTTGACATCTGCATGTGTGCATGTGCATGTCTATTGTATGGCTGTTGTAGTGTTTCCACTGCACTGCTTGCTCTTTATCGGAACCTACTTCTAGAGAGGACAAAATCAGGTTCATAATAGGTCGGCTTGAAAACTCTTCATGATATCTGCATAATCATGCAAACTTGCAGCTGTCTTTCCAAAAGCAGTTACTAATCATTTGATATGGGTGCCTTTGGTAATATGTTGATTTAGGCAGTGTTGTGCTTGCAGAGGGATGTGCCGGGCTTCACAAGGAATGCAATCCCCATCCTGACAGCTGAGGGAATTAGAGCTGTCACAATTGGGGTGAACGGGGGCTCGGCACCCCCCGGTGTCCCAAAAAACACACCCTTCATTTGGAGGGATGAGGCTTCAGGGACTGAACTTGTTACTGTCTTGCACCCCGGTAAGCCCTTGTAGGAGATCTTGCATCTCAAAGCAGATTATTCTTGAGACGTTGTGCTGGATCACTCGTTCCTGGCAACGGGATTACTTGATGCATGACATGCGTTGGTCGGTTGTTGGTAGTGTATATGGATCTTTGGACATTCATTGCTGCAATGGTGCAGGGGGCTACTCTGGAGAGCCAGTGGATGGGTTGGGTGAGTGTGTCACTGTGGAGGGCTTGGATGACATTCTTTGCATGGCCTGGAAGGGCGACAATGCTGGGCCTCACGATGTTAATGAGGCATGCATCCTTCCTTCTGCATGCAAGACGACATGCAAGACAAGGCTGTGTTCAATCACTTCACTTTTCTTTGACAGGCATCAAGACTAGCCAAAGAGCTCTTCTTGATGCAGCTGATATTTGGTGCTAAGACCTCTGTGCATCCAGGTGCTCAATGTGTTCAACATCACGGAAACAAATTTCCCAGACGCATATGTTCATGTGTCCACATTGGATGCATTCTTCGAGTCCCTTCATGCCGCGATGCCACGTCTGAATCTGTCCGTCGTGACGGGGGAGATTGGAGATTCTTGGATATATGGTGCGTCCTTTTCTGGTGCCAGTCAATTTCGATTCGTATGAGAGAAGTTCAAATACATGCACAAAGCCTGTGGGGTCCAGAGCCTTGCAGACTGCAATATCCTTGTATTCTTGTGGGAGGACTTCAGTGAGTTGCTGTTCATGTTCCCTGTGGCAGGTGTGGCCAGTGACGCATGGAAGGTGGCAGAGTATCGGGAGGTACTGCGGTTAAGGCGGGGTCTTTTGCAGCAGGGGTCCTGGCCCACTGGCAAGGGCATGACACCTTACCAGAACTTCAGCAGGATCCTCAGCAAGGTGAAGACTCTGCGCTGCATCATGTGGCACTGTTGCTGAGTGCCTTTATCAGATCTTCTCTCAGTCTTGCCCATGGTCATATTCCTTGCTCGAGTGGATGATGCAGTCTAGGGAGGATCCTCCAGGAAAGTACCTCCTCTGGCAGAGAACAGTGATGCAATGCAGGTGGCAGAGCACACATGGGGGTTGGATGTGAAGACCTTCTTGGGCGATTATGCGAATTGGGACAACAAGGGCTTCCATGAGCTGGTGGATGCAGGTGCCTGGAACTACAAGTGAGAGCCTCTCCCCTCTTGGTGGCCGCTGCACAGTCATACATTGCTTGCCATGCATGCAGCAGCAACATTGCATGTCGCTGCTTCACTTTGCAAGAAGCCAATGTGGAAGCAGCTGATTGCTGAGCATCTTGCATGACCGAGCGCCTTGCTTGCAGGAGGATGATAGATGCCTGGAACAGGCAGCGTGCCTATGTTGCCTGGGCAGTGGAAGCTCTGCAAGGCACCCCAGAGGTAGGGACCTGACATCCTCCCAATCAACCTGCATGATACATCAGTGGCCTTCACTCTGTGCATCTTCCATCATCTCTCCCATTCTGTTCATCATTGATGGCCTTCACTGTGGCGCTGTGCGGACTTGCACATTCTCAGCATTTAAGCTGAATACTGGCTACATGCCATTAGCAATTATATATAAGAGCAAGAGCAGCAGGCCACGCGGCTATGAAACAACCTTCTGGGTGTGACATTGCAGGGGGCAGTGATGCAGAGGGGCCTGGCGGAGTTGGCAGCGCTTCAGAGGACGCCTCAGACAGATGACAGCTTCGAGCGCCTCACCCCTGACTCCAAACTCAGCTTTGAATCGCATGCCTGGCTCATCACCCTTGATCCTGCCACAGGTGCCCCTGCTACCACCAAACCACATTGCTAAGAAATTTTGTTCGGCATGTCTCATGAGCAGGCATCTCAGCTGATGGGCACTTCGCCCTGTCTGGGGAAGCCATTCTGCAGGGCGAATCACAAGTGTTGCCATGCAAGTAAACTCAAACTTGCCATGCGTGGCAGTGTACTAGATGGTTGCCTGTGAAGAGTAGCTTTGCGTTTCTTTGTGAGAAATGGATGTCTGGTGGGTCCAGGGGCATTGGCAGGGCTGCAGCGTAAGTATGCGAGCCAGATTGGCGCGCAATGGGCGGCAACAGGGCAGCCCCTTGGGCAATTTGTATATAGTGCATACACCGAGAGGGACTATGAGGTGACTGCCATGACAATTTAGTATACTAGCGTTCTTTGTCCCAGGAAGTGTGAGCCTGTACCTGGATATGGTACACCTGCTTTCTGGACTGAGATCAAGCCCCATGATCTAGGTGTGATGGCTTTTATATTGTTGCATGCCCTTGAAATCTGTAAACAGTTACTTGCTTGTCAAATATTATGTGTCTCAGGTGATCTGGAACGAGTACCTGTACATCAGCCGGGACAATTGGTGGGTTGACATGGACTTCGGCAAGGCCAATTGTTCGGCCGCGCACCCGCGCCGCGCTGATGTGGCACCCAGCCTGCAAGATGTCTGGGTCGCAGAGGTGAGCACAGAGCGCCTCTTGAGTCAACACAAGAACTGAGGGTGGGAGTCCAGCACAGGGCAGCACAGCACCTTGTCCTGTGATTAGGAACCAATTCATGAGCTCCTGCGCTCAACATGAGGAGGATGGAGCACAAGCAGGACACTGTGTCAGCCTTCACTTTACTCGAACAGATGCCTTTGGGGATGTGGAGTTGTTGCATCCAGGCCGGTAGCCCAGGACCATTAAGGCATGCTTGCATTTGGCGATGGCAGGCACAACCTTTCTGGCGTACCACTGCAAATCTACAGCAGTCCGGCAGGCTTCCAAAGGAAGAAGAGAAATGCAGAACACTGCCATCATGCTGATGGAATTGAATGGGAGTGTTTCATACGAGAGGATGTGCGCAGGGCAACGGCACATTGCATCTGATAGTGAGGTCTACGCTGCCGCGGTGGGCGGTTCAGGAGGCCGGTGCGCCGGCAGAGGTCTGGCTGGACATCCAGTCAGCAGCTGACAGCGATGACCTCACCTATGATGTCATTTGGGTCAACAAGACTGCCACACGCCTCCCTGAGGTCTGCCCACATGACGCCCTTCTCCTAAATTACCTCCCTGAAAGTTGTCAACCACATGCACAAGGTGCATGGGGATGACAGAGGTATTGGCTACAGACACAGAGATGTTGTGTTAGGCCTTTGCCAAGAGGGCACTTCAAGTCTCAGCAAATCTAATAAAAGTCTAATAGATCTAATAAAGGAAGTAAAATTTGGAAATTTCAGAAAAGAACTCCCCCCCCCCCGATTGCTGCTGTAGAGCGTTTGCTATCTTCATAGCTTACACAGTGATCAAACTGTTCAGGCGGCGTGGGTGTCATTTGCGCCGGACGTGAATGTGGCCAACAGCAGCTCGTGGCAGCTGGTGAAACTGGGGCGGCCCATATCGCCGCTGGAGGTCATGTACAATGGTTCCTACTCCCAGCACGCGGTGTCTGATAAGGGGGTTCTGGTGACTGGGACCGGCAGCGCTGCCTGGGAACAGCTCAATGTCAGGCAAGCACTTCACGCAGCCTTCCACCCACGCCCTCCACGTCGTCAACTCCAGGCTATTGCCAGGAATACTTGTGGAACTTCAGATCTGAACTTCTAGAAGTCATTTGCTCACAAAAGCTCTGCCCCTCGGGCGGATGACATGAATTGGAACTTGCAGTTTTTTACATCTGTGTCATGATGTGTTACAAGGACCTGTAAGTCAGGCTACCAAATTCTTTTGGTGGGGCATGTGTGCAAAAAGCAAAAATTCCTTGAAGGGGCATGTGTGCATGGCCTCGCTGCAACACAATCTGGGATGTGACTAAATTTTTTTGTATGCTTTCTCAGGACACTGGACGCAATTCTGGTGAGCCCCGGGGAGCCAACGCCATTTCCTAATGTCCGGCACCCACCAGACATGTCCAAAGGCGTTGCCTTCAATCTGGCAAACAACATCTGGGGCACCAACTATGTCATGTGGCAGCCCTATGTGGAGCAAGGCGCCACGATGAGGTTCAGATTTGAGATCAGGGCAGGCCCTGTCAAGCCAGCACCTGCATCAGGAACATCTGGGGCCAGCTCAAAGTGGAGTTTGCAAGAAGAAGTCACCGTGGCTTGACAAAGCTATTGCAAGTGAATAGCTGCTTGTGAGTGGCAGAACAATTTTTTAGAGAGCTGCTGTACGATCGATGAACAAGGTGCTGAACTCGATTAGGCTATCACGTTGCATGCGCAAAATAGTGTGCAACATTTTGTTTGAAAATTGAGATTTCTGCTAGCCGCGCTGCGGCAGCACTGCAGGGGCATTTGCTGACGCACAACGTCACCTGTTGGCGCTTTGGAACGCTCCTTCTAGACATCCGAGGAGTCCTTAGGCTTCTAGATCACCGCACCGCACAGCTGTGCCTGGTGAGTCGGATTCCTGGTCAGTCAGCTGTCAGTGGTAATGCTTAGCAACCATGCATATGCGCATGCCAGGGAACACCACAATGCCATATGATAGTAGGATCAAATAACGAGTTTGGCACTGTACTGTACACCACATGTGCGCATGCACGCAGCCTGATATACCGTATATCAAACGCGCATCCGTGATCACGATGCATCTGCAGGGCAAAGCGTGAGTACACTGATGCCACACGTCCTTGACTTTTCGCTCTGCATCTCTTGATCCTATAGTCTCGCAAGTCCATTGACCATCCAGCATAATCAGTCATGAATGGACTGGGTCAAGGGGCGCATAAGATTAGAGCCTGCGGGGATTCCGGATTGCCAAATGTGGACGTGTCAGCCACGACTCCTCCACCTCAGCTCAAATTCCCATCTTTCTGGGACCATTTGACAGAGGAACAACTCAGCGTAAGAAGCCTGGCTTGGCAGGATGTCCCTCTCGATATCATTTCAGGAACGGGTACGGGACTTGAAGTGCCTTCTGGGAAAGTTGCTCCCCAGGACAGTAACCAGGTCGCGCAAGAGTTCAGAGGAGGCATGTGAAGAGGTGGGGCGTCTTATCCTGCTGGCCGTAGCTCCGATCAAAAGGTTTCTCATTGCACCTGACATGAAGGCAGGCTGGAATGAGTCTATAGGCATGAAATGCTCAAACGAGGCGGTCAACTCTGAACGGCTGACAAGGGGCCATGCATAAGCACACATTGCTGTGCCCAACGTGTCCGGATGGCATTCAGTGATCGATCGACACCGATTGATAGCAGGATATTTCAGCCCGGTGGTTTGGGTGCACTGGTGGGACGGCGATCTAGAACGCCTTGAAGAAACGCTTTCGTGCAGCCGTAATGTCACCCGCCTTTTCGAAATGCAGGCTAGTCACAGCAAGTACCGGCGAAGGACGCGGCCCAGATTGCATCAGAAGTACGGGAGTACTTCTCTTTTGGAACTAGCCGTGCGAGCAGTTGCGGCCAGAGTGCACAACTACGATATCGATGCTCTCCCTGCTGACTTGGCACAATTGGTGCTGGACGAGTTAGTCTTCACATCGAGCCTGACTGAGGACAGTCTAGCTCTTTTTAGCAAGCAGCACATCTACACCCTGAAGTTGGAGGAGAGTTGCGGGGTGGAAGATGGCTGGCTGAGGCACCTTGCACGGTCACCATTGCTACATGTCTCCCTGGCATCCTGCTCTGAGGTGATGACCCGTTCCCCTGCGTGTGAGAAAACACACCGTTGATTACTGCACGTAGCTTGCTGCAAGTGGGTTTCCAGGAATCAGCCTTTGATGGTGAGCTGTGCGAAGTGTCTTGGTAGTGCTGGTTCGACAAAAAGGAATGGGCAAGTGATGCTCTTCTGCAACAGGTGGGGGATGCCGCAATGGTCCACCTGGCGCACCACTGGAGGCTGATCAAGTTGGACCTGTCAAACTGCGTGCTTCTCACTAATGATGGCCTGCAGCACGTGAAGGGTATGCCCCAATCTCCTGGTCCCATGATAATTGCCTTGCTCTCTGTGAGCGCCATGCTGCAATGTTGTGGCAGTTCGCGCATCATGGTGCAATATTCTCGCCCACTACATTTTGTGGGATACACCTTTTGGCGAATTCTGCATCAGCTATTGCAAGGTCATGAGATGACAATGGACAGGACCTCTCCGTGTCTGGGGAAGCACTGGGCTGTCTGCATTGCACCAGTGCAGATCCAGACACCACACTGGGCGCCACAATCGGTTTTCAAAGTCTGCTGTTCGTGTGGCAGGCCTGACAAATCTCAGGGAGCTGAATCTGGGGGGCTGTGAAGGTCTATCGAGCCTGTCTGCCCTAGCAGACCTGTGCAAGCTCACCGGCCTGAATCTCAGCGGCTGCGGCTCAATCAGTGGCTTGCGGCATCTTTCAGGTGCTCCTCCTTCACTGTCACCCCCCCTGTGCTCCAAGCTGCACAGAGCCTCCTAGAAAGCGGTTATGCTTGTAATCTGGCCGACAGACCGCAGACTGCAGCGACTGTGGCGGACTGCATCCCTGTATGTTTGTTGTTTGGACCGAGTGCATGCTCCCAGGAGCAGCTGCCAGAGCCGCAGATCTGGGCACCACATGTGCAGCACCACATGTGGATGTCAGAATCAGCCTCGATTCCTTGTAAAAGTACTGCATATGCCATGCCCTCCCCAATGGTGCTGAGAATCTTGAGGAACATGATTGTCCTGTCTTTGGCCCGAAAGGACACAAGCGCGCCTTGTTCTTTTCACCGGTCTTGCTTGCCGTCTGGCTGTCACTTCTGACAGCTAGTGGCGGCTGGCCTGCAGGCATGCTGCAGCTGAAATGTTTGGACCCAGGCTGGTGCAGGTTTTTTTTTGATCGGTCTTGTTTGCCGTCTGTCTGTCACTTCTGACAGCTAGTGGTGCTGGTCTGCAGGCATGCTGCAGCTGGAACGTTTGGACCTGGGCTGGTGCAGCGGAATCACAGACGCAGATGTGAAGGCGCTTGCGGCTCTGACTGCCATCACGGGCCTCGAGCTTTCTCGCACCCTGGTGAGACACGCACGCATTGCCAGCGTACCAGCTTTCACTGACAATTCCAGATGCACCAGCAGCTTGTGAGAATGCTTGGTCTGGTGTGCCAGTTCCTCTGTCCTTTCCAGCTGTTTTAGAGTGTCAAAAGTAACCAGCGGGTGTTCAATGTGTGTCAGCTTGCTGGCCCAGACACCTGAACAGGGCGCAACAGCAGCAGCCATTTGTCTAATACCAGTATCTGGAGTTGTGCCTGGCTTGCATGTGCAAAGTCCCGTGTGGTATTTGGATACACTGGTTCCAAAATGCCTGCTGGGATGTGTCATGGGCACAACGGCAGGCTTGCTTTTATGCACTTCTTTTGCACAACTAGAAAATCGAGTGAATAAGAAAAACCAGTGAACAATCAGAAAGTTTGAGCCTACTGAAATACTGTGCAGGTGGCCGATTCGGGCATATATGCACTGCGGAGCATGAAGAATTTGAAGTGTCTGGGGCTGGCTGGCTGCTCGGGGATCAGCAATGGGGCTGTGGGGTCGGTGTCTGCACTTACCTCCCTAGAGGAGCTCAACCTGGAATGGTGCAGTGTTGGCGCAAAAGGTGGGGGGCACCTCTGCATGAAATCAGCAGACAGCCATGCATTAGCAACGGGGATGCGATCTCTTGTCCAAATGCCAACGATTGTCAGATGCATGGTACCAGCAATGGAGCCTCCAATAGCCCGTAAAACACGATGACAACTAGGTGCTGTATGTGCTGCATGCAGACGACATTGTAAAGTTGGCTTTCGAGTGTTTCCTGACAACCTATTCTGCCATGCTATACAGGCCTCACCCACCTCAGCACACTGACCAACTTGAGGAGCCTCAATGTGGGTTACACAGCCACTGGAGACAGTGCCCTGGCAGCCTGGACCTTGCTGACTAATCTGCGCTTACTCAACCTCGACTCATGCCCGGTCACCGACAGGCGCGCACCCACACAGTACACTGGTCTTCTCTTACACACAACTACATCCCCTTCTCAATAGGTGGAATCACTCATTTTATCGTAAACGGTTGGGAGTGCATGCCTCTCTATTCTTGCATGCATCTGCTGTGCTGAGCTTTCTTCCGTCCTCCATCGTTTGCCTCATCCAACTCATGACGTGCTGTCTTGGAGCCAAGGAGCCGAGATCTGCAGGGTGTGTGGCAGCGTTATGCTGTGTTTGTGTCTGACATGGGCACATTTCTGGGGCGCAGGGGCCTGCAACACATTGCTGAGCTCACACAGCTGGAGCACATCAACCTGTCAGACACGGCCATCAGCGACACCGGCATGCCTGCCATGGCGCCCCTCAAGCGCCTCCAGAGCCTCAGCCTCTGCTACACAGGTGCCCCTTGCATGCCCTGCAAACAATCTTCATTGCGTCAGTCTTTCGACTGCAATGGTGATTGAAGTCACCGAGTTTGCAAAGGCTTTGCCGCGGGACGTTCAAGAACCTTGGCAGTGAGTTTGCTGACTGTCTCGTGTTCAGCGAAAGTTGCCTCAAGTTACCTGAACAAGGGAAAGGGTTGAGGAAGCACTTGCTGAAATTATGACGTGAAAACTTGAAAATCTGGCGTGCAGTGAGGGTGGGAGACGTGGGACTGGTGATGGTGGCACAATATACTTGAAAGTAAAAGGAAGAAAAAAAGGGGGAGCGCCTAACCCGAGCCCTTGTTACGGGGCTCAGAGTTGGCATATGGGCACAGCCGTGAGGCTGGCAGGGAGCATCGTGGGGCATCCCTAGTCCCGTATACTTGAGCAAGAGTAAAGGCCGAGGAATGCTTGCTGACGTCATGAAGTAACAACTACATTTCTGGCATGCAGCGGGAGTTGGGGATGCGGGACTGGTGACGGTGGCGCAGCTCACGACGCTGACGGAGCTGCACCTGGACGGCCGCAGCTTCACCGACGCGGGCCTTCGCACCATCGCGCCCCTCACCCACCTCAAACACCTCGACCTTTTCGGCGCGCGCATCTCCGACGCCGGCTGTGTCCACCTCCGGTGCGCTGAGATCGCAAGAGACATCACACAAATCTTAAGAGACAGATAAACAAGCTCTCCGGTTGCCCAGTACCCAGGAGCTTCGCGGTGACGTGCTGCCGCAGGAATGCCCCTTGCTATAGTGTGCTCTGATGGCATCGCTGTGGCGAACTGTGATGAGAATGCTGAAATCAAGCTTGGCGCAACAAGGCATGCGGTTGTTGGGCACGAGAACCGTCCACTGGCAGTATTTCACACGGCCACACTGGCATAAGATGCCGGCTTCCTGATGGGGCCAGGACTCTGCGTACATCTGTGGATACATCTGCGTGCTTGACTAGGCAACCTGTCAGCATGGCATCGACCGGAATTTTTATAGGCGCCTCACCAGGCCAAGGTGCAGCGTTGGCTGGCATCAGCAGTGTCTGCTGGTACCGCTTGTCTAGAAAACAGGTGACATGGGACATAATAATTACTTCTGCTGCTGCCGCGCCTGATCAGGCCGTTCCGGGCGCTCGAGCGGCTGGAGATATGCGGCGGCGGCGTCAGCGATGAGGGCGTCAAGGAGCTGATGTGGCTGACTGGCCTGCGCCACCTGTCGCTCGCCACAAACCCACGCATCACCGACCGCGCCTCGCTCTTCTTGTCCGGCCTGTCGCAGCTGCAGGACCTCAACCTGACGGGTACCCAGCTCACCGGCAATGGCATCCTTCCCTTGCGCGCCCTCACGGTGCGCGCCCCCTGGGCTGTGTTTCTTTAAAAGTCTAGGGTTGGATTTTAATTTCAGGGTGAAACCCTGAAACTCTGAATTACTCTAGCGGCTGTGCAGCGCCGCTTGGATGTTCCTCGGCCATTGCGACAGTCTGTTGTGATTGGCGCACGACCTGTCGCTAATTTGTCCGGGGACACACCTGTGTACCAATTCAATTGTGCATTGACGATGGGTAGCCCTCATTTTTGCAATCTTGTTGCTGCTTTGTCCTTCCTGCCATGTACAAACCTCTGAGGAATGCATGCTGTGCAGCAACCGGCGGTTTTGTGCGGGTGTTTTGCAGCACGCTTTCTGGGGAGCTTGTAGGACAGCTTATCGGATCACTGCAAGAGTCTGCTCTTTTGTAGTGACGTATGCAAACATCAATGAGGCAATGGTGAGCTAGGGGACTGGCTGGTAGGGGTTCCTGCTGACGGGGCTGTGGGGCCCTTGTGCAGAACCTGGAGAGCCTGTGCCTGAAGAGGACGCGCGTAAAGCAGTCGGCCACCGATCGGCTGCGCCCACTGCTGCCGCGCATCCACAACCTCAACTGCTGATGCCTCATCGCCCATCTGCCACATCAGCGCCACATCAGCATCACCCTGCCGGTGTTGCTCATCCACATTGCCTCAACCGCTGATGCCTCATTGACCATCTGCCACATCTGCGCCTGCTCAGTGCCACCTGATCACCAATTCATCACCATCATTGGGACATCCCTGCCAAACTCGATGCAGCGCACTTTGTTGGTGCCAACACCTGAGGGCTCGTGCACGGGAATGTATAATAGCGTGCACCATCTGCGGCCCCTCAAGAAAGGAGGGCAGAGCAGCGGCGCTGGGTTATATGAATAGAACTTAGGAAGGTTGCTGTGCCGTTTGCTAGGGCCAGCCACTGCAGCACGTCAAGAGGATGAACTTTGTCAATGCCATGTACCATGACGAGAGTCTGTTCGCTTCCCCTCGTGATCTCTTGCACCTTGTTGTCTCCTATTGTTAGCGATGGTTTCCTTGCACCCGATAGTTCTAGGGTGCTCTCCAAAATTTTGCGGTGCCCACCATGTTTTTGCCTTCACTTGTGCATCCCTACTTTTGAGGTAGCCCCCGCACAAGTCACCATGGATCCTGCTGTTAGTTGTGAATGCGGCAATTTTGAGACAGTGTACTCGTTGTAGTTGATGTGCATGTGCTTGCGGCCATCATCATAAGGGGAAGATGCAGGCAGACGTGAAGGGGCGTTGCCTGCTGGTTGCCATCATTTTGATTGCATTACAAGGTTGCCATTGGCGTTGACAGGATTGCAATCCAGATGGTCCAAGCTGGTTGGTGGCTTCCAGTGTCACAACCACTTGGACGTCAAGGAAACACATGTGACACTAACACTTTAGTTGTATTTGTTGTACACTAGTACAGAAAGTATTCTATTAGCAATCCTGCTTGTGACTTGAATGGAAGACACTCAAGCTAGGTGCAGATCTGTCTGCACCCGTGTCTGATCTATGTGCAACTGCTGCTCACCATTGATAGGACCATGCACTTTTAGGTGGCAGCTTCCATCGACCACAATCTGCTTCTCAAGGTGCATTGGTTTGATTGACTGTTTCCACGTTTTTGTGTCACCTGAAGTGGAAGGGTGATCCTCGATTGGAATATTTGATTGCTGAGATTGCACAATGTAAAAATGCCCTTGACAGGTTTCGACAGCCCTCAGGGCCCCAGAAGGGGTTGGGGACGCAGGGATGAGGGCCAGAAATTGAGGGGAACCCACCACTGGTCATGCAGATATCCCCAGCGTGAGGGCAGCATGTGCACTTATTTGCTTTTTGGGTAAGACTTGAGGGCTGGCCCTCAGCTGTTTGACGAAACCAGATCATACTTTTACTTTAGGAGCACGCCTCTGACATTGTGGCACTACCGTCAGAACAAATATCCAGGCGTTGAAGCTGCCCTCCAAGTTGGCATGTTAGTGCACGTGCAGCACCCTCACATGTGACCTTGGGATTTGATGAGAAGCCTCAAGTTTTGGGAACAGTTTTCAATCTCTAGAGATCTAGATCTTCTGGAAGTTATTGCCATATGCATGAGGAGATGTTGGCGTCTGTGAGGCTGGACTGCATGCGCTTGCTAGCCGCTGATTCATTCATATGAAGCCTAGCTGCAGGGCCAGTTAAACATTTTCGGCCGCATGCATATGCATGTGTCTGATATCGACATGCGAGTCCTACTGGTTGCTGCATGGCTCTGCAGATCCCATCATGCGCAGCCATCGTCAAAACACAGCAGGAGAACTCTGACCATCAGCACAATTGCTGGACAGCCTTTTCGAGACGGAGAGGGGGGCCTTCTTTCCTGGAGGGACAATGTTCAGCTGCTGACGTCAGCATCTCCACAACCTACAGTCTCAAAGCAGCACAGAGACCGTGCGGTCTGGCCAGTGCGAACCTGGAAATCACTGTCTTGCTTCTGTTTGTTCTCTGTTTTCTGACGATCTGCTCAAGTTCAGGGCTTGCCAGAAGCCAAAACTTCGAGCAGCGGCAAAATCGGCGGGAGACGGCGAAAGGTGTCCTTGCATAAATGAAGCTGACCTGCTTCCTACTGGCCCTTGTTGCTACAACAGGAATTACTGTTGGTGAGGCACTTCTCTGTTCCACCGCTTCTCGCAGAAGCAACTGTGTCTGATCCGATTATACCTCGGCAACTCACATTTGCTTAAGATTAACTTTGCAGAGGTGTCTATTCAATCTGTGACTATTGATTATGAGGATTCAAGCATCACATCTGTATTAAAATGCATGATTGTACAAAAGCGCAAGTATTTGGTCTGCCTCATCTTGGTATCTAGCACTTATTAAACTATTGTAACCTTGTCTGCGAGACCTACACCTGGCCAATTCGCTTCTAATCCTGCTGCAGGAGCTAGCCGCACCCTCTTGGGGGCGTGCCCGCATGCTACCAGTGCAAAGTACACTTGCAGGGCTGGGAGCGTGGCACCTTTCATCGTGTGCCTCAACTTATGCCCCAGTTCCTCCACGGATCCATGTGCCCCCTGTGGGAATCCTGCAGTGACCTGCTCAGAGGTACCGTCAAAATCGTCTGCCCTGCTTCACTGACCTGTATTGACTTTAAAGCATCAGAATGATCTGCTTGCTTGGTTCTCCCAGTTGTCCAAATTCAAGATATGGGCCGATCACGGTCATTGAATCGTAAACTGTAGAGAAATACACTGTAGAGACCAGCAAAAGCATTGTCTCACGACGGCAGCAACTGTTTCCTGCTGCAAGGCGCTGAAACCCATTCTGACGATGCACAGGTTCAGGCCGAGAAAACTGGCAGCAGCCCCATCCCCTTCACTGCCGAACTGAAGGAATATCAGTATGGTGATGTCTGCTTAACACCTGTGCCACCGCCTGGCCAAATCACAAGGGAGAATGACGCCTCTGGCTTGCCAGGCGGCTCCAATGCAGGTAACTTCAAACTATGCAAAGCTGCAGAATATCATTAGTACCCCAAGTGCACATGGCCTTAGCTGGCATGGCATCCTCATCATTGCGAAAGGGTTAAATCATGTCAGGAAGACTGAACATTGCTACCATCTAAGAGTACTTCAAAAACACCATCAACTTGTCCTGCGCAAACGGAAGGATTTGGGTTGGTCATCATCAGCTTGGTCCCACATTTGGCCGTTACTTTTAAAAGGGACAAACTATTTCCGACATGAATGGCCTTTCTAGAATGTTGATTGGTTGATGTGTCTGCAATACCTATTTCATCGACACTTAAAGTTTTGGTTGACCTGCAGTCGCCAGTGGTCCAGCTCCAATCTATGCTGGGATTGCCCCCTCGCCAGCACGCCCTCCATCTGGACGCTAATACCCGAAGGACGTCCTTTGTATAATGGCAAGTCTGCAAGACAAATGTGAAATACTCGAAGGCATGATGTTGTGGAGAAGGGAATTGGGTTCTCCTACAGTGGGGTCCATGTCACAGCTATGGTGAAGGTCCTGTCTCATTAAGAACCGAGGTCTTGTCTTCTCAAGACCATTCCCTGCTTGCCAATTATGATCATCTTAGCACCAAATGGCTCCCATGCATGCACTTAAGATTTTTGAGCTCAATTCGCTGTTGGGTTTCGAGTGATGTGTGTATCCTGTTCGATAAATAGTAGAAGTCTCGCTCCTTTCTCTGTACGTAGCTGGGTGTTGATATATGGTCATACCTTCCCCGCTAAATACAGACATTGGGGCGGGTGGTGTCGTCCTCTTGGTTAGTGAAGGTTTAAGAAGTAACTTCCTTGTGACAGCGTGACATTTGCGCGCCATTATTTATGTAGCTTCTGGATGGATTTTAGTCCGTCCTTGTTGTGAATGAGAACTGGGAGTCTGAACAAGGGACATATCTGACCATCCATGAGGGCTCTCAACCTCATGGAGTATTGCCAATCCATTTCAGCAATTAGCTATATGTACAGTGTTGTGCCTTACTGATGTTAAATTTCAGGGAATGTAATGCATTGTATGGAGGCTCAAACGTTGCATGTAGCGCGTGCGGTTTTCCTACTTTCTGGTATTCTCTGCACTTCCCATCCAGACGCGCAGCATCAGTTCATTTCTTCTCTCATAGAAGTTCTCTGCTTTCATGCAAGCTTAATACATTGTTCCAAATACATCAACTAATCAGCACCATATGAACCACAAAAGTGCTTATTACAAGCTCAGCTGGTTCCTCATATACTGCAAAAGCCACCTGGCATGATACTTTGAAAAGGCAAGCATCATGCTGTACACTACATTACATCTCAATATCCCCCCATGCCCATGCTCCCTAGTAAACAGAAAAGTTCAAGCCAAGGCGCTGTCTGACCGGTGCCATGCAGATCATCTCCTACTTTGCGAAATGGGCGCGCGCCTCTTCCATGGCCAGCTGTGCATCTGGGGCGTCTGACGCGTACAGCACCCTCTCAATAAAGGGGACCAGCTGCAAGCAGTTTCACAGATTTCAGTACACAAGCTTTCAACTGATGCGATCGTACAAATCGGTAGCAAAGTGTGAGCAGATGCAGTAATTTTTGTAGACAAGAGCATGGAACAACTACAAGCATGCAAATACCGTGGATTTTTGCATGGGCAAGATGTGGCTGTTTGCCCACAAAACATGCAGCATGTGAATGCAATGGTGAATGAGATCATGTGCCGGACAGGGTGGCATGGGCAATTAATCACCGGTTGGCCTTTGATCTCCTCCATCTGGCACAGGACCTCGATGTCGCGCAGCTTGCTGAAATAGAACTCCCTCTCCTCCAGATGTGTTGCCGCTGTCACCTGTAGCTCCGACAGCTGCACACACCAGTCCGGAACTCAGAACCCCAAAGGCTCTGTCGGAGTGGCTTCTGAGGCGTCCAGTCTTCCAGTCAAGAGATGCAAATTGCTCAGCTGCCTCCATGACAGCGTTGCTTGGCTTGAACTTCTGAGTTGTGCAGTCTTCCAGTCAAGGGATGCAAATTGCTCAGCTGCCTCTATGACAGCTTTGCTAAAGTTAAACTTCCACACTACAGCAGAGGAGTCACACATCATCATTGGTAATCACCCTGCCATGTTCCATACTGCTGCCGCACATGGCGCTTTGTGGCAGCCAGGAACGTGATGTATCCATGTATTGCCAGAAGAAAATGTGAAGTGCAATGAAGATGCACCTGCTCTGTGAGCTCCTGCACCACGCTGCTGTCATGGCCATTGCTGCGGGGCCGGAGCGCAGCCGACTTGCCGCCAGCCGTGCTGCCTGTGGACTGTGCATGCAGGTTCTCCTTGGGCACTCCCGGCCTCCGTGCATCCGCCTGCCTGCCCACCGGTGTTGAGACCTGCATGCAGCACCCAAATTGATCAAGATTAGTCGTGCACTGCAAATTGCACAAAGAAACTGCAGTTGCTTCCCTTGCAACTGTGTTCTCTTAACCTGCTCTTGTAGTGGGAGCCATCTCCCATATGCACATGCTGAGGTGGGCTAGACCAGGATGGTGGGAACCAGGCTGCGTTTGCATGCACAGGATGTGCGCCATTAAGAGGATCAGTCGGGGATGAACCACACTGCTGTGGCAGACGTGTGACAGACAATTCAGACTTGTTGTTGCCCAGCATATTTGCCCCATTTTTTGCAGTGCCTTGACACACGTTGCACTGCCAGCAGTGCTGACACTTTTCACAGACAGTTTTCACATTGAAATACGACTTGGATAGGAATTGAGTAGGTCCAGCCAACCAGTGAATGCCTTGACAGTCTCCAGGACTGTTCGGGGTTCCAACCATGATACAATATATTTTGGCAGGAGGATCTTGTCAGGGTATCCAAGTTCATTTTCGTGAATGTATGGATGTGATGCTGGGTGCTGACTCTGACGATCAGAGTCAGACATCCGATCAGCCCTAGGTGGTTGGAAAAGATGTAATCGACTGACTGACTGACTGACTGACTGACTGACTGACTGACTGACAGACAGACAGACAGATCCAGCAGAGAGCACAAGCTGGCGCACCTGTGACTCGGAGGGAGCGCGGCGAGTGGCGGCTGCGCCTGCGGCTGGCCGGGAGCCGGCGCCCTTCATGGCACCAGACTTGGCCAAGTTGCGGCGGCCGACGGCGTCATAGTTCAGGTGCTGGCTGCCCAGCCGGGAGTCCCAGTACGACTTAAACCACTGCATGAACTCCATGTTGTCCAGGGGCCGCCCCTTCACCAGCTTGTTCACATCCACAGGCTGCACAGAGGCATGCAGAATTCTCAAGCAGATCAGGACCTGTCTCTCAGCCCACGTTGAAGTAATGCGCGGGCATCTCTTGAGAATGATCACTCTGCAGCATGCACAGCAGATATTCGTGAAGTGCTGGTTTTTGCATTGGACAAATCTGGACTGCAGGTGTGTGACTGAGCAGTTGTGCTCACCTTGTCCACACCAACCTTGAGGAACGCCGCTTGGAGGACCTTGTAGTTATTGACTGAGTCATATTCTGTTTTGGCGTTGAAGTCGACCTGAGAGAAGAAGTGCAGACCATATCAAGCTGATTACTCAGCCAAGCACAGATGGACGCGTCGTCTCTGCCATTCAAAGGCCAAGGTATTCATTTTTGTAAATTTTGAGACGCGCAAAGAAGCAAATCCAGCATTGTTGCCCACCTTGCTGATATTGACTACGCCAGGGTGCAGCGCATCCAGAAGCTGGCAGGCTACGGCTCCTGTACTTGTCTGTCCGCAAATCAAACAAATAAAATTTGATCTTTAAGTTAAAGCATGTAGTGGTGGACATGAGGTGCTAATGGCTGACAAGGAAAGTTGATGTATTCCCTCTTTTCATACCTGCTCAATTTTCGTGATGTTTAGGTCCAGCGTTGAGTTAATCCATTGCAAAAGATCTTTTTTGCTAACAAAGTACATCCCATCTTGCGCCATGATCGCAGCTATCCCTGGACTGGTAAGATTCAAAACACAGTATAACAAGATGGTAAGATGCTGCCTTCTCTACTCAAGCAAACCGGACGTGAAGATCGTGCGCCACTCTACACTTCCTGTTTTGGAATGTGGCAGCACTGAAAGCTCCTAGCCAGCAGTGCGGTGCCAGAGAGGGATCCTTGCTTGCCCGTTTCAACTCTTTGCTGTGATTTACCGCTGCCTTTTGCATGCCTTCCAAGGCTTGTGCCACGAAAGCACGACGTCGATCTCTGCCGTGACCCAGGCACTTGGCACCATATTGTACATTTGAAGTCTACAGTCTCATTTTTGTTTTCTTTTACAGTGCTCATCGCAGCTGTCAACTGTCAAACACCGAGGAAGACTTCCCGTAAAAACGTGAATTCACCATCCATGCGATTTATTCGACAGTCACCATGCTATAAATGCCATCCTGTTTCAGTTCTTGTGGCCAGGGATCGGTTTCACAGCCATCTGCCGAGTTCATACACAAACCAGTTACCTGGATCCCAAGTGCGACAGTGGAGTTCATTGAGTCAATTTAAGCTTGGAAGAGATCAACTTCGAGGACAATGTGAATCTAAGGATCTAGCACGAGGTGAGCCCTACGTGTTTTAATCCAGTGCTTGTCGAAGCCAGGTACATGAGCAGGGGCAGCCCCTTGTTTCATTCAGTTGCGCCCACTGATGGATCGGGGTGCTCATCACCGCTGTAACTTCCACGCCCAGACATGTCAGACATGGTGCAGTTCATGATGGCAATTAAGTGAGATGTGTTCTGCCAGTGCATGATTTGCTGCAAATAGAAGCGCAGGGCGTCGAGTCGAGCCTACATGCTGTGGCCAGAAACAGGAGAAGAACACAGCCGCTCAGCTGAGCAAAGACCGCTTGATCATATTGACATCAAGTAAGCCGGACAAGATCTGATTGTTTGCTGTCAGTCTGCATGTTGTGGTGTTACCCTTCCATGCCTTAAGCAGATAGAGGTATGCGGTGGCGAAACAGTGACTGAATACTTGGTGACATTCGTGCGCAGCAATCTTGCTCACTGGACTGGCGCTGGTAGTTGCCTCAGTAAATAAGGAGGATCTGGCCGATGCAATCTATGGCGATGGGATTACTTCCGGCTTGGGCAGCTTGAAGACTCCGAGTGGGCTGGGCATAGGAGACTTGGCAGCCAGCGGCCTGTGGGCTGTGGCGCTGTATTTCTGCAGCCCGCTGCAGTTGCTGCTGCTATTTTTGGGGAGGATAGAGACAGAACGCCCCTCTGATTGGGTCCTGCGGCAGCTTGGCAAGTTCACTGGCCAGAAGTGAGCTCCAACGCTTGTGAAGTAGTCACGTATCTATGGCAACCTGTTATTGGACAAATGCCTGGTTGCAATTGCTGCCCTCAATCTTGTACAAGCATGCAGTTCACGAAGCGTATCATGCTGTTCACATCTTACTCAAAGCCCACCAGGAAAGGAACCTGATTTGAAGCTAATCGAAAGAGTGTGCTTGTGCTGTAGGGTGGACGATCCATCATACAGCGCGCCACTGCTCATCAGAGCACCCACAGTGCTGATTTTTGCAGCTGGGGGAATAGTAGTGGCATGGGCATTCCTGGCTGGGCTGGGGGACGGCACATGGAGCATCTCCACCGGTATTGGCGCATGCATGGCGGCGGCTGTCTATGAAGTGGGCCGTCCAGATCGGCTGAACCCGGAGGAAGCTGTGGAGCTGGAGAGTCAGTGGCAAGAATTTGGTAAGTGTAGCTTAGTGTTGTTGGATTTAGCGTGCATCAAAAGGTTTCTTGTCATGGTTGCATGCATTCATGGATACGAGGATAGTTCTGCATCATGCTTCCTTGCAGCTGTCTGCATGCATGGATGTTTGCATGGATGAAACTGGAGTTTGAGCTATGTTCAGTGGCTTGGAAGGGCATTTTGGTTACATAATGTGTCTCCATGGCAGCCCTGAAAGCTTGATGAGGGTTCTTCTGTGCCACATAAAGCTGTGGCAGAAAGACGGGTGCAGGGCAGCACAGATTAATTGAAGATAAGATGATGCATCAAGGTATCGGACCAGTCTGCCATAATCAGTCCAGCTCACTGCAAGGAGCCACAGAGATCTCTGTAGCATGGGCATGAGGGTGGCAGGCATGAGGGTGGCACATGTACATCGTGTACATGCACAGCAGCATGGCAAGGGCAGGCAATGACCTGCAGTCATTACCACACCATCACCGCTGAGAAGGACTTCATTTTCGAGCTGGGCTGGCTGTGGTTCTGTGCAGCGCGCTTCGCGGAGGCGCGACTGCGGCGCAGCGGCCGCTGCCATGAGAGCGAAATCAGAGCGGCACTGAAAGGCGAGGTCAGGCGGTTCCGCAGCCCCGACAGCTTGAGCAGTGCCGCTCTCCGCGACATGATCAGGTGCATGCATGCGCTGGGATCTCCGCGCTGATGCTTTTGTGTGCGATGGCATGTGAGCATTTTCAAGATGTCCACTGACTAAGTGTCTCCGGAGTGTGAAAGGCAGTGGGCGTGCAGTCCTGAGAGTCGTTGGAAGTTGTGTGTCTGAGACTGTGGATGAATTTTGGGATTTGCTCATCAGTTAAACTCTGCTGATGGTGTACACAGGAATTGGCATCCCGGTGCAGACAGGACAGCTAGTGGCTACTACAAGAACTTGTCACTGCAAGAGAGGGTGGACCCATTCACAGGAGAAGTGACAGGAAGCGCAGCAGTTGTGAGGTCATCAGGCAGGAGTGAAAGTGCTTGAAGTCTGAAAGGAGTGGAACTGCAGAACTGAAGTGTATGAAACTGTGAGGTGCAAAAACTCCTGAGAATGACAAGTTGTAGGGATCATCTCCGTCGGCACTGCAACTCGTGTCAGAATGCTTGAAAGTGGTTTTGCTGAGTGGAGTGCGCATGAGTGTTAAGGTATGAGGTTGTTTCGTGCTGAAGTTTCTGGAATGTCCCATGCGCAGCAGCTTTGCCACAAGCCACCAGTTACAAGCGGCAATGCAAGGGAGACCAGCCAGGGTCACACATCATGATCACACCCAGCTCATGCAGATGTATTGTTATGTTTCCTAGTTCCTACAGCACGCATAAACTCAAATGAAAACAGCTGCATGCACAAGAAAGTTCCCTGGGGTTCATTATAATCATTGAACTCTACTTTCCAAGCATTTGACATCACAGATCGATACTGAACTAAAGGCAAAACTTATAGATCAGCAGTGGTCAGCCAATCAAACAAGGACAGTAGACTCAAGACGGCAGATCATTTTTCAAGGAAGAAGTGATGAACACGACAAGGTTGTACCTGGCAGCAAGTCCGAAGGACATGCATGCTCAATGTCTAGGCGCACCGCACCGCGCATGCGATGAAGTTGAAGAAGACTGGTTCAAAATTTGGGAACTGCATAGAAATACCGAATGCAGCTGGTAGTTGGGAGTATTCTCAGCTTCAAGATATTGATGTTCGGTGTGCCTCCACATTATGTCTGGCTCTTCACCAGCTGTTGTGCTGCTTGCAATCTGATGGGTTGATTATTACGCCCACCCCTTGTCCTGGGCACTGTTTGACTTGCTCTGGCTGCCGTCAGCCGGATTACCTGCAAAGCAGTTAGTTTTGGTAGTCAAATATGCATGCACACACTGCCTCTGCACAATCCATATTTGATGACCTGCATGGAGACATGTCTGCACAAAGGTGTGCCCTGGAGCAGAGGGCATTCTCCATGCCACAACACAGACAGGATGACAGCCATCTTGAGCTTTGAAAACAGATGCATGCATCACAGCTCAGCAGGTAGAACTCCTGCTGAGTGCTGACTGTGACGATCAGAGTCAGACATCTGATCAGCCCTAAGTGGCTGGGAAAAATGTAATCAACTGACTGACTGACTGACCTCTACACAGGCAACACCATACTGTTGCAAAATGAGGACCAAAAGGCAATACTCACCCCAACCGTCATCGGCCTGGCCGCCACCGCCCCAGCCGTCATCATCATGGCCACCGCCACCGTAGCCGCCACCACTGCCACTGGCGCCCCCACCGCCATCGGGGCCCCCGTAGCCGCCACCGCCGCCGAAGCCGCCGCCACCGCCATTGCCGTAGTCACCACCGCCACCGTAGCCGCCGCCACCGGAATCACCGTAGCCGCCATCGCCGCCGAAGCCGCCATTGGCGCTGCGGGGTCGGTCTCCTATAGCAGCAGCAGGAGATACTTATGACAACAAGAGCTGTAGCAGATACCAGAGCATTTAACTTTAGTCGCTTGGAGGGTGCCCGTGTTGCATCTGCATGATATTGGATAGGTGCTGGTCCTGCCTCCAGTGAACCACCGCCAGGGCTCTCAGGTCTGGCTTTATCAGTTCTCTGCATGCAAGTACTGGCCAACACTTGGCGGAGAGGATCGGAGAGTATCAGACCATGCCATTCCAGCTGATGAGCCGATATTACACCAAGTCCTGACAGCCAACCGTGCAGCCGATG
Organism: Coccomyxa sp. Obi; assembly: GCA_020887355.1. Classification (NCBI taxonomy): domain Eukaryota; kingdom Viridiplantae; phylum Chlorophyta; class Trebouxiophyceae; family Coccomyxaceae; genus Coccomyxa; species Coccomyxa sp. Obi. Next base: position 572,057 of record AP024999.1, read on the forward strand.
AAGTGCAATCATGGGAAGATAGGGCGGTGCTGGGAGTGTACCAGCGCTGCGGGGACGGAAGTTCTCGCGGAAGTCGCGGCCGCCGAAGCCGCCGCCCGACCTGCGGCTGGGCGGCGCAGAATATGGACCGTGCACCCTGGCTTCCTCCACCAGGAACTCCGGCACATCCTGGCCCGTCTCCTGTGAGTTTTTGCACCCAGTCAGCATCGTAAGGTATGTAAGCACAAGCTTCTTTGCTCTAATAAAGACACATGGTCATTAGGCGGTCGACTCTGTGCTAGCATGTACACCTTCAGGAAGTGTACATACAAAGCACACGCGGCAGCATTAGAGTCATAAATGACCAGCACTTCGGCTTCCATCCTGCAGTCACAACGTTCACTGCTTTCTTGTCAGGAAATATGTAGGGGCTTCACATGGGAACTTCCAGCTGGAAGAGAGCTCCCTCCTTGCTGGTCATGTCAAAACTTGCTGTCTGTAAGTGATCAATAACAACGGGATATGGCAGCATTCATGGAAGCATTTGTGCTGTGCTGGTACCTTCAGGAGGTCAATGAGCGCTTCCGCCAGGTTGCCATCCTTGCCAGGGACGAAGAATGCAGTGGTGATGCCTTTCTTCCCGGCGCGGCCTGTGCGGCCGATGCGGTGCACGTAGGAGTCGATGTCGGGTGGCATGTCATAGTTGATGACATGCGTCACATGGGGGATGTCCAGCCCGCGGGAGGCCAGCTCTGTAGCCACCAGGATTGGCTTCTTCCCAGCTCGGAACTGCGCCAGCGACTGCATGCATGCAGGAGAAAATTGTAAGCTTACCTCGATATCGTTCCAGGCTTCACATGCATCAGCCATGCAGTACATAGAAGCTAAATGGCCTCCTCTACTTGCATGCAACAGAAATGCAGGACACAATTAGAATCTTCAATGTATGCTCCCAGCATCTGCATGCTCTCAGGAATGATGTAAGGAAGAAAGGCAGCAGCTAGGTGGTTATCTGTGAGGACAGGTCTGGCCAGTCCGAAGAGCTGCAAAATACCCATGGATGTAAGTTAATAGGGTGGAATAGCAATTATTCTTCTGCTGTCACCGAGTACGAGCCACTCACATATTCACGCTCTTCTTGTGACAGGTCTCCATGGATGGTGGTAGCTGGGAAATTGTTCTGGATGAGGAAATCCACAAGCCTGTCAGCCGACCTCTTGGTCTCCATAAACACCAGCGTGAGCCCCTGCACATTGCATCACACCAGCTGACCTCATCTACAGATCCAATGGTAAAAGGTGAGCACTTGCGCTTTACAGAAAGGACATGCACTCTTAATGTTTCCTCGGTGGCAAAATGAATGACTGCATGGCTGCAACATGTTGGCAAATTGACTAGTGCATCATGTTTCGCTCTCTAGCCAGGTTTGCAGACGCGATACTGCAACAAACACATAATTCTCAGGAGATGGACTGAGGTGCAGATTACCATGTTGGCCTCATACTTAATAGTCCAATGGCCATATCAGTCAGTCGGTCGATTGCACCTTTTTCAGCCACCCAGGGCTGATCAGATGTCTGACTCTGACCGTCAGAGTCAGCACCCAGCATGACATCCATACATTCACAGAGAAACTTGGAAACATTCACAAGATCATCCTGCCAAAGAAATTGAACCATGTAAGATCTCACCGGCACTGCACGGACAAGGCTGAGGAGCAGCTTCTCCTTGTCGCGCAGCTCGACCTCCTCGAAGTGCTGGATGATGAGGCTGGTCGAGGAGCCGACGCGGCCCACCGCCAGAAACAGGTAGTTTGACATGAAGTCTGCCGCCAGCTTCTGGATGTCCTTGGGGAAGGTGGCGCTGAACATCAGCGTCTGACGCTCACCTGACCGCACACATGCACAGTCTCCACTTGTCGCACATAACCTTGTCATCAGCAATTATTACTTGGACATGCATTGGCAGGATACTTGGCCAGAGAACTCTGCCCAATTCCTCACATGATGTGGCAAGTCCGCGTGCCCTCAGCTGTGAGAATGTAAATCCAGATACCAAACCATAATGTTATTCAGGATAGTTATATCACTCCGCAGTGGTGTGTATTCATAGCTCCCTGGTGTGCTTTGAGCATGAAGAGTGACACAGCACATGGAGTTGAAAAAATGCACATGATTAAAGCTGTGCCAGCTTTATGGCTAACCTGGGCGGGGCATGCCCCCGCTCTTAACAATGAATATGAAGAAATGCACATGATTAAAGCAGTGTCAACTTTTCCAGGGGGGAAAGGCTAACCTGGGCGGGGCATGTCACCGCTCTCGACAATGTTGCGAATCTGGGGCTCGAAACCCATGTCCAGCATGCGGTCGGCCTCATCCAGGACCAGGTGCTTGATCTGCGAAAGCGAAATGCGGCCCCTCTCGATGAACATGCACAGGCGCCCCGGTGTGGCAATCAGGATGTCCACGCCCTTTTCAAGTTCACGCAGCTGCACCACCAAACTCCTTGTCAGCTGCATGTGTTTGGAGAAGGTGGGAAAGGTGTAATCGACTGACTGACTGAGGTCTTTGCAAGAAGATGAATTTTGGATAGAGGATTTGAAACACCTGCATGCAGACATGGTTTGATCATGTTCAGATGGCTGGGATGAGCATGCATGATGAGGATTCATCTGTGGAAGCACCTGGAAGCCACTTGGGGCGCCCCCATAGCAGACTACAGGGCGAATGCCGGTCTGGTAGGTGAACTTGCGAGCCTCCTCATAGATCTGGCTTGTCAGCTCGCGTGTGGGGCCCATGATCAGCGCCTTCGGGAAGGCCTTCCTGTTGAATGCCTTGGTCTCTCCACCGTTCTCTGGCCAGCACCATCTCAATCTCAGCCCCTTTGATTGCTCTCGACCTCCAGTTTGCTGGTCCTGCTTGAAGCTTCAGAGCCCTCTCACCAGCCATCATAGAACCAGATCGTCCTTGAGATACCATTTTCTTACTGGCATGTCATCCTGGTTGCTGCAGGAAGGTGGCGTGAGATACAGACCACCATATGGGATGGTCCTGTATTTCATGATGGAGCCAAAATGCAAACAGCAGTCATGTGTAGCATGATGCTGAAGGTGGATCTGCATGCTCCTGTTTTGGCATGGGTGCTTGGGTGCAAGGACAAACACCTGAGCTCAGGATGCAGGAGATGATGGGGAAGCAGAAGGCTGCGGTCTTCCCGGACCCTGTCTGCGCGCAGGCCATCAGGTCACGGCGCGCCAGGCCGATGGGGATCGCATACTTCTGCACTGGGGTGGGCTTCCTGTAGCGGCAGCGCACTACATTGGCAGCCACTTTTGAGTCCAGGGCGGCCTCATTGAAGGAGAAGATAGGATTTGGCACATCCTCCCCTGTCACCTCCACCTGCAAAGAGGGTTAAAGAGCGTTTGTATCTTGCTTTCTGGATCTGTGCTCTCCATTGAGGTTGTCCTGCTACATAGAACACAGTGTAGCGTTGCGCCGCGCAAACAAGCCTGGTTAGTGTGCCGTGCCTAAGCCTGCCATGAAACTTTCAAAGTTCTCTCCAAACTGCAGCCTCTTGTTTTAAGTAGTACAACAGCATGTGCATAATATCTTGCAGCACGATCGCCTCCAGGAGATTCTGTGCAAAATTGATCAGCCAATATCATAAGGTGCAAAAGCATGGAATATGTGTTGCTTACCGGGATATGTTCATAGGCATCAAAGTCGATCACTGAAGCACCTTTGTTGTCTTCTGCAAACACCGAGTCCTCCTCCTGCCTGCGCTTGTCACCCTCTTCAAAGGGATCGTCGTTGTCATAAATATTCCCCCACGCCCCACCTGCAGACCCAGTCAAACACATCGATGTTACAAGACGTAAATCTGCAAGCAAAAATATTAGATGAACTCCAATTTTTCACGCCATCAGGTGCTGGGTTGTTCCCATACAGACGAGTGACTCCGTCCCAGCCTGGTTTGATCAGATGGAGCAGCCCAGAATGTCAGGACGGCGGCTCATCAAATACATCCTTCATATCATCGCAACATATTTATTCCAAGCAATGACAAAGTGAGCAACGCCACTGTACGCGTGGAAGGCAATGCTGCTTTACAATAAGAACAGAAGCTACCAATGTGCTAGGTGGCTCGCACACCTCTTGGCCGAGGGACCATCAATCTCTCCTGTCTGCTCTGGGGATTGGCAGGCTCATCAAAGAAGGCCTCCTCACGTGTGCCGTCAGGCCTGTCAACACCAAAAGGGCCTGCTCCAAAGCCGCCTTGGGAAAAGCCGTCGCGACGCCGGTAGCCTCCCGGTGACCCATCGGCCCCGTCGCCGTAGTATGCAGACATATTTGCAGCAGTTAGGAGATTACAATTTACCCTCCAAGGCACTGCAGAATGAATCTGCTCAGAAATAGCGCGTATCGAGTCCAAGAAACCCTGACAGCCACCAGTGTCCGGTCGCGAGGGGCGTTCCTCTGCAGTGGAGTTGCAGTTTTGTGTGTGGAGATTCGTCTTGAAGAAATTGGCGTCGAAAGAGTGACTGTTGGTTGCACGATTTACACTGCTCGAGTTGAGACTAATTGTCTTCCTCGACGCGGGGTTAGTTTCGAACCCACACTTTGGGGTACCGATCTGTCGAAGTGCACTCGTCCACGTGCATCAAAAGGGTTATTTCTGGTGATGTGAAGTATCCAGAAACATTTCTCTTACCCTATTTATTCCATCGGTTGATCGATCGGCGTCATTGCAGAGGTACCTACCTCCTGCATTGCACTGCTAGAAAGTTTACTTTGCATCCTTCACCTGGTTCAGCTCGTGTAGAGATCAGCCATTATTCATGTTGATTTTTTAGCTTTTCAGCTGGCACTCTAACGTGATTGTAGGCCTGTTTCGCAGTCAACAGCATCAACGGCTAGGGCCTCATAACAGTTTGGGTCTTGTGGCCCTGCCTGATGGCGACCACTCTGGTGTACGTCACCTATGTGGTGGCATCAGTGGTGGTTGTGCTGTTTGGTGCCGCAGCATGCTTTCTTACGTTTGTCAGGCAAGGCCTCTTCTTTCTCTCACTAGAGCACTCGTCCTGAGCATGGTATGATTTGTAAACACTGAATGCAATCTATCTGTATTGGTTGGCGTGGAACTTCAATTGAGATCGAGAGAAAAATCTTTGCAGGCACAAAAGACATGGCCCAGACACACCGGAATTCTTCCTTACTGCCCGGAATTCTGTTGGGACCTTCCGGATAGCATGGAGCTTTTATGCTGCGGCCATGGGCTCTTGGACACTGTTCAGTCCAGCTTCATATGCCTACACAGCGGGTGTGCACCCTGTTGTAACCAGTTTCCAGCTTGCATGCACAGCTGATATGTTTCCTGCGCAGGAGCACACAGATTGGATGTGCCAGGAAATGCAAAATTGTTAGAGGATTTGTCGAGTCAGAACTCCATTGCATTCATGGTCCAAGTGGTCTGTTTGCATGTCTGTGCTTGCTGCTGCTTTGCTGTCCCACAGCAACACAGTGTTGCTTTCCTGACCGTGGAAACATTGTTTGTGCTGCGACAGGGTGGTTTGGACTGCTGTTCTATGCGCTTGCATCCGGGCTGCCTATCCTCATACAGGGGTTCCTGGGGCCTGTTGTGCAGAGGCGTAAGCCTGACCTGCTCTCCTTCACCGATTATGTCAACCACGTGGGACCCTGCTTCCCAATCTCGCTGCTGTATATGACATTCTTACATTTTAGCATATACGACTGGATAGGCCCTGAGGATTACCATCCTTTTCTGTATAATCGTATGCTAAATCAAGTGATGAATGCAAAATGGGGTTTATGAAGGGAGTACTGGGTCCATGCAATGCATCCAATAGTTCAACAATGCGCTGCAGGCAGTGAGGGCAGCTCACAAGCATGGCTGTCTGATGTGAATTTCCTCTCTGGTGCAGCGATATGGGCGAGTTCTACAGATCTGGGTGGCTCTGCTGATGCTTCTCAACATGGGCATTGCAATGACAGCTGAGTACACGGCTGTGGGAGACCTGTTTGAGCTGGTTGTGGGCACAGAGCGCGTGCCCATTGTGGTAATTATTGGGGTGGTGTCCATGATCTACACAGCCTATGGTGGCCTCTACATCTCCATCATCACAGACCAATGGCAGGTGAGCGCCTCATGTAGCTTGCATGCCACCATGTCCGAAGAGCCAGGTCCATGCAACTGCTCGCTGTCAGCACTATCATGCTGCCCCTCCTGATCTTGGAGTATCTCGAGGAACCCAGCCCATATACTGCACGAGTAGCACTCAAAATGATGCGTGCAGACATGTGGTCCTGACCAATAGTGCTTGCACTGCGGCCATGGTGCAGGCGGCCTTGGGCCTGACTGTTGCGGCAATTCTGATCATTTGGACAGCAGTGACCTTCAGAGGACCTCTGCCCCGCCCGCTGCCAGACAATCTGGCCATCAATGAGGCCGGGCTGTCATCAATTGCTGTCATGCCCATCTCGCTGTTCTCAGCATCAGTGTTCAGGTGCTGCTCATCTCCTGATGTCCTGGTCTGTTCTTGGGGAGCGCATGTGTACTTGCTTCCCTGCATGTGTCGGCCTCCATAAGCTCATCCTGCCGATCCATGAGCAGAGATGAATGGATGTCATCAGATGTGCTTTTGGAACAGGGTACAGAGATGATAGTCAGTAGAGTGCCATGAAGCATGAATGGTGAGCATGCAAGGCCTCAGAGGCGAAACCCCATCGTAATGCCATGAAGCACGGATGGTGCACATGCAAGGCATGCATGCTCAAGGATGCCTCTTTTGGCGCATGCAGTGAGGCAATCTGGCAGCGCTGCTGGGCATCTGCATCCGACGCCAAGCTGCGCATTGGCGCGGTGTGGGGAGCGGCTCAGGTCACAGTGCTTGTATTCATCTTCGGCTTTGGCGGCTTCCTAGCGGTCTGGTCTGGCCTGTGGCAGCCCTCTGGACCTGACGACCCAGGCAACACCATCCTATTTGCTCTGCTCAACTCCAAGGGCCAGCAGGTGCTGCAATGGTTGCTCTGCCAGCAATATCTGGTCTGCTCCTCAAGTTATGGGACTGTGTCTGGTAATTGGCACATCCAGAGCTGCCCGCTTGTTTGACAGCAGCACTGTGTAGCTCTGCGGGTGGGAACTTTCTGATGCTTTTGCATCATAAACGAACCATGGATTCTTTCCAGAGCAGTGAGGGAATGGCGCAGTCCTTTGTTGCTGCATGTCAGAGTGAATCTGGTGATTTGCAAAGGAATTGGACTGAGACATGTATGGGGTTGCTGCAGATATGGATCACGGCAATCGTGGCGGTCTTGGCAGCTACCATGAGCGAGTCGGCAATTGATAGTCTGCAGAATGCCATTGTGGACAACATCTCCGGCTCCTTCCTGAAGGGCCTGCCGCTGATCTGGATCCGAGTCCTGGTGGTCATACTCAGCGTCCCTGTCATCATTGTCAGCCTTCAGGTGCGCACAGTGCTCCATAGCCTGTGCCAGGGCAATGCATTCAATGCAATTGGCAGTCGACAGATCTGCCTGCTGCAAGAACAGATCTTTGTGTGCATGCAAGCTCCTGTAGCTTGTCTGGAAATTTCACGAAACCCTTGGTGCTCCAAATGATGGAGCTGCTGCATGGCCTGCGGCGATTCAGTGCGCATGTTTGTGGTAGTTAGGCAATTTTTCTGTCTGGATATATAGCACATTTCGTGACATTTCCTGTGGACATGCACTGCAGGGCTATGGCATTATAAATCTATTTCTACTGGCGAACCTGGTCACCACAACTTCCACGTTGCCCGTTCTGCTGGGGCTGCTGGAAGGCGAAGTCATTCAGCGCATCATCACGCCCCTGTCAGCGCTGTTCGGCTGCTGGTTCTCCTTTGCCAGCCTGATTGTGTGGGCCTACTGCATGGCAGGGACTTGGGGACTCAGCTTCAATGATGTGAGTGGCTGCCCTCTTCAACCTTGTACCTTCAACAGAAAGCCTTAACAGTGCAGCTTCCGGGCATGCAATGGCATTAGTACAGATTGCCACTGCTATCCTGTTGCAGTTGTGGATGCTGCTGTTTGTCTGAGGCAGTGCAGACCATAATCTGCCTTCCAATGAAATTGCATGCATTCATGGGCAGCTTGGCATGCTGCTCCAGAAGTACCTGCTTTTCCCTATCATTTCAGAAATGCAAATGGAAAGTTCCAGAAATTGACACTGAGACAGGAGCTGTTGTGGTGCACTTGCAGTCCATGCACAAGGTGTTCTTTGAGGCCTACGACTGGCGCTCCTTCCTGTTGGCGCTGGGTTGCTCACTGGTGGGCCTGGCGATCATGGCAGCCTTCGAGAACCTGGTCCTCAGGCCGCTGCTGAAGGGAGTGTTCCCCAGCTACTTTGAGCCGCGGCAAGCACCAGCCACTCTGCCGCACCAGAAGTTCTCTGGGGATAGTGACCGGAGTCCGACTGGCACATCTGCCTATCCTGGCGGAGCGCAGCCCTCTGCCCCCAAAATGGCCATCTGAAGCAGTGCGGCTGCTGGAGTCAGTCAGTCAGTCAGTCAGTCAGTCAGTCAATTACAGTCTAAAGGTCGCCCAATTTGGCACTGTTTATCTCTATTTTGTCCGACCACTCGGGGCTGATCCGATGTCGGACTCTGTTCCTCAGAGTCAGCACCCAGCATCACATCCAGACATTCACAAAAACTTGGAGATATTCATAAGATCATCCTGCCAAGACCATCCTGGAGTTGGCATCTTCATTGCTCAGGATGTTCTGGGTTTTGGTGTGCACAAAACAGGAGCGATGCTTCATTATTCCGGACATTCCTCATGTTGGGTCATTCCTTTTGACTGTATGGGTTGCTTGCTGATCAGACGCAATCAAAGGCACTTCTGAATAGTGTCTTTCAGTGGCCAAGAGTCCAGTTGCCAGGCCAGGATCATCCAGCATGATGCCAGCTCGTGCGATGATTCTCCTGTTGCGGCAGTGGTGTCTGGGCAGTGAAAGAAGCTCCTACTTGGCAATGTCGGTGTGATGTGTGCTGAGTTGCATGCAAAACCTTTCTTGCCAAAGAGAAAAGGAGTGCTCGAGACAAATCTAGAAGCAAGTCTGAAAGGACCGTCATGATCCACTGGCATGCCACGTTCTTCTGGGGGATGATGAGGTACCAATGAATCTCGAAGCGAGACCCGCATGAAAAGGAAACCTCGGAACTTCTGTTTGGTGCTCAGACGAGGCTCCATCATACTCGAACATTCTACGATCCATAAGACATCGCGCCCTTCGACTGCACACAAGTTCAGGTACGCCCTTCCTTGCGGAAATCGGCGATGGCCTCTGCCGTATCTAATGCCCGGCCAGCACAGCTCGCTGACATGTTCTTCAGAGCGCAGTTGATACACAACAAAGTTTCAGTTATAGCGATGTTTTGTTATATCAATTTGTATTCCACGTACCGAGGTGCTCGGGCGAACACTAAACAGCTCGCAGCGCATTGACCAATCCTCTCGAATGTGCCCTGCAGGTCACGATGACAGGATCCAAAAAGGTCTTAGCTGTGGCCTTCTGCCTCCTAGTGGTCACAATTGCTCTCGCCAAAGATCCGGAACACCCTGCACCAGCCGAGGCTCCGAAGGCATGACCTTATAATTACCTTGTAATTACCCCTCTCGTGGAGTGGACTGCATGGCATGTAGCATCTCCTCCTTGTGTATCCCACTTGCCCCACCTGGTGACGCTATTGGACGGTCTAAGCACACAGTGACTGCTGTCACTTGTGTGCTGAAAAGCTATGATGTGTGTCAATGGCCCCACATCTACAGCCAACTGGGCACCAATTTGCTGTTGTTACCAGCTTTGCTATCATGGCACAGTATTGCTGGCAGGATGGGGTGTTCCTGGGTCTATAATGAGAGCCAAATTTGTGAGCTGTCACAGATGCCACTGACTGACACAGAGGTGTGCTTGACGATGTGGACAGGCCCATGCACCCGCCCCTGAAATGCACACACCCAACCTGAAGCCCCCTGCTGCCCACGCTCCAAATCCTGGAGTTGAAGCTGCCCACGCACCTGCTCCTGAAAAGGCATATCCACCCTATCCTGAAAAGGCTCCTGAAAAGGTCCCTGCACCAGCTCCTCAGGAGCACCACCCTTAGACTACCACCAATACCAGGTGAGCATGCAAATGTCCATCCTGGGCTGTTCTCTGAGTTATGCATGCCTTCCCTTCATACATATCCTTATCATGATCAACTGCCATCGGCTAGGGGCATCTGAACAGAAGCAGCAGAGTGGGGCCCTGTGAGTGTCACCTTACTGTCATGTTTTGCAGCTCTGGCCTGCTGCTCTGTCACTAGTCATTTATCATTTGTTGCCGCATCGTCCCACATCATGAGATTTTGTCAACAAGAAGCTGTGCCTGCTTCCTGCACTGCAGGTTTTGCGAATGTGCTGGCCATTGGAAGAAAGACAGGTGTGCAGCTGGGATGCTCAGTGGGTGTGAAGGGATGCTCAAGCTGAGATGCTTGTGGGTGCATGCAGGTACCAAGTGGAGCTCAGGTGCAGCTACTGGCAGCTAATGCATCAAGAAGAGCGTACAGAAATCGCTGCCATGTGTCATGCATACCTCTTGCACAATGAGCGCCTACCATCGTATATATGAAACTGCTGTTGCGCATTTCATTCAGTGATAGCCAGAATTCTGTGATCTGAGAAGGTCTTCCTTCTAAAATGACGTCTCGAAACTTGTGTTGCACATCATGCGCGAATCTGTAGATGACCAACATAATGTGGAAACATACAAAATCACACTGCTGTTGTCTGCGGCTTTGTTGTGATGTCCAATATGAACCGGCCTTTGGCCGCCACAGCTGTCTGTGTTATAACTCTTGAACGATCTCGCAGACAAGTCATATCAGAGCCCCACAGCATGCTGAACTTTAAGCTCCAGTGTAGGCCGATACATTAATGTTAATAGATATTGGGTGCAACACAAAACAAACAGATGCAACTTGCAAGGCAGAAAGTGTGCGTGATGATGTCAGCATAATCATTTGTCCCGGTCTTTTGCTGCCACTGCAAATCATGCCACAGAAAAAATCAGAATAAGCAGGCCTTTCCTCCTTCTGTGGTTTACCTCGGCCCTTCCTGTTTGCACTGTATCTGTTGATCACATGCCAGTGGCGTTCCTGACAGCATCAAATCAGCAGCTGTACTAATGAATACACACCTTGGAATCTGGTCCTACAGGCGCTTACACATCCTACATGTCTGCAGCGCATCTTCTCCTGGACTTCCCAGGAAATTTTCTGATGCAGCAAGTGGCGGGCATCTCCCACTGCTGAAAGTGGCTTGGGCAAACTTCCCTCAGTAGCGGCAGCAACCAAGTTTACAGAAGGCCGTCAACGCCATGCCGAAGTGACGAGCATCCCTGCACCTTCAAATGGACAGCTAGTTTTGGGCCGCAAAGCAATCCTTCGTGCATGCATAAGATCAAGTAATACAGGACAATCAAGAACGTGCGTATGCATAAACTGGAGGCACACCACAACAACGCTGCCTTGCTAAAACTTGCTCAGGTAGCGCCAAGCCACAGCCAGTCATTGTGGAGCAGCATCAGATCAGGTGACACATACCAGGACATGAAGGGTCGAGAAGCGCCGTGTATGAAAATAGGGGCTGCCTTCCCTATAGGGCTTGGAGCAGCACGAGAAGCCACCAGAACAATGCATGCAACAGTGATGCATGGCTACCTGCAATATCTTCGGCAGACATTGGCATTCAAAGCAGTGTAAGTATTTCCTTCATGCCGTGCAGGTGTTGCAGCTGCATCTTCCAACAAAGGTTGTGCAGATTGCATGTGCATGCGCCAGAAGCTGCCACTTGGGCCGTCAAGATGACAAGGCAGTCTTGGGAAACTGCGAGAAAAAACATTCCAGCCTGAATCCCTTCTCAGCGAGTTCGATCCTGAGTATGTTCCAGCCTTCATGTTACCATTACTTCTCTGTAGCCTCAAAGAGAAGCAATGACAAATGTTGACAAAGGTGATTCTGAGCATGCCACGTTCCGAGGCATCTCCTCGTTCGAGGCATCTTCTCTTTCTGCGTGACTAAGAAACCTCGGATCAACAAGTCGAGCTAGCTACAAAGGTCCGCTTGCCGCCTTGCTCCCTACAACGTGCAAGTGTTCAAAAACATCACCCGACTGCACGCAGCTACAGGTAACATTTTCCCCTTGTGGATTTCGGCCATGGCCTAACCAGCCGGCCAGCACTGCTCCTTGACACACCCTCTGAATATCCGTGTGCGTATACATGTGACATTGTGTGTGCATAAGTACTTATATAATTTTCAAAAGTCATCCATGATTTTCTTTCATCGAGGAGAAACAGCCGTGCCGAGGTCCATGGGGAAGAGTCGGATCCCGCGCAGCACAAATCCCGTTCTCTTCGAATTTGCCCTGCAGGTCACGATGGCGGGATCCAAAACTATCATTGTAGTGGCTTTATGCCTCCTGATTGCCACAATGACCTTCGCTCAAGCCGCCAGCCCGGAACCAGCCAAGGTCCGAACGTCCCTTTCCCTCTCGTGGCATTACACTGTCTGATGCTGCCACTTCCAGGAGTCCGACTATGCTGCATGTTCTTCTGCCAGGATGCTGGTGTATCTGTTCCTGGATCATCTCCACATGTCTGGATGTCATCATTCACTGCGCTGCGCAGTGAGACATTTCAGACATTTCATCAGGCTTATGTGGCTGCAAAAGTTGTCACCATCTCACTGAGCCGTGTGCTTTCGCAATGTGGACAGGCCTACGCCCCTGGACCGCACCACCACCACCATAATGGGGCCTATGCCCCTGGACCGCACCACCACAACAAGAAGGCCTATGCCCCTGGACCCCACCACCACCACCACCACCACAAGGAGGCCCCCGTTCCCGCCCCTGGCATTCCCTAGCTGACCCTCCACCCAAAGTGAGCACTTGCATCTCTTTGCAGGTGGTTCTCTGAGTCGCCTTGCCTGCTCATTAACACCCGCATCATGATCATTCAGGGCGGATCTTACTTGCTGAGGGCATGAAGCGGGACTAATCTGGCCCTGTCGATGTCACAATCGTGTCAGCGGTGCAACTCAAAGTGTCACGCACTGCAACTTCATTCTTGTTGCTGCCGTATGAATGGTCAGTGACAGCAAAATGCATGATACTGCATTGCCTGCACGCCATGAGCTGCTGTCATCAGAATGCATGCCTGCTTTCCTTCTTGTGTGGTGTTCATGCATGCAAGCTAAATGGCTCTTGGGCATGCCAAGAGGTGAAGCTGTATACAGGAGGTCTGATGGGATGCTGGAGCCCAGCAGGAGCTCTCAAATGCAGTCACCACCAGCAGATACACCCCTGAAGAAAGTACATAATTGTTCGGACCAGTACAGGGGCAAGCTGGTTGCAAATGTTTGTGGTGGTCTGCCCATGAGCACTGCTGGCAGGTCTGATTGTGCCCCCAGCAAGCAAAACCCCTTCTGGTTTGATTCCTGATCAGGTCTTGATTTGACTGGATAGCCATGGCTGCTTCGTGGCACATCTTGGAGGTTGCATGCAAAGAGTTGATAAATGAGTGTTGCCATGTGTTGAAGACCAACTCTTTGCTGCACGGATAAGACACTTTCAATTGTCTGTGCACCCGCTGTCGCACATTTGACTGCAGTGATTGCTAGATTACTGTCCTAGCAAAAATTGTGTGACTGGATTGAGGGCTGTCTGACAGCTTGTTGCTGTGTAAAGATAAGTGATAATCTGGCAGCTTGCCCAGCTGCAGTCCGGACTGGTTCCTTTTATGGATCCTTTTATGCCACTGTCGATGGTGACAGGGCAAGAAGACCCCTTCGTGCAACTTCACCAGGCCTCGTAACAGTCACTCAGTCAGTCAAATACACCTTTTCCAGCCACTCAGTAGGGCTGATCAGATCAGACATCTATTAGACATTGTCTGACCTTGATCAGCACCCAGCATCACATCCATACATCACAGATGAACTTGGATATCCTGACAAGATCCTCCTGCCAAAAGAACTATGTTTCTTGCTCTTATTTCATGTGACATGATTTGTTTACTCAGCCTCCCTCAGTCTCTTAGGTCCTCATCCACTTGGCATTGCCACCGTGGCAATCACGGTTGATGACAAGAGAGCTGACGTACCTGCCATAATAGGATACTGTACCGGAAGTCGAGCACCACAGCTAGGCACACGCGTCGTGCGGAAACAGACCACACAGCCTGGGAGCAATCCAAAGCAATAGGAGAAATTTTCGGAGAAATCAACACGTGCAGGTGTGGCGCCTGACTGATTTGAGCGATCCTTCTGTGTTGTTTGCTAGCGTTGGTAGTGGACTTCGAAGGATGCTGATTAGCTTGCTGAAGTTTTCAAGTCGTCGTTCAAAGGTCCTTTTTATCCAGGTTGCAGAACCCTTGTACCATTGAACCAATCATTGTTGCGTTTTGAATCAAGCTCGTCAGCAAAAATTCTCTGATCACTTGATTACTTTCTAGGTCATCGGTGCCCTAGTCACTTCAAAGTTTGCCCATGTGCGAACAGCTCACACTTCATGATGGAGATATAATTATTATTATGTGGATAAGTGACTGATGTGCAGAATGGATGCGCAGGCCATGAAGTCAGCAGGTGCCATGGCGTTTGCCGCCATCTGCCTGGTCCTGCTCTGCAGTGAAGTAGCAGCCCGCGAATATGTTGCACGCAGCCGCAATGAAGTTGCTAGGAGTCTTCTTCACTCTGGCCACAGTACCCCTGCAACCGCCCCCAACCCCAGCAGGAGGCTGCTGCACGCAGGCCATGCTCATGCCTTTCTATCGGTCCCTGCCGCTGCTCCCAAGCCTGCCGCTGAGTTTCCTGCACCTGCCCCCAAGCCTTCCAGAAGAATGCTGCACGAAGGCCATGATGATGACGAGATGGCCCCTGCTAGCGCTCCCAAGCCGGCCATGAGAATGCTGCATGAGGGGCATGATGACGAGGAGATGGCCCCAGCTTCCGCTCCTAAACTGAAAGCCGACTTCCCGGCAGCAGCCCCCAAGCCAGCCAGGCGAATTCTCCATGAAGGCCATGATGATGAGGAAATGACAGCCCCTATGAGCGCTCCTAAAATGATGGCCAACTTCCCCGCAGCCGCCCCCAAGCCAGCCAGGAGGATGCTGCATGAAGGCCATGATGATGACGAGGATGAAAAAGCCCCTGTGAGCGCTCCCAAGCCTGCCACTGGCTTCCCGGCACCAGCCCCCAAGCCAGCCAGGAGAATGCTCCATGAGGGCCACGATCACTCCAGTATGGCGCCATCACCCAAATGATCTGGCTATGTGGCGAAGATCAATATTGTGCTTGATGCCATCCAGCCTTTTCTCTGAGCAGATACTTGCCAGAGGCTGCGTTAATTGCTCGTCGATACATACAACACTGGTATTTGCGCTATTCGCAACGTCCTGTACTGCTTTGATTTCCCAGCTTTGAAGTGCATGAATTGATGCATTTGGTTACGTGTTGGTTTCGCTTCCCGGTACTATGTTCACGGTTGCTTGCCTAAGCAAGCGCATGTGCGCTGCGCAAGATGGCATCAACTCTTACAATTGCAAGCTGCTTGAAGTACTACAGATGTATGACAGATGGACACAATCAGCTGTCAGCTGTGACACCAACTGTTACAAATGAAAGGTGCTTGAAGTACTACAGTTGTGTTGGACACCATCAGCTGTCAGCTGTGCAGGATGGCATTGCTTTTTGCTTAGCTGGCTTTAAAGAAGTGTGTTTCGTTGCTGTTTGTCTGATGACAGGTGTTCTTCAAGTAGGCAGGCAACACCTCTTGTGGCTCCGGCATTGGATGTCTGTTGAGAGTTGACCTCGAGGATGTCTGTTGAGAGTTGACCTTGAGAGCTCCGGCTGGCACAGCTTGAAATGAATGGCCTATGCAGAATTCTTTCGAAAGTTTCTGCCAGAAACTATCTCACTGTAAGCTGTTCTGCTGCATATGTCGATAATGATTGACCTGTTGTATTGCATTGACCATGTTTCGCACCACGACCACGAGGACATCCTCAACGATAGAAGACACGAGAGGTTACAGTGTAACCCGGCACTTGTCTAATTATGTCCTACCAAGCTGCGACTCGAGTCACTTTGAACCGTCGTTTGAATGTCGGAGGGGTGCCAGGTTCGCAGAACTGTACTGCATTATGCCATAGCTCGTAGTTTAGATTGAGTTGCGCAGAAACGAATTGATCATCCTGATATAAGAATTACAGGAATGGTAAGCTATGCAATGGCATTGGACTTAGTCTTGGTGATAAAGATGAATTTGCATTCTGTTGACGCAACATGATATGAAATATTGATTTGTGTCAAAGCTTCTTTCAATCCAAGCCAGGAATTTAATCCGTGCACGCAGGAGCTGTCGCCAACGAAGCGGAGAAGTGTGGTTGTGACTGGCGTCTCTACTGGCATTGGCTTCGAGACTGCCAAAGCTCTCATCGTAGAAGGCTTTCACGTATTCGGAAGCGTGCGAAAACAGAGTCATGCGGCTGATTTGCGACTCAACCTCGGAGCTGCGTTCACACCTTTGCTTTTCGACGTCACGGATGAAGCCGCCATCGCCAAAGCTGCTCTCAAGGTAGAATTCAGATCGTAGGAAGAATTAACGTGTTCTGCCAGGGGTAACTTGCACGGGAACCTAGCCCATATGCTGGTGCTACACCAGGGTCCGCAGTCAGCACATGTTGATGATCAGTATGGAAGAGGCGTCTCCTGTGCTCTCCAGGTGAGGCAAGCATTGCAAGGTAGAACACTTTTTGGCCTGGTCAACAATGCTGGAGTTGCCAACCATGCTTGCCTGGCGCACCAGCCCATAGAGGAGTTCAGGAGAGTGATTCACATCAACCTGATCGGCACCCTTGCCGTCACGCAGGTACGCTTGGAAGGTTTTTTTAACACTGATGTCACCTTTTTGTGTTTCAAAGGAGTGCCCAGCTGCAAAACTGGCGTTTGCTGCTGTGTGCCTGCTTCCATAAATCACTGTAGGCACTGGTTATTATGGCGCTGTGGGGACTGATCAGCTCATCCTGGGTGTGTGATGCAATCTTGCTGCTGCAACTCCACAGACGACCATTTCACCCTACCAAATGCTCTGCATGTGATGATTCTTCTCATCATAATCTTTCACAATCGCCGCTTCCCTGCAGGCGTTCCTGCCACAGCTGGGGGCTGATGCAACCTTGGAGGGCCCCCCGGGGCGCATCATCAACATGTCGTCCATTTCTGGGAAGTACAGCGCTCCGTTTGTGGGGGCCTACTGCGCATCCAAGCACGCCCTGGAGGGCATGTCTGACAGCCTGCGCCGAGAGCTGATGCTATTCGGCATTGATGTGATTGTCGTTGGTGCGTCAAATTCATTTCCATTTCTTCCATTATTCCTGTTTGGCTCTTCTTCTTTCTTATGTGTTCTTAAACACTTCACTGGTGATCCCACCAGGGTGCATGTATGACACAGCAGATGAGAAGTAGCCGACTTGGCAGAAGTGGATTTGTGCTGCGCGTGCTGTGGGAGCCGGATGCTATCTGCCATCGATGTGATTGTCATCGCTGCGTTGCGGATGGCAGGGCTATCTGAAACAAATGGTTGGTACTGTGCGCGCGTGTATGCATTCTCGGCCGGTGGACGCAGCTGACGAGGTCCAGGAGATGAGTTGCCACTGCGCTCGCTGAGTGCAAACATAGGCACCATGTCAGCTGCAGAAAGATCCAATCGCACTTTCCTTGTGACAAAGGCGCTGCCTGCAGCAGGACTGAGGCGCAGTTCTGCACGCGCCAACGAGGCCCCCATCGTTCCGGTCATTGGGCTAACTACAGGAAAGCAAGGCTGCTGCGTGCATTGCATGCAGGGCCAGGCTATGTGGCGACCCCTATTTGGGACAGGCAGGAGATCACAAGCACAGTGGCTCAGTACAAGGAGACGGAGTTTGCTGCCTCCCTGGAAGCCTTCGACAAGCGCATCATTGAAGATGTCCAGAAGGGTCACGCTCCAGGGGACATTGCCAGGTGGTCCCCTGATGGAACGCCCCTTTCCACCTGTGTTGCTCTGTAATGTAGTAATCAACCTGTCATGCTGTGAAGTGACATGCCAGAAGAAGCAGCATCCAGCAGATTGCACATATGGCGCCCCTCCCGACCTGCGCTGCACTGATCTGTGACGATCAACCTGTCATCCTGAGAAGCATAAATTCAGAAGAAGCAGCGTTTGGCAGAGTGCTGCAACAAATGAAAATCCTGGGTGCTCGTTCTGATCCTACAGGAGTGGAAGTATAATTCGCACCGACGGCCAACACGATAGTTTTCAGCACAAGATGGGTGGCCTCAAAATGGCTGTATTTTCCTTCTTCCGACTATGTACTTGTATCTGTTACCCTGGAGTTGATCGCACTTGCCTAGAGCTCATGGAACATGCATGTGTTGTTGCAGGGTAGTGGTGACAGCATTGACAGCGTGGTGGCCGAAGACTCGATACGCCATTGTGGCACAGCCCTTCTCCAACTGGATCCTGCCCATGTGGCTGCCGGCCAGGTGGATGGACAGCCTTATGGCCGCCTCATTTCTTGTCAGACCAGATGAAGCTAAGAAGAAGAACGCTGAGAAGTAGCAGTGAGGGAGCACAAAGCAGAGACAAGTGGTGGAACTTCATATGAACATGTGGTGTCCATAAAACACCTAGCAGTTACAATACTGCACAAAGGCTGTAATTCTCTTTGCACCCCTGCTAGCAATCAACAACACCCATAGCACTGCAACTCTAATTTTTTTTGAAGTTCCCTAACCGCACCATTTCTGAGAGTGTAATACCCTGCAACATCAAACCAACACAGTGACTATCAAGTCACCTTCTACACACACTGGTCAATACATCCTAGGTGCTGCGGGCATCCCTCCCCGGGGCCTCAAGTTCAGGAGATTCCTGACAGCTTGTGAGCAACAGGTGGCAGCAGCAGTTTGGCGAATCCTGTGTCCAGGCCCCAAACGATCAGTGTGAGCGCTGCAGAGGAGAGCAGCACCGCGATTGTCAGCCGAGCAATGGCGCCTGGTTTTGGATACGTCAACTCCCCCAGCACCCGCCATGCTGAGCCCATGAATGCCTGCAGCTGGGCAAGGCCGGTTCCCGCTCCCAGCACCAGAAGGGCAACGCCCTGTAGACAGAGAAGAAGCGATTCACCGACAAAACAAGAAGGTGTTGCAGGGAGGAATGTAAAGGTGCCCAACTCCACTAACGCTTGAGCCTAATGACAGTCCTGGCCACAAACAGCAGTGGCTGGCCTCAACAGCCAGTACCAGCAAGGCAAAGCCCCGGCAGAGACAGCCAAAGCAGAATCATGACACTCTTTGTTGGAATGACAGCAAAGTGCCTTGGTGGCATTGCAAATGCCAAAAAAGCACTGTGGTGCACACCACCCATGACGCTTCATCGCGTGGAAAGATCTGGGTGCCTGATGATGCTTATGACATGCACATCAAGTCTGCCGCACAGAAAAAAATTTGCTGCTATGCAATTCTTGGTTGATGCTCTGCTGTGCACGCAGTAACATCCGCTGTGGCTTCCCATCTCGCCGTAAGAATAGCGCCAGACCATGACGTGTCTGTCCTAACAGACGCCAGGCACTTAGAGATGCAGCTGGTGCGATTATTTTCAGTGCATGAAGGGACGTTCATGCCTCAAAGGCAATCATAAGAAAAGCAACTCTGAAAGTGAAAGCTATGGAGGCGGAAGCAAGTCTGGGCAGCACCTTGATGAACGTGCCCCACAGTGATCGCTTGTCTGCCCTCTGCTTGTACTCCCAGGACGCACTGCGGCGTCCTTCGCTGACAACCGGGAACTCTTGTACAGGGGCACTACTGCGCCCGGTGGTGCTAGGCTTGCTGCTGTCTCCCGGCTGGATTACAGGTATAGGATACGATGTGGACGGCTGTGCTTCGCTCTGGGGGACCCTGCTGCTGGGGTGGCTTGCTCCTGAGGCATTGTCTGCACTGCTGCTGACATCTCCACTCTGGGAGGCAGCTGCTACAGGTGATGAGGACGAGGGAAGCTTCCGATGGCTGGGGTGCCTTGGTTGAATGTTGTGACAAATATTAGCATGCTTATGTGTCGAGATCAATTTACGCCCTGACTCTGCTGTGTGCCTGCAAAAGACTGATCTTTCGGAGGTACTGTGCCTGATCAACAAGCTGCTGAGTTGGAGATGTACTGTAAGTGGCATGTCAATTATTGAACCAAGGACAAATCGCTTTCTCTGTAAGCAATATGCTCTCCTTGTTCTGATATCCTGCGCAGTCAAGCTTCAGTTACGGCAATGCCAACATTGAACGCAAGTTAGCTCAAAAGATTAATCGGCAGAAAAGCAATCCTCTAATTGAAGGAATGCTTTATTCTGAAGAATATGGAAACAGCCTTTCAACTGCTGAAAGAGCTCTTTATTGCAGGAATCAAGGACGTACAAAACCGCACCTGCCTGGTCAATACTGCTTCAACCGCATCACAGTCTCCTGCAGCAAGTCAGATGCACCAATTTTCTCTGGTTGTTTTCCGGTTCGGGCAAAATTCGGGCATGGCTTTTAGTGTCCGACTTGGCAAGGCAGTTGACTTCATTAGTGGGGGAACCAGCATGAGAACCGGGGGGTCTCCTTGGATGCTCATGCATGTCGACGATTTTTCGTCGTTGGCCTTGATTGCTCTCGCTGTAGTTTCCTCTAAATGAGCTAGCCTCGTTGATGAATCTAACGCTGTAGGCAGGAGTGACGCAATTTCGTTCTGGGTGTCCGCCGCTCAACACGAGACCCGTGAAACTCCTGCAAGGCAACGATGCAGCCGCGTCATCCACGGGAGGAGCATTTTGGAGGCCTGATCCCTGTTTGAAGGCGTCATGATCTGGCGGAAGGGGCCCCAATGCAGCGATGTTCTGATGGCCTGCTTCCTGCTTTGCGCGTCCTTTATAGGTACAGCAATTTCTGGGACGCTCTGCGATCAGTACATCAGTACGATGATGTCAACAGACCCTCACATATGGGAAGAAAGATGTAGGAACTGCAAGTTGTGTGGGATATATCAGCCCAAGAGGGCTTGCCACGTTTCCTATTGTGAGAAAGATGAGGACTTGCGAGCTGCGCACAGGACAAGGATCAAATTTGCAACCAATAACAATTCAGCTACTGCTCTTTAGGGACGGAAGGCATCAGGGATCTCCAGTGGCAGAGACAGAGGCAGCTGTCCCATGCAAGAGATCTGCGGCAGGTCAGCGTAAACTTGCCAATACTTGGGCAGCTGGGGGGCGCTCCGAACAGCAGCCCACCCTCCATCTCAGCAGGACAAGGAATTGAAGCAATCGTTCCGGTGGTGGCTCCACTTCTGACACAGCTCGAGCGCAGCACTACAACACCAGGCGCACAGGGCACTTCTGACCGGCACACTCTAACCACTCCAGCCCCAAGTCCCAGTGCAGGGCTCAGCCACAATGCAACACGCCCTGCCAGCGACAGCCCTCAAGATGCTCAAAATGCATCAAGCAACACGAGCAGTGCTGCACCACCGGCTCAACTAACAGATGCACGCAGCAGCACTGATACTTCCACTTCTGCTCCTGCACCAGCGACCCCAGTTCCTAGTCCGGCAGCCGATGCGCATGCGCCTGCAACACCTGATCAGGCCGCCAGTTCAAGTGCATCACCTGCTGCCAGCTCCAGTGCAATGGGCGCAGCCAGCACACCAGCCAGCCCGAGCCCCACTCTGCTCAGCCTCCTGCCAGACATCATGCAGGTGCTGAACAGCGAAAGCCAGGCAGGGGAGAGCGGCAGGAGCCTCAATATCACGGTGTCTGCGGCAATGTCCCCGAACGCCTCCACCGATCGTGCCCCCGCTTTCGGGGGCAGCCTTGCTAATGCAACAGTGGAGTCGTCTCCACAGAGGGTGGATGTCCAGGTGCAGGTGCATTTGTTTGCCGCTACACTGTCTCCACAGTGACACACTGTATATTCGAGAATGCAAATACGCCCCTGATAAACTTGCAGACTCAGTCGCTTTGCCGATGGTGCTTGCTACCGGGGATTCTCAATCTCCGCGGTTGCGGATACAAACTTCCGGACGCACTCATCATTTACCGAACGTTGTGTCTGATGCCCATACAGGTGACAGTGGATCCAGTGATCAATGTGCAAGGGGACATCCTCAATGTCTCCTCAGACCAGTTACAGGCAGCACAAGTCAACAGTGTCCCTCTACAGTTGGGGCCCATCATCCCGCACCCTCAGGTCAATCAAACACCAGACAACCCAACGCCGCCACAGCCGCAGCCAGCACCACAGCCGGTTCCAGGTCCAGATCCTGCACCACCTTCCAGGGACGATCAAGATGCTGGTAGGACAGCGACCGCATCCGCGGCGGCCGCTTCGGTGCCGCCGCCTCAGATGGTACAGTTCTATGCTGAGGACGCTGTGCCGCCTATGCCGAGCGGCCCGCACGGCCCGGCAGCTCCAGCGCCTTCGAATTTGACTGGTACCGTACCACGCTCATTTTTAAAGCTGTCATGATAAATCTTCGGTTAGGTACCTGTGCAGAGTAGCACGTGGCTCATTGGTTTATTGGCAGGACCACCACTGCAATAGATCATATCATCACTTGCAGATGTTCTGCATGGAAGCCGAAAAGAACTTTCGGTACATTGGTTGCAGAACATTTCAATCGGGGAATCCTCTAATCTCAGATACCCCTCTTGAATGCAACCGGGCGGGAATGTCAGATGGGTTATTAGCTTTCAAGAGAATAGGAGCCTCAGGTGGCTCCCAAGGGTCTCTAAAATGTAATAATGCTTTCAAGAGAATAGTAAATCTGGAAATTGATGCAGGCGGCGCGGCGGCCGGCCGCGTCCCGACCGAGCCGGCGCAGGCGCGCGCTCTCAGCAGCAGTCCCGTGCCGCAAAGCTCCGTTGTTTTCTTTCCTGCTCCGCCACCGCAGGCTGACACGCAGGCGCAGATCGCCGGGCTGCTGGTTCAGCCGCAACCGGGCTCTACTAGTGGGGGCAATGCGCAGCTTGCCTTCCTGCCTCCTCATCCACCTCCTCTGCCAGAAAATTCCACTGTTCCACTGCAGGTGATCTGCAAACGTCCCTGACTGTGATGAACTCTCTGAGCGGCTCGTAAGCACCAGTGGCAGTCAAGTTGGGACGTGGACTCTGCCATCGGGGTGGAGTGCTGGAATTGACAGGGGTGGATGGTGCAGGTGGTAGGTTCGCTGCTGGCCGCGCTCAGCAGTGCTCAGCAGTCGCCGGCACCACCGGTGGCCGGTGCCCCGCAGCTTGCCGGCACTGGTTCCAGTGCCACATCCCCTCTCGCACCACAGGGCGCGCCAGTCCTAGATGACCCACAGGTGAGACGCTCTGAGCGGCAGGAAATATCTACTGTACTGCCATGCAGGTGCCCAAGCTATCGCTTTATGATAACTTTTGCCGTGGCGAGGCAAACGCTCCGAGATGAACACGCATCGGCCCTGGGTCCGGGCCTTTCAATGTACAGCTGAGGAATTCTCTGGCCCTTAGCAAGGGCGGGAGACTTGTTTCCCCTGCTCGCGAGTGATAGTGATAGTGATGCGAGCGAAGCCGTTTTTTCATTCATATGTGAACAACATGTGTCATGTAGGTCGCGAGCGCCTTGGATGCTCTGCTTGATGCGCAGGAGACACTCCAGGGAGCTCCACCTGCATCAGGCTCTGCATCCCTACTATCCCCGCCGCCTGCTCTCCGCCAGGTGAGCGGCAGGGAAAAACAATTTTGGCCATGCACTGTCCTAGGACACTGCACTTTGGCCATAGGAGGCCCACACATGCTTGCTTGCGACTGGATGCCCAGGGATTCAGTCTCCCTGGGTCCCCTCACGCTAGATTGCAATTCATTTTACTTGGTCTAGTATCAGGTTTAGCCATCAAGATTTACCATCATGCAGTGCTGGAAGTTGATGAAGTGATGTTGGCAGGGTCAGCCTGGGGGCCCTCACGCTAGATTGCAAATCATTTTGCTTGCTCTACTACCAGGTTCCCCAAACATGTACCATCATGCAGTGCTGGAGCTTGATGTACTAAAGTCATGTGGGCAGGGTCAGCCTGCCCCGGCGGGCAGCAGCTCCAAGAACTACCCATTTGACTGGGCTGTGGTGATCGCGGCGGTGTCTTCCACAGCCACCTTCATGCTGCTCATCGTGCTGCTTCTGGCCTTTGCGTCCGGTTTTCTGCCGCACCGACGCCGGCGGGGGGTCCCGGGGTACCCCAAGAGTGTCAAATCAGGCCCCCTGCCCCCCGACGGTGGTGGGGGCTGGACCCCCCATAGTCAGTCCCCCCAAACTCCAGCAGCCGGCAGGAAGCTGAACAGGTACAAGGTATTCCGTACCTTTGCCTTGAATTGACGATGGCGATGAGCTGAAGTCATGCAGGAAGAAGAAGGCGCAGCCTGTTCTACGTCTCTCTCATGAGCCTCCTCTGCTACAGCAGCATTCAGAGTAGTCCTGTGGAGGAGTGCGGCAACACCCTGTTCCTGGGAGACATGCTCGCTTGACGCCAAAGTGTATCCGAGTGTTGTGCTTGTGACTCGATGGTTGCTTCTGTGGCCATGTTAAAATATTGCTTTCTTCTGATGACATGTTAAAATATTGCTTTCTTCTGATGACATGCGCAGTGAGAGGAAGTTTGAGGCTGATCTGATGTGCATGCGTGTGCAGGAAGCCGTCATCAAAGAGCGTTGGTTTCTTGGGACACCGGCTTTCAAGCTGGACTCGGCCCAGGTACCTTCGCCAGAGGAGGCCTCTTCCAGCTAATTGAGTTTTTGTTCTGTCCTTTTTATTGCCTTTTAACAATGCTCAAGCCCTGTTGATTACCTGGCTCTTCTGTTGCTTGCACAGGAGAAATACTCCTGGGGCGCAAGACTGCAGCCCGGCTGCACTGCACAGCAGCGATCTTTCTGGGAAAATTTCTTCCTCAGCTTTCAAGACGCCAATGGCAGACAGTCCGGACCCAAAGTGAGTGCCTGCTACATCAAGCAGCTTATGAAAGCATTTCTCTCTGAGGTTGTGGATGATGCCCAAGATGTTGGATCAGGCACATTTCAAAGGAAACCATACAACTGGCACCGGCAAGTTAATGTGTTCCCCAGATCGGGCCACGCCATGGAGTTTTGATGTAGTCTGAGGGACAAAGAAGCAAAGCTGCCATGTCCTGTGCAGATTGGAGGCAGTGTCAAATGCAGCCACAACAGGCAGGCAGGTCAGCTTTGCAGCCTTAACCAGCGGCCCACTGCCCTTTCGGTCACCCTTTGCAGACCCCTCAGATTTGCCGGGCGCCCACTCACTGCCACGCAGCCACTCTGGAGCTGAGTCAGCAGCGCCGCCTGAACAGGCAGAGCCAGCCCAGCCACAGCCTGATCAGGCGCTTCACAGCGACTTTCCCCTGCCAATTGTATCTCCCTTTGCCATGGCAGCAGCCCCGGCGTTGCCCACACCGCATGTGAGGGAGACCGCAGAGATTAGTCCTCGCAGAAGAGATTCTGACGAGGGAGCGTCGCAGCGCTCTGGTGGAGAGCCTTCAAGCGCCAAGTCAGGCTCAGAGCAGCTTTCAGGCAGCTACCCCAAGAACCGGTGGTCGCCGGGCGCGCGGCCGCCGCCAATGCGGACGCCTTTTGCGAACACAGTTCTGCCAGCTTTCTCCAGAGTGTCTACTGGCTTCTCGGATGGCTACACCACAGCCACAGGTAACTGCACATAAGATCAAGAGATATAGGACAATCAAGGTTGTGCGAGCGCCAGAAAGAGGAAAGGCTGCCTCAGCACGACAGACACTGTGAGCAAAGATTATACATGTCCTACCGGCCCAGGTGCATGCACATGAATCAGGGGTTGTCTTGGGCTGTGCTCTCGGAACTGATCTGAGGCCTCGAAGACTAGTTTTGAATGCGACGGTGCAGCCGCTGCAACGTCATCCAGATGTCTGAACAGAAAGCCAATGTCTTTTTGGGAACTTGCTTTCTAGCCTGGAGTGCATGCTGTTCCATCTGAAAAGCCTGTACTCTGGCAGTCTGGGAGGCATCCCAACTACAGAATTTTCTAATGTACTGCAGGATCTCCCACATCAGGAAGCTCGTCCCTGGAGACACAAAAGAGGCTGTCCATGATAATCCAGCAGGCGCTCTGAGATTGTCTGCCGCATACTGCCACCATCTGGAAAACTCGTCGAGTTGAACATTGCCAAACCATACTTACCAAAAGATGGCTGCACAGAGAAGCTTTTGTAGCCATGTATTGCTTTGTCCTGCTTAATCACCATGTGTGCATGCATGCTTGTTTGAGTTGGATGTTTGTGTTAGAGAGACGTTGTAATTGCAAAGAAAAAGCTTTTGAACGAGAGTTTTTATTTTGATGAAATGGATGAAGACGAAGATTCCTTTTTTGCGCCATGGGCCTGCCAATCCAAGAAGAGGATACAATGTTCTTGAGGGGAAGTTGCCCGATCGTGAAAAAAATAGGCAATTGACAATACAAGGCAATTTACACCCTTCAAGATCTCAACTTGAGGCGCTACGGACTACACATGCGGGGTGAAAGAAACAATCTCATTGCACATCTTAGGGATTTCAATGGGCTGCACCTCACACTTGGCATATTACAGGTCAGCATTATGCCCTGCTTTGTGCTCATACCTGTCTGTGTACTATGCATGTGTGAACACGCTTGCTGCAGCGAGCAAGGGGTTCGCCCCTTAGCTCTGAAGAATTATCCTTCACTGCCGGTGTTTCTAAAACACCCCAATCGTACATGGGAAATATGTCTCATGAGTGCAAGTTATATTGCATCCTTCCTCAAGACTGCTCAAGAGAACATGTGCATCATTGCCCTGGGTCTGCAACCACCAACATACAAGATGGGGCAACAACAGCCATCAGCCAGGTTAGCAGAGGAGGCAGCCAGGGACATGCGGCTTCAGATGAGGACCATTCGCACGACATGCCAACTGTCAACCAACTCGTACGGCAGACAGGGGTGTGGAAAAGGTGTCAAGAGACCACTTCTCACTTAACCCATAGATACGAGAGGGATATGCACCTCCTTGATGCGAGCCGGCACGGCCACACCCAGCAGATACTCCTCGGTCACCAGCTGTGCTAGCTGCATGGCCGTGTCTCCGCCAGCAGGTCAGGATGTCCTTGTGCGCTTTGACTTGGGCCGCCACCTTGATTCCCTCATCGAGGTTGCCAAACAGGGCCTGCAGACATTAACTTAACAGCCGCAAGGTTTGCTGTCATCTGAAATCGCTGGATGTGCCAGCAGTACACCAACTCCAACCCACTTCATGTTCCTGTGCTCACATGCAGGCCACCGTCATGGCAGCATATGTGTACTGACATGTTGTAACACATACTGGCTGCCATGAGGTTGCCTGCATGTCAAGCAACAAGGATATGGACTGGAGCTGGAGCCATAATCACATGCAGGCAAAATTGTATCGTGAGCTTGCCTCAGTAGACAATGCAAAGGCACATGAGACGCTCCCATGCGCCTGCCTAGCAATTACCTCTGCTTGCACCTGATGAGACATCACGTATTGCAGGCTGCCCCAAACAGTACCAATCTGCTCCCAAACAGCCTCTCTGAGTTGACCAGGCCGACAGCACAGACACAGACCGATGCCTATCTCATATCTGGTTGATGAGAGCTGTCATTGAGAAGCTGCTGCTGCTATGCCATAGCGCCATCAGGCAACAAGCAATGCCACCACGTCACATTTCCTGAACACCATATGTGCAGCTGCTAACTTCCCTGATAGAGCACCACACCGGTCACACTGCATGGCCCATGTACATGTCGACGGGTGTCGAGGGATGTCACACCTCATAGAGGACGCGCATGCGGCCGAGATCGCCGCACCCCACATCCACAGTCTTGAGCTCGGCAGCGACGTCAGCGGCTGAGTTGCCATCCGCGATGAACCTGCGCAGGCGCAGCACAGGGTTGGCCGCCAGCTCAGCAGCCTCCTTCGCCGCAGCTTCCACCTTGCGCACCTCCTCAGCCTACATGCATGCCAGCAATCTCGTTGGTGAATGCCAGCCCGTCAAAATATAAGGCCGACTATGCCGCACATGCATGGCTTTGCAGACACAACGGCGCACCATACAAATACTAACGGATGGCAGCACATTCCCTACGCGACTCTGGCATTGACTTCATGGTCTCCAGTGGAAGTCTCAGACGCCCTAATCCTTGGGCTTGTGGCTCACATGCCCCACATTTGCTTCACGTGTAAACTATTTCTTCTGCCGAAAAATCGAAAAACACACAGCGCCATGCAAGCCGTGTATGTGAAGCAGGAGCCCTCACCTCGCGGGCGGCAGCCTCCTCCGCCAGGCGCTTCTCCTCACGCTTGCGGCGCTCTGCTGCCTCAGCCTCAATGTTGCCCTGTTCAGCCGGGAGGACCACTTAGCAACCTGAGTACTAAAAACTCTCCATGATTGCCCCGTCCAGTCAAGACCCACACACAGCACATACATCCTCCCCTTTCATATGCACCAGGCAGCACAGTAAAACAGGTGGTAAAGCTGCACAATCATGTCAACATCATGTGCCAGCCGACAAGTGAAGCTCATGTGTTAAAAATGCACACATGTGTGACAGTGCTGGCCATGGCAGCTGTCAGCTGCTCCTGGGCGCGAGCCTTGGCAGCCTCCTCGCTCGTGTCAGTCATCCAGACAACCTCCCTCTCGTCATCCTCGTCATCATCACCATCGGCTGAACCTTCATTGGAGCCCTCCTCATCACCGTCTTTCTTCTTCTTCTTGCCGTCCTTGTCCCTGATTGATGCATGTCATGTTTCACCGAGCTGAGCTGCACTGCTCTACCTGGTGTGCTATTGAATGCTGATACCTACAACACTGTCATGCCAGTAGGCAAGAGCTCAGGACGACAGTGGCATGCATCAGTGCTCTTGACAAATACTTACTTCTTCTTTTTCTTATTCTCATCCTTGTCAACACTTTCCATCGCAGCAGAAATGCCCTCCTCTTTCTCCTGCTTCTTCACCCTGGGAGGACGCATCAACAGTCAAAAGATGGATATCTTAGATTTGAGGTTACAATGGAATTCAGCAACACCAAGGGTGGAAGTAGAGGTAGCGCACAGATTGGACCAGCAATTGCGGCAAGGCAGCAACACACTTATTCTTGGCCTTGCTGATCTTGTCTTCTGGTGGGTTCTTGAGGATGTAAGTGTTCAGGCGGTGACGCATGTGAACATCAGACACTGCTCCACACGCCATGCACTTGAGGAAGATGTTGGCCTTCCTCATATTCAACACGGTCTTTGGGTTGCCGCAGGAGTAGCACTGCACATACTTCTTGATGAAACTCTGCGCAGGGAAAAATTCGTTCAGTATCGTCCGCAAGACATGTTCGGGAGGACAGCACCACAGGCTTGTGAAGACGATGAATAGAAGGCAAGCAAGTTTTATGTTGCTGTAAGTAGATAATGGCACATTCGTACCTCCAGAAGCTCGCACAGCTTTGGAGTGTCATGGGCTCCATTGACAATGGACGTGCTGGACTTTTTGTCATACTTGCTTTGGGCCCCCAGCTCACATCCATAAAACTTGACCAAGTCTGTGCATAGGAGGAGCAATGTCAGCAACTTCACTGTAGACAAGTCCCCAGCACACTTGCAGGCGAGTACAACTGAGGCAATGGCACATCAAGGTGGTAAAAGGAGATGAAATGCCCACAATCAGGAGGACGCTCCAGGGCCTTGGCCACCTCCACGTTGTTTACAACGTTGGTTTTGACACCGTTCCCTCGCCCTTCAATCTGCACCCAAGCAAGCCCAAGCGGCTGAGTTAATCATCATGCATTGCTGATACTCAGTTCACAATGGCATCAGGACAAGAAGATCGAACCAGGAATCAACTTGCACATTGTGTACAACATTCCAATGTACAACATGCGTTACTGGCCCAGAGAGTGGCCAACAAGAAGGAACTAAGAACGCACTCGAGCCTGGAGCTTGGGCATCCTGTGGCGGTCGAACTGATCGCTGGCATTGTCAGCCCCAATGTTGATAACGCCCGCCATACTTGCTGCAGCTTTTGCTGGTGTCCTATGAGGGAAGGTTCAGGATATTAAAACGGTGGCTGGAACAAACATGCGCGTTCGGAAGGATGGCACGGTGATGCGTCGAACGACGTACTGCAACAGTCCTCGCTTGGCTCTGTGGTAGAGAAACGCATAGCACGATACAGCCTTTTAGTGCGCTGTCTCAAAGGCGCTGAACACGAGGCACGAGGCAACTGCAGGATCTGTGGCAAGGTAACAAGCCTTAGTGTCAAAATCTTGCTGCAAGGATCTGTGGCAAGTTAATGTTAACAAGCCTCAGTGTCAAGATTCTTGCACGCAACAGGTCCTTCTAAGCGTTTGAGCTTGCTGAAGTTTTGAGGAGAATCTACAGGTAGCTGTCACAATGTGTCTTGGCAGCCCAGCGTATCCTGCAAGCTCATCGCCGAGCGGCGTTGCCTCTCGGAATCCATACAAAATTTTGATGACATCATCGTGGTTTCACACTTAAGTTCAAGAAGGTCCTCATATCCCGTATGGGATACTGCCCATCCTTTGCTGATGCTCCCGCTCAGCTTCAGCTGGGCCCGTACGCAGGTGGTCTGGTTCCCCCTTTGCGCGGGGGGACTGGGTCTTTCTGGCGTAATCCTCGGACAGCAAAAAACACAGAAAGTCCTACCTGATCTATTCATCGGAGCAGAAGACGAGAAGACGAGTCTGCTGCCATAGTAGATTCGGGGAAACAAAAGTTGGGAAGGGTTTCTGCTGCGTCCACCTTGCCTTTGGGCAAGATGGTTGCCGACCAAGAGAACAGTATGACGCAAGGCAAAAGGAACAAGCACGATGACGGCTTTGATGATGCAGACAGTGTCAGTGCGCTTTCTGGAGTATCGAGATTGAGGAACCACCTGCAGCAAAAGGTGCAGTAGGGCTTTATGCCTCTCTCCCAAAATCCTTACCAGCTGGTGCGATGGACGCAGGACTGGATAGTGTGCATGCAAAAACGATATACTGCCAAAAAAACCGTGCCAAGGATGCTCCTTTCTTGCCTGTTACCCTCCTGCAACCCCGATCTCCTTCAGGAGCTCTCTTGCTTCTTCACGTGCAGAGGCTTTAGAGCATGATGGAAACCTGTAGGGGACCAGCAATGCAGCAATCCACGCCTGCAGAGGGTGACTTGAGACACAGCAGTGGCTTGCAGGTGTGGCAGCGAACCACCAGGCATGCACATGGGAGCAGGCACTCCTTGCACACTACCCTGCACAGTGCCCAGTCGCAAGGTACCTTCTGGGACACAGGAGAGGAGCCCTGTGCTTCCGAGGCAACTGTGAGCCTGGGTCAGCTCCCTTCCCGCCAACAGGCTAGAGCCACAGGGCTGAAGCATGCTTCTGCTCTGCACCACAACCACAACACTGAACAGGAGGTGTACCCCTTTGACCAAACAATCCATGCAAGCTCACCTGGATGCAGGTATCTATCATCATGACACAGCACTGTATGCCACAGGAGACACTGAAGCATACCAAGATTGACATGCAGGCTTCCATGCATGTCTGTGATTGGAGATGGCATGCATGTGAAAGATGGATCCTGTGTTCTGCAGTATGTTCACCTGCTTTCTGCTGCGACATGTCTCAATTTTCATTGAGTTGACAGAGAAAAGCATGTATCATACCAGGATGAGCAGACAGTAGTTCAGAGGAGCGGCAACTTCAGTGGGAAGGCAGCCTGGGCAGACAGCGATGATGAGGAGGAATATCAGTCTCGCTGCATTGATGTGAAGGATCAGCCGCTGAAGCGCCACAAGCCCAATCAGCAGAGCAACCATCAGCATGATGCAGGGGTGTCATACTCCCCAGGTGACCCCCCTGCAGGCCAGGCCAGTGCATTCAGCACCTGCATTCCAACCTCACGCATGTACCAAGGTGCATGTTTATGAGTGAGGCCCACTTTTGGAAATTCGGGAGGCTGC
This sequence comes from Coccomyxa sp. Obi, assembly GCA_020887355.1. Lineage (NCBI taxonomy): Eukaryota > Viridiplantae > Chlorophyta > Trebouxiophyceae > Coccomyxaceae > Coccomyxa > Coccomyxa sp. Obi. Next base: position 604,173 of record AP024999.1, read on the forward strand.
ATGTGCACACGATGGGGTGCTAATGCTTTTTGGATTTGCAGGTCAGCCCAGCACTGGGACGTGGCCTGCTGAGCACTGTCCTCATCTGGCAAATTTCTTGATCGCCAAGAAGAATCAGCTGGTATGTTCATTTTCATCAAACAGCTCCTTGAAGTGCCGAGGATGTACACATGACCTGCATGCTGTCTAGATGAGCAGCAAGTGCAGCCTGGCCACAGAATGGGTGCCCCGTGAGTCAGTGCTTTCCTGGAACTGATCGCTGTACTGGTGTGCTGGGTGTGTGTTGCGTAGGGTGGATCACTCGACATACGGCATGTGCCCCCTTTCCACCCCTTGCCGCATGACCTTGATGTTGAGGAATGATGTCATGACGTTGCTGGGATGCTTCCGGGAGCACTGAGGAAGCAAATGCAGAATTAGTTCAATACTGTACGCGACGACTTGTCATGTGACTAATGAAGGGCAGACAGCAGCTGAGTAAATTTAAACTCAAACAACCTCACAAGTGAATGCATATATTGCTCCCTTTAATGCATGCAGTCTGGCTAGCCGTCTATAATAATGGAGCCAGCGCCAGCTGATAGGATACTGCCTGCTGTATTAGGACGCAAGGTGGTAATAATAAAGACTTACAGACACATTCACCAAATACATTTATGTGTACTGTCAGCAATGGCCATGTACAGCACTGAAGCAATTACGTTGACGCTCGGCCCTGCAGTGAGCATTTTTGCACGTTCTGCATCTCATGTGTTGTGAAGCAAAACTTCGGTTCCATTAACCCTGACAACACAGAGTGAGACCTCCGACACGACAGGCAGCAATGTATTTAAGACGGCCTCACACCACTTGCTCAGAACAGTTCAAAAGCCCTCGAATAAATTATTGGACTAGGATGCGTTTTGTTTTGCATTCTGTACGAGCCCTATGGATACTATCCCTATGCCTGCTGCAACATAGGACATTTGTGCCCCAGCCCTTGCCCCTGAGATGCACACTGTCGACAGACTTACCGATTGCTGGATAGTCCTGCTGCAGATATCACAGAACCCACAAACTCCATAAATAGAAAGGGACTCCTTACAGCACAGGTGACTTACACTTATGGAACTGGACTCTACGGGTGAACCCACTATTCTTGAAGCACACAGTAGAGGTCCCAGCTCTACTGCTCGTCAATGAGAGAGCCCTGGATGTCGATGGAGAAGCGGTAGTGCACATCGTTCTTGACCAGGCGCTCCATGGCGGTGTTCACATAGTCAATCGGGATCTCCTCGACATCGCACACGATGCCCTTCTCCCCGCAGAAGTCCAGCATCTCCTGTGTCTCCTTAATGCCCCCAATCAAGCTCCCCCCAATGGTCAGCCTGCACAGCAACAACTTGGACAATCAGATAGGCAAATCGCCGCAGTATGGTCAAGATTATCATGGCCCATCGCAAAAATCACTTCAAGCTGTCCGCAAGGCACAAACACTGACAGTGTCCAGAAGAATTGCATGAGGAGCATGGTCAAACAGGAAAGAAGTAGACTAAAAGACTGCAAGTGGGACACAAGTGCACATGCACATGTGTGTGTGTGTGTGCACAGAGAGAATGAGAAATTTGATGCAAATGCGTCTCCAGGGCATCTACCTCTTGAAGAGGACGGCGCCAGCAGAGAAGGAGTGCGGCTCGGTGGGCACGCCCAGCAGGATGAGCTTGCCATTGGTCTTCAGCAGCGGCAGCAGTGAGGAGATCTCATGCGGCGCAGATACCGTGTCAATGATGCCATCCAGCGTGTTCATGACCGCCTGCCACAACATTTCTCACACCTCAGCTAAACTGCTTCAACTTCCAAGTTCAAACACTGCTGGAGGGAAGGCACCCATACAGCATGCAGCAGCAAAAATACCCGAGCAGCATGAGTTGGTGCTCTGTAATATGACAAGCTGGAAAGCAATTCTGTAGAAGTCGGTTCAAACGCTGGGCTGAGGGAATGCAGCAGAAGGAAGGTCGGCCACTCACACTCATCTGGGCCTCATCCTTGGAGATGACAAAGTGGTCGGCCTTGAGGACTTCGCGTGCCTCCTTCTCCTTCTTAGCGCTCGTGCTGATCACTGTCACCTCCTGCCCAAAGCCCTGCACAGCATTTCCAGCAAGCACTTTGTCAGCTTCCAACCAAAAGTAAATGCCTGACAACCACGATGATCCATGCAAGGACCCATCAACCTCAGGTAAAGATTGTACTCTGCACAGCCATGTGCATGCATCTCGGGACTTTTATGGGAAGTCAGGAGATGCAGGACTTAAGCAGTGGACTGCACTGTACTGCACCCTGCACCAGTATTTTTACAAAGGATCTCCACAGGTGTTGCAGGAGGCGATGGAGAGGACATGGCACAGGGCGAGGGCACACCTTGCCAAACTTGACAGCCATGTGGCCGAGGCCGCCGAGGCCGACCACGCCCAGCTTCATGCCAGGCTTGTCCAGGCCGTAGTGCTTGAGCGGAGAGTAGGTGGTGATGCCAGCGCACAGCAGGGGCGCTGCCGCCGCGAGCGACAAGTTCTCAGGCACCTTCAGTGCGAACCTGCATGATAGAATCGAAGCACTGAAAAAAGAATCTGTGATCTTGCAGTAGCACACATCATCACAAACACAGAGTCAGATGGAAGGCAGGCACTTCTTGTACATCTGCTTTGTGAGTATGCAGTGTCGCTTCTCCTGTCAGTGAGCTCTTTGATGCGGCAACTGTCGAGCAGGGCCTGCAGCTAAAACACTAGCAGGTTCTGGGTGACACAGAACACATTTTGACACTAACCAGGCCAAACCTTTCGCACTTTGACACAATCCAGGAGCGGGGGAAACCAGCAACAGCGAGGACAGAGGCTGAAGGTGCACCTGTGGTCCAGGACAATGCGGTTGGAGTAGCCTCCCTGGGTGACTGCATCATTGTCGCCCCAGTCCTTGCCGTTGTAGGTGAACACGCAGCGAGTGCAGTACTGCTCGTCGCCAATGTGGCACAGCTCACACTCGCGGCAGGCGCGCACCATGCAGCCCACTCCGGCGCGGTCGCCCACCTTGAAGTGGCCCTCTGCCTCCTTGCCTACCTCCGTCACGATGCCCACAATCTCGTGCCTGCAAAGGCGCCCACGATATGTCAGCAAGCTTCAATTCAAAGGTGCAGCCCCTGCTGCACTGCATGCGCCATAGTTGTGGCAATGGTGGTCCCTGGACAGTACCTTCCAAAGCACCCGTCTCAATCAAGCCAGTCAAACAAGTGCATGCGAAGGATCCTGCAATGCAGTCACAGCATGCGACCATCGAGATGGAAACAGAAGTGTTTTTGAAAGGGTGTAGCTCTGCACAGTGGCAACATGCTACCTCACTTGCGTCACAATCGTCTGAGAGACTTTCAGCATGCGTGCATCCTTGTGTACGGCGCTGTCAGGTTGATTTGTACAGATGAGCGCACCCGGGTACCATGGGGAAGGACGCGTTGCCCCACTCGTTCTTGATTTGGTGGAGGTCTGAGTGGCAGATGCCGGCGTAGGCGATCTGGATGGCAATGTCGAGGGGGCCGACTGCGCGGCGGCTGAACCTGTATGGTGCCAAGTGACCGCTGTCATCCCTGGCTGCCCAGCCAACTGTGTTGCCGCTGCCGTCAACGGATGCACCCTTCTTCTTCAGGGCTGACGCCAGGTCAGCAAATGACAGCTCTCCTGCAGCGAAGCAGCAAGGGTCGATGTCTTCACTTGGAGGCTGCCTAGCTTCCAGCCAGCTTCACCAGGGAACAACTGTCGAAGGTTTCGACAATGGATGTGCATGACGAATCAGATCACGTTGTATAAGTGCAACATTACTGTTGCGAGACCAGATTGTTCAGATTACTGCGAAGGTTTCTGTCGTTGCGTGGATGGATGATATTCTTCTGTGCTCAACACGTTCAGAAAAAGCATATGGACAGCTAACAAAAAGAAGCTCACCACCGGAGGGAGCTAATCCAGATCCGTAGGTCTTCACAAACTCGTTCAGCGCCTGCGCAAGGGAAAAGTTTCTTAGTGTCAGAGCTGGGCATTCCCGCAGAACATACGTCATTTCCCACTCAAGTACGAGGCACGCTCAATATGTTCCACTCCAAGAATAACAAGAGACATTATGTTTCCGCAGGGAATATTACGACAGCAGAAAGTGATAAATCTTTGCAGGGATCACACAATAGGTCGCAGTTGAAGTTCCACGACGCTCGGTCAGAGAGAAGATCAAGGAACCCTCTAAATGATCTTGAGACTGGCAAAATACCTGCAGGTCGACCTGGCCAGTGCGTGCGCCAGGAAGTTGCGTGAAAATTGCGAATTCCCTAGGGAACTTTGCGATCTCATCGGGTGTTGGCTGTGCGACACGGACCGTTGCCATTTCAGCGTGCGACGTTGTCTGCGAAATGCCTGTGACTCTAATATCTGCGGAATACTTGCAATCGGCTGCAAAGAAAATAATTTGAGAGCGCTGGTGCAGTTCACGGCCCTTATTTACGTGTTGGTCCACACGTAAGAATACGGAGACGGACCTCGGACCATAATTACACGGCTCGGAATAGAAACTTCTCGATCAGCCTAGTTTGGCTTTGCATGGTTCCTCACTATTCCCATGTCTCTCGACAATTTTTCAATTTCCATTTTACGTTCCAGCGCAAAATGTAGGACCTCATTCCACTCTGACCGTCTATATAGCTATATATTGAAGGACATGATGATTTCTAGGGTTGCATGCATGCATATGCATGCACATGTGCACATGTACTACATGTAGTACATGCCCGACTGCAAATACTGACTCGAGATAAATTCGGGTCAGGGTTCCTCAGGATGCATGCCCAGAGTACCAGTCGCATGCATTCCCGCACCTGTCACAATTTTCAGCAGGCTGTACTACTTGCACATTGCCGTGGAAGCCCCCGGTCAAAGACTCCTCGGAGGGCACATTCACTCTGGCATCAATATGTTACAGCAGTGGGCATGGCTTGCCACCGACCTCTGGCTGCCTACTACAGCCTCAGGACAGTCATGCTCAATAGACTCCGACCGGAGTACTGTACAACTCTTGAGTCTCTCGAATAAGTGACCTCTATAGGCTCGCGCAAACGAATGTAAAATCAGTTTTGCACGGACAGTGGCTAGCCAGTTAATGCCAAGTTTGAGCAGAATCTTGAGATGGATTCAAGAGGTGGACGAGAGACACACTGCTCCTCAATCGACATCAGCCCGGCTGCTTTTAAGGAGAGCAGCGCAGCTCTTTGCGGCTTCTGACAGTCACCCACGGTCATGTGGGTGCGTGTCCTGCTTGGCAAGCAGCAGCTTACCACCAAACAGCTGCAATTGGACAACAGCAGCCTACACAGTAATTGACTGGCCTGAAGGCCCTGGCCTCACTGAACCAACTGACACACAAACCACATAATCTACCGCCCACAAATCTCTACACAACCCCTCTTTTAGATAGAACCCTGCTAGTGTAAACAGCCTACTCCTCCGGCAGCAGAGACCCCTGGATATCGATGGAGAAGCGGTAGTGCACATCGCTCTTGATCAGGCGCTCCATGGCAACGTTCACATAATTGATGGGGATCTTCTCAACATCGCACACAATGCCCTTCTCGCCGCAGAAGTCCAGCATCTCCTGCGTCTCTTTGATGCCCCCAATCAGGCTGCCGCCAATGGTCAGCCTGTGTAGGAACAGGCAGGAATTATTTCTCAAACACTGTGCTCTATACCCCCCAAAAACTAAGGGATTTTTTCGTGTGAAAAAGCCTGATTTCACCATTGCATTCAGGAAGAAAAATAATCACAGTTAAGGCCCCGTTACCCTAAACCTACACCCTAATTTAAGGGTTTGAGAAATATTTTTCCGGAGAGGGAAACGGCTCAATCATGCAGAGCTGGCAGTGCAGCTGTCAGTGCTGACAGATGGGACAACCTCAGTGATGTTATCTCACTGTTTCTACCTTCGTAACAATCCACAGAATGGCTTTGTATCATGTCAGACATTCTGACCAAAAGCACTGTACTCTGTCAGCTCTGAATCTAGGTGCAGTCCATTGCACAATGAATAACCACCAGTAGCACAGTCACCTTTTGAAGAGGACAGCGCCAGCAGTGAAGGAGTGCGGCTCGGTGGGCACGCCCAGCAGGACGAGCTTGCCATTGGTCTTGAGCAGCGGCAGCAGCGCAGAGATCTCGTGCGGCGCAGACACCGTGTCAATGATGCCGTCCAGAGTGTTCATGACCGCCTGCATGGATGATATCACCCCATATTTAGGGTTTAGGGTTAGGGTTTACCCTGAACCCTAAATATAAAAACATATAGCGGGTGCTCAGACTATAATGTCATATCCCTGTTTCTTTGCGGCATCACTCATCAACCCATGAAAGAAAACAGCAAGACGGCAGAGTTGGCAGCGGCTGGTGAGAAATCTTGAACAGCAGAAGAAGTGCCGATTTTCACGGTCTCAAGTGAGTCGCACGGGATCAAATGCCCCCCCATAAGAATCAGCATGTGCTGAAATGAAGAACCGCAGGGGATGACTGAAAGTTCAGGAGTAGATTGACAGGCTCTCACGCTCATCTGGGCCTCGTCCTTGGAGACGACAAAATGGTCGGCCTTGAGGACTTCGCGCGCCTCTTTTTCCTTCTTGGGACTTGTGCTGATCACCGTCACCTCCTGCCCAAAGCCCTGCATGGCATCAGCAGCAAGCACTGCATCAGCTCTCAATGAAAAGTAAAGGTCTGACAATACATGATCATCCATGCGATGATCCATCAAGCTCAGGTAAACCCCTGGACCCTGCACAGCCATGTGCATCAACCCAGGACCTCTTTGAGAGTTCAAGACATGCAGGATTGAAGCAGTGCATTACACTGAATTACACCTCCTGCCCCAAGCCCTGCATGGACCAGTAGTCACCAGTTAGTCACAAAATAGTGTTTGCGATGAGAAGTACACGTCAGCCCAGTCTCCTTCATTGCCTGGGCTCCCAGCCAGATCCTATCACTACAAGTTTGACTTGATCACTTGCTTCACTTCCTTCACTTGCTTCACTTGATTCCCTTGCTCAACCCCTCCCTCTCCTTCCCTCCCTCTCATTTTGAGTGCTTAAATGGTTAAGTGATTGAAGCGATCAAAGACAGAACCTGCTCCGTGCAACTCGACACAATATGGGGGTCAAGGTGAGGCGCACCTTGCCGAACTTGACAGCCATGTGGCCGAGGCCGCCGAGGCCGACAATGCCCAGCTTCATGCCGGGCTTGTCGAGTCCGTAGTACTTCATGGGAGAGTAGGTGGTGATGCCAGCGCACAGAAGGGGCGCCGCTGCCACCAGTGGCAGGTTCTGCGGCACCTTCAGCGCATACCTGCAACCAGCATAACGCTTAAAGCATCGAAGAAAGAATCTGTGACCTAATAAAAGCGCTCATTACCACAAGTACAACTCGAATGGAACAGAGGCAGTCCGTGCATGTCTGCTTGTGAATTTGCAGTGCTGCAAACCCGGTAGAGCGAGCTCTTTGATGCAGCAACTGTTGCCTGCACCTGGGGTTACCAGCAAAACTAGCACCGAGCAGCTCCATATGCCATGTTTAACGCGAGCTGTAATTGCGATTACGATTACGCTTATTATGCTTGTTCTATCTTCTTAAGCTCACAATACTCGCGTTTCACTCAGTTTCAATTCACACGTGACCTCAGCTTCTTCTCTTTCCTCAGCTTCTTCATTTTCGGGGCGGCCCATATTGCCTATTTAGTGGCGCGACCTCTGTTGGCTGGGGCTGCTAGACACTAGCAGGGTGGGCTCGAAAAAGAGAACCAGAGAGGGGCGGCGCTGCCACCAGTGACAGGTTCTGCGGAACTTTCAGTGCATATCTGCAAAAACGAGCACCACTTGTGCTCGGAAGATTTATCATGTGTGGATACAAATCATCAAATCATCACAATTTCACTTTGGGCTGTTGTGTTTGTTGCTGGCCACGCAATGGTGGCCAGACATGCAATCTGCCCTACGCGGCTGGAAAAGATGCAGCTGAATAGCTGACTTCAAATCTGAGGGGGTGCAAAAAGCAGTTCCTGTTCCTCGTGAAGCATTTCTTTGTGCGTGGCTGATGATCAAACAGAAGCAAACCTTTTTGGGTCAATTATGCTGAACCACCACTTCTGTGCTCCTTCCAGCCAGGCAAATGCAGAGATGCTGTGATATCCCGATCTAATTCTAATGCAGGCTTAACATGCTGTGAGCAATGCTCAATGACGAATGACCCAAAGTACCAACTTCACAAACGCGCACTCACCTGTGGTCCACAACAATTTTGTTGGAGTAGCCACCGCAAGTGATGGCATCACCATCGCCCCAGTCCCTGCTGCTGTAGGTGAGCACCATGCGCGGGCAGTACTGCTCATTGCCGATCTGGCACAGCTCGCATGTGCGGTCAGACCGCACCAGGCAGCCCACCCCTGCCCGGTCCCCCACCTTGAAGTGCCCCCCTGCATTCTCACCCACTTCCACGACGATGCCCACAATCTCATGCCTGCATGTCATTCAGTCAGTTTATTATTATTACAGGTCGGCAAACTTTTCCCCTTTGCCAAATGGCCATAGGGCACAAACACAGCGTGCCTGCAGCCACACCGTGGGGCCTCTAACCCAGTCTGCAGCCCAGTAGAATCCTACCAATGAATGCGCGAATAGTCAGTTTACATCTTTTCCAGCCGCACAGGGCTGATTGCATGTCTGGCCACCAGAGCGTGGCCAGCAACCGACACAACAGCCCAAAGTATAACTGACATGTGGACCCCGCAGTGACCAGCTCTGTCACAACACACCGGAGGCAGCTGATATGCTATGATTGCGCGCACACAATAAATGGTGCTTCCGGTCAAGTGCGGCGCTCTCGCTCGCTTGCTTGCTACATGCGCATTGCAAAGAAGAAACAAGCAGGCATGGGCCGGTTTAAGCTTTGGGAAGCGCCGTGGGTGACATCTTTGCAGAAATGTGGAGAGGCAAGGAGAGGATCACCCAGGCACGCAGGGGTAGGAGGTGTTGTTCCAGTCATTCTTGATCTGGTGGAAGTCTGAGTGGCAGATGCCGCAGTAGGCGATCTGAATGGCAACATCGTCGGGGCCAGCATCGCGGCGGGTGAACTTGTGGGGAGCCAGGTGGCCGCTCTTGTCATGGGCTGCCCATCCAATTGTGTTGCCGCTGCCCTCAATGGAGGCCCCCTTCTTCTTCAGGGCTGCCGCGAGTTCAGAAAAGGATATATCACCTGTGGTCACATGTAGAGAGTTTTTGACAGATGTGCTTTTGCCGATTGCAGTGTTGCACTTGCAGCAGAGAAAAACAGGAAACAGTATTAGCCATTTGCTGAGAACGAGCAACTCCTGAGTAGCTTGCAAAACAGGACAGAGTCTTCCTCAGGTGTGACTGTAGACGAGGAGAACTTGGCCTCTACCTTCAGGGACAACAGTACCGGTTCCGTACGTCTTGATCCAATCAGCAAGCACCTGTGGACAGATTGCAGCACGTTGCCATTTTGATTAAATGCATGATAGAATAGTCTGGTAAGAGTAATGAAGCTTTTGTTCGACGAGGAGCAGTGTTTTCCAACACAGTCCCGTAACCCTACAGGCCTCCAAACTGCAAGGTGACGAAAGATCGAACCTCCAGAAGGCCTTTTTCTGTGCAGTAATAACGCGTACATTATCTCAGTGGCACTTGTGCTTTCATACGCGCACTGACCTGGTTTTACCGGCGATGCAACGCATGACCAACAGATAAAGACGTATCAACGAATGGGCTGTACCTCAGCATCGACCGCTCCATCATCAGCTCCAGGAATCTGCTTGAATATCGCATATTCCCTTGGAAACTTCGCGATGTCCTCACCTGAGGGTGTGGCTACACAGACTGATGGCATGCTTGTGAGTGCACCGTTTCAAGGACTTCCCTTCTTTCCTTTACGTTTCCAATTGGAATATCAGAAGTGCACCGTCACCAGCAATAAGAGTAATGGCGACTCAGCGAACATCTCTGGTCCCAAACATCGGGGCAGGTTTACTTGAACTCTGGCACTGGTGCTTACGTGGAATTTTCAATGCATGGCATTTCTTGGACCATCGTTGTTGGCTCCCAGAGTCTGGGACCCAGACTGACTGAGACTATGGCCAGATTTTGACACCAAAGACCAGTCCTCTCATCAATCATCGCTGAAGAAGCCAGAAATATCTCCCCACAAGGAACCCCCTTCTCCATCGCCAGCCCCCCCTCCACTGTCATCATCTTGGCCCCACCAGCTATCACCTGCACACCATTCCACCGGTGCCGCCCATGCTTTCCCAGAATGCATCTGAGCGTTCAACACTGCAATTCAGCACGAACTGCACCTCTTCTGCTAGTAATGAGGTCCCTGCTTGAAAGCAAATAGCCATCAGACTGCCATGTGTGCTGCTGGATCCAACACATTTCAAGACTTGCTCACCGACCCGCCATGTGTTGCATTTATAAATGCTCTACATTACCAGCACTGCCATGCCATGCCTTGCACATCATTGTCAGGCTCAGATGAGTAGATGTGTGAACTAGATGGTATAAGTAATAACATACCCCCGTCACCACTGCCGCCGTCAGGTGCCTCAAAGCTGTCGCTGCCCAAGTCCCGATCCAGGGGCTCTGCTGCCGCCCCTCCTCCAGCATCTCCACTTCCTGTGTAAAGTATAACGTTCAGGTTTCACTAGGTAACTTTTCAGCTAGTGGCATCTTAGCAGCATAATTGATCGGCGCAATAGAAGTGCAAGGCATTGACAAGATGTGGAATGGCGCAGCACCTGCGGCAGCAGGAGAGGGCCCAGCCTCAGCAGCATCACCAGCTCCTATGTCTCCTGTGCATAAGTTATACAGTAAGTGGCTGCTGTTGTAATCATGTACTTTGTACATATGTCAATGCTGAACTGCAGGTACTACGAAACTCCAGAACACCAGGCCGGACCAGGTGGCGTGCATACGAACGTTTGCGCAGTTGCATGAGTGCTGCCTTCTGTATAATTTCTACCTATACAATTTTAATATTTTTGAATTTTACTTGGCGGTTAGGGGTTTTATACATTGATACAAAACCTGGAAAATACCCTGAAACCCAAATTATCAACCCTAACACCTTAAACAACTACACGGCAAGCCTGTAAATATATATATTCTTAAGCGCAATGACTTGCCTGCATCTGCGCCAGGGGCAGCCTCGGGCTCTGGGTAGGAGGGCGTGGGGATGGGCATGGGGAAAAGAAAGCCCGGCATCATGCCGGGACCATGGCTGTGCTGCGAGAAATAGTCATAGTCGATGGAAATTGCTGCGGCCAGCGCAGTCATGCGCTCATCCAGCACGAGAGGCCGCACCACCTCCTGCGAAGCACAGTCACTGCTTGATTTCCATGAAAGGACTAATCCAGTTCATAACATTGATGGCTCATGATTGTCCGTACTCAGACAGCCCAGACTTGCCACAGATTGATGAAAGCACCTTAGCAAGCAGGCACACCTTCCACCATGGACCGCATCTTCAACTTGACGAGACTCTCTGGACTTGCCCATATGCATTGGACCTTAAAACTGAATGCAACACCCAATTCCAGCACGGATTGCGATGTAGACTAATAAAGAAGCGGCTCAATTAGTCTCAAGACTGTGCTTCCAACCACAAGGCATTTCCAGATAAGTGTGCCTGATGCGGGGCAACTGACACAACATGGGTTCTTACCCATACAGAAGGGTGCACCATTTAGCAAAAGCAGCAGTCAAGAACATGACACAGCCGGCCATCTGAACTAACATCACTTTGGTGACATCCTTTCTGCTGGCAAGCAAGGGATTTCATTTTCATTTCTTATTAGGGTTGCTCTTGCCCTAAATCTTTAAAAATTACAGGGGGTGTGCGCGCACCAGCTGGTTGCCTGTCTGCGTGGGAACGACCTGGACATCCGTTCGCAGGCGTGCCAGTGCGGTCACCTTCGGCGGCGGCTTGTCTGGATGCGCGGCAGCAATTGTGTTTGCCGCCTGCACTCAACCACCTCAGTTAGGGTTGTAGCGTTTTGGGGGTAAGGTTCAGGGTTTGAAGTTAGGGTAAAGAGGCCTTTACAACAGCAATTTTCCTTCCTGAATGCAATGTTGGCTTCAGGGTTTGAATGCGAAGAATCCCTGCTTGCGGGGTATAGAGCAAAGTGTTTAGGAAATTCATTCCTGCCCACCAACATGCGTCTCCTAACTCTGGCTCATCCCTTTACCTTCTGGCAATGCTCAAACCTGTGCAGCTCCAAATTTGTGCAGGACACATAATGGCAGTTTGCGGAGTGCACTGTAGAGGTCACCTGTTCTGCAGCCTCAGCCGGCTTCGACCCAAAATGGATTACATATTTGCCCGCGTCTGTGAAGAGCTCCTTGCCAAATCCCTGGAAGTTGCGGTCAATCAGAGCCAGCACGCCTGCATGTACACAAGTACACCCTCATCAGGAATACAAGGACACACATGCCCCCCAATTACACTACATTTGTTCAGCCACTGCAGCTTCCAAACAAAGTACCATAATGCTCACGATGAATCGCGCAGTCAGTAACTATTGTTGAGCTTGCGCAGTCCATTCATAATTACTGTGTTGAGTGCGCGAACGCCTGCGCGGAGCTTTTAAATTTTAAAATGTTTTTCTGAAATTTTTGGCAAACCACAGTCAGCAGCTGCGCGGACACCCTGCGAGAACCCGTTTGACTATCCAGAAAAATTTCACTGCGCGGTTTAGGTGAACACTACGGTACACGCATGCATCAAAGCTGACCAGCAGTGTCCATATCCATTGCACTCATTATCATCATATTAGTCATCATCACTCATGTTCTCACCTCCATCCTGGTCGCGCAGCACAAACTCCCAGGCCAGGAAGTTTCCCTCGATGGATGCAAACTGGTTCCTCTCCAGGTACAGGTCATACTTGCGCTTCCACAGGTGCCATCGCTGATGCACCTCGCCCACCAGGTTACCTTCGCCGTCCTCCACAATGATTGTGCTGTTGATCAAGTAGACCGGCCGCCGCACCCGAAAGATCACCTGACTGCCTGTGGCGCATGGTGCACATGTTCAACAGGGCTGATGGGGTGCTCTTGGGCCAGTGCTCTGCTGGCCCTGACACAAGATGAACTTGGATGCATATGATGCAAGAGTGTCCTGAAGAACAGGTGCTCTTCTTCTCACAGCCTCTTCTTCCCAGAGAAGCAGATCCTCCTGCCCAGTAGGGGAGGGCTGCAAGGCGGTAGCTGAGTGCTTTACAGAAGGTAATCCTCTATTGATGTCTGGAATGAGTTTGTGAGGTGAGAACAGCATGGCAGGCGCACCATCGGGGCTGAATACAGTGGCAGTGAAGGAGCGGCGCGTGCGCAGCAACTGCCGGCCGATTGCTGTGCCGATGGAACCCATGTCCTCTGCCATGAGCGCCACCACATTGCCATCCTGATCCAGCACTGTGTATCGATTGGCCTGCTCAAAGCCCAGGATCACTGTGCCCCTGCATGAACAAATTTTCTCCTCACATCTATAAATAGGACACCTGGTTCTGTAGTCATGGGAAAGAACAGCATACGACATACAACAACAACATATCACATATACAACAACAACAACATATCCAACAACAACGACATATCCACAGCTGGTTGAGGGCATGAGCAAAGTTGAAGAGGTGCAAGACATTAGAAATCTGGGGAGCTACATATATCAGTGCACACAATAGAGGCATGTCTGATCGCACCATTCAATGTCTCGCGTGATGATGAGTGCTGGATGATCCACTGCTGCTGCTATCTGCAAGGCAAAGACCAACATGTCACAGAAGTACAGAATTGCGGACGTTATGAGAACTGCGGAATCTTTAGAGGCAACCCTGTATGATAACTTTCAGAGGCTCAAAGCGTCTATCTCACCTGCACATCTGAGGGCTTTCCCTCATTGGTCTGTGTGATCTCCCTGCTATCTGACTGGCTGGCCTGCTCGGGGAGCTGTGCATCCGTCTCCACCACACTCGAAGGCCTGCCTTTTCTTTGAGCAATCTTCCTTGCTGCCCTTTTGGGAAGTGTTGCAAAGCCTCGGGACGTAACGGGCGGAGACACCCGGTTTGGAAGGTCCCATGTCGTTGGGATGCTTCTAGATGATGTTGATATATGATGTGGATTTGAAAGCAGCGCATGATCAACGGAAGCTGAGCATGATGGTCCACTTAATTGTTGATCTGAGTATCCCACAGAAGCCGAGTGCACTGAAGTGATGCGATCCTCTCGCGAGTTGGGTGCGAATTGACATTGCTGTGCAATCCGTGATACGCTGCAAGGCTCTAGCTTTGCGAAAAATGAAGTAACGCCAAGAATCTTGAGCAGACCATCTGGGACAGAGTACTCGCCACACGCATGCAAGACTTTGCCACAGGTGATGCTCGGATGCGAGATGCGATTGGTGTGCTGCAGTACCCGTCTCAGCATTGTGGAAAATTAAGCGGAGCTCCTGCGAGGAACTGGAAGAACCATTTGCATGACTTGTCTTTAGGGTTTGTGATGAACTCAGCAGGGATAGGGTTCCGAGATTCCACTCCCTTTTTCCTTTCGAAGTCATTGGACAGGAACAATTGAAAAGGTTCGACTCTCAAGTTATACGTACCTGATTGACATTACAGACTGTCAGATAAATATGGAGGGGCGGACAGTAGAAGCCACCCTTGACTTAAGTCCAAGCACCAGTGGCAACCTTAGCGTAACTGATACAGATGAATATCCAGATCCTGCTATGTTTAACCTCACTGATAGACATGATCAGCAGCTGTTCATGCAACAATACCAATCAGCACAGCAGCACGATCCCCAGATAAAAGTGGCGATCGCTGTCTTCTACATGATAATTGTAAGGGATACATCGATGTATAAGTTAGCAGACATACCCTGGTTAGCATTCTGTAAGTTTATAAAGACTGTGTCGCGGAATTGATTTTTGTTGTGCATCTTACAGCTGACCATGATCCTGGCACAGAGCGGCCTCTTCTGGTGGAAAAAGAAGCACAAAAGATCGTACGAGCTGGTGCGACTACTTCTTTTCGTCTTCGGCAAACCCTAGGTGTTGCCTAGTCCTCGTAATATGCCCTGCATGCTTTGTCGCACAAGCTGATGCACAGCCAGTGGCTGCAGGTGACTCTGCTTGGGCTGTGGATAGTGCCGGCGGTAATTTCATTCCACATGAGGTACTGGAGGTTCCTGAGCGTGTGGGGCATCTACAGTGGCATGACTCTGTACATGCTCAGCCTGTGCTCAGTGGGCCGAATGGAGCGCAGCACTCCCAGACGGGTGCGTTGATCAGCTTCTGTTTGTATCGACGTTCTACAAACCTCTGCTCATTGGACTGAGCTAGCTTGCTGCTCAGCAGTAGACCTTATCTCACAGGATTATTGAGGCAACTGCGCTTTTGCCATGTCAGCCTCTCATGAACCAGTCGTTGGACCAAGTCGTCTGAGTTGTGGAGAGTGGCCTGGGGAGGGCGGTGCAGATGCTTTCACTTGGACAAAGTGCTGGAGCCCAACTTTCATATGATGTGGGCCTAGATGTACTGATATACACCCATACGCCAGGAGCAGGGCAACATGCAACTTTTGTCCATGACTCTCCTTGTGCGGTGAACATGTCAGGTGTACAAGTGGTTCTCGAGCATCTACATGCTGAGCGTGGGGCTGGGGGTGGTGGGGTACATCCTGATGGCAATGCTGGGATTTCTGGAGGCCGGCGGAGTCGGCCCTCAGCTCAGAGCGTCGCTGCCGAGCCTGCACAGCCTCTGCATCAGCCTGCTGTGGTACGGCCTCTACTTCGGCGTCCTCGGCCGCGACTGCGCTGAAGTAGCTGCTGATCGCATGGTGCAGCTCCCCCCACCCCTGCATTATCTGTTTGTTTCATATTCACCCTCCTCGTCTCTCAATCAGGGGGCTCTAAATATGGTGTATTTAGAGCCCCCTGTCTCAATGCGCCTTTCAGTCATTCATACAGTGATTCATCTGTTTTGAGGCTGGGTGCTCAGGGGGACCGCATGTAATGCTTGCATTCTTTTTGCTGCTGGTAATTTTCATCCACTTGGAGGCTGGGTGATCAGGGGTACCCCTGAGAGGTTCTGACCACCGTGGTGCCCCTACTTGCCTGAGCCATGCTCTGGATCGTAGAGAAGCTCAGATCTGGTCATATGGCCAGCACTGCCATATGACCAGATGGCAGTGCTGGTAGAGGTCCATCAGCATTCGTGTGATCTTCCAAATCCACGCGGGCTGTTTAGGCTTATGCGCTCATCATATGTATGGATGCCCAGAGCCAGGCCATGTAGCTCACATCTTGGGAACAGTATTCCATTTAAGCGTGAGGTATGTGATGGAGAATTTGGCTCTGCGTGGTTGCAGGCGTCACTGATAGGCATGCAGCGGCAGATGGCGGTGTCGGTGCGCAGCTGTGGCGTCTGCGGGGAGGACCTGCAGGACTTTGGGGCGGTCATGAGCGCGAGGGAGGTGGCCGCAGGGGGGACCAGTGAGGGGTCCGGACAGGGGACTGTGCAGCTGGGGTGCAAGCACTGTTTCCACCCTGACTGCATCCGCGGATGGACCATTGTGGGCAAAAAGGTGTGATGGCATGAACATGAAAGCTTGTGTAACGCAGGCATACACTTGTTTGCCATGTTTATGGGTGAATCACTTGTATTGTGCATGGGGCTGCATCGCTGCTTGCCATCAAGAGGACGTCTCAGATTCCTTTGAGCAGTATTAGTTGGCATGCAAGGCAACTCTTTCCTACTGAGGGTGGTATTAACTGCAGGACACCTGTCCCACTTGCCTGGAAAAAGTGGACATGCGAAAGATTTTTGCTGGTAGGCCATGGGAGACTCGCAATCTGACCTGGTGAGAGATGGCATCCCATTCCCTGCGACCTTCCTTGCATGGGCTCCAGTGCAAGCTCATTGACCAGCAGTTCATTGAATGTCCCCTCTGCTATACTTAGCTTCCTTATTACGACACGGCCTTGTCAGTACACATGCTTCTGCCAACGACTTGTTGAACAGTGGACGGTCCTGGTGACTTTCCTGTTTCAGTTGATATGAAGAACCATTTCGCCTACAAAATTGAGGATGCAAAGTTTCTGTCTCTGCAGGATTCAAATGCTGGACTCAATCCGGTATCTCATCGTGTGGAATCCTGTGCTGCTGCTGGCGCTCCATTTCTTCCTGCACTTCTTCGGCATCGACAAGTTTTCCAAGCACAGGGGAGACAAAGAGGCGTTGATGATCATGACAAATGGCACTTTCTATGACGATGTTCTTCATGCTAATGCCACTGCCCTGAACGTGACTCAGACGTTCCTGTGATCCTTGCAAGTTGTGGCGCAGGTTTCCACAGTTACTGTCAATGACTGCAATATTCAGACCTTGTAAACAACGAGCAAGCTTTCAAAATTGCAGCTACGAGTCCTGAATATACTGGCAGAACCAATACTTGGCGCCTGTTTGCCTGCATGCAATTGTTCCTGCCACATGCTCTGCAGATGTGGTGATGCATCACATAAGTGACAGGAGCAAGATGTTCCTAATGTTTTGTTCTCTTGACCTGTCTGATGCAGCAACAAATGTGGATGCAGCAACTATTTTATGACAGCAGTACACTAGTGGGTTCTTCTGCAGGATTCTTACTAGTATACTGCAAGCAGGCTTAGCCTTCCAGGAACACCTTCTCCTTTCCGCCTGTCTTAAGGGACTCTGCAGCAGCTATCTGGACCTCTTCCAAGGGGTACCTTTTCCCTGTCCACCCCAGACTGATAGTGAAACGCCACTGGAAACTATCGTTATATCTGCTGTTAACAGTCAGGCCAGAGACAAAGCTGCAGAAAAGACATTGTGTCTGTGAACGAACATCCAATGCCTACCTGAAGGCAGCTTGATGACCCCATCTTGGATCATTCTCATGACAGAAGTGCAAACTTCTTGCACGTTCTCAAGATTTCCCAGAAACTCGCGCAGAAGGAAGGGCTGCACTCCAGACCAGATCCATCAGCATATTGAACAGGGAAAAAAACATTTTGCAAAGTTAGGTGTAGCCTCACTAAGAGAGACTCTTAAGAGCCCACCTTAATGCTTTTCTTCAGAAATATGTCGAGTGTGTTTATGTTGATAGAAGGCCCTCCTAAGGCCCCATAGATCAGGGTGGATGTGCTTGGGTTGGTGGCCGCGACTACTGCTCTAGTCACCTCCCCGCCAACACAGTCAAATCCTCCCAGCACCATGTCCCCACCTGCAGTAAACAGCCCAATGATCAAAGAATGGGTATTTGGTATCGAGCACAACATTGGGTGACTGAGTCCTTGGCAAGAATTCACAGCCTCATATGTCTTAACAACAGCAAGAGTTGATGCCATCCAAATGCCATAGCAGCCGCACCCAATAATACAAACCATATGCCAATCACCTGTTCTCTTCCGGATAGCCTCTGTGACATCCCCATCCGACCCATCAGTGGCAATCACAGCGCCAGCCCTGCAATCAAGCCATTCGGTTTCAATCATATTTGTCCATTTCGATGGCAGACATTACTATGTGGCAGATGTCTACAGCTCACATATGTACACCCTTACAGCTAAGAAGCGTCTCAGATGGGGCTGCTGATATGTATAGAGCCTGATGCATGATTTGATGCTCACCCTGCAGCCAAGAGTTCATCTTTCTGATCAGATCGGCGCACGACAGCCACAACTGACAGGTCATACTCGTGCTTTGCAACGGCTATCAACTGCCGCCCAAGAGCTGATCCGCCCGCACTGTTGATCACCCACTTTCTTACATCCTGGTATGCCTTCGCCTGCAGCTTTTGATGCGGCAAGCCGCTGAGCAGAAGACCCCATACTGTCAATGGATTCACCTGCAAACAATATGGTGACAACTTTCTTTTTAAAGTCCACACAGACAGATTTGTCTCGAGGCGGCATCGATCTTTTAGGGAGCAGGATCTTGAAAAAATCTGCATGAAGATAATGCAATTACTCAATATGTAGGTGTCATGGTGGGTGATGCATCTTGAAGTGTACCGCAAATTGAGCTGCTTGCTCATCGCTGACATCATCTGGCACAGGGTACAGGTTGCCCTGTGGCACGCTCATAACCTGGTGACATCAGCAAAACCGCCCTAGGTTAGTCTAGCAGATGAGACCTGAGCAACCGACTTGGTAGATAAGCTTCAGGCAAGCTTACAAATTTTGGGGCGAGCAACTCACATTCCATGAATGAGTGCCACCTGTTGCCATGTACCGCTGCCGTCCAGAGCGCTCCATGCTTTTGATGGGACGCACACAACTCGCTGTCCTGGTTTCAATCCCTTCACATTGCTTCCACAGGCCTGGACAACCCCGACACCTGCAAAAGATGCCAATGAACTGTGAGTCTGTGCTGGTTGCCGTTTGCCTCAGACTTAGTGTTCTGCATCCTGTTGCATCGACCCACCTTCTGCTCCAGGGATGAGAGGGAGAGATGGTCTTCCCATACGGCCCTGTATAAGTGAGATATCTGCAGGATTGATAGGTCTGAGGATCATCTTGACCAGCACGTCCTCAGAATTTCCCATGATCATGGGTGCCTCACAGTGCTCCACCTGCAATTAGGAAGAGCTTCCCAGATCGCTATTGACAGCAACATCCCGGATACTAGACTGAAAGGATGTGTGAGACATTTATCCAGACAGAATATTGTGCCACAGAATATAAGGTTCCCAGGTCCTCAGATCCCCACCCTTAGACCTTCAAAACCTTGGGGGTGCCAACTAGTCAAAGTAACAGCTTTTTGCGTCCCCGAGCTTGCAATGACTTTCATTTTGCTCGTTCTGCACTTCATTTGTCTGGAGAACGGCCGGCCATGACCGCGCAGTGCCTGAAGATTGCAAGTCCTTTTGGTGGTATTCTGGAGGACACCGGAGCCGGACATGATGCGACAATCCAAGGAATACATTAGCAGCACGATATTCTCATCAGAGTAATCCCGTCCTTGGACAGCGCGTTCTAATTCCAATGTCGGGCTGAAGTCAACTGGATCCGAGGCCATGCGGTGCATGCTTTGCTCACGTGCATTTTCAGTAGCACACAGTAGCAAACTTGCGGGCACCCAATGCTCCGATCTTCTGACAATGACAAGCAAAAAATAGTCCTACTAATGGTTTGTGGATCCGAGAATTGCGCAAGGACATGAGCAATGCACTAATTGGTAAACGACGACTGCCCTAGATGGAGTTCAACGACTCTCAGAAATATGCAGCCGCAGCCCTGTTCACCCTCTCCTTGCATCGAACACAGGTGATGCTGTTGCATTTGGAGACCTGGCGTTGACCGCAAGGGTCATGCGTGTTTTCACAGATTGCCCCATAATCGTCCGGAATGTCAGAAGTGTTGAGGTCGCTTGCCTCTCCAGTTCATGTTGTACTTGCCAGCTAATGCATGGAATGTTTCTGATGTTCCAACAAGATAAAGAGCTCATACACAGGGGGACTAACAAGCGTGCCAAAATGACATGGAAGCTGGAGGGAAACTGCAGTGAGCCTGCTTTGCAAGAAGGCTGTTTCCCCCATGAGACATGAGTCGTGCTTGTCCTGAAAGTTTTCTCAATACTGCACAGGAGGAGACAGGGGTAGCGTGGAGGCATACCAGCCAAGATGGGCACTTGTACCCCTGGGGGTGGGTGTTTCCACACCAGTTTCCCATGTCTTGGAATCATATAGCTTTGACCTCCTTCTGAAACACGCGGCAGTGCTGCACTTAGCAGCATTTGCAGCACATGCACAATAAAGCCTGCAGTCCATTTGAGAAGTATTCGGGGATGTTGGGAAGGGCGCCTAGAGGAGCGGAGATGGAGAATTTTGCGGCCGGGCCGCCAGCTGGCGAGGACGATGCAGCTTCAGCTGCTTGGGACGCATTCTGGGGCTGGGACTGTTGCGCACCTGGTGGTCTCTGTGAGCGCGTGTACGCACACTTGGGCATTAGTGAAAGCAGCTGGCCTGCTCTGAAGATGCTGCCCGCGGTGAGCATAGTTGCTTGCTTGCAAGACAGAAGATCTCCCAAGCCAGCCAACATGCTCAGAGCATCCCCACGATGCAGGCTGTGGTCAAGAAGGCTGAGATACACTACCATCCTGATCCTACTATTTCCCCGAACAGATCATCGGGAGTTGGTCGATCTCTTGGATGTTCTGCATGTTGTTTGTGAGTGACTGAACTGAAGCACAGATTGTTATTTGGTGCATCAAAAGGGATTTCATGTGACGACTTTGTACCTGGTTTTGTTGCTCACAGTTGATCATACCGCTGAGAGTGCTAATGTGCGCAGATGACGCCTCAAGACATGCACAGCCAGGCAGTCAAGCAGTACCGTGACCTCATTGACAGTTCTCTTGCTGACACGCCTCTGCCCGAAGCACCAAAGCCCCCTCACCCAGAAGACATCTCTGAGGCTCCTGGACATGCCGCCGCTGGTATGCATATCAACTGGAATTCAATGCCACTGTTTCTGCATTGTGCTTTTGTTAGCCAGCTTCGACAACCAAGTTCTTTTGATGAACAATGCGCGTGCTGATAGACAGTTGCGTTCTGGATGCAGTTGAGGGAGCGGAAGGGGTCACAGAAGAAAGTGATGAGGACCTCGAAGCAGACAGAAGGCGGGCACAATTGGCTGCGAGGCCTGTGCCAGGTCCAGCAGCAAATGCACAGAGTACCTCTGCTGGCCAGGGCAGCCATCAGGACAGCAATGAGATGCAGCCAGAGGCGGAAAAGAACATGCAGAGTCATTGCGCTGTAGATGTCAGCAAGGAGCCTGTTCACATAAGGTAAAGACCCTCCAGGACCCATAAATGCTATTCCATCTGTTTCTGGACAGTGCACTCCCTTGAATATACAATTAAAATTACTTGCAGTTCTGCTTATTGCTGGATCTGGGAGAAGCCTTCCTGGAATGTGATGACATCCTGACAAACATCGATGGGTTCCAGATGAGCACACTTGTCCTGAAAAGTTTGCGAGTGTGCTACAGCATGGACGACACCCGCTCAGCATCGGAGCTGAGCGCAGCTGCTGACAGCAAGCAAGGGGCAAGTGGCCCATCTGCAGAGTCGTTGGGTGCCATCATGACCCTGCTGGACGCCTGTCTAAGCACACACCACATGCCTACACTCCAGGATGTTGTCAGCGAAGCCCAAAACAAAGGTTTGCCACAAATCCCTGCGGGAAAACATTCAACATGCACAGACGCCAGCACTGCTTCACAGCACTTGATAACTCACCCACTGGCGTCGGTGTTGTCAAGGGGTCAAGGGGTCAAGGGGTTGGACAGCAGAAAATATTTCTCGAACACTTTGCTATATAGCCCTGAACTAGGGTTTTTTTGGTATAAAACCCAAAATTCACCATTGCATTCAGGAAGAAAAAATATTACTGTAAAGGTCCCTAAACCCTAACCCTAACCCCTAAACTGCACTACCCAAAATCAAGTTTTTTGAGAGATAATCTCTTGGGGTTTGGACCCATTTTAAA
Organism: Coccomyxa sp. Obi; assembly: GCA_020887355.1. Lineage (NCBI taxonomy): Eukaryota > Viridiplantae > Chlorophyta > Trebouxiophyceae > Coccomyxaceae > Coccomyxa > Coccomyxa sp. Obi. The sequence continues at coordinate 626,790 of AP024999.1, forward strand.
CATTTGAACACATGTAAGAAAATTCAGTGGTGACTGGCTTGGGCGTGCCTGCTCGCAGGAAAGTCCAAGGAGGCCAAGCAGAGCAGAGTTCAGGAGCCTGGTGTCAGGTGGTACGATGCGAGAGCGAGGGTGGCCCTCAGGCGTGTTGCGATGTGGCTACGAGTGCCCAGCTCCAAGCTGCCTGTGTTCGAGTGCCTGCTGGCCCAAGAAGCCCAGGTGTGCCCTCACACATGTGCCACTTCACTCGAGCACAATCTTGTTATTATGCTACTGTATTCGAGAGCCTGCTGGCTCAAGGAGCCCAGGTATGTGCTCGAAAACCTCACACATGTCTACCTTTTTGTCCTTGCCTCCAGCACTTCCTTGTCATTATGCGTTTTACTCATGCCTAATACAACCTCAAGAGCACATAAGTGAGCCCTTCCCCAACGTGTATTGTGAAGACCGATACAATTTTTGCATTCGGACAGCAGTTATGCAGATGCGGTGTGACTGGGGCTGTCATATTGATTGAACATGTTGTGGCAGGCGCCTGAGGTGAAAGGAGAGGTTCAGAAGGAGTCCAAGTGGGGCTCGCGCATGCGATATGCCAAGATCGGCGCTGCAGCTGTTGGCGGCGGAGCCCTGCTTGCAGTCACAGGTGCGCCAGTCACAAGTGCATATCAGGCATGTGCTTGTATTCCTCCTAAACATGCCACCATGATGTTACTGCATTTCAGCCTATTCCATGTGGCACAGCTCTGCTGACCCCCAAGGCTTGCTTTCGTCGCCTCCTCTCCGCAATTGACCAATCCTACGTTGCCACTTCCTTCTTGTTCTTCTCGGTGTACCTCTAAGCACTCAGAGATATTATTCATGGTTCTAGGGTTTTATTTTGCAAGTTATATTTAGGGTTAGCGTGAACCCTAAGCCTTGAACCCTAAAAAAAATGCATAAAAATACAAAGTATGAATAGGCGGATTGGCGGCTCCGGCTCTGGCGGCGGTAGCAGGGTCAGTGATGACGACAGCTGGCGCGGGCGCGGCTGCGGGCGCGCTGACCGGGTTTGTGGGCAGCTCCGTGGGCGCGGCTGCCGTCATCGGCGGCTTTGGCGCGGGCGGCGCGCATGCTGTCGGCAGCCGCATGGCTCGCCGGCTCGGTGCGTGCCCGGAAGATGTTTCTGGAACAGTCCAATCAGGGTTGTAGATTTTTGGGGTTGTGTTTTAGGGTTAGAGTTAAGGGGCCTTCACTGTGGTGATTTTTCTTCCTGAATGCAGTGATGGATTTGCGGTTGTATACAAGAAATCCCATAGAGCAAAGTGTTTGAGGATTACTTCCTGCCCGGTGCATGCCATCCATGTGGCTTGTCTTGGAAGTTGCCCTTGGCAGAAGTTGCTGCAAAGACACAGATTGATGTGGATGGGCAGGCACTGTCTATATTTAAGGAGCCAAGATTGCCATTTTGCGAATTTGTTATTTTGGCTGGGAACAGGAGTTGATGGCCAGATTAATATGCATATACTGCAGAATGCTTGCACAGTGCTAGTGCAGCTGTGTGAGCCGGGACTTCTGCTGCTGGGACTGCAGGTGATGTCAAGGAGTTTGGGTTCCGGGAGGTGAGGAATACTCGGCAGCCCCCCGGTGAAGATCCACCCCCGCTGCAGCCCGCGCCGATTGCTCCACGCGGCACTGTGTCCGAGCCGCGCCTCGCACTCACTGTGTGTGTCAGCGGCATGGTTGCATCCATAGAGGTGATTGCCCCCACATGCACCATACATCCAGCCATCAGAGAGTCAATCTGAGTGAGCCTGAGAAATCGGCATCACGGCGTTCATGTGTGTTCATTCTGGTAGCTGTGAGGCTTGCATGGAATGAGAGCTAGTTTCTAGATGGCTCTGAGGAACGTCAATTGATCTGGAATAGGCCGACTCGCCTAAAAATGCAAGTGAAACCCCACTTTGGCTCCAGTGTGATCTGCAATGCTGCATTTGGCCACAGGAGTTTGTGAGCCTGTGGAGGGGTGTGAGCGATGCAGACACCCAGAGAATGGCGCTGGTGTGGGAGAGCCAGGAGCTGCTGGCCCTCAACAGGTCCATCATGGCCTTCATCAAAGACCAGGCATGCGCATTTCCAGCCCCTGTTCCATGCCGCATGCCATGCGACAACATACTGTGCAAGTCCATACCCCTAGCACAGGCCGGTGCCATGGAGAACATCCAAGTGAGACACTGAAAACAAAGAGTTCTTTTGACTTGCAGGCTGCGCAGATGGCAGGAAAGTGGTTCATCGAGAAGTTTCTCGTGCACGGTCTGATCGCGGCCATATCCCTGCCCATGACAGTACTGTCAGTGTCCAGCATCATCGATGCTCAGTGGAATGTGGTGAGCACCACAGTTCTGTCTTGCACACCATGCAGAAACTTCTTTGAGAGTACTTGCATGCATGCTGCGAAGACAGGTGCACTTAAAAGCCACCAGTGGTTGCATGATCAATATTCAGGATAATTTGTGTGTTGAAGAAGATTGTGGCTATGGGCGGATAAGTCAAGCAGAAGCTGAGAAGTCGAGTAGAAGTAACGCTGCAAAGTGCTTGCACATGGAGTGCAGTCATAAAGTTGAGTCGAGCTGGTATTATGCAGGTGAGTAACAGGGCAGTGCTGGCGGGGCAGCTGCTGGCACATGTGCTGATGTCAGGCGCACATGGGGGACGTCCAGTCACCCTCATCGGCTACTCCATGGGCGCCAGGTCAGGCAACCCTCTGTTGCACCAGTCCGCCACACGTCACTAATATTGCAAGACACAGTCAGTTGTATCTGATCGTCTCTTGCGGCAGACAGCTTTTCAAAAGCCACATTTTGTTGACTAGTGATGACTCATAGGCAGATTTGAACCAGCAAGACTCGCATACATAGATGGCCTGCCCCTCTATAATTCTGCATGGCTACCTTCTGCATCCCTTCTTCAATACCATGATTTAGTGTGTGAAAACGAGTATGTGCTCCAGATGCGCAGGTTCATGTTCCACTGGGACATGGCCTCGTGGGAGCGCCCTGTGTTCCCTTTAATTTGCCAGTCATGGCCAGAAAGCCCTTGAGTTTGGATACACCAAAGAAGTTGACAAGGGATGCTTTGAAGGTTACAGGCCCTTATGGCATGGCACAAAGTGTTTTGATTTGGAGTCGACACAATATTTGAGGGATTTATTGTCATGCGCAGGCTGGTGTTCCACTGCCTGCTAGAGCTGTGCCGCTGCCGCGCGAAGGGCATTGTGGAGCACGCTGTGCTGTGCTCGGGATCATGACTGATACTGTGTTCTGGACTCGCAGGCTCATGTTCTTCTGGCCCATCATGGGCCTCGTGGACGGCCCTGTATTCCAGCAAGTGATCTATGAGTGACTATTGTCATGCGCAGGCAGTTTGGATGTGATGGGTGCTGATTATGGCGATCAGAGTCAGACATCTGATCAGCCCTAGGTGGCTTATAAAGGTGTGATTGACTGACTGACCGACTGACTGACTGACTGACTGACTGACTGACTGACTGACTGACTGACTGACTGACTGACTGGCAGGCTGGTGTTCCACTGCCTGCTGGAGCTGTGCCGCTGCCGCGCGAAGGGCATAGTGGAGCACGCTGTGCTGCTGGGCGCGCCTGTCGGCGTGACGCCCGAGCGCTGGGCAATGGCGCGCTCCGTCGTGGCCGGCCGCCTCATCAACGGCTACTCGCCGCAGGACTGGGTGCGTTTTCCCCTGGCAAAACTTGGTTTTCCTGGCAAGAACTGTTTTTTTGGCAAAACTAGAGCTGGGTTTTAGCAATTTGCTGGGCCCTCCCGAGGGTCGCCAAGGGTACTTAATGGGAAGTCATTCCCTCAAGGGGTGTCTCTCCGCTCGATGATGAGCCTGCTGCGCCAATTCTCTCCCAGAACAGGCATTTTAGTGCTCGTGAAGGGACTCTTCTGAAAGGTTGCATAGCTGTGCTGTGCATCTCTGGTGCAGCATGCCAGCCATGCAATTAACCGTCTCTATGGCTCGCCTCACCATATGACCAGCTTGCTGCCGGGCGAAGGCTGCATGGGCAAGTCTGTTCGCTTGTTGTGAGCGCGGCTCTGAATTTTCCATTCTATTACCTTGTTTTGTTCCTGTCCATGCAGCTGAGGGCCCCATCAGTGAGGGGCATAACAGTCTTCAATGAAGACGAGGAGTTGACCATGGAGGGTGTGTATTCGCAGGTGCTGGGCCTGAGCTTCAGGGCGAGGGAGTTGACGCTGGTAGCTGCAGGGCTGGCCCCAGTGCGCGTCACCGGCATTGAGAATGTCAATCTGCATGTGCTGGTGAAGGCGCATAACGACTACTCTGCCAACATGGATGCAATCCTTAACCTCCTAGGCTTTGCTGGGGAGTGAGTTATTGTAGAGGGCAGTTGTTATTCATTACAGCCTTTTCTAGGTCTGGAGTCCTGTGCCAACGCACAATATGATCCGATGTCTAAAAAATGCAGAAGACAAGCTCTCGGCCAAGTAAAGGAGGGGCAGCAGATAACAATGCTTCAGGAAAAGACTCTTCAGAAGTGTTCAAAGTGAAAACCCAGATTAGCAAACGGGAATTTCTTCAAAGGGAAAGGCGGCAGGGTGTCTTTTGTTCCTAATACTTCAATATTAGATCCGCTTGACACTTTGGCTCTTCAAAAGAGCGCATGCATTGAAAACACTGCAACAATGTCATTGGTCAAATCACAACCAGCATCTGCAACACCAACTTTTCCATCCCAACTCCACTCTGTACCAGAACCATGCGGGCTGTACACTCCCATTCTCTTCCAAAGTATACTGTAGCATAGTCCCTCATTTGTAAGGCTGTAACACTATCAGGGCTGTAACACTATCATTCCATCACCTGTTGCCCACAATGGTAGCAAGCGGCTATGCTCAGATCTTATTGTCCTCATTTGCTTTGCATGTGTAGGCCCACAGCACTGTGTCAGTCTTCGGTGAAGGTGATCAGCCCAATAATAGAGTCTGCGCGCAGCTTCAAGTGATGCAATAGATCCGAATCTCAGCCCAGTCTGATGTCGGTGCCATTGAATGCCACGAAGTCCTTCTGGTAGTAATTGAACTCGCCACCGAGAGTGGCAGTCTTCTGTGCAATTTCCAGCGGGTCATTGGGATCTTCCAGGGGCACGACCTTATTGTTGGGGAGCACCAATCCATATCTCCCCTTGAGCACCTTCTTGTCCTCCTCCTTGAGAAGCACCGTGCCGTTTGTGTACTCCTCCGCCACACTGCATGCATTTTTTTATTTTTGTAGGGTTTAGGGTTATATTTAGGGTTGAGTATTTTATATATACAAACCTTAACCCTAAAGCCTTGAAAAGGGAAAAAATGAATATAAAACAAATACAGCTCACTTCGATGGCTCTTCTTCTACATGGCACAACGCAGGCTTTTGGAGATCCCTTGATGCAAACAAGCAGACCTAGACATGCGCAAGGGCAGGAAGAAGCGACATGGCATGTTAAGTAAAGATGCTCATACCATAGTGTTGGGAAGCACATCAATCTGTAGAAGTTTCTTGCCAAGGCTTGGCTGGGACTCACCTGCTGAATACCCCCACATTTGCGCCAAGCGTGAAAGCTCGGAACTCTGCTACGAGATTTTCAGATGCATGGCAGTCACAAATACACAGTGTACATTCAGATGCATGGCAGTTACAAATGCAGCAGGGTACATGCACATGCAAACCTGGCGTATTCCTGGAGGAGGCCGGGCGCGTTGAGGAGCAGTTCGTGCTCCTGTGCGAAGTATGCAAAGTGCACCACGAGCGCGCTCTTTCCCACCGCAGCCGCATGTTGCTTCCGGTATGCCGGCAGTGTTTGTGACACATAAGCCTGCACCCATCCCGGGTCCCCGGAAAGTGTTTCTCACTGAGTCAGTTGGGGTTGTAAAGTTTGGAGGTTAGGGGTTTGAGGTACAAGGTGAAAGGGCCTTCAAATGGATGAAATGTTTTGTTCCTGAATGCAATGGCGGATTGAGGGTTTTATACATAAAATATCCTGGTCGGGGGTACATGACAAAGTGTTTGAGAAATAAGTCCCTGCCCCTGGGCTTCATGACCAGGAATCGTCAAATGGAAACAGGGCATGTGGATGGAGAATTTATGCGCATCCGGTGCTTTGCTTGTCTGCATCACATGAAGACCAATCTCTATTGCCTGAACACTGGCAGGACAGCTTTCTTTTCACAAATCCTTTGGTTGAGTAGCACCATCCCCTTAGGAGCCACTGTCAGCCAATCCTTCCTTGAGCTTCTGAGAGGTTGGGATTTCACACTCTCCACATGTGCGACTGTATCATAATTCTTTGCCCAGAGCCTGCGAAGTCCAAAGCAACACCAGCTGAGTCATGGCATCAGGTGAGTCATGGTATCAGCCTAGTCATTCACCTCATCATCAGTCTTGTCGGTGAGCAGCGGCCCGGTCAGGTCCGAGGCAGTGAAGGCGAAGAAGTTGATGCTCCAGCGCGGGTACCCTGGATAGCTAAGGTCCCAGGTGTTGAATTCATAGGCGTCAAGGCTGCCGGCCCTGAGATGATGCAGGAAGGAGTAGTGTGCTATTGCTGCGCACTGCCAGTCCAGCGACCAACATGCGTCCCCTGCCTCGTACCTGCGCTCAGACCACTCCGTCAGTCAGTCGATTACATCGTTTCCAGCCACCCAGGGCTGATCAGATGTCTGAATCGGTCAGTCAGTCAGTCGATTATATCTTTTCCAGCCACCTAGGGCTGATCAGATGTTTGAATCAGTCAGTCAGTCAGTCGATTACATTGTTTCCAGCCACCTAGGGCTGATCAGATGTCTGACTCTGATCGTCAGAGTCTCAGCACCTAGCATCACATCCATACAATCACAAAATGAACTTGGATACCCTGACACAATATCCTCCAGCCAAAAGGACTGTATCCCTGCACTCACACCGGGTGGGTTGTCTTCAGCTCCATGTAGCAACCAAGCACTGAGAGACTTACACAGCATGATTGCATGTTGCGCTCTGGCGTGAGACACTGCTCCAGCACTGAATTCCATGCCGAGGAACTTGGTACAATGTAGATGGAGGACAGGAAATTCACCGGGCCAGGAAAGTAACTGACTTACATTGTCCTGCCGGTCAAAACTCAGAGCACAGGGATTTGAGAGGCAAATACTGACAGCACTGAAGGAGCATGCATCGGCTAGCTCTACGCCAAAGTAATGGAAAGGATCCGACAATAATCCATATAATTATATGAGCAGGTTACTTTGCTAACTCTGTCTTTGTACTCACCTGGCAGTGCGAGCAGGCGAATCATCCAGGACCGTGGCATTGTCGCTGACCACAAATGCCTTGTAAGCATCGTTCGGGTTGAGGCCCTTGGGGGGTTGATGAAACGGCAGCAGTGCTCCCAGCTGTGCATGGACATGCGACAACAGTGGGTGGTTGACCACATTGGCGGAGACAAACAGGTAGCGGCCCTGTAGCTTCTCATCCACAACTGCCTCAATTGCACCGTCCTGCAAAGCGCCTATTTAGCTTAGAAGTCACACCAAAGACATGACCAGGCTCCGGGTGACGCATGTTCAGTGATGACATGTCTTGGGGAGCTCCAATATAACAAGAGTGAATCATTTTAAGAAAGCCACCTCAGGAACCGTCCTGCAAAGCGCCTTTTCAGATTAGAAGACGTCAGATCACTTCCAATGTCCGCTGGACATTGTCGAACCATTGCGCCTTTTCTGATCATTGAACCACACCTTAAGAAGCCAGGATTGCCAACAATTGGGCCAGATCCCTAAAAAAATGAAGCGTCCGCATGATATGCTGATGTTTGCATGACCACAAGCATGGAAGGTACCTGGATGAAGACAGTGTCATCATCGATCTTCACATAGATGCGGTCGGAGCGGGTCATGGAGTATGACTGCTGCCAGTGTGCAGGCGCCTGGATGCTTGGCCCGGGGCTACGGCGATACACGCCTGGATTTTGCGCCAAAATCACCTCCAAAAATCTGAGGTCCTGCGTGTCATTCGTGCGCACCGCAAACACCACCTACACAGAGCCAGGCAGTCGTTCAAACAAGTGCTCGAGTCAAGATAGACTTCTGCGCCAGCAGCGCCGTATGGGATTTGAGGCCCTCTAGGTCCTCTGTGCACACTGGAGAAAAAAGTTTGCCAGTCACTTGGAGAAGGTTTCTGCATCAAGATGAAACTCTTTGCCCGCTGCAGGGAGTGGCCTTGCAGTGTCATGCTGAATGGGCTGCTAAGAACTTTCATCATGTTACTACCTGGCAGTAGAGACACAATCGCATGAAGCATCGGAGCAATGAGACCCGCTTTTTGTGGGCCTCTGCACTGTACATGGCATGCACAGCAACTAGAGAACGACAGATAGGAAGAGCCAAACATATTCCTGAGAGCAGTTTGAACTGCGCACCTCGTCCAGAATGCCTCCATTGGAGGCCAGGTTGCGCTCCAGGTACATGTTGAGCAGCTTCACATAGCGCCGGCGCCCATAGAACACCAGTGCACCCACCTGTGATCACCAATTTCTACATTCCATCAGGACTCCTGAGTTCCCCCTAAAGCACTCTATGAACTTTTGTTGAACACCCAGGGCACTGCATCCTGCTCGAAAATCTTCTCGGAGGTATATGATATGTTCCTGTACAGTTGTCAATTAGTCAGTCAGTCGATTACCGGTACACCCTTTCCAGCCACCTAGGGCTGATCAGATGTCTGACACAGAGAAACTTGGAAACACTCACAAGTTGTTCCTGCAAGGGCCTCAAGAGAAGACCCTGATGCAAAGAGCACAGTGCATGTCCCGTCCCTTTCATGTGCTCAGAAAGAGCGGTGCTTCAAAGAAACTCGACGCTGCCCAATGGATAGTGAACTGGAGAGGCCACCTTGAGAGGTCGCAGTCTGTCTCTCAACCGCTGCAGATGTGAAGTGGCCATGAATTCCTTGGTTTCTGTCCTGGGGTCTTCGGTTTTTCCGGGGACGAACTTTCGTGCAGCAGAGTGATCTCTCCACTGCAGTGCTGCATGCTCCAGCTGCAGGGCTTGACAGTCAGTGCACCCCATATCTGCATCATGATGTCAGTCATATGAATGCACGTGCATTCTTGGAAATCCAAGCTTCACAGTGTGCTAGGAACAGTTCAAACCAGCGTACCGCCTTCTTGCCAGCAGCCTTTATCTGCAGTGAGCTCCTCTGTAGACTCTCAGCGTCGCCAAGATACAGCTGCATGGTACAGACTGGTGATGCCAAAACAATCGCTTGACTGTAGTCATGTTCATACATTACAAGTGGCTACTATTTTGAAAGGTGGTGGTTGCTCAGGTGCACGGAGGTGTGCTCACCAGAAGGAGCAGCCCGATGACGCAAACAGCCAGCCACGGCGACTGCAAGCATCTACATACCCATTCTGTAAGGGTGGTTGTACCCTTGCGTTCCCTAGTGTCTCTTGGGTCCTCTACATCCATCCTCTTTCCTATCTGGACCTGCAGAAGTGTACAATTATTGTTGTATGATGGCAGTGATGTATGAAAGAAATAGATAAATTTGTATAATTGATTCGTCAGATCGTTCTAGCATCGTACTCGCACTGTCAAATCAAAACGTCGTGTGAAAACAACTCCGTTACTGGACCCGTCACAACAAGGTTCAGCTGTCGTCCTCTATCAATTCTGCTCTGAGCATGTAGAGTGATTGAAGCAGCATATTCAGTTAGTACCACTAGACACCTATTAAGTGTAGCCGGCACGCCATCTTGCTGATCAGGTGTCAGCAGGTGTCCACGCAGGAACCTTGGACAGGAATACTGCGACGCACCCTAGATGGTGACCGCAATCAGCCACCCTTGACCACTCAAAATTGCTTTATCACTTGATCGAGGCAGTCGAAATGCGGTTTGCACGGGAGAACTTTGTTGCATGAGCGCCTTCTTCCGTGCCCAGAATGTCCTGCTTGGGGTATTTGAGGTGTCGAGAAATGCAGGCTTTGAACTGCGCAGAGATGCTGCTGGCCTTTGATTCCTCGGATACTGGCGCGAAGACTTCTGTGAGTGAGCATCAAAAGACTTTGCTATTATTTTCTTTGCCGTACAGCAAAGTGTCGGCAACCCCAAAGTGGCGACGCCCTCGAAGGCTTCCGTGAAACCTCCGGCGCGTCACAGTTGCTAGCAGTGCGCAGCTATGAAGGCGTTGATCCTTGTCGGTGGCTATGGCACAAGGCTTCGGCCTCTCACTCTTACTGTTCCGAAGCCCATCGTCGACTTCGCGAACAAGCCCATGATTATCCACCAGATAGAGGTACTGCCACTTGCCCCTTATCAAGACATCTGGGTTTGGCCGAGCAGGTGGAGCATGCGAGAAAGTGGATGATATGTGACTGGATAGAAAGTCCGATGTGACGTCTATTACATCCAAGGGGTGCTCAGGGAACGAAGTTGATAGTTGCATCTAAGCCACTTGTGCATTGCAGCTGGGCATAGTAGAGGAGGTTCACCCAAAGTTGATGTCGGATTTGTCGCAATATTTACTTGGTGGTGCAAGGAATGCATGTCCAAAGTTTGGAGTTGCTAGGTGAACAGTGGAGGATAGGTTGATGAATCCTCTGACAGACAGGACAGAAGCACGAGAAGCTTGATTCCCGTGATTCTCTGTCTGTTGAAACAAAGGCGTCATTTTGAGTTTTCCTGGCTGGCCAGACAGGGCTACTGTGTAGGGAGGCATAATGCCATCGTAATATCAACCTTTCTACTGCAAAATTGCAGGCTCTGAAGAATGCTGGATGCAATGAGGTGGTGCTGGCTATCAACTACCAACCAAAGGTGGGCTCTTTTCACATCTTTGGAGGACTAAAGATGAAAAAGTCTGCAACAGCCTGCCAACTCGAGCACGTTGCCCATGGGGTCCTGCAACTGCTGAATCTGACTGGGCTACTTCTTCAGGTGATGATGGACTTCTTGAAGGAGTGGGAGGAGAAGCTCGCCATCAAAATCACCTGCTCACAGGTGCGTCAGCACTAGTCATGTACAAGTTCTTGAAATGTGGAGCGTGGACTCGAAGCCACTTGGAAACAGACGGGATGGGTCAGCTCAGCTGCTATATTACTAGGCTGTTGAATGTGCTTTGCCCAGTGGTTGAATCAGCCACACTACTGATACACAGGAGAAGGAGCCGATGGGCACAGCAGGCCCCTTGGCATTGGCAGCTGAGATCCTTAATGATGGAAGCGGCGATCCGTTCTTTGTGCTCAACAGGTGAGCGCAGTCACCAGCACTTCCCAATACCCCTCTTTGCACATGTTCAATGTCCAAGTGGTATGTCGGTATGTCGCAAAGCTGTGCATGCCTTAAACTTGCCGGGGATGTGCATTGGAGGTGCTCGGGGCAGCAAAGAGGTCATGTGCAGGCACATGTTAATTGTTGGATATAGATGAATAACATGCTGTGTGTCCTGCAGTGATGTGATCTGCGAGTTCCCACTGAAGGACATGTTGGCGTTCCACAAGAAGTCGGGCGCAGAGGGGACCATCCTTGTCACCCAGGTGGGGACCCCCCAACCATAAGGGATGCTGCTCCATTGCCATGTGATCCACACACAAGACTCCCTGCCATGCAGCATTGCACTGCGTAAAGCGTCAGCACAGCACTTGCAGAGAGCTGAAAAGTCTCTAAGGCGCTACTGTTGATGGCTCAGGTGGAAGACCCATCCAAGTATGGCGTTGTGGTGATGGATGACAGCGGCAAGGTTGAGCGCTTTGTGGAGAAGCCCAAGGTGAGCAGTTGTGCTGCGCCCTTTATACAGTGACTCAAAACCAGTAGAAGTGAACGGCTTGCACAGGCAGTGAGGGTCCCCTGGAGTGGGGACCTCTGCAGCAAGCATTCAATTCTCTTAAGCAGTCCTCAGGACTGCTCGTTGGCTGCAACTTCTTAGCAGATTCCAGGATTGATTATTTCATGTAGCTGTGGGGCTGCCCGGTCAATCCAATGCAGTCCAAATCGACAATCTGCAGGCTTCTTGCTTTGCAAAGCTGAGGACGCAGGCAAAGAGAGGCCTGCCATATCGAGAGCCACCAAGTTCATCATTCCCAGTCAGACGGCCCACACCAACCACTGGATTCTGACGCACCTCGCAGGTGTTTGTGGGCGACAAGATCAACGCAGGCATCTACTGCCTGAGCCCTGCAGTGCTGGACCGCATCGAGATGCGGCCGACATCCATCGAGAAGGAGACCTTCCCGCTCATCACCCGGGACGGCAAACTCTACGCCTACACCCTCCCCGGCTACTGGATGGATGTGGGCCAGCCTAAGGACTACCTCACTGGTGCGCAGTCCACTGCACTGGGATCACTTCCAGTGTGCTATTGCAGTCATTTGTCAGGGTGGAGTTGAGCACAACTGCAGCCCTTTGGCCTGGGAGGGGGGCCCCGCCCTGTTCTGCAGCCCCAGTGCACTGGGGTCAGTTGTGGTGTGCTGCCGGGGCCCTGCCGGGGCCCTGCAGCAGCTTCTGCTTGGAAGGGCCACCCTGCATTAGTGCACAGTCCACTGCAGTGGGGTCAGTTCTGGTGTGCTGTCGGGACTCCTCGTCATCATTAGGTGCAAGTGTAGCAACTTCGCCCCAGAAGGGGGCCCCTGTACTATTCCTACTGGTAGTTGCTCAATGCCAAGATATGGGGTGTGTATTGAAGCAACCCTGTGATTCAATATCTTGATTGTCATCTCAGCATTTAGGTGGTGATGGGGGACGCTCAGGTCCCCTTTCCACTGCAATGCCCCTACTTGCATGCCTGCAGCTGGGTAAATGCAATATTACAGGGGGTATCATCACTGCTGCTCACAGCCCTAGGTTGCATTGACAGCTCTGAGTTTGCCTTGTTTCCTGTGGCGCGCAGGCCTGCAGCTGCACTTGACCTCTCTGAGGAGAACGGCGCCGGAGACGCTCGCGAGCGGCCCTGAGATCGAGGGCAATGTCATTGTGCACCCCACCGCCAAGATTGGCAAGGACTGCAAGATCGGCCCCAACGTGTCTGTGGGCATCGGTTGCGAGATCGAGAACGGCGTCCGCATCGCCAACGCCGTGCTGCTGCACCGTGTCAAGGTGTGCCATGTGGCCACCTGTCTCCCTTGCACCCGCTTAGAAAGAGAAGGGATGTTGCATTTTCTGGTCCCAATCCACTTATACGCCCTGCAAACCTGCCTGCAGCTGTAAGGGTGTCATTACAATGTAAGGGAGGCTTGCCCACACTCTTACTATATGTGTCGAATACTAAGTGTGGCTTGCGACGAATCGGTGGAGAATTGGGTTATCACCGCAGCAACACTGTAGTTCCTCTCTACACTACTCCGACCCCTGTTTTGATGGTGCTGACGCATGCTGCCTGAAGGTGCCGAAGTGCGTCTCATGCAATCTGAAGATGAAATGTTACAGCATGTTGAAAGCCTTTCAGGGAAAGTCTGGAGCAAGGAGAGAAGAGTGCTCACGAGGGGTTTTGGGTGGCTGCAGGTGAAAGACTTTGCTCGCGTCAGCGACAGCATCATCGGCTGGGGCTCCTCTGTGGGCAAATGGGCCAGAATAGACAACAAGTCTGTCATCGGAGAGGATGTGCACGTCAAGGTACTTTTCAACTTTTGTGCCATCCCTTGCCACAGACTTTCATGATGCCATCGCTTCAGAGGTGACTGTGCAATGCTGTGGCAGTTGACAGTCCATTGACAACTTCCTTCCTGACAACTTCCTTTCTGGTGAGCAGCGCTTTTGCAGCAGTTCTACTGAAATCTTCCTGAATCTTGGCTGGTTACTCCTGCAGGATGAGGTGTTCCTGAATGGCACGATCGTGCTGCCGCACAAGGAGCTGAAGGAGTCTGTTCTGGACCCCGGCACTATCATCATGTAGATGCGATAAGCACCTCTGCCGCTCAAATTCTGGCAGTCCCAAGTTGCATGCATCGTGTCATGGATGCTGAGGTGACAGTGGAGACTGTCAAGGCCCAGACACTCTTCAGATAGTCAAGCATGGAGTGCGCCTTTCAATATGATACTGTTTGTCCGGACCAGCATGTCCTTGAATACTTGTAGTTGCTGCAATGTTGCGACGCTCAGCAATGGTGGCTGAATATCACACGTGTTCTGGAGCCGTATAATTTGATCAGAGACTGTGTTGCTTTTGATGAGGAGACAGCTGTGCTGACAGCAAAGCTTGGGTGGCAGCGCTCATGATCATGTAAAATGGATGAATATTGCATGTCTGCACATCAGCAGCCTGACAGCGCGTAGGCATCGGAAGCTGTTGAACATTGAGCGCGTGCCACAAAGGCTTCTTATGAAATTCAAGGAAAGGCGGCCGCGTAGGCCGCACGACGTCACATCCTTCCACAGATGACGATGCGCAGCACGCGAAGCATTGTTCACATGACTTGATGTGCAGAACTCTGTTGTGTTTCACAGAGGCTGAGTCTGCAAACTGCAACCGATGAATAAAGCAGCCTTACAAAAATTTACGACTTATATCATGTAAGGAATGTTTGTGAGGTCTCCCACCACCAAGTACCAACTCCCAAGATTTAGTGAACACCGTTTTTTTACCAGATTCGCGACTGGCGAGTGATTGGTCAATCGGTTACAAGTGTAGTTGGTGGAACAGATGGCATCATACCCAGTTACAGAGACGGGATTGAGTAGAAAGCGCAGCTTTGAAGAGGTTTCTTGCAAGGATGTGTCCCGGGGGGTTGAGACAGAAGACGCGCGATCAGATCTGCCATCCTCCAAAAGAAAGCTTCCGTAAGTGATAAATACTTTTCAATTAATCTGCATGATATTCAAAGCCCCTCTGCTGGCACGTAGGACTGGGAAGTGCGCCAACGTAGTTGTATATATTGGACAGCGCAAATCCTTTCTATCATCCTTTGAAGGATATCCAGTCGATTGACATATTTTAACAAGATCACATCTGAACAGACCAGTTTTTGTTGGGTTGCAGGGCCAGCATGGTCACCCATGTCTCGGACACCATCTGCGAGCAAAGTGGAGAAGACGAGTTGTCTGGCGAGGAAAACAGTCATCAGTTGTCGGAAGAGCAGGTTACAAAATGTTTTTGAAAGCATCAGAACACCATAGGCAAAGTTGTGCCTGCACACTCGAGAGAACTTGACAACATTGCCGGCATCTGAGAAATGTGTCTGTGTGCAGAGAAAGATCCTTGACATGGTTGGCGGGGGCTGCAACGTCTTCTTCACAGGCAATGCAGGCACCGGCAAGGTATCCACTTGGCCTGCGGTGGACTTCAGTACACAATATGAATGAAGTCAAGATGAGTCAGGCATACATCTGCGATGAGGGGTAACAAATTGCTGACTGCTCTTTGCAGTCATTCCTCTTGAATCGTGTCATATACCTCCTGCGGCGGCGCTTCGGTCGTGAATTTGCCGAGTCTGTTGCAATCTGTGCTGCTACCGGGATTGCAGCGACACACATTGGCGGTACGCCACAGTGCTCAAAGTGATGCCTGCTTGCGCGCGTTTACTTTTCTTACGCGGAGTTGGGACACAATTGCTGTTAGAACAACAACATGGCTTATATTGCAGGGACGACAATCCATTCTACAGCGGGATGTGGGGTGCCGGGCGTTGTGGAGGACTTTGGCCGCATGTGGAAGCCAATCACCAGCAAGAAGCTACAGAAACTCAGGGTGTGCTCCTCACCAGCGTCCACATGCACACTCTCTGGCTGACTTGCTTTACTTCTCCACATCAGTGATCTTCACCCATGTTGATTTTGGGCACACATAACTGCATCTGCCAGTGTCTGTTTATCAAAATGCACTGCTTTGGGCTGCCATCAGCAATGCATTCACCCAGATGTCAGGATGGCTGAAAACCAAGAGATTATTTCTCAGAACGTGTGAGTTAGGGTAGCGCAGTTTAGGGGTTAGGATTTAGGGTTTAGGAGCCTTTATAGTAATATTTTTTCTTCCTGAATGCAATGGTGGAACCTAAGTTTCTACAAAAAATCCCTAGAGATAGAGAGATAGAGATAGAGCAAAGTGTTTGAGAACTATTTTCTGCCGGCTGAAAAGAAGAGGTGCTGCTGCACACCAGGTGCTCATACTGGATGAGATCTCCATGGTGTCGGCGGAGTTCTTTGCGCAGATCGAGCTGGCCATGCGCAGAATCCGGTTCAGCGACAAGCCCTTCGGCGGCATCCAGCTTGTCCTATGTGGCGACTACTTTCAGTGAGCACCCTCCTTATGATTTTTCTCCCTCTGAGATGCCCCCCTAGGGGGCCTTGCATTCACTCCCAGTGAGCCAGCTTTCTGCTGACACATTGGCAAATGCACCCCTGCTTTAAGGGATGGACGCTCTGCTTCCTCATGTAGGTTTTCAGGACTCCGCTTGAAAGAGCTTATAATCATTCTTGATTGATCGCAGGGCGGCATGAGTTACAGCCTTGGCACGCTGCTTAGCATCAATCTTTCACCTTTGATTGATGCTGTGCACTTGCAGGCTGCCTCCTATAGTCAAGCGGTGGACAACTGGGATGCCAGAGAACTCGTTCCTAAACCGGGGCTTCACTTTCCAAGCGCCAGCGTGGAAGGTGTGTCAGCTGACGCAGGTGCTGCTGACTAAGGTGTGGCGCCAGAAGGACCAGACCTTTGTCAACATCCTCAACGACATCAGGTGACCAGCACCTTTCAGTCCTCTGATGGTTGACCTGGCTGCATGCAACAGTGTTTGTGTCCCTGTTGGTGCAGAGAGAGACATGTGGCCCAGCAAGTGAGTTGTAGTGCAGTAACACTACAGTGCAAATGACATGCATAAATATAGGGTTTAGGGTATAAGGGTTTTAGGGTTTACATTTCACAAAAATGGGTTATGAAAGCTTAGACCCTGAACCCTGAATATGTCGATCATGTTGATAAGTTTTTCAATTTAAATCGCAGGTGCGGGAGGAACACAGAGGGGGCGATCGGGGCGCTGGTGCAGCGGTGCAGCCGCCCGTTGCCGGAGGTGGCCGGCATCAAGGCCACGCAGTTGTTCTCCAAGAACGCCGACGTCGACGCCGTCAACCGCCGCGAGCTCGACGCGCTCCCGGGTGAGCTGGTGAGTCACCCACTTACTTATGGCGACTCCCCTCCAGTGATACCGGATGCCATTTTTGCCGGGATACATGGATCCTTTGCCAGTGCAGATCCGAAGTGAGGAAATCAACACTGCTGTGCTTGACGACGTGACAAGCACCGATCAACCATGCATTCCACTAAGGGGCAGCAGGGAAGGATATCATACCCAGTTTGCTGCTGGCTGCTGTTGCAAGATACAAGCATTCAGTAGCTTTGACATTGCTATTGGACGCATTCAGTACTGTTGTGCTTATATCCGGTATGAGGAAAGGACTGTTATTGTGCTGGCATGTGCACGCAGGTGCGGCTGGAGGGGTTAGATGAGGTGCTGCCCCTGGAGAAGGAGGAGGGCAGCACCGCGCATCGGCAGCAGAAGGAGCAGTTGCAGCGCAATGAGTTCTTCCGAGACTGCATGGCACCCATCAATGCCGACTTCAAGGTGCTGCCTCTTGCCTCCTACCCCTTGGGCTGGTCCGAGAATCTGTCATACAGTACTACAGTCCAGTACTACTATCCAGTTCTTGCCTTGCAGATGTGGTCTCAATATGAGGCTAAAAACCACAGTCTTGCCGTGAAGTTGTGCAACTTTCTGCATACCTTCTACCACCTTCTTCATTTCGCATGTTTCTCTGAGCTAAATGCCCTGTTCAGTTAAGGTGGAGATGTTCGGCACAGGTGGGAGCGCAGGTGATGCTGCTCAAGAACCTGGAGCTGGACACAAGTGCAAATGAGATGCTCGTGAATGGCTCGCGTGGCGTCATCACCTCCTTCAAGACCAAGGAGGTGAGAGCTTCTGTGTGATGCAAGCATTGCTGCCGAAGGAGCATCAAACAATGTAAAGCCCGAAATTTTCTGCTTTGGGTAGGGTGGCAGACGCATCTGCAGGAATAGATCGATGGCGTTAGGCTGGGGCTTTGTAACTTTCATCCAAGCATTTTGGATTCTTTCTGGCACCCTCTCTTTGTTTTCTTTTTCCCACCGCGACACTTTCGTGTTCCTCAAGCGGGCCTGATCGTGATGAGTTATTCTGATGCTTTGCAGGAGTGCATGCGTCTGCTCAGTGAATGGGCAGACATGGGCCCGGCACACATCAACAATGGAGAGGAGGCTGAGGACGGGAACGCTGTCAGGGAGTCACATGCACCAGGTGGCCAGAAAATATCTCTCAAATACTTATTTAGGATTATGGAACTTATTGGGGGGGTTGGGTTTAGGGTCCACGGATAGGGGACGGGGGCCTTTATAGTAAGTTTTTCTCTTCCTGAGGGCGATCATTGAATGGTGGATCCAGGGCTTTATATGCAAAAGACCATAGTTGGGGGCCCTAAAGCAAAGTCAAAAACATGTATTCCCTGCCCGCCAGGTGGTGCCCAGCTATCAGCTGCACAGTCGCAGGCAGGGGGTCCAGCACAGCAGGCGGGGGGTCCAGCGGCAGATGAGGCGGCTGCTGCGGCGGTTGCAATGGGCTTTCCCCTTGCCACGGTGCTCTTTGACACGACAAAGACCGATACCTACCGGCAAACCCTCGGCAGGCAAGAGCTGAACCCATACTACAAATTCCCTTTGTTGATTTGTCTCAAGATTTGGAGTGATTTGTCTGTTTCGTTCAGTGTGAAGTCTGAATGCCTGGTTCCAGATATGGAGTAGCAGTTTTCACCATGCCATAAGTAGCAGTCAACACTCTATATCTCACTTTCAGCTTCAGCATTTGTTTCTATCGCCTCTGCACCTTCAGTGTAGATATGTGCCTCTGGATGCTGAAGAAGTTTTTTATGTAAGAGCTTTTGCAGGTGGCCGGGCACGAGAGTGCCAGTGGTACGATTCCTGAACAGGCGTGAGCGCCTGATGTTGCCAGAGATCTTCAAATCTGAGGTAGCCACCACAGGCGTGTGTCAGCGCATACAGGCATGCACCCCCCGGTCCTCTCCATAGGTAATGCAGTGAATTGCGGCCTTAGAAGCAGCTATGATACACTGTGAGGTAAAGGAAGGCAGTTTTATGATAGAACGCTTCATGCTAGTGACCGGCTGAGCCAATGTGCACAGAGGATTAGGTGAAAAAGGCGTCTGATGCACCACCCAATGTGTGTATCTGTTGGGTGGGTCCACATTCCCTTACAAACAAAACATTGTAGCATATAAGGTGATGGCTCCAGTCACCACAGTGCTTGGGCTGTTGCAGGTTCCACTGAGGCTGGCATGGTCTCTCACCATACACAAGTGCCAGGGCCTCACCCTCGACCTGGCAAAGGTCTCCCTAAAGGTGGGGTGTATGTCATGCCTCCCACAACTGAGCAGTTGATTTGTACCGTCTGCATTGATGCTGCATGGAGGCTCATGACTTTCAGTTGCAAGAGATTAGCCTGATTGTCACTGTGTCTGCTGCAGGGGATGTTCGCAGAAGGGCAGGTAAACACCTGGGCCTCCTTCTCTATTGCTGGTGTGAATGGCTGCTGCCATATCGTTCATGACAGCCCAACCTGTCAAGTTGAGAGCAGTCCATGACTATTCTGAACCTTTGATTATTGCTGAGTGATCCATTTTGGTCACAGGCATATGTGGCCCTCAGTCGGGTGCGCTCCCTGGAGGGCCTCCAGATCCTGGACTGGGCGCCCGGCTGTGCCAAGGCAAGTCTTCCTGACCCACATTTTCTACTCACTATTCAATGATCCCATGGTTCATGTCATGATGGACTCTGTGTATACTGCTGATGAACGTTGCAGTGAAGTGTCACATTTAGTCAGACATTGTGCGGTCTTGGGCAGACGAGCGAGGTGGTGAAGCGCTTCTACGCCTGCCTGGAGGCCGGGGAGGAGTACAGCGATGATGCGTGGAGGGAGTGGCAGACCAAGCACCCCTCCCTGCTGCAGGACGGGCCCCCCGCCCCCAGCAGCAGCCAGCCGCCACAGGGCGCCGGCTACGGGCGCGGCTACGGCCGCGGCGGCGGTGGCAGCGGTGGCGGCCGGGGGAACTGCTTCAAGTGCGGCTGCCTCTCAATCCACATGTCACATCTCGCCATCTATTGGCGTAATTCGTTGTGCTAATACACAGAAGATGGTACAGCAAGCGCGGTGACTGCCAGAGAGCTTGTCTGTATTTCTTCTCACTGCAGATGGTGGTTTCTGAGCTCTATGTCTTGGTTCTGCCTGGTAAAGCGTCATAATGTAGTTTGCGCACATGCCTCACACCGTAATTTGCACATATGCGACTCGAAGCTTATTTGTCAATAGAGTCCATGTTTCAAGGGGCTTGATATTGTGCAGGTGCGGAGAAGCAGGGCACTGGTCGAGCGCGTGCCCAGGCGCAGGCAGGGGCGCCACCAGCCGCGGCCGCGCGCAACAGTCCGCGCCGTACAGCTCTGGCGGTGCGGCGTTCGCTCCCGGGGCGCGGCCGGCCGGCCGCGCGAGCCACAGTGCGGCCGGCGCTACCGGCCGGGGCGGCCGCAGCGGCGCAGCCGCTGGCGGCCGCGGCCGAGCTGCCGGGCGCGGCATCGCGGCGTACTTTTCCGTTTCGAACGCCGGTTCGGGATCGAAACCGGCACCTGCTGCGGCGCCCGGCCGCAACGCTGCCATTCGGGAGGGCAACTGCTACAAGTGCGGCGGGCAGGGCCACTGGGCCAGCCAATGCCCAAAGTCCTGATCGTGTGCTGCAACCCTGAGGTTGCATCCTTTGTTGTCCATGCTTTCCAGGAGCATGCTTTGGACATGTATACTGCTGCCTGATTCGGAATTCTAATTTCTCTCTCTCGTTACTGTGCCGCTGTGGACAGAATGATATTGGCATCCCTTTTACAGTCTTAAAATCTGATTTGGACAATTTGAACTCATAACTTTTCACCCCGGTATTTGGGCCGATAGAGAACAGCTAAGGCTTTACTTGAATCCGCTAGTGAAGGCGCAATGGAGGCCGCGTGAGGGCCTCCAATGACACGCCAGGGCTGAAGTGAGGATTGGTGTGAATGCGCTCCAATACCACCATCTCATGGTACACCTGCAGAATAAAAATATCGATGATGACAAGAGCTGAGACAAGATGTTCCTGAGGCGCAACAATCACTTGTAATGCTGCGCTATGCCATGTACCTGTCATACAACGGAAAACATTCCCTAGTGCTGAGAGTGACAATGTATTAATAATGCGGCATTCCTGCTGTAAGCAGGCAGGCAGCCAGGAAAATTATGCACTCAGGATGCATGGCTGGTGGGTGGTGACAGACCTGCCAGAGGGAAGCAGGGTCGAGGAAGAGGGAGCCGCAGTGTGCGAGCACCATCTTCATGTCCTTCTCGATGCTGGGGAAGCGTCCACTCTTCACCCGCATCAGAAAATCGCTCACCTGGCCCACCACAACGCTCTCTTCTAGCCATGTACTGGCATCTTTTCACTACTGGCGACCATGCTAGCGAAAAGCTTTCTTTCATTCATACATTCATTCCGATGCCGACATGTTTGGTTCTCCTCCTGCTAGGTGCACTTGTCATAAACAACAGGCGAAAGGGTACCGACCAGCAGCTGGCAGTCCTGGACCTGCTGGTTGTGGGGGTTTTAGGGTTAAGGGTTTAAGCTGAAACCCTAGATGCTAAAAAAGTAAATCCCTATTTTACCTAAGGACGAAAGACACCCACCAGCAGCTGGCAGTAGTGGACGCGCTGGTAGTGGGGGTTCTCCACAGAGGAGCCGCCGCCCCACTCGATGCGCCACGGCGCCCGATCCACCCAATCGCCTACACCCTCGCGCAGCCGGAAGCTCACCTGCCCCCGAAAATATGTTTCTCAATCACTCCAGTTAGGGTTGTAGCGTTTGGGGGTTAGGGTTTGAGGTTAGGATAAAGGGGCCTTTACAGCAATTCCGTGATTTTTCTTCCTGACTGCAATGGTGGATTTTGGGATTTCATACAAAAAATCTCCGAGGTGGGGGGTATAGAGCAGAGTGTTTGAAAAATAGTTCCTGGCTCACCTGTCCCCCCTCTCTCCGCGCCAGCACCGTCACTTTCTTGCCTGCAAGTGTTTTGCAAGAAGTTTGTGAGTGACCATGCGCCGTCAACATCTTGCCCATGAATGAGGTTGCAAAAGGAGCAAGAGTATCCATGCACTGAGCAGGACATAAACACAAGCATCTCGGCTGCTGCTGCGAAGAGCCTGTGACAAGACCGGGGCATCAATTTGAAAGTGCAGAATGGTACTTTGCAAAGGGGCCTCCGGATTTAGTCTGCAGACACTGCGAGACCATTGAGTCAATGGTGGTGGGAACAGATGCTGTGCAGGCGTGGCAGTTGCTGCCATATCATCTGTTGGGCGTTCATGGCGCACCCGGCACAACATCTGCACTCTTGTCCAGGTACTGCAGCGCTTGGCCCCAGTAGTGCCTTTCCCTGCTGGGCTCCTCTGAATCCTCCTCACTCTTCCTCCTGCTTTCCCTCTCCTCGTTCAGAACTCCGCGCTGAGCCTTCGATGCAGTGGCCGCACTGCTCTGTCCACCACCCTTTTTGCTGAATTGATCCATGCTAGCGCCAGCATTGCCAGTGGTGCACTGCGTTGGATCTTCTGTGTCAGCGGCGTCTGGCTGAGCTTTGGTGGGTGGCTGGCTGAGAGCAGCGTTGCTTGGTGCGGCAGGCTTACTGCTGTCCGGAGACATGCTTTTATCAGCATGACATGCTGCCCGCTGCTGTGTCTCTTGCTCGGCGCTAACACTTGCATCACCCACAGCGTGCAGCTGGCTGTGGGCAGAATCTAATTGACTGGCACTGCCTGCTGACCATTGTGTGGTGGAGTCTGTCATGGATTTAATGCTGCTGGTAGCATTCTTTGCGCAATCCTGGCAAGTCTGCTGCTGCTCTGAGGTATCGGTGGCAGAAGTCTGCTGATGTGGCGCCAGGTCATCAGCATAGTAACCCAGCCCCATATCGCCTGTTTTGAACACCCAGCCTGGCTTGCACCCACTCCACCCCTGCAAGTAATGTAGCACCTTTTTAGATGAGACACGGCTTGCCTTTCCTACTGTTTTGACTATGGTTTAATTTCTCTGGCAGGATGATCTTGTGAGTGTTTCCAAGTTTCTGTGTGAATGTATGGACGTGATGCTGGGTGCTGACTCTGACGATCAGAGTCAGACACATGATCAGCCCTAGGTGGCTAGAAAAGGTGTAATCGACTGACTGACTGACTGACTGACTGACTGACTGACTGACTGACTGACTGTATCCAAGGAAGTAATTGGGCTCTGTCTCAGCCACTGTCCTGCATCTGTTGTAATGCCATCATTGCTGGGGAGCGTCTCAAGTATTTGGTTTTAGCTTCTTCGACCATTACTTCCAGTGCAATAAGAGACATCCCAGCGGGATTGTGAGCAGTCACCTTGGCTGGCATGAAGCCACCGCAGCGAGATTGGGAAGTATTCTCCTCGTTTGAGGCGTTCCCTCCCCGCATAGCTGCGCGCCCCTTGGTTTTGAAAGGGTTGGCCGAGCCGGCGGCGGCCGGCCGCGATGACTCGCCGGTTAGCTCGCCGCCCAAGCCAATACAGGCAGGCGCTGTTGAAATGCTGAGCTCGTCGTCTAAGTGCAGGTCGAACCAGAAGGCTATTGCATTCAGGTGCCCCGCCTCCAACACCTGCTCGCATGCTCACCCATCACGCCTGCCTGCTTGGAGCGCTGCAGGGGCTGGCTCTGCTGCAAGGTGAGCACTTGATGAAACATGTAAACGGCAGTATCGCTCCTGCATAGTGATTTTTAAACTAAATAGATGGTAGGCACCTTGAAAATCCCCAAAGTCCGCCTCAACACTGAGCCTGGTTGCAACTCTGGACATGCTGTAAAATAAGATGATACGAATGCTGCAGTCAAGATTTGTAGGTTGTACAGGACAAAAACACTATGAGGGCCTCGGTGTGGGTCCAAGGTGAGGAGAATGGGAAGACAGTCCATATTTGTCGCACCTCCAAACGCAGGATGTTTTCGCGGCCGCGGCCCTTGCGCATGCCATCAAAGAAGTACTCGAACACTTTGGCCGGCCGCGTCAGCCGCTTGTGCGGCATGTCATCCAGGTAACACGCCGAATACTGCTTGTCCCACCTATGTCAGCGCGCTTAGTCTTCTCAGTCTCGGTTCAGACTAAGAACAGCTCAAACAGCATGCATATACTGTTTGTCCCACCTATGGCAGCGCGGTTAGTCTCCTCAATCTCTTCAGATCAAAAGCAGCTCAAACTGCATGCATTATGCTTGCTGGTCAATAAGCACAACAAGGCAATTTTTCTCAATGCAGGATTGCATGTCACGTATCTCGTGTCGCAAGGATGCTCCTTAGTAGGAGCACAAGCATAGAGGCTTGCAATACATGAGCAGTGTGAGAAGAAACGACCAAAGGCATTGTGCAGCAGAGAAGTAGAATGTTATCGGCACCTGTACTTGTTGAAGGCAGAGAAGTCAAATCCGCGGACGTCGCCGGTGCGCGCTTCTATGCCCATGCAGTAGAGCGTGGCAGCTGCTGGCACCACGGTCGCGCCCGGCTGCAGCACA
Organism: Coccomyxa sp. Obi; assembly: GCA_020887355.1. Classification (NCBI taxonomy): domain Eukaryota; kingdom Viridiplantae; phylum Chlorophyta; class Trebouxiophyceae; family Coccomyxaceae; genus Coccomyxa; species Coccomyxa sp. Obi. The sequence continues at coordinate 651,430 of AP024999.1, forward strand.
TTCTTCTTCGCCATGTCCAGCAGGTACAGCCAGTTGTTGCCCAGCAAGCCTGCGCCAACGAAACCCTTTCAGCGTCGCACGCGAAATTGTTCACACACACCAGATAGGAAAGTCACCACTCCAGGATCATCCCCTAGAATGTCCCTGGACACAGGTACTCTGTCATCGTCTGACTCGGCATGCAAGCCTGTTTCTGGTTGCCTGACTATGATCCTGAATTTGGTGGCGTATTTCTTGCATCTGAGGTTATTGTTGTTGTTGGGAGGAGGAGAACCTTGACTTGGAGGTGCAAATGTGACACACCTGCATCGAAGAGGTCTGCGATGGCCAGGTTGCAGCCGAGGTAGCGCACTTCATGGCCACGTTCCAGGAGCGCGATGTCCTTGTGCACCACTGACACCCTCTCTGACAGCCCATTGGCCGCCACCACCTGTATGGTAGTTCTTTATGTGTGTGTACAATGTCATTCTCGGCTTCAACACTTGTAACTCTTGTTTAAGGTGACGACTAGACACAATATCTAAACATACGACCTGCATGGCAACTTCTGCCTCCGGCTTCCCTGAGGGAAACATGCATGCATTCTTATGAAATGCATGCATGCATGCAGCCAGTCCTCTCATGTCAGCACCTTCACATGCAGCTGAATGCATGCTAGAGAGAGCCTTGCTCCTTCATTAGAAAAACAAAGAGCAAGCTCACCTTGCGGGCAGTGGTGCACATGCCGTCGTGCAGGTCACATGCCACCACGCTGGAGGCACCTGCCCGGGCGGCCATGGCGGCAAAGAGGCCGGTGCCGCAGCCCATGTCCAGCGCATGCACCTCACCCTCTGCTGCCTTCACCCGCTCCACAGCCCTCTCGATAGCCTGCTGGTACGCCTGCACATGCAATGCGCCAGGTCAGCATGATCATGATGCGGATCGGTAAATATGAAAGCGACCGTGGCTGGTCATGCTATGGTTGAAGAAAGGCTGGTGAGGATCCTGTAGAAGCATCCTGCCAGGTAAGCATGCTTGGTAGACAGAAACAACCCAGGATATGGCAAATGCCAAAAATAGCTGAGTAGTACAAGACAAGATAGTCGAGGACCTATAGCTCGGAGGTAGAGCAACAGCTGCAGTCCAATAGGTCAGCGGTTGAAACCTACTTGGCTCTTTTCCTTTTGTTGCACTGAGGCCCACATAGCTCAGGCATGTGTGCAACTACTTGAAAAGTTGAGGCGTTGTTTGTGACGACATGTTCAGGATGGAAAGGATCACAACATTATTCAACAGACATTTCCATAGTTTAAACAGGTCCTGATCGAGGTGAGGTTTTTCTGCCTGGTTTCGGCGGGTGTCCGCCAGCATGGAGAAGTGGTTGACAGGGAACGCCGCGTCCGGCTTGGCAAGGTGCAGGTACTCGGCCTCCTCTATGTCGAAGCGCAGCCGCACAGTGTTGTGGGTTGCCAGAACAGGCAGCACCTCCCCTGCATCCACCCTCAACTCGCCCGCCAGGTACTGCAAAGCCGGCTGCATGCCTGAACGGACATTAAGATGAAATCTCAGAGCTCCATTGTGTGCATCTTGTATCCCCTCCCCAGTAATGTGCCGCCACCACTGGGAAACGTGCCTTCACCCCTGAGAAGCTCGGAATGATTCCGGTGGAATCACATGTCAGAGAGCACCTCCCCAGCGCTTAGCTCAGTCGCTCGGTACAGCACCGCCACCTGAGGCAGCAGCCCGCAAAACTTGACACAACAAAACCAGGTATAAATGACTCCTCGAGCTTTGGCGCTTGTCCTGATCTAAAGAACAGACACCCACATTTTAAAATCTGTCAGGTAACACCATCCAGCTTTACATCTACAAGATGAAATTGAACCTGCGGGGAAATTTTGCGTTTGGCGTGGCTCATGCACCCCATGCATGCACATGTTCACTTGTCCAGAGCAGGAAAACTGGTCAGATACAAGGGTTGTTCGTTGTAGTCATAATCTGACCTGGCGCTAAGCTGCCACCAGGCGCAGAGGAGATGGTGATACCGTCGATGAGCTCCAGCGTGAACCAGAACACAACCGCATTGCAGATGCCATCGCTTGTGAACTCCACATCAATCGTTTTGCGGCCGCTCTCGTCCGGCGGGCAGCGCACGTCAAAGTGCCATGCCTCGACCGGCTCTGACAGCGGCCTGTATAGGCCCTCACCCAAGGGAACGCCTGCTCCCAGAGCACACATTTCCCATCAGGGTGAGAATGAGACGAATTCACCAAACATCATGATAAGTAGTAGCATAACCCTGTATCCTGCGATATGCAATCCGCTGTTGCATCCCAAGTGATGACATTTCGCCCTTCTTCTCTCTAGGCACTTGTTCAGAAAGAAGACAGTGGTCAAATGTTGCAGTACGGCCAGGTTCAAGCTTTTTTCTTTCTCAAGAACCCCAAACCCCAGTAATGGGGTTTCAACAAAATTCAAGGGTGAACGGGGTTCTTCGGATGAGAGTGGCACCTGTGGTGAAGGCCGGTGTCCACCTGTGGCGGTCCACAGCGCCCATATCAATGCCGCACACTGTTCCTGTGCGCACCTCTGCTGCCTGTATGCATAGCTTGCAAGTCGGTCTTTATTCATTTCAGCTCTGAGAGTCTCAGACTGAGACGGGCTCCTTTCGAAACGGTCCCAGTGGCGTAAGTTTTAAGCATTCCAGATCAGCCGGCAATGTTCAGTCCCTGCTACCAGGGGGCGTGATTGTGTTGATGAGGGTGCTGGGAAGGCATGAACACAATAACGACAACATCATGAGAATAGCTGCACGCTGCTGCCGAGTGCAAGTGGAACTTGACAGTCGTTTGCCTCACAGTTCAGCTGCAGACAGCAGCAAGGCACATGTAGGGCAATGGTGACAGCACCAGTGACTCACCTGCATGTAGACGGTGGCAGCTGCGGGCAGCAGAATGGCATCATCAGCCAGGATGTTGTGCATGCAGTGCCTCACCGCAGGGATGATGCCACTCGTCAGCAGCCCTGCAGGGGCAACAAACCGCATTGCTGCTGAAAAATGAGTCCTCTCGGTTCACTACCGTCGAGTGGTGCCACATGCAAAGACAGCATCCTTGTGCATGCGGATGAATTTTCATGGCCAAGCGCCTACAATTCTAAGTCACTCAAACGGTTCGGGCCTCTCAGGGACCCCCCGAACAAATGAAAATGTGAGAATTATGCAAGTTCTCTTAGAGATATTGTGAAGAATTTGGTAAGGTGTGCATGGTTCAGGCTGGCAGACCCTCATCAAACATGTCGCAGATGAGGATGTTGCAGCAGATGGGCACATCCTTAATGATGGCCAGATCAGTAGGACGCTTGTAGATGACGCTGAAGTGGTCCTCCGAAAAGTTGTTCGCCACCTGACCATACACTGCTTGGTCTCAGAACCTTCTCACAGGGCCAGAGGGTTCTAACCCTAAACCCTAAATTAATATGATCCTACCAGCACAGAAGCATAGGGAACCAACAGTGTGTCAAGGGACTCTTCGATGGCCGGATGCTGCATGCATTGGCCATTTTTAGTAGGTGTGCATGGACTGCAAGCATCAGCATTGTGGCAAGGATGGCAGCATGCACCATGCATGCAAGTGAACTCCTTACATACAGGTCAACAAGAGACTTATAAGCACAGGGAACTTTGGAAGGGAATTGGAAACTGCAAAGCTCGCACCAGGGATTCCTTGCAGGCGAGAGCCATGTAGAGCCAGCGATCCACTGCTGTCACATGCTCTGCGCCCGCTCGCAGTGCCATCATTGCATGCAGGCCTGCACAGCAGTTCCCGGGACAGCAAATGAAGCCTGCAGCCACCTGAAGTCATGGCAATTAAGCCTGTTCCATATCTCAACCAAAGAGCTGTTGTTTTTCAGTAAACCTGTGATTGAAGACAATCTGACACCATTTTTAAGACCTCCCAACGCTCCTCAGCTTCACTTAGATGCTAAAGTGAAGTTTTTCAGTGTCTGCTCCACAGTTGTTGGCTCCAACTGCAGATATAATTCTCCATGGCTGCTTCACAATCGTTGGTTCAGACCGCCGCATCAACACTCCATGGCCCATCCAACAATCATTATCGGGTATTCAAACCTGTGCCACAGCCAAGATTGAGGACGCGGGCATCCTTGTCGTCAGCATGCATCCGGTCGACTGCCTCGCGGATAGCGCGCTCAAACGCGGCCGCACGGCTGTCGTCCTCCAGGTATCCGAAGTGGTGCCCGGGCATCTTGACATCCGCTTGCACTGTCACATAGTTGTACGTGTCCTTCACGTGGTGGTCGTTGTCTGCCTGGAATGCCAATGCCGATACTTTTCACCTTGCATGGAGCATGCTGTTGCATCACTGAAGAGATGCTTTGCATCAGACCAGATCAGGCCACACCCTCAGGATGACGTGATAAAAATTTATTCACCCCTGGTCATCCTTGAAGGGATGTAAGGCAACAGTGCATCAGCCCAAGATGCACTCTGCAACGCTGCATAGTTGTCCAGCCGGCACATGACAGGCAACATGTGTGTTGTGGACGCAGGTACTGATTGATGGGATGGGATCAGCTTCTGATCACTGCCATGGTGAACCTATGGCCGGGCAACGAGATGATGTATACACAAAGCCCTGTTCTCCATCCACCAGATTATAAGATGCAAGCCCATACGGATCAAAATGATCTGCAAGCTTTGCTGCGGTTTCGGACCTGGAAAGGCGTGAGCAACTGCGTGGGCAGCATGTTGTCAGTCTTGATCTTGTGCAGCGGCGCAGAGTGTGGGTGGTATGTGATGCGCTGCGTCGGCTCTGGCGCTGTGAGCAACCGCAGCTCCTTCCCCTTGCCTGTACTCACAAGGACACGTCATTCCTGCTGCTTATGTTTTCAACCACTTGATTCACAAGTGCACCCCTTCCAATCAGGCAGCAAATATGGCAGTGCCAAAGCTGACCATCAGTAAGGGGATTGCCTTGCGATCATTGCCATGACTTGGTATTGCCTGGGTGACAAGTCAGCATGCATGATTTGGTCACAGAGCATTCACCATGCTTTCCAGACTGCGGCTTGTCAAGTTGCAAGTGCATGTAACATTCGCATGCTTGCGATGGTCTCTGCCCCAATAACATTGCCGAGGTCTCAGCTTGATAAATGTCAAGGTAGTTCTGTGTGCATGGAACTGAAAGGAGTAAAAAACCTTCCAGTAGATCTTTGAGGATGCCCTGGGTTGCAGCCTCCAGGTGGAGCCTGATCTGGCAGTTAAGGGGGTCCATCTTGGAGGCCTCCTCGAGCACCAGCGACGCCTCCCGGTGCCTCCCCATGCCTGCCGGCACCACCCAGGTCTCTTGAACAACAGTCAATGCAACCCCTGCTGTTTTCTTGCATAGCCATGAGCAGCCGTCTTGACTAAGACAAATCCATAACTTCCTGTGACAACAGTTTCAAGACAGTTATCAGTGCAGCGGCGCTTCAAACACTTTGGCAGCCAAATAATGCCACAAGTCTTGTCCAGGAAAGAGACCCGCCAAATGACTCTCCCCAAATTCAGGTAAAGCCCCAGGCTCTCGTGTAAAGGTCTTAGCAGTACTGCTGCTGGAATTAGTTGATACGGATGATGTATGATAAGGGTGCTTAACCCAGCTGCAGGAAAGGGGTAAGATGGTGCACGAACCCATGAGGGCGGCGCCCTTCTGCATGAAGGTTTTGATGTAGGCAGGTGCGGCGGTCTTTGGGCTGCGCTTCAGGGCGGCTTCGGCCAGCGTCCGAGCGCGCTCCGCGTCGGCCAGCGCCTGCTGCCACAGCTCCAGCGCCAGGAACGCCGCTGCACGGTTGCTGCACGCATGGCGCATCCATCAGCCTTCATTCCATGGTCGCTTGTGTTCCATAGATATTTGTGTTACTGCATGCAGCCCCCTTGTGTACCTCAAGTCCTTATGGAATAAGAACTGGCCCTTGTGTTTTTCCATAATGGAACGGTTAGCCTCTCACTACAAGACCCACAGCTTGTGTTTTCTCTGTTACACTACCGTAGATTTCTCCGACGTTTCTTATATGCTTGGCCAGGCATGATGGAATGTCCTCACCCCAGAGTACATGCTTCTCCCCACAAAAATTGGGCACGTTTGCAGCAAAGGGATGTGCTGAGCTCATTATGCAAGGCATGAATGTTGACTGGAGGCATATCAGTCGCATAGGAACATGGCTGCTAAGACATGGTTTGAAGTGTCCTTCTGGAGAGTTGGGAAGCCTTGGCGTTGTGTGAAGAGGGAGGCTTACCTCTTCAATGCGCCTAGCCTACTCTGTTGGAAACGCGCCTTCTCATTCACTCACTCATGCTTGGTAAGTTGGAAGACCCACTAGAAGTTAAACAAGACTTTGGATGTTTATGCGGGGCATCTGTTGCCCGACCTCAAAAGTACAATTTCCCACAGAGTCTGACCCGCCAGATAGGGCAACCTTCAAGGTGAGCGTGAGGAGGTGAGCCTGCCATCTGCTCAAGGGTTGGGGTCCATACAGGAGCCACCTGTTGATCAACCTGGAATGTGGCTTTTGTGAAAACACCAAGATTTAAATAAGTTCTCACCTGTAGCACACGTGCATCTCGGCATGCACCAGGTTTTTGGCACGCGCGCGCTCAAACAGCTTTGCGAAGGCAGCAATGGCTGCAATGTGGTGGCCCGCCTTGTGATACGCAACTGCCTCCGCGTTTATCTTGGAAAGGGGGGTCCTTATGTAGTCTGGGTCTCGTTTCAGGGCAGTTGTTGTCGCCTCCTCGATGGCTGCAAGAACCTGCGTGCCCCCGGTCCGTTTTACACATCCATCAGATTCTATAATTGCTGTTTATTACATTGCACTGGATGCAAGAATGATCGGGAGAATGAAGCACCCTTTGTTTCTCATTGGTCTCAGAGATTCTGTTGGGCTCGTTGTTTTCTGTATCCTTTGACGTACTGGAAGAATCGTTAGCGCCCATATTGTTAAGCTTCTATATCTTGGGCCAAGCCTTCTAGATTGTTGTCTTCATTGCTAGTTATTCGAAGCGACCTTTCTGAGATCCAATGTGATCAACGAACAAGTCACGTCCACTTCTTACATTGACGGCTCAGACGAAGAGTGTTATTTGATAAAGGTATAATTGACATTTATCCTAATAAATCAATGCACTTTATAGGGATGCATTCCTCCGAAAGCTGCGATACGATACTGCGACGTAACGCAGGCGTTCCGTTCAAATATTATTCCCTGCCTCATACAAAACAAAGCTGCATGCCCCACAGACAGCTGAAACCACACAGCGCCCAGCGAATGCCGCTTGGGAAGCATCGGTACAGAAACAGCAAACTTGTAACCATCATCAGCTGGTGCGAACACATTCATGCGAATGAAGAGCGATTCGTCTATAGCTATGGCCCTGGCGAGGCTCCGAGGTGAGTCACTCGTGCAGGTGGTCACTTGCAAGTGACACCAAAATAGGCTCGCCATATGAAATGTGAACAGGGAAGCTAGAATGCACCATGACTGCAACGAAAAATGTTATTTGAAAAAAGCTGCAGACCACGCAGATCATCCAGAGTTATTGCCCTCCGCATCTGTGGTATCCAGGACAGTGAACATTTTGCCGTTTTCTGCCCTGTCATCCTCGCTCACCATCAATGAGGTCACCTGAGTGCACACATGGATCAGCATGCATGCGTGCCCTCTGGAGATTAAGGTCATGCTCACGCCAAAAAAGAGTCAATTCAACATGCATTGGGAGATTGCTGTACTTGCTGTATCTGGTTAGGCACATTGTAAATGCCCTCGATCTCTGCGCAGGTAGACAATCAAGCATGCACTTGCCTGAATCAACGTGAATAGTTGATATCGACACCCCAGAGAGACATCAGGGTGTGCGCTCGCACCTTCACTTTGCTGCCACCGTTGGGATTTGCAGAGGGCTCCACAGTGATGGACATGAGGCATTCCTGAGCCAGGTTTGGCTGGGGGAGCATCTCCACAAAAATGTAAAACCAGTACACCTGTGACACCTGTCCACCCCAATGCAGGGGTCAGCCTGGCCGCCTGAGTAGTGAGCAACAGGACTGATGTAGCAAGTCGGTGTTGCGCTGGGATAGCGGCAATCATTCCACAGATCGGCACCAGGGCTTATTTTGCTGACCCCCAAAAGTGCCATTGGTGTGCCGAAATGTGGTTGGCTTCGTCCATCTAGCCCCCTAGTGACAGGCGTGCACCTGCTGCCTGTGCAGCACCTCAAACTGTGGCGCCTAATTTTGCCACCTCAGATCTGCACCAATGCTATGCTCTTGACGGCCCGGAAGCTTATCAGGCTCGTTTGCAAGCCCCCAACCTATGTCAAGCACTCACCTGCTGCCTATGCAGCACCTCAAACTGTGAGGCTAACTTCTGCCACCTCACATCAGCACCAATGCTATGCCCTTGACGCCCCAAAAGATTTCTTGTGCTTGTTTGCAAGCCCCCAACCTATGACAGGCTCTCAGAAGAAGAAATAGAAGAAGCAATTACATCATTCCAGCCATCTAGGGCTGATTAGACGTCCTATCATCTCTCACATCAGCAGCTATGACGTCAAAACAAACCATTACACTCACCTGCTGCCGGTGAAGCAGCTCAAACCGCTGCGGCTTGCAGTCGCAGCCGCCGGAGCAGCCAACCGCAGCCGCGCCAACGTCTTGATAGCTCTTCAGCAGCCCGAGGCCCACCACGACGCTCGAATTCAGTTCCAAACTGGAACTCTCCCCACTCTGCCCTGAGAGCAGTGCCTGCCCGAGTCCCACGCTGGCCCTGCTGTGCTTGCGGCTGCGGCTGATGCGCAAGAGCAGCTCGTCCCCTGGCTGACTGCTAACCATGCCCCACTTGACCTGCTGTGCCCCTTCCTTTGCCTCATTCACCCACTTCCATTCCCCCTGCAGCAGATTCCAATAACATTTTTACCATGTTTGCAACTTGCAAATTGGCAATAAGGCACCTCTCACGGCTTTTTTAATACTGTTAACTATGCCCCTCTCGGTCTGCTGTGCCCCTTCCTTGGCCTCATTCACCCACTTCCATTCCCCCTGCAGCAGATTCCAATAACATTTTTACCATGTTTGCAACTTGCAAATTGGCAATAAGGCACCTCTCACGGCTTTTTTAATACTGTTAACTATGCCCCTCTCGGTCTGCTGTGCCCCTTCCTTGGCCTCATTCACCCACTTCCATTCCCCCTGCAGCAGATTCCAATAACATTTTTACCATGTTTGCAACTTGCAAATTGGCAATAAGGCATCTCTCACGGCTTTTTTAATACTGTTAACTATGCCCCTCTCGGTCTGCTGTGCCCCTTCCTTGGCCTCATTCACCCACTTCCATTCCCCCTGCAGCAGATTCCAATAACATTTTTACCATGTTTGCAACTTGCAAATTGGCAATAAGGCATCTCTCACGGCTTTTTTAATACTGTGAACTATGCCCCTCTCGGTCTGCTGTGCCCCTTCCTTGGCCTCATTCACCCACTTCCATTCTCCCTGCAGCAGATGTCATAAACATCAACCATATTTTACAGGAATGAATCTGTGACGGCCTTTTGTACTGCTACCCATGCCCCTTCCGGCCCGCTGCACGCCATGCTTGGCTCATGACCAGTTCTCATTCAACCTGCAACAGCACTCGATCATTGAAGACCCTCCAGCCAAACTTAGCATAATGACCCCCAGTGCGCCTGCATGCCAAGATGGGCCATCTGTGTATTTCATTCTTGCATCTGAAATTTTCTCAAGAACCACATTACTTCTGGAAGTCCGCACTCGTGACAGAGCCATGCAACATGAGAATCTCATTCAACGCCATTCCACTGCAGCACTACAAATGTGGTGGAAGGCGAGGTCTGCAGTGTGCACCTTAGCACTGGCGACCGCGGAGAGCAAGGCGTCTCCCTTGAGGCAGATGGCTTGCCCGGAGGCCTCATTGCCGCGGAACAGCGGAGGAGGCAACGCCTGCAGCCAGGCCTCACTGTCGGCAGGTGCCAGCAGCATGCCTGCCAGCACCTCCTGAAGCCGCAGCACCACCAGCTCTGCAAACAATCTGCATCCCGGCCAACACTCATCTCAGCCAAAAATAAAATCCACCATGTATGGGTGTTGCTTACAGGCAAGAGGGGGGTGTGTCTTCACCCGTTGCTGCTGCCATTGAAACTGCGCCTGGAATAGCCTTGTCCTTCTACTTGGATACTGCGCCTGTACCTCATACTACACTACTTTGCCGTATACCAACAGTTCAACTTCTAATCTGTGCAGGATCCCTTTACGCTTCAAATCAACCTGACACTGATTCCATACTGTAGGATAATGGTGGGCAGGCAGAATCCTGCTGCCACATGATGGCAGCATGATTGCCAGGAAGAGCTGTCCAGGGCAGCTTGGAGGTGGTCGGCTAATAGAGGCTCCAGATAAGCAGAAAAAGAGAGTCATGCGATAATGTGATTCATTACCATGCAGCACTGATGCATTCGTCAAGCTGCAAGATGGGCAAAAGAAAATTCTCACCTGTGACCCACAGCGTTAGGGTGCACGATATCACAGAAAAGGTCCTCCAGTCTGAATCCCGGCCGATCCGCCATTATGGGGGTGTAGAACGCATCCCGGAATGAAACGCTCTGCAACCGTCAAGCAACCCTCAGCAGACTGTCACAAGAGCAGTCTTGACTCGCTGGACAAATCCAGCAATTCGAATTTGTTGTCGGATACTTGAACCAAGAATGCAGCAACATGCACGGTAATTCCATTACTCTGCTGTCATGATTTCCTTCAGGCTGCCCTGCTACAGCAAGAACAGCATGCTTGGCAAAATATTAGAGGACTCGTAGCTCAGGACACATGACTCATGGAGCCAAGCAAGCGCTGATGTCAGCATGGGGTGCCACCTAAGCGAGGAAGTGTCACCTGCAGGCGATAGTACGAGGCAATGACATCCAGCTCGTCCTCTGCCACATTCCAGTAAGAGGACAGGAAGTGCAGCGGCGCCCACCAGTGCAACACCAGCACCGCCGGCGTGCTCTTCAGCCGAAGCAGCTTCCTCAGCAGCCTCTCAAACCCCCTCCTGCATTCACCATTGCCATTCACATGCATCAGATCGCCTTAACTCATGCATAGCACCTTCAATTTACATGAGCTGCCTGATAACCCCCATCACCATGAGCTTCCTTCAACACATCTCACTGATGCCTTCTAAGACAACTGCCTCCACGTTGTCAAGGTCAACCACTCTAAATGGCAAGAAGGCCTCTCAATGCAGAATTTCACAATGCCATCCTTGACTGAATCTAGAAGGTGCACCAGGATCTGTAACCCTCAGAGAATCTTCATATTTCATGTGGAAAAACATGCAGAGATGGCGTGAATGTGTTGCTTGCCTGAGGCTATTATCCATCCATGTGAAGGTGGCAGGGTCTACAGTCTCCCAGTCATTGACACTGAACTCCACCAGTATCAAATCAGCATCTGCTGGCACAAAGTCGTTGACGCACTGCGATGTGTAGGAGCTGGTCGTTGCAGACACAGCAGAGTTTGTGAACTGCGCAGCACCAAGTGAGGCCAGCTTCAGTGGACCGCATGCATGCAACGATGCTTACCTTGAAACCTACCTGCATTGTGCTAGAAAGACGAGCATTATTATTTATTATTATTACAGGTCGGCAAACCCAAACCCAAACGGCCATAGGTCATACACACAGCGTGTCTGCAGCATTACATCCTTTTATGCACCCCAGCAACACTGCACATTATGACAGCTTGCAAAGGGTGTCGTGCATTAGCTATAGCAGCACAGCCATCCAGCACATGTACTCCTGCAGCTCAGCCAAAGGATGGCAATATTCTTCAAAGGTACACGAAAGTGACAATGCAACACCACTGAAAGAGCTGAAGACCTGAAGTAAGGGGTTCAGGTGCATTTCAGGGTGGCTCTGGTAGACTTTAGACAACAATGTATGTCATGTGCATTTTATGGGTAGGGTGGGATGATAGGGCTTCACCTCAATGTGCACAGGGTGGTCTTGTGTCCCCAGGGACTGCAGCCAGGAGTGTATGCGCTGCACGTAGGACTCATTCCACAAGCGAGCGCCCATTCCAGTTGTCACACTGCCGCCCACGGCTACCACCTTGACCAGCTCGCCTGAAATGCACACCAGTAAACCCTAAACCCTAAACCCTTACATATTCCCTAAAACCCTAAACGTGTCTTGGACCTCGACCTTGCCCATCTGCAACCACAGCCTTGTCAGACTGACGAAGCAGCAACAGCCCAATACTGCCAGTCCATGGTTCTGCAGGTGACAATGGGGAAGCTGTGCTCACACAAGCAGACGTGCAATGTCACTCGCCATCTATGTTCATGGCCAGATCTGATGGCATGCACGAACACAAGAGGATGAAGACATGTGAAAGATGTTCCTTGAAGGCAGCCAGGAGCTGTTGTATGAGAGACTGAAGTGAGCACAGCCCACCTCGAAGGAGCTTCCGGAAGAAGCGGTGCAGTCGTGTGGGGTCCCCCCAGTTGTGAGCTGCCTGCTTGTACATGTCTGGGGAGACCAGAATATCTGTCCCAAAGCCTTGCTTGAGCGCTCTCAGCACCTGCATACCATAGAAATGCTTATGTCGGAAAGGGCAGCATAAAAACCAACCTGCCGCCACAATTCAATGCGGGGGCCCATCAGGTAGTTCCGCTAGATATGCCTAATTTTTACACATACTCTACAGAAACAGGACAAGGGATGGCAAAAAGAGGAGAGTAATTGCTGGAAAAGTATGAGGCGTGTATGGGGTACTGTGGGAGTTCTGACCTGCGGCCGGAAGAGGCTGCCAGGCTTCTGCAGGAAGCTGCCGGCCATGTCCTGACTCACAGGCTGTGCCTGCCTGTCCCAAGCGCTTTCCCCAAGCATGTGCCAGGAGCGACGCCGCAAGTGCTGCTGCTGAGCCACCTGTGAACCCGATATGTCAAGCTAAATCTATGCATTTAACCGAGCAACCATACAGGTAAAGTGCAAGCTAGTGTAATACAACAGACAAGGGAATTTACGGCAATGGCAAATAAGCAGGAGGGGAGCATAGTTGACTGCCCTTCCCTCCTGGCAAGCTAGGATACAAATCTGTGAACCCCAGTGCATATAAATTTCTGAACACCAGCAGAGAACAGTGGATATGACAAAGAAAAGGGACATTTGGACTTGGGGTGCAATTCGTGAATTTGGGCTGTAGCTATTGTGAATGAAACTCGGTTGTACTCACTGGACAGTGTAGCAGCAGACCATGCAGCATGCAGCCCCCAGAAGGCAGCACTTGTGGCAGCTCCTGAATGGGCTGCACCCTGAAGCACACAGCGCCACACCCAGTAATTTTAGGCCCTCAAACAACTTGTACTGCAACTCCACCAGATCTGAAGCGGCAATAGAAGTATGGCCTTTTAGATGCAATGCGGCTAGACAAGCAGAGCTGAGGCATGGTGGCTGGCAAGTCCATGGGACAAACAACAAATTTTTATGCCTCACCGGTAAAATTGACGCTGGCCGAGTGTGCTATTCAGCAGCTGTTCTTCATCTGCCTTGCAATTGCTGAACATAGACCCAAGGATGCCATACATCTCTGAGCGGTTGACAGGGAACACCCTGAACGTGAGGTCCTGCTGCTGGGCGCTCTGCAAGCTGCCTAGGCCGACATAGCTCAGCAGGGCACTGGTAGTGAGTCTGGACTGATGCCCAACATTCCGAGGCAATGTCAGGTGCACAGTCAGCGCTATAGCTGCCACAACTGTGCACGCAGTGCAGATGTGCCACAGCCTCAGGACTGAGCTGCATCTCCTCTTCAGTGAAAGCAAGGCATTGCCCATATCACAAGTTCACTGTTTCTGCCATATGATGCTTGTTCCCGGTGTGGATGTGGGCAACGATCACTGAAACATTGCTACTGGGGGTCCTGTACCGTAGTGTGGACACTCGCATAGAATATAAGGAGGGTCATGGTGTTGGATCATCTACCCTGCGGGTTGCTCGGATCCAGCTAAACACACGCACACCAGCCCTGTTGATAAGACTATAAATCAGAATTTTGTCATAAATTGCTAGAGCTAGCTTTTTTTTCTCGTGTGCTAGACGGACGCTGTAAAGGCGGCAAGCGATGCCCGTTACGACTGGTGCACTCTCGCTCCTGGATAGCCCTGGCAAAAGGTGGATCTGCTTCGTGAGCTGTGTGAAGGAGACTGCACAACCAAAAAATCTATAAGACATGCAGCACCGAGTCATGGGTGAGCGGCTATCTGGGTCCGGCCATGACTCAGCATCGAGACGTCCCAACCCCCTTCGATGCCCATGATCATCTTCATGATTGCAGATGAGTACGTCTACTTGAAAAGGAGTCCACTTGCTGAAAGCCTGGGACAGTTAGAAGCAATTTGGAGCTGTACAAGCTTGCTTGATTGGTGATCATGGGTTTAGATGGTGGCACCTACATCACCAGGTCTGATGTCCTGCGAGGTCAGTCGTGGGACATGGCCACTGCAGATAATACTCGTTCCACTCGTGGTGGTAATGTAGCTTCTACTTTAAAGCGCAAAGAGTTGGATAGAGATTCAGCCAGGCAAGTGGCTTCACTGGTGCTCTCCTGTAGTTTGGGAAAATTTAGTCGCATAACCTTGGTAGAGATTTCTTTCCACTTGGAAAATAATCCTGTGACAGTGCAAATCATCCACACCATCACCACTTTCGATTGACTCCTCAAATTGTCCCAACCTGACACCCCAGAGAAACAAGCTGGACCACCTGTAGCATATCAGGACAGCCACTGCAGGATCCTATCTCAGCGGACTACTTGGGTCACTTGTACAATAGGTGTGCCCTGCTACAGCACGTCTGAACACTGCTGGAACCCTGCCTGCTATGACGTTCTTATCCCAAACAAGCATCAAGTGTGTGTCACTGTCATCGCAGAGAAGCGGTAGTGGAATTTTTGCTAGGCAGGAACGGATCTTTTGCTGACGAGGGCGCAGAGGTGAACCAGGTTCCCATGGTCTCAGTTGGCATGAAGTGATATGCACATCCGGTCTCTTGAGCACTCAAGGTCAGTTTTGCCTGCAGCACAGGTACTTGAACCAACTGCGTGTCGCGGGCACTGCATTTGACCATCTTCACTCACTCAGGCATGTCTAGAATGGCATTGTTTCCTGCTACTCGTGAACCTAATCCGACTGGGACAGCTTCATTGCAACCTGCTGTGTTTTTTTGCACACCCCTGGAGGCGTGCAACTTTGATGGGGCTGTGATTTTGCTTGCAGGGACATATTCAAGGTGCACCTGACACCTTCGCATCCTCAGAGCACCGAAGCAAATGGTTCTGCCGCAAGTGCGGCCCCATATGTGTGCCCTTTGACGGATCTGCCATGCACGAAATCCCCATTCGTTGCGCTGCCGAGCTGCGGCCATGTCTTCAGCAGCCGTGCAGTTACACAGGCAAGCCTCCTCAGCAAATCAACATTTTTCAGTCTGCTGTTGTGGAGACAACACATGTATGGTGCCTCTTTGTCACTGGATGAACAGGGTGACCTTTTGAGATCTCTTTTAAAGGGCCCAAATTCTGGAGTGCTTTATAGGTTGGGTGGTCCATGCATTTGCATGTGGTCATACTGATGGTACATATTGGCGCTCTCTAAGATTCTTGGCATTTTTGAGATGTGGCTGTCCCACTGTCTGAACTAGTGTCTCTGTTTCCAGATGACAGATGGCCAGTGTGCCACATGCAGCACGGCCTTCAAGGAAAAGGATGTGGTGCCCTTGAACGGGACGCCAGAGCAAGTGCATGCACTCAGAGATTGCCTGGACACCAGAAGGCCCGCAAAGAAGAGGAAAAGTGAAAAGAAGGCCCATAAGTGCAAGTCCGTGCATGCAGATGACAACAGCGGTGCTGATCAGACATCATGACATGCATGGGGGATCGATCCCGACGCCCGGCGCCGGCGCCAACACATTATTGAACTGTACAGATGTGAACCCATTGACTTAATGGATGGGACTGCACAACCGTTCACCTGGACATGTAGGGGATACCCACTAGCATGCCGTGTACGATGCACATTCTAATCTTGATGTCAACATCCGCAGAGACGTATCTTCCGAGGATGATCCTTGAGGATGGCATGATGAGGCAATGGCGTATCTCGGAAATCTAGACGCGTTTTTGAGAATAGACGACGCAGACACGGACGCAATAATGGTTTCAAGATTAAGTTCTCTGTGTCTGACGCATCAATTGCTTCTGCAGTAAAGCATGCAATTCAAGGAGTAGATACATTGCAAATAACCCAGACCTTCAAAGTGCAGCTCAGATCGTTGGAGCTTACTTTCAGAACCTGGCATTGAACATACACTTGTTCAGGCTCAGTGATTGATCTTTATCACATACTTGCTTTCAGCCAGCAGCCACGATGAGCGCTGCGGTTCCCACACCAGAGGAGCTCTCAGATCTTTCTTTGGCCTGCCAGAAAGTCTGGGACCTTGATAACAATAGGTTGGAACCCAACAGAGATTATCAGATAAATCTACAGGTATAATTCCTTTTATCATGTGCGGCTTTGCGTGATGTGCACAGTCAAAACACTGCAGTGCCCGCATCACCCGATGTCAGCATCAAGTCCCAAGCTGTTCCCTCAAGGGCTCTGGGAAAGCTTGTTTCAGGTTATAGATAAGTAAGACTGTGTTTGCACAGGGGTCTACACCTTGCGAGGGTTGATGTATATCTGACGTAGGCACAAAAACCTGGATGGTGAAAAATGTTGTGTTTGCTTCTTTGAAGGTTGGAAAGAAGTCGTATCAGGAACAGGACACTGCCTCAGCGCCACTGTTCACTAGTGTGGACCCAAACGCCTTCCGAAGCCGGCCCACATATGCAGCTTTCTGCAGCCTGTTGGACAACTATGAAAGGTGCCTACAGCACACTCATTATCCACACACACTCGAGCACTCCCTGGTTGGCCTGAACATGAAGGGCGCCCAGTGCTAGTTTCAAGCGTTAGGTTGTGCTTTTGAACCTTTTCTCGATACGCAAGACGTCCGGTGGAAGAGATAAGTGCGGGAACACTTCAGAGTTGATACGCAAGAATTATGGCATTGCAGGACGACCGGTACTGCAGAAAAGGTGACACAGCAGGAGCAGGCCGAGGAGATGGCATTCTTGAACGCTGTCGCAGCCACACCGCCCATGCAGTATGTGCACCAGTACCTGGCCAGAAAGGTGAGCTGCCTTGGCGCACGACATATGTCACGCACATTCCACTGCACTTTTAACTAGTCCCTGTTGCACTGTGTATTGCATGCACTTTCCCCACTGGGAGCCGACTGCTTATCCAGCCCAAAGCATGCATCATCAATTTTTGGTATGTTATCATGGCCAGGTAATGCATGGGCTGCTGGCATGGCTATGTGAGAGCGAGACGTTGAGAGTGTGCATGGTTGCTGGTTGCAGAATCTGATGGCGGGGCAAATGGAGGAATTCAAGCGGCAGCTGCACCAGATGTGGTTCAGCTTCTACTCGCGCAGCAACGTGCGCGACGACACCTGTGGATTCGAGCATGGTGTGTGCCGGCCTTTGTCCCTATCCAAAGTTTGGTAGGAGTAACCAACCATGCTGTGCTTGCCCCGGTCATTTCTCCTGTCACCCAATGTCACATGAGCAACATCCCAAACTAGCACTGAGGAGTGGACTCACAGATCTACCGCTAGTCAGCAGGTTATTCACTCGTTTTCACAGAGGTGCTCAGGGGGAGCTGTCTCGTTGCGCAGTGTTTGTGGGGGAGGTGGATGAGGGCAAAGTGGTGGGCTTTCACAACTGGATCCAGTTCTACTTGGAGGAACGTGCGCAAAGGGTCAACTACTTGGGCTACCTGCTGCCCAGAGGCAGGTGAGGTTTGCCCGCCAGCACATCAGCTGAATCCAGCAGCAGCAGAAAGCAGATTACCATGCTCCATCCTAAGAAGTTGCATGCAAGTGTCCTCCAGCTCCATCCTGGATGCCAGTAGCTGGCATGTCCACTTCTGTATGATGAATGCAATCTTAGCCAGAAGTGGTACTAGGGACAGCACCGGGAGTGCTCTGGACAATGACTAAATTGTGCATGAGCCCTACTTGGCTGACACGTGCTTGGTGTCATGGTACTAGGCAGGGAGAGGGGCAGGTGCAGGCGGATGACTCAGAGCGACTAATAAGCCTGCAGTTTGCCTGGGGCACCGAGAAGAAGGAGGTGTCCTCCATCTTCATCGGCACCTCCCCAGAGTTTGAGATGGCGCTCTACACGCTCTGCTTTGTGGCCGGGGCTGAGGAGAATATTGTCACCGTCGGAGGCTACGAAGTGAAAATCAGGTGTTCTTTCCTGCCAAGGCACCGACCCCACCACGGGACTGCATATGTGAAGAGACCCTTACCTTTCAGTGTGCTGGTGACTGTTTGTATGTTGCATGCACCGACACACACATGGATTATCATTGGATTAGAAGGAGGCTGAAAGGTTGAAGACCTGTGTCAGGACTTACCACATCCACAGCAAGTATGGGGACAAAGTGGGGTCCAGCTTTCCAGAGGTGACTTTCCTTCCCAGCACATGACACTGTGACTATGGCCTCTCAGTGGAACGCACTAAAAATAAACAAAACAGGGGCTGATAAGAGAGACAGCTGGAAAGTCAGCCTGTAAAAGGCAATGAGATGTTTTAGCATTTAGGCCTTGGTGATACATAGCCCTTGGTGAGGCCATAGTGCTATTGAGCAGCGGGATGCAAGCACCAACAGTTCAAGCACATAGGGGGCCTGACACATGCTTGTCATCCGTGTGCAGCTCCTGTCAAAGCAGCCGGGCTACCACCGGCCGCAGCCATCGGCTCCACCGGCGCAGCAGTGGCAACAGCAGAATGGCTCACAGGTGCAGCCGGCGACTCAGCATGTCGGCTGGGGGACCCAACCTGCTCCCCAGTACCAGCAGCAGCAGCCACCCCAGCAGGTGCAGCACTACCTGCTCGGTGCCTCTGTAATAGAGCTGCATTTCTTGTAGAAGGTGCTCAAGGAGCACCGGTGAAGTGTCTGCCTGTAGACACTGGGAGCATCCCTGGATGTGCTAAGCATGGCCAGGGCTTGTGATATTTTTCTTTCTAGAGCTGTTGCAACCTCTGTCTCTGGAGAATTCTGGTTGAAGGACATGGTGTCGTTTGGTGTGCAAGAAGTCTGTTTTTCCGAGCTGCATTGTCAAATCCCAGTAGTGTCTGTTGAACTGAAGCCTGCTTTGCTGATGCAGACATACCAGCACGCATATCAGCCCAACCAGGGGCAACAGCCAGGTCAGCAGGCCGCCTGGCAACAGCCACAGGTGCACTCCACTCCAAATTTTCTTGAAGTTCTTGTCTACAACATGCTAGTAATCTCAGTTGCTCAGCGCCTTAACCTCTCTGCCCAATGTCATCCAAGCCATGCAAGCCTTGGGAAGGTCGAAAGCTCCGCTAAGGAAACAGCTTTTTCCAGGAGCGATTCCTGTAATGTTCTGAGTTTGATGAAAGCAGAGCACTGCTTGCCCAGTGCCCCAGCATTTTTGCTCCTTCTGCAGCCAATATGTGTACTGCATGCAAGATGTAGTCAATCTGTACCCATCATGATGATGCCCCGATGCAACACAAGCAACGTATTTTGTTTGACAGGCTACATGGCAACCTGCTGGGTACCAGCCTCAAGGGTACTCCCAACCGCAGCCGCCATCCAATCAGGCCAGCAGCGGGCAGCAGAATGCAACCCAGGGCTGTGCACCCATGCTGCCCATGATCATCAACGGCATCAAAAAGCTGCTAAGTAATCGCCAGTTCACGAACTTCATCAAGCGCAAATTTCAAGAGATGAAGGCCTGACGAGGGCACTGTATGGCAATTGGTCTGCTGGCTGGCGGATGCCGATGTGAGAATATACTGCTTGTGGCATGATGGGCACTGTGGATGTGTTTGCTATGTTTTGCGTTTGCTATGTTTTGTGTTGTGAAGTACTACGCACGTCTGGAAGTGTGATTCTTCGGAATCACAAGCAGTGAAATGAAATATTACTGTACTGAGCGTTCTCTGTGGGTGAGACTTTACACGTACACAAATATGTTATACGGAGTTCTGAAGATGGAAGGAAAATCACTCACGGGTCGTCCTCGTTGTCAAACATCTGGACAGGCATCTCTATATTTCAGCAGCAATGTGCATGCTCCTCGCGGGGAACCCGCCGATTATGCTAAAAGGAGTCCACTTCAGGCAAAACCCCTTTCAGAATAATGTATCGCGGTCGTTGCGAGCATACTTGAGAGTGGAGTAAAATGATCATAGAGAGCCATGACAAGCGGTTTGTGCGCATGTTGTCTGTAGATGTGGAGAAGTTTCTTAGAGTACAATGACTGAACATCGAAAAGGCATGACGGGAGCGGTCAGGAGGTTTGATGTTGATGTTGACATCAACATCAACAACAATTGGGCTTAGTTGGGAAGCGCTCCAAGTGGAGCACTATATGAATGTAAGAAACACAGCTGGCATCGAGAACGGGTCGAGCCGGAATTCAAGCTCCCAGTTCGTTCCTGCTCCCAATTTGGTCGAAGCAGGCGCGGCTGGTCTGGCGGGGCAGATGCCGGAGGCGGCGATCGAATCTCGCATGTCTAGGCCTGCCCTCCCCGTACGCGGAATTAGGCTCCCTGTTCTTTTTTGCTTCGTTTTTTGCGTGTGTGTGTTTGGCAGGCCCAGGAGCTTCATTGATCTTGTCTTTTGAAGTCAGGCTTCGGCAGTGAGCACGGCACGATGGGAGGGGCTAGCTTTTTGGTGGGCTCCTCCACCGCCGGGCATGCCATCGGCAGGCAGTTCGCACAACTCGCTTGTGGGTTCTCTGTCTCTCCATCGACAAAGAGCTACAGTGACTGAACACCAAAAAGTGGTGAAGGGTGCGGTCAGGACTCTTGAAAACGGTTGGACTCATCGATGAGGAGAGTGCGCAGTATATAAACCTGTGAAACACAGCTGGCATCAAGAACGCACGGTCGAGCCCGAGTTCCAGCTCCTAGTCCGCTTCCCTGCTCCCAATTGGTCGAGCGGCGACGGCTGGTCAGGGCTGGGCAGCTGCGCAGGCTCGAATCTCGCCTGTGTAGCCTGCACCCCCCCGTAGCGGAATGAGGGCTCCCTGTTCTTTTTTTGCTTCTTTTTTTGCGTGTGTGTGTTTGGCGGGCCCAGGAGCTTCATTAATCTTAGTCTTTTGAAGTCAGGCTTCGGCTGTGAGCACGGCACGATGGGAGGGTCCAGCGATTTGGTGGGCCCTCCACCGCCGGCCAACACATGGGCAGGCAACCGCACAGGTCGACTGGCCCCTGATCTTTCATATGTCTCGACAGTTGCAGACGGTGATGAAGCCGCGAGCAATATATGTGCATTCAGCTGCATCTGCGGCAGCCGCAATAGTTTCGTTCAGCAAATCGGGCCGTCTCAGAATTAAGAAAGAGCTGCTTGAAGATCAGGCGTGTGAGCATCCATATCCCTATATACTATATATATTCAAGGAGTTTGACAATTTGATTGTTGTTCCAACAATCACTCGTGTGGCTTCAATCTTGCTTACACCTCGATGCTTTGAGCGAAAATGTTTCAACATCAACTCCTCCCATCTTCTGCTGCTCAGGAGCACAAAGGCTTTCCTCCTCTACGAAAGCAACAGGGTTCTGTCAATCGCCTGCAGCATGTAAGAAAAAGGTCGTCAATGCTATTCTATGTATCCAACGTTCTCCAAACTTGGCCTCATTGTCCAAGGATATTCGCTCGTCGCCAAGCTATACAATACTCTGCACATGCCTGTCTGCTAACTGTCAAGCTGAACTCTGATCTGCAATAACCCAGCATAACCCTTCAAATGACTCAACTTCCGCATCCCCTGTTCAAGGCTGACAACACAGCTGAAACGCCCAATCAGTTGCAGAGCCGCCTGCTGGCCATCAATCATCAAAGTAGATGTGCCGCAGCGGCTGGTCCTGGACAGAGTTCTGGGCGGTTGCTGCTGTGGCAGCTGACATGACGGCTATGGCCCCTGGTACGACAACACCTGGAACAGGAACGCCCGGCGCCGGCCGCAGCGACCGCACCGAGAATTCGGTCACAAGGGAGATGTGATCCGAGGGGAACTCCGGTGCTGGCAGGCCACAACGCAGGCTCCTCAGCGGGGGGACCATCGCCACCCTCATGGGGACCAGCTCCCACTCGTCGCTTCCCGGTTCCCCCGGCACGCCTGAACAGGTCGCTGATGCTGACTCCGCTTCTGAGGCAGCGCCATTTCCTGATTGAGTGGGCTCCGACTGGCTGCCTGATTGTCCATCGGGCTGGCTTTCTGACTCGCACAAGTCGCCGCCCTTTCTGCAGTCCAACATGTCTGAGACACAGACATGGCTCTCGACATTATGGGCTGTCGACGCGTCTGGGTGGCTCTCTACGATCTCAGCGACTGCGGCCGCTACCCAGGATGTGAGAGTAGTCTGTGACAAGGACACGGTGTCGGCCGATGCGCGGTGTGGCGGCGGGCCGGGCCGGGCGGCTGGGGATGGCATGTGGAGAAGACGCGTGTACCACATGTAGTCGAGCGTTGCAATTACCCGTCCATGACAGGATGTGAAACCCGGTTCTGACCCCAGCACCTGCGCGCACATGCCAGAATATGTAGTCCTCCTGCATGCTTGTTTAATCGACTCCACCAGGGCTGTCAGCCACCTGGATATAGCTGGTAAGGCAGACGAAAGTCAACAGAATGTGGCAGGGTCGGAACACGATAACCACAGCACATTTTGCAGCATTCCTGATGTCCTCACATCAACTCTCCGGCCACACCTGTGCATATGCGCTGTACAGAGTGCCCAACGGATGGCGCGCCACCCAGGCCTCCATATCAAGGTTGCTGCCGCTGCTGCTGTCACCGCTGCTTGTAGGAGCGTGGCGGCCGGATTTCAGCCGCCGCCCGATGCCAACGCTGGCAGCGTCCAGCTCTGCGGCGCGCGATCCCACCGCCATGTCCAGCTGATCTTTTGCCCATGTTGCCATGCTGCTCTGCACAGCAAAAGAGGGGCTTCGTGAAGATTTCAACTGGCACCCACAGGTACAGGGAGATCCAGGAGAGGGAATGTCAGCGCGGCTTTGCTCGGACCATGCTCGCATGTGGTCAAGGACGATGGCCAGTGCATGTCTCAGCATGTGCTGCTTGAGGCATTATGCGCTGGTCTCACACTTGTCAAGAGTGTGAGACAGAAGCTGTTGCAACAAAGACCCCGGTTTGAGCACAGGGTGCTCAAAGAGAAACAAACAGCCGCGGTCGTTTCATCAAGTTGCCGCAACTGAAAGACACAAGAAAGGTCTGCAACATGAGATGCATGCAAGGATCAAAGTGGGGAGGTTTCGCACCATGCGGGCATTGACAGAGGCAGACTTGGCTAGCCGAGCGGCAGCGTCCAGAACAGGCGCGGCCTCCTCCACAAGCATGGGCTCGTAGTAGAAGGGATGGTGCGCCACGCTCTGCTGGGAATCGTCCCCGCTCGGTGGCAGCGGCGACCAGAATACGCGGCCATTGCTGTCCAGGTGGGAGTACAGCGGCGGCGCACTCGCTCTCATGCTGCGCCACATCAGCAACAACCTTACAATATCACATGAGTTTTCAAAATGCTGTGCCACATCAGCAACAACTTTACAATGTCACATTATTTTTCGAAATGCTGCGCCACGTCAGCGAACAATCTCAGAACATCAGAGGAGTTTTCAAAATGCTGCGCCATGTCAGCGAACAACCTCAGAACATCAGGGGAGTTTTCGAAATACAATATGCTCCTTATACAGCTTGCATGCATGTCCACGGACTTGCACAAAAAACTGAGCCTGCTCTTCATGACATCATCGACAACTTCAGACTAATGTACCGGTTCGTGTTACAAGTATTGATTTGTGCGGTGGGATGAGCTAAGTCACGCAGGGTGCATGAGATTAGGTGCTGCACATCTGCAATGTGTAGGATGGTACCTCTGCGCGCGAGAAGCCTGGTGTGGCATCTGGGGGTCCCCCCCGACGATCGAAGGAAAACTGCTGCTGTGTGTCAAAGCCTGCTCACATACATCACCGTAAGAGCAAGTTGACATCCACACCCAAACAAACCTCCTGTGCCCGCACTAACATCTACACATTACACAGGTAAGAGCATGGGCGAGATGAGTAGACACTGATGACATGAGCATTTTGTGTACACCTTGGCAAGGCAACAGTACGGCAAGGCAAGCAGTGTTGTGATTGCGGCGACACCTGCAATTGCTGTTGAGGAATACCAATCGCCATGCTTTGGCCTGAAGCAGGCAACGCGCCCACAGGAGTGCCTGTGACACATTCTTCGGCTGGGGGGTGGTTGTGGCTTGTGACCCCGTTCTGCTGTGGAACGCCACAGCCCTGCTGCGAGCAAGAGTTACAGGCGGTCAACAATAAATCTGCAAAGGAAGGCAGGGGGCCACCTGTTCATGCCCTTTTAGAAGGGGGAAGAGTTGGGGTATGGAGGCACCTCTTCAGGGGAAAGTCCTGCCAACTAGCATGCATAAGAATAATGCCAAAAAGGGTTGAGGAGAGACAATGCTTCGCCCACAGGAGGGAAGAAAAGGTAATTCTTCATTCAAATCATCTCATGAAGGAAAGAAAAGATGAGCATCGAGGGATTCCATGGGGTAAGAAGGAGAAACTGTGACATGGCAGAAACAGAAAGCAATGTGGGCTCGTCGGATGTGCCACAAGCGACAAGTGCCCAGCACATCTCACCTGGTGGTTTCTGGGAGGCCAGCCGCTGCTCTTACTGTTGAGCTGTCCCGACATGTTCCTTCGGTCGACCAGGCTGCAGTCCAGCGACCCCGACCGCACAAAGCTGCGCCACCAGCAAGCCTCTCAAACAGTGTTGCGAAACTATCATGCAATCTAACATGCAACATAATGCTTCTACAGATTAGCCTGGTGTAAGAAATGTGTCAAGGTGGGTGGAGACAATGTGACCATTTTTGTGCTATGAGTTTTCTGTCTGCCATATCTCCAGCAGCCTTCCTCCTCACTGCAGTACATGTTACTGTATGACCTCTTTCCTTACAAATGCATGATTTTAGGAAAGGGTACACAGCCAAGTAGCAGCTTCAATTGGGAACTTCGCACACCAGTAAATGGGGCTGCCGGGCACAGAATTGAAGTCCCCCATCAGCAATGACCAGGATGGGCGACCTGCTGCTGATTGGATGTCTCGCATCCTTGTCAGAATGGTACGAGCCTGGCCTGCCTGCAGGTGCAGCAACGATGAGAACTAAAATATAGTTTTCACATGCGCTGAGGACTTTGCTGAGCCGCCTATTGTAAAAGCATCAAAGTCTCACTATTGTCCACAAATTGTGCAAGAAAGCAAAGAGTGATGAGGACAATGCGAGTCTTGGAGGACCGTGTGCATGGGCAGGCGATGATCCCATGTTGCCATGCTGGAACACAGAATGAAATCATGTTTGGGGACCCGTATGTTTTAAAGAAAATCCGGGAAGTATGGGGTTCCCCCTCCCTTCTGGGGGGTCACATGCACCTTCTCAGAGGGTTCAGAGGGAGTCAATTAATAGCACGAGGTACCGGGGATGGCGGACCTTTATGTCACCACGGTTGGGGTTGAAGAGCAGGTGGGTGTTGCCGATGAGCAGCGCAGGAGCCGAGGGGTGTGGCACAGCTGGCGCAAGGCCTTGGGGCCCTGCCGCAACAGGCGCTAGAAGCACCAGCAGCGCAACATTGTCCTTCAGCCCGAAGCTGCGCATCTGCAGGGACTCGCTCTGCAGCGCCGTGAACCTCCCCCGCCGCCAAAATGTGAGGCAGCCGTCGCATCTGTCCCCCGTGCGCGCCGCGTACGCCGTTTCATACCTGCCACATTAAGATGAATTTGTGAGTGCCATACATTTGCCGACTATGGCAGGCACCCAGCTGTCAGAGCCTGGTCCATAAGCACCGTACCTCATCAAGGGACATGTGAGCAACCTCAACTCTGGGAAACCCGGGGACCTGACACGCTTCTGCTTGATCCTGAAACGAAGCGGTGAGCTCCTATCTTGTGCTTGGTTGTAAGCTGTTATTCGCCATTGGTTATGGCTCTGGCATTAGCCTTCTGACTTCGTCGCAGCTCTGCAGCAGCTCACAGCTGTTCTAAAGCTGCAAAGAAGCCAAAGAGGACTTCCCAGAGCCACAAGGAATGGCAATGGAGAGGAATACAGCTTTAAACCAAGGGGCTCATGAAGACTCACATCATTGTCAATACTAAAGTTCCCTCTGCTTTGCTTAAATTTGAAAGGAGGACAACTGTCACGTCACCCGAGGTGTCATGCAAGGTGTCATCCTGTCAAGCTCTGAGGCGGCTGTGTCACAAGCTTCAACATTCCCTGGGAAGGAGAAAGATTCTCCGAGAAACTGCTTTGGAGGCTCACCCAAGCTGCTGCAAGAAAGAGTGGAACTCTTCAAGGTGATCGACTTCCTGGAGGCAGCCAATGTTGGGGGCCCAGTGCTCAATCTCTGCAAGGATAGCGGGTCCTCTGTGCTGCCATTGCAGGCACCATCTTGGGCACGCCCGGTACAGCTCATGTGCATGCTCATGCGCCTGTAACACACCGAACACCAAGGTTCAAGCAGCAACAGATAGAGCTCATGTCCATGGTCATGTGCACGAAGAGGCAGGAACACAGAATTTCAAGCAGCAAGAGACAGAGCTCATGTGCATGCTCATGCGCCCAGATACGCTGGACACAGAGCTTCAAGCAGCAACAGATACATCTCATGTGCATGGTCATGTGCATGAAGACGCAGGTACACAAAGTTTTCAGTGGCCATGGGAAAGCTTAGCTTGCGATTTTGCTAGCATGAACATGGTCCACACGAGGATGCAATTTCAAGACACCATGCTGACTAGATGCATGTGAGTTGGTGGTTCACAGGCCAATGAAGAACGGCGCGGGTCTTTGAAAAGGGTTGACATACCAGCTGATCGGCGAGGATGTTGTAAGACATGATGCGGACATTTGCGAAGAGTGGGTGCTCCTGGCTAGTGCTGGCCTGCGATATCACACAACCATTACAAATGCAGAAGTACCAATACCAGGAAGCTGTTTTCTGGTAACACCACAGTATCCTAGTGGAAGGCAATCGAAAATCTGGCAATTTTCACCAGCAGCAGAATTATTGCTCCTCAGATCTCGTATAAATCTTGCTCATAGCACAGAGTCTTCTCCGTGGTGCTCCTGTTATCCCAGTCGGGTCCCTTGAAAGATATGGATTTGATTGATCTCACCTGTCCGTGACTCCACACCCGCTCCTGGAAGCCAGCTGCCTGCCTCAATGATGGAGAACTGTGGGAGTATCTGCAGGCATCACCATAGCGGCAACGGCCCGTCTTCTGAAAATAGGTGCAGACGCGCTGCCTATCTTCACTCATGCCAACACAGCTCCCTATATGTCTTTCTCAAAGCATTTGCTGAGCTGTTGCTGGTGTGACTCTGTGCTATTCAAGGCATTCATACAAGACGTGAAAAGCACTTATCGTTTGATCCATTATATATATTCAACCAGTTGATTCTGCAACATTTGCTGTGAATGGTCCCGCATATCCAGGCATCGCTCCTCTTTACTAGCTTTACTCGTTGAACCAGGCGAACAAAGCGGTAATGTTCTGCGTTCCGAAAACACAATGATCGAGAAGACGCGATGCTACTTTTTTCGACACGAACTCTGACCTCAAGGAGACTTGTATGATCTCGATAGCTGAGTCGAAGTCTTTGCCAACCGTCTCGATGGTAGGTTTTTTGAGGCAAACCCTATGCTTTGTCATGAACTCCTTGATAGCAGAAACATTCCCCATTCAGCATGAAGAGATAGCAAGGGAACGTTGCATGCATCCCTTCAGACACCAGACAAGAGATGGCAAGCAGCCTGGACACCGTCGCCGGCCTTACAGATCAGAAGCAAAAGATCGAGCAGTACAAGGCAGCTTTGGCCAATGTCCTCGACAGTGGTAGCACACAACAATGCAAGGAGTTCGTTGATCACAGTGCGTCGCTCATTAGAGTTACCCTCGGAATAGAAGTCTGCACTGCTCACTACACTGCCTGATGTAGTGATCTTGATCTTCACAAGCAGATTCCGTGAGCTTTGGATCCATTTAAAGCCGGATGAATACCGAGAAATGCCACTGTCCCCATCGCAGTGCTTTCGGACGCAGTACCACTTGTTGTCAGCCGACAACTTTTGCAGCAATTCACCCAGGACATCAAGCAGAAGCTGCCGCACGACGTGCACAAAGATGTGGCAACCTTGTACGTGCACCACAAAGCACCTCTTTCTTTTATTCAAGATGCCTGCATCCACCATGACATCCAATCCTTGGCGTGTGGCAGCTGGCAAATTGCTGTGGTCTAGGAGTGCACTGGGACCTTTCCTAACAAACAGGGCTGTGTTGCAGTGCTCTGGAGGCACTGCAGCCACGGGTTGTGAGCTATGAGGAGCAGGTGACTGCCATCAGGGAGCAGCTGGCAGAGCTCCTGGAAGATGAGGAGGACTGGGCCAAGGCAGCCAAGGTCCTGGCTGGCATCGACCTCGACTCAGGTCAGCATGACTGCACGCATGCCACGCCTGTCAAAATCACCCTGGCATTGACCTTGACTCAGGTCAGCGTGAATGCATGCATGCCACCCTTGTCAGAACCACCCTTGCTTGCATGCCTTGCAATTTCTGAAAATGTGGCATGTGAGATCTTGTGCTGACTGAGATGCATGTGATGACAGGCATGCGGGTGCTGGACAATGAGTACAAGCTGCGGCAGAATATAAAGATTGCCATGCTCTACCTGGAAGACGATGATGCAGTCAGTGCAGAGATGTTCATAAAGAAGGCAGCCACCCTCATTGCAAGCTGCAAGGTGACTTCCACAAAATCCTTTGCCATGTTTTCCCTTGAACTCATCCCACTCCTCATACTGTGTCCACTTTTGGATTGCTAGATGCCTGTGGCCAGGAAAACTAATCAGATGATTGGCAAAAGCAGTTTGGGGAGCAATACGCCAATGAAAGAAAGCTGTTATTGAGAGCACAGTGAGATCTGCATCACCTGGGGCAGCAGGTCTGTGGCGAGAAAAGCTGTTAAGCTGAAGTATGAGTGCATTTGCAGATTCCAGAGCTAGAGCTGAAGTACAAAAGCTGTTACGCGCGAATACTGGATGCCAAGCGGCGCTTCCTGGAGGCGGCGACTCGCTACTATGACCTTTCACAGACTGGCGGCAGTAATTCTGATGCCGGCATCAAGGTCTGTCATTCCTGCCTTCTTCAGCCTACCAAGCAAGATGTCTATCGCCCTTCATTCCTGTCTTGGCTTCCCATATTGGCATGTCTTGCAGCAACATGCTCGGCTGCAAGATGCTTAGCATGCTGTGATCCAGCCCCACTGACTGTTCAGCACTCCCTGAGGCATAGCAAAATGAGGGAGCCCTCACTTTGCAAGCTCGCAATATGCCAGAGTGGGAAAAGTGGCTGCTAGTGCGGCACGCGGCATCGTCGGTGGTCCTTTGCATCTAGGTGTGAAAATAATCAGATACACTGACATCAGCAATACCTGCTGCAGGTGGGTGAAGATGAGCTGGATCAGGCACTGATGGCAGCGGTGACACCTTGCATTTAAAGAGTGGGAGACAGACAACAACTGTGCTGACATCAGTGATTCCCCGCTGCAGGTCGGCGAGGATGAGCTGGATCAGGCGCTGACGGCAGCGGTGGTGTGCTGCATACTGGCGGCTGCCGGGCCGCAGCGGTCGCGTGTGCTGGCCAACCTGTACAAGGACGAGCGCTGCGCCCGCCTCCCCGTCTTCCCCTTCCTCGAAAAAGTCTACCTGGAGCGCATCCTGCGCCGCCAGGAGGTGAAATTTTCCTTGCCTTCCCAAACACAATGGCCTGCAGTTGACAGTGCAGGGGGGAGCAGAGGATGCAGAAGGAGAGCACAACGCAGGCTCCGAGATTGTATGGCGTGCACAGGTATGTTCTAAGGCGGGCATTCTGCAATGTAAATTGATGGTTGAGGTTCAACTTGGTGGATCTGCAGCCTCAACAGACAAGAGTCTGAGTTGATTGACGCTTCAACTGGTTGCCCTCGAAGTGGCTGGTGCCTGGCAGCTTTAAAGCGCTGCCACTCAGCAGTGGCCATAGCATGTGTAGGCGATTACTCCATTTCAAGTTTGGACTATATGTGTCGAAAGGGTACCTGGGCCCAACCATGATACACTTCTTTTGGCTGGATCTTGTGAGCGTCTCCAAGTTTCTGTGCGATTTGATGTGATGCTGGGTGCTTACTCTGACAACCAGAGTCAGACATCTGATTACTCCTAGGTGGCCGGAAAAGGCGTAACTGACTGACTGACTGGCTGGCCTGACTTGCCGCAGGTGGAGGCGTTTGCGGAGGGGCTGCGGCCGCACCAGATGACAGCAACAAACATGTCTCTCACTCCATTTGAACTAAACTTGTGTGAGTTTGGCGTGCCTGAACAGGGTCGGCTTGCCGCAGGTTTATTTCACTTTTTTTAAGGATGTTAGGGTTACATTTTAGGGTTTATAGTATAACTTGAGTTGTAATTGTAGTTTGGCCAGGCCTGAACAGGGTAGTTGGGTTGCCGCAGGTGGAGGCGTTTGCGGAGGGGCTGCGGCCGCACCAGAAGGCGGTGACGCCGGACGGGTCAACTGTGCTGGAGCGCGCGGTGGTGGAGCACAACCTGGCGGCCGCGTCGCGCCTGTACATCAACATCTACTTTGCCGAGCTGGGCCAGCTGCTGGGCGTCCCCCCCGCCACCGCCGAGACCATCGCCGCGCGCATGATCGCGGAGGACCGCCTGCAGGTGTGGAACTTGCACATTCAGGGAACCACTGTTGGTAAGGTCGGCGAGTAGATAGTTGGGTGTCATGGCCACCACGCACATGATGTGCCTATGAGTTCAGCATGGAAGCTCTTCTCAGTGGTAGATTATGCCATACATTGTACGTCCTCTGCAAGAAACAGGTCTGTATCATCCAAGGATTTAGTTGTAGTGACAGGATAAAGAGAATCTCATAAGGAAAATGGGAGGTTTGGCCCCCCAGGCTGTCCATGTGACTGGGCCAGAGGCTGGTGCAGGGCTCCATAGACCAGGTGGACGGGCTGCTGCATTTTGAGACGGACACCGAGGGGCTGAAACAGTGGGATGAGCAAATCGCGTCAGTGTGCAACCAGCTGAACAGTATCCTGGACTCCGCTGCTGAGCGCGGGCTGCCTGTGGTCGCCGAGCCTCTGTGTTTGTGAGCAACCTCATACGGCAGCAGCCCTGCGTAATGCAAGGCCTGCTTGTACATGTCCTTGCAGCTTGTGCGAGTCCTGCACAGTCTGCACAGTGCTAGTGAATTGTCATGGCTCCATCACGGTAGGGAGGCGTGGTGGTTGTAAGGGTACATGATCCAAATGTTTAGAGATCGCACTAGGCTAGCGCTAGCCTAGCCTGAGCCTGGGGCTGTGAAGACTCGTGAACCCCAAAGATGTGAAGCAGAGGTAATGCTGTCACTTCCAGCATTGATTTGGGATCTGTAATGATAAGCTTTAAGCACGAAGGTTCGCAAGAAGGCATGTTTGGTAGTTCTTACTTGCACCACAGATTTTAATGCTGTACGGCATACATGAACACAAATTACAGGAATACAACGTAGGAGTACAATGTACCCATGGGGGAAACACTAATACAAAGATATACCTGTGTAGCTCGTAAATTAAGAGAGAGCTTGCCATTGGGCAGGAGGTCCCGAAAGATGGCCAGGTGCATTTGTCAGAAGAAGAGTCAAAATTGTAGATTTCAATTATCTGCCTGCCCATGTCGGAGTCTTGCCAAATTCCGGAACGTAGTACTCCTCGATGCCTGCATACACCGCGCTTTCTTTATGTTAATATTGTGATAATTTCCTATTACCTTGTTTTCTTCCTTTCCAGAATTGCTGCTCTTGAACACTGCAGCAAGGTTTACTTCACGTCTTAAAGCTGATCTCCGGTGCAAGAGCGCTCACATCATCATCGATGAAGTGGTAAAGTGTCGCGTATTCAACAACGAGATTTATAAGATCGATAGATATATACGAAGCCGACTCTGAAAGCGAGAGGTTTTGAACTCCCACAGACGAGCAGCTGAAGGGCGTCGTGCGCGGTCTCAGCCCACCTGCCCACGGAATCCCAGCAGCATCAAAGCTGGCTACTAGACTGATAGTTATTATCCATAACAGTTCCATAACAGCACTTCAGCCCGGAAAAACAGTTGGAACTTCTCGTTGGTCTACGGCATCAGGCACGGATTGCAAGTCGGAGCGTCTTGGGCCTGCGGGCGGCCAGCCGTTGGCTTCTAATGAAAACAACAGAGGAGCTTTTACTCAGATGTAGTCTCATATACCTAGTCCTGGCGCCTTCCCTGGTAGATCTCTCTGCCCACCTGCACCTGCTGACCTTCGAACTTCAGAGTTTGAAGGGCTCCAACAGACACGTAATCCCATGTGGAAGGCACTTGATGCTAGGTACTGCATCATCTTCAGACTTCATCTGACAATGCATGCATGCTGCAGGCATGCGCCTATCAAGAAGCATGGTCACCAGGGCCAGCTCCAGCGCCTGCTCCAGCTGTGAGTCTCGGCTTAGAAGTTGGAGACACTGCGGGCTTGGCAGCAGTGATAGACAGCACAGCCCTTGCACAGCCCAAGTCGCCCATTGTGCTCCTGCATGGAGCCATTCAAGGTGGCTGGGTGTGGAACTACTCGCGGCCGGAAGTCGGGGCGCCACTGGTGCGTGCTGTAAGAGACTCATCACATTCTGTCTTGAAGGCTGCGCTTTGCAGTGTCCGCATATGCCAGCACACCGCTTTCTAGCCGGATAGATCGACCACACATCGTCACTGTTTGCCGATGGAGGGGACTCATCTGACACATGGAGACACACCAGATTTCTGCGGAGCTCTCTCCAGCAGGTGGCTCATGATCGAGAGAGATGGTCAATGAATTACATGGTGGACATGTCATGGCGAAAATGGAACAACATTCATCTGCTCTGCTCTGCTGTTAATGAGGGGTTTGTGCTGCCTGGCAGGGCGTAAAAGGACTCCTGGAGCAAGCTGGGTACCAGGTGTTTAACCCCACACTGCCATTCCATGCGCCCTATGACCACTGGTCATGGGGAGATGGGCAGATGACTGTGCAAAAGTATGTTGATGTCTACATCAAGGTGTGCCCTCCATTACGGTCAACCGCTTTGATGCAGATTTGCAGCTCATACAAGTTTTTGCATGCATGCATCACGATCTGCAAGAAGATCAAAATGAAAAGCTTGATGGAAACAGCATGTGCGAGGAGCATGCCGGCATGAGTGCATTTCAAGGGAGGCAGCTTGAAGACTTACCTGTTGTGTTCAGCACCTTCAAGCTTTCCATCAACACAGCAGAATAAGTGTCAAACAGAGTGCATTCAACTTGAAGGATCCAATCCTCTTGGGCACACTGAGGGGACTTCCACAGGACAGTGGTAGGGATCTGATTCTCAAGAGCATGTGTGACGGTTTACAGGTGATAACATTGAACAACCTGCAAAACGTGGTGTTGGTGGGCCACTCGCTGGCAGGGGTGTGGATGCAGATGCTGCTGCAGCAGATACCCAACCGCATCGCCAGCATGGTGTTCATAGATGCTGCAGTCCTGCTCCCAGGCGAGAGCTTCTTCAGCAACCGCATCGGTGGCGTTGTCTCCACTTTGCCGGCGTTCCCTGCCCAGGTGCCCCTCCCTTGTAACTCCAGATCAGGCTGTATCCGAATAAGGCCATTTTTCTCCTGCCTGTTAGGTTTGATGTGGCTGGATGCGTCATGAGTCACTGTGCCGGCCAATCCCCTGAATAAGTCACCTTGAGTGTATTCGCAGCAGCTACGAATTAAGCACGCAAGAAGCATGATCTCTGTGGCTTGTTTCCTCCACTATGACAGTGCCCCCTGTCTGGGTACAGCTCTGCTGACTCTGGTTGAAAGGAAGCTCCTGCTAACAATTCGCCCAGGCCATGCTTCACAAGCATTGTAGTACCATGCCGCCACTATTGCTTTTTAGGTGCCGCCTGTTTGCATGGCTATAACATGTGAATCGTGGGGTGGTCAAGCAGTGCCTTATGCGATTAATCATACAAGCTACACCCTTGAACGTCCAGACACTGCCTTGATATTCCGCGTTTGAACATTGTCTATCACCTCAAGTCGCTAGAGCCTCCTTCCCATGGGCAGGACTGTCTGTTAGGTCAGTAGCAAGTCCCCTGAGATGGGATTGACAAGGGGTTCAATCAAGGTGCAGTGTCTTACGAGGTGTGCTGCGCACTGCAGGCATGGTTCTCACTGCTGTTCAGCTACCCGCTGTTCTACCAGCAGTTCACCATCGACCTCTACCGCGGCTGGATGGTCAACTCAGTGGCCAACAATGACGCCCTAGTCCAGGCCACCTACAAGATGATGGTCCCCGAGCCCAAGGGGCCAGAGTTGTCAGCCCTGGACACCTCCAAGTTCTTCACCATCTCCAAGCCGAAGGCATACATCTTTGAGACCCTGGACCACAGCCTCAGCACAGAGCCGCGCGCCTGGCTGCTGTTTGCAGATCGGCTCAATCAGGCCAACAATGGTGGCCTCCCCCTGCAGGTGAGCTGGGGACCCCCCTCTTTACTGCCCCCTGATTAGTATGTTCATTACCAATGTTATTAATAGTGCATGCCTTTTCCAGCCACACCATGCAAGGTTTGTTTCAGCAGCGCTGCAGTGAAGCTTTCCCGGAGTTTCTTGCTCCCTCGGTCAGGGTTGAGCGTTGCTAAGACAAAATTGCTTCTCTATGGAACTTGCTACATAGGAATCTTGGAACTCGTCTTGTTGATGCTCAGATGCTCCTGGCCCCGTTAAATTTGTTATGAGGAAATTGACAATAGAAAATGTCACACTGCACTGATACACTGCAAAATTGCAGTGCATTCAACTGCTATGTGCACCCATGGCTGAGAGCTTGAGTCTTTTTCTTTCCTAGATGGCATGCATAGTACTGGGCGACAGAGCCATTTTGTTCACAGGCAATAATTTGCAATACAACTCAGTCAGTGCACAGCCAGTACTAGAGCCATTTTGTTCACACATGATAATTTGCATCATTCAGTCAGTGCACAGCCAATACTAAGTGAGCTGTCTGGCCTTCCATGCAGGTCATTGAGGTGCAGGCCGACCATCAGGGCATGCTGACTAACCCTGTCGACCTGGCAGCCAGCATCCTCAAGGCAATTAACACCTTGGATCCCAGCCGCTGACCTGGCAGCAGTCTCCACAAATCTGACCATTACATACTCTCGGATGAGGACTTCACCGCAATCTTGCACCGCCGGCAGGGCAGCTCCGCCTGAGGCTGCAAGTGTGATGCACTGTGGTTGTGCCGTGAGGTTGCAGCATGCAGCGGCTCTTAAAGTTTTGATGGAGAAGGGCCCGTGAACAGGTGCATTTGCATGAGGCTGTGGATGCACTGTACATTGCACTCCTCAGGTTGGGGAGTGGCAGAGCCGTGAAATGGAGCCTCTGGCTTGATGGGAGCTGTTGCATTGGCTGTATGCAGCCGCCATATCAGTAGCAAGGTTCCATGAATCATGAGTGATCATTGCTGCAGAGCTTGTGCATACAAGGGGCTGTCAGGTAGATGCCTGCTTTTGCCATGCATGCACCAGCTGTGCACGCCCAATCCATTCCACCAAGGTCATTTGGCCATGGTGCTGCAGAAGACTAGATCAAACTTGTGTTCAGAAGACTCTGAAAAAAGGAGTACATCTGAATGTACATGTGCTTTACATGCGCGTGCCATGATGCATCGTATTACCATTGTCGACAATGGTAATATGACGTCGTGGGCCAGCTCCCTGATGAATGGAGGTTTTCAGAGCTACTGTGGAAAATGAATTACTGTGCACAGCTCCTCTGCGTGAGTGTCTGAGTGCGGAGAGACCTAATAGAAGAGCATCCATGACTTGCAAAGCCTATTTTGTCTGGCTTTTCCAATGAAATGCTGACACTATTTCATTCAGGGCAACAGGAAATACTGCAAGGCTTGGTCGCAGCTTTTGCACCGCTAATGATTGGTTTGAGTTAGAATTAAATGGAATTTAAATTTGAGCTCAAAGCTGTAATCCTGAAAGTGATGCCTTGTTGACTAGCAATTGGTGAGGGGAATAAAGTGCCAAGACTGTGATTGCCAGAACATGCACAAAGATATTGCCTTTATCATACGCATCTAGCTAGTCCAGAAGTGAGGTTTCCTGGCAACATATATACATCACGGTGCCACGGTACTTTTAATAGTATTTGCTATTCACGCTTCCTGTACATGTCTGTAGTACTCTGTACCAACCATGCAGTCTACAAGTCACATGCAATGCTACTCTTAGAGCTTCAACTTGATCTGAAATGCCTCAATCGGTTGACGTCATACGTTATATCTGTGAGTCACCACAAGATTCCCTGATGGATAATCTGTTCACCCACTTGAAAAACCCCGGTCTTTCATTATGTCAGCTTGATCATCACTGGCGCTTGAACTGACCATAATTTTATTATGGAAACTTGAGGCGAAGCCTGTGAGTCACCATGTGCATGTGCTCCCACATGCGTACAGCTTAATAGCATCAATTGCATCATACGTAAAGTAAGACTGACTCTATTTATTGTTGGGCATGTGTCATCTGTTTTGGTCTTCATCTCTGTGTCTTTATTGGCAATCTTGACCTCCATTCTCCCCTGTCACACGTGATTCCTTATAGTAACAAACTTTATCCGTAAGGCAGCCCCAAGGAGCTGCAAAAGCGATGCTGTGTGAGACTCACTCAGTCAGTCAGTCGATTACATCTTTTCCAGCCAGCTAGGGCTGATCAGATGTCTGACTCTGATCGTCAGAGTCAGCACCCTGCATCACATCCATACATTCACAAATGAACTTGGATACTCTGACAAGATCCTCCTGCCAAAAGAAGTGTATCATGGTTTGGAACCCTGAACAATCCTGGAAACTATTGTGGTGTCAAGCAGCAGTGGAGGACACAACAGCAGGAACGCCCTCTGGCGCCGGTGCGGCGGCCTGTTCTGGCTCAGCAGCCACCTCAGCTGCCTGGGTGGCCGGCACAGCTGCCGATGGTTCGGGAGCAGCTGCCTGAACAGGCGCAGGAGGCAGCTGCGCGGCAGGTGCCGCCTCATCGGCCACGGTTGCGGCAACTGCTGGCAGCGGGTAGGGAACGCCCTTCTGCAGCAGCGCGTAGGACTCGAAGATCAGCAGTGGTGGGCGGCGGTCACTCCATTTCAGGTGAGGCATCCACTTCTGCATCATCTCCCTGTGTGCAGGTTTAATCATTTGTGTGTTCAGTTCTTTTCCCACCGCAAAACGGCTCGGAACTTTCACCTCAAAAGACGGTAGTAATGGTAACCTGACGGCGTTCGCAGCGTAAGATTTTCAGGGAAGTGATGCTGAACCCCATCAGATCCAACACTTTGTTGTACTTTGGACCACCTCATTTCCATGCAAGAGATGAAGGCTGCCCAGGAATGATTACATGAAGTCTGGAGCATGAAGTGCCTAAATTACTCTCCAATTGTGGCATTTGCAGAGGCAGAAGCACAAGAGTTCAAGTGTGCACTGAGATTATAGTGTGAAGCAAGACGAGATAGTGGCGCACTTGGGGCCCAGAAGTTCCAGCAGCTGCCAGCCGTGAGGCCTGAAGTAGGCAGAGACTGCCTCTGGTGTAGTCTCAAATCCAGACAACAGCGGCTCACCTCTTGCCTTCAGTGCCTGTAAAACCCACCACACATCCACTTCCATGTTGAAAACTTCCACATGTGCTGCCCTATGCATGTCCAATGCAAGACTTCTTTGAGAGGATGTCAGCAGTGCAGGCACTCAATGCCCTGCTTTCGGTGTGGTAGTTTGCAGGTAGTGGGCAACCTGGCAGCAAGAAGAACCCGCATAGTTTGGCAGAGGGAAGAGAGCAATGTTGACATGCATGCTTCAACAACAAGGCGAGTCCAACATCAGCCCCAGGTTTGAAGGTGGGTTGTAGGAAGGTAGCTTCGACAGCATTGCTTGCTTGGAAGCAGTGCACCTCAGAGCCACAGGAGTAGCCGCGGTTCTTGATAGATCCATCCATGTAGGCCTTGTCGACCATGTCCATGCAGATGCGGCTGCCGGGTGACGCCAGCTCGCTGATCTGCTTGATCAGCCCATCCACAGCATCCTACACAACGATCCAGCAGTGATTGACTGGATACCTGCCATAATCATATCCTAGATGAATACATCACTGTCTAGAATGCATGACATTGAGGCTGCGTGAGGTTCAGCTCTCTGGCAGCATACCTCCTCAAAAAATAGCAAGATTGCAAGGATATGAATGGGCTAGTAACTCCAGTAGGCAGGTGCATAATAGCCTGTTGTGATGCTATTTTTGCCATTTCAATAGGCGCACAATTGATATGGGTGCCTTCAGATCTTGAAGATAGAAAAGAAGGGTATGGGTGGTCTGGGGTTCTACCTGGGGGAGGTAGGTGAGGATGCCTTCGCAGGTGAAGAGGGCGGGCTTGCTGGGGTCAAACCCCTTGGCTGTCAGAGCCTCCTTCAATGGCGTCACCGCCAGGTCAGCCGCCACATAAGCTGGGCGAGGGTACTGCAGAAGCAACATCAGCTATCCTATTACGCCTTGATCTAGCTTGAGAGAAAACTTCTGAAAGATAGCTTGGGTGATGGTAATGGTCATGAATAGGAATGCACCGTCTGAAAAGATCACTGCGCTTCAGCAGTTTGTACAAGATATTCAAACGGTACAGAGGTGTGCCTATAGGCCAGGAAATATGCATGTGGCAACAGCCGTGCAGATGGGATTGAGGGCGAGGTAGCACTGTATGCATCACAATTAGAGCAGCACCTTTTCCTTGTCTGGGATGACGGCATCCACCAGAGATATTTTCTTCTCAGACACCTGAGGCAGATCCACTTCGAAGAACTGCAGCCCACATTGGCACACACAGTTGCATCAGCCAACTAGCACCTCAAAGACCACTGACAAGAGGATGAAAAAGAAAGCACCGATGCTTGGCCTAGCCACAGCGACTGCCATTGGTGATCTCGCCGGCTTCCAGACCGCATGAGTTCAGGGATGTTGTAAATATGCACAGGTGGATGCCAGGCACTAACCATTGTGTTGCCGGTTCTCAGACGGTATGCACGTGTGCAGTACCCAGCAGCAATGATCACGACCTGCAACATCCCCACATGCACTGTGAGCTTGTCTTGACACTTTCCTTGAGCAAAGAATGTTGTGATATGTGCATCAGTGTGTGGTACTTGAACGTGTGAGATGAATGTATTCTCACCTGGGATATGTCATCAGCCTGAGCTTTCTTGACAATGTCATCCATCCAGACTGTGCGCGCGTCTACATAGTTGATCATACCGTATGCTCCAACAATGTCCTCCACTGCAAACTGCAACAGAACAGACACAGCTGCACCTTGAAGCTAGTAGCCACCTGCCAGAGCTTCAGTACAAGAACCAAAGGAAATGCAGAGCAGCAAATTTACGTCACAACTACTCACCTTGTAAATCCTGTTGGCGAATGGCAGCGCATACAAAAACTTCCTGTCCAACGGAAGTGTAGCAAGTCAGGACACTGTCGTCATGTCATGCTTAGCA
Organism: Coccomyxa sp. Obi; assembly: GCA_020887355.1. NCBI lineage: Eukaryota > Viridiplantae > Chlorophyta > Trebouxiophyceae > Coccomyxaceae > Coccomyxa > Coccomyxa sp. Obi. Next base: position 691,283 of record AP024999.1, read on the forward strand.
TTCCTGAAGTTACTACATAGATTGTCAATTGAGACTTTATAATGCATATCACACACTCACCTGTATGGCATCAGGTGGTTGCGAAATAAAGGAGCAATGAAGTCTGCGTTGTGGTTTGGCTTCTTCATGTCGGCATTCAAAGGACGCTGGCACAGCTGCATGGACATCAAACCCAACATCACTACGTGAAGCAGCAAATGCCTCATTTCTCGTTCCATGCTAACCAGAATACAAGGCCTTGTCACCGGGATGTCCTTACAGAACTCCCAAGGACTGCCTTGAATCAATGATTTCAGTGAATGACGACGTAGCTGATGTCTTACAATCATATAATTTGTTGGTCTGAAGCGTCCCACAGCCCAGAACAAGCCGCATCCCTGGCGTTCATGGTAGATAGAGTCACTCGCTTTCTTGGTCTTGGCGGGCGTCTGAGACGTGCCCGGTTGCATCACTGCTTTCACATCAGCTGTTACACCGCTTGTATCAGCATTTGTATCTTTGGCATCTTCTCCGGTTCCTTCTGGGTGCTGCATCTTGCACTATTGCATATACTCGAACAGGCTGGATTTTACGACGCAGCGAATTCAAGATATAAGTTTAATCAATGTAATGCGATGATCAAATCAGCATCGGCTACTCCAAAGGACGTCAGACACCACAGGGGCGCGCTTTCCTTCGCACTGCAGTAAAGGGAATATCGTCTGCAAGGAATGTACGCGGTCTGTACGATTCACATGAACAAAGGACTAGAATATGAGATGCATGTACCTAAGAAGACCTGATCGATCCCGAGAAATCCTCTCTTGATTCATCGGACACAGTTTTGATTTTCCGGAACTCGTGAAAAGGTACGCCTGTGCAGACCGTTGTTCCTGCTCGCGCCTGCTGGGCTGGTAGAGGCTTCCTTCTTTAACTAAAGCCTGCTGTCTGCAACGTCTGATGAACACAAGCATAGTTGAAAGATAATAGTAGAGGTATACTTTGTAATTTTGGGCCCAACTCTTGTGGAGAAACGTCGTCGCCTTTGCGTGCGACTCGTTCTGTCCATACAATTAATTTATTCGCAGGTTCAGAATGGGATTCTTCGAATCCTTCTTCGGTTCTGTACTCGAACCCGTCGGTAACGTCGCTAAATGCGGATCTGGTTTCGCGAGCTCTTTTGGCTTTGTCTTCCAGCCTCCTTCGCAACCAGGGTACACTGTCCAGCAGGGTGCTGGGGGAAAGCTCAAATTGGGGCCGGGCAAATTGTGAGTAATGTTATTCTTGTTTGAGAATACATGAACTTCTGTATCAACAACAGCTATCATATTCATTGGACGATGCCTTCACAAAGCTCAGTTTTGCAGACGTTCAAGGCAGCGGAAATTTCAAAATTACTCGCACGCTACTTAACAAGTCATATTATATGTACGGGCTGGTACTCGGGGCATGAACATCCCGGGCTGCCCCATATGTCCATTCTGGAAATTGTATGTATCACGATGGTGGGCTCCTTCCGACCCTTTCTCTTTGCAATGCAGGGGGGGAAGGAAAATGCCAGAAAGCGATGTCATGCGGCTGAAGACAGCTCGCGACAGCACAATTGTCGCTGTTTTCATACCATACAAGCCAGACTTCAGGCCTGCTAAACAGACCACCTCCACCTCCTACAGTATGGCGGCAACTCCTTTCCCAGAAACCAGTCGCAGGCCCACCATCCTAATGAGTCACGGAACAGCAGTAGATCTCGGTCGCCTCATACCCTTCTACAGGTTGACCTCTGCCCTATGTCACTCGATTATGCAGCCGTCAACACCCTATCAATAACAAAGTCAACTTCAGCAGTTGAGGGCAAAGTCATACCTTTTATGTACGTAGACTCCTCAGAAGCGTGGATCTCTTGCATCGTCAGCTTTTCTTGTGTCTGCTGCAGCGAGGTGGCCAAGGACTTGAAATGCAACTTATGCGCATATGATTACACCGGCTATGGGCAGAGCAGTGGGCGGCCCTCGGTGGCTGACACAATCGCGGACGTCGATGCTGTGTTTGCGTGGCTGCTGCGCCGGGGGGTTCAGCGGGGTGACATTGTCCTGTATGGGCAGAGTCTGGGATCAGGGCCCACGCTAGACTTGGCTGCCCGAGAAAAGAGCATTGCTGGCGTAGTGCTGCATGCTGCCTTCGCATCAGGTGCGCACATGCCTGCACATGGGCCACCCAGCTAGTTTTGCTGTGTTTTGCCTTCAGATCAACAGCTGCACACCCAAGTACACCCAGCTTAACATGCTGTGGGCAGGGCAATGACCTCACAAATAGACCAAACAGACGGCCTGGCATTGGTTTGAGCCTTAATGCGAGCCGCAGTGCATGGGTGGCATTTGAAGCGTCTTGTGAGTTTGTTGCTCCTGCCGAATGTTGAAAGAACGGTTTGGGAATAGGTCATGATGACATGATCCCCTGCAAAGCATAGCATTGACTGGGACAAACAATGTGCACCATGCAGGATTGAGGCAGGTCAGGCCTGGTGGGAGGTACTTCCCTTCCTGGTTTGACATCTTCCCAAACTCTGACCGGATACAGCAGGTGGAAGCGCCAGTCTGCATCCTTCATGTGCGTCTTATTACTCACTCATGCTTCAACTCAAGCCCACAAATAAGTGATGCATCCTGTCTTGCATCGATGCAGTAATGCACACTCCAGACACCGGTCTGCCACCCCATCCCCTTCCCAGTGTGGCAGAAGCACCATCACTGAAGGAGGGCAGCAGAGCCCCTAACAAGGCTGAATGTAGCAACCACCTATGCTTGCCCTCCACTCGAGCATTTTACAGCGGATGGACTGAAAGCTCCTCAGCCTGAATTTTGATCAACTTCCTGCAGGGGACACGTGACTATGTGGTGGACATAGAGGCGGGCAGGCATCTGCACAGGCTGGCCAAACGGCCGGCTGCGCCATACTGGGCCGAGGATTGCCATCATGAAAATGTTGAAATGAGCGCGCAGTACATCCCCCACCTGCGCCGTTTCCTGCAGGGCATTTTTGGCGCCAACTACGGGTCCTAGAACAGTCCTTTCAGTGCCCTTTTTTGTACCTTTCACTCAAATGCCTGAACTTCCTTTGAATACCTTGTTGCAGAATATCACGCTGTGAAGTTTTGCAATGCACTGATGCTGTGATAGTTGTTTTGCTTTACAAGCCTTTGTGTTGGAAATTCCAACTTGGAATAACCTTCCGCCCTTCTGGACGCCATCCTCAGGACATGCAGCGTGTCCCTTGGGGTATAACTTTACTCCTCAATTGAGGGATGTCATGTGTCTCTGGATACAATCAGGTAGCAAGTGACTGAGCTGCTCAGAGGACAGTGTGATTGCAAGCAGTTCATGTTTGAACTAGGAACTCCTTGTCCCATTCTTTGCCGGAACTGTGCTCTGAAAGTCTTTATTATAAAATCCTGGTGCCGCAACTTGGAATGCGAGTTTTAGACCGTATATAGGATAAGGCAGTCTCAGGAATAGGAGGAGAGGAGTCTGTCGGAGTTGTCTTGTGGGAATTGTCAATGTTGTAATGAGTAGACATTGCTTAAAAGGATCCATGATCAGAGGTGTTAGATGCAGGCTGGATCAGTCAGACATGCAGCTACAACTAATGAACTGTCAGGATCGTGGATCCAATGTCCTCCGGAGGACGTTGTCAGCTTGGCGCCAATGCTCTGACCACTGAAGTGGAGTTATCAATTTGCTAACTGATTGCACTGTTGTCTTCAATATATTTACAAAACTAGTAAACATCATGGCAAAAAGCATTCTGGTGCTTGGTAGAGAAGCGCTTCTATGCTAGAGCCTACAAATACATATGAATCGCAAATTTACAAATCATGTACACATGCAGCATTTCCCGTGCCAGCAAGCCTGCCTTCCTTGCTCTACAAAGGTTCAAAATGGCCTACAGCAGGTTCAAACACAGGGGCCGACGCTTCTGGCAACTTTTGACACATGTGTACACAGATGTGGGGCGTGCCGGCAGCTGAAGATGGCAACCATGAACGGACAACAGGGCTCAGCTGGTCTTGTGTTCTTGAAAACATCTCACCTATGATTGCACAGGAAACATGAAAACGCACCACCAGCCTCCCTCATCCGGATCCGGACCCGGATCCGGCCTGGAAATATGAAAAATTTGTACACACTGCCCCGGCTGCGAATTGTGCGTGCTAGAAAGCAGAAGCTCAAAAGTTACAAGCGGGCCATGGCGCCAGCTCTGCTCTGCTTCCAGGCGGCGAGCGTGGGTACATAACTGGAGGAACCCCAGGTCTCGATCTCTGATCTTGATACAACTTCCCATGCCCTCCTCCTTTGCCCTTCCTTCATGCAACTCCACAGGTGCGGCGGGCCACCAAGCAGCACCTTCCACACCAACTGTCTTCCCACCTACATTGCTGCCCTTGATACAGGTACAGTCTAATTTGCATCATCTGATGATGCTTGAGAGCCATGATGCCAGCCATAGGATGCCGGATGTTAAAAGCACTGGTACCAGGCGCTTAAGCATTTTTGCCCAGCCACAACAACAGTCATAGCATGGTTGACCTTGAGAGCAATGCTATCATCGGCCCGGTCTTGAGAGGATCATTGGGGAGCCTACAAACAGAAACCCACGACAACCCAGAAGGATTTGCTTGAGCATGCCTGTGGAACAACTGATATTGCCATTGAGGGAGCCTAGAGCCAGAGGCCCATGATGCCGCAGCGCGTCATGATGCGCTTGAACGCTTTCATGTCGATAGTGATGGTGCCGGGGGCGCCGTCGGAGACGCGCACGGGGAGCTTCTTGGCGACGCGGGCCGCGGCCGCGCGCACGGCCTCGCCCAGCTTCTCGGCGCGGCCGCCGGCCGCCGCGCGCCAGGTCAGCATCCTGGCGCGGACCGCCTCGCGCATGCTGGCCGACAGCCGCTTCAAGCTGCGCTGCGCCTTCTCCGCGGCCTCCAGCTCTGCCTTTGCCATGCCCGCCTAACACGCAGTGGCATTCCCTCATCAGTGAATGCCGCTGATGATTATGTTGATCACAGACTCAAAGCCGCATGACATCTGGTCCCGTCATCTTCGGCATATGGCTATATTCTCAAGATCCCTTATGGGAAAGCCGCAAAATTCAAGGGGAGAAACAGATGTTGCCAGCGCTTCAGCCACCACATTAAAGAGAAAACTTCAACGAAAATGGTGTTCTCAGAAGGGAATTGTGCCATCAAGCAGGAACAGAGGCAGGCAAGTGGACCTGATATGCCAAAGCTCCGCGTTCCTGGGCGCACAGCAGGGGCTTCTGCGGCTCGCCCACAGCCTGTGCCAGGCTGACGAGCGCCCACAGCTCCCTGAAGCGGACATTGTCAGGCGCCTGCAGGGCGCTCAGGTCCAGCGATCTCAGGCAATCCTTTGCCTGCACGGCCCAAACACACCACTCTTCAACAATCAACTCCTTGCTGAACATGAACGACAATGTCCTGAACTGTACAATACGATGATAGCCTTCCATACAATCTGCATCAAATGGGCCTGACAGGCAGAAGCTGCCATGGGATGGCCCTCCAACAGGATACCGCTGGGATGTTCGGGTGTTGACAGAGTGGAAAGTACCTGAGTTTGGTTGAATGGAGTGGGGGCTGTTGTCTGCACTGCAAATGGAGACCATGCGTGGCCCGGTGACGCTACCGTGTGGTGCAGCGAGATGGCTAGGAGGGCAACGATGAAGCCGGCCAGGCAGCCGACCATGCAGGGAAGGATGACTCCCCAAATCCTGCACACAAGGCAATGCCATGAACCCCTCTTGTGCAGTGCAGCCAGTGACTCAACTGGGACAGGTCCTTCATAGAAGTCTTGGCGAAATTTTCAGAATATAAGGAGGATACCAAGATTGAGATTGTGGCACCTTTCTGCAGGGGATGCATGACTAGGATGGTGACTACTTGGTAGTGACACCTCCTCCTCCTCCTCCTCTTCTTCTTCCTCATCAGATTCGTCCTCATCCTCGTCCTCATCTTCTTCATCATCATCCGCTTCTGCACCATGGCAAGCCACAATATAAGAACCATGATTGAGAGGCATTGAATCCTGACCTGCCTATTGAAATCCGGCCATTGCACATGTCAGCCACCTGGGTGACAATTCAATCTGTGGCTATACAGGTTAATACGAATGGGCAAGTACAAATCTTTCATTACAACTTCATGAACCAGCTGGAAATGCACATATTCTTCGTATTGCACAGGTGCTTGATTCATAAGTGAACACCTGCAGTGGCTTGGCTGGCAGCGTTCAGCTGCTCCGCGCGGAACTTGTAGTAGCGGTCATCGGTGAGCCTCTTGAGGGAGTCAAACGACAGCTCGAAAAGCAGGCGCCTGAGCGCCAGCACATCCGAATGCTTGGAGCGCAGCGCCTCTGCCGTGCCCCATGGATAGCTGCGCACCGGCCAGTGCCTGCACAGCATGCCCGCCAGCGACATGAAGACGCTGTTTCTGCAGCTTGCATGAAGAGAAGCATGAAACATCTGAAGCAGGAAACAGGCATCCAGTGCCTGCACCACATCACCACAAGCGACACAAAAATGCTGTTTGGCAGCTTGCATGAAGAGAGGTGTGGGATATCTGAAGCAGGAAATAGGCATGCAATGAGCGAGCAGAAGATGCCAGCAATGCATGCTCACTCACCTGCCGAGGGACGCGTCCACAATGCAGCTGCTAATGACAGAGAAGACACGCGTGGAACCCTCCAGGCCTGTGCATACAATGAAAACAGGATTTACAGAACCAGAAAAGTTCACCCTGTGGTGCTCCTGTCCAGACCTTGACCTCCTGGACTCGCTATTTCAAGCTGCAAAACGGAATGGATGCTGCCAATGGGCAGACTGCACGACCTATACAGCAAAGACAGCATGCGCAGCTTGGTGTTGTGGACTTGGACTACAACTCCCTGACAAAACGTGTCAGTGACCTGGCATAAGAGCAGGATGAAGCACCTGTGGTGATGAGGTCCTCTGCATCGAACTGGTACACAGGCGAGACCGGCATGCCAATGCTCAGCTCCTCGCTGATGTGGGCACGGAAGTCGTCCAGCTCAGCCTTAGTCAGCGAGTCTCCCTGCATGCAGCAGCCAGGATCAGTTCTTCGTGGTAAGATACTTTGCACACAGTCATGGAGCTCATGTGAATGCCATTGTGACAGGCAAACCAGTCCCTGCATACCCCACAACGGCCATGAAGCTGTCCCCTGTTTGCTGGATCATCATGTGGTATGTAGCGTGCAATGGTGAGAGGGTGGGGCCAGACAAGTGACTTACCTTGGCAATGATAGGGATAACAGGCACAAGCTGGCCAATCTGGTCCATCATGGCTATGTCTACAGGACGCAGATTGTGGGGTGCAATGAAGTACAGGCAGACATCCACACGGGTGTCCTCAAAGTCAGACATGGGCCGTGTGCGGTCCTTGTCCTGTGGGCCCACATGTTTTGGTCAAGAGACAGTGCATGAGCATGTGCTGCCTGTCATCTCCCTCTACTGCCAACCTTCAAAATTCAAGACCAGAATGCTATAGGCGGGAAGCCTAAAAAAAACAATGTCCGAGGAACATGCATGTACCTGCTCATGATTCATGTACGCCACATTGCCCTTATTGATGAAGGACAGGATGGCATCTGTCTCAGGCCCTTGGTCATGGAATCCTGGGGTATCCTGTTCAGAACAAATCACAGAGGGCTCAGAGTGACTCTCGACACTGTCTCAGTTCTTGCGCTGTAGCAGATACCCAGCATGCATACAGCGAACAGAAGGATTATGGCGTGACATTCTGAACAAAAGCAGGGCAGTAACAGAATGGATGGACTTGGAGCATCCGGCACCTGAATGTGTATCTGGTAGTCAACCTTGCCGGCCTCATCAGAGACGTCCACGCGGGTGCACAGGTCAGCCGGCCAATATTGGAAGTCAAAAATGTTGGTGGGGTCGATGCTGAAGCTCTCCAGGAACTCGCCAGTGCTGGCAGAGTGCTGCATCTGGGACTGCACTGTGCTGCGCTTGAAGGAGGGCGAGCTGAAATCACTGTCCTCGTTATGGCCATACGTCATGGAGAGGTTCTGGATGAAGGTTGTCTTGCCACTTGCTGGAGCACCAGCCTGCATTGATGACAATCATGGATCAGGTAAAGAGCCACAAGAGTGTTGTGGCCTGAACCGGCATCCACACATTATTGCAGTGTGCAAGCACATGCAGCTTTTGTGCGCGACAGGTGCGCCCGCAGGGGTGCTGATTCTGGTTAAAGAATATGCCGTGTAGCATGACACCGAAAGCCGAGGATATGTGGTATTAACAAGCAAGATCACAACGTACCACAAGGATCTTGAAGTAGCACTTGGAACGCATTTTGGGAGGAGTGGCTTCCCCAGCCTTGCGGATGTCTTCTTGCAGCCTCTCAGCTTGGTTCCAGCGCTTCTGGGACTCCTCAGATCCTTGGTCTTCGGGTCCATCTGACCTAGGCGTTGATGTGGAGCTTGATTCTTGATCAAATTCCTGCTCCAGGTCTGCATCCGGCCTGCAAAGAGCAAAACGGGCTTCCTCAGGTTTGGGCCATGAGGTGTTCAGCAACATAACAGGTGGCGTCAGGATCGTTATGGAACGTGCTTCCTGCACTACGACGATGCACACCCGGGCATGTCTAATGCCAATAACATAGGGCACACAGCCGGACCGCCCAGCAGTCAAGGTTTGGGCAGAAACGCGGAAAGCGGGACAACGTCGTGAGGACGTGGCGTGAAAACTTACACTATGGGAACCGGATGAAGTTCCAAATGCCTCTCGTGAGCATCCTCAAGCCCTGCAAGCGGAGCGTGAGTCAGGAACCTCCCATGGGGCAGTTGCCGCAGGGGACCTTGGCAGAGCATGGAAATTAACGAAGATCGGTGTCAGCACACCCCGACTCACGAACTTGCACAATTATGATGTGCAGATGAAGCATCCCGACATACTGATTATTGGAAGCACGACTGTGCACTAACAAGGTCCTGGACAGTGACCAACGAAGGAGAGCCCTAGTACTGGCTTTGTTTTGGGAGAAACATAATCGGTGGACATCACACATTGTATCAGCAAATAAATTCCCACTATACCTGAAGGCGTAGCAGTTGATTCTGGCCGCCGTGGGTCCTTGGGCTTCACTTCTGGAGAGACAACACACCACTGCGCAGAATCCCCGGAGTCAGACCTGGGCGAAACCGGCTCTTCTTCCAGTCCCACAGGCCTCATCATGGCTTCAATCTGCCAAGCAAACGATATCAGATGCTGCACGAATTTGATAACACTGAGGGTGTCCTGTCCTGGCATTGAAGGGTACGCCGTCAACCTCATACTATGATAGTGTGTGGCGTTCCCTTTCTCGTCGTTCTTCTTTGAGTATTTCATTCAGTGTCCCTCAGTCATCTAAATTATCTTGACATCCTATTTGGCATTTGCTCCTCCTTACGGCCTTCACAGCTTAACTGCTGGCACGGCATTCCCACTCGTCGGGCCATCTACAATTGTTCTGAAAGGATGTGAAGGACTTAGGTTCTGTTAATGCCAGGAGTACAAGCAGGATTAAAATTCCTTGGGCGACTTAGGAAAGCGGTGTCTCTTGGTGCACAGAGGCTTTGATATGGCAGCCCCAACTAAAACTCTACTTCGGGACGTGCTAGTAGATTTCTTCCTGGAAGCCTTGCAAATTGGAGGTGTAGAGGTGCAGGAAGCATCCCACTACAAGGAAGCTTTGAGTGGCGCTGCAATTTCTGCACCTATAGATGTCATCAGAAACTTGGACCAGCTGCAGAAGCTGTTTGCCGGAAGGCTTAGTTCAGAGGAGATCATTTGCCTCAGAGTGGCAGCCTACCGCCTCTCAGGTGCACTACGCATTGTTGTGACGGAAGCAATTCAACAGTCAGTTCGAATAAAACTGCCTGGCTTCAGACATCCCACAAGTTAGGTGCTCACTTGAAGACTTTTCCCTCTTTATCTTTTATTTCTTTGCGCGGCACAGGTGTCAAGGACCCTGACAACTTTGACAGCTCCACAGAATTTGAGTTGTTTGCCTGGGATGAGGGCGGTCCCGATGTAGCTAAGTTCGCACGGCCGATCTGGAACTTGGGTTTCAGGAGCTGGGCAGCGATCTATCGGGTTGCAAATCACAATTACGATACCTTGTCCATCATGCTGAATCTCAATCTCCAAACCGTGGCTGATGCGTTTGAAATGTCGCGCATCTGCCATTTTGCAAAAGTCCACTCACGTAAGCATAGCTGTTGTTCCTACTCCCTGTTTCAGAATGCCTAGAGTCCAGCTCTTTGGCGGAGAGATATGTAACTCTTACAGCCTTATACATACTGAAATCATGTTCTTGTACAGGGATGCAAACCCTGAAGACCACTCTGCAAGATGCACTGGAACGGCCCAGGATGGATATCAATGTAGCCTCCTCGTCGCAGAGCGACAAGAGTCGTAACAAGCATCCCGAGACCGTGCAGGAATGGTGTGGATTTGGTGATGATGAGCGGCAATACAGAGACTTGAAGCCTCCCACCAAGCGGCGCTTCATTAGCAGACCGTTAACTGGAGAAGTATGTCCTCTTTTCTGCTGTTTGCGCCTACAATTGCTTGTCATGATGCTGTGAGAAGCAAATGTCTTGCTCTTTCATATCAAGTTGTAGTAAGGGCTGTACGTCCCCTAAACAGCTGCAGCTATATCCTTGCTTCTTTGCCCGCAGGGTCCAGCAAAAGAGTATTCTGTGAGTCGAGTGTTTGACGAGCAAATTGGGTGCGTCATCAATGCTGGTGTTAAGTATGACAAACGGGAAGAGCTGTTAGAGAAGGATGGAAAGGCATACGCTCTGTGGGAGCCTCAAGGCACCACCGTGCCTACCGACCAAGAGGTACATTCAAATATCTGCAGTGGGTGCTACCGATAGTTGTTGCTGTGCATTTGCAGCTCTGTTGCTAGATGACATTGGGGAAATAAGGGATGTTTCGGTTGAGTGCAGCTTCTCAAATGGGCTCGCGCTGCTGCTCAAGATGAGGCTGTTGATGCTTTGAGGGAAAGCCTCGAAGAGGTAAGCGCAGCACGTTTCTGCTGGTTCTGCTCGTGGAGATTGCTTTCCATTGCTATGCTAGTGCACCCTGGCTCAGTAAGCTGTGGAGATCTGTTTACATTGCAGGTTTTCCTTGAGAATGCTCATGCTGCTGCAAAGATTAGAGTTAAAATAAATTCATTCTATGACCAACTCCTCAAGGATGTGGACTTTTCCTTGCCTGGCGTCATACGGCGCGGACGGGCTGTGGCAGAGCTAAAAAGACTGTACGATCTGCGGATTCCCTCTCTTTTTTTGAGATCATGTGCCCCATGTAAATTATTAAGAGCAATATTGCTGAGTACTTCGGGAAGATTTTTCTCTTTATTCCTTTCAGTCTTGGTCTGAAGCCTTTTGCCTGTGTTGCAGCGAGCGCCTGGTGTGTGAGCTTCAGCTTGAAGGTCAAGAGTGGGCCACCCAGCATGCGCCTCCCTTTGTGGACCTCTGGAACCATCCGGATGACTCGGCATTGTGCAAAAATGTAATCGGCGCAATTGATCAAGTACCCTCCAGTTTCCCCTTTGTTGTGAAGCTCAAAAACCCCAATTTTGACAGATCAAGCCAAAGCATGTCATCCTTGCTTATTTCAGGCAGTATCACATATGTTGATGCAAACAAATGTGTGGTGTGCAGTGGAATCAATATGCATCGGAGCTTGGCATTCGCCACGGTCTCATCTTTACTCAGTTGTGGACTTGGGCTATACAAGCGGATGGGCGGAATAACCTGCGTATCTCTCCTGGCTTCCGCTATAATTCCACGAACCCTACTGTGTTAGAGGCACGCCTCCGATGGTCTCAGCATGAAATATGTGGCGTGTCCTGGACTCTTTCTTTCCGGCTTTTGAGTGCAGTAACAGCACAAGAGTGTGTCACGTGTCCTGTTTTGGAAATAAAATTGTGCTCAGAGCATTTTTCTTATGTCATTGTGGCGCAGGTTGTCGACTTCGTGACTCACCTGGCACTTAGCCCAGACGGCATTTGCGATCCATGGGAGACTTCGGAGTGGCACCCCCCTCGACGGCCTGTTGATAATCCACTGGGGGGACCAGCCAACTGGACCCGCAGCCGCACAGCTGCACGGCAGGCTCCACAGGGCAGCGCCCAGCAGGCTCCACAGGGCGGCGCCCAACAGCCTCCACAGAGCAGCGCCCAGCAGTCTCCACAGGGCAGCGCCGCGCAGATTTCTTCAAAGATGGACGTAGACCCGCCAGGAACTCCGCAAAGTGTCCTCAGGGCGGACTTCTCTGGCAGCGACAGCAGCCCAGAGAATAAGGAGACGATCAGATTGGCGCAGGTTGCAGCAGCACTTGTGGTGGATTGGATCAGGGGTGTCTTGGGAAGAGGTGCACTGGGTGAAGTCTTCAGGGCAAGGTGAGGCTTGGCCACCTGCTGGTGTACATGGGTATTTGTGCTTTCTCAAGTTGGAGGTCTTGCGTTTGACTTGGTAGTTATCTCAATGCTGTCATCAGCGTGGGACAATCGGACTGCCTGGCATTGCATTGAAACACCTTGAATGTCCTGGAGCATCCTTGTGCACCTCGAGTGAAGTTGCGGGGTGATTCACAGGATGCCTTCCGGGCGCCCTGTGGCGCTCAAGCTGGCTGGTTCAGGAGATCCTGAGGAACATTTGCTCCAGAATGAGGCGCGAGCGTACCTGGCGCTCCAGGACCTTTGGGGCAAGGGTGTTCCAGAGCTTGTGCTGGCTGGCCCTCTGGTGGCGTTCGGCAGCGGCTACGCCCTGGGCACCTCTTTGCTTCCTGGGCGACCACTCCAGCACGGTGTGGACAAGTATACCACTGCACTGCAATGGACATCTGCATGTCTGTAGGAATTTTGCGCATCTCGCTTGGAGCAGTGATGGGCAAACCGAGTTTGCGTGTCATACCTGATTTGCACCAATAGGTATGTGGAAGGGAGTCTCTGCACATTACCCAATATTACCCAATCCTCAATCCACTATGACAGGTACTACTATCATTTTGGCCATTTCTTCACCTTCTTGGTTTGAGATGCATGAACATCCTCATTCTTCTATTTATACGCAGGGCTGCAAGTTTTGGATGCTTAGCAGCTTCACAAATGTTTTAGCTGTGTGTTTTGAATAGCACTGGCTTTGCTATTTTGCAGGGGATTCTGAGCTGCTGCCGGAAGCCCTTGCCATCCTGAGCCAGGTCCACGCCAAGGGTATCATCCACCAGGATCTGAGGCGAGAAAACTTCATAGTCAATGAGCTGGACACTCCCCAAGGCGTGCAGAAGACCCTCTTTCTGCTCGACTTCAGCAACTGTGAATTCAATGCCGACGAAGAAGCTCAGCGCAGGGAATTGTGCGATCTGAAGCGCCTGTTTGAGGCATTGTGAGCCACAAACAGGCCACTCTCAAGCGCGTGTCTGTTCTGTCACTGTTCTCTTATGGGCTGAACGTTTGCACTCCCACACTGCTGCGAGACTGCATCGTGAGATTCCATGCAAGGTCCTCGTATTGTTGGAAGAGCCTGGCAAGTATAGACATGCGTGCATGACTCCCTGCAGGGCTGAAGTGAATGCACGGGCTGATTGGCTTCTACTCCTGTGTTATGTTCATGGATATTTAGCCGAAATAATTAGCCGAACAAGCTGCAGCTACTAAGCATTAATGGTTGTGATGGCAATGTACGATGGCGATTAATCTTTCCCATGCATGCATCAAATGTATGGGTTGTGTGCTTGTTATAAAGTTAGCTGGTCGACCGGTCAGTAAATATGCATGAGTGCAGTATTTGCCTGCGTATGTCATTGGATGTACATGTCCTTGCACATGTGTGCTGACTCAGTCGGACTCAGCACTGCTGCCAGCAGGTGGGCGAGGCGAGCATGCCTCCCTACTTGGAAGTACCTGCATTTACATAATAATCAGGCCTGATTACTGAACTGATGATGATGTGGATATAAAAAGGAAGACTTAGGAAGGTTCCTACACTACGAATAACAGGGCACAGTTAGGCCAGGCGATGTGTGGCCGAAACCCCTATTTTCGGCCAGCTTTCGGCCAAGTGCCTTTTGGCCGAGTACTGGCCGGTACAGGGCCGAATATTTGTATTTGGGCCAGTACCTCGGCCTCACTTCGGCCAGTGCATTCGGCCATTGATAGGACAAGCTCGTCCTGGTTTCGGCCGCACGTCGGCTACTACAGAAATTTGAATGCAAAGTGCTCAAATGCGTGTATTATGGCGTGTTCAGCGGCTCGTAGAGCTACATAGTGACTTGTGTGAAGGTCTATTACAAGGCAGCCAGCCAGGAGCTCTTTCGACAATGGTTTCCGCAGTGTATAACGCTAGATGCTTTGTCCATAACTCACATTCCCTTCGTGACCCAGGCCTATACTCGAAGGAGCCTACAAAACCTTCTCTAAACATTATGCTAAGTGTACCAAGCGCATAATTAGGTGCAGGAACCAAAGACTGCCGTCCACTAACATCACAACGCTCCTTCCCGGTATCCTTGACATAATTCCATTTCCTCGAGCACCTGCATACACGGCAGAAGGTCTAACGTTTATATCAGGTAGCTTATCAACACGCTTGTCACAAAGAGCTGGGACATTGTTGTTCCAAAGGTCTTACCTGTGCATCCTGTCAAAAGATCTCTCGGGTACCCTGCGAGTACACATCAACCACGTCATGAACAAGTGATTAGCAGAATCGAGAAGCTTACCTGGGGGTTTCAATAGGCCCGTTCGAAGGATACTTTGTGAAGGAAAATGTGCCTGCAGTTTGAATGTGCTGTTGCGAACGTGACGTGGACAACAGCCAGCACATCCACCCTCAGGCAAATCCGTCTAAGTGCTTGCAGGTCTCCCCTGACGACAAATAGCCTCGTTCTCTCAAACTGCGCAGGCGCACCTCGGCAGATACTTCTAATGATACTGAGTGTGTAGGGCATCATTTACAAGCATAAAACGCTAGACAATGAGCGAGAGAGTGTGATTTATGTGCTCCTCTGTGGGGTGGCCGACTTTTTCGGCCATCTAGTGGCCGAAATAGCTTCGTCCACCTCAAATGCACTTGGGCCACAATTCGGCCTGCTCTGAAGAGTTTGGCCTCTCTGGGATGGCCGAGACTGGCCGAGTACGACTTCGGCTAGGCGATCACTGTCCCAAGAATGCCCTGTTATTCGTAGTGCTATTGACAAGCTACCGGTACCCCTTTTTCTGTTTCCACGCATCAGTGATATCATCGATGAACTTGCTGCAGCTGGTTCAAAGCACGTGCACACATGCAGTCACCGTCACGCGTGCACGGTCATGATGCATGCCCTTTGGTGCTGCCTCGAGGAGCTCAGTCAGTAGTGCTAGCGCTAGCGCCGCCACTACCACCACCAAGCAAATCCCACATGGTCAATCTAAAATCCTGATGTGCAATAACAGCAAAAAAGGATGAAGTGGCCCATTATGAAGGAGAAAGAAAAAGAAGAAGCATGCTGCGCAGTTACATCATTTCCAGTCACCTGGGGCTCATATAGAACCGTATCATGATTCGCGAAACTGTTGCGCATGCAATGGTTTACCTAGTGCCGTCTTAGTGTCCCATGCAAATCAAAAGGGTGAACACCCACGGGTGGGCACTTGTGAAAAGCGAGTGCCCACGAAATAAATCCTAGTTTCTTCCTGAATGCAATGGTGGATTTTAGGTTTTCTACAAAAAGAACCCTAGTTAAGGGGTATAGAGCAAAGTGAAAACGAGTGAACAACAGCCGTAGGACCCGTGGTGTTTGAGAAATATTTTCTGCCGAGCCGGGCTCAGTGAGCCCTTTCCAACTTGATGATGGCTTCAAGGCTTGATTGTTTGCCTTTCGTGCAAGAAAGTTGACAACACCAGTTTGAAGTGCACAAATCTGACATATGCTGACGTGTGTGGCAATCCCAATGGAATTAGATTTCAGGCTGGTATCCCACTCTAGAGCGTCATGCTCTCTCCCGCAGCGCTTGCTTCCCAGCAAGGCGGCAGGTGCTGAGAACAACTCCTGCAAACAGCGGAAATATCAATTCATATTGTACCGCATCACACTTGGGACAAAACTTAAGGCTGCATCTGCTACTCATAGTGATTCCCTGACATCAATTGACAGCAGAGAACTACCGGCACTGGTGAGTTATTTTTTAAAGCATCCGCGCACCTCTTACGAAGACTACTCCCTTGAGTGGACATCTGAATGCATGCAAAATGTGATTAGCTCGCCAGTGTCACTCCTCTTGCGCAGGTTTATGCAACTGGCCAGACTACAGATCATCGTAGGATACGGTTAGAAGATGATCGTTATCGCCAAGGTAAACACATGCCCATCAAAATTTGTCAGGCATCATTCGTCTGCCAGAAGTTTTGGAGTCTTCCTCTGGTTGCACAGACGTGCTGGAGGCGTTCTTCTTAGTGGTCAAGCAGCTGGCGCTGGCAGTCCTGGTTGGGCTGAGCTGCAGTTCACCAGTCATTGCGGTCACTCTACCTCCACTGAATCTTCCAGCTCAGAGTTCTAGGCCACAGTAAGGATGCAATATTCCACTTCCACTTCCAGCTGATTTCAGCAAAACTCATACAACACCCTGTCTCTTCACCCAATCATTTTTGGGGGTCATGTTGTTGGGATCTTGGCAGGAATATGCCTTCCAGGGAGAGTGAGGTGGCATCTCAGTACGAGGACAGGATGTTAGAGACTCTGAAGAAGGTTGGCGCGCATGTGGACTCAGCTGTCGGCGCCTTCTCCAACCTGTCTCACCTCGGGGACCGAGCCACACAGTCACCGGTGATGCATGCCGTCACTCCAATAAGAGCTGACACACAGCCATCAAGTCTTTCACTTCCTGACTTGATGTGATTAGTCCTTGGACTGCTCACAGGCGCTTCAAATTGACCAGTGCATTCCTGTTCAGATACAAGTGCTGCCGCTCCCTTACTCGGCTGTGACAATGCAGGAAAAGGAGGAAGCCCAACGGCAAGGTCAGGAGCTTGTGAAGGAGGTGTGGGCGGTGGTGTCTGACTACTACCTTGATGCTCGAGGGTCCGGCTTTAGTCAGGATAAGTGGGCGGCGCTGAGAGACAAGTACATGGCACAGCCCTTCCCAACCCACGAGGCTGCCTACAGGTGTCCTGCTTCCCTGAAGCATTGGATACTCTGCCAAATCCATCCACAATTCCTGCTTTTGACCTGATGTCCAACGTGAAAGTGTTGTGTCAGAGTTGTGCTCGGCATTTAGAGCCAGGAGACGGTCCATCAGGCAAGCACAGCACTGCAGCAAATGAGGCACGTGAACACATGCTTCCATGTTCACACAGGGCAATTAGGGAGATGCTGGCATATGGTTTGAGCGACCCTTACACGCGCTTCATCACCCCGGACGAGTTCCAGGCCATGCGCAAGTATGATGTGACCGGTGTGGGCCTCAACCTGGCAAGCGCAGAGGAATTCACGCGCAAGAGCGGGCTCCCTCTGCCTCCTGACCGTGCTGATACACAGGTGCCTATTTAATCCTGACCCATGTCATGTCAGGAAGCACGGGCTATCTGCAACAGGAGCATTACTGTACATATCAGTCTTCGCTGCACGCTGCCTGCATGCGAGTCCATGCAGTGAGTCTGGCCATCACAATGTGTGTGAGAGGAACAGTACACATCACTCCCATTCCTGTGGGGTACTGTGTTGACATGGGCAGTGCCGAGAACAGTGCACTGCCTGCAGCGCTGATGGAGGACTGCGCATGCAGGGAGGTGTGTGGGTGCTGGGCATGATAAAGGGCGCGGCGGCTGACCGAGCGGGCGTGCGCCAGGGGGATGAGGTCCTCTCTGTGGATGGCCATGATGTGGCCCGCCTCAGCCCCTTCAAGGTTGCCGGCCTCCTGCAAGGCTCCGGCGATGATGCCGCCCCCACTGTCGGCCTGGTGGTGCGCTCTCGATCATTTCCAGGGTCTGAAAACTTTGAAGGTTCATGACATGTCAAACATCTGCATGCCAGGGCATTTTCCATCCGCAGCATCAATCATCGAGCATGCCGAAGACTCAAGCTCTACTTGGTTTGGCGTAAAATGGCAATAGCCGGTCTGTGTTGCAGGTGCGTTGTGAGGATTAGCCCCCTTGCAAATGTTTCCTGCCATCATGGGAACTGATCATTTTTTTTGCGTGTCGACAGTGAGCCTTCCAGTCGGACCATCTCCTGGCCTCTCTAGGACTCGACTAAGTATGGCCACAAGTAGAGTTTCATTGAATTGGTAATGTAAAGCCTATTCTGCAGCTGTCAAGTCAGGCGGCAACAGACAGCATGTTGCATAGGTGAGGAGGCAGGATGGGTCGAGGCAGGAGGTGCAGATAGAGCGGCCGGTGCGCAGCGTTCCCTCCCCAGTGACCACTTATGTGGAGGAACGCGGAGGCAAGAAGGTGGGGCCCCACCTTTGTTGGATGAGAATGCCCTCAACGCCTAATGGCTGACCAATACTTGCGAGCCACTCTGCATCGTAAAGCTATCTAGTGGCTTGAATAATGCCCTGGCGATGTCGCATTGCCAGGTGGGCCACATCAACCTGAGCGCATTCAATGCTCGTGCGCTGTCGGATGTGGTGGCGGCGGTTCAGCAGTTGGAGGGCGCGGGCGCTGCAGAGCTGGTACTGGACCTGCGCGACAACCGCGGCGGCCTCGTGCAGGAGGGCATCGAGATCGCCAAGCTCTTCCTCGACGGTGCGCAGATGTGCCCATGACATGCACTCTCGATCACATCCTTGAATGAGTAAGGCGTTTGCCGTCGTCAAGTAATTGTTGCTGGGTGCACAGATGGTGGTATGATGTCATGGAGGCCACCTCCTCTCGGCTCCTAACTGCAACATCAAGCTCATTAGCAAAGCGACAATTGCTCACAGGGAGCGCAGGTGTCATCACAGTGTTCTCCACAATATTGGGCAGTCCCTCTCTGCTTGCACGCTCAGCGTCAGAAGTGACAACAGTCTTGCTGGTAGCACAGATGGAATGATAGTCTTGGTTCTCTGCTCACTTGCTCATAGTGAGAAGCGGCAGAGTCTTGCCGGGAGCACAGATGGAATGACAGCGGTGGTTCTCTGCTGGCATGCTCACAGTGAGAAGTGATTCTTGCTGGGTGCGCAGATGGAATGACAGTGATGGTTCTCGGGCTCACCTGCTCAGCGTGAGAAGTGACAGAGTCTTGCTGGGAGCGGAGATGGGATGACAGTGGTAGTGACCGAGACGGGATGAGAGGGCAAAAATTGAGAAGTGACAGATGAGAAGTGACAAACGCTTGCTGGGGGCACAGATGGAATGACGGTGGTGGTGACGGAGACGGGCGCGCGGAGGGACGAGAGGGCGGTACGCGCGGAGGGGCCGCCGCTCACGGCTGCGCCGCTGACGGTCATGGTCAACGAGCACACCGCGTCCGCGTCCGAGATCTTCGCCGGCGCCCTCCACGACAACTGCCGCGCCCTCCTCGTCGGCACCAGGCAAGCCTCCCTTGCCAGCCCTCGGTTTCCCAAATGGTTGATTCTGATGAGCCCGATAGAGATCCGAATGAGCCATTTCATTCACAAGTGTGAGTAAAGAACTTGTCGATTGGATTGGTGCACATGTGTCTGCTGGGCACTGGAAGAGAAAAGTCCATTGAGAGGGTCAGAATGGCAGTGCGGTGCTCTGCAGGACGTATGGAAAGGGGCTGATCCAGAGCGTATATGAGCTGAGCGACTCCTCAGGCCTGGTGCTGACTGTGGGCAAGTACCTGACCCCGGCACGCACTGACATCGACCGCGAAGGCCTGCGCCCTGATTTCCGCCACATGCCGTCTTCCTCAGCCGCCGCAGAGCACCTGTCGGCCTGCCGCCTGAGTGCATCTAAGGCCAACGGTGGAGTGGAAAGTGGCGCCCTTGCTAGCATGTAAGAACGCATTAGGGAGATAGTGTCCAAGGAGCGCAACTTGCACTCTGCTGCCCTGGGTTTGGCGCTTCGACCTGTGCAATTCTGGACGATGCGCACAGTCCACTTGGAGATAGTGAGAGAATTTTGAACCATTTGCACTGCAATTGCTAATTTTTTTTGCTACCATTGATGCATATGACATTCCGCAAATTCAAGGATGCTTCTGAAATCTTCAAATGAAAAGGGACAACCAAGAGGTAGATTCTCTCATGCGAATGTGCATCCGGCACGGTCCTAGCTTCAGAGCTCTGAGAGATTATTATTCAGTGCAATTCCTAAATAACGTGTGTAATTTGTCAATGAATGTGAAGACACACCTTTCACAGGTTACTTTTGTGCAAAAGCTTTCTCAAGAATGGCATGCAATGCTCATATGAGACGACAGAGTGTGATGAAGTATATATGGCTGTTTGCATGAGTCATGGTGTGGGCAATCTATTATGCCTAAACAAGTAAATCTGGTCCACTCTTGTGGTTTCCAGTTTTAATACAGTTTTGAGTACGTACAGGCAGCATGGCAAATGCTGATCAGTAGCAGTGTCGCTATCATAAATTACAACCTGTAATAAAGAAGGCGTGCTCACTGCCAGCACCCTAAAACTGCCCACCAAAGTCGGGCCGCAGATGTCAGGACTGTAGACCTATCACTCCTTGCAAGCACTCCTTTCACAATTGTGGAACTTCCCTTCACAGAACTTTCAGCCTCCTTTTCATCCAACGCTCAGCATACATACAACGAAGAAGATGTTGGTGATTCCTTGAGTTTTACCAGCAAAGCCGCATCAAATTCTAAGTTCCAAAAGTTCCGCACTCCCTCCAAGAGCAACGATGCACAATAAGGCAGGCTGGTAATTCCCTCAATCAAAACTTGCAAGAACACATCAATTTCAGCAAATGCTAAGCCAGCGCCACAGTCTACATCAGAAAGCTCGCTCACACTCGTAAGCACGACTGCATGCCCTTAAAACACTCTCTCACACAACGCTGTCTAGTGGAAGAAAATTGACTGCTCCATGTGCATCAGCACTCATCCTTGGACCAGCTCATACAGCTTCTGCCAGCCCGGCTCCACATCTATAGCTAGAGCTTCAACCAAATGTTCTCAGGGGGTCCACCGGACTGGCTGCGCCATGGCCTAGTCCCCAGCAGATGAGCGTGCGTGTCCTCCCATTGCGCCCAGCCGTTCTGAGGGAAGTCCAATTGGCTGCTGCTTAGCGGTGGGCAATCTGAACCCCGGGGGCGGCTGGCCGCCCGCCGCCGCAATGGCCGCCGATGGCGTCTGCGCCGGCGCATACCGCTGCATGTTGTTTGCCTGCGCCCTTGCCTGCTGGCTTGCCTGCACACATCAACAATGCTGCTCATTCCACCGATACAACTAATGAGCTTAAAAACCTGTCGCCACTGGCCAAGTATATGATCGCAGCTGGTAGCTCGACGGCAACACCTGAGCTGCCCTTTCTATCAAGTGACATTGAATACATCAAAGCAGTGTGCTCAAACGAGCTACTGGCTTGGATGGTTGGCTGCACCTGGCCAGCCTTGTGCAGGGGCTGTGATGGGGCAGGTTGCGCTCTATGGACACACCTGAGCAAAGGCGTGCACGACATCGGACGGCCGCTTCTGAGGGCCTTTGTCGGGGCTGGGCTGGCCAAACCCCTGCATGCCGGGCGGCACGCCACGCTGCGGCAGCTGCCGCACACCCGGCCCATCCATCCCGGCCCCGTACCTGGCCGCAGGCGTCGGCATGCTCACCGGCTCGGTCATCGGCCGAGCCGACGGCGCATGGAAACCTCTCGCTTGCGGTGCAGATACGCCGCCGAACAGGGACATCGCCGCAGCCGCGCCGGACACCACTGGATACGGCAGCGAGGTGCCCATATTGATCTGCTGCCCAAAGAGCTGCCCAACTGCCTGCTGCTGCCACAGACTTCGCGGATCGTGCCGCTGCGCCTGAGCCGCGCCGCTCAGCATTGGCAGGTTGAAGAGATTGCCCAGCTGAAACTCGGCCGATGACGCCATCAACTGCTGCTGCATTTGCAGCTGCTGCTGCATGTGGTGCTGCTGCTGCTGTTGCTGCTGCTGTTGTTGCTGGCGGATAGTGTGGTGCAGCAGCACCGGGTCGATGGCTCCGGGTAGCAGTGCATCCTCTTCGGGCAGCACCTGCTGCATGAGCGACGACAGGAACGCTGGAGCATCGTTAAACGGGGGACTCGCCCCCCAGACAGAGCCGTCCCCATGTGAAGGGGCCCCTCCGTTGCTGCCCTGACTGCTGAGCGCCTGGAAGCCGCTGCTCCAACCAGAGCCGGAGGCGGCCGCCCCCGACATGCCGGGCGCGCCCCAGATGCTCCCGCCCATGCCCGAACTGGCTCGGTCAAGGCCGTGCTGCACACCCTGCACCTGGGTGGCGTGTGGCGCCGGCTGCGGGGCCTGGGCAGGGAACGCCACATGAGACGCTGCTGCAGCGCCCTGCGCGTTGAACACGCCTGCTGAGGGGTTGAGCTGCGACACGTGCGCGGCCGCCGATGCAATGTCTTTCCGCACGGCTGCAGGGGCGGCTGGTGTGGCTTCCGGCGACCCGAGGTCTCCGTGCAGGCTCCAAGGGTTGCCCCCACCCGGCCTGTTCAGGCCTGCCCATGGGTCGCCAAACAGGCTGTCGGGTAGTGCAGGGCCGGCGTTGCCACTGCGCTCCTGTGCCAAGCTCTGCTCCGCCCCGCTACCCTGCTGCGCACTCTGCTTGTGTGACCAGACGTCCTCCGCAACCGGTCCTACCGGGCTGTCGCTGGCAGGCCCCCACAATGACGCAAGCTGCGCCGACGCAGGAGGGGGCTGCCCAGGCGCTGAAGATGCCATACTGGCAGACGGGCCGCCTTCCCAGAGAGCACCGGACGGAGTCGCCTGCGACGACGTGAACAGCCCGCCAGGGGCCGGGGCCATTGCCGGGCTGAGGTTGCCGGGCAGCTGCGCAGGCGACGCGCCAGCTGGCGCCACGGGCGTGTCAGGCCCGGTGGGGGTGTCACCAGGCGCCGGCCGAGCGCCCAGCCGCGTCCAGGAGTCGGCGGCCGCATCGCTGGACAGCGTGCGGACGGTGGCATGGCTGGCAGTCGGGCTGGCCGGCGCGGAGAGGCGGCTTGAGGCCGGGCTGTGTAGCCCGGACTCGCTGACCTCCCGGCTGTCCCAGGCGGTGGACGGCTGGCTTCCGCGCGAGGGCGCCAGAAACTCCGCGCTCAGCTCCGGCGGAGGCGCGTTCGGCAGCGGCTGCGGCGCGGCGGATGCCTCATTGGTGGTTGTCCTCGGCTGCTGCTGCTGCCGCTGGACGCCCCAAGCAGCTGGAGCGGCCGGCGGCTCCTGCGCCGCCTCTGCGGGAACTGGGGAGGGCGACGGCGGCGGCAGACCCCTCGCTGTTGAGGCGCTGCCTGCTGCTACACTGCTCCAGGATACCGGCCCTGCAGCCTCCTTGCCTGACCTCTCCACACCGCCAACCTGCCACAATGTGTGCTGTTAGATGCGCACATAACCTAAAGGTGCAGCAAAAGGGCATCCTCGATGAATAGCTGAGCGCATCGGTCAAAGAAATTTTCGGCAAGAGCTGAAGAGGGAGAATGACAGGAGCATTGCAGAGGCCTGACCTGAGCTTTGAGCATATTGGCGGTGTGATTCTGGGCAGCAGCAATGGCGCGAAGGCTGGCCCGGTGGGCACCGCTGGGCGGGGCGGTTGGCCCATTGCCCCAAGACCCCTGGCGAGACCGATCCTGCTGCAGCTGCTCCGAGGAGCTCTGAGCTGGAGGGGGCGGTGGAGGTTGCGTGGCCGGCAGCCGCGCCCACCCCTTCTGCTGTTTCACTGGCGCGGGGGCTGGACTGGCCGCAGTGGACGGCGTGGCTGGTTGAGCCTTGCCATTGTCTACCTCAGTGCTCTGCAGGTCACCACAGGGGAATAATGTTGGAACACCCTTGTGCATATCTTTGCATATCTTTGGTTGTGTGGAGTAAAGAGCAAGGCTGAATAGATCCCTTTGTTGAGGCATTTGCGCAATCTGGGAAGGAGAGCAGGAGGAGGGCACCTCAGCAGAGCCGGGCAAAGCAGCCGCCGCAGGCTTTTTCAGTCCGACAGTGGTCCAGGATCCGCTGTCAGGGGGCGAGACTCCGTAGACAGCATTGAAGTCAGTAATGACGCCAACGCCCCCACCATCATCCTCCTCCTCTGCCATTGTCTCCCAGCTGTCTGGCAGCGCGCCTTCACTGCGAGCCTCCTCCTCGTCCCCATCGGAGCCCTCCGCACTCTGACCCACACTGGAATCACGCGCATGCGTCGCCGGGCCGCCGTTCTGCCGGCCCGCCAGCTCTTCAGCTGGGGCGAGCACCGCTTTGCCCTTCTTCTTTCCCCGGCGCGCTCGGCCGCCGTCGGCCGGTGCCACGGGGGCGGGCGCCTCCGCCGCGGCCGCGGCGGCGACCGACGGCTGCGGTTCTTTGGCGGGAGAAGTGTCCTCGGGGGTGGAGTCTGCAGCAGCGGTGGCACCAGGGCGGTCCGGGGAGGTACCGGATGAGCTGTCGAGCTCGGCGGCTGCAAGCTGCGCTCGCAGAGACGCGGACTCCTCCTCCTGGGAGCGCAGCCGCGCCTCCGCCTTCTTCAGCTTGCGCTTGAGCTTGCGCGCCGCCTCGCGCGCCTCACGTTCCTTCTCCCTCGCCTCCTCCTCCAGCAGCTGGCACATGTTTGCATTCGCCATCGCCGCATCCTGTGACAGTCATCATGCGCAGGTCATTGGCTGTGGCACCACAATTTTACATGCAATGTCCCGCTACAGCAATCATAGCTGCCCGCCATGACTGGCAGCTACAAGAATAAGGTGAGGTTGTGAGAGATCAAATCAGTACTGGGCTGTGGCCGAACCAATGCTTCTACCTTCATCCCACTTGTGAAGCTCCTGCTCAGAGGTGTGACAGTTTGGGACAGCTGGGGGTACTGTACCTTGGTGGGGTTGCGAGAAGACTGCACAAATGCCTGCAGGTAGCCAATTGTGGCATTGGAGAGGTGCAGCGTTCGACGCAGGTCCAGGAGCTGCTGGAATGTGCCCCGCTCCAGCGCATCTGCTATCGCGCCCGGCGCCGAGGCCTTCAGATATGTGGCCAGCGTAGACAGCGAGGCTGCGTGCAGGGACACAGAACCTTAGGCTCAAGAATGCAGTAGTTGCTGGGGGAAGCATGGCAAATAGTAGCAGTCAACCTGCACATTGACATTCAGAACAAACACCTTGCCTGTCGGTGCGCCTGTCTGGACATATGCATCCACAACAAACATGTTGCATGTCAATGCGGCCTTTTTGGACATGCATCCAAAACATACATCTTGCCTATATTCAGGGTTTAGGGGTTAGGGATTAGGGAAATGCATGCAGGGGTGTCAGCCGAGTCACTCACTGACTACATAGGCGAGGCGGTCAATGCGGGCCTTGTCCGGCTTGGGCGGTCCCCGCGTGGCATGCGCAGTCGTCGCCAGGCCCACCATGCAGATCTCCGCCACAGCAGCCGCCACCTTCGGGTTGTTCACCAGTACAGCCTGCAGGTCGCCTGTACAGGAGACACACCGCATTCAGTCTCATCAGTGAATGCAGATCCAAATTGACATTAGGCTAAACCTAAACCTTGATCGTGGGCACCAAATGTCCTGCAGAAGTGCAACTGGCATGCGAAATGCAACATCGGCACACAGCCCTGCAGTACACATGGAGTGACAGGAGAGGGAGGCCGCATTCAGTCTCATCAGTGAGTGAAACTCAAGTTTGCCATCCACCTGACTGTGGGCACACCAAATGCCCTGCAGAAATGCAGCCGGGCATGCGAGATGCAACATTTGAAAACAGCACTGCAAGATGTAATGGAGTGACGGGAGAGGGAGGCCAATGAAGCGCACATAAGCCCGCGGCGCCGTTGGAGAGGCCCATGTACCAGGATGTGTTGCTGGGCGGCAGGGCCACCGCGCGTGCGAGGTACCGCGCAGCTATCGGCAGGCCCCCCTGCTCATTGATGTACTCCAGCGCCTGCAGCCCCACCATCAAACTTTCAACCCTCCGGCCTCGCTCTTTGACAACGCGGACACAACAACCCCTGACACATGTGATAACATAGGTGCACATGAAAACTTCGTTGCACTTCGATTGAAGCATTCAACATGGAGCTATAAAAGGTCCAAAAGACACCTACAACGCCCTGCGTAGTTCAGGTCATGCAATAGAAAGGTGGGGGAATATGTGGGCGTGCCTTGACGCTGCTGCGGGCAGCATTGCCAATGATATTGACAAGCGTGCACACGGTCTCCATGTGGAAGTCATCCTTGCCGGGCGCGGGTGCCGGCGGCTCATTGTTGGCGCACCAGATCATCAGATCTGTTGCGACAATGTGGCCTCCTCGCCGCACAAACTCATCCTGGATCACCAATCAATGCTTGACCAACAAAATTGACTATAGCTTTGGTTCGCGCCCCACAGACACAATGTGAACAGAGCACCGATGCCCTTTCTCAAAAAATTAAGGCGGCCATGGCTTGCAGCTCCTGTAAGCTTGACAGCAGACAAGGCAACATCCAAATGACGGCCGCGCTGTAATCGAGGCGCAGCCAAAAAGAGGAATGTGGCAGATGCAAGTGATTATCTGTATTCATGACCCTCCGCGCTGGCTCATGCGAATGATGATGTAGGTAGATTCACTCAAGATCCAGAGAACCTGTACAGGGGACATGTAGATCGCATGCAAAGCAGAGCTCGTGCTTGCGGAGAAACCACAATTTTCACACCTTCTCTGTTACAGATCGTTTCGAGGCCCCCCTGATTTCCAGAGGGTGAAACACTTGCAAAGTCAGTGCAACTGTATCAAGGAGGGTCGCACCCGGAACTCTGGCCAGCGCAGGCAGTAGGCCAGGATGGTGGCGTTGCCCAGCATGAGCTTGCGCTGCCCCTCGCTGCCAGTCATCAGCTTCACATCCATCACCCTCAGCAGTTGCGGCAGCAACTCCGCCTGCGCCACACACCAGGATGCTCTCTATATCGTTACTTTTGATTTATTTTATTTATTTAGGGCTTCAGGTTAGGGTTTAGAGTTCATATTTGCTGTTCATCTCTGCTATGCAGGCTCAAGCCCCAGGGGCGGAGGTTATACTACCCCTAAATCCTAAACCCTTACATATAGAAGCTGACAATAGCATTCCATGCGGATTGACCGCCTGGGATCTCGACACTGCCGAGCAACATTCGAAACAATAGATGACTTGGTGAAAGGGACAATGTGGCACTGCACAACAGGGCGCAGGAGGGAGGTGCAACTCCCGCATGCATGAGTTCAGCAAGAGTGCAGAGACAGTGGCGTGCCTTCAGGATGGGAAGGATGTCTTCGTCATCCTTGATGTAGGTGATCCCCACGCCAATGACACCCGCCAAGGCATTCACCACAATCTCGTTGTTGAGGGCGTGTGTCTTATTCTGCATACAAGCACAGCCAATTTATACGAACCCTGGCAAATAAGCACAGCCTTGCAAGCATGTTTTGGAGCGCAAAAACTGCACTGACACTGTGTGTGTTCCTACTGCACAACAACAAAATACCGAGAGGCTGCCTTAGATCTGCCTCCAGCTGGCCCCGATTAACAAAGCAAACAGCCAAAAAAAACTCAGGGCCACATTATGACATGCACGTCCAGAGGCTTGTGCACACTTAACAAGTCTGAGGTAGCAACCTACTAATTTGAAGGTGAGCAAGAAGGTATCAACGAGCGCCGCTGTGATATTCAATGTGATCCAAGCAGATGTCCTACTGGTTTTTGGGGGGCGCGGCCCCCACATGTGCATTTTCTACCATGCAAAGGTATTCCATTTGGGAAGGGCAAAATTGGAGCATTACAAGCAGGAGAGCAGCGGCGCACCTCGGTGACCTCTTTGAGCAGGGCCATGAGGGGCCCCATGGCGCCGGCCTTGCGGATGCCCGCCCTCGGGTCCAGCATGATGTCCTTGCCTGCCACGCTGCGCCGCGACCGCGCCTGCCACCAAAACAGTACACTGCTCTGTCCAAGGTCTCTTCAGAGAACCAGCACGAATGCACCAGCAGCTGCCACTGGAGAAGTAACAGACACATCATGCATTTGGTCCGCCAGTGGTACCCACAGCAACTAGTCTCATTTGTCTCACAGAGAAGCAAGTCAGTTCTGCTAGCAGGGAAAGGCTATGAAGGCCCTCTGCCTCGCCGACAAAGCAATCAGAATCATCATTGCCAATCTGCACATGTTCATAGGTCGATTGACTTGTCAATTCGCCACAGTGCCTGCTACACTAAGGCAACATCCCGATCAACTGATGTCAATCACCCTGGCAATTTACTTGACAACTTCCGAGGCACACCATGGCGGCTGACAGGGCGGGGATGCGGGCAAGGGAGCCGAGGACGGCGGCAAGCTCAGCGCGTGTGCACCAGTGCGTGGAGGTGTTGCCCAGCTCATTGACGAGCCAGGGCACACAGCCCTCCTTGCCGGGGCGCAGCAGCTCGGGGAGAGCGGCGCCGCCGCTGTCGTAGGCCAGCACGCGCAGCATCTTGGCAACGCGGTGGCGCAGCTCTGGGAAGAAGCGCAAGTTCTCGCCCCGCACTGCGTCTGCAATACCCAGAACGGCAGATTACCCGTGCGTCACCGGACTCCTCAAAACCTTGCTCTACAATACAACTGCGGCCAACTTCAATGCTGACACAGTGCTCCCACAGGAAAGATAACAGCTTGCTCTGGTGCAAACTATTTTTGAAAATAAAAGCAAATCGCACTGTGAGCATGCAAAACAGAACCGTGCTGGAATACGAACGACACTCACGGGCACAGCAACAAGAAGATTCGAGAGCATGTGGCGCGCACCATATTTGTCAAGCAGGCCACGGATACGCATGCCCTTGGCAAGGACCTCCTTCACGGCCTGCGTCTTGTGCAGGCGCAGAATGGCATCGAGGGCAGCCGCCGCGGCCTCTCGCAGCCCGGTGTCATGTCCGGGGCGCAAGTGAGCAGACAGTGCAGGCAGCCCTGTTTGGCCCCAGAGCGCCGCCGACTCGGCCACGCTCGGACAATGCGCCGCAAGTGCCCGCACCAGCTCCAGCGCCTGCCAAGCACCACTCCCAATCATCACCAGGCGCAGGATACTTTGCATGGATAGCTATAATGCTGTGAAGGCATTTGGCTTATTGCCATCAGGCCCACCAGTGATGGTTGTAGGTAGCATGATTTCTTATAACACAGTGGTCTGACAATTTAATTCAACTCACACCATAGTATCAAATCAACGGTCTCGACACTTCTCTCTTGGGTACCCTGGCCACATCCCATGCGCTGGACTTCATGCCATCAAAATTCTTGATTGTCCTGCTTTGATGAAACTTGTAGACTAAGGCACCAATACAGCCTTAGTAAGCCACACTCAGAAGTGCCCTTTAACACTTCATCATTGACAGAAGGGACGCGTCATCAGCATATGTGCCAGAATATGGGCACAAGCGGTGCTTACCATGGCCTCTGTTTCCATGCTGATATGGCATTCTGGACTGGAGCCCAACAGGCTGAGCGTGGTCTGGAAGGTGCCAGCCGCTTGTAGCGACCGGTGCGAGGCGGAGTTCACCGCAAATAATGATAGCGCCTCACATGTCACTGTCGCAAGCGCCTCGTACCCTCTCGTAATCCCACTCTGCTCCCCACCTGCAGTAGTGGGGACATATGTAGACAACCACGAAATGCACAAGTGCTCGCTGCAACTGAGACCTGCCTCTGCAAGAAGATTGAGGTTCACAACTGAAAGAAAGGGTCCCAAGTCCCGAGTTAAAAACGAGGCCTCACATACTTGACACAAAGCAGCTGCTCAAGACAAACGAGACCCACATATTTGGCACTAAACTACTGCTCAAGACAATCCAAAAGCCAACCTAGCTGAAGGTGCAAAGCTGAGTGTGGAGCAGGCAGGTGCTAACCAGGGTGACTAATGGCGTTGGGCTGGCGGCTGGGCTCCTTTGTGAGCGCCTCGGTGGCGTCCATCAGCCGCTGGCGCAGGTGCTCAACCACTCCCAGCTGCACAAAGACGGAGGAGATCTTGAGCGAGGCGGACGGCGGGATGGGCGGGTAGCGCGCCTTGGAGGGCGCTGGCAGCTCGCTGAGCAGCAGCTGACTCAGCAGCAGCACCGGCCCCACCGCGCCCCGTGACTCCTCCGACTTCAGCAGCTTTGCAATATGCGCTGCGCCTGCATCAGATGTTGATGCGCAGTTCAGTCAATCGATCTCACAGCAATGCTATTTCAATGTTTCATACTCTCTGGAAGTTGAAAATTCTCGAACCATGGAAGTGGATCGGAGGTAAATTATAATGTTCCATGGTCTTTGGTGCCCGAAGGGGGAAGCCCTCACAAGCCTCATGCACTAATGGAGCCACCATAAATGTTTGGCCACACCATGGATGAGTGATGAGCTTGGGTTTTGTCTGGTGGCACATCAGCACAGGAAGAGACTGCACAGCATGACCACAGGAACAGTTGGCATGTTCAGTGCACTGCCATAGGACACTAGAGGCGAAAATCCGGCGCACATTCTTTGAAGATGTGGCCGGCAAAGGCTCGTCCGCAGGGGGAGGTACGGCAGCAGAGACAGGACAACGCCCGGCACAGCTCTGGCGCGACAGCAGGGGACGCCGCATGTAGCTTGCCGCCCGCCAGCTGCTTCAGCAGGGGCACTGCCGCCCTTACAACCGCCCAGGTAGCCTGCACATGGTCAAAAGACACATCATCTCTACTGCCAGGCACAGCAGGGTCGAAGACAACCTTGGTCCCCATGAAATGTTCATTAATTTGAGAATGTTAGAAGCTGCAATCAGGTGTCCAACAATACCAGCACTGGGTCTGGGCAGACAGCTGGCTCTTGAGGCTGCTAGAGTAGGGAAGGCCATCGTCAACATCATGGTAGGCGATGAAGGTGAAGGTCGCATGATGACTGTCTGGATGGATGGTCACTGCGCCCGGACGTTCTGGGTGCTTCTTATGGCCACCCATCCAGACAGTCATCATGAGACTTTCCCCTTCATTGCCCACCAGATGTTGGCAAGGGCCGTCCCTCCTGCAGCAGCCTCACTAGCCAGCCTTTGCCCAGAAGCGTTGCTGGTATTGTAGAACACCTGAAGTTGATGACAGCGCAGACTACTCCAGTAGTGTGAACACCTCCAATCTATCTGATGGTTGGACACGCAGCCCCATAAGACTTGAATAAGCAAATGAGCCGGCGAGGGCCGACCTGCACTTTGCCCTCCTCGTCCACAGTGCCATGGCTGATCTTCATGGGCCCACTTCTCGACTCTGGTGCTTTGGATGCAGCCAGCGCGGCCAGCTTTCCGGCCAGTGCACCCCCATCGCCGCTTGCCTTCCCGGCCGCCTCAGAACTCGCTGATGGCCGGCTGGCTGGCTGCTGCTGCTGATTGTGGTGGTTAGCTGACTCAGCAGGCGAGTCAGCAGGGCGGTGCAGTGAGAGCGCAGCTGCCAAGTCATGCTGCAGGCTGACCCGACCAGTCAGGTCCGGCACAGGGATGCCCAGAACGGGCATTTGAGCAGCTGGCGCCGCCACATTTGGTGGCCAGCCGATGCCCGGAAAGATCAGATCCCCCGCGGGAAGCTGCATCTTTGGCAGGTTCTCCCGCAGTGCCTGCATGTCCACCACTCGCACTTTAAGCGCTGAAAAATGCTAAAACTGACTCGGAGGACCCCTGGAGTGATGAAGGTTGAGACTTCAAGTGTACGCAACAGTGCACTTCTTTAGACAGCCAGTGATTTGCTAAGGTCCTTGTGACAAAATATTTCGGTTGAAGGGCAGAGCTCTCACTTGCATGTTTGACTCAAAGAAGTCTGTCTGCTGGTCCAACACGAGGGCTAGCTGCCTACGCACTGCAGCTGCCTCCTTGTCAGTCATTTGGTCCGCGCGCTGGCGCAGCAGCGGAGTCGCCTGGCGCAGCAGCTGCAGCTGCTCATCCAGCTTCTGCATCAGCTGATCCACCTGTGATATATCAGAAGCATCCAGTAAGTCTCAGCACACTGTGGTCTCCCAACTTAATGCCTTGCACAAAGTAAGTCATCATCAAACAAGTTCATGTCAAATGCACAACATGTGATCACTCCCGCAACATAACACGTCTCCCATTGTGTGCTGCGGTCGAACATGAAAGAACATTCTCTACTTTATCCGCCTAACTGGAAACAATTGCCTCTATCGACTTATACACACACCCACGGCCATGCCGCAGCCAAAGCAAGGCTGATTTTGCGAGGCACCTTGGCTTGATCAAGGGATTGCACGGGCGGTGCAGTTGCTGGCTGCCCTGCCACATCCTTTGCAGAGCCTTCAGCCTCCGCAGAGCCCTGCTGTCCCCCAACTGAGCTGACAGCGGCGGCATCTGCTCTATCCTCGTCGGGTGCGCTCGGCCCGGCGGCCATTGACATACCCGATGCCACGGGCGTGCCAGGGTTGTCAATGATCCCGGCCGGTTCTGGAGCAGCGGCAGGCCCAGATCCTACGGGTGTATTGTAATTGTTTCAGTGGATACATGTCATGCTCATGTTCTATGGCAGATTCTCGTACCCTACCATGTAAATGTGCAGTGCATTACAATCATAACATAATCGCCAGTGGGCCAGCCAACTTGTCATTGTACCATCCAACTGATCACGTGATTTGCAGGTCATTGCAAAGCTGTGGGGGGCGGAGCCCACCTGGCTGCGGCCGCTGCGAGGCCCAGTTTCCCGGGTCAAGGTCGCAGCCCCAGACCATGCTGTCGTGGCCTGTGCTGCGCCCGAGGGCATCACAGACATCTGTGAGTGCGCCGATGAAGTGCAGCGAGTCCGCGGGGTGCGCAAGGCTCTCCCGAGCCGCGCACAGCAGCAGCAGGCATGCGCACGCAGCCGTGCGGCTGTCACAGCGCCACTTCTCCGCCTCCTCCAACCCCCCATTGCTCAGCTCGCTCGGCAGGAACCTGCTTAAACAAATGCCACCCAACATTCACCCGGCATTTTGGGCTGTCGCTGTGGCATGGTATTGAAACTTCTACTTGGAGGTCTGTCACATTCTGGCTCTAACGCTACACCCCCTTGGTACTCAGCTTGCCTAGCAGGATCCTGAATCATGCCCAACCAACTTTCATGGCGGTAGCAACTCATGGTGGCAGTAGCATGATCAACTGGAAATGATGTCAGCGAGATACGATCCTAGCTTGCTTGAAGTCTATCACATCCTGGCACTATTCTCCCTCACATGTGTTACAATGTGTGGCGTCCTGTGTTCTCCCTTACTTCCTGTTCTGCTTCCATCCAAGAGTCTAGATCAAGGGCCTCCCTTATATAACCGGTTGGAAGCATGATTGTGGCGCAGTGCAATCTCTTGGTGCAGCCCCTCACCTGGAGGCTTCCCTGACAGCATGCAAGCCCAGCAAGAACCGCAGGCGTGGTTCATTCGCCCAGGAGATCTCCTTTCCCTCCCCCAGACATGCCAGCGTCAGCAGCGCTGCTGCTAAGTCCACGTTTTCTTTGCTGTACCTGCAGCCAAGTGAACCAGGGCCTCGGGTACTGTCAAGTGGAACAGTTGCAGGAATGATGTACTGCACTCAGACCTGATTCACAAATGAAAGTAACATGCAAGGCTTCAGGTTGAATCAGCGGGACAGAGCAACTATGCAGGTGGGCAGTAACATGCAAGGCTTCAGGTTGAATCACTGTGACAGAGTGATCATGCAAGTACCTGATAAAGCACTGTGCCACCAGACGGCTGAACACGCAGTTCACAGAATCGTTTGAGGCAGCAGCCCGAGCTTCCAAGGCATTCCTCAACAATCCAGGCAGCTCTGCCTGTCTTGAAATGCTGTCTGGCACGAGTGTGTGCAGATCTGCCTCCTCACCACCAGCCCCCTCAGGTAGCTCATCCAGGGAGGCTGCTGCAGCCATGACTGATCAACAGTCACATGTCTGCATCACAAAAGTGAAGATCAAAGTATCAGCTTCAACTTCCATGTGAATGTAACTTGCTACGGTTGCAACTCCAAGTGGAGATTGGGACATCTCCCCAATCGACAACATAGGTCTAGACCCCTTGCTGCGTTGCGCTGGAGCTTCTGATAGATATCGTTATTGAGGCGCCTGCTGACTAGTTGCGGTGTAACGACCTACAAGATGATCACTTGCACCAACAACAAAGGAAGGACACTTCCCACTCCACGTAGACAGTGTCTTACGTGCGTTGGGAATGTGATCACAGCTATCAATTCTCCTATCGAAGCCATAGAAAACATTTCCAATCAGGTTGTTCTCCTACAGAAATCTCCCCGCACTTATAATCCTATCTGTGAGACTTCACATGCTCACAGGAGTTGCACAAGGTGAGCGTCATACAAGAACTCATCACCAGCGGAGCCATAGCATGCCATCCTCCGAGGGGTCTCACCATTCAGAGTGAATCCACCGTGCTCTGTGGCATTGGAGGTGCCTCAGATTGAGGTCTGTTGTAAGATAGGCCGCACCAACTTCAGCACAAGGAACGGATGGCTGCTGGGGGGACCATCGCCGCCGATGCCCTCCACTGTCCGTCTGGCGGTCTCAGCACCGATCAGGCCTCACAGAGCATGCAAACACGTCAAGCGGTGCGAGCGCCAAACTGTAGCACGAGGCAAGTCTTGGCAAATATCTGAGATGCTGATGATCTCCAGGGAGAGTTGGTTCTGCAAGGACATTGATTTCTGCCCCACTGTGCTTGTAATATGTGGCGGCCCTTCAGTGTAAGTGCCGCACGTTGCGGCCACAATGTGTGCTCTATAGCAATTGTTCGGGCACTGACTCAAGATCCTTGGGCATGCAGAGACACGATTCTTCAAAGGTCAAGGAGGGCGTATAACACACAAGAAGAGCTCTTTCAATTTCTTAGCTAATTAGAACTCTCGAATTCGAAGAACTAGAAAGCTTGCAATTCTCAAGGGCATCAGCCGCACGGAAACCAGTGTACCAGCGCGCTGTGGTTGGCAACTCGCACATAAGCATAGGGAAGGCCAGCCCCTTACAAGAGGCTCACAACTTACTGCCTCAATCAATCAAAAACCTTCCTCAATCGCGTACAGTGGTGCGCATGAAGCGTTGCAGTGTGCTAGTCTCGTAGTGCAGTCAAATTCGCAGGTAGAGACACCACTCTACGAATAAATACCAAGCACCGGCATTCACTCCTCAAGTTCTCTGAAGCTGATCGGACTCCACCAGTGCTGACGCACATGCAAATTGCAGGGCTGTCTTGCTGCATATATTGCACTCATAAAAAATAGATCCACAAGTAGACAAGGCTTGACTTGAAGCATCAGCCTGGCATCCCACTAAAATACAGATCAATCTTGTAGTAGCCCAGGATCCTGATGCACGTAACCCGTCATTTTCCCTGTCAATTCCAATCATGCAACAACAGCACATCTCCTGGCGGTACCCACTGGCGTACAGTGAGGAGATGCCCATGCACCAGCACGCAGGCCGGGTTGCAGTGCAACAAAGACAACTATCACGGCACCAGATTCGCATTGCGACGCATCTGCCCGGCAGCCAAACACAGATGTCGTTCTCCAGCCACATGCACATTTCAGCTGCCTGTAGCCCCGCCCGAATCTGCGCAGGGGGATCAGCCACCGGGCCACTGCGGCCGGAATCAGCAGCAATGACGCCCAGATCAACCAGCAGCTACATGGATGCCGTTTGCTTTGGCGGCTTGCGCAACGCCCTTGGGCACATCGAGCCGCGCGCACGCCGGCAGCGGGGCAGTCTGCGGTGTGATTTTGCCGTTGGCAATTGGCCGCTCGGCCGTTGCGGCAGGAGGCGCACCCGCCGGGCCGGCCGGGCCAGCCTCGCCGGAGCTGGGCGGCTGCCGCTTCTGGAAGGTGAACGTGCTGCCGGCTTCATGCACGGCGCGCATGGCGCGACCGGAAATCTCATGTGTGTCCGCCCACTCTGGATCCCACGCCAGGGCTTCCGGCGTCGAGCATGCAATGCTCAGCCCCTGTAATGGCACCACTCGCACACTCAGCAAGTATGTAAAATACGCAGTTCGCACCGGGCAGATGGTGGACCACTATATGCCACTGTATGCATCCTTACAGTTCAGAGGGTCCTTCTTTGCACTGTAGCATAGCAGGTAACATGCTGGAGGCTTTGCATGTCTCCGCAGAATTGGACAGGGCAGGCACCTTGGGCACGGTTGCAAGGGCGGATGGGGATGGAAAGTGCTCCTCAAAGATGGATCGAAGCAGGTAGTACTCCCGAGTGTTGGGCGTGTGCTCTGGAAACCTGACTGCCCTCGCCTCCCACATCTCATCAGACACCACCTGTGCATAGATAAAGCATAAGTCAAACCTGCTCTCAGGCCAAACCTGCAGCACTGCTTTGCTGATACTGTCGCACACTAAGATTGTGGCATGTGAACACGACATCTAAGTACTAGGTGTTGAGCCAGTCAATAAGCATGATTGCCCATACCAATCACAGGATATTGGCCAGTATGCACACCTGCTCAGCATAACTCTTGAGCCCATCGACCCAGCTGTAGCCAACGCCATCTGAGAACTGCTCCTTCTGGCGCCAGAGCACATCCTCGGGCAGGTATGGGTCCTCTGGTCGGTCAAAGGCCTTGCGCAAGAGGTACTTCTCCATGCGAGCATGCTTACCATCCGGCTTATCCTCCATGTTAATCTGCACACAGCCACCAAACAACTTCACTCCAGATTTCACTCCATTGAGTACTCCAATACCACCTTTGCCACATGCCACTCCAGAATGCAGCTGCAGGGCATAAACCCAACAATGGCAATAGTGGTTCGGCCTACTTTGTCATTTCATATCAATCCGCACAAAATCACCAAATTATCCACTCCTCCAACAATATCAATACTGTCTCCATCACAGGACACTTGAACAGGATGCAACTGCCGGGCAACTAGCAAGAGGGCGGGGGTGGAGGAAGCACCATTTTATCAGCAGGGTCGATGGTCATGGAAGTGTCAAGGAAGGCCTTGTCCAGGAAGGGGACGCGCGGCTCCAGGCCGAAGGCGAAGGGCGCCTTGTTGGCGCGCATGACATCAAACTGATGCAGCCGCCGTATCAACCGTACTGTCTCCCTGTGTGCACCCAACTCCCTTTCAACATCCCCGACACTCCACAGCACTGAAGGAATCTTGACTTGCCATACAAGTTGTCTTTGTGAGCTCATTAGACTATTGATAAAAGGCCCAGGCACTGCACAGTGTCCAAAATGCTCGTGCCTGCATCTACCCTGTCAGTTGGACACCAGACTTACAAGCTGCCTGAAGAGAGTAGTGCAAGACTTGTACTGGGAATTGATGTTAAAAGTCCTCCAGCATGGCTGCCTTGTCAGAGGAAGTGCTGTGAAAACAATTATGGGACGATTCTCACTGTTGGAAGTCCTTGGGCGTGGGCGCCTTGTGGAAGAAGAGGTAGCCTCCATACACTTCGTCAGCGCCCTCACCACTGAGCACCACCTTGAAGCCGCCCGCCTTGATTTTCCTCGACAAGATGTACATCGGCACACTTGCACGCACCTGCGACAAGGGCCCATAAAAACTCACTTGAGAACATGCAGCACGGTGTTCTTGGGGAAGTGAGCAACACACACCCAGACAGATATCAATTCATGCGAAGGCCACAGCAGCCCATGGCATGTGTACACAAGCTTCAGAGTACGCAATTAAAATTCAACCTCCATGGCATTTCTCTCTTCGCTATGCATGCCTAACAATTCCCTGCAAGTACAAGGACACATGCCTCACAGGCGAATAAAACATGAGCAGTCGGGCGGCGGACAGCCTGTGTGCACCTGCTCATAGGACTCAATGTGCCATATCAGGTCGTAGAGAGCATCAATGCCCTCCTCGACTGTGAAGGTGAATTCATGGTGCTGCGTGCCCAGAAATGCGGCGACTCTGCGCGCAGCCACCAAGTCTGGTGACCCGGGGAGGCCGACGCTGAATGTGTGCAGTGGGTGCTCGGTGTCATATGCATTCTTCGACTCCTTCATATGCCTGCAGGAGCATATCAACAAGATCAACTCCCTGCGCTCGGTTTATGTTGTGTGTTAATGCTTATGTTTAGGTGTTTGTGGCTGAGAGAACAGCAGGACTCTGTCTGTCAGCAATCTGAGGCTCTCTTCATGTGCCAGCATTTGAAACAACCTCCTTATGCTATCGCGTTACTTAAGAGCTTCAACATCACTCCTAAGAGTTCTCTGAGAGCAGCACAAGTGAAAGCAACATGCATCCTACTTCAACAACAGCAGCCATGCTCAAGAACCCGTGCTGAAC
This sequence comes from Coccomyxa sp. Obi, assembly GCA_020887355.1. Taxonomy (NCBI): domain Eukaryota; kingdom Viridiplantae; phylum Chlorophyta; class Trebouxiophyceae; family Coccomyxaceae; genus Coccomyxa; species Coccomyxa sp. Obi. Next base: position 729,695 of record AP024999.1, read on the forward strand.
AGCCACAAGTCTGTGGCTGCAGCAGAAGTGACAGGGCTGAGCGAGTGGAGCAGCGATCTCAGCCAAAAGAACCAGTGACTTGCAGGGAGCAATTCCACGAGAACGCAGCATCCACACCTGACAGCGATGGCGGCAACTAGAGAGGAGTCTAGGCCGCCGGACAGCAGCACGCCCAGGGGCGCATCCGACATGAGCCGCTTCACCACAGAGTTCACGAGCGAGTCATGGATGGTGGTCAGGTCAGCTGGGGCGGTAGGAAGATAGTCCAGATCCAGCCACTGTGGCTTGTACCACCGCTCCAGCTTGCCTGTCCTGCTGCGATAGCAGTGGCCCTACAAGACACCCAAAGAAGACTTGTAAGACCAGCCCATAGAGATGTTTAGTCCATGCATTTAACCCCCCTCGAGGAGATGCATCTCAATCCTGGCCTCCGCACTGGATGCTCCTCTGACTCAGTTGAGATCAGGGCATCATCATAAGTTGATTTTGTCCACACGTCCCCATGGAGGACAGGCAAGCAGGGATAGGCGTGTGGTGCAGTACATCAGGGGGAGGGAGCCTTACCGGAGGGAAGATGTCGAAGGTTTCGCAGTGTGCCTGCAGCGCCTTCATTTCGCTGGCGAACCAGGTGCTGCCATCTTTGCCCTTGCCCCAGTAGAAGGAGCACACACCGATGGGGTCACGCGCCGCTATGAAATCTCCGGTAGCCTCATCCACCAGCACGCAGGCAAAGATGCCGTCCAGAGAGTTCCACAGCTCATCTGAATCACCCAGCTTCTGCGCAACAGCGGCACATGTCAGGAGCACGTGCCCACAAAGTCACTGCCTGGGCTCACTGAGGCTCAGATGTATGATGGGACTCCCAAGTGAATGGAAGGAGAGTGCACAGGGCTCACCTCATACATGTGCCCGATGATGGCTGAGTCAGACTTGGAGTCCTTGACTATCTTCACCCCCTTCAAGTACTTCTGCTTCAGCTCTTCATGGTTGTAGATCTCGCTGTTCCTGCAGTGCCAGCAAATTAATCCTGTCAAAACCTGTTAGTAGCCACAGGAAGCTGAAACACAAATTGACTTTTAATACCCTGCGAGACTCCCGAAACAATTTCCTGAACCTCTCTGATGTTGTGGAAACACAGAAAAGCGTCTGTGTCTTCGTTGGAGTTGGTAAGTACTAGTTGAACGAAGAGGGGGCTAAAGAGCTTACAGAGCCCACGCAATGTTGCCAGCAGGCCGCTCAATGAGGAAAGGCTGCCTGTAAAGTCACACAAACAAATTAAGCACATTGAAGCTTCCCCCTTTGATAGTGCGCACTTCCAAACTTCTAGCAGTACTGAGACAATTCGAGCAAAGTATCAGTTCGTTGTGGAGAAGCCCGTCTGATCCCACAATTGCCTTGAAACTACAAGTAACACGTTTAGATCAAATATAGACAACCCATGAACATCAGCCGGTGCCCTCCGGAACTACAGTGATAGTGTCGGAACTGCACATGAAGTCGCAGGTCCCTACCTGCCGCCGTCTGTCACGTCGATGATTTGAAGCCTCTCAAAAGCAATGAAGCTGTTCCCATCCGTGCTTTGCCATATTGAGTTTGCGTCCGGTCCTCTATGCCGCAACAGTTTACTCTGCCGCAACATCATCCGCCTGTTTTTCTCAGGGTCTCCCTGGAGCCCCAGCGCTGCAAGTATCCCACACATGCTGTGCAACTTTCTGCCGTATTCACAATGAATTTAGCAGTGTTGATCACGTTTATCAGGTGCCAATATCCAAAATGCAGACTCAGCTGGTCACGTCTCACTTTTACACAGATTTGGCTGGGCTCCACCTGGCAGCGCATCTGGATCAGAAACTGAGAAGGCGGCAGGGAAGCTGGGTGCGAAGTCCCCTGCCACACAACAGGTGACGGCATGATTCATGATCAGATTGATTGTCGATTGCTGCAGGTGTGCTCTTGCATGGCATGTGTCTACTGTGCTTGGCAATAGAGGAGCCGCACAGCAGCTGCCATGGCAGTGCACTGCATGCACTGACCCTGGTGGCCCACCCAGGTGGCACAGCATGACATTGGTGCACACTGCCTCGTGGTAGCATGGTACCGGTAGGAAACATGTCAGATTTGCCAGCGCGACACCGGCGGCTGCTGGCTAGCTAGCTATAGCACAATTGATAATAGTAATCATCCACCATATGGGTGCATTATTGATAGACTCATTAGTGGAAATTCTTTTTACTCTCAGCCCTGGCGCTTGCACAGGATATCAGAACGTACACCATCTTGACTTAGACTTCAGAAAGGGGCCAAAAATTATTCCTTGAGGAGCAGGCATGCATGGCACCCCTCAACATGTACGTTAGTTGTAAGTATGGCCGGGGCCAGCCGGGTAATAGTTAACTAGTTCTGCCCAGCAAGATACTGACTCGAAGCTGCATGAAATCAATCCTTGTGCATCTGCTCAGGCACTGTATCACAAGGTTCTTGGCAGCTGTGCAATGCAGTGCACGCCATGCATTTCAAATTCACAACTTCAATGAAGTGCATGCATTACGGTATGCAACCTGTCCAGATGCTATATCCTGCAACTATAGTCAAGGAGTGCAGAGTTGCATGCAGATGACTGCCTTGGCACGACGAGCTCAATCATAGTCATCATAATCATCCTCTTCAGCAATCGCGGCAGTGGCTGCTGTTGGGATGCCAATGGGAAGTATTGGAGCTGCTGGAACTGCAGGCTGTCCTTTAAGCCCAGTCTCAACTGGCTTCTGCTCAATGCCTCCATTCATTTCGCCAGAACTCTTTGCGTCTTCCTGCACACACCAAAAGAGCAATTTTGGCAAGCGACCTTTTGCAGGGTCATCCAATGGTCAATGCAGAAGTATGCTTACATGCTCATGGGCACTAGCTAGAAACAGATCAGTTTCCAAATGGTGCTTGCCTGTTTGGCTGGCTCTGCAGCTCCTTGGGCGCCCTGTGGCACGTCCTCAGCAGTGGGCTCTTCTGGTAGCACTTCCTCAGGCTTCACTTCTGCATAGGATAGTCCGATACGTAATTCCATCCTGCGCTGCTCTGCTTGTGCCTGATCTTTCCCATTCGATCCAAGGGCATCAACCAGGCAGTGGTGGGCAAAGCAGAAGGGAGAGATGCAACCATGCAAAGGATCAAAACCCCTCATGTTTAATAGTGTTTACTGTGACAGGCACTGTGAGTCGGCCCCACCAGCCGGAGCATCTTCGGCACCATGAGGAGCACCATCCTCCTCCTTCACTGCTCCTTTCTTGCCGCGGCTGCGGCCCCTGCCAGCCTTGGGGCTGCCTGGCCCCTCTTCCGGGTTTTTCCTGAATTGCAGAGTCCAGCATCACGATGAGTGCATTACGTGAAGTGTAACTGCGAATAGCCATGGCAGCAGAGAGATTGGGCCTCCAGTGGTATAGCTTGTCCTTCACCTCCTCCTCTTGGGCTTTGGCGCAGACTCTTCATCCTCGGATACTAGATCTGGAGCACCAGCTACTGTCTGCTTCAGGAAATCCATTGTTGGATCTGACATCACGTATGCCTTCCTGCATATAGACGTGGCAGCTCATTGCTAGCCCAAAGTACTCTGTGTTCTTCATCCATTCAACAGATACTGTTCAGCAATGCAACTGATTCGAGGTACAGTGTGAACAAGAAGTTTGCGTCTTAGCAAAGCTCACATGTGAGCTGCAGACAGCGTCCTGGCATTCTTTGAGCTCGCTATGTCAACAGCTCCCTCGCAAAGCTGCTTCAGAAACAGCTCGACAGCTCTACCTGTGCACCCAGCCAGCAGAAGACGCGTCGGTGCTTTACCTGGAACCCCTTGCCATATGAATCTACTGCACTCTATGAAGTTGAACTCCAAGTCAACATCATTTGCACTCTATCGTACCCAAAACGACGGGTGTGGCCTGCGCTATCTTTCCAACGTCTTCATCGGCTTGCATTATCTTTTTGATACGTGCAGAGAACGGGTGATTCAGCCTTTTGCCTTTCATTGTGACAAATTGCTTCCCAGATAGGACAAAGAGCAAGCCAAGCCTCGTTTAAATGAAACGCCCTGCTTTCTGAACAGTGATCTGGAGGTGGGTTGACTGTCTGAGACTGGGCCAGACAATTGAGCTTTTGCTTCGCGTCCAAACTTGTCTGCATGCAGAGCGAAGATGTATTGGATGTTGCAACCGTTGATTCAATCTAAAATGCTGGGCTGTTTCGGAATCGACTTACATAACCGATAACATAACCGCTGCAACTCTCGTTCGACATCCCAGATTAGCCCACAAAGATTTCCTTTAGCATTCGAAAAGCTCGCTCGGGACTGAGCTGCATGCGGCAATGTCTTCAAACACACGACAAAACTGGATTGCGTATCTAAACTGCAAATCAAGCCAATTGTTTGCAAACAATCTGCATCTGCAGGCGCTCGGCGAGCTGAAATTTGTGAATCCTTGCTTCAGAAGCCTGATCAACTGTCTGTGTGTCAACAAGTCAACAGTCTGAACAGACATGAAACTCATGAAGTAACCCAATCCTAGTCAGGGGCACGCTCAATTGCGAGCATGCACCTGCACTCTAGCTGTCTGTCAGCTGGTGTCATCGATGCAAAAGCTGTCTGGGTTTCACTGCAGCGAGGAGTTTCGCGCTGCCATCTCTTCTCCTTGCATCCAACCAGTCCAAAACCTGCCAGTAAACGATTTCCGAGTGTTAAGAATGTAGTATCTCCCACAGTTGGTGGAGCAAAACGGAACATCTTGAAATGACAGCAGTGCTTCGACAGGCAGTGGAATGCCGCCACAAATGTTTTGTCTAGCGTCTTTGCAAAGTATACGTTTGGATCGTAGGAAGGGGTGTCAGACCTCATCAAGGGGGTCAGATATGAGCTCATGCCTCGCCCACGCCAGGTTGAGCTCCTGAAATATCGGAGATGTCTCTGGCTCCAAGCCAATCCCTGCCACGCCTGGGATGGCCTTCAGCACTGGCTGCCACTTTGTTGCAGTCAGCCTGTTCCACAAAATTACACAATGTCAAGGTCTCCGCGTACGCATACTTGTCTGTCGTTCTGGCTTGCTGTGACAGGCACACTAAAATGGTTCTGGCATCCTTGGAAATCCCTCTGCAGGGCATTTGTCCCAACATAAAAGCACATCTGCACTTTGAAGGGGGTTGAGCATGCCACACAACGTTTTAGGCAAATTGATTCTCCTCACATGCTTGCCGACAATTAGACCCCGCCCTTCCATGCACAACGCACACCATCTTCGCAGCAGGTGATTGGTGAGAGCATTTGAGCCGCACCTGGGATCCTCCTTGAGGAAATCCGTGGCGTTGAGCAGCTCGGCAGTTTTGAGGGCCCTGTACATGGCGCCCGCTGTGCTCGCATCAATTCCCACCACCCTGCCTGAGAAAAGCTCCGGCGTCACTGGCCTCGGCCGTATCAGCTTCTCCGTCACCCATGCACCCTGCACATCAGCTCCTCAGAAGAAGAAGAAGCGATTACATCATTCCAGCCATCTAGGGGGACTGATTAGATGTCCTATCATCTCCCACATCAGCAGCTATGACATCAAAACAAAAAAGTGAGCCTCGCAGCGGGGACTCGAACCCCGGTCCCAAGAGTGAAAGTCTTGTATCCTAACCACCTAGACTACAGCGAGCTTGTTGACACTTCATCCTCCGAACCTTACAAACTGTTGACATGTGCATGTGCACGTGTAGGTGCTCCCTTCTGTGTGATAATTGTTACAACAACTGTGACTGAAAGGTCTCCGCGATCCCCTGCTTTGCACAATAGGAGACATTGCAAACGCTAGACAAACTGACACTGGAGGGGTGCCAAATGCCTTCGGCATGCCAGTGTGCTTGGTTGCTGCAGCTTGATGTTGCGCTCCTCTTATTGAGCGCTACATCGAAGATGCGACTGGGTTCATGTGTGACAAGGGTTGTCTGCGATGTTGCAGCAGATCATGCTGTGAAAACTTCATGTCCTGTTACAGCGTGTTGTGCTGCGCCAACCCCAAGGATGGGTCATGCCTGCTTGGTTTTCAGGACGTTGATGTCAGCCGTGACCCGCTGCGCAGTCGCGCGGTCGAGCTCCATGTGCACAAAGTAGACCGGCGGGTAGGTCCAGCTTTTGCCAGCCACCGGATCGGTGGGCTTGGCCTCCAGCATGTGCGGGGGCAGGCTCATTATCTGCGGCACTATGCCGTCCAGCGGCATGCGCAGCGCCAGAAACAGTACCTGCCCACAATGCAAATTAAAGGAATCAAGAACACAAGGTCACCCCGAGCAGCCTTGAGCAAGGCAAACCAGAACGCCACAGTCTTGCAACATCGCTCCTTCTTGCGCAGGGCACTACTGCATCAAGCCGTATAGGGAAGTTGTGTGCATACTGTCCCCTGTGTACCGGCCTGGCATTTGGGAAGTTACTGCTATGTTGCAGCAGGAAGCCCGGCAAAAGAAGCTTTGTCATGGGGGCTGCTCGCAGTACTGGGCGCAAGAGCTGAGGCAGCGCCAGCGCCACTCAATAAATGAGATCCCAAGCCCACTACACCAATAGATACATTTGCATGCATGCATGTAGACATGCGACAAGGCGCAGGACAAGAGCATTACAACAGTATGATGGGGTGGTCACCATGGAAGCGCCTGAAGAGGCACCCAGGGCATACAGTGGCAGCTTCTCCCACCGTTCCCGCGCCGCCAGCTCCCGAAATGTCTCCTTCACCTGTGCCACATCAGGCCGCCACCTCAGCACACTAATCCATACAAATTACACTCACCCAATGGTCACAGCCAATACTGCAGCCCTCTTGTGGACATGATTCATACAGGCCATCCCCAGAGTTGTTGGGGAGCCATGAACAGACAGGTCTCATTGCGCTGATGCAACAATGCTTGGAGCTGCAGATACCCATTTGCAGAGTTGTGACATGAGGCAGGGGCATCAGGGGCGCACATTAGGGATGTCCATGGATTTGTCCAGCCACTGGGCATCCCAGCAGCGATTGCTCTTCTCAGAGCTGGAGAATGCTACAGGCACATAGCTGCGCGCTAGCAATGTCTTCACTATGGCCATCTCCTCTGGCAAGCCTGCAGGCAGTTGTGCTGGTGTGACCACAAAGGAGTAACCATGAGAAGAGCATCCCGCACAACCAGCTGACAAATGTAAATACAACATGCTCGTATCTGTAAGCCATGCCAGCATGGACCATATTGAGCTGCCTCTGCGGTGCAAAAGGCCATTTCCCCAACACAGCCAACTAATAGAAGGCCACAAACATCCTGATCGCGCATTCATGTGCTCATCCTATGAATTTATGGGTAGTAGCAAGCACCTAGGCAGCCTGGACAGGTGGACGAGTTTCTGCCCCAGTCCCTTGCCGAATGCGAGCACCCATGGAAAAGCAGCACCACTGCCTTGGGTGCAGCCACCAACGTGTACACAACCTCCGTACCCCCGATCTCCTGGAGTACACAAAGACACAAAGGCCATGGCAACTCGGTCGATAACGATCGTCTCCCACCCTTGCTGCAAAACCTGCTGACTGCCCATGTAGAGTTCAGTAACATCCGGCTGAGCTCAGAGAAACGACACAGACCAATCAGCTGAGCCCAAAATCATTGCTCTTGGTACACCCATGCAGCTCAATAGCAATGAATAGCAGTGCAGTCTGCACTTCGCAGCACCCTTCCTGCAGACTCTGCACAAACACACAGCATCAGTCACTGGGAGGGTGGCATGCCTCAAGAATGGCGTCCCCAGTCATGGAGCCGTTGCCTGCACTTGCTGCCGGGCTTGGTGCTGCGGCTGATTTCACCCCCATCAGGCCCATCTTCTCCTTGTGTGGCAGCGCAGCTGGAACTGCCATAGTAGGCGCGAGCGCCAGCTGTACCCCCTTCCCACCTGCCGGCACCTTCTCCTTCTTTGCCTCACTCATGAGCCCCGTGCTGACATCTTGCATCTCAAACGTTGCTGCCTGCATGGTTGCACAATTGAATCTCATGGCCGAGACACGCTCTGATATTCACCAGGAACAAGCAACAGCACTGTCTCAAAAGATGAACCTGGAAGTGGGGTTCATAGGGTAGCTAGAGGCTTACGGTGCCGTGGGGATGCAACATGAGCCGGTCCTGTGCTGCACTGCCCCACGTAAGTGCAGACATCAGCTCTGGATCGCCCAGTGCCTGTCAGAGACACTCGCGACATCACAACACAGCTCATAACAACAACTAGGTTCTGAGGCACCTGAGACTCTTTGGTTCACTGACAGACTCCTGCTGCCATATAGCACTCAGAAGGGATGGTGCTGCAGTTGGATACAGGACTGGAAGCAGCTGAAGGACCACGACATGCTACCTGCAGTCCCACCAGCAGAGCGGCACATAACAGCGCCACCGTTGCCGCAACAATTGGTGACAATTTGCTCAATGATGAGCAACTCTCGTTCTGCATCGCTATATGTTTGGATGTTCAGGTGGAGCAGAAGCCCTGAATGGATCTCATCCAGAGCTGCCGAGGCGGTGTCCTCAGGGAATGCCTGTTGGCATGTCCACCTGGATTAGCTTCTGTCCAAAAAAACGCTGCATTAGCTTCTGGAAGGCAAACACAATACGAATACATCAATTCGCCCAAGAATCCATGGAGAGCTGCGAGATCGTGCAATTACAGTATCCATTCTACACCCCTTAAAGGTAGAAAGTGGTCTTAAAGAGTGCAGTCGTGCACATGAGTACAAGACGAGCACCTGGGATATGGATAATCTTTGGCAGTAAATGTATCTGAGAGCACTACTATTTCAATAAGTATAGCACCGTCCGGCTGTTGGTGTATGCTTAGTAATGCTGCCAGCTACTCGGTTCACTTTTGTTTACATTTACAGCTTGAGTGTGTGCGTCAGATCCGATATAATGAAATATGTCAGGCATTCGCTGCACGGTGTGTAAGGCTGGATTTACTCAGCTTCAGTAACCTTTCCCGTTGCATTGCAAGCTGGGGATGGGGTTTTCACAACCAAGCTGTTGCTCCTACAAAAGTGTCAGTGAGCTTAAATATCATACAAACATGCATTCCCTTGATGTGATGAACCCATGATCGACGCAACAACTGTTGGAAGTCAAATTCCGGAGTTCCAACGACGGGCAACGACGAGGCACCTTGCAATTGCCCGAGCGTATCTTTGCCGCAGGGGACTTTCTTGCTTGACACTCTTCGTTGGGGATTTTTACAGTACGCCTCATTACAGCATACGGATGCCATCTTGTAACTAAATCAGACGGTCTTGCAGAAGTTCCGGAAGAGCAGCAGCGGAAAAACACACTGAAAGTTCGGTGTCGGAGAAGCAGATCGGAGCCGTGCTTCCTTGCGTATCTTTGACTTTGTCAGCGTGTAGAGTTCAGTAGATACGAACAATTCGACTCTTGTGCCGTGTAAAGATTAGATGTCGAACCATCCGTTAGATCGCGTCTAGTTCCAGTAGGCCGAGAAGGTATATTGTCCGACAGATCGTAATATATACATAGCTCCGTAGCATCGCTCGAGACAATCAATCCGTTACTGTGGGCCTGTACACATGGAAATGGTGTGAGGTGATCGTTAGATCGATCACGGCCATCGGGTCCTAGAAGCATATGGAAGGCACGTTGGGCATCGTGTTCTGAGTTGAGAGCACGGAGCAGAAGCTTTGAGATGGGGAGATACACAACAACGAAGGCATCAATCAGTGTTTTCATATGGTTGATGTGCGTCACCGCCTGGCAACCGGTAAGAGCACGTCGATTGCACACACAGCACTGTTCTGCGGCATGTCTGAAGCTTTGTAGCAGTTTTTTCATGCAGTCTTGCATAGCGAAAGCACATGAAAAGACCTAGTACACCTGGCAAGATAAGCCAAGCTTCGTCTCATGTGTCAGAGGATCCCCTTTACTTTCACAGGTTCTGCAAGCACAGAGGATCGACACGCAGAGCCGCTTCCTCTTATCTGCCGAGGTGGACGGCATGATACTGAGCGGCAGCCTGAGTGACTTGCAGCAATCCATCCTGCCGGACGCATCATTCGGTTACGCCACATCAACAGCTCTGCAGCAACAGTCAGGAGCGCGCTTTCCAGGCAGCCAGCTCACCGCCGCCGACCAGACCCTTAGCCTCCCAGCAGCACTGCAACAGCCCCGGCAAGCCTCCATGATGCAGCAGCACTTGCAACAACGGCCACAGCAGCAGCCACAGCAGGAGCACATCATGCAGATGGTGGCACCTCCTGCCAGGGCACCGGCAGCCTTCATGGCAAAGCTGCAGAAGACCTTAAAACGTGGCGAGTCAAAGCCTGGCTCGGTCTTTGCGGAACAGAACGAGGGAGACGGCGCCCAGCAGCCGCTGATGGAAGCCATAGAGTCGCGCAAGACGCTCGAACAGGTGTGGCGTTCAGCGTAGCTCCAGCATGGGGTCACATGCAAATCTGCGCATCTATGGTTGTGGTTGCATGATGTGTGCAGTGGGCTGTACTTTACATGGGAGTTCACTTGTGTAAGAATGTCTTTGACAGGCAATTTGCTCTTTGAACAGATTTTCACAAACCGTTGAGAGTCACCTGGGGCCCATTTGGCAGTAGAGCTCTGCTGTATATCGTGTTTTCATATTCTCCCAGTCAAGACATAATAATGGCCATGGGGGATACATCTGGAAGTTTGATGCAACAGGCGACAGCGAATCCAGCCAAGCAGCTGGCTTGGTGATCGGGCATGATATAGAGCGCGCCGTTGAAGGACAACCAGACTTTCTCATGAGTGAAGAGTTCAGCAAGGGACCTGAAAGAAGTATGTGTGGCCACAGGCGACAGTCAACTCGGCCAAGTAGCTGGCTTGGCAATTAATCATGAAAGACAGCGTGCCATCGAAGGACAACAAGACTTTCTCGTGTTTTGAAATTCACCAGGGACCTGAACAGAAGTATGTGCGGCCACAGGCGACAGTCAATACGGCCAAGCAGCTGGCGGTGCAGACGGCAGTGAAAGAGGATGCGCTGACAAGGGACACCCAGAAAGCTGCTGCACTGGCGGCCGTGCGCACGGCCTCGCCCAAGCCGCCGATCCTGCTGATCCACGGCGGCGCGCAGGGGGGATGGGTGTGGAGCTACCCTAGGGATGATGCGCCTAGGGGGGTCATTGGCGTGCTGCAGGATGCCGGTGGGTGCCTGTTCTGAGACACAAGTCAAGTTTGAAATTCAAAATTTCTTGCTTGACTTCCTGCAAAGCACAGGGCCCCACAGACCGGTCATGCACATGTGCCGGTGATTGCATGTTTCTGGGACCAAAACTTTTACAGAACGTGATCAGTTGTCCGGTCGCTGCCCCGCAACAGAGCCTGAAGGTCAGTCATGAAGTGTGACCTGCATCTGAATGTAGCACCAGGACTACACGTGATACCAGGACACTGACAAGGCAGCAAGACACCTCAGTCCTTCATCTCTCTCCTGCCTCTAATACCTATGCCACTTTCTGTATCAACATCAGCCTCGATGCGTGAGTCGAGCATGCCGCAGCTGTATGGAAAAAATGATAAAAAATAGTGGGCGTGATACAGTCATTCTAAAGATGTGCATGCATGTGCAGGGTATGTAGTGTATGCGCCGACGCTGCCGTACCATGACCCGGGGACGCAGTGGTCGCCTGAGCAGGGAACACTCAAGGCACAGGACTATGTGGATTACATCATCCAGGTGTGATCTCAGGCCACCAAACATTGAAATGCCATGTCAACAGCCCAGCCAAACACACACTGGACACGACTTGCATCATGCTTCTCAGAAGCAGTCCTAAAGTGCAAAAAGTAGGCACATGAGCCTCCTGTGGACGTCTTCATGTGTGCGCACATGCTCGCATGCAGGCTCGTGGAGTTCTGTCATTTTACATTCCAAAGCACATGCATTCCTTCCCGTGATCCTGAGGCAACCCAAGCTGCTAGCAGGCTGGTTGTTACAGCTTACAGCATGCACATTTAGATTATTGTTATAACACAATAATGATGGGATGTATGATGTACTGATATGGATTTGCCTCTGTGTGCAGTACATGGTGGTGGAGTCCATCACAGAAGCAGTGGTGGTGGGCCACTCTGTTGCGGGTGTGTGGCTGCAGCTGCTGCTGGGACAGGTGCCGGAGCGCATCAGCCGCATCTGCTTCCTGGATGCCATCGTGCTCAAAACCGGCGAGTCCTTCATCAGCAATTCTGTGGGCCCAGCGCAGGTGACACCCAATGATACCACCTCCCCGAATTTGAAATCTCTCATCCGGCATCCTTGCTATATACTGCAGCGCATATGAATCCTCTTAAAGGGCTATTACACAGTTATCATGCAAATGAACCCTTATTGGCTGTACAGGAAAGTGAGTAGGGGCCATAGCTTGTAATCTTTCCCACGGTTGACCTCAGTCCCATAAGTACAATGCATGCAGATTAGGGATCTGGAGTCTGGCCAGCAAAGCAAGCCTCTGTGAGAATGCAGCAGTTGAGGTGCTGAATCGCTGAGGTGTGCATGCAGCTCTTCTTTTCGCTGATGTTCACATATCCCAGCTTTCCCCAGCCGCTGTCGTGGCCCACTGGGGCAGTCGACCTGCAGGCCTGGAAGAATGTCATGATCACCCTGGAGAAGGACAACAACACTTTCGCTGTTGACACCTACAAGCTGCTGGTGCCAGAGCCTGCAGGACCCCAGGTATGTCAAGGGACATCAAGCTCACTCCCAGCATGCATGCACATGCAAACATGCTCAACAGAGATCAGTTGCTGAGTCAGTTTCAACTGAACTTTGGCGATCCACAGAATTTTGCTTGTTGAGTCATCTTCCATGTTAAATGTGTTTGCCACAAGTGGCAGCACAACACTCATCACCCCTTCCTCAAAATGATTTCCAGTGTGCGCCCTCCTCTCATGAACGCAAGGGGATCCCTTTTCTTTTTCTGAATGAACATGATGAAGGATACAAGCCAGTCCGTTTGTCACGCGTGCAGCTTATTTACTTGAGACATGGCCCAGTCCCTTACAAGAAGTTTTGAGGTGATTAATCCTATATGTCTGTCATGCATGAACATCCAAACTTTGGCCACCCTCACACTGTGAGATTAAGAGGGGATTGAGCCAATCTGTTTGTCATGCGAGCAGCTGGAGTTCCCAGACTTCACCGCGTTCTACAGCACGCCGATGCCCAAGTTCTTCATCTTCGAGCAGGACGACGTGTCGCTGCTGCTGGGCAACAACCGGTGGCTCGACTTTGCGGCACGGCTGTCAGACGGCGTGGGCCCTGCAGCTGTCATCAAGGTGAGAGGGGATCACCTCACATTTTGTGATGATCTAAGTTTAAACCTTGCTTGCATGCAAAGTTGTCATCTTCGGGCTCACAAGGTGTGAGGGGACCGTGCACTAACACATCCCTTCTGTGATGTCATCAAGGTGACAGGAGATCACCAGGGCATGCTCACCCGCCCCTCCTCCATCGCCCGTGGCATCCTGGAAGCCGCCACTGCGCCCCTCTAATGGAGACACTCCTCAGTCACCACTTCCTGCCGACTCTGAGGCTTCAGGCACGGAGAAGGATGCTACAGGAAAGCGCACCATTTTCAAGAAGAAGAAGAACGCGATTACATCATTCCAGCCATCTAGGGCTGATAGGATGTCCTGTCATCTCCCACATCAGCAATTATGACATCGAAACAATCCATGGAGGAGTTTCAGGCATGCAGAGGAACTGCCAGTTGGACAGGCAAGGTGAGAGGCTTGATGGGCGGGTGGCCCAACCCACCAAATTGGAGCTTGAGGGGCCTGAGTTGGAAAATAGCGCATGGCCTGCTTTCAGTGCTTGTGACTTTCTAAACGCTGCAAATGCATGCGCACACTGGAGGGTACAGATGCAGATATGCGGAGATGTCGCACACAGCAGACTGCAAGGTGCAGATTTCATTGCAGCCATTCAAGACTGTCGGCATGCAAAGAATATGACAGCACTTGTTCTCAATGACAAATGTCACTGAGACTTTACTGCACTGATTGTTTTCTACCCAGTTGGAGAGTGAGCCCAAGACCACGGAATTGATGCTATGTTACAACTATCAAGAGCGGGACATGGAGTGTAATGTAGTTCTAGAGTTTAGACAGTGCACTGCATACGAGGTGTTCAAGTTGTGAATATCCTTCATTTGTTGGGATGAAATATAAACTACACTGGCAACAGCATCCGTATGATTTGCAGTGCAGGCAACAAAATAGCTACTATATAGATATATCTATAGAGCAGACATCCTTTTCGGAGCACCACGTTAAGTGGCTAAAGATATTTCATCCTCGGTGTCACATGCAGACAGTACATTGGAAGGCAATAGATTGGAGGGTGTCTTTATGCATGGGGGACCCGCAGTGTCAACGTGGTCCAGCACAAGAAGAGAGTCCTGGACGCGATCACCCTTTCACAGCATTTCATTACTGCTGACAACAAAGATAGTGTCCGATGACCAAGTTATCCAGTGTCACCAACCAGGCGCTACACATTATGCGCGCTTGTCTCCCGAATGCTCTGGAGACAATTGGTCAAGATTATGAGCACTTCCTGAATTATTGCCATTCATGCCAAGCTCTGTTGGTGCTTTGTCGAGTGTATGTTAGCTTTCATTGTCAGTCAGCACATGCACTGCATTGCTTGAGCAGTTTATTCAAGCTTGTAAGAGTGCTTCTAAGCCTTCTTGCCTTTCCCTCTGGCACCACCTGCTGCTGCATCCGCCTTGCGTTTGGTGCCAGCTGCCTTCCCCTTGCCCTTGGCAGCCCCTGCATTATTACATATTAAATTGCTCATTGTTGTGTCAACCCTGCAACCCAGGAACTTGTCCTACCCATGATGAAATGACATGAGGATGGATGGAAGGACAGCTGATGTGCATGTAAGAGGAAAGCAGTCGACCCGGCAGGAAGCTGGGAATCCATGGTGCTTTGCAGCGGTGACAAGTTTTCGGTTGCATGGCCATGTCACCTTTGCCGTTGTCAGTCTCTGGCTGGTTGACCGGTTCAGTGACGGCCTCCACAGGCTCAAACACTTCCAAGTCCTTCACCTTGGGGTGCTCTGGGTCCACTAAGAACATGGAGTACCCGATTCCCATTGCCACCTGTGACACAAAGTCGGATGACCTCAGCAAAGCAGCGTTTCATGAGGCTCTCGATGGCGCAGACTTTCAGCAAGAAGTCTTCACAGACCAAGAGAGGCCTGCTCTTCATGCTTCTTTACAAGGAGGGCTGGTACAGGCATCTGGCATGCATGTAGCTTGGCATGCATACCATTACTAAAATTGTGAAGCAGAAACAGTTCCCAGTCGAGATGGCCCTTAGGGAGGCACACGGACCTGGTGGACATACACGCCCTCCAGGGCCATGCACTTGTCCGGGTTGGCTGATGATTTCTTCCCCTTTGGCCCATAACCGAGCTCGCCATGCTGCGCCTGCCCCCTGCACATTGACACTGCCCTGTCTTGCATGCACTTATGTTGGAAAAAGCTCTCAACAGTGGCTTCAACCCACATCATTGCCTCAACAGCATTCCTCAAGGCTCTTAAAATACCATGCGCGCCTTGGTCTCGCTCGCAGTGCATGTAGATACTTGCAGGCCGTGAGCTCTGCTACGCCTAAGCAACATGCACCCACATGGTTCATGCACAAAGAGCTTCGCGGGAGTCTGCGCCATGTTACAGAAGCAGCGAAATGTTTAGGGTCAAGCAGTGGCAATGGAATTGCATTGTTGGTTGCATTCAGTCGTGCCAGCTCATATCGATGTCTCCTGCGGCAGTGACTGCCCTTGCACTTCAAAAATTTGAGAGTCTGCCGGTGGCTTCAGAGCAATGGCGCACCCAGCAGCGGACTGGCTGGCAGCCAGTGCAGTAGGATACTTCAATCTCAGCTGTGCAGAATTGGCTTTGCCCAGCGAAGCACAAGATGCAGCCAAAGAGTTCACCAGGTGATGGTGGACTGGTCGGCGTCGCTGGAGGCAGCTGCCGCGAAGGTGTAGGCGCCGGCGGTGATGGAGCGGATCTTCCAGCCGGACAGCTCATACACAACTTTGGGGTACATTGTGTTGTCGCCGCTGGCCTTCAGCTTGCCCCATGACACCAGCTGCTCCCCTATCATTGTGCAGAAGCTGCTCGTCGCCCCGCATGCCACCTGTGTGTGCATAAGCACCGCCATGTCAGACAGAAGGACGTCTCAAGATTCTGAAATCGAGGGCCCCGCATGCCATCTGTGTGTGCATAAACACCGCCACGTCACACAGAAGTGGATGATGCAGAAACAGAGTCAAAATCATGTGCATTGCCGGTAAGGGAACTGAGTTCCCCTTCAATGGCCAGGCCTTGCAGAGGGGCAGGCCTCAAAAGGGCGTCACAAGATTCTGAATTTCAGGTCCTAGGCGCCACACGATTCAGCATGCTGGCATGCAATGCATCACCAGCATCAAAGAGCAGCACCACACAGAGGTGATGCTGTGCACATCTGTAACCAAGGACACGGCAACTTCGTTCATGCGATGCTCCTCAAGCCTGCACACCACAGCCACTAGAACAGAAAGATAACTAGGGGCACGATATGCAGTGGGGCTCTTAAAGCAAGAGGAAGGTCACCGGCGAGTTGGCATCGACAGGCATGCGCCCTTTCAGCGTGTCCACCTGCTTGGGCGAGAACTCGTCCTTCTGCTCCTTGTGCCCCAGCCGACCATAGCCGCCATTGCCTGCGCATGCACACATTCTCTGAGGGTCCCAAATTGATGCGACATCAAGACAGAAAACGAGAACGCGATGATGATATTTTTAAGTGTTATTTTCATCTTGAAATCTTAGGAGCGCGATCCCACACTGGCACAGCATGCAACAGCATCCACCCAACAGCATTTTGTTGGCCCTCTCCTCGCCGAGATAGTCTTGTCATCTGGTAGCAGGAGAGCAGGTGTCAGTTGTGAGGGAGAAGTGGTGCCAATATGGGCTGACAGTGATGTGGAAGGAAGCATTCACCCCAGGTGTATGCAGCATTGGCATCATCCAGGGCGAGGGTGTGATTGTGGCCGCAGGCAACCACACGGATGCTTTTGTCCGCCAGGCCTTTGATGAGCTCCGGCGTGGGCTGCGGCTGGTACATGAGCTTCACCGATGCTGCAGCACAGGCACAGTGTTGCCTCAACTGGGGCCTAGCTGAAAAAGAAGTTACTGTCACATGTCCTGATGGTAACGTCGCCTCCTTAAGATGTCTTGACCTCGCCCTTTGCAGATCACAGGATATCGATACCTGCGCGTTCATGCCATTCGACACCCATCTGCTGGTTGATCATCCAAGCATGCGGAATGGGGATCCAACAAGCAACAGCCAAATGCAGTGCTGCAGGACTCGTGTCTTCCTGGTGGTTGAAGCAATGACGGGGACTGAGTGCACTCACAGTCCTTGGCATTGTACTCATGGTCGGTCCCATGCCCCAATTGGCCGTACTGGGGGGAGCCGGCGCTGTACAGCTTCCCCTCGCACAGCCACATTGTGAACTCCGCTCCGCATGCAACGCTGGTGCACCCCGACACCAATGCCTTGACAGGGGATTGGAGCAGCTCTGCACTCACACGCGTACAAACAGTCAGGCCATCCCGATCTCGTTGAGACATTTCAGGGCCCAGTAAGATGGACTGCCTCCTCAGTTGTGGGCCACAGCCATGCCGAATAGGCTCTGCTTCAAAGGAAGTTCATGGTCCACATGGCACTGCTGCATATAAACTCTGCTGTGAATGTGCTGCTTGGCACTAAATCGGTACGTACCTTCGCTCTTTGGGTTGCTCTTCAAGACACCCGTGCCACATTGACCCTGCAACAACCGATAGGGATCTCAGCTGTCTGAAGCATGCCGTATGACAGTGATGAAGCCTCTACTCATACAGAGGAACAGTAGCAAGTTCTGGTCTGCACCAACCTCTTTGTTGCTGCCAAAGGTGTAAGACTCCCCATCGCTAGACACAACCGCTGTGTGGTGCTTGCCTCCCGCGCCTGGTCACAGAACAGCATTCCATTGTCCAAAATGCACCAAAACTAGACCCGTCCTTCGTGAGATAATTCCAGTTCAGCATAAGTGTGTGGGATGACTTACCACCAACGATTTTTACATTTTTGAGGCCTTCCACAATCGTAGGAATGTTGCGCTGTAGGAAATCCCCGTGACCTAGCTGTCCTTTCTGCAGCCAGAGATCAATTCCAAAGTTAGTAAGATCACCTGAGCAGCGTGTACTTGCCTCACAGATAGCAGTTCACCTTCCTCACCTCATTTCTGCCCCAGGTGTAGCACCTGCCCTCAACATCACCAATTATACAGTGACAGGATGCGCTCCCTGCTGCAATGAACTGCACCTTGACGTCCTGGAGTCGAACAAAAGCACATTTCAGCATGGTCTTGTACTCACAGTCCGGTGTACAGGTGCTGATTTGAGCCTAGTGATGATGCCACTGCCGGCCCTTGAGAGCAGCTGGTACATGGAGTGGCCCCACTGCAAGCCATGTTGATATCACAATGTCGACTTGGAATGGTTGGTCATGCCTACCATCAAGCTCTTCAGACGTACAGGGCTAAGCAAGTTCGGAAATTTTTCTGCGCGATCAGCATCAGCCTGCACAGCATTTATCCAGCACTCAATACAATATGGTAATTTCAATTTTCTAATGACAGATACATCTAGACAGCATAAAGCTCACATCGGCATCTCCTTTCTTTTTGCTGCCGCCCAGATTGCGCCCGATGAACCCCCAGTCGGTGCCACCCGCAAATAAGACCTCGCCCCCCGAAAATGCCTCAGCTTTGGTTGACTTCTCCTCCGTCATTTTGAGCAAAAACGCTTGAGCTCAGTCCTCGGATTGAACTGTGAATGAAGAACACGTCAACGATCACACTGAGAAAAAGTTGCAACCTTACCACTTACAAATACCAAACGGAGGCTTACTGCTTCGTGTTAATGTAAAATGCATTCAAAATATATAGGAAACCTCTAATATATTAGACAATTCCTTGGTGCCAAGCTGCATGTGCAAGAGTTCAAGCTGCTGAGTTGGCGCGCCTCGTCTTCTGAGGCGTTCCTTGTGATTCTCCTTGCGCAACGGTGTCGGAACCCACCCAACTCATAAGCTTGGGTTCATCTCCTGTCCTGAAGCGAAACACAAAACTCCACTCTTGCATGGTGTTCTGCGAATAGAAAGCTACCAGATCACTCTAACAAAGCAATTGGAGTCGAACAAGGAAATCCCGATGGGAACGAACCCAACGGAGGGTGCAAGACATTTACCGATGCCTATAAGTTGATGTGATCCGTACTGTACAGAATGCTGGCGTCTTGAATTGGGCGTCAGCCTTGAAAGGGCAATTGAAGCAGCTCCGAAGGCGCTTGGGACAACACCTGACAGGGGGCTTCTCTGGACTCCCTCCATAGACTCCCCTCGGCACATCGTCTCCAAAATTTTAATCCATTGTTGCAGTCATATAACATTGGTGCGTTTGTACATAGTTATTGCGTCATGCACTTTTCGTTGTTGTTCCTTTTGGGAGTGTGATCTGATGCTTGCACTCACACTTCTATCTCATCGCACACTGAACTTAGTGTCGTGTCTTTGCAGATAGCCAGATCAGCAGATCAGCTTCACCAGTCTAGATGCTTTCAACGAAGCCATGCAGCAGATGCACCTGGTCATGCCTTATGTGGTACCTTATTCTCAACTTTGTGAGTGCTGACCAGCATTACTCCAGCTATCAGCGGCCAGTGACAGATGATGAGCTCACGAGTCCAATCACTCGCACAATCGATAAGTCTTTCAGTCGCTTTGCTGAGGAGGTTCAGAGTCACAAAAGCAACCGGGGCTCAAGCTACCACTACATCTATAGTAAGCTCCCTACTTCTTCCCTTCATAATGTCGGGAATGGGCCGCAGGACTGGGGAAAGTTGCTCAGCAGCAAGTCCGTCTAAGCTGGTTCTCTCTGAGTGTTGCAGGCAAGTACTTGTCTCCTGTCAGACGGGAGCCAATGCGATTGCTGGAGATTGGAATGGGCTGCAGCATTCACAATGGCGTTGAAGGAATGCACTCCCTGTCGGTCAGTCAGCGCTCATCACCATGAGCCCATTGCGGTGCTCTGATGCACCATGTGGTAATGGCACTGATTCTAAGGGCTTCATGGTGAATATCTGCAGCTGTGGAGGAAATACTTGACAAACACAAAGGTTTCTTATGTGGAGAATGATGCCGAGTGTGCAATCAAGCACAGAGCAGAGATAGAGTCTGTTGCTAAGGGCAAGGTATATGTAGGTGAGGCCCCCAACCAAGAGAGTTTGATAGGTGCAGGTTAAAATTTAACGACTCCGAAACTTCAACCCAATTCTCCCTTTTGACAACATGTTCCCCTACGTGTCAGCTGCCTACTAA
The DNA here is from genome assembly GCA_020887355.1 of Coccomyxa sp. Obi. Taxonomy (NCBI): domain Eukaryota; kingdom Viridiplantae; phylum Chlorophyta; class Trebouxiophyceae; family Coccomyxaceae; genus Coccomyxa; species Coccomyxa sp. Obi. Next base: position 750,158 of record AP024999.1, read on the forward strand.
GGGTGAAGTTGATCCTGGCAGGGGATCAGGAGGATGTGAATGTACTGTCTGAAATTGTAGAGGATGCAAAGGCGTTCAGCGGATATGACATCATTGTTGATGCCGGAGGTCATAAAGCTAGCCAGATGCTGGCTAGCTTGAAAGTAAGCATCACCCTCAGAAGTGCTAATATCAAATCAACCGGTTACAGTGTGGTACTTCAGTTTTCCAATATCATAGTGAGGTAATCTGCTGTTTAAAGAATGTGTCACGCTGTCCTTGCAGGTCCTGTGGCAGTCACTGAAATCAGGAGGCATCTATGTGGTGGAGGACATCAGTGAGAACTACATCGAAAAGCCCTTCCTTGCCGCAGGAACCTTCACAGAGTTCATCAAAAACGCCATTGACGTTGTGCAGTGCAGGCATGCTGACACTCTCCTTGCGTCATTCTATTTGCACTTGTCTGACCTGGCCCATCATCATGAAGACACTGCATCCGCAATATTTCAAGTTCCATTGAGGCCTGTGATGACCACTGCATGCAGGATGAAGCCAAACTATATGGGGCCTGACTCACCAGTCAGAAGGGAGTTCATGGAGTTCTGTGCTGCCAACCCCATGGACAGTGAGTCACTTGCTCCTGAGATTCTCCTTACTCTCATCAGCGCAGCTTGAAGCTCATTCAAATTCTTTGATGCATGCAGTCATCAGCGTGGAGTGCATGCCGGAGGCATGTGTGCTGGTCAAGGGGAAGCCTCGCATACGTGGCCTGCCCACGCACACCCCACCTGCAGAAAGGGGACAGCCTGCAGACAAGGACCAGGCTGTCAGGGAAGAGGATGCTGGAGTGGGCGGGGCTGAAGAGGCGGCTGCTGACCTGTTCAAGCCCAAGGTGAGGGACAGCACCAGACTGTTCCAAAACCTGTATTGCTTAAAGCCAAAAAGAAAGCTGTACAGCTGCAAAATTTTGCAACAAGCCTCATGGCGGACTGCGGCTTGTTGTGCTTGCAGGTGCCTGTGGAGAAGGCAACCTCAGCGAAGCAGGCAGCTACTACGGCAGCAGCATCGTTAGACCCTGTGGCCGACTTGGATGACAATGAGGATACAATCGTGCTGAGTGCGCCTAAGAAGGGCAAGCCTGCAGAGAAGCTGATCACTGCAGATGATCTGGACGACGAAGGAAATGCTGGAGTGCCAGAGCAGCCAAGTATGGCTCAGCCGGGCGCCAAACCAGCCGCGGACAAGCCGATGCAGGCAAGCATTGCAGAGCTTGCAGCTGATGATGCAGAGGAGGAAGATGAAGAGGAAGTCATCGCGCCTACAAAACCCAAGGCACGTGCACTCTGTCTGCTGGCCTTCTAATATCCAGTTCTAAAGGTGCTCAGCAGATGGCAGTGGACCATTCACTTGCTGCAGCACAGCTACTCTTGACTTTTGCTTGCAATGTTGATTGCTGCTCGAGTATCTGCCAACAGGATTGATGGCGGCTGCACGTCAGTGCACAGTTAGGCCAGTTGAAAGTTTATGGTGCAGATAGGTCTAAGGGGTCTGAACTTTGCAGGAGAAGTCCAAGGCCGCTGCTTCCAGCGCAAAGAAAGCTCAGGAGCTGAAACCGGCCAAGACGAAGAGCGCGGGGGATGGGGGCGCAGCCGCAAAGGCCGCAGCGCTGCGGGCTGCTTTGCCCGAGGTGGAGGAGGAATCGGAGGAGGACGCATTCGAGATTGAGGAGTTGACTGGAGAGGACCTGATGGCCGATGATGACCAGGAGGAACTGGTGGAGCCTGCTGCAGAGGAGGAGGCATTTGCAGATGCATTTGCCGAGGAAGATGAGGAGGAGGCCGTAAGGCACCGCAAGCTCCTCAATTTGCGGCATGTGAGTGTTTGGTGAGTTTGAGGGAGTGGTGTGCTAGCTGAGCTTTATGATAAGTTTTCACTGAAAATGGCATGGCATGCGGACCTCTTGTGTATGAGCAGCTGTGGAGTCACTGCTTAATGGAGAAATTTTTGCCTGTCTTACAGCTGAAGTATAGGCTGTGACGCTTGTGTTCATAATTTGAGTGTTCATAGCTATGTTCTAGAACACAATTATAAATTTTGCAGCATAAACAATGTTACTTGTGACACATGTCTTAAAGGACAGTGAGTCACAGTCGGACTCATAGTAACTTAAAAGTTACTAATTTGTGCAATTAAACACTTCAGACCCTTCTTAATCAGAGAAGGCATGCATGCATAGTTCCTCATGTCATCTTGAAGAGAATCTTGTAATGTAAAATTACGATATTTCAGTCTTCACAGGCATGCACCAATAATATTTATATTTTCACTCCCTCTTAAATTTTCCATCTCCCCGGACGCTGGTCGGCGGATCGGCAAGTATCATAAGCACAAACAGGAGTTGTGTTGGGACATACAACTTGAGTAGCTGTCTAGTGTACTTGCTGGACCTTTTTCCAAGTGTTGCAGTGTGCATGTGACGTTACGGTTGCTTCAACCTCGGTGGTGATCTGAAGTAACTGCTTGTTTTCTGATGTTACAATGAAGAACATCACTTGATCGTCGCAGCAAAAGTTTTTTGGGGCATCAGAAATGTTTTGATAGCAAGCCAGGGTGAGAAAACTTTCCACTTGCGCTTCGGCAGGACACATGCAGAGTAGATGCATAAAGGAGATCAGCATACAGAGGAGTTCAATAGAGATAGGGGTGGTGTATCGCATCACTCAACATGTATTATCTTCATTTATAGCTTGGGTTGAAGTAGCTTGCGTTGCATCTGGTGACAATGCAAGCTGTATTTGTTGGCTAATTGGCATGCTTGCAAGCGACTGTCGATTTGAAGCATTAAAGGATATGTTAGTGATGTATGTAGTAGAAGAATGGCACACGAGTTGACTTCCTTTCCTCTATCACTGGCCTTGGTCATACTTGAGCTGTCCTCAGAAAGACAACGTCTTCAACCAAGGGGAGCGCGTCATATTTCAGCAGAGAAGCTGACATTGACATTGATCCAGTTTATTCTGTATGCAGGGTTCCACCTACAGAATACATTGCAGGCTTGAGGCGCTATGGCCTCAAAGGATGGACAGACCTTGCCTACAAAGGAGGGCAGCCTCTTCAGGCAGGTGGTCAAGTTCTATGAGACCAAACAGTACAAGAAGGCCATCAAGGCAGCAGACCAGGTCTTGAAGAAGTTCCCGGATCATGGAGAAACTCTGGCCATGAAGGGGCTAACCCTCAACAACATGGATCCTTCCAAGAAGGAGGAGGCCTATGAGCTCGCGCGCAGAGGCATTAAAAACAACCTCAAAAGCCATGTTACGTGGCATGTCTATGGGTAATGGCCCATGTTTGTTTCACCTCACAAGAATCCTCATTTCTGACGCAGTCCAATGGATGGCATCGTCTCTGTCATATCTGGAAAATGCTGGTTAAGAAGTTGTCTGGGTCCATTCAGGCTGCTCTATCGTGGGGACCAGAACTATGATGAGGCCATCAAGTGCTACAAGAATGCTCTGCGCATTGATAAAGAGAACTACCAAATACTCAGAGACCTGTCAAACCTCCAGGTAAGTGCAAAAGGTCTGGTACAAGTTGCATCGTGAGTGTCTGAATTTTTGGGACACTTGTGATGGAGCAAGATGTGGAAGGTGCAGCCTGACTAGCACATGGATGAGGTTGTGCCTTTTGCTTTGCAGATCCAGATGCGTGACATCCCCGGCTTTGTCGAGACACGGACAACAATGCTGGGCCTGAAGGCCTCCAATAAGTCGCACTGGATCAGCTTTGCCATTGCACACCACCTCAATGGCAGCCACCAGCTGGCCGCTCATGCCCTGAAGACCTATGAGGACATGCAGGTGGCACCCTTTGCTCTTATGTTCCCACTGTGGTCACTCGACATATCTCATAGAGACATGGATTCCTCTGTGCCAATAATGTCCCTGTAGTGGCTTTGGCATTAGATAGTACTGTTAAAATACTGCTCTGCTTGTTGATTTAAGTGCACAGTGCATCCAAACTATTAAACATGTGATTTATTTTGGTGAAGTGCGCTATATAGAGCTATGCTTGTTGCTAAAATGATGCTCTGCTGGTGTGAACAGGAGGAAGTGCCGCCATCAGAGGCCTACGAGCACAGTGAGATGATTCTGTACAGAGCACTGGTGCTTGAGGAGGGTGGCCAGACACAAGAGGCCCTGGCTTACCTGGATGCTTCCAAGGTTAGTGTGGAGCCTTGTAAAGCATGTGCACCTTAAACATGATGATCCATGTCAGCTGATCCAGGAGTGCGGATCTACATATAGCAGGGCTTCGGTCTGCACATATCAAAGACATGATGGCTTGGGTTTGCTGCTGTGCAGGATCAGATCAAGGACCGGATCGGGCTGTTGGAGCAGAGGGGGCGGCTGCTGCTGAAGCTTCCTGAGGAGAGGGAAGCCGCTGAAGATGTCTACAGGCAAGCTCATTCTATCCTCGAGATTCTGGTCCAATAAGCCATACGTGCAGGACGGGAACCATTGCTTTAGATCAGCGAAGGTGAATGATGGGGCCTTGTTGTGCACAGGAAGCTTCTGGCATTGAATCCGGACAATCACAGATATCATGAGGGTCTCAGAGCAGCGCTGCAGCTGGAGCCTAATGAGAAGGGGCAATGGTCAGAGGAGCAGCTCCAGCGGCTGGAGGAACTGTATGACCAGCTGGCAAAGCAGTACTCCCGCAGCAATGCAGTGCAGAGAATACCCTTGGACTTCAAGGTGTTTTTCAGGCAACTTGCCAGCCCAAAGAATGTCACAAGGCCTGCAATAGTACTGATGTCCTATGTTGAGCTTCTGCCTTGAGTGATCTTTCGAAGTCGTAAGCGGGGCACTGACTTGATTGTGTGGCAGTCGGGGGTCGCCTTCGAGGATGCTGCTGATGCATATGTGAGGAAATTTCTCAACAAAGGCATCCCATCCCTCTTTTCAGACCTGAAGGCCCTCTACAGGTAAATGTTCTGTGGCAAAAATCATGTAAGACTATGTGTCCTAGTGATCTTATTCCTCGTCGGTCACCAAGAGTTATTCGCAGCCCAGTGCATGACTGATGTGTGGTTGTCATCTTTTGTTTTTGTGATCACACACTTGCTGTGCCTGCAGAGATCCAGCAAAACGAGATGCCCTCGGAGCCCTAATGCAGCGCTTGCTGAAGAGCTTGGAAAACACCGGGTTTCTCCCTCCCCTGCGCAACCATGACAGCGGTCCACAGCCTCCTGGCCCACAGGCAAAGCTGTGGGTCCTCTACTACTTGGCGCAGCACTACGACAAGCTTGGGCAGACAGGTGCAGAACCTGCCCTTTAAGAAATAATGCACGATGAGTTACAGTTCCCAATGCGATGAGAACCACTCGGCAGTATTATGTCATTTGGATGGCATGTTCACTGCATTTGAAATTGTGTTTACTGCAGGGGATGCACTGGCAGCTGTGCAGCGGTGCGTTGAGGAGGCGCCTGATCTTCCAGACGTGTACACTGTCCAGAGCCGCATTGCAAAGCATGCTGGCGACCTTGAAGCAGCCGTTGCTGCTGCCTGCAAGGCCGAGAGCCTGGATCTAGCTGACAGGTGTGAGCCTCCTTCCATTCGATGTGCTTGTTTGTGTGATTTACTGCATGGATTGATGAGGGTACAGCTGCCTCAGCATCTGTAGAAGAGCATCCAAAGCCCAGGTCCTGTGGATCCGATGAGAAGGTTTAGTGTAGAGCTGCACCTGCACTGGGCAGAATCTGCCAGCAGAGCAGGGCTGTGCTGTCATGGCGCTGTTCCTTCAGACTTATTTAATATGTTCGTACAGCATTTGATCCGATTGGCATCTGCGCAGGTATCTAAACAGCTCTGCGGCCAAGGCGCTTTTCAGGGCGGGCAGAATAGAGGATGCGGAGGCAATGGCTGCAAAGTTCACCAAGCACGGCGACCAGCTCAACGGCCTCACAGAGATGCAGTGCATGTGGTATGAAATCGAGTGCGGCAATGCCTACATGCGACGGAGAGAGTATGGCAAGGTGCAGCACTTCCATGCAGTCCTCTCATGTCCAAAACATCTCCAAGCAAATAATCTAGGGAATGAAAACACTGTCATATGCTCAAAAGCAGGCCTTATGGCCAGAGCTAAGCATTTGAGGCTGTCTGGAAGCAGTCAGGCTATCTATATTGGTGTCAAACTGCTGCTGTGGGCTGTAAAGTCATCATGACTGGCTTACCGTCAAGTGATAACTATTCAAGGCTTCGCCAATGTCATTGAAAAGAACCATAGCCTACAATCTGACACAGTTGCTGACTCTGATACATGCATGCAGGCGCTGAAGAAGCTGCTGGCGGTGGTGAAGCACTTTGAGGACTTCCAGGAGGACCAGTTTGACTTTCACAGCTACTGCGTGCGCAAGATGACGCTGCGTGCATATGTGGAAATGCTGCGCATGGAGGACAACCTCCACCACAATGTCTTCTACTCCAAGGTGCCAGCTTTTGATGCCACAATCTCTCATTTTGCGCAGGTCAATGGTGTCTGCCCGTTGCTGTCATGGCACTGGTGCTTATATGAATCGTTTAGCAACGAGCAGACACCAGATGGACCTGTGCGAAATGAGAATTTATACAATCGGGCATGAGTGCTGAAGTTGCATTGTACAATGATATAAGTACTCCAACAGGCGATATAACATGATTTCATCAGCTACCGTAGTGCAGCAGGAACTTCGAGCAAGTTGCAGCCTGTCAGTACTTATCCTCGTGTGCGTGATGTCGTTGGGCGCCAGCATGAGAATTCTGAGTCAGTTATGTGGACTGGCTTGCAGGCAGCGTGGGCAGCCATTCAGGTGTATCTGGAACTGGATAGAGCTCCGGCATCCGCCGCGAATGCCGCTAGTGCGCAGGATGCTGCTGATGCCAAGCTGTCTCCTGAGGAGCTGAAGAAGCTGAAGCAGAAGCGCCGAAAGGTGCACAGCATCCGAAATCAGCGCCATTGGCATGTAACAAAAACGCTGTGCATTGATCCCTGGGGTTTGCCTCACCAATCTTTCAGTGATTAACAAGTTGCACACACGCCATAGTCAGCCCATCAAACAGGATCAATCAGATCAAATATGAACATTGCTGAGTGTGTACTCACAGGAGCAGCAGAAGCAGAAAAAAGAGGCAGAGTCAGCGGCTGCAGCACAGAAGAAGGAGGCAGAGGCGGCCAAGGCCGCCAGCAAGGAGAAGGGGGGCACGCCCAAGAAGCAGGCGGGCGCGGCAGCAAAGGAAAAGGACAGCGACCCAGATGGGGCCCAGCTTGCCAAGGTTGCTGACCCCCTGGCAGAGGCCGTGAAGCTTGTGCGCACGCTCAAGGAGTATTCCGCGGACCGCTTGCAGACCCACCTGCTGGCGTTCGAGGTGCGCTGCTAGAAGGACTCCCGGGCCACAGTAAACTGGGCATCTTCTTGGCAGTATCTGTCAATTTGTTGGTTGAAAAAGCCAGATGCAAGAGGATCAGGAATGCTGCCATGCTGCATGTGCATGTGCATGAGGCCGGTGTTTGTTGCTTGGCTGCCCTTTGCATATTGACAGCAGATGCTCCGCTGCCTTGTGGCATGTATCTGTGAAGCAAAGGTGCAATTGCATTGTACACACAGTAGTAATGCAGAAAGCCCATCTGTCTGTGAATCTGTATTTGCCGGTGCCAGCTCACGATTGAAAGCTGTCTGTGCGCCCGAAATGCAGGTGTACCTGCGGCGAGGGAAGCTGCTGCTGGCATTGCAAGCTGTGAAGCGCGCGTTGCAAGTGAGCGGAGCAAACCACCCTCAGGTGCACTGCCTCGTCGTGCGTTTCTGCCAAGCCGCGGCAGCCCAGCAGGTACATCCTTTCGTGAGTGCAGTGCACTTCTCAACACTGTCTGTGTCAGCATCCCATGATCAACTTGATGTGTCCATGACACACTCTGAAGGAATAAGTACATGGTGCTTCTGGAACATGTGTCTAGAGCTTTCATGCAGCATGAGGACAGAATGGGCTTAGTGGCATGCTGTTGCATTTGCACAGGAGGCAGTGAAGGAGAAGCCGGTGGTTGCGGAAGTCATCAATTCAGAGGTGCAGCAGCTGCTGGCGGGGAAGAGCCTTGCAGAGTACAATGAGGCGTTCTTGGAGCAACACGGCAGCGACTCGCTGCTCCACAGGGCGGCTGCGGCCGAGATGATGGCCCTGCTGGACCCCAAGACCAAGTCCAAGGCGGTGCAGGTCATCCTCAAGCGTGGCGGCCTTGTCGGTGAGCATCTGTCTTCCGGCCTTCTATGGCATTCATCATATGGCACTATCGTACCCTGTTGTGAGGAGCAGCTGGGAGCAAAGTTTGTTGCAGTGATGGCAGATACACAAGGAGGTGCATGTGTCCACCAAAGGAGGCTGGGGCTTCCCTTGGGCGAGACACGGCAACCGCGGCATGCCTGCCGCCTCTGTCCTTGCTTACTGAGTAATGGGGTGTCAAAGTTGCCGGTTGTGCTTGCGGTCAGTTTTCACATGTGAGGACACGGTTATCCAACTGAACCGGAGTGTTAGTTGTATATGAGGGCACCATTTGTGTGGCCACAGGCGGAGGGGTGGCGGCAGATGCGCTGAAGCATGCAGACGCGGTGGCAGTGCACGCACTGCTGCAGGACACACTGGGTGACAGCGCAGCAGCACAGGAGTGGAAGCAGCGCTGCAGCAAGGTGTTCCGCTGGTCGGGCTTCTTCGAGGGCGCGGACCGGCTGCACCTGGACAAGTCTAAGACTGATGCCGCCCCGGCCCAGGCGAACGGCGTGGCCGATGCCATGAAGAAGGTTTCGCTGAGTAACTAGCTGGCAAGGAGCCCTGGTTGTTGAGCTTGTCGGCAGGCCATCGACGCCGCTGGATGTTGGTCCTAGTGCAGAAGCATCTTAGCGCAAGCATGCGAAGCATGCTGGTGGTGACTCAGCAGATGCAGCATTGTGTTACACAATGGTCTCGAGTTGAGGTTCTTGACCTCGGTAATGCGGGGTTGCGGAGGCCAGTCAGATTTGTACCAGGGGAGGGGCCCTACCTTTTGTTGTAGTATGCAGGAGTGTCAGTGCAGGCAGATCTTCTATGCAAATTGTGTATGGTCTGTGTAATGCGCAACCATCACTTTGGATGATGGACCAGCTCAGTGCTAGCACTTCTTTTCGTGTCTTTGTCGACGCAATTGTGCTGATGTGACATGTGACGGTCAGACAGCACTTCTAATGCTAGTTGGTGAGGCTGCTAAGTTGCTTGCAAGTGCATACTTTCTGTGAGTGCCTATTATAGAAACCTGTTCAAGGACATGCGTACTGGTTTCTGCTGTTATCTTACGGCATCATTGAAAATAATCATCGAGCTGGCCATCAGAGCTAGACTATTGGGAACCCTACAGGGATCGACCCCTGTACATGCATGCAATAATTACCTGAACAGTGGCTTCTTTCAGTATCGAGCACCTTCGAACTTCCTGTCCCGTCATGCTCTCTTGTGTGACCTCAAACCACAGGATTCGATCAAGATATTCTTTAGAGCTGTCTCGTACACCATTTTGCTGGACTTCAGAAGTACAAGTATCGGCCTCCTGCTGCTGAAGCGTGCGTTTCGGCTCTAGGCGTAGTCTGGTGCTTTTCCAGAGCACATGTGTCATTGTGATACGCCCGGCTAATTCTTGATGTTAGACATCAGCGCTTTTGGAGCGTCGTGGACAACCATAGTTTTTGCTGTTGTCTTCGTCTTCTTGTTGTGAGTACACAGTCTCTCTTGCTCATACCAATGCATGCCTATAAGAAACACAGATAAATGCGACTGGCACATAAAAGCTGAGTATCTACCTTTTGCAAGCCTGGAAGGCCTAGTGTGCCGTACTAGTGTTGTTGCTTTCCTGACTTGGCCATCAGGCCTCGATTTGTGTTGATTTCTCCACCAAAACTCAAACTACAAACATGATCTTTCCTGAGGCTGTTGTTTTGGGGCATTTGTTTCCGGCATACCGAGACATTTGGCGCTTCCTAATCACGAGGAAAATTTGCCTCACAACAGTCTTCTGCCCATGATATGATGACCAGAGTAAGGAGAAATCATGAAGCAGAATGGATTCACACAAGCTTGCTCTTTACAGCATGGATGCGGTACATGGCTACAGCTATTCCAAGCTGCTGCACCAGTTTGTGACAAGTGGCAGCAACAGCGAAGTACCCTGGCCATGGTGGGACACAGACCTCGAGTGCAAGGCGCCTCCCAGCAAGCGGCCAGGCGTGGCTCTGTGCGCGGTCTGCAACCAGCATGCACCCCACCGATGCGGCGGTTGCAAGGCCTCGCGCTACTGGTATGCTTGCATTCATACCTCCTGAAGCTCCCCTCAAAAGGCTGGCATAGTGGGTCGTGCATGCAATCTTGCTGCTCAAGGCTTAGCTGAAACGAATGCCATAATTGATAATGCGACTTGCAGAGGGGATGATCTAGTATTGAGGGCTAAGAAAATTGTAAGGCATGAGCTGCTGGCATGTTATGAGCCTTTGCAGGCAGCTAGGATGATCTGCAATCTTGCTTTAATGCTTGTTAGAAGCAGGCTCAGCGGAGGCATCGATAGGGCGCTGTGTGATGTGCAGCTCCAGGGAGCACCAGCAGCAGCACTGGGCAGCGGGCCACAAGCGCCTGTGCCGCAAGCTGGCGCTGGGCTTAGCTGCAGGCCTGCATGTCAGGACAGAAGGGACCGCCCAGCAGCTTGATGGGAATGGGAAGGATGAAGCCGGGGATGCGCAGAAGGGGGCCAGCGTGCATGCGCACCGGCTGGTGCCCAGTACGATGGTGTGCCCTTACAATGAGTTCCTGGCGCTGTGGTCTGCTGCCGAAGGCTCCTCTGAGCCACCCACCGGTCTTGTCAACCTGGGCAACAGGTGACAGCATGTAGCACTCCTAAGCTCCAATTCCTTCACACCGAGTTGTGTTCATGATGATGAGAGCAGTGCCTGCTTCTCTCAATCTCTTGCACTGGAATGTGTCTGCATTTTTTGCAGCAGCATAAATGCCCATTGTGCTGTGTTTAGATTGATGCAAGCCTCTTTAAGGAGAGCAGGAGCATGCTGAGGTGACACTAGTACAGAGAGAGCAATGCTGCTCTTCCTGCAGATGTTTTACAGTTGTATTTTCCTTCTATGGCATCAGGAAATGCCCGGAAAACTGCTCTGCACTGCTCAAAGCGTGCATACTATGCTGGGCCATACTATGAGGGACATAACTGGTCTGCGCGTGCATGCAGCTGCTTCGCCAACGCCGCGCTGCAGTGCCTGGTCGCAACGCGGCCGATGAGCGCCTATCTGTGCTCGGGCCTGCACAGCAGCCGCGGCTGCCCCGCGCCGGCCGGCGCTTTCTGCCCGCTGTGCCAGCTGGAGACGCTGGCGCGGCGCATGCGTGACGGCGACAGACCCGCCAATGCGCAGCCATTCATCAGTCATGTCCGCCTGCTCTGCCGCGACATGATCGTCGGCGAGCAGGTGCCCCCCATCCTCAACTGGACTTGTGCAAGCAGAGTCGGGTGTCTGATCTGCCCCTGGGTGGCTGGAAAAGATGCAACCAAGTGAATGACTGACTGAATGTGGTGAGTGGTGACAAACTCGCAGACTTTTGAGGAGGGATGGCACGAGCCACTTAAAATCTTTCCCAGTTGATGTGGATGTGCTGCATCATCAGTTTGGGATCCTTCAGGACGTGAAGGTTATAGGACAGCCTGATGTGGTGCAGAACTCCGGGTGCAGAACTTCATTGTTTTAAGTTGAAACCAGAAGAATAGTATGCCAGTGCATGGTGCAGGAGGACACGTCGGAGTTTCTGAATGGCTTGCTGACTGCGCTGGAGCATGTCATGCTGCACCAGGCCGGAAGCCCTGCCAAGCTGGACAACCGATCAAAGGTGCTACCTCAATAAGCCCACAGTCCTCCCTGCATTGCTTTACCACTGCATCGCATCAGCATCACCATGATGCATTTACCAGTTGATGGCCCTTGGCTCAATGTGCAGAAGCCCCCAACAGCCATTGCTGCCCACAGGAGACCACACTGGTGCACCATGTGTTCGGCGGCTATGAGCGCATGCAGAATGTGTGCACTGTGTGCGGCACTGTGTCGGCCTCCTTTGATCCCTTCTCTGTGCTCTCGGTGGAGATTGACGAGGACATCGCCACCATAGAGGATGCTCTGGCCCGGTGCGCACTTCATGCAGTGTGGCCAGAAATTTGCTGTGCACCACTAATCAGATTACCGGGCAGTGCTTGATTGTCCAGTACAAGGTGTCCTTGCTCACAATGTCTTACAATGACCCATCCTGGGTTCCCCAGAACCCTGGGGACTGTAGACTGGTGTCCCCTGCCAAACCCGCTTATCTTATCATCCTGCATGCTGCTGGCCATTTCCAGGGGGGCAGTCAGAAAGCTAGGAACATGGACATGTCCTATAAACTGTAATGGCTTCCTCAATGCTCCTTGATATTCAATTTACAAATTAAGCTAGGCGATGTGAGGCGCTGTCATTGACCTCATTGATCATACCCCTCTGCCTTGCATCTGGGTATGCGAAATGGTGCAGTGTTGAAGGCTACTGAAGGACAGCTGCTTGTGAGCAGGTACACGCAAACAGAGGTGCTGTCAGGAGACAATGCTTACAGCTGCGAGAAGTGCAAGCAGGATGTGGAGGCTGAGAGGCGGCTGTGCTTCGAGGTGGCGCCCAACACGCTGCAGATCTGTCTCAAGCGCTTCGTATCGGTAAGCCAATTTACCTCCCTGCACTGACCTGCGCTGTCCGTTCCATGCGACATATTCCTGTGGGAAGCTGCCTGTCCTTGAAGCATCATACGAGCTGCATGCCAATTTGGGAGGTAATACAGACACGCTGGCAACAGAGCTTAATGTTGTCCTTCAGAGTGCAATCATGTTTAGCAAGCATGTTCCGGGGCATAAATTCGCCCTGCTTCTCTCTCAAGAGTCTGCAGAATAGAAGCGACAACAGCTGGCGGCTCAAATGTAAAGTGGTGTAGCTATTTGTTTCGTGGGGCGGCGTGGTTTCAAGTGTGTGAGGGCGCGGACTGTGCTGCAGGTGCATGGGGTGCCCCTGAAGAACTCGCAGATGGTGGAGTTTGGGGAGCGGCTGGACCTGGCGCGTTTCATGGCGCCAAACGCGCTGGATGGCGGCACCGCGGTGTACCACCTGTATGGCATCATCGTGCATGAGGGCATGCACAACAGCCCCCACTTTGGCCACTATGTCGCGTACGTGCGCGGCGCAGACGGCCAATGGTGGGAGTGCAACGATGCCCAGGTGGGCGCCTCTCATGGCACCTTCTTAATTCATGCTCACTTCCTTCTCTACCCCCTTTCGTCCTTCCTTCCTTTCCTTGGCTGATCATGTGTCCGTTCAGTAAGTCAAGTATACATCCTCCTCTTTTTCCCTACTCAATCATATCTTTTCACTAGCTGTGGTAACAGTGGTACCTTGGGGTGCCATGGCCACTGTGGCATAGCTAACTCGCCAGTGCCATGGTGTGCTGTTTGAGAGGGTTGTATTGTAAGGGGTACTTCCCAAGAACACATTTGCCTGACCCCGCTCCCTGTCAGTCAGATGCTGTCACCCAGAAAGGACTCGACAAAGAGGAGGTTCCTGTTGGCCGTTAATACCTTGTTGGGAATGCATTTTTGATCATGAAATAATCACTAATGCGATTGCGCTGCGCGCAGGTGTACAGCTGCAGTGTGGGCTATGTGCTGTCCCGGCGCGCGTACATGCTGTTCTACACCCGCCACACGCCCCGGCCCTCCCTGCCCGACCTGGCCCGACTGGCCTCGCGTGCAGCAGCAGCAGCAGCTAGCACCAGCCCTCCTCCTGTGCAGAATGGGTGAGCGCCCCTCTTTCACAGGCCCTCCTTTTGTGGCTCATGGATCTGACAGCAGGTGAGTGCTGAACCCCATCTCGACTTCTTACCTGACAGATCCTTGATGGGCATAGTTATTTGGACATACCCTTACGGATGCCGAATGCATGCGCCAGTGAGACAGACTGGAGTACTCTTCCTTTAGTCCGGCAGGGCGCAGTAGGCTCCATAGTCCGTGAAATGCTGTACTGCGGTCCTGCAATATGGAGGTTTGGTGCAGTACTGGCGTGTGCAGCAATGGTGATGGTGCATGTGAACAATGGAGAGGCGTAACCGGATAAATTTGGGGCAGGTTTGGACCGGGGCATGGACCAGGCGTGCCTGGCGCCGGAAAAGCTGACATACCCAGCAGCAGCCAGGCACAGCCAGAGGTGCCCAGAGGTGCTTTTGCAGGAGGTTCAGTTGCCTGCAGCAGCAGAGGCTTCCAGCCGCTGCATCCTACAGTGACAGCGGACGCAGCCAGCTTGCTGTCGCTGGAGGCTGGACCTGGGCCAGGCTCGCGGCCGCCAGCGTGCACAGGTTCAGCCAGCAGCCCTGAGCAGCAAGCTGCAGCTTCAAAACAATCACCTTCGGCGAGCACCACCTCGCAGGGCCCTAGTAATGATGCAGCAGCCTCAGAAGTCGCCGCAGGTCACCTTGCAAGCAGGCTCTCAGAGATGGTAGTCAGCAGAGATGAGGCTACACTGGACTGCAGCGCAGCAGGGGATGCCTCCACAAACCCGGCAGAGGGCACTGTCCAGCCGGAAGTTGGGCCGGGAAGCAGTGGAGCAGTTGTGCATCAGAGCGCAGTGTGGGGTAGCGGCAGTGGCGCAGCTGTGGATGGCCTGCGAGAGGGGTCGCCGTGCAGAACCGGCATCCCAATAGATGTGCGAGGTCCTCTGCAGTCGCAGATAGCCAAGTCCCATTGAATTCAGGCCCTGAATTTTGATGTGAGATGTTGCAAATTAGGCAGCTAGTGGGTGCCGTCTTGCTGGAAGTACTCATGTCAGGTGCTCAAGCCTTGAGAATGTCAGAAGAGGCATTCTTACAAAGCAGATATCAGCATAGATTTCTGTGCGCCAGTGCTAGAACAGTGAATGCTTACTGAATTGAAGCATTCACTACTGGGTGCCGATGCTTTTGGAAGCTGGTAACCCGTTTAATCTGACAACAGGAAGGGCCAGCCTTGCATCAGCATGCTTCCTTGCTGCTTCAAGGTAGTAGTCAGTGACATCATATGCACTCACAGTGTAATTGTCATCGTCATGCCATATCAAGGGATATGAGACGGTGCCTTCACCATCAGCCCAGCTCACAGCATAGATGGCATGCCTCCTGCTTCCTGGCAAAGAGTGCTGTGCTGGATCTGGCACAAACCATGTATGGTTGAAACCCTGCAAGATGGCACCAATCTGTGCATCAAATGCAATGACAGCAGCATCTGCCCATCCCTGAAAATAATTTCATTGGCTAACAGCATGCAGCTCTTTGTCAAAGTAAACAGAAAGAGGGAAGAAAGTCTCGGCATGGCACCTGCTCAGTGTACTCTGCTGCCCCAGTGAAGGACCAAACTCCTGATTCGGTCAATACTTCAACCCAATCATGGTTTCCTCCAGTCTCTATGTTCCATTCAGGAGTGCCTGCAAAAGTGCTCAAAGTCTCACACCACCACAAGCCACCCATGGTGGTGAGCTAAAAAGCATGCCCAATTACTCGGTCAAATGGCTGACACCATTAAAGCTGCTATGCTGCTACAACATTGTGCTGCAAGAGATCAACAGCATCTTATTGCCCCCACACCTGCCATCCTTGCGGGTATGCCCACAGATCGCAGAGCATTGACCAGAAATATGCTCAGGCCTGTGCACGAAGCATGCCCTGCTCGGATGACCTGCAAGAGGATCAGAAACTCAGTCTATTTCCTACGCAACCATGCTTTGCCAATGCACTGTCAAAGAACGCTCAATTCTCATTGTCTGTGAGTCACCTGGAAGGGAGACATAATCTCCGGCGTCTGATTCGGCTTAAAAACAATATCCCAAATGCTCCAAATGTTCTTATTAAGTATCAAGGCTGCCTCAGACAGCGATCTGGCATCTTGTATAAGAGGCAGGAATCGCTGGAAGAAGAGACACCTCCAATTGTCGCGTGGCTCGTCCACACTACCGCAACCAGACAGACGTCAAATTGGGATCACATCTTGAGATCGTGTCAATGATTTTTGCAACTGATTGAGCTGTACCTGGCATAAGGCAGAACATAGTTCAAGAACACAGGCCATGGTACATCTTGAGCCCAGCTGGACACAGATCTCGCTGCTAATGCCAGTTCTATATTTTCCTGCAGATAGTTCAGGGGCAAGGCTGCGTCGCTGATGGGCTGGTACTTCCGAAGATACTCGAGGCATTCCTTCTCTGCAGGAGGCTCAAGTGGGTAGCTGGTGCACAGCAATGCCTACGCCAATGCAACTTCAGCAACGGATGCAAATGCTATTGTACCAACGCCCCACTGTGGGGTAGGGCATCGTGCAGGAGGTGTACGTTGCATGCCTGTGACGCCAGGAGCACTATGCCCAGCGCCGTGCAGCTAGCCCCTCGCATCACTGGAAGCTTGATGAATACCTTTGCGTAAATTAAATCACCAATTATCTTTTACATCGCCATGCAAGCTGCTACATTAAGTTCATGCCAACGGTAGATCCAGACGATCTACCAATTCCAATCGCGTCAGCGGAGCGACTTTTCTTCTATAAGCAGTGTTATCTGATCTGATAGGATAGCCTTGTTACTCGTTAAGGCTTTATGGTCAAAAGTAAGGCATTCCTAAAAGAGCAGATGCACGATCGTCTCCAGCCAGGCTGGCACTGGCGCAGCTTCTCTCACACTGGAAGCTGGCACTGTTTCCCACTCCCAACTTGCATGAGGCTCTCTCAGGTAATGGATACAAGTACTGCATGCATCTGCAGAGCCTAGATGTCGTCTAAACTTATGTGCTGTAGGCTGAGCAGTACCACCGCTGCAGCTTTGACAACAACGTGGACAGCACACCTGGCCAGGACGGCCGCGGCGCCGGCGCGCTACCACTTGGATTCTTTTTACTGGAGTTCCTCTGATTAATGACATTGCATCAGTCAGCATCGCCGCAACGCAACCATAACACGTGTGTAGCAAGCAGCACCTCATCAAAGAAACTTTATTTGTAAAGGTTTAAAAATTTCCCCAAAAACACTTCAAGTATTGCTAAGTTCTAAAGGAGTGCTTCCTGCATGCACTTGCACAAGTGCGCACTTCACCAATAGATACTGGACAGTTCGCTGAAATTGCACAAGAAACACTACAAATGCTTAAGACAATCACAACCACCAGGATACTTTTTCAAATATGCTGCTGGCCAGCTCTTCGTCTTGCCAAGTGCATTCTTGCCTCCAACACCAAAACCTGCCACAACAGCTTAATTGTCCCAAGACGGTTACTGTCAATTATCACCAACACAGTCACATCTTACCAACAAGCACAGCTTCTGAAAATCAAATATAAAAACTAGCGTCATCAAGTTTTGAGCTTCGTTGTTTTACTGGACATGCCTTGCATGCAATCCTGAAAGCATTGAAAATGCACTGGGCAGTTTTGAGCAAGGAAACAGCAGTAGGTGCATCCGAAGGAGGGGAAATGTGATCAGAGCAGAAACCACAACATACTTTTATTCACCAGGTTGGGACCATAATTTCAACAAGATCATCACTCGTAAAACAGAAAGGTACTTCTCTTCAGCCTGGCTGGTGGTGACTGCCAGCTGGTGTTACTGAAGCAGGCACCTCTGAGCAGGGACCAAGCCATCCTGCACTGAGCTGCCACGGATGGCAACAGGATGGAGCGTGAACTTGCGCATGGAAAAGGCCGGCGCAATCGCACTTGATAACATATGACAGTGTCACACACTGAGACCTCACCCCTGGACATGCCGTGGCCTGTCTCGCTGCTATACCCAAGCAGGCAGGTCCGCGCTCAGTGCGCCTGCCTGCAGCAGTACAGCCGCAGCGGCCGCGCAGCCTCCGCCACCCCCCGCTGGCCGAGCCAGGATAACCAACTTCTGTTGTAAGCACTTGCAATGTTTGCAAGTGCTGCTTAGCCACAAAGTATACCTTGTGGGGCTATGCGGAACAGTGAAACCCCCAGATGAGCAGCTTGCTGGTGGCCGTTTTGCATAAAGCTGACATTGTCTTCCTGGGAGCCCAGCCCAGGTGCCCGCTGGCCAGATTGCCTGCTTTGGCCCGCAGGAAAATGGCATCCTAAAAAGGAGCATCTCCTTACACTCCCCTTGCCGTGGTCGGAGCCGCAGCGGGTCTCCTCGCAGGCTGCTGGCCAGGGCTCGGCGCTTGTGCGCGCATCCGAGGAGATGTGCTGGGGCTGGGTGCGTGTGCAGAGCCGTTCCGATGCCCTTTGTCGGGGCGTGTGGCCGCGCTCGCAAGCGGAGCAGCTACCGGGCCGGGGGTCGCAGAAAGGAAGGCGTTTGGCGGCAGCAGGACGCGCTCAGACTTTGTGACCACCGCAGATGCCGCTGCGCCGGTTACGGGACCGAGCTCGACTGCCGGGCTCACCGCTGTCACTGCTGTGTTATCAAACTGAAGCAGGCACCCGCAAATGATCATCAGGAACACTGATGAACAAACATCAAATCTGTGCAACTTGCCTGACGCATCCAAGCAGGGCAAAAATAGCTGCATCATGGCATTA
Organism: Coccomyxa sp. Obi; assembly: GCA_020887355.1. Classification (NCBI taxonomy): domain Eukaryota; kingdom Viridiplantae; phylum Chlorophyta; class Trebouxiophyceae; family Coccomyxaceae; genus Coccomyxa; species Coccomyxa sp. Obi. The sequence continues at coordinate 768,790 of AP024999.1, forward strand.
AATGCGCGCAAATCTTGTGGTATGTCTGGCGGAGACGTGCGTATTGTGGACCTGTGGTGGGTAATGCAGCAGGACAATTGATGCTAACTTACATTATGAGGGCAGAAGTTTGGGTGAGGGTAACTCACATAGATGTACTTCACAGTGTGGATGGGCAGCACTGCATCAAAGCTGTCCTCGTCAGAAACAACCACGGTGTAGTTCTCTCCTCCTTTGACTGCTATGGAGGTGATGTGCAGGCAGTTTGGATCCCCTGCATGCACATCATTCTTTACTGCCCAATTTGAGGCCCTTCCCAGATCTGTGAAAGGCAGTTTTTGTTTCAGCAATAATGTCAACAAGATGCGCTGAAATCAGTGCGTAGTGATTTTCTGGCTGGACGCACCATAAGGGTCCCTGGAAAGGGTCCTGTACAGAGTCCAAAGCAAAGATCAGTATGATTGTGGGCAGTTTTCTTTCAACCATGCAGCTTTCTTTCAAAATTTACAGAGATGGACAAGTCTCATGTTGGCCCTGTACAAGATTGGTGATGTGATTTTGACGTGCTCACCATGTGAACTGTTGATTGATGTAAACTGACACCGTGGCCCCAATAAGGATGTCATCCTCCAAGCATATTTCCATTTCAACGCTCAGACTCATATTTGGAGAGAAAGAGAAGATGGCCAGCTGAGGGTGATCATCCACAGTGATGTTCGGGTTGTACTCATCAAAAGTGATGCCAACCTGTGTGCCATTGCGCCCCTGAACGCGCACAGACAACTCTTCACTTGTGGACCACCTCAGTTGTGGCTAGAATGTGAGCTAATTGGTGTGATTAGATGCAACATTCCCATGATTCTCTTGTGTCACATAGGTCTGCCACGCAAGCTGTCAGGCTCAATGCTTGCATGCGTCATCAAGCATGGTGCACATGTCAGTCCAGGACGCAGAAAGGCATCTCACCGGGTATGGGATCGTGCAAGGGAGGCCATCACATACAACCTCCATGGCCACATATTGAGTCCAAGGTCCGGTGGCGGCTTGAGCAATTCCCTTCAGGGTGTGGATGTGAAGGTAATCGGGGTCCACTGTGCTGGTCAGCCTGAAGATCAACTGAAAGCGCTCCAAGTTGCCAGGTGCTATTGTTTGATTGTCCTCTGCAAGCACATACAAAGCATTATGTTGCATTCATCACATCTGCCATGGGATTCACCAGATAAGTGCATATGGCTGTTTAAACAGAACATGGACCACAGCATCCGGCAGGTTTGAAAGACACACCATCTCCTAATTGTAGAGTAATCTTGATGCTCCGTTTGTAAGCTCTTATGTCTGTTGGAGTGAAGACATCGCTCACATCCGACAAATTGACATATGAGGACATGTCAAACATGTTCCCTGTGCAGCAAAACATCATGTGTCAAACCTATGTAAGATGCATCTCACTGGGTAAAATCAAGCGTGCTGATAAAAGCTTTGCAACTTGCCTTCCATTGTAACCTTTAATGGTTTGATGGTCATGGTCTTGTCACTCAACAGAGAATTAGACACCTTCTGAAAGACATTGTGCTCAGCGCACCTGGTACTGCACCGCGGACTGTAATGTTCATCAAAATATTCTCGTTGGGGAAGGCCATTGGATCTGTCAGGCTGCATGCAAGGCACAGTCATCAGAGCATCTTCAACCAGCCAGGATGTCAATAATACCAAGAAGGTCAGAGAAGGTCAGAATGCCACTACAAAAGGAACCTGAGCGAAGGCTCACAAGTAGGTGAAGCTCTTGCTTCGCTCCTTTGGCGTAAATGTCAAGACATCTGGGAAGAGGCCTAAGCCAGGACCATGCTTTGGAATGGCTGACGAATTCATTGTGCGGACAACAACTGAGCCTCCCTCGTTGTTGGCTGTTAGGATCTCTGCGACCTCCTCCAGGATGCCATCTGGCGGCGCGCTGGACAGAAAAGCATCAAGTCCATTCGTCCAGGCCTGCCATGCCAGCCAAGCATTCATGCAAATTGTACGCACCTGGTGCTGCTCTGGAGGGTGTTCAGAAGCTCTTAGTCACTTGACATGGGCTATGTACAAGCTATGCTTCAAGATGGCCTGGTTGTAGGATGAGGTAAGTTTGCAGGCATTGATCCAAGCAAAGGGCTTTTTGCACACGGCGCAGCTGTCGTCCACAAGAGCACAGGGCTGACAACGCATGGGGAGATGTGTGCATGTGAGCAGGATGAAAATTTACCGCAGACAAGCGGCCATAATAGTCTGGCATGTGGGGTTGAGAGCAGCTCGCAAAGCCGCCAGTAAGTACTGCAACCACTCTGCCATTTTCAACATCGATTAGGGGAGATCCAGAGGATCCGCCTGCTGTTGCACCCAAGCTCCAGACAACCTGTCGACCAGCCAATGCAGCTAACATGTCATAATACAGCATCACAAAAGTCAGCGCCACTTCCTCTGCACAAAGTGTGTGTCATGGCAAGAGCATGCCAACCTGGAAATGGGTTGTGTCAGATGGTTGGATTTCGCCAGCTGGAAACCTCGGGGCAGTGAAGTTGGTGGAGATGCTGTCACTGCATGGAAAACAAGCCAATACATCAGACCAGAGATCCTCTGACATCAAGTTGTCATCAGATGAAAGATGTTGGGATAGCTGGGTTGGCCATGCTTTGTGCATGCACACCTGTTGTTTGCGTAGGAGATCCTCTTGAAGTTGCCATTGGGATGGTGAATGCCGATCGCTCGTTTTGGAATTGCACTTTCCTTGCCACTATACCCCAGCTTGTACGGCTTGAAAAAATCTGGAATGGTTGCAGATACTTCCAAGAGGAGGATGTCAGCCTTGCTGTCATAATATGCCAGCCTTAGCCCCTGCAATTCACATGCATGTTCATATCATACTGTACCCAGCACCAGAAGCCTCTATCATGGATTTTTATGTGCACTGTGAGAACAATACCAACCAAACCACTGTTTTGCACTGATAGAGCTGTAAAAATGTCTGGGGCATGGAGATGGGATCGGTTTGCACCTGTATGACCTCTGTTATGGCTGGTGCTTCTTTTACTCCACATTGCTGCTCATAATTGAATAACAGTACCCTGTGTGTTGGAAGGCCACCCATCTCATCAGGATTCTTCAAGGAACATGAATTTTCACAAATAATTTTTTGTCTGATCAGAAATAGCTGCAGAAACTGCTACAGCTCCCCTTACCAGTATTCGAAATTGTTGATAGCCTTCTTATCTGCAGTCAATTTGAAAAAAAGAAGTCAAGTCCATTGCAATGTAGACACAGCACTTCCGAGCGGTTCACTGAAGTAACATGCCGTGCACGTTTGTGTGGACATGAATTCTCACCCACGAAGCAATGATCTGCTGTGAGCACAAATTTCCTTCCAATTGGAGCAGTGATGAGGGTCCCTGCGCAGACAAGGGGAAAGATATGGGTCAAGCTACTGATAGCACACAACCACAGCCTCTGCGTCATGAGCATTATTTGTTCCGCACTTGGACAGCACGACCGTCATGATGTGAAAAGCAGGAGTGAGGGATGGTGCAGGGCTTGCAGCAGGGGCCATAAAATGTTGGTCACAGGAAAAGATTGGTTGGAGGACATGTGCTAGACATGTGCTGACGCACCTGTGCAGAGGGCCATGGCACCCAGCTGGACATTGACTGCATAGATATCAAGGATGGCATCATTGATCAGGTCCCACTCAGAATCACACAGCACACTGGGTGTGCAGGAGGACACCGAATCGCTCTTCTGCTGCATCGTGGACATGTCGAATTCCGTCCCTGGAGTATATCTGATCTCGCTTGACTGCCCCAACAGCTGCCTGCGCCGCCTCCGCCGCTGCAGCTCTGCTGCCTCCAGCAAACTGCCCTCCAAGCCCTGTCAGACAGTGCGTAGCAAGTCAGGTACCAGCACGCATGATTGCTCACGTGTGATCACATGTGGGTCCATAATTTGTCATTACAAGGGGCTTATTGAAGCACTGGAGAAAGCGCTCGGAGTATGGAAGGTGTCGCTTGCTGAGAAAAGCCATGTCAGAAAATGCCGAGCATGCCAGAGTTTGGAAACGTGCATGATATTGCCATGACACTGCCATGAGCTGGCTTTCATGTTAATCTTAAAGAGGTCTTTGAAGGCGGCAAAGACGCATTGTCGGCACTAGGAGAAGCAGCAGCTTGCTTACCTGCATTACACTGGCGATCCGGACAACAAAGCCGCTGGTTGGAGGATGTTGGGCGGGGTGATGAAATTCCAGAATCACCTCATCGCCTGTCAGAATGAGATTTCAAGCAAAGGGATTTCAAGCAAAGTCCATCAATCATCCATAGAAAGAACACTGTCACTTTCATGGCAGAGAGAGAGCTCGATAGGATATGAGCATCCTCAGGCAGAAATTACCTTGCATGAGTGTGGTGGTCAGCTTTTGGGAAGGTTGAGGTTTGGCTGGCACAATCATGCAGCTGCGTGAGCATTCTGTCCTGTTGCCTGTCTGTGAGGGTGAATATATACTGAACTCTCCCCCACATGGTATTGCAAGCTCACTACATCCCCCAAACAAAGAACTTCAGGGGGTCCATGCGCTGCAGTCAGCATCATTATCATAATGAAGACAGAGACAATCTCAAGGACATCCACCTGAAAATGAGGACATGTGATTGTGCCCCCGGCGACACAATGGCTAGGCTCCACAGACTGCTTCCATCTGGCAGGTTGCGCCATACCCCCTTGCTGACCACATCCATCTCCTGGAAGTCCTGTAAAAATGAACATAGCAGAGATGAAATGTGACGACGTTGGGTGCGTTTCGCATCATCTCAGAGCAGGAAGTGTCGTGCTGGGTGTGCCTGCCAGCAATGAAGAGAGCCGCACACCGGTGGTGCAATGTTCAGTACATTCCGGGCATTTCTCCCAAGAATTGCACTGTGCCGATCCAAGAAATGCTCCGGATCTGCCAATGGAAGGAGCATCCTTGGCAACTGTCCAGTGTGCGTGCCATTGCCAGGCAGCTGAAAGGCAATCCAGCTCCGTGGCAGTGAAGTGCAGCGCACTGCAGCAGTGCAAGACACAGTCTTCAACAAGATTCTCATAAGTACTTCCCTATGGGTATGAAATATCATTGAGCAGCACAACAGGAGGACCACTGTATAGATTTAAGAAACAGAAGGAACCCACGTATTGAAGACCAACCTGGCAACAGTAGAAGGAGACAAGTGAACCAAAAACTCATCCAGCTTACGAGGTGTCCTAGATTTAGGTTGTACATATTGTAACCCTGGTGCTACGAAATCATTTCACACCCCTCCAAGCCTGCCTTAGACTTCCGAAAACTTAGGAGTGTCTCATCCATCCCTTGATGACAACATCTACAACTTATTGAAGCTGAGTTGTACTTTGATCAGTGCAGGACACTGATGCTGCCATTCGGGGTTCAGACAAAACAGGGATCGCAGAGCTGGGCTTGTCCCGATGCGCTGTCGATGGTCGTGATATCCACTTCCCAAGATTCGCTGCCTTAGGTTTTCAACAACAGTTACCGTCTCCAACACCAAAATGATCGGACAGAGTCCAAACAACCCTTCTACGCACAGTCCTGTAAAATTAGTACAACCAGGTTGGGGGCACTGCCAAGTGTTCTTCTTGCAGGACAAGTTGCCGACCTATTCGAGGTGCACTTTCGTAGTGTGCAAAGGCAAAGCTCTACACACAGCTGCTATTTTTCAGCACACAGATCTCCGAGTGCACCCGCGATCAGTGACAAAGCATTCATAAGCACTGAAACTGAACCTTGGGCCGTATCTCGGCCCTGCGGCAGCTTCCCTGGCAAAGGAAGCTATGAACTTTGAGGGTTGGAAGGGAGACTGCCTCCATGAAGGTTTTCGACTATATAATGGCTGGAAAGCGTGTAGTTGACTGACTGACTCACTGACATGCTCATTGTATGCCTTAGCAGCATCTGCACGCGCAGATGAGGGGATATTAAGGAGTAAACTACTCTATGAGTACGCGCAAACAAATTATCTAGCATGCACGGGTGCGCACAAATTATCTAGCACATGGGGAGGCTGCAACTTGTGAACTGAAAGTTGATGTCAATGGCATGTTATTTGATGAATTCTGCTGATATGTTAAATATTATAATGTATATATAAGGAGAACACATCAGCTTGAAGCACCTTGCAGCGCACAGCTGCGCCTACAGAACTACATGCGTGGTGTAAACAAAATTATGAGTGGTTGTTATTACTGCAAATTGCTAGAGCCATTCTGGACTGCATATGTAAGTCGATGTGCTAACCAACTGCAACTCTAGCAAATGGGCAGGGATCACTTCACAGCCTTGCTAACAAACATAATGAAAGGCGTGTATCAACCAACAGGCCCAATGTGTAGGTGAGTCTGCTGCTGGATAGGACCATCCTTTCCACGAGACGACCTTGCAGCTGATCAGGTCATGACACTCAGGAATGATCTGCTCAAGCCAAACATGGACACACCGCACACACTCCAGAACTAAAAACAAGCAGGAGCAAGTGTTAGAGCCTCTCATCTGCAACAGCATCTTTAGCAGGCAGGGCTTTGAGCAGCTAGCTTCTAAGACTCTCATCATCGATCTCCACAGCAGTGCATGACATGACACATTGTAGCATCGAGACTCGGCAATTCTTCAGTAGGGAAACAAAAGCGGACGCACCCAAACAGGTGAGAAAAGCTGTGAAAGCAAAATACCCAGAGACACATACCGCCAATACAAGGGAACAACGAGAAGGCTCGACGTCCCGTCCTAATCCTTCCTTCTAAACACCATCACTTGTGTACAGAATGGCAGTTCTCTTTGGGGTCACCATTGCCGGTGCCGCCGCCGGGGTTGTCGCTGACATAGACACCTGTACATTGGGACCAAGGCTCGGGCTGGGGGCCAGGGCAATCCTGCCTGCAGCTGCCATGGGCGCTGGAGGCAGTGGCATTGCGCGCACAGAGCCAAAAGAAGGAGCCGGCGCAGCAGAGCGAGAAACAGGCAGCAGCCCGATAGACTCGGACCTCACTGATTGCCCGGGTTTACCCCACTTGCTGGCCCAGGGCACGAGCTCTGCACTTGGCGCAGGGGCCTGCGGCGGTGCCGGCACACCTGCCGTGGCGCTTCCGCTCGGCTGCCGGGAAGCTGCCGCTGTGCCGGACGGGCTGGGAGTCAGATCAGGTGCCAGCTGGCCAGGTCGCCTAATCAGGCCGGCAGGACCCCCCGCCGCTGGGGCTGCAGCCTGTTTCGTCCCCGGCTGCTGGCCGGGCGGTGGCGCTTTGGCGAGCACAAGAGGAGCGGCGCTGGGAATTGGTGCGCCCACGGTGCCATCCGAGTGTTCTTCTTCGCTGGGACGTTCGGTTGCGCTTGGAAGTGGAGCGGCCGCCGGGCCAAACATGTCAGGCAGCAGGGCGTCTGCCGGCAGCGCGAGGTGCTCGGACTTTGTGGCTGACGAAGGTGCTGTTGGGCCGGCAATGGGGCCAAGCAGGAGTGTGGGGTCCACTGTCCCCACTGCTGTGTCAGCAAACTGATGCACACATCCACACAAGTAAATTAGTGGTCTGTCGGACAGGACCAGAGCCCACACAGTGTGCGCGGGTCATACATCTAGGAAAACCGCTGCCCCTCTGACATGCAAATCCCCACAGCTTCTTGCAGGCATAATCTTGCCATGCCTTTGGGAGTACAGCACATTGAAGAGGAGGCAGGACAGATATGCATGCTTATATGTCCCTTCAGAGCGGCAATCTTGGCAAGGCGCACTCACATAGATGTACTTCACAGTGCGTATGGGCAGCACTGCGTCAAAGCTGTCTTGATCTGAAACCACCACTGTGTAGTTCTCTCCGCCTTTCACTGCTATGGAGGCAATGTGCAGGCAGTTTGGATCCCCTGAAACCATAACAAATGTAAGTTTTGTAACTTTTATTGAGTCACGTTTCAATGAGCAGAAGTTGCAACCGTCCCTAGATCAACCCAATTGGGCGCGTAATGGCAGAGACAGTCACTCCAGGCTGGGCGCACCGAAGGGATCGCTGGAAAGGGTCCTGCACAGGGTCAAGAACAAGACTTATAGTGGGCATGTGCAAGTATGAGCCATGTGTGACTCCATCACAGTAGAAGTTACAGGTCTCTTGTTTCAGACCACCTATTCAGTTGAGAGATGTGATGCTGACAGCTCACCATGTGAAGAGTTTGTTGATATAGATCGACACTGTGGCCCCGATGAGAATGCCATCCTCCAGGCAAATGTCCATCTGAACATTCAGACTGAGATCCGGGGTGAAAGAGAAGATAGCCAACTGTGGGTGGTCGTCTACAGTGATGTCTGGGTTGTACTCATCAAATGTGATGCCAATGTCCGAGTCATTGCGCCCCTACGTGCATCATCCCACTCTTTCACAGAAGTGACATTCATCGGTTCACCGCCTAGGTCATGGAGTGCTATAGATCACATTTTGCATGTGGTTCAGAGATGTCGTTTTGTTGAGCTCCCTCCCTTTACTCTCTCTCATGATGGGGTTGCCAACGCCACGATGGCATGCTCAGAATATGCATGCATGGCCAAGCATGATGCACATGGCAATGTGCAAAGGGCACTCACCGGGTATGGTATCATGCAGGGGAGCTCATCACATTCAATCTCCACGGCCATGTATTGAGTCCAGGGTCCAGTGGCAGCTTGAGCAATGCCCTTAAGGGTGTGGATGTGAAGGTAATTGGGGTCCACCGTGCTGGTCAGCCTGAAAATCAGTTGAAAGCGCCCCATGTTGCCTGGCGCAATTGTGTAATTCTGGCCTGCACGCAAATAACAAGTATGATGTCTTTGCAACGAAAGGCACGGTTGTGCAGCAGAACCACTGTGGTGTGTAAGAATGACAACATCAGACAGAGCGCAACAGTGTACAAAGGATGAGCGCAGGGCCTCAAGGACACACCATCTCCTAATCCCACGCTTATCTCGATGCTTCGTTTGTAAGCATACAGGTCTGTTGGAGTGAACACATCGCTAGTCTCCGACAAATTGATGTAAGGTGCCATGTCAAACAGGTTCCCTGCACAACAGGACACGGTTGCATGTCATCTTTCTAAAGGCTGTGTCTCCACTTTAAGAAAGGCATGCATGAGTTTCCACGTGAAAATGGATGAATTGAATGGTCGTGGGCATTCCTGTTTCTAAAAACAAGCTTTAGCACCTTGGCAGACCTTTGTGAGTCAGCGCACCTGGTACTGAACCGCGCACTGTGACGTTCATCAGGATGTTCTCATTGGGGAAGGGCATTGGATCCGTCAAGCTGCATGCAGGACACAGTGTTCAGAGCTGTAAAGCCAGCCAAGAGCCCGACTACTGTCCACAGCTCAGAGAAAGCATGACTAGTCGCGCTATCTCACAAAGAGTCAGATAGGGCTTACAAGTAGGTGAAGCTCTTGGTCCGCTCCTTGGGTGAGAAAGTCAAAACGTGTGGGAAGAAGCCCAAGCCAGGCCCATGCTTGGGAGAGGCTGAAGAGTTCATGGTGCGCACGACAACTGAACCTCCATCATTGTTGGCCGTGAGAATCTCTGCAACCTCCTCCAGGATCCCGTCTGGCGGTGCACTGGACAGGAAGTGCTCCAAACCATTTTTCCATGCCTGCCACGCCAGCAAAGCAGCCGTATAACAATGCATGTCTGTCTTTTATAAGTGGCACGGACAGCACTTGGTCACTTTGAGAGAGGGCGGAGAGCGCGGCACGCTTCTACATGTCTGGATTTTTGCAGCGCAACAGTGCATTTATTCAGAAGTGAGTAAAGCAGTGTGCGAAGATGAAAGTGGGGTCATACCGCAGATAGGCGGCCATAATAGTCTGGCTGGCGGGGACTAGAGCAGCTCGCAAAGCCTCCAGTCAACACCGCAACAACTTTGCCGGTGTCAATGTCTATAAGCGGCGAGCCAGATGACCCAGACGCTGTTGCACCCTTGCTCCAAATCACCTGTTGGTCAGGTGCAGCTAGTAAGACCGCGTTTGACATAAGACAAAATCAGGATAAAAATGCCGCATCAGCTGCACAGGCTAATAGAGAGGTGTGAGGATGTGCATGCCACACCTGGAGGTGTGTTGAGGCAGAGGGCTGGATTTCGCCAGCTGGGAACTTTCTTGCTACAAAGTTGGTAGAGATGCTGCCGCTGCATGCGCAACAAACCAGAATGTCATGCTGCAGATGTTCAACAATATCAAAAGGTTGTTGACCAGTGCATGGCAGGCAAGACATCCTGCATGCACACCTGCTGTTTGCATAGGAGATCCTTTTGAAGTTGCCGTTGGGATGGTGGATGCCAACGGCTCTTTTTGGCACTGCATCTTCCATGCCATTATAGCCCAACTTGTACGGCTTAAACCCATCTGGAATGGTCGCAGACACTTCTAAGAGGAGGATGTCGGCCTTGCTGTCATAAAATGTGAGTTTCAAGCCCTGCAAATGGCATGCTTGTTGGCATCATGTGCGGCCCACGCCGAGAGAAACAGATATACAGAAGCAAGTGCAGAACCCACGCATCCTTTTCTGCTGGTATGTGGGAAAAGAGAAGGAACTGCATTGCACCTGTATGACCTGTTTTATGGCTGGTGCTTCTGTTACTCCACATTGCTGCTCATAGTTAAATATAAGTATCCTGTGCAGTACAACAAGACAACTCATCATTTGTCCTTGGTTAAATGGGAAAGAAGTGTCTTGGTTATTGCAAAAGATTCATACCAGTACTCAAAGTTGTTGATGGCCTTCTTATCTGCAGTAAACAGAAAGACACCTCAGGTAAATAACAGATATTGGAAATTGTTAAGAAAGGTCGTAGAAAGACAGCTCAGGTGAAGAACAGATACATATTGGGGTTTTTAAAAGGCGTGGTTGAAACATATTATCAATTGCTCAGCACACTTCCATGTGCAAGATAAAGTTGCCCACCCACGAAGCAGTGATCTGCTGTGAGCACAAACTTCCTTCCAATGGGAGCAGTGATTAGGGTGCCTGCGCAGACAAGTGGATAAATGTATCAAGCTACAAGTAGCCACACAACCACAGCATCCGCCACAACAGTGTGATGGGCCCTTATGCCCCCTGCACAAGGGTTATCTTCACAGACTTATTTGGCCCATGTAATTCTCACATTGGGTGGCCATTTTGGAAGCAGTGTGGTGGCGCACCTGTGCAGAGTGCCATGGCGCCCAATTGGAGGTTGACTGCATAGATATCAAGGACGGAATCGTTGATCTGGTCCCATTCAGAGTCGCACAGCACACTGGGCGTGCAGGACGCCACCGAATCGCTCTTTCGCTGCAACAAGGACATGTCAAAATCCGTCCCCGGTGTATATCTGACCTCCTGTGACTTCGCCAACAGCTGCCTCCGCCGCCTCCGCTGCTGCAGCTCTGCTGCCTCTGGCAAGCTGCCCTCCAAGCCCTGTTAGACAGTGCGCAGGAGATGAGTTACCAGCATGCATGATGACCACCGCATAGAATCCAAGACATGAGTGTTTTATGATGGTAGGCTGCCCTCTGAATGCAGCACATGACACACTCCCTGGACCCTGAGAAACCCATGTCACTTGCTTGCCTGCATGACACTGGCTATTCGGACGACAAATCCGCTGGTTGGCGGATGTGGGCCGGGGTGATGTAGCTCCAAGATGACCTCATCACCTGTCAAGATAAGGAGCCTCAGCAAATGATTCTCCGGAAAGAACACAGTATTGGCACTTTCACCTTGCTGACAAAATTACAGCGAATGAAATAATACCAGAAATAATTGAATAAGGGTCCCAAACATTCTCTGGGAGAATCACCTTGCATGGCTGTGGTAGTCAGTCTCTGTGAGGGTTGTGCTTTGGCTGGCATAATCATGCAGCTGTGTGAGCACACTGTCTGGTTGGCTGTGTATGAGGGGGAATAGATGCTGAATTCTCCTGCCCATGGAAGGGCCAGCTCACTGCACAAGCCACAAAGACATCTTCAGAAATTCTGTCATCGCAGACATGACTTGCATAGTAGACACAATTGTAGAAGCTATTAGTATAGTGCCTGCCTGAAAACGAGGACATGTGATTGTGCCCCCGGCGACACAATGGCTAGGCTCCACAGACTGCTTCCATCTGGCAAGTTGCGCCACATACCCTTGCTGACCACGTCCACCTCATTGAAGTCCTGAAGCATTGACACACAAAAATGAACTCATGAACTCTACTACCTGAACAAATGGTTTGCATGTCCCTTTGCAAACGGATGCCTGCTGCAGGATGCATGTCAATAGAAGGGCAACCCACCGATGGTGCAATGTGCAGCACATTTCTAGCATTTATGCCAAGGATGTTGCTGTGCCGATCCAAAAATTCCTCAGGATCCGCTAAAGGCAGGATTATCCTTGGCAACTGCCCTGTGGGATTGCCAGGCTGCTGAGCGGCAACCCAGCCCCGAGGTAATGAGGCACAGGTCACTGCATAGCGCACAGCACATGGTTCTCTCAGATGCCCCACCACAGGGCTCAACATTCTGCAGCGAGAAAGCAGAAACTGTGTGCGCTTGTCTGACTAACAGAGTGCGCCAAATCAAGACCAACCTGGCAATAGGAGATGTACACTGGCTACCCAGAAGCTTATCCAGATATTCAAACGGTTCTTTTTCGTGCCACACATACTGTAGCGTTGCTGCTACAGAACCATTCCTGAGTGTCACACCCACCCCACCAAGCTTGCGTGAAGACTCTCTGCAAACGCAGGCACGTCTGATCATGCACCTGATGGTAAATCTGCAGTCTTTTCAGCAGGAAATCCTTGATAGCGAGTTTTTGCAGCAAATCCAATGCCGAGACAACCAGAAGCAGGAATCGCACTGGTGTCGATGCTGTGCCGAAGCTGTGTGATACCCACTACCCGGGACTTGATGTCATAGACTTTAGAGCAACTGCAAACCTGTCCGCTACGACAGCAACAGGAGTGTTGCTTGTCTGAAAATCACTTCTGCACGTCGGGTCCTGAGGACACTAGTACTGCAACATGGCCAACTCCCCCAACATTTCCTTGCATGAAGTATTGGCGACTCAAAATTAACTATGAACACATAGTCTACAATGACCCAGCTTTCTGAACAGACACCCTTTCTTTTGACTGAGATCGGACTGATCACAGTGACGACCAGTTTGTCAGCCGAACAGAATTCGTCAGCAGCTACGGATCCTACGTAGACATCTCGTGCCGTAACCTTGCATGCCACTGATGATGCTTGCTCGGGGGTGCGAACAACCGCAGATGCTTGGAATCAACTGGAGCTACAATTTCCTGCGTTATTCCTGCTAATTTGACAGGGCTCAAGGTTGAGCGCCTTCTACTGGCCAAGGTGCTGTTGTATGCGGTCCTCGGCTTGAAGACGAACTGCAACGTTCCTCTGCGGTTTCTAAAGGAAGTCTTACCGAGGAGTGCTCGCAGTCGACAAACTTACTTCTCAGTTCAGCTTGAAGGACTGTCAGCTAACGATCATGGCAGCTATGACCGAGCAGTATCGCTCTGACTTATGGATAGTTGTCTTCCTTCTTTTCCTCGCTCCTTTTCAAGTAGAAATGTGGAGGGGTTCTTTCTACAGAATTCATACAGAGGGGATGACCTGTAGATGCACTTTCTGATTCGGTGCAGGCATGTAGAGATCCAGGAAGAGGAGGAAGTCGAGGAATTTCAGTTGATAGAGAAACTCCAGCAGCTTGGCATCAACCAAGGCAAGCATTACCCTACAGTTTCCTTCCCACATTTTGTCAGTCGTCCAGTATCATGACCATCGATCAGGCAAGGCGCAGGTGATATAAAGAAGGCGAAGGAGGCTGGATACCATACATGTGAAGCTTTGTTGATGAACACACGGAAGGTAAAATTATATTGTGCAGCAAGACTGCGTCAGTGATAATGAAGAGACCTGGCAAACAATTTGAGTCACACTGCTAGGCTTTTCGACCATATGCTTGCTTGTCTCCTGCATGCAGAAACTCGCAGACATTAAGGGACTCTCAGATGCCAAGGTTGAGAAGCTGCTGGAGGCTGCACGCAAGCTGTGCCCAAATCATGGATGGCTGAGCGCAAAGACAGTGGAGCAGCAGGTGCCACATGTCAACTGTCAAACGGCCATCACAATCACCATTAGTGTGCTGAACCACATGCCACTCCTGACTTTTGATGCATGTTCATGCTTCTCCCTGCAGAGGTCCAAGGAGATAGTGAAAATCTCTCTTGGAGCTCAAGCAATCAATGAGCTGCTGGGCGGAGGGCTGGAATCCAAGTGCATCACAGAGATCTATGGCGAATTCAGGTACATCCTTCATTTGAGAGCCCTCACTGCTCTAATTTTCAAGGCTTTGGATTTTATATGAATTCATGGGTGCATGCAAGTCTTAAGTCACATCTGTTCTGGTGTTGCAGGACAGGAAAGACACAGATCTGCCACACACTCTGTGTCACTACACAGCTTCCGCCTGAGCAAGGAGGAGGTGCTGGCAAGGTGAACAGCACTTGCTAAGATTGGGGCTACTTCATGCTGACCATGTCATGACATAATAAAGGTTGGTCATGCCATTGAACTGGCTGTGCAGGTGGCTTACATCGACACAGAAGGAACATTCCGAGCTGAGAAGATCCGAGCCATTGCTGCCCGCTTTGACCTGGACGCAGATGCTGTCCTGGATAACGTGAGACACAATCATCTCATCTCTCTGCAGACTGCTATTTGTGCATGTTGGGCTACATTTCCCACTGGATGACTGTCAATTGAGCAGGTGATTGTGCGTGCAGATCATTCATGCAAGAGCATACACACATGAAGCACAAATAGGTACATTTCAGTATCCACCCTTGCTATGCACATTCAAGCACCCTTTTAAATCTTGCCGTGTGTCTTTATACTCGTTTCATTTCAATTCACATCTATGGCAGAGCTGCTGGTCCCCTTGGCTGCCAAAATGTCCGAGGAGCCTTTCCGCCTGATCATCATGGACAGCATCACTGCAAACCTCCGTGTTGACTTCACAGGACGAGGTATTCCAACCTCATCGATCCCACCCTGCTGTGTTTCTGCTGAAATTGCCAGGATGGCCAGAATGCTCAGCACCTACTGTGCATCCTGCAGGAGAGCTTGCAGAGCGCCAGCAGAAGCTCGGGTATATCATGAGTAGGCTGAGGAAGGTATGTCTTGGTGACTGATCCTGTCCTGTGCCATGGACTACACAAACATGTGTCAGAATGCCTTGCTGACTTCGCTATATGCCCTGCAGTTGTCCGAGGAGTTCAATGTTGCTGTGCTCATCACCAACCAAGTGGTCAGCGATCCGTCTGGCGGCGCAATGTTTGTCGCGGATCCCAAGAAGCCGGTGGGCGGACATGTGCTGGCACATGCATCCACCATCCGCATCTCCCTGCGCAAGGGCAAAGCTGAGCAGCGCCTCATGAAGGTCGTCGATGCACCAAACTTGCGTGAGTCTGCTTGCCTACTTGATACTGTGCCACACAGTCACACACATGTGTACACTCAGGGTGGTTTGTTGCTGCCCATGCCATCCTTTCTGTTTGCACCAAAGCAGTACTGGGATCTCCTGTACATTTGAATGGCTCCCAATGGAGCTAAAGGACAGGTGCCAGGATGACACACATGCTTTGTATGCTTTCTGCAGCTGAGGCAGAGGCCTCCTTCCAGCTTTCCACCGAGGGAGTCATCGACTACAAAGACTGATAAGCCTTGTAAGTCTTCAATTCCATCATATGACATCCCTGCTCTTCTGAGGAATGCAATGAGAACCGACGATTCTGTGCATGTTTATTGTGACAAATGACACACTAGAACAGACAAACAAGAACATTTCAACCCCACTGGTCCAAAACACTTGATTGAACGTATGGGTAAGGATAAGAAAGAAGCTTTGCATAGATGGTATGGCAACACTGAAATGAATGGAGCATTCCAATTGCGGGAGGGTGAATGAATAGCTATATTATAATGCCGGCAATTTACAACGAATAGCTATAGCACGGCAATGACAGCGTATTACAGGCAAACTCACAAGAACTGTACAGCAATCTAGAGGTCAATCGAGAGGCAGTGCTGCTGTAACAATAAACATAGCTGCTCCAGGCAATCCTGGCATCACATGAAAGAATAGCCCTGCACTGGAACGCTGCTCGGATCCATCCTCTCATCATACATCAGCGGAACTGTTCTCCAGCATTGCATGCGCCAATTGCACTGCCGTTCTTGGGAGCCATGTTCCTGCATGAATCTGATTCCATTGCTGCCTTTCAGAGCCACACTATCTGAGCTGGCAGTGCTGCGACTGCTATCATCGAGTACCTCATCAGATGCCTTGCTGCACCAGCTTTCAATCTTGCTCCCAGATGGCGCATCACAACTGTCTGCACTCCAGCTGCTGCTCGCGTCTATTGGAGCCTGTGCAGGTCCCCGCTGCAGGCAGAGTGCAGCAGTGTGCTGCGCGCTGGGCGAGAAGAGCAAGAAATCCCACATGTCCTGCTCCACGTCAGGTGAGGCAAACCTAATGTTGTACAATGGGGGCGTACTGCTGCCTGACGCAGATGTGGCCGTTTGAGGGCTCTCCAGCTGGGATGCATCCCCTGTGCATGAACACTCCACATGAGGGACAGTGCAATGCGCCCGCACAGACTGGAGAAGCGCACAGGTGCTTTATTCACGCCACTCACAATTTTCCGTAGTTTCTTCACGCCACTCACAGTTTTCCGTAGTTACTACTACTCCATGGCGACTCAACATGCATCATGACAAGGGTAGATCTTCGGCACATAGGACTACAAGAAAGAAGAAGATTACACATCATTCCAGCCGTCTAGGGCTGATCAGATGACCCACAACCACCCGCAGAATCAGTCAATCAGTCAATACAAAGCGTGTGACCTGCGCTGATGGGGTCCAGCGAGACAGAAAAGGCACTCAGACCGGGTGGCCCACTGATGCCCCGGCCCACAGCTTTGACATAGGCCTCCTTCAGAGTCCACAACCTCACGAAATGCTGTGCACGCTCCTCTCCCTCCGCACACTCTGTCCACATGGCAGCCATGCTAGGGGCATCTTCACGCCTCACACATGCAATATAAGATATCATGGCGGCTGCCTTTCAGATGGGCTCTCCACCCATTAAAGCAACAATAATTTAAGAAGCGGTGCAAAGAAAAATCATACCTTCCAGAGCGGCCAGCTCAGCAGGAGAAAATCTCCTTTTGGCCAAGCGCAGAGGGTCCCCATGAGTGTGCCTGTTGGTAATTTCTACATCAAGACCGACCAGTTGCCCCGCTGTCACTGCGCATCCTGCCCTCACCCCAACCAAGAACAAATGACATGGTACTCCTTCAGGAATGACAGACAGCTGCAAGAAGAAAGTGCACAGAGCCGTCCAAGCATCGCATTCCCCTTCCTGCAAGCTGTTCAAAGCCAATGCGCGCACCAAGAAGCGAGGCAGTGTGGCTGAGGTTGAATTGCAGGCCATGCAGATCGGCCTCTTCACTGCTACTGTCCCATAAGAGGTGTGGCTTCCCAGCATGGTTGCGCGAGAAGCTGAGTAACTGAGGATGAGTTTCGGCGCCACAGTACCTACACAGGAGCCCCTGTTTACTTTCCAGCCAATTGCATGTGCAGTGATGGCAGGCAGAATGACTACTGTCAGCATGTGCACCAGTCCTTGCAGATAAACCGCTCCTGTTGGCTGCACCCTCACCTGGACAGTGTTGTGCGCACAAGCACTCTGGCGAGGAGCCTTTCTTTGCGTAGCTGTGGTGTGCTTGCTGCCATCATGTGGCTGCGCTCCTCTGCTGTTAGTAACTGCTCATACTGTGCCAGCAGGCTCCCGTCCTGAACCTGTCAAAACGTCGAGACCCGTTTCTGCTATTACATGCTCAGTGGAGACCCCCTCTTGAGAGGATATGTATGAGTACATGAACCAGACGAACTGTCATTTCAGATTGAATAACGAGCGACAATTGTGAAAGAAAGGACCTCAAAGGTAGGTACCCACATCATCAGGGAAGAGCCACCATAGATGCACTTCCCCAGGGAGAATGGAAAGGTTATTTAAAGGGCCCCTCTGCCAGAGTTGATCTGCAGAATCATAGCTGCTGTGGTCCGAAACGCAGGAGCTCGTGCTTGCTTGCAATGGATCCTCAGTGAATTTCTCCTTACAGGCGCTACTTCTCAGGAAGCTGTGGCTCTTCAACCTGACAGGTGACGATGCCCAGCGGCTGTCAGGCCACGAAGATTGTCTGCAACTCCCATGTGGAGACTGCTTGCAGAGTCCGGCCCTGTAGGTCTGTGGTCCCTTTTGCAGGGCTGATAGACCCAGATAGCCGATCCATCTACGCTGTGCTAGCAAGTGAGTATTGGTCTTCAAGTGATCACCACTGTTGCAAGGCAACAATCGCATGTTCATACACTTCCACCCTGTCTTGTAGTACTGCAAGGGTCCCTGGCTACCCCTCAAGGAGAAAATTGCTGTGAATAGATGAATACTATTCAAGATCATTTATTACGATTCGGTTTGGATGGAGGTGTTTTCGCGGTTATTTCCGAAACCAAAATCTGATCTGCCGGTGTCATATGTCCAGTGAATTCCTGACCAGCAGCAAGCCTACACCTCAGATAAGAAAAATAGCATATCTTAATTAAATAACATCTGTAGTCGTCGCCATATTTTCAGAGAAACGAAAGGTAAGTTCCAAGGAAGTAGAAATAACAGGGTTGACTGGACTGGACTGACTTGACAGCTTCCAACAGCTGCCCAGCTTACGAGAATGCTGGCCATTCTCACTTTCGACGTAAACACGATAGAGTACTTACATCTTGCAGGAACATTGGGAATCCTCTGTCCAGTAACGCACTGTTATCGCTTCAAAGTCTGCCCAATATCAGTTGCTGAGATCGTCTGTACAGGTTTAGCAACATGTTGACAACATCGAAAATGGGATCCCAACCATTCGCTGTTCCTTTTTCCGTGTGCATAAATGGTCTCTCGAGGCATCGCAACAGCGGCAGGCCAACTTCACGAAAGAGTCTTACCGTGCACTCCAGCGCAACACTGGAAAAGAACAGTCTTCGTCAACCTCGCCCAGAAAATGTAGATGGAGAATTCTATGTCGACCACACCTGTATTGGTGAGCGATGGCTGTGCTGCTTGTGTATGCCTGTCTCTTGCCCTAACTGTTGCTGGTGTTGCAGCGTGTGACCCTGAGATTATTTGCAGATTGTGACACCTGCCGCTGGATTGCTCCTGAATTCTACGTGCGCGTGGGCAGCCAATCTGCCATGACAGCACAGCCGCAGAGCCAGGAAGATCGCATCCTATCATTCCAGGCGCTGTTGTCCTGTCCAACGTATGCTCTCAACAGAGCTTATGCCAGTTTTATTCTTACCTGTTTTAATTTTGTTTCATTGTGGACACCCCAAAACTCTGGGACATTACATGTCCCTGTTGATGTTGATCATGGTAACTGCCCCATACAAACCTGATTTTCCGGCGTGCAGGCACTCGATCCACTCAAATGGAGACAAGGGCGATCTAAAGGCAGCCGTAGGCAGGTATCCAGAGCCGGTGAAGGGCGCTGACGGAGTGTACTACTGCGGATACAACTCTGAGAAGAGCTATGGTGGCTCTGCATGGCTGGTTGTCCGGAAGGAGGGCAATGTCATGATCGACAGCCCCCGCTTTGATCCAAAGCTGGTGAAGCGCGTTAAGGTAATAAACCTTCTTGGGTGCTCAACTTCCTGCTGTGACCTTCGTGTTGCCAACAACTCCTATCTTATTAGTGGAATTGCTGTAAGGCCTATAAGCATGCCTGCGTACAGCAGTGGTGGCTCATGAAAGCACCCAACACATGTGAACGAAGGTGCTTTGGCATGGACAGGCTCTGGGTGGTGTAAAGTACATCTTCCTCACCCACCGAGACGATGTGGCTGATCATGCCCTGTGGGCCAAGGAGTTTGGGGCACAGCGTGTCATCCATGCATCCGAATGCAACAGCCAGCAAGGAACAGAGTGCGTGCATCCTGCCTGTCTGCCTTGCGAATGCTACATTGCTGAAAATGTGTGTACCGTAATGTTGATGGGTTCTGAACAGACTTTAGGCTTTTCCTGTTAAATTTATCAACAGCACAAGTCCTAAAATGCCGGAAGGATCACTTATTTAGCAGATATACTACGTGCATGACGGCAGAGATTTTTTTTTGGCATTGCAGCAAATGTGAGATCAAGCTGGAGGGAAAGGGGCCCTGGGGATTTCCTGGGAATGCAGAGGACCTTGAGATCATTCACACCCCTGGACACACCTTCGGTCATTGTGTATTGCTGCACAAGCCAAGCAAGGCCCTGTTCTCAGGCGACCACCTTGCCTTCAGCCGCGAGCCGCCGGGACAGCTCAGAATCTTCAAGTATGATCCCTCCTGCACACTAAAAATGACTTGTACAGTGAGGGTGGCACAATTTCTGCTGAGTGTACACTTTAAGTTTTGAGCCCGCTTGATAAGGTGCATTTATCTGCGTTGGATGCAATTCAGCTCCCACTATGACTCCATAGGCCGGCCTTCCAGTTGAAAGGTGCTGGATCAGTTCTGCTGGGTCCGCAGGGACTACAACTGGTACAGCGTGCCAAAGCAGATTGAAAGCGTACGGAAGCTGCTGGACTATGACTTCCTGCATGTGCTTCCGGGACATGGGCGACCACGAAGCATGAAGGATGCTGCCCACCGCCTGCAGCTCATCCATGACCTGTTGGAGCACGAGGGCGCCCTTTGAAAGGGCAAAATGCAAGTGGAGGATTTTTTTTGTCTGTGAGCGTGAGCACTGAGGTTCCACAGGGAGTTGGGTTTCAGGAGAGCAGAGAGACGTGGAATGCCTTCCTGGTGTTTGCAGAAGTCGCAGTTGCCCCAAAAGTTGGTGCTGAGTGGATAGAACGATGATATTTCACACCATAAATTGTAAGGAATGTGGAAGACGAAGACAAGTTGGATTGTTTTCAGGCGCACAAAGCATTGGGTTGAAGCCTTTCAGCGCACTAGTTTTGGGGAATTGTCTTCAAAGGGAGCAGCAGTGAACTCAAAATTTTGAAGGCCTTATTCTGGCGTGAAGTTTTCGAATTAAAAGTTGGGCAGGAGAATGCTGCCGTGTTGCACTGCAATACTAAATGATGGCCATCTGTGGCTGAAGAAGATGACTACCTCTGGATGTTGATTTGATTCAAGATGAGGCTCAAGAGTTGCCTGCCGAATTTTTTTGGATGCCACTGCCGCGTATTTAGATGCTGATGCATGCACATCCTGTACAATATCTGTGCTGTTTGTTCAATGCATGTTTATGCTGATTGCCTGCACTCTGGTGGCTGTGCCCTAAACGCTTTTGTTTCAGTCAGTGGTTGAATACGGCCCGTATTATACGGGCCTCAAAATTCGGCTTTCCTCTTTCTCTGCTGATGTAATGCATGCAAATTCCTGTAGAAGTGCATCTGTGTAAGTGTGAAAGGTTGAGATTGGCGCCAATGGAGCCGGCTTCCTTTGGCGCAGCCGGAGCACTCTGCATTGGCATCCAGCATCCAGTTTATGATGCCTCAGCGCAACCTTTTCTACACTTACACGTAGAGCTGTCCTCCCTAGGGCCTTTGGCTGCTTTGCACAGCTCACTGTCAAGTTCAACGAGTACCCCGCTCTCTGTGATTTAACATGCATGGCAATCATCCAAAGTAGATGTTGAGGGTGAATCGTGTTGGGTTAAAGCCAGTCAAAGTTGTGAAGGGCACGATCAAAATGATGGCAGCCACTGGCCACAGGAACACTTCTGTGTGCTCCAGGAAGGGCAGTGCAGAGTAGCCCAGGAAGGAAAGGTAGTGGTAATAGGACAGAGCCACCATGTAGAGCAGATTGGACAGCACAGCACTGAAGAAGCTGTGCCATAGCAGCAGTGGACACAGGAAGTATTGCAACACTGCAGCACAGCACACCCAATGTTAAGTCAGTGCCACAAGTATGCAGGGCAAGTGCTTCTGTTGACACCAGCATGATGTGTTGAACAAGCAGGGATGGCAGTATGGTGGGAGACAAGAACATACCATACAGCAGAAGAAAAAGAGGAAAATAAGAATTGCAGTGCACATCGAAGGCGTACATCCTGCGAAACAACACTTTTTGATCCCCTCCTTGTCACAAATTCCACCCTTTGCCACCACCAGTTCAATGGCAACAGCTGCCAATGCACAGGAATAGCACTAACGCAGTTTCTTCCCGCACCATTCAACGTGCTGCTCTATCGCATGGCTATGCAAAGTCTTCTTCCTGAGGCACTTGTTCGCCAAGAACCTGCATCCCCACACTTGACTGTCATACTGCTCTCTTGATTGAGCTTGTTTCAGAGAAGGTGTTGAGCATGTAGCAGCACCAATTGTCGAGTGCATACCAGCCAACAGTGGCGAGGGCCACGCCGATTGCGAGAAAGTCCACAAAGACAGCTGACATGATAGTCCATAATGAGTGCCACACGCTGCTGCTGAACCTGCAAATGAGGAGCACAAGATTGGACAGCAGGAGCAATTGTGTCCTGTGCTTCAAGATCTTTGACGGATGCCAATCCTGCGTATGATGCCAATGGTGTCGCAATTGAAGGTGCTCAAGTGCACTTACGCAACACAATATGCAGAAGCCGCTGCAGCTACGAGTAAGCAGCATATCACAACGTACGCGGGATCATCCCTTGCCCAATGGTTCTTAGTCTGCTTGTGGTACGAGGTATGTCGATACCTGTCCAGGAAGAAGAAGGTGGGCCTCTCAACAGCCAGAGTACAAACAAAGAGCTACCTGACTTCATGGCCACAGAAACAAAAGCAGAAGTTCACATTGACCTTGAAGTAGCTTACGCTGTTTTTGGAGAAATGCAAAGTTGGAGCATCAACCAAAAGGTATACCTGTACACACAGAGTCGAAGTCAGTAAATTGAGCTCATCACTTTACACAGAACCGAGAAGCTCGTATTATTCAGGAATGGTCACTCACTCGAAGTCCATCTGCTTTGGTTTGATAAATCTCCGCAAGTATGTTGACAAGACAGATAATCTGCGCTGAGAACTGCCGGTCCTGCTTCCATGATTGGTGGTTGGAAGCATTGCATCTGCCGCCAAAACGACTATATAGCGTGTTGATGACCAGAGTAAACTGAAATTCTAAAATTATTAGGCCCTTTTAATGCCCTGCATTTGACTTGCGAGCTCGGTCAGTGCAAATACGTTCTCATGATGACGCCTAACTTCCACACAAGATCCCGGCAAGCACACATTATATTGACATTAGACGTCTAATTTCTGTGTTTTGCAAGTGTACAAACTAGACTCACCCTCAGGTTTGTTGTAGGAAATGGCCAAATGCAACAACGCATTACGAGAGAGGCAACGCCGCTCGGCAACCAGGATACGCTAGGCGGCCAAGACACAACCACCTGAAGATTCTCCTCACACTTCAGCGACCGCAAGCTCTGACGTTTAGTAGGACCTGCTGCGTGAAAGCTCTTAAGACCAACGCTGGTGCCTTGCCTCAGATCCTGCAGTTGCCTCGTGCCTCGTGTTCATCGCCTTTGGGACAGCGCACTGAAAGGCTGTTCTGTGTTATGCATTTCTCTCCCACAGAGCCAAGCGAGCACTGTTGCAGTACGTCATTCGACGCATCACCTTGCCATCCTCCCGGACGCGCATGTTTGTTTCAGCCACCGCTGTCTTATCCTGAACCTTCCCTTATTGGACACCAGCAAAAGCTGCAGCAAAGATGGCGAGCGTTATCAACATTGGGGCTGACAATGCCAGCGATCAGTTTTACCGCTACAAGATGCCCAAGCTCCAGGCTCGAGTGCGTCTCCAACTGCTCCACATTATGGTTACTCTGTGGGCCAGTACTCCTGATTTGTTTTAGATATTGTGCACGACGACATTGGGGCAATTTCCTGTTCCCGATGCCATCTTGAACCGAGTAGTAGGAATACTGAATGGTTTCATTCAGCTGCTTTCTGAAGGTTGACTTGGCTGGTTGCAGATTGAAGGGCGCGGGAATGGTATTAAAACCAACGTTGTAAACAATGTGGAGGTTGCCAAGGCCCTGGAGCGCCCTCCTGATTGTGAGTATCTTGTCCTCCTGTGCCACCTTTATGAAGAATTGCGAGAAGTGTACTGCCTGCATGGTTGCTGGGACCCTTATCTACAGTGAAGTTGCTGACAACGTTTTTCCTATGCACAGACTTGGTCAAGTTCTATGGATGCGAGCTGGGCGCCCAAACCAAGTATGACAAGAAGTCTGGCACCTCCATTGTCAACGGAGCCCATGACACTTCGAAGCTGTGCGAGCTCCTGGAGGTACATCTCTGCCATCATCTCTTTACGGGGGCCGTAGGGTGCTTGCTTTCTGTTTAACTTCTTCATAAGCATGTAATGCTGTTCTTCTGAAGACGTCTCTGCAGAAGGTGCTGACCAGATTTCCCTTCTTGCGCAGAGTTTCATCAAGAAGTATGTGCAGTGCTACTCCTGCGGCAACCCGGAGACAGTTGTAAAGATCCGGAAGGACAACATCTTCCTCAAGTGCAAGGCGTGTGGAGCTGTGTCTGATGTGGACATGCGTCACCGCCTGAACACTTACATCCTCAAGAACCCACCGGAAGACAAAATCAGCAAGGCCGAGAAGAAGTAAGTTGCTGTCTCGCCGCAATCTCTGATATGTCCTTTTTCGCTTGTCTGTCATCTGGGAAATTGCTTCGTAGTTCATGCACTGTCAATTCAATTCCACAATGTCCAATTGCTGTCTGCTGTTCGGTCCGCTCAGGGTAAAGAAGCAGGAGAAAGAGAAGGGCATTTCTGCTGCGATTGAGAACAACGACAAGGATGAGAAGAAGAAAAAGAAGAAGTGAGTGTTCCAAGCACATTGATGCACGGCGCTGTTGTCATGGACTCTTTTTTGCATGATGATAGTCTGCAGGGATGTTGATTGATCAGTAGCAAAGCCAGATAGTGCCTTTGAACATGTCCTCAAAGTCACTCTTCAAGGGAGGTGTGCAGCTTGCTGACATCATACTTTGATGCACCACCAGGGACAAGGACGGCAAGAAAAAGAAGAAAGACGGTGATGAGGAGGGCTCCAATGAGGGTTCAGCTGATGCCGATGATGACGAAGATGAGGAGGACGAGGTTGTCTGGATGACTGACACAAGCGAGGAGGCTGCCAAGGCTCGCGCGCAGGAGCAGCTGACAGCTGCCATGGCCAGCATTGTCACACAGGTGCGCGGTGTTCAATACTTCAATCCGCTTCTGGCTGGTGCAGCAGTCTGGTATGACTATGCAGCTATAGCACCTGTTTCCTCTGAAAGTGTTGCCTAGTGCATGTGAAGGGGGAGAATGTATCTGCTGTGTCTGGGTCTTGACTGGACTGGGCAATCATGGACACTCATGGATGCTGCAAACTTTACAGGGCAACATTGAGGCTGAGGCTGCGGAGCGCCGCAAGCGTGAGGAGAAGCGCCTGGCCGAGGAGGCTGCTGCCCGCGAGGTGAGGGCTCCCACACCTCCTGCCACTAGTCAGCACTTCATGCATTTTATGAAGTGCATGGCACTGCTGTTTCATGGCTCTAGGCCAGGGAGAAACAGTGTGCATGTGTAGCAGATGTGGCTCATGTGGTCCACAAGGTAGAGTGTCAGGGGTTCTGAGACTCGAGCTGGATGCCATGTGGTCAGTGCCAGGATGGCATATAGGGCATGTGCTGCCATGTGCCAGCATATGCATGTGCAGCACCGTTGCGTCTTGCGGAGCCATGCGTGTGCAGCATTATTAACTCATTTTCAGATGTATTTGCATTTGCCAATCAAGTTGCTGGCATGCATGCAGGCTGAGGAGGAGCGCAAGCGCGCGGAGGAGGAAGCTGCGGCGAAGGAGGCTGCTGAGCTGGCGGCCAACCCTGTGCTGCGCCTGCGCAAGTTCATCGCCGCGGGCAACTCCGCCGCTGATGTCGCCGCCGAGCTCAAGACCGTGGATGTGGTGGGCGGCCATGTCGGCCGCATGCGCGTCCTCTACGAGGTGTGATACTTTCTTGACAGCCGTCAATGTGTGAGATCCACTCATGGGCGATGTATTGTGCGCTGGTGAAGCTCTTTCTCAGAGAGATACGCAGCTGTGCATGCACTGTTAAGGAGATATAAGGTGATGATGGGCATAGCAGCAGTGCCTGCAAATGAAATGCTTTATGGGATCAGGGTGGTGTTTGTGGCATGTAGCAGTGCACATTTTCTATTGTCTCATTAGGCACTACCGAAATAGATTGGATCTGTCCAGGCAGGTAACTTCAGAGCGTGTCATGTGCCTAAGCTTTGTTCACGAGGCAAGCTCATGTTAGCTTTGCATGCGTTGTTGATGGCAAGAACGCATGCACACTGCCATGATCCTGCCTGCACGTGAGAACAGAAACGTGAAGTGAGGTGGGTTGGTACACTGCTGGCAACATCCACTTGTTTTCAAGTTTTAGCAAGTCTTGTGGCTGACATGTAAATGCTGCAGGCCCTGTTTGGCGACCTGGATGAAGGGGTCAAGCTGGCGGCCCAAGTCAAGGCGCGCAAGGACATCCTGACCACTGCTGGCGGCGATACTGCCATGCAGCTGGCGCAGCTGGTCGCCCTGGAGTACCTGCTGGGGGTGGCCACGCCGGCCCGCATCAAGGAGGTGCGTATTCCTGGCTTACTTCTTGATAAGTGAGGAATGTTCTCTTGACACCCCTGTCTGCAGTATGAGTTGGTTGACAGTAGGCTCTTGAAGCAAATAGTCCTCACCTGTATCTGCCTGCTGTTGGCGACTTTGGCTGCATTTTGTGCAGCTCTGGCTGGATGACTGTTGCTGCCCCTTCTCTGTATGCTGATTGCTGCAGAGCCTGTATGCTTGAAACGTTTCCAGGGTAGCGCTCTGCTGGCCCATTCCGGCTAGAAGTACCCGCTTTGTGCAGCTGCTGTGTGGCACTGCTGCTGCCTAGAGAAAGTCTCCTGCCATCAAGTACAAGGTACAGCACAGTATGAAGCAGCAATATGGACTGACTGTTGTGCGCAGGTTGCCATGGTGCTGAAGGTGTTCTACGATGAGGACATCGTCGAGGAGGCACTGATTGTAGGCTGGTATGGGAGGGTCGATGCAGCCAAAGTGCTGGGCGTTGACCCCTCCACGGCTGCAGCAGTGCGTGCTGTTGCAAAGCCTCTGGTGGAGTGGTTGCAGGAGGCCGAATCAGAGGAGGAGTCTGATGAGGATGAGTGACTTGAACCGCTTGTACCTGCAGTCTTTGATGAGGGTGCCAATGTTATTCCGGTGGTGCTGAGACTGGATGTGTCTATGAGTCCATGTTATCTGACTTGTCTTGATAAGTATGGCGGTCATAGCGAAAGAAGACTGTGATCGATAGCGTAGTCTTTGCAAGGGAGTGTCACTGGTGCACAGGCTTGGTTGAACAATTCAAAGGGTCTTCAGGTGATGATATGGTGTTCCAGTGTGGTGAATCCAGGTTGACATTTCAGCATCCCAATAAATGCAGATAAGCACAGCGATTTTACCGGGGATTTGAGGCTTGTATCCAGGTTTCGCACCCCGTGCCAATGCTGGGCAGCCCAGCGCAGAGCATCAAACTTCTGGGCATGCAAGTAATCTCTTGACAGAGAACCTGCGAGGCTGCAAGGCGCGAAACTCACGACAGACATTGCAATTGCTGCTGCTCTGCAGCTACTCCTGGACTGTGAAACAATGAACCATCCTCTGCCACACATATGCATTATGCCCTGGTGTAACACCCACCCTGCAGAGTTCCAGGGGTCTGGGAGGTTGCATGCAAATGTCTGCAAAATTCTGCAGATCACCTGTGTCCTGGCATGCAGTGGCCTATCTTGGCACTGGTCTGCAAAGCCTTGAAAGGATCAGCAACAGCACCAAAAGCCGCGAAGAGCTTCTGCTTCGTTGTCCCTGTTGGCGTACGTGCACTTTGTTTTGCCCGGCAAAGGTTGCTTCCTACTCAATTTCAGCTGGTACGAGCACACATCACTAGAACTTGCCCTGCACTGAAGTGGGAGATTGAGCTGGACAATCCCTGGCACACTTGGAATAGGTGTTACTTTCCTTCCAATTTTTTTTGCGCTCTTGCCGAGACTTCTGCCCTTCAATATATTATAAACGGATGGTTCAGATGACAAGACATCGACAGGGCGGGGAGTTGAAATTCATGATGTATTTGGGTGTTATTCCAGGGAACATTATACACCACCTATGGTGTCCGTTGCCGCGCTCCTCCCGATCGTCATCGGTTTATTTGGTGCCGCGATCGTTATTCCATGGGACAAGACGATCATCACAGAGCCATTGCCCAGGAACACCACCGCGACAGAAAATTGTGGATCTATAAATGATCCAAAGTACAGCAGACGTACAGTGTTCTTTCCATCAAAGGACTTGCAACTGGAGGGCTGGCTATACACACCCAAGGTATCCAAGGTTCTAACACTGAATGTTGTAACCTGGGCTCAAAACACACAGTAGAGGAGGGGTGGGCTGTCCACTCCTGTGGAAAATCCGAGCACAGCCAGCAAGTCCTCAGTGCTGCTTTATAGCCACGTTTGTCAATCTGCCTTCCCTGTTGCACTGCAGGGTGTAGAGGGAAGGCCACCCATTGTTGTCCTGGCGCATGGGATTGCTGGCCAAAAGGACATGGGCTTGCATCCATTTGCGGAAGTCTTTGCTCAACGGGGCCTGGCAGTTTTGGTATTTGACTACCGCAATTTTGGTGGCTCTGACGGCGAGCCCCGGAACTGGGTTTCGCCCAAACGCCACCTGGAGGACTGGGAGGCGGCGCTGGACTATGTGCGGGTGAGGACTGCACCTGTACATGATGCTTATCATGCTGATTGTCATAATGGCACAACAACTTCAGTATGGGTGACATCTGATGAAGGACGGATATTTAGCTGCGCAAAATGGCGCAATGTGCTGACAGAGCCAATCTGTGGTGTCCCTGGTCAACCAAATCGTTCGGCAGGGACAGAGTTTGGTTAGACGGCAATCATCAATTATGCATGAAGTGGACACTCTCTGTGCACGCAGAGCACACTCGGTGCAGAGGTGGATGTGACGAGCATTGGCTTGTGGGGAACTTCATTTGCCGGCGGACATGTGTTGGTGACAGCTGCGAAGGAGGGCAGCAACATCTCAGCTGTAGTGTCCCAGGTGTGCAGAATGAGATGTCATCTTGTCATTGTTCCACGACGACCATGCAATTGATACCGTGCATGTGCAGCATGCCTTGACAGCAGCATTTCTCGGGAGGCTAAAATGAGATCAAGACCAGCCACAAGCCCGCCTGGGGGGTAAATTCTGCGGTGGGTTGAACATGTGGGTCCAGGAGTTTTTTAGGACAGGAGTGCTCTGTTTGTGTGGCAGGTGCCACATCTGAGCGGCTTCGAGGTGTCCAAGCAGAGCCTCAAGAACAGGGGCGTCCCGCAAAGCGTGAGATTGTTCCTGGCCGGCTTGCATGACCGGGCGCGTGACCTTGTCGGCCTTCCCCCGGCCTACCTCAAAGTGGCTGGGCCGCCTGGGTCAAACTCCTTTATGGAGTTGGACGATGCGGACATGCAGCTTTACCTGGCCAAGCATCCCGAGCACTACATGGTGAAGCTCTGCTGCTACTGAAGTACCAACAGCAACAGTAACTGCCCTTACATTGTCAAATCCACACATGACTCTACTGACACACAGACCAAAGTTGACTGCTGTGACTCCTTAATGCACAAGGCTGAATTTGTCAGAGAAAAGTCTTTTCTGGGCCATGCATTCGACAAAGATGCTGCAATGCGACGCAGGGCGGGTGGCAGAACCGCATCCTGGCGCGGCTGGGCAATGAAATGTCGCGATACAACCCAATCCACTATGTGCCAAAGGTCAAGGCACCAGTGCTGCTGGTGGCCGCAACAAAAGACGCGCTATGCCCGATCGCTGTCGCGCACAGAGCGGCCGAGCTCAACAGCAATGTCCAGCTGCTGGAGAGGGATGTTGGTGCGTTGCTGCAGTCCTGCATGCACTGACTGAAATCGTGCCAGACTGTGCAGATGGTATTGATCTGCTGTCAAATGCTTGCCTTGAAGAGATGGCTGCTGCTTCAGCTGAGCAGCATGATGGTTTCCATGCAGGGCATTTTGATGTGTACCTGGGGGACCTCTTTGATGAGGTGTCAGTCGCTCAAGCGCGCTTCCTGGTGGAGAAGCTTGGCGCAGTTGTGCCAGTGCATGAGGCCGCAGAGGCTCTTCCGCTTTTCTAATTTTGCTGCTGGAAAAAGACTCTATGCATCTGCTGATCATGACAAGGATTGCAGCCAGCAGATCCAATGATTTTGTGCGCACGGGCCAGTTCACGATGAGATCATGAGAACGCCCCTTGCTTTTCCATGCTCAGTATTGCAGAGTTCAGGTCAGCTAATGCCCATGCAACTCATTAGCTCTCATGTTTGAGAAGATAGATACTACCACATATACAGGTGTCATTAAGTATGCTTCAATCGTGGGTTTTGGTATGCGCAGCAAGGTAGAAGCATTGGTTGTGTGGTTGTTAAGAGATATGTGATACACCATGCGGCACCTGAAATGTAGTTTATCCAGTTTCCTAACATTTTACAGACGAAAAATTATCATGATCATGGCGAAAACCCGCTCGCGATATCTGCTGGGCAGGACGTCCATATGAGAGTGTGACGGATATCTTGTCAGCAAAATCAGCATGCACCAGTGTGGGCATGCATCCTTCCAAAGATTGGCACAAAAAAATCACAGGGTTACCCCAACCGGCGCTGACTTGCTTTTCTTCAGTGAAGGGCTCTTTGTCGTTGGAACTCGCCACATATAGTAGCTTCCTAAGGACCTGTAAGGTCTCCACTTCTCAGCAATTTCTGCCATCTGCACGTCTGTCGGAATAGCCTGGGCACAGCATACACAATTGCAATAGCCATCAACTTGATGGCATCAAGCCTCGACTTGTGAGAAGAAATCACCCCAAAATGCTGTGAAAACTTAGATGCTGAAAGATCTGACATTGATCTGGGTAAACCCAAAATCTTTCACTGTTAAGAGTCACAATCAGTTGCAAGGTGCAAAAGCTAGATTGGATACCTTGAGCTTGTACAGTGCTTGAAATCCTTTCCTGACTGCCAGATCACCAATTGGCAAAATATCTGGCCGCCCCGCGTGAAACATTGCAAACATGTCCACACTCCACTTCCCTGCGCGCACGGATTTATTCTTCTTTCCCAAGCTAGGGGCCTGGACCTTGGAGGTAATGGCAAGTGTGAAGGGCGATGGGCATGCTGGAATGGGCAATCAACGTGGAAAGCAGGAGCTTTACCAATGCCCTTCACTGCTGTGAGCTCCGTATAGAGTGCCTCATCATCAAGAGCTGCACCCAACTTGATGCTGTCACGCATGATCTCCATGATCAATCCAAGTGGTCACTGTGAAAACTCTGTTCATGCATGGCAAGATAATCGGTTTGGAAATAATAGGCACTAGTCTGAGCTCACCCACAATGGCTTCAGTAGTGAGCTGCCTAGAATCAAACCGCTGCGCTAGATCCATAATGTAGTTTACTTTTGCCTGCGACAAGCCACATGCTCGAAGCTCTGTGGGTGCCACCTTCAGGATAGCTGCGGGCTCCAACACTTCTCCACCCTGCATGCACGCTTTCCTTTGAGAAGCTGCTCACTTTAACCCCCGCTTTGCCTAATCACATGTTGTCTTTCCTCTGTGAAGGGGTGGATCCTTGATTTCTGAAGACCATCGGGGTAAAGTAGGGCAGAAGCAGGATCACCTACCCCGCAAGCTGCCAGTACTCTGTTGGCTATGCTTCGAGCGGCAAAGACGCTCAGCTGCTGGTCAATAATGATGTGCGCAAGGCCATGGAAAGCCGAATCTGTGGCAGTTGGCAGCAACTTGTCTGGAACGCCATGCTCCTTGATCAGAGGTGCAAGCACTGCACACATGCACGGAAGTCCTCGATTCACGTACTACTCTGCCTTTAATTGTGGCAGGGAAATGTAGAAGGGTTGCACACATCCAGGTGCAAACTGCGTACAGAAGCTGACAAAAGACATAGCAGGAGGGACACAGGCAATTCTCAGGGCGAGGAAGTTACATGGATCTACAGCACACAAATGCTGTGAGGCTTTCTGCAAATCTTCCTGCGTCCAGACTGGGAACAGCGCTCTGCTGCAAGAGGCGCTCTGTTGAATATGAGGGTGGAGCTGTTGCCCAATTAGTAGAGGCTCGTCTGAGTCGGCCAATGCTGCGCTTTCTTCAAGTCCCTGACTCTTTGTAGCACGTGCAACAGGCTTCCTTCCTGTTTTCACTCTTGCTGGGGTCACTCCTGCCCCATTGCTCATGTCCTCTAAGGCTGCTGGCCTCTTCCCAAGCCCTCTGGTCTCCAGCTTAGCGGACTGTGCCACTGCGTCTGCCAATGTCTTCTCGGGAATTTTCCTTCCTGATCTGCTTCTGAGGATTCTACCCTCCTGATTATCTTCTATACTGGGCTCCGACTCTGTCCGCATGTCAGCACCAACTGCCTTCCTTCTCCTTAGCCGATCCATCGCGCTTCCAGAGCAAAATTGCTGAAGAACTCTTTTATTGGATTTGTTTATCAGATAGTGGATTGAATTTTGGCAAGTATTCAGCATCAACTCTTTCAGATGTCACAAGTCAACCCTGTCAATACTCAGATCAGAAAGTACAGCGCTGGAAAACTTGCTACGTTTGAAACAAATTATACTATATATGGCTGGATGTAATCTTCATATGTACTGACGGTGTCAGAATTGTCGCTTGCGATCGCAGGAAGGTTCTGGGACGTGCTCTATTTTACTCAGGAGGCTGTTTGAGCCTCTTTTGGAAGCTTCCTTAACGGCATGCATGACATGTGAATGACGAGTGAACAACCTGCTGACTAGGGGTAGAATCCCTAGAATGTGCTGCAACTTTTTGTAGGGTCTTGCGTACTATTGAATGCTACTCGAGTTCTGACGGACACCTTGCTAGTATTCATCTATGCTGGTTGAGGGAGTTTCTGGGACATCTGAATCAGCCCTAGATGGGGAATGGAATTATGTAATCGCTTCTTCTTCTGTGCAGCTGAATGTTGCTGCTAGGGAGATTTCGGAATTCCTGATTACATTTTGGCCAATGTTTCAACCGGCAAGATTTTCTCCCCTGTACAATCGGCTCACAGTCATGCACAAAATTCTGTACTGGACATAGCTGGGTGCCCCCATACAGTGTACGCCAGTGCGGGTCAGACTTGCTGAGGCAGGCAGGCATTTCAATTTTTGAAATGCGCATGCCAAGCAACCCGGAAAGCGCCTACAACTTGTCATTGTGGCAGCACAAGGGCGTGGAGCATAGTTTGCATGCATTCATGTGCTGTAGAAGCACTCTCTTTGGAATTTGGTTGCTCAGCCTCAAGCTTGCCATGCACGCCCTCCAAGATTGTCAGCACATCTGCGTATTGCTTTTGAGGATCTCTTGAGCCGGCACCTGTGACCACAAACCCTGGGAGTGATGCGTTGGCCCAGTCTAGCACATTGCCCACAGATTGGCGCAAATAATTAAGGACATGTGCATACAACAGGCACAGCAGCAAGCATGCAGTCATTCAGTCAGTCTCGTGGAAAACAGTCTTATGTGGCTGATTTGGACATGCGCTGTACCTTTGAAGCCTGCCAACACCGTCAGCTGAATAGCCCCGATACCACTCCTGCCAGGCTCTTGTGAGGCCGCTGCCAAACTTGCAGCACACAGAGCCATCTCTGGCTGCACCTGCTCAAAAAGCACATCAAGATACATCTGTCCACTGTGACTCCAATGTATTGCTTTAAGTACTTGTGCCATTGCATCCTGGACACAGCTGCTAATCAAGAGGAGCAGCAAAAAGAGAGGGCGCATGCCTTTGAGAAGCTGGCAGCCTGAAGCACAGCTTTCACGAAGGGGTGACTTGGCTTGAAAGCTGTCATTTGCTGGCCAGGGCCTGTGTTACCTGCACCAACAAATGCACTCCATTCAGTCTTTTGTTAAGCTTACACCATTGAGATACTCATCAGCGAACACTCTGTTGCAGTGTGTGCACACCTGGGGCTTGCGCATTCTGAGGAACGTTTTCAGTGTCGGCATCGGCGGCTTCCTTTGCAGGACCCTTTTTCCTGCCCTTGGCAGTCCCTTCCTCAGCTCCATCTTCAGCTGCAAGAGAGTCCATGACCTCCTCCCCAACAGCAGCTGCAAGTGGGCCTACCCAGCTGCAATAGGAATGCACCACAAATCATAATCGGCACTAAATGGTACACAGAAGAGGAAAGATATTTATTGCTTCACTTTCTAGGCAACCATGTACACAGGGTCCACAATTTGCAACATTTTGTACCAGAGAAATTAAATTGCTACTAAGGTACTGCACGGGGTGGACCAACCTGCAGTCCTCAGAAGTTGACGATTGCCGGCACAGCCCAGCCACCAGGCCGGTCAGAAAAGGCCGCAGGGCTGCAATGCGCCAGCTCTCGCTGCTGCTGACGCCGGCTTGCAATAGCGTGGTCGCAAGTGTAAGCGTGCTCTCTGAGCGCACCGGCATGGCACTGGCTGAAGCCTGCTTGTGCGCTGCATGCATGTGGAGCGCCAGCTTGCCTGCGTGACCCAGAGTGGCTCCCGCTACAGCTGTCCAGTCCGGCTGATTCCCTGCAGCAGATTCTGCTCTCATCCCTCATCCTTAAGAGAAGTAAAACTGAGCAAAATAAGTGCATCGCATGAATCCAGTGATGATCAAGACTTCAGCAGGGGAGGAAATGAAATGCCAAGAATATATGCAATCTCGTCTTGAGTTTGCTGTTCAAATGTCTCGTGCAATGTCAAGGGGTGCAAGTGTTACCTTCTGGGGCACGTGCAGCGAGCCGGCAGGTCCACTGCACAAGGTCGCTGGCCAGCGCGCAAGCTGATTCAGCGCTCTCCCCGCCAGCAGATCCCCACTGCAGTAGCCGTGCTGCGTCAGCGGCCAGCGCCACCGCGCCCAACAGGGACCGAGTGGCCGAGTGCAGCAGTGCAGCTCTGCCGAGGCTCCCATCAACTGCCTCTGGCGGAGGCCCCTTGCCCCTGCGGCCCCGCTTGGGTGCTCTTACTGCCTGTCCCTGGCTCTGCCTCAAGTCCCCTGGGGGAACAGCACAATGGATCAGTGCTCCGGTCAGCTGCTCTGCCACATGGCTTTTAATGCAAGCTGCAAATTTTATGGCAACATAGCACGACAGGTAAGCGCTCCGGCCATTTATCTGTCACAGGATAATCCATGCATTGCGATGTTCCTGGCATGATAGCAAGGGCAATTGGTGAGTGCCCCGGCCTCTGCCACTGTCACACAATCATGCATACTGCCTGGGTTTGCGCTTTCAGACTCCATGTTGATCCAACTCATGGCTGGATGGTACTGATCTACTACGCCTGTCATTGTCACTGTTAGAGGGTTGTTCTACTGGAAATGGATTTCTACTGGAAATGGAAACTCAAATAACAGGAATCCACCCATGACAGGCTAGAAGTGGGTAGAGCCGCTGCTGACAAGGTGCATGCCGCAGCTCACCTGTAAAGTTCACCACCACATCAATGGCTTGCAGGCTCGAGAGCAGCTCCTGAGCATGCGAGACTGCTTCATGCACGGCCTCAGCGCCAACATTCTGCCACATGCCCGTGGATGGTGCACCGTTCGGATGATCCCCCTCGGCTTCTAGCGGGAACGCCTCGTCCATGCCATCCATGAGCTCTGCATGATCGTTATTGTGTGCATGCAGCGATTGGTCATTGTGCAGTGTTGCGGCGCTCACGATTGCTGTGGTCAGCTGCAGGTGCAGTGCTGTCCTGCAGTAAATGCTGGCCGAAGGGAATGCAAGGGATGGATTCGCAACCTTGTCCTTCCTGCACACAGCAAGGTATGGCTTTTTATAAAAGTAGGCTTAACAACTTGCAGGTGCATTATGAGTCATTCATTTGTAGACCAACTCTGCGTCTGGTATCAATCCTATTAAAAATGTTCAGATTGTCTGTGGTTGCCCTCAGGGTGGTGACAGAGGAGAAAAGGCAACAAAGGCCATGGCAATAGTTGAGAAAAAGACACCTGACAGGGACCCACCCATTGATACCATCAGGATCTGTGTCATCTGGTGCATGGTCGCCAGGGAAGGTGGCAGAGACGCCGGATATGAGTGCATGTGCAGATTGCTGCGCCAGGCTCTGCAGCACTGGCAGCAGATCTGTCACCATCTGACTGGTGAGCAGCGCCAGTCTCAGCCCTTCATCTGCCAGCATGGCATCTGCAGCACCAACAAGTCAGCACTGAGTCATTCTGCACTCCAGAGCTTGTCATTTTATGCACTGTATTGAAATTCAAAAGATCCTTGAACAAAAGGTTACTGGTGTCATTCTTGTAAGCCTGCTCACAAGCCCCCCAAACTTAATCGCAGCTCCTTCCATGTCTAGAGCGATGTGAGAGTTCTGACACCATCAATGTTCTGAAGTGAGCTGGCATGCATGGATGATGCTCCGCGCAGGCATTGAAAATCCAAGGGATGATGCTCCGCGCAGGCATTGAAAATCCAAGTTCGCGACATGCAGACTGCACTTCATCATGTCCTATTCTTCCCGTCAAAAAATGGATTACGTGAGAATGCACATGCATGGATTGATGCGCTCACCCAAGCAGCGCAGAGCTGAGTCCGGTGACATGCGCAGGTGTTTGGCGGCCCTGCTTCCGGCGGATAGCGGCCGCTTGGCGTCCAGTGCAGTGATGATGTGGTCCAGCAGGGCCGCCATGTCATCGGCGCCTGAAAGACAGCTCAACGCGCTGCGCAGCTCGGCCTGGCTGGGTGGGCCGCTGGTGCTGGTCAGCAGCTGAGATAGACACCTGTTGACAATGCAAGATGCAAATCCTCAGGTCAGTTCAGTTTCCACGGCTGTTCTTTGCAGTTCTGATACAGGAGCGGCTGCCATGGGGTAAGTCTGATATATAACTGATCTGCTACTTCAGATGAAGAAGCTTGTGATGTGTGAGCATGTCAAGCATCAAAAGCTGTTCAGAAGGGCTGCATGACATGTAGACAGACATGCATAAAAAGGAAACTCCCCTAGTATGGGACCAGTTTGCACACATGGAACAGATTCCTAGCTGGTCCCTGCTTTATATCTTCCATGGTTGTCCACTGGTAGATGACATGGGACACCTGGAATGCAGGCTGGCAGAGGCAGCAGAGTCTGGGATGGCTGCAGCAATGCGTAGGACTGCACTGCGAGCGGAAGGGCTGGTGGCGAGGCCCAGCAGGGTGTCAAGGTGTGCCCCCGTGAAAAGAGACTGTTCCCCGGCCAGCTCGCCCGCTTCTTCACACTGACTGAGGCCCTCGCATAAGCTGGCCAGCCCCTCCAACAGCCCCTCCCATGCCTCTGGTGTCTCAGCAGCCTGACCATCCAAAACCCGACACAGGTACTGTCAAAAAGCTGCCAGTCAAAAAGTCTGTAGGCCTATATTCTTGTAATGAATGCTGGATATAACTGGCCTCGGTTGATGCTTGATGAGAGTTCTCTCGGGAAAGCTATTGACAAAGCCTGTACAGGTAAGTAGCATGTACAGACAGGGATAGAAGCTTGCAACTTTCACAGACTCTCCTGACGCTCATCTTGAAGAAGTGGTCATCAGATATGTGACTCTGTGCAACAAACCTGAATGGCAGATGCCTGAGGCTGCGGGTCTCCCTTCTTTTTGCGTTTCCCGTTTCTTGTGGCATTTGCTGGGTGTCTCGGTGTGCCCTCTGGCATTGCTTCAGGTGCACATGCCAGCACATGGTCGCGCAGCGCCACCACCAGTGCGACAACATGCTCCACAGGCACGGATGCACCATTGCTGCCAGCGAGTTGCAGGCAGAACGCCTTCCCTGCCTGTGCAGCGGCATCCAACTTTATATATCAGCTTGAACCTTGGAGGCTCACCTTTCCTTTTAGCAATAGTTGGCTGTGGGTGCTTGACACTCTTTCGGAGGAATTTCTTCAAAAGAAATGCAATATCAAAGTGGCCTTTCCCAAAGACTTTGGACTGACTAAGAAGACATTGCACCTGTGCAAGATGTCCTCAGATTGCTACATGTCATTGCATGGATTGCAGTGTCAGTATCCCTAAGACACACCCCTTATCATAGCATGGAGGCACAGCCGTGATCAAGATGGAAGAAATCGATTCTGTTAAATAGCTTCTTGGGCGGCAATGTCCTTCGGGAGAGAAAATACAACAATGAATGTATGCAGGAAGCAATATTGGATTTGGAAACAAACCTCAGGGCACTGACGTAGGAGAGCAGCCACGCAGGCTGGGCCGTCCTCTGGCCCAGGGAAGTAGGAGGGCACCAACAGGCGGTGCACCCGCTGCGCCACTGGAGCAGAGTCAGTTGCCAGCACATTCAGCAGAGTGTCCAGGGGCACCACGTCCACAAAGCTGAGGTCTCGCAAGGACCTGCACCACCGGCATGCATGCATGCATGGATGCATTGAGCTTGGAATGGCCTTGCATGCAGCACATTGCAATATAGTCCACCCCATTCGCCCTTACAGCCTACACATGACTTATGGTGTGGCCAGGTGCAAAGTTTAAAAATGCATCTTGTAGTCCTGACAGAAGTGCTCCACCTCTGTCATCCGGATCATTAGACTTTGTCATTGACAAACAACGAATTGAAGTTGTAACGCACCCGATAGCCAGGAGCATGTCTGCGAGGGCAACACGTACAGCGACAGCAGAGTCCCAAATAAGCGGCCGCAGCGTGGGCAGCATCTTTTTCATCAGCGGGTGAGTCAATGGATTCTGTGCCAGTGCAGCCAGGCCGCTCACTGCTGCCGCTCTGACTCCCACACAGGCCCCATCAAATGCCAGCTCCCCTGCACACTCATCAGCACATACCTTAATTTGAAGTGCCTCTTAACCTGAAGGCATGCACTGTTTTTTGCTGCCATGCAGCAACAGTCATCTCAGCAGGGCTTCTAATCGTAGCAGATCAACGAGGATCACAGCAAAGTACAAGTACATCAGTGGGCACATTTTGCCTTGGAATGAGCCAATAAGGTTCACACACAAGGAGCGATGGCAACTGTGATGCACCTGCAATGCGCTTGAGGAAGCCGGCAGTGACAGCGCCGGGGATGAGCTCCCAGAATGTGTTGAGCAGCTTGCATACGCCCGACACTGCAGCTTGGCGCACAGCTGGCACGCTGTCTCCCAGGGCGTCCCCTAGATGTCCAAATTGCTTTGACAGCAGCTCATCTGTCTCCTCATTGCTGGCATCTGGGTCCTGCAGGAAAGATTGAGGCAGACGCACCTTAGCACCTCAGAACCCTGCCCATATGATATATTGGCAGCTGTCAGTCGATGCCTCCCTGGCGACACTACCATGCGGAATGAAACCACATTTTGACAGTCCACGAGAGACTTGTGTTTCTGTGTGACCTCTCATCAGCAGGCATGCAAGTGAATCGAGCATTTGCTCGCTTTCTACACTTGCTTGTCTGAATGCTCTGCAGATATCCATTTCTGCAGTCATGGGCGGCAAACCTGTAGGGGGAAGGCGTCCAGCAGCACGCCGAGGGCATTGCGCCGAACAGCAGGATTTGCAGCAGCCAACGCCCTGAATAGGATCGGCCGGTACAGCCGCAGCAGCAATGCGTCAACTCCTGGAGCCGCCTTCTCCCGGTGGAACCCATCCAGCACTGTGCGAAGCGCCGCTGCCATCGGCTGTGTGGATGCACTGATAGCCGCCTGCATCAGCCCCTGCATATGCCGCCGCTTACTTATCATGAAAGGTCCTGTCCACTGACTACCAGTAATATTTCACAACCAAGGACACTGTCTGTATGCTGCTCAGTTCTCTCCTTATGTTCCATTCCTGAACCCCTGAAAATGATGAGGGATGGGCATGACTTAGACTTGGTCACCGAGCAGAAATAATTTCAGTTGTGCATTATCCAAGGAATTGGGGTGCTGCACATCTAGGGAAGGCGCTGTTGGCGATGGATAGAAAATAGCTGAGAGGAAAGTCAGTCACCTGGACCTGGTTCTCTACTTCCAGCAAACATGCCGCCGTACTTTCGCGCCAAGCACGGTACAGAATCTCGCCATAGGCTTCAAGCACTGACTTGCGGCCGGAAGGAATCTGGTTCCTTATGATTGCGCCTAGCTCCCTCACCATCTGAGGCTGCACCCGCTCACACGTGTCACATTTGACATGCATCACATGGACATAATTTCAAACAGACTTCAATTTTTATGTGTCTGTAGGTTGAAAGCCTCCAATACTACAATTCCTGTGTCATTCTGATGCAATCTCAGGAAGCAATGGGGCAAACCTCGAGCGTGAAAAGATGGGCCAAGTAGCGGCGGCCCTCCTTGCAGCGCAGGAAGGTTGGGGAAAAGGCGGCACGCAGCAACAGGCGTTTAAGGTCGTCAATCGTTTCGTCCTCAAAGTCCAACAGCGACAGAGCTTGCCGCATAGTGTAACACCGCTTCACATCAGCTGATCGATCTGCACAGTCAAGGACATAATATAGTAATCCTGTGATAGTGTGCTGTGTGCTGAATGGAATTTTGCAAAGACTTTGCATGTCAAAGGATTTTGCAGGACTTTGCAAATACTACATGATGCAGGATAAATTCCCAAATCGTTGATACTTGGCGGATGAATTGGGACTGCTGTCATCTCATGTAGGAGTGGGCGCACTCAGGGAGAGGGCCCGGACGAGCAAGTAAGGCAGAGTCTGTGCAACAATGGCCTCTTTGCCTGCCGCTCCAACCTGCCACCATGCCATGCACAGACTAGCCACCGCATCCTGAACATCCGGCCACTCTGCAGCTGCCTGGAACATCCAAACACACCGTGCTTTCTGCAAATTGTTCGACAGTGCTGAAGGAAAGCCTTGACCATTGGATGTCACTTGCAAGCTGATGCGTGACTGTAACTCTCTGCACTAAATTCAGTGCCAGGCAGGTGGACATGCAAAAATGGTGGGCATGCATGGCAGGCTAGCTGTTGCTCTGAGCTCCTCAGCGATTGGTGCACTCTCACCAGTAAAGCGTTGTCATGTAGAAGAACTGCTGTTTCCCACAGGTCACCCGGCACTGCCTTGACATCGTTGCTCAACAACACCGTGCAGAGCAGGGCAATGTTGCGCAGCAGCTCAGCTGCCACATCCTGCAGGTGTAGTAATCTCTGAGGGTGAGCCTGATGTGAAGAGGCCTGCACCACCTTGTCTTCACCACCTTGACTTACAGAAATTGCTCACTGTCAATCCAGCCTCTACCTGTTCTTCAATGTCAGCATCTTCCTTGGCTGCAGTAGTCTGCTGTTTCTGAGTGCTGGGGTCACTGCTTTGCAGCTCTTCGATAGCCCTAGTCGCCTGTCCAAGGTAAAGTGAAGTTCAGTACGTGACTGCTCGAAGGTCGTGGGCTCCAATCAGCAGAATAGACATCTCGAGGACAGTAAGCTACCACCTGCATGCGGAGTGCCTTACAACACCGAAGCTTCTGCTTCTGAGGCATGGTTTGCAGGAGTTCCTTTGTGTCGACATCAGCATGCTTGGAGTTCTGCACAGCGAGATATACTCTTAAACGCACTGCACATTGTCCGCTTAATAATGAAGCATGTGTGCCCCCATCGAGCTCAGCATGCTGCACCTCGCACACTTCACTTACATGTCCTGCAAGAACTTGCAGCACGTGCTCAGCTGAGTCTGCTTCCAGCGCAACGATAAGGCTCTCATGTTCCTCTGAAGGTTTCATTGTTCTGCCTACTAGTCCTCCTTTGACGTTTTGAGCTGTTTCTTCTCTGCTTTGCCTTTCTGTTGTTGTTGCCTTCTCGTTGTTCCAGCACTCTTTGGACGGGGAGCACTTTTCAAAGGTACTGTGCTCAACACCGGGTACTCAGCGCAGCAGTAAATTTCCATGGAAGATAACATTGATGATGGGCACTGCTTGTCTGTCGGAGACGATGTTTAGAATGCTTAAACAGCGTGGTATAATCGCAGGGATATAATAAGGGTATATATGCAGGTTTCCAAGAGAGAATGACATTTTCCATCGCAAGAGCTTCAAACGCCGAAACCTGTGGACCGGAGTTTTGTGCAGACAACAAAATGTCCCTCATCGAAAGCCTTCCTAATGCGACTTTGATGTCCGTATTTGATCTGCTACCACCACTTCAAGTCATAACCACATGTCCGTTGGTTAGCAAACGCTTCTTGGATGTCGCGTTGTCACCCGATCTCTGGCGAAATAAGGTTCAAGGACTTCCACAGGTATTTGGGCGTCCTTGGCAAGTGCAGTGAGCCAATTGGTTCAGGAGGGAGTTCCCTTACATTTTCGTGCGCTGCTCCAGGTCCTCGTAGACAGGCTGGAATCTCGATTGAGCCTTTCCTATGCTAAAGTCTGGTATGGGCTATACCAGACCAACTTGCTTTCCAACTCTAATTGGGGCAATATTCAGGACCACCGCAACTGGCTGATGCCCGCTGCAACTGGTAGGCAGTGCATCAAGCATTTGTTGTCTCCCTGCGATCTCGATCATGATCATGAGGACTAGCTTTACCATTCAAGGAACCCTGGTTTATAACTGCATCAGTGCTGGGCCAAAAAAAATCCAGTGTTCAGGTTGGAGAGTGACACTTCATGGTGGCCACGGTTGGCAGCCAGAGTTCCCTCCAGTAGGCTCAGATCCGCTGGACATAGATATGCTCCCCAGACCTGGCGCGCCCAGAGTGCGCTATGCTGGGGCTCTGGCGTCTTCATACCAATGGTGTGAAGTCATGCAGGTCTGACCTCTTCTTAAGCTAAGTAAGGTCTAAGGAAGTTCTATGCTAAGTGAGGTCTGACTTTCTGTGGGACAAATGTTAAAGTGGGACTGTGGGTGTGAGACAGTGCATGCCTCATACTTTGGATGCTGACATCTGTGGGCACATCGCAGCCCGTGGACTTGCTACTTGAACTGCAAAAGCGCGGCATGCAAAGGGAAGAGGCTGAACAATACCTGGATGGCGGACCCGAACTCACCTTTGCTGTCTGGTAGGTTGGGTGCCAATCAAATGGAGGGCATATGTCCTCGTACCAAAACTGCACCTTATCTGGTTTGTGGGCTGCATAAGCACATGCCTTGAGATGACATGCCATGCAGGGTGGGGGCTCGGCGTGACTGCCCATCGGTGGCCCAAGTGCTGGTGGTTTTGGACGATGGCACTGATGTGTTGCCCACTTATACCGGTGCGCACGCTGACCTGCGCCAGCACATAACATTTGTGTAGATCTTCAATATGGGCAGTGTTTATCGAGCTTATTCTACTTTTTCAGTGGCTCCTGTCGATGTCACCGGTGCCCAGCAGCACTGCATGATCGCTGCAAGTAAGTTGAAGACTTGGTGTGACACACCTAGCGCTGGGGGGCTGGAACAGCATGTAACTCTGGTAATGATAAGAAAGATCGCAGGCGGTTGAGAGGGGCGTCTTGTCACTTGCTGAGTGGATGTGCCCCAGGACGGAGGGAGTTTCCCTGGATGAGAAGTGCAATCACTCATTGGGATTCTGGAGTCGTGCCCACAGAGCGAGGTGGATGGAAGTGCTCCTGGCACACATTCACAGCTTACAGCAAAGGAGTGAGGAGGGCCATACTGGTCCTGAGGGGCAAGGATGAGCAGTTCTGGGCCGGCCACTATGGCAGCAAGTTTTCAGCACCAGAGCTTCACTTCGGAAAGTGCAGATTCTGAGTGAATTGCAGCACTGCTTGATGAGCAGAATCCAACTCTGGGTTTGTGATCTGGGGAAACGCAAGGTTCTAATAAATAATGAGATGAGTTGTGGACGTGAATATGTGGATATTAACAGATTGTGCCGGAATATCGATAGCATTACAATAAAGCTGGATCAAACACCTCTGGAATACGGTTTTTAATTGCGTTCATATACTACCTGGCAGTGTGACCGCCATCCTCCCAAAATATGTATCATACTGCAGACTGTTGTATGAAAGCTGCACTTGGCAAAGGGACTGGTTGTCCTATGATGTACATGTATAGTAAGATTTGACAGACTCCAAGAGGATAATGGTGTGTGACACTCTTGTAATCCATGGAACAAAAAGCTCAGAAATTTTCTTCCTCAAAACTTCATGACCTGCCAATTGGCAACCAAATATATATCACGGGTTGGAAACTCATAGACCAGCATGCCGGTACCAATGCCTTGATCAGGCGTGATGCG
This sequence comes from Coccomyxa sp. Obi, assembly GCA_020887355.1. NCBI lineage: Eukaryota > Viridiplantae > Chlorophyta > Trebouxiophyceae > Coccomyxaceae > Coccomyxa > Coccomyxa sp. Obi. The sequence continues at coordinate 813,178 of AP024999.1, forward strand.
GCTGGTTGGAATATTCATATAAAACTAATATATACACACGGCTATCATTCATTGTTGCTGATCCCAAAAATGCACTGGCAGAGGGATTGGACATTTTCGTCCGTAATCAAACTCCCAAGAGAGTCTTGAGCGCCTCATAGGAGGCAAATCGCAAGCTGTTTTGAGGGAGAACCTGCGCAGCGGGATTTCCAATGTATCACTCGGCTAGCTGGCCAGTGTCTGATGGCTAGAGATTGCAACAGAAAGGAAGTGTTCATCAAAGCAATGGGAGGAGATGACACCTCACCTTCAGGGCATTAGCAGTCCATCCTCTATAAAATCCCCGGTAACCTTCCTGCAATAGCGCAGTGCCTGAGGGGCTTAAGTGTGAACACTGTGCACATGACATGCACCCACAAAGCGTGACCATAAATCTGCTGTGTCCTCCATTGCTAGATAAGCAGCGTTGTGTCTTACCATCTTTCTCAGCAACATTGTTAGAATTTCTGGACCACTTCATGTTTGATGTGTCAATCAATCACTTGGTGGCTACTGTTTCAGCCAGCTCAGGCCGAGGTCTTGTTATTGCAGTCAGGATCCAGCATGACACCGAAGCATGCACAACAGTGTTCCGGGCTTCTCTCAAGAAGGCTTTGGAAGAAGAAGAAGATGGTTACATATCGTTCCAGCCATCTAGGGCTAACTCGATGACCCGCAACCTCCCAGTGATTCAAATCCACAATAAGAGCATGTGGAGTGCAGCACCCACCCGGTTCCAGATGGTGGCAAATGCATGCGCCTGGCTGGTGTAGGTGCATGCGCGCATCTGCATCTGCCGCCGCACAGTGTCCAGTGGGAAGCACACCGATGAAGCCAGAAGCCCCGAGGTTGCACCCAAGCCCAATGTCCCTGCTGTGCTGGGCCTGCCAAGAATCACTGCGCCCTCAGTGCCGCCCTCTCTTTGTCCTGGTTCGCCCTTTACACAAAGGGTGCTTTGCTGGATGCTCCGATGCATAAGCTCTGACTCTCCCTCTTCCAGGGAATAGTTAAAACACGGGGTGGTCTCCCACAAAAGAGGCACACCAACTAGCTCTGTGCTGCGTAGCCCTGTGAGGCTCATATTCCACAACTCAACTGAATCATTTGGTCAAACCAGAACGATAGACGCCTCATTGGAAATCATTGTCATGCACCGGCCGGTGGTGATGTAGGAACCGACTGCATGCATGCAGAGCATGAAGCGCATGCGCCAAACTGAGGGGGGTCGATATTTTGCTGACCTGATGTCTGCGTCGAACAGGTGCTTCTTCAGGAGGTCATAGGAGGCAAAATTCAGCGCGGCGAATGGCGCTGTGCCGATGAGAGCGGGCGCGAAGCCCTTGTACAGCGATGAGGCGCCCTCTGTGCGCGCGATAGTCACAAGAGCATCTATCATCCCTGGCAATCAGCAGCATCATTATCAGCTCCCTCCAATTTGCTCTGGTAGATATGGATGCCAGGTTTGGGGGTGCTTGAAGCACTAGTGCCAATGGAAATCCTCCTCTTGGGGGAGGTGCAGTGCAAACACTCCCTGGCATTTAAAACAGCAGCATGTGGGCTCGACACATCAAGCAATTGCACGTTGGTGCTGTGTTGTCATGGTAGGAGTTCTTGAGCATGAGCAGCAGAGCGAAGCGCACCTGTGTAGCTGGACTGTGGTAGGGACAGGCGCAGGCGGATAACATCCAGAGGATGTGTCACGGCAACTGCGGACATGCCAGCAAAGGCTCCTGCAGTAAGGCGCTGAGCCACAGTGAGGCTCCCATCCTGCAGCAAAATGACTCTCAATGCTTGAAGTCCCTGTTGCAGGTGTCAAGGGAGATGCGACTGCCACAAATGGGAAGCATTCCTGGAGATAGATGCGCAAGGCTGGGACCAGTCACCTGGGAGCCCAGCAGAGCTTTATACTTTTCGTTAGCTGAGAATTGCACGGCACTGTAGGGAAATATCCTGACCACATTTGTTCCGTTTCCCTTCCAAAAAGCTCTCAGGCCTTCTTCCCTGCAATGCATTGTTGAGAGGTTCACCGGCTAGTGTGTTGCCTTCGCAGTTCTGTGCAACCAACAGAACCCGCCATGTGTGCAGGTGCCCAACATACCTGTATATTTTTGCTGCTGTTTGGCCGATGCCAATATACGCATATGGTTGGCTTGATGCCACCGAATTTGCTATAGCCTGTTCAACCATGGCATAAAGATCTGGAAAAAGAGGACGTAGAAGGGTGCGTGAAAGAGTAAAACGTTCACTTGCAACGAGATGCTCACCTGCACTTGAAATAGCAGCTTTATGCGCTCCAAAGGGGCAGTTGCAGTGCGTGCAATCGCACCAGAAAATCCTCCACAGAGAAATAGCCTGGGCTGGCAGACAGAGTCTCAGGTACACCTCCTCAGGAATACGCCCTCTCTAACTTCAGAGGCCACATTGTCTCGATCACTTTGTCAAAAACCTGTCTGTAGCTTTGCAGTGACCACGCTTCTGAGAACAAGCAACATGCTACACCGATCAGCTCCGTCAGCCCATGCCCACAGTGCTAGACCAGTCCAGAGAGGGAAGCTGACCTGAAAGATTGCGAAGGTTGTAAGATACAATCAGGCAGATATCCATGTTCACGCATCCCCTAGCTGCCAACTTTCGGCACGCGACGGTGATGCATCAGCTACCGCCATGTGCCGCGTCAGACTAAGGCAGCATGCCGTTGGAACATTGCGCAGAATTGTACATCGATTACATGATGCTCTCCGATCCTCAGCGACGTAACTCACAAAGTGATGCGGAATCGCAGAAGGTTGGCAGGAGGAGGGTTCAAGGTCGTACTCTGTGATCAAAACTCAGCACTGTGCCCAAAATGCTGAGTCATGCCCAGCCTTGACATTCGATGCCTCACCATGTTTGTCGACTACGGAGTGACTCTTCCCTTCAGCGGTTGCATTCTGAAGCGTCGGGGTTCTTCTGAGCCGAAACGGGAAGACTCAGCACGGTTGCCTGTCTTGGCTCCTTTCAAAGTGCAATCGTGTCTGTCCTGAAAGGCGCAGTGCTTGATGTTCCGCTCGTAGGGCTGGCACACAAGGAAGGCTCTCGCTGGCACGGCACTAGGGCTGGAGGGCTTGCTGTCTCCAGCAACTACTCGCCTCAAGTCTGTTTATCTTCCCCACAAAAGTTGACTTTCTGGGCTGGAGCGCTGTTGTCAGAAGAGGTATTTTTTATACAGCTGTTTGTTTATTATTAGTACAGTCGTTGTATATCGAAGAGCAAACTACGCCTTGGTTACAGTTGAAGAGAGCCCATGATGACGATCATCCAGCTCTACAGAGAGATTAAAGTCTTGCATCTTCCGCTGCAGATCGAGAAATGGGCTGGTTGACAAACAAGATTCATCCACGTGCTTTCGTACAGTCTCCTTCGCTTTAGAATCACTCTTGCAGGTAGTTCCTAATCTGTACCTTATCGGCATCAGATAACCTGGGCCAATAGCATGTGGTGTCAGCAGCATTCGTCCTTACATCGTGTCGGGAAAGCTTATAATCTCCAATTTAATCAAAGGCATTTTGCTCTTAAAGAGCCGGGCAAAAGGTGCACTGGCTGACATCCTCGGTAGGACGTTACCAAGCGTCCAGGATGCTTAAATGCAATGCACATCATGAAAGTATTTGGTAATAGTTGAATGGTGTACTCTACACAAAAGGCGTGAGCGACCATGCATACTGGGTGTGGTTTGGTACATGCAAAACATTTCAAGACGTTGTAGAATGTCATTTGGCCCTTGAAATGCCGATGATATACCTTCCAACACATCTATGCCTTTCTGTGCACTCTCTTATTACTAAGCTCTTGTAAAGGTGGGGAGAAACAACAGTTGACGGACATCTTCTTGTTTTCTGCAGGTGTTTGTGGAAGCCCAGCTGCGGTTTGAGACTGGTGTCACAGCATGAGCAACGGAAGATTTGTAGACCATCATGCCTCAGCATGCCAGTCTCGCAGCAGCATGTTCCTCAGCGGCCAGTCCCTGCGCCATGCAAAGCCAGCAGCACGACGCAGTGTATCCGGTCATGCACTCGTCCCTGTTGGTTTTGTCAGCAAGGCAAGGACGGGCTCGCAAGAGTCATCAGAAGCAGTAGCATCTGGATCAAGGAGGCGCAGCACAGTGTTTGAGGCCAGCAGTGATCCAGTCGCAGGAAGGCAGCCTGTTCAACTCAGGAAAGCAGCAGATAGCGCCCCAAAGAAGGCCGATAACAAAGCCCTTCTGGTCATCACATCGAATGTGACAGCTTTCCGCCGATCAAGAAATATCAGCAAGAAAAGATTCGCTGCCAAGCCTGATGCTTCCAATCAGGTGACACTTCTCGATCAACAGATGGACAAGTCATGGACCCTGATGCATGCAATCCTAGATGATCGCCAGGGACATGACAGTTGCTGAGACAGGGTTTTACTGCAGGCAAACAAAAAGGAGTCTACCCGGAACAGAGAGATGCCTGAGAAACCACCTCTGGAAAAGCTTCAGAAGGCGTTGGTATCCCCAACAGAGGCACTGCCTTTTCTGTCAGAGGCCGCAGACAGGGCGACTGACGGTCTGCACAAGCCCATCGGTCTTGTCCTTGCGTCTGCGCACATCTTGGGAAGCGCTTGCCTCCTGTCAGGTTCGCCAGGCTTCACATTTTCTGCAGTGGTTGACACTGCATCAACATCACTGTTTGTTGTCCCAGGCAGCCTTTCCTCTTTCTGGCGTTCGCAACCCCTTGATTGCCCTGCATTACTTGATCTTATGACTGTCCTGACACGTGTCATGATGGACATTTGAGATCTTGCCCATCTTTGCACTTTTCATTGACAAGGGCTTTTGTCTTCTGTCTTCTTTATAAGGAGAGTTATTCCCGTGTCGCATGATGTAGTTTGATGTCGCAGGTGTGAGCATGGGGGGTGCGTGGGGCCCAGCAACAATGGGCGCCATCCTTGGCAGCATGTATGCAGCTCTGAACCGCTTTGGCATGAAGCGCTTCTGGCGCACGCCGCATGCGCCCCTGAACGTGGTCGTCACTGGAGGCACTAAAGGTCTCGGCAAGGCCATCGCTCGCGAATTCCTGAGGTCAGCATTGATCAATCTGCCCCAATCCTTCGACCTCCAAAAATATAACAGCTGTTGGGGATGTCGGTTTATTGGGTTTTTGCTGGGCTCGGCTTTGAGGTGCCTGCATGTTTTGGCCATGCAGCTGTTTGGAGCGTATGTGATATGAAGTGTTCTGGTGTTTGCAGGTCTGGGGACAGAGTAATGGTGAGCTCTCGCTCAGTCCAAGCCGTGAGGAAAGCCATGAATGAGCTTCGCGAGGAGGTGACCGCTCTATCCATGTCCAGCTCCACGATGAAAAGCAGGGGGAATGGCCTGAAGTTGGTTCTGTGATGATGTAATGTAGTGACCATAGAGCATGAGGAGCAGAAAGCAAGTTGCTTCCTGGGCCTTGACAGTAAGGAGATGGGTGCCCATTTCACAGGTGGGCCCGGGCATATGGATCGGGGGCATTGACTGTGACGTGAGCAGCCCTGCCAGCGTGCAGCGCCTGGCGGACGGGGCAGCCTCACAGATGGGCTCCATTGATGTCTGGATAAACAACGCTGGCTTCAGCAGCAGCTTCCAGGTAATCGTCCTATCATCTATGTTCCTGGGTATGAACAATCCCAAACTGACGTCGTAAGTGTACTTGAATACTGCATTGGCATGTGCGCATACTTCGATGAGAGTGTACTTGTCGTGAGTAGTGCAAGCAGGCATGTGCGCATGCTCGAAATCATGAAGCTGCAACTAGCGCATGCTGGGGAAGCGTGTAGGGCAGTTGAATGACAGCTCGACTGTTCATCTGCTGCAGTCGTTCCTGGATGCGACACCGGAACAGATCCAGGAGGTGGTGCAGACGAACCTGCTGGGCTGCCTGCTGTGCACGCGCGCGGCCATGCGGCTGATGGCGGCCCAGCCGCGCGGCGGCCACATCTTCAACATGGACGGCGCCGGCGCAGATGGCCTGCCCACCCCTCAGTACGCCGCCTATGGCGCCACCAAAGCCGGTGAGTTCCAGAAGAGGTCTTGGCTGTAATGGTACTAATGTTGGTGCTCTCGCAAATTCAGGGATCCTGTCAAAGCGAACAAGACTTGACTGCCTATGTTCAGGACCCAAAAGAGATTGTGGCTCAAGAGCTTTTATTTGCCAGGCAACTGGGGGCCAGAAAGTCGTTGAAGAAGCAGGAGAGCCCTTATGCGCCTGCTGGAAAACAAGAACCAATGGAAGTCACATGCCATCATGCAGGGATTGCGCATCTGCTCGGGTCCCTCAAAGCTGAGCTGGCATGTCAGACAGCACGCGTGGGTGTGCACTGCCTGTCCCCGGGCATGGTCCTCACCAATCTGCTCCTGGAGGGCGCCTCCGACTCCAACAAGCAGGTCTGCTACCCCCTGCATTCTTCCCAAGTGCCCATTTCAGTTACTGTCCATTTTTTAAGGCCCTCTTCTTTCAGTCTTAGGATGTGCGCTTTGAGCATTTTCTGCCCTGGAATTGGGTGGCTTTGCACTGCCATGTAAACAGGGGTGTAGTAAGTTTGCCTGCTCCTGTTCCTCATACAGGAGCAAGCAGCATTTTTCAGGTGATACTTCTGGCTGCCCCTTTCCTTCATACAGGAGTGAGCAGGGATTTTGAGGTCATCCTGGCTGAGACAATGTGTGTTTTCCACCTCCTCGACAGATTTTCAACATCCTTTGCGAGCAGCCGGAAACGGTGGCGGCGTTCCTGGTGCCACGAGCGCGCACAGTGGCCGCGCGCGGGGAGGCCGGCCGCTACATTCGCTTCCTCACCCTGCCCCGCGCCCTCCTCCGCTTCATCACCGCCCCCCTGCGCGCCAACCGCTTCTTCAACGCCGATGGTGTGTGTGCAGCTCCGGCATCTGTTCACCACCCAACTTGTGTTTTTCCTTTCTTTACAAGCATTTGGTTCTCCAGTGAGAGAAGAGTCTCCCTGGTAGAAGGCATGCTCCTGTTTCCTCCCACGCCAGGAGTAAGCCTTTCACCTGTGACACATAGCTGCCCGCTTCTTGAAGTCCGTTGCATGTGTACTTTGGATGTGATGTTTACACAGAGAGACAGATTTGGCATGGTGACATGAGTTCTGTGCGCACTTCCTGCGACAAGAGCGCCGTACGACTGAGCGTGTTTTAATGAAGACTCAAGGTTGGAACACACACCTTCGCTGTAGCCTACAATCTGTGTTCTCACAAAGAACTGGATAATGTTTGATTCAAACTTTCAATTTCAAAGAGTGAGATTGTCGTGCTGTGGTGCAGGCGAGCCCATGTATGCGGCCGAGCGAGAGCGAATCCTGGGGCAGCGTGCAAAGCAGACTGAGCGGCTGGCCGCGGCCGCAGCGCGGCGCTCGCGCAACCTGGCGTTTGCATACTCCGCCTCCCTTGCCACAGCATACGCCATCATTGCTGCCGACACCCTGACCCACCTATCCCCTTGAGACCCCGCCAGCAACTCCCTCAGATTATAATCCCTGCCACCGAAATCCTATCAAATCGTAAATCCCAGCACAGACCTGCAAGGCATGCGTGACAGGTGTCTTCTAAAGGCCAGCATATGGTTGAGATGGAAGTGGGATACTCTGGAGAGCGGACATTGCATGCGGGCAAGGAAATCCTCTGCACTAGCATCATGGCCTGTGAGGGCTCTTTGTGTAGCCTATTTGGCCTGAACCTTCCAGGCAGCACTGTGGTGCAGTGCATGGTGGCCTGTCAGTTGATACAAGGGAGCACAGCAGGTTGTATTGCCCTGAAATAGCACCACTGAGCTTGGATCAGGCATGTATAGAAGGTGTGCTTCAGGAGCTGTGGCGCCAGCAGCTGCTGGCAGATTAAGCAGGGCTTTGTGAAGATTGTGGGCATGATGAGATTAGGACCTGGCTTATGCTGTTATCCAACAAGACCACTTGCATATTGAGTGCCAGTGCACGGCAGGTGACCAGCAGAGAGCTGTGTAAAATGCTCCATGCGCGGCGAATGTATGTAGCATATCTAGCTCTCGGCATCTAGGTGCCTCTGGGGCTCTTCAAAGTAAGGGTGTAGGTTAGAACAGGGCCTAGCTCCTGCTGTCGCTTTTTAGCGCTGCTGTAGTGCTGCACCTTGCACCGCACCAGTAGATCAGTGGTTGCTGACAGGGAAAGGAGCAGTGTCCCTGGATCCTCCCCAGCTGAATGTATGGTGTACGCTGCGCTGCCAGCAAGTGTAGCTCGTCGCACTCGGGCAACTCCCTTGCGTTGTACCCTGGGGCCAAAATGTACAACATGTACACTAGCAGATATTCTTGCCGCCAGCACTTGTTGGTAGACGCTCTTTCAGCTTTCTCTTTCCACGCTGGGAATGGAGATTTTTGACATGTTCTCTTACATTGCCTTTTCACGTCAGTGCCTCCTTTGAGGCAGCTAAAGCATGATGAGGAGATATTGAACGCATGCCTGATATTACTGTAGAGTGTACTGTGGCAAGTGGGAATGTTGCTGCCTGAATCGTAATGCAATGCAGTGTGGACGGCCCTTTAAGTTTGGCAGATCATGATCATTAGTGGATTGAAACTCTGCATTGTGAGGCTGAATGGGACTTCTTGGTGCTTTTCTTACCATGGTGGATAAGGGTCAGGCCGATGATCACTGTAAAGAGTTGCAAATTTGAGCTGCCAATTGATGTGCAGAAACTGTGGTTTTTAGATGAGAACCATAATCTTGCCACTGTGGAAGTTTGTGAACTATGTCTAGCAACTTAAGCATCTGTAACTCTTTCTGTGACATGACCGCTTGTGCTTCTCCTCAGCCCTCAGATAAGAATGACTCATTCTCATTGTGAATGAGAGCTGAAAGTTCCGGAAATATTGATCTCACTCCGGATATCCGATTCGATCCGCAATTGTCTGGCATGCGCATGGTGCGATGGCGCCACCACAGTATCACTTCAACAAGAACCACTTGTGAGCACCGAATCCAGATGCTGTTGCAATGGCTGTTGTTACAGATATCTCGATTATAATTACAGCAAGAACCGCTGCCATGCAGTTTTATGCTGCAGTCACAGGCACAGAGTTCCAAAACTTAGTTTTTGCAGTCCTTGTGCCTCTGACACCCATGGTTTTAACTCGCATCAGCCCAAAGCTGCAGCTATGCTCCCAACAAGATATATCGCTGCAAGTTGTATCACAGTAATATGCGGTGCTGCAGCTGTGCAGGTACGACACAGCTGTTATACCTGCTTGTGGGAAACACTGCTAGAATATCATTGTTCAGGGCAGGTCAGCCTCGAGGTTCAGGGTGTCATATAAGAGCGTCAGCAACAGTGGCAGTGAAACAATGGACACCCCTTTCTTTCGAATACACTAGGATTCCACATCCTGGTGTCTGTACAAACACCCAGAGCAGAAATGTGAACAGACTTCAGCGTTTAGCACCCGTACGGGTGCATCAATCTCAGCCTGCAAGAATTTTCCACTAAGCATCTCCTGAAGGGAATGTCCCTCCTCTTCTGTGCCGTCATGCCCAGCACACACATATCTCATGTGTCTGCTGTGCGAGGCCCCAGTGTCCGTACCTTTCTTCCAGCCCACCAATAGCACTGTCATGCCCAGGGTGCATTTACAAGGGCATGAGCTTGCACATGCAGCTTCTCCCTGCAGCCTTTTAGGCCTGGCACTTGACCTAATTTGCCCCAGCCGCACCTCTCGTGTGGCAAATCAAGCCCCCACCCAGCACGCTCTGGACAATCTACTCTGGACATCTTCTACATGCAGCATGCACATCGGAGCAGACATTTCCTGTATGCAGGAATGCCCATCCAGTGCAGCCCTCCTATTGGGCATCTCATGAGGGCAAAGGAGCTTTTCATCGGGCAGCGTGCGCCTTTTGGCGGCGCTGGGCTTCGGCCAGAATGGCGCGGTTGTGCTCGTAGGTGGCCTGGCTCTGAGCAAACTGCTCCAGGCAGGACACGACAAAGTGCATGACCATGAGGAACACCAGGGTGGGCCACGCACTTGCGCCGCCCACTATCGGCACATAGCTCCACACCCACGCGCGCAGAGCGTCCACGCTCTTGAAGTTATCTGCCAGCCGCTCGAAGAACCACCTGCCCGCACATGCCAGCGCTGAGTCGCAATACCCTTGCCCCATCGACCTACGGTGGTGAGTTGACACTGCATCCACAGCCGACCCTAACACCAGCCATCGGCTGCTACATGCATACCCAGCTGCAAGTTCTAAACTGGTCTTCAGATGAATTCCTGCATCTCCCAAGGAATCTAGGAACATGAAGTGTAGGTGCTCAGAAGCATGGTCCCAGAATTCGGGCACAGCATGGCACTTCTGTCGCTCATATTTGGTGGTCCAAACATAAAAGAAATACAGCGCACATCGGAAGGTGGGAGTGGCGCAGGAAGACCTTGGAGCATGCGATTATGCATTGCGTAATCCCACTGTTGCCAGGAAGGATCGCCTGCCAATGGAAGGTGGTAATGAAGCAAGAAGACCTTGGAGCATGCAACTGTGCATTGCGGGATCCCACTGTTGCCAGGAAGCATCACCTGCGGTCGAGGGAGGTGGCAGCCTGGCGGCGTGCCACGCCGGCCTGAAACGAGGCGATGTTGGCAACGATGGCCTGGTGCACGATCTGGGCGGGCGTGGTTGTGTGGCCGAGCGCAGCCGACAGCCAGGGGATGCGGTCCGGCAGGCACCACTCTATCCACTCCATCAGCTTCACCCGCGTCTGCTGCCGGAACACGCTCACCAACACCAGCGCCTGCATGTTCACCTGCGCACACAGGATGGAAACACAATTGAATTGCAGTTTCAACTTTGAAATACTACTCTTCTTCAGAGCGAGGTTGTGATGGAGTGTGATCTTGATGCTGTACACACCACTCCTGTGGAGGAGGGAACGCTCCACGACGCACAAGAGGCCCCTCGATGTGACATGAGAGCATTTGCCTGGATGTGATGGCCGGAACGCAGAACAGCAGGACACCGTTTTGTCAACAGGTGGGAATGGTGAGCATGTAGCCGCTGATCATGCAGGAGTATGCAAGTGATGATCCTGGTACATGATACAAGCCGAAAGGGCCTTGGTGAGAAGGTGAAAGTAGCCCCACACACCTTAACAATAGCCTTTCCGGCGAGCGTAGCGCCAAAGAATTCCCAGAAGGGCATCAGGAAATGGCCGCAGCAAATGCCGCACAGGTCAAAGAGCGCATTCGGCCACGCTGCCAGCAGGAAGATGCCCCAGAAGCCATGCCTGTGCCACCGCCACTCTACCAGTCAGCTTCACACCACCAAACACTTGTGAGGACATATGCCTCAGTTCCTTTATACTATCAGCCGCCATGAAATCCATGGTCAGCATTACAAATTCAGCATCTTTCATCAAACCCCCATTGATTTGCCTTTCCTTGTTGGTGCAGCATGGCTGGCTTGCTGTGAAGTGTCACTCATAATACTAATGTCGAAATACTATGTATATTCAACCACCATGAAAGTATGGTCAACATAACAAATCCAGGACCGACTCAACACCAATTAATTATTTCTTTCCTATTTGCCACAGCGTGGGTCGCTTGCTGTTGAGGGTGTTGTTCGAGCAGCTACAGGCACCTGCACGCTGTTCTTGAGTTTCACCTGTCACTTGCTACATTGTGAGGATCGCTGGAGGACAGCGCACCTCTGGATGAACTCGAGCATCCAGTTCTTCATGCGATTGAGCAGCGCCTCGAAGAAGCCCTGCCCCTCAGACACCGGCTTCACCTTAAACATGTTATCCCACTCCTCATTGCGGATGCCCGCCTTGGCGGCATGGTAGGAAAAGGCATACGGCGGTATCTCCCCGATAGCCGTCCCCGTGCCCCACAAGAGCGCCGCCGGCAGCACCTGCCACAGAAAGGAACCATTAACCTCCAAGATAAATGCCCATGGAAGCACACCAGCGCACCCACATCATGCCCACGAATCTGAGAGACCTTGCTCAAAAATAAAGCACCTTGCATGCATGTCTTCTGACAGGCTGTCAGCAGTCGACCACCTTTGTGAGACAGATAAGTATGGAGAGTCTGTACAGATAAACAAAGTAAGCTTTCAGTCTGTGAGCGCTACTGTATCATCCAAGAGGCAGCCAGCAATGTATCAAACTTGTGAGAAAGAAACTTCGGCTACTTTGTGAGCTCTGAAAGATGCAAAAATCTAGGACCTTTAGTGGAACAGTGGGGCACCTTCAGGAAAATGTCGTGGAAATGCACGGTCCCCCGCGGGCCACTGCCACAGTGAAAAGAGTCCGAGTTCCACCACATGTCCACGCGCGAGTCAAAATTCAGGTGTCCACACTCCTCCGCCGCCAAGCACACCTGCACCAGCAAAAATTACATCAGGCAACCATCCCACATTGTATGTGGTACAGTACCGCGCGCCCCACAAAGACTTTGGTTATTAGGCTCTTGACACGGATGAGTAATTGCCTAGGTCGCACAGTGCACACCATTTTCGCCTGCTATCTGTACAGACAGATGTGACATGTGCGGTTGTGAAATCAGCAGTAGTGGGGAGTGGGTTGACGCACCTTCAGCATGTGGGGAAACAGGAACAGGAGGCCAGAGTGCATGCCGGTACCCAGGCCGATGGAGGATAGGATGCCCAAGCCCACCCACCATACAACATACTGCACCCACATCTCTGCTCGTTGCACATCCTCTGCCTGTTGCCCTGCATGCGCTCCAAACTGAATATGTCAAGCAGAGGTCACATGCAGGTGAATGAAATAGCTCGTTCTTGCCTAGGAGCCATTAATCAAAGGTGCCATGGATGGAGGATATGGAGTCCATGCACATGTTGCTCATGCATGCATTGAGGAGTTTTAAGTGGCACACCTGTCTGCTTCAGGAATATGTAGCCCGCAATTGCAGGCAGCAGGAGTGTGAGAGTGATGCGGTGCTTGAGCAACCAGAGCCCGCCGCGCACAGCTGCCGACCCCGCACACGCCGAAAAGTAGTAGAGTGTGCGTATGGGGTGCCTGAAGAGGCGCAGCTGCTTCCTCTGTGCTGCCAGCTGTTTCCCCAGCTGCACCGCCAGTCAAAGCCAAATTTAGCCTTGCAATAGAAGAGACTCATGCGATGCCTTGTTAGTGGTTTCCAAATCTTTTAAACCTGTCCTGGACGTGTGGATGCAACAAGCACACCTGGTCAATGGCCACCTGATCTTCCAGAGGCAGGCTGGCTTTTATCCCCTGCAAGTCCGCCATTCTGCGCATAACCCCACAAGCATCAAATCTGCATCAGGATTCGGGGGAATGTCAAAATTCATGCCTTGAAGCGAACAAGAAACAGGCCTTTGACCTTACTAGGAGAGCAACAATCGAGGTATCCAAAGATTCCGCAGACTTGCTGGAACGGAGAACGACAACTATCAAAATACTTTTAGCACTATCAATGCGTACAAGCTCTGCAGTCTTCGTTTGATCGAAAGGTATAAGCAGACCGTCCTGGGTTCTCAGTCAATCAAGGAAAGGAATATATTGCCCAACCACACAACATGCATCCAGGTACGATACTGGACCAAAGCACTCGTATAGTTTGCGCAAACATTCGTGACTGGATCGGTTAGAGAGCCAGGTGAAGCAGACGAGTCAAGACCTGGCCTAACCTGCAGGGCCTGTGGCAGATGGTCGGCGCACCTTTCAACAGATCACCACCGGAACTTCAACGTGTGTTATTGATGTAACAACACGGTTTCGATACGAAAGGTTCTCAGGCCTGAAGCCTTGTCCATCCCACGACGTAGACACGTCGCCAATGCGTATGACCTGATCTGGTCGCAAACTCCACAGCAAAGTTTTAACTGAAGGACACTAGCAGTTGTGCTGCAATGTAATTGATGATCATGCTGTGTAGTAGACGCTTTTCAAAGTAAGGAATCCTGAGCATTGGGAGCCCTGAGCTTCCTTAAAGCTGACGCAGCGTTGACAGCGTTCCCTCCAGCTTCCAAATTTCCAGGAATTGTTTGACCTACCACTGGTGATCTGACAGGAGGGAAACCGGTGGATCGATTGCAGTTGGAGACTTTAATCATAGCATTTCATAAGTTGCGCACCAAGCTGGAGATCAACTGTTCGATAGCCGGGCTGACAGACGTTTCATGAACACCAGTCCCTGAGACCGTCATCATGCACGATCACCTCCTGTTCTCGTTGATATCGAGAGGAACCACTGTGCTTGCCGAGTACAGGTACGCTAATCGATCGATGTATACCTTGAGCTCGCCACATCTGCTTGTGGGATGCTGGAGGACTACTTGCCTGTAAATCGTGACATTGGCAGGGGTTAGGCAACCGCCAAGGTCTTAAGAAGTCTCATGAATGCTTGAAAATGATTGCCATACCGAGATCTGCTTGTCTCAAGCAAGTCTTAATAACCTCGCACGAGGTTGAATAAATAGCTGACAGACGTTGGTTTGCCTTCAACAGCGAAGTGAGCGGCAATGCAAATATGGTGGCGCACAGAATACTGGAGAAGTTACCACAGAACGACAGGTGTGTACGATGCAAAGTTGGATGAACAGGCTTACCTTTTCTCAGTCTTGCCATGTCTGGCCTGTGCTCTTCTGCGTGAGAGTTCTACTGTGCCATGCAGCCGGGTGTCCTACTCACAAGAGCGCCATCTGTTCCACATTGTGGTGCGGGATGGGATCACCTTCCTCTGCATGGCTGATGAGGTGCGCACCTGCGCTCACGAGGAAGCTGGCAAATGATTGACAGTGCCGTACTCCTCTCGTAAAGTTGAAGCTCTAGACATCTCAGGTCATTCCAGTCATAACGGTGTGCTGCAGGACTTTGGACGGCGTATCCCATTCGCATTCTTGGAGGATGTGAGAGAAAGGTGTCATTTCACCCTACCAACCCACATGTCCCCTGTCAGCTGCCAGACCCCAGTGCTGCCTTTCTGCTTTGAGATGCATACCACCCATGTGACACAAGACCCAGAACACGTGCCAGCATCCATAAGCCAGAGGCATCTGTGCAGATACTTAACTCGATTTGGCGAGGAGGCGCACACGGCGCCAGCTTATGAGCATAATGCGGAGTTCAGCCGCGTGCTGGAGGAGCGCATGGCCTTCTACAGCACAGATCAGCGCGCAGACACCATCAACCGCGTGCGTGGGGAGATCTCCGAGGTCAAGACAGTCATGATTGAGAACATTGACAAGGTCGGGCTGCCTCTCTTCCTGTTGCAACGATCTGCTCTCTACTCCTTGATTGGTATTTTCTGGGTGCTGTCATTGGGGCCTCAGGAAGGTGTTGTTGCCTGAAGTGCTTTCTGAGAGTCTATCACAAGGGCACTTGCCTTTTGTGATCTTAGCTGTCCCCAGATCATGCACCCATTGAGAGTATGTTTCTGCAATGCAGCGTTTCTGGTGTGCATTAGACAATTTGAACAGGCAGTCCCTCCTGGTGCACAGGTGCTGGACAGAGGGGAGCGCATAGAACTGTTGGTGGACAAGACTGACCACCTGCAGAACGAGTCATTTGCCTTCAAAAGAGAGGCGCGTCGCTTGAAGACGCGGCTATGGTGGAAGAACATACGTATGCTGGCTTTTGTTGCCCTGCTAATCTTGGTCATCGCCTACATCATCGTGTGCTTTGCATGCAGTCCCACATTCCACTGCTGAGCAGGGAATAGTGTCCCTTGTACAAGTCGCCACGTCATGAAGGTCTTTACTTGTTTGTGCTTCGATACTGGCTCCAGCTTGTTCAAGTCTACGCAATTTTTTTTATGAGGAGATGATGCCCGTGTGAAAGTAATATTGTGTCCTCTGCTCTTCTGCAGCAACTGCCTCAGCTACTGCCAGTGAGATGGTAGCATTTGGACATCTGTTGCATGTGGCGAGAGGCCTAGAGTGAGCACTTGTTTGTCTGCAGTGAACTACTTGTCAGCACATATCTCAAGCTTGGTCTGTGATCACCCTCATGAGGGTATGTAGTGGGCCTGTTGATGAACGCTTGACATTTATTTATCTAGGTTGCTCAGATCTGTGCTGTTGTACACAACTCTCAGTCTAGGACGGAGGATCTCCATGTTGCAGCTGCAAGACTGCCACCTTCCAAGGAAGTTCCAACACATGCACGCACACCCCGCTTGGGATTATGTGACACTAGCCATGGTACAGTGTCTCACAAGCTTGCATGACCAGAAGGTGTGTGGAAAACCCCAAGTCAAGGTGCAAGTTGCAGAGACTTCAGATGGGGAGAAGCCACCTGATATTGCAGGAGCGCTCGCAACAGGTCAAAAAAAGAAAAGTCCGGCCACAACACGTTAGCAAACACGAGCTGAGCATTGTGCACTTGCCAGCACAAAAAGTCTGACAGCCTTGTTTCTCCAGATGTCCGAATCAGCAGATCCACAGGCCGGCACCCCTGCAGCATCATGCATCCCACCTGCATGTTCCTGAACTACAAGGAGCATCCAGCTCCTCTCCAAGAGATGCATGTGCTCATTGCAAAGCTTGATTATTTATCTGGTGGCAAGAGTTCTTGAAGGCCGAAAGGTATACCTCTGTGTACAGGTGCTGCTCAATGTGCTTATGCGACACATCATCAGGAGGCAGGGCCCCTGATGCTACATCACCCTGCACCTTCCCCACTGCTTGTGCCATCTCTTGCCGAGAACTGCAAGCATCAAAGAACCAATATGGTTAAGTCAATTTGCATCTGGAAGCAAATTGCCAACGCATGCAAGGGTGTCGGGCTCACCCATATGAGAAGCAAATGTTCAGTATGCCCCGAGTGTGAAGCTTTGTAGCATCCATTGCTCTCTGGGCGGCAGCTTGCACGCTCGCAGGCAATAAAGTGAGGTCCCCAAGCACTCTAACTTGCACGCCGTGCCTCTCCACAAGATCCCGCTCCTGTGGAATAAGCTGATGGCATCAAGCTTGAACGCTTTGGAACCTTGAAGAAGACGGCCATGCATGATCCCTAAAAGTTTGCACATCTCTGTTCAGGAGACCGAGTGAGTGCTGCACAATAGAGAGACAGCCAGCCTGCTCACATGCAGCAGTTCTTCCAATTTCTCCTCTGCAAGCTTCATGAGCATGGCAACCTCATCGCTGGGGCGCTTGAAGTTGTCTATGCTGAACGCATAGGCGCTCACGCACGTTATACCTATGTCCAAACACCACTCCAGAGCATCCAAAAGCTGCACACAGCGCGACGACACGTACGTGAGATAATCATGTATATACTTGTAATTAATCATATACTAATAGCACTTCTGATTGCTTCCGATCCAGCCCACCTTGTAGTACCCGAACTGATGACCTGCTGCAGAGATCTGGTGATGGCGAGTAGCGAAACGGCGATTGCCATCCATGATAAAAGCAATATGTCCAGGCACAGGACCGCATTTCACCAAATCAGTCATGTATGGCCTTCCGTATTTCACAAGCAGGGCCAGGCCATGTTCAAGAAAGCCTTCCGAGGTCTGGATCCTACCACTAGTGGACGCTTCCTCAACCACCATCTCAGAAGCACTGCTATTACACTCGGTAGTTGCTGTTTACGTGCTTTGCAGTATTTACATATTGGAGCATGCACATAAATGGTTTAGATCCGATTGTCCAAGGATTTCTTGGCCAGGGAAGCACCCAATGCGTCACCCCACATCAGCATGGCCCATCGTGAATGCGCGCATTGATCGGGAACACCCATCACAGCGGCAAGTTGACCCTCCCAGCGTTCTTCACTTTGTACTTTGTGGTGCCATTACTGTTAAGAAACGCAAGGCCACTTGTGGTGGGTACTACTGACGATCTATTTGAGCGCCAGATGGTCAGGAACGACGAATTTGCGATATTTTGTTATGTGTAAAGTCCTTCTGTTTTAAGTGAGCAAGACTCGCTGAAATCGGGCTGCAGAATGACCCCCATGACACGGCATCACGGCGTGGCATGCCTGCCACAAGGTTGTCCTGGAATCAGTATGGTCGGTAGGTTCAAGTCGTCAATGAAATATAGTGTACATCCTGCTTCTTATTGCTGTATCATGCTGCTTGTGAATCAATTCTACCATTTTGACCTTCAGTGAGTGAATTACTGCCTTCTCTTGCAGGTGCGGTGCGGTTACCACGAGCTGGCAAGCTCGTGTACAGCTGTGCAAATGCAACAATGAGTGGAGGCAGCAAGCGCGCAGTGGTGCTGTTGCCAGGGCTTGGCAACAATTCTCAGGACTACAGAGCCATGAGCCAAGCCTTGGAAGAAAGGGGCCTTCATGTTCAGACAGCTGCAGTCACACGAGCAGACTGGCTGAGGAATGCAGCGGGCCTCAGGCGGATTGAGTACTGGAAAGGCACCTTGCAACCACGCCCTGTAGTGGATTGGTAAATCAGTCTCCAGTCCCATGCAGAGCTACTCATGGAATGCCGTTTTGTTCCCATGCATGCTGAGTGCCCTCCAGATCGGCTGTATGATTACCCACCAATATTGATACTTGGAACACTGCAGGTATTTGGAACGAGTTGATGCTGCTGTGAAGTCAGCGCAAGAAGCGTCTGATGGGCCTATCACCTTACTGGCACACTCGGCCGGAGGCTGGTTGGCACGAGTATATCTGCTGGTGAGGGACGTCTGCAATTATTGGCTCTCTGCAAACTCCTGGTGCGGCTGTTTATTCACACTTCAAAATATGAAACCAGCCTTACTAAAGTCCTGTCTACTCCACCTCTCAGGGTTATGGGACCCAAGGCATTGACAGGCTGGTGACGCTGGGCAGTCCCCATCTGGCTCCTCCCAAGGTGTTCGTCTATCTCGATGCTCTATGGTGATCAACGTTATTGTGCAGGTCTGGACCTCCTCGAAAATGAGCTGAATGTGCATGCCACTGCAGGACAAGGGCCTGGTCGATCAGACGAGAGGCATCTTGACATGGGTCAGCGAGAACTGCCCCGACAACTTCCACCAGCACTTGGCGTATGTCACGGTGAGCAACCCCCTCCTGAAGCACCCACTGCTAGCACTGCATGCACTGGGGGCCCAGTCTGGGGGTGCTGTGTGGGTTCCAAGCAGCCTCTCGAGTGGAGGAAACGGCCAGGAAGTGTTGCCGCACTGCAGTGTTCTGCTGCACTGTGGTTGATCCGGAGTCTGGACTGCGACAGGTGGCTGGGAAGTGGATAAAGGGCGCCAAATTTCGCGGGGGTGAAGGCACACTGGCGCAGAAGCTTGTGGGGCTGGGTTACCAGCAGGTCTGTGGCGAAGCAGAGGTGTGGGGTGATGGTATTACCCCGGTTCCTGCAGCGCACCTACAGGGTGAGATGTGCCAGCTTTCGGAGGGGAATAACATATGCCCAATGCAATGCACAAGAGTTTCATAGCTGCAGGGACTGCACTCAGTGTACGAGTTGAGCATTGCAGCAGAATAGGAATGCTTTGCTTTGTTTTTCCCCCTGTGCATTGATTTGAGGCATGGCACCACCTCACATAGCCCAGCATCAGAGGGGGTTCAGGATTGGTGCGGCTGAGTCCTGTGTGAGAATGGCGCTTTCTGAGTGCGTGCAGGTGCTGAGCAGATCACACTGGAGGGCGTCTATCACAGCCCTCTGGGTGCTGGCGCAGACGGGTCGCGGCCCTGGTACGGCTCCCCGGGGGTCATCGAGCGCTGGATCAGGGTGGTGTATGATGACAAGGAGCTGGATGAAAAGTACAGTGTGGAAGTTGGGGACATGGTGCAACAGTGACCAGTGATCACTCGATGGCCCCATCATGACCCCTCGATGGCCCCAACAATTCAGAAGTGACTTGACAGTGTACGCCAAGTGCTTGGAGTGCAGCCAGCGATGTTTTCTGAGTCGAGTTGGATAGCCAACTGAGTACATGTAGACCCAGGACACCATCATGGTGTCCTGGGCACATGATGTTTTGCCAGCTGGACGACAGTGTACAATGGCGCACATTTCCGGCAGTGCTGTCTGATCGTGGTATTCTTACATCAACCGGGAATCTTTGGAGCATCAAGTAATGGTAAGGCACCGGTGGCCGCATGCACATTAGAGCAAGAGATACAGTACAAACAATGAAGGGCATGCGAGCGCCAGCACTTCTTGAAGAGGAAGAGCTGCCTCAGCACAATTGTTGCAACATATACTAGAAATGTGACAAGTTCTACCGGGCTAGGTTCCATGCACATATACTTATATGCATTTTGGTATATTGTCATATGGGTTTTTAAAATACCAAATTTGTTAAACAAGGTTGCAACAATTGTGGCGCCAGCCTGGGAAGACTCTTCTGAGAAGACTCGAGTTCTCGGAGACTCATATACCGGTATGTCTTATATATTTCATTTATGATAAATGTGCATGGCAATACTGAGCAGCCCACAGGGAACCTGCACCACAGGAGTTGCTGAAGTGGGCAGGGAATGGCCATGATAGTACAGATTCCAACGTCTTGAGGATTGGGAAAATCCCACAGCATCTCGCATATCGGCTCTAGGTGGATCCACATCAGCTCTTGTCATAATCCGCTGTTGCCTGCCCACGGAGGAAGATCTACCTTTTTCGCCCTGAACCAAATCCTGTGATGCACTTTAACGTGACCTTTTCATCTAAACTTGCTTTCAGACATGTCGCGTGGCCGGTATAGACCGGTCTTTGACTTGGCAGCAGCGTGCGGGACCGACGCTCCTCGGTCCGCCCTCAGACACAACCCCGGCGAGGATTGAGCAACCCAGCGGTAGGCTGCTGTCTCCACCGCCTCTCACGCGGCGTGAGCGGCAATCTGTTTCGTTGCCTTCCATGGAGGGCACGGCTTTCCGTCGTGCCCGTTCAGCCCCGTTGAACGGTAGGTTTATAGGCACCTTTGCACACAGGAGGATATTATGCTGACCTTGAGAACTTGGTGCAGGTTGGCAGGTCTGTTCTTGCCAGAATACATTTGTGGGGACTAGCACTTTTTTGGCACTTTAAGTCTGGGAAAGAAGAGGAGGACGCGTCCTCCTCTTGGCGCGGCTGATTCATGACAGTTCCCAAGCAATCGACTGCGCACCGAAGCAAAGGCACAGCGCCTAGCACTTCGGGAAAGGCACCTCACTCCGCGCCTACGGATACTCGGACAGGGTCTTCGTGGGCGAGCTTTTCACGTGCCACGATGTCAGGTGTTCAACCCGGCTGCTCGTTGGCAGTGTGCCAGTGCTAGGGCGCCTGCGTTTGTCATTCGGATTCACACGAGGTGTTCTTTGTGATCAGGCCAAAGTAGCTTTATCATCGTACCTCTCTGCTTAGAGACTCAAGAGCGTCAAGACTGAAGACTCAAAGCTGTTGTGCAGGTAAGCAGGGCGGCAGTGAGCAGAATATGACAGGGCCCAACAAGGACGAGTACCTGATGAACCTCTTCAGGCGGGAGGACATGGGCTACACCAACCCGCAGCCCAGCATGTTCCCGCAGGCCAGCCAGTCAACACTGCCTTCCCAGTCAGGGCAGCCAGGTCCTCATGTTGGGCAGTCCCAGCCCTTCACAGCATTCTCGGCAGTGAACCTGCCGGGCTACCCTGGTTGCGGCATGCTTTCACGGAATGGGGATCACATTGCTCCGCCTCAGCAGCAGCAGTTGCAGCAGCGGCGGCGGCAGCAGCAGGATCCTGGCCTGCCCGGCAACTCATCGGATAAGGTATGCAGTGGTGGTGTTTTCCAGCACTCCATATCCTCGCAGCATGGTTCCCTGCACTTGTGATGTCCTCATATTGTCTCTAACAACCCCAGCTATGGGAAGTCAGACACAATGACAGTGTCATTCTGCACACTTGCGTGCTGATGTTTATCATTGGAACTGGTGCCATATGGCAGGTCATAAACAGGATGGGCCAGCAGGCGTACGACGACCTGCGCGAATTGGTGCTGCACCACCAGGAGACCTTTGTGGAGCAGCTGTATGACCTGCATCGCTTGACTAGGCGCCAGCAACACCTGGAGGCCAATTGCGGCCAGCGCGCCGCCTACAACGCCGAGCTGCAGAGCTTGGTGAGCGCTCTTATGAGTTCTCTGTGCGCCACTGTTTGTGTGTCCTATGAGGTCATGCGCCTCTGCATCCTTCATCGAGTCATGAGGGCATGGTTGCCCGTGCATCAAGCAATGAGTTGTGTAGTCAGTTGTTGTTATGTAGTTGACATTGATGGGTCTCTCAGGAGGCTGCACAACAGGGAAGCGCGGTGGCGGCCGCTGCAGTGAAGGAGGACAAGCAGGCGCGGGAGGCGGCAGCCTGGCGTGCGCATGAGCAAGCTCAGCAGGTGGGCACTGTAAGCTCCTGCAAGCATCGAGTGGCTTCCTCCAGTAGCACAGTTGCGGTGCATGAGACTACCGAGCGAGTTGTGGTTGAATTGAAGGTTGTGCTGGAAATGGTACTTCAGTTTGTGCCAGTGTTTCAGCGCATTCGAGGTGTTTCAGGTTGAGAATCAAAAGTGGTGCAGGAGGAAAATGCCGCGAATGGCAGTGGGGACCCAAGCGTGGAGCGGAAGGGCAGCAACGCACCGGGGGAGTCTTCAGATCCCGCAGGTGCAGGCAGCAATCGCGCTGGGACAAACTCCCACAGTAATGAGCAACAGGCGCCGCCAGGAGGTGCCGGGGGAGTTGCGGCTTCCGTGCTGCAGCAGCAGCACCAGAACCTGAAGGCTGCCCAGGCCAATGCGGCCGCGGCTGCGGTGGAGGTGCAGCGCCAGCAGGGCCTCCTGGCAGCTGCCGCGCAGGCGCAGCACTTCTCTGCCGAGCAGGACAGCATGGCAGCTGCCGCGCAGGTGCAGGCCGCGCACCACCAGCGCAACATGGAAGCCGCCGCGGAGTCGCACTCGCAGCACCAGCAGTTCATGGCGGCTGCCGCGCAGGCGCATCTTCAGCACCAGGCCGACATGGTGGCTGCAGCCCAGGCACGGGCGCAACACCAGGCCGATATTGCGGAGGCGCAGATGGCGTACGGCGGCGTCAGTGGGGGCGTTGTGGGCGACGGGAGCGGTGGCAGCAGCGGCCGGCACGGCACAGGCGAGGGGTCCCGTAGCGGCCCTAATGCCGGCCAGTCGGCGGGCATGGCGCAGCAGGACGCGAGCCGCAACTCATACATGCAGGCCCAGCAGCTGCAGCAGCAGCCGAATGGCACGCTGGGCAGTCACAAT
Source organism: Coccomyxa sp. Obi (assembly GCA_020887355.1). NCBI lineage: Eukaryota > Viridiplantae > Chlorophyta > Trebouxiophyceae > Coccomyxaceae > Coccomyxa > Coccomyxa sp. Obi. The sequence goes on from AP024999.1 coordinate 836,386, forward strand.
GGAATGGGGTCAAATTTCCAGCAGGTGTGTGCCATTCACGGTGGCTGGGCTGCTTTCTTCAGGCTATGCTTGTAGGACATTTTGCAAATGTGTCTGGAAGTCTTGCGGTGTGGTGTTCTGCCTCACATAGTGGGAGCACCCTCTGGTGGTTTCTCAAAATAAATATGATTATAAGTTGGTCATTTATCAATTTTGTTTGTGCAGGGCTTCAATCCGATGGGCATGTCTGGGATGATGGGCGGGTATGGGTATGGCTACGGCAATGGCGGGAACTTCTATCAGGGCTTCGGAAATTGCTATCCCAACATGAATGGCTACCACTACAACCAATACGGCATGCCCGCAGGTGATTTGGCATTGCCTTCCCACAGTTATGTGTCCTCTGCCCAGGTCTTTGGTGGTGCAAGATATGGTCCTTGGCGACTATTTGCGGCTAATTTGGATGAGGCTCGACCTGCATGTAGCTTGCTGAGGGCATTGTTTTCGAGGAGTATTCTGTCTCGAGGTCAAGCACCGCATCAATTGCGATGCCTGCGTGTCCTTGAAACATCAGTGCTGGAGGATAAATGCGTGCGCTGAGTCGTCGTAATGTGTGTCCGAGCAGGCGCGATGTGCAACTTTGACCCCATGCAGTCCTGGTACATGCACCATTACGGCCGCGGAGCGGCACAAGCCACTGCCGACGCGGCGCAGGCGGCGGCCGACGGCGCTGCGGCCGCGGCCGAGGCAGTGGCTGAGGCAGTGGCGGACGCGCAGGCACAGCAGAAGGCAGCAGCCGCAGCTGAGCAGGCCGATGCCGATACCAATGCCAATACCAATGCGAATGGTCATGATGCTGGCTCATCTCAGCAGGCACCTCCTATCTCGTCTGCCAATGTGGCTCGCTGGTGGCAGGATCCCGCCCAGGTGGGAATCCCTGCACGAGAAGGTTGAAGTGCTACATTGGTACTGTCAAGAATAACTGTGAGGATTTTGTGTTTCCTTTGTGTTGACAAGGACGGCGGCTTGCAGGAGAGCAGCATATTTTGTCCCTCTGTCGGCCCTGATATTGTGAGCAGACTGTATTTGATCTTTGTGTCAAGAGGTGCACGCGACACTGATGCGATGCCACTTAATCTAGATTACAGATTTCCGGCGCTCTTTGACTGCGGGAGAGCATGTGCGCCTTGTTGTATGCAGTGAATGCCACTGCTGCAGCAGCGAGAGGAGTGCAGTGTATGCCATGGCAGCAGCGGGATGCACTGCACTCTGAATGCCGCGGCAGCAGTGACATGCACAGGGTGTAGAATTAATCTGAAAGGCTTAGTGCCCACAGGCTTAGGGGCTGTGCGTCACGGGCAGGTGTTCGGCCCTGAGGTGCTGCCGGAGGTGGTTGCCCGGATGTCCAGCCCTGCCCATGGCCACGGCGCAGCCAATGGCGTCAGCATGCGCCACAGGAGCGTGTCACGTCCCGGCGGCTCAAAGCATGAAAGGTACTGTCGCACACCCACAGTTATGCAATGGCCCACCATGCGCACACACACAACAATCTTCAGCCAGCTACCCCGCGCGCATTGTTGCTCCATACGGTGTTTTCGGCTGTGTTTCTGACTCCTCGTTTAAACTGAATGGCCTTGACCTGTGAGTGGGTGCTGTCCTACCTGGTTCTAAGGGACATAGGACTGTACTATCTCCCTGATGTGCTGCCACGAAAGGGTGAAACAAGCACTCGGTTCACTGGGAGATGTGGTTGGCTTGCAGCATAGAACTGTGCCATCCCACTGGTGTGCTGCTTCTGAGGGTTGTACAAGCATACGTTCTCCTTTGAGATGTAGTTGGCCTGCAACAAAGAACTGTACTATGCCACTGGTGTGCTGCCGCAGAGGGTTATACAGGCACTTGTTCCACTCTGAGATGTAGATGTCCAAATGCAGGCCCACTGAGGATCGGGAGGTGCCAGGCTTGAGGGCGCCGCCGAAGCAGCGCGCCAAGAAGGCAAATGCCGGCAGCGGTGTCCCTCAGAGGCCAGACGAAATGACCGGCCAGACCAGCGGCGGCAGCATGTTTGGCTCTGGAGGCTCTGCCTTCCGGGTGAGCCCCGAGTTTTTTTCTACTGTCTTTGAGGATTGACCCGTTGACATTAGGGTGGCAATCAGTGTCCTTCTGTCATGAAACTCATGATACATGCTGGAGCTGTTCTGCGATCAACGTGGGCGGACTGCATGCCTCTTGCTTATCGTGGCATGAGGATGCTATGTTGTGTTCCAATGTTCCAGCTGGCCACGCGAATCTCCAGTGTATATTGCTCCTATTGCAGCAGGACCTTCGAGTCGAGGAGTCGAGGAATCTGTGGGGAAAAGCTTTGTGTTTGGAGCAAAACTGTGTGGAGTCAGGCACGGAGACTGTCCACAATTTTACTTGCCTGCTGAGTGCGGTTGTCTGCTGTGTGGCGCAGAAAATACCGCAGCGGCCGAGGAGTGTCCGCTCAATTGCGCGCACAAACTCCATCGGCTCGGAGAACTCGAAGTCTTCCTTTGGCGCAACCGCTGCGGTCAACCAGGCCACAGGCGATGCCTCTCCTCCCAAACAGATGCAGTCTGCTGCCAACATCCTGGTTGGCTTCTCTGGCCACACCAGTCCGCAGCAATGAAGGAGTGGTGGATGACTCGGTAACAATCTCTTCATGCAGAGATGGTTGCAAGGCCAGTTGCGGCTTTTGGCAACACAGAAATGGTGTGGATGCACTAGTGGCAGCTCGCAGTGAGGAACATGGAATTGAAGGGCATGAGTGGGATCTCAGACTGCGTCTTGGTGCATGACAACATAACAATAACTCTTTTCGAGGTGGATGGAAAGATCTGCTCACATAATTTCTTTCACAAGGCCCAGCATCAGGCTATGAGTGGCGCCCTGTAGCAAAAGTGCAGCTCAAAAGGTATCTGGTGTGCAATCAAGTCATGAAATTACTTGCCAGTGATTTGATGGCCATGGCTTGTATAACTTATGATCATACGAGCCATGCTTTGTGGCTCCACCATTGTCCTCTGCTTCTGGACGGGTTTCATTTCATCCTGTGGGTCTCCGTTAAGTACTGGGATTGAAACTCAGCATGCCTTGCGGCATATGTGGGTGCTTGTATGAGAGCAGGACTCCTGGACATTTGCAGAGGCAGTGTTGTTTGTTGACTGTACATTACGTAAGAACCAAAGGTTTGCCACATGCGTTCCAAATTTTGCGGCGCAGTCAGTTGTGATGTTGCATTGTTGTACATCCATTGTGGATGCTTCGGCATCATTGAAGTTCCTACCACCTGTCAGGATGATACTTGGTTCACATGCCTGCAGTGCGTTCAAGATGCCTGTATTGATTAAGCACCTCTGTAAAATTTTTCTGACCTGTCTAGAAGCAAGTCTGTACAGCAGAGATTTTTCATATAAAGGGTGGCAAGCTTGAGTCTGCTCTTAAGTCTGCTCTACATGCATTGCCACTAGTACTAGTGTAGAGCAGACTTGCCACGTTGTGAACAGAGACATTAGATAAAAACAAGTGCTGTTTTGAGACTCTCTACAAGCATATGCTGTACATCAACAATCATCTCTTGCTTTGAAAAGTCACTGTCTGCTGAAAAAGAGTGATGCAGCTGCTGCTGCAGTCACCACAACTGCCGAAGGAACTGCGATCGCCAACACAAGGATAGTATTGCTGCTCTTCGCCTGCTCAACCACAATGGCTGTCGATGTTGTCTGGTTATTGCCTGCATGCACACGCAGCAACCTGTGCCTGAGCAGTCTGCACATGCCTTCTCATGATAATTATCATGTCCCTGAAAGCTCCGACTACTTATATACTAGTATACTAGTATATAAGTATAGTATAAAAGTTCGGTTACATGCATTTGAGATCCCAATGGGTCCTGGTCTGGCCACCTCTACTTTGAAGTCCATAGAGACACATGGCTGCCACATGCTAGCGGCACGCATGCAAATTTCAGCAGCCTAAGGGAAGCAGCAGAGGGACACGCCTGCCATGTCTGTGGCTACAATGCTCCAGATGTATGTGCCTGGCTGCAGGCTGTACAGTGTGCCACCTGGCTCGCAGGCAGCCAGTGTGGAGGATGTACCAGCCCCAGCACAGGTGCCAATGTCACCCCCTGCCCCTTTGTATGCCTCCATCTGGCACATGGTCCTTCAAACCAACCAAGCATTTTTTTAGCAGCTTACATTAGCCTGACACAACAAATTATAATATAACTTTTCGACAGCCCAGAATAAGAAGCCCTGTGTACATATGTACAGCAAGCTTTCGGGTAAGTGGTTTCATTTTTAAATGCTGCAACATATGAGCTGCTCTGCAAAAGTTGATTAGCATTCCAGGCCAGTTGAGCAGCCATTGAGGGCTCCACTTCTTCATTGGGAGGGATACTTCTCACCTTTCAAGACCCGACCCGAGGACCCCATCAAAAGCGGTGAAGCTTGCATTGAGGCAGCCGCCACTGATCTGGAAGCCGCCGCTGACCTGGCGGGCCAACTCAGCATCCCCTAGGCTTGCAGCCGAAAGTGGTTGAGCAGCTTCCCCTGACCCCTCCAGCTGCACATGCAGCTGGGATACTGCGGGGGGACTTGTGTCCACTGTGAAGCTGAATGGTGAAGCGTAGCCTGGATCACCCGATGCGCTCAAGGCTGCCACCTGGAACATGTAGCTTCCATCCGCCAATCCATCATACACCCTGCACCAGCAGTCCAGTGTCAGCTCATCTACTCAGAAGCACACGCATCAATGCCATGCAGAATTGAGCAAGCGACTCTATTCTGCAGTTCTAAAGTATCTTGGACAGGTGCTTATCATGGGCGCCCCAGACCATTCCGGGTGTGCATGCCATGGAATCTCCAAAAGAGCAGAATCAGGTATGCCCAGAATGAATTTTCATTACTGCAGGCTTTCCAGTTTCTATGGCCGAGGTGCGTCTGGCAACGGCTGTAAGCAGGGGTGCAGGGCAATCCTGTCACTTGCCCAAACGGATGAAAGCAATTTTGAAGACATATCTTCGGCCTCTTCCACATGTCATGGGTGGATACCATCCAACAAGGTTGAACCTGGAATGCCGTGTTGGTTGCTGGGCACTCGGTGGTGGCCAGGCATCCAATCTGCCCTATGCATCTGGAAAATATGAAACTGACTGACTGACAAAGGGGGCCATAGGGGTGTTGACTCACTTGGGGCTGGTGCAGTTTGCCCAGGCAGGGGCTGTACTCTGGGAAGACGCCCCACCGGTGAGCTCACACTGGTAGCCACTGGTGCCATCGGGCGAAGTAAATGCAAAGGCCACTGACGCGGTGTCCACAACTGTACCAGGGGACGAAGTTATTGTTGCCGAGGGCCCCGCAGTATCTACAGTCACCTGCACCACATCAGCGGAAGCCTTCAAAATGAAATGTAATGCAGAGTGCATGCATGCAATGCACGACATATTCCGCAACTGCCTCGCGTCAGAAAGTCAGAAAGAAAGCAGACAACATTTTTGCTGGCAGAGTAAGTATCACCAGCAGTGGGTATGCTGGGTTCCTTGCTTGAGAGCAGAGTTGGGGCTCACCATAGAGGTGGCCACCAGGTCAGGTGCCCCGCCCGTGAGCTGAACACTCAGCAAGTATGTGCCCCTCTGCAGATCTGTGTACTCCTGTCTCGTGACAAAAGCACATCTCATGCTGCCGACAGCACACCTTGCCTAAACCAACATTTCTCAAGCCTTGCACCTCCAATTCAGCTTGAAAAAGGGGGATCAAACACAAGAGTGCAAGGATCTTGCTGTGTGAATTACAACCTGAGTGACAAGGTGGCCTATCAAGAAGGTTTATTCGAGGATTGCATGCTTACCACAGGGCTGGTGCAGGGCAAGAAGACCGGCGCCTCTGCGGGTGCCTGCCCGGTGAAGGGCTGCAGAGCGCACTCGGTCGAGGCCCCTGAACCATCCGATATGGACTGTGTCTGGACACCTGCCACCTGGAATGCAAAACTCGCCGTGCTCCTGTTTCAGAGACGCATGCACAAGCATTAGCATTTCTCATGCGAGGCACACTATCCACATATGACATGCCACTGTGCTGTCTTGTGCAGGGATCACAACTGCACAGAGCATGACACGCAGGACAGAAGGGCTTCATAGGTGAGAACTAACAATCTCGTCTCCAGAGTGAAATGCAGTGACTTGAGCGGAAAACAGACATGTGATCCTCTTCATTGTGTGTCCTAGAATGAGGGGTGGTTGACGAGTAGGATTCACCTCCCACTGTTTGCCTTCCAGGAAACACTCTCAAAGGAACCCTGAGCACTATACAACCCTGAACCCAAAATACAAACCCTAAACCTGACCCTAAAAACAACCCTAACCCTCGTCACAGTGTGAAACAGTGGGAAGCGTGCCTTTGCACTGTGGCGCCCAGGTCACCTCCGGTCAGCGCCACATAGGCGGCAGGCAGAGTCAGCTGCCACGTGTACGTGCCATACGCTGCGACCTGCGCATTCCCCGCCCCATCTGTTGCGCGCACATCAAACGTCCAGTTCCCCGATGGCAGTGAGGTGTATGCCTGCTCGCATCCGCAACAAGGCCCCCTGGCATTGTCTAGATGGACACCACTCTGGCTGTGAGACAAACTTCACTCTTCCGGCTTTCCTGGGTTGCATTTGGACTTTTGCTGTATTGCCAACAGGAACAAACTTACAGCTTCATTACTTGCTCAACCAGACCTCGGCAGCGCATGAATCCATTGACGAGAAAGTCACCATTTGCTCAGGATCTCAAGACAACGATCTCAATTACCAGTGAGATCTTTTGAATTCATTCATGTTTTGGTGTCTTTTCTGCCGGACCTGTGGGTTGATGCAGCTCCTCCAGAGGCCAGCGTTCAGCGCAGCCGCGCCAGCTGGCTGCGGGCCGGCCACAGAGAGGCGGCAGGAGAAGCTCACGGGCGAGGCGTCCTGCGCGGAAAATGCAAATGCTGCGCTCCGAGTCGCGCCCGGGACCGGTGCGGACGCGGCCGTCAGCACGGCGCGCGGCGCTGCCGTGTCCACAGCGAAGATGCGCGAGTCCTGGACCGTGAACCCTGGCAGGAACCATCAATGGATAATATCTTAATTGTTCCCCCCAAGCGCCCACCGTCGAAGTGCCGAAGAGCTCGGAGGTGAGACAAAATTGTTTTCTGAATCAGAAAAAGCCTATTATTAATAATAACGAATCTGCCCTCAATTTACAATTTTGGTTGCCTTTAATGCCCGGAAAAGTTCTTTCTGTCCTTCACAAGAATTACCAAGAAGGCAGACTGAAGAGCAGATTGTTGCTGGTCCTTACCCCTGCCACGGACCTCGAACAGGTAGCTGCCATCAGTGATGCCGCTGAATGAGACAGGCGAAGTGCAAGGCGCCCATGCATACAGTGGTGGCGGGGTCTTTACGCCACCACGGTTCAGCTGGCACTCGAATCCCAATGGCGCAACTGCATGGCCGAAACTTATCGGTGGCAAGTACTTTGATCTCCAGGCAGAGGCATGTACATGCCCAGAGCTCAATCAGAATATGTTGCTGCTGAAAGGGCAGGAAACAGTGCACAACACAGTGAGCTTGTCGCCCATGTTGGTCCATGCAAGCAGCTAGATGAGTGTGCAGAAGGGCCCACCATCCACAGTGGTAAAGTTGAATGAACCGCTTGTCCTGTTGCTCAGAGTGGCCGGACCACTATTGATGTACGGCACCGGTAGATCACAGGAAAGGCTGGTCGCCCCATTCCAGGCTGGGTTGTAGGTGCTTTGCAGTGTGCCATTGAAGTTGCCCTGCAGCAGCACATGTTCTTTTGGCATGCATCAGGATGTCGTGCAGGTATCCTGGATGCCAATGCTCACCATTATCACGACAGCAAGACATGGATGCAGGCATGTGAGGCTGCATGTGAGAGATGACTGCACCTGGACGACGAGGGAGTACTTCTGAGGCCCCTGTGGGATGTTGAAGCCTGTCACAAGGATGACGACAAGCCCTGGCCCCATGCTAGGGATCACCACCTGCCACAACAAATCCATGGTTTGACTCACAGCATGTCATAGTTTCAAGCAGGGCATCACTGCTTGCAGCACAACAGTGAGCCTCAGAGCACACCTTGTATGACATTATTATAACAGGGTCGGCAAACCCAAAGCCATTTGGCTATAGGGCATACACACAGCGCGTCTGCAGCCCAGGAAAATCAAATGACATATGATGAAAAGTAGTGCCGGAACTGCAAGCAGGGGCAATGAGACCCTGAGAAGCATCACTTTCTTAGCCGCACACAGGCACGCTACCCACATGCAATTTAAGCTTGCGTCCAATGTTTAAAGCACCTGTTCCACATTGTTGAGGTGGTCAGGGGCTCCGTTGCCATGGAGGCTGCGCCCGGCCAGGCTGTCAGCATGCACCACCAAGTCCAGGTCATTGACCAGCTGCAGGGCGGCTGCTGGTGCGGCCTGCGGGTCGGCCCAAACAAGAGTCACCCGCAGCGTGCCCCCAGTGGATGTCAGGCAGAACTTGTCCGCCTGCCCTGATGTGGCCATGGGCTTGCGATCAATCACCTGCCCACCCAGAAACACACCTGTCATTGCACACCCTTGCATATGGAATAGGTAGTCTGCAGACAACAGGCCTACAGATAGATTCCGTGCACTTGCCCGCACCCCAGTGGACCAGGGACTGTGCTTCTCAGCATGGCCTGGTCCACATCATTCTCTCTTACTCTGTTACTCGCAGCTCTTGGGCATGATGTGTCGGTTAGTTACATGGTGCCGATGCTGCTTGTCGCTAAGTGTACATTGGGAAAGTTGGAATGTAAGAGACCTGCATGCTCCAGCCAGAGGGGTTTGACGCGATCGGCAGGGAGCGGCCGAGGTTTGCGGCGCCAAACCCCTGTCGCATGGATGGTGGTGGATCCAAGGGAACGCCATCGTACTGCGGGTTTGCGTCCGGTGTAATTCCCTCCATGGCCTTCGCGCCCCCTGTACATGGTGCCGATATTGGCAACATGTAGGAGCCCACATTTAATGGCCATCGTGGTAATCCAAGATGACATCACTCGTCTATTGACAGGCAACTTCCCAGAAAATATGTCTACATGCTCTACAGAGCTGTAGATTGTCAGAAAGTCACAAACAAATGGTTCATCAGAAAGATGCCACTACACGGGAGACTATGTCCATAAGATGAGACGTTGCCATGCGTATTTATGAGTTCCACCGCTCAGCCCCCTAAATAGGAATTCCGAGCATATATCCCAACGTCAGTCCTGTCTGAAAGAGGTATGGAGAACTTGCCCAGCAGGACGGCTTTCATGAGGGGTCCAGATGGTGTGTAGCTGCAGCTGCTATTGGGTGCCCCGGAGGGGTACCAGCCCTCTGTGAAGTACTGGCGGATGAGCAACAGGCCGCCAGCCACCATGGGTGTTGCCATGCTCGTGCCACGCATGGCGTCCAGGCTGCAGGTGTAATCGTTTGCCTGCCTGTGCTGGCCATACACTATGAATTCATGAAAGAGTATATTTCATGTGCCGGCGACACAGCACGCAACTTGCTGCCCACCGCGCTGTGTTCAGCTGTATAATGTGCAATCGTGTAACCGAGCTATGGACTAATACTACAGCTGAAGTACAATAGTTATGGTTATGTCCCGCACATGTCTGGGGCGATAAGAGATGGTGCGCCGCAACTGGCTTGCTCCATCCCAAAAGAATCTTGCCCAGGGCAGGAAAGATCCCTTTCTGAGTGAGACCATGGCATGTCAACATCTTGCATTTTGAAAAATGGTGACATTCTCACCGTGAGCTACTTGTGGATATGGTGGTCCCCGTGGCAATGATGTCAGGCTTAATGCGGCCATCCAGTGTTGGACCAATGGAAGAAAAGAAGGCCAGGCTCGCAAACCGGTCTGCAGGCAATGCACATCTCCATAATTATCATTCAGGCAGAGGCAACGTTGTACACCAAAACACAGATCACATCGACCTCCCCCACGACTCTGGCAGGTTTACGAAAGGTCAAGTGTTGTGTCTGGGCGTTTCCATTGTTATGGGAGTGCATTGCATCAGGGGAAATTCAGTAGTGCACCTGTGGGGAGGGTGTAGGGCAGGAACTGAGCAGAGAGGGTCATGCCCGCAGTAAGGCTGTTCCACAGGGGCATGGCAGTGCTGAAGGGAAACGAGGCGGAAGGAATGCTGATGGCGCTGGTAGTGCTGTCTGGCTGCATCCGGAAGAAGCCAGTCGTGCCATTGTTGGCCATCAGCACAGCCACGGCTCCTGCCTTTTGAGCATTGCTGACCTGAAGCTCGACACATGAAGCTTGCCACCTCGTGCATGTCAACAGGCACATGCAGACACACTCATGCCACCAAGTAACGTGCTCCAGCAGCTGACGTTTACTTGCACATCAGTCTCGGGCTACTTCAACCCTCAGTCTTCATGGTTTGGGGGGAATCCAAGAAAAAGCACCTTTGTCGCAAAGGTGCAATTGCCCCTCTGTGCCAGCACAACCGCGTTTCTAAATGATTCAGGCCACAAAAGGGCTGTGCAAGCATCCATGGGGTTGGCGGCCAGAAGTGGCAGTTGCTGGGCCGAGTTCACCAGAGCGCTCAAGGTTGGCCCAAACGCGGCTTGCATTACCTGCACCATCATCAAGACTGCAGTAATAAGGTAAGGCATCCATACTGTGGAGCACATTGTCTTTGCATGCAACTGGATAGGAGCACGGCAAGATATACATCTTCTCGGCTCACCTTGATGAGCACAGTACCATCTGTCTGTGATCCTGGTTGGCCACCAGTGACGTTGAGTGCATACACACTACCATCTGTCGTCACCACTTCGCTCTCATAGCCGTCATTGTAGCTTGCTGTCAGTCCAGCACCTGCCGCACCAAACCTTCCTCATCCTCTGCTACTATCCAAAACTTCATCATCTGCAGTGGCGGCGAATTGACAACTGAAGCTGCAAGTGACCTGGTAGTACCACCTGTTCTGTAAAGGGCACTTCCAATGCCACCCACACTCCACCGTCAGTACATAATCAAGCAGCACAAGATAGGTCCTTGAAGAGCTGCTGGAATTGGAAATGTCACCTACGGCGACACAGTTCTTGGCGACGGCCGGTGATGTCAGGGTGGAGTCCTCCTCGCGATAGCCAAAGTTCCCTGCCGCCACCACAGGCAGGAAGTCCTGGTATGCCCAGGCAAACCTGTCCATGTCTGCTGCCAGCGAATCATACACTGCGTCAGCTGTGCCCCAAGAATCGGAGTGAACGCGGGCACCCCTGCATGCATCAAGCGCACATGCCTCCAGTTCTGCCCCTTCAGAAGTTGTTGAAGTCCTTGGAACGTGCACAAGTGACATGCAAATGTGGCAGAGTCACAGCTGAGCAGGAGGCTTCCTGACTCAAGCGTGAAGCCTCTGAAGGAGGTGAAGCCGAGGTGGAGGGCACCATTGGTAATTGTAGGGGAAATAGTCATAGAAGAGGTCATAGGGCACGTTCAGCGTGCCGGTGTTGTCACTACCTAGATCCTGGAAGGCCATCTTGGCGCCTGGGGCCATTCCCTGCCAATTAGAAAATGCACCTGCATGCACAAGATGACCGCACAGTAAATCAAGCTAGTGATCAGGCCGGCATGCCTGCAAGCCTTCAAGTGAAGAATACTGCAAAACCCAGAAGATTAAGTGCAAGGTATGCACACCATTGGCCAGAGCTCCAACAGCACTGCCAGCACAATGAGTGCCATGCCCCTCTCCATCTGTAGCATCGGCAAACATCCTGTAGTACCGCACCTGTCCATACCAACCCATTCTTCTCGCAAAACATTTCACACTCTGAGGCTCCTAAGCTTCGCAAGCTATTCAACCTCGCATACGATTACAAAGGGGAAGATCTGTGTTCTTTCCTACAATACGGTAAACATGCAACGTGCTCATGCAGATGCTCATAGCGCTGCCATAGCAGGTGAGAGCAGGTGGTCAATCATGAGCTCTGCACCTTTCGGTGGGTGGAATTTTGGAAGTAAGGGATGCCAGTTCCTGGTTCTTGGGACAGCCCCTGGGCGATAGAGTATGGGATGCGCACTGCACTGTCATAGAAGTAGCACTGGTCGAAGTCCAGGCCGGTGTCCCCCATTCCCAGCACCATGCCTTGTCCCTGCTCCCACCAGACAAGTCCTTCTCATCACACCCCATATGAGATTAAAATGTAATTGTCTACATGGCACACTCACAATCGGACAAATGTGACTTCCATGAAGTACACAGTGATATGCAACATGCACGCAACATGCATATTTTTGTGGTGGCTTTCAAGGTGTCTCTAATGGACCCAGTCTTGCTCAATATCTTTGTCTTGCTCCTGGACATAGAGGGCGTACACCGCCTTCCATGCATGGCTTGCAAGCTACACATGGAAGGGATTTTGTGTTCACAATATGCAACTTCCTGACGCTTCACCGGTGTTTTAGAAGTGACCTGGAGGCCGGCCTGCCACAGAGCATGAGTGGCAGCAGCGCCACCATAAGGCTGGTTGGATGACAGATCCACCGGTGCAGCTGTGCCAGTTTGCATGATTCCGGTTGCATACCAGTTGTGCGTTTGTACCTTGGGGGCCGGGGCCACCCATGTGACACTAGGCTGGGACGCAAGCCAATGCAGCGTTTCCTGCAAGCATCTGTCAGCCTGATTAAGAGCTGAATCCCGTATATGTACACAACAAAAGTCTACCAGGTCGTGTGAAGCAAGAAGTCTTTTGACCTGGGAAAAATAAAGCATGAGATGTCAATGGCATGAATGCAACCATGCATGGTGAATGGTGTCACTGAGGATGATGGGCTCAGAAAATGAGGCGAGCGGCCCACATTCAGGGCCGGCAATGGTACTGTGACTAGCACACGGTGTGGCCCTGCGCGTTCCACACTGCATGGTGGCAGGTTCTGACAGAGAATACTGATAGGGCCTGCCCAATCTGCTTTGGCAGCTGCCCCCGGGTCATAGATTTGCTCCATCTCATGCAACATAGTTCCTGTGCAATCCATGCGTTTGGGTCCTTCTCTCAAGGATATGTGACTCTTGGAATCTGGATGATTAACAAAGTGGAAGACGAACACCAGGGAAGCACAGGAATGCAAATTCTGAAAAGGTACAGGATATTGAGTGGCAGCAGGCCCCGGCCACCTTCAGTCTCGCGCTCCAAGAGAATTCTTGGAAAATCAACAAGAATGGAACTCTCCATTGTGCGCCCGTCAACGCCATCATTACGCAGTCTGTTGAAATTATTAGCACGATACAGTGGTTCTAATAGCAGTGGCCACTGCGGCGCCAGTTTATGCTCTCGCCTATATTCAAAAATGCTCGCAACACCTGCCAGCACAGTAATGTCATGTATCTCTTGAGGACTTCGCAGAGTTCAACTCGACTTGATTCTGAGATTGGTCGCTGGCTCCAACCTGATAAGCTTTCTAACTGCGATACAGTGTCTATCAAGGACACCACAAGGAAGGTGTGATCTGGTATGTAATGGACAATGTGGCCCCCATGCTGCCTTAAAACGCTGTTCAAACCACTTTCAGCAGTGGCAGTTGCATCACGCCGGAATGTCACTAGGAACTGCCCACACAATTTTGTCAGAGGGTGTCTCTTTGATTGACGTCATCTGTGGGGAGACCGCAGAGGCAAGAGGTCTGTGAGTTTCATCGGGCTATGTGCAAAATGCCAGCGACCTGTTGCGCAGAACTCAGCACGCCCCACCGAGGATCATGATCTTCCTGGACTTGTGGCACCCATCTGGTCTCAGCCCTGTGGAGCAATTGTATTTAAGTCATCTTAGCATTGCACACGCTCAAACTGTTCATAGCAACAGCATTTATGGAAGGAGGAGTCCAACGCAACATTATGTCTTGAATAGCTCAATCACCTATCTTCATCTGGTGCCCATTGCGCCTCTAAATGCCCATAACTCAGCTTGATTAATGTTCCTTTGGCTATTGTGAAAGTGGACAACAGGAGGGCTGCCAACCGCACGATGTACGGCATCTCGTCCACCTTCAAAACCCACTACCGATTTTGCATGTGCTGCTATATCAGTAACCAATGAGATAGACATTTCTTTTCATTTCTGTCTGTGCCTGAGATTCGCTGTTGTGCCACATCAGGTCAGTCTGCACTTATTGCTTCTACATTGACAGGGGCCTGCTCCCAAAATGCTCTCGTCAAGTGCCATAGTTGCAACGCAAGTAATATTACGGTTATTTTCATTTAAGAAAACATTCTGAGACGGGCTTTCCCCTGATCATCCTGGCCAAACAGATCGGGAAGAAGAGTCAAACATTCAACCTTGGACTTCCAACCCGATTGCCAAAAGTGGCCCGAGATCACTCTGGCTCCAATATCTTCTAAATCCACAGGATGGGAATGCCAATGTTTTGATCACCGCAAGACACATTCGCCATTCAAAAATTTTCGAAATTCTTGGAATCGGTGGCAGACTGAGAATTGTTTGTGTGTCCTGTACTTGGGCTGCGACTGCTTCTGCACAAAAGGCAGCAAGTTGTGCGGAGGAAGGTGAGTGCAATGGACCAGAAAGTTGCGCTTGTCACAGGAGGAACCAGGGGTATAGGATTTGGGATCAGCACTGTTCTTGCGAGCCAAGGATACTCGCTTGTACTAGGTGAGACTAGGCTCCATCACACACTGCAAACCTGCGTACAGTGCCCCTTGACTGAAGTGTGAGGAGGTGTGCTTATGAGACATGTCATGCAGGGTATAATTCTAACCATGATGCGGCAAAGGAAGCAAAAGGAGAGCTAGAGAGCAAGTTTGGCGTGAGGGTCATCGCTGTGGCTGGAGACATATCGGTCCCTGCTACACTGATCGCGCTATTCCAGGCCGTCAAGGCATTGTTCCAACCTCACTTGAATCTTCACATCAGTGCCAAGATGGTCTATGCAGGGCTGGTTCGCTGAGTACAGCTGCTGCACGACAGGATCATTTTGATGGTCATCTAACTGCATTTATCCACAATGCTGGCCTATACGTGGGCATCACAACCACCTCAGCTGAGGCGCCTGCCCGATTGGAACCAGACGAGCCCTGGGTGGACAGGGTGTATGACTACTACCAAAAGGTGACACTTGTCATGTCCCCTTGCTTGTGGGCATGGATGGTGGCTTTCGGAAGCTTGCCTATGAACACGGAGTGATGAGACGCACAACTGAAACACTGCTCATTTGCAGGTCTACCCAAGGGCGTTCAGGAAGGGATTGGAGCTGGCGCTGCAATGCAAGGGCCTTCAACATGTCATTGCAATCAGCTCGCCTGGTATACACTGCCTTGCAGTTTCCTGGCACAGAACCTCCAACAATTTTGCATGCCATCAGCTTGCAAAGCAAATCTGAGTGATTGCGCAACCCTGCAGGGTGCAACTGCAACCAACCTGCTATGCCCGGGTACGAGGAACCGGGCCAAGCGAAGGCATCAATGGAGGTGTGGATGTGTTGTGTGCAGTGAGGGTGTCAGGTTTCTGGAGGAGTGCATCTGTAGAAAGTGGCGCAGACTAACAAAGCGTGCTTGCCATGCAGTTTCTTGTGCGTGTCTTTGCCAAGAAGCTGGCGAAGGACGGCATTAACGTGAACTGCATCATCCCTGGCTTCATCAGGACTGGTGCATGGGAAAATGTTTTCAAGGTGCGCTGTGACAGCAACATTCCGAATGGTTCTCTGGTCATGCATCATGCTTTGTTAACAGCGGGCCATCTACTTGGATGTTCCAGTCTCCAGGTGGTACAAACGTTGCTGTGTATAGTGCTGAAAGTGTGCATGTAAGTGGAGCTTGTGGCAGCAGGGGAAAGACGGCATGCGCTCAGCAGTAGAGGAAAGGGTACTGAGGGACACTCCTGCGCAGCGATGGGCAGAACCCATTGAGATTGGGGAGGTGTGTCAGAGTCACACTTGGCTGATGCCCCAAAGGTTCTGTGTCAAGAACTACTGCAGATCTGACCCACTTTTTGTGGAATGTTGAGGGCTGCGCTCGATAAGTTGTTTCAAGATGGTTTGGCATGTGTCTCGCAGGTGGCAGCATTCTTGTGCTCTGACAGAGCCTCGTTCTTGACAGGAGTGGCTATCCCGGTGGATGGTGGCTTGCACTTGGGCAAGTTGCAGTGAAAACAAAGATGATGCTCGTGAGAGATGTGCTACTGATCCTACTACCCGGGTGTTCTCCAGAGGATCATTCAATAGTACGCAAGATCCTGCACAAATGTAGCCCAGGAAAGTGCCACGGTCTCCAAATTCACTGAAGCAACTTTGTATGGGACTTGCCAAAAACAGTCCAGCTGGCTCCACTGCAACTGCAGTTGTATATTGGATACAACTGCCAACGTGATAATACCTATATGCCTGAAAGTCCCGCAATATCATGACGGTCTACAGGTGGTCCGATTGCTTTTTACGTCGTGTTGTTGATCTGAGATTGTTTCTTAATACTGTTGTAGCGGTTCAAGGAGCACAGTTAAATATAAGGAAGTTAGTGCAACGAGCCAGACCTTGCGCTAGTGACAGATGACACGAGGGGCATTAGATTTGGGATTAGCACTGTCCTCGCGAACTAAGGCTATTCGCTCCCACTTGTTGAGGCTTGATATGATCGAAATGCAGTGCCTCGTTCAACTTGCCGCTCACGAGTCAGAGGATGGAGGTGTGCTCGTGGGCAATCGTCATGCAGGGTAAGTTCTAGTCGTGGTCCGCGAAGCAAGCAGGGAAAGAGCTGGAGGCCAACGTTTGGTGTGAAGGTCATCACATTAGCTGGAGGCAAATCGGTCCCTGTCATCGCGCTCTATCAGGACGTCAAGGCGAGTTCAACTGTGGTTGTGCTTTTCCAAAACAAGAAGATGCCTTAAGTGTGACTGCGGCGTGCCACCACTGAAGGCGGACACTCCATGGATATATTTGTGCTGATGTACCTGAACTCAGCACATCCCGGCAATAACTCAGATACTCCAATAGATCAGAATTGCACGATCAGCTGTCTTTGGCGGTTTGAAAGCTGTGCCAAGTTAGACCGATCACGACCGATCACGGAATGGCTGACTGGATCAGACTCATCACCCTTTTGCTGGAGATTTTGACGCACAGGACAGCATGCCACATCCTTTACAAACGATCGGGTAGCCGGTTGCTGACTTACAGCTTTTCTGCGCTATCACTGTGCTTTGACACGACTGGGCAGTCTTGTCACCCTCATCCTCTGGACGTCTTGACTCAGATACACATGGAATGGGCGAGTAGGGAGACAATACAGGGAACGATCACCGCTGTTCAATGGTATACATAGCAAGTTCGCTTGGAGAACGCTGTAACTAAGCTCCCTTGTAAGGGAAGGTGCAGGCATCATGTTAAGATGGGTCCATAGCCAGCTGGTCTAGACACGAACATAGAGGCAGCTCGGTCATGCACAGATCTGTCCAGAGCGCTTCTGGATCGTACCGGAACCTGCAGGCCTTGTTGAATGATGACTCCGGCGGAGGTGCTGATCTGACAGGTGGAGGGCCATTGTCCTTCAGTGCTGCATACGGCAGAACATCGAGGGCGTCACTTGACAGCAGTGAGCTCAAGAAACAAGCAAAGTACGTTTGCTGACTACAATCCCTTTTAGTATGACCTGTTTGCTTTCTCAATTTCTTGAGAAGGCTTCAACATTGCTGACAGGGCAGAAGGGAAATCCAGTGTGATCTGCGATGTGCATGCATCTGAGGAATCGCTTTAGCATGCTTGTAAACGAATTGTGGTCCCAAGTCTCCTCTAGGTATAACACATGTATCTAAATGAACCATGGTCTGTCATGCTGCAGGTGTATCCTTGTGTCGAACCATTTACCCATTCGCGCAAAGAAGGATGAAGACACAGGAAGCTGGGAGTTTGAGTGGGATGAAGACGCCCTCATCTACCAGGCACAGGTGAACATTACTCGTGTCATGCATCCATGCTGCTGTGTTGAAGCTCCGTCTTTGAAGCCAGTCATGCGGCCATGATGCTTATGGACTGACATGACTGTTTGTTGCACCAGTGTGATGTGCACATTAACGACTTTTGGTGGGCTTACATTACTACTTAATGCAGGATGGGCTTGAAGACGTGGACATCATGTATGTTGGCTGCCTACCAGTGGAGCTTGATCCAGACGAGCAGGATGTGTGTGCCTCTCAAGACACCATGCACTTGGGGCATGGCATCTTATTGGAAGGCCTTTGTGTACTTGCAAAGGAAGTGTGGTGTGGCAGGATGGGTGAGTCCATCTGCCTGATTGAAACCCTTCTGAAGGGACTGTGTGAGATCTTCAGGAGGCGGCTCTGGAGCTGTACACACAATTCAATTGCTGCGTGGTCTTCCTTGGGAAAGATCTGAAGGAAAAGTACTACAAAGGTAAACACACACACACACAGAGCCATGAGAAACTCTCTTCCCCTGCCAAATATTTTAGTAATCTGGCATGCAATGGTGTTGTTGTGTTGTCCGCAGGCTTTTGCAAACAGCAGCTCTGGCCACTCTTCCATTACTTGCTTCCCCTGTCACCCAACAGTTCAGGCCGGTTCAATCCTGAATTGTGGCAGGCCTATGTCAAGGCCAACAAGGTGTGCCTCACAATGATTCACAGCTTATCGTTCACAGAAGCTTCAGCCAGTGTGTGAAGCCCCATGCTATCATCCTGCTGATAACTCTCGTGCTCAGTCCTGGTGTTCAATGCTGTCTGACCACAGCTGTGTCATGGGATGCAGGCATTTGCAGACAAGCTTGTAGAGGTGGTGAGCATGGACGATGACTATGTCTGGCTGCATGACTACCACTTGCTGGTGTTGCCCTCACTGCTTCGCAAACGCTTCAATCGCATCCGCCTGGGCCTCTTCCTGCACTCCCCCTTCCCATCTTCTGAGATCTTTCGGACATTCCCCCGCCGCGAGGAGATTCTCCGCTCCCTCCTGAATGCAGACCTGCTCGGTGCGAAATTCCGCAGGGCTGAATCCCTTGTCATGCCTCCTCGGTCATTAGACAAACAGCCTGTCTGGCACAATGTGGGTGATTGTATCCATCAGCAGAGTCTTGCTGTGCATTCATATGAAGCGCTTCGCTTGCAGAGAGCATTTTGTTCATGAAGCCATTCCTTCCACCTGTACGAGGGGAGGACTTTGGACATAATGAAGACTGGTATCGAGAGACCGTAAATCTTTATTGTGTCCAAATGTTTACCAGTAGCGGGGGAGCAGGCCTTACCAAAAACAAACAGAGCCGAACGGAGGCGTGATGTTTGCAGGCTTTCACACGTTCGACTATGCGCGTCATTTCATGTCGTGCTGCTCGCGCATGCTGGGGCTGGAGCATGTGGCCTCACGGGGGTCCATTAGCATCGAGTACTACGGCCGCAATGTGGGCATCAAAATCATGCCCACGGGTGTGAAGCCCGAGCGCTACCTCAATGGCTTTGGCTGGCAGGACACCATCTGGCGCCGTGGCGAGCTCCTCTCTCAGGTCTGCAGCTGTCCCTTGAAAGTTGCTTGGATGGCACTCAGCATGGATGAAAAGCATCATGCTGCAGAAAATTTTGACGTCATGAGGAGGTCGCCATTGTTCACACAAAGCAAATGAAAGAGAGGCGCAAGGTGGACAATATTATGTGTGCATCTGTAGAAATCTAGGTCCTGCAGAGAGTCATAGACTTTGCAGCCCCTGACATGCATCCCACTGCATGATCTGGGTGTCGAGCAGCTCTACACTCATTGTGCGCATCAGAAAGCGTCTGAGGTTGTCACATCTGAATATCCCTACTTTCGCTGAATGGATCTTTGCATGCGCACAGTTCAAGGGGCAGATGGTGCTCATCGGAGTGGATGACATGGATCTGTTCAAGGGAATCGAGCTGAAGCTGCTGGCGGTGGAGCGGGTGCTTGACTACCACCCAGAGTGGCGCGGCCGCCTTGTGCTTGTGCAGGTTACCAATGCGCCCAGGTAGGAGGACTGCGTAGAAACACACCATCTGTTCCTCTTTGTCGAGCTTCCTCATCTGATCTCATGAAATCTACACTCTGACGTCTTCCTGAGTTATCTGAAATGCACAGCATTGTCTGCCAAAGAGAATCCTCTATGATGAGCAGTAATCATCATGACTCGTACCCATTGTCTGCATATTGGTAATGGCGGCAGGGTATCAGAGTCTGAAGGATGTTGTTCCATGTGCAGGTCGCCAGGGAAGGACGTGCAGGAGCTGCACGACTTTGCAGTGTCACTAGTGGAGCGCATCAACAAAAAGTATGGCACAGAGTCGTACCAGCCGGTGGTATGGCTGGAGCGCAGCGTGCCTCTGTACGAGAAGATTGCGCTCTACAGCGTCGCGGATGTGGCTGTCGTGGCTGCCACTCGCGATGGCATGAATCTGGTCCCCTATGAGTACATCGTCAGCCGCCAGGGCCAGCCGGTGGGCCATGCACCCAAATTTCATGCAGAACAGTCTTGATACCTCGATGCCTTGCACCTGATCGCACCCTGTGGGCCCCTTCCAAGTCTGAGAAGTGTTCCCTGTCTGGTGACCGTTAGAGACTGTGCGGTCTACTGTGTTGCTAGGTTGTCCACATTGTTGACCCACTCTGGCTGGGCCTCAGCCTGTAATGCTGCAAGAGTCCTGCTTGAAATCATTCTGTCATGCTGAAAAGTGGTGGTCAGGAAGAGGAGGTGTCGCTGAAGGTGTCTGGTGTGGGCATGTGCAGGATGTGGACGCGGCAGAGAAGAACTCGATGCTGGTGGTGTCGGAGTTTGTGGGGTGCTCGCCGTCGGTGAGCGGCGCGATCCGCGTGAACCCCTGGTCCATTGACAGCCTGGCAGACGGCATCTACACTGCCATCAAGATGCCCCCCGCCGACCGCCACCTGCGCCATGACAAGCACTGGCGCTACGTCTCCCAGCACACCGTCCGCTTCTGGGCCCAGGTGCTTGCCATGCTACTCCTTAGTAGCCCAGCTCCAGCAGCTGTCCTGCCATGCAAGCAATCAACCAAGTAGGCCTCTGGGGATCGAACCAATCCAGCACCGGCCCTTCTGCATTGCGTCCAGCTCACTTTTACCCGGCGGATATCGAGCAACAAAAGCGGTGTCCAGGGTGCAATGCCCGCAGGACAGTAATGAACACTGTAGGGATCACATAGGATGCTCATTCATGAACATGCAGCATGATTGTTGCCTGATGTAGGGCTGCAGGGATATGTCTAATCATCTGCACTCAACAGCATGCATTGGCAGAGTAAAATTGATGGGCATTGATCAAAGTTGTTAAGGGTAACTGAGCTGTCGGATTGATCTGACGAGTGTGCGCATATGCGCAGTCATTTGCGTCGGATCTGCGGAATTTGACGCGGGACCACCAGCGCATGAAGTGCTACGCGCTGGGCCTGGGCCTGGACACCTTCCGCATGGTCGCCCTCACTGAAAACTTCCGCAAGCTCGATGTCCTCGTCCTTGTCAACGCTTTCAGGCGGTGCGCGACCGCTGCCTACCCACCACCCTGCATACTGTGTCTTGGAGGACTTCTCGCCATGTGATGCCTCATTGCCTCTGGTGTTTCAGCAGCAGAGGTCTATGCCATGTTGCTTGGCAGGGAATGCAACCCACACCTCTCTGTGAGCTTCGGCGGAAGAGGCCTCATTTGGCGCTATCCATCAGCACCGCAGTGTAAGCTGGTGTGGGATCTTACATAGAGACCATGTGGGCATGTATTGTCCCTCCTGTCGATGATCTTGTCTCAGAACGGATTCTTCGCTGTGGCAGACAGTGTGGCTGCCCTTGCTCTCTTGTCTGTCCAGCAACCTCTGTCATCTTCAGTGCTCCACTTAAGATGTCCGCACAGTTCTTTGCTGGGGCGCTCGAGCTGATATAGGTTGCTGGACAGAGTACATGCACTGCACATATGCATGCTGTGAGCCGTGGTGCTTGTGTTGCGTAGGGCGCAGAAGCGGCTGCTGCTGCTGGACTACGATGGCACGCTTGTGCCGCAGTCCAACATCAACAGCCGACCCACGGAAGAGGTGCTGCGCGTGCTGCAGGCGCTGTGCGCCGACCAGCAGAACAGCGTCTACATTATCTCCGGCCGCCGCAAAAGCGAGCTCGGTGAATGGTTTGCCTCCGTGGTGCGCGCCTCACTTCATCCTTTCCCACAGCCCATGCATATCCTACTCATATCTGGGATGCAAACAAGTTGCCCTATAAAATGGAGAGAGTAGCAGCAAATTCCTTGCAGCTCATCAGCTGGTACGGTGGCACTGATTTTTACTGGGGGTGTTCACCTCTTGTGTTCACACTAATCTTCAATTTCTTACATGTGTGCCATATCACTTTCTTGCATGTGAGCTCAAGATATGGCACACAGTAGCCAGGATAAAGTGTGATTTCAAGAGCACTTGACATCGTCGATGATGATAATGAGAATGATGAGTCCTCAAGGCCTGTTGGCTACCCGCGATGCAGGAGGGCCTGGGCATTGCGGCGGAGCATGGGTTCTTCTTCCGGGCGGCGGGCGCGGGCGCGGAGTGGCACACGCGCAGCAGCACGGAGGAGATGAGCTGGCAGGGCATTGTGGAGCCCATCCTGCAGCAATACACCGAGTCCACCGACGGGTCATTTGTGGAGAAGAAGGAGTCCGCCCTCGTCTGGCACTACAACGCCGCCGACCCAGACTTTGGCTCTCTGCAGGCAAGTGCTGGCAGTCTGCATCGTGAACTGCCCACCTGCTGCATGTACCATGCCCTGCAGGTGTTTGGGGCAACAGATACATTGCCTGCAGACAAGCTCGATTATGCATATGGTATCGTTTTGTGCCTGCCGCCAAGTGCCAGGATTTCCTGTAGCCGAGCATGAACACCTGCACTCTCGGAGGAGCCGCAGCATTGCACAGCTACAATGCAATGACATCAATTCGTTGTGTCCTGAGAGCGCACAACTTCACAGAGCATGAGCCAGAACCCACAGGCACAAGCACCGATGCGCTGCAGCGCGCTGGGTGCATGGAGCATTGGTGGGAAGACATGGCAGATGGCATGTCCCATAGGCGCACCATGACAGGACATACATGCGAGACAGATTGTGGGCACCTTGCAGCCACCCATTGATTGTGTTTGTGCCCTGTGCCAAACATCGACAATGCTCTTGTTATCCTGGGCAAGAACGAGGCGGGTGATGAGATCTCATGCAATGTGTTGCCGAGTTCAGGCGAAGGAGCTGCTGGACCATCTGGAGGGTGTGCTCAGCAACGAGCCGGTGGAGGTGGTGGCCGGCAGCGCCATCGTGGAGGTCAAGCCGGCTGGCGTCTCCAAGGGCGGAGCTGTCGAGCGGATCCTGCTCGAGGCGGCTGCGCGCAACACCGCGCACGACGTCGTGCTGTGCATCGGCGACGATCGCTCTGATGAAGACATGTACATCGCCATCGAGCACGTCGCTGTCATGCCCCACATGCCCGCGGAGGTGAGAATTCATCTGCCTCCCTGTGCTGGCATGGTTGGATCCCATCTCTGAACGTTTGAGTGCTGGAGACTTGCGCTTGACTATCATTGCGGTTGAGCATGTCGTAGTGATGTCACACATTGCTGCTGAGATGGGCCAAGCCACCAGTGCACATTGCACATAAGTCAGATGCTTTTAACAGCTTTCATTATCAAATGCCAGCTCTGTTCAACACCCTTTTAAATTGGATGGGCCAAAGAAAATGTCCTATACGTAGCTGTGTTTTTGATCAGGTCAGGGAGCATCAATCGACTGTTACAAACAAAATTTTTCCTGCTTCTGTTGTGTTGCTCTGATATGAGAGCGTGGCTTTGTTTGTCCAATCTGTATTTCATTGCGCAGGTGTTTGCATGCACGGTGGGCCAGAAACCCAGCAAAGCGCCCTTCTATGTGAATGACCCGGCCGAGGTGCTGTCAATTCTGGGCCGCCTTACATCTCCGCCGCCGCCAACTTCTCCCAAGTCATAGATTGCTCTGCACCATGCACGGGCTAACGTGCACCCGATCTCAACTGCTGACTGAAGAATCTGCCAGCAATATGGAGGCGAGGCGGTCCAGCTGCTTGCAGGGATTACCCATTCATGACAGGGTGCATGCAATGGAACGCAGCAGAAACGCGTGCTGTCGTGATATCCTGTTTTTAGCAGGAACTGTTAGCTGGCCCCCTGGGGCTGCTGCCGATGAGCAAAGAAAAGGAGTGGTGTTTGTGAGATTGTGCAGGGGATGCTCTCAATCGAGCACACTGGTTCGGCATGAACGGGAGAATTGTTCTGATGCCTGTGAATTGTGCTTGTGATCTCTGGGCACCTGCCGGCAGGTGCAGATGAAGGGTCATGCTGTGTGCTGTGTGAGGCAGCTTCCCACCCTGATGTCCGGAGCATAGCAGGAGGGATGCCTGACTCATGAAATAGTTCAGCTACTGGCATGGAGTGCCTTCCTAGCCGAAAATGAGGAACCAACTGCGTGCTGCCTGGATGACAATGTGCATTGTACTTAGAGCAGAAATTTGTTGCAATCAACCCCTGACCCCCAAAATCATTCGCAGTATTCAGCCTGGATGTTCGGGTTTCAATGTGGCATGGTGTAAGTCCACTAGGAATTAAATTGAAAAGCATTTTCAGGTCGCAAACACAAAACCAAGCTCAGGCTGCTGTGTGAATACACATGCTTTACCTCAAACCAAATCCCCTGAATCCCACCGGCATGTAAGCGTTCACGTAAAGCTCATGAAAATTTCCCCCTGTGATGCGCATCAGCATGCTGGCAACTGTATAGATACATCTAGATTCTGCATGATGGCTAATTACTTAATTAATTGCAATGTCATCAATTCAACAGACTGCACCCGTCATCTAAACATGGACATCATCCAAGTCCTGCCGAACTGCGGCAACCCTTCTGTACGTCCCACCATCTTGTACTGTACCCCAGCTCCTCTCAAGCCATTGGTTTCAACGCCGAGACCATCAACTCCGCCAATGACAGTTCAAAAGCAAAAGTGCTTTTTAACTGTCATGGAAAGCTCAGAATATGGAAAATGCAACAGTCTGCCATGCGGCTGTGTCTTCATGCGCTAGCGGAGCTGCCCCCAGCACTGATGCGACGCGCGGCCCTGTTTTCGTATACAGCCCAGCCGCCCGACGCTGACATGGCCTCAAATGCCTCCTTCACTGAGCTCACATGAGGCTCCTGCACCACCAGTGTTAATGCACCTCTCAGACCTTGGTTCATCTTAAGACAGCCGGGTGAGAAACTGTGAGCACTGGTTGAATCTTGCCGTGTGAAGGCATGCATCCAAGCGTGAAGTGATTTGTGATAAGAGACAGTGCGTTGCCGCAGCAGCAGCACAGATGGCACAACAGCCTGACATGTGTGCACTGTGGACCCTACAGGAGTGCTAGGCCATGCAGGCGAAGAATGCACTCCCAATGGTTGATCCAGTGCACTACACAGTGGGAATCTCAATGTGCTTCCTGCAGAGTTGCTGAAATTGTCGCCCCATCTAATTCAGCAGACAAAAGAGCAGGGGTGATGTTCTTCCACCTTGTGGCTGGCAGCATCTGAGGTGGTGCGGGACATTGTGCGAATGGACCCACTGCAGGATGACTTCTCGGTCTGCAGCATGGCCATCTGCTGCTTCAGTGTCGCAACTTCCACAGCCAGAGCATGTGCCCTCCGGCTTTCTGCGGCCTTCATCTCCTGCGCACCCAACTCCCCTTACATGATGTGTCCAGCTTGCCCATCATAACAGTGCCCTTCAAGCCTCGCATCTGGAGTGTTGCACAGTCACACTGTAGCATGCATGCTGCAATTCACACCTTAGCCAGAATCAGTACACTGCTGGAGATCACTAGCAAGCAGTCAACAGCAGAGCTGCTTCGACATCTTGGCTGAGAAGAATGAGCTCCTGGTGCAGCAACGAAATATCTTCTGGGTACATCTGCGCATTGTGTGAACCTCAGCAACCAGGATGTGTGCGCACGTGTGCTTGCAGCTGGCCTCGCAGCAACTCCTGTGTGTCAAGCAGGTGCGACCGTGCCTCACTGAAGCACCTGGACCTGACACTCCCTGAGTCTGGAGTTTCCGGCACCTCCTGTAAGACGTCCTCATCCACATGCCCTGCCAAAGGCAGACCTTTCTTTACAATCCTACTTTAGTTACAATCCTCAGCACGCTCCCCATAGAATTGTATGATAGAATAAGTATGATAGGATAATTACAAGATTTTAACACCACCACCTCTGACCCTCCATGCGCAGTCATGGCTTCAGGAGGTAGGCGCGAAGATGTTCAGGCATCCTTCCAGAGCAGAAGTTCTGAGACTGCATGCTGAGAGCTAAGCATCCTCTGTCAGTCTAGGGTACACATGGTGGGTGGACGCATATTGTAGAGGGACAAGCTGCCTGCAGGCATGCAGCTGGACAGATAGGAGTTGGGGTGTTTCACCTGCAATGCGGCCCCGGAAGGCGGCCACCTCAGCGGCCAGCCATTTGGCGCGCTGGCGGTGGCGGCGAGCCTCGGCCACGCTGTCATCCAGCTGCAGCTGCAATTCGTCCGCCCTCCGATGAGCTGCCACAGCCATCTCAGCCATGTCATGCCATATTATGGTACCTTGTTTCCACTGACAGAACCATGCTAAGGGAAATATAAATACTGACTTTTGTACACTTGCACATATGCTTCCAGACAACTTCAGTATGACTTAAATTTAGCTCATAGAAGCCTGTTTGGATATGAAGACATGCCAGGCAATTTGCCATTCCCTGTGAAGGCTGTCAAGATTGCAGGTTGCCAGCGCTTGCTTGCACTGGCGAAGGAAATGCTTTCAGGGCAATGAACATGCAGCAAAAAAGGCAAAAATGCAAATGGAACATGCAGGGGCTGCACCTGCGCTGAGCTCTGCATGCAGATCGCCCCCATCACCCCCTCCATTTGAGAGCCTCCGGGCGTTATATGCCAGGTCAGCTTCCTGCATGACGCCCACCAGAATCAGCATCACAAGGGTGCAGAACACACAGGAGAAAAATATAAGTGCACAGCATGGCTACACTGGCCTTCAAAAAGTCTGCTCAATTTATCACAGCAAGGTGTGACGGCACATCCGCACCTTGATGGCCTCTGAGACAGTCCTTATCGGCGGACTCCCCTGATTTGGCGTGTCATCTGCTTGCATGGCCTCCAGAGCCGCCTCTGCAGCCTGACAAGCAACAACAGCACGTTTCAGCCGGAGGATCACCTGTCGCTCGCATGCAACCACTGCCTCAAAGGCAGCTGTGGCCTCATGTCCACTGTTCTATATCCCTTCTCCTTCCCCACAGCCTTTCACACAAGCCAACAACCGGCAGTAAGCAGGCAACCCCAGTTCTGGGTGACCCCCCACATTTTGTTATACCTACTTTCCTGGTGCAGAGATTGCTGGAGGCCATACTTGCAAGCTTCCTTGATTGATATCCAGCCACAACACTGCGCACACACACAATCTGTTGGGATGAGACCTCAATGTCACATCATACCTTTCTGGCCTCCTGCTCGGTGCGGAGGTCGCGCGCGAGCTCATCAAAGCGCTCCTCGGCGCGCGTTGCGGCTGCAGTGGCTGCTTGCATGGCAGCCTGTGCTTCCAGAAGCGCTCGCTGATGCTCTGCCAGCTCCGCGCGTGAGCGCTGCACAGCATCAGTGGCATAGGCCGCTGCCTGTGTGGCATCCTGCGCATGCAGGCCACCCCATGTCACCTCCAAGAAGGTAGGGGTAATTAAGGGGTATGTTGGTTCTTAAAGAGCAGCAGAAGGGTAGCAGAGCGTCCTGTAAGATTGTTGAAGGATTACCCCTACAAGAAGGCCTTCAATGCTCTCAGCCATTATAAAACATACAAGCAGCACCATCCCACCATCTTGCCATACAGACATCTGCTTTGTAGATCTGTGGTGAGTCGCGCATGTGGCCTTAATGCGTTCCTTGTCGGGAGATAAGAGGCTCCCAGGATTGCCAGGGCGCTTTGGAGTTGAGGTTACATGCACGCTGCAGGACCTACTTGCACGTTGCCGCGCAGTCTCTTGAACATAAGTGGCAAGACGGACCTGCTGGCTGGCCTCAAACTGCGTTTTGAGGTCCTTGGTGGTCGCATAGAGCTGCTCCAGCACGCGGGCCTTCTCTGCCACCCTATCATAGACATTAAAAGCAGTTCCTTATTTCATTTCTTTCCAAGGTGCTCTCAAGACCCTCTGGAAGCCACTCTAGACTCATTGATCTTGTCAACATCATACCACTGCTGATATGATGCTGGCACGACAGTGCAGATGCAATTCTGGAGTGAAATGTTTGAGTGCAGTGGTGGATGCTGCGACACACCTGCCCTCCAACTTGCGTATGTGGTCCCTGTCCATGGCCTGCTTGGCCATCAGCGCTTTCACCTGAACATGGCACCATGCTTCCTTACTCATGTGCATGTGTGCAGCTTAGGGAAGTGCGTTGCTAAGACGCAAAGTATAACTGCATCCACACCATCTGCTTTGCCTCCAGCCCAATAACCTGCATAGCCTGCCTTGGGGAAGCATACAAAATGTGTTACAGCTCATACCTATCTTCATGTCCGATGGCAACCCAGAGCTGCTCAGACACTTTGTCCAGATTCACAGAACAAGTGCCGATGCAATGCCCATGCACCCGTATGAAGCTTAATGCCATCCTGTGGCAACGAGAGTGCATGCAAGGAAGGTGCATGCAAGCCTTGAAGGGGTTGGGTGTTAAGTTATACTGCTGGGGCTCAGCACTGATGCGTTTGGGCTCACCCGGTGCTGCAGGCGCGCAGTGTCCTGTCTGGCTGCCGCCGCTTCCTGGTCTGCGGTGGCGTGCGCGTTCTTCTCGTGCTTCAGCGCCTCCAGCAGTGCGTCGACTTGCTCCTTGGCGCGGCCGCCCTTCACTACGGCCTCACGCAGCGCGCGGTTCTCTGCCACTGCCGCCTCCAGCTCCTCTGCACGTTCACAACTTCTGTCATTTGTTGCCCGATAGGGATACACAGGGAGAATATTCTTCGGGTGTACTGTGAGGTTCACCGTAGTGTGACTGGGATCATGTGTAGCTGCAAGTATTGCAAGTGAGATTACATGTTTCACCAGGATGCATGCACGTGATAGCGTGGCTTTGTGGGTTGCTTTCGTAGGTGCGGCTGCACAGCTTGAGAGAGAAAGTCGATGGAGCCGCAGAGCCTTTTGAAAGACATGCTGAGCAGACTTGTGTTACTATCTGGGTTTATTAGCAGCATGCCTGCAGAGCATTATTGGGAATGCACATCCAAAATGCATGGGAGCAAGCACGAGTGCACGACGCCCTCTGTCACATAGTCTGACTTACAGTGGCCACATCATTGTCACACGAAATACATTTCAGTGCCGCTCAGGGCTGACAGTGGCAGACATACCTGCAAGCTGCCGTTTGTGGTCGCGCAGCTCAGCAATGAGCTTGTTCTTCAGCCGGGTCTGGGCATGGGCCTCCCGCTGAGCAGCCGCCTCATCCAGGTGTGCTGCTGTCTCAATCGGCTCAGTCATCAGCTGCGCCTGCTGCCCCACCTGCTGTAGCCTGTCCACCGGATTGCCCACCTGAGCCTCGTCACAACAAGCTTCATGAAGGCATCCCAAAGCAATTTGATTTGAGGGGTCAGGGCCTGCTGATATTTCTGGATCAAGGGTGATTTCTAACATACTAGCAGTTCAAATGCAAGAGCTGAAAGAAGGGCTGCCCCACAGCATAAAACAAACAATACATCCCCGGCTATATTGTGTCGGTAAGATGGGCTGCGAGGCTGGAGTGTGGAGGAGACTGCTGCTGAGCCATACATTGTGCGATGGGGCGGCGGCAGCTGCGCGGCGGCTGCCGGCACGCTGGGCGGCCAGGCGCGTGACCGGATTGCCCGGCAGGCTCCGTGACGTGAGAGCGCCCTGAGGCCTTGCCTCTGGCTGTGATGCCAATATGCATGCATCTGGTGACTCCCTCTTCCCCTGCTGTTCCCACATCAGGCATCACTTCCCTTGGGCCTGAGATTACATATGACTTTGAGCACCAACAAACCAACAGGTTGCAGATAAGCCCCAAAGATTTTGTGACCTTCCAGTGGTGCCTCAAGGCATTTGCCTCGAGCATATGGTGCAACTCTCCCAAAGAATCCCACCCATCTGCGCATGTTGAAGTTCGGTGTGCCAGCATGTCCTCCCTATGGCACAGCAGAAGTCTAGAGCGCACCCACAGGGTGATGTGGCAGTACAGCTAGGACGTCACCTGGGAGGAGGCCGGAAGGGACTGACTGGACTGGCGCAGGAGCTGAGTCGGCTTGCGGCCGCGCGGCGGGGGGCGCGCCGCCGGGCCGGCGTTCCAGGCCGGCCTGTGCACCGCTTCCGGCTTCTTCTGGCCCTGCTCCACTGCCGCCGCCTTCCTTCTCGCGTCCCTCATCCTGTCCCCCTGGGTCCCCCCCAGCCCTAACCTGGCTTCATCCCCTCCAGGTGCTGCAAGACGCTCCTGGCCATGCCATGCATCCCTGGCTGGGGCCTCCAGGAAAGCAGTGTTCCCTGCGGAGGTCCCTTCACGGGATGGGGGTGACAGGCTGATGAGATCGTGCTCCCTTTCGCTGCTGTAGGGGTCGCAGTGGCCTGCAGAGCGCGCCGCAACCGTGCTGGAGGTGTGCCCTGATCCAGGGTGAGATTTTATGCTGCCGGCGCTCATGCTGTACTGATCCTGCGAGTGCGCAGAGGTGGCAGGCTTTGCTGGGATCTTGGCTGCCTGCAGGTTGCCCGACTGCCCCTGGGGTTCCCACAGAGGATTTATCTGCAGTGGCAGCTGCTTTGAGCCTGGCCGCCTCATTCTCTGTTCCACAGGGGCTGCGTGTCCCAGGTTTTTGTCACCTGTTATGCAGCACAACGCCTTTAAGAAGCTATCAGCTGACAGTTGGAGGTTTAAGATGGCTTGAAGGACTGCCCAGGCTGTAGATGTTCAGCAACAGGGAAGGAACCACACCTCCAGCTAGCTCTATTTCCTTTGCATCAGCTCCTTGCTCTAGTAGGGAGAGTATCGTCTGGTTGGACATTTGCAGCTCCCCCTCAAGCCGTAAACATTTCTGCAGCAGGTGCACACGACGATAGAGTCTCCGAGGTTTATTCGACGAAGATATGCATAAAGCGCATATTGTTAAGAAGCGTCGGCTGCACAGTGCAACATGCTGTTCTGCGCCTGTTAGACTCCCTACCTCTTCCAGGCTCAAAAGCTTGTCCCTCCTTTCCATGATGTCTATCTCACAGGGGCAGCTCTAGCTCTAGCTCCAGCTGCAGCGTCCAGAATGGAATGTATGAGCTTACTCAAATTTCTGTTACAGTCACCGCGTTGTGTTGTTTCTTTTTATTCTGGGCTATGAGTCTCTGGATCTGTATATCTACCCACAAGTAACACTGAAATTGAAGGTGTTCTGGACGAATCTCCGATGCTATAAATGCAAAATGCAGGACTATCTTTCTCAGCGGCTTTCACGTGTCACGGGAAGGAAGATTTTCTCCTTTACTTAGATAAAACACAGATTGCGTTTCGAATGCTGGCACAGGATCTTTCTTTGTAAATAGCATGAACATGACAATTTCAGAAATGACTTGTGCAAGCAAAATTCTTTCCCTAATGGCAGACCTTGTTTCTCGGATTACTTCATAAGGCGTTTCTTTCGTTGGGGAATTCGAACCCCCGCTGCAAAGCGCCTACTTTGGCTGTTGCCCCTCTATTTTTTTTCCTGTCTTTCCTGACAGATTTTGCCAGAATGCAGTGTCCCCAGGGCAGCTTACAGGTGTGTCTTCTCGACAAACACTGTGGCTGATCACCTGTTTATACCTGTTCTGGATAGATACTGGGCTAGTAGCAAGTTCCCAAGCTTTATCTGGAGTGTACACTAGTGGAAGACATGGATTTACTCAGAATGACTGGTGCATGCACTAGTCCATCTAGCACTGGTTTTGAGGCAAACGCCGTCTTCATAGTCAGGACATGTCCATGGCCTCCTCAGCAGGTATGGATGTCAAGTCGAGGTCGCGATAGCAAATGCGGAAGCCCGGCCGATACATGAGGTCATGCAGCCGTGTCTGCCTCACATACACGTCCCGTGCATCCTCCGGACCGCCCAGCACGTGCGCTATGATGCCATTCCAGTGGCATGTGATCCGGTCCACCTGTTGATGCG
Source organism: Coccomyxa sp. Obi (assembly GCA_020887355.1). Lineage (NCBI taxonomy): Eukaryota > Viridiplantae > Chlorophyta > Trebouxiophyceae > Coccomyxaceae > Coccomyxa > Coccomyxa sp. Obi. The sequence continues at coordinate 868,630 of AP024999.1, forward strand.
TTCCAGTAATGCTGTTTGAGTCGCAATAATTCCCTCAATGCAGCATGTGGTGAGGGCAGTGTATTCCAGCACAGCCACTGCACCAACATACAGTCATCAAATGATGTCGCGAAACGGGAGTGGTGGCAGAATTACCTACCTGGCCGGTTTCCACATTGAACTCGTAGAGCGTGGTCATGGGAATGGTCAGGTAGCGCCCATCGCGCCAGGCCATGCCCAGAGGCGCCTTCTGCTGCTCGCCTTCCTCCTGAGCCGTTCCCCCACTGCTCCTGCTTCTCTGCTGTCTTTGTGATGCCGTGGATCCCCGTGCCTCCGCACCGACCTTGCCACCTGTGGTGGTGGACTCCGCTGTATTGCTACCAGCACCGCTGTCTTCGATGATGTCACTGCTGCTGTAACTGCTGACATCAGCGTTGCTGTCATCGCTGATGTCTGTGCTGTCGGCGCTGTCGCCCAGGAAGAGGCCGACCAGGTCCGGGATTGCCGGTAGTGGCGCGGAGGCCGGCGGAAAATATCCCGATCCGGCTCCCGGCCGCAACCCGAGCTGGGCCGCCGCCGCTGACGCAGCACTGCCGCTTGGGACTTGCCCCTCCTGTCCTCCTGCCCGCCCTCCACACTCACCCAGGTGCTGCTGCTGCTGTGCACCCGCCGCCGCCACGTCATTGCCGGTCTCCAATTGGGCGCCGAACACACCGCTCGGGGTGCCGGCAAGCGCGGAGTCACTGGCTCGCTGCATCCGAGTCTGCGCCGTCAGCGCGCAGCGTGGATAAGGCAGGAGCAGCCGGTATTGATGAGGCTTGGGCCGGCCACCTGTTACCGAAGCAAACGCGGCCTCGCCGTCCGCCACGACCCTGACCCTGCCAGAAGAGGCCGAGAGGTCGGCCGCACCCAGGAGTTTCAAGCTCGGGCCGCCTTCTGCACTGCGTGAGAGGGAACGCCTGCTCCACCTGCTTCTTCTGTGGTCTGGCTGGGACTTCTCGCTGCCGCGGCGCTTCTCACGCACTTGCTGAGCAACGGCGCTGAATACGGCCGCCTCCTGCTCATCCCCTGGTGACACAGCAGCGTTGGTGTGGGCCAGATCTGGCGCGGCGCCTGGCTTGGCCGATGGGGCGGTCTGTGTAGATGTATTCCCGACAATGGCGGTTTGCTTGGGCCGCTCTGGATGGAGAAATAACTCCCGCTTCTGTGCGAGATCCACGAGCTGCTGTGCTGCGCTGTCACCCTGCGCCGCAAGCTCTGACAGCTGCGGCAGAAGCGCGTCTAATTGTAGGGGTACTCCGGGGGTTGCCCACACGGAAACGCCGGGCTTCACCTTCCGCCAGCTGCTCCTGAGGCTCTCCAGTATGCTCGCACCCTGTCCTGTGCTCTCAGCAGCCTTGGGTACAGCGTCCGTGGCACTGTCTTCTGTGGAGGAATCTTCACTGAAGCGCCAGGAGATGTGCTCTGTGCGCTGTCGCTGCCATTCTTTAACCGTCCTGCCCGCGGCATCCACCGCCTCGGCAGCGCTGACCGTATACCGCTGCTTCCTGCTGCCTGACTGTGCACCTGTGCTGCTGTCCTCTGCAACCTGCTGCTCTGTAATGCAAATCTCACTGGTTTGAAGACGGTCTGTGACATCATGGTCATCTTGGTGCCCATGTCCTCTGCTTGCCTCAGACGGGCTCTCCTGATTCAAACTCGCACAAGGCGCGCCGCCGATATTTGCAGCGGCCAGAGCGGGCGTATCATTTCCAGTGGCGGTGTGCAAGACAGATTTGATGAGCTGTAGAAGGGACAGCAGCCGCGCAGACCGCTGCTGCAAGCGCCGGAACAGCGGCAGCAGCAAGTTGCGGCCGCCGCCATATGGATCCCTCGCTGCCCTTGAAAACGGCGCCTCGCCCATTCCCGGGTCCGCCACAAAGTCAGCTGCGCGGAAGCTGCTTGTGGACGAAGGCTGCTCGATACCAGGCAGTGGCCTGCCTTGCGCATCTGTAGACCACATTGCAGCATCAGACGTCCAGGTGTTTGGCAAGAATGATAATGTAAGCGACAATGCTCCGGGGCTGTTGAAGACATACCCAGAAATGCGCAAGCAGACAGTATGCTCCAGGGCTGTTTAAGACATACCCAGAAATGCGCAAACAGAATGAGCTTCAAAAATTACAGCCCCCAGGACACATGAGGACAGAACTGCACAGCTGTGCGTGCCTGTGTCATCGATGGATAGGTTGGGGTTGGCCTCCACAACAGGCACGCTGCCGGTGCGCAGGCGATGCTTCAAGCTGAGTGGCCGCCCCTCGAAGGCGTCCCGGGACAGCAGCGGGACCCTCTTCTTGCGTTTGGGCGGCCGCCTCATGCTCTCGGCCCACTCCGCATACGGCTTCAGATACTCCGGTGTCTCCTGGATACAGCCATCATTCCCGTGTACCTTGTCGCCTTGCAGCAGTATCCTCGGGGCGACAGCAAGAGACACCTGCTGAAACTTATGAACACCAAGACTGTGCAACTCACTATGCAAGAATGTAGAGCACTTGGTGTTTCTGGTTGGTGCGTGGATCCTGATATTGTAGGTTTCTCCTCTCAGATACATGCAACTCGATTACAATGATCAGAAACTGCAGATATTAGATCTGCAAACTCAGGCACTTGAACACTGTCCTGTCAAATGAGAAGCAAGCGGCCGATTGGAATTGCAAAATAGATTCGATAAGGGTGCCTCACCTTGCCAGAGTCAGCCAGGGCTGCAGTGAAGGCTCCAAGAAAAGCCTGTGGATTGCGCGAGGCATCAAAGTGGGTCATGAAGTAATCCAGGTACCAGTCAGGATAGGGGATGTTCAGCCAGGAGTCTACTACAACATGCCACTGTGGGTCTGGCCTGCGCATCACCACACTTCACTTACTGTGCTGCACTACGTGATTTCAATTTGAATGGTGGGCATGAAATGTGTGAGGTCTTGACAAGGATGTGTCATGCATTGAACTGCCATTGAATTGCACCTGTCTTCAGAAGCACTCCCCCAAACGTTGGCCAGCTCAATGTAGCCCCCAGTCTGCTCCACCCTCTGCAGCACACCACACATGTTCTTCCCCGTGGCGCGTATGTGCAATTTAGAGCACATTCAAAGACAAAACAATTGTGATAAAACAAGCTGCAAGGTCTTCCACAGCACAAGCGCTTGTTAATCAGGTGAGGCACACCTGAGCATACTCCAGCCATGCAGGGAGCCCTCTGCACTCCAGCACGGCATCTCGGAAGATGACATCCTCTGACACCAGGCCTGCACCAAGCCTCACCCTTCAACATGTGTCTCTTCCTACTCTTTCACAAACACTCTTCCCGCCCATCCTGATCACGCGACATCTCCTTTCTTTTCAGGATTATAGAAGGTTGGAGCAGGCCCCTAAAAGACTATTTGATGAGCATGCGACATCCCCTTTCTGTTCAGGATCAGAGAAGGTTGAAGCAGAAGGCTCCGAGAACCACCGGCCGAGGCAAGCGCTTGGGCAGGCTGAGCTGGCGGGCCATCCAGGTGGGCGCGGCGCAGCCTGTACAGAATCCACTGGCACCTGTCCCACTGCTGCTGAACCTCCGGGGGAAGATCCGGTGCTGGCACCACCTGGCATGCACAGACCCCAGCTTGACAACTTGGGCATAGGTATGCAGACAAGAGATGCCTTGTAGCAGCTCACTTTGCACTCCCTGCATTCCCTGGTCCACACATGGTCCTTCTATGGATGCAGAGGTAACCAATTTAAGGTGCACTTTGGAACTGCCTGGGAAGAGAAGCACCTCCGTGATGTCATCCATGGTTTCTGGGGTCTCAGATGTCATGGCCAGAGCATTCCAACGCTCCCCCATCTCACGGATCTCTTTGGTGGTGATCTGCACGAGCCCATTTCAGTGAGAAACTTGCCTTGCCCGGGCTTCCAACTTTACAACGGTCTACACAAATCTCCACAATTGCATGCCGTGGGGTGTTAGCAAAACCTCATGCCACCCACACAAAAGAAAGTAGCTAGATCAAACATGGTGAAATGCGGATGAACACAAGGACAGCATGTCCAGATGTTGATCTGCTGGGTGTTCTGGCCTTCCCTTGTCGAGCAGGGCCCCCATTAACTTCCATCAGTATGAGGGAGACATACCTGCCACTCGTGGCGCTTGAGGAACTGAGACTCATAGCGCGCGACGATCTTGTCAAGGCGCGCGGTGAATGAGGCGGCGTCCTCGCGCTCTATGCCGGCCTCGCGCGGGTCTGGTGGCAGCGGCTGCCCCGACTCCAGCAGCGCCAGCATGGCCTCCACATCCGGGCTCGGCTGAATCTCCACATCATCCTGTGAAAGCAGTGGCATTCCGACGCCTCAGAGTGTACCATATAAGTGCACCTGTGTGTGCGTGCACAGTTGTACATAACGCAGCAGGTGCCCATCACAGGACCAAGGTATTCACATGGACAATCTCATGCCTAATCCCTTAGCCGATCTGAACCTGCATGCATAGATGACTCCTATGTTTCTGCAAAGACCCCTGGGGACTAGTTTATGGCAAAACATTCAGATGTAGCTGCTCCAAGATCTCACCCCAGGCTTCACTTCTTCATCCACAAATGATGGCGGTATCTTGAAGTCTTCCGGGGATGTGCTCTCTCCACCATAATTGCTGTCATCTTCAGCGTTGTTACCCAGCTCGTTTGCAAAGAACTCGGCCCATTCCTCATCTGTCAGCTCCTCTCCTGTGTCCTTAACATCTGCATCAAAATAGTAACTGGAAGCTGATTCCATTTGGGGATCTTGGGTTGGATCTTGGGAAGAAAAGATATGGTATGTCTATTCCGGCATCCTTCCCAGATTGGATTGTATAATGGCACTGGTCGAGTCAGCCCCACCTTTCTCGCTCCACTGATACCGAGAAAGCTCGGGCATTAGGGGTAGATCCTTGCCATCTTTGATGACTGGACTGCCATCATATGGCACAGCATCGAGCACTCCCGCCATGTTATAGAGGTCCTGTACTGGCTTTGGGTACTCAGGTTGGCCTCCCTGCACGCCCTGTGACAACCATCCATCATGACAGAGTAACGAGGTTCACCCTCCCAAGGATCTTGCCATACCAAGCATGAGGGAGAATTGGCAGGGGCCCACCTCAGGATTTGCGTCTTGTCCATCCTCAAGAGGCCCAAGTTCGGCAATGAACGCCGCAAGTTTCTTCTGATCCTCTTCACTAAGGCGACTCGCGACCTTTGCAAGCTCTGCTAATGTTCTCTCGAGCTCTTCCTGGTTTCGGCGCAGTTCTGCGGTCTGTTCACTACTGCTGCAAAAGCATGGCTTATTTTACAATATTTGAATACCTAGAATACTAGGAGTATTCTTCAGCATCTTGAATGAAATTTATCTAGAGTTATGTTCAAAGCCATGCGTCGAAAGGCAACGTGACAATAGAATTTGGAGGACCAACATCGTGCCTGTCTGTTCCAGCTGAGAGCTTACCTGTCCTCGGATGCCAGAGCTCGAACGATGTGTCGTCGCCAAGCAATCTTCACAATGGTTCCTGGACATGGGAAAATATTATTGAAGGTTTAGGATACATGCAAGAAATTGAGAAGATGACGAAGCATCGAAGGTTTGGTTGAGCAGAAAACCCTTCCCTGTGCTGATCAGCTCACCAGGAACGCATCTCTGTACCCTACAAGACTTGATATGTTGAACTACTCCAGCTCGATGCCGCAGAATCGTGTGATGCGGCGCACATCGGCCTGTGCTCATGCAGCCAAGAGTCTATGGAAGGTTGTTCCTAGACTAATCCACTGAGTATCCCGGGATACCGATGGTCATCATCAGCACGCCGTAATTTTCAATGACGAAGAGGAAGCGTCGCTGAACTTCCGCGGAAATTGTGTAGAAGGCACAGTTTCCTGGAGCTGAGAAGCTATGGAGTGGCAGCTGCCATGATCATGCAGGATTTGATTCAAAGTGCGCCCAGAACTAATTTTTGCATGCATGGAGCCTGATGCGTGTCCATGTCTTCACACAACTGCTTTCTATTCCAGCCGTTGATTTGGTTGCAACATTTTTACATTAATAATATTCAATGGGAGCGCTGCACAGGACGCCCATGTGCACACTGTTCACATTCGACAAATGTTTAATTCCATGACATCATGGGAAGCATTGAAGCTCACGGAGCTTTATTCATGTGAGGAAGATCCCCGGACATCTACCGTCCCAAAACATGATCTAAAAGACCTGCACTGAAGCTAAATTAAGGCATCCACTTATTCCTTTGTGGGAGGCCACTGCACAGGGCTGAGCCTGCCGCCTGGTTCCATCTTCCAGGCTACATCAATTAAGGGCTCCAGTTCGCGCAGATCATGCGACACCACTAGCACTGTGCACTCCTGCTTCAGCTTGCCTGCACAGTCCACCAACGTTTATGTACCTGCAACAATCTGGACGCTCCCAAATGGCTAGCACACACTCTCATGACACTATCACAATTTTCCTCCCACGTCCCACAAAGTAGAGTATGCCGTTGCATCCGATGCCATCACGAACACATGCATTCATCTGTCAGCAAGATACAGAAAGTGGAAGGAAATCGCACCGAGCACAGAGGCGATGTCAGCGCGCGACTGCCAGTCCAGGCCAGCCAATGGCTCATCCAGCAGCAATACCGAGGGCCTGTTTTTCAGCAGTTCCCAGTCAGCTTCCTATAGCTGCAGTGCTCTAGTCTCACTCATCTGCAATGGCCGGCAACCAGCACGGACAACCAAATATCAGCACAATCGACCGGAAACAATCAGACCAAACAATATAGTGCGCAAGGAGCAACTTGCCCACCGGCGTACGAGGGCTACGGCCAGCGCGCATCGGCGCTTGTAGCCATCGCTGAGCTGGCGCAGTGGGGTGTCCAGGGGGATGTGACTTAAGCCCAGCGCTGGCAGCACCACGCCAGCCCGAGAGGACAACTGCTGCAGCGACAGCATGTCCTGTGGCCATGCAAACGCCAGCTCCTGCGCAGCAACACAGCGCGTGTGTGTTGCGCCCTGAAGTGCTGCCAAATTACATGCCCTGTGAAACCAAGATTCTTGATCTATCTGACTACAGTGAGAGCTCGATGTAGCTCACGACGCCCTCTGCAACAGCGGCTAATTCGTTTTAATTCACGCCCTGGATAGCAAACTCAAGAGAGCCATTTTAAGGTACCGATAGTTGGCAGCCTGGGGTGTTTTGTAAGTGGGGAGCACTCTGTAGCAGCCTGACCTGCTGGAGTGTAGCTGCCAGGAAGTGCCGCTCAGGGAATTGGAACACAAGGCCTGTCCGGGCCAAGCGCTCTGATGATGTCATCACAGCAGCTGGCGCCGCGCCATTGCCACCTTCGCAACATTGACATCCATTTAAATTCATGCAGTGACTGCATCAAGTACAGGAAGCTTATATCTTTCCTGTGTTTCATGTGCCCAAACTTTCACCTGGTGACACGAGGGCCTTGTAATAATGGCGCAGTGGAGAGGAGAATACCTGATGGTCTTAAAAGTGTGATGCTGCCGGATGTGGGCTGCGTCAGGCCGGCTATCAGCTGCAGCAGCGTGGTTTTGCCGGCCCCGCTGCGGCCGTAGACCAGCCCCATCTGCTTTGGTGGCACCCTCAAACTCACGTCTGACAGCAGGGGTGCCTCGGTACCTGCTCAACACACAGCGCAAACTCTACTGAATTCTGGGAATCACTGTTCCTTGAGACTTTAGACAAGATGCACTCTCAACTTGAAGGCAGTGCAAGCGCAATGTCGGCTAGACCGGGCCGCCTTGCCTTGTTAACATGGTGCAATCCAGATGTAGCACCACCAGACTTGTTCCGAAGACAGAGGAGAGATCAATTCCAGGACTGGCCATCAACATCATAACATAGCACCACCGCAAAGCTGCACTAGGTTACCAAAGTGGTACTGACGTTGGCCTCCAGACCCGCCATCCAGCGTCTTTCTAAGTTGGCGAGAAATGATGTACCTGCCGGGTGATAGCAAAGGTTCTGGACATTTATTTCAGTGGAGGGCGGCTCGCTATCTGGTGCCTGCTGCTGCAGCTGCGCCTGTATGGCCTGCATCAAATGTGTGAATGGGCTGCCTGACGCAGTGCCAGCACCCGCACTCCCTGCTGCTGTGCCCACATGTCGTTGCTTTTGCTTGCAGGACGCACATCCCCTCTGCCTGTTGCAACTGCTTGGGCGCCTGATGGCTGTTGCAGCTGATCCCGGCATGCCATGATGCCTCCTTGCTGCTGTGGAGGCACCTATGTGAGCATGGTGCATGCATGGGCCAGGCCATAGGGACATTGCTTCGTGGGCCATAGCTCAGTGGCTCTTGATCTGAGTCGAGCTGCCGCCTGAACCAGGGAGCAGAGCCAGGGCCTGCATGCAGGAATCGATAGCGTCATTTTCAGGTCACTCTAGCAGTTACTGTACCTGAAGGGTGCAAGATACAGAGACACAGAATCGTGGTGTGCCAGATCGACCTAAGCACCAGCACTGATCTGGGAAATATTTGTTGTAGTTCACGCACCAAATGCCGCAACGAGATCAAAATTGCACACCTGAGTCATAGCCTCCGTGACTTTGGATGTACTAGTAGCCGTCTTTTTGTAATATTCAAGGTTGCGCCTTTCTATTTCCTCCTCGCTCAAGGCTTTCTTGGCCGCAGCGTTCCCCTTCTTGTGCTGCTTTTTCTTCACCTTGTCCTTTTTTCTGATGACTTTCAAAGAGTTTTTGTCTTTTCCAGGTTGGTCTGTCGATTCTTCAGCAATATTGGAGAGGGCTGAGAGCTGCTGCTTCACCAAACGCAGAGACATCGGCCGACGATGGTCCTACTTTATTGCTGATCGCTCACTTCTTGCAAATTGCAGTGTTACTGCATACTATGATAGAAGACCTTCCGTTGGGGTCAAAGCAGATGGGAGGAGCCTGAGTTGGCTATATGTGCATGCTTGAACAGCTGGTCCAGTAGAGTGCCAGGAAGTAGCTTACATTTATCAACACCTTGCACAACTTTTGTTCCCAAGAAGGACAACTTGTCATTGTACTCATAGGCACATCCCTTGCATGCTGCAACAGGTTTGCCTGCAAAAAGTAATTATTCTCTTGTCAACATTTTAGACGTCAAATTATAATGTTAACAATGTTGTACATATATTCACTACATATGTGCATCAAAATACATAGTACAGCAGCACACGGTGTCTAGTGATGCCAGTGTTCACTTGATGCGCAGCTTCTTTGTAATGCGATCCCTGACGGATGGTTTCTTCTTCACGCCGCCGCGGCCGCCAACCATTTCACCGCCCTGGCGCTTTGTGCCTGCATCATTGCACTATTCCTTAAGCACACTGCCTCAAACCTTCATGGAAAACTCCCAAGTCCATACAATCCCTCCTGCCTGTCTGTGTCATGATTTTGAAATAGCATACAGGCTAGGAAAATGAAGCAAGCCGCTGCATCTGGCAAGGATTTTCCCCCCTTGTCTAGCATCCCTCTGCATTTGATACCGTAGATGCATGAAGTACCTCTGGCCTGGGCCTCCAGTGTGGAGTCCCCCAGCTCTTCTTGGGGATCCTCCTCCACCTGCTCATCATCGCTGTCTCCCTGGAGCCCGGTCCCCCCACCAGCAGAGTCTTCTTGGGACCCATTCACAACGCCCGCGAGCCCATCCCGTAACTTGATCACCGGCAAATGGTCAAAATCCACCGGCGAATCCACAGCAGCCACGCCGATCCCCATGGCCTCCAGGCATATCTCCATCTCATCCAGCATGCTCTGCAAAGCACCCCAGCAGACACCATCACTCAGATTGCCCATTGCTGACTTTGATACTAACTCATTGATTGCTTGTAGCATTCCCTGGCACAAGGTGTCCTTGTATAAACCTGTTGGTGCGCAGTGGGCTCATGTAGGACAGGCAACTTAGGAGCAGAATCGAATGATAGCCAATGGTGAGAAATTAAATATTTGAACAGTTACCTCTGGGTCTTCCATGTTGGCAGGTGCATGCCCTCCCAGCTCCCTGAGCCATCTCCTCAGCGCATGCACCAGGCCAGGGATGTCAATCCGTTCCTTCTCTGACAGCGGCTTGGCTGGTCGCTGTTGCACCTCCCCAGGGAGTGCACGTCCACTGTCAGGCCGCACTCCACTGTTGTCATCGCCAGGTTGCGTCTGCTCTGCCTCTGTGTCCGCTTGAGACGGCAGCTGCTCTGCATCAGCACCACTAGCACTTGGCGCTGCTGCAGAAGGTGCCACTGTAGCAGCTTCAGCCACATAAGAGGCTCCAGCTGAGGTAGTGCTCAACTGCTGGCCACACGCTCCCTCCATCTCATTAGGGACAACAGCTGTCCCTTCCAGCCCCTCCTCTGCTTTGAGCCCGTTTGTAGTATGACACACACTCTTGTTTGTTGCGTGCGCTGCCGTCCCCACTCCCTTATCTTCTACACCATTGGGTTCTGTTTCTGCTGCCGTGGCCATATCTGTCTGTTCGAGTCTGTCATCGACACCTCTTGTGTGTGCTTCTCCGCGCAAAGAGGCTTCTGCTGCTGCTCCTGCCTCCTCAGAAACATCGGCACTAAAAGGCCCATTTGCCCCAACATCCTCAGGACCTTCCGTTGGAGCACTGCCGGGCGCCTCCTGGATTCCCTCATCCAACAAGGGAGCTGCTGTGTCGGTGGGTGGATCAGTGGGTGCATTTTCCATTAATATCTGCTGGCCCTCTTCTTCTGCCTCATCCCGAGAGTCAAGGGACTGTTCCTGTTGTAAGGCAGCATCTGAGGCCTCCTCGTCGTCATCTGCAGCGCCATCCACCTGTGGAATCCCCGCCGCGCTGCCCGACAGCTTCAGCTTCAGCTTCAGCGAGGTGGCTCGGCTGGGCTGCCGCGCCAGCTGCTCCGCAGCTTCCGCATCTGCCACATCATCATCCAGGTCATCATCCAGCTGTCGCCTGGCGCGCCCCTTGCCGGCCCTCCCGGTGCCGCCGGCCGTCGGCGGCTGCGCGGCGGCTGCCGACAGCTTCAGGCGCAGCTTCGGCGGGGTGCCCTCCTCCGCAGCCGCCCGGCCGCCCGTCCTGAGGCGTACCTTTGGTGCGGCGGCCGCCTGCTGCTGCTGCCGCCTGCGCCGGATCTTTGCCATGGCTCGGAGCTCCTCGTCGCTGCTCTCTTCTTCATCCTCATCTTCTGGGACATCGCTACAGGAGGCTGAGCCGTCCCGTAACCTCCCTGGTTGCCGGCGGGTGGCCCTTGGCGGTGACTCATCACGGCCTCCTACCACAGAGACAAGGCCCCTTCAGTATCTTTGAGCGCCACAGCCATTTTAGAAAGTTGTGGACACGTTTTGATGTGCACTTAAGAACTTATGAGAGTCTTGCAATGTGAAGCAGAGGTCTCCGCATGACACAGTCGGTGCATACCACTCTGTGTTGCGAGTTCAAACTCTGCTTCCGGGTCCTCCATGGCTTCCTGCATCCTCTGGCTGATGCGCCGCTGCCGCTTTTGAGGCACTGCTCCGCTCTGTGCCTGTCTGGAGGATCGGCTGACGCCGCCAACATCTGCGGCTGCTCTACGGCCACTAGCAATTGGCTGCTGCCCTGGCCCGGCTGGAGAGGCCTGGGCTCCTGTCTGCTGCCTGGCCTTTCGATCTGCACGCCAATTAAAATTACACTCGAGCCAAGCAATGATCCAGTGCTGGCAAGCTCTTGGCAGGGGAGACAAGTGCCTGAGACTTATGCCTGAAGTCTTCTCTGCATCAGCAGAACATCGCAGGTGGTTTTGTCAGGATGTTAACCTGCCGATGCCACGCGCATGGCTGCAGCTTTGGCAGCCTGCTCGGCCTTTGCTGCCTCAGCAGCCGCATCCGCCGCGCGCCGCTTCCTGGCCTTCTCGGCCGCCCGCTCCCTCACGTCCTCCGAGCCCAGTGGACACAGCTCCATCAGACGCCGCGCATATGCTGCCGCTGTGTGCCACAACACCTGCATGTTCCACGGCAATCTTTTTGGAGGTTTTATGACAGGCAGTTGGACAGTGGAAAACTGCCAACAGAGCAAAGGACCTCAATTGAATATCCAACAAGTTTCAAGATGGGGAAACTGAAAGGGGCTTAAGAGTGGGTGCAGATCCATGCAATCCTGCTCTACAGGGAGATGCTGCTAGCGAGACAGCACCAAGGCAGGCGAGATTTCGGCAATTCTGAGGTCACACACACAGCACAATGAGGCCTGGCAGTATGCTGGACACCGAGCATGGCAACAAACGAGAGCAAACCTGGTAGAAGTGCGGAAAGCGCTGCTGTCGCCTCAGTGCGAGGTACTCCTCAATGAGGGCAACCTGCACCTGCACACGCAGTGCCCCGGCATGCAGGAAGTGACCACCAACTGCCACACAGTCCGCCGGGCTCGCCTCCGCATACACCCAACCACCTGCATTTCATGCACAAACCCACCCTGATTCAACGCAACAAACATAGACACATAATGCAGATGCTGCTTGTCAAGCTCATTCCTGTCATACAATTACATAATCACATTGGCCAGACAGGGCCTGTAAAATCCCGACAGGAATAACGGGAAAGTTGGACGCATTAAACTCATATGTTATACGGGGGGAGTAGCAGTAGGTGCTTGTGTACCAGGGATGAAGAAGGATGCGCCAGCAGGCACTTCCACCTTCATGCACTGCTCTGCATGCTCTGGCAGGAACACGCCAGCCTGACGCGCACTTGACGCCCAGCTGACGTAAGCCCCCAGATTATGTTCGTTGGGCGGCAGCAGCGCAAACACCTGCGCGCAATGCCTTGCCAATCAGAATGCGAACATGGCCAAGACGGGCTGGAAGCCTTCCAGCTCTATGCAGCGGCACCACACAATGGCCTGGCACATGCACTTTGGTCCACAAAACGGCAGAGCAAGCATGATAAGGAAAGAGACCCTCAGCCGGCGAGCGAGTCACCTGTCTTCCAAAGATGATGTCAGCCAAGCAGGTCCCCAACAGGACGCATGCATGCAAGGGCGAACAGCTTTTTCGAGGGTCACACTGTTTCTTATGGAGGGAGGACAAGAGGATTATCCCATCATCCAATGGGATCATTGGATAGATCCAGTCGGAAGATTCATCCATTGATCCGACGTCAACCCCGATAAATCTCCGGGGTCAACCCTCCATTGACCCCAACTTCCATGGATATTTGACAATACCTTTGTCCCAGAGATGACATGTAGCCAGGTGGTAGCGCCGCCGGGGCCCAGCCGGAAGTTGCAGAAGCTGCCGGCGGGTGCCATCGACAGCTGCAAATCGACTCGCGGCCGCTGCTGCGCGGTCTCTGTCGGGTGCGCCGGCCAGAAACGCTCCACCAAATCGCTGTCGCGCACTGCCCTTGGGGACAGAACGTCGTCCTGCGGCAGCGCATAGCTCTCTGCTGGAAACAATGGCCTGAGTGGCTTGACAGCTGGAGCACATGACGAGTGTCGCCCGGCACATATGACACAAAGCGTAGGACTCCTCATTGCTTGCAACTGTCCATTATGTCCAAATGCATCTGGCGTAGCTTCCGACAGATGAAGGACCTCTGATACAGTGGACATTGCTGTGCGCCGAAGACACTCCTGAGACATCAGGGAAAAGGACTCACTTCCAGAGGAGTGCTGTGGATGGGCACAGATGCTTGGAAGAGTCGCCTTCTGGACTCGGCACTGATGCCTCTGGGCACCCATGCACCCAGCTTGATGTCCTTGGACTTGGCCTCCCAGTCCCTGCTCATATAGTGGCGCTCATCAGCCACTCATTGCATTGGCTGAGGCGACGCTACAAGGTCAATACAGACCCAGCGCAAGGGATAAAAAGCCACTCAACTCAGGTGGGCCCTGTTCTGTGCTACCTGCGCTTGGCGTCTCGGCTGTCTGCCTCATCCTCAAGAGAGGTGATAGAGTTCTTCCTCTCGCCCAGCTTCCGCTCCTGGGCACTCTGGCGCGTGCACCAGTATTGCAGCCACTGGTAGAGGTTCCACTTGGGGCCCTCTACCTGGCTGGCAATGCTGATCACCTGCCCCACCTGTGGAGTCACTCATGACTCAGTAGAACACAGAGGCACCAACAACAACTTCATGAGATGACCTGACGCCAAGCCTGCACGCCACTCCCGTGAACTGAGGTGCAACCCGAGGAATGGGCCGCTCCAAGAACGGGAACCCGCATCCATGGCAAAATGTGTTGCCTTTGATTCTTACCTCTTTCTCATAGCCAAGGGTCTTAACAACCTCAGGCACTGTCAAGCTTGCTGGAGCTGGCAGCACCATACCCAGCAGCTGCACAGCAGTCGAGCTTGGCGGCACGAGGACAGGCTCGCTGAAGGAATTGCTGATAAGTTCGCCGGTGATATCACCAGGAGCCATAGTGCAGCAGCTTTTCGGGGCATAGGCCCCATACGATAGAAGAACTTGGGCAAGGTGACTGAGGTCGGCTTGATGCTCATCTGCAAAGAAGATTCAATACTTGACAGCCTTATAGGAACAATAAGATGCATGAGATTCATTTTTGGACGCATCATTAGCGCATTAAGGTAGCAGCGACTCCTTCAGATGGCAACATCCAACTGCACCATCTGTTCCGGAAGATCGCAGGAACTTACCATCAGATTGCAACTCAGCTCCATGAAGCTTCGCATAGTCGATCTTTCCTCTGACACGTGCAGCTCTCCTTCTACTGTGCTCCATTGGAAAAATTACGAGTGCGTTATACACAATATCCGTCTAGCAGCGGCACAAACAAATCTACAGAAAGACTATGCAACACAGGTATGCCTTTTTTATGAAGAAACGCCCAGAAGTTGCTAGCCCTGATGCATAATGCCTGAGCCTCGCGCATGTGCCCACTGCATGTCGGCAGCACGCCATGAGCATGATGGAGCATGGCATGACAGGAACATTCGCTCGGGAACTGTTCATATCTAAAATTATCCAGCATAGGCGCCTCATGTTATATGCGCCTCGGCAACTCATATGTCGGGATCCAAATGGAAAGGATGCTCGCAGAGGAATTTGACTTTGGCCAGGTAATCTGCCTTACAGATGACGCTCCACTGTCTTGAAGCACCCGTCTCAACTCCTAATCTCACGAACCTTCCACCGCGATTCAGATGTCTTCACAAGACGATGCCGCCCTGGAGAGCCTTTTGCGTGCTGCTGAAGACAGAAGGGCAGGTACGAGCACAGCATTCACAGGCATGCCATGATGGGGCGTCTTCTTGCAGCGATCATCTTGACTGACCCTCTTCAAGTGCTGTGCGAGATGACTCAATTTCTTGCATTCCAGGTGCATGTACAGGCGGCACCTTACAAAGTGGCGCAAAGCAGAGCCTTTTTAGCACCACTGGACTGCATGCAAACTCACTCGATGCTCCAGTCCTTCCCTACGGCCATTGCGTTCAACAACGCAGCTCTACGCCAGCCTCAGCCCCCCTCAACGCCTGCAACATTCAAAATCACTTGCGACAGCCAACGTGCTGGTCAGCAGGGCATGAGGGCAACACTATTGTGGGGAGCTCTTCTGCCCCAGTGGCGGTCAGCAGGAATGCTCTTTCAAGCAAAGATCGCAGACACAATTCAAACAATCTTCCCAGCTCCTCAGCACATGCAGCCGGAACGTGTGGAAGCGATGTGCAGTCTCAGCAGAGGCAATCACAGCCTGCTCCTGTCATGCAGCAAGGGCCATGCAGTCAGCCATCAAATCCTTGCCGGGCAGCAGCAGGTGCCCCTTTGGGCAGCGCAGATCCGCGCCATGTGAACAGTGTTCCATGTGATCAATCGATGGGGCTGAACTCGGAGGATTCTCCAAGGGAAAATGCGGCTGGTTCAGAGTGCGAAACAGTGCCGCATCCTGCCAAGCCTGGGGCAATGGCAGCCATGCTGGGCAAGAGAAAGCTGCCCAACTCCTTCAGTAGCGGGCAACAGCACGGGCAGCCTGCTGTAGCCAGCGCACTCCGGCCGCTATGTTTGCCCAAGGTGAATGAGCTTGAGTCCACTACCTGCACAGAGTGGTAATTATATAAGGCAGCGGCCTTTTTGATGTTTTCATTCCCCCACATGTTTGCATAAATTCCCTGATCTTGTGCAAGTGGATAATATTCATACCCAGCCCTGCTTCTGCAAGCTTCTCACAAGTTTGGTCCCAGGTGTGAGTGGGTAGTTCTGTGTTGCTTACCTTGAAACTGTACGAATGGCTGCTGCATGACAGAGTACGCTGTGGCAGGGCTGCATTGCGTATGCATCGCTACCTGAAGAGGTGGAGCACCTGTGCAAAGTGGTGCTGTCATCTGGAGTTGAAGCAGTCGGCTTTGACATTGAGTGGCGCGTGACTTACAGGCATGCAACACACCAATAAAATCATCGATCCTCTCCTTTCATGTGCCAAATCACATGCATGTAGTCCGAGCAGTTTTCTTCATGCAAGAGCATGTCAAATGGTCTGAAATGGTTCAAGCTCCAGCTGACTCCCTGGTAGTGGTGGCAGAGAGTTTTGCAAGTTGTCTCATGTGCATGAGAACCACTGTGGAAGATGCAGCTCTTCCAGCTCTTCCTCGGTCCGCCAGCTCTTGTGGAGTTTTTATCATCCCTTCGCGATGTGAATATTGACCACTCCAGTTCCGCCAGCTCTTGTGGACTTTTCATCTTTCCCTTCACGATGTGAATATTGACCACTCCAGTTCCGCCAGCTCTTGTGGACTTTTCGTCATTCCCTTCGCGATGTGATTATTGACCACTCCAGTTCCCCTGGTTGACAGCAGGACAGGTGAGACGCCACGGCCGGTGGCACTGATCCAACTAGCGCTGCGGCCGCAGGGCGGCAAATACCGCGTGTTCCTGCTGCACATCTGCCACAGCGGCCTGACACCCACTCTGCTCACCATCCTTCGCAGCCCGGTACGTACCCTGCCCTAATGCTTCATGAAGGGAAGCACTTCTTCTTTGTGGCCACTCAAAAGTCAAGTCGCGGTCGGCTGCAGCTATAGCAGAAAATTGGGTATGCATTGGGACCTGCAGGCATGTGGTGCTGGAGTAGAGAGTGCAGTGATGCTTCCCGGAAGTGTCCCTCTATGCAGCATGCACTCGCCTTCAGAAGAGGCGGGCGGAAATGATAGATTGAGAGTGCCAGAGAAGATGGAGATTTTAGGAATCAAGACCCATGTGACTGACAACAGGTGGAGAACAGGCCATGCAGCATGCAGCACACCTTGCATCTGGGGAATGGCAGAGGCCAGATAAGGCAAAGATATCCATAAGGAATTCAACAAAGTATTTCTCACTTGCTATTCATTTAACAGCAAGTGAGAAAGTTGTCATGTTACAGGCAGTGAAGAAGGCGGGCGTGGGGTGCTGCGGCGATGCGCAGAAGCTGATGAGGGATTTCGGCGTTGAGTGCGAGGGGATGGTGGACTTGTCTGAGGAGGCGAACCTCCGGCTGTGCGGCCCCGGCAGCGGCCGCCTGCCAGAGAAGTGGAGCCTTGCACGTGAGCGTTCCCTCTGTCTGGGGCAATTAATACATAACATTGTAATTATATATTAATTACCCCTACCTCTGTCATGTGCCAAAGAGTTATCTCTCTGAGCCCCAAAATCTGGAATATGGAGTAGTTACATAGACGAGTCGGGGATATGCAGGGTTGGCGGCTGCAGTGTTGAGCGCTGAGGTGGAGAAGGACCAGGGGCTGCGCACCAGCAACTGGGAGACCTGGCCGCTCTCGCTGGAGCAGCAGCACTATGCCGCACTGGATGCATTTGCCTCCCTGCTTCTCTACCAGGTATGCCCCTTGTAATGTGATTAGACCCTTGGCAATCAGCAGGCCTTGAGATGCTGCCACAAGAGCAGCACACACTCCTTCAATCGTTGTTTCCTCGGATGACGGCAGGGTATTGTGCCTTTTTGAAGTCCTCATCATGTGTTTCACAAAAGAAGTGTAACTCACAGCAACACAAAGTGAGCCTGTCAATGTCCGACATGAAATTTTTGTGACTAGCATCACTTCCAAGCCGTCTCCAATAGTTGGTCCCCCAGTCTATCTGAGGTACAGATAAAATGTCGTCTTCTGTGTAAGTGCAGCGGATCATGGCACTTCCAGTGGTGCAATTACCTGCCGAGCTGCCACAGCCAGATGAGGAGGCGTTCGAAAAGGATCAGATCCCCCTGGATGTCCCGGCAGAGCCGACCATGGCGCCCCTGCAGCCTGCCAAGATGGCTGTCTGGCGCATGTTCATGGAGCAGGTAAGATCTAGCTTAGGCGAAGCTGCTCGTTGGTCACCTCATTCCTGCTCCTTACAAGGGGCGCCATCACCTCAAAGTTTGGTTCAATCCTACAATTGTGTTGGTCAACTCGTATCGATTGTTTTGTGACGGGGATGAAGTCATCAACCCATGATTGGTTGGTCAGCAACCATGCTCGAAACACCAATAACGCAGTGCAATCAGATTTTCAAGCAGCTGCGGGCTTGGCAGGGTGCATCGCTGTGCACGATTGCGCGGCAGCGCAACATTCAGCGCGACAGCGCGGAGGCGTACCTGGCCGAGGCCATGACAGCCGGCGCCGCGTACGCATGGCACCGCGCGCGCGTGCCCCGCGCGGCGCTGGCCGCAGTGGCCTCGGCGGCTGCCCGCCACCTCTGCCCGGCCGGGCAGCCGGCCTGCCCGGCCCAGCAGCCCAGTATCCATGCGCAGAGGCTTGGACGCTCCAACGATGAACAGGCGAGAGCTGTGTGCGAGGACTTGGAGCATGCCTCCCCTGTGGCCTGCCCAATCCAGGAGGAATTGTGCCCACCCGTCCAGCCGGCCTGCCCGGCCCAGCAGCCCATCCCTGTCCACAGGCTTGCACGCACTGATGATCAACAGGCACAGGCTGCAAGCAAGTGCTCAGAGCAGTGTCCTGCCGAAGCAGTTGTCCAGGCACAGCCGACAGCAGAGCAGCCCGAGGATTTGTGCGCTCCAGCAGTTGCCATACCGGCCTTAGGACAGGTGTCCAGCAACTGGGGTTGCCTTCCGGGGATGCCCTGCACAGCAACTTGTTTGCAGGAACCTGCAGGGTTGCAGCAGCAGCGTAGCTCCACTGCAGGTGCTTCATCAAGAAACAAGCATCCATTGGCACAGGGGAGTGGGGGGTCTTCAGCTGTCTCAGCGCTGGATTCAAAGATGGCGACTGCCGAGCGTGAAAATTCAATCATGGCATGGGAGGCGCCAAACCAGGACTTGCTGAGGCAATTGCTCGAGCGAGGGGTCAGCATTAAGATGTTAAAGGAGGAACTACCTGAGGACATCAGGTATGGCCATATCAGGCTCAGTCTTGCTCACATCGGTCGGCTGGGCTTGTTGCCCAAGCTGCGGTCAGCTGAATCAGCTGAGTTGAAGGGGATTGCTGTTTGAATATTTCATGTTGACACATCTCGACACATCTTTGCATGTATCAGCGCCACGCGCTTCTTCTTTACATGTACATCTGACGACCTGTCGTACACCAGGCGATCACACAGACCCCAAGCTAATAATAGTTACAGCGCAGAGCAGTCTGCGGCGACATGCAGTGTCCAATTGTGAACATACTGCTTTCAGTGGCTGCCAACTGCAATGAGGACCTTCAATGTTGAGAAGTCCTCAATGTTGTGATTGTTCATACTGTATCACAATTCTCGATATGACAGCTCTCACAACACCGGTACTTGTGACAGTTTTCAGTACACATATTCCAAGCAATTCCGATCAGAGTCTTGCTACCACGCAGAGATGGTCCTTGTGAGTCCACAGGATCCTCTAAACTTGTAATTAATTTTGCCATCATATATATCACATTGTTTAATGTACAAGCATCAAAGGGTGATGCACCAGTGCTTGCCTGTCTGACCTGTACAGGCAACATGTTCACGAATTTCTGTATGTGTTGATAACAAAACAACATTTGCAATTCTGCAGCATCTCTCATGCGCTGAAGTCATAAAGAAATTCACCTGATGATCAGGGCAGCAGTGCCCTAAGACTGTGTTTTGCTCGACCACTGAACCATATATATTTTTCATCACACCAGACAGGTTCCTATGAAAAGTGGCTTGCATGGGCAGCGTATCTGCACCCGCAATTTAAATTACAAGTACGAAATCTAGAGTACTCCCTTTCGGCTTTCCCTCGCCTCTCGTCAGATGTGCCAAAGTGAGGCCTTAGCCCAGCTGGCCATACCACAGCCCCTGCACCATGACTTCCTTGGGCACCTTTGCGCCCATGTCAGTGTCCGACGGCTGCACTGACTCGAATACGCCCGCCACCTCACCCGTGCTCGGATCCACCTGCATAGTGCGCCCATCCTCACTCCCACTTTGTTGTGCATGCGAGGTGTGCCACATGACCTCAAAAACACAGCAGAGCAAAGTATGGTCTCCACGTGGCAGTGCAGCGACAGCTAAAGCAAACATCAGCAATTAAAAGAAGTCTGGCCTCAGCAGTCTTTCACACTGCCTTCCTGGGACCATACTCAGCACGCACCTCTCAAACAGGTCTGTGGCAGAACATGACAAGACAGACTGCGGCAGAGCCTGTATGTCATACTCTACAACAAAAAGAGTGACAGCGGCACTGCTTACACAGTGGACACGCTCGATGGGTCGTGTTCGAGGATTGCCTAGGCACGGAATGCCTCAACACATTTAGAAGACGCACCAGCAGATGAAACCTACCCCATACTTAGATTCACCCACCCCGGACCCGGGCACCCATCCTATTCCAAAGCCAACTTGCGCTAGCGCTAGCATGCTAGAATACCTGACCATGACTACCTCAAGCTCACACGCCAGCATGCAACAGCCTCTGTCCTCGTCAGCGAGAAGGTCTGTTGTCGGAGTATGCTGGCCTGCAGCGACTCAGCATTGTCTCTCACGACTTTTTGCAGCCTGCATCAGACTCTTGGCAAGTTCCTAAGCACCTTTTCATGCTGGCCCACTCTCTGAGAGTGAAGAGGCATGACGAAGAACCTGGGAACTTGCCCATAGTCTATATCTATTCATATCAACAGGCAGAGCACACCTTGGCCACACTGAAGACGACCTGGCCTGCCCCGGAGTCGAATCGCTTCAGATTCTCCTTTTCCAGTTCCTCGTCATCAGCGCGCATGTGCAGGGCATGTGCGGTGTCATAGCCGGTAGATCCGCCGCGCCCCTTGAGCACATCATAAGCAAGCGAACTTGAATCGAGCACTTTGCCAAGAAACATATACATTACTGGAAACACCCACACCAGTCTCTGTGGGAGGTCAAAAGCTATTGCAGCAGCTTTCAAGGTCTTCGCCGGGCAAACAAGGAGCCAGCATTTTACATAAAGTGGGATGCCTCCAGCACAAATGTGCAGATGACAGACACGGCTGCCTTTCAGCCCAAATCTCATGTGCATACAGTCTGAAATTCGTGTGCTCTAACCGTAAGATTGGAAGGATGCATGTGTGGCAGGCACCTTGGGGTCCAGGAAGGTAGAGCCGCGGTAGGAAGGCACCCGGATCTTGCCTCCAAAGCTTGTCAGGTTGCCAGATGCCTCCAGCTCCTTCCCAGCAAACAGTAAGTCACCACTGGACCAGGGCCCAGATTGATGGGGGTTCCACTATTGAATATGTCCAAGAGTGCTGCTGGCAATAGGCATTTTCTCAAGAAACACCGCACTTGTCAGGGTCCAAGCATGATCTGTGAAATGCATGAGGTCTCCAACTTGCCAACACATTGCCAGGAGACATCGCAAGCCTGCTGGTGTAGCCGGAAGTATTTGGGCGCGCCTTGATGGTGAAGAGGAAGGGAACGCGCTCGCCGCCAGGAAGCTGGACAGTGATGGGGGCCAGGTTCAGGGAGTACGAGTCACTCTCCTTTAGCTCGACAGTGCCATCGGGGCCCACCTTCAGATCTGCCTCAATCTGCACTCCCACAGTGCATTGTCATGGCATGCTAAGTGCTGACACTGCAATCTGACTGCCAGTAACAAGATAGCCTCACAGTAATTCATCACAAAGAGCTGAGCCTGCAGTCGGACTGCCACCACAAACAGCGGCCATCCTTCTTGGAGTAATTTCTTTGAAATGAATATCAGATCGTGGCATGGAAAACCTCACCAATGGAAAGACCAAAAGTATCTTGGTGAACAGTAAGATGATTTTTGCATGCAAAGCGTTTTAATAGCCAGGAACTGCAAGCAGACTTCCAAGATTTGTCACAGTGTTGGGCGCTGGTGAGCGCAGAACTTACTGGAGGCACGAGGGACACCTTCCAGGAATGGGGAGATCACTGCTCACCTCACTCAGATTAGTGGTCTGACGGGTGAGGAGGGTGGTCTTGGACCACTGAGGTTCAGATCCCTTTATGACACCTTGCTCTTTCACCTGCGTAGTACCATTTTGGAAGTCGGAGTTTGCTGCATGCTCGCTAGGCCAGTGTCTGACATTATTCAGTTGTATGGACACATGACTTCCTCAAACCGTGGATTAAAAAGTAACCTTAATTAGCATTATCTAGTTGTGTCCCACCATGATCTTCGTGGGCTCCAGGCACATGTTCCTCAGCTTGTAAGACCCCGGCTTGATGTCCTTCAGGTTAGTTGAGCCTTCCTCGATGACCGGGCACACGGCGGCCAGACCAGTGCCCCTGACCTCGTTATAACTCATGTTCTGCAGCTGATCGTACGTTATGGCACTCGCTGCCTGTTGAAGGGCATTCGAGAAGGTCGGTGTTGTTCTAGGGCTTCGTGCACGAATCTTCTATTCTGACAATGAATGGACATCCTTTTAAAGATTCAGCGTACCCCAGACGACATCAGAGCAGCCACTGCGAGTGCTGCAGCAGTCTTGGCTCCAGCTTTCCAAAACGCTTCCGGACATTCCGAACCGGGGTGAGGGCCATTCTGACCGACCGCACAAGGTACGAAACTCCTCCATGAGCGCCTGTTAAACAAGACGCCCGAAGTGGGACAGGGTTATTGTAGCAGAAGGACAAGGTGTATCCAAAGATCTTAATCGAGAGTTGCGCGACACAGGTCGCTCCGGAGGATGCCGTCAGCATCTCATCGCTTTCCATAAGACCCATTAAAAAGAAAGAAAAATGGGTAGATATCTTGTATTACATTATGTTCAACTATTGATGGGTCTTCCTGAGAAAGGCATGCACAGGAAAGGCTACTCACGCGGAACGAGGTGACGTCGGACCGGCGAAAGGTGTCCGGGCAAGGCGAATGGTTGGAGAACATACCTGGACTGACATGTCTGCGTACCACCTGAGAACAGAAACTATGTACTTATGAGTGAGTTTGTCTGGTATCGATGGCAAATCTGCACCCAAGTCCGCTTTCTTGGACTCGCTGCGCACAGATTCGGGTAAGGGTACGGTCTGCTAGGCGTTCCTTTCCATGAGCGGGGGAACCTCAACCAAGCCAATGCAGCGGATTGGATGAATTTGCAATGCGTAGGCTTGAAGATTATCGAAGGTGTCGAGCGAACGGAACCTTGCAGATCAGTATCCTTCACTTCTCTGATCCAACTCTCTGCCAGCAAGGGTAGCACGCCTTACTCGGTCGAATAGATGGCCTGCACGCTGCCTACTCAGTGCTGCTGTTCGAGCAGACGGAATGCAGAGCCATCCATCACGCACAGAGTCACACAGGCACTGAATCATCGATGTGAGCCGCAAATATGCCCCCTTCGGCCGCATAGGAGAGGAGGCCTTTCCCCACAGAACCTAACAAGCAGGTGCGCCTCAACGCCTGAATAGAGTCAGGTGGAGTGGTCGAACTGAGGCATTCTCGATTAAAGTCGAGACGTCCTATGCATTAGCCATATCCCTGCTTGTTGGAAATTCCTGAGGTATCTATTGTACATCGTGTGGCATGGAGTCAGTCTGCCTGCAGATTTGCCGCATTTCAGCATCCTACAAAGCCACTCTATCGTTTATGAGGAAAACTTTCAGGCTATTAATTGTTCAGTTGTCTGCAGGCAGCTGGTGCGGTCAAGGAGCCAGCGGTGGCGGGTGAAGGCCCTGGGAACCGAAGACCTTGCGCAAGGCATTGAAAAGGGATCAAAAGTTCGTGTCAAAAGCGAAGTGACCATCTACCACTCCCCGAAGCTTGGGGAAAGCTTCAACCTTGAGGGTCGGGAGGGGACTGTTCTGGATGTGCGCCCCGGCTTTGTCTGACACTTGCTAACAGCGGCATCCCTCATGAATCTGATGTTTTCGTCGTGGCTATGTACCGACATAGGCCTCCATACTTTCATGAGCTTGAAAAGTTTTGGGCTGGGCTGCAGATTGTGCAGCAATACAAGGGCAAAAAGTTGTCAGCAAATCTTCCATATAAAGTGGAGTTCATGATTCCTGTGGAGGGCAGCAAAGATGTGAAGCTGATCGCCCATCTGGTGCGCCACTTCGCGCCAATTCCTGACTGACTCCTATGACCTCTGCTCACTGTCTCATTGCTCTAGCTAAAGTGCCAGCACATGTTGCATCAATTGGTGGTGCTTTGCAGGCATCTACAGAGATTGAGGCTGCCTAAGTGCTGTCATGAGTGCAACTGGAGCTCTGGGGGGAGTTATTGCCTCTTCTATTATTAATAAAACCAGATGGGGGCTCTAGTTACATATTGAGGGGGAGAGTGAGAGTCGGCATTCTGGGGAATTGGGGATCCAGCTCGCAGTTCCTTCTAGAACAGAGTGGCAGAGCGAGCTGCATCGACGTGATCCATCCATTCAGTGCACGAGGTGCTATTCATGTGAGATGTGTGGCGAGCAGATGCTGCAAGACAGTGACCACAAGTAATTTGGGCTGTGTGCTGTTAGCTGGGGCCGCCCCCAGAGAGCGCGGCGCAGGCTCTTGCAATAGAGCTCGCCTCTTCATACAAGCATAATCTGTTACCAGGACATTGCGCCCGGCATTGTGCACTCGAGGACTATCCTTGTCCCATGGACGTCACTGAAGTGGATTTGTGCACTGTTCTCCAATGCAATCTTTCAGAGGACTTCACAGGATGGCAATAAAAAAGGCCTACTGCATGACAGTACCGCAGGAGTCCCTGCCTGTTGGTGACATCGTCTTGAGGAACCTCAGCTTGCTGGAATCTCCTGTAGGCAATTGTCAGTCACGACTGCTGAGACATGCCTCGTCAATGGTCACGGCGCAGAAAGGGACACATGGCGGTGCTTCTGATGGCTGCTACTGGTATGAGCACCGTGCAATTAGAGTAGTGCACTGTGTACAGGTCCATTGCAATTGCTGTGCACCCCGTTGCAGAAGGCAGTATAGATGCAGCCTGCCAACCTGAGGTCTTGCCAATCAACCTGCTGAACAAAAATGGCTATATACCAAGCCTGGTTGGTCGTTGTACTAGCGTCCTTCATGCTTCCAGCGAGCCAGAATTATAATTGTTTCACTCATGACTCATGAAAATGCATGCCAAAGCCTTCGGCTCGAAGGCCCTTCCTACTAGTACTATAGTACTAGGTAAGAACTCCGGGCTGATCCCAGATCTAGCTCTCTACTAGTAGTAGTGGCGATCTCAGGAAAGCATCAGATCAGATCTGATCATTAATCAAGTCCTTCATCATGACAGCACAATGCACCGAGGGGACAACGAGATTTGCACTAGGGGCAGGGACCACCGAAACCACAGACCCGTACAGCGGCGGCCCCCTCGGGGAGGCCCTGGGATTGCCTAAAATATCTCTCGGCAAAATATCCAGGCGCGTGAGTCAGGAGAAAATTCTCGACACCTGTCGACCCTCAAAGTATCCCAGGGCAACCAGATACTTCTGCCGCAATCAAAGCTTTCCCGGGACGAGACAATCACGCCACATAGGAGGGAGCTTTCCACTCGGCTTAGGATCAGGCGCACTTGTATCGGAGTAGCACGGACTTAGCAAGAAAGCACTCTGTTTGCTAATCGATAAGAGAAAAAGCTCCTTGTTCCCGGTGTTGGAGACGGCGGGTTTGACTGCGATCGCGCTCGTGATACCAATACCTGCACTTTATGGCCGTTCAAGGTGGGTCAGTGTTCGAGAAGCGTTTAGAAGTGTTTAAAACGCTCAGGTGTGAGGGGTACACCTCTGATTCAGGAGGTCACTTTGGCGGTCCCACGCCTGTGCTCTGTTTCAAGGGGCTTACAGAGCACAAAAGTCAAGTTCTTTGCGTTTTGTAGTGCCACCGCCCTTTCTTCGAGGTCTGCGATGTGTAGTCTGACGCAGCGGGCGGAACCAGCTCGAGAGTGTGCGTTGGACAATTTAGGGGCTCTATGTCGGGAGCCGTATCGGCCCAAGGCGTATAATGTGTCTCGACATGCATGTCTGTCCCTGATTCCTCGGAGAAGTCTGGTTTTAGTGGAGTTAAGAGCTTTCTTGGGCTGGTACAGGTGTGTCCGATTATCACTGCAGAGGTAACTGATGGACTATGACTGCAGCACTGCCGTTATGGCGCAGCACAACAGCATCGAAGAATCTATGAGTATAAGGGTGAGTACATTTCTTCCAACAAATTCAACGCATCCGGACTGCCTTGGCAAGTGCAACTATGTCATCCACTATTTGATAATCGTTCCCTTTATTCTCACTTTGCCAAAGGCAGCATTTTTAGGGCTGTGCAATGTTCAGGAACGGCGAGCCTGCCAGTCCCTGCCAGCTGTGGGAGCCTCCAGCCCCACCACGGAGGCTCTTGGGAAGGCAGCCTTCAAGCAAACATCCTCGCTTCCGCCATTGAAGGGAGCCACCGTCACGCCAGGTAAATTCCGCAGGCACATGGCAGCACATTTCATCACTACGTCGAGTCATATGCGTCCTTTCTACAGTGTCTATTCCTTAAGGGTGATGCTGAAGCAAGCTGCACTACTGCAGGAGGCTCTGGGTCAGGGCAAGTGGCCAGTGAATCAGCCCTGGAAACTGGCAAGCGCAAGGGTGTCAAAGGAACCAGGACGGTGGGGAGCGAGGCTGCAACCCACACATGCACTGAGGACCCCTCAGAATTGCTCAGCGCTGAAACAGAAAGCGGCAAGCCGATCCGCCCACAGGTGCTGCACCTGCCCCAGTGACTGTGATACCTGTCGTTTTTGTTTTCAGGTCACCCACGATAATATTTGATGATTTCCAAGTGCGGACAGCAAGTGGCTCTACATGCACCAGAACTGCTTGCTCTGTAATCTGCTCTGAACAAACACTGCCTGGCAGATTATGGTGTCCTTGGACACGGTAGACCTGCACTTGTATCATTCTTAATTTCTTGAACCTGAGTGAAAGTCTGCAGACGACCGGTACAGACTCTGTGACACCGCATCCCATGTAGTAAGAAGTTGGCAGAAGTAGTTGTCCTGTGCCCATGCTGCACATTTGCACACACAGGCACTGTCGTTTCGGGCTGGGGAGCCTGCACCGAGCGGCAAAGCGGCTGCGGCAGCCGCTGTGATGGACTGGCATGTGAACTCGCTGAGCGCGAAGAACTGCGAAGGCAGCGCAACCTCAGACGAGGAGCACCCTCGGCTGGTGCCGCGCCGCGGTGCCGGCCCCGACCTGCGCAGCAGTGGGCGTGAGATCGACGAGTACCTCATGCGCCTGCTGAATGCCGGCTCTGTCAATGCCTCTGAGGCCGCCTACTACCAGAACGAGGCAAGTCTCTGAGGCAAAACCAAACCCACCAGTGATGGAATGGTGTGTTGCAAACCACCAGACATCATCAAGGCTGTCCACATTGTTGCTAAACAACATGCTTGGATGCTCAATCGTGTGGGCATGTCGGAAAGAGTCAATCGTTTGGGCATGTCAGAAAGAGACAAGATGTCTTCAATTTCAAGGACACTATTCAGTTTGAAAACTTCGTTTGAACATGGTGTGTGAACTTCGCAGGTGTCAAACAAGCCGGCACCGACATCGGTTGCCTTCCCAGCAGGCTGGAACAATGCGAAGCCCTGGTTTGAGGCGGCAGGGCAGCAGCAGGCGGCTGCGCGCGCCGGAGGCAGTGGCGGGAGTGGCGGCAGCGGGGGCGGCCAGGGGGCCGGGGCGGGCGTGCGGCCGACCATGCCTCCACCGGCGTTCCCTGCCCAGCCCTGGCAAGGCAGCCGCTTGGGCCCCCTGCCACCCATCGGCC
Source organism: Coccomyxa sp. Obi (assembly GCA_020887355.1). Lineage (NCBI taxonomy): Eukaryota > Viridiplantae > Chlorophyta > Trebouxiophyceae > Coccomyxaceae > Coccomyxa > Coccomyxa sp. Obi. The sequence goes on from AP024999.1 coordinate 896,734, forward strand.
CCTACCCTACTCCCAGTCCCCACCTCGACGAGGTAACCCGGTTCACCTCTGCAAGAGACCGTGCGTTCCTTACTCAGCGGTGTGGGTGACGGATTGATGGACTTTTTGTGATCCTGTGCATCACCCCTGCAGCCACTGCAGCTGTCTGTTCCATTGATGAGGACGCACCTGTAGTTGGATCAAGCAGAGCAAGCTGGAGACCATTTGTGATGTGCATCATGGCATGGGACAGGCAACGCAACTGCCTGGGGAGTCGAGCTGTGGCGGGGCAGTAAGCGAGGGAGGAAGTGGAGGTGGCACGAGCGCGGGGCAATCGCGGGAGCGTGCAAAATCGCCCACGGCACCCCTGTCATCCCTGCCCATGCAGGAGCAGGACAAGGAGCTACACAAGCAGCAGCACAAGAAGCAGCAGCCTGTTGCACAGCGGTTGCGCGAACGCATGGGCGGGGAAGGTTATGAGAAGGCTGGCGCCACCATGCTTGCCCAGCAGGACATTCTTCGGCAGCAGGTGCCGATCCTTACCCACAGCAGCAGCACAAGTTTCTGTACATTCCTCGACATATTGTGATCTTGTGAGCTCCATGCATTGGGTTGTCAAGCATGGACGGCCTTGGCCGCCCGAGAAGTGCATTGGCATGGTGTGTGTGTGGGCTTCTCCGGTACCAGGTTTTTGGCTGATCTGCTGAGTTTGTGCACAGGTGGCGGATCTGCATCGGCTAGTGCGCCGGCAGGCGACGCTGATGGAGGAGGCTGCGCGGCCAGCGGTCCTCACGCGCCAGAAGTCCGGCGCCGAATCGATCGCGGCCCAGGATCCTCGAAGCGTCCTGCTGAGCAGCCTGGGCGGCGGAGATGGTGCCAGCGGCAGCATGCCCAGCAGCAATGCCAGTGCGGGCGCCACTGCCTTCCACAATAACAACAACAATGCCTCCTCCCGAGACCCGGCCGCGGCCGCAGCCGCAGCCGCCGGCGAAGGTGGCGCATCCTGGGAGACAATGCGCGTGGCCGCACTCGCACGCCGCTCACAGCAGCTGCGCGATGGGGGGCACTCAGTAACTGTCGCGGCGCAGGGCGACAGCAAGCAGAACCGGCCCTCGCTGGACAGCAACGCGTCAGAGCAGATGGGGATGGGGGGCCTGCGCGTTGTGGCGCCGCCTGCAGGCATGTGCAATGGCAGCAATGTCACCTACCAGCAGCTGCAGGAGGCAGACGCCCGGCTGCGCTCGGTTTCCCTGGAGCTGTCGCAGGGCGGATCCCCCCTTGCGGCCGGGTCCCCCATGGTGGCGGCTCTCAGCGGGGGGCACCTGTTGGGATCTGCCCTCAACAGCTTCCAGCAGCAGATGCCTACAATGGCGGCACAGAGTGATGCATCGATGCAGCAGCAGCATGCTGCGTTTGCGCAGCAGAGTGCTGCTGGACAACGCCAATTTCAAGAGCAGCTCATGTTTCCCGCTGGTGGCCAGCAGGCTGGTGAGACTACTTTTCTCCTAATGCACTTCTGGACAGCTTCAATGTTATGGATTCTTGGCATGCAATGATGACCAACCTTCAGATATTTACACTTCAGGAAGAGAGTTGCAATGGGCTTTATGAGAGATTGAAAGGAGTGGCTGCTGCACAGGGTCAGCATGGTTTGCTGAGGCAATGCGGCAGATGCAGCAACAGAGCTGCATGGCAGCCTTCGACCCCAGATTCTTCCCCTGGTTCTACCAGCCCAACCTGGCCATGTCAACCATGAGCGCCGCTGGTTACAACAGCTTCAGTGCAGTTGGTGTGTACTGCTGCATCAAGTCCTCAAAGAGACACATTCATCAATCTTTGCGCTGGTCTGTGAAAGCTGATAACTTTGTGACTGGATGAGTTTGCATTATGGCCGCTAGCATTATGGGTGATACCTACACATTGCTGTGAGATGTGGAGCGATTGATCGAGGGACTGAAGCAGCTGCGCTGACATGTGTCCTGCATGATGTCCAGGCATGGGCCCTGGAAACATGTGGCAGCAGGGCATGGGCATGTTCCCAGCAGGCCCAAGCGGCAACTATGGGGGCCAGCCACAGGGTGCCAACTCATCCATGCAGGTGTGCCACATGCTTTGTGCACTTCTTCTGACTCCCCACCCTTGCAAGCACCTGTTCCATCTTGTGATGCAAGTATTTGGTCGGCATCTTTGCTGATGTGTGATGGGGCGAAGAGTGCAGCATGGACAAGATTTGATGGGGGGGGGGGGAGTGCGCAGGGCATGTATGGAGGCTGCAATATGCCCCAGGCGCAGCAACAGCAGCAGCAACAGGAGCAGGAGGGGAGGTGCAACGGGGAGAGTGCAGCTAGCCAGGAGAGCGCGCGCGACTCCTCCTACCAGAACCCAGCCCCCGGTGCATCTGTTGCGCAAAAGGGCGCCACCGCCAGTGGCGACGATGAGGCCACCAGCACTCCCACCACACGGGTACGCACTTCTCTTTTTAAACAGCCTCTGCGTCAGTCCTTGCGGCAAACAGCTTTTCTTGCGGGCACGGGTGAATTGCCCTGTCAACAACTTTGTCATGTCTTCTTAACTCTTAAGATGTTGATTTGGTGGCTGAGGAGGTGTGCATGGGTGCAGGGGAAGAAGCGGAAAGCTGTGAGGAGGGCAGAGTAATCCAGGAGAACATGCACATCAAGCTTACAGAAATGGTGCTGAAAGGTGACAGCAGGCAAGGCTTTAGCCACATACAAGAGTCAGTTAGCTTGGTCAATTCAGATGTGGGGTGTTGTGGTCCTTTGTAACCCCCTTGACGTGTGCGGCTCCAACTTGAAAGCAGTTTGGGAGTGGAAGAATTCTTGGAGCCATGTGTCTGCTGACCTTGGCAATTTTTTTACTAGTGCATGCCAGCGATTGGGTGATGGCCCTGATCATGAATTGGTACAAAATTTACTCATATGTCGTGGCGTTGCCACACAAATTTGCTGAATTTATGAATTTACTGAATAGATTCTGGACTACTCAATTTCCTGTCAAGTGTGGCCTCTAGTCTCCTGTGAGGTTCGCTGGAACTTGGTAATGCATGCTTGTGGGTGGTTTTGACGACTGGGATGACCAGGCTAGTACAAACCACTGCACGGTAAGGATTGTGTTATTGTTGATCTTGTGTGATCATGAGACTGTCGTCTCCATGGGAGTTGCTGGCATTTAGTGTGGAGCTGGGTGTTGATAAATTATCTCCTTCTGTGGCCTTGATGGGGCATATCTCAGCATCTCATTAGACATCGTGACAAATTCTTTTTCTTGGCAGTGATGAGCTGTGGGTATGCTCAGGATTCTTCCAGAGCCATTTGACCAGCCAAAGTGCTGGAGGTTGCTTTCGTAACTCTATGTACCATTTCTTCAGGGAGCTACTAGCATGAGGAGCACCACAATGAGTTTTTTGCAAACGTCACAGGGTCATGACATATGGATTGTACAGACAGGAAATACATTGCAAGCAATGTAGCCATGTTTCTCAAGTTGAGCAACATTACCAGAGCTGTCTCTGTTTCGTATTGTGCGCTTGAAGAAGGTTACTTGCTGTCCTCGTACATGTGTTGTAAAAAAGTTGGGATGACATTTAGTAGCTGAAAAGCTTTTCAGCTGAGTTTGATGTGCAAGTTCACACAAGAAGTTTTGATCAATCAGTGTGTTCTCACGGCCTCCTCCCACACGCCTTTGCAGTGCCTATCTGCTAACCTAAAACATATTCCCAACCTGTGCATGTCGTATGACAAATGCCCAAATGTGCATTTAAAATCCAAAACATGCATATGCCCTCCATCTAATATTTACCAATCCGCATGTACACCTGTTCCTGCTCATCCATCATGCAGTGCTACATACATACCGTATATGCATTGTAAAACGCCCTAGCTTTTGTCCTTTCAATGACTTTCAGTGCATTTGTGCAACTGCGGCTGTCTCATGAAGTGCAGAAGATGCAGTGGCCCTTGTTTCTTTGCTGCAGTCCAAACTGCAGGCTGCGGTGTGGATCTCATCATGGTATGGCAGCTGCGTGGGTGGAAAACTGGCACAGGATGAGGAGGACATGGACCACAAACAGATACAGTAGCAGCCCCACTCGACCATAAGGCTGGCCCTGCAGCACACCCAAAGACCCTCTCAGCACAGCAGTGGCACGTCGTTTTCTGAAGCTTCATTCTCTGTAAACAACCCGACTTCCACCAGCTGCTGTGTGACAGGAAAACAGGTTGGCCGCTCTATTCACATATGCTCTCGAGAGTATCCTATGAATGAGATCCTCATCCAATCCACTACTGTGCATCACTCCCATGGTATGCAGCACTGCAGGCCACAATTCAACGTGACCTAGTTTTCCCATAGCAGGGAAACTTTCCCTGCTATGCCGAGCAGAATTGGTGGAAACGCAGTTTTCAAGTCAATGAGTATGTGTTGCTCAAGTGACTGAGCGTGTGGGTGGTTGCAGGTCATGCAACCAGCCACAGGTGGCCATAAGGGGGGCACGTGATCTACATTATTCTTCTGGGGACCACACCTGGAGCCAGCGCAGGCTGGCGGAGGTAACGCGGTCGAACTGCTGCACGGCAGAAGCGGCCTGTGGCGGCGCGCGCTGCAGCAGCAGCACGCTCGTGAGCGGCCGGAACTCCGACCCCAGCCGGCTCGGGTGCGGCGTGTATGTGGCCCCTGCAATGGCAAAAAATAGTCTTCAACAAGGCAAGTCAGTGTGGACTTGATGCATGGTCTTGCATGGCTGCAGATGTGGCAGCGCTTGATCACAAACTGAAGTTGTGTAGTTGTGGTAGCCATGCATCTACAACGCTGTCCATGTCTGCCTGCACTGAGCCTCGAATTGTGCCAGGCCACTCCAGCGAGTTATGATTGCCATTACAGTTATGTCTTCTGCTCCCTGTCTTGAATATTGCCACATCCAATGTCAGTTTTGGTGTATGTTGGGCAACATAGACCAAGCTGACATCGGATGTGGCAATGTTCAGGGATGCCTCCCAAACTTGCAACGCTATCGTAGGGAGAAGGACAGTGTGAGACGAGATTGAAGTTCAGCAATGATTGCAAAAAGGATGCGATCAGGCAGAGTGGACTTGCCGGCATTGCTGGGCCCCCCATCCTCTTCTTCATCATCAAGCAGAGCAGCTTCTGGGTCGTAGTTGTCTGGCCGTCGTGTGATGCTTTGCTTCCGCGAGTGCTGCGCATACACAACCGCAACCTGACGCTGCAGAGCATGCTATGTTCTTTCCATTCGATAACCCAGCTGAAGGAAGCACATGAGTGTCAGGCAAAGGCATCCGAACAGCTAGTCCAAACAGGTGGTGACTGCTGTTAAACGGCGGAAACCCCCTGCAGGGTCCTGATACACTGGGTGGGAGGGGGACTCACAGCAGGGTTTAGAGGAACGGCAGATGCAGAAGCACTGGCATGTGAGCGCTGCAGCAGGCGGGTCATGGGCTGCTCAGGCGAATTGTCTGCCGATGCCGGGAGACTGCTGCGGCTGCAGGCACACATTTTGCTGAGGTTCCCCATCCAGATCTATTCCAATAGCATCTTAAAAGTTGTGAGACATGCAGACCGAGAGCCACTGCCTGTCATTGACACTGGCTGAGGCTGAATCAGGAACAGAACAGTCAAGGCCGAGACATGAAGATTGCACGAGGCAGGCTTGTCTTTGCATTGTCGAGGATCGATAGGGCGTGATAACTCAAGGTCACCAGGGTTATTGGCAGGATCATGAAGGGGCACCTGGGGCTGGCAGCCTGTGCAAAGCTGAGGCGCTGCTGCAGGTCGTCCCTGTCAGCCTCTGCAGCCTCCAGCGCGCCAGACAGCTGTGCCTTCTCCTGCTCGAGTGCCTGCACCTGCTGGGCTGCCTGCACATCATAGCGAGCACTTTCGCCTGCCTGCCTTCCTGCTCTATTACACTCCAGAATTCCTTGTGTTCTCAAGGTGGCACTCTGCACGGCCATGTGAATGGAAGACGCTGCAGCTATGGCCCTGCAACGCTGCAGGCTGGAAAATGCAGAACTGAGGACATGACATGCAGCAGGGGAGCCCGAGTAATGGGCACAGGCAGGTGGGTGGGTTGCGGGCTCTGATGTTGTGCCGGTCGATCGAGATAGGTGCAAGGGAAACAGTGGTGAGAGGCATCTAAGGAGCAAGTTCCCTCTCCAAGCAACAAATGATGGCCTCAATGAGGGTGACATGCCCTGATGTCACTTCCCAGAGGCTGAGTGTGGGGGAGTGGGGTGTGCACCAGGGACGCCAGGCGCTGCGCCTTGTGCTCGAACTCGCTCTGCTGCTCTTCCAGGGCCGTCGCCAGTGCGCCCACCTGGGCATCCAGCTTGGCCGCGCACGCCACCACATCCTGCCACAACAGCTATGAACATCAGGCCGTGACCATCACAGAAAGCCAGGGACATGCATTAATAGGGTAGCATTATCCTGGGCTATAAAAGGCAATTCGATAAACAGGCAAGCTGCCGGCACTTCCCCTGTGGTTACTGCACACTTTGTAGAAAAGAATAGGTTGATGGGGACTGCTTTGGCCACATCATGTTAACCCAGACGGCTGTACTATTGTTACACAGGCCAACTTTGGGAGCCACCTCTAGTCAACAACCTCCTGAATTTCGATCACTTGATCAGAAATAAGGTTCAACATGTACATATGGAAACCACCCATTTGCATAGAGAGTACTGGGTGCAAGCAAGGGTGGGTGCACGCCTGCAGCTGAGGCAGCTGGGCAGTGATGCCGGCGGCATGGTCCTCCAGGCCGGCAACCAGGTCATGCGAGCGGCCAAGGCGCTGCGCCACGCCCGACGCGCGCGCCTCGGCCCGCGCCAGCATCGCAAGCGCCGTCCCCGCGTCCGCCGCCACCTTCACTGCCAACTCCTTCTCGCTGCTGTCCTGCGGCTGCTGCTGCTTCTGATGCTGCTGCTCCGTCTTGCCTTCGGAGGATGCACCCGCATCCTGTGGCGCCAAACCTTTGTCGGCTTGAACGGCAGGCTGCTGCTCCTGCGGATGCGGCAGCAGTAGGTGCTCTTCCGACTGAGAGCGGCGGCCCTGGAATGCACCCATGCGAATTAACCCAGTTGGAAAACGACCACAAGAAGGATGCCATCAAGGCGCCCTGGGCCCATGCACATGGGTTGGGTGGGAAGCTGTGTAAATGGTACCAGCATTACCTGCAGATGCTGCAGACGCATGAGGGTCTGCTCTGCCTCCTCGGTCCGGTCTGCTTGCTGTTGCAGCTCCGCCAACGCTTCCTGGTACAGGTTGTCAAGCTCATTCCTGCACAGACATGAAACCAGAAAGTTATTGTTGATGTATGCCACACGCCGCGCAAGACAGAACCTCCTTGCCCTCACACATGCGCCACGCAGAACAGAACAGATTGACGCCCTTGCATGCGCACAAAATAAGTTGTTTGGTAGCTCTTGATGAGTTTTGCTTTGGCGTATTCATGCAGCAGGTGAAGTGCAGACCTGGACTCTTCAGAGGCAGCCAGCTGCTGCGACAGACGCTCCAGCTGGAGAGCAAGCTGCAAATTGTTGTGCCTCAGCTGCTCTGCAGTCTCACGGGCACCCGCTGCATCGGCCGCCTCCTTGCTGAGCCGAGCCTCCAGCTGTGAGACAACACCTGTCTTGGCATCCAAGCTGGCCTTGGCTGCACTGCACTCCGCCTCAAGTTGCTCCTTCGCTGCATCGGACTCATCTGCTCTTGCTCTGAGCTGAGCGGCTTCGCTCTGCAGGTTCGCCAGGCGCTCTTGCTCGGTTTGCAGCTGGCCCTCCAAAGTCTTGACCTGAGCCAAAGCCTCTGTCAGGCTGGCAGCTGCATCGCCTTCCTGGGATAGTAGCTTGTCCTTCTCTGCCAGAGCAGCTTCTAGAGCCGCCACAGCTTCCTTTTCGGTGCGCAGCTGCTGCCTGGCTTCATCCAGGTCCATGAGCGTGCTGCTGAGCTGGCCGGCCGCTGACTGGAGCTCTGCCAGCTCAGCACGCACCCTCTCCAATTTTGCTTCAGCTCCCTCTGCCCGCACTTTGGCACCTGCATGGACGTCATATAGCTGACCTTCAGATCAATATTAGAGATCAACATAGTCTGTAAGTCCTGTCTAATGGTCAGTATGTCCGGGATGTGTACAGCAGTCTGCTGAGAACCTCAGCGGCTGAGCAATGGCACAGCAGTGCTATGCAGTTGGGATGCACATCAAAACTGCATCCCAAAAGGTTCCTCAACAATGTAAGGCTATAATGAGGGCGGCTGCACGCACCGATGCACTCGCTCTCCCACTTGTCAGCGCGCGCGGCTTGCTCCTCGGCCTTGGCGGCCGCGCGGTCCTGCTTCCGCTGCGCCTCAGTCAGCTGCCCTGTCACCTCTGCCAGCTCAGCAGCAGTTGTGTCGCGGCACTGCTCTGCTGCAGCCCTTAGCCCGCTGATGGTCTTCTGCAGTTGTTGCACCTGCATGGCAGAGTGCCACAAGGTGAACTCTGTCTCTGTCACATTGAGTACTTTCTGTGACAAAGAGGAGCAATCCATCTTAGCCTTGCTCACGCTTGGCAAGGCCATGTGTGTATATTTTCAAACATAAGGCAGGCAACAGTGACTCCTCAAGGTCACTGTAGCTAGCAGATTTTTCACAGGATTCACTCATGTGATCACCTGCTGCTGTAGATCACTTGTTGCGCATTCAGAGTCACTGAGCTGCTGCATGGCATCTGTAAGCTGGGCTTGCATTGCCACCAGCTCGGTGTCCTTGTCCTGCAGGGCCTGCTGAGCTGCCAGTGCTCTCGCCCGAGCCTCGGTCTGCGTCTGTGAAAGGTCTCCCTGAGTGCACAAAATGGCTAAGTTCCACTAGGCAGAAGACAGCAAGCAGGATGTGGCTGCACTGCATGGGACTCCAAACAGAACAGATGATCACAGAACCAGCGTCCCTGAACGGGTCGTCCATATTTCGCACCTTCACGGCGGCCAGCTCAACTTCAAGTTGCCCGGTGGCTTCATGAGCATCGCGGAAGGTGCTGGACAATTTGGCTAGCTCAGCTTGGGCATTGCGCAGCGCTTCGTCCCTAGCAGCCAAGTCACTCTCCAGAGCGCTTGCGCGAGCCTCACCCGATGCTCCACGCGCAGCAGACGCCTGTCACAACACCCAGTCAACACTGCCGTCATCACACTGCCAAGTTGACTTCTCAACAGCCGCATGCATCATTGCTGCAGGAGACAAACCCGATCAGAGAAATTGTCCTCAACCTCTGTACTGATGGGTGCAAATCGAGCTGCGGCGGCCTTCTTTCAGTACAGCGCAATTGCATTGGTGCAAGGCTTTGGTCACTGTAAAGTGTGGAAAGGCTCTTCACCTCCAGCTCAGCGCGCAGCATGGACACAGTGTCCTCCAGCTCAGCACGCGCCTTGTCGATGGCCTTCCCCTTCTTGATGGCGCCGCGCAGCTTGGCACGCAAGCCCTCCAAGTCCTCCTTTGCAGCATCCCCAGCCTCCGCCTGCACTCCAAGCACAATCTTCCACTCACACCAGCTGCTTTCTACAGGACTTATGTTAACCAGCCGGCATGGCAAGTGAAGCAGCATGGGACTGTCGCACTGCTTTCAAAACACAGAGGAAGAAGAAGCACTTTATAACAAGCAATAACGGGCTCCTTGGTCTTGCAAGTTCAGGAGCTTTTAAGGCCGTCTGTATCCCGGTGTCGGGGGGAGTTCATGATGACAACGACCAGCCATAAAGAGGCAGATCAGATCACTAGTCCAATCAGGCTGAAAGGATGTCACAATACGGTAGATCCAAGACTGGCACGCAAGCATGTCATGGGGGGGATGCATGCGGACCTCGCGCGGCGCAACAGCGGCGGCCTTGAGCTGCTCAATCTCCTGCTCGGCCCGCGAGAAGGCATCTTCCCAGCCACTCACGAGCTCCGCCAGCCGCTGCGCCTCTGCTTGCGCCTCTCCGAGCAGCCGCGCGCAGTCCTGCAGCTCTGCCTGCAGCCTGCGGACCTCCGCCTGCGCCTCCTCCGCCTGCCACACAGGACATGTGTTTCTCAGGGTGTAGATTTCAGGGTGCACCCCAACGTTTTCAGGCTTCAGGGTAGAAACTATTTTTAGGGTAACCCCTCTTGTTGCAACATGCGGAATTTTTGCAAGAAAATCCTGCATGCTGTGAGTTGTGGCGAAATGTCCATTGCAAAATTGCCAATGAAATGTCGTCCGTTTGAGCAAGCTAATGGCGCGGAATGTTTTGTGATGCAGTGGCGTATTGTGACGGTGTGATAAGGCACAAAACCATGTAACAATGGCCCAACAATGGCCCCAAGCCTACACCTGTCATGGTGTAACGGTGTCTTGCATAACCAGCAACAGTTTGACAGCCTCCTCTCGAAAGTGTTTTGAAGGCGATGATGGCCTGCAAGAGGGTGAACCAGGAAACATGAGGGGATCTCTTGCCTGAGCCTCGCGTGAGTCGGCCTCCTCTGCGAGGCTGGTGTGCTGTGCCTCCAGGAATGCCAGGCTGCCTTCCAGCTCCTGCACCCTAGCTGTTTTCTCCTGCACATGCGCATAACTCAATTGAAATGGACCGTCCAACACCCACAACACCATTTTTGCGTTGCTGCATGCATACCTTTAACTGCAACTGTACCACTATTTCCCCTTGTTAGAAGTCCCGAAGTTAAGCTCAGGATTCTGGTGTACCTGGAGCGCAGTAAGCTTGGCTGACAGCTCGCCATTGGTACTGGATAGTGTATCCTGCAGCTGTGCAGTCGTCTCCCGGGCGTGCGCCAGCTCAAGTTCCAGCTCAGCGGAGTGCTGCTTTGCACTCGCCAACTCATCCGCCAGCTCAGACGCACTCGCAGCTGCATGTGCTGTTTCAGCCTCTTGAGCCTGGAGCTTCTCCTGCAGGGCTTCAAACTGCGCTCGTGCTGCATCCCTGGTGCTCTCAATTTGCTCTTGCATGGCAGCTAAGCCGCTGGCTGCCTGGGCTTGGGCCACCTCGGCTTGTCGCTGCAGTTGTTGCTGCTCCTCTGCAGCCGTTGCTGCGTCCCTGCCAGCCTGCTCCTGCAACGTCTCTAGCTGCAGTTGAGCCGCATTCCTGTCCTTGACAGCGGCGTCCAGGCGCTCATGCATGGCTGCCGCATCGGAAGCGGCCAGAGCCTGGGCCATCTTGGCTTCCTCCAGTGCTTGCTGCAGCTGCTGCCGCTGCTCTGCAGCCTCCGCTGCATCCTTGCCGGCCTGCTCCTGCAGAGCGCTGACCCTGGCCTCGGCCTGCACCAACATGGCCTCCTTGTCTGCCAGGCTCTCTGCTGCCGCCTGGGCCTCGGCTGTGCTCTGCTGCAGGTGCGCTGCCAAGTCGGTGGCGGCGCTCTCTGCAGCCGCGAGTGCAGCCTGTGCTGTTGCCAGCTCATCCTTCGTAGCTGCCAGATCTGCTGTGACAGCTTCAGCGCGGTCGCTAGCCTCAGAGAGGGCCATCTGCAGGGAGTCTCTGGCTTCCAGTGCAGCCGACAGATCGATTTTGACTGCAGCTGCAGCTGATTCAGCAGACGCAAGCAAGTCCTGCAGCTCCAGACTGCGCGCTGATGCCTTCTTGTGATCGGACTGCTCTGTGGCCAGCTGCATGATCAGCTTTTGCAGCTCCATCTGCAGGGTCTGAGATGTGCCCTGCGTGACGCTGGCCTGTGACTCTACCTCTAACAGCGCCCTTTTCGCTCCTGCTGCCTCCTGCTCGCACACCGCATGTTATGCAGCTACCATTGGATTCGCACCATAAGCGCAGCAACCAGGACTGCACGAAAGTCAAGTCGGGATGCATGAGTGCGTGATTGGTCAGAAAGCATGCATGGTGGGCAGAAAGGAGTTCCTAGAGGACAAAAGCACCTCCACCAAGCGAAGTCGCTCGTCTTCCTTCTGCTGCAATTCATTGCTGAGACGCTCCAGCTGCTCTGACAGAGCGGCGACGTTCTCCTGCAACCCAGCCACTTCCGCATCTGCTTGTTGTTTCACCGCTGCAGCCTGATCCTCCAAGGCTGACTGCAGCTTGGCCACTCTACCCTCAGCTTCCTCTGCTCTCACTTCCAGTGTGCTGGCTGCATGTTGTGCCCGCGCAAGTTCCTCATCCACTTCTCTAACGCGCCCCTCTGCTGTGGCCAACCTGCCCTGGAGATCAGCACAGTCTGCGCGCGCAGAACCAAGTTCCCTACGAGCATCAGCGGCCTCCATCTCGACCTGTGCAAACCGTTCCTGTTGCCCCGCAACGGCAGCCTCCAGGCCGGACTGGGCCTCTGCCAGCTGGGATTGTACCTCGTCCCTGGCCTTGCGGACCGCAGCCAGTTCATCAGATAGCGCCGCAGCCCTGTTGCAGCTCTCCCACGCCTCATTGCGGGCCTTGGTCAGTTGCGCCTCCAGCCCAGCCGCCCTCTCCAGAGCCTCCTCGAGCTTGCTGCTGCTCTCCTCCTGCTGCTGTTCCAGGGCCGTCACTCTGGATTGAGCCTCTACTAGCTGGGCTGTAGCCTCGCCATAAGAAGCCTCAAGAGCAATAGCCCTGCTCTGGGCCCCTGCAAGGTGCTCATCTGCCTCTCGGCGTGCCACCTCAGCCTCCACAAGCTTGGCAGCAGATGCGGCAGCATCCGCTTCGAGCTGTCTCACCCGCGTCTGTGCCTCCGCCAGTGCTGCAGTGGCAGAGCGGGCCAATGCTCCAGTCTGCTCAATCTCAGCGCGCATCTGTGCCAAGGAGGTGTCGGTGCCGCCCTGCAGGGCCACCAGCTCCTCCTGCATGGCATCCATCTGCGCTTGGGCGTCCGCGCGGCCGGCCGCCAGCTCAGCTGCCAGCTCAGCCATGCGCTGATCCGAGCGGTGCGCAGCTGCAGCAGCCACCGCCTCGGTTTCCTCCGCCGACTGCCGCACGGCTGCCACCTCAGCCGCCAGCTCAGCAACCCGGCGGCTCTGCTCATCTGCTGCACTTTTGGCCAGCGCGACTTCCGCTCGGAGCTCTTCCCCCGCTTGCTTTGCGGCTGCAAGGTCCTCTGCGAGCTTGGCTTTCGTCTGTTCTGCGGCGTTTGCGGCCTCCCTTGCTGCCTGCAATCCCTCCTGAAGCTCGGTTGCATTGGTGGCAGCTGATGCAAGCTGATCCTCCAGCTCCGTGATCTTTCTTGCCAGGGATTGCCTGTCCTCATCAAGAGCTGCTGCAGCTTCTTGCGCACTCTCCTTGGCAGCGGCAAGCTCTGCCTCCAGCTGACCCACGCGCTTCCCCTTGGCCTCTGCTGCATCCAAAGCATCCCTGAGCTGGCTACTGAGCTGGCTCTCGGTGGCAGCGCTGGCAGCTTTCAGGGCAGCCAGCTCCGCTGACATGTCACCATGTGATGCCTGCATTGCCTCAAGCTCTTTCACATGCTCCTGTGCAGCTGACAGCTGAGACTCCAGAGCTTCAATCTTGGTCTGTGCCTTCAAAGCAGCCTGTTGAGAGGTTTCCAGCTGCGATTCCAGCTCCAAGATTCGCCTCTCCGCTGCATCAACCTGCTCCAACAAATGGCATGCTTAGTGTGTTAAACAGAGCCCGATGCACTTGCATCTGAAACAAGGTGGGGGGAGACGGGGCAAACGAGTCAGCGCACCTTGGCCAAGGCCTCTTGGCGTGGCGAGAAGCTCTTGGAGACACGAGCCTCTGCCAGCTGGTTCTCTAGGTCGCGCGCACGAGCAGCTGCTTCAGACCGCACAGCCGACAGCTCAGCGCGAATTTTGGCCAGGCGGCCGTCCGCCTCAACACGCGTCTCCTTCAGTGTTTCCTCCAGCTGCTTTATCTCCTGCCACCATCATGCATGTACATGACTCTCTGCCTTTCAAGAAATGGCATTATCATAAGCTGTGGAAGTGGCAAGCGCTGCCGGAGAGTTCAAGGTTCAGTCGTGCACCGTGTCCTGCTCGAATGTTCTCAAAGCAACAATGCGATAGTCATGGTGAAGCCTCGGAAAGTAGGTAGAGATGCTCGAAAAGTCCAGGGAAGGGGCCGCCGGTCACCTTGCCCTTCTGCTCGACCCTGGTCTCAGCCTCGGCCGTCGCGCTGCGCGTGCTGTGGAGCTGCTTGTCCAGATCTGCAAGGCGCTCCTCCAGGGCGGCGCGGTCGGCGGCTGCGGCGTTCTGGGTGGCAGCCAGCTCACCCGCCAGCTGGCTGACCTGGTGCTCCAGCCGGGCGCGGTCGGCTGCGGCCGACGCCTGTGCCTCTGCCGTTGCGCGCGAACCCTTCCCTTCTGCGCTGGCATCCACCGCCATCTTCCGCCCCATCTCTGCCATCTGTCGGCCAGCGAATACTAATGGTGAGACCACTGCCTGACTGTAATACATCTGTCTCAGTGCAACACGGTTGGCTGCATTTCTGTCCCCCAACTCTTGAGCCATACATGTCAGGTGATCTCATATTGTTACTTAATACCTGTCCATGGGGAGCTCACCTCGTGTTGCAGCACGCGGAAGGCTTTCTCCATTTGCTGCGCCTCAGCATCCGCCTGCTTGGCCTGCTGCTGCGACTTTGCTAGCGCCTCAGAAGTCTTCGAGAGCTTGCGCTGCACGCAAACACACACTTGCTTTCTCAAGGGCCCACGAGCACGGCTTTTGGGATGAAAAAGTATTTGAGTGAACCCACATGGCCATGCAATACGATGAGGACCTCCACACAGAGCTGTCCTGTCAACGAGGTCCTCGAGAAGGTGTCTTTTGTGGCTGGGCCAGTCAAGGACACACCTGGAGCTCTCCACGCTCTGCTGCAGCAGCAGCCTTCTGGGAGGTGAGCTGCGCCTGCAGGTCCTTGGCGGTGCGCTCTGCCGCGTCGAGCTCCTGCTCCAGGATGGCAATGCGCTGCTTGGCCAGCCCTGCGCGCGCATCCAGGTCGGCCACCCGCTCCTCCGACTCCTTCAGCCGCAGCTGCCAGCGCTTTGCAGCCCTCTCCGCCTGGACAACCTCCTCAATTTAGTGCGAATGACATACTGTACAGGGTTGTAGACGGACCATGTTCCCTCACCGAACTCAAGGCATTCATGATTACAGCTGGTGGATGTCACAAGGAGATACACCGTCATGCCTTTTGAGTGATAGTAAGTAGGCATTGAGCATGACCTTGCGGGCCTCCTTGTCAGATTGCTGGCCTGGGGAGCTGCTCTGCAGCACCGCCTCCAATTCTGCAATCCGCTCCTGAGCAGTTGTCAACTCCTCCCTCAATGATGCCACAGATGGTGCCCCGTTGCTGTCCTGCACAGCAAGAGACAAACACTCCATCTCATGCTGATCAGTGGGCCGCCAAACGCCCTAATGTCATCCTGTCAGAGTGCACTCAAAGAAGATGCTGGCATCAGGGGCGGAAACACACTTCCTGCATGGGACCAGCCGCGGCTCGGAGGCGCTCGAGCTCCGAAACATTGGCGCGCGCGGCGGCCTTGACGGCCGTGAGCTCGGCCTGCATCTGTTTCAGGCGCTCCTGCGCACCCTCCAGCAGCTCTTCACGAGCGACCTCCCGCTGGCGCATCTGAGCCACCTCTCGCCGGAAGTCGCCCACTTCCTGCAGCAGAACCCATTCAGCAGAGCTCCCACAAACAACTCTCTGCAGAAGAGTGTTCTCATTCCTCCAATAGATATCTAAACTTATCAGAGGCATTGCACTTGCAACTCCCGCACACTTCCATGCCAGGCCTCACTTCCTCCAGAAGAACACCACCCCATCAAAAGGTATGAATGTACCACTGATTGATCTCCCTACACCACGGCTGGCACTGAGCCCTTCTTAGTGGTTGGATGTTGACATGAGCAGGTGGTGGCCAGGTGGAGCACCTCCAGTTCCCTGTTGGCCGCCTCCAGGTCCTCAGACAACTCTGCAGCTTGCTGCTTGACACGTGTGAAGGCCTCAGCATCGCTGCTGCCCCTCGTCTTCACCTCAGCCAGCTCAGCCGTCAGCCTCTCATTCAACTCCTGCAATGAATTGACAAGCTCAAACATAATCAAACCGACATCAGTCCTGGAGAGAAGAAGGAAGAGTTTGCAAGAAACCAGCAGAGACTTGGCGTGTAGGAATCGTCTTGCAGCGACATGTAGTGGAGCCTGTGGTCTTTTGAATGCTCTAGATGGATGTTGTAGCTTGCCTCCATTTCATCCATGCGGCGCTGGGCATCTCGCAGTTGGCTGACAGCGCTCTCTGTTTGGCGCTGGGACACTGCCAGTTCCAATTCTTCCTGCTCCCTCGCTGCCAGTGCTGCATCCAGCTGTGCTTGCAGCCGCTCCACCACATCCTCTAGCGCTGATGGGGCCTCATCTGTCCCTTGCAAACATGATCACTTGATGTCAAGTGAAGCACTTCTCAGCACTTCACAGAAGATAAGCATGATTTGTTCCCCCGAGTCAAGTGAGGCACTCGTCAGCATTCTGGAGAGGACAAGATGTGACGGTGGACCTTTGGACCCCAGTTGAAACGTCTCAACAGGTGGTGGCTCACCTGTGGTGCTGCTGGCTGCCAGCATTTCAAGGGCGTCGTGGAAACCATCATCCAAGGCATCCATCGGTTCTGTCTGGGGCTGCACCGCAGTTATCTCCTGCCGTTCCCCGTCATGGCTTGCATCTTGCTCAGGATTGTGCGCGGCAGTATCCTTCGGTAGCATGTTTCTGGCTATTCTGGGTGTCTGTGGATCGTGGTTCTCCAGACCAGGGCTCGAAGACTCCTGGATCCCGTTCTTCACTTCATCTGCATGGGGTACATCTCTTTCAGAAACCGGTTGGATGTGGTCACTTCCCGGCAGTATGCATGTCACGTCTTTGCAGGACAGATACTTCCTCTTACGGTGTTAGAGGCAACAAGCAACAGGGAGGCATCACCGTCCGGTGGTGGATCTTGGTCTCCTTCAAGGGCCACAACCTGCCGTGACAGCAAAGGAACCTCAGGTTCTGCAGCAGTGGATGATGACCAAACTTAATGAAAAGTACAGGTACACCAATGACATCAGCAAAACCCATTTGATTCCCGCAGAGTCCAATCAGTCATGTTTGCAGCAAGGTTGCGCTCACATCCAGGGCTGCCGCCTTGTTTTTGGGCCCTTGAGCAGCTCTTTTCTTCTTGAACTGCTCCAGCTTTGCAAGCACAAGCACCAATTATTAGCAGCTGTTTTTAATTCTCTGGGACACGGTACACTAGTTGCGACGAGCCATACAAATATAAAAAGAAGCCTTGTGCATTGAAAATAGTGGGAGAATAATGTTCTCACAATTTTCACTTTAGCCAGTGTCTTGGATTAGCAACACTCCTTTCAAATAAGCACTCGAACATATCATGGTCTCACCTTCTTCAGGCCTGCTAGGCGCAATTCTTCCTTCCTGTCTTGCATTGAAACAGCTGATCTTCCTTCTGGAAGGAGTGGCAATATGCAAGGAGGTTTATGCAGTCTCTGAAGTGCATTCAATGAGCATTACTGATCCTCGTAGTAACGGCCGTTTACATTATGACATTCTAGCGACGTCCAATGTTTCAAAAGTGCCTCTGTACGCTGCAGTGTTCGGACCAGAACACCGGCCACTTGCCGGCCACACGTTTATTTTTGATCTTGCACGTACGCATGATCCATACCATATTCAACTCGTTTGTTAAGCAGAGCTCACTCCCAGGACCGCAATGCACAGCTGGATTTGATGACTCACACAGTGCAGGAACGCCATTCAAGAACGGCCAAACTGCTGGCTTCATCGTCTCCAAGAAAACCTCGGAATTATTTGAGCAGAGCTCCTGAGATTTGGTAATCACTTACAATAGAACTTGAGGAAGTTTTCTAAGGTGCCAAAACCGTTTTATGTTCGTGTGCGCGGCTTGGTATTCGTTGTAGCATCGTTCTGGCTACGCACCTGCTTTTCTTCATTCCAAAATAACGCGCTATTGACAGCCATGGCTTTTTTCACTTGATTGCCGGAATGTTGTAGCTGTTCCGAAGGCATCAGCTAAGCTAGTTGTGGGGGTTCCGGAAGCCAAGCCCGAAACCCAGATCCTCACTCGATGTCGTCCTTTGGAGCCGGTGTGCTTTATACCTGACCTCTTCTCGTACCAACATCGGTTTCATACTTTGCATTGTAGGGCATCCTCGAGCAATACCACCTATAGTTTGTTCACTTTGGTGCAAGAGGGTTTTAACACCAGTTCGACTTCCCCTTGACCCGACATAAGCGAATGGCCACAGCTTTCTATTCATATTTCACCCTTTTATGCCACACTGTCGCACTATCTGCGCATCAGTACATTCATCTACAACCCACTGCCAACACTTACCAATATTGCCCCTCTCCGCCCAGCTTTGCTTTGAAGGGGTGCATACAAGTGGCTTTCTTCTTGCAGACATCGAGGAGAGTCTGGAGCATGCCCTCATGCTGAGAGACAGACTAAGAAATGGCAGCGTAGATGACACCAAGCAAGCAAGAAGCCTCTGCTCCAAGGTGTATCCTGAAGCTGCTGGCTCAGATGCGCTGCCTGCTGCAGTGGACCAGCTTTTGGGAGAATGTTCAGGTGAGCAAATTGCCATTCTGCAGGACTCTCCATGGAGCTTTTCTGCGTGCTTACAGTGACGGCAAACTTCACAAAGGTCACAGAGTTCTGGGCTCGTGTGCTAAAAAGAAGCGCATGGTCTGCAGCCTGCAATCTGCACACAGCCATTGCACTGGTGTCAAAGATGAGGGCGCTGGGCATCAGAGCATCGAGCAATCAGTTGGTCATGCAACCCACTGTAGCTCTGGAGCGTCGGAAGCAGCAGCAGTGTCGACAGCAGGTGGCGCTTTCGACCTTCTGCTAGCTGCTAAATTCTGCAGATTCACAACTGCACCGTGTCATTCTTTGACGTCATGTGATTTGCTGCCTCTCGATGAGCTGTGTTGTCATCGTTGGCCCTCGTTGGCCCTCAAGCAAGCTCACTATGCCATTGCTCTACACCTCTAGTGGATCTTCTCTTATGCTTTGACATGATCTCTGGACATGCTGTCAATGCCAGGCTCAAAAGCATCCCTGCTACTGTCCATGGGTAGTAATGTCACCGCTGTATGACTGGCCTGCTCTAATTGCCTGCAGATTGCATTTGGGTCTTGGCCGCTGAGCAAGACGGGGCAGCATAAGAGAGACCATGTAGCGGTCAAGCGGCCGGTGTCTGATGATGGCTGGGGCGGCCTCACACCTGATCTTGTCTTGAAGGTCACATCTCCTTCCCCACATTCATTGAGATTGTCGGTCTTGGATGGCGACTATGCCTAACGCCCCTTTCAGCACCTGCAATCCATAATCAGCGAGCTTGCTTTCGCCGTACTCTCGTGGCAAATTTGCACTGTAGAACCAAAAATAAGTGATGATTTTGTTTCTTACAAGGAGATGTTTGAATAACAAGAGTCTCAAAATCTCATTCATTGCGAATCGTCTCCTAGTTGCCTGAGCTTCATGAAGCATCGTGTTCATGTGTTTCACTCCAAATCAAGGAGTAATGCACTTGAGCTGGCAAGGGCGCATGCAGCCACATGCGGCCTGCATGACACATTGAGCTGTAGCACAGGTGGCAGAGTTACTGGACGACAGAGACATCTTAGTCATGGGCTGCGCATGTGCTGGCTGGCGCGATGTCTTGGACAGGAGCGTCCGGCGCATGTGCTTCACTTGGGCCGGCCACAATTTCCACCCAGACTATGTGGGCCTTCTTTGTGACCTGCGTTTTCCCTCATGCCTGTTCTGGGCATTAATCAATGCACTCCTTTGATCCAGACAGCTGCTGATATTCTATTGGGGTGTCATCAATGCGTGACTGCTTGCTGGGAGACGCAGCCATATTCAGGTCATTAATGGGGAGTTTCTATAATCGACTATTGATTGTTGGGGTCCAGGTGAATGGAGTGGTGCGAGGCGCAGCGCTGCTGTTGAGGCAGCTGGAGTCTGTCAGCCTTCGCAGGGCCACCCATCTGAGCGATAGTGCCCTCGCCTGTCTGGCAAAGTCTTGCGGCCCCCATCTGAAGGTGCGAACACAACGGATTTACATCTTCCCATGCCGTCACGCCATAGCTTCATGGGAGATTGTCACCAATCTCATCTGTAGGCCAGGACAATGAGCAGCACAGCGTAGCCATGCATGATAAACGTCAACACATAGACAATTCTTGGTTGGGAAACCCCTGGCTGCTTAGACGTCTGTCACAATATCAGCAATTGTGTGTGGTAAATCGTGAGTTGTTGATCGAATCTGCGATCTATTGCGACAGGAGGTGGATCTGTCAGGCTGCCAATGCCTGACAGATGCAGGAATTGCCAGCCTGGCAAGGTACTGTCCCAATCTGCGAGCCATCGATGTCAGCAGCGGCTACGGCCTTACGGACCGGGCGTTCTCCGCTCTGGCCACCTGCCGCGAGCTGCGCACGGTGAATGCCTGCGGCTGCGACCGGCTCTCTGACAACGGCCTCTGTGCCCTCGTGAATGGCACCAGGTATGCATGTACCTGCATAACTAGTAAGCAGATGTACCAGTTGGTGAGGCATCATGTCGAAAATATGTGATACTCGTGGTTGTCTGTCAATGTTAACTCGATTATCATGTGCCTGGACAACAGCTGGTGCTCGATAAGGATGGCTGGTAAGGGAAGTTCTTCTGTGTGTGGCGGTGCAGGAAGCTGCGGGAGCTGAATCTGGGCTGGTGTGAGCGCGTCACTGAGATTGGGCTGCAGGCTGTCGCGCACTGCTGCCCTGACATGGAAATGTTGGACCTGTGCGGCTGCAACCAGGTAATCGCAGCTCAGCATAGGGGCCACCTCGGCATTTATGTTTCTACACTAGCTGCTGTGACTCGCTGGGTGACTCTAAAATGGAAGCCCAGTCTGCGGCATTCCAGCACTGTGAGTGCAAGCCGGAGGTGCACATGCTATGGTGGGGTGCAGGTGCGCGATGTGGGCTTGATAGCACTGGCAGAAACCTGCACCGGACTGACCTCACTGGGACTGCACTGCTGCCGCCGCCTGACCGATGCCTCCATGGCAGTGGTTGCCACCAACCTGCACAAACTGACCAGCCTCAATGTCAGCGGCTGCCTGCCCATGAGCTGCTCAGCTGTCCAGGTAGGAGGCCCAACAAAAATTGCCTGGCATGGCGCGACCTGCAGGGGGAATGAAGGACAATGGACCCATCAGGAGAGAGAGACAGGCATGTGCTGCATGCGGGTTGACTCTAATGCTCCGCTACAGCTTGTGCTTGGGCGCATTGAGGCCCTTCATGTCAAGCCACAGGAAAGTGCCATATAAACATTGCTATACTGGACGCCTCATCTTGATTTTGTGCCCGTGAAGGCAACAACTAAACCCGCGTCAGCACTCCTGTCAAATGATCTTTCTTTGCTGTGTTCATGGGCACTGCTGTGCACTGCTGCACAGGCGGTGGTGGATGCGAACCCGGGCCTGCACACATGCCGCAGCTTCCAGCGCACGGTCATCATCGGGGGCTGCCTGTCGCTGCTGGGAGTGCGCTGCAAATGCAAGCGCCACACTCTGTGGTGACGCGACCTAGGCTGACAGGGACAAACGATGCAGCATGGGATGTCGCTTGTGGCTAGCACATAATCTCCTGAAGCCCTTCGTCTCAGTGTAAAATACGTCTACAGCGAGAGTTGTAGCGAGTGTAATCTACCAGCAGACACAGACATGCAAGCTCCTGGGTGTTTGTGTATGTCACCCTCCTCCTCGATCACTGTCCCTGAGGGGTATGTAACTAGACCTTGTATATTAGGATTTATCAAGTATTTAAAAGATTGGGAGAAGTTAATTTGTACAATTTGTCTACAGTTTTTGTTGCAACTGCATGTATGCTGTTCAGTAGTGAATTTCTTTGTTCAACGAATTGGGTTACGTGAAAGGGGTTCTTTTCTGTAGGGATTGTATAGTAAATCTTGGTATTGGTGAATGTATGATGTTGTCGACGCGCACTAGCACTTGTTTACAGGCTATATATAAATTATAGCTAGCTCCAGCTCCAGCTGGTGAAGTACCAACTAGTTTGACTCGGGCGCCCGCCTTTCATGCCGGTGTGTTATTGGAGAAGTCTCACACAACGGTGTGAACTTCTTTTCTGATCAACACCATATTTAGTGTTCTTGAAAGACTCACTTTTCCTCTGGGTGTGTCCTTACTGACTGTGTCAAAGCCACGTGGCCAGCATGCCACCTCGGCAGAATTGTCACCGCTGAGTACCAGACCTCCCAGGTTCCCTTCAATTGGCCCCAGACGGTCACAGACTTTTGACGCACAAGCGACGATCTTTTCAAGTTCCATTAGATATATTTTCATTGCTTGAGTCTCTGGTGGAACGACTCGTTCCCAGAGGGAACTATTTTCTACAGGCATCCTTGCATCTTCACTGCAAAAGCACTGCGTGAGCAACACTGAAGGTTTGTGGAAGATAAAAAAATGGGAAAGAATGATTTTCTTACCCCCAAGGCGGTACGATGACCGCTCCCTCTGCCAAGTAGTCCTCCAATCTCCCTTTCAATAACGACAGTGAGGCTGACTTGTGCTCTCGCCTTGCAGATTGCCAATCGCATGAAATCAAAAGGACTGCAGAAATTGCGATGGTACTGTCAAATGTGCCAAAAGCAGTGCCGAGACGAGAATGGCTTCAAGTGCCACTTGACCAGCGAGTCTCACAAGCGGCAAATGATGGTTTTCGGGGAAAATCCAACACGAGGTGAGGCTCTGCATGCCATAGGCCCTGCTCAGAGTCTGGTTTTCTTACAATATAAGGCTTAAGTGCTTTGATGGACTGGTCTACCTCGCCAGAGACCCAGAGGGGCACTTCCTCAGGAAGATTGCGTTGGACGCTTATGCCTGAAGGTGAGCTTGTGGCTGCAGTTGTGGAGGGCTACACAGAGGAGTTTGAGAGGACGTTCATGGAACACCTGCGGCGGAGCCATCCCCATTCGCGCGTCTCAGCCAAGGTGGTGTACAACGAGTACATCGCGGACAGGCACCACATCCACATGAATTCCACGTCATGGCTGACGCTGACAGACTTCGTAAAGTACCTGGGGAAAACGGGGCAGTGCCGCGTGGACCAAACCGAGAAGGGCTGGTTCATCTCTGTCATCCAGGCTGACCCAAATCAGGCGCTGGCCGATGAGAAGAAGGGCAAGCGCGAGCGTGCAGAGAAGGTATGCATTGTCCTGCATCCCAAAATTGGCATAGCTGGTCTCTTCTGGACGCCTTCCTGGCTGTTGCACCTGATGCTGTGCCGAGTATCTTACCACCCACTTTGTTGGACCTTCCTAGCTGAAAAAGCCTATGCATCATGGTTTGACCCCTGCTTCCCTCGTGGTTGTGCCAGGCTTGATGTGCAATGGCTCTTTATCTGTTGAAGCAGGCTAGTCTGGCACATAAGGCTGATGTGAGCAAGTTCCAGAAAAGCTTTGTGGTTACGGTCAGGAGGAGGAAGACAGGCAGCGGGAGATTTTGGAGGCGCAAATTGCGCGCGCTCAGGCAGAGGCTGCTGAAGCAGAGGACGGGCCAGTGGAAGGGTCGGAGCTGAAGAGGGACGAGGATGGCCAACCGCTGCAGATTGCGCTAGCCGCGCCTCCCAAGCCGGCACCGCACGAGGCAATTGCCCCGCTCGCGCAAGGCTTCGGTCGGGATGACAGGGGCAGCAAGGTGTGCACAGAGCCTGGCTGCCGAGACATGAAAGCACACAAGCATTGAGGAGTGTTACAGCCTGCATTAGACAATCTAGGCAGCAAGATCTGGCATGGCATTTCCAGAGAGGCTCATGGGACACTCTTGAAGCTCTGCTGTTGAAGTGCCACGAGAAGCGCCAAGAGAGAGTTTTGTACCTTTGTGTCCTGCACTGTCTGAGCTTTGCCGCACATCGTCAACTTTTCTTCAGTGTGTGCTTTGGAAGTGCCAGTTCAGTCTGATCACTCCAATGGGCTTAAAGGACCAGTCTGATTGTTTTGCCATTTCTCTCAATCTATCATGCAGCAAGTTGCCATGCTCCTAAGTTTGCAATTTGCATGGAGGTTGCTGCATGACATCTTGGCAGCAATGGCAGAGCAGTCAGAGGGGTCCTTTGAACCCCTTGCAGTTATGACACTGACTCGGCACTTCCAAAGTATTTGGCGTCCAGAGGGCATCGGAGCAAAGTGAAGGGAGCTGACGGCTGTGGTGCATGTTCAGGCGAGTGCCAGCGGCGCAGCAGCACCGAAGAAGCGCAGCAAACTGGAGGAGCTGATGGAGCGGGACCAGGCTTTCAAGAAGGCCAAGGCTGAGCGTGCCACTAATGGCGCGGCGGCACAGCCGAGCGGCCGCTCTGATGTGCCCTGGCTGCACCCCGGCATCACTGTCAAAGTGTGTGCTGTACCTTGATATTCCTAGGCTGCAACATGTTGCTGGGATTCTTTCTGGCGCACGTATTGTGTCTTCAGTCACTCAGCCGGTTGGATGCGCATACCCATGCCATGGCGTCCTTTCATTGGGGCACTCTATAGCGAAATGTGCACCATGAGCAGTGTTCTAAGGAAGACGAATAGCCAAAGTGCAATGTGATGCAGCTTTGTTTGTAGACTCCTCAGTGCGTCCTTCCTGGATCGGAGGCATTGAGCTCAAGAATAACACTGCTGGGACTCATCATGGTGCATGTTGCAGGTGTTGAGCAAGGAGCTGCAGGAGCATGGGTACTACAAGAAGAAGGGGGTCATTGAGAAGCTGGCGTCCAAATATGTTGGCCAAATACGCATGCTGGACTCTGGAGATGTTCTGCAGGTGAGCCATGAGTGCCCGCACGTCATGACCCCCTCATGCAGGAGCTTCCAATGCAGCCTGGAAACAGGGAAGGTGCTCCAATGAGAACATCCCGTTCTGACTGGCAGCAGATGCAGACAGCACTTGGGCAAGTTGCTCCAAGGGTCTCCTCATGCTTTTCACATCCAACTCATTACAGAAGTTAAGAACCTCCATCGAAGCATCTGGCTGTGCCCCGGATCGGGTCGATAATCAACATCGTAGACCAACATACAGAACACTAAAGGGCCCGGCACCCCCATCAGGAAACCCATGCCCGTTAGAACTTCTTGCACCAAAAGAGGTTGAAATTTTTTGCAATTATTTGTGGTGTGCTAGTCATGGACAATTCAAACTTCATTCCCATATTCCTGCAGGTTGATCAGGCGCAGCTGGAGACAGTGCTGCCTGCACCGGGGGGCACAGTGCTGGTGGTCAGGGGGGCCCACAAGGGAACCAGAGCGGAGATGCTGGAGATTGATGTGGACAAGTACAGGGCGCAGGTGCAGTTTAAGAGCGGCGACAGCAAGGGCAGCAAGGCCTGGTTCGATTATGAGGATATCTGCAAGGTGTCAAGCTCTTGAATCAAGTTGAATGGTTCCGAGTGGAGTTCCAAGTTAGGCTGCCAGTCTGGCATGTCTGCCAAGGTGATGGCCCGGTGTATATGCCGTCTGACGATGTATGCATTGTCGCTTTGTGCCATGACTGTCTTTGGAAGCCTCACATCGTGATGTCTGGATTTCACTGTTCGGCACTTGTTCATCATGTGTACAGTATATCGAGATGGGCTGGTCAACCCCTGTATGTGGATCAACTTCCAGTTTAGAGCCAATTTGGCGCTGACAAACGTCACTGCCAGTAGCACTAAATTTTTCAACACAGGAATGTCCCTTTATGTTGCAGACGCATTGTTGAAATCATTGGTGCTTCCTTCATGCTGAAGTTCATGGAATGCATGTTCACTTCTGCCCAAGGCATCATATACGGTATGCTCATATGCATGCATGCAAACCCTCATGAGAACACCCATCCATGTGCATGGGCTTGCCACACACTCATGAGTGTGTGTTCACGGCGTCTACCCTTGATTGTTTGTACTGCATCTCTTCATGATCATGTTTCACAAACATGCCCGCTGCTGTCATCGACTTGTAGGAATCTGAGCATCTTCCTGAAGCAGTCAAAAACGTGACTTCCGGGCAAGCTCTCTGAGCGAGGTTCCAAAGATTCGCTATCTAGGACCGTCCAAGTCGCAGATGCTTCTCGATCCAGTTTGCTTCTTTCGCATGCGATGACGTTGTCGGTGGCTTTGTCGTTAACGTTGGCACTTGAATGAAGTGAGCATCACTCTGCGTGCAAGGGTACTTCGCAGCAGTTTTAGTCTACGGAGCAGGTAAAGCAAGTCATGTAGAAGTTGCCGTCACGATGACTCAGCACTGGACTGCTCGAAGTTGTAACGCTTTTGTTTCCCTGATCAATTATTGTGTCCATGTAGATGTTTCCACGCTTTTAAATTTATAGCGCTCGCACAGGTTCAACGCAGGTGATCTTACAGACTGTCGTAGATACGAACAGCATACAAAGCATGGCACCAGTCTATGGACCATCCAGCCTGAGGCTGATCCTGACCACCGCTCTCTACTTGCTAATCAAGCCGCTTGCATGCCATGGAGTCCGCACACTGCTTCAGGCAAGTGTAAAAACCTCCACAATCTGCATCCAAGGAGCTTCAACACCGCAGGAGACAGTGGCTGCAGGAGAGGGATGCAGAGACAGGTCTGGCTCAGCCTCTTGGACACTCAACAATCTTAGAGTTATCACCTGAATCCGAGCAGGGCAGTGTACCTGCCCCGGAACCCGCGCAGAATGACAGCCTGAGTGGCGAGGCTTCTGGACTGCTCATCGGAGGCACCATTGTTCCAGACCAGCTGCTCCATGGGGTGGTTGTCATTGTGCGCCCTGACGGCCTCTCAGGTCTGTCTCAAACATCGCCTTTGTGTTTGTATTAGCAAGCGCCTGTTGCACAATGCTCGCTCGGCTTCGTGAGCG
Organism: Coccomyxa sp. Obi; assembly: GCA_020887355.1. Taxonomy (NCBI): domain Eukaryota; kingdom Viridiplantae; phylum Chlorophyta; class Trebouxiophyceae; family Coccomyxaceae; genus Coccomyxa; species Coccomyxa sp. Obi. The sequence continues at coordinate 923,558 of AP024999.1, forward strand.
CCTCTTTATGTGCAGAGAATGACAGAACAAATCGTGAGCTGAGCACCAATGCCCCTTGATAGGCAGCGTCAAGGCAACTCACTGAAGTGCCCCTGCGTTGAAAGGGTAATTGAAAACTTGGGTCGTGCAAGCTGCACACTGCCCTGCACAGTGTATTGGCTGGGATAAGATGTGCTCTTGATTGTTTTCAGGCACGGGCGTCCTAATCAAGCCGGACTGGGTGCTGACCGCCGGCCATGTGGTGGGAACCCGGACATCCTTCGGCGGGCCCTTCGGGCCGGTGCCTGGCATTGGCGCTCAGCAGACCAAGGTGTGCTCACTTGCATGCACCTGCTCTTCAAAGGATTGCATCACTGCCCTGTAGCACCTTCCATGTGGGTCCTTCCAGGCCATCCAGGGGCTGTTTTCAAACAATGTCCCAAGGTCCTCTCACTTTCATTCGATGGGATTGATGTGGCTGCATGGCAGACACCTCGAATACAGGGTCACTTGCAGAAGGCAGGGTCTGCCACCAATAGCTGCTCACACGCTGAGGATCAAGCAAGTGGCTAAGATTCGTCCATCCGATGCATGCAGGAAACTCAAAATTTGATTTTTGCACTGACACGTTTTGAGCTTAGCTGCGGTTGTTGGGAGACAGGCTCAGCGGCTTGACTGGAGGTCGTGTTCAAACAGGTGTGCCAGTCCACCAAGGATCCGGATCGCATTGCAAATGCCGTCAACTGTGTCCAGGGAGATTCATTCAACTTTTACTCAAGCGGTCCAGCGGATGTGGCCCTCATCCATCTCGCTCCAGGTCAGCAGATCCTGAATGGGTCCTGGGGGCCGGGCCAGACCTACCCCACACCCACACCCTCAACCAGCCCATACCTCTTCAGCTTGGCCACCAGCGCGCCTGCCGCTAACCAGCAGGTGATGCCACAAGCGCCACATGTTATCGTCACAGAAATCATGAATTTGACAGGCCCCTGTGTGCGCTACAAAGGAGACGTTGCTGAGAGATTCCGGCCAGAGAACCTGATGGGATGATTCGGCAGTGAACTTGATGTGTATATGAAGCAATGGTCTGCAATCTGGAACTGTAAACACTGTGCTGTGTAAATTACATGGCAGTGCACAAAGAGATTGACAACTGTTGCAGGTGACCCTGTATGGAGCTGGCGCAGGGGTGCTCAACCCGAACAACCCCAGAGCCGGTGAGGGCGCGGGCACGGTCCGTAACGGCATCTTCAACACCGTAGGCACCTGCAGGCAGTACGCATGCACCTACACCACTACTCAGACCTGTCAACAGAAGGCCACCATCAATGGTGACGCCTGCATCATGCAGCCTTTGATCTTGTGCACACCTGAAGCGTCAGTCTGGCAAGAGAACATGAGCACCGGTGCATTATGTGAAACCATGTTGCACAGGGTTTTGTCCGCATGCATGACAAGGGCTGGCTTGAATTTTGCTGTCTTGATCAGTGTTGATGTTTGATGCAGTTAAGCATTACCTGGTAGGACTTCCCAGGGTGTGACTTCCCACAACAGCCGCGTAGCACACTTGAGGTTCTGCATTCTCGCACATCAATGTGTCATGAGGATGCCTATTAAGGTGTCCTGCATCCAATTTTGTTATCCAACTGAGGTACTCAAGAGGCTCTGTTGACATCATTCATCTTCACCTCTATTGTCAATGGCTCCCGATACCACATGACTCCTTCTGGTGGACACATGTTAGCACGGATGATCCTGAACCCTCGACACAAATCCCTAAACTCTATATATTAGTAGCATCAAATTCTGCAATGGAGGGCTGCCATAAAGGTGCTGCTAGACGTACCTAGTCCATAAGGACTGGAAAACGTGTAATAATAATAATAAATAATAAATTCTGCAATTATAATGTGGGCGCAGGTGACTCGGGAGGGCCGGTTTTCACCGCCGACAACACGCTGGTCGGCGTGCACAACTCTGGGATCTGCGGTGCACTCGGCCCGGGCGCCACTTCGGCCAGCGCATACCTGCCGGTCTCCAGCGTGCTGAGCTGGATTCGGGCCACCGCAAACTCCAACAACTGCGCCGACGCGCGCACCGCGCCGATCGGGGCCATGCTCATCGGGTCGACAATTTTGTCCACCACCAATGACCGCTGGTCGGCTTGGCGCTGCATGCTCGGCCGGCCCGGCAACGTTTTCATCGGTGCGTGGGCCTTGGCTTCTGGAACGTTGGCGGCTATAATAAATTAAGCACTTGAATGCGGGGTTGCAATTAGACAGCGGTGTGTCATTTGTGGGTTGGGGTGGCTTTGAGATTTTCAATCAGAGGCCCCCATGTCCCTTGCACAGCTGTTTGGGACGTAGAAGTGGCCCAATAAAGCCTGCAGGCTAGCATTAATGTCAGTGTTTCCACAATGGCTTGGACATGATTATAGTGATGGTGCCCAGGAGTCCCTTCCCCCATGAAGAATCAGTCAGTCGGTCGATTACCCCATGATGACTAAGGGCCTGGTCAGAAAACAGGTGCATTCCAGCCCCCGCTTGAGCCTGTGTTGCGTGTTGGGACAGGCTTCAATTCTACTCAGCCGGCGTCCCTCAAGCAAGCATTTGTGATTTCGGACGCATGCGGCGCTCAAATCAATCGCTGCGGCATGACCATCAACGGCGCCGGCTCTCCATTCCAGTTCTGCGGCTCCGCAGACGGCCTGCTGCCTTTTGCGCTCGGCACTCAGTTCGCGTTTGACATGTGGAAAGACCACACCTTGGTCGGCCAGCACATCGGCTCCAGCCCCAATGCGCAGGGGGTCTGTGTGACCGGGCAGGACAGCACCAGAGGCAATCCACAGTTCCAGACCGGCGACTATGTGAACGGGGGTGTCATTGTATTCTGGACCCCCGGACCAGGCAATGCCCACATCAGGGTGTAGTGAAGCGCCCTCTCGCTGATAAGGCGCGGCCGCCAGTGGCTTCGGCATGAGAATCGGCCGGCCGGCGGTGTCCCAGCCGGGCGCAATCGACTCCGCACCACAGTCGTCCAAGCCGGGAGAAAGCGCGACAGTGCCGCATTTATGCAACGATTGCGAATGTAGCCGCTGAGTTGCAGTGAGCAGCATTGAGTTTGATATTGCAATGAGCCGATATCGATATGCTAACCCATTAGAGGGTCCCTGCTTGTGGATACATGAAGTTGTAGTTTGTGTGTGTCCAAGACACTCTGCATTTCAAGGAGTGTGTAGAGATTTCTGTGCCCTGGAAATACTTGCTAACGGCACACTTGCTGTTTTGTTATTGACCGACTTGATGGAACCAGAGGGCTCTGTGGTAGAAGTGGTCAAATCCAAGTCCACATGCGTGTTGATGCTATGCATATGGCAGAGGCGGAAAGTGCATCTAATGCTGACTGACCAAGGCCTGACTCTTTAATGTGAAAAGAAGCCAGGCATGTCAGAGCGCTCTGACATGCTAGCTAGCTAGCTGCCGACGGTGAGCACTTGTGCGGCGCTGCAAATCGTGCGGCAGACCATGTAACATATCCTGAATTTCATAAGTCTTTGCAATTAATTATCGCTCGGAGGCTGCATGGCATGGCATGAAAGCATCCAAATCTGGCACTTTCATCATCTTGGTAGCCAGCGTTGTTCCACAACGTCAGCGAGGAACCTGCCGAAGCGGCCTCCAGGAGGAAGTCTCATCCAATACTCAACGCCGTCCGTAGAGGATTATAGCACGGCTTCTCGCTCGAATCTTTCAGGCAAATTTAAGCCCTTGCTTTCCAGCTACATTCACTACTGCTCGGAGTGCTGTGACTTGACGACGATCACTTTCCGTTCTGGGCCCCGCGTCGAGTGCAACGTCCGTCCTGGCAGAGCAACAGGCAGGTGCATATGAAAGCACCTCCCTGACGCATGAGTTTGCCTTTGATCTTGCGCACCTAACGTGGGATGCAAAAAGCAGAGCGTTGCCGAAACGTGGACTTGTGCCACGGAGTGTGTGCACTGCGCAAGAGTCGGCACTGCAATGGAGCCCAAAGGCCCCATTCGTTCGATCGTGGCAGATTCGACAGCATAAGGACTGCAATTTGTGCCTGTGTAAACCTGTCCTGTTGAAGTAAACCCCAGCAGAAAGTTTGCTGATCCCAGGTACCTTTCGGAGTTTTTCCGTTACCAACACAAGACGCACGCAGCATGGCACCAGCCCGTGGCTCACCCAGTAGGAGCTCTACCCTTGCTCATACACTGCTGATAGCAGCAGCCTCTCTCTGCCTGATGGACAAGCTGGTTCCATGCCACGGTGTACGCACGGTCCAGGCAAGGGTCACCCCTCTAATTTAACATCCAGATGGCCTGATCTCCAATGTTGGCATTGTCATTAAAAAGGAATTTGAAGATGTGTCTCAATTGCAATGCGTCGGGCCCCCGTAGAAAATCCAGGTCTGAAAAGCCTTGGAAGAAACTTCCAAGCGGTTGCTCCCTTTCAAATTGCCCACATGGCACATTTTGGGGGGCTCCTGGAGAAAGTTCCCAAACTGGGATACCCGAAAGGCAACCGACTGGGTGTCATGCTGGGTGCGGACTCCGATGATTATTCTAACAGTGGTTGGAGCAGACAGGATATGGTCCAGCGGACATCTTGCTGGCCCACGCTTGATGGACAGATGTATTGCCTGACCGGCTGACCTGCATCGTAGGCAGCTGCGCCTGCGCCTGCGGAGAACAACACATTGAGTGGCGATGTTTCTGGGCTGCTCATCGGCGGGACCATAGACCCAGACCAGATGAAGCATGGCGTGGTTGTCATTGTCCGTCCTGATGGAAAGTCAGGTTCGTCCACAGACATGCGCCATCTCGCACGTCTGAATCGCCGCACAACACGCCACCAGCAGTGCAGCAACTGGTTCTCTGCACATTATCTAGAGGTCCCGAGGTTCATGTTTTGCAGCGTCTAGTACGGTTTTGTGCAATAATTGTGCAGAAGACTTGTGTGTCAAGTGAGACAAGTTTGGAAGTGCCATCGTGCGCAGCGGGTTGTTGGGAGGTTTCAAGCCATGCAATCATGACTCATGTGCTGGTGTCCTTGCTCTGCAGCCACCGGTGTGATGATCAAGCCGGACTGGGTGCTGACTGCCGGCCATGTCGTCGGCGAACAACGCTTTGGGTTTTGGTATCCAGACCCCGCAGTTGGCGCTCGACAGACCAAGGTGTGCTGCCCAGCATGCACTTTGTACTGCACTGAAACCAGAGGTGTCAATGCCATCTACATGTAAGCAGAGTGAGGGGCAAAGCTAAGCGGACACATGGCATGCTATTTAAAGTGTCATGATCACCAAAAAACAATGCCCCACCCCACGATCGCAGGTGATTCCCTTGCAGGCACGCAGTCAGTGTTGCAAATATACGATAGCTCTTACTTTGTGTTTACTTCACTCATTACTTCACTATTGTGTAAACTCTACTTTCACTCTGCAAAATCAGGCAGCTGCTCCCACAGCAGTCATCACCCCGCTCTCAACAATTGCAGGCGGTTTCAATTGTGGGTCATCTAGGGTTCAGGGATTATAGTTCAGAGTTCGGGGGTTTTGACTTTTGGCAGCGCGCGAGCAGGTGTGCCAGTCAACCAGCGGCCCGATAGCCGACCGCATCAATAACGCCAAGAACTGCGTCTACGCCGACTCGTTCAGCTTCTACCCAACCGGCCCGGCAGATGTGGCGCTGATCGGCCTTGCCCCGAGCAATCATATTTTGAATGGATCTTGGGGAACCGGGCAGACCTACCCCACGCCCACACCCACCACCGGGGGCTACCTGTTCAACCTGGCCAACAAGGCGCCTCCATCAAACCAACAGGTGGCATCACTGCACCTTTATCCTGAACAAGAAATCTTGCTTTACTGCTCGCATCCTTTGCTGCAATCATAAGGGTGACTAAGACACCTCCCTGAGGGTGGTATGCACAGCATACCCACAGGAGGACAGTGTAAAACTTATCTGCATTCAGTGGTGTGCCTCTGTAAGCATGGCACAGGGGCATGAGTCATGATGCGGCATGACACCAGAAGATGCCGCATGACACCTGGAAACCAGGACGAAAGAGTGCTGGTGCTGCAGGTGACCCTGTATGGGGCTGGTGCAGGGGTGCTCAACTCGAACAACCCCCGAGAGGGCCAAGGCGCCGGCACCGTTCGCAGCGGCATTCTTAACACGATCGGGACCTGCCAAAACTACTTGTGCTCCTACACCACAACCCTGCCCTGCAACCAGAAAAATTCAATCAACGGTGAGCCTGCTCTCGCGGGTCGCAAAGACTTAGCGGATGTGGGTGCAGCCTTGCAGAGGTTCAATCAAGATCACTGCAGTTCTTGCATGCCAGGGATGATGTGACGTCATCATCAGTGCCCTCTTTCAGCTGGGGTTGTCTCCAAGGTGAATCCCCTGCAGAAACCATACTCGCCGAAGTCAAACCATTTTTGGGGGAATGCCGTATTTAATACTCAGCCCAAGTAACAAGCTTCTCCTGGCCTGAACAGCGATCCAACATTGACCCCAAAAAACCCTGTGGAGACAGTAGGTACGTCCTTGAAATGAATGGGTGGGTATGGAATAATAGAACTAAAAGTGATTCTCACAACTACAGTCACACTGTGGATACTGGTGCAGGCGACTCGGGAGGTCCTGTCTTTGCCGGCGACAACACACTGGTGGGCATCCACAAAAGCGGCGTGTGCCCCACACAAGATCCTGAAGACACCACCGTCAGCGCCTACGTGCCAGTCGCAAGCGTGCTGGACTGGATCCAGGCCACTGCCAACACCCAGAACTGCGTGGACGCACGCACCCAGATGATTGGGGCGACACCCATCGGCAGCACCCCCCTGTACCAGACCAGCGATGAGTTTCAGACGTACCACTGCATGCTGGGCAAGCCCGACAGGGTGTTAATAGGTGGGAGGCCCTCAGCATCTGCAGGGCGGGCAGAAGTGCCTGAAGTGAATTGCAGTGCATTCTGTGAAGGCTCGTGCAACATCATCAAGAGTCAGTCCTCAGGCAACTGTAGAGGTGCCTCTCACAGAGATGCCCGGCAGCTGCTGCCATGCATGTAGGGGCCACATTTGTAGGGGCAGGTTCACTCCCATACTCCTCAATTTTACAGCTGTCATTCCTGATTACCGACACAAAGGCATGAGGAGTGGGACGTTCTCACCTTGCACAGAGGAAGCAATGGCATGTTCCAGTGCTTGGGCTTGTGCCAGGCCACAATCTTGAGTGTGTCGTGCATGCTGCAACAGGATTCAACTCAACGGTAACATCCTCCCTCAAGGAAATCTTCACCATCTCAGACGCATGCGGCGCCCAGATCAACGTGCCCAACTGCGGCCTGTCCATCGATGGAGCCCAGAGCCAACCGCTGTCCTGCTAGAAGGCAGCGTCCGACCTGGGCAGCCAGTTTGCGTTCGACGTGTGGAAGGACCACTTCCTGGTCGGCCAGCATGTTGGCGCAAGCGCCAATGCAGATGGGGTGTGTGTGGGCGGCCAGCCCGGGACGAACGGCAACCCGCAGTTTCAGACGTCTGATTTCCTGGCTGGCGGCGTGCTCGTGTTCTGGTCTCCCCAGTAGCACAGCTGAGCTGCAGACGCATGAGATGCGCCCTTCCACAGCCGCGGGATGGACCGGCACTTCCAAATGAGCCGGCTTCTGCTGCTTTGACGGCTGCGCCTCAGCGGAGTGTGCAGACATTCTCAGTGCAGCTGTCAGTTGCCTGGAAAGTATGTTTGGGGCATATTGTAGTTCAGCAGTGGATCTTTGCAGGGTACAGGCCAGTATGTTGGCGGTAAAGAGTTCGCAGGCATGCGCATGTATTGATCAATACATGCGAGGCAGGATATACAATTGCAAGAGTCGGGACCCGATTGTCGAGTTATAGTAGGGCTTGTCTTACTTGCATACTCTATGCCGGAATATTTTGTGGGCAAGGAATATGTTTGATGTGCCGCTTATCGAGATACATTTTCTGTGCGAAGGCAAAGTTACTAGTTCAAATTGCCTGCAATATATGTCCTCCTCGACAGCTGCCCTTAGCTAATGCCTTCTGGACAGCTATCAGTGCACCCATCTCATCTGTCCTATTGCTATTGGCTACTGCACTTGCAAGACATGGCAGACTTCCTGCTTTTATTCACCGCTGTTGGCTGTCAAAATGCATCATCACTGGTGCATCTGGCAACAAGCCTTAGCACCACCTGTGCTTGGCCAGATTTCGTCGACAAATTCGTCGACTGACTCTGGTCCTTGTGGCTGTGGCAAAGAACTCATGTCAATTCCTAAAGAACGCATGGGCTGTAGGTGCACCACCGAAAAGATTACAATTGGAGTCCGACAAAGTTGAGAACCTCCAACTGCCGTGAAGTCGACCCCAAAAGCACAGCTCTCTTTGTAGTGCACGATATAGGGTCATCAGAGTTCATACAAATGGGAGGAGTTTTTCTGCTTCCTTACATCCTGGGCGGCAGTGCTATATTGAACAAACAACAACAAGTGCTTGATTCGTAATAGCTTTCGTGCAATATGCTGTGAGCCAGTAGAGAATCTGCATTTGCTAAGCACTTTCCAGATGGCAATTTCGAGTGATCCATGCTCTCGTGTTCACGCCTCTCTTGATTCTGGGGAAGACCAGGGCCAGTCGCTCTGTGCGGGTTGCCTGCCCATGTCTGGCCGGTGGTGCAGGAGCCCACCAAAATGCTGGCTCCTCTCATCGTGTCGTGCTCACTGCCAAATCATATCTCCGAAATATCAAGATCAATGAAGGTCCTGGGCCTGCCAAAGACGCACACGCAAAAAACGAAGCAAAAAAGAACAGGGAGCCCGAATTCCGCTACGGGGGGGGGGCGGCAGCGAGATTCGATCCTCGGCAGCTGCCCAGACCTGACCAGCCGTCCCCGCTCGACCAAATTGGGAGTAGGGAAGCGGACTAGGAGCTGGAACTCGGGCTCAACCGTGCGTTCTTGATGACAGCTGTGTTTCACAGGTTTGTATACTGCTCCATGTGGAGCATTCTCCATTGGCGACTCCGGATGTTGTGACCGCTTCCGTCAATCCCTTTCAATATTCGGTCATTGTACATTTTGTTGAGTCGTCGACATTTTCGGACAGAGAGCGCACAAGCCGGTTGTCTTGGCTCTCTTCCGATCACTGGTGCACCTATAGCCACGGATTGTTCTTCAGTTCTTCTTGAGTTCTTTTGCCACAGGCGCATGTTCCAATGTCCTTCAAGATCTTATTGAATGTGTCCAAGCACTCTGCTTGCTGGGACAGGTGGTCTCGAGGCAAGTGGGGCTTGTTGCTAGGTGCATCAGTGATGATGCATTTTCTGACAGACAATAGCGGGTGATTGTTGGGAAAATCACAGGAACTCTAGGTTTTGCAGCTGCTCCAATACTGTAGGTCCTACAATGTCATGAAAATATCCATTGAGTCAATGGCATTGACCTAACATATGCACTGGTCTAAGGGCATCCCCCTTCAAGATAAGGTTAAAATAATGCCACTATAGTCTCACATGTGGATACTTCTACCCATGCTGTCCACAATATGCATTCCTCAATGAGGAGTCCTCACCACCGTGGATCTCGCAACTAGCCTTTCTGCGGGTACCTCTAGCACCGCAGATCCTCTGGGACAGATGACACCATACACATAGCTGATGTGTATGGTGGTCCAGTAGAAGGTTCCCAATAAGACAGCTGCATGAGCATTAATATTATCATTAATATCAGGCATGGATGTTGTCGAAACCAGCATTTCTGGGGAACATGTGTACACAAGATATTATCTTTTTCACAGCCAGGCCCCCAACAACCCCATATATACATACAAGACATAAATGTCTTGCCAAACAGCAAGGAGCAGCCCACTATATATTGGATGCGTCCCTCTATCACCCTCTTAAACACCTTGATTGGCAAGAACAGACAGGAACAAAAGCAACGAATGTGAACAGTGCAGCATCCCGGCAAAAAGACACTTGAGCCTTCACAGACTGCTTTCTTCACTAACAACACTTACTTACGTCAGCCTACTGCAGACATTGGTCCTTCTTGAGGCACAAATTACATCGGCTGGCCCACTTGGGTTTGAATTGAATAAACCTCCCTGGACGCAGTTGACGGCATTCGACATGCCGTCAACTGCGTCCAGGGAGCTCCAAATCCTCGGTGGACTGACGCAATTGAATGAACACAACCCCTGTCAGGCCGCTGCCTGTCTCAGCTAAGCTCAAAGAAGCTGCATCTAAATTTTTGTAAAATTTCCATTCGTTACATGCATCAGTGGGCCGCGTGCTTAACCGTCATCGTGTCACATCACTTCCCTGCTGTGCTGGCGGCAGCTGTGGCCACGGCTGCTGCCGTGCCACCAGATGCGGCAGCTGCGGCAGCAGCAGCCGCAGAACCAGGGCCTGCATAGCAGGGAAACACATCGAGAAGAAATCGCACAACACCAGGCATTGGCCGACATCACAAGCCTGACTTATCCCTTGAAAATTGCAGTCTGTACCGGATCATGCATCGTGCGGGTGGGTTCTTAATCATGAGAAAGCTGGGACACACCGGCAGCTGCACTGCTGGCAGCAGCCGCTGCGGCTGCCGATGCAGAGCTCCCGTTCGCTGTTGCAGCGGCGGCTGCAGCTGCTGCAGCATGGTTGGCTGTCACAAGGCAGAAGCAACATTAGTACCTGCATCCTCATCCTGTTGAAGCATGACTGGCAGCTTGAGCACAAAAGTGAAAAATGAAGACCGACTGGGAAGGACAGGCTGAGGGAATGGAGAAGTACAGTCAATACCAGCTGCAGCAGAGCTGCTGAATGTGGAAGAGCCGCTGTTGCCATGACGTCCCCAGCCATTGTTGCCCTGGCGCCAGCCATTGTCGCCACCTGTCATATCCCATGAACACACCTCAATCGATATGGTATTGGGCAGATGTCTCTTCTACATGCACTCATCAACCGGCAACTCTATGCAGGCAGAATGTAGCACATGGCACTTCATTTGCTGGACGTGAACTTTTTCTTTGGTCTTTAATCCAAAGTATTCCACAGATAGGAAGCTAGTCTCTGGTAACTCTTCCTGCAGAGCCTCAAGACAGAGCCTGGATTCTATTACCGTTGTTGCGCCAGCCGTCTTTGTCGCGCCAGCCGCCATTGCTGCGCCAGTCGTTAGTGCCGCCGTTCCAGCGGCCCCACTGCAGCAGGTGGCGGCCCCAGTAGCAGTTGGAGCCACCAGCAGCCGCCGCGGCGGCTGCAGTTGCAGCCGTCGAATTGCCCGAGGCAGCAGCGGCGGCAGCAGCCGCTGCAGCACTGTCACCTGACCAACCACTTGTTTGAGCTGAGCTGGGCCCTGGAAGTCATCTCTGCTGCATAATGAGTCGCACTCATGACTCATGTCCCAGAGCTTCTTGAACCCCCTCACAATTGTCGGAAATTGAGGAAGCATTCCAAGGAAAAAATGTTACCAGCGTTGCCCCAGCCGCCATTATTGCGCCAGCCATTGCTGTTGCGCCAGCCATTGTTGCCGACATTCCAGCGGCCCCACTGCAGCAGGTGGCGGCCCCAGTGGCAGTTGGAGCCATCAGCAGCGGCTGAGGAGGCAGCAGCTGCTGCCGCCGCTGCTGCAGCACTGTCACCTGACCAACCATTTGTATGTCAAGTAACCATCAGTCTGATTACCACAAAAAGAAGAAGTAAATGTGCTCCAGTCCCATCTAAAACTGGTCTGATCCAGCAAGGAGCTTTCCATCAAGAGAGGGGAGCATTCCAAGAGAAGTCTATTACCAGTGTTGCGCCAGCCACCAATGGCCCAATGGCCCACCAATGGCCCACCAGTGGCCCACCATTGTCGCGCCAGCCATTGCTGCCACCGCTCCAGCAGTTCCACTGCAGCAGCTTGCGGCCCCAGTAGGGGTTGGACTCACCAGATGCGGCAGCAGTGGCGGCAGCTGCAGCAGCGTCATCTGACGGGACAGACAAATATTTTATTCACAATCAGTAAGAAAGGATCAGTGTGATACAAACATGTATGTTCGCTGCCATTTGTGAATTTTCTTTGCTCTTCCCAGCATGAGGTACCGGACAAAAGTCAAAGCGGTGCTAAATACCGGTGGCAGACTTTGCCTCCTACAGGTTATTCTGTTACCAAGGCGTCATGCCATATTTTCCCTGCAAAATGAGAGAACCTTGCAACCTTCGTTTGTGAACAGCCTTGGATGGCCTGGGAGGACCTACAAGAAGATACTACGGACAGTATACTGCAGTGTTCATGAAGTGTTTGTGCATGCGGTTGCGCACACCTTGATTTGCTGGGTGTTGTCCCAAAGGGGCCGCCAAAGTAGGTCCGGGATCCCACTACATGGCCGGCAATTGGCACCCAGTCTGGTTCAATTGACATCCCATGCCTGAAGGGATCACAAGCACCCGTCATTTCCAGCCGATCTACACATTCTCCAGTGGAGTGTCTATCTAGGAAAATTTCAATGTTTCCACCTCAGAAGCACTTCATAGGCTTGTATGCTACATTTTGGATGCTGGCTCTCAAAGGTTGGGCTCACAACTGTTCTGTCATCTCTGCACTTGAGACACGTGTGGTTCTCACAGTAAAATTTGAGAGTGACCACAGGTGGCTCCTGATTCCGAGCAGCGCACTGTGCCTGCTCCGGCACCCTTGCAGAAAGCCTGAGTGACATTGCTTATGGGTGGCACGAGCGTCAGATAGCTGCTGCCCGAGGTGGTTGTCATCATGCGCCCTGACACCTTGCTCAGGTTGTCTCAGAACCTTGCCTTTCCTTTGAACAGGAGGAGCGCCTGTCTGTCACAAAGAGACTGCTATTTCTTCCAGGTCTATGAATCGCCCCTCCATACGCCTTGCATTACTTTCTTGCAGCCAGTGTCAGGTGCGGCCTTGAAGCTCCTGTTGTGGAGATCACCTTAGTGCCTGAAGCAACGTGCGGGCTCCAGGGCATGCAAGAGGCTTGATCAGCAGGTAGAGAAACGTCGTCATGACCAGCCTCAGGCTGGATAGTCCTTAGACTGCTGCCATGCCTATCTCAGATAGGCTATCTGCTGTTTTTACTTGCAAGAGGTACAACACGTGTGTGTGATCAACTGTGCGGAACACGTTTGAGCCATTCAGAATCGTGGAGACACTTATACAGACAACACCATCATTTATACAATTAATGTCAACAGGTCTTCCAGAACGTCGAGTGATCCATCCTTATGAGTGATTTTGTAGCTCTGACACACGGAACTCTCGACTGTAGAGCAGAGCCAAAAGTTCTGGAAGCCATATTGGCTGTGGATCAGAAGACACTGTACCTTGCTGGGCAAGTCCCAAGTAACCTATAGATTGAGCGATGCTCTCTCCACCTCCTCTTTTGATCATGGGAGGTCAGGGCCAGTCGACCAGTGCGAGTTGCTTGCCAGTGTACACGTGACATGTCACGGCCGGCGGTGGAGGAGCCCACCTAAAAGCTGGCTCCTCTCATCGTGGCGTGCTCACTGCCACTGTCTATATACAAATTATTAAGGTTGATGAAGGTCGTGGGCCTGCCAAAGATGCATAGGCGAAAAATGAGGCAAAAAAGAACAGGGAGCCTCGTTCCGCTACTGGGGGCGCAGGGCGAGATTCGAACCTGCGACACCTCTCCAGCCGTCGCCGCTCGACCAATTTGGGAGGGGGGAAAGACTAGGAGCTGGAATTCCGGCTCGACCGTGCGTTCTTGATGTTAGCTGTGTTTCGCACTTTTATATACTGCTCAACGTGGAGCACTCCCCATCATGTGCAAGCCCGAATGTTGTGACCGCTCTTCCGATGTTCAGTCGCTGTAGTGAAACAGGTTTGCCGACATTCTCAGAGAGAATGCCGTACAAGCCGATGGTCTTGGCTCACCATCGATCATGGTGCACCTTTAGCCCATGTGTCTTCCTGCCTGCTTTTGAATCCTTTTGCCACAGGCACATGGACCGATGACCTCGAAATTGAGAAACCTTGTCAAATTTGGTCAAGCACTCTGCTTGCTGATTAGGTGGTATTAGGGCGTTTTGCTAGATGCATAAGTGATGAAGCTCCTTCTGACAGTAAATAGCTTGATTGTTGGGATAATCACTGTAAGTTTGCCATATCGTCAGTGCAGCATCTAGTAGTGATAAGATAGATGGAACGGGCAAAGGGTAACAGTGCAGTGGGCAGCTATTGAGGAATCGTTTGATGGCGCTTCACTATTATATGCATGCAAGCCTGAAGTTCTATTACTCTTTTGTGAATGGCTAGAGTCTTTTTATCAATAGATTATTGACTGGTATTGTATGGTCGGTTGAAGCGTTACAGTGCTGACTGGCTGCAACACATGGCAACAATAATTCCATGTTGACAGCCATTTGAATGATGGCGTTTGGTCCGTGTAATTGTGGTGAAATTTGGAGCTGCTCCAAGATTGTAGTTCTTATCGCTGCGGCGGCGGCCGCCGTGGAGCCGCAGCCGGGTCTCCCAAGGACATCGAGGGAGGCATCATTGCTGACGGGGGTCTTCACATCATGCAGACCTGGACCCAAGTCTAAATTTTCCGCTTCAAAGAGGGACTGCTCAAAGGGCGTCTGCTGTGCGTTTGCAGTCTGTGAGAATAGACCTTTGAGGTTTCTGACAGCTGGCCGCATTATGTGTAGTTCATCAAGACTGACAATCAAATGCATATATACATATATGCTGCGGCAACATCAGTGCTGGAGGGACTGCGTTTGAAACTTTAAATTCATGCACTGGCTTAGCATACGCAGTGTTCTAACAATATGCAGGGCATTTCCTTCAAACATAAGGTTGACTTTAAATAAACTAATCCCACTACTGTACTCTTGCACATGGACACTTTTACCCATACCATACCATACACACCCCTACCCCTACCATACGCACTCCTACCATACGCACTCCTCACCTGCATGGACCCTGCCAAAAGCCAATCTGCCAAGTATCTTTCTGACCATACTATGGTCACCAATGATGAGACCATACAAAGTAGAAGGTCCCAACACGTCTGGCCATACAGAGGCCCTACAAGAGCAGATATTACGTGACAGTATTGAAGGTCTTCATCAGGCCTGGTAGTAGTTGCCTGCAACCGCGCATACCTTGGTTTGCCGGGCGTTGGCCCAAAGGGGCCGCCAGATGAGGTCCGGGAATCCACCATATTGCCGGCGGTCAGCCAGTCGGTTTGAAGACAATCCGTGCATGAAATTTCTAAAAGTATACTAGTATCACAAGCAGGTCTGAGTCTAGACCGTAATTCAACCAATGCACATTTTGCAGCGCAGTGTTGAACCAAACACGTGGACCATGTTGTCACCTCAGAGTCTCATCACAGGCTTGCATAAGATCAAAAGACATAGGGCAATCAGGGGTGTGTGAGCGCCAGACACAGGAAAGGCTGCCTCAGCACGACAAACGTTGTGAGTAAAGGTGATTTAAGTCCTACCGACCCAGGTGCATGACTGATCACATAGTATAGGAATGCACGATTGCAATTTGGCTTTTTGGTTTTAGGTGGGGCTCACAATTGTGGGGCTCACATACCGTATTTGCAAATGTTGTGGCACCTGCTTCCGAGCAGGGCACTGCGCCTGCTCCGTCACAGGGTGCCCGTGCAGAGCGCGCCTGACTGACAATGCTCATGGGTGGCCCATTGTCGCAGACAGTTGCTACTTGAGGGAGTTGTCATGATGCGCCCTGACGCCTTGCTCAGGTTGACTCAAAACTGTCTTTCCTCTGGACAGGAGGAGCGCCTCTGGTCATAAAGAGACTGCTTGCTCTTTGAGCTTTAAGAGCGCCTCTCATGATGCCATGCGTCCCTCTCTTGCAATCAGGTGCGGTTTGATCTTTATTGTGGAAATTTTCTTATTGCCTGAAGCACGTGCGGGCTCCTTGGCATGCAAGCGGCTTGCCCAGTACGTAGAGGAATTTCGCCACGACCAGTCTCAGGCTAGATGGGCCCCAGACAACTGCCATGCTTATACGCTATTGTTTGCAACAGGTAACGCAAGCGTCTATGGCAAAGTGGGCGAAACACGTTCCCATCAAAAATCTGCAGAATGCCACACAGACAAGATCAATATCCATAGATACATTGAGCGTTCCACACACCGAGTACTTCATTTTTCTATGTAAGTATTGTAGCTCTGACACGGAACTCGAAGTTTTATTTCCGGAAGTCCTTTTCGGAAGTTATCCCGGAATGTTTGGAAATGTCGAACGGCGTTGCTGGCTGCTTCAGTTTGGCACAAGACAGCCGTTCGACGGATTTGACAGATTTCTCCAGATCCTCCCCAGCCTCAACTGTTAGGATGCTCGATGTTGCTCGCAATCTGCAAGATGAGCATTTTTGTGTCATGCATTGGAAACTCACAGTGAAGTGGCACCATCTCATCAACAGACAGTTTCTAGTGTGCATTTTCCTGCAAGCAGTCTAATTTCCCTGTTCTTTCAGTAACTCCTTCGCACGTAGATACTAGATCGCAGTGATCTGAAGTGGTGTGCAAGCCCTGCGCAGTTGTACTCAGTGAAAGGAGGTACATCTGTATACCTTGTCCTTGAAGATCTTTCTAGACATAGTCATACTGCTGCTTCTCTTCAGCTGATGTAGCCTACACTAACGACATAATCAACACGTCTCTGTTCTTCGAACAGGTACTGACAACATGAAGCCTTCGCAATTTCACGGAGTCAGTGAAGACGGCCGGCGATGGCGCGCCACTACTCAAGAAGGTCGGCTTTCTGTCTTACATTCATCGACGACAATACTGTGCGTTACACTAATATTATGGAACAAGACTCCACCTCAAAAATTTCACAGAGCTGCAGCGGTTCCCTGCAGGAGACAAAATGCACCATGAGGACCACTTGGGGAGCGAACAACAGGGAGCTCTAGCACATTATGAGGCAGTCTCTGGAGGAGAGAGGAACAATTTGCTCAATCTTGCAGGAGGTGGCGACCACAATCATGATCAAGTACAGGTCAGTAGTATTAGTATCCTCTGGCATGATGTCCTCCTACATACCCAGGCTCAGAGCTGTTATGAACTGGACAGCAGCTTGTCCTTTGCAAAAAGTGCACCTCCATGGCAAGATCTTGTGCTGCTTGTTGCCCTGTAATTTTGCATATGGCCTCTTTTGGGAGTAGAAGCAACTGATCAGTCAGGATTTGTTGGCTTGCCTGTCAAGTACCAGTGTAGGCTGCTGCTGAGTTCTCAGACAAATGAAGCCAAATCATGGACAAGTGACGCATTGCGCGCAGCCATTCCGCTGCAATCTGCCTCAAATGCATCCATGAATGACTGCAAACCGAACAACGTTATTGCACTGTGCGCACTCCTCAGCAGAGCCCTCCTGCTGTGCAGCAACCAGTGGGAGTAGGTGCTACAGGCACGGACGCTCCAAACCAGCCGCAAGCGGCCAGTGCAGTGGCGCCTGAGAGTCCTAGGAAGAGGACCCCCAGCGCCCGCTCAGGCAGCATCTGCCAAACTGACGGCAGCACCTTGTGCGAAGCTGTCTTTCCTGGCTGCTCCTTCTGGCTGGACCTTCATTGATCTATAAAGTAATTGTCACCGAGTTGACCTGCATGCAGGTGTCACGTGCAGAGTGTTAGGGGATTGCCATGTTGTGCAGAGATGGAGAGAGTGGCAAGTCCTTTGACTCCAACAAGCAGGCCGTCCTGCCTGAGCTGCGGCGGCGGCCAAACGAGATGCTGCCAAAAGATGCACGCTTGCTGGAGAACCCAGTGCATGAGCCTGGGGCCTGGGGTTCCCCTTCTAAGCGCGTACCGATCCTCACCCATGTCGATGAACACGGCAACACCTACTGGTGCGCAATTACCTGGCATGAGAGCAAACATTGTGTCATGATGGCCTGAGAGTGCTTTGTTGTCATGGCTTAATGCCACATTTGCTGCCTAAGGATGATAATGTAACGGTGTGGGTTGCCCTTTGGCTCCGACATCTTGAAGCCCTGGACTGATAGCTGCACACCTGTTGAGGGCACTGTTGAGGGCACTGCATTTCCATCGTGCCAATTGCCATAATTGCTTTGAAGATGAATTCAGTGCATGTCTGTGCTGCGCTTTTTAAGTGCTGGCACGAGTCTGTCGAGCACTCCATGCTGACTTGTGATTGCCCCAGCACAAGTCAACACAAAGTGTATTTAGTTTTTACTGTACTGTTGCCAGACAGATGTGGCCAATGACATGTCGCCAAATGGCAAACAGTCATCACAATAAGCAGTACTAGGCAAGCATGCGTTCTATTCTATAGTCACTGATGCTGCGACTACTGGCTGTTGTAGGGAGACAGAGACAGGTGTCCGTCTTAGCGATGAGGAGGCAGAAAATATGGGCCTGGTCCAGCCACCACAATGGAGCAATGACGAGGTGAAGATCTTTGCTGACGGCCTGGCACAGAGTAGCAGAGACTTCCACGAAATCGCGCGGCTGTTGGGCCCAGACAGGAACACGCAAGACGTGGTGCAATTTTACTACCATGTCTGGAAGCCCCGCCGCGTGCCAGAGGCAAGGACATGGGCTGAGGGCAAACAACGCGTGAGTCCTCCAAAGCTTGGTTCCGGAAAGTGTCTGGTCAATGTTATAGTTGTCATCAAAACTAGAATTACGCATGCCTGCTTTGCATGCTGTTGCTGGTGATCAACATATCGGTACTATAATGGGATTCTGCATGATTGCAGCGGGCAGAGCTGCATCTGATGCTCTTGAGGAACCAGCAGAAGTTCCTCAGAGCCATCCAGAGGAGCCACTCCAACTTCACGGGCAGCAATCCTGCTGCACAGCTTGCTTTCTTGGAGAGGGGAAAGTATGACAAGTTCCACGTCAACAGCAAGGTGCGGTACTCTGCTTCTGCACGTCTACCAATTGTGTTGCCCACTTGATCCTCCTATTTGCATGACCTGACCATGTCCTCAGCTGTTTGGTGCTTTCACCTGCTGAGAACGGGTCGCATGATCAATGCCAGGCTTCACCCCATGTATGAATCTCGGGAGCAGTATGGTGTTGTTGTGCAGAATGAGGCGCTGTCTGTGTTTGACGATGATGCTGGAGATGATGGCAATGTTCTGAGCAATGGCTACGGCTACTTGCTGGCACTTCTACCAGCAAATGGCGAGCTCGACAACCTCAAAAGGCACCTGAGCACCAAGCAGGTGAGTTGGTAGACGCTCATTGCAGGCGCATCCTGAGAACTGTTCATGGATATCTCATGCTGAAATTTCCCGGCACCGCATGCATGTGCCCCTGTCAAAAGACGTGAATCAGAGCATGCATGGACACAGTAAAGATGCTGTGCACGGAGTCTCCGGCCATATTTGACACACATATACTAGTCATCAGTGGTGCCGCGTCAGCATGCATGCAAAATAGGCACGCAAGGTGGAACATGGCAGGAATACAGCACTATGAAGCATATGAAGACTCTGTCCTGTGATGTCTCGATTTTGTTTTGAGAGAACTGTGATACTCAGGACATGATTCGGGTCCAGAGTAGTTTCCGGAATATGCCTGCAGCTTAGTGCAGACTCAGCACTGCCATATAACCCTGACTTGCACACCTTTTTAACTGCATGCTGCAGCGTTGAAGCACTATGAGTCTTGGCTTGCTTTATACAGAAAAAGATCAAGCTGGAGATGGCGAGTCACAACGAGTATGTGCAAAAGCTGCTGTCGGCTGCGCGGGAGGGCGAGCCAGCTGCTGCAGGGCAGAAGAGGGCTCGTAGCAACAGTGGCAGCCCGCAGGTCTGGAATGAGCTCCCCTATACGCAGCTATTTGCATGACAGGTCGCTGTAGTGTCAGTGACATTGAAGTGACCAAAAGCCATGATCTTATGCTGCATTGGTTTTGCTGACAATATTTCCCTCAGTGCTCTGCCAGGCAGATCAACCACTGCTGGGTTCAAAACCACCAAAATGCCAGCAAGGCGCCACATAAGCATGTGCAAGAGGAAATTACCGTGAAGGATATTGTGATGGCTTTGCATGAGCCCGAATGGTTAAACACATGGCTGCCCCGACAGAGAGTATTTGACACTGCAGGGCAAGGACAAGCAGAGGATGGCAGGAGGGCGCTCTGAGCAGGTTGCACCCTCATATGCAGACTTGTAGCCGCTCTCATTGATAATTCTGCAGAGTTTCACTGCTTTACGCGCATTTGGGGAACAACATTTGCTGCAGTATTAAAAAGCTGCCTAGTGTTCTGGTCACCACCGGGTGGTACTTCACACAGAAGAAGCAATGCACGTTCTGAATTTTGTCCATTCTCAAGCAGTTGTGATTTGTCTTCAGGGGCTCAAGCAAAAGCACAAACGGAGGAAGACATCCCGACAGCAGGCGGGTGATCCCATGGATGTGGATGATCCCATGCATGTGGATGACCCCATGGATGTGGATGACCCACCATCTGCTACAGATGAGAAGGTAAAACACCTACCATTTTCCCGGCAATGAAATACTATATCTCTGCAGGCATGTGAGGCTGGCTGAACACTGCAAGGACAGGCACCTACTTGGTGGGCGTGCAGTGTATGTGCAAATCTGGTGTGATGTCCAATGTTAGTGCCAAAGTCATGAGTCCTGGTGTGTGTCTGCAGGATTTGGACTGGCGTCCGCCTGGTGACAATGGCAAGCCGCACGCAAGGACGAGGAGATTACAGCCCGCGCCTGCCACAGCCAGCCGCCCGCCAGGGCATTGTGGGGGCCACTTGCAGCTACAGGTCGACTTTTGCTGAGCCGCCATCACCCGTCAGCAGAGCATTTGGCAGCCGCACAGCCGGCCTTCGCGTCTACGGTGCTATCTGGACAGAGGATGGCCCAAAGGCACTAGATGACATGGGCTGGGGGGATGCAGCAGGTGGCGCACTCGCGGAGCCCGGTCAGCAAGTCAGTGCAGGAGGCCAGGCAGTCGGGGGTGCAGGCCCTTCTGTCCCAGCCACACAGGAGATCCTGGATTTGCAGGAAAATGGGAGTCGCAGTGCTGCAGGTCTTGCCGGTGTTCAGCTGCCGCATCCCAGTGTGCGACGCCCTGTCACTGTTGCTGCAGACCGCCGCAGACCAGGTCAGGCCCACTCCCTGCATCACGGGCTTTGTAAGACGCCACTGCTTGAAACTGCTGCCTTACTCTTCTGCATATTGCTGTCACCTGCCTCATGGAAGATAGAGTCTGGGGTCATCTGCATTTTGGCCTGCAACAGGTGCAAGAATTCGCCGCAGGGACCCCTCTAAAGCCCAGAAAGCGACTTCTTCAGATGAGGTAACATACCCTGCTGTCACCGAGAGTGCCACATAAGATTGATGTGAATACTGAGGCGGCTGGAAACAGTGCAATTTTGCCCTGACACCTTGACCTGCATGCAGCAGTGTGTGCACCTCTGGTATGATGTACTAGTGCCAAAGTCATGAGTCCTGGTGTGTGTGTCTGCAGGGTTCAGACTGGCGTCCGCCTGGTGACCATGGCAGGCAGCGCGCGAGCGCAAGGAGTGCCCAGGAGTGCCAGCCAGAGTCAGCCGCTCGCCAGGGCATTGCGGCGGCCACGCGCAGCTACACTTTGTCCGGACCGCCGCTGCCACGCTGGACTCACCCTGGCCGCAGCCGCACAGCCGGCCGACGCATGCGCATCACTCCCTGGATGCTGCTGTCCCTGGAGGCAGCCGGTGAGTTGGGAGGGGAAGGCGCCCACGGCAATGTTGTGATGCCAGATGAGGTGGGTTGAAGCACTGTTCTCTGCCTTCAAGGCCTCATGTACTCGATATGTACTACTTCCTACTATGACAGGATTCTGTTTTGGGCCTGAACTTGATTCATGGACTCGGGCGCGGGCTATTGGCGACCAGATTTGCGCAGCCGCAAGCTACCGCGCAACTAATGCAGACAGATTTGTATTCCGGGCGCTGCGATACTCTCGCCATTCTCTCTGTATCGCTCTATGTACTAGTCACAATAGATTCACTTTAATGCCAACATTGAAAGAACCTCACTGAGAACTTCTGAGAGATGTCAACCAGATTGTATTCTACGAAAGGTCAAGGTGCACTGAGGGCCATTTTTCAGGGCGCTCTCAGACAGATTACCTTTGTATTCATGCAGTCAAAATGTCTAAAGCATGATATCGGAGGAGCTTCTTTCTTTATTTGATTACAAGCGGGACCCCCTCTCGAACCAGTATGCAAGCCTGACCTACATGGGGCCGATGCAGCCATCAAGAGAGCGCGCGCGTGCGCATGCCTGAAAACAGGAACTCTGCTGTGTGAGAGGTGGCCGCAGCTAATGTAGCTGTATGAGGGTGCATTTCCTTGAGTTGATATTAAGCTTCTTGCACCGAGGAAAACCAAAAAGAGCAGTTGATTGCTTGGGAGTGTGCACATCGTGCCGGTTATTTTCTGAATTTGCAGCATCACATGGTCCACATGCCGGGCGTTGGTCTGCTTGCATGCTTTCCAGGACCATTAACTTGACTTTTTTTATACTGCTTCGAGATTATTGAATGCAACGCAAACTGTGGAGAAGTCCCTTGGTTTGACATGTTCAGAGTTTTACAGCGAACATGGACACTCTCAGAATTGAAGCTGCCTCCTTGGATCACCAATATTGGCAACAGAAGTCCACGGTGGACCAGGGAAGTCAATTGGGGTCAATTAGGGTCCATCCAAGTCCATCCAATGGACGAAGATGGACCCCAATGGATTGACACGGAAGATTTTGGATGCCATTGGATATTCTTTGATTTCGAAGGACTACAATTGACACCAATGGCTCATCATGGACACTCACTGCTCGAAAATGACTTCCTTGGACTGCAATTGACACAGTTGGCTTCCATCTTCAGCCATGGCCTTCCATGAGCATCAGTGACACTGCAGCTTTGTCCAAGCAGCATCAAGTAAAATCCTTGGCATTCCAGCTGAACAAGGTTATATGGCAGTGGAATCAGTGGTGGTCATAAAGAGAAAGACAGCCACAAAGGTACAGAATACTGAGAGGACCTCCTACCAGGAGGTTTAGAGTTCAAATCCTGCATGCTACACTTTTGCTTTTCATAGCCTGGACAGGAATGGAAGAGCATGGACTGGTGGAGTGTGATGGAAATTTCATGGACTCCATGCTATCCATGCCAGCCCAAGGCAATCCACTAGTGTCCATGGAAGTTCATTCAATGGGAATCCATGTGAATCAAGCAGGTTTTCAATGAAGTCAAAAGGGAGCGTAACGCGTTTCCGTGTATGGCCACACAAGTCAACAGGGATCCAATGGCAGCACTCAATGTTCATACAGGGGAGTCCATTTAAGTCCAAATAGCATCCATGCGTTTCCAAATGCCACTGTTTGACTGGAGGTCAACACGAGTCCGCAGAAGGCCATTCCATTCCATGCATGGCAAAAGGCATCCATACAATACCAACACAGTCAATCACCTTCCATTGCAGTCCATGAAAAGCGTTGGACTCTGATGGAATCTGATTGATTCTCATTGACGGCCACGGTCTCTCGTGGCTTCACATGGATGCCCCTGGACAAGGCCCCAATACTGAGAGTGGGAGAAAGCTGAATTGCAGCTTTCCAGGGGAGGGTCTTCATATGACATTTCATCCGTGGGGTCCGGGCCCTTCAGGCTGTAGCCACTACTGCAGCCTGTGCTGCTCGCGGCCAGATCTCAGAGTGTATGGTTACACAATATTAAGTTGAGAAAGTCAAGCTGACATATGAACACTGACTTTAGGTGACTGCTTTACGTAAACTTCGTATACCTGAGGGAGTTTAGGTATGGTGCTGCACAGCAACACTTGGCTATGCCTGGCCTATATTGATCATATGATCAATCCAAGCTATGCATGATTTTGTGGTTGTAAGGAACACACTGACCAGCTTGCCCGTCTCTTTTCCTCACAGATACTAGAAGCATCTTTTACCGACTCGATGCTACCATGCCACAAGCAATTGAAATTGGCTATCCCAGAAGTGCACATCAACAGAACGGACACCAGCGGAACCCAGTGACATACTAATTGTGCATTGACAACCCTCGAGGAGCCAGCACAAAGCGCTCAATGGCATGTGCCACGGCGTCCTGATTATTGCTGAATTCCAGAGTGACATCTGCTGCCGCCTTGGCAGGCGCCCCTGCATTCCCCACGGCCACACCCACGGCAGCCATCTGCATCAGTCACCAATCACCTCTCAGCCTGATTCGACCTCTTCTCTCTACCCGCCTTTGCTGCCACTGTACAATCAACATTGAAAGAAGGGCCGAAACATTTGGGTGGACCCCCTGTCTCTGGCAAAGCTGTCCAGTTGGGAAGAACATGCAGGTTTCCCACATCCAGTGGCACAGGAGATTCAACATGGTGGCTGGAGCAGGTAGAGAGCGCGCCTGCAGCATTTCCACATCGTTCTCGCCATCTCCGATGGCCATCAGGTGCTGCGGCCCCATGCCGAGCTCCTTGAGCAGGCATGCCACCCCAGCCCCCTTGGATGCTCCAGGCGGCAACACCTGCAGCAATCAAAAAATTGAACCCTCACATACAGCCTAATACACAGGCTTTCACACCACTGGTGAGTCCTTCTGGTCAGTCGGACCCTGCTGTGATACCTGCAGCAGCATGTTGCTCTTTGGAATTTCAATCCAAGTGCACACATTATGCGTGCATCTTCAGGACCTCAGCCACTAGGAGTCAGCTGTGTGCCAAAGATGCATGGAGGCACTGGTGAAAGATACGCAGGAACATTGCCAATCATTACCACATTGCCCGCCACTAAGCCAACACAGACCCTGTTGTGTCAGCCTCACCATTTACAAATGGAACTCGGACAACCCTCCCCTGTGCACTCAAGGCTCGAAGACATCCGTGAAACCAGGATTTTGCAGAAAACATCCCCTTTGAAGTCTGTGCTCTCAGATTCCCCACCTCGAGCATGCCCGGAAGTGCTGTTGTCAGCGTGGCAGAGTCGCCAAGGGCAGCAATTGCAAGCGGCCTAATTTCCTGGATGCGCTCCTCAGTCTGCATAAGGATGAGCTTCTGGAAGCCTGCAGCGCCTGGCGCGTTCAGGAAATCGCGGAGCGGGCCAACAGGCTCCGGTGTGGGCTCCCCGTAGAACAGCAGCCGGTCCGTATGCTCATCTGTTTGCTCGGTCACAATGCGGCTTGTGCTGTACGCCGCCAGTGTCAGACCTGCATGGTGAATGCGCTCACGGCTGAAGCTTCAGGCTGCTGTCAGCACTATAAGGCATGTTTCATGCTGCATTTCTCAGCGTGCCTGATGACCTAGGGAGTAAGGATCTGAGAAAGGCTACTGCACCCAAGGTTTAACCCAACCCAACACTAATTCCATGGGCCGCTGGATCCTGCATTTGCAAGCATAGCACAAGGAATGTAACAGGTGACGCACCGTTCTGGGATGCAAAATCAATGCATGTGTCAATGACGGCGCGCTCCATGCTGCGGCTGTGTATGAGATCACCCTGGGCATTGTAGACCAGCAGGCCCTGCATGAAGACACCTGGGGAAGGAGGCCCTAGCCGTGGCAGCACACTCTTTGTCCATGCACAGCCAGGTGCCTTTCCTGTGGCTACCACTAGCTGCACAAAGCCACAAGGTTGGTGTCTAAGTGTGTTTCATTGAAAAGATTGCAGTTGAAGAGCCTGCGCTTGCAAGTGATCTGGACACGTGCATGGACCTGACAGGTTTCCTCACTGGCACACCGACGGATCTGGCCAGCTTGACAGCATGTTCAACGCCTGCTGTCAACTCCTGCTTGCTATTCAGCAGCGTCCCATCCACGTCGCTGGTTATGAGCCTGATCTCAGGAGCACCCTGGGCTGCCGCTACCATGACTGCGTTGTGACGCCTCCTTCTGGACGGTTGTGAGCAAAAGACCTGTACATATTTAATTATAGTTTGAATGCACTGTGCATCCAAGAGTAGGCATGAGGAAGGGGACTTCGTTCACAGAGGACGCAAAGGCTGGGATCTTCACAGTTACCGGAAGTCCACGATGATACTGAGAGACACGAGGAATCCCCGACATCCACTTCAATATTTCTAAACAATTGCGATCGGTCTCAACATCCAATCATGATTAAGACTCCGTGCACTGCCGAGACTCCATCAGCTCTTTGTGACAAAAGTGTCATATCACGGGCACTCAACAGTAGTTCAAATAGCAGTGGATCTCAACTTCTGTTGAGTTTGGGTGCAGTCAGAGTGACCGAATCAACCAAAAAAGAAAGATCCAAAGGTGTTGCTCTTGCACGTTGGCACGTGTTGTTGACCTCCACCGGCCAAAGAAAGATGATGAGTAAATTCTTAAGTATCCTGTTTATAATCGAATTGGTGAACTTTTGAACGAGCCATCGTGCATGCCACAGAAGCTTGTGGGCCTGCCAGTAGGTCAGTCTCCACTACGGCATGTGATGCTAAGAAAAGCCAACTGACAATCTGAACAATCATGGCGTCAGTTTCACGGAGCAGACGATACAGATCCCCTCTGAAAAGAAACCTATGCAGTCATTGTCAGGGGAAGAGGGCCCATGCTGAGTTCGTAGGACTTCACAACTTACCCGTGAGAGTCAATGAAGAGATAAATGAGTGGCTCCATCGACATTGTAAATGTAAGGTACATGTGGCGGACTCTCAAACTTGTCTGAAAGAGCTCAGAGTGGCGCTGGTGGCGCTCTGCTCTTCGGCTTGCTCAGCTGATCATGGCGAGAGCAGCCTGAAGCTCCTGAAGCTACATCAACTTTGTTTGCAAGGGAAAGGGGGACCAGAAGACCACGAAAGCATCCGACACTACAATCGGAGTTCTTTATATGCCAGAGCTCCTTGAACATCTCAATGATGTCACTGAGCAGCGCAAGAGGCTGCTGAGGTGCGTCAACCTTGATGGAGTCAGCAGGGACGAGCTGAGAATTTTAAGAGGAGACTTACAAAGGTGAGGACAAGCCGAGAACAATGACCACGGAGCTTTCGGGCGCACATGCTCATCATTGGCTTCCAGCTGACACCTTGCACCCCATAAGATCGAGAGATAAAGGACATTCAAGGTTGTGCCAGCGCCAGAAAGAGGAAAGGCTGCCTCACCCCATGTTTTGCAGGGTCAAACTTGAGCACCAGGACCGCAAGTCCCGACTTAAATCTTCCCCAGATGGGATGAGCATCAGATCAGGTGCACCCCAGGGGCCAACTGTCCGTGGGATGAAGTTGCGAAGCAGCACTCTCAAGCTTTTCCTGCATGCCAAGCAGGTTGTGGGTGCATGTTCGACTGCATCAGATTTGGATGTGCAGCACTTGTTTGGAGCCCACCAAGACTCTGGCACTGCTGCAGGCGATGCCAAGGAGCCAAGGAGCGCTGCTGAGAGAGCGGCACGCATGAAGGCCCTGACAGATTCCTACATTGCCTACTACCAGCAGTCACTGGAGGCTCATGCAGAGCGCGAGTGAGTTAGCGCTGCATTGCTTTTCAGCCCCTGGCGCTCACGCAGCCTTAGAACCTCAGCAAACCTTGTGATTTTGAGTTGCTTGTGAATCATTTTGGATATCTTTCTCTATGCATAGAATGTGACCTCGATCTGTGTGGACGTGGTGTCACATCGTACATCTCACAGAGGTGAACACTCGATCGGGCACTTTGAGTGCATGCCTCTTATTGTGTGCTTGCTACAGGCGCGGGAGATTAGGGAGAGTCCATGCACGCCACCAGGCTGATCATGCGAGCTTGCAAACTCTGATCGAGAGGCTGAATGTCAGCGAGGCAGAGATCAGAGAGGTGATGCAGGCATTAGAGCAGAAGGCCGTGAAGAATGTTGCATCAGACTCACAAAACAAGGGTGCTGAACAGTTGGAGATAGCCCGCGCTATCTTACTGGGCCAGCCTCATGACAGAAAGCACTACAGGACTGCCACAGTGTCTGCTTTGAGGAAGCTGGGTGCCACATGCTCCGGTGATTTTGAGTCGCAGGGGCTGGCGGCTTCACTTGCCTAGCCGCAGCACCTCTCTCTGATATTTTGGACAGATGCTTTTACCTACCATGATCGAGTCCACCCACCCACAACATGAGTCATGAGACACCCTCACCCCGGCTGCAATAGCTCCGCAGACAAGAAGGAAACAATCCCATCATTTTGTCCAGGCTTTGACTGCCTGTTGTTGCGGATTTTGTATTGCAACTTCATGCCGGCTTCCCGCCACCTTTCAATCCAAAAGGGGCTCAAAAGCTCACCTGGTCCCATCCGAGATACTGCAGACTGGCGATTTTGTTCTCCGGTGAGTCTTGTTACCAGAATATCGCCCTTCAAACTCGAAGTTATATGTCTTTGTCCTTGTTTGCATCCAAAAGGCGTAGGTGCTGTAGTCAGAGAATCCTCGGGTGTCGACGTGTCTCTCTGCTTTTTTACTTGCGGGACGTGATTGGGATAATATTGTACAGTATGTGTCCAGGAACGGAACTTGTTAATCTTGCCAGCGACTGAATTATTGATAGGACGTACAGTCACCGAGGATACAGGTATGACTGGTGTGCGAGCGGTTTCCGGTTGACATGCCGAAGCACTGATCTGACACCGATGAGTGTTCAGATTCGCTCTCAGTCGATGCAATGTAAATTGCCATGTTATAAATGAACTACTGACGAAGTTGCTGCACCGCTTTCGGCATCACAGGCATTGGGGTCCCATCATGAAACCACGGCATGGAGTTGGCATGGAGGAGGACTCTGTCATAGCCGAGCTTACGCAAATGTTTCCAGATATAGCAAATCAACAGGTACTGTCTTTGCATCTGTAAGATGCCAATAATTGTTGCTGCAGACTCAATCGGTCGACATTTGAGAAGCCAAACCTGTCAGCGCTCTCCTGCTCTTGGACAGCAGCGGAGGAAACATAGTGAGCAGCGCTTACACTTGTGTTCTACCGCAGGATGTGATGGAAGCACTGCAGCAAGACAGAGCCGCGGCAATGGCAGCCAAGGGCAACTCAGCAGCACAGAGCTTCCCCTTCCTGACGCGCATGTGGGCACGGATGTGGTCTCTCCTGCTACTGATCGCAATTGCATGGAGCCTTCCTGTGTCCCTGGCACTTGTGGCAGGCAACATAGCATATGAGTGGGTCTACTTGCTGAGAAAGGGAGAAGGAATTGAGATCAAGAGGCGGCTGGAAACTGTGCTCGGCAGGGCACCTCCGGCAATGAGGGGCACAGCCATCGTAAGCGGTGGGTCATCCTGCTGCTTTGACAAAAGCCTGTACGATTTGATGTAACAAAGTTCCCTGCATGCCACCCTGCTCCCACACACTCTAAAGCAGTGGTCGATGGCTTCTGGGCAAAGGGCACTGATTGAATGATGCATGCCTCGAGTTGCTGCTCTCAACTGTGCAGGGGCCAAGAGCACCAAGGGGCTGCACATGTGCCGGCACCTGCACAGGGCAGGCTGGCGTGTGGTGCTTGTAGATGTCCACAAGTGCGCCCTCCTGCTAGTGTCTGTTCAAGTCTTGAAGCAGACAGACCTTCCTGCCTGCTTCCAGATACAAGTGGGGATCTTCGAGCGTCACCCACAAATCATCAAACATCAGTTCTCCATGCCAGTGTCAGGTTTTGCAACTGCGTAGGTCGCACTTGATTACAAGTCAATGACATGCAGGAACTGGGCGGCAGGCGCGAGGTGGTCAGGCTGCGTGGCAGCCTTCAGGACATATCCCCTGCCAAATGTTGACCCAATTGGCTACCTGAAGGTGCACTAGACTCACCCGGACATGCACCACCGTTCTCGCTCAAGATCCGTGTTGTTTCTAACATGTTGGTGGCATCGTGTTGTGTCCAGCAATGCTCCAAACACTCTGTTGGAGAGCAATACATGTGAGTGACTGTGCCATGTGTCGCACGGTTTAGCAAAGCTTCCAGGCAACTGTTCTTGTGGGCAGGCGATAGAAATCATAGCGGCGGAGGAAGATGCAAAGCTGTTCGTGCCAGTGTCCATCGCGCAGTACAGCCTGTATGAGGCACTGGCTGCGCAGCGCCTACGAGAGAAGATGGGCATCCGGTACTGCACTGCTGATGCGCAGACAGTGGCTGCCCTCAACGACAAGATTAAGTTCACGCACCTGTGCCAACGCATCGGCTCCAAGGTGCCCAAGATGTTCCCCATCACCTCGCCCCAGCAGCTGATGGACCAGAACTCCAGGTAATTGAAGTCCATTTCACACATGACACACAAAGCTGATGCTTGATGCATGAGGCAGAGAAATTAAGAATTGTTCTTGATGCATGCCAGCGTGCTTCTCTTGATGCAGCAACTGTTTTCTCCGCATGTCATGTTGATGAGGTTCTGCGGGGCTACACATGCAGGCCAGAAGAGTTTGGTGGAAGGAAGTACTTGTTGAAGAGCATCCACTATGCCGCTACCCACAGAAGCGACATGTTCACCCTTCCCTGTGACCCTAAGGTCAGTGCCACCAGAAGCCTCGCCCTCCACTCTAATCTTGTTGGTGTTAGGACTTCCTGAAACTGTCCTCACCATAATATCGCCAGTGCCATGCGTTTGGCGCTCACAAGATCTTCCCTACCTGCACCAGTCTTCAAGCGAGGATTATTAAACATGCATTTATGCAATATCCTCCCTGAATGGCCGTCTCACGGAACAAACATCACATAAAAGAGTGTTAAATACCAGCAGCCTCACTGCTGGCCTGCTCAGCGGATCTGTCGGTGCAGGTGCTGAAGGCTTACATCGCCAACACTGAGATATCGGAGCACAAACCGTGGATGCTGCAGCAGCTTCTGAGGGGCCGTGAGTACAGCAGCTACAGCGTGGCCCATGAGGGCCAGCTTGTCATGCACTCCGACAATGAGGCCTCCCTCTCCTGCCTGGACTACTCCCACATTAACAGCAAGCAGGTGGACTTCTAGAACGTCAGATCTGGTATCTTCCTGCAATGGTTCCTCCACTTCATAAGCCATGCCAGCGAGGCTGTCACCTCTGCAGTGGCACTACACCAGCTGCATGTAGATGGAGCCTGAATATCACTTGGCACTGTTCTCTGCAAGCAACTCACTGCGTGCCAGCGGACTACAATCCCTTGTGATATTTGGGCCCCTCCGCTGGATCAATCCAGAATTGTTATTACCTGTTGTTATAGAATCTGTTTCTGACCCCAGAGGCAGTCTGGAGTATCTGTATGCCAGTTTACAATGGATCCACAAAAGGGAAGTGATTGAAGGGTGTTGGCTAATGAATGGGCAGATCTGGGACTGGGTGAAGGACTTCTGTAAGAAGACCAAGGCGAGCGGCCAGCTGTGCTTTGACTTCATGAAGGATGACACGGATGGGCAGCTCTATGCCTTCGAATGCAACCCCCGCTGCTCCACCATCCTCCTCAACTTCTACAACCACTACCATGTTGCCGAGGCCTTCTTCAACCCCCAGGCACGCTCCTTGCACCCCCTCAAGCTGGAATTTATCAGGAGAGCTTTGCGTCAGGTGAAGTAAACCTCGCATGAATGCTAGAGGTGCCTGTCTTCTTCCTGGTATGCATGCCGCGACGATGCACAACAGATCACTGCTACATCACTGGCTTACATTTCCTTGTTCTCTTTCAATACTGGGAGAAAGGATGTACCAGGAAGTGGGTTGTAGCGGTGTCTGGCAAAGCAAGAAGGAGCTGCTGCCCATGGTCATTGCAAGAGGCAGTATGATTCAGGGCCAAGTGTCTCAAAATGCAGGCTGTGATTGATTATGGCAAGGCACCATTCGTGCCGCACAGCAGCGCGCGCCGCGTGATCTGGATCTGGAATGAGGTGGCCGAGCTTTTCTTCAAGCACCTGCCGCAGAGCCGCAGCCTTGTGGATGTCGCACGCATTTTGAGGATCTGGACACATGAGATGGCAGACAGCACTGATGCCCTTCTGGACCCCTGTGACCCACTGCCCTTCCTGGGGCTGCATTACATGCAGGTGGGCACTTTTGGCTGCCCTTGATCTTTGCATGTCCTATTTTGAGGACTTCTGGAGAAGTCTATGCTCTCGACAGAAGATGATGGTAGGTGACATCATCACAATGGATGCCCATGTAGTTAGAAAATTGTGAAGAGTGATAGTGCAAGCCTAATGGTATTGGAGCAAACATGAAGTTCTTGAAAGAGCATTCAGCAGGTGCAATACGCATGAAAGGAGATGTGAAGCTAGCATCTGTCGTCCACTAGGGGTGCAAAGGTCAAGGTCATTGTGCTGAACCCAGGGTGAGTACTGCGGATTGAGCGTGGGGTGTGCGCCTGGTGTGCAGGTTCCAGCGCTGCTGCTGAGGAACCTCTGGAGGGGCAACCCCTGGCAGAAAGTGGACTTGTGCACCGGGAAACTGGTGGAGCTTGGAGGGGACTGATCATGTGATCAATCAGCGGCTGTGTGATGGCACGAGTAATGGCATGTAGTAGCCAACAAATGACTCATTAGCTTCAGTTACCTGATGGAAGGATCCGTTCGGACGGGTCTATGCAGACAAGCATATAGAACATCTGTTATCCTAGGGTCCGGAACGTTTCCAAACGTTCCCAGGGAACGTTGAATTGGTAACAGCTAATTAACAGCTGAAATTATCTATGCTGCTGCCTACGCCAGTCTTCGGACGCTGTTAAAGCAACCCGAAACACTCGCAAGGGACTCCAAGTTTCTGCGCCGGAATCTGAGGCGACACAGCCCCAGCAAGCCCTTGACCTCGGACTTCTAACGGACACATTAGATCACATATCTATGGAAACAAGCAATGTCTCTCTGTTGTTTCAACAGCCGTAGTACTGCTGGCCCAAGTCTGGGCTACTAACTTGAGTTCCGTTGCGAGATACCCGAAGCAATTTACAGCGAGGCGCAGGCACCGGAGTTCACCTCATGCCGTCTTCTCTACCTTTCTTATAAATATTAAGTTCAAGAAGAGCAACTTCTGGAATTTTGGGATAGGGGCAGTGCGAAAAGTGCGGCGCTGGACTCCGCCAAAAGTCCGGAAACCGTCGGGCATCCGTTGGCTCTTTCCTAAAGAAAAAGCCGTCGAAAAAAATATAACCGGCCACGGACTGCTTCTATGTCATCATATACAACAACAGGCGAGAGGACTTGTGCAGATTCGACGCAAGAATTTCGCGAATGTGCTTAGGAACGTTTACCGCTGTTGGGAACGTTTCCAAGGTTCCCATATTCGATTATATTCGATTAGTAAACGTTCCCAACATGTGTATAAGTACTAGTTATACACCAGCTGAAGTGGTGAATTTGCATTTTATTTTGGTCAGTCAGAGAGTTTAATGCTTATAGCGGTAACGCTGATGCCACGAGAAGCAGCACACCGCAAGCGATAAACATGTCAGAACATACTCTTTGAGGGTTCTGGGAAAAAAAACACGATTGCGATACCGCCATGCTTGTTGAACAAATTTGCAAGTAGGACTTGCCACAATATAATGCCTGCAAACAGCAATGAGACAGACTCTGGATTTTGGTCGTTTTAGTACAGCAGTCTGTGTTAGTTGCCAGATCATCTCCAAGCCTAGTTTCGGTAGCTTCACTTCAGTGTAAAACCTACTGTCCTGATTTTTCTATCACAAGCTTGCTACCAGGACAGAACTTCGCCGGTATCTGCTGCCCAGAAAGTCCCAGTGTTGGACATGTCCAGCCCATCCACAAGGTTCAACACTCTGTGTGCGCTGTCGTCCGCCTTGAGCAGATTCTTGCCGCGGTCCTTTTCCGGCACCCCCATTGCTGCGCGCACCGACCTGCACATGTCTGTGTCCACCTGTTCCCCACAAAATAATAATGATAAGAGACTGAAAGTTGTGCCGCAGTATGAGAAATGAAGAGCACACAGTTGATGATTTGTCACATCCACCCTCGCACGTGTCACATGGCCTTCTCCAAGCTGTGGCCAAGCTCTGATCCTATAGCCTCTAAATGAGTGCTGAAGCACATGGTAGAAATAAAAAATCATGGTCACTATGATCACAGCTGCATGCAACCATTGGACAATCTTGGCATGTGATGTAATGACCATGGTAGTGACCGCCAAAATGGCAGATCAGATCAGTGTCTACGACAAGCACTCACCGCTCCTGGGTGTATGAGCGCCACAGCAATGCCATCCTCTTTGACATCCCTAGCCAGCGTTGCACCGCCGCAATTAAGTGCTGCCTTGCTCATCCTATAGCCATACTGCAGCAGCAACAGACACCGTCAGCGCACAAGGTGTGGGTGAATCACTCTGAAATGGAGCGTTCTCTTACACAGCAATGCCTCGTGAAAATAAGTTGACACCGGAAAGACACTTACCAGGCCTCCACCTGTTCGGCCATCACCAATAGAACCCATCTTGCTCGCGAGGAAGACCACCTGCGCATGCATGCTCAAATGTGACATGTAATTTCTTTGCCAAACAAACAGATTCAGAATAATAGAGAAGAGTACTTCTTACAGAATATTTTTGCTTCTTGGAACCCTTACCTTGGATCCAGCTTCCAGGTTGGGCCGCAGAGATTGAGCCACCAGGAGGGGTCCGATGGCATTCATCTCAAAGTGGACTCGCAATCCCTCTGCATCTAGGTCCCCCAGCTTCTCATAGTGCTGGTACCCGGCCACCAGCAGTAGTAGAGCCACCTGTGACCGCACGCTGAGTCAGGAGCATGCCAAGGTCATGGTGTGTCAAATCAGGGCTCCAAATGACAATGAAGGATGCCACTCCATGCGACCACAATAAGCCTGCTAATTTGCAAGATCGTGACAGCAGATCACCTTGCGGCCTTCCAGGGCCTTCACTAAGGTCTGGCGTCCATCATGGGAGGCAATGTCCACTCCTGCACCGACACCACTTCCGGCTCACAGGGATCTGCATGCAACTTCACTTGCGTTGCTTGGTCAGCAGTAGAGTCCTGTCGATGCACATTTGAGCACCTTCCACTGTAGTGATCGCAGAAAGGGCTTGAAGCTCGCTGCTGACTTTGCGGCAAGCTGCTACAACCTGGAACCCACGCCGCTGCAGCTCCTTGGTGATCTGTAGTTATGGCAATCAGCCCAAAAACAAAGTCTCAGCAAGCTCACATGCGACGTCTTATTTTGAGTACTAAAAGCGTTCAATGAGGATTTCTGTAAGAATGGTTGTTAGTCTCATCCTTAATGAAGCACGGGAGTCAAGTTCACAAATGGCCTAGATCTTCAGCCTTTTCTCGAGTATTACGCTATAAAACTTCACCATACAATTTACACGCATGTTGATATACCTATTCATATTGTCATATCACAGGAGACGTGCATACATGCCGTAGATTACCTCCAAGCCGATGCCCCGGTTGGCTCCGACAACCACTGCTAGTCCACACTGTACTACCATACTCGAGGAAGCGGATCAATTGATCTATCCAAAAATCTCCTAAAGTGGATCTGAAATGTTCTGGTATTGCCACGAAGTGTTTACTAGCCCTGCCACGGTGGCCTCTGTCGTTGCAACGGGTAAGCCACAAAAGCGATCGGGTTTCAGGCTTGAATGAATAATGCTGTTCTCTTCTGTTTTCTTTCTTGATCTTTGATATCCCGGGATAATGCGCTCAATGCGTTAAAACTTTCGCCTGCAGTGTCATATTATGTGAGGAAATGCCCTTCCTCCTTAAATATTTGAACGCTCAAGCAGTACTGATTCGCAATCGTTACAAGCAAACTTACGAGAAGAACAGTGCCAACTTTCTCTTCGGATAATGGACTGGGTTCAAGTCCTGTTGTTAGGGTTTCCTGTTTGCCACGTGACGCCCATGTGAGGCTTCAACACATCCATGACCTCCTTCATGGCAGCTTCCTCTGCATCTGCAGCACTGCTCTTCTCCACACCCAGCCCCTCAAGCACGATTTGGACGTCCGTCTGCGCCTGTAGACAAAAACCAAGCTCATAACTTCCAGACAAGTCCGTGGACACATGTCCTTGGCCACCCACAAGCCCAAACACCAGGCGACATAAAGTCGGCAACATTGCTCCTCAGGCCCAGCATCCACATCACTCCATATCTCGCATTGTTGGCACACATGCATGCATTGCTACCAGCCGTCAGAAAAAGCACAAAAGTGTGTGGGGATGTCTTGCTCTGCATAAACAACTGTTGCATGCAACCGGCAGGGTGTACCTCTTCTGGCGTCCTGATGCCAATGAGGGTGATGACGCCATCGGCCTTCACCGCATGCTTTATAGCAAGTGTGCCGATGTCGACACCGTGCTTTGCGGCTCGTTGCCTGGCTTCTACCGCTGCCTCCAGCACAGGCTTGGGCGCAGGATGCCAATCCAGAGCACCCTGACAGTCAGCTACCTTGAGTGATGAATGGGATGTTGCATTACACATCAGACGACCGCTTGGGCTGACAGGAACCGCTGCTTTTGCACTGAGAAGAAGGCAAGTACGAAACAACTATAAAGGATGCCACCTGGTGTGCAGCCATAGAGTGCTCTTGATCAACTGAAGCCAATGAGCACACAGCTTGGCTGTCTCATGTTGAGGAGGAACCGCACAATCATGAGAGGACTTTGAGGTGATCAGGCAGCTACATTATATGGACAAATCTTGTTTTCGGCGGCACCTGTTTGGTGAAGAGGCCCATGGAGGTCACAGATGCGCTGATGACTCCGACGCCCTTCTCCTTGAAGTAGGGGAGCAAGTCGACCAGCGTGGTGTCATTCAGGCAGTTGTGGCAATACGAGAGTATGACATCCACCGTTCCTTTTGGCACCCTGCATGCACCAGTACAACTCAGCTTTTGCCACATGATGTAATCTCTAACTGCAGAAGTAGATGTGCACGAGCAATGGTATGACTAATTGTGCTTGTGAACAGCATGACACACCTGTCCAGAATATAGGTAAAGGCATCAAGTGGCAGTCCTGAGAAGCCGATATACTTTATCTGCACAGCAGTAAACGCTAGGTAAGTGAGCGGCCACTCCCAGTATACAGCTCACTGTTCAAGTGCAGGGGAGTTGCTGCATGGGCAGTAGACGCGGTATCACCTTGCCTGCATCCCTCAGTTTTGCAAGCGCTGGAAAGGTGTCTTTGATGATCTGCCAACAAAGAGAGTTGTGAGTGGCCTGTGCAATCTTGCACCAAGGATCACATGCAGATCTGGCCTGTCATTACTTGGCATAAACAGCACAGTGAAGTGAGGAGTACCTGCTGCAGATCATCGGCATACTCCACATCATGCACTAGGATCACATCTATGTACTCCACATCCAAGCGTTCAAGAGACTCCGACACGCTGCGTGTGACACGGTCAGCCCCAAAGTCTACTGGCTGACCTGGCCCATACTTGCCCACCTGCAATAACTCAATAGTCCAGATCACCACGCTGAAACACCGCTGATGCTGACTGTGCATGGATGTGATCCAGGCTCACAATTGGGCAGTGTTGGATCAGCTGGAGGTGTGGATTTGAGGCATTACCTTTGTGGAGATGATCAGATCTTCTCGAGGCAAACCCTTGATGGCTCTTCCAAGCAGCTGCAGAAACAGAATGTCACGGTTTTCCTTTCGAAGGCAAGTTTGCCATGAGCTAAGAGGGCACGTTGCTGCAGCAAAAAAGCTTAGGATTACTCTGACCCACCCGCTCTGCAGACCCAGATCCGTAAAATGGTGCTGTGTCGAAAAAGTTAACCCCCAGATGGTAAGCTTCCTTCACTGCAGCAATACCCGCATCTTCATCTGGAGTCTGTCACACAGGGGAATTGTGTGTCAGAGCTGTGCATCAAGAGCGCCCAATCGATTCATATGCACTTCAAGCCTTCACCAACCTAATGACAAGAAAAACTGGCTACCATTTACTCATCTTCCATATGTTCATTGGCCAAATCAACCTGTGCCACGGACGTATTTTCAGGACATGGCATGTCGATGGAGGCATGCGTCAAGACAACAAACACTATCTCTGGGATGTCATACCCCGTAAGCGTGCCCTAAAGGACTTGTTCCCATCCCGAGTACAGAGGCCTTAGCAGATCCCGGCTTCCCTGGAACTAGCAGCTGTCTCGGAACCTTGGCCATCATCGGTAGTATATTCGCCTGCTGCAGTTAAGGCTTGTCAGTGGTCCAATGTACCCAGCTAGTGCTCAATAAACAATCAGCAAATGTAGTTGTATATACCAGCTTCCTCTTCTTCGGTCTGATCAAAACTAACTTCGAGCTGCCGTCGCCAGCTGAGCTGTCGTGGAGCTTTTTGCAGTGACCGGGCACCCTTGCAATTGTGTGCTCGATCAACTTGCACTTTTGAGCCTTTTTAAACTCTTCACATGGGCTCTTGCACGATGTCATGCATTCCCACGTATACTTAGCAAAGCAACGGCTTCAACTGAGCCCACATCGCACCCCGGCAAGTCATACCGCACCATCTTCGCACAGGCTCATACGCAACCGGGCTTGTTTCTGTGCATTAGCATTTCACCCGCAACTGAGGTGTGTTACGGCATATCCAAGCAAATGCAAGATTGCATCATTTCACCACAAGCTTCTTCTTGGGGAGTGCCATCTTGGACACTAACCCAGCTTCAGTCTTGCATCTGTTTAGAAAGAGGCCAAAGATGGTGCCCAAAGGGCCTTAATGGTCCTGAACCTTTGAAGACAACAACAGCAGGAAATTCTTTGAGCCACTTTCAAGCTGTGGCACTTTAAATTTAACTCAGCAGGGCGTCTCTGCTGCCAGCCAGTGGCACTCCATGGCCCAGCTTAGCCGGCTTGATGATGTAGTAAATATGAGCAGCCATGCAGGAGCATTCCTGGTGCCAAGGCCGCAAAGGCTGGGAGATTGGCCAAGGGCTCGCCAAAGCTGGTGCATGTGCTTGCTAAGGCAGCTTCCAAAAACATGGGCCCCGATCGAAAGGTGGCACTCACAGGACAGGTGCAATCTTGCTCCCATCTCATTTGTTGAGGCAGGTATCCCTACTTAATTACATGTTTGCAGGAGTGCTCTCTAAACCAGGTATGATGGGATTTTGCTCTGCATGCATGATCAGGTTCTGATCCTGTACTCGGCGCTCACATGCGCATCCACACCAGTGGCCCTGCGATACCTCTACTTGCAACCGCACCCACCTGCCTCGCCCGTTTTGGCTGCTGTACAGACCGGCTTTGCCGCCGTAATCATGTGCGTCATCTCAGGTGCGGCAATGCCGCAGTAATATTTTTGGCCGGCTCCAAGTCTCAACAACTCATACAGTCAAGAGGACAATTTCTAAGGGGTTTTGGATTGTGTCAGGGGGATTGCACATGTGGAAGGGAGCTGCCCAGGGTAGTGCAGAGTCGACAGAGACTAGCGATGACGAGGAGTGGCAGAGAGGGCATGGCAAAGAGAGCAATGATCAGGCAAGTAGATTGGATGCCAAGTGCTCCACCACAGACCTCCGCTTTGCAAGGCATTTAACAAATCAATGTGTCAAGGTCTGAGAATAACTGGCCGGACTGGTGTTCATGTAGCATGTGGCAGATGAAGGTTGGCTTCACAGGGTGGCATGAGGCGGAGGGGATCAGACACAGATGGACTCCTGGAGAGGAATGGCAGCACGTTCTCTGCGCTTTCTGTGGACAGCGCCGTGTTGCAAGACAGCTCCAGCGAGGTACCATGAAAATCGTCCTTACATCCATCGCCATGCCTATCTTGCAGCATCAAGCTGCTGCAAGCCACATAAGCGGGAGGTTGCTCACAGCAGTTGCAAGCTTACGAGCATGCGTGTGCGCCGTACTGGTGCAGCTTATGATAGATTTTTTGTAACCTGACGTGGCGGCATCTAGATGGAGGTGAGATTGTGGTCTGAGCAGTGGAGACAGTGGTCTGAGCATCTGTGTGCAGGGCAGGGTAAGGAGCAGGGGGATGGTGGGGCGGATGTATGAGAGCGCCAGACCAGCCATGCAGCCACTGAAGAGGCTGGGAGGCAGATTAAGCCGGCCGCTCGCCAGTCTCCTCAACTCGCGCGCCAAGAGCCTGCGCTGGGCCGGGGCCGAGCTCGGTCTGCTCGCGTTCCTGGCCAACTCTGTCATGGTAAGAGCCTTGACCTCATGCTCTTACTGGCGGTACCTTGATGATAAAGTCGTTCCTGAGGAGATGCACAAGAAAGCTATGCCATCAGCTTCCAATGATGCCAAAAGCAACACATGTGTCAAGGGAGTTGGGAGTGTCTGATGCTCAGGCTGTATAGGATGCCAGCAATGCATATACGTCTGGCAAGCATTGGTGCATGCAAGCCCCTTGAAAACAGCCTCAGGTTGGTGTCCAAGTTATGACTGTGCACTTCCGATTGTAGCACTCTTACGTGGGCAACTCACAAAGGCGTGCTTTGGGATGTGCAGATCTACGGGTTCATGTTCACCACGATCGCGAAGGGCGCCTTCCTGATCCGCGCCTCCATCATCTTCACCCCTCTGCTGTGCACGGTGGCCGGCGAGGCTGTTCCTGCCGCGCTGTGGGCCGGGTCGCTGCTGGGCTTTGCCGGCTCTGTCATGATCAGCTTGGACCCCTCCCATGCGGCTTCCGGCTCATCCGGGGCCCCTGGAATGGCAGGTTAACTCCCTTTTGTCAATGCAAATGAAGCCCTTCGCAACAGCTTTGACTCTGCAGCACAGTTGAGATCCAGTGAGGAAGTTGCAGAGATCTAGTGAGGAGATGTCAGGACCGCATGAATGACTTACGAGAACCAGAGCGCAAAATCCGGCTTTTTAGGTGTTCTTGTACCAATTGCAGCATGCCGTTCCCTTGAACCCCCTGAACAAGTTAGGGGAAATTCTGTATATTTGTCACGACCTCAAAGGGCATGAGAGTTCAGCTGGAGCAAAGCCATCAGGCTGAAACGCCCGTCTGCACACGTAGTCCCAAGTTGTCAACAAAAAGCCGCGCCAGCTGACTCACCAGCGACTCTCAAACCTGACATTTCTTCTTGTGCAGCTCCGCTGGGACTGCAGCCGGAGGTGTGGGGTGACTTGGTGCTGGTGGCATCAGCATCCCTCTGGTCAATAGTCATGGTGCGCCAAAGCAGGCACGCTCCACACTACCTGGCCTTCCAGCTGGGCACCTTTAAGGTGCATTTCCTCCCCACACTCTGCTGCTATATTCATTCCTGATGCTGTCTCCATGTATGTGTGCTTGTGCGGATGGTGTGCAATGTGCTCAGCAGCCCTGGTGCTCACACAGCTTCCAACTTGATCTTGCACCATGGATCTGAGTTCTTGACCCTGCATAATTCTCTGTATCATAGCAGTGGTGGGCCTGGATGTTGCACGCTCAGGAAAAGTCGCTGCTGTCTAGTGTATGATGATTGTTCTTCCTCGAAATATGTGGAGCTCATGTGCTTTTAGGAGGAGTTCAAATATGATGTGACATGGTAATCAGGTGATGACAATGGCGGTGCTGTCCCTCGCGTGGCTTGGCACGGCAGCCATCGGGAAGCTGCAGCAGGGAGATCAGGTTGTGTCGCTGTGGGAGGGCTTCCGCGACCCGCTGGCCTGGCTGGTGCTGTTGTGGCCTGCCGTTGGGCAGTACAGCACTGGCGAGGCAGCCCAGGTGGCTGGGCAGGCCAGGTATGTCCAGCTCCTGTGCAGCTCCCACTCAGTCTGTTGAGATTTTGCTCTTTTTATAGCATGGCAATCCCTGCAGGGTTGGCATTTATTCTTACCCTGCAGCATATTCTGAATGGTGAACTTTGGGAGCGTGCATGCCATTGTCTGCTTTGGTCATCCTCTTCGTCTGGTAGATCCTGTAGAAGCGGCATTTGAGCACGGTGCTAGCTCTGGGATTTTTCCAATCAAGGTCAATTTGAAAGCTGATATATCGACATCATGTGCGCCCCCTTCAAAATATTGATGCACCTGGGTGTCAGCATGCGTTGCATGATTGATTTCAAAGCAGCCTGTGCTCCTGCAGGATCAGTGCATCTGCTGGGCAAGTCATTTTGGCAATGGATCCGGTCATTTCCATCCTGTTGGGGCTGCTAGTGGACAGGGATGAAACGCAGATGGGTCCTCTTGGATGGGTGGGTGGGGCCACCCTCATGGGGGCATGCATCCTGGCCAGCTTCTATGCTCGCAGGGAGCACTGAATGTGTTGGAGTGAAAGATGTCAAAGTCTACCATTCCAAGAGGTTGCATCGCAGAGTGTACTGGTAATGGTGTTACAACATTGTATATACACATTGTGGTCATTTTATTGCAGCAAGCAAAATTATGGTTTAGCTGCTGTGGGCGATTTTCTTTTACAGACATATTTCTGCATCCTGGAATGGTGTTCAAGGCAAGGGTTTCTTTTTTTATCTCTTACTGCCTGCTCATTGAAAATCCTGACTATGTAGACATACTTGCCAAAGACAGGAGGTGCTCACTGTCTGTGGAAATATTGTATTGCTCTATCGATGTAAGTATCGACTTCACCTGTCATCTTCACAACCAACTTCCCCTCCTAAGCGCTGCGTGTCCCTGCAACTACCTTCCAACTACTTGGCATGCTTGCGACACCTAGATTGCATCTACCACAATGTGTGGCCACCATCCAGCACAAGGTTGTGTCCTGTCATGTAGCTGCTGGCATCCGATGCCATGAATACAATTGCTGCCTGCGAGCCACAACAGTCCTGTGATCACCACCTTCCATGCCTCAGCTGAAGCTTGTCAACTGGGCGGCCCAATGTACACTGAGATAAGCAATGGACCCCTCAACGGTACAGCTACCCCCAGTGTACAGCCACTTCACCCCAAGGAGCAATGCACCTGAGCTTTCAAGACTGCAAAGCATGGATGGCTGATCACCTGAAGGTCCGACACTTCTGCAAGGCGCCCCATGGGAATCTGCTGCAGCCACTCCTTTGCCAATGGCCGAAGCGCCTCTGACTGCACTTGACACAGAAAAGCTCTCACCTTGAATCACCCACCAATTACCACTCCCCTAACCTTCAGATAAGGAGTGGGTGACTGCTGTGAGAGTTTCCAGCCCCGAGTGAGTAAGCTGGCTGTGATACAGCCCAGCATGTGAAATTATCCTGAGACCCGGCAGTTCAGAACGGCCCAAGATGTCAAGCATTCTGTCTGTATCATCATGTCTGCAATCTCCATAGGCTCCAATTATGTGCTTTTCCCACCAACAATGGCTGGAGCCGCACCTGTATGAGGGCGGTGTTGACAATGCCGGGGGACATGCAGTTGACAGTGAGCCCCCGGTCAGCCCACTCTGCGCCCAGCGTCTGCGTGATCTTGACCACGGCAGCCTTGCTGGCGTTGTACGCAATCTGCTTCTGCGGGTGCGGCACCAGCAGGCTCGCCATGCTAGCCGTGTTTATTATGCGGCCGCGGCCGCACGCCAGCATGTGCCGCCCCTCCGCCTGCACATGACCCACCACTCAAAGGTCTGACCCACCACTCAAAGGTCTAAGATACGGCTCTGCACTAGATAATAACAGTTGAAGAACGTCACACACTGTCAGTAAGGAGTAAAAGTTGGAGATCTGGAAACTCGACTAATTTCTATACAACCCATTCACAGTGTGCTAATTGCCCCATCCAAGGGTGTTGCGCTGCAAGCGGTCACAGAATTCACTAGCATGCACAGATGCCAATGCCCAATGCATGCCAATGCATCATGCTGAACAACTTGGCTCGTCAATGGGGTTGCAAAACATGCGCTGCAATATGTTGAGCCGTGCTGGCAGAAGGCATTGGGTGCGCACCTGGCAGCACAAGAAGAGGCCCTTGGTGTTCAGGCTGAAGGTCATGTCCCATTCGCTCTCAGGCGTGTCCTCTGCAGCATTGTTGAAATTGACCCCTGCATTGTTGACAGCTATGTCCAGGGCCCCCAGCCTCTCCACCACTGTGTCCACCATCCTGCTCAAGCCAGCCACAGTCAGCCCCTGCCAAGCGCACACTGATAGGATAATTTCCTCCAATTCGACTCTGGCAACCTTGATGGCCTCCCTCAGCACCATCACAACAACTTGGGCAGCTGCCAACCCAGGGCCTTCACCACAGTCACCAAGCATGGTCCAATGTCCCAAAGAATTACTAAGAAGTACTGAGCACGCTTGCTGCCTGCAAATACCTCTCTGCATCTTGCACATGAATCACCCTCTTGAGATTCTTCAATGGTTAATATGGATGGCATTCTACAAGACTACTTCAGAAACTGACTGTTCAGAGGTCTAGCTTCAGGGCATTTGTTCCAGTCAGCACCTTTGGCAATCCTTGGCCTGGGTGACATCAGCAGTGATGGCTGTGGCGCGCACGCCCTTGGCTGCCAGCTCAGCCGCCACATGCGCGGCCGCCTCGCCATTGATGTCGGCCACTGCAACGGCTGCGCCTGCCTCTCCCAGTGCATGCGCGAATGCCCTTCCTATACCCTGCCCAGCGCCTGCAAAAATGGCTTTGGCTGTTTAGATACTTGTATGTATGTCCCCATGAAAAGGATACTGCTCCAACATTTCTTGCTGCTGAACACTAGCGCATAAGTGACAAATGCTCAGCTTGCCTTAGCCTTTGAGTAGTTCTGTAACACACTGACTACGATCATGGTTAGCTAGACGAAAGTGACCTTCACATTCACAAACGAGAGTAGCACGGAATTCGAGGGAGAAAAAAACAAGTTTGGCAATGTCCACGACCTGTGATGAGGGCCACTTTGCCGTTCAGCTTGAGGCGCTGCAGGATGCGGCTGTGCGCTGCCCCGGTAACCATCTCATCCGTGTCAGGCCTGCTCTCATGCCTGTACCCCAAGACTGAGCCTTTGCAACAAGCCAACAATAGGAATCAACACATTGCCCTCACTGTTA
This sequence comes from Coccomyxa sp. Obi, assembly GCA_020887355.1. Taxonomy (NCBI): domain Eukaryota; kingdom Viridiplantae; phylum Chlorophyta; class Trebouxiophyceae; family Coccomyxaceae; genus Coccomyxa; species Coccomyxa sp. Obi. Next base: position 968,397 of record AP024999.1, read on the forward strand.
ATGCAGCATTAATTAGGGGCACCAGTGTTGCATGCCAGTAGACCTGCACTTCACCACATAAAATTGCGTAGACTATTGAGGTGCACACCGTCGGGTGATGATGCTGACGCCATCCCTGAAGGGAAGAGCAACAACGTCGACACGAGGGTCGTTGCGCACGACCTCATTAAAGTCCCTGATGGCGTCAGCCAACTCGTCCTTTACTCCTCCTGGGTAGTATGTTCGCCCCTGCATGCACACCGCGAGCCTCACAATTTTTTATATAATATGTCCTGTGTTCTGGTCTTTGTTTTTTCTTGCTGGGCAACTGCATTCTAGTGGAAGACATTCAACCTGCTGCAGAGACAACTAGACTGAGAAGACATGAGGTCTCAAATGAGCACCACCTTCATCAGCGTGTTGTCCACAATAATGGCTCCTCCAGGAACGATGAGGTTCAGGTCCATCAACTGCATAGGGAAGAATACAGAGGCCCATCACACCACAAACTCCTACCGTGCAAACATATGTGTTGCACTGCACAGTTCACACGGCAACACCAGCAAACTGCATGGATATTGAGGAAGGTACCTGGTTGTAGTACCCCAAATAGCCAGTCTTGTCTGCATCAAGAAATGCAAGATCAAATCGTGTGCCTTGGGCAGCCAACTTGGCGATGCCCTTGCTCGCAGGCCCCACCAATACTTCCACCTGTGATGCGACACAGTATTGCCTGTGAGATCATGACTCCCTTCCTTTCGTCTGTGACAACGAGACTACAACTCTAGTTTCCTCTGTACACCAAGGATGCCCCACATCCGGGGTGAGATCCCTTTCTTCTCTGTGTAATAGCAGGATGGATGAAATTGGCAAATCATCACGACTCACCATGTCTGCAACTCCTGCTTGTTGGAAGTATGGCTGCGCAAACTCCTGCATGTAGCTCTCAATTTCCAGTGCATATACCTGCAGATTGCACCTGCTGCTCAGACACAGCAGACACACATCCTTATAGAATTGGGTGATTGTGCTGCATTTGCCAGAATCACCGGGGCCATGGCGTAAGAGCGCCCCAGAACTGGTGCCCAAACTAAGGAGCTGCACACATGCAAGCTATGTGGCCACCATAGCGCAAATTTACTGCCAATCAGGTGTGGCTATGACTGCATCATTAGTAACAAACGACTTGCCTTTCCATCCTGTGGCAAAGCCTGGGCAACAGCCAAGGTGGTGGTGCCGGTGAACATGCCAACTTCCAGCACTGTCTTTGCGCTGGATAGCTTGCATAATGTAGCAATCAGCTGCCCCTCCAGTGCTCCAGCGCAGCACTCCCTTTTCTGCAAAAAGTGTGTCTTCCCCTGCCAGAAGTACAGTGCTGCTAGGTGGCCCAATACAGGTTTTACATGAATTGAGTCATGCACCAGGCGTCAGCATGTACATCAGCTCATGCAAACAGTAAATTTAACAGAGATTGTCCGTATCAGGAGGAAGGAATCACCTGCTTGTGAGCCTCAGCCCAGTTGTGATGCAGGGATGCTTGGATGAGTTCCTGACAAACCTGTAGGCCGGAAGATCCATTATTTGAACCGTTAATAATCTCACAGGGCAAGATCAAACCAGCATTCTCATGGGGCTACACGGAAATCTGAAGGTGGTAGCTCAGGGGCAATGACAATTGCCTGACACAAATAGGACCTAGACAGATACCGCTGCAGGCTTCGTCACTAAACGCTACACATTTGGAAACTAAGTGTCATAGAATCACTAGTGTGCAATATTTGGAGAATAAAAGGAACAGTACTAGCAACTTTAAGCCCATATGATGGGCCGGCATCGACCTGCGAGGGTGGAGTTGAGATAGCATCGAGGTAGGGATCCAGGCCTTCTACAAGTTTATATGCATTCTCCACGAGATCTCTCATTACTTTAGGGTCCTCTGCCTGCAAGGCTCTTCCCAAAATGTCAACGAGTGTTTCGACAGGCGTGTCGGGCTGGCCGGTGCTGTGGATCCCGTTGTCCATTTTTCCGTTCATTGTCACCAGGCTACCCTCGCCAGGACTGACACGAATCGAACTTCTCAGACGTGCAGGGCTGGCTTCGGAACGTGAAGGTTTGCAATTTCGGATGGCGGTTTCCGGTTCGTCCACGGCAACATCAGCATATTCCCCTTGCAACAGCCGACCATCTCCCTCCAGCGCACGAGACTCGCCATTGTCACCACGAGAGACACCAAGCAATTTGAGACCCTCAACGCACTTTTCGGGCGCGCTTTGTCGAGCGCCAGAGTCAGGAACACCTGAAAAAGTTGCAAGTAAAAGGCTTCGAGCTGTCCGCTCAGTGGTAGCAGCCAATCCTCGTCCCGGAGCCTCAGCATGGCCGCGCGGATGAAAGGGTTCGGGGCCAGTGCAGCGCTGAATCACAGGCATACAGCAGGACAGCCCTTGAACCTGCAAGAGTATCCCAGGTGCGATTTTTGCGCCAATGCATGTGATGCACCGGGTCTAGAGTGGTCCGATGCTTGCGGCATCGCCGACTTGATCAAGTGCTAGCGAAGCAGCAGGATGAGCCCTTTGATTGTGCTGTTTTAGGGCCGATTTTTCTGTGTACGAGTCTGTGTATATGAAGTACCGGCTGGATAATGACATTGTATGCAACTTGACGTGGCCCCTTTTTTGCGGATCCTGAGCCTGTTGCTGCGGTTCATATCATGATACATATCTTTGCAAATTTTGAAACATCCAAGAGTAGAGTTATATCCGAGTTGTTTGCGTCGGAGCCATTTGGATGGCAAGTTTGCTGGTCAACGTGGCTCAAAGTTCGAGCATGCCACGACTGGCGTGACGGATATGCTGTCGGTACTAGAAAGATCTCGCCCCGTCTTCTGTATAATACAAGAGTTATAAAAAATAAAATTTGATCATCCATAACTCACGCCGGCCGACTGTTCTGTCGTTGTTATTCCCGACCTGCCCCCGGCGATAAGGCTTGGGGGCTTGGCCCCTGACATATACTGCACTTCTGACATTACAATCACTAACGCAGGCAGAAGATTAAAAGGCGGATTAGCTCAGGTTCTCGCCCACACAAGCCAAGAGCGACGCTGCAGCTGGACAGGGCTCCTGTCACAGCATCTCCAGCAGATGTGCATGAGGTGGCAGCTGGCAACCCCTTCCAATCTGGAGCTGTAAACAGGACTGGCCTCAATGGGCTGTCACAGTGTGGCACTGTTGGGCTCAGCACGGTAGGGTGCACGTCACCCGATGTTGTGTTACAGCATCACACATGCATGCAATGCCAGGTTGCAATGAAAAGGCTGCCGATCTCAGACATCATGGCATGACTGTGCAGGGTACTTTCCATGTCAGCGCGGTGCAGCCCATCAACTATGTCATAGAGGAGGTTGAAGGGCTTCTGGACCCTGAGAACAAGGTTTGTCCTTCCTGCTTGCATGCATGCACTGCAGGCCATCCCCATAATACATGTATGTTGCTTAGTATCCCTCATCACGATGGTGGTGTGCGCGCACAATATAAACGCAGGCACAATAATGGAGACAATATGGTGTTTCGTGGGTGCACTACAAAATGAAATGGAGTTAAGACCTTCTGTGTTGTGCAGACATTGTTGCGCGGTGTTGTGCCAGACTCATTCCCTTCCCGGCTGAGCCTGGATCCTTGCCAGCCTGGCGAACGGCGACTGGTTGTCGTTGATGACAATGTGTACCGCATCTACGGAGCTCAGCTGCGCGAGGTGTGTGAATATCAGAGCCCTGAAGCACCTGTTTGCCTGGTGAAGATTTTTTCCTGAATGTGCTCTTGAGTTGGACTTTTCTGTGCTTGATCCAGAGTTGCCCCAAACACACCATTCCGTGGAATGTTTCCTGCTGCCATTGACCTTGCGCCTTTTATTTGCAGTTCTTCAACGTGAACCGCGTGGAAGCAACCATTGTCCCTCTGCCAACCATGGAGGCCAACAAGAGCTTTGACCTCGTCTATGAGATTGCACGCCAGGCTGAGGCTTTTAAACTGAACAGGTGCTTATTGAACGCCCATGTTTATACATTCCCAGACTCAGCTAATTGCCTGTATTTAACATCCAGTCATCTATGGCTTTCTATAATATTCCGACCATCAGAGGTGCTGCTCATACCTGTACTACACGGTATACTAGGCCATGAAGATTGGATTTTGTCCTTCTGCAGGCGCAAGGAACCCATCATTGCAATCGGTGGCGGTGTCTGCCTGGATGTAGCTGGGCTTTTAGCAAATCTGTATCGTAGGAATACACCAGTCATCAAGGTGCGCAATGTGTGCTGATACATGAGCGTTTGCAAAGGGACACAATAGGCATGCTTGTGCCAGAAGTACCTTCTTGAAATTGCTGACCTGGACTATCTTTATGCTGTTTGCTCCCAGGTGCCCACCACCCTGATGGCTGCCATAGATGCATCCATTGGCATCAAAACTGCCGTCAATTTTGAGAATCGCAAGAACAAGTTGGGCACTTACAGCCCGCCCCTTGGTGTTTTCATAGACAGGCGAGAATCTGTGCGCCTGTCCCTGCCGATGAGCATACTGCATTGCATGCACTATGACTCTGGTCTCATTTGTGCTGTCGCAATGCATGCAACATGGCTCTAGTCTGCTGAGTGCCTTGGTACATCGGTTCCTGCAGAACATTTCTTCGCACACTTGACCAGCGGAACATCAGCAATGGCGCGGCTGAAATGCTGAAGATGGCCTGTGTCAAGGATGCGCCGCTCTTCCATCTCCTGGAGCAGCATGCAGAGCAGCTCAGGGCCACTAGTTTCCAGGTGAGCTGCGGCTGCAGGATCAAAGCATGTGTGCATACCGTATTAAAAAATTGAAATAGTGCATGCAGGACACAATCTCAACTCATGCTGTTTTCATGTTGTGCCTTTGCTTGCATGTGAAGAAAAGCACGATGGTAAATGGGGCAAGCAAGCCATATAAAGCTTGCATAGCTCTGAGGCTCCACAGTGCGCTTGTTTGCTCAGAGTACTGTATTCAGCCTTTCCAATGTGCTGCCTTATCAGGACAAGGTGGCTAGTGTGGCAATGCGCCGCAGCATCCAGGGGATGCTGGAAGAGCTGGAGCCCAACCTGTGGGAGCACATCCTGTGCCGCTTGGTGGACTATGGCCACACCTTCTCGCCTGAGATTGAGATGGCTGCACTCGCCGATGGCGATGAGCTGCTGCATGGCGAGGCTGTCAACATTGACATGGCCCTCACCACCCAGGTGATCCACCCTCACTGATGTACCACGCCGCCTGCCATGTTGCCACTAAAAAATATGAGACTCACGACTCTGAACAGATTCTGTATGAGTTGATTGGCTTCTGATTGATTGATGCATACAGTACTGAAATGTGTTGAAGTGGTGTGTGTTTTAAGTAAGTTTCACTGCACATGTGCATTAAGTGAGAGTGGAGTTGAGCAGTCGTATGGGATTTTAGATGTTTGTGCAGAAGAGGGCTTACAGGCAGTGTATGTTGCGGCAGATCGCCTATGCCCGCGGTCTGATCACTGCTGAGGAGCAGGCGCGCGTCATTGGCATCATGCAACGCTTCAGGCTGCCCATGTGGCACCCCGTCTGCAGCCCTGAACTCTTCCTGAAGGTGTGCACGTCAGTGTATTGTGGCATTAAACACTCAGACAGACAAGGAAATGGGGGACCAGTGTAAGGAACATCAGTGTACTGTGGCATTAAACACTTGACAGGCAAGGGAACAGGGGACCAGTGCAAGGAACTTATAATAGGGCATCTTCACAATTTATTCTGTGGTGAATCTGCAGGGCTTGAAGGACACAACCAAGGCGCGTGATGGTTTGCAGCGCGTACCTCTCATGTGTGGCATTGGATGTGCTGTTTTTGTCAATGACATCAGCCCAGCTGAGATTCATAGTGCTGCAGCAGCTCTGCAGAGCTTTGCCACACAGCGCAGCCATGGCTTGGCAGAGAACAACAACATTGTTGCTGTGCCAGCCAAACTTGCAGTTCCTGTGTGATTGAAGTGAGGATGGTCGCTACACAAAAGCTTGAGGTTGCTTATTAAAAGTGAGGTTCTTGCATGGCCTCGTTATAGTGCAGCTCATGGGAGAAGTTGGTTGGCTCTAAAGTCACACTGCAATGCAATCCCAAGTGCAAACTTTTGGTAGAACGGCACTGGCATGGGTGCCTCAAGCTTTTGGGACGAGATTTACTGTTGCTCAGAGGGACAACACTGCAGCAATTCTTTGACAGTGCAGGTGCATCCTGGATGGCAGGGAGACAAATAGTGTGGGTCACAGGCTACTAGGGAAAATTTTAGATAAATGGAATTCTTTCTAATTCTTTGCCAGCAGAAGTATTGCTTTTCTTTCATTCTGCTGAGGTGTTGCTGTGTTTGCCTGTGATCAAGTAACTGATCCAGCTTACCATGCATGCTCCAGCTGGTTTTCGCAGAACGTTGTATGCTGTAGCAAATTTGGTTTAGGTCTTAAAGTCCTATTTTTACTAGAGGCCTGAGCACCGACGAGTGCAGCATTCTTTGTACATTCACCGACATGCATGGCTTGGAGGCCACTGACCCGTAGGTAGGTGCAGACATGATACTGGCAATCATCCTTAGCCATGTCTTGCTATTGGCTGGTAGTACTTCTCCATGGCAACTGGGGCCCAGCTGCAAGTAGCTGTAGATTGTGCTTTATTCTAGTGCATTACATTTGTACCACACCTCTGTGTAACGGACAATGGAAATCCATTTGATGATGCCTGCATGCATTGTTGAAGAGAGGGCTGTTGCACCCCACACGTTGCCTGCCGTTCCAATTGGTGCAGTCAATTATTTATTGTCAATTATTGCACCCTCGTGATCAGCTGTATGCAGCTGCATATGGGCCGGTCTTGCCATTGACCCCGCAGTTGGTACTAAGATGCGTCTACTAGAAGTATTATGCCAACTGTGGCAGAATAAATGTTCATCTCCTGAATAAATGATCATCTCCTGTGTTGGCATCTACAGCATTCAAACAATCCACGACAATCCTGGCATCTCCTGTGTTGGCATCTTCAGCATTCAAACAATCCACGACAATCCTGGCAATCCTCACAACACCTTCCTCAGGAAACCTGATGTGGTTACTGCACCGTGTAAGTGGATTCAGACAACAGTTGAATGCAACCCGGCCGGCATAATGTTTCCTGACTTGCTGCACAGTCTGGATGTGAAAAGATGAAATGTCGCCCGCCTATCTTCCCATGCAAGCAAACTGGAATATACTGTGCATTCCACGTGGAATGTCTCTGTGAGAAACACTCTGTGAGTCGCTTGGGGTCAGCCAAAGCAGCATGCAAGAATTTGACAGCTGCATGGCAGCTTCATCATCAGCCTTGGGTCCCCATCGTGCGGGGCAGGCCACCATGTACCTTCCATTTCACTCCCACTTCAGCAGGAAATATACCATGCAAGTCAATTACCTAATATAGTTGGCTTTTTATCGCAGTCTTTCACTTCGGTCCCGGCTCCTGATTGATACCTTCGGTCCTCCTGAAAGCCCCTGCTTGTGAAGTTTTCGTCTAGCATTCCTCTCTGCCACCATCCCTGCATCAAGAAAGCAAACAGGAATTACCTGGGGCTGGATTGCAGCGAAGTTATTGTGGTTTCCACGAGCGGGATTCGATGTAGTATTGGTTGATCTGGGAACTAACCGTCGATAGTAGCAGCCATATTGATTAGGCTGCCTCAAATGTCACAGAGAAATGGAGTTATTGGAGGAGGTCCTGGTCCAGCCCTCATTATTGCGTCATATAAAGAGCCCTGGACAGCGTCTCTATGGGATGGCCTGCAGCGCTTCAGCGTTCAGCTTGCAAGTGCTGGAGGCAGCGGAGCCCTGGCAAAGACAGCCGTTGCTCCACTGGAGCGTGTTAAAGTGTGTCAAAACTCCTCACCTTCACGTGCAGTCGAAGCCTTGAGGCTGGCTTGCACACGTTTCCAATTGCTGTTGGTGTTCCTCCAGCTGCTGAGGCACTGTTGAGTGCCACCTCATAGATCCGCATCCAATATTTGTCCTTATCTTGAGCATGTCTTGCTGCAGATTCTCCTACAAGTACAGGCAATGTCAGAGGTTCCTCAGAAGGACAAGTACAGAGGTCTGATAGACGCCCTGAAGCGCATCCCCCAGCGTGAGGGTTACCTGGTACGAGAGCAGAGATCCAGCAGGTGCAAGCCAGACATGCTTGTTCAAGACATTGTCTATGCGTGGTTCTCATCTGCAAGCATGCAGGCCCTGTATCGCGGGAATGGAGCGAATGTGCTGAGGCTTGTGCCGGAGGTGGGCCTCAAGTTCGCGCTGAACGACCAATTCAGAACCATGTTCACGCCATCCGATGGGCGGCCGATCGGGTTTGAGGGCAGGTTGGCCGCCGGTGCTGCCACGGGCATCCTCAAGGTGACCTCCCCAAAGCTACCCATGCTGCCTTCACATGCTCATCAACATGGTGAATGCTGGGTGGCTGCAGGGGCTACCTAGGTGCCACTTGATATCCTTCGACAGTGCACCCTGCAGACATGTCACAAAGTCGGGGACACTGAGACTGTTTATCTTTGATCTGGTACAGACGGCGCTCTTCTATCCGCTGGACCTTGCATGGACCAGGCTGGCTGCAGACACAGCCGGCAAGACAGACCGGCGACTATACACCGGCCTGCTGCACTGCATCTCACAAACCTACCACTACGAGCACTTGCGAGGTGCACTGCGGCACCGTTCATCCTTTTGCTGCATGCACTGCTGTGACCAGGGACACCCACATCAGACAAGTTCCCATCCCTTTCATTCAGTTGCTCCTCATTTGCCACCTCCAGCAACGATCATGGTAAGAATATTCGGTTGCATTCGAGCAGCAGACCGTGCTCACACGTCTGATAGGACTGATGCTGACACCCATAGAATTGACAGAGTAATGCAGGCACTTCTTAGGCAGCAACAGCGGCGGAATATGATGCAGACTGGGTGTGTGTGGGTGCAGGGCTGTACAAAGGGGTGGTGCTGTCGGGGGCGACGGTGGTCCCATACCTGGCGGTGTCATTTGCGGTGTACGACCATTTGAAAGCGCAGCTGCCGGACGACCGAGCATCGCGCGCGACCTGGTGGCACCCCCTTGCCAAGATCGGCATGGGCGCCACTGCGGGCATAGTCGCTCAGGTGTGGCCATCAGCAGTGAATGTAGAATTTGCAGAACCTAGTCGATGTAACGGCTGTCTGGAAGACTCCTGTGGTACCCATCTAGTGACTGTACATTATTTCAGGTACCTGCTCGGAGCAGCATTGTGGTAGCCGTCTTGAGGGTCGTTGACCGGGTTGCACAGTGCTACACTTGAGCCATGCATATGCACCGCCTCAGCCTGTACTGGGTCTGTGGCAAATCTAGAGCCACCTGTGTTTTGGGCCGGAATTACTGCCCTTCTTAGCAGCATGCTCCTGATCGGGAGGTGGAAAGTGAACTTTTTTGAAGGAGCCAGGTGAGGGAATTTATGGAGCGTGTCCAGCTCTAGGCAGCGCCGCCGCGGCATGTTCTGGTTGATTACGTCTGACAGTGGTCAATAGCAACGTCATGTGCGTGCGTCTCTGTGTGGTGCAGGGAGTGGCTTACCCAGCAGACACAGTCAGGCGAAGGATGCAGCTGAGCGGCTCTGTTGGGCAGAAGATTGCGTACACCGGCTACTGGGACTGTGTGCGGCGCATGGCGCAAACCGAGGGCCCTTCCTCCTTCTACAGGGGGATTGGTGTCAGCATCCTCAGGACAGCACCTGCTGCTGCCATACAGGTGAGCTCGCTTCCTTGAGCTGTGGCTTCTTAGTGATGGCAGCAGTACTATTGACCTTTTGGCCGTGGATCTAGGGCAGACAGTTCCACCCACTCCAGCATGCACATGATAAAATTGTAAAGAGGGTCTGTCTGTCGGGTATCTCTGCAAGCGTCTCTCTGTCTACTGGCACTCTGTATCCCTGGCTGTCAGTCTGAAAGGCATGTGGGATTGACGGGTGTTGCATTGTGTGCTGCAGTTTGTCACGTATGACCTAATAAAGAGCGGATTCATGTGGTATGAAGCCACTTCAATGAAGAGGAACCGTAGATAGCACTTCACGTACTCCAGCGAGGCATGCAAGAAATCCCCGGCAGCTACATTCCTTGCCTTGTTGAAATTGCACAGACCTGCACTACATAGTGCAAGGTTGTTATTGCTGATAGTCGACCAATAGATCTGAGAATATTTGTTTTACAGTACTTGAATGGAATATCATTCTTTTCGAGGAGATGCTTATTTAAGAAGCTTCTGCGTTGGAAGAGAAATTGCAATTGTCTGTGGTGCCGTGCAAGGAAATGTGATGTGCTCTTGCGTGCAAATCGAATTGTACTTAGTTCAATGATTGATGTCGAAGTTTGTACACCACTCTGATGCAACAGACAAATCTTGCTACTATGAAATCCCTGATTCAGAATCATCCTTCGTCACACACTACGTAGTGTACCTGCATGATCATCCCCATCAGACATGGTGGGACAGCCCCGGACATGATGATGCCACATCGGACACAGGCAGACGGGTTCAGACACTCCAAGGACACCCCGGACAATCCTGCCGGTTCTCAGAGTGCAGCATCCTTGCAATTGGCACCAAAACTTGCACAACCAATTTACGAATACATGTACTCAGTAATGCACTGTCTTTACAACAAACACATACATCCATTTTCAAAACGACCATCCGACTCAGTCGACCATCGCCACAGGAAACTATGTGAGCAGTGCATAGACTGCCTGTCATCTGGGTTTGCCAGGGCTGCGCTTCTGCACCAGCGGCACGCCATGCTCTGCCAGGGCCACAGCTCGCTCGGCGCTGCCCATAGCTCGGAGCGCCCTTCGCTGCTCCTTTTTGGCATTCTTCGCCCGCACCACCGCCACTCGTGCCGCCCGAGACTCATATGCAAGCCTGCAAACAAGCTCAGCATGACTGATCCATGTCCAACTAGCATGCCTCTCATCCGTGAAATTCCAGCACATCTAATTCTGGGATCTCTACAGCAGAGAATCCTTTGGTGCTCATCAAGCAGGGCGCGCTGCGCCTCATCCTGCCTCAGCACTTATATGCTTGCTAAGCAGCAACACTGCAGACAGAACTGACCGAGGAATTTAGAAACCAGGATCGTCCCATGTTTCAAGCAAGCACAGCATTGATCTGGCTGCCCGCCACACCTGAAGCGCTCGGCAAGGGTGAGCTCGCGGCGGCCGCCCGCGCCTGCGCCGGCCCCGCCCTCCGAAGCAGCCGCTCCTTCGGGGCCGGCCGCGCCAGAGAACCCGACGAGGCCGCTGCCGTGCGCTCGAGCGGCGGCCGCATCCCAGTCAAACTGTGCAACCGCATCGGCGTGCGGCTGGTCCAGGGGGACCCGGGGGTCCGCCGCAGGCGGCGGCCGGTGACGGCGGGCCGGCCGCAGCAGCGGGTGATCCAGCGCGCCGATGATCTTCAGCTGCGGCTGATGCGCATGCAGGTGGGCCAGTGCCTCTGCAGAAATGTCCGGCCACACCAGATACTCCAGCCTTTCAAGCCCCCTCTCCGCCTACATGCCAGTGCACCAACCATATAATTGAACATATTCATGAAATCCAACTTGATTATCTCTAGTACAGGGACACTGCAGCGCTTTTGAGGTTGTGCCTTTTCAAAGTGTAGCTGCAACACCCTTCTCATGCAAGCATGTCCATGAAGTGCTGACAGACTTTGCTGATGCCCCCTAGAAGCATCTCAGCGGCTTGCAGACGGCTAGCGCGCCTGTGGAGCGGAGGGCTCTGCAAGGTCCTCCCAGGAGTCGGCCACGGCAGTCTGCTGCAGCCGGGGCAGGCAGCGCAGCAGCGCATCGGCTGCGGCGCGCACAGATTTCGGTGGCAGGCCGCCGAGGCGGAGCACCTCCAGCAGCGGACATGTCTGGGCCAGAGAAGCAAGCGATGCCGGCTGGAACGCAGCGTGAGACAAGTCCAGCGCGCGGAGCAGCGGCAGCTGCCGAAGCGCCTCTGCGACACTGTTGCGCGTCACCCTCCGTGCATGCGCCAGATCCAGGCTGACAAAGTCCTCGTCCAGCAGCAAGAGCAGCGCGTGGTCCGTCAGCATACCCTGTGCAGTTGTTGCAGGCGACGCGGATTTGGGCATGCAACAGATGAACACTGTGAGTGTTCAGTACAGACGCCACCATTGCTCCAAGAACCAGCAAAAAAATAAGATGACACAACTCGAGAGGGTTACGCCTATGTGGAAGTACCGACATGTTATCGCTGGGCAGGGGCAATTCTAATCATTTGATGAGAACATTTCCCGATAAGGTCAGTGCCAATGTTTGATGATCAGGGGCTGTCGCATAATATAGGCTAGAGGGCAGCAGGATTCATGCATGCACAAGCAAGGGTTCATGCATGACAAGCGAGCAGGGGAATGCACCGTGCGACGTGCGACAGCAAGCAAGGGTGCCTTCCATGTCCAAGGTAGCTGTGACAGAAGCTCCTGGCCCGCATCTAACAGGTCCTCTAAATAGGTAGCCAGGCAGCCTGCGCTGACACGTCAGCATAAATCATGCATGCACCCGCTTCCACAGGTTGCAACTGTTGCGAATCTTGTCCGCAGGGCATGGTGAGAAAGTCTTGCATTTATGGTAAACAGTAGAATACAAAGCTGGGCACCATCAAGCAGCTCCTTGTGATGCCAGTATTGCCAGGAGTTCTGTACCTAGGCACAAAGACTGCAAAGATGGTACTCCCCGGTGTCCTGGAGGTTCTAGTCCTGCGTGCACTGAGGGTGGCAGACCCAGTGGAGGTGGCAGGGGAAAGGGTCGGTTGGGGAGTGGAGGCATTTCTTGTTCATCACCTGTTGGCCCACACACCCTGTTAGCACCGGGTTATGTCATCAAAAGCCGTTAATACGTTAATGCTGATAGACAAACCTGTTCACAGTACAAAGTGCACGAGAACATACCAGGCAGCAGAATCCACGATAACTAGGTAGACCAAAACTGCATGATATTATTTTTTCTGCTTACCTCCGTACGCGTTTGTCGCGCTTGTTTCACGCTTGAGCAGCATAGTGCAGGCTGGCATGCATGCATCCAAATGTGCCCTGTCGAAGGGAGCAGCACGATGCGAGGAGGTCGTGCGATCAAGAAGACGGTGATTCTGGACAGCGTCACTTTGGGGATATGCTTGACGTTCACCTCAATCTTGGACTTGAGCAGTGCACACAACAAACATATTAACTCTTGCCCAGTTACAGGGCACAATCTTGGGCAATAAGGGCAGCCATAGAGCCACTCTTTGTAGTAGCCCTAGATGGCTGGAATGGTATCCTACTTCTTAAGTCTTCTTTTGCCAGGAGATTGATGGCGAAGTGCAATGGTACATATGCAATGCTTAAGCTTAGTCCTCATCACACACTTCATGAGTGGGAATGGTAAGCTAAATTTAAAGACCGGTCCCGAGCTCAGATCTCTACTAGAGTCTGTAGGTTATGCTCACGGCTTCAAGTCTAGCCAGATCTGTGCAAATCACCTGAAAGCTTTACACCCACAACCACCAACAATTTTGAGCAAAAAGCAAAGGAGGACGGCTGATAGGACACTGAGATTGCAACACAAACTTTTTATCTTGAAGTCACTTGAACAAGAAATTTAAATCCATTGGGCAAGACTGGCCTTCATTCCCGAGAGCCCGAGTCATTGCCTGAAGAATACTCCTCCAACAACCCACACGGACAAATCATTTTCAACCGTATACACTGTAGAACAAAAGAGCACACAGACAGAATAGAATAGAAGGAAACCAAGAGTGAGACCGACTGCTCTGCAAGAATGGGTTCACCTGAAAGAGAAGGAACCAAGCTCTCCATGAAAAACCCCACTGACACATCTGCCATTGCTCTCCATGCCAATCAGAACAATATTCCAGTCCAGTAGATATCCTAATCAATTATGTAATTGATTAGGATGTGCAGCAGAGAGAAACCTGCTAGAGCATTTCTAGATGTTCATTGCCCTCGTAGCAACAAATACATTTTGATACGGCTCTCTGATATCTACTGCCTTCGAGTGGAATGCCCCTCAGACATCTGCCCACAGTGTAATAAATTGCTAACTCCTGCATGTGAAAGTGGAGTGTTGAGATGCTGTTAGAATCAGGAAGCCACCATCGTAGCTACTTTCACAGCCTATATTAGCATTGAGCATTCGCCCATGCAATCTGGGGCAGAAGAAGGCCACCCATGGACCATGCATGACTGCCTGTCAGGCACAACAGCTGCCTCACTGCAACAACCACATGACGCCCACAAACCTACTATCACTGCATCAACAACTCTCCAGATTGCACAGGTTGTGGTTTAATGACCCCAAAACAACTGCCCACTTGGGAGGCAAGTGGGCAAATGTCCTTGAGCCAGACTCTTCAAGCATCAAGCATGAAACGCCATGGCATTGCATAGCTTAAACAACTGGCGACTCCCACTTTCTTCAGCAATCAGACATTGACTTTGGGTATCAAATCAGGACAAATCATAACGCTCACTTCTGCAACTTCCCATTCTCATCAAGGCGTCCTCGCCGAGGCATGTGGCCGGGCATCTCCAGCCTTTCCGTGGGCCCGTGATGCACTTACTGGGAAGATACTCAGACGGTGTTGCTGGCATCGAGAGGGTGGATATAAGCACAGACTGTGGTGAAGGGTGGGGGCGCTTCTGCTTATAGGGGTGCTCCTCCATGGCGCGCGCATGTGCTCGCTCCATCTTGGCCGGCATCTCCAGCCTTTCCGTGGGCCCTCTGATGCATTTGGTGGGAAGATAATCAAACGTTGTGGCTGGCATCGAGCGGATGGATGTCAAGCACAGACTGCGGTGAAGGGTGGGGGCGCTTCTGCTTGTAGGGGCGCTCCTCCATGGCGCGCGCATGTGCTTGCGCCATCTCGGCCGGCATCTCCCGGAAGATGCCCGCCAGCAGCGGCGTGGCCGCGCGCGGCACGCGCTTGCGGCCATCGCCAGGCGCCCACTCGTACAGCCCGAACTTTATGCTGAAGCCGTGCGCCCACTGCGCCCCCAAAGCGTGAGAAGGTTGAGGACTGGAACGCTTCTGTAGTCCCGAGCCCATGGGCGCGTGCAGTGATAACTTCCTTTTCTTAAGGAGGCTTCACTGCCAGTGATATGCGAGAGTGGCAGGCATTTACACCAATTGAAGCAAGTGCACCAATGTCCAAGGTCAGCCTCGACCATAGATTAATTCCATAGGTGAACTGATTGTTCTACGAACGAAGGCTGTTGCAGCAGCATGTGAGAGGTTCAGTCACCTCAAAGTTGTCGACCAGGGTCCAGTACATGAGGCCGCGCACATCATAGCCATCACGAACAGCCCTCTCGACCTGCAAGCACCCCAACTCTCCAGTCAAAGACACACCATGTCAGGTCACCCACCGCCACATAAAGGCAGCACTAGTACGACTCACCCTTGATGATCCCCTCATACTATCAGAGTTGTTGGGAACTGTGGAATGGGCTTTCCTGGTGACTTCGCCCTATACCGCCACTGCTTCTTGGAATTCATGGAGAGAAGTTTTTGAGACTGAAGCATCACCTCGGGGATGTATGTCTGCAACCACAGGGGCCTGCGATCGCCAACGGCGTCCGCGATACCCGTCTCAGTGATATAGATGGGGACGTTCAGTGTGCTCATCAGCTGCAGGCCCTGCCACCATGTCATACCCACAGCTCAGCACTTCCACATGTAGGCACGTTTCCAGTCCTCAGTCTTGCCCAATCGGCCTTAAAAAATGCTTTCGAGACTCTTCTAACATTTGTCCACAGTGGGTGTGCTATCAAGCAGAAAACGACAGGAAAAGCAACAGGCGGCAGTACCTGATAGAGGCCCGCTGCATCGAGCTGGAAGGGCATGTCTGTCATGACGCCAGGAGGCACAGCCGCGGACTGATACCTCCAGTCGATCGATACCCTGCAGCATGAATCAGAATTCATCATTGAGAGAATTGAGACAGGAGACCAGTTGAAGAAAAGGACATCAGCTTCAACCCTCGCAGTTAGAGGATTGTCAAGTGTGCACTTGCCAATACTACCTAATGTTGGTGGAAATCTTGCTGCAGCTATTCTTTAAACTGGCGGTACATTGCGAACTCATGGGTAACCAGAATGAAGGACAACCAAAAACAGCAAGAAGAGCGTGAGGCACAGGTGGGGTTGAGCACATACTTGCCGTAGTAGTTCATGCCCACGAAATCAAGGCCGGGCATCTCGTCCTGGGCAGTCATTGCAGGCGCCCAGGGGGAGTACCAGCAGAAGCGGCCGCTGCGGAAGTAATCGAGCGTCACCTCCGTGGCCCACACCCGGTTGAGCCACTCCACGACGGGGGTCACCCACCGCGCAGAGAACGCCTCCGGACGCAGCACCTCGTAGCGCATAACATTGTGCACGATCCCTATGTTTGAGTCTCGCCCACCTGGCGCACCACATCAGCATCCCTGTTGGAAGCTTCTGCCAGATCTGTGCTTACATGCTTGAGGCTTCTGCTGAAAACAAAGCCATGGCTTCTCAAGTATCGCTTCTCCAACACATCTGTCTATGTTTGCTGCATCAGATATGAAGCAGAGGCGCCTGCATCAGATATTGACGGAAGAAGGAGAAGGCTGATGGAAGTCTAATTCAATATGTGGAGGAGAGTGAGAGGAGGAGAAAGGCACCTGGCAGGGCCTTCATGGCTTTGTAGGCAGCAGCATGCGCGCGGAACTGATTGAGAAGGTGGCGGCCGGCCAGCTTGAAATTGCCCAACAGCGCTGGTGGGAACTGCCCATACAACCATCCACAGAATGCCTGCACCCAGTCATTGATTCCTGAACCACACTCGGATTGCCGATGCTGGCAGCCCCATGCATGTTTATTCTCTCATCATCAAGGTGCAGAGGGCGGAGCCAACCTACCATGACATTGCACTCATTGAAGGTGATCCATAGGTGCACCTTCTCATGATACTCCCTGAAAGCAGTCACACAATTTCCTTTTCTCGCACAGCTGGCGTCACCAGTAATGATTGCTCTGTAAAGATTCAGATTCTGGATCCCTTGGAACAAATGGGAAAGGCCAGATGTCCTCACCTGAATGCTGTCTCGCAGAACTTCACAAAGTAGGGGATGTTGGCCTCGTTGATGAATCCACCTTTCTCGTCAAACCAGAGCGGGTGCACAAAGTGGTGCAGTGTCACAATGGGCTTCAGCTTGTTCCTGTACCAGTGCAAGCATTAAGGTCACTGCACGACAACATGATGCCATTTCGCATGAGTAAAATCTGTAATGGGCTGGCAAAACATTCTGGGGCTTTCCAAGCCTCACTTGAGAAGGCAATCGAAGATGTCGTGATAGTGCCTAACCGCCTCCATGTCAATCTTCCCCTCTTCAGGTTCGATCCTGCTCCATTCTGCATGGAACATCTTGGATCAATGTTGGCAGGATACACCAGCAGAGAAGCATGATCTGTGAAGATACATAGCAAGACAGAAGTCAGGTCCCCACCAAGTGAAAGCCGAAAACAAGTTGACTGCAAGTTCACAACGCGTTTGATGTCCTCCTCGTAGTACTCCCAGAAGTTGTTGCTCTTCCCACATTTCTGCCCGCCCTGCATGTTTCAGGATAGAAGTCAGCTGAGCGTGTCAAGTATCTGTTTCTGCATGCAGACCCGAGCCCGAAAGCTGAAGTACAGATGCTCTGTGGGCGAAGCTGACCTCAATTGTAGGCTGGCCAAAGCGGGTACGCTGCTCCTCAAATCGTGACCAGTTATTGCCTCCGCCACCTGAGTTTTGGTACACGCTGATGGCTGTGCCCACTAAGAACTCCCAGTCCCTGTCACCCTGGAGCTTGTTCCTGCCAAGTTCTTCATCAGAATCAGCACTGCGCCTGCTGTGATCCGGGGAAGCCATCACAGGCGTGTGCATGCTGCGCCTGCTCTGCCGCTGTGGCACAAGCTGTCGGCCTGCAGAGGAACTATAAGAAGGTTAGTGGACCACCTTGCACGCTCCCGCTCTGATTGTGCCCTTCTGGATCCTAGGCATGTCTGCTCCCTGGGTTTCAAAGCAAAGATGATAATTTTACAAGTCTCCATCGTAGATTGTGGTCCTTGATGGCACTAAGTGTGTTAAAGGCTGACGTCAGTCCAAACAAGATCGCCGTACAAGATTATGGTTGCCCATTGAACTGACTGAAAGAAAGATAGCCTGTATGAAGCGATTTGGCATGGACTGCGCATAGAGGCAAAACAGACCCCAGACAAGCACTGCTTTTACAAGTCTGTACAGCCATGGTACTGTGTGCATAATATTTTTCACACGATGAACTCGCGCATTCAGGGTCTCACCTGATGCTCTCAAGCAAATCGATCTGTAAGCAGCCGAACGTGGATGCAGACAACCGCGTGAACAAAGTCGATTTGAGGTTGTGCACATGCAGGATCTAGACGCCCAATAGCGCACGCAACTTCTCGAGAATATCGTGCTCGATGACAATCAATGCAACTCGATCGAACTATCCACAATAGAGCAGTCCAAGAGAGATGCACCCGCACGAGGAGAGACTGTTCGACCCGGTAGCTGTCCCGAAAGCACAAGAGGCCGCGAGCCGCAAAAGCCCTGTTCTAATTTTAGGGGACTGTACTGACCCAGCGTGATGGCAACGCCTCTGTACACCTGGGCCGCCGGATTCAGCTTTCGGAGTGTCGTTGCACTTGCGGCAGAACTGACGCAGCGGGGTATCCATTGCGGGAAGGTAAGACAGAAGAGAACCTTCTTTGCTGATCGACAAGCATTGTGAGAATCGGCCAGATCACGACAGGCCCCAGATGGCGTATTCAGTGACTCAGAACGGCGTTCGCAGCGAGTGGGTGAGTTGCTTCAATGTGATCTGTTGTTAGGAAACATTGTTGCTTCTATTTCGAGTGAAGTTGGCTGTGAAAGGCATCTTAAACTCATCCGTGTTTCATCCAAATCAATTGTTGCACTGTCAGTACACGCAAGCTGCAGCTGCCAATAGCAGAACTGCCTTCCGGTACATTTGCACCGATATGTATAATTCAGTTTAGATCCTGAATTCTCTGTTGTTGCGGGTCTGTACTCGTCCTCACTGACATGGACTGGGACTTCTGAATGCAGCTTGAGGAAGAGATCCAAGAAGATCTGAAGTGGTCCATCCTCGTCAAAAAGAAGCTATTCTCCGGCAAAAGCGATTTCCAGAGTGTGGAACTTGTAGAAAGTGGTCCGTTTGGCAAGGTGGGCCCAAAATTTAACTCCAAGGCCATCACTAACAGAATGCTTGGCCCTCAACATAGCTCCCACAGACACACCAGATTGCGATTGCAAGTGACATCACACATACTTTCCATAGACACAAGAGACATTGGCATTTGGATGACTTTGCTCTAGAGCGGTAGGAGCAAACGGAATATTCTGTGCATGCATGCCAGTGTTGCCAAATGCGCACCCCCTGGCCATGTCAGCTGAACCACCTGGATCTGCATGCAACCGGCTGGGCACTTTACCACATGTTCTTCGAATTCATTCCTTTCAAAATGGGTCTCATGATAATGCCCGTTGTAATAGTGGGCCCCCTTTTTCGCTGGTGCTTAGATGCTGCTGCTGGAGGGGAGCATGAATCTTATGTAGGAGCACATTGGCGAGCATGCATGGGGATTAATTATGCTCGTGGAACTTTGAGCGTAGGTGCTGCTGCTGGACGGGAAGTCTCAGAGCGCGGAGGCGGACGAGTTTGTGTACCACGAGCTGCTGGTGCACCTGGCGTTGCTGATGCACCCCAACCCACGCACGGTTTTCATCGCCGGCGGCGGGGAGGGGGCCACCGCGCGCGAGGCCCTGCGCCACAAGTCCGTTGAGAAAGTTGTCATGGTCGACATTGACAAGGTGTGCGCAGCTGCCAGGCAACCCTGTAATGCTCAAGATGCTGGTGCACTACAGCGTTGGAAACTGCCCCTTCTTGGACCCTGTCAGTGTTTCTGAGGAACTAAGTGCTTGCCTTATTTGTGAGGTGAGTAGAGATTGCT
The DNA here is from genome assembly GCA_020887355.1 of Coccomyxa sp. Obi. NCBI lineage: Eukaryota > Viridiplantae > Chlorophyta > Trebouxiophyceae > Coccomyxaceae > Coccomyxa > Coccomyxa sp. Obi. The sequence continues at coordinate 988,510 of AP024999.1, forward strand.
GTGGGCTAATGCCTTTCTTATACATATGTGGTGTAAGAACTGGAAACAGTCAAGTTGGCAGGTGCTGCATGTCAAGATTTACAACTGCTGAGGAGTATGAGGGGCACAGTCCCTGCAGCTGTGGAGGTGGGATGTCAAAGATATCAGTTGGAATGTGGCTTGATGGGTGCTGGGATTGCACATGCGCACAGGTGGTGTGTGACTTCTGTGAGCAGCACCTGGAGGCCAACAAGGCGGCCTTCGCGGACCCGCGCATGCACCTGATCATCAACGATGCGCGCGCCGAGCTGGAGAAGTACGATGGTACCTTCGATGTCATCATCGGCGACCTGGCCGACCCGGTCTTCGGCGGGCCCTGCTACCAGGTTAGTCATCACTGAGTAACTCCTGGGCGTCTGTCCGTTGAGTCATCAGAGGTATTGTGCATCATCGCCATGCAGTTGTTTGCCGGGTCCAACAATTCTTGAAATTGGCGACTGTGCCGTTGAGAGCAGCCGGCCAGCCATGTACTGATCATCTTGAGGAGGGCGCAATGGCTAATACTGGCATCAGAGCATGAGGAGCGCAAGCATGATAGTGCAGTGCTGTGCCTGCGTGGGCACTCAAGGATGCTTGAGGATTGTTGCATGGGCCTCCAGCAGTCCCTATCAGGAACCTGCAGGGGCTAAGATTTGTGCGCTGTGCGGCTGCAGCTCTACACGCAGGACTTCTACAGAAATGTGGTGGAGCCAAAGCTGGCACCGGACGGCATCTTTGTGACACAGAGCGGCCCAGCTGGGGTGCTCAGCTGCACCGAAGTTTTCTCGCCCATCAACCACACCCTCAACTCAGTGTTCCCCCGCGTCATCCCCTACGTCCAGCACATCCCCTCCTATGTTGACACATGGGTGCGGACGGCTTCTGGGATGACACCCTGGCAGTGGTTTTGTATAACGTCAACCAGCCTACATGTACTTATTCAGAAAGGTTACATGCGCGTAGAAAGCTGCAGTGTGTGTTAGTCATGAAGGTCCTGCTGTGTACAATGATTACAGTTGCATTGAACCCGTTCCTTCGGATTTGGCAGTTGCAATGCCTGTTATTGCTCCATCCTGTCGATCTGCTTCAATGTGTGCATGGGGGTGTGAATGTGGGTGTGCAACCTAGCTGCTTATAAAGATCCGGGAGGGTGCATGCAGGGGTGGAACATGGCGCTGAAGAATGCAGAGCTGCAATTTCCTGGAAGAGCAGAGGAAATTGATGCACTCGTCAAGCAGAGGATAAGCGGCAACCTCAAGGTGAAACATTCCGATGGCTCGATAGCTATCCTTTGCAATCAGAAACTGGTACTGGGTGATGCAGATTACATTTGCCGTTGCTCCCGCTTGAGAGACCTCAACCGAGGACGTGAGCCTTGCCAATCGTTTTGTGCAGCCCAGACACCCCACTTGGCTGGAAGCGTTTCTTGCATGCTTGATGATGCGCTGATGGAAACATTCCTGGCAATGTTGCTGGTGATGATGAGCGCCTGCTCGTCAGCCAGATGCTGACGCTGAGTGGTGATCGGGTGATGTGTGCAGTTCTTGGATGGGGGCACAGTGCAGGCGGTGCAGTTCCTCAACAAGGTGGTCCGCACCGCGCTGGCCGACGAGCAGCACATCTTCACACTTGACAAGCCGCGCTTCATCCATGGAGCGGGCTCAGTGACCATCGTATAGCTGTATGACCCTCCTCCACATGCGGGCGGCCTTCTTGTGGTGTCTCAAGGGGTCCCTTTGCCGCCACTGGTTTTGGTGCACAGCAGGAGGGATTCGGCTTGTTGGGCATATCAGATTGCAGCGCCTTGGTGACACAATACAATAATAAAAGGGGGTATTTCATTCCGGTCTGGCTTCAAGGTCCGGGAAGGAAAGACCGTTGCAGTTGTGCCTGACCTGTCAGCATGTAGAACAAACCCAGCTGCATTTGAACCCATTTGAAGGTGTGTCCATCCAAAATACCATGTAGCAAAGCCAGCAGCTCCCAAAAGGTCTGTCTGGAGGCATTTCAATGCATTTGTCTATCACTGTGTTGTGCGAACATGAGAACACACACCACAATGGGTCTAGAGCACTTCTTAGGCTGATAGTAATTATGTCCGTGTCACTGAAGTTGCCAGAGTAGCGCATTTGTGGTCCTAAAGAGATCTAGGTTGAGCTTCCAGCTTCTCCGGCTTACTGGCTAGTCACCTGAAGATTCACAGAACTTGATATTCTTTGTGAAGACGGCGGCTCGTGTGGCAATGTTATGCCACCCAATGTGCGGACCAGTGCTTGCCCATTGAAAACAGCTATAGCTCGTATTTAATGCCAGCTGGTAAACCAGCAGGTTGTACTTGCAGAATCTTGCCTGCCAATGGGAGGTTGCTGGCGTGACTGGCTAACTACTGATAATAACATGATCATGATGAAGCTGCTGCAGTGGCCATAAGTACACTAGTGGCATGATGACATAGCAAAAAGGCCAATAGCAAGAGCCTCATCATCATGATGATGAGTGATCACTCGGCGCCGGCCAGCTGGTGCCCTGCCGGGCAATCAATGCGCCTCAACAAGTTGTAAAGATGAGGGTTGCATCACTGCAGTAAGCAGCCTTGCAAACAATCCGAAGTGAGGAAACACCTTGACATGTCAGTATCCTATGCAGCAGCATCATGACATGATGTGCATGCCATACATGAGCTCAATTCAAGCAGCTCCTGCATGCATGCAGCTGCGCAGCTGCTCCTTGGCAACAGGTGTGCGCTCGTGTGTATGCATCGCTGTTGCCTTCAAAAATCTGTTTTAAAGTTGTCTCTCTCATCATAGAGCGGTGCTTTTGAGGTTCACTTTTTCATGCATGCTCGATCACCCTCTTAGTAGTAGGCCGCGGGAGGCAACGCCCCTGGCCTACCCCGCCTTGCCAAAAACGGAGGCCCGTCCGTTTTGCCTCTGCGCTTCGTGTTTCAGGCGAGCACACTCTGGAGCAAAGCCGGCAATTCTCTTTCGGTGCAAAGTGAGTGCGAAGGGATGCAGGTTATGGGCCACAGACGACACAAATCTCGTTTTTAGTAGTGAACGACGGAGCGCGGGAAGTCTTTGGGAAGCATCAACAGCACTGAGATGGAGCCCATGATCAGCGTACGGTCTGGCTTTGTCGAAGCCATGGACAAGCTTGATCTTGAGGCGAGCCTGTCGGACTCGGCGCAGAAGATCTTTGACTGCTGTCTGCCTGCCATCAACGATTCTTGTAACCAGCTTGGGGGACAGAGCTCCCAGGTGCCTAGCAACTCCTTCACCAAGCCCGACTTTCCGGATCCACAGACTGCTGATTTCAAGGAGAATAGTTAGCTTTATGTCAGCCATGGATCACAGTGTGTTCAGGGTTGAGCTGTGCTAGGCAATCAGGGGCTCCTGGATTGCTGTGGGGAGTTAGGATGATATGTCACGCTGCTGAAATCAAAGGGCGTCCACGGTGACATGCACAATATACATGTAACATGCTAACACATTTGTCTTCTTGGGGCAGGATGATGACTCTAAGCGGTTGTGGTTCGCCAGCATCCTCTTCATAGCCAAGAGCCTCAGGAGAGATGCAGCAGGCGGCCCTGGCGATTCGCCGGGGATCACTCTCACTAAGATCTTGGAGAGCTTCAGCATCAGGTAATTAGCCTTCTGCGCTGCTTGAGGGCACGCTCATAGTCGCCACCCACGATCTGAGGATGCTCCAGAGTCTGTTCTTGGCGGGAAAGGCGCCTGAGTTGGCACGCGTGAGCCTGCTGCGTCAGGAACTGTCAGCCAGCTGATAAGCTGGCTTGCAGTACCTCACCTGTGACGCTTGATCTAGGTCTAGCATTAACTTCTCGAAGACCAGCTTATCGGAAGTCCAGCAATCTTCCTGCACATTTTGATCGGGCGTTTGTGCGCAGCCTTGCCGATTTCCTCAAGGAGCTCCCAGTGGTGTTCAACAAAGCGGAGCCGAGTATTTCGAAGCTGCTGGACCCGGGCGCACCGCTGGAGCGACGCCTTAGGCTACGTGAGCTGCAGCTCAGTTTCGTCTACATAACCGTGCTGGCGAAGAAATGCAGGGTTCGTCCCCGTCCCCTTCGATGTTAATCCCTGTGGTAGTGGTACGATCGTTTTGTTTTATGTCTCAGCCCTCGAAGACACCTGTCTTCGTCGAGGAGTCTCATGCCCGGTTTTCATGCCTCGTCCCTTACAGATGCCTTCCTGGTGCAGGAGCTCTTCCAGATATATTTCAAGCTGCCCACAACAGGCCGCTGCAGTGAGCCCTCGGTGTTCCATCTGGTCTGGCAGTTATTCATAGTGGCCAAGGCCAAGCTGTTTCCACCCTTCCCAGACCTAGTGGCCTCCTTCAACCTGCTCGTCTGCGTCCTGGCCTTTGCCTTCTGCCATGTGCCAGCTGAACAGCGCTCTGTTCAACTCACGGACAGCGAAAAGCTTCCCATACGCAATGAGAAGGGCATGGTGGATGTATTAGAGGTATGACTAGCATGGCTCTCCAAACCAATTTGAATGCAAGTTCGAAATGTGCAGGATTTGTTGGTGAGGTGAACCAACTGATCAAGCACTAAGGCTTGTATGTCCGGGTGCAGTCTTTTGGCGTAGTCAACAAAGCAAACATGAAAGAGCTGAAGCCACTGATGGCGCGGCTGGACATAGTGCTGCGAAGCCTATTAGCAGATTTTGGCACAGACAAAGCAGGTGAGCGGCACCCGACAGCACATAACGCCTTTAATGCATCCCATCCACCTGAGATTGTCTCACATGCATCGCGATATTATCCACCACAATGCATCCACATTCATGCGCTCTTGGGACTGTGTCCTGATCTTCGCTGTCCTGTCCAGGAGAGGAGAATGCGAGCCATCCAGAGATGGACAAGATGGTGCTTGTCAGCAAGTATTTCCCCGGAGTGCTCAGCAGTGGCGAGAGCTTGGCCCGTGCACAAGACGAACTCAACCGCACCTATGAGCAGGCAAGCATTGAACAGCCTGCCCAGTCCATGCATGTCATGGCCTCAATACATCGCTCTGTTCAATCTGGTGACACATCCTGGGGTTGAACACACTGTGTGTTGATATTGTACCACAGATGTACAGCAGCGTTAGCGAGTTTGATGAACGGCCGTTTGTAGAGGCAAGGCCAGCAAAGGAGGGGCCTGAGGGTGTCAGGGGCACGGCCACGCCGCCCTCCATGACCAAATGCCAAGTTGGGACCCCTGTCAGAAGCAAAAGGTGTGCCCCTAGCATGCCCATCGCTTGTAGGAGCCCAGCCACAGTGTTGCCGTAGTTCTCAGGGACAATATCCCTGGCATCAAAATCATCCAAACATTTTGATCAAGTGATTGGACGGTGCAGAGGACTGACCAGCCATGAGCGTGGGAAGGACGGATGGTGTGAAGCCAGTGCATTCCCAATGTGTCTAGCCGCACTGTCACTAATCACGTCATGCATTAATCAATTTGGATGTGTGACCCAGTTTGGGAGTGGGCATCCCGAGCACGCCACTGCGGCTGCTGCCGTCGCCTCTGCGGCCGGCCAACCAGCACATGCTGCAGACACCATCTCCCGTGCGACTGGGCGCGTCCAGTTTTTTTGCTACCCCCGGGGGAGCCTTCCCAGGGACCCCTGTGACCGAGGCCATGGCGGCCGCTGGCTGGCTTCAGGACCTCTCCGCGCGTAGCCCCTCCGAGGTCCGCGCTGCCGGGAAGCCACCCTGTCTTCTGCTTCTGTGCAGAGTGTGCAAGACACCCACACTATAAATGTTGCCTCGGAAGCGCTTCCATTGCTCCCCGGAAGTCACCACGATTACTCGTTGTGCCATTGCCCAACGGAGACAATCAGGATTGACATGCCACAATTAGATAACTTCTGCTGATCGAGCCATTTGCCTGTGGAGCAATGGGCACTGCCAGTGGTTCAAGTTGAAAGTCATGGCAATCCGCTGTACAGAGCACTGCAGCCATTGTAAGGAGGGGGTGTGCTGGGTGCAGCTAACGCCAGAGGTGAAGCAAATCTTTGAAACGGCGGGGCCGGGCGTAGAGAGGTCCGTGGCAGCACGCGTGGCGCAGATGGCTGACGCGGTCTTCCCTCCCCAGCCAGACCAGGACTTGGTACCCCTTGCAGTCCTCAACGGGGCTTCCGTGTCGCCACGAGGAGCAGAGGTGCTTCCCAGCAGCACCTGCTCATGCCAGAACCACAGTCTGGCATGCAGAAGCCCCGATCTAGAGCCACTCTGTCCTGCCTGATGAACCTCTCATCCTGAGCACACTCGCTGCGGCATGCGATATCGATGGGTTGTCAGGGTATGACAGATGGTTGTATTTTCTGAGCGGGTTGCATTTTTCCTCTGCAGGGAGTGAAGCTGTACTTCAGGGTGCTGGAGGGCATGTTGAAGGCGGAGCAGGACCGCACCGGGCGTTCCAACTTTGCCTCGCTGCTCGCCTCGCAGTCATTCCACAAGTGCCTGGCGGCCTGCGCCTTTGAGGTCGTCATCGCCTCCTACCGCATGGTGCGAGCACCTGCACCCCTCTTTTCCCCTCAATCTGTTGCCTTTCACAGTGGTGAGATACAGGTGTGTCTTGTCTCATGATGAATTGGATGTGCTGCCTGGTTAATCTATTGGACCCCCATCCTTTCGCATCTTACTGATCCTTGAACATGCGTGTGGGCGTCAGGTGACGCATGCTTTCCCAGCGGTTCTGGAGCGGCTGCAGCTGCCAGCATTCGACATGTCCAAGCTGGTGGGCACGTTTGTGCGGCACATCTCCCCGGCGGAACAGGTGCCGCGCGAGCTCAAGCGCCATTTGTTCTCTATTGAGGAGAAGATTCTGGAGCAGCAGGCGTGGGAGCGCGGATCCTCCCTGTACCCACTGCTCTCTTCGGCTTGTGCTGCGCCCCCTGTCGAGTCCGGGTCCCCCCCTGCGGAGCCCACCGCCGTCATGGATGAGTCGCCACCTATCACATCGCGCATCAAGGTGTGCATCCCATATTGAATGGGCCTGAGGTGTCCTGGTGTGTGGAACTCCACTATCTCCATGTGTTGGCAAGGGACCTGCCTGCCATATCCTTTCTTAGTTTTTTGCCCTCCTTGGCGCTGACAATGAGGAGGCGACACACTTGTTTCTTGGGGCTCTCTGCATGCCAAGTAACTAGGGTTTCTTGTGGATGTGCAGGGTGGCAGCTCACACAGCACACCCACAAAGAGGCGAGCAGAGGCCGACTTGAGCACGCCCACAAAGGCGGCCAAGCCGGCAGAGGGGAGCGGGGGTCCGGCGCGCGCAGCGGCTGAGACCGGGGCGGCCCCCGAGGCGGCTGCTGCCAGCGATGAGCCATGCTCACCTTCTCGGCCGGATGTCCCTGTAGAGGTTGCCGAGGCGGCAGCGGCACTTGTTTCGGCCTCATCTGGCGGGCTGCAGTCCCCCCGCGGTGGCAAAGTGTACAAGGGCCTCCTGTCACCCCGCCGCAAGAGCGACACCTCCGCCTTCTCCGCCTTCATGTCCCCGCTCCGGCGGCCAGGTAGGACTAAAAATCTGTCAGGACTCCGAAGTGCTTGTTTCCTCTTTTTGACTGCATACTGTCCTTGGGTGGTGCCCTGGACTTGATCTGCATTCTTGGGCTGCATTACCTCTGCATTGACATGGCATGCAATGTGGCCGATCTGGATCCAGCAGGTGCCTGGTCAAGTCAGTGATACTGTATTGTGTGGAACATCCCATGCAGATGTCCCGGTGACAGGAGCAGGTGTGGGACATCTGAGATGTGCCTTGTGTGGCGCAGCTGCAGAAAACCCGGGTGTGCCGGGGGCGCTGCCGGCCGCGTTTGGGCGGCCGGGAGAGGGGCTGGAGCGGCCGGGCCGTGCGGTTGTGTCCGACTTCCTGAACAAAGTGCTCAAGCTCGCCGCGCTGCGCATCGGCGACATCTGTGACCGCCTCGACTTTGAGCCACTTGACCGCGACCAGATTGTCAGCCAGGTGCTAGAACCCCGCCTGAATTTGACCCCGAGTTGAGCTCCATGGAGTCTTAAGGACAGCTAAATGTGAAACAGTTCCAAGCTCTGCTCCTCTCGTGCTGAAGAAACAGCCGGATAGTGTGGAAGTGTCTCTTTAACTTCCTGGACATTGGAGCCTCTCACCACCCTCCTCACCAAGGTTGTTGGGCTGTGTAGGCTGCATCAGAGTTCCACCTGGTTATGCAGTGTGTATATGGCTCAGCATTGGCGCCTGAGACCCGTGTGCTCGGGCAGGTGTACACGATGGTTTCGCATGTAGTGTCGGAGCACACCAGCCTGCTCTATGGGCGGCACTTGGACCAGATCATCCTGTGTGCGCTGTATGGCGTGTGCAAGGTCAACCAGCTCAAGCAGATCACCTTCAAGGACATCATCACCCACTACAAGAAGCAGGCTCAGGCCAAGAACTCCATCTTCCGCACTGTGTCTATTCAGCTCACCCCGGACCTCCAGGTGGGCACTGCATGCAGTCTGCAGTTTTTCCTCAAGTGATTATGGCGGTCATAGTCTGTCCCATATTTGTCTTCGAGTTAAGCAGACTGCAGTCGCAGTTTGCTGTCCCAGGAATGCCACGGTGTTGTCCAGCATGTCCTTGTCTTGCTGTGCATGGTGCACAAACTTGTTCACCTGTGGAGCTTCCTGCCAAGCACTGCCGTGGACCCGCAAGCACACTGATGTTGCTGGCAACGGTGTTGATGCGCGGCATTGAATGTGCAGGTGGTGAAGACAGGAGATGTCATAGAGTTCTACAATGCAGTGTTCATTCCGGCCACAAAGGCCTTCCTGCTGCAGCTGGGCAACAAGACGGCGCCGCTGGCACAGCTGCCGACGCTGTCCATGCCGGGAACCCCCCTGCGGCTGGGGACACCCCTGGGGCCCCGCAGCTTCTCCACGCCCCCCGCCCACGACCGCCTTGGTGCCCCTGGCTCCTTCATGGGCGCCTCCCCCGCCCTCATGGGCACTCCTGGCGGCAAAGTTCTGGTCTCGCCCATGCGCCAGTCCCAGGGCCAGCAGGTGTGCTCCTTGACTGGTGGTTAACAAGGTTTCCAAGGATTGCCTGTGGACCCGCAAGGACAGCAGGGAAGCAAAGCAGAAGTACAAGATAGGCAGCAAAAGGAGCCTCAGTCTGTTCGTTGTACATGGCATCGTGTGTGAAACTACTCTTGAAGATGTGCCGGGTATGTTTCCTGAAGCCCGAGTGCTGCTGTGCTGCAGCTGTTCATGGGGCAGAGGTCGCACTCCATGTTCAGCGCGCGCATTGGCGAGAGCATGGCGGCGTACCAGTCACCCTCCAAGGACCTCTCCTTCATCAATGGTCGCCTGCAGCAGCGGCACCCATTCAGGGCCGGCGCCCTGGATGCCGCCCCCGGCGCCCCTGCATTTGTCCTGCAGAACCTCGACCCCAACTCGGTGCGCCAATGCACCCTTTGGTCCCACCCTGCGGATGCCTGTTTTGACACCTCAACATTCCACTTCCATTGCGACACCATGACCTTTTGACCGTACCAGCCAAATTGAAGCGTTGTGTTGTAAGCTGGTTTGACAAGGCGGTATTGTCTAGCTGCATCCCAATCTCCTGTTCATCTGATGAACAGGGTGCTGAACTGTGGTTGGGATGGAGGCCATGTGTGACAGCATGTTTGTGGAGCAAAGATAAGAGTTTGATATGGACAACACTGATGAACTTGCAGGCGATGGCACACCTACCAATTGTGCAGCCGTACGCCAACGGCGCCGCCATTCATTCCTCCGAGCGCTCGACAGGCTCGCACGGCAGCGACCATCCGTCGGCCTCCATGGGATCGCGCCAGTCGTCCGAGCCCAGTGGATCGCCTGCGGGCCGCGCCACTCGCGCCGGAGCCGCAAACAGCCGCCTCCTCAACCTGGCTGCCGCCGCCGAGCAAGGTGCGCGCAGCAGCGCCCTCAGCAGCAATTATAGACACAGACAGACTGCTCTTGCAACTGTGTCAGTGGCCCCAGTGTGCGTAAATGTGTACAGTTGCCTCCCTCATCTACCAGATGAAGGTCATTTCTCTGGTAGCATTCGCCTCCTGCCAAGCACACCACACAGAGCGAGAGCGACGCGTCTCTGTGCGCTATATGCGACGACATGCCCTGCCGGTGTGCATGAGCAGGCTCTCATTGCTTTCGTATCTATTCTACACCAAAGGAGCACTGCCTTCTACCAGCACTGCGCCTCTCGTCCCTAGCGAAGAGCGGGCACAGACCTTGATTGGAGGCAGGTTTGCTGGGAAACCAGCACAGCTGTTCTTTTGTGTGACACGGGGTGCTCTATGGGCAGGCCGCCTGGCAAATGGGGGGACCACCGACAGAGAAGAAAGCGGGGGAACCATGCGTGGGCAGCCAGTGCCAAGCGCAGCCGTCGCCGTCCGTGGCGCCTCCCAGGATTCTTAGGGGCCCATTCATGGGAACTCGCTCCCTTCTTCTTTGGCATGTCGACATAGAGTCCCTGTGGGTGCTAAGGTGCTGCGTGACTCGCACACAGCCCACACACACAGGCACATAATCGTGTTTTTCCGCTCAAACAGATGACCGACTTGCATTGCAGTTCTCGTGCCGTGGTATGCCACGAGCAGTTGTGTCAGAATGCCATTCCCCATCGCACCAGGGGAGCCCGACACCTTGCAGCAGTAGAGGGCGTGATTGGCAGTTTGATCTCGAGCCTGAGAGCGAAGCGCCCAATTGCGTTGTCAGGCAGAGAGATGTGTCTCTCTGTTGGGGAGTTGTGAGGTGCTGGGTGACTGGGTCCCGCTGGGGCGCTGGGACTGTAGGTAGCAAGATACTGTTGGATATGGTTACCCGCCACATGACAACTCCGAAAGAAATGCAGGCAGGCTTTGGCGGGCATGTATTAAAAGGCTTGCCCAAGAGTTAGTTGTATGTGACAGTTGCTTGCCCAAGTTGTCACAGGGCTCTGGTAGCACAAGAGCCAACAAGGGGTCTTCCTGGACGGGTGGGAGTTGAGAAGTCGTCCCATCATGATGTATGAGATCTGAGATCATGTAGTGGAAGGTAGAAAGCACTGTTCAGGACTGGTATGAGGGAAGCGCTCCCGGAGTGGTGAGTGCAAGGCTGTTGCCAGCAAAGGAGACCCAAGATGGGCTCCATTTATTAAACATCCTGAGAACATCTTCCTTTGCAACCAATAAGTTGCCTGCGGCATGCTTATGGGTTTCTCTCGAGTCCATGGAGGGAGGATGTCCGACAGGGTGTCCAGGACGCCGATGCATGTGCCATGCTTTCCGATCCAACTTTTGAGCATCAACAGGCGCCTCAGAATCCACCAGGAGTAGATAGCCCCAGCATTTGCCGAGCCATGCATCGCCCACATCTTTAAGTCCAGTCAGTAACCCAGATCGTGCATGTTTTCGGGCTCATCCCGATGCACATGATTCTTTTTCATTTCTTGGGTGTTTTGGAGGGAGCATCTCGCACCCATATGCCAATGCTGATTGCGGGGCTGTGCTGAAACGCACTGCATTAAGGGACACTCAATTTTCAGGGAAGGATTGCTTCAAGGTGCTTCAATTCCCGCGACACAACGTTGCAATCACACTGCAGCATATGACATGGTGACAGGCGAAACTTGGCGTGTGTGATAGGGCCCCCCTAATTTACTCGTTTGCTTCTTGTTCTGTTGCAGACATCAACTCTCGCTTTTGCTACGTGGCCCATGCACAGTTTGTTTGACCTCTCGCCTCCCCTGTATCAGTAGGGATGTCCATGCCTTGAATAATTGTTGATCTCACCTGCATCCAAGGCCTTTGCCATTTGTAACCTTGAAAGAAGAGCGTTTCAGCAGTTGAGTTGAAGATCTAAGTAATTACAATGACAGTGTTTGGAGACTGTGGTGGCCTGGAGGGAGATAGAATGGTGCACATGCAGGCCCTGGTCCCAAGTCACATTTGTGTCAGTCCATTGGTGAGTTTGCCTGTTGCCCATCACTTGGCCCGTTGGGTTCTCCATCGTGGATAGATGTCTGTAAAGCTCTTCTGTTGCAGTGTTCCCTTCAATCTGTGCAAAGCATGAACATTTTCACCTTGACCTGCACTCTCAGCTAATGCCACCCACAGGGGTGCTGATTATTAATACTACTCTAGAGATCTGCACGTGGTAACAACCTTTCTACTAGTGTTGACTGGGGTTTTCTTCCTGGGTGCAGGTTGGCCTTCTCTCCCTGTTTATCTCATGTCCTGCTACTCTGACTCTAGTGATCTCCTATTTGACCGAGCCAGGTAGTTTTAGTTGCTTCAGCATTTGTTTTTTGCGTGCAGCCTGCCACTTGGGACTGCTTTATTCGTTTGCACTCTGCAGCATGTGACGACTCCGCTTGTAATATCTTCCAGGCTCTACCCCTAGTCAGCAGGTCATTCACTCGTTTTCACAACCATGAGGCAGCCTTTCCTCTTTCTGGCGCTCGCACACCCTTGATTGTCATGTCTCTCTTGATCTTAATCACCAAGGCTCTCTCCATCTGCAGCCATCCGCATAACCTACATGATGTGTGCCACATTGTGTGGTGTGTACTCTGATGTCAAATTGAAAGGCATGCTGTGTTGATAGCGGCATGCCTGGGCACACATACTGCGTGTAATACGCATACCCTCTGTTTATACACATGGCAGGCATATCTTCCTGAAGACATCTCGTGCAGACATTCTCGAGTATATGCTGGATGATGCACAGGACAATGTGAGCACCATGTAGTAGATCACCTGCAATCTGAACATGCCCCCAGAGCCTAGCCCCGAACTCCTGCCGTTTCTACACCAGCACAAGATCAAGAGGTACAGTACAAACAATCAAGGGCGTTTGAGCAGCTCTTTCTGCAACAACGCCTGATCATTGATGGGCAAGTAAATCGGGCATGCGCCACGTCAGCATCATCCCGATCTGCGCGAGCACCAGAAGAGCGAAGGGCTGCCTCAGCACAACGATACTAGAAATCAGCATATCAAGCACGCGGTGCAACTGCCCGCCGCTTTATCAGCGGCGCCCGCTGGCTGGCTCCGCTTCTCGCTCACATTCTTTCCTTCAACTTTTGGCGGCCTGGCCGTCCTGGCGTCATACAGTGCAAGGCTGGTGTTCCCGGCGGTGAGCAGCTGCGAGAACTGGCTGAGGCTGAGGCCGCGGCCCGGGCCGCCCTCCTCCTCTCCCATGGCCTCCGCAAGCGTCAGCCGCACCAGTGGTTCCACCTGTGCACCAGCCAAAACGGACCTTGGAAATTCCAGAAATTTTAGACCGGAAAATTCTACGGTTGGGATTATTGAGTTGACTTGCAACAATCTCGATATATGAGTTTCCGCATTCTCATCCTCACACTTCAGTAGGAGTGTGAACCACTCCAGCTGGATCACACTCCTCTCCACTGCCCTGAGCTGAGATGCGCACTAGCCCTCCTCCTATCCAGAAAAGCTGTGTAGCGTGTGAAGGCTTCGATCAGCATTGTGCTGCATGCCCGTTCAGGGTTTGAGGTTTCATACCCTCTTTAGGGTTTAGGGGGTTTAGGCCTGACTAACGTCTGATCCTCCTTCAACTTGTGGTCTTTGCCTCAACCCTTCAGTTTGTTGTGAAGCTGGGCGGGTGTGCATCTAGAGGGGGTGATTGGACGTTGACTGGACTGCAGTAAACATTACACAAACCATTGCGTGACCGCCCAATGGGTACCGCATGTTGCAGCTCGCTCTGCATGGGTGTGCTCAGGAGCGCACCTCATAGGGAGACAGCTTGGTGGCCAGGTAGGCGACCAGCTCCTCGCGCTCAATGTAACCACTGCCGTCTGTGTCGATCTGCTCAAAAGCTCGCCTCGCGTAGTCCTGCCACAAATCCCTGTACCTCCCCTGTGCCCACCAAACATCAGAGGTGTCGCTAAGGGTGGGGGTACGAGCAGTCTTGATATTGGTCCACAGGTACTGACAAATCATCCTAAATCAAGCACGAACCTTGAACCTTAAGCAGCAAATACCTGAGGAGGAAATGCATGGACCAGTTCTCAAGGGCGCACCTGCAGCGCATGCCAGTCTATGATGCTGGCAGCGACTTCCGCGCTGTCCAGGTGTCCAGATCGATCAACATCAAGCTGCCTTACCAGGGCGTCCACCTCATCTTGGTCCACATCATAGCCGAGCTGCCACAGGCCCTCTGCCAAACCTTCCCTGTTGATCTTGGCATCAACCTGCAGGAAAGCACTTGATCCCTTGATGCAAACCATACCTTGATCAGGCCGCGATCAGCACAGCAGGAACAGAAAACCATGGTCTTGCCCAGAAATAGAGAGTGCCTGAAAATGCACAGCAGTGGTCTGTAGGTCGCATGCAGCAAGTCACAGCTAATGCAGAGGCAGCACACCCGGTTCAGCTGAAGCACTTTCAGCAAGCTCTGCAGCCGCTCTGCATACGGCGTCGCTATGGGGTCCGGCGGCGCGCACTCGCTGCCAGGATCAGCTCCAGCTCTCCTCGGCTCCTCAGACTCATCGCAAGTGATGCGCTTTCCGGTGTCGGTCGGCACTGCGGCCGTCTCATCGATGCGGGTGCCATGCAGCGAGCCGCCGTGCATCGAGCGGCTGTGGCGCGACCCGGCGCGGGCGGAGGCATCGCCTGCAGACCGTGGCGGCAGTGCTGCCGCGCCTGATTTAGCCCCTGTGGGGGGTCCTTCAGTGCCTGATTTGGCGGCGCTGCGGCCGGATGGTGGCAAGCCTGCGCCGCCCCGGACGCTGCGATTGGTGAAGAATGCGAGGCCGTTGCGGATGGAGGCGCCATATGAGAACTGGGACCCCCCTCTCACCGACCTGGTGCAAGCATGGTATACGTTAAATCAATGCTCAAGTTGCAGACGCTGCAAGTTGTGGAGAATGCCAGAGTGGCCGGATGCGAACTGAGGCACCCTCTTCACCGACCTGTCGCAAGCATCGCACAGAGTCAAATCTCAGCTTCACCAGTCCAAGAGCTGGATCCAACATCAGGTTATGTTTCACATGATGGTTAAATTTGCAGGCAAGGTGCAGAAGCAAGAAGCAGATGGGTGCAGGATGGAGCAAGCAAGCAAGCAAGCTAGCTGCCAAAATTTCTACTGTAGAGCGGTGTGCACCTGTCAAAGTCGGCGGCAGCGGAGGATTGCGGCAGGCGCAGGAAGGAGGTCATCCGGGTGTCCAATGGCTGATCTCGCGCCTGCAGCGTGAGCATGTCTGCTGCGATGTGCCCCAGCACGCTCCGCTTGAAGTAACTGGCATTTGCAAATCGCTGCACGCATAGAGGCTCATCAGGACCATGTTGAACTGCTGGAAATGCAATCCCATCAGCAGATGCCAACCTGTCCTTGTCTTTCCACACCATGCTTCATGTGAAGAAGAAGCGCATGCATTTTGCTTACCTGCAGTCTCTGAACAACTGACTTGTCAATCTTGCGAATCCCTGCAGGCTCTGTGGACATACCCCCCTGGATCCAGGGGTGTTTAAGGGCCTGGGCAGCGGCACAAGAAACAAGTCAAGAAGCAGAAAGTCAAGTAACCGACGTCTTGCAGACTCTCCGCGTTTCAAACCCAGAGGCACATGCAGTTCTGATTGATGCCATCTGATGTATTAGGATCGTGCATGGCTTAATATAAAAGAGTAACATGCGGCTGGACCTGTGCTGCTGAGGGGCGAGAGGCAGGCTCCTTGCGAAGGAGGCTTGCCACAAATTCCCTCGCCAGTGGACTCACTCTGCTCCAGCACTTCTTGCCATAGTCCACCTCACCGCGGACAATGGACCTGCATACCTACATCCCTGACATATTCAAGCCCTTCTCACCCCTGTGCTTGCACTCAACAAATCAAGCGGTTGATTTAGATATCAAACAGCCAGGGACAAGTCTGGATGCTCATCACAGAGATATCGGCAGCGAGCTTCACGTGACAGTGTCACCTGAGCACCCGCTGCATGGATGGCATCTTGGGGGAGATGGGGTCATTAAAGGGCAGTTCCCCGGTCAGCAGCTGTGCAGTCATGGCTCCCACCGCCCACACATCAGTCGCCGGCTCAAACTTCCCCCTGCATGCCTCTGGTGCCAGGTACCTGCACAACACATGTCTGCATAAGATCCTGCTGTCAGGCACGTTACCAACGCAGGTGTATGTCCCACCGACATGCTCAATGCCATTTCTCACAGGAGCATCTGACAATGAGTAGCTGCTCCTATGTCACCCCAGGGCAAGCAGTTGCTGCGCCAGCAGCAGCTTTACCAAGACCCCTCATGGATACAAGTGTGTGCGCCACATGGCGGCGGCCATGCTTTTAAAAGCATATGATGTGGAAGCATCTTAGCAAGGCAGCTTCAGGATGGCGCACCAGGGTGTGCCCTCCAGCATGGACACTGAGAGAGGAAGGCTGGCCGGGTTGAAGGGCACCGCCAGCCCAAAATCTATGGCCTTCAGGTGTCCTCGCTCCCCCGCCTCAGACAACAAAAAGTTCTCTGCGCCGCCCCAGCAAGCACAACACACTGGTCGGTGCCCCCATTTGTGTGCAAGGATTTTCTCTGGCAGGGTCTCCCACCCAAAATCTCTGCTTTGGACCGAGCATGAGGCTGGCAAGGTTGTAGATCACCTGGCTTGATGTCACGGTGCAGGAACTTCACTGCATGGCAGTGTGCCACGACTTGCAGCACCGCTCGGATTATGGACGCCAGCTGCCGCAACACAAACTAAATCACAACGGCCTGCGTCGACTTGGTCAAGCATGTTGCACTGCTCAGGTTGACAAGTTGGGCGCCACAAGGACAGTTGCAAACATATGACCAGACCAAGGCAGTGCACGGGCATGGACATTCACAGTAAGCAATCTGTTACCATGGTTTCATTCGAGGGATTGGTCTTCATGGCCTTGAAGATGTCCCCGCCCCTGCATAGCTCCATGACAATGTACACGCTGTGCTCGTCCTCATACACTGCCTCCAAGCAGGCCACATTCAGTGTGCCACGCAGTAGCAATAGGGCCTCCACCTGTGCATGCACAGACACTCTTTCTTGCTCCTTCCCTCAATGACAGTCCACATGCATCTATGCATGTGTGGCTGCGGTGACAAATCACAGGTCAGAGATGAATCACCTCGTTCCGGACACTCTCAGGGTGAGCTGCTCTTTTCTGGTCTGAAGCACGAGTGTCTGCCAGGTGTTTGGGCAGCACTTTGCATGCGTACTCACGCCCTGAAACCTTGTGCACCACTCTCTTCACGATTCCGTTGCCCCCTTTTCCAATCTGCCCTAGCACTGTGTATGTGTCTGTAAAGCCCGTCTCATAGCCCCATGAAGTGCTGCTCTGACTGGCTTCCTCTGGGTTCATGGAGCAGCTGCGACTTAGTACCGCCTGCATTTGGGCAAAGCAGTTCAAAGACATTAAGCTTGAACGTGGTCTGTGCCAATATGGAAATCACGACAATCTGCAGCTGGGAACCTTGGGGAACCAGAGGTAGGTTAGTTCCATGCTCGTCAAAAGAGGATGGAATCAGGGCGTAACCTCAATTCCAAGATTCACCGGAGATTTTAGACGTAATGAAGCTTGCCGGATAGGCCGTAGCGTTTAGTTAAGATTTTGTCCAGAGGATTTGTCCCTCGGCATGGCCCAGATCAGTAAGTTCTTGTACCCTTGACAGTTACAAGCGTATTGTGTGTTGACTCTGTAATCTACTTGAAGCGTGAAGAAAGGGGTTGACGGAAGTGTTCTTTTGCGGTTCCAGACTCTGGAATCCACAGTTTTTCCAGCACGAAGTGATTTTGGGGGGTCGATATGTTGCACGACCGCCGTTCAAGCTGACTCTTTGACAGCTGGCCCAACATATTCAGCTGCTCGAGTACCCAGAAAATCTTAGAGTAAGCTTTACTTTAGCGCACGTATGCACGCCTTCGGTAGCTAGCTGTCCTGGGCGAAGAGCAAGCTACCTTGGATCCGAGCTGGCGGAATGCCACCGTTAGTTCTTTCCTCATCATTGCTGGGTGCTCCGTTAATCCGTAGCAGAGAAGCAGAACTTATTTTTACCAGCAGGGAGACTCGGTGCGACCTTCAGAAGCCAATAGCCAGGTAAGAATTAGCTGTACTAGGCATAACGGCCATGTCTCTCTCTTAGCAGCTACTGGGAACCAAGCCAGACTGCAATGCAGCACAATGAGCAGTGCCACTATCTCTTAGGGATTTCAAAATAGCATTATGCTGCCTCTTGCTGGCGGCTTCTGCTGTGGGCAAAGGTTCCCACGCAACGGTTGACCAGAAGACTATCTGAACTGGCGTCTGCACAGGTCTTTGGACATCGAGGTTGCAATGATGACCTTGTTTTATCTTGAATTTGACAGGAGACTGACTGTGGCAGCTAGCGCGAGAGATAACAGGGCGGGGGAAGGCGAGGAAGCATCTTCTGCAAGCGATGGAAGCTTAGCTCCTGTGAGTTCCCCCCTTCTGGAGCTCAGCGCACATTACAGCCATTCCTGAGCTGTCAGATTGGCGTAAACGTTCCGTGAATTGAACAAGCGAGGGTGTTGACAAACACTTCAAATCACTCACGAGGAATTTGTACTCTTTGCTGTTCTCATTCACAGACGAGCTGAACGTCTATGGCAGGAGGTGGCGAACTGGCGGCTGTTTCGGGCGTCGCTGGTGCACCAGGAAAGGGCAGGGCTGTTCTCAGACAGAGTCCCGGCCGCGCAGCAGCCGCGTGGAAGGGTGGTCCTGCCGCGGCGCTGGGCGCATGAGCTGGGCGCCCCGGAGCGCGGCTGCTTGCTGGTGGCCAGGCGCCCCGACATGGGGCCGCTGCTGACCCAGTCTGTCATCCTGCTGCTAGAGCACGGTGCGCCAGGACAAAGTATGACGCAGCAGCCTACCTGAGCATCGTGTAAACTCTAAATTTGATGATTGGTCAGCTCCGTTCTGCCGGAGCACGTCGTACGCTGTCCTGCATGCTGTATAGCCTGGGTAAACACACTTCTGTGAGGCATCCTGCGCACAGTTGCTTGCAAGACACTGCACCAAGGATGTAATGTGCTAATGTTTCAATCATTCATTCATGTCTACTGAGCCACACTATGGGCCAGGCAGGAAGCATGCAGGAATGCTGCTGACATGCGATGTTGCTGCACAGATCATCAGGGAAGTGCTGGGCTGATCCTGAACTGCCCATCGGCCGGCGCGCGTGTCAGGAGCTGCACATGTCTGCCCGACATTGCCGGGGCCTTCAAGCAGCAGCTGCTGTACCAGGGCGGCTTGGTAGCGACAGAGCGACTGCACCTGCTGCACGGCAACCCAGCAGTTGCTGATACCTTTGAGGTCATGGATGTGCGCTCCGCTTTCTGCCTCAATGGGCTATGTCCCATAAACCCCAAGATGCCGGTTGATATGACAGGAGGATGGAGCGTGCTGAGCGCAGTACATCCTCCGGGAAGTTGACAAAGTTCTGGCCATTAGGATGTGCGATTGCCTGGATGTAGAGGATGAATCGTCTTCCATGGCTCATTCCGGTTTGACTACAAACCATGGCTTGCTCCTAGAGTCAATGCCGCAAAGCACTCCTCAGGACAAGCACCATAAGTAAACAACAGCATCTAGCATAAGAAGACATCTGATCAGGACCTGGGTGCTGCAAGCTTAGGGCATTTACACTGGTGGACTGGCGCATGCAAACGAGCTGGTGGCGAGCGGCCTCGCGGCCGCGAGCGAGTTCAAGCTGCTGGCCGGCTACGCGCACTGGCCGACCGGGCAGCTGCAGCGCGAGATCAGGGGGGGTGCATGGTGGCTTGTGGCTGCGTCCTCCGACTTTATACTGTCCTCCGTCCGCGGTACGCCCGCAGCTGTCGCCAGCTGGGCATCAGGACAGGGCGCCATGCTTTTTTGGCAGGGGCTTGCAAGACTGATCCAGGGGTGATGCGATCTCATGATGCAGGAATGTGTGGCGATGCTTTGTGTCAGCTCTGACAACCAGAGTCAGACATCTGATCAGCCTTATGTGTCTGAAAATGGAGTAAATAATTAAATTGAGTAACATATTAGAAGCAAACAGACAGGGATTGGCAGACCTCAAGTGCTGTCCCTGTGGGCTTGGCATGCATATATGTCATGCAGACATCAGCTTTGTTCCAAGCGTTTTGAGATCAGGATGCGCTCGAATCATGTAGCCTCCATGCTGGTGGGTGCATGCAAGCATTTGGAAAATGTACAATCTATGGCGATGTGGCTGCAGGGCAGCACCAGCAGATGCATGGAGTGAGGGAGAAGGCTGCGCTGTGGAGGGGCACCTTGCAGCTGGCTGGCCTGGGGCCTGGCTCCCGGCAACACCACTGAAGCAAACTTGGCGACTGGAGCGTGTTGTTAGCATAGCACTTGTGCAATTGAGGTCTACAGCGATATTTTCAGCACTTCCAAGGCTCTTACAAAGTAATGTCGAGGTGATGCCGCAATTTGTGAGTCCTAAACAACCTCTGGTTCCTACGCAGGCGTCGTGTCAAAACTTGGTCGTTTATAAAATCGTTAATTCTGTGAACACAACCTGACAACGTTGTTAACAAAAATTGATAAGGCAACCCCGAACCGAGCATGCTGGAATAGCCCAGTCTGCGCTGATCCTGACAATGTGAGAAGACGCACTGCTAGTACTAGTATAAGTCCTGGCAGCTGGCCACTAATAGGCTATTACCACTTCCATATAAACATTGGACCTAAAATATGTGACAACAATAGTGCTGAACACACTATAAGCCGATGATCCTGGAAGTCCTAGAAAGACACTCGAATGCCTAGAAATCTTCCGCGACTTTTGGATGAAAGTCCGGCTGCAATAAAGCGCGGCTTTACTTTGACCTTTTTATGCAAAGTACACATATATGTAAAATACACATCTGCAAAATTGATGTCCTGAGCCAGGACGCCCACAAATACACCAACCTGGAACATCTCCTAGGAGCCCTATTACGCCACAAAGCTGCTTTACACACAACACTCTCAGCACCGCACGCCGCACGAACAGATGCATAGAACAAACCAACGGGTACAACCTTCAACACTCATGCATTTCATGTCGGGAACAGCCATCGCCTCAGAACGCGGTCCTAGAACTTCCACACCTGGAGAGGGTGCCGTCCAGCGACGGCCGTCTAGCTTCATTGACCACCAGAGCCCTCCGCATGGCAAGCCTCTCATCACGCCTGCATGCATGCATACAAGCTCCCTGATAATCATGTGCGCCTGCACTGATGGGATGGCCACATACTGTGATCTAAGGTTTCAGGTATGGCGGCTGCATGGAGGGGACACCCCCCCCCCCCCCATCTGAGATTGCTGCACGCCTGTACATTGCGCAGTGGCCCAAACGCGTGCACAAGGCGTTTGGGGCATTGTGCAGTGAAGACAAGTACGGCAAATTCACTATTCGGACCAATACTTAGACATTGGCATGGCGGCGTCTGCGCATGGAGAGTCATGGTGCCCACAGACCCTGCTACAAGCCAGAGCGTGTTGAAGCAAGGCATGGAGGACAGCAGGACTGTGCTTGCGCAGCGCCTCGAATGGATGGCTTGCCGCGTGCTTGCGCACATGCGCATAGATGCGCGATACTTCTGCAGCAGCCGCTGAGCGCCCCACCATGCTGTTCCCGCCGTCCTTATCATGTGTTGTGCAAGCACATGATAAACACACTCGTGAGCGCACCGGTCGGCCGCGTCGCGGCAGCGCAGGAGGTCGGCGGGGCACTCGGGGGTCAACTCGAAGGGCAGATCCACGGGGTTGCCGCGCGGGTCCACGCTGACGATGGTTGCGTACGCGTCGCCGCAGTGGAACACCTCGCCCTGCGTCGGCGTCTCGCCGCACACGCTGATCATCACCTCCATGCTGCTCCCAAACACGCCAGTCACCTGCCCCCCCGGCCACACAATCTCTCAAGCAGAGACAAGACCTGCCGCAAGACAGCTTCCTTCTAGAACACCGCACACGTACCTGCATATCGACAGAGCGAAAGGGGGAGTCACTGCACCGTGACATATTCCCTGGCACAAATTCAAACGGCCACACCCGTACCTACATTCTGACAGAATGCAAGGGGGATTCCTGAGGTACACAGAATTCTCCTCTTGATTCAGAAATTCTGCTCGCATGCACTGCATGCCTGATACAGGCAGCCCCGCTGCAAAGAGTAACCCTGCAGCGTAGACAATATGGGGGCATGAAAAGTGCGATGTGCACCTGGGCGGTGATGTACATGGTGTCGCCGACGCGCGTGGGCTGCGCGAAGGCGAGGCTGTCCAGGCTGCCCGTGAGCAGGTGGCCGCTGCGCCCGATGCGGCTGCCCGCGATGTATGAGCACTGCTCCATCCACCGCATTACCTGCAACCCAGACACCCGCCTCTAGATCCCCCCTTCCCCACTCAGGACTGGCAACATAGATAGCCTTCGCAAGGGTGCTGTGACGTCTGGCGGACACAGGTCACTCTTAATGGACCCTGGATCCACATGGCCTATAACCTGGGCTGTGAGTAGAACGGACAGGGATCGCAGAACATGTCCTGCAGAAGGCAAGCCTGGCCTCTTCGTGAGTCGGCACAGGAGGAGAGAGAGGAGAAAGGATGTCGGTAACACGCAGCATCAATAAAACATACAAGGGGCTGAGGAAAACAGATGTGGCTGCCGAGGCTGCTACTTGGCTACAAGGGCAAAAATGCTGGATGAAGTAGGTCGCACAATGGAAAGGGGGCAAGGAAAGATGGGTGGAAGGGCACCTGGCCGCCGAAGGTGATGCCGAGGGAGTTGGCGTGCTGGGGCATGATGAGCTGTGTCATGTGCGCCAGCGTCATGCCTGGCGTCACGCGCACCTTCTCCCGAACGCCCGCCTCCGCCGCCTGCGTTTCCCCCACAAAGACTCCCTCGGCCCTCGCAAGCTCAGCAAAACAGATACAAGCATGGAGCGACCACCTATGATCTGAGAGAAGGATTCTCTGGAACAGACATTGTTCCCAGCTCCATGTGGCTGTGTCAGAATGATGCCGAGCCCCCGCAAGCTCAGCAAAACACATGCAAGCATACAGGGACCACCTATGATGTCAGTGAGGGATTCCTTAGCGCCAGAACCGGTGCCAACTCCATAAATTTGGCTGCGCCAGAATGATGCCGATGGTCATGCTGGATGGTACAGTCTTGGTGCTCGGCGACAGCTGTGCTGGCTGATGTCAGTGCTGACATAAGAGTGGTGAGGGGGCGTGCCTGGACGGCGGGCGCGAGGGTGGCGGAGCCCTCACGGTGCGTGATGGGCTGCAGGCGCGGCACAACCATCTCTGGCGCGTTCTGCAGGTGCGCCCTCCGCGCCAGCCGCTCTTGACGCCGCCTGGGACGCGCATTGAACAATGCAACATCAGTACATTGCGCCTGAAATGTAAATGCAACTCCACTTAGAAATGAACAGGTTCAAATGAGCAGCTGTGCGGCACCACACACCACCAAAAGGTTTTCCCTTTCAGAGAGGCAGACAGCACATTTGCTGGTCGTATCACCAGGCCAACCTGTATCTGAACTTGAGCGTGCGGCAGAGATTGCAAAGCATGGGGAGGAAGCACACCGTTCGGCAGACTCAAAGATCTCATGGTGGTTGGGCAGCGTGGGGACGACACGCTTCATGCGGCGCGCGGGGCGGCCGTCAGCGCCCGGCCGCGCCAGCACTGACACAAAGGTCAGGTAGGCCGAGCAGCAGTGGTGCCTCGCGCCCGTGCGCATGTCCTCTTCCTCCACCCTCACCCCAACCTGCACCCAACATGCACGAGTTGATGCAGAACTACGTGTGCAGCATCTGAGGTGCTTGAGCATCACATGCCACAGGGTCCCAGCTGATGGAACATCTGGGCTGCGCTTGATTGGCAGAACAAATTCAATTATTTTGTTGTCTGGGAGGTGTGGAGCCTGCAGGACACGCTGGACATGAACTACAAGGGTGAGATAGTGGAGGGGACCAAGAATGGTGAGAGCCAGGCAGTGGCCCCGCACCTCCATGGAGGACTGGAAGGTGCGGTTGACCTGGGCGGCCACAATGGCCACGGATCCGAGGCGGCAGGGCCGCAGGAAGTGCACGCTGTCCACGCTGGCAGTCACCACCGGGCCGCGCGCCACCGTCTTGGCCGCCAGCCCAGCACATATGTCGATCCAGCTCAGCACCTGCAGCTGTCTTCATGTCATGCATAGCGCCTAATGCCTTGCTCATTGTTAGCCTGTGCTTATTCTAGCATCCAGCATCAGCATCCCGTGAGGCAGCAAGCGTCCAGTGCAAGGCAGTGAGCTTGATCGAAGCCACGGCGAGAGCCATCAGAGGCATGTGCTCTTGATCCCTAGTTTCGGGCATCGCTTCATCTAGGGGACCGAGTGGAAGGAGTAAGTTGTGCAGCATTGGGGTCACCCAAAGGGGACAGGCACCTGTCCGCCAAAGCAGATGCCGAGGGAGTCGACTTCAGCGGGCAGCACGATCTGGTGCATGACCACGCGCGTGGCCGCCATCGACACCGTCTCCTCTTTCAGCGCTGCTTCCTCTAAATACAGGCTGGCCAGGTCCAGCCCCGCAGTCTGCACAGAGCACCAGCAACCTTTCACTTAGATGCCATGCAGTGGACTACATATCACACATGCTACGTGAGTCATGTCCGCTACACATCACCATCACTGCACTCCACATAGCAGCTGTAAAAGCCACGGTTCACACTCGCGGTGTGCCACACACCTGGACGGTGGGGAGGTGCCTGAGGGTCGCACTATTGCCACACATGTCTCAATCAAAGAGCCCATCGCGCTGCTCTAGCACGGGGCAGGTCAGGGGGGAGATCTTGTGCAGAAGGGAGTTGATGGTGCAACAGGTCACCAGTTCAAAGGCACTCCTGCGCCGCTGGCCGAGGGAGGTGGAGCCGGAGCGCTGTGAGGCGGGGGGCGACAGCGGTGACGTGCCAGATGTGGTTGTGGCCGTGGGGGTCGCCTGCAACAGCTTGCTCAGCTGCTCCTCCAGCTTCGCCACCTGCCATGCAACCACAACTCCGTGACAATCTCTACAAGCGGGTTCTACTACAGTGATGTGAGGTATAGAGAGACCGCTGGATCAATCATGCCTGCAACTGATGCATCCACAGAGCAAGGACTTACCTTTGCTGTTAGACTGGCAATGGTTTCCTCCTTCGTTGAGCACTCCAGCTTCTTCAGGCTGCCATTGCTGAGTGGCACTAGAGGGCCCTGGTGGTTCTCAAGGACGTCCTGCCCCTTCGTGCCGCCAGTGGACTCGAGCAGGGTTGAAGGTATCGAACATTGCGAAAAGGGGCTGGCTTGCTGTCGTTGGTCTGCGCTGCTCGCCTTCTCATCAGGGCCAGCTTGGACAGTAGATTCCGTGGATGGAGCCTTCCCCTTGGACGGAAGTTGTACCGTCGTGAACAAATCAGACTGTAAATACAGTTTGGCACTGTCCAGCCCGTTCAGATGCTTCTCCGGCTGCTTGGTTGTGTCAGTTGATGCTGGCAGCTCAGCAACGTCTGCAGACGTTTTCATGGGCATTTCTCGACACGTGCGAATGTGCAAATTGGAAATCAATGATCAAAGTGATTCAGCGGTCAACCATGATCAAGCAAAGTTGTATGCCAACAGTCCACGGCGTAGACGCGCAAGGCTGCGGCACCCCTTGTTTGCCTTTCCCAAAAGCAAAGTCTTGCAACAACATATGGTCGATCTCAACATTGATTGCCGCTATGTTCAAGGAAGGGGTGGCCCAGTCGTTTTTCCAAGGAAAAAAAAATGGCATTCCTCATGGTCCACCTCATCTTGCACGTGAGGCAGCACGTGGCACTTTTATCAGGGTAGGAGAAATTAAGAAACAACCCTAATCCATATGAATGGCATCCGCAACAGGCGGAATCTCCCTATTTTCTGGAAGCTCTTCAGTCAGAAAGCCTATGGTCATGGCACTTCAATGGAGATCAATTGGGCTACAGGGCATCACCAGCACACCGACCCGCAAACCGGTTCCTGCGATGCATATGCTCGAGCTAGCTATAAAGGGGTACCAGAGCGCGCTGGCCTGTATGCTACCATGCATATCACTAGTGCGCACATCTGATAAATCTCTTTGTCATGGCGCTGGTGCCGTGACAGGTTTGCACTGAATATGCTAAAACCAGACGCTCTAGGGCCACTGGTTGACCACCAGTGTGAGTACTCATGAAGCTGGTTTGTCATACAAGCTTGAGGATGATATAAGAGCATGAAACGCAATTGCAATGCTGCATAGGTATGGCAGTGATCACAAGAAGGTATCAATCTGGCATGATATTTTCTGTCATAAAACTTCCAGGACACCATCACAGTGTGAAGTTCACACAGTTGGCAGTTTCATGGTGATCTTTCCTAGTCACAATTGCTGCACATGAGAGTACCAATGTACTACGAACGAGCGCAGCCCTGGCAACGGGTGCTTGGCATTGGCGCTGTGTGCACAACAATATGTCTTCAGGTCAGTCTATATAGTCCAGCATTTAGTATATCCAGTATTTCCGGCAAGTCCATGCTGCTAGCTTGAGAAGTGCAACTCCATTTGCAAACGATGCTTCAGGGAAGGTGTGGTTCTATCATCATGGTCTCGAAGACTGCGACCCAGACTTAACTGGGAACTTTCCTGGACTGTGCAGAGCAAGGTCAATATTTTGTTCGTTGCCCTTCTACACCTCAGCAGTAGCACCTCTTTGCTTCTGTTGCAGCACGAGTTGCCCTGTCACCACCTCTTCTGTCTCCTGATTCCGTATATACCATTGGTGTTCTATCATTGCTACTGTGACATGGTCGATCTTTTGTCTTGAAGGGTTTGCTTGAGTAGTGTCTCAGCTGCGAGCTCGCGTGGAGCGCCTTGTCTTGGGAGGGCTCACAGGTGGCGAGACTGTCCTTGCTTTCTTGGTGACAGGCGCTGAAGCAGCACCCCTGCAAATCATACACACATAGAAGCCTCAGCATTTTCTTTACTTGCTGGACACTCTGCATTTTGCACTGTTGCCACGGGTAGCAAGTGCAGGCTACTAATGTCTGCACTCGTTTATTCACTCGTTTTCACTAATAAAAGGAAGAAATAAATGACTCATATGGGCATGCAAAAATCGACCAATCTTTCGGGTGTTCGATAATAAAAGCCCAATCACCTGGTGCGACGTGGTGCAGGCTGGGGCACATCTTGGTTGGTCCTGTCCTGCAGCGCCTTCCTGCCCCTGTAACACAAAGGGCCAAAAAAAATCACAAACACATGCACATGCCTCGGCAAAAGAAACACGATCCGCGAGCATGGGTTGAAAGTGCAAACCATGCAGCCATACACCTGCTGCTCCACATCGAAGACCTCTTCAGAGAATGCAGACACTTGTGTGGGCGCGCCCAATAGCAGCTCATCCAAGGTACTTATGGTGGGCATGGAAGCAGTGTGGAAGGGCAGGCTGCACAATGTAGACCCTTTTCTGGTGCCAACGCCGTGTGTATATCTATCCTGAAAACTTGTGTCATAAAGAGGTGTCTGCTGACCTGGCAGCACATGCAGGGGCGGGCTTGGCTGTGGGCAGGGCGGCAGGCGCTGACTCTCCCTCGTCTGCCTCCGAGCCCATCTCCTCATCGGCCTCCAGGATGACGCCCAGCGAGCCCAGCGCCGGGCCGAGCGAAGCCTCCATCGAGGCCAGCGGCACCCTCTTTGCCGTGCCCAGCCGCGGTAATGTCGCCACCTCCTTGTCCCAGCAAAGTTACACATGTTTAGGTGGCAAACATGGTGCTTCAACTCCGAGCCTGAAAGTCAACTGCAACGATATCAGTCTCTGATGCACCTAATTTGCAATTGTAGAGTGATAGAAACAACGCATCAGCCTGGCAACTTCGCCATGGTTTACTGTTGAGTGGGCACGGCACCCATTATATGTAAAAATAAATCCTAATATACATATAATTTATCGGCGCCCACGGCTCCGCCTCGGGGCGCCTGGCTCTCCGAAGGAATTATTTAATTGAATGCTTGGGGGACCTTCTTTTGGTATCAACAAATAATAACATGCAATAAGATAACATTAAAATGAAGAGACAGCTCGCCAAAACACAGGGGGAGTTGTCTCTACAAACACATTCCCGCGGTTCCGGACGTCAGCAGCCAGACCTGCTCAGGAGCAGCATCGAGCGCGGGGGACACGGACTTGCGGCGGGCACCGCGGGTGGACGCGGCCGTCCGGGGGGCGACCGCATCGCCGGCCGGCGGCGCTGCGGCCGGCGTCTGCGCCAGCGATGCGCGTCGCCGCGTCGTGCGCGCCTGCGCCACGGCCGAGCCGGGCACCGCCTCTCCCTCCGGAGCCTCCGTCCCATCTTGTGCCTGTTCGACACGTATCGCGGCGTCATGCCCACGCTCATCGAATGATGTGCCTAAGGATCCCTGTCCTTCTTGGCAAAACACTTCTGCCGCGCGCAACCAGAGCAAAGAGCTCTGGATCTGTCTTTCGTCGCCCCAGAACTCCCAAAGGACAGAATGCATGTGGATGCACTGGTCACATCTGCGTACCTCAGTGACTGGGGCGAGAGACGCCCTGCGGCCACGCACAGAGTGGGGCGCAGGAGGCTGCACAGGCACTGTAGACTGCCTGGAGCTTCGGCCGGAGCGGGTCTTTGGCTCCTCGGCTGCGGCTGGCTCAGCATCTACCTGCATGGCCTCACGCTGCTCTTCCATGGGCTCCTTCACAGCCACAGACCTGCGCAAGGGTGCATGCGCGCCTATTGACCCTTCCTGCTTGCTCAAACTGATTGGCCGTCTATGCTCTCTGAAGGGAAAGCAGGGAGCATGTTCAATTCCCAAGGCTCAAAAATGACAGTATTCCCGGAGGCTCAGATGGAGAGAGGCATGCCTGCGGGGAGTTTTGGAGGGCTTCTGATTATTCTCGGCATCTTCTGTACCACTCTCCATGCCTTGAGCCTTGCGCTTGGCTGCCTTGGAGCCAGCGCTGCGCGCAGCCTTGCACTCTGAGCAGAACCAGTCATCTGCACTCGACCACAAACACTGTCAGCAGCAGCTTAAACAGTCTCTTGTATCACTTGCCCAGGAGTCCAGAACCCTATCGATCAGCATCGCAGGCAGCAGAGCTTGCAATGCAGAATGATAGATGCACTAGAATTCCGTGTCGGAGATTGACACCTTTTCAAATAATTGAAGAAATGCTAAGTGCGCCACCTCTAAAACTTCTGTAGCAGTAATGATTACAGGCAACCAAGCCAGAACAGAGGTGTGTTCTAGGATTGCACCGGGATGGTGTTCCAGTGGAAAAGCAATGTGGGCGACATTCAGGACAGGGCCTCACTCTTGGGAATGCGGCGCAGCACAGGCCGAGCACAGCCGAGGTGGCAGGCATTGTCACAGCCGTCGCACAGCAGCAACACATCGCCCTCGTCAGCCTCGCCACACACATGGCACACATCGTCCTCCTCCTCCTCTTCTCCCTCCGCCTGTGCATCTGCTGACGCCGCTCCCGCGGCCGCAACCGGCAACATCTCACCCTTGGCCTCCCCAGCCGCCGCGGCCGCGAGCGCCGCGGCGACGGCTTCGGCCGCCGCCAAGTGGGCAGGTGGGGCCACGTCGGCAACTGGCGCGTCTGCGGCGGCTTCCACTGCCGCATCCAGCTGCTGCGCAGCTGCCTCAGATGCGGGCAGCAGCTTCTCTGCAGCTGCCTGCGCGGGCTCCTCGTATGCTGCAGGCTCCTGCTCTGCATCCTCTGCAGCTGGTGCCTCCTCGGGAAGATGTTCATCTGCGTCCGGCTGCTGGGCAGCTTCATCAAGAGTAAGCTGCTCTGTCTCGGCGGCTGCCTGTGCTGCCTCCTCATGAGGTGCAGTCTCCTGCTGGACACCCTCTGCAGCTTCCTCGTCCTGCTGCGCTGCCACGTCATCAACATTGGTCTCTTCGGCATGTTCTGCGCCGGCATCTGCGCCCATCTCTTGAGGCGGTTGTACCAGTGCCTGCTCGTCGGAGGTGTTCGGCTGCAGAGGTGCAGCAGGCGGCGTGTCTGCCACGGCTTCCCGCTGTGCTGCACCTGCGTCACATACAATCTGAGCAATCAGCAACAGATCAGTTGCTTGGCAGCACGATTTCACATTGATGAACCCACTTCGAGAAGAGGGACAGGCGGAAGGAATGCAGCCTGTGCCAAACAGCAAGCAGGGGAGTGGAACTGTGTCAGCTGTCTCACACACTTATCCATCATGGATGTTTGGTACGCATGCGTATGTCAATGCATGCAGCAGTGTCTCAGGCTCTTCCCATCGGCAAGGGGTATGCTGTGTGTACCTTCTGGGGCGACATTGTTTGGCTGTGCAGTCGGGACGCTTGCGCCAGCACTCTCATCTTGGGAGCTGCCCGGCGGTAGGATGAGGCCATCCACCCACTCCAGTGACCCCTGGCTCAGCGCCTGGCTCAAGCCGTCGAACGGCAGCTGTGCCAGAGGCCCCATGAGGCTCGGCCGGCCGGCGCCGGCGCTCGGCCCCGCCGACGCGCTCCCGACCCCGGCAGCGCCAGCGGCAACAGCGCTGCAGCCGCCGGCTGCAGCACGGACTCCAGTCGCGGGCGTCCCTGTTCGAGCCGTTTGGCTGCTGACTGTGGGAGTGTTAGCTGGCTTGTTAGTCGTCGGTGTGGCAGTAATGGCGGGCCCGGCCGCTGTGGGTGTCTTGGTGATCAGTTGGGCGGCCTTGACTGCCGAGGTCTCTTTCGTGGCCGGCACTGCGCCAGTTGCTGTTGCTGCACAAGGAGGGCTCATCATGCCCATTCTGGCTGCCACTCCTTCCTCGGCCTGCACCAAAACATGGCACAGGTCTTCTAGAGAACCCCGGGATTGATGTCAGATGTTCATGTTCTGCACCACGCACAACAGCATCTGTCCTATGCTTGAAGACTCGGGTGCCTAACCAGATCGCGGTCTCCTATTTTGCTTGGAGCAGCTACGTCTAGAGTTACCTGCTCAGGCGCGTCGACATCCATGCCTTGGGCGACATCCTGGGGTGCAGGGATGGAGGGCGCCTGCTGCTCCAGCTGCTGCAGGCGAGCAGACAGTTCCATGTTGGCCTGCTGCAGCCTGGCTGCCAGTGCTGTTGCCTCTGAAAGCTGCTCCTCCAGTGCCCGAGCCTGACAAGGCGAAGCTAACTTCTTTGAGTCCCGTGGTTGAAGTGACACTTTTGCCCGTGCTGAATTATAAGAGAATTGTCAAGATGCAATTGAGACTTTACAGGGACTACTGTTTGCATGCTGGCTCGCATATTCATGGCTGTTCCCAGGTCTAATGCTCTCACGTGATGGTGAAGGAAATGCGTTGTCCCTGTCAAGTGAAGGAGGAACCCGACGCAGGCCCATGCTGACACTTGCATGCAGACTGCTAGGCTTTAGGAACATCCCGTTGACTGTTGTCAAACAGAATAAGAGAGCACATTATATGCATGAGAGGGGAGCACACCCTGACTTGCTGGGCGTGTGCAAGCATCTTGGCAGCCTCCAGCTCCTCCTTCAGGGCAGCCACTTCACGGATATCCGTCTCGCCTTCCGCCTGGATCATGGGCACGTCCGGTGCTGGTAGCACTGCGGCCAGAGCGGTCTGGACGGCTTCAGCGGCGACTGCGGCTAGAGTTGTGTCGCAGGGCCCTGCCTGCGGTGCAGGGCTTGCTGATGCACACACTGGTGCCTCCTGGTCGGCTCCGAGGCCGGCCAGACGCTTTGCCACGCCCTCCATGTCCACTGCCGCAAAGGATGGCATGCCTGCAAAATTAGCAGGCAACTTACTCCCGTAATCCGTAATCCCACAGTGCCATTCTGAACATGATAAAACGTAATCCGTAATCTTACAGTGCCATTCTGAACATGATAAAACGTAGGCTTTGGTAGACCTGCTCTCTCTGTGTCCTCTGGAAACTCTGCTTCTGTAGCTTTAGCTGGAAATGGTGGTAAGCTGTCACAGTAGGGATTCACAATGAAAAGAATAGGCTCCTCCCCGTGATATTTATGGAAGCCATGCTTCATAGGAACATGAGGTGTTCTGAAGGTCAGGCATTCGGTGATCCATAAGGTGTCCTGTGCTCACTTGTGGCGCCAACAGGAGTGTTGATGGGGGCCAGGGTGCCGGTCTTGGCGGCTGAGAACTGCTGGGGCAGCACCTCAGTCACATCAACTGCACCCATCGAAAATCCCTCCAGCTGAAGCGTGGCTGGGCTGTCCACCGGGGCCTCCGGCTGCACTGCCAGTGCAGGGAGAGACATCCGCGACTTTCTGCCCGAGGCAGCACTCCTGCCCCTGCATGACAGCCCACCTCATATCCACACACTGCAGCCATTAAGGCTGGGCAGACTCTCATTGAATTGTCCTATGCAGAGTACAGGGCCCAGAATTGGTGTACCCCGCTCATTGGGCCACTGTTGCTGATTCTGACAGCTCATTAACAGGCTATTTAAGACACCCAAGCTTGCTGGGAGGTTGCTGCTGGCAGCAGCTCTTGGCCGGACCAGCAATCAGCAGCCAATGACACCCTCATATTCCAGGTACCTGCGGCCAGGGGTGGTGCGCGCAGCAGCGGGGGAGCCGGGCGCGCTGGCCGGGGTCGCGCTGCGCTGCGCGGCCAGCGCGGCCGCGACAGCCGCCGCCTCCGCGCCGATCTGCGGCACCCACGGCGTCGCTGGGCTGTCCACCCGCTGGTCGATGCGCGAGGCGATCGCTGCAGCGGCGGACGGCGTTCCCTCGACCGCAATACCTTCCTGCAGCTGCTGCTGCGGTTGCTCAGCGACAGGCAGCGGTGTTTCCTCTTCCTCCGGTGCTTCCTCGGCTGCACCCTCAAGCTGTGCAGCTGCCGCCGCCAGTGTGGCTGCAATTCCCTGCTCCTGGACAAAAACATTGCGGTAAGCTTCTGAATGCAGCTGCTCTGCTTCTTCCGGGGCAAGCAAATGCCATCTTTAAACGAGGGATCCCTTGCAAGGAGGCTGCAGTGTATGGACACCAGTACCAGCAATGCAAGCTCAGGTTTCTGATGCCTTTCTGTAGCTTCAGCTTGGACAGAATTGTGCCACAAGGGAATGTGTGAATGAAGTGTCCACCTGGGCTTGGCCGCTGGTAATGGCCGTAGCTTCAGCGGCGGCGAGGGATGCATCGAGCGCGGCTTCCTCGGCTGCGGCAGCCGCCACCTCCGGATCGGCCGTGATGGGGCGTCCCTTGGACACGGGCGTGCCGTTGCGCGAGCCGCTGCACGACCGCCTCTTGCGCCCCACCGACTCCTGCCCAGAGGTGGCGACACAGACACTTGTTTCGGATGCTCACACACAAAGGTAATGCATGCTGCTCCATTGCGAATGTCACGGATCCTTCTCCTTGCAGCTCCAAGATGTCGGCACTTCACTGCAGTGCTGTCACAGCCAAAGCAGCAGCGGCGCGCACCGGGGTGGAACAGGTGATTGAAGAGGTGCGGCCGGAGCGGCGTCGGAGCATGGGCGTGATCTCCCGGCTTGGTGTCACCTGCGCAGCACCACCATGCTCCTGGAATCAGCCCACTTCCCTGGCAATCGCATCTTGTTTCTCGGGACTCCCAACGCTCATAGTGTGACTCTCTACAGCTGCACCAAATTTTGGTGGATTGGAAATGTGATCAGGATCAAACACCATAACTTTAAGCCTGAATAGGAAGAAACTTGGTAAGAATGAACCTGCATGGCCGGGGGCGGGGATGCAGAGCAGTCCTCGGGGGCCTCCTCCAGGATGCACGGCAGGCCGCCGGTCATCGTGTCGCCCAGCGATCGTCGGCCGCCGCAGCCGGCAGAGCCGCCGCCCATGGCCCACGCGGAGAACGCGGCTGTTGAGTCGGCGTTGACGTTGATGATGACGTCCGGGCTCGGGGGCGAGCCAAAATCCAGCGCCACTGTCGCGTCCGTGGGAACGCCCTCCGGCGAGCTCGTCTCTGCTTGCAGCATCAGTGTATGTCGTTCAGTGTCTTGAGAGTTGCGGGGTCGTGTCACATGTGCTACTCACTCTTTCTTGCCATGCCGCGCAGGGTGTGAAGGCATGCCGTTGCTCACAGCATCCTTCAATCCGCAGTGGGAGCACAGTTTATGTGTATGATGAGTAGGACTTCAAGTGTGCACACAGAGGTCATGCAATGCTCCCTTCGCCAAATTTAGATCAGCGTGGTATCACAGATACAGCAGCAGCAGAAGTGCTGTCCCCATCAAACAAGCAACTCCTGTGTCAGTGGTTGCTGTAATTCAAATGGGGCAGTTGTCAGGGGTGAGTGCGCACCCTTGGTGGGGATATTGAAGCGCACGCTCTTGCGCTTCTTGGCATTGCCGCCCTTGCCAGCAATGGCGGCTGGAGGCCCACTTGGCTGCTCGGTGGCCGCTGCTTCCGGCGCCGCTGCAGCCCCGGTCTTGCGCAGGCCTGCAACAGCCAAAGTGCAGACCAAATTGCCACAAGGACATGCAGTGGAGGCTGTCATACCTTGAGACAGGTTGCAATGGGGCAGAGTTATGGTAACCTGCAAGGCATCGAGGACCAATCTGCACAGAGTGCTGCTGTGTCCTATGAGGCAGTGAGGATGCCACAAGGAGCTAGCAAACACTAGAGAAATCGACACACGGGTATGCCATTGCTAGTGTGGAGGGGCCATCAGCAGGGCAGAGGCCTGGACAGACACCAGAAAACCGACCTGCACGAAGGGCCAGCAGCTGATCTGCGCTTGGGAGGAAGGTGCCTGGTGCAGCAGGAGCTGCTGTCTTATGGGTGATAGGCGCCCCTGCTGCTTCCCCAGTCAGATGGCCAGAATCCTACGCGGCCAAGAAAAAGTCATGACTTCAGCCTGGCCTTGCAGAGAACAGTTCTGCAGTGTTGGTAGTCAGGGTGATTTGAAGTGCTGGTGTTTCAAAGACTTTGGTAGACAGCAGTGTCTCACCACTGCAGTAGCCTTCTTCTTGAGTCCATTCCTCAGATCTGCCGGTTTGGGCATGGGCGGCGGCTTGGGGATCCTGCTGCCTGCACTTGCCAGGTTGCCACCTGCCACCCCGGACGGCCACCAAAGTAAACTTCCGGGTAGAACCGACTAGCAACTCAAGCCCGATTTGGACCTCACTATTTGGGTCACAAGCGTGCGCCCAACTGGCAGGAGTGCCTCAAGCATCAACCAGAAGAGTCTCTACTGATTGATGAAGAGACCACAGCCCCCAGACTCTCCTTCAGCAACTGGCCCTGATCCCTGCTAGAGTGTCTGCCCTAAGATCCAGAGCACAACGGACAACTCTGCACAGTAATGGAAGCAAGTCTCATGAGTACGGTACAGGTGCAAGCAACCTGGGAGCAGGGAGCCAGGCGGCGGCAGGGGCGGTGCGGGAGGAGGAGCGGCCGGCCCGGCCGCGCGCTTTGCCGGGGTGCGGCGGCCTCTGCTTGCGCTGGCGGGGGACGGCTTCCCCGCTGTGACGGCTGGTGAGGGCGCCAGCGCCCCTGTGTTCTGGTTCGCATCCCCCAGCGGCTTTCGTGGAGTGGGACCCGCCTTGTTTATCTGCACATATGGTAGGTCTGCTCAGGAACAGACTTTGGGCATGCAAGTGGTGGTTTGAAGTCAATAGTCAGTCGTCTCAACTAGGTATGCTGAAACTAACGTGAACAATGCTGTCCCATGAGTTTTTGTCAGTGCTGCAGCACGTCTGAGCTCACCTTGATGGTGGCATCCTCGGCTTCAAAGCATAGGACCTTGACCCTCCCCTCCAGAAATATCTGCAGCAGAAGTCAATCATTGGTAGCCTTCGTGTTCACAGCATTTCTTGAATTAAGAAACTGCTGAGCAATCATCGAGCTGTTGAACACATAGCCTACTGAGAGGGCGGCAGCTGACCTCAATCTGGTCGCCAGTAAACAGCTCCACAGGGTCAGTGGCGGGCTTCCCATTCACACTGACTGGCTCCCGGCCCAGGCTGGAGAGCCATACAGCGCCTGAGTCATCCACCGCCAGCTGCGCATGGTGCCGCGACACCTCACGCCGGGTGATGACAATGTCACAGGCCTTGTCCCTGCTTGCCAGATCACATATCAATTATTGCTCTGGCGCTCAAGGAAACAAAGAGGCTAAGCACACCTTGTGAAAGTATACTGCAAGTACCTCATATATTAGAGAGATAATTTAGAGAGTTTGATAGCACAGGTGCTTGCCTGCCAAGGACCACAAGGTTCTTGTTGATGGGGTACTCCTGTGCTCGCTCACCATCCTTGTCTAGAAACACCAGCTTGCCAAACTCTTGCGCACCCTCCATGCGCTGCGCTAACACTTCGGTCATAGGAGCCGCGTTAATGTTACCTGCATTTGAACAAACACGTACCAAGTAAGAAATACAGACACCATTTCCTATAGAACTGATGTGGCCAGCCCCGTCTTGCTGTTGCAACATGAATGCACCTGCAGAACAACGGCATGGCATAACCAGGACACGGACACTGCCTCTGATATATTGCATTGCCAAACCACACGCAGCGTCAGAGTAGGTTCCTCTGAAGAGCTAGGTGGATGTTGACGGAAAATTTGTGGCAAAGTACACATGCCACCTCATTTAAATTTAATAGAAGCCATTTATCCTTGTTGAATGACATATTTTCACGCCAGGTGAAGTTCATTGTCTGTAAGCCCAAAGGACTCCTTCTTCACGTCGATTGCTCAACTTGAAGCTCTCTAAACAACATCATTTCGATCGCAACGTTTCTAAGAGGTTTTCTTGATTAATTTTCATCCTGCAAGCGGCCAGAATGCACCTTTTCAGCCCTAAATGGCTAGGAGTAAACCCAACGGCTACTCTGTTAACATGCCGCGTCAGGTCCTACTTCCCGAATGAGCAGCAGGCGTGCTTGCCCAGAACTCAGCTCTACACTGCTACAATCTCCTAGAGTGGATGTGCGCTCGTGAAAACAACACATTTGCTCTGCATTTCAAAATTTTGCGCGACAGACAGCAGCACGTTAGTGGCTTGGCGCTGCCTCGGGCATCCGATACGCTCACTCACTGCAGCAGGCAGGTGTTGCGTGCAGGGAGAAGACCGAGGATTTTCAACGGAACCTGGATTCGAACCAAGTATATAAGCAGCTCTTTAGATCGGTGGAACCAATTGTCTGTAATATTTTTAAGGCATCACTGTTTGGGAGATCGTCGTCCACAGTTTTGCTTTGCAAGGGGGTGGACTTCAGGTTTGATAGGAAGCGTCTCCATTTGGTAAGTACGACCTTCCATCCTGTTGTTCA
The DNA here is from genome assembly GCA_020887355.1 of Coccomyxa sp. Obi. Taxonomy (NCBI): domain Eukaryota; kingdom Viridiplantae; phylum Chlorophyta; class Trebouxiophyceae; family Coccomyxaceae; genus Coccomyxa; species Coccomyxa sp. Obi. The sequence continues at coordinate 1,025,809 of AP024999.1, forward strand.
ATGCCCTATTCTCCGTCTAGTTTGAGCGTGTCGGGACAGGGTCAGGAGGTGCTGGTTGAACTTGGTCTAGGAGCCCTGGGTACAAGGCTGAAGAGGCACCATGGTATCGTTTGACAGCACATACTTGCGAACTGTTATCGTGCAAGTTAGGAGGGATTGGCAGGGCAATAAGATTCTTGTGTGCCTTTAGTGAGGACCAGACCTGATCTGACTTTGCCACAAGTCTTTGTGGACTGCTCTGTACGATCAATTATGCATGCAGGCAGGCATGCTGCCAGGACAACCTCAGCAGCAGCAATACGCCCCAAATGTCGGCGTTGCCTACACTTGCGGCGACTGTGGCCACGAGAACACCCTCAAGTCTGGAGACGTGATCAGGTGCAGAGAGTGCGGCTACCGCATCCTCTACAAGAAGAGGACACGCCGTGTGGTGCAGTACGAGGCACGATGAGGTATATACAGTAATGGGGTTTCAGCATGTACACATTCTGTGAAGAGGGTCCATGCGGAAGTGCCTGCTTCTCATGGTACTGCTAGTTGCCTACTTTATGCCCTTCTCTGCAGGGTCTAATGCTACTGTCTGCACATTGGAGCCTGACAAACTCTTGCATGATGTTTACAGGAGCATCAGTTGGGGCAGATCAATAGGACTAGTGGAGAGGAGAGTCACTCCGGGATGAAGCGAAGGCCAGCAAGGGGTGCATGCTGTTGGGGAAAACTATCAAGCGATGTTAAGCGCTATTGGGTGGTGCGTGATATTATCAGTGATGGCAGCAAACTCATCAGCCTGGCTTACACCTGGCAGGATTTGTGTATTGGGCGGTTTCTTTTGGAGCACTATGGCAGTTGCATGCCCTGCCAAGAAGGGGGGGCCTTTCTGTTTCACATCAGGGCCTTAAGACCTCAAGTCAGAGACTATTTTTGTGATATATAACCCTGTTTAAATACACATAGTTTGACAAAATACAATTGTGTTTTCCTCGACAAGGAGGAAGGGAATTGATGAGATGGTACTTTCGACGACTCGCCAGTCAGAGTGTTTACAATTTGAATTCAGTGTTCGAACAGTGTGGTGAAGTTCCACAAAGTTCCCGGATGGGCCATTGGCTGATTGTATGTTCAAGACTGTAGGTCTACTAGGCAGCAGTCATTGTTTTCAAGTGGAACTCCACTTGATCAAGATGCTGCTTTATGCATATATGCATCAGTATATACTGATTCCATCAATCAAGCCTGATCGCTCAGCCTCTGTCCAGGACCTCCATGCACATCAGCTTGTGTGCTTCCATGACCTCACTCTCACTGAGCTGCAGACACCCATGTCCGTCTCCGGTACAATCTGAACTTACTTGACAACCTACATAAATAAATCTGAAGAGGGCAACCCAAGCCGGATCAGAACCTGGTATTGTGCGGTAAACACCTATATTTGCAAACTCCAAAAGCTCAAAAGCTGCTTGGCTAGTCAACAACTGCGACCAGAACGACCAGACGTACTAAAATTCACTCACATTTGCAAAAACCTGTCTCCAAGGGAACCAGCTTCTCTAAGTCAAGCAGCGGGGAAGGGTGTGCTGTCACGCTCCAGATCCATCCTCTCCTGTTTGTGCCTTTTTAAGCGCCAGCTCTAAGTGCAGCACCTTCGCCTGCAAATGCCAGCCAGCAAACATCAGCCTTTGCTTTTCTCTAGCCATGTGGATTTAATCACCTTACTAGCACAAAAGCCCGGAGCAGCTGCAATGTCAGGGCGAGCGCGCGGAAAAGGTCTGTGCTCGCACCCGGAGTGCTGCAATTTCCTGCTCCTGCTCCTCGATGCGGCGTTTGTACTGCGCTGCTGCTGAGTCCTGCTCCGGTGAAAGGGTCAACCCCCTGCTGCTCCTCCTTCCACCATTCTGCACAGCCACCAACCGGTCTTCGAGGCTCTTCACCCGACACAGGAGACAGACCTCCTGCCTCCTTAACATCAGGACTATGTCTAGGGTGTTTCCATCACATCTCAGCACGGATGCTGAAGAGGGTGTGTGCATGCCTGCCACAGCTGCATTCCCAGCCAGCTGAACAACAAATTGTCGCTTAGAAATGCCAGTGCCTCTGGAATGAAAGAATGCTTGCATGACCTTCGCTTCTCGGCCTCCACTTGCCATGTCCAAATACACCCATTTTCACAAACAAAACTCAATGACACCCACGGACCTGGTAAGGAGCAGGCTCATCATCGCCATCCACTGCTGCGCCGGCGGCCGCGGCGAAGGCGGATGGTTTGTCGGACGAGTGGCGGTCGCCGAGGGCGGTGCGGATGGAGCGCCAGGACTGGAGCGCGTTGCGCAGCGAGTGCGCTCGGCCTGGCCGCCCCGCGCCGCCAGCCTCCTCCTCGTCCGAAATTATCGCCAGCGGGTAGCTGCCTGAAGCCCCAGGGCTCCCTGCACACAGCCACGCCACAGCTTCATTGCTGGGCAGTGAGGATGCCCACACAAGCACCGAAGCTGCAAATTAGCGCTGCAAACAGGCAAGGGTGCATCGGAGGACTGCTGTCAGCCCGGCTTCAACTGCCTCATCTGTTCCATGCCAACATGCAGTAAGAAACAAAGCCCTCTTAACACAACACCACTACAGCACCCTCATACTGCGAGCACTCACATGACAGCATCGACGAGGGACAAAAATACATGCAGAGACCACACCTATGGAGGTGCGGCGGGTGATGCCGGCGCTGCCGGGGCGGCCGGCTGGGGAGGCGTCGGGGGCAGCATCGCGCGGGCTGGTCTCGCCAACCGCATGTTCCCCTGGCGCCGCAACCGGCGGCAGTGCCTCGGGCACGGAGCCCTCCGAGCTGAGGCTCTTGAAGGGGATGACCAACGTGGGGCAGGGCGCATGGTGGAGCAGGTGCGATGACAGGCTGACCTGGCCCAGCTGCATGCACACAATGTGTGTCAACATGAAGCGTACTTCAAGACTGAGCGTGACAGCTGAGCGAGGTAAGATAATTTCACAATGACCAAAGAGAGTACTTCCAGTTTGCAGTGCAGCCTCCTGTGACAGAGCAGCACCCGCCGGGAATCCCACGAGGAGTTTTCAGGCCACCAGCATGCAAGTCCAGACAGGAAATGATATGCGCTGGGAGGTAATTATGAGAGCTAGGCACTGGGGAGCACACATTCAACGTTTTCCGCAGGCGAGACGTCGTGGCATATCCCACGATCACTAGGTCGATGCTGTTCTCCTCCAGGAAGTCGCAGAGCCCCGACTTTGGGTCTTCCTGCGTACAGACAAAGTTCTTTGAGAAGGACTCGCAACACCACATTGCCACAAGCTGGATATTTGAAATGAAACTGACCAGCACAGCTTGAGGACATCAAGGCAAGTAATATCCCACCTTCAGCTGAGTGTTTGAGACAACATTGACGGCGTCACCCTCCACTTCCTCCACAACCTCAGGTCCCACTTCGTTCCCCCGCTTATTGGCCAGCTTCATGAGAGACTGTAAACGCAAACACACCAGCAGTCAGGGCGTGATTTGAAAACATTGGAGCGCCGTGCAAATCCATAACTGCTCACATGCAGAAGATGGCACTGATGGTCGGGCATCGCGTTGCAAGAACATGTGCCCTTGCGCACCTTGCTGAGGCAGTGCACGATGTACACTTCGTCGTCGGGAAAGAGGCAGTATTTGGTGGCCCAGGCCAGCATGTGCTGCCCCACCTCCACGCTCTCAAACGCCAGGCAGACCTTGCGCACCTCATCCCCTGCTGGCACCACCATGGAGGTCGCCTTCAGGCGTGCTGCCAGGGCACCATCCATATGCCGACTCCGAGCCTGCACCAATTTCATTTGATTCATCACTTGATATCATGACTGCCCCAGTGTCAATGGGCTGAGGTGCCTCCATGTAGCTTTTCTAAGGTTGAATTCCATCTGGGCTTGTCTTGGGACAATCTCCAGTGGGTCAATGCATCCCCTTGTGATGAAACCAAAGGGATGGGTGATGCAGTGCCAGCCAATTGGAAATGTGCTTTTGTGAGATCAGCCTTGTTCCCTCACTTGCACTCAGGCCATAATGTGTCCTTTCTTCACATGCCTGACATCGTGAACCAATACTATGTCTGCCGTTATGGTGAGTTTTGATGCCAAGAAGCAACCCTTGAGACGACAAAGGCTGGAATCAGCAAAGCGCACCTCTGCATCCAACAGAGCGCCTAGGTTGGCGTTAGACTTGATGCGCATCTTCTCATTCCTGGCCGACTGCGCACACAGCCATGCATCAGCAGTCCAGCAGCTCCATTTACCATGTGCAGGGTCACCACTGCTAAGATCCTCATACAGAGACAAAATTCATTGCATGAAGCACACTTCCTGGACGTCACAGCATGATGTGCAAAGGCAACGGGGTGATGGAGCGCACAGCAGGACGAATGATGAGGCAGGGGCACTTGCACTTGCTCTTGACAGTGTCGCTTGTGGAGGCACCCATGCCGCCTGGCTGCACCAGCTTCTGAACAGTGCCCTTGCTCTCCTTGCTCCCCAGCACCATGATGTCGATGCCCTCACGCGCTGCAAAGTCCAGCAATGTCGAGTGCACAGACTGGCCCTGCTCCCCCAACCCACAGATTCAGACATGACTAGAGGACTTCAAAATAGTCTGGCGAAGCGCTTCAGCATGATGTGCAACTGTGGATCTCATCCTTCACTTGCATGCAAGGAATTGCCAGTGTGCAAATTGATGACCGCAGTGAGAAGTTTTAGCCGGACAGATGAATATCAAAATCAGTATCACCACGAAGATGAACTCACCTCTAGCTCAACGATGTGATGTGGGAACTTGGCAAGGGCCACCCTCATGCTGGGAAGCAGGGGTCCCCCAGCGCACCATTTGTCTTTGTCCTTCTCTTTTTCCTTCTTGCCCTCCTTCCACACGTGCACGATATAGAGCTTGTCCAAGCTGCTTAGCACCTCTGCTCCGGTGGCATCGCGTTGCTTCTGTGAAGCCACAGAAGTAGTTTGTCAAAAAAACTACAGCAAAACTCTCTTGTGTTGTGTATGCCAGGTCCCGTGCAATTGTTCTTGATCGAAGTGAGTACTTGCTTCTGCTGCCAAACCACATCAGGAAGACAACACGATATACGTGGGAAAGACAAAGTTCGGAGTAGACTTGATTCCGTCCACCACGCACAGATCTGGAGGTCCAGGTATACTCTGACGTGAAGCTACTGTACTATGACCCACAAAGCAGCAACAACGTCACATTACAACGTTCTGAAACAGGATCCTCAGGCTTGAAACCTATCTGGTGATGTGAGGCTTCAGGGACGGCAAGATGTATGGAAATCATAGCTTATCAGGCCTAGAGGCTTCTAGCCATCCTGAGTATAGTACATTCTGCAACCTGCTGGCACATATTTCTGGAACCTAAAGGTCTCACCCTGAGAAAATATTGCTTTGCATAAGACCATGCATACAACGTCGAGTCTGCCGACCACTGGGACACGCAGAGCGCAATTTTCCTCTCCATCTCAAACCAAATATCCCTCAAGCTTCCATGGATTTTTGTCGTAAAAAGGTACCTTGTGCAAGTAAAGTGCTGGTATATAACACTCTCGAGAACAGAAAAGTGTTTGTAGAGTTGTGTCGCACAACAACAGAAACGCTGGATCTGCTGACGTGCGATTTAGTAATCTCGTAGTAATCTCTTACTACACATTGAACTAGCTTGCTCAACGAACAGCCACAGCCAGCGCAAGAGGTCCTTTTCGGAATCCAGCGCTCCTAAAGAAGCGTATGATGGCAACATCTCTCTATCACCTGGTCCCAAAAGATAATTGGCTGGAACATAAACAATCAAGAAAGCCATACTTCCCCCCAACATATGATCAGGTGCGCCATCAGCAGAGAGTGCCATCTGTGACTTGCTTATCCTGCTGCAACCATAGCGATTTCTAAGCCGGGTTGGCTGGACAGGACGGTTTCATTCACCTAACCGAAGATCCAAACTTCCTCCTAGGCGTAGCAAATAACTTCTATTCCTCCAAAGTTCCTTGGGAGTGGATATGTCTGCGTATCGATCCGAAGAGTCTCACCTCCGAGGTAGGCCTTATTCCTCGTAAGTCTTGCAATGCAGTAAAGCTGAGTTTGTTGTTTGAGCTCTGACCATCGGCGACAAGATTGGAGTCTTTGACACAGGTGCGATATGAGCCTGCTGCGCCAGTGGGGGATACTGCGCCACCAACAGGCTGGAAAGAGGGAGCAGCAGAGGCGCCTGTTTTCCCACATTTGTATGGCACCATTGACTTTAATGCAGTCACAGCGGAACATGCAGTCACACGCCATCCTCAAACGGGCACTTTTGTTAGCATAGAAGGAGTCACTTGAGGCAATCCTCGATGCCCCGGATTCTCGTCGTCTTAGCTTCTCTGTGCTTCATGTTCTCGTTGCTTCTCTTTGCCATCGGTGCCGTGCGCGAGAACCGAGAAGCCCATGCAAAGTCAAGATGGTCTGTCTGCAGCTGCAGCGTGTAAGGTGGATTTTTCATATAACAATTTCTGAGTACAGATCATGTCCAAGAGTTTTGCCTTTCAAAACATAAACGTTGTCTGCATTTATGAGCTTAGTAGCAGCTTCCCTTTGCTGCGAAGCTGCTTGGGTGCATTCGTCATGAGTGAGTTACGTGAAAACCCACAGGCATGTACAAATACATTGCTGGAATCTAGGCGAAGGCCCAGTTTTCTTCAAGAGGAAAAGCCATTAGAATGGCCAGCGGGAAGATTCCAGTCCGCCCTTTGGGCAGCCAGGGCCTGCTGTCAAGTGCTCAAGGACTGGTGCGTTGCCACCCTCCTGCTCTAAGAAGGCTAGGTTGCTGGCACTTTGTCCCCGCACGTCTATTGAGGAATGGCACTGTGCGCAGGGATGTATGGGTATGAGTTTCGCATACAAGAATGCAGACGGGTCCTCGCATTCCGACACGGATTGCATTGCCGTAATCCACAGGTGTGACACGCCGCAGCTTTTTCGGAAATAAGTTACTCTGTACGTCTACTTGTGCTGATGTCCTGATCTGCTACTTTGTCCACGACATTTCAGAGCTCAGGAGCTGGGCATTACCCACCTGGACACGAGCGACATGTATGGGCCCCACACCAACGAGCGGCTTGTTGGTGCGTGAGGGCTTGGCAAACTGGTTTAAGCCGCCTGTTTTGCACATCTTGGAGATATCTGTCCACTGAGTAGTTTATTGATGGCACATTCTGGTCTGCATGCACAGGCCAAGCCATCAAGGGTAGACGAGACCAGTACACCATTGCCACCAAATTTGGTGTGTGCTTCACAGAACAGGTGAACTGTAAATGCACAGCCCTTTGTCCCGAGTATACATGTAAGGCTCTGGTATACAATGCAAGGGGATCAAGGTACCACCCGGGGTCCCCGGGCCGGGGAGTCCCAGCTGATCATGAGGCGTGAAGGGAAGCAAATGCCACAGGGCATGGGGGTTCGTGGCAGCCGTGAGTATGTGAGGCAGGCAGTGGAGGCTTCGCTACAGCGGCTGGGCATTGATCAGATTGACCTGTACTACCAGCACCGTGTAGACAGGAGCGTGCCCATCGAGGAGACCTGGGGAGCCCTCAAGGTGACATGACTATCATCCACAATGTTGTTGGGCTGTCTGGCTGCAGCTGGCTCACCCATCACCTTGTAGTCAGGACTGTGCCCATATGCATCAGAGCCAAGAAGGAGCAGACAGGGTGCTCATTCAAATTGTGTGTTCATTATCCAGGAGCTTGTGGAGGAGGGCAAGGTGAAGTACCTGGGCATTTCTGAGGCGTCGGCTGACGAGATCAGGCGCGCGCATGCAGTGCACCCGATTTCTGCATGCCAGCTGGAGTGGAGCCTCTGGACTCGCTGTGTCGAGGTAGGCCCCGGCAAAAAGTGTGCATTTGGCAGGAGTTACCACTTTGTGACTTGTACCCATCCTGCATCCCTTGGTTCCCTGGCTGCCTTTATCAGTCTGCAGACTCAGCACCGCGTTTCATCGCACGGGAGCATAAGTTGCAGCAACGGCGCTCAAGGAGGACCTGTTGAAAGGGTCTTAAAAGAAAGAGTGCTAATCTCAGCCAAGTCATGTGCGCGCAGAAGGAGGTTATTCCCACACTGCGGGAGTTGGGCATAGGCATTGTGGCTTACAGCCCCCTGGGCCGTGGCTTCCTCACTGGCTCCTTTGCTTCTGCCAAGGACCTGCCGTAAGTGTTCCCTTCGTTAAGTGTCACATGTGTGCTTCATGGACCTCCCTTGCTCGACACTCCCCGTTCATAGTAGCCTACGGTAGGAAGCAGGTTTTCAGGAGAGTTGAGTTGCAAAGAACACTTGAAGGAGTTCGACAGGGGCATTGTATGAAGCAGTCCACCATAGACTTCCAATGGCGGCCAATTGAAGTAGCTGCAGCCATTTGGCATCTTCTGCAAGTATTTGGCAAGCATGACTAGAGCAGACCTGGAGGTGGCTAGGAAATTCATGTCCTGCTACCAATGTCTCCATTTGTACCTTGCTGATGCTGTGTGGTGCTTTGTGGCTGTAGGAAGGGAGACCGCCGTGCTGAGATGCCGCGATTCCAGGAGGGCGCCTTTGAGGCCAACATTGCACTGGTGGAGCGGGTGAAGGAGCTGGCGGCTAAGAAAGGCGTAACACCTGGTCAGCTTGCATTGGCGTGGGTGCATGCACAAGGGCCGGATGTGTTCCCCATCCCTGGCACCAAGCGCATTAAATACCTGGAGGTGCATCATGGCCTCCTTCCCTCTTCCTTTGCATCCCTTCTTGCATCTTGTTTCTGCAGGACCTGTCTCTACAGCCTACGCACCCTCATTACCGATTTAACTCTTCCTTCTGCATTGCCGCTCCCTTGTTTCTCTCGAGCGAGTTTTGCTGCACTTGCAGGAGAATGCAGCAGCCTTTCACATTCAGTTGACCGGTGAGGAAAAGGCTTTTCTGGAGGACATCTTCCACCCTGAAAAGGTGAGCTTTTGTGGCACACTGCTCCTGCAAGTCATCGGATACTTTCGGGTACTGTTGGTGTGTCGTGCGGCTGCAGGGATTTGCATGACACTACCTGGCCTGAGTTGAGCTTACATGTAAACGTACAATGCAATGCGTGTGCAGGTCGTTGGCGGGCGATACCAACAAGAAGCTGCCAAATATTCCTATGATGCTGTGAAGACCCAGTGACGAATAAAAAGGAGTTTTGTCCACAAAGATAACGATAAAGGGATTGTTACAGGTGGAACCAGTATTTCTGGACTTATTCTAGTGTTTCTGTCTACTTGGAGGTTGTAGATGTTGTCGTGCCGAAACCATGGTGTGGCCTGCCGAATGCTCAAATGTATCGCTGCCGCTTCGAAGAATTCTATGGAGTCAGTATATGTCTGAAGGGCGGGTGCATTCTGTGAAGAGGCTAGTCTGAAGAGCTTTATGAGCTGAGGGCAGCCTGCAAACGCCATGTAAATTGCGAATTTTGGGCTGTTGAATGAGCGAAATGAATACATTAACCTGGAAGCTGCTGGAAGCTGATTATGAAATATCGTTTTACGTAAATTTGACCGACGACAAATACTGCAGTCTGAAGGTGCACTGCCCCTAATCGCTACGCGAGAGGAATCAATTCAGACCCAGCAATAGTTGTTGCAGCAGGTTTCAAGCGTACGTAGTTCTGTCGAGTATCATGAAAGCTGGAGAGCGAATGCCCACTAGGCCATGTGGGAGTCAGGGACTCCAGCTGAGTGCACAGGGCTTGGTATGTTGGCGAATGCAATGCTTTTGGTCAATTATGTCTTGTGCACTTGGACATTCAGCGTTCCCTCATGTTCAAAATCTTGAACCTCTGTATGCAGGGGGCCATGAGCCTGTCGTCCTTCTTGTATTTGAACAAAGAGGAACAATCACCCGACGAAATTGCAGGTATTGCAGTTGTGAGCAGGTATTACTCGTCAGTCCCATCAATGGCATGAACATAAGGGGATCTCGTTGCTATATACATCATGCACCAGCACATCCCATTATGATCGGTGCTGATCGCTGTGTTTGTACAGGGCTTTGGAGCTTGGAATCACGCACCTTGACACGAGTGATTTCTACGGACCCCATACCAACGAAGTTCTTGTAGGTGAGCGCCTCTGAGACGTCTGACTTCTCTGCTTCAGTTCCCCAGTGTCAGCACACGTGAAAGTGTCCTCACACTCGTTCTACATATGCAAAGTGGGTGTGCTGCACCAGGGAAGGCTATTCAGGGACGCAGGGACCGCTTTACAGTTGCTACGAAGTTTGGCATTTATAATAAAGACGGGGTATGATCACGACCGCAGCTCCTTAAGACCCCCAGTGACCGATGAGCTCCTCAATCTCATAGAGCCAAACAATCTCAGCATCCTGCAAAGTAGAACAATGCCAGGCTACCGGAATCAGCATGGGCAAGGACAGTGGGCTGGTGGTGTGGTTAAGTTGACTTTGAGCGGCAGAAAATCTACATCTTGTTCTGATTCCTTGTGCCCTTGCAGGTTTTCAAGGTGTGTGGTAGCCGCGAGTATGTGAGATCAGCGGTGGAGGGGTCATTGAAGCGGCTGGGAATTGATCAGATTGACCTGTACTATCAGCACCGAGTGGACAGGACTGTGCCGATTGAGGAGACATGGACAGCCCTGAAGGTGAGATGCAACATGCATTTCTGCAGTGTTCGTCAGAGCGTTGGCACTTTCCCTCGTATGGTGACAAGCATGGGAAATGATCTGGTAAAATAGAGAGATTTGACTGCTGTTCAACTCTTGTGCCGACCTCCTTGTGAGCGGGTTATGGGGTTCCGAGGCATGTCAACAGCGGTTCATAAATCTTGACATCTCTTTTTGATGTGTTTCCATGGTGGTAGGAGCTCGTGGAGGAGGGCAAGGTGAAGTACTTGGGCATCTCTGAGGCGTCAGCTGATGAGATCAGGCGCGCGCACAAGATCCACCCCATCTCGGCCTGCCAGCTGGAATGGAGCCTCTGGACGCGAGATGCAGAGGTGACTGTCAGAAGATAATTGTGCTGATTTTGACAGATGGATAGCTAGATAATAAGTCCTTCATCTTACATCCTAGCTCACAAGAGGCATCCTGCATTGGGTGTTGTGTTCAGCCCCTGACTGGCTGAACACAAACCTCAAGATGCAGGGTGTGATAAAGTTAGTGTTTAAGAATTCGTGCCATCATTTGAGTAGGATTTGTGCCATCATTTACATTGGTGGGATGGTGGGCTTGGGCCCAACTCACTCTCAGTGGCATGAAATCCTGACACAAGGGAGGGATGCAGCAGACAGTGAAGCTGTTGATATTGATTCTACAGGAAGAGATCATCCCCCTTCTCAGGGAGCTGGGCATAGGCATTGTGGCATACAGCCCCCTGGGCCGCGGCTTCCTCACAGGCGCCATCACGTCAGTGGATGACTTGCAGTGAGTGATTCTCCTCTCACATAACTTTGAGCACCTTTAAAGCATGTTTGCACCTGTAAACAACATGGCAGTGCCCTTCCTGGCTAACTTATAACTGTAGGTTCAGCCTTGTTCCACACACAGCACTCCTGTAATGATCCTGCATATACACTGTGTATGCCAAGGCCATACAGGTCACCTGCCAAACTGCGCAGTGACGCCGTGGCTCTTATCCTGCAGTAAGGACGACTGGCGATTGGCGGGGCAGCCGCGCTTTCAGGCGGGAGCGCTGGAGGCCAACTTTGCACTGGTGGAGCGGGTCAAGGAGCTGGCGGGCAAGAAGGGTGTAACACCCGGTCAGCTGGCGCTGGCGTGGTTGCATGCACAGGGCCCCGATGTGTTCCCCATCCCGGGCACAAAACGCATCAAGTATCTCGAGGTGCGGCCCATGCCAGATGACCCGAGGTGTGTTTTGGCTTCACAATCTGGTGTTTCAGGGGGGGTTTTGGGGAGACTTGTGCGATTGTATTTCCCGTCTAATCATTGCTGGGACCTTGAAAAGCTGGAAGAATTGGCGACTTATCAGTGCTCCTCGGAAATGAGATCAGCTTTGACGTTCAGCTGAGCTGTGCAATAATGTGCAGGAGAACGCCGCAGCATTTTCAGTGGAGTTGTCCGCCGAAGACAGGGAGTACCTGGAAGAGATCTTCGCGCCAGGGAAGGTGAACATACCTGGCATCCGCTGCACAGCCTGCATCTTTGACGATGCCTTGTGAGACCTGCGATCGTCGCATGATGCGCATGATGCCTGCAGGCTGCATGTTCTTGTGAGGCAGTGTACACATGTGCTCACGTGTTAAAGTGTTGCAGGTCACTGGAGAAAGGTACCATCAGGAAGTGTTGGACACCATGACCTTCAATGCCAAGGGAAAGTAGAATCCTGGGTTGCATGTCAAGCAGGGTTGAGAAGTCTAGAATTTTGTGACAGGGTGTCACTGCACAGCGCCGTTCTGCATGTGCAATATGGAAGCTGAAGCTTGTAACAAGGATGAATATTTGTCATTCTTGTTGCTTGCTTAATGTCACTGACGTTAGCAATCTGATTGAGCCGGCCCAGGTATCCTAACAACCGAGAAAAGGGGGGGAATTGGAAACGATTGTGTGACACGTCAGCAATCTATTGACAGCCAAATCGACCGTTGTGCCGAATGCAGCACAATTGCACGCTACAACAAGTCTTTACAGACCAAAGAATAATCGAGATATGTTCTTTAAACATAGACTATCGCACTGATCCCCTCAGTGCAAAGTGTTCTGGGCATCCCAATCCTCTGAACTCAACTGAGGAGTGCAGCAGGTGCGGCACATTTTCACTTTCTTGTATCCTCCTCTTTGTATAGTACGCACGTTGATCACTCTGTTGCGATAGACCGGGCGTGTATTTTTCTAATTGAAAGGCTTGCCTCAACGCAGTCCTGTGTCGAACGAGACTCCGGGCCCCCAGCGGATCTAAAGAGTGTCTGTATTGTGTATTGAGTGGATGACATATATCTTCCAGTCAAACGGACCCTTTCTTAGGATATCTGTTGCGATCTGCTGCGTTACACACTGACTTTGTTTGTTGACCGTTGTGGTGCAGATAAGGATCAAGATGGGCTTGAGGCTTACAGAAATCGTCATCGTATGGGCTCTCTTGCACTTTGCCGGGGACGTGCTAGGCAAGAACAAGTGGAAGAACTCAAGGGATACTAGGATGCTTATCATGCACGACCCCTCTGCTCGTTCTGCTGACTCACCGTCTGTCCCCCTAGCGTCACGCCGGGGGAAGCTAGAGCTGGTCCTTAGGGAGATAAGATCTTTAAGAAATTCAATTGGATTCAATATTCACTGTGGTGTGTGATGCAGTGACTGGCAGCATAAGATTTCGAGGCGATGCTTTTCCTCATGGTGGCTTCATAAACCCCACTATTCAGGTACCATTTGCATGTGGCTAAACCATGCTATAAATGGTGCAAAATTCTGTGACAACATCCAAAGAGGAGGAATACACAAACATCATCTTTCCTTGCGGTTCTGCTGTAGGCAGGTCCGAAACGAGAAGCCTTGGAAACAGAGGCAGACCAAACACCTCCTTTCTACCTCGGCTTGGCGACAGCCGCTCCGCAGGTCTGCAATCTCAGTCATCTGGATCATCCTTGGAACACTTACAATGAGTTTCCTTCTTGCACACTCTTCAGTGGATTGCAGTCCTGAGCTTTCCTTCTTTCAAGTGCAGATCGAGGGTGCGAATGCAACAGATGGCAGAGGCCCATCCATTTGGGACATATATGAAGGAATTCCAGGCAAAATCGACCACAGGGACACTAGTAAGTTTTCTGCCGCGCACTTTTATACACCTTCCTGTGATACTGCGCTTGACAGGTCAACAGCATGGGTCCTGCCAAAGGGGCTCCATGCACTTGCAGTCCCTGAATGCAAAACAGCGGCTCCTTAATCCCCTTTCATGTCCTGTCAGAAGCGGCAATGCTGCACCTTGCCACATAAGAGGGGGCAGAATCAAGGAAGGGAACGCTTCAAGTTCTCACCCCTATATGCAGGGACCATGATTACTGACAATCATCGGCCTCTTAAAGCTGCTCCTCAAAACACCTAAACTGATATGAGGTCAGAGTGCTGCTATGCACAGGTGCTGTTGCGGACGACTTCTATCACCGCTACCTCGATGACATTGCGGCCATGCGACTGATGGGAGTGAAGCGCTTCCGCATGTCCATCGCGTGGCCGCGCATCCTGCCGAACGGCGACGGCCAGGTCAACCAGAAGGGGCTGGATTTCTACTCAAGGGTGCTCAACGCGCTGCTGGTGGCTGGCATTGAGCCGTACATCACCCTGTATCACTGGGACTTGCCTCAGGTGATCTGCTGGGTTGCAAGCATGAGGCATCCTGGGTGTATCCTCCACACCGCAAAAATGCAAACGTTCCTGCTCAACTTGACACAAGCTGTCATCACTCTGTGCTGGGCCATAGCAAACGGACCCAGCTTGCCTGTGTCAAGAAAAATAATAATGGAACGGAGTGTGTTCACCAGCACCGGCATTGTAACCAGTGCCTTGCGGCGTCTCAGTGTATTTGCATCTGCTGCAACTAGACATTAGTAGATGACCCTCTGAGAAGTGGCCACTCCGGTTGTTGCAGGCACTGCAGGACCGTTTTGGCGGCTGGAACAGCGCCCAGATAGTGCCCATTTTTGCCAAGTACGCCAGCGTGGTCTTCAATGAGCTGGGGATATTCGCAACCCACTGGACAACATTCAATGAGCCCTGGACCTTCTGCTTCCTCGGCTATGGCCAAGGCTCTGGAGCGCCCGGCCTTGATGACACGGTGGGTGCCCCAAAATTCCCTCCTGCCTTTGCCTTCTCAGGAACACAGAATGGGGAAAGGCAGAAGGAGCAGTCAACTTTTTCCCTTCTGTGTGCAACCTCATCAGAAGCCATGTATCCTCGGCATGGTGCATTATCTGGGTAAGTCGGCTTACACACCAGGGGACCCGGCAGAAGTTGTGTGCATGGCTACTGCAGACCCAGGCCTGGAACTGCGTCTACAACGTCTTGCAAGCGCATGCAGCCGCTGTGAAGCAGTTCCGCGCCCTCATGCCCGGCGCCAAGATCAGCATGAACCTCAACTGCGACTGGGGCCAACCCTTGAGCGGCTCCCAAGCAGATGTGGTCAGTCTCTAAACTTGTGCACCTGTATGTACATTTACGTGTATAAATCACTAATTATGCATGTAGCCTGCTTTGTTAGTGAATGCCATCAAGGACAGTTCTTTGATTGAAGTGAGGTTCAAGCAGGTGTTGGTGCGCGCAGGATGCAGCTCAGCGGAAGATGGAGTTCATGCTGGGCTCATTCGCAGACCCCATCTACTTTGGGGACTTCCCGGCATCCGTCAGGCAGCGAATCAGCTATCTACCCAAAATCACATCCCAGATGGTACTAATCCCTCAGGGCTTCCCACTGCAGTCTGTGTTCATGTTTCAGCAGCCCCTGTATAACTATTTGTTACTGCAATTGCCACCTGGCCTTCTGTGGCTTCCAATGGGCCACCCGCTTATATTTATGTTTTCAGCAGGGTGGAGCACAGTCTCACTGTGACTTTTGACAGCGCTCTGAAAGGATATGTTGTGTACGCAGGCAGCTGACCTGAAGGGCTCCCTTGACTATTTTGCACTCAATCACTACACATCTACGTGCGTATATATACGCAGCCCACCTCTTGAAGCTCCCACGGTTGTCAACAGTTGCATCACTCCGCCTCTATGCCATAGAAAGGATCGCAGACGCACCTCTTATGTGCATGCCATCTGTGGCTGCAGGTATGTTATCGGTCAGCAGGGCGCCGTGGGCTTGCAAGGGCCATGTGATTACATAGAGACGCAGGTGACTCCAGACGGTCACCTAATTGGGGCTGAAGCCGACAGCGACTGGCTGAAAGTCACACCGTGGGGGTTCCGCCTCATGCTGAACTGGGTGAACAACAGGTGCAACCACAGGATCCTGACAAATTCCCTTCCTCTACATATCAGAACATCCCTCTTTCATGTTTTAACTCAATAAAGTAATAAGTGCACTGTTCAAATTTTGACCTGCAGGAACCCAGCTGTGGCACAACACCAGTGAGGAAAGTTTGCACATGCTCTGCACAGTCATGCACATGCTTGAAGGTGTTGCACCTTGATCAGGTACCATCCCACCGAGATTGTGGTGACAGAGAACGGGATCAGCATGAAGGGTGAGAATGACATGCCCCTAGCTCAAGCTCTGGAGGACACGCAGCGAGTCAACTTCTACCGTGACTACATTGCTGCTGCTGCAGATGCTGTCAATTATGACAAGGCGAGCTCTGGCCCTCCACATCACATGCTGCATGTTGAAAATCTAGAATGTATCATTATTGATGTTCGTACCAAGGCACAGGGGCTCATGCTTGCAGAACCAAGCAGCCCTCGATCTCGATATCACCCTTGATATCACCTTTGACAGTGTCTTTGAGTCACGAGTGTGTGACATGCATGCGAGTGTCCAAATTTGATGGCGCAGGTGCCGATGACTGGCTACTTTGCATGGTCGCTGCTGGACAATTTTGAGTGGGGCAATGGCTATGACAAGCGCTTTGGCGTGGTGCATGTCGACTTCCACACACAGAAGCGATACTACAAAGCCTCTGCCAAATTTCTGACCCAGCTCTTCAAAACGAAAGTGCTGGACCCAACCTTCACTTATCCCACCGATTAGCTAGTTGGGTACATATTGTGAGTACTTGCAAAGTTCAATGGTCTGCAGGTGAACGGATGCGATGCAGCTGGTTTGCACAATATAACACAAGTTATCCAAGATAGGTGCAGATATGTCAGGAGTGGCCTGGACCTCTTTGTACAGCATGGCACATGTATATTGTTTGGATTGTATAGCATGCAGAGTGAGCAACAAGCTGCAGCCACACAGTGCCTCTGCTCCTCCCATTGGATATGCACATGTTCATAACAGGACGTGGAAACTCTGCAAAGTGTCTGTCTGAAGTCTGTCTGAAGTGGTGAAAGTAATTCACATGGTTAGGAACAGATAGGGATGATAAAGGCATTAGTTCCCTATGTACGTCTTTGGACAGGTCTTCAGTATGCTATGAGTGATGAATCAACTGCACAATGTGCTGTGTTGTGCCCAAGCTGTCTATTGGACTTTAAGGTGCATGCTGCTTTAAGCATTGCACTATAAACTTGCATTCCCAACGTACAACTTCCCGTGCTGGTGACAACAGCCTCTTCGAATTTGGCATGGCATATGTAAAACTGCACCACCCAGAATTGCGCTACAAGGCAGCTACAAAGTACCTGGCCGGCCTGTCCAGTTTTGGCAGGGCAACATACACACATAAACTCCTACAAACTTTTGTTGTTGTCTTGTTGAAAAGGATCTGGTGCATGTATGAGCACTTTGTGTCCAGGTCAATTAGCAGTGCTCTACTAGTACTACAGTGTGGAGTCCACACTGTGGACACCCACTAATCATAAACGGTCCCTGTCATAAACTGCGGGTACAGTTCTTTCACTGCAAGTACTCTGCAAAAAACTACAAGGTAAGTTCACGCTCTTGTCTCAGGCACTAGTGCATGGCTGCAGCAGCAGCAGCAGCAGCCACACACTATCACTCAACTGCTGCCTTAGAATGACTCAGGACTTCAGTACTGCAATCAAGCCAATGCCGATGTACTTCTCTGTATCGCCAGATTGGAAGGACTGGTACTGGTCGTCTCTCATCACCATCTTGATGGAGATATCATTGAGGCGTCTCAAAAACCAATATTGACAATGCTCCCACTTGACAAACAAACATCTCACCCACTAAAAAGAAGAAGACCCGAATAAAGAGCCCATCAAAGGAATATCACATCTTGCCTCTCGTCAAGCTTTTGCATTGACATTAAAAGGGTTATAAAGAGAGAAGTCAGAACCTTACAGAAGGAGAAACACCCAGGGCCTGCAAAAGGGCTGACAGGGCTGACAGGAGAAGGAAATGTGCACTAGCCCATTGTCCTTCTCCTGTGGTGGTTCGGCCGCTGCACATCAGAGACGTGGGACTGCGCCTGCTTGGGGCTTCCGAGGAAGGCTGTTGCATCAACACTCTCATGTTCGGCATGCAGCGCCGGATGATCAGCCGCCAAAATCGGCATTGTAGAAGCTCTGGTCTCAAAAAAGTCGATTATGTCGTCTGTGTACTCTGACGTTGTCTCGTGTACTGCAATGCAAGCCAGCAGATATTACCCGTAAACCAGTGACTTGGCATGCTATGATGAAGGACTGCAGACAGCATTTGCTTGCACCCAGAGAAGATTGCCACATGGTGGGTGACACATGGACTGTGAGGAGCCAGATACTCTCACCTCCTTCACTTGCCCAGAGCATCTCCTTGAAGGCTGCATCATAGTATAGGTCCTCCCATTGCGGAAAGAGGTCCCACAGTGCACTCTTCATCTTCTCATAGAGAGGATCCCTGTGCAAGCAAGCCAGCATAAGAAAGAGAGGAGCCTTTTCATTACACTGGTACACTGCCAACTGCGCGTTCATTGCACGAAGTAGAGGCAGAAGAAAGCAGACAGGGCCAGAGGCTCACCAGCAGTTCTCGCACTTCTTCCAGATGCACAGACCATCTTTATTGATGACATCAATGTCCTGCAACCTTGCAAATATCTTCTGAGACACCTCAGCGTCCACTCCGCGCATGCGCTCGGCAAAGAAATGCGGTGTCAGCAGGTAGGGCTGCAACTCAATCTTCTGTGTGAGAGCTCCCTGCAGGGACCCATGATGCCATCAGCCACTAGTTCAGAAGACCCTTGCATACATGAGGAATATTGGAAGCGTTGCACTGGGAGTCCATGATTGCTGCCCGCTTGTGGGGAGAGCAGATTGCCTGGTTGTGGAGAGCAATGAGTGTCCGGTTGACGCGCTCAATGACACTGTCCTCGTCCTGAAGAGTCCTCAGGATAATGACGGGGGGATGGTCCCAGACATGCCCATTGTGTGGGTTCCTCGGCTGCAGAGCCTCGCCCAGTGTGTTCAGATGCAAGCCCATGAGCATGCTCGCCACCCCCTGTTGGAAACAGCAACATCAACGGTTTGGAACAGTGCTGGCTTCTGCCTATCCAACCTTTGCACCTATCGTATCCTTTACAGATTCCATCTCAGCTCTTCACTTTAATGGACCTCACTTGGGTAGAGATTGCCAGAACGCTGCTGATAGGACTGGTGTGCTGGACAAGTTTGAGGCTGGTATATGAAGACAGACGTGCAGCAGATTGGTTTGAGTGCCAATGACTTAAGCGCGCCAGCTCAGCAACACCTTCTAAAGGTGGCAGTGCACTAATCACAAGGAAAATGCCCATAGGAGGCATATCTGCTGCATATCTAACTGAATTTTGAACGGGATCGGGCGAAGCAACAGAGTGCAGGGTCACAGTGGTGGATGGCGGTGTGCATGCCTGCAGAGGGAAGCGTAGAGCCAGCTCCAAGGCAACGCAACCACCAGAGGAAGATCCAAATGCATAGCGCGGCAGGTGCCACCACTTCCGCTCCGTCATGATGTGCTTCATCACCTTGATGATCTGTGTCCAGCACATTCTCAACCAGTGGCGCGAATTCATGATCAGGATGTGCAGCATGCAGTGCATGGGAACAGACATGTGAGCAAGATTTGATATCAGGAGCCAGATATGGCACACACCCCTGAGATCTCGTTGTGTTCTTCGGGCGGCCAGTGGGTCTCATAGCAGCGCCACTTGTCGCCGCCGCGATGCGCTCCCACTGCCACGACTGCATAGCCTCTCTGCACCGCCTTGTAGACAAGTGTCATGACCTCTGGTGTTCCTGCGGCAGTGCTACTGCATCAGTGTTATTTACGCTTCATCTGCTGCACAATACTTCTGGCAGACAAGTGTGGCATCTTTGGTTGGGGCACTAAGAGGTGCTCACCATGGCAAGTGGGGCACGCTGTAGAGGCAAAGCCAAACTGTGTCACATACTGCAGGCAACCATGAAAAGCGAAGATAATCCCACTTATAGTACCAGAAGGTACAGTTGACACTGTCTCCCGCTCCAAGATGATCTGTTGCAGAGGTAGTTTTCAAGCCTTGCTACAAACCGTGAAGCACAGCAGTGCATAAGCATAAGGCGTAGATCTTCTGCAAGTAGTTTTCCCTTTCTTCTCTGATGTACGTAAACAGTGAGTTGTAAGGGCCTTCAAAGGGTTTCTTTGTGAGTTTCCTGCCTTATGCTGTGCTTCGGGGAGGCGATCCCAGTTATCCGGGCCGGGCAAAGGCGTCTTGTGGCTATATCCAATTGTTGCAGTACAAATGAGCACCAAAATGGTTGACAGGTTCATCAGACTTGTCAATTAATATAGACTCTGTTGTCACAGACGTATGATCGTCGACAGTGCTACTGCATAACAGGTGCCTCGTGAGTGGCGAGGGATTCACACTCCCCAATCTGTGGACCCCCTCAGTGCATACGTTTACGAAGGGTGCTAGAAGCCCTTCGCTCCCATTTCGGTGTTCCGTTGGAGCCACATCAACTTGGTTGACCTGGTCAACGAAGAATCCCGGAACCCCCCAAAAATTGGCACGTGCCAGTGTTTATGTGTCCTCATTTTGCTTTTTGCCAGGTAGTTCGCGAGGATCTGTAGAATGAAATCTTGTGGCTCGGATGTCATGGTCCATACCAATTCTGACACTTAACAGCCAGACATATGTGATCAAACTTAGCAGATAGACCACCTTCAGGCCTGGACACCAGGAAAATTCATATTTTCCGTGATACGTAAGGACCAAGTCATTGCTGATTGATTTCTTCATATACAATTTCCTAGATATCCAGGACTGACAAAGTTCCAAACTACAGATTGCAGGCTGCAGCAATTTACAATACACACACAATGGAATATCCGATATATCCTTTGAAATTAAGAGGGTGACGTTCATACGGAGATTTTTATTGCATTGTCCTTCAGAGCTTGGCAGACGAACTGTCTGTAAGGGCTGCCGAACAGTCCAGGACGTGCTGCCAGTGCGCTTTGATCAGTTGTAATGCCAGGTTGTAATCTGCTGTACAGATCAAGGAGGAGCTCATGCCCACATGCACAGCGCCCTTGAACCTCTTCACACAAGTGTCCACTCTGCATCAAACACACACACTAGATGTCAGTGCTGACAGTCGTCAGAGATTCAGTGAGCAGTCTAATTGCTCAAGCATCATAGCAGCACCATTAAAGTCTCCCTGACATCAAGTCAGTATTCTGGCTGTGTTGCATGCTTACGACAGCTGGGAGACGAACTGTGTGGGCAAAACAGGCATGCGTGCAAGTGGAGTACCCCTCTCCACCTAAGTTGCTGCTTGCATGTCCACATTACCTTGAGAAAGCATTCTTATGGAGCTACCGCCTTCGGGGGAGCTAATTGTCAGACAAATCTGGTGCAGCCGCACGCGCTAGTGAAAGATTGATGTCGCACCCAGCGTCTAGAAGTTTAGCGCCATATGCCTCGCCCTCATCCCTCAGCAGGTCTTTCTCGGCTGTAAGGATAAGCGCAGGAGGCAGTCCTGACAGGTTGTCGGCCATCAGCGGGCACACCAGGGGCTGCTGGGCCTGTGCTTCATCTGGCACATACAACCTGAAGAGCTCCACCATGTTTTTGCGCGAGGGCATGTCGCTGTCCCTGCCATACTGCTCATAGGACTTTGTTGGTGGTGTATGGTAGCCCATCACCTGGGTGCAGAAATGACACTCTTGTGAGCAGAAGTGGTCAGATGCTGCAGAGTCAGAGACATCTGTCACAGGTCATTCTGGCAACTTACTGCAACTGATGCATGTTGCTCTTTTCAACGTGAGACTCCTCACCGGGCAGACCAGCAGCTGGAAGCGGATGTTGGGACCACCTTCATTCTGCTTTCCACGGGCCTTGAGGGTCACTGCAGCTGCCAGATTGCCACCTGCTGAATCGCCTGCCACTGCCAGAGTGCTGGCATCTCCCCCAAACTCCTCGGCATGCTTGCTCACCTGCAGGTGATGTCAGAGTGTGAACCAAATGTGTCCCAACAGCAGCAGCAATCTCATGTCACAGAGTGCATCTGCAATCCTGCACATAAAGGAGTGTGCAGAATGGGACAGCAACTAGATCTCGAAGGGTGCATCTGCAGACTGCGCTGGAAGAATTACTCACCCAGGCAGCTGCAGTGTAGCAGTCATCCAAAGCAGCGGGGAAGGGATACTCAGGAGCAAGGCGATAGTCCACTGAGACGACCACTGCATTGCAGGCACTGGCGTAAGCCCTGCAGACAGGGTCGTGCGTCGCCACGCTCCCAAAACACCAGCCGCCTCCGTGGTAATACACCATAATGGGCAGCAAGCCCTCGCTGTTCGTCCGATAGACCCGCACTGGGATACTTCCATCCTCTCCCGGTATCTCATGATCGCTCTCCTGTGGCAATAGTGTCACAGTTAGACTTCCCGGTTGTTGGCCAGCAAGGTGCAAGTTGGACATCAACGAAGCGCTTTATTTAGAGCTTCTGAATAGTATATTTGCAAAATGAGCTGCAGGGAGAGACTGCTGAGCCCCTTGCGTCTCACAGACCAAGCAAGTGGTTGCCACACTAGAACAAGGCACAACTTGCTCCAGGGACAGATCATCAAATACGTTGCGCCTCGTAGATATCCTTACAGTCTTTCCATTCTTGAGCAGGCCGTGAAAACTTACGTGAGGCAGCGGAATAGGACTTCCGAACATCTCCATGAGCGCCTTCACCTCAGCGCGTCTGGCTTGGATGTCCTTGACACCTTGTCTTCCGCCTGTACCGTCCGCACTAGCCATCTTGTGTTCTTCCCTGAGTGCGCTATCCGGAGGTGGTGATTTTGGTTGTCTGTTCACTACTGAACGACATCTTCCCTCGTCATGTTGACATCATGGCTTCCTCTTTGACCGAAGCTGTCCAAAGAGCGAAGCTGTCTCACACTTCGATTCCCTCGAGGGTTGACCCTTGGCGCAGCAGCGGGTGCACTCCATCCAACGATCAACAGCGACAGTACACTCCTGCAATGATGAGCATGGCTGTTCCAAGATGGAATAAATCTTTGTATTGAAAGGTCCAATTTTCCTTTGATTGCCTGCATCGCAACACCCATGTTAGGTTGATTTCCGGTGGATGCTTTCTTTGTTAGGCTTCTGCAAGAGGGTAATGCTGACCGCCAATCACGGCATGCGTGCTCCTGTGGGACTACAATATAATATAAGGTCATTGTACAGTCTCGGAACACGCGCAAAATTTTGTCGCACATCAGGACCTCAGGCTAGGCTGCAAGAGAGCACCACGCCAAGATGCAGCATTTGCAAATTCGTTTTGTTCAGGCATGTGAATTGCAGATCACTTACCAGACAGGCACTGTTTCATAGACAGACATACAGGGATAAGTGCCGGCATGTCAGTCAGTGCACTGGCCAGAGCAATGGGTCAGGTGGTGCTCCTTCTGACCCTCAGGACCTCATCAGCTCGTGTAAGACTTATGCTCCTGTCTAGCGCTCTTCCTACTGCACCACATCTGTACTGAGAGTAGCTTGTTCAGCACAGGTCCCTTGGCAAGCCCGGAAGAACTGCCAAAGACCTTTGACTTTGTGGGAGAGGAGCAGGAGATCTACGAGAGGTACGCACATTGCCTGCAATGTCTCATTTCCGACTAAGCATCAGGGGAGTATTGTTCCTGTAGAGCAGAAGGCGATGGGCCAGTGTGATGTAACTCCAGGTGGGAGCAGGATGGGTGCTTCCAGCCAGCCCCCAGCGGCACAGGGACACCTTTCACGATATGTGAGCAGCACCCTACCCCTCCACTTTATCTATGTAGTCATCCAATCAACTGCATGTGCTGAACTGGGCATGCGGCCTGTGACATGTGTGCTTGCCATGTGCAGCCATGCCGCCGCCAAATGTGACGGGGCGCCTACACATGGGGCACGCCATGTTTGTGACGCTGCAGGACATCATGGTGCGCTTCAACCGCATGCGCGGCCGGCCTACCCTGTGGCTTCCAGGCACCGACCATGCCGGCATTGCCACACAGGTGTGCTGCTCTCCACCCCCTCGCGCAGTGACCTGGAGCCGGTCAATTGCATGCACCATGGCACAGGTGTCAGGCTTACTTTTATGGGGCTCGCTGACTTGCTCCGGTAAGCTGGCTCTTGCATCGTGCCCAAACCGTTGCTCAGAGCGCATGAATCCTACCAAAGCCATGTTCTGACAATGTCGATAGGTTAGTTGCTGGGCATTCTTTGGAGTCCAGCACGAGGAAGGGCAAAGTCTCTGTCTTGCTCTGTGCTGACTTGCCTGTCATGGCAGATGGTGGTGGAGAAGATGCTGGCAGAGGAGGGGCTGACGCGGCTGGGCATGGGGCGGCAAGCATTTGAGGAGCGGGTGTGGGAGTGGAAGCGGCGGTATGGTGATTTCATCACGGGGCAGATGCGCCGCCTGGGCGCATCCTGCGACTGGTCCCGCGAGCGCTTCACGCTCGATTCCCAGCTCTCAGGTCTGCACATTCCCCCTAAGGGGCGTGCTTCCTTAGAAGCACTGTGTGACATGAACTCCTCTTACCTCCCTTCTTCAAAAAAGCTTGTCGACTCGGAAACATACTGGGAAATACCCCTCGGGGTCAAAACACTTTGGAAGTCTTCAATGAACCATGAGAAGAAAAAGTGAATTTACTGGATTAGGTGCGTTTATTCTAGCACCTGGGGTCTGCAAGTTTCAGTGGAGCATGTCAGGGACATTGATGGGTGGCTGTTGGGCTGTGCAGCGGCCGTGAGGGAGGCGTTTGTGCGGCTCCACGAGAAGGGGCTCGTGTACCGCGGCAGCTACATGGTCAACTGGTCGCCCAACCTGCAAACCGCAGTCTCAGACCTTGAGGTGAATTTTCTGCATGAGCATTTAGTCCCGCATTCTCAAATCTCGGAATGCCCCACAATGACCCCACTTTGCAGCAACAAAGGCTGTTGCAGCACCATAGTTTATGTACTAGCAGCCTTTATATTAGTACTAGTTGGGGAACAGTCTTCAAGTAATGCGAAATATGGCTGCATGCCTTGCTTGTGTGGTAGCCCAGAGCTTGAGTGGTGGGGTCTGGAGGCGCAGACGGCAATGAGTGCAATTGGTAATCTGCTCAGTCATTGAACCAGCCCACATCACTGCGCAGGTGGACTACACAGAGGATCCGGGGACGCTGTACTACTTCAGGTATCCAGTGGCGGATGCAGAGGGCGGCGAGCATCTGCCGGTGGCCACCACGCGGCCTGAGACCATTCTTGGCGACACAGCTGTTGCTGTGCACCCGGAGGACGAGCGCTACAGGCATCTGATCGGGCGACACTGCGTAGTTCCCATGAGCGGTGGCAGGTTGTGACTCTCACCTGTTTTCCATCCGCCCACGCCATTGAACATGGGGCTGCTGGATTGCTTTGCGATGCAGGTTGCTTGATGGGTGCCTGACTTTGCATTGCTATCGGTTGCAACTTGGGTTGCAGCTTAGGAGGCATTGCATTTGCCTGCTTTTGTTGCATGCCGGGTCTGAGGCATGGTGCAACACTTTGAAGGTATAGGGAACCTCAGGGCTGCATTGCATTGCTGTGCATGTACATGGACCATGCAAAAGGGTGATGCTGCATCCGCAGGCAGATACCCATCATAGCAGACACATACGTCGACCCGGAGTTTGGCACCGGCGCCCTCAAAATCACACCAGGCCATGACCCCAATGACTACGAGATTGGCAAGGTGCATTGCTGTGCCTCTCCTTTCAGCTAGTATGTCTATCATGGGTCAACAACTCTACTCCTATGCTACCATTACTAGCGCACTGTCTTGATCAGTTGGTTTCAAACAGCCTTTTGACACTGATGGCCAGTCAGCAGTTATAGCAAGAAATGGTCCTGATAGAAAGGACTCACCAAACCAGCATGGATGTGTTGCAGCGTGTGGGCCTGGAGATCATCAACATTATGAACAATGATGCTACCCTGAATGCATCTGCGGGAGCCTACCAGGGCCTTGACCGGTTTGAAGCGCGCAAGCGGCTCTGGGCAGACATGGAGGTTAGTACTCAACACCTGCTGGCTCCAGAAATATCACAAGTTGTCTGCATCAACATTAGTCTTAAGTCTGATATCATTATTTAGTGTTCATTGGAAGAACCGAATGGGACACAGGCTGAGTGCATGAGCACTCCCAAGGGGACCAGATTCGACCTAAAGATCTTGGGGGCGTACAGGGGAAACTCAAATAAGAAGTTATCCTGCATGCTCCCTTGCTTAAAGGCAAGGGATAGGCAGAATCTCCCCTGTTCAAGCACTCAAAGCTGGGAAGGAAATGGCATTGCGCTGTGCAGGAGGCGGGGTTGGTGATAAGGCAGGAAGCGTACACGATGCGTGTCCCCCGCTCCCAAAGGGGCGGCGAGGTCGTGGAGCCGCTGGTGCGTGAGCAGTGGTTTGTGCGCATGCAGCCGCTTGCCGAGCCTGCCCTCCAGGTGCTGCCTCACAACCTGCCCTTACTGCGCTTGCTCGAAGCACCATCCATGCAGACTGTGAATAGAACATTCAGACGGGCTTTCTCCCTTGTCTTCACATTGTGTGGAGGCAATTAGATCCAGGGTGAATCCTGGAAAAGTCTGGGAATGTGAGCGAAGAGCCGAGAGTAAGGACTTCAGGCATGTGCAGCTGCCAGATGGATTTCAGTATGGCTTTGGCATTTTCCGCAATTCATGATTGTCCTTATCGCCACATCCCGATGTGGGTGCTCACTTCCAGAGGAGCTTGATGCGCTGAAGATGGGTGGAAGACGTGTTACTTGTCTGGAAATCAGTAAGAAGCCCATTGCATGCGCAGGCGGTAGCAGATGGGACGATCAGGATCCTGCCGGAGCGGTTTCAGAAGACGTACAACATGTGGCTGGAGAACATCCGGGACTGGTGCATATCGCGGCAGCTCTGGTGGGGCCACCGAATACCCGTCTGGTATGCTTCACAGCCCCTGTCCCCCTTGCAGCTTTCAGCTACGCTTGATGCTACACTCTCGAGTCCAGCACTGAACTTGTAAACCATGTACATGACAGGGCTTGGCAGAAGCTTTGGTGGAGCTTATTAAACTGATGACATGGTTTGCGCTGTCAGGTATGTGTTTCCGGATGAGGCGAGTGCTGAGGCTTCTGCTGACGGCCGGAGTGCTGACTATGTGGTCGCGCGAAATGAGGAGGAGGCAGCCGAGCAGGCCAGGAAAAGGTGCGCAGCTTCCTGCTCCACTGCAGTGCCCCTCCATGCACATGCCTCTGCTCAGACCCAATGCTCTTCACAAATGGCATGTCTGTGTGACCACACAGCAAGCTTTTCAGATCACACTGACACGCTTCGAACACAAAGTGCTTCCCCCAGCACCATAGGAGACAACCTCTGCTATGCATCTGGATGCACCGCAACACAGCTGATGTCAAGACCTTCAAATCAAATTATTGCTGGCTCATGCACAGGCATGGGGAGGGCGCGGTGCTGAGGCAGGAGACAGATGTGCTGGACACCTGGTTCTCATCAGGGCTGTGGCCCTTTTCGACGCTCGGGTGGCCGGACGAGGCGGCGCCGGATCTGGAGCGGTTCTACCCGACCAGCGTGATGGAGACGGGGCACGACATCCTTTTCTTCTGGGTCGCGCGCATGATCATGATGGGCCTTGAGTTCACCGGCCGCGCGCCCTTCTCCACTGTCTTCCTCCACGGCCTGGTGCGCCGCCATAAACCCTGAACCCCTAAACCATAACCCTTAAAACCCCTACTTATAAATGTAAATGCGCCGCCAGCTCCTCCGGGACTTTTCTGACCCTGTCATGTCTGCACCTCCTTCAGTGTGTATCGCTCGGTTTATCGGTTCAGGCTGCACAAAGTTGCATGATCCACTCCGACAGTGAGCTCCTCTGCAGAGGATGCGAATGCTATGGACTTTCCCAGTACCTCAGCTTCTGGAACATATGGCCGGCAATTGAGCATTCCTCTGATTACTATCTGCATGGGGTTAGAAATGGGGAAGTACTAGAAGTACCAGCAATGCAATGCTGTGTGTAGTGACCTCCAAAGGGATTTGGATAGAGAGCTGAGAGGGGACTGCTGGGGTTCTGCAGGTGCGGGACGGGCAGGGGCGCAAGATGAGCAAGTCGCTGGGCAATGTGGTGGACCCGGTGGAGGTCATTAGTGAGTATGGGACCGACGCTCTCCGCTTCACACTTGCCACTGGTGCGCCTGGCCCCCCCATTCCAAGCCGGTGTTCCGGCGTTGTAGAACCTGCTTTAGAGGAGTACCTGCCCATCTGTTCGAGGGCCCTTGCAGCCATGAGTCTCGTCAGCGTTGATGGGGGCCTGCTTGTGC
The DNA here is from genome assembly GCA_020887355.1 of Coccomyxa sp. Obi. NCBI lineage: Eukaryota > Viridiplantae > Chlorophyta > Trebouxiophyceae > Coccomyxaceae > Coccomyxa > Coccomyxa sp. Obi. Next base: position 1,054,230 of record AP024999.1, read on the forward strand.
AGAGCTGCCACCACCAGAGACCTCAGTGTGCGACCACACTGCAGATCAGGGTCCTCCCACAGCTCATTCCCAAGAAGCAGAGTACTCAATTTCTCAGCGTGGTCGCACACTGAGGTCTTTGGTGGTGGCAGCTCTGCACAATCAGGCCCTTATCAACGCTCGAAGAACTCGTGGCTGCAAGGGCCCTCGATCACACAAGCCCTCATTGTTGGATGAATTTAGGCTTGCATAAAACTCTTTGGGAAGCAGTGTCCATTGGTCCTGCCAGTGTGAGACTCTCAGTGGGCCTCAATATCATATGGATGTTACCTTTCTCACGGCTGGCTGCCCTCAAGACAGACAGAGCTGAGTAAAGTGAGTGCAAAGTTGCCATTGGCTTCAGATGTTGGACTTGTCTATTGAGGCGTGTTGGCCGGATGCACAGGCACAACAGCTGGGCAGGACCTGAACCTGTCCATGGACCGGGTGGTGGGCAGCCGCAACCTGACCAACAAGCTGTGGAACGCCGGCAAGTTCCTGCAAATGGCGCTCGCGCAGGCCCGAGCCTCCGACTTGGCCGCACTTGCCGCTGCAGATTTCTCCTGCCCTGACGCGCTGGCCGGCCTGCCCCTCACCGAGCGCTGGATGCTGTCCTCCCTGCACCAGGTGCCCCACTCTCCGCTTGCCTTCTCCTGGACTGCAGAGCCTCTTCCATGTGAACATTACAGCCGTTGGGGAGGGTGGTCCGGAGCCGGAGTCAGCATTTGCGCCCTCACCAGTCACATCTGCTGGAGAAGATGACATGGCCGGAGAAGGTTCAAACACTAATTTCCGGCTCCAGAAACCCTTCCAAGGGGATTGAGGGCAGCTGTGAGAGTTACATGGAAGAGGCTCAGGAGCAGGTTAGCCCTGATGAGGGAGAGTCTGACTAAGTCCTTCATGAGGGATTGTTGTGTCTTGCAGCTACAACAGAAAGGCAGCCCAACATGACATCAGACTCTATGATTCCTCTTCACAAGTCGTCTGCATTTCAGCATGCAAAGTGCATGACATAGACCAGCTATTTTGCCCAGTACAAGCAATGATTGCAAGTATCGTGGCGTTGCAACGCAGCCTGCCACTTTGGGAGGGTGGTACCTGCACATCAGGGAGAGCGAGTCTTGAGAGCGGTATTGTGGGGCGGGTGGCAGGTGGTTGACAGGGTGACAGCCGCGCATGAGAAGCTGGAGTTTGGGGAGACTGGTCGTGCGTTCTATGACTTCTTCTGGTCGCAGTTCGCGGACTGGTACATCGAGTCTGCCAAGACCCGTCTCTATAGTGATGATGCGGAAGCCGCCCACACCACCCGAGCGGTACACCCCTTTCCCCTTCACCAGGTCCTGAACTTCTTGTTTCCACTCGCCCCAAACGAGGCACAGGAAGAGGATGGCGCTCTGCACACATGCATGCATGCCACCCACTTGGTTGTACTTTAAGGAACATGCCGTGATGAAGCAACTCGGCCCACTGTCACTTAGGCAGCTACATCATGTCCACAAAGGAGGGGACAATTTTTAGTGTCCGATATACGTCTGTCCAGGGAAGTAAAGGTCAGAGGTCACAGACCCGTTTCATGGTGGAAGCGCGTGTCACTAGACTGTGGGAAGCTTTGGTTGGTGCAGGTGCTGGTGTACAGTTTCAGGACGCTGTTGGCGCTGGTGCACCCCATCATGCCCTTTGTGAGCGAGCGGCTGTGGGCCATTCTGCCGGCGGCCGACGGGGCCGAGCGCCAGCCGCTGATCAGCGCGCCGTGGCCCTCCCACAGAGGCGCCATCGATGAGACCGCCATTGCACAGTACCAGGCGCGTCCGCCGCACACATCTCTGCCCCGCGCCAATTTAGTTTGCCTTGCATCGACCCCTATATGGATGCTGCTGTACGCTGTACTTTGCCGCTATGCGCTATACTATGCCGGATACATGGATGCTCTTGACGTGCCATCGTGATTTGAGAATCTGCTTTCAAGGAATAGATCCACTATTCTGCCGGGAGCTTTCCGATGCCCACCTGAAATTGCCTCTTTCAAAATTTGCCTCCCTTGGGAAGTTTCCTATCAAAAGCTCGCCATCATGCTGTCCAAAAACTTTTGGGGCCCCCGATGACTTCCCCAATAGCTCCTGATTCGCCTGTTTGGAGCATACCAGTTGGTTGACCCTGCGACCTCGCATCAGCTATTGGTGCGAAACCGGATGGGGGTGACAGTGTCTTGGAGGAGCCTGAACAGGCGCCTGAAAGGGTTGAAGGGGAGTAAAGGGTACACAATTGCATGACACAGGCACTGCAGGCGACGGTGGGAGCGATCCGCAATGCACGCGCGGAGTACAACGTGGAGCTCGGCCGACGCATCGCCGCGCGGCTGGCCGTCAGCTCGGCCGACCTGCGCGCTGCGCTGGGCGCTGAGCTGGACGTGCTGTGCAACCTTGCCAAGCTGGACCGCACGCAGGCATGTTGGCCCACCCATCCTGTTGCACTGGTGGCATGTCTGTAGGGTGCAGATGCAAACGGGGCAGTGCCTCAGCCCTGATCTGCACACATTGATTTGGGCTGTCCAGAATGAGTTGGCACAGAAATGGCCTTTCCTGATGGATTGGCTGCCCTCATCCAGGGGGGAATTGCATTGATTTCGATGCAGGCATGTTCAAAGTAGTTGGGGATGTTTTAGATTGCGGGGGGTTGTGCAGGTGACAATATCTGAGCCGCTGGCCGAGGCGCCTTCCAGCAGCGGCACGATCGTGCTGGTGGTGGCCGAAGGGCTCGAAGTGCTCCTTCCCATGGCAGGTGTGAGCTGTGCAGCTGCTCATTTGCTTCTCAACCATTTTTGTTGGCTCCTGGGTACCGGCACATGCGCAAACATCCACTGATTCGCTGCATCACATTGCATGAGGATGGCAGCAGTCTGCTGTGGGGCCTGGTACAGCGAGTGACAACTCTTGCGCAAGTGCGAGTGCCATTTTTGAAGGTGCAGGTACCGCAACAACTGTTGCGCAGGTGTGGGAAATCAGTTAATGGGTGGTGCATGCACCACAAGACAGAGAGAGATGCAGCGCTGAGCGGAGGAGTGTCTTGTGTGGCAGGGCTGTTTGACGTGGCAAAGGAGGTGGCCCGCCTGAACAAGCAGCGGGAGAAGGCGGAGAAGGATTTGGCGGGTGTGGCCGGCCGCATGGCCAACAAGAAGTTCATGGACAACGCGCCGCCGCAGGTAAAGAACCTCTTGCTTCCAAAAGGCCTGCACAGGCGCTCGAGACATGGTGGTGATGCATGTATTTGTTGCATTGAGGGGCCTGCAGGATAGACCCGCAGGAAGGTTTACAGCAATGTTCAGAATGTGGTGGTTCACGGAAAACTACTGCCAAGTGGCAGGCACAGCCCCATGTACCATGGTGCTTACTGAAAAGCCCAAGTAGGAAACACCTCACCCATGTTTCAACTTCCTAGCTTTTGCTGATTGATTGTTCATATGGTACTTTCGCCTTAGTTCCTGCATGTTTGCCTTGTGTTCAATTGTGCTCACGGGCAGGGGTTTGCAATTTTGTGTTCATCCCGGTCTTTCCATCACAAGCGTTGCACTGTCTCCATCTGATAATCCATCGCGAACTGAGCTCCATCTCCCGTCTTGTTGCTCAGGTGGTGGCTGACACAATGCGCCAGAAGGATGAGGCGGAGCAGAAGGTGGCCGCCATTGCAGAGAAAATTCAGCAAATGTCCCAGCTAGCATCGTGATATGATCTGGGTCTTATATCAGGCCCTAGGGTGATTACCCAGAACCAAAGAGCAAAGTATATAGAGGGTATCTGTTAGTTGGGATGCTTACCCCAGGACTGTAGTCAACCATTTGATCCCCCATGGGCCAAGTGGCCACTGGCCATGGCCACCAATCCTGGCTTTTGCTGTATGATGTTGGTGACAAACACAAATACCAGAACACTTACTTGTTCACCAAAATTATGATTTCCTGGTGCGGCAGAGCAAGCCAAGAAGTTTCTCTGACAAGGAAGCAGCTAGCTGCAGATGCAGTGCTGACCTTAGGCTTCAGAGGCAGAAGACCCTTTCAGGTGGCTGCCACTGTCGAAACCATGTCTCAGTTTGAGTAGCAACTGCTTCAAGCTCAGATGCCAAGAAATTGTGATGCATGCAGACGTCTGTCGACATGCAAGAATTGCAGCCTTACATGCCATTGTCAGCACACAAAACAGATACAACCATTGCTTCTCTAAACACTCACGCAGCAACAGCTTCCAATCCAATGGAGACAGCTTCCGCTGCAACAACAGCTTGCAGCCCTTCCACTGCCTCGCTGTCAACTGGCTCTCCAGTTGCTGCACTCGTCTGGCCTATTCCCACATTGATCTCTGCGCATTTCCCCTCATCTTCGTCTCCACTCCCTTCTTCCTCTTCGCTGTCCTCTTCCTCCTCACTCTCTTCCTCCTCACCGGAACTGCTTTCTGCCTCGCTCTCTTCCGCATCTGCCCTTGCCGCGGTGGTTGCTGCTGCATCACCCTTCGTGAGATTGTCAGGCGCCTCGGTCTCATCATCGGACTCTGACTGAAGCAACTCTGCTGGAAGCTCTGCGCAACACACCCAGCATAGTCAGCATCAAACCTCCTAAAGTTGCATACCCACAGCAACGTGCTCACAAAGAAGAAAAAGAGTCATGTGTGTCAGGACTGTGTACAACAGCATGGTTGTCATCACAGCTCCAAAATTCGAAGCCGAAATGGCCCTGGAAGTAATTCTGCTGCTGCAATGCTTAGGGCCGCCTGGACGCAAAATTGACACATAGCACAAGATTCTACCAGTACTGAGATGTTCAGAACCTAGAGAAAAGCATCCGGGCTGCCACGGCTGTGGGGCCACTACCTGGGAGCGCGTTGGCGGGGGCGGCCGGCTGGGGAGGGAAGATGAGCGGGGCGCGGCCGTAGTCGAGCAGGAAGTTGTTGGTGACCAGGAAACGCAGGCACTGCAGCAGTCGGCTGTGCTCTGCGCGGATGTCCGGCGCCAGCAGCTTCTGCAGCAGCGTCTGCCGTCGCTGCTGCTGCTGCTGACTCGCTGCCTGCGTCCTGCCCCCTGCAGCAATGCTCACAATGGTCAGCACCTGCCATCAGCACAGCATCAACACGGCACCAACACTGTGTGAGTGTTTGGTCTGCAGCCGGAGAGTGTCAGAGCAGCCACAAGTTGGAATCTCTAAAGTATCTGCAAAGCCGGCAGTCTAGATATCCAGCCAGTGGCCAAGGAGTGGTTATAATTGAGTCTGATGGTTGTATTTCACAAAGCGTGAGAATTCCATTGCACAAACTACTTCAGCACAACAAATTGGACCAGTTCCCTTCCCAGAGCACACTGACTCCTTGATATGAAGACCTGATCCTGTCATCGCCAGAAGGGCCAGACTAAACTCCACATTACAGGATTTCATACACTGGGCGTGCATGCCTTGTCGGGGGTGCCTGCCCCTCTGCCCATGCCTCCCTCTGCCACGATCTCTGCCCCCGTCCCTGCCGCCCCTGCCGCGCCCCTGTGGCGATGGCCGCTCTTCTTGCATGGCATCGTCTGCATGCAACCCCTGCCGCTGCTCCACGGCATCCGTTTCACTGTCGCTCCCATACGCCATGAGAACCTGGTGCAACACGAGCAGTGAAGGTTGTGCAACGGTTCAGATTGTCCTCGCATCTGGAAGTTTTTGTTGAGGGTCGGATCTGGGAACTGGCAAGAGTGTGGAGCAGTCGGCTTACCTCAAGGCCCTCCGTAAGGGGCGGTCCGCTCTCAGCATCAGGCTTTGCGAGCTTCTGTGGAGGGCCTGCTTCGCTCCCAGGCGGCTGAAAGTCCTCTGCCCGCCTCTTCCACCCTCCATCCCCACGGCCATCGTAGCGTCCACCACGCCCACCTCTCCCTGGACCTGCATCCCAACACTCCACCATCAGTTTGAGCTGAGTAGAGATGGAGACCTCGTTTATCCTCCCGTACCACTGCAGGACATGAGTTCATGATCCGGCTTAGAACAGGCACCTCCCCTGACCTCTGCACTTTCAGTGACCATTACGGGCAGACTTGGTGTGCTCTAGCAGCTTTGGACAGTCAGATACTACACTGTGCTCAGTGGGTCTATTGATGTCTGCAGGCACACGCGGTGTTTGCACGCACCCGGCTGCCGGCCGAATCGGCCGCGGCGCCCGCGGCCGTCCCGGAAGCCGCTGCCGCCGTGGCTGTCGGCCAGGCCGGCCTCGGCGAGCAGGTCGGCGGTGCCGGCCTCGCGCAGGAGCCCCAGGTCGCGCTGGCGCGCAATGACCTCCCGCAGCCGCAGCCGCGACGCCTCCCGCGCCGGGTCCAGCTCCCCGCGCGCCCGCCGCTCGGCCGCCTCTGCCCGCCTCGCCGCAACGTTCGCCTCCGATGGGTATGCCTTCCGGCGCTCCTCCCTCCACCTATGCCACCCAAGAGAAGCCTTCTGAGAGAGAGAGGAGAGAAAAAAGAAAAGAGAGAAGAGAGAAGAGAAAAGAGAGAAGAGAAAAGAGAAAAGAGAGAATGGAAGCCTTGTGGGTTGGGAGATCTGCTGTCCGTGCTCATGTGAGCTCAAGAAAGCCCATATGGTTGTGCAGCAATCACAGCTTTTCTCGCCACCCTGCACATCACTGTGCCTCGACCTTTGCAGCTGTACCATGTTGGAGATAGGATGAGGTGGCATGGAAGGGGCATGCCTGGCTCCGTCGAGGACCTCCTGTTCATTGAGTGGCCGCCAGGGTTTGGCAGGAGTGTCCTTCATTTCTTTCTGCTTCTTCTGCTTGGGAGGCTGCTTGGGTTGTTGCTGGTGCCGCTGCCCTGTGCGCCCCAACATGCCCTCCCTCCCAGCTGTCCAACCCTGCCACTCGCGCCCACTGCCCTCATTCACCGGAAGTCAAGCGGTCATGAACACAGGTTAGCCAGAAAACTTGCCAGCTGTGGAGTGCATCGTTTGTTCTGTGCTTACCTGATGTGGAACCCCTCGGCCACCGAATCCTCTGCCAGGGCCGCCCGGTGGGCCGCCATTGTGAGCCGTCTGACCTGGCAAGCCGCGCCCGCCTGTGCGGCCACCATGTCTGCCAGGGGGCCCCCTTCCTCCCGGTGGCGGCCTGGGGCCTCTGGGACCGGGAAAACCTGGCCTGTCCATCACCCCAGTAATGCAACGCCATCAGCTGGCGCTTGTGTCGTGAACTGCATCGTTGGTTGTGCAGATCGTATTGCAACCGACTGCCTTCAGCTATAGGAATCAAGAAGAGTGACACGTGCACAAGATGTTGATGAGTGTGTGACCCAGGAGGGCGAACAGACCCAGCAGGTCCTGGCTGGCCAGGATGGGCAGCCCATGGCGGGTGCTGAAAATCGTAGGCCTGCTGCATGTGCATGTCCGGAGGGCCTGCAAATTGCGCTCCTGGGGGCCCATATGGAGGGGGATGAGGTCCCAGAGGAAACTCCGGCGGCCCTCCAGTCCACCCCTGCAGTACACATGACTTCAAGCTCTATGGCAGGCGGGCTACGGCAGGCTCGAGCGATGCGACGTGTCAAAATCTTGCGAAAATTGTTTAGGCTCTACAATGAATGTGCGCAGCAGACAGGTCTGGTAGTGTTGTGGCCTGCACCGAGAACGCAACATCGTGGACGGTAACAAGAAGAACACAACCCCCATTCAAGCATTCATGTCCGCTACTACGCTTCCTAACACCAGCATCAGAACAGTGATAGAAAATAGAGGCGAACGGGACCTGTTGCAGTCCAGGATGGAAAGGAGGACGTGCCCCAAACGGATAATTGCCCCCTCTATACATTCTGTAGATGGTGCATATCAAGAGGAGCGACAAGCAACCATTTCTATTTGATTCTGGATTGGAACATGACTGCTAGAGGGAGACTTGCAGCACGTGATATACTCGCTTTTTTGGTCCACCGCGGCACTTCGACATCATCGAGCAATCCACTTTGAGAGAGTTGCTCATCCCGTACATTTTTACAGACATTATATCTTGTGTAGTCGCGTGTCAACTTGAGAGTGAGCACAAGACAGGCACTTGGATCTCGAAAGCTAGTTTGAGTGATCTGGTGTTATTTTACAACAAATGAACGCTCAATTGCCCTGTTCGCATGGCATTCAATATAGAATGGCCCAGTACAGCACATTGACATGCCTACACAGCGCGGTCTTGCGCCAATCCCGCAGAAGAGCTAGTCCAAAGCTGCAATTGGCTAGATACAAAACAGACGGCCTAGCCGATTTGCAAAAGTGTACCGGACGCTTTGGACGTCTCTGTAGGAAGAAGATCTGTACGCATAGAGCCTAGATCCAGATTCTCTCCAATACATTGCGCATTGTAAAACAGGATTCCTGGTCATTTGAGCAGCAATAAGGCAATCAGGCTTGGAAGCTGATGTTGCCGCAGGTGTCAATGCAAGGGCTGCCAAGGGTTCTGCACCCTCTCAGAGCTCTAAATCTGCACAGACTCTGCTAACGCTGGAGAACGTGGGGCGCACACATGATGGCCAGACACAGCTCTTCAAGGATATCACACTCACCATCAAAAAGGGGCAGAGGCTGGCTGTAGTAGGACCCAATGGCTGCGGAAAGACATCACTCCTACGAGTCCTCGCAGGTTAGCAAGCTCAACAGCCTAGTGCCCAGAAGATGTAAGGTGTGATTGCCTTCTGTTTTGACAGCCATGTGTTGACAATGTGCTGTTGCTGTGCCCAGGAGTGGACGAGCCAGATTCTGGGGTTGTGAGGAACCGGGGCATCAAGATCGGCTACCTGCCCCAGATGCCAGACCTGGAGGAAAGCCTGTCAGCGATAGATGCTGTCATGCAATCAGAGTCCCTTCTTGCCCGCTGCCTCCGCAACTATGACGAGGCAATGAGGAGTGACAACAAGAAGGCAGGCAGACTTCTCTCTGCTGTTTCTCATACCCACAATTGCAACAAGTGGAGCCTGATGATCATCCCAACTCTGAGAAGCCCGAAGCTCAGCCGCCAGTTGACTATGCCATCACTTGACTCGGCACTCGTCCGAGGCGGCCTGTCATGGTCTGCATGCAGTTTTGGGGGTCATTCCTTTTGCTGATGCACCTGCTGTCGGGGCTGAAACAAAGCCAGGAACAGAGAATCAGCTTTAAAGGTGGAATGTAACAGGCGATTGACAGCGCGATAGCGGAGATGGATGCGCTGGGGGGCTGGGAGGCGAGGGAGCGAGCGCTGCAGATGCTGGAGCAAGTGGGCGTCCCGGACAGCAGCCAGACCGTGGGCAGCATGAGCGGCGGCCAGCAGCGGCGCGTCGCCCTTGCAGCTGCCCTGCTCGCTCAGCCGGACCTCCTCATTGCCGACGAGCCCACTAACGCCATGGACTACAAGGCACGCTTGCGCATATCACTCCTAAATCAGGCTTGACCCTGACGGCTAAGTGAGAAGGACATTGCTGCATCTTTGATCCAAGTTGGTTGCCATCTATGCCAGGCTATGTTTATGGGCGGGCAGATACAGTACTTGTCTGAGCAAGTTGATGACTTCAGATGTCTGGCGTCAGGCCTCCGAGTGTCACAGTCCATTATTGAAGGGGATCAGCATGTTCACCCAGCTCACACGTCAAAATCTCTGTCCATTGAGTAGCAGCAGCTGAAGGTGTGCTGCTGCTGGGACCGCCTCCACTTTCGCATGTTTGCAGCTTCTCGTTCTGCTGCAGGCGATTCGGTGGATGGAGGATAATTTCTGCGCGCGGGGCATGTCGCTGGTGGTGGTGACGCACGACCGTGCCTTCATGGAGACGGTGTGCACTTCTGTGCTGGAGATGGAAGCCGGCGAGGTGCACCTGCACTCCTTCGGCGGGCCCGGCAGCTACGCTCGCTTCCGTGAGGTGGGACCTCCGGAGCCACCTCACCCAACATGCCTTGCATGCCTGCAAAGCAAGGGCCGGACCTCGCTGATGCCACTGCGTTGTGCCCATGTTGTCCTATGCTTGGCAATGATGTTCTGTTACATGTCTGAGGATGTGCATGCATAGTCTTTTTGGTTGGGCATTTGGCTTGGCATGCTCAAAGAAAATGCATGAATGCAGGACGGTGGGTGTTAGCAGTCAGACCAACAGCGCAAATCTTTTGCTATGGTATTTGGAATCATGATGCCATCTCTGGCAGCTGCAAACAGAACAAACAAATCATCCGTCTGCACGCGCAGCTCCAGGAAGAGCGGCGCGCAGCGCAGGCAGCGGCTGCCTATTATATGTATCCACCCCTAAACATCCCTGAACTCTATATTACACGACCCTGAATAAAAATATGTAACGCGCAGCTGCGGGAGGAGCGGCGCGCGGCGCAGGCGGCGGCCGCGGCGAGCGCGCGCAACGTGCTGCGCAAGGAGACGGAGTGGATGCGGCGGCAGCCCAAGGCGCGCTCCGTCAAGGCGGCCGCGCGCGTGCGCCAGTTCTACGAGCTCACCGCGGCCGCGCGCGACGTGCCCCGCGCCGAGACACAGGTCGCCTTTGACGGCGGCGTCGGCATGCGCCGACAGGTGCGCCGGCCTAATCCTAAACCCCTAAATATACACCCTGAAACCTCAATATAATCCCTAAGATTTTAAAAATATAGCATGACAACAAAGGTCGGCAGCAGATGCCCGAGTTGGATGCTCATGTTGTTCTAGAGGTCGCTCACCCTGAAACCTGAACACAAAGGGTCTTCCACCTGAGCTGCTGCACCCCTGACCCAAAGATCCAGCGTACTTGTGTTTTTGTTGGCGGCGGAGGCTTATGGATAGCTGCAGTGTTGAGAGCATCCCGGCTGCTTGTCCCTGATCTCTGTTGGCAGCTCAATATGAGGTGGTAAGGAGTCAGTGCAATCTCAATGCCTCTGATGGAGTTCAACCTGAACAGCTTTGTAAGTCTGTGACATGACTGGGCTGGCATTCCATGCGCAACACAGTCAGGATCACAGAACAGAGTTTGGAATTGGTGTTGGTATTCTGCAACTCTCAGTCTCCCTGGGTGCCTGCAGGGACGAAAGGTGTTGGAACTGAAGGGCGCATCGTGCAAAGTCGGGGACAGAGAGATCATCAGGTGGGCAGCTTCCTCATCCAACAAATTTCTGCCCATGGCTTAGTGCTTTCCCTTGCATGTGCCAGTGGTTCGACATACTGCCTCGCTTCTGGTGTAGTTGATCCACTTTCTTCCTTATCTCTTCCTCGTCATGAAGTTCTTGAGAGGCCTCACCTAGGCTAACAGGGTGAGCACTGCACAGTCCTGCTTGTACAGGCTTGGCTCTCATAGGTTCTGAGGTTGCACACACTCAGTGCTGGTCTTTCAGAGGGATCTGTTCAATCCATCAACCATGCTAATCAGTGAAGTCAATTGATTAATAGAGGAAGGGTGCGCTAAAGAACACAGTCCTTTGCTGGTGCAGTGACTTCTGGTACGAGTTCTACCCGGGGGAGCGGCTGGGGGTGGTGGGAGCGAATGGCGCTGGCAAGAGCAGCCTGCTGCGAATGGTGGCAGGGCGCCTGCCGCTCACGGGTGGTGAGCGTGACTTGGGCGAGACCACGCAGCTGGGCTTCTTCACACAAGAGCCGCTGGACATCCCCGAAGACATGACCATGAACGCCTACCTCAGGTGCGCATGCTGAGCCTCTGGGGCACTCCCTGGCTCCTCTCTATCTGGAACCGTCTGCTTGCCGGTACAGGGCTTTTGTTGGGCGGGAGTTTGCATGATGTGGGTTGTGCTGTCCCTTCAAGTGCCCAGTGGCCCACTTCCTCCTCCCTGTTTGGGGCAGCATCGGCCATCCAAAAAACTGAAGTCAGGAGCTCCGGCTTGCCGAGCATTACATGGCTTGCGTTTCCCACACAGTGTTGACTAAACGGAATGGCTTCGGGAATGTCAGAGTCTGCCGAGGACAAGCCTCAAAGCGCGGCTTCCCAGGGGCTATCCACCGGGCTGGGTATGGTCAGGTTGTGTCAGAGGCTGTCGGGAGCATGGATGACTGGTGGCAGGGTGGTGCGCAGGGACATTGGCACCAGGGATGCCTCCTTGGCCAGCCCTGCAGAGGAGGACATTTCAGACTCGCCCGTGCATGTCTTGGAACGCGTGGGCTTCCCGCGCAACAGGCACTACACCCAGGTGTGCGCATAAAACACCCTTGGAAGGCCCCCTAGCTACCTCATCCAATTTAAAGCAATGGCACCTGATTGCAGGCCTCGTCCTGCTTTGCTGCTTCGTCGAAATGACAGAAATGGCACCTGATTGTAGGCCTCGTCCTGCTCCCTGATCTGATGTGGGTAGCACTTCCAGGGCATGCCCCCTTACTGCGCAATGAAATTTTTCGCCTATGCTGCAGGTGAAGTACTTGAGCGGGGGTGAGAAGAGGAGGCTACAGCTGGCAGCTGTGCTCATGGCAAAGCCAAACTTGCTCATCCTTGATGAGGTGGGTCCCCCTTATATCTGACTGAAATTTTTTGGCCCAACTCTAGACGCTGGTCGAGAAGCTTTTCAGCACAGCCATGACCTACCCTGATGCATTCCAGATCCTGAGGATTGTTAGCATTCTCTGACAGCCTTGGCACCCAAACTGCCCTCGATTGAATCATAAGTTTATTTTTGGTCAAGATGCAACTCTGGCATGGTTGTGGCATGTGGCAGCCGACAAATGACTTGGACCTGGCGACAGTGGAAAGCTTGGAGGCCTTCCTGGCAAGCTATGGCGGCTGCTTGCTAGTGGCATCCCATGACAGGGCGTTCATGGAGGGGCTGGACCGCATGTTTGTGCTGCGCGGCGATGGAGTCGTGCGCCTCTTCGAGGGCTCCTACTCAGAGGTGAATGCCCCGCCCAGCATGACAGTTGGAGCTTTCTTGGCATGTTGCCCTGCTTCTCATCGAAAGCCACCTTCCTATCAGCACACCTGCCTTGATCTGTTGCAACGGCATTGACTTCTGTGAAGTTCGGGGAAACCCGAGTGCTTGAGGGTCGGTGGGTCCCACGGTGACGGAAGGAATGCCCGGGCACAGGCTCACTTTTCAATATAGCAGCTGTGCATTGTGTCAATCAAGTGATGGTTCCTGTAGTTGGCTTTGCTATTGGCTGTTGTGCTGAGTGTCACGTGGGTGCCGGCAGTATCTGGAGATAGTGCAGCAGGAGGAGGAGGAACAAGCAGAGGCGCGAGCCGCAGCTGAAGCTGCAGCCCGTGCACAGCATTCGTCCAACCCCTCAACATCCAGTAGCAGCAGCAGTGGGAGTGAAGGCAAGAGCAGCGCAGTGACTGGCGGCCATGCAAAGCCACAGAAACGCCTGCAGCTGGGATACAGGTGTGCCAGGGCTGCCCAGCAAATGGCCATGGCCAACTCCTGTACATACCCTCGAACGCCCATTCCATGCTCTCTGTTGGCATTTTGCACTGTTCTGAAGCCATTTTGTGATCTATGAAAGGCAATAAGTGGTCTGTTCCACATGTTGAACCTTGAAGTTGTCGTAGTCATCTTGCGATGCTGTTCCCTGAGTGGCGGCTACGTGCGCTGGTAGGGAGAAGCAGGAGTACGAGGCCTTGGAAGGACAAATCGAGGACCTCAGCGAGCTTAAGTCGCAGCTACAAAGAGAGCTCGATGCTGCGGGGTCCGACTATGAGCTCTTGCAGCAGCTGAGTGAGAAGCTCGCGCGGACGGACAGCGAGCTTGATCGCAAAACTGAGAGGTGGTTGGAACTAGCGGAGATTGCCGAGCTTGCGAACGCCTGACTCTAGTCGAATGTTGAATCAAAATTTTGCTGCAGAGCCGATTGCGGACACTTCATTCACGTTTTCATAATTTCCCGGCCGTTCCCGTCCGTCAGCAAGCACGTCAGACGCGAGGAAGTCAGCTACAGTCAGTCTGCCGTCACGATGTACGATCACAAGTAAGCATCGAGATATCTCAGCGGGGCGGAGGAGCCTATGCATTTTATACTGAGAAGAAGTACCAAATTACGCGTTGCTGTAAATCAGAATTTTCAAAACTTCGTGCTGAGAAGTTGCCAAAGTAGTCGCGAAAGAAGCCGCTCACTTTCACGGTGATCGCAGCCTTTTGCTTCCTGTCCCTCTCAGATTCACTGACTCTAAATCTTTCACCTTCAGCGGACAGGCTGGAACGATGCTAGTGCGGTAAATAGTGTGAGAAAGCTTTGGTGGGAGGAGGAAAACAATACTAATATCAGTACACAAATTAGTCAAAATCCACGATACTGTAGGGCATTCATCAGACAAGAGCGGCCGGACAGACAGACCAGTAGAAAGAGTACGACAGCAATCCGTTCGGAGGGATATCATTTCCTCCGCAACCAGCAGGCGAGGGCCTCTTTACTGACACATTTCCGACGTGCTGGGCACCCACTGGGAGCTGGGAGACAATGACGGGGGAAATCTCTCGGTACGTTGCAGCAGGACGCCGATATTTACATGTTGTGCACCGCCAACAACGGTGATGTTTGTGGCCGTATTCAATGTTCGATGCCTCCATCGGGTAGGTTAGGCGTCCCGTTAGCTGGGCGGACCCGCAACCCGTTGGGATGTGCTGCAGCAGTCGAGCAGGGCAGTCACCTTAGATATGCTGCCCTGCATTGCTGATTTGGAGAGGTTTGACGTTCCCAAACCGAACACGGAACCTTAGAGTGTTAAATGTCCCCTCCTAGCCGACTTTCAGGGGCCACTCCAAGCCCTGGCTGCTGGGAAATGCCCAGTTCGAGAGTGTGTTTGTTCACGTCGTCACTTAGCCGGTGACTACCCTGTTATATCAGTGACTATGTAGATACAACATTTTGATCGGCATGAGAGCGGAAAATTCTGCTATATAAGTATTCCATACTTCGCTGTTGAAGAACGGGACGCCGCTGTTGTTTCTCTGGGAAAGAGTTTCAATTGCCTGACCACGCAAGTCAGCTTCTATGTGTTATTTTGAGGCGCCCTTGAAGTTCAGGATCCATGCACGAGGGCTTAGATGCTCCCTAATGAAGAACGTAGGAGGCATGCCCCTCGTGGGGCGTGTACATAGACTCCTCATAGGTTTCACCGTGTCTCTGCGAAGCATTTTATTTCTTAGTGACTATTTTTTGGACGACAGCAGGCCTATTTTACAGCAATTCCCAGATACTCAAGGAATATTTATTCTTTAAGGACTGCCGATGCACACCGTTGGGAGTAGCAATCGCTTGGTTGAGGGGCTCACTAGAGGACAACGCCAGTTTCCGTATCTGGAATCCGCTAAAAAGTAAAGCTTTGGGAAAGGTTCTCAGGAGAATCTAGGGTTGTGCCGAAGCAGGATGTATGGCCACTCTTGAGCCACTTCACCTCAGGTGGAGGGAAATGCAGCCCATTAATTGAGCCATTGTTGCTGCGCCAGGTCGCATCAAGTCTGACACCGGACAATGGGCGATCCGCCCTTCGAGTATGGTGCGCCGCGCCAGGACTGGAGCATTGAGGACATCGAATGGGACCCAACAGAGGTTCGAGCAGAGCTGCGGAGCGCGCGCAGCGTGGATGCAGACGCCTCAGCCTCCAGCGCCGCACAGGCGGTCAGCATCTCACACGCCCCCAATGTCCTCTCATTGCCACACCCTGGCTGGCCATGCGCATGCTGGATTGCAAGCATGCTGTGCCGCACTTGCATGCCGCAGCCAGCTTTCAGCCCCATAACATTGCTACAGCAAAACTACGATGGGCGCATGCTGCGCTTGCAATGTCAAAAGCATACCTCTGTGGGCGTGCATGCAAGACAAACTCTCCGAGCCAGAGTGCATGTCTCAGAAAAGAATCTACAGGCGTGCATGTGCGGTCTGGGCTGACCGAGGGGGGGGGGGGGCCCGTGCAGGTGGCCAGCAGCAGCGGCCCAACAAACGAGAGCGGCGGGGAAGTGCCTGTGGTGCTGGACACATTCCAAAGCGCCGGTACCACAAAGCGCCGCGTCCCCATGCAGTGTCAGGTGCCGCATACCCTCCAGCACAACAGATCTTGCACTTCTGATAACATGTTGACAGGGAGCAGCCATCAGGGAAGCCCTGACAGCGTTGCTGCTCTGTGACCTTGCACCAGGAGACTTGCACTCAACTTGGAGTTTGTCGGGTCTGCAATCTGGAGAGCAAGCCTTTCTAGTTCTTGGTGCTGTCAAGATACAAGTGGACAAAGGGTACTGCAATACTGCAGAGCAGGCCCGGTGGCGGGGCGGAAGATATCTCACTGATTTGTTGACCCGCCAAAATAGGTGGACGGCTGCAACAAGGATCTGTCGGTGGAGAAGGAGTACTATCAGCGCTACAGGATCTGCGAGGAGCACCTGAAGCTGTCCTCGCTGCTGAAGGATGGCGTGCAGCAACGCTTCTGCCAGCAGTGCGGCCGCTTCCACCTCCTCGCAGAGTTCGATGGCGACAAAAGGCACGCAGCCACCCACTCAAGAGTCCATCTCGTGGAGGTTGCAGCTGGGTGGAAGGGAGATGTCAGAGTATAGAGCCCCACTTTGCTGAAAGTTATGGTGAAAAAGCACCCGCATCACTATCTTTTGACATGTCATGTGTCGTTGCTCCATAACACACCCTGTCTGAGCTGGGCATGGTTGAATTTCGCAGGAGCTGTCGGGCGCGGTTGGATCTGCACAACAACCGCCGGCGCAAGCGCGGGGAGGCCGGCGACGGCAGCTTCCGCAGCAGCGCGCGCCTCGAGCGACGGCTGGGCGATGCACTACACTCGCGCGTGTCCCCCCGCACGCGCGCCCGCCGCACCACCTCGCGCTCCCGCCGATCCCCGGCCCTCTCCACCACAGACGTGCGTGGCGCCCCTCAGTCGTGTTCTGGCTGCATTCCTGCCTGCATGACATATGCAGTCCAGAACACACAATCACCCGGGGGTGTTGTGAACCTGCCGCCTGCCGGAACTTGGCAGGTTGCAAGCAACACGCCTAAGTTGGGGTGTGAGATGAGTGTGGATATCTGAAGGTTTTCATGTTTGCATGGTGAAGACCTGGAAATTGCTATGTGTTGCAGGACGAAATGACGGAGGACACTTCGGAGGTAGAGCAGGCAGCGCGGTCGCGGCCGCGGCAGTCAGTGGCAACGGCAGCCGCAGAGGAGGAAGCCGACACGCCAACCATGCGCGAGAGGCGCTACGCCACGCGGCAGGCCACCGCCGCGGCACAGAGGAAGCCGCACTCGTACAACCCCGCACTCGACTTTGAAAAGGTGTGCCTCGCGGCAACAGCCTCTACTGTGTTTCTGGTCGAGGTACTGGGAAGCGGTCCAAGTGGCATCTTCCTCGCCCCTGCCTGGATTCAGATCCTGGAAGGCGTTGGTATAGCTTTCCCTGCACGGTGGTCTTATCCATGCATGTCAAAGAACATCAAGTGCTGCTGCAACCTGCCATGCGTCTACATTGGTGCCTACATTGGATATAACACAGCTGTTATGTAACACAAGCGGCGGTTGACTGGTTAGTGCCGACATGCCGACTGACCGGGTCGCGTGTGTTGTGTCGCAAGCAGCTGTACCCTCCGAGCATTGCAGAAACTCTGGCCGCACTGCAGCGCGGGGCCGGACCGGCAGAGCCACTTCTGCCGCCGGCACCCTCTCAGATGTCCCTGCGGGTGTGTTTCGTCTCCCGTCATGTCCTTTTTGACGGTGCACCTTGCTGGACTTGCTGAGAGAGCTGTACTCCGCTGTGTTAATCTCCAGCTGGGCTTCATCGCTGTCCGTCTCCTCTGCAACACTGCTGGTTGGAGACGTATTTTCATACAACTGCTGGGTTGCATGGTGCATTGATCCGTAGCGTTCCTCCCAGCCTTGATCACGTGTGCACCACATGATGGACTTGTAAAAGGCCAGTGTGGGTTCTGTGTCTGTGGGGAAGACTGGATGGTGATAACTTCCCCAGAAGCACTCGAGTTGTGTCCTTCAAGCCGGCACTCAGCAGGCGACCGAACAGTGGCAAAACCACAAGACTCACAGACTGTAGGGGCCCGACAACCCCTTTCAAAGAACACCAAATTTGCCATGTTGGTGCACAGGAGGTTCTGGCAGTATGAGCTTAGGCCGGGAGGCTATGACTGACCAGGAGTAAGTCGCGAAAGGTGTCAGCTTTGAATTGCATGTGACAACTGCTACGAGGCTCACCATGGCTTGTGGGGGCGACAGGAAGAGCTGGCGATAGGGGGGTCGAGTTTGGATGCGAGCACGCGGGGGGCGCTCACGGCGGGGGGCCGGCAGCGCTTGGTGGCCGAGCAGATGTTGCGGCACCTGTCCGACCCGGGCCAAGTGCGCGAGCACGCTCGGCAGCACTCCGACACCGGCCTCAACCTCGCTAGGTGCACTCCATGCCGCTGATCACTTTCGCACACCGCCCCGCCATCAAGGCCAGAGGGCTCTTGAGCTGCAGTGGACTCTAAATAAACTAACTCTACTTTACTAGAGTCCCCTGCGAGCTGCGCCACTGGGGGCGTTATTTGATGCAAGGAGGGCTCATTGCTCTATCCAGGGATGTCTATGCTCCACTCTAACGCTCTCATCTGACTTATTGGTTTCATTAATCCCTGCGGGATTGTTTTTTTTTGGCCTTGCGCCCAGTTGATGATGGACTGCATGCAGCGTCTCTTGGCGTGTGGCTTGAGGGGTGACTGGCAAAGGTTCCACCTTAATTTCGGCGTCCAGGAAGCATGCAACGATGAGGTGTTATTATAACATGTGGAGTTTGGCAGTGTTGGAACCGAATGTCAGCGACCATGCGCCTGTGTAGGAACATGCTGCTGGTGAATTCGTTGTCGAGCCCGACCTACCTGCCGTCCAGCATGGACCGCATGCGCTCTGAGAGCTCGGCTGGGCAGGCCAGCCTGGAGCAGGAATTCCATGAAAGCCTGCGCGCCCACAGCTCTGAACTCTACCAGCAGCAGGTGCGCCACCATGCTGCCCCTCACGCCTGGTCTTGCAGAGCAGCCTCCCAAGGGGTCTGGTTGTCCTGATGCTAGGCATGCTGAGGCATCCTTGGACTATAGAGTCTCTGCGGGCCTTTGCGAAGCGCTGTAAGTGGCAGTTGTGTTTGCTCAAGGACTCCCATAGCAACTCGATACTGTGGAGTGCTTTGCACTTGTCATGGAACCTACAGTCGCCTCTGTTGGCACTGTGAAAAACAGTGAACTGTCCCACCATCATACGCTGTTGTCCATTTTAAAGCGACCAGAAAGGAAGCGAAAAAGCAGATGCTCAAACTCTGCGGGTGGGGGGGGGGGGGTTGCAGGGTGCCGCGCCGCAGTTGCCGTACGGGGGCCCCTTCTCGGAGGCGCTGGGCGCGGCCGGATTGAGCCACTATGCGGCGCAGCTGCTCTACAAAAGCGCCAGCGATCCCGTCGCGCAGGACACCTTCGGCCGGCCAAATTTGCCGCCCGCCGCGATCGCGGGGGTCCACCTGGCCCCCGGCGCGGGGGGCACCGGCGGCTCGGCGGCTGGCGGCGGCGGGGGGGACCAGCGGATAATATCGTACTCCAGTGAGCCCACCAGCGGATCCACCTCGGGCCTGGCCAAGTTCCCAAGCGAGCCATTCATCCGGCCGCGCAGCGTGTATCCGCATTACTCCGCCTTCGACCTCCCCCCTGGGGAATTCCATGATGTCGCCTGGGTGCGCCCTACCTCAGCATTTGAAGCTTTGTTTTTTTTTATTGTCAGGAGTCACGCATCAGGGTATCTACTTTTCCTGTACGAGACCATTTTTGAACTGTTCTTGGTTGTTCAGTCTTGCTCACTTTATGCTTTGGCAAATCACTGTTTGCACCCAGCTGCACATGGACATGAAGAGGATGCTATACAGCTGAATGTATGCAGGCCAGGCTTTCTTCCTTTGGCACACTTGTTCCTGATTTCACAGGGCTCTCATGTTTTCGCACACAGCGACATGCTTGCAGATGCACTCCAGCTTACTCTTGCATGAAGATGTTTCAAATCCTTGTGGGGGCTGTGCTGCAGCCGGGGCCACCTCAGGCGCCTCAGGCGCCGACCGTAGAACCGAAGCAGGAGCAGCTGAGCTTCCGGCAAGGCCCCACCAAGCGCTTCTTCGAGAGCGCCGAAGGCTCCAGCCAGGGGTCCAGGTACCCATCCTCTTTTCTACTCTCTGTTTGTTGGACATTCAGTCTTGATATGCATTCAAGTGCTCATCTGGTGGGGACTATTTCCTCAAACTATGTGTTGGGCATTGATTTCACACAGACGATACTGGGGCCTGTGAGGTGGTCGTGGATATTGTGATCCTATTTGTACATGTGGCCTTGTGCCCATGCTGACACAGCAGCCGTTGTTCCCCGACCTTATTCTTCATCCACTTTAGCTTAGGGTGTGGGGTGTTAGGGTTTATTGTTTAGGGTCTAGGGTTTAGAAAAGGGGCCTTTATAGTAATAATTTTTCACGGGGAGTGCAATGGTGGATTTAGGATTTAGGGTCGATGAAGGGTCAATAATTCTATAAGACACAAAGTGGATGAACTTTAATGAAAGCGCCTTTGTTGCAATGATGCAAAAGTGGTCATCAGGTGTCTGAGAGGGACTTCATTACCTGCTTTATTCACACAAGTCCTACTTGCTGCGCAGAGGGAAGGGCAGGGCGAGCCAGCAGCAGCAGCAGCAGATGGGGAGCATGGAAGCAGTGGGCCAGGCGCCGAGCAGGACGCTGCCTTTCACACTGCCCTCAAGTCTGTCCTTCGCGATGGCTCCGCTGGCTGGGCTGGCACACAGCAGCGGCGGTGGGGCCTCGGGGTCCGGGGGCGGCCTGTCGCGGCTGCCAAGCGCTGAAGAGGTGCAGGCGAGCATGCAGCGCGAGCACAGCGCCGAGCGCCACATGGGCCGAATCTCTCTCGCCGGCTCCCTCGACATCCTCCAGCAGTGCGTTCCCCTAGTCTTCCACCCGTCTCCCAAGCTACCCATGCCTGTGAAGCACGAAATGACCGCTCACCTGCAGGGTAACTCACCTGTGCTTCCAAATGATCGCATGAATGTTCCTGAGAGTGTTCTGCTGCATTTGAGGCCAGGAAAATGTGGAGAAGGATCGAAATGATGCCCAGAGTGCAGGGCGGTGTCACACAGGCAGTGTGCTTGCATGTGAGGCACTGGTAGTGGCTTGCTGCAAGGACAAGGTGCAATGGTCCATGGAATTTTATGGGGCGTGGACATGCTGAAGCAGTTAAGTGACTTGCAGGCGGATGACAAGCGACCGACAGGCGCTGCTTGCAGGGGAGCGGTCAGCGTCGGGGGGAGACGCCCCCCGGCGCTCCACCGATGGGGGGGCCCAGCCGGGGGGCGCGCTGATGCGGACCAGCTCCCAGCGGCTGCCCAGCGGCTTCATGGAGCGCATCCCCGAGCATGCTGCCACTCCAATTGCCCAGTTGACTGCCCAAGACCTCTTGCCTGGTGCGAGCGATCCCACATGCGAGCTCAAATACACACTTTGCAACAGCCATCGAAACGGCTGTCACCCATCCCCTGTTACCCACCCCTGAAATGTGAATCCTGTCAACAGCCCTATTGCCTATTGGTTACAGTCTACAGTATCAAGGAAAAGAGAGTCCTGGGTCCTTGTCTCCTTGACAAGTCGACGGTAAGGGAAGTCACTTTGCCGATGCTCAATATGCCGTGGTGAAAGCAATGGAAGCCTGTGGCAACTCTCTTGTCATGTCAGTGTGGAGGGTCACCTGATCTCCAGGAGCGTCAGCTGTCATGGCTTACTGCAACCTCCGACTGCCTTCCAAGACCAATGCACACATCCGAGTATATCAGTAGTGGATGACATGTGTCGCTGTCACTGTGTGCTGCAGCCGCGCGGCCGGGAAGCGCGCTGCTGAGCGACATCTACACGGCCTACAACTTCCAGTCGGCGCGTGGCGGCGCCGGCTTTGGCGCCACCGGCGCGCACCGGGAGCCGGCCGCCGAGGTGGGATCCCAGTACGCTGGCTTCCAAGGCCTGCGAGACGCTTCCCTGCAGCCCTGGCACCAGGTCAGTCACTGTCCTTCAGCAGCCTACCTGACATGCTGTGCTCACAATTGTGGCCGGCTTTGCGTTTCAAATGTTTTCCTGTGATGAAAGTTTGACTGTTTCTGCTGTGATGCTTTAGACCGTCGGTTATTACTGCAGGTGGGCTGAAGCTTGGTCCATATTTGTGATAGGTTAGTTGGGTAGTTGGTGTTTGACAGGGAGGTTGTGACAAGCATTTGTTGGGCATGAGTGGGCGTGAAGCAGTGGTTGTGGCTGGCAAGCAGGTGGTGTCGCCATCACAGGCGGGACTAGCGCCGTTGGTGGGCACGCCTGAGCCCTCTGCCCGGGGCGGCAATGGCGGGCAGCCGGAGGGCAGCGCATGGGCAGCCAGCCTGTTTGCATCGCCCAGCAGCACCGCCATGAGCTCCACGCCCTCCAAGGACGGCACATCACCCTCCTCCTGGCTCAGCCCTCTACTCCAGCAGGTGCTCTCCCAATGTTTGTTTTCCATGTAGACAAATTTCAGGCATACGACGGTGGAAGTGCGTGACGGACACTTTGTGCCATGATAGGTGGCCGCAAAATCTTGCAGGAGGATCTGTCATTCGCGGCATATAAAGGGGGTTTGCTATGCGATTGGTTTGTTGGGTTGGTGGTTTTTCAAGTGTTGCTTGCCAGGCATTGCCGATGCTTCTGCTACTTATGGTATGACTGGGAGCATGTGTGTCAACAGGTGGCGGGAGGGTCCGCGAGTGCCCCCGCACGCACATCCATCGAGGCAGCCGCAACAGGTCCGATGGACACGGCGCAGCTGTTGTCGACCTGGCGAGCCGACTCGGGCGCGAGCTTCTCCACGCTGCCGCTGCCGCGCGCAAGCATTGCGGCCGTGCCGGAGCGCTCCGACCCGGCGGAAGCCGAGCGCACGCGCACGCCACCGCCAAGCGAGCCCAGCTCTGCGGAGCACCTGGCTGCACCGCTGGGCACGCCGCCGGCCGACATGCCGCCTGAGCGCGCGGCTGTGGCGCAGGCGGCGTGGCCGCCGCTGGCCGCGGCCGAGGACGCCTGCTCGCCCTGCGGCTCGCCCACCAGGGCTGGCGCGCAGCATGTGCGTGTGTCGACCAAGCTGGAAAGCGCTGGCGCCGAGGACATCGCCGGCCGAGCGCTGCGCTCCGACCTGGAGGGTGTGCTCGGCGGCGGGGGCAATGTCCCGCGGCTGGAGGCCGCCGTCCGCCCTGGCTGCGTCCACCTTGTCGTGGATGCCCTTGTGCTGCAGGTGTGCACCGCCCCTTGCCCCCCTGCCCTTCTATCAGCCTGTCCAGGGTGCTCCGGCTCTCACCTGGATCATGAGTGCCTACTTTGCGGGGGGGGGGCTCAAGTACCCACTTGCTGCATTGCAGTCTTGAGTGCCAATGTGGCCTCAGACATCCATTGGACACATGCCTGTCTCAAGAGCACACTTGATGGGGGTGCTGTGGTGTTGCAGACATGTCAAGCAGACGGCCTGGATGCCATAAAGAGGACGGCGGTGGCCTTGGCAGCGGGGGATCCGCTGTGGCGCAGGGGCCGAGTGCTGCTGCAGACGGCCAGCGCCGCCGCCCTCTTGCAGGACGGAGTCGTGTGCCGGGTCTGGATTGGAGAGGTACCTGCTCGCTGCATCTGTCCCAACCTGGCTCCTTTAGTGCACACAAGTTCCTTCCTCTGAATGTGTCACGGAGTAAAACCTGTCATGCTCCAAAAGTTTTCAATTGGAAAATCTCCTGCTGAGGAATTGAGCACAATTTCCTGGCCCAACAGTGATGATGCTATACACTTTGCCATATTGGCGCTTTGGAGGGAGTTATCATGTCTCATCATCTCTATCTGTGAAGGCACCACACACTCTTGCCACTCATTGCTGAGCTGCACTGTGCTTTCCTGACGCATGGGATCATATGCAGGATCTGAAGAGGCAGGTGCCGGAGATGCCGTGCGCGGCGCCGTTCGCGGCCGCCGTGCCGGGCAGCCTGGCGCTGCGGCTGCACCGCAGCTTCTTCCACTGCCCGCGTGCCGGCCTGCGCTGCGCCGCGCCCCGGCGATTGCTCGCTCGCTGCCGCGGCCGCTTCCTGGCTGACGTCGACCTCGCCGCCATGCAGGCCGTTCACACCAAGGTGCCGCCGCCTCTCCACACCCCTCCATGCATCGCTGCTGCATTGGGAAGGAAACTGGTCCCGTTAGTTGTCCTTGAGTAGTTTGCCAAGTGGAGTTTGCGCGCTTTGCGGTAGCCAGGCGCACGATAGAACAGATTGAAGTCGTCTTCCCGGCTCGTGTTATTTCTTCTGCAGCTTCCTAAGGGGTGGGGGGGGACCTGCTGCAGGATGTGAGGGTGGAGCTGGGGGCAGCGGGGGGACCGGGACTGGCCTGGCTGGAGGCGGAGTGCGACGGCTTCATGAGCGCGCCGCTGCCGGTGGTGCTGTCCCCGGACCCAGACATCGTCGAGGAGATCCGCGTGCTTGAACCCGACGTGGCCGCCGGCAGGTGCGCGCATGTGCTGCCGATATGCTCCCTGAATGCCTGGGGCTCCCGTGGCTTGGTCACATCAGTGCTCTCTTTGCGTTTGACATCCTGCTGTGTGTGCTTGAGCCCATGTTTGACCTTGGCATGTGCACATTGGTGGCGCCGAGCTCGCGTTACCTGCACCAGCCTTCTGCATTGGCAAACCTCTTGTCCCTGCTAACACCCGAGTGTCTCATTTATTTTTGTTGTTCTATGTAAGTTTGAGGTTCCCACCACTGCATGTGTGATGGACCCTTCAGAAGGTAGCCAGAGACTGAGTTGTCTTCCTCTGTAGTTTATGGTTCCCGCTGCTACATGTGCGCTAAACCTTCAAAGTATAGCCTGAATTTGAATTGGAATTGGGCTGCAGGCGTCCGTGGGAGGCAACATCAGCGCTTCTTGCGGACGTGGGCCTCATCCTGGAGTATGCGGCCGCGCTTGGTGGCGGCGGTCAGCCCGGCCGAGCGGCATCGCTGGCGCTGCAGGACAGCAAGTGCATGCAGCACGTCGCGCGCCTCGCACAACGCCGTCTGCCCGACTTTTGCGAGCTCGGCTGGCCCGCCCTCACCGCCCAGGTGGTTCACCCAGCCTTACACCCCCTCAGAACCTGTCATTCTGTACATTTCTCCTCTTTCCTGAAGATTTGGATTGTAACATGCCCGGTCAAGTGTGAATCGTGAAGTCCATGAAAAGTGTAGAACCTCTGCTGTTCAGGAGGTGACATGGAGCCAATTGCAGCAAGAAGTCAGAAGTAGCATTGTATCGAAGATGCAAGTGTTGCAAGACATGGTCACAGACTTGATCCCTTTGTTGCTGCTCATGCAGGCACTGCCAGTGGCGGCTGTGGGCTGCACATCGCTGCGGCAGCTGCTATCGGAGACAGCTGGACTGGCAGAGGGTGCAGGTACGCTGCTGCACGCAGCTGTGCGCTCAGAGAGCATCTCCATGGTGTCCCTCCTCCTCGACCTGGGCCGCTTTGGGTGCGGTCCCTTCTTTTGCGCAAGGCAGTCCTCAAGTAGCACAGCTCAAAGCAGTCGGTGCAGCTTCACAAGTAATAGCCCTGGCTACTCCCCAGCTGGACCTTCAAGCTGTGTGAAGACATTCCTACATGACTATCAGCAGAGGTAGCAGCGGGCATCGTCATGACATTGTCTGGTGGGCTTCAAGTAGCGTGGCTCGTTTCATCGAAAGCACTTTGCCACAGGTAGGTTCAAGTGGGACCTTTCAAGGATTTCAGCCCAGTACATAGGTGAGGCGAGGTCCCAGCTGGACTTTCGAGCTGTGTCAAAACATCATGACATCGTCGTGCGCACGTCCTACATTTCACTGAGTGGACTGTGCCTCCGAGCAGGTTCAAGTGGGACCTGCGGGCACGTGCGGAGCCGGGCGCGCAGACAGCGCTTCACCTGGCGGCCAACATGGACGACGAGGGCCGCATGGCCGGCCTGCTGCTGCGCCACCCGTCCTGCCCCGAGGCCGGCATGCTCTGGAGCGTCTTGAAAAACGCCGCTGGCCAGACGCCCGCCGACATCGCCTTCAGGTGTGCCACCCTGCTCTCCGCTTGGCCCTGTCAGACCGTTACTCATGCCTGCCACTGCTGACT
The DNA here is from genome assembly GCA_020887355.1 of Coccomyxa sp. Obi. Taxonomy (NCBI): domain Eukaryota; kingdom Viridiplantae; phylum Chlorophyta; class Trebouxiophyceae; family Coccomyxaceae; genus Coccomyxa; species Coccomyxa sp. Obi. The sequence goes on from AP024999.1 coordinate 1,080,330, forward strand.
TCTCCTGTTGTGCTCTTGTGTAGAATTGATACTGGCAAGCGTAACTGGCGGCCGGCGGGCGGCTGCTTGGTTGCTGAGAGTTTACCCGCCAGACATATCTGTCTTCATCCTCCATTATTACTACTCTGTTGGCCTTACACAACGGGGACCAAGTGAAGGAGATGCGGCGAAACAGTCTACCCAGTTCATTTAGAAGAGGTCAAGGGGCTTGAACTGATGAGGGTGCATTTGTGGCGTGCAGTGCGGCCAAGGCACGGCCGGGGCGCATCTTCCTGCTGCTGTCCCCGGCAGAGCGGGCGTCCATCGGGTCGTACTACAGCGCTCCCGAATACGGCAGCTCGGTGGATGCTGACGATGAGATAACTCCAGAGAGCTCCATCACACCCTCCACCGAGTCGGCTCTCAGCAGGCAGGCCAGCAGCTCTGCAGAGGAGGCCTCCTTCAGGAGGGGCGCAGTGCCCCTGTCTCACGCAGACTGCGTGCCTGCCACGCCATTCCTGGATGTCAGCCTGCCGCTCCCGCCGCAGCGGATAGATGACGCCGGCGCGGACAGTGCACCGGAACATTGTCCGCAGATGCGCTCGGTGGAGAGCGCTCCCCTGGCCCCTGGCGAGTTGAGCACCATGGCCTCATGCATCCTTCGCGACGACCGCATCATCCGCAAGTCCCTCTCGGCCGACTCAGACTCGCATGCCAGCCGCGAGCAGCTGCGCGCTGCGCTGCTGCCGCCGCTGGCGCGCGTGGTGCAAGAAGCGCTGCACTCGGCCGGCCCGGCCGAGCCGCCGCGGCAGAGCCTGGACGGCGTGCGCGCCGCGCTGCGTATCGGCTCCGAGTCGGACTCGGACCACTCGCCGAGCATGGAGGATCTGCGGCGGCTCCGCCGCGCGATCGCGGCTTTCCCGGACGCCCCGGCCGCCGGCGCGGCCGACGGCCGGCCGTCCGAGATGCAGCGGCTGAGCGTCGTGATGCACGACCTGGGCGCCGTTCGCTGTGCATCTGCCAGTGCGGTGCAGCACAACCCGGAGGACTTCCCTGTGGACGACCTGACCATCTGCCTCTCTGCGCCCTCCGTCATCCCGGCCGAGTGCTCACAAGGCTTGCTGCCGGGACCCATGGACGACCTCAGCGCGAACAAGACGAGAGCCGAGGCTCCAGTGACACACCAGCTGCATGCGCTGCTAGAGGGCAGCACTCCCAGAGCCCATACAGCCGCGGCCTCCATGCCATCAGGCTGTGATTCGCAGGCTGACAGCCCAGGGCAACTCGGGGAAAGGACTGCGGAGAAGGTCCGCGCACAGCGGGTGGCGCTGGTGCTGCTGATGCTGGCGAGCTGCCTGGTGCTGCCGCGAGCCGCCTTCTTCTGCATGCTGGCCTCTGCGACAGTCTTCCTGCTGTGCTCCCCGTCCTTCCAGGAAGTTTGGGCCAGCTTCCCCAGCTCCACAGGTGACCTCCTGCCCTGGCTTGTCATCACTGTATGTCTGTCTGTCTGTCTGTCTGTCTGTCTGTCTGTCTGTCTGTCTGTCTGTCACCCGTTTGATGTGCAGTTTCCTGTTGTTCTGGCCGGCATTCCGATGCACATATGAGGTAGTGTCTGGTCCTCAGTAAAGCACTGTCTGAAGAGGCGGAAGTGGCCTGGTCTTTGTGCGTCACGGTATAGCTGCTGTTGTCAGCTGCAGTTATCAGTTATGGCGACAGTGTGACCGAAGGTTATGGCGACTGTGTGACCGGGGGTGTACTGCAGGTCAGGACGTGTACATGGACAAGCTTGAGGCTCAGGTGACCTACTCCGGGTGGCGTCGCCATCTGCTCTGCTTCAGTCATGCGGATCTGGAGAGGGAATTCCTGCACTTCTTTGCAGGTGCATCCAGGAAATTCCACCGAAAACCAAATCCTGCTCCAAGTGCTTCGCAGGCGTCGAGTCGCTCGTTATAAAGATGTCTTCTCTGCAATTGTTTCAGAGGGCTGTCAAGCAGTTTGAGCAGCAGTCATTATAAGTCCTCAGCAAGCATCATTGGTTCATAGCCTGTTGCCCAGACTTTGCCTATTTTATTTGTTTTTCTATTTATGGTTAAGGGGTAAATCTAAATCTTAAACCATAAAATAAAGCTGTGGCTGAGGTGCATGACTTACCTCGGCACCTGCTGGGTGCAGGGGCTCGATACCAGCTGGACGTGCTCTTCTCGGTGTTGTTCACAGTGTTGTCGCTTCTGCTGCTCTGCTCGGGTGCACCCCATCTGCCCCGCCCAGCCGCCGGCCCCTGGCTTGGGCACGCTCTGTTTGCCGCGCTGCCCGCAGCCCTGGCCCTGAACAAGCGCTCATGGTAACTCCCCGACTCTGTTGCCTAGCATGTGCAATCTTGCTCAGTCCTGGCACCCCTTGCCCTGTGTCTAATTGTTCCGCTTGTGTACTGGCTTGCTCCTCGGCCTTTGTACCTCTCTGGCTTGACTTGGCCAGCCAAGCCTCATGCAGCTCTGGTATGCTTTGGTCACTCGCATATCTCCTGCAACAGATGACGCCACCGAGCATGCTGTCTTTGGCACATCTCTGAAGTCTACAAGGTAATGGACACCTAAGTCCATTACTTCATTTGTGGATGATTAAAGCCATGGTATGGGACCTGGGGCGGTGATCCTGACTGGTTGCTGTGCTGTTCAGGTATCTGCGACATCGGGAGGTAGTGATGATGGTTGCCAGGATTGGCTGCCAGCTGGCGGCAATCTTTTGCAGCGCCACATCGCTGGGCGGCTGTGCCGCGCCAAGTCACTGGTCCACTGCGCTCATTGTAGAGGTCCTTGCAGCTGCATTGCAGCTTCTGCACCTTCCCATTGGCTTCCAGGTGGCCACTACCTCTTGTCCCAGATCTCTCGATCAAAACTCACATTGAGAACCCATAATATGCTCCTTTCCAAGCTGCAAGAGGCATTCTGACAGGATACATTGGAAAATTTAATTCTGGGAAGGAGCGCTGCCATATAATATCCAAGTTGTCGTAGGAATGGTATTCATGGTGTTGAGAGGTTATGACTGCGTTCTTGTGAGACAATGGCAGACAGTAGTGGCACCAATATGACATTTTCCCTCAAACCAACTCCTAGAGCGCCGTAGAGCACTGTAGTCAAAGTGGGCTCCACATGGCTCCCTTGCTCATGCACTGTGTGGCAATATGCAGCGAGCTTTAAGCAGCTCATGAGAGTGTGAACGGCAGAGAAACTGGCAGAAAGAGAGGAGGACCTCAGTTGAAGGAGAAGCCGCACGACTCTGGAAAGCTGCAGAGCGGCGCAGCAAGCTTGTCTTGACCCACACTGTGAGGCTCTGAAGGGCTTGGAGCACCGCAGACTTCTTGAAGAGTCCCTCAACAGCCTGCCTATCCTGCACGCAGATTCGCACGCTGCTGCATCTGCCGCTGACACTGCTGGCACTGCGGCTGCGGCTGAAAGTGCGCCCGCAGCCGTCCTGGCCGCAGGCCGCCGCGGTGTGCGCGCTGATGCTGCTGCCGACGCACCTTGTCGCCATTCTGGAGCGCCGCGCCCGCCATTGCTTCCTCGCTTCGTTCCCTTGCCAACCTGTCTCCGCCGGCATACCTCCCCGCCATCGCGGAGGGTGAGCTCACGCCGCGGAGTTTTCGAGTGAGGTTCCGGCTTTGGGGTCCGACTTCGCCAGAAGATGCTGATCTACCTGCAAAGAAGGGTGCGTCGGGAGTTTCAGGAGATGCGCGAGCGGTGCCAGAAGGGACCAGCTCAGTCATGACACATGTCTTCGGCTCGTCTGTGCCCCTCCCGGCAAGAGATGGTGTCTTCTGACGGGCAGCAGATTGCGCAAGCCCGAAGTAAGCTTAGTATCTAGTATCTGCAGCCCGCAATCTAAATTTAAATGTGGCCCAGATTGTGATGTTTACAGATCTGTTGGACAAGTCAGACGCCGGAGATGCAGGCATGCACACTGCACATGCGCATGCGCATACGCATGCTTAAGCACACCACCCGCCCTTTTCCTCTTTGTGCAGACCTGAGAACTGTGGTGCGGTACTTCGAAACACAGAGATCCGAGGGGGCCGGCAGAGTTTGCTGACCCTGCCTTCTGAGTTGAGAGTGCGCGGCACGCTGTGGTGACCAACAGTGGAGATGGCATGTGGTTCTGTGGTCCCCAGCAATTTTGGCCGGGCCTTGCGGGCTTAGCTTCCCAGGTACTGCGACCTTTGCAGAAGTCAAGGAACTCACTTTACCCCTACCGGGCACTGCCGAGAACTCACTGGTGTCGTGATGTTCACAACAAATTTTCCCATGCTCAGCCCTTCTCATGCTTGTGGGTGGATCTGGTACCTGCCCTGGGTCCAGGCCTGCAGACGATCTCAGGAATCTTGCATACCTGTGCTTTTTGTTGACAGGCTTCTTATTGTCCGCAGCAAGCCTCCCGGCAAGGGCTTGTCTTTTCTACACATATATACTCATGTTAATTGCGCGGTGTTGATGAGTGGCGACGAGCGCGTGCTAGTTGGTCACTCATTGGCAGAACCAATGTGCTCCTTTGCGAGCATTTTGTTGCATGCATGCAGCATTGAGGTGTGCACAGCTCCCGAGATTCCTGTGTAGTCTTCCAAGACATCCTGATATTGCGCCAAAAGTGATGATCAGTCGACTGATCTCTTTTTTGGTTTGGGCCGGACCGGACCGGTGTCATGATATACAAGTGCTATTGAAGGCAAAATGCTCTATTGCTTCTTCATATTGGTTGCGAGGATTTGGCCCAGCCGTGTATCAGTTCTATGCAGTGGGGTGTGCTAATGCAATTCTATGCCTTGTCGATTGAACAGCTGCTAGCCGTAATTCCGATTGTGTGCCACTTTGCTCGCAAGAGAGCTGCGATTGGACTCTCAGGATCCGCCGACTTTGAGATCCTCATCAGTAACACAGGCCACAATGTTTGCAGCCAGGAACGTTGATGATTTTTGCTCATTGGTGCTGCTGCTCCGGGTCGAAGTACTCTGCTCTGTTGTGGACCGCCCTGGTTCAGGAGGAGGTCATTAAAGGAGAGGGAACCCTGCCTCACAGGAATACAGAACAGCATAGTGCGGACGTACTCCACTTGTTGTGCTTACACACCGCAGATACCTGGGCAGAAGCGGGGCTTCTCGTGTAGTATATAAATCAACAAGCGACAGTTTCAGGAGAACCCTTCAAGAACCAACTCTAGGAGTATCTCCTTTTGAGGAGCCATATTGTTGGCACGGGCATGTTTGTGGTTTGCCGGGGGGAATCAAGGGAAAGGTAGGGGTTTGTGATGCGCATAACATGCATGCTGATTCTCTATTTCGGGGCGAGCAGCCTCAGGTCCCGTCATTGCTTGTCCCGCTAAATCTTGATTCGCCACAAGAGGTCATGCATGGCAAGTATTCGTTGCTTCTCAAGTGAGGGCTGTGGGCGCCCTGTGTGGAGTTGATAGTGTGCTGTATCTTGCTTTAGAGAGGGTCAACTATGGAGGGAGATTAGTTCTGAATGGTGGCCATGCAGCACAGCGGGGTCAACAAATTCTTTTGGCCAACGGACCAGGAAGTCAGATGAGGTTGTGGACATGAACCCGGTACAATTGCAGAGTGCTGCAATGACAGGCCACCAGCAATTGCTGCACAAGTAATGGTTTTGCGAGCCACAGATCCGGATTTGATTGACCGTCGGTGGCACAGTGACAAAAATGCTATTGGGATTGTTGCGGAGGCACTTGGAGCCTGATATCGTGTCGATTGCGCCCATATATGTGACTTCTTTTATTTATTTTACTTGTTCTGTGGCAGTATGGACAGGCTTGTTGTGACCATGTGTATGCACATGTTTGCAACTGGGGCCCCGATGGGCGTGTTGTGCAGCACATGTGGTCTGTAGAATGGATGGTCACTCTTGTCTGTGGGATTGTCTTGCACTCCCTTCATGTCAAGGCACCTTGATGTGTAAGTTGCAAACGGCGCTGAAGCAAATATCATTGATGCTTTTGGTGGAACTCAATGCATTGGACAGTCCTGGCAACTCCATTGCTCACTGCAAGTGATCAACGCCGCCATGAACCTTTCATGGCAGCCTCCACCACCCGCCAGGCTCTATACATGTCTGAATAATTCTATCAGCCAGGCTCCTGCTGCAGCACTCTGTTAGCTTGCTCTCGTTCACGTGTACGAACAGCTGTTCTGCTGTTGCTGCTACTGGACGGTCATATGGTGTGAGTGTGTCCCCCAAGATTGAGGCTCCTTCAAATTAATTTTGAAGAACGCTTCCATGAAGTCCTTCGGAAGACCACAATCCAAGGCCTGAGATCCCGAGGGATCCTTAAAAAATATTCTTCAAAGTGCTTAAAAAGAAGACACTAGTGGCCCTGTTGACCAAATTTGAATGTGGAAAAATGATGGCGCAGGCGTATATACCATTGCTCACCATGGAGAAGGCCTGGCACGGTGCCCAAGCTTGGAAGTCACATAAGTGCATGCACTGGAACTTGAAGTCACGAATTCGAATTCGATGCTAGCTGCTGACCGTAATAATGAGTACAGGCATCTGATATGTATTGGGTGGCTGGAAGATTTTGAGAGCTTTGGTAAATCAATCAAGCTGATCTCTGATGCCCAGCATGCATTAAATATAAATATCAACGGGCAATTTTGCCTGCATTTTTCCCATTACTTCAGCTGCCATGAACCTCTGGCTGAATCATGACCATCATGACACTTCTGGTCACTGATGCCTCGCTGTGAGACGGATCGTCTGGCCATTGGTGCCAGCAGTCAGCGCTCCTCCCAGAGCGACGCGCTGATTGGGCATGAGGGCCTTGTAAGCCTTCTCAGCTGCTCCATCAACTCCCTCGGTGCAGAGCAGCCAAAGCACGTCTCCACGTCTGCATCCGAGGAAATCGCCAAAACGTGAGAAGACGAGATCTCCCGATAGAAATAACCCCCGAGAGAAAGTCTGTTTGAGTTTGGCAAAAATCTTAGCGGAGTCATTGCAGTGGACGGCGACCAGGCGTCTGGGCAAGGTCGAAAGCATTGGTGCGTCAGGATTATGTGTCCTCCTGTCAGTTTCTGCTCCGATCAAACCTGATATGGCAACACAATCATCTTGCTATTTACTGTAATGTCCACTTTCCGCTTCTGTTCTGGCGACGTTTGCCTCAGCCTTCCGGGCATGGACATCGTGGCGTACTAGGGGAGGGTCAGGGCTCGCCTTCCACCATTACAATGGAATCATTAGACGCTCTCCGAAGTACAATACCGGAGCTGTTGATTACCAGGACGACCAATGTTATAGTATGACGACTCGAAGGGACCCGATGTCAGCTTCTCTGCCAGATTCGCTCTTCTAGCACCACATGCGTAGATTCGCTGGGCGTGGCCCTCATTGTTAGCCTTCTTGTTGCCATCTGTTTGAAAGTTTATTAAGAGGGGATTGTGGGAAGAGGAAATGCCCAGGAGCTTCCGGCTCAGTAGAGTGCGTGCAGGACACAGCTCCTCTGCCTTGGAGGGATATAGTGATTGTAGATGGAAAGAGACCGGTGGTGCACTCTAACAACACAAGCTTGTGCGGGTATGCAGAGGTGTGCGATTTTTGTCTGCTTCGAACAGGGAACATGCCAGCCTCCCACGTGATGCTGCGGGGCGCTTGTGGCCTCCTGCGGCTGCCATGTCATAGGTCAAGGATGCTCAGCCATGCTGTAGGATTTGGAAGGAGGTGCGCCAGGACAGCGCACTACAGGACGGCTGCGGTGCTGCAGACTGCACCTGCTGTGGCCCCAACATCGGCCCCAAGTTCCACTGAAGTCTTCGAAACAGCACTGGGTGGCGGCCAGCCGGATCCTGTTCCTGTAGCTGCGAACAGAGACAACTATGAGGTGAGCATCCTCATGTCTACAGCAAAGCAAACATGCAAAGCATGTCCCATGGTCCTGTCATGAGTGCACCTTCACACCTTGTCTTGATCGGACATGATTAGTAATGGGCTACAGGTTGCACGAGGAAAGCCGGGAGCTGGCTGGGCCCACATGCATGCAATCAACCTGAGCCTGTCTTGCTTGGCGGTGTGCAGGGAGCTGAAATGGTGCAGAAGAAGCCTGGGCTGCTTGATGCCCAGAGTTTCAAGCTGCACTGGAGTGTGGATTTCTGGAGGGACTTCTCTGTGCCGCCCAGCATTGCAGACCCCAACACCCCAATTCCAAGCAGGTAACAGATAGAGGGTATCTCTGCATGGAAATTGCAGAGTGAAGTGGCGTCAAGTCCCAGGAGTACTAGCTATGCCAGTGGACTAATGGCAGCTGAGTTTGGAAGGTGTTGTGCTGCACAGGCTGCAGGCAATCCTGCAGACTTTGACCGAGGCTGCAAACAGCATGGGAGTGTTCTCCTCTTCTCAGGCTGCTGCGTACTGGGGATATCACATCACCCGATCCAGCTTCTTCGCCATACAGGGCATTGCAGGCATGTAGCCATGATTCCTATTTTCATTTCAGCTCTGCAAACTTTCGAGTTCGTCGCTGGCAGGAGGTTGCATCACCTTCAACAAGTGCCCTGGGTAAGCAGGTGTGCTGGCGGCGCGTGCTGCAAGCAGTGTGACTGGCCAGCAGACCAATGATGTGGGAATTCGCATGGAGAGCATGATCCGCGCTGGGTTGACTGGACCCATCGGAGAGGCCCTGGCCATGTACTACCAGGTACAGCTGCATGCATGCCTTGCTATAGTCGCCTGCTTTCCGATGATAGTAATTTTGCATGTTGTGGAACAGTTGGGAGTTGAAGAGGGGCATGCCTGCCTTCTGTATGGGTTGTGTCCTGAAGTATGGAAAGTGCGTGTGGGTCAGGACTACAAGAACATCGATGAGGCTGTGTACAAGTTGCCATGGGACATGACAACGCGCGGCCACCGCCAGTGGAGCCCATTCTGGGTGGCCCGCCGCTCTGCTCAGGTGTGAGGCTCTTTGCTTTGCTCACCACATGTGTTTGCAGTTAAAGGGTGAGGTCAGCACCTTGTGTTCATGTGTTCATGTCACGTCTCTACTGCAAGTGGAACTGGCTGAGGTTGGTGTGAATGCAGTTTGTGGCCGAGGCCACAGCCACGCTGGGCCGCAGGAGCCAGGGCAAGCCTGAGGACGTTTGGCTCAAGTCGCCCATGTACCCAGACTACTATCTCAACACCTTCCACTACCAGGTAGTTCTGCCGGCCATTGCCTCGAACAATTGTTATGGCGCCGGGGTTTGGCAGACATAGCCCCCCAATTGTGCTGCTGGCACAACGCCACAGTCAATTCACTGTTCGTGTCTTGTCAGTCCCACCGTGTGCGACGAACAAGTGCAGCGGTGTCGGGTGACCAGCTGGTAGAGCACAAGGAGTATGAGAGTGACAATGTGTCATGTGTGCAGACAGACGGGTGGTTGTCAGAGCGCAGCGCGCGTGTGTACGAGGTGTCCACAGAAACGCTGTTCTTAGGCCGCCAGGACGCCATGCAGCGCCAGACGCTCGTGCCGCTGCGCGCCTTCATGGCCAGCCGAGGGGCCGACGGTGCCGGCACGCGCCTGCTCGAGGTCGCTACCGGCACCGGCCGCTTCGCCACATTCCTGAAGGTCCTTACCCGCTCTTGTACTCTTCTCTGGTGTGCCTCGCCGGTCCTAGGGCATCCAGCATCACTGCTTGGGTGTCTGCGGGTTGGTGACCCCTTCTATCACAAGGCATCTTTCTCCACACGGGTAGTGCCTCTTGGGATGCGACAGCTGCTCTTGGGCACGGCTTGCATGCAGCTGGTGCCGACAGGTCGCCTGCAGTCCTGTATCAAGCAGTGCATTGGCAGCCTTCACACCAACCAACAATCTTCCAGCGCGTTGGCAAACTCCTTATTTTATTGTCAATGACATGTTGGTTTCAGGGTTGTAATTTCATGAAGGCTCATGCGAAGGCACCTGTTGTGGGCTGGCGCAGGACAACTATCCGCGCATGGATGTTACGCTGGCGGATCTGTCGCCGTACTACCTGCAGGAGGCCCGGCGCAATATGCGGTACTGGGCTGACATGCGCGCCCCCGGCCAGGTGCTCGGCGGCGCCGATGGCACCGGCTCCTCCTACCTGCAGGCCCCCGCCGAAGCCATCTCCCAGCCTGACAACTCCTATGACGTGGTGCGGATGTCGAGAGCAGAAAGATCCGCTCCTGGTGTTGCGTATTGGCCTCTGCCTCCGACAGTTGCTGCCGCACGTGCGCGTTGACACTGTCCCATGATGAGCTTCTTGACCTTGCCTTGTCATGGGCAGCAGGATGTTTGCACAAGCAAGCACATGACCAGGTGTCGATTACAGAAAGTGCGAGGCTCATGACTTTCAGGCGGCTTTCATGCTCAGCACAAGCTGTCAGAAGCTGATAGACGTTAGGATGGACTGCTGCACAGAAGCTTCAGTGAGGGACCTTCTGCGATGCAAGCTGCATTGCTGTGAGCAGGTGACGTGCATATACTTGTTCCATGAGCTGCCGCCGGAGATTCGGCGAAAGGCCGCGGCTGAGATGGCGCGCGTGCTGCGCCCGGGCGGCCTCCTGGTGCTGACCGACAGCATCCAGCTGGGTGACCGACCCTCCCTCGACAAGAACCTCGCTCGCTTTGAGGAATTCAACGAGCCCTACTACCGCTCCTACATCTCCGAAGACATTGGTGCGCGCTGCAAGCCATCCTGTTCTCCCCTGTTCTTGCATGTCCTGGGGCCTTCTTTAACCAATAATCGTGCACCCAGACCTGATTTTGGCAGGAGCAGCATCCGGACTGCATGCAGCGCAAAACACCTATTACGTTCTCAGAATTGACCTTTTGCATCGTCCAAGAGGGAGCTGGGATGACAGCCATGTGACGTTGCGTGCTCTTCCAGAAGTGCAGTGCCATGCGGTCAGTGGAGGGCTTGCATTCCTCACATGGCTTTGCTCTACTGCTGTGCGGCGATGCGGCCACTTATTTTGAGTTTGCTGTCTTCGTGTAGTACCTCACAAGCTGGGTGTTGAATCTGCTCTGCAGGCAAGCTGTTCAAGGATGCGGGCCTGGAGTGCGACACCAAGCTGCTGGCCAGCAGCACCAAGGTGCTCTCTTTCCGCAAACCCCTGCAGCCCACCAAGCAGACTCCCAAGCCAGGGGTAAATACGCAATCGCAGAATGGCAGCAGCAACAGCTCCCCACAGACTGCTGGCGAGGAATGCGCCGAGGAGATCTGTGCGGTGCCTGCCTCGTGAGCTACGAAGGTATACAGGTCCGGAATGGGGATTGCTAGATCAAGGCGTTCTTCATACTCAGAGGGTCTCGGCTGATGTCAAAGGAGGGTGAAGTACTTACCGAATTTGTGGAGAGGCATTTGAATGTGTGAGTGATTTCGTAGAACAGCGCTGCCTGGTTCATGCTGATGAACACTGCACAAGGCCATCAATTCCTAGCAGATTGCAGGGGTGTATGATGACATCGCTTACTAATCAAGGGGAGTACCTGTGGATCTCTCGAGTACACTGCATCATTTTACCAGGCACCTCTTGAATGTTCCTTCTTACCTGCTTTGTTTTGGGCGCTTCTGCCAATGTAGATCTTGCAGAGCACTATCCTGTTGTACCAATAGCAGTATTTGTTAGTGTGCTTTGCATCGCACCTTTTTCTAGCGTGCATTTCTGCTGTGCCCACCTTGCGTGGGAGATCACTGTGAGGTGTGCCCCTCTATCATGGTGCTACAGATATCTGATTGGGGCTTATTTTGTTGTGTATGTTATTTATGGTGCTAGAGGAATGCATGTTCTATTCATTGGTGTGCTGGGAGCCATTGTCCAACACACATAAGACCTGATCTTCTTGAGTAAGCATGGGGAATTGGAGAAAGGCAAATGGTACTCCTTGCATGGGCTATTGTTATTAGTGCTCTGTGTGCACAGCCTGTTGCTGCATATTGTTCCACTTCAAACAAGGGTTTATGGTGCAATATATTTGCTCTAGCTAGAGATCTTGAGGGTTGCTACTGGAAGCTACCTATTGTGTTAATCTTGCGGGGAATTCTCGATGTTGATTAATTACCATGTTTTGAGATGACGACCTCTTCTGCTTGAGTTTCTTCAATCAACACAGCACTTCATAGGTTTGCGAACATGTCAACACTGTCATAAAACATGATTATGTCTGGTTGCATCATTCACAATGGAAGTCATGGGTTGACCTCATTCAGTCATTCACAGGAAATCTGAGTGATCAGCATGTGCATGGTGTGCCTTGCACCAGTGCCACGTGACTTCCCGTCGGCTGACAAATTTCATGTCGATATTCCTATCAAGCAAACTGGTTTGCTGTGCAAACCTGCCATCAAACAGCGGCATCTGGTTCCAGCCATACTCTCAGGAATTTTTGGTGTGCTTGTGAGTGCCCAGTTCTGCTTGACGTACTTTGCCTTGTCATTCTGACCACCCTCAAGATTGAGATATATTGAAGTTTGGTTGCCTTTTCTGGGATGATGCATGGAGTGCTGTTATCATCACACTCAAGCTATATGGATGTGCATGTGCATCTCTGTCATGATAAAAGTGCCTCTAATCCCAGCCGTCAGTCAGTGCCATCATTGGCCACGACGCTGCTGCGGAAGCCACGCTCCTGGTACTCTGCGCGGCTGCAGCAGCATGTAACACTGGTCACCCCTTTCAGCCAATATTGACTCATGAAGTGGCCCAAAGGATCATGTCAAAGAAACAGCAACGGATGCAGGGTGTAGTGTACCTGCAGCACATGCTGCCAAACTGCGGCATCATGCCCAGAACGGAGCCGCCAAACCACACACCGAAGTGCTGCGCGCCGGCCACGCGCACCTGAAATCCACATGCAAGCCCATTTCACCCTGTTGCAGCTTTGCTCTGCTTTGCCTGCAGCGCTGTGTTAGAGATGGGGGAGAAAGTGCTCTCCAAATAATTGCTTTGAGATTTTTTGGAGCCAAAAGGGAGCAGGAGTGCATAGCTTTCTTGTACCTCAACCGGGCTGCCCCCCCGCGGCTGCCGCGCGGCTACAATCTTCTGCAGGTCGTGCTGCAGCCGCCGCCCAAAATACTTGAACATTGTGGAGCCCCCCTGCTCCCGCACCATGACAATACATCAATGGACACCAGCAGCTGTGCTGAAGCAGGGATGCAGTACAAGCCCGGCCGGACTACCGGCCAGCAAGTATGGTGTTGCAAGCCTTTTTCACAGGTGACGGGCAAGGATTGCATTGCACGGTGCTACCGAGAAAGACTACTTCATTTAAATGGATCCTCCTTGAGCTGTGCCAGCTAACATGTAGATGCATCCAAAGCTGGGACGGTTGTCAGGACCATTGCAGGACCAATTGTGCAGCATGGCCACGTCATTCATCAGTATTCTGGCAGGCCGGCAAGGGGGCCTCACACTCAGCACAATGTTGCCATACAGGTCTCTCCTTGTGTCAATCGGGCAGCTCTGAATCACTCTGTCCACCAGCTGCGCATGCATGCACACGTCACAATTAGCCAACAATCCTCATGCATGCAAGCTAGGGGAGTGAATGCACCTGCGAAGCAGGCTCAGCAGAAGACTCTGGCGCAACGACTGTTCCTCCTGACCCATTGCTGCTCTATCGTGTTGCTTTAAGGTTCAAAACAGCAATGCAGCCCTGGCGCTCACACACAGTTACACCATCAGAGAAGGTAGGTACTGTACCTGTGGGAGGGGTGTAGTGTATTCATCAGATATGAAATCGGGGCGGAAGAACACTTCCGGGGCCAGGAACGCCTCGTGGCGGACACTGCAGCTGCGCTCGGCGCCGCTCCGAGGATCCGTGAAGTTGTACACCTTGCTGTGCTTGCCTGGCTCGGTGTCATGCTTCGCAAATTCCTGTGATCGAGCAGGTAAGCTGAGACTTGTACACCAATGTACGATCCAGGCAAGCCTAGCTGGCATACGCAGGCTGTCCTCTCGGAAGTGCAGGTCTGGTAAGTGAATCAGCATGCAGAGCACAGGCACCTTGACAACATCAGAAGCAGTGCAGCAGAGCGTCTCTTTGATGCCACGTGCAACGTCCAAGGACATTTCCACCGGCACGGGCTCCTTCCTTTCCCTGCTTGAGTCGGCTAGTCAGCGGTCCTCCACAAACAGCAGTGCATGAAGTAACTGAGACGATTGATGTGTGTGGTGTTTGAGTGTGTAGGAGACAGGAGGAAGTGCACCTCAACAGCTGCTGCACAAAAGTGGTCACATCTCGACCAGCAATGGGGATAGATTTGATTGCGGATGCAATTACATAGCCGTCTGAGACGGGGATGATGTGTGTGCAGCCATCCCCAATGTCAATCACACAGCCAGTCAAGGAGGATTTCCGCGCCTGCATGGCGCCAAAGACAGTCTTGATGAGCCACCCACATCAATGAAATTAAAGGAGGCAAGAGCACAATGGGCTGGATGTGAAAGAGCAGAGTGAAATCCTGGAAGAGTAGCACCTTAGCACCCTTCTCGGCAACTGCGAAGGCTGCATACAGGGAAAGCACTGCTTGCACGCCAATGCACAGCCCAGGCACGTTGAAGGTCTCAAACATGATTTCTGCAGCCGTTTCCCTGTTCTCTGGAGGGTTCATGGGGGGCTCAGTCAAGATGAAATTGTGATCCTCACTGTCGACCCTCAAGTACCTGCCCAGGAACCAATACCTCACAAACGCCAGGGATTTGTACATAACACAGTTGTTTCCATCCTGTCAATAAGGCAGCAAGCAAGCTCACCTGTGGATGCTCTGCTGCCAAAAGCGTTCCATATGATCCCAGCTCTTCACCTGCAAGTGAATTTATTAGCCTCTGCAGTGCTGTAATAGCCAAGCGGTGCTGTGGTAGCCAAGCGGTCAATGTATCATGCATGTCCCAATTAAGAGGATTAGAAAGGTATACCACGCCGTGACGAATGGGGTAGTGGACACTGTGAGCGTGCTGTGAGAGTGCTTCTTCACCAATCAGAATGTTGCTGTCAACTGAGCAGGATGCCGGCCCCGCTGCCTTCCTCACAGAACTGGCAAGGCTGATAGCTGTTGGGACAACAAAATTTGGCTGCATACACGAGAGAAGGGTGGGCCACAGTGGGAAGTATACTGCGTTGTCGCTTTTGCATCGTGTTACATACACGCTTGGGGGCTTTTCAGCAACCAGAGTAGATCATCAGGATCTTACCGCAGCATTTCCTGAAAAGCCCATCTTAGTGTAGCCAGACCCGTTGTCCATGATAATAACAGGTCTTTCGGACGGTTGCAGAGTGGTGAAGCCATCCATCGGAAAAATGATTTTCGTCAGCAGGCACTCCACCCAACCAAGAAAGTGCACAACAAGATAACTCTATGAAGTATGTCACTTTGCCTATGTTCAATTATAGGGCATCTTCATAATCAAGTTTTCCCGGACACATTGACCAATCCATCGTTGAGGGCTTTGGAAATCACTGGGACGCTTGCAAGACACCTGCCCTTTCCTTCAGGGCGAAGACCAGGATCGACATGAAATCAAGCAACACAGAAACCTGCTCCCCGCGTGAATTGGGATTTCCGACAGAACGAGATCATGCGTTGCCCAACACTGTTCCACGTGCACGCATGCCTCCGAGTTGCTCCGAGGCTCGTTGCCTCGATGAACTCACGAGAGTGAACAACTGGTACAACACAACTGAGAACGCGTCCACAATTGTGAAGGGCTGTCCAAGATAATCGGACATCCTAGCAACACCTGAACCGAAGAATAGAGCAAGAGCTAGAGCTACAATGTCTGCCTTTCACTTGCCTAGGTGTCCCAATGCTTTGCACAGTAAGAGGCACACGGTGACACCAGCTTTTGCAAGCGCACAAGAGGTCGCCGGCATAAGAACAAAACGTCGGGCCAAGACCAGGAAGGTGGGGATGACAACCTGCATCTGTTGAGGCCTAGAATATCGGTGCCACTGTGTTTTTCACTATCAGAAACATTGGGATCCTGCATCAACCGTAGTATCTTCAGCAAACCTTTCTCATGAACTCCTACGGGCATCGAGCAGCCTGGTGTCGTGTGCTGACTGTACACTAACTTTCCGATATCGCTAAACCAAATAGATGAGCTACATGACAGTGTCGTTAGTTGACTTTTGAACGGAAAGGGTATGGCAGCTGCACAGTCTAGCATTCTAATGCAGCTCAATCACATTCACGAGGTGACCCACCTGCAGATCAAGGAGATTGACGTAGAGCGCTTGAAGCAACTGGCAGAGGAGCAGAAGGCCCACATACACG
This sequence comes from Coccomyxa sp. Obi, assembly GCA_020887355.1. NCBI lineage: Eukaryota > Viridiplantae > Chlorophyta > Trebouxiophyceae > Coccomyxaceae > Coccomyxa > Coccomyxa sp. Obi. The sequence goes on from AP024999.1 coordinate 1,096,586, forward strand.
TCCCCTTCCACTCCCTCAAGCAGAGTGACGAGCCGCAGCAGACACTCCTAGAGAAGGCCGAGCACACCCTAGAGGGTAAGGCACACCACTGACATGCTGCATGCATGCATGCATCACTTGCACGCAGCTTGCACCTCTCCATACAGGGTCTTCTTGCACCTCTGCATCACATGTGAAACAAAAAGGATTCTGCTGTAGTACTTGTGCAGATAGCTTGCTTGCGAGGCGTTCATCCTGTGCTAGAGGGCATTGCAATAAGGAAGAATACTACCGTTCAATCTGGCACCATAAGAGCTTGCATAGTCTATGTCGAACAAATGACAGCTGCCTGGCAATATTTACATGCAAAGAGGTCATGTGCCGGCACCTGCGCGCAGACTACTGCAGCACACTGCCGGGCGATGAGAGCGCTGAGCGCTGCTGGAAGGCGGTGCGCTACTTTGAGGAGCGGGTGTCGGAGGCGCAGGAGGGCTGCGTGCTGCCTGACGGCAGCCGTGCGGCTGGATCCGCCGCATGCGAGGCGGCCGAGCGGCTGGAGGACTTTGTGCGCCAGTTTGTGGGGCAGGCACCCACGCACATGTTCGTGCAGACGCTGCTCGTGCTGGAGAGCGCCGATCGCCACGCCGAGGAGCGCAAGAATGCCCCACGTGAGCGAGCCCCTGGACTTCTTGAATGATTCTCATCTCTGTGGTTTCCCACTTGCCCTCCTTGTCCTTTTCATCAGCCTTGTTAGGAACACAATTTCTCGAGCAAAAGCTCTTTTCCGCAGGAGTGTAGCTCTCAAATCTGGGCTCATTAGTGCCTTCCCTGAAACAGTGCATGTGGTGGAAAGCTTTGCTCTCCAGCAGTTGGACCCTAAGATGAGAACCTTGGATGTTTCCGGCCTGAGCACGAAATTTTCACCAATATTGTAAGTACTGATGAGGTCACGGGGCGCCGGCAAACCTGGTATGGACCGGTGAGGAGCGCAGGGGAAGAGGCAGGCCTCAGCTATTGGGGATGTGTATGCATGGCATGTTTTCCCAACAGAATTGTAGATTCGATGGGGGTAAGCATGGCAGGACCCAAGTGGAGCCGCAACCTTGTAACCACAGAAAGCAGTGGGGAGGCGACAGGGCTGTTTCTGAGGAAGTCCTGTGGAGCGTAGGGGAGGAAACAGGGGCAAGTGAGGAGGAGGCGGCGCGCGCGCGGCTGGTGGACCTGTTCTACGCCATGGACAGCGACCTGAACGGCATGCTGGACGTGGAGGAGTTCAGGGCGGCCATGCGCGCGGCTCACCGGGAGCTGCCGGGCGATGTTGTGGCCAAGGTGCTGGAGGCCATGGACATCCACGGCCGCCTCACCCTCGACCAATTCATCAGCATTGCCGAGGCGTGCCACCCTACTATGCTTAAACCCCTGGGTTGTGTATAAGCAGGGGGTACTAAATCTGTTTTTTAGTTGAGTTCGATGCAGTACCCCCTTATATAGCTGCGGCCGAGGCGAATGTACTTACGGCAGAGGCATTCGAGAGGAAGTGCGGTAACTGTGCTCTCGTTGTCAGAGTTGTATGCTTGGGCGGTGGCGTCTTGCCTCAGCATCTGCTGAGCTGCAAACTAGGAAATCTTTGCCAGGGAGATTGTGGCAGAAAGGCTGGCTGCCTGTGTGTTGGTAATGATCAATCAGTGGTTGCTTTTTGGGATGGCAGCCTTACTGTCTAACTCTGCAGTGTCTTGATATCTGCTCATCATAGAATGTATGCGAGCTACCTGGAGAACAGGATTCAGATGCAAAATGTATGTGCTTGGCGCAGGCTGAGGAGATCTATGCTGATACACCTTTGGCTGCCTGGCTGCGAAGGAGTGCTTCAGGAGGACAAGCTTGATGTTGAGAGGCACGATACCATGAAATCATTTTTGCAGCACTCCTATTTCCGGTACCGGTCTCAATGTACTAACAATTTTGAGATGATTGCACCTAAATGTGCTGAGAAAATGTGCTGCGCATTTTTGATTTCTCTTTGACGTACAATGGTTGTATTGCAGTTGCCCATTCATTTGCATCCTAGATCATAACACTATGCAGAATACTTCTGGCCTCTGAGAGACCTGGCTGCAGCACTCAGTACATACCAAAGCTGATGTTGAATAGTGAATAGTGAATTTTTGCTGTGCAACACAATTTTTCTGGACTGGGATAGTAACTAGCTAGTGAGCCTTTAAGCTTTACATATAGGTTCAAGATCTGACCTTGGAACACATTGACCTGCTGGTGATTCTCAGTGCCAGTTGCTCATCACTCTAGAGATGAGAGCTTTCAAAACAGAGCTAAAATACATTTTTAAGATTTTAAGCAAGATCTGTAGAGTTCTGAGATCTCAAAAGGTAGGGGCTACGTCATTCCAGTCAGTCATTCCAGTCAGTCACACGTGTGCATCCTGGCCAGTCATGTCATGCAGCAAATGTTCTCAAATGCAACCTACAACTACTCATTAATATACACAGGTCTCAGGCAGCTTGTCATGGGCATTAGACCTGGACTGCTTCGGCACAATTATCCGAGTCAGACATCAAGAAAGCCCTGGTTTGCACACTGCTGGTCGTGATCAGCTTGTTTTTTGTACAGACGCTGCCTCAACAAATGTTCCATGGGCAATACAGAATAGACGGCCAAATAATGTTTGACCCAAGCAAATGCATAAAGTTGGAGGCCTCGGTGATCGCTTTGTAAAGGCGAGGCGTCAGGAAATCGCATGGTTGTGCACACAACCTGGAGAATCCTCTAAGTGGCACCAAGGGACAACCCTTTCCTGCTCTTGCGGCCGCAGCTGGGGCACCGCGACAAGCGCCACGGATGGAAATCGAAATGCGTCTCGCCCTTTCACACGGAGTACTTTTTCTTTTTGCGCTTGACGGGGACGGGCGCGCCCGGCACGACATGGTCATAAGTGGGGGGCGCGAGCGTGAGGCCGAGTTTACGGTCCCAGGAGGCGCCGTTGAAGTGCTCCTGCATCGCGCGCGTCGTCTCCATCAGCGCCCGCCGCTCCCGCGTTTTTTGCCTGCGCCCCGCACAAAACCCCTCATCGGCAGGCTCAAAAGCCTAAATGCGGCGCCAAATGCCAGTGCTCCTGCATCGTTTGCCTGCACTGGATTGTTCCCACTCGAGAGGATCAAAGAGGTACAGATTGGTCTGCAGTGTTGGTAGTGCTGATGCAGCAGCGGATCCAACATGCCCTCTGCCCTCTACAGTGTACAAACAAGCGAGTATTATGCACTAAACAATCTCTCATTCAGGGGTTATCAAAAATCGCCTTCAATATGTCGACCATATATAATAGGCAGCCTTTCCTCTTTCTGCCGCTCGCACACCCTTGAATGTCCTTTATCTCCTGATCTTATAAGAATTTCAGTGCGACCGTGACTTTTGTGTCCACAGTCCTGAACCCCAGAAAATCGAGTATAGGCGGCACCGGCGGGAGATGGCGTCAGGGTCGGCCAGGATGCGCGGGAGGGCCTCTTCCACGAGGGAGGCGACGGCCGCGCGCTGCTGCAGCGCGATGGTGCGGCCGGGGAAGCTGTCCTCCAGGCGGTAGCTCAGCCACACGTACAGGTCCAGCACCGCGTACGCCGCCTCCAGCTGCGCCAGCTCCGCCTCGTTGCGCGCGGGCCGCACCGGCACGCTCTGCGCCAGCCCCACATTCACCGTGCCCCTGCAAACGCACACCCTGCGTTGCGCACTCCTGCTAGTAAGCTTCGTCATTATGACGGGTGCCGTTGAAGCACTGCACTGAAACTTCTCTGATTCAGCAGTGTCCCAGGTGTCAACAGCTTTGCGGGGCAATTGGCCTGGTGGTATGCTATATCACCCGCATGCTTACTAGTGCTGCAGCAAATAGCACAACAGCTTGATGTGCCTCATACATCCGCCTATCTGCAGGCCAACTGCAAGTGGCTCAACGTGCACATCGTGCCAGTTCGAGCGTGGCAAATCGTTCCATGAAGCCAAAACATTGGCGAATGGTTTGGCACTTCTTGGACCGCAGTTCAGAGCAGATACTCTGCCGGATAGGGACCATGCCGTTGATTGAACCAGTCATGCATGACAGAGATGCAGCGGAGGACACCCTACATCACAACCCCTAAATACCCTAAACAATAATATATATATATATATAGGGTGTCCTCCGCTGCATCTCTAGGGACCATGCCGTTGGAAACTTGAATGCATGACTGGTTCAAGCTTCCAACGGCATGGTCCCTATCCGGAAGATCCTATCTGCTCTGAACTGCGGTCCAAGAAGTGCCAAACCACTATATTTATATATATACGGTATATACATACGGAGAACACCCCACCGCTGGCAGTAGGCGGTGGCAAAGGAGAGGAGGGCGGAGGCAATGATGGGGTCGTCGGGGTCTGCAGGCGAGATGGCAAATGTGTAGGCGTCGCGCAGCGACAGCGGCAGGTGACGCAGCATCAGCGCCAGCTTGTGCATCGCCTCGTAGTCGCTGAAGAAAAAGTGGTCGCTCAGCGTCGCCCTGCACTCACCATGTTGCATCCATGCTCTGCTCCCAGCTGATAACCAATCAGTGGACTTCAGACATGCCTCGACAGTATGAAGACTTCCCCAGAGGTTTATGAGAGTCTGAATGCCCCTTCAGCAGCAGCACTGTAAACACCATACGCGATGTCCCTGTTATGAACAAAAAGTGATATCCATCTGATCACTCAGGATGAGTCAGTGCAGGACAGGGCATCACCTGTCTGCAAAGTTTTCCAGAGCGTCTGCGAGGTTGAGGTCTGGGTGCTGCTCAGCAAAGAGTGCCAGCTGCTGGTAGCGTGGGAACAGGCAAGCCCGCTCCAGCACAGGATTCTCCGCTTCCAGCGAGGCATGCAAGAACGCCATGTCGGCCTGTACAAGCACCCTCACCATTGCCTCCATGCAAAAGGCTGGCAGTCAGGGGCAAACCCACCCTTTTGACGCTTGTTGATCTGCCCTCAGCAGATCACCCGGTGATGAACGCCGGCTCAATGACAGTACTTTGAAGAGGCGCTCACGAGCGGAGCCTAGGCAGGAGCTTGGCAGTGAGCTCCATTCCCCTAAACTGCTGCAGTTCTCTGGCGTTTAAGTAAGGTTTGATGATGGAGGAATGCGCACTTCATTGAGGCAGGTGACTTGGCCGGATGCATATCTTGACCCGTAGCGGCCAGCTCGGCCGGCAATCTGCTTTACTTCAGGCGGCGTCAGCGGTCTGAAGGTGGTCCCATCAAACTTCTCCATCGACGTGAACACCACTCGCCTAAGCCAGCACCATCTTGATACTATCAGCAGGTGGATTGCTCAATGCAAGAATATATATGGGAACAAATAAGGATAAAATATTTCCATCGATGTGAACACCACTCGTCTGAGCCAGCACCAATGCATGTCTTGATAATCTGACCGGCAAATGGAATGCTCAACGCAAGAATATATACGCGGCGCCTCAAGAAGGACAGGTGCAATACAGGAGGCAGGCACAAAACAATTGCACATGGTTGAAGGCACACCTGATGTTAAGGTTCAGGCCCATGCCGACAGCATCGCTGGCCGCCAACACATTGAAGCCGGTGCGTGGGGCATTGAACAGCGTTGCCTGCAGGAACGCCACATGACTCACCATCTCGCCACCACTCACAGCCAGACAAACCCAATTTGGAGTCATCTGAGCAACTTCAAGCAGTTCATCTAGACTGAAAGAATCTGTCCACGTGGGGCATGCATACCAGTCTTGACATCCTACATTCACAGAGACACTTGGAAACACTCACAAGATCATCCTGCCCAAGGAATTGAACCACAGTCGAAACTGGAAAATTAGCCTGCATATTTGTCCCTAATGGACTGCAAGTGAGGCCAGTTGCCGCATGGCGCAAGCTCTTCTTCACCTATGCCAGCACAGCAGGCAACCAGGAACCCACCAACCAAGCACGGGACCAATAGCCCTGCACCGCCATCGGTGGCGGAGCAACCTGGTACAGGGTTTTTCTGCAGAGTTCTCTTGTGATTGTCCCCATGTTTCTCTGTGAATGTATGGTATGTCAAGCTGGCTGCTGACTCTGACGATCAGTCAGTCAGACAGACATGTGATCAGCCCTAGGTGGTAGGGGTAATTAATATATAAATTGGTAAATTGGTGGCTGGAAAAGATGCCATCGAGTGACTGACTGCACATGCATCGGCAGACACGGACAAGGAGAGTAACCCTAAACCCTAAACCAAACTGTAAACCCTGAAAATAAACCCTAAACATAAATAGTCTGCAGAGCACCTGGGCGGTGCGGGCTTCGGCGGGGAGGGCGCCGTAGACGATGCAGGACTTGAAGGCGCCGTGGGAGTCGATGGCGCGCTTGATGGCATGCACCTCGCGCCGCGAGAACGCCACGAGGCAGTCGCCGCGCCGCACCGTTTTGAGACTGGTCAACGCGGCCGCCTGCGGTACCAGCGGCAGCAGCCGCTCGTATGTGCGCACCTCCAATGTGTCCCCTGCCCCCCAAATGTTGATTTTCTTAGGGAATTCTCGTCAGGGTTTGTCTTCAGAATGCGGCAGCAGTGCGGCAGTCCCGGCAGCAGCCAAGGGGAGTCACCAGCATCAGCGACAAGCTGGCACAGCAGGGGCAGCACAGCGGCATCGCCGCAGAGGTGGAGCGTGCGCGCGGGCAGGCCAAGCAGCGCGCGCGTGAAGGCGTGGCCGCGGCCGCCGTCGGCCAGCATCTGCACCTCGTCCACGACCGCCACGTCCACCGCGCGCGTCACGCTCGCCATCTCCACCGTGCACGCCGCGTGCCGCGCCCCTGGCACCGTCCTCCGCTCCTGCCCTGCGTGCACTCGCCAGGACTTCTGTGTCTGCGCTTTCAATGAGCTCGAACGCGCAAGAGTAACACGTGAGGATGAGAGCATTTCTCAGGGTGGACTCAACCTGTCGCATAAATGAATTCTTCATTGACGCGACATCTTCATGTTAATAAATTGTATCTTAAATCCTGATGATGACCCATCTGTTGGGGCAACATGGATAGGGGTGTTTTTCAGGACATCGCAATGCTTGTGACAGACAAGTGTTGCAAGGAACAGCAGGAGTGCTCTTGTCTTGCAGGATATTTATGACGAATGCAATGCGGGAAAGGAGGCACACCAGTGACGAGGTTGCAGGCAATTTTGTCCGCATTGAGTTTCTCTGCCACCTGCCAAGGAACAGGCAATGTCAGAGTTGTATGATGAGAAAGACACTTTCTCCAAAAAGAGCACTTCACAGGCAGACCTCGCTAGATGCCAGCCATGCTTACGAGCCAAGGGGATCATTTAGCTTGCTGGATCTTCTTAGCTCATGCAGGCCTGCTTCAGCACGCAGGGCAGTCTCAGGACAGAGCAAGGCCCTGAGGGCACCCAGACAAGCATGGCAGGGAAATTCAGCCAGGGGAAAGCACCTCCCAAGCAAGCAGCCGCAGCGGGCCACAGTAGACACCAGTTTCAGCTGCTTTGAGCTCTGACAGCGCAGCATGAGTCTTGCCGGAGTTTGTTGGGCCCATGTGCGCGACCACCCTCCGCCGCATCATGCGAGCGGCCGGATACCAGGATGCTGGGCAGGTCAGATCCGTCAGGTGGGCAGCGCTCTGGGCAGCCTCAAACCCCTCCTCCGCTTCTGGTGGCGGCGCAATGGCCTCCATCGCGCCTGTCCAGCATTGATACCACACACGCTCAACCAAGCTGCCTTCGTCAGGCCTCACTCTCCTTTGCAGTCTTGCCTCCGAAAACACCTCTCACACATATACTGGCACCCACACATTGAAGCCTTGCTCCATCCCATAGTGCCACAGGAACATGCCAGACAAGTTCGAGCTGAGGGTATATTCGATATGTCTCTTGGATGCACCACTAAGTCGTGTAGCTTGATGCTTTCATCGAACAGATTGCAGAATTGTTATGCTCAGTAAGTTATATATTGTAGATTGGGCGCTTACGGAGAGCGGCGACAGTTGTAAAGCTGCGATGCCCCTGACAGAGCCAGATATGCCGGAATATGCTTCCTGACAGGGCTCCTACGCTCACCATATTGCACCAGAGATTGAACTTTTTGGAGTATGAACACAGACTCGATGTGGTGTACGCTATCAATATGCTGCGCAGACTTCACCTCCTAGATTACTAGGTGTCTTCTTCCTGGCTGACAAATCTGTCTCTGTGAAGGTACGAATGGTACAGTCATAATTCTAAACACTTTCGATTCTTGCCTGAACAAACACCATCGAAAATGCTATAGCTAAAATCACTGAATGCGCACTGCTGGTGCGCAGTAATATTGACTGTGATCAAGCATAAAGGAGACAGAAATCCAAAGAAAGTTGTTCTTGGGACCAAAGTAATTGCCGCTCTTAAAAGAGATTCACCGAGCGACCTTCATGTTCCTTCGAGCATGGCCAGGTGTAGGGTTTCACTTTATTGCTGAGTTGGCAATCTTTAAAGCCACCACGTCAAGATCTAGGGGTCCTGGGCGAATCTTGCACATCAAACATGATTGAGCCCCGATCGATTGCTGCTCATGGACATGCAACACACTTTCTTCCTGCTGCACCTCCCTGTGTGACACACAACAGGCATGCATACCGCAATGGAGCCCACTTATGACCAGAAGGTGCAATTTATCAAGTTGATAATATTATCAACCAATTTCTGTCCTCTCAGCACCTGTATCACAAGAGTTGCCTTCCGAGTGGATGCAAAGAGATACATCTCGACCATATGTGTGCACCAAACCGGTGTGCATGCATGTGGTACGAGGTCTACCCAAGGCGCAATGCAAATTTTGCTGGAGCATGCAAAAGCCCTTATCTTATCAGGGTTCCACATCAGACTCACCTAACCCCCTAAAAGAGGATTGACAAAAGATTTGGTAGCGAACCTCTGGTCTATCTCCCTTCCCCAAGTCTACCCCTTCAATTAATGGATGATGCCAATCGATATGGGGCTCTGAGCAAGTAGTGGCCCACTGACTCGGGACTGGGTTCCTGGGAGGCGGCAGAGCCTGGAGAGGTCGACCGTTGTCCGATACACGGACTGTCCATTAGAACCATGAGTGCTGAGGCTGCTGAGGATAGCCAGCCTGTAAAGAGCAGAGGAACCGTGAAGTGGTTCAACTCAAGTAAAGGATTTGGCTTCATTACACCGGAGGACGGTGGCGCTGATCTGTTTGTACATCAGGTGTGCTTCAAATGCCTGCCCAGCTAACAAAAGAAACAGATCCCCACTTGGATGCATCAATCTTAGGTGAACATTAATGCAATGTAATGTCTTACCAGTGAAAAATACCAAAATCAGGCGCTGTCTTTTGTGTGTATCGCGAAGCCATTACAGAAAATGTGGGTGTTGGGACGGTGTTGAACAAACCTTGCCACGTCCCCAGGGGGCTGAAGGAGTGATCTTTGTCTTTTGCAGAGCAGCATTGATGCAGAGGGCTTTCGAAGCCTTCAGGAGAACGAGCCCGTGGAGTTCTTTGTCGAGACTAGCGAGGACGGACGCACAAAGGCCGTCAACGTGACAGGGCCGGAAGGGGCACCCCCACAAGTGAGTCAACCACCGATACAGTATTCAGTCTTCTGATAGCATATCGAGCGCTTGCTTAGCTCCCGGGGATTGGGCCCGCCCTCTATTTCTTTGACGCGCAGGTTGTGGAATCTCGCCTCTGTTCGGGAAGGGCTTATGTATGCGTTGCTCCTTCTCTTACCCGTCGCAGGTTATGAGGTGCCGAATTTGTGAATCAAGTTTTCAAGGTTCAGAAACAGCCAATGCCTCTGCACAGGACGGTGTGGGCACAAGGTCACAGGAGTGTTTTCCTTTGCTACAGTGCACGCAAAGGCAGTGCTTGGTTGGGCTCTTTCTCTCTACAGATAGACAGCCAGGCAGTAGGCTCTCACAGGCAGAGCCAGAGCCTGGGACAAACTAAGCAGACTACTGATTTTGGGACCTTGAATCGTTGGCAGGGCGCATTGAGGAGGGTGTACTATGGGGGCATGCAACCAGGCATGCAGCCTGGCATGCAGCCCCACTACATGCCTAGAGGCGGCTACATGGGCCCACCTATGGGAGGATATAGAGGTGGAGGCAGGATGGGCTGGGGAGGCCGGGCGTTCCCGGGACGCGGCGGCCGCGGCGAAAGGCGACCCCCTCCCGGTACACCCGGCATCTCCAGTGGGGTCCAGGTGCGCTATTATTATTGTTAATGCATTTTAGAAAGCTTTGGGAGCCACCTGAGGCTCATTGGTCTTTTGGCAGTCTCCTGCTGCCCTACATTATCTATTAGATATTGAGACAGTCAACATGACCATGGCCAATCTGTCCTCAAGTTCTCTTGAAGACCTGCGCAGCACCAGACAACTGGTTATCATCACTGTCCAGCATCAAAGCTGGCAATACCCTGGGAAATATAAGACTACCGCTTGCTTGATTTGCCAAGCATTTTTTCAAGATTTTGCAGCACCTGCTCAATTGCATTTGATAGTAGTATGGTTCCATGTGCTGCCCTGAGATATGGTGGTGATGCTGCAGGTGGTTGTGCACAACCTCCCTTGGAGCTGCACGTGGCAGAATCTCAAAGACGCCTTTGCTGCTAACACGCAGAACATCGAGCGTGCGGACGTCATTATTGATAGCAGCGGGCGATCAAGGTGTGCTGCCTGCACCTGCCTGCACAAGCCTGCCTTCAGCCAATCTGCATCTGCATGCGGACAAGCAGTGAGCCTGCCTTGATCACATGCCAGAAATTTGGAAATTGCGCCGCATTCGAGTGCTTGAGCATCCTTGTCCCCTCTGGTAAGATGCCCTCCAGTGCAGACCACTGAGCAATTGTTGGCTTCATGTTGTGGCTGCAGGGGGTTCGGGATTGTGCGGTACTCAACCCCTGAGGACGCCCAGCACTCCGCGCAAGTAATGAACGGCGCAGAGCTTGGCGGCCGAACTGTGACAGTACGCATTGATCGCTTCGCTTGACAGCTAGGCGCGCACATAGAGCAGCCATGCATGCAGCCACTTGTGAAGCTGGTGTGCTTAAGGGGGGATGGGGTAGGGGTTTCGGGATTAATGCCGGTGGGCCCAGAATAAAATGGTCACCGTGCGGGTTCTTGTTGGAAGCATAGAGCCTGAAGACAAGACCGCGATTTTTGGGTTCTGACTGCTGGCTTTTGCTTTTCTTCATTAAGTCATTTGAGCTGTCGCGATCTAGCGAGAGAGTGTCACGTCCTAGCGGCCATTGCTAGCAGTGCACGCTCTTGGATCCTCAGCAGTGAGAGTTGGAAGTCAGAGCCATAAAATTTTGGCATTCTTTTGAGTCGCTGATGAATGTGGTATTCAGTGAAATGTGACGATCAGAGTGGGTGACATGACATGGTGTCATCCCGATGGTGAGATTTGAGCAGAGGCCTAGAGTGCCAGCCAGCTAGTACAATGGTCAGGTGATGATGAGAGAAGTTACTGTGACACGCAAGTAGAGCATTTGGCTCCATGGTTGCTTGGGTTGAGAAGATGAAGAAAGTACTGAGAGAACATAGAACTGCCATGGACCAACCCAATGACTTTGCCTCAAGTTATGACCTTAACATGCTCGGGCCCCGCACACAAGCCAGACGCTCTGAAAGGGCACTGAATGTACCATATATGCAGCTGAAGGCACTGGCGGGGCGCTGCAACTGAGATTGCAAGACAGTGTGCAGACGATGAATGAGATCCTCGAGGGACTGCATTGGTCAGCAATTGATTTGCAAGGCATGTGCCTTGTGCCGCGAGGCGCGCCTGGTTTAGGTGCACCATGCACATATCCATTTCCAGCTTTGCCTGTGGGGCGTGTTGCATTGTGCATCTGAAATATTGCGGCTCTTGCAAGTTTGTTGGGGTGGAACCAAGTATATCCCACTGCAGTTGCATTGAGATTCCTCATGCTATGAGGATATCCCTTTTATGTGCTGCGTTTAATTCTCCGTCCCTCCACTGGGCATGCGGACACACTCAGCGCCAATCTTATAATCTAATCAGCTCATTGTGCACATGGCTGACAGTTGCTTGGCCCCTTGTCACACTGAAGATTTCGGTCCTGCTGCTCCCCAACAAGATATGGGCAGCCATGTCTGCTGTTGCCCCTGAACAGCTGTCACACAGCATATGCAAATGGCCCAGGAAGCACACACAATACCCCAAAATCCCCCGTTTACAAGTGTGTTTTCGTATTCTACTCTAGTCTCAATCGCGAGGCAGCCCACCCACTTGGCACAGGTGCTCGCACTGTCTATTATGAATATGATTCAGCTCATGAGAAGGTGCCCAGGACAAGAGTGTCTGCCTTTGTTAGTAACAAGAGCAGAAACCATGAACGAAAGCGATCATAGAAAGAAGGCTGTCATCACTAGCTGTGCCAGCAAAAGAATAGTCGCTCATCAATTGGAAACAGGGACATATCGGCTACCAACTCACTACCTACTTCATCCGGTAAAAAGTCTGCGCCTATTCAGCTGCATCTTAATTCAAGCATTGATGAGTGCAATTTCTCTCTCTAGATGTGCAGTTTCGCTTTCCGTCTCCTCTTGCAGCCTGCCTGGTTCAGGGCTCGCACTCTCGTCTAAAACCCAGTCCCAGCACCCGTGCTTGTTCCCACTGTAGCAATCGTGTGCCAGTGCCATGAAAACTGCTGACAGCAGCATCCCTGTGACTCATCATCCCACACCAGGCTGTGCTGCACGATCCAGTGCTAACTCCATTCAACTGCAGTAGACTGTAATTCGTTCCAGTGACACATCGCCTCATCACGAGCAAATCGAGTTGCCACGTTCTCTGAATTCATACTATGAAAGCTGTCTGGATCTCAGAGCAACAATAGACAGTGCCTGGCCCCACCAGTTCCAGTGCATGGGCGCCTGAGCATCATCATGTGCAGAAAAGACACTGCAGCCGCCGCTGACATCAGCGATGACATGGCCCTGGGATGCCCGATCAGGTGCGGACAAAGACGCGGAGCTCGCCGCGGTCGCCGCGGGTGATGCGCAGGTCGGAGTCCAGGAATATGACTTCGAAGGTCGAGCTGCGCAGCTGCCGCGACGGCTTCAGCGGCTCTGGCAGCTGCGGCACTGTCAGCTCCGGCAGCTTCCCCAACACGCCCCCCAGCCCACCTGCGCACTCCAACGCCATTCTCAGTCGGTCAGTCAATGACACGTTTTCCAGCCACCTAGGACTGATCTGATGTCTGACTCTGATCGTCAGAGTCTCTGTCAGCAGTGTGCTGTTTGGAGTCCCCAGTAGTGCTTTTGCGAGGTGTTCATGCCCACGGCAGGCACAGCTGTCTTTGGATTGGGTCAAGTGCCCTGTGCCGCCAGATGCGCGTTGCTGTTTCTCTCTCTGTCTGTCTCTCTCTTGACTGCGCCAGTCCAGGGACCCCAGGACAGTGACAGATACTAAAGTTTCCACTCTTTGTCACCCTTTTGTGCGTCCGGCACATGCCCCAAGTGTCGCATGTAAGAGCATGGCTGCAACCTGAACAAGTCCATGCCGGTCACTCTGCGGGTCATCAACAGGAGACAATGGACTCTAGAGCATGCTGCAGGCTGCGCACCGGTGACGTTGACTTGGGTGTCTTCGAATGTGATCTGGACGCTGCTGGCGGGCAGGATCTCCAGGCTGTGACGCAGGCGCAGCGTGGTCACAATCGGCTCCGTGGGCGGCAGGCCCGGGAGCGAGGGCAGCTGGTAGCGCGTGTAGAATTCTACCACATTGTCCAGCGTTGCTGTGGCCGTGGAAATGACTTGATAGACCTGGACCCATGCATACCGTTCCTCAATTTTGTGCCCAAGCCAGCAAAATGCTAATCAGCCACCAGTAACTGGTGGCATCTTCACATGCTCAAGTTGACATCCAGCATTCAAAGGAGTTTCTTGTGTGCCATATTGATGCGTCAATGTTAGCACTGTAAATTGCAAGCCACTTCGCACTGCACGTGACATGCCAAGCTCCGCAAGCATTCCATCCAGCAAGTGACCAGAATAGCATGTGCATATGCCATGATGAAATCGGAACAGCAGGCTCTTGTCCCAGGAATCACCCAACCGCTCCAGCTCCAATCACAGAACTCAAGGAGAGCAATCAATGCAGGCATTTGCTGGTGCAGGAAAGTACCTGGCCAATGGTGACAGGTAAGAGCGCTGCTTGTGGGCCCGGGCGCAGGCCGCCAAGGCTGCCGCTGGCAAAGCCGCTGGAATAGACCAGCCGCCATGTGCCACCCAGCATCCTCAGCGTGCTCTCATCCCCATCACCGCCCTCTTCTGCACATCCCACCAGCTTTCCTCCTCAAACACACTACAACACCAAACTTAGGGCCAAGCCCAATTGTCATATCAAATCAGCAGAGCGAGGTTAGCTCCTCTCTCTTGCTGACAAGGTGCAGCACCATATGACTGTCTGCACATGCCTGTCATCTCGGTGCTTTGCAGGCTACGAGGTTTTTTGCTTCATTCTGCGCAGCATAGGGTGGACTACAGGGAGGGGCGCACTGGGCGTCCACGTAAGCGGGGGCGAGCCACCGGCCGCTCCGACAAGGGAGTAGATTGCTGTCTCTACTGCCAGCTCAGCGCCTGCATTGGCGGCAAAGCCACGGTCCAGCCCGGCCACGCTGAACAGCAGCCGCTTCTTCATGAAGGACACCTGTACAGCAGCCATGCTTCATCATGCACCTGTCCTCTCAGTTCAGGGAAGCTTTGCCCACTTCTAGGTCACAGCCTTCAACACTGCAGCAAATTGCCACGCCACAATGCCAGAAATGCCGAATGGCCCTGTGGTCGCTAGCCGGGAAAATGCCCTGACATCTGTTAAAACTCACATTTAAAGAGTTTGGTGCTGGCAAAGCCAAATTTTTTGCCAATACCCACCGCAGCTGCTCTTGAGAGCTGCTGCAGTGGAAACGTTTGAATCCGGACACATTTAGACAGCTTATGTGGAACTCACATCATCCTTTTCAGGTGCCACGGAAGGCAGAGATGTGAGGGGTGTGGACGCGAAGGGTGCGGTGGGCCCTGGCGCCTGCAGCTTGTCAAAGTCCTCCCTGACATCGTCCGCAGTACTCTGTGTGCCTTTAATGGCGTCAGCCGTGGAGTCCACCACCTGAGTCACCCCACAGCTGAGCATTCTGAGACGTCATCAATGCTAACTTCAAGCACACCAACCACACTTTCACCACGACATTCCCCCCACTCAGCGTTCATTTCCCAGGCTGCAGCTGCATGGGGAAGTGATCGGAGCGCAGTAATCACATGCTACACATTTGAGCACACCGAGGGGGACATCTGTGTCACCTGCTGGAGCACGGCAGCGGTCTGGCGAGGGGCGTCATCAATAGCACCCTCCAGGCGCTCACCGGCTGCCTCGATGAGACCCTCGGCCTGCTCGGCAGCCGCATCAATGTTGCGCTCCAGGTCATCCGCCACATCATCCACTTGCGCGCCCACCTCGCGCGCAGCGCCGGCTGATGCCACAATGACACCACAATATGAGCACATCTACAAAGGCTGATGGTGCGGGTAGTCGCTTGGGGAGTGCCTGGCGAGGGTGATTGAGACTCAGTCCCTTAGGGACTGAGTCGATGTTTTGGACCGAGTCAATGCCCTTTTAGCGGCAAGAAAAGCATCTTTTGTGGGCACAGGTCTGCGCTGGGAGGCAAGGTTTATGTACCTGCATCAACTCCTGCTGCCGCCTGCGCAGCTCCAGGGCCGCTGCTGGTGCTGGTGTCTGTCTGGGTAGCGCCGGCCCCCGACGAGTAGGACACAGTCACTGGGCGCGCACCGATGCGCGGCTGGCCTGCGCAACCAACAAACAGCCTTCCAGACATCAGCTCAAACAACCTTGAACACAAGCAACAAGGAGGGCATTCACATTGCTTGGAGGACTAAGTGCCAGACTTGGTGCTGGCAAGGGATGGTGGAAAAGTGGGCTCAGTCTTACTCTGCGTCTGACCGTCCTCAGTAGCCTCCTTGGCAGCGTCCGCGCCGTCGCTGAGGCCCTGGCGCACCGCGCGCACACCGGCCTTGAGGTTGTCGGCCAGGCTGTCAACACCCTCCTCCGCCGCAGCTGCCGCGTCGGACACAGCGAGCTTTGGGTCCTCGGCATACTCGCGCGCCTGATCGATGCCCTGCTCAACACCCTCGGCCGCCGCATCAATTCCCTCGGTGACCGCGTCGGCCGCGTCGCTTACCGCCGCCTCGGGGTCGGCCGCGTAGCGCTCGGCTGCACGGCTGGCGTCCTTGGTGGCCTTGGCTGCGCTGTCGATGACATCGGTCGCTGCGTCAGCGGCACCTGCCACGCTCTCGCGCTGCGAACCGGCCGCATCCTCCGCATCACGCACCGCGCCCTTGAGGCTTGCCGCTGCGTCATCAACGCCGCCCCGAGCGCTGCTGGCCGGGTCCGATGCAGCCGCGCGCGGAGTCTCGGCGGCACTTATCTCAGTGGTTTTCCTTGCATCGGCCCGGGAGTCAATGAGCGTATCGTCCCGAGGGTCATCCAAAGCGTTCGGCCGCGATATGTTGGAAGACTTGTTTCCCATATTGTCAAGAGCACTGGCAGCGGAGTCTGCAGCACCTCCAGCTGAAACATTGATTTCTGCTGTTTTTCTTGCGTCGGCCCGGGCGTCAATGAGTGCATCGTCCCGGGGGTCCTCCAGAGCATTTGGCCGCGAAATGTTGGAAGACTCGTTTCTTGGGTTGTTGAGAGCATTGGCAGCAGAGTCTGCAGCATCTCCTGCACTGTCGGCTGCATCACTGATGGCATCCTCCGCCGAGCGGATGCCACCCTTCAGGCCTTCAGCCGCATCGTCGACACCGCGCTTTGCCGAGTCTGCCGCATCGCGCCGCTGCTGCTTGCCTGACTTGGCTCTCCCTCTGCTGCTGGAACCATCGGCTGCTCTGCACCTGATGCTCCAGCCAACACGCGCAAAGCTGCAAGACCCAGAGGAATGAGGTGGAAACCCGTGCACAATGATCTTCTCATTACGCTTTGTTTTCTTTGCAACACATATGCCATAAGCACGCACCTTGACTTGGGCAGTCTGCTCCCTTGAATTGACGAGCTGGTGAAGGGGCGAACACTTCCCATCTTGACCTGCAACCGAAGAGGGTGTTTCCTCCTTTCAGCAGATTGGACTACTTACATGGCATGTCGAGTTCCCGTGTAGTTAGAATGTATTTCTCCACTGATGCACACCAGTAACTTGAGCCTTTCTCTCAAGAAACTACGTAAGACAAAAGCTGCAACGCTTAAGAAGACGTAGAACGACGGCGATGAAACCAGGTAGCCAGCAAGAAGCACACACGGAAATGGGGAATTTGATGCACAACACTGTCATAATTCCTAGAGTAAGGTAGTTAAATAAAGAAGGTCCTGGGAGTGCAAGCCAGCTTACCTGCGAGAGGCAGGCAGGCATAGTGTGCATGACGACAAAGTGCTAGAGCGCACTAAGACTTTCCTAGCTTAGTCTCGTTTAAGCAGGATAACGGTCTTATCGTTTTATCCCTGTCACTGGGAACAATGCTGTCGAGTCCTGATGAGGCAGGTTCGACAAAGGACACAATGAGTCGGTTGCGTTGCTGGAGGAAGCTCGTGGGAGCTGTCCATGACGTGGCACGCTCAGGTGACGCGGGACTCTTGCTGTCTGTTGCATCTTTGCACCTCATTGCTGATTAATTTAAGCTTTGCAGGCGTTGACCAAAGGCATGTTTGGTAGGTATACACATCACTGTTGACATCAGCTCTACAGGCCGGCGTGAGCACCTTTGCTGGCATGTCAAAAGCGGAGTTGCCGCGCCACCAGCCTGGTGCTCTGATCAGAGCATGCAGACTGCATAATGCAGAGCCCTTCCAATACCTGCTGATGTTGCAGTGCATAAACCTTTTCATAAAAACCTTTTACATCCCTGCATGCATGTGCCACCCTGGGCAGGATGTCAGGACTTGTTTGACTGGCAAACTTTGACAGCTAGATACTAGTATTAGTGTCCCAGATGACACATTCACATTGAGGTGGCTCGAGCATTGCAGCTGGCCGTAAGTGGCCCAGCAGTCTTTATTGCAGCAGCTGCAGGCTCTCAAGAGTGACTACCATCTCATTTCATCTCCCATATCAGCTTGGGCTCCCTCAAGGCTGCAACCACCAACCACCAATCAGCTGGGAACAATCAGCTCATGCTGCTCTGTCAATGAACACGCGTGCATCTGTTGACGGCGCTGAAAATGTGCTCGTGGCCAAATCTTAATGCATCCGATGCGTGAAAGCTGGCGTTCAAAGATTTGTGCCGACAGCTTCCAGCAGGTTCCGATTGTGTCCACAGGAGCATATGTTCTTTGTTCGTGATCTACCCAAGTTGATACAGGGCTCACGTAAAAACACCAATATTTATCTAGCGCACCTTTCGCTAAACATGTTCGGAAATCTACACCTGCTTCTTTCCGATTGCAGCAGACATCTATGATTGCGCTTATTGCAATATTGCTTGTCTTGGTTTGTGACATAGTCCAGAGAGTCGCTGGAGATGCCAGGGTAAGTCGCTAGTGTTTTTCTAAGCAGAATTCTCGCTGCCCTCACAGGGATTAACAGTACCTTGGAGTCAGATCGCATTGCTGCCTGATGGTCAAGTCATTTCCAGTATTTCCGGCAGTTTCAAACCTTCTTCGCTTGCAAATTCTGCAACAACATAGTTCAAATGCAGGCCAGTAAGCTTCGGGACCAACAGAGTCGATTGAAAGCAGAGGCTGCGCACCTCAACAAGCAGGCGGAACGCCTGTCGAGCCCCGCCAGCTTTGCGCAGAGCGCCAAGCTCACTCGAAAGGCTGTGGCAAAGGAGAAAGAGGCAGCTACTTTACAGGCCCAAGAGGTATGTTGCAACCCCCTTGCATGCTGTGCCGGAACCTCACAGCTTGTCTCCTGCATCAAGTTGGTCCCAACATTTGGGTGTGAGTGCACTGTAGGAGGCTATCAGTGGGGGGAGGTGGGTCAAGGCAGCGCAGTACACCAAAACAGCTGTCAGCCTCACACTGCTGCTGTGCTTATGGGGGAGGCCAGCTGTTTTCGTGGAGCCAGAAGCTCTGTGGCCCTTCAGCAGTCTTCTCGGCAGGACACACCCCACAGGCCTTGTGGGACTCTCTGTCGTGCCTTTCATGGCCATTAGCAGGCGTGCAAGCTCTGCTCTTGCAGCTGCTCTTGTCCCCCTGTAACAATGTGTGCTGCTACTAATCCCACAGGATCAGCAAGCCCAGGCTGAAAGGGATACATCAATTGCCACTGCTCAAGAGTGTGTTCTCCAGCAATGTCAAGGGGATGACTGACTGTTGATCTATGACATAAACATGACACCTGTTTGACGCTCAAACTTTGAGCACCTGCAACCCACCCAATATGTATGCATTTCTGGACATTTGTAACATAAGCTCATGAGTTGATGCGCGTGCATACTGTTGACTGGTATTTTGCGGCAAGTTGCAGTTTGCTTCTTTGACAAATCACATTTGGGGAGAGACAGCAGCATTAATGGGGAGAGACGACAGCAATATATTGGCGACACGCTCACATATCAAGTTGGACACTAATTACAAGCTGTGCCCAAAAATAATCAGAGTTGAAATCATGTGACGATGTGGAGATCAATTTCATCATTTCTTGACAGCAAGAAATTTTAACTCCCTTTCTAAGCACTGCACATGTGGACAGAAGCCATAGGCACAAACGTACCCATTGCAATGGAAAAGGAAACAACAGATAGCAACAACAATCTCTACAGACAAAATATCCAGAGCAACACGCAACGCACACAAGAGCTAATACACACGCACACACATATAACTCCACACAAGGCAGTGATCATGTCAATCAACAGAGGTCCCTTGAGACCTGCAGGCGACTTGCACAAATCCTAGCTACTGAAGTTCTGGGTCTGGTTTCAACGCACGCTTGAAAACTTCAGGTTTCGGCCTAATACACAAATCATAACGGCGGGTATATCTTGGCTGTTCCTACTTTCTTCTCTCACCAACTGGGTAATGTGCAGGTGCTGTACCACCTTTTTTGCACAACGTTGTTCCTAGCAGTTTCATAGCTTCTTGAGGCATGAGCTATTAACAACCACACCATAAAGCAAACCCCTCTAAATTTCATATTTCATCAACTTCCTTTGCATCCTGATGAGGGACTCTGCCCAGTGCTGAGAATTTGCAACAGACACCATGCACAAGAGGTCATCTCACAGGCAGCAGCGCTGGCAAAGCCCTTTATTGAGCACCAACTTCCGGCGTACACGTCACACTGAAGATCATGTGCATACAGGACGGTGCGATGACAAGATGCGAGGTCATCCTCCTTGGGAGGGCTCCAAAATGAAGGACGCCAGAGCCGCTCACTGGACCTCAAAGGGGCGCGGCCCGCGGCCCTCGCAGTGGATGTCCCACATTTTGAAGAAGACCTTTTCCAGGTCGCGCACCCAGCCGTGCGTGTCAAACAGCGGGCATGTCAGTCGGGCGCGCTTCAACCGCTCCCGCAGGCTCAGCCGCATTGCATGGTTCAAGCCCAGCTCCACTGCCCGATCCTGCATGACACATCACCCAGTCAGCAAAAGGGCATTTCTTATGCCTTTGCAGATGCTCTTGGTGTGGTGCGTCAGGTCTGCATGTACCGCCCATTTTTTCCATGTCCTTGGTGCAGCAGGGATGATAAGACATGCAGAAAGATGACAATATCAGCACACTGTGAAAACCAACAATATGACACAGCCACAGGCCTGCTGAACATCAAGGAAAGCTGTGCTACATACACCAGAAAATCAAGATATGTGTGTTGACAAAAGATGGAGCATCGGCACACCTCGTACTCCTTCTGTGAAGACACGACCATCTCGGGGCCAAGGCCGGTGGCGTAGCAGAGCGATGCGGCCACGCGCGAGGCCATGCGCTCCAGCGGAAGCGTCACCATCGGGCAGCCGCCCCAAAGCACATCACAGCCTGCAAACACCGCCACATGCATGTCTGGAATCGTATCTGCGCTACTCTCCCATACTGCCACCTCCATGAAGAGATCCTCAACATGGATTCTTAGACAAAATGCAAAACTCTGCTCAATTCTATGGAATCATCACTGTGACGGACAGTGTGGGCTTCCGCATACTCCAAGACAACAATAGAAACATACTCCCATCTTAATTTTTGTGGAAGGACCGCTCCTGTCCGACATGCTTGTCACCCCACAGAACTGAGCGACAGTTGTGGGGGCCCAACAGGGGGGGCAAAACCTTTTCTGATGTTGCTTAAGAATGCAAGGGGAGGCAACACCTGCAGAATGCGACGTGCAATCGACGGGCAAGAAATTGATCCACCATGAAGACAACAGCTCATTATGTTTGGTGTAGTGGCCACGCACCAGTGGTGTGGGCATTGCAGAGCGGCGTGTCCAGGAACACATCAGCGATGCCGGAGCGGCGGATGTGCAGCGGCTTGGCAGCGACATCCGTGAATATGATGCGGTTGGGGTCGATGCCGCGGGCGGCCGCCTCGGCCCGTATGCGGGGCTCACCGTACGGCGGGAAGCGCAGCAGCCACAGCATGGCGTTCGGCACGCGGCGCAGAATGTTGCACCAGGTCGTGAAGGTCTCCGGGTCGTACTTGTAGAGCTGATTGGAGCATGAGTAGATGATCCTGTCCTCCGGCAGGCCCACCTCTGTGCGCGACGGCAGGTTCGCCTCATCCAAGACATCCTGCATGAGAGAAGTGGAACAATGAGCACAAATTTTTGCCTCACTGTCACTCAGTGTTGTACCCGCAATCACAATATCAAGGCGGCTATGTCCTTCTCCAGAAACAAGTTGTTAGGGAAGTGCATCAATGGCATCCCATTAAGGCACTCCATCACGAGAGCTGTGCAAGAACACTTCCCGCCCAGGAGCACACGCTCAAGGGAGCACTGGCCCATGCGCACCAAGTGCAGCTTCAGCCAGCCCAGGGAGTGCTGTAGCTCAAAAGAGGAAGGCGCACCATGTGGGCATGCTTGTAGTCGTTGACGAAGTAGCAGTTGGGCATGAGGGCCAGGTTCTCGGAGTAGCAGTGGCGGCACGAGTCGGGCGCGACCACTTTGTCGGTGATAAGGTAGGGCAGGAATGAAGCACCCATGGTGGCCGGGAAGCCCATGTAGCTCGTCTGCACCGGCGCTGGCTGCAGTGCAAATATCTCGTTGCGCGCCCCCTGCGCACAGCCGGCCGCAACCTCAACGATCCACTCCAAATATCTTAAGCCCCCAAGTATGGAAGTACATTGAACACACTTGCCAAAGCCTATGCCCCAAGAGAGAATGCATGCCCATACACTGTGAAGCATAAATGATGCTGCGTGCAAGCGCAAATGCACTAATCGGGTGAGTGGTCTGCAATAGTGAGGGCACTTGTCATGGCATGCCACTGCATTCTCCTGGGAAACATAGGACACTTTCCTCTTCTTGCCTTTTTATCTGGTCTGGACTGTGAGTAAATGTGCCTAGACCAGACCAAAGGCAAGCAGGAAAGTGTCCTGTGTTTCCATCATTACAGATCCAGTAGCTTCTCCAGCTGCAGCGACTGTGACCAGTACCTTCGTGTAGCCATTGAGGTTGACAGCGATGTGGATACCGTCGGCAGCTATCTTGCCGGCAATGTCGGGCACCGACCAGGCTGACACGTCCAGGAAGTGCTCCGCCTCCATCTCTATGCGCTGCCGCCACTCTGAGTTGTCCGAGGCACTCAATGCGTAGCAGTGGATCTCAACCTGCGATCACAACATGTTTCAGGCACAATAAAGTGAAGATTCTTTTTGCTAGTGGCACAGAAACCGAGGTAACTGATGGAATTGACGGGTAAACTTGCCCCTACGTCCCAGCCCCAGGCAGAAAAGGAGACAGATTTACATGGACTTTGCTGCAGAAATGGTGACTGACTTTTGCTCGGCAAACACTGGGATGCGCCACACACCTTGGACCGGTCGTGGAGGCCGAAGATGGAGCCCATGAGGTGTGAGAGCGGGTGGTTGCCAAAGTCCGAGGACACATACGCAATGCGCAGCCGCTCCCCGGGCGCGAGCGGCCGTGCTGGCGGGTGTGACAGCTGCGGCGCGCGCATGCGACTGGCGGTGAGCGCGCAGTATTGGGCATACTTCTGGGAGATGGCCAGCGCCAGGTCAGCGCTGAAGGGGTACGCCATCGCATGGAAGGGCTGCACAGGCGGCAGCCGCCCCATCTGCAAATCATTGCGCACCTGCCATGCGCACACCTTACATGTTGAGGATACAATGACAGTGACTTGACTGCCAGCTGACAATGATATTAATCTAGGTGTGTGCCAGGGCAAAAAAGACAACAGCACAGCAACACTTCTGTTTTGGTACAGTCCCGACATTCCACCTGCAGTGCAAAGGTGTAGAGATGAGGATTTTGGACTCCAGTGGAAAGAACAGCAGTGATATCTAATGGGAAATCCTTGCTAGGGAGAATGATCTCGGACTGCACCTCGACTTCCATGCGTTGGAAGAGCGCCGGCCGATCGCGCCACTCACAGACACACTGCAGGCTGTGCACCAGGTTGGCAAACGCCTCGGGAAAGTCCGGGCGCATTGCAAGGGCGCGGCGGTAGCTGGTGATGGCCGCGTCCTGACGGGCCGCGTCTTTGTAGCAGGACGCCAGATTTGCATGCGCCTCTGCTGACTCTGGCTGCAGCAGCGCCACATGCTCGTAGCAGGCGATGGCTTCCCCAGCCCGGCCCTGCAAGTTTCCATGTGTCCATCATCTTATCACCAGCACCCTTGCACGCACATTTCTCTGAAGATCAACAGGCCCCATGGGCACAGAAGAATGGGCACACCACCCAAAGCGAACACAGTTGCACTGCTGTCAAACTCCGCTGTGGAGCACCAGCAATGGCGGCACACAGCTGCACAGATCCTTGATGTTTCCCTAATTGCTAGGGGTGCATGTCACCTCGTTTCTGAGGATGAGAGATGGTAAAAATAGTTCTGACACCTAGAGAGTGAGAAGCGGAGAGCAGCAAATCCAACAATTTATGACTCAGCGCAAGACAAGGAGAGAGCAAGGCACACCTGCATCTTGAGGATGCCTCCGAGGTTGTTATATGCGACGCTAAGGCGCTGAGACTGCGCCTGTGCCGCCACGGCCGGCATCGGGGACATGCCGCGGCCTGTGGGGGCCACGGCGGCGGGGGGGCGCGCCAACTGCAGCTGGATGCACATCGTGTAGCAGTTGATGGCCTCGTCCGCGCGGCCCGCCTCGCGGAGCGCATTTCCCAGGTTGTTGTAGGCCTCGGGAAAGTTCGGCTCATGCACCAGCGCCTCGCGGTATGTCGCTATTGCCTGGTCCAGCTTGCCTTGCTCGTAATACACCCCTGCATTTGCACCGAGCGCCTCTTTATATGTGTATATTAAAATCTCAAACGTGGGTCCTAAACCGTTTTTTTTCTCTTCGTAGTATATGTTAGCCACTTGCTACGCATGTCTGAAAAGGGCTCCCTGACTAAGAAGATGCAAACCAGCCAGTAATACCACGCACACTTCCTCAGCGCAGGAGGTCATCTTTCCACTCTTCCACGAGAGGTAGCTCTGCTCACCAGCAAGGTTGCCCAGAGAAAGTGAGCAGCCGGGGCGCAAGCGCACGACCTGCTGGAAGCAGGCCTCCGCCTCCTCCCGCCGCTTCAACTCTTTCAGGGAGATGCCCATCCCCGTGAAGGCATCTGCATAGTTTGGCCTCGCTCGCACTGCTTCCTGCAAGCACCACAAACCTCAATACTTCAAGCACCTGGTAAAGAGCCCAACTCTTGGCATCGATCTGCAGCTGCATTATCTGACGGACTATGGTTGCTTTGAACTGGTGATGATGGGTAATGCTGAAGCATGGGGCCTCACGAGTTTCTAGAGCTTGCAGTTTCATCAGCTTCATCAGGTAATACGTGCGTGTGATATCATCATTGGCCCGGCAAGCGTTCGCTTTCACATCAAGTGCTCCTGCGAGATGGGGGCCGCATGCCTGGTAGCAAGCAACAGCAGACTGGTGCTCTCCACGCTCGCGCATCAGGTCTCCCAAGCCGCGCCAGGCGGGCGCATGCCTGACATCCACGCGCAGCGCTTCCGCATAACACCGCTGCGCTTCTGTCTGGCCGCTTGGGCCCTGCGCCCTCCATAGATCGCCCAAGTTTGTGTGGACATCCACCTGGGTACCATATTCTCTGCGTCAGCACTGGGGAAGTCCCTCGAACATTCTTGCAACAGGGCACCCCAGAAAAGCGTTCTAGTCGAAATGGGGCAGTCTGTATCGATGAGAGAGCGCATGGGTCGTCTTGATGGGCGAGCGAGGAAAAACTCACCAAATTTGGGTTGACAGCGAGCGCTGTCTGGTAGCACTGCAGCGCGGCAGGGATCAGCCCCTTCTGTACAAGCGCGCTCGCCATGTTGTTGTAAGCATCCGTAAATGTGGGCTTCAAACGCAGAGCAGACTGCAGGACACCAGAGCAGACTCGTCAGGGGGGTGACATACTCGGTCAATGAAAATCATGTGTACAATGCATTTGCTGGGCAATCAAAAAATCTTCCTTCGGAGTTCCAAAGCAGGTAGCAGACAGATACTGGCAACTCACCTGATAGTAAACTATGGCCATATCAAAGTTGCCCAGCTGCTGCAGGGCGTTTGCCAGGTTGGCATGCGCCTCGGCCATTTGGGCATCCAGCAGGATGCAGCGGTCATTGAAGGCAATGCACTGCTCGTACTGACCCAGCTGGTAGTAGACAGCGCCAATCAGCAGCAGCAGGTCTGTTCTATGGGCATTCTGGGGGTAGATCTGTGAGCAGGCACACCACAATTTATGAGCACACCACAATTTATGAAAATCCCCATGTGCATGCCGCATTCACAGATAAGAAAAGAAAGTAAACACCACATTCTTAAAACACAGTAATATGCATTATCCTTTAAACTGTGCAGTCTCCTGCTGGTCCCGACCTAGCTCTCATGATCTGCTTTCCACAGTGCTCAGCACCCTAGCGACTGAAAAGTACAACCAGCACCTTGGACCCATGGGTCTCAACATGTGAGGGGTGCGCACCGCATGGCAGTATTGCAGTGCCCGGGTGTACTCCCCGCTCCTGTAGGCTTCATGTGCATCCTTGAGGACCGCTTCCACATCAGTCGACATGCCCATGTAGGCCTGTGACCCGCTGGGCACCAGCGCTTGCCCATGGCTGGGCACCAGTGCTTGGCCGTGGCTCATGGTGCCCAGTGGCCTGCCATGCAGCTGCCCCGCATACATGCCAGGCTGCAGTGGGTTGTTGTTCGCCAAAGCCTGATGATCCTGCCCAGAGGGGCCCGCCATTCCAGAGGACAACATCCTCTGCATTAGCATGGCCTGCTGCTGCAGCAGCTGCTGTTGCTGTTGTTGCCCTGCAAAATTACAGCACACAAATACAAGTCATTTCTCGCAGAGTGGCCCACATCAGCCAACTAGCAGAGCATGCAATGCTCCACCTTCGCACACTGCTTCCAAGTGCATCTAATATTTCAACACTAGCAGCTAGGGTGCTGTCAGATCGGGTTTTGTATGTCTGTACTGCCGCAGGAAACCTGTGTGAAGGACTTAGCTCAGCCATTTCATCAGACCCCATCTGATGAGCTACACCTGATTTGCTCTGCAACTTTGTGATATTAGATGACCAATAACACAAACGAGCTTGTGCTAAAAATGATTGTGTGCAACAAACACGGCCTTCCTTCTGAAAAACGAAACTTCGCAAACTGCCACCAACTCCATGCCCTTGATTGCATTTCCAACACGTCCCCCTCTTCCCTATCTATCCTTTGCAATATTTCTCACGCGCTCCAACCCAGGACTTTGATACAGGCGGTAATCTGCTCACCCTCTGCTCCTTGTGGCGCTGCGTGGTGACTGCTGGTGGTTGACGACGCCTCTCTGCCCGCCAGTGGCACCTGCAACACAATCGAAACTATTTATTTAAGATAAGGGAAAGCTTTCAGAACGCTCATTATCACAAATGCGGAGAGCGCGTGAAGACGTGCCTCCCATGTGACACAACTACAGCCGACCTTGCAGCGCACCTGGTCCGATGCACCTGCTGAGGGTTGACCGTCTCGAAAGAACGGCAGAACTTTATTGTGACCTAGCAGCAAAGAAACCATGGAGCCCGCTCACGCTATGAGACGACCACATACGCTGGAAGATCTGTCCTCAACGCGTCTACGCGGCTCTGCTCAGACCGCGAGCACGTCCGACCACATCGAACCTTGAACGGCACTGAAATCAGCTAAGCATTGGGCTGCATCGCTTTTGGGAGCAACGAGACGACACCATTTCCACACCTGCTTGGGCCCCCCTCCGGTAATCCAGCTGGAAGCTATGACTCGGCGCAGGACCGAGAGGGTGCATGCGGGCACCGCCAGCGTTGGAGACCTTGTCATCGCCAGCAGTTCTGCATTCTGGAGTGGTTTTTTTCATCTTTTGTGCATGCGTCCGGACCTTGTGAGCTTGCAAGCGCCCTTGATGAATCTGGGGGACACTGTCTATGCAGCCCAGGCCTGCCCCACTAATGCCGCACTGCAGTTCCCGGCGCCGGCCACTGCGCACCGTGCACATGCATATGCAATGACTGTACAGGTGCACTGGCACTTCCTAGCATGTACACGTATGAAGGGCCGTATGCAAGCCAAGGCTGTCAAGTACCTTGCACAAACAAAAACTTGTTTGGAGCAATTCTTCTTACACATATGCATACTCGGCAACTAAAATAAGTACTAGTGGAGCTGCAGAGTACCGTACACTATTTGGCAAAAGGTATGTCTAACTTAGTTTCTAAGCACTTCCATCACTTTCAGCTTGCAAGCTCGTGCATGGGCTTGGAGTCATATCATCAGCAGCAGATTGATGTATGATTTTTCTAATTCAAAAATTTTGTGCGAAACTTTATTTAAGAGGCAACAAAGAACTAAATGATTGCAAGGAAAATAAGAACCTCAAGCACAAGCCAATTGTGAGCTGTGCCATCATGAGAAAATCATTGTTGGAAAGTCCAGGGCAGCCTGGTGGCCTTCCACACTAGATGGTCAAGACTGCAGATGGACATATGATCCCAAAATAATACGGTGCTTCCTCTTCACATCTCATGGGCACAGATCTGGCATTGGGCTTTTGGAAGCCCTATATAACGCGTACATCTCCACTTTCAGCCTCTGGCCACAAAGCACCCATCAGTCAAATGATGCACAAGTTTGCCGAGCATTGATGTCTGCTACTTGGGGAAGAGTGCAGGAGGCCATCCAAGCATGTCTTTATCATGTCATTTCGCCGCGTGTGAAGCCAAAATCACCATCTTTCAGGCTCTGCAAGACACTACTCCTGCTGTCAACGGCCAAGTCATCCAGACCTGCATTGCTTCCTGTCGTGCTGCTAGCTGGAGATGTGTTGTTGGGCCAGATATCCGGCAGCAGATTTGCCCCAGCCTCCTTCAAGGAACTGAAAAAATTGTTGCTCATCTTCGAGCCCATCACTCCTGCACAAAAGAACAGTGCCTATGTCCCAAATGATGCATGCTTACAGCAGTCAGGTGGGTATCTGATATGAAAAGCAAATCTTGGCCACATTGAAAGAACTGTTTTGTGGGGGATTTTGTACCAGCAATGTCAGCAGATTCTTTCAAGTACCCCGCCCCGATCAGGGCATTGTTGATCTGGGACACGACCAAAAATTCCTGCAGTTCCAGTAATGCCATGGTGACCTGTGCACAACAAAGCCTCAGTTGCACCAGCCTTCACATATGCTGATCACAGTTAAGGCAAAACATGTTGGGAACTGCATGGGGATTGAGGCCATGCAGAAGTACCTGCACAACGACGTCCGCTCTGCCCTGCCGAGAGAGGTTGGCAACGATGTCTCGCACCAGGTTGAGCATTCCTATCTTCACCATCAGGGCAGTAGACTTTGCAGTTCCTGCCGCAAAGTGCTTCATCGGACATATGTCAAGAGGTATTTGGGACAGGTGAAGTCGCGCTGCACTGACAAGTCAGATCCAAAATCCTTCCCCCACACATGAATAATCATCGTGACTGCCCAGTGCTAGCTCACCCTTCACATCACCAGCATCTACAAAAGTCCGTGTTGCTGCAGCTCCTGCCGCTGCGAGGCCCCACGGAAGAGCAAGGGATGCTGCCCATGTTGCCTGAAAATTCAGCACAGGTCCAAAACGATAGGTCTGTTTTGCAAGCTCTAAGGCCAAGTCCACCTTTGTTTCCTGCTTGTTCGGACATTGACTCATTGTGGGAAATACAGTGCACTGGATCAAATACAGGCTCAACAGGTCGTGCAATCCTATTTCTGTAAGTCAAAATACGACAGGAGATACCTAGACTAGCATGCACCTCCACTTTCCAAGGATGCAACTTGGGTTTTAGGGCGTGAAGTCTAAGATTGTCAAAGATTTGACCTGAGGCTTGGGCAGACCCTGATGCGGGGTACTCAGATGCGCAGGGCAGCGAAGCTGCACAGGAGCTTCCGCCAGAAAAGGATTAGCTAAAGGATGAGCAAACCGGTTTCGGCGTATCCGTGTTTGCTCACGTCTGCATGTCCTTTCACACAGAAAGTTGCCTAGCAACGCGCGGATTTGCTGGGGATAACTGTCAAGTTGTCGTGCAGGAAAGTCCCACGGATTAGATGGCTTTGCCTGTGACATCCTTTTATGGTTCACTGACAGGGATTCTTTACCTGGCTCTTACCTTCGGTGTGATCCGTAAAAGGAGAGAGCTGAAAGTCCCATACGGCGATGGAGGTCAGCGGATGCTCATCAAGCGGATAGCGGTGAGCAAGCCGAGAGGATGTTGTTATATACCTGAGGAGGAACAACAGGCAGTGATGACTTGAGGTGTAATTGACATACTGATTGACTGACTGAATTGATAGGGTTCATGCAGACGTTTGAGGGTCTCTGCTTGTTGCACGTCTAACGTATTGATCTGCTATCTGGGAAAGCTTTGGAGTTGATTGTGCTGTGCAGGCACACACCAACGCAAGTCAGTACATTCCCCTTGCACTTATTCTACTGGGATTGACGGAAGCTGGGGGATTTGCACATTTAGCCTGGCTACATTTCCTAGGTGTGGTGCTCTGGGATGTGCCATGCCAATGATCTACTTGCACATTGTGTGCTGTTGCAACAACGCATGCAACAACGAGGCTCTGGGTTTTTCTGAGTGCTGTCTGGCGCAGGCTTGCTTCTGCTTATCGGCCGCTGCTTGCACGCCTACGCCATTGCATTGGATGGTACTCCACATCAATATAGGGTGTATGGAATGGTTCTGACATTGAACGGGCTTTTGTTGCTCTGCTGCACTCTTCTCGGCCATGGGATTGGACTGTACTAATAGGGGAATGTTGTCTCGCGTGGTGAACGTTGACATGCTGCCTCATGAACACTGGTGCATTTTAATGTATCTCAGATCACTGTCACAGGTGACATTGACTGGATATCTTACAAGCATTGTACCTTGTCATATGACATTCTGCCCCTAGGTGTCCACTGAACTCAAGAGTTGCTTAGACTCTGACAGATGGACTTTACTGTCCACCACAGATGCATCGCCGTCATAAGCATCACAAGATTCCTGTTGGATGATTTTAAGGATGACTGGGTAAACGTAGGTTGCAGCGGGCAAATTTTGTGTGTGATATCCAGAACTTTAATCGGGCTTTTATAGCAGAAGTTATCATTCAGTATGCACTCACAAGGTAGGAACGTCAGTGCTGAAGTGGCAAAGAGTCATGCTAGACAATTACTCAATGAGTCAGGTGATCTGCGAGGAGTCTTGTTGGACCTCACAGTCCTTTGGCACCCTAGGGCCTTGCTGGTCATTGGTCTGAGCTCATGCTCAATGACAACACATCACAAGTCACCTTCCAGGTGCTGGCTTTGAATATTGTTTGCAACTCACTGGGCACGTGTCATATATGCTGACATCTAAATCTTGCACGTTTTGATCACATACTCCGCTTCAGGGTAGCGACCTATCACCGGGTAGCAGATGTGCTTTAGCATGCCACCGGACCCCACAAGCTAGTAATACCTCTAAAATGCATGGTGCTTCATATGCCATATGCACAGTGTGCAGATCTAGATATCCATGTGCTAAGCAGAGCTTTACAATGTTGTCATGAGCTCTGGGGCATGGACAAGAGTAGCAAGGTGAACGCTAGAAATAAGTCTCCCTCCAGGTCACGTGCTGAAAGCAGCCTAGAGGTTCCAAGGTGCGTGACAGTGCGTGATTAGCAATAGAAACTGTTTGTCCAAAAATATTGGGGTACTACTTAACCCTGTACAGGGTTATAGGTGCCCCCTTAATATGAGTCTGCATCGCCCCAAGTATGCACAGAGAAGCTGCCTCGACACAGTGCCAAAGTTCCCCCACCATCCCCTACCTATCATTCTGTATAAAGTAGCAGCATTCTGAGATGTTCCCACCATGCCAAGGGTCCGGCTGCATTGCCAACATCTGTCAAATGTTTTCAATGTACAGCCAACCACTGTAATGAGTCCAGACGTGACCCAATCCTTGGACAGAGACATGAACAGTATCACTGAATAACTTGAATGCAAACAACAATAAGAACCCAAATCAGAGGCACAGAAACCTGTGCTGGCATCTCCTAGCTGGAAACTGCGCCACGCGCAAACAATGTCCACCACTTCCAAACATCAGCAGAACACTGATACCTGAGCATGCGGCGGGTGAAACATGAAAACACCGGCACTCAACTAGTGTTCACGCTGACACTAAGCTTGGCCAGCAATGCAAATCCAGGCAACCAAAGTGGACCTGGTTTCATACTGCGGACAGACAAACACAGCAAGAGCCGACAAAATTGAGGGTCCCCAAAATGACTGCCCTGCCAAAAATTGTCTCAGCGCTCGGCACCACCGTATGGCTTGCCCGATGCTTCCCAAATGATGCCCTAACAACTCCCCTCTCCATCTACATGCACTCCCTACCACCAGTGCCTGCCGGGCTTGGCAGGCCGTGCCCTGGGACTCTCTATGGGATCTACTTTAATCACGGTGACTTCTGACATAGAACTGTCGCGCACTGAGTACTCAAAGGTCCACCCGTGAGCTGCGGCGCCATGCTCCCCGCTCTTACTGAGGGTGACTACAGCGCCCACATAGCTGGGGTACATCTCAGCGATGCGCCGAATCGCATCCTCCGCCGCCTTCCTAGGTGAGAGGCCCTGCCGCATGCTTTCCACTGCCTGCACCCCACCGCACACCAGCCATTTCTCCATGAGCACCCCTACGCTACATTCGTCCCAAAATGTGCAACTTCCACTCTTCCCTCATGGCAATTGTCACCAGGACACGGTCTGTGTGTCTGACGCAGGCTTCACTCTTCCCTCGTGGCATTTTTCGCCAGGAGAAGGTCTGTGTGTTTGTTGCCGGCTGCATGCACAATTGTTGTATGCAGGGGAAGCAGGCAAGTGAAAACGAGTGAGTATGTGCCTTGCTGTGAATATGTGCATAGTAACAACAAGTGCCTTGGGGCAGGAGAGCCACCTGGTAGCAGGGCAAGAAGCGCAGGTGAATGTCTCCATCACCGGTGCTGCCGCAGGCACCGACTCTGCTGTCGGCATACGCGCCCGCCCCCGCCACTGCACTATCACTCATGCGCCCAGGAATCTGCTTGTCACCACAGGGCCCAAATAAACTGCTAAGAAGCCTCGAGAGAACGATCTCCGTTTTCATCATTTGAGTGTGACAGCTTAACAAAAAAATGGTGGGTGGTGCCCATATGGAGGGGGCAGCAAATCTTACAGTATGGCAAGAGGTGCTCACCTTGTGACTGGCCCCATTTGTTGATGACCCAGCTGCAATGTTGCCATCTGAATCCAGGGCTATCATTGAAATGGTGTCATGATTGTGCCGATTGACTCTGCTCGGGTGTGCTACCCCTGCATGCACGTGACAATCTCACACGTTGATCCAATGCATGTTTGAATGGTCGGATACGGATGCCAACTACAGTGTGTGCGAGATAGTTGTGTCTTGCTACTCACCAGATTGACTCTGTTCTGCAAGCTCCCTGGCATCTCTAGACGCCTTTGAGATGCTGCCTCGATCTATATTATGTGACAGGTTGTCAGATTGTTGCATTGAGAGGGGCTTGTAAGGGCCACAGCTCTTTGATGGGTCTGGATGAACGTTCCTACGGAAGTTTGGTTGGCAGTTGTTGCCCTTCCTACAGCACCGGAGATGAGTATTATGCCACCACTCGTCTTTAGTACATCTACGATACTCATGCATCTCCAGCCAATAACGTAGGCATGATGAGCAGAACATGAGCAGTCTGATGATACAACTGAATAAGCAGGTGACTGGCGCACCAGGCATAATACATGTCGCTGGATGCCTTTGTGCTCAAGTTGCTAAGTGTTGCTCCCATGTCCACTGCAAATGTTGTGGCTTGCAGCCCACCCAGGCTCGAGTGGGTGCTGTATTGCATGACTTTACGAGCTGTGCCAATGGCGTTATTTATGTACCTCAAGTCGGTCACAGCAGCTGTTGCCATGGTGGTCTGTTTCCCCAGAAAGAAAGAATTATATCAGCAGTATTAGCACAGGGGTAATTCAGCACAAGTGAGGGGCACCAACACAGGATTTCTTCTGAGAACCTTCAACAGATAGCAACTCACCCCATCCATGATCAATGCATCCAATGTAGTCTCTCCTTCCTCATCAGGTGAGCCTCCGAAACCGACAGTGAGATCACATTGAAGCCGCTCACATTCTCCGCATCCCTGCAACAAGGAGAGGCACCATGGGGGCAAGATCTTGCAGTGCTAAGTCAATTGTACGAGGCACAACACTACAGAATGAAATCAAGTTCGAAGCTAGAGATAAGTTGAGTCCCACCACTTCCACGCTGTCCAACGCAGCAGTAGTGGACTGCGAGGTGGTCAGGATACTCCAAGCCTTTTCTGTGGCCTTCGTGAATGCCCATGTGTTCACCACGATGGGTGAGTTGACGGGACTAGGTTTTCTGTTTGCCCATGCAGCAGCTGCTAAGAGCGAAAGAGCAAGAACAGTCGTGATCGCCAGTGTGAGCTGGCACGCTCGCCCCATCACGAATGAACAAAGTAATCTGGAAAGTTTCGATTCCCACCAACAGGAAACCTTTCTCGTCCTCTACAGGACACCTGCCGGATCGGAATTGCGGTAGCTGTCAACCTGCACTACGAACACTGCTCCTCTCACTAACATCAGAATCCTACGGGATGATGAATGTGAAAAAATATATCTACTCAAGATGTTGCAGATGCTCGATTGCTAGTAGCCCTAAGCTTTCCACAATCCGGTGTGTGAACGTGTGGTGCGTGCGTTCTCCCTCGACGAAACAATTGACAACAGCACAGTACACACAGCTGCTTTACTTGACCATCGAAAAGTATTTCGGCAAAAACCGGCGCCAATCACAGTGTCCAAGTCTGACTTTCAAGTAGGCAGCGCCTTTTTTCCGAGACCACAAAGCGGCGTTCCTGCGGCTTTGCGCTTTGCCGCAAAATAGAAAGCACAACCCCGATAAAGGAAGATTGATGTTACAGGAACACCCTATCTAGTAACACGTTGTTATGTGCATGAAAAAAACTACAGGATGATTTCAATTCGGCGATTGTTTTCGAACGCCTTCAGTTCTTGTTTCTGAGACGATCTCCGGAACGGATTCTGACCTCAAGATTGCAAGTTGGGCGACGTCACTGGCATTTGAAGACATCTTGGCACTTTCAAAGTGGTTAGAGACGGCGGCATGGAGTTTCTAGATGCAGCCTCCACTCTAAGAGGACTCCATGGCCAAGAAGTGCCTATGCCCAGGTCGACTCCATGGCAAACCTCTCGTCTTGGGAGAACAATGCTGTTATTTTTAATCTTCATTGACGTATATTGCATTACACAACAGTTATACAAATTGCATGTTGCTCAACAGGAAAGTCTCCTTAGGCCATTCGTTGCAAGTGGCTCTGGCCCTCTCCTCTGAAGGCTCCCCCTTCAACGCAGAGTCACAAGTGAGCTCTCGATACCATGCCACTATATGCGTATTATGTGTTGGCTAGTCCCGTCCGCATGGGTGCCCTTCAGCAGATTTAGCCGACCAACTTGCGCCAACAGCGAGCTCCTGTCGACTCAGGAGGGTCAATTGGGCCGATTGAGGGCAGAACTTGCGGCCACACCACCGCGCGTGCGTAAGCATTACATCAAGACGCTCTTGGAATGGACCACATCAACCCTCCTTAAAGCCGCATCAAGCTCTGGAAAAGGTACAGCCACAATGCCTTCCAATCAGATCCCGAACAGCTCTGCTCTTCGACACTGAACTCTCAAATGCATGACTGCATCAATGGGCTTGCTGATGGTGCTCTTAGTTAACGAGCACAAGATGCAGACCCACTCCGACCCGCATGACGGACTGGAGTAGCAACAACAAGTCCCTGCTGATTGGCTTGAAACCAATCCGCAGGCAAAGCAGTAGCACGCAGGACTGATGAGGCCGATGCAGTGGGCAGCAAAGCGGCAGGGAACACCCCGATACGGGTGGCCACCAGGTTGTGGTCACTGCTGGCAGCTCTGCTGCGCATGCACGAGGTAGGGCCTGGGGCAGCGGCCAACCCAGCACTCGTCAGCGCGGCCGCGCATGCCTGCCGCACTGCCGCTGAGGGCACGCTTTGCACGCTGGGTGGTGATGTTAGCGCTGACCTGGCGGATGCCCTGCTGGATGGCCTGCGGCTCCTGGCTGCCAAGGACCGGCTGCGCTTCAGCCCGAGCTTAGAGCACAGGTTTGCGCCTCCTCGTAGTCACTGCAAAGTCTTGTTATGTGGCTCCTATTGCAGCATTGCATCTTAGATGACTGTCTGAATAGCACGTTTGACCTGATGAGAAGACTGGAGTGATTGAGGCGGCTCGTATGAACACAGAGCACAGTTGGCCCAAATGAGTGTAAACGGGGCTCATGGACACGGTTAGCACTGAATGCGGTTTCAAGCGCTCCTCCAAGGGAAGGTATGTGAGAATGGCGTGCTTGAAACTGGCCAGTGTTGCTTGTGCAGTGTGGCGTTTGCGGAGGCTGCAGTGAACGCCATGGCGGCAACAGGTTCGGCTGAAGAAGCGTTGACAGCAGAGCGGGAGTCCTGGGCAGAGGTGTGCGCGCAGAGCCTGGTCATGCTGCGCTCTGTGTGCCTATCGCACCCCAACCAGCGCAAGGTGTATGTGTCTGTTCTGGAGCGCCTCTTCATCCCTCTGCTGCCCTACTGCGGACCACAAGGCATGGCTTCTGTCAACTTCTGCCTGCAGTCTGAGTGCTGACAAATGGCTTGCGCTCTCAGAAAGGCTCCGTACGGGGCATGGTCTTGAAAGAGAGCCATTCACCTGCTTGGTGATCAAGGCCGAAGCCTCTTGCTTTGGGTTCTCCTTAGCTCGTCAGAGGCTACTGCATGTTAGTAGCCGCGAGTGAAAAGAGCTCATCACGAGTTCTAGCACATGCCTGCAGGATCGGGAGTTTCGCACAGTCAGAGGAGGCTGGTGATGGCAAGCCGCCAATTGCTGGAAGCTGTCATCTTCCATCCAGCCCATCTCGAAGACCTTGCAGTAGTTGCCAGCAACCAGCAGGGCAGCAAACGCCCAGAAAATGCAGCAGAACCTGCGAGAAATGGCAAACAGGGCACAGATGAGGATGTGCCAGCAGAGGAACAGGGCCAATCACATGCTCCCACACATGCTCCCACCTATGTGTCACTGATCTTCAAGGTATACTCACCCGACAAGTTGCCCACAGCTCATTGTGGGTGTGCCATATCGTTTCCCAATGCCAATGGTGGGCAGGATGGCTTTTCTTTGTGGAAGCCTTTCAGCTTCCAGAAGATTAAGTGCTCATTGTGACTTCTTTGTGCCTGCAGGAGCTCTCCCAGGAAGTGGGCCCGGCCAGCTCAGTGAAGCTGCAACATATTCTGGCCGGTTTGCCCTGGATGCTTGCAAGGTTCAAGGCGGCGCTGAAGCGCAATGCAAAAGCACTGGCCAGCAGTGGGAGAGATGCGGTGGACCAGGGCAGGGGACATGCTAGGGGAGGCACCCAAGCAGGAAGCGCCACTGCCTCGGCAGACTTCGGCTTTTTTGCGCTCCTGCTGGAGCCTGTTCTGGCTGGACTCGAGTCTGCAGCAAAGGTGGGTGTTAGGCAACAGTTCTGCTGAA
This sequence comes from Coccomyxa sp. Obi, assembly GCA_020887355.1. NCBI lineage: Eukaryota > Viridiplantae > Chlorophyta > Trebouxiophyceae > Coccomyxaceae > Coccomyxa > Coccomyxa sp. Obi. The sequence goes on from AP024999.1 coordinate 1,133,909, forward strand.
AAGTCTAAGATCTCCCTCCGTGGCACCATGAGCAGATTCTGATTTAGCACTTGAGTTCCTGCAGGGCCCAGAGCACAGTGGTGAGCAGCATGTGGAAGGGAACAGCGCTAAGAATGCAGACAGCGAGTTGCCCAAAAAGAGGTCGCCACCTGAGCAGGCCAAGCGAGCGGCAAAAAAGAGGAAGCTGCAAAGCGGTGCAGCAGAGAAACCGGAAGCGGGCCAAGCTGCATGGTCAACTTTGGCCGAGGGAGCGGAGTTGCTTGTGAGCACCCTGAAGACTGCAGGTAACCCCATGCATGCATGCTGTTTGAACCTCTTTGCAACCTCTGCACATGTGCTGGCCTGTTGTGCGACTTGAGTTTGGATGAGAGGCAGCATCTTACTTGAATCATTTGATGTCATGCTGTGTTGTTGTGCGACTTGAGTTTGGATGAGAGGCAGCATCTTATTTGAATCATTCGATGTGATGCTGCAGGAGTGTACAGGGCAACAGAGGATGTGACAGGGTCCCACAGAAAGCTGCTAGAGCGGTTGGGTACAGCTATGCTTCTGCCATTTACATCGCCAGAAGCCAGAGAAGAGGAAGGCACTGAGGGAAGCGATGAGCGGACTTATGCTGGTGACACGCTTGTGGGCAAAGCTGCCGCTGCCACCGGAGTCCTGGGAGCCATCATGGATGTGGAGCATCGCGCGCTGCATGCCAGACTGGAGAGCCTGTGGGATGTCCTCTGGCTCTCTGCATCGCAGACTTCTGCTGCCGGTGCGTCTGCCACAGCATCACTTTCAATGAAATCATGGCTCCATGCGCTTTCATCATCATGGCGTTGATGGTGACATGTGATCAAGTGCCGTTGTAGGATTATGATACATTTGGTAAATGCTGTCCTGAATCCAAGTTGGCCGGTACCAACAGCATCCTCAGGATCTAAACTGTAATGGTACACATGGTATCATGAATCACCATGAATGTGGACGAGTCATTGCTGGGACATGCAACCTGTTCCTTGACAAGTGCCTATGTCTGTGAAGTGATTGAGACGCCCGAGAATTGGGTCCTGCATTGATCAGTGCATTGTGACTACTGCTTTCGACACTATGCAGAATCGGTCCTTCTAGGAGTTTCGGGGTGTGCAGGAGGAGTCGAAGGCGTAGGACGGGGGGCTGATGTGGCAGCGCGGCTGGTGCGGGTGTACGGCGAGCTGCGCCTGGTGGAGACCCTGCTGCACTCCCTGGTGGCCGGCCTTGGGGCCACCACATGCGCAGCCGCCGCCACCCGTGTCATCGACAGCGCTCCTTTCAAGGCTGCACTGCGCCAGGTCAATCATTTATTGTTTTTATTGATTTTTTTCCTTCTTTTCCTCAATTGTATCTTTTATCTCTTATTTAATTGTACTGTATTATTAGTCATTTTCCTTGGCCACTCTCTCCTGTCCTGTTGAGGGTACTATATTGCATCAATTTCACGGATTGGTCCATGATATAGCACAATCAAGAAAGCTGGAACCCACCTCAGGCTGATAATTGTTCAACAGTCTGTGTCTCCAAGGTTGTCTCGGTACCTTCCAAATTCGTGCATTCATTACTTCCTGTGTTGGGCAGTATCCTGATGTCCTGGCTCATCATAGTGCGAGTGAGCAGCACTTATGTCCGGATATTGCACCCATGATTCGTGTACACAGTGTACCTGAATTGATGGGTGGTCTGGGTGTTTGATGCAGACCATCTTTGAGGCGCCACAGGGCCAGAAACCAACGATCGTGGCCTTTGCAGCTGCCGGGGTGCCGCAACTGCTTGCAGCAAGTGACGCTGTTGCTCCAGCCTTCTTGGTGCTGCTGCGCGGCTGCCTTGCTGGCCTGCGCATTGACCTCACCACGTCCGCCGCTCTGGCATCTGCCTTGGAGCTCCTAATCTCTCGTTCGCTTGCCCCGCCCTTGACTGAGCACCTCCACAAGGTGTAATTTCCTGCGAATTCAGGCCCTGCAAAGCTAGGCCCTGCGAGGCTAGGCCCTGCGAGTAAGAGTACACGCGCGCTCGGTAGTGCAAGAATCGTTGGCAATTGCGAGGGATGCAATGCCCCTGAAACGCATTGCATGCACCTAGACGTCCTGATCAGGCTGTGTCTGTGCTCATTTGCCCATCTGCCACCGTCCAAAACATCTTTCAATGGGCGCATCGCGCAGGCTGAAGACGGGATGTGCTGCCCAGGTGACCGGCAAGTGTGCCACGCATGGGAATCAGCGTGAGTTGGCCGCTCTCCTGCAGCTGTATGCGCTGGCGACAAGGGCTCATGCAGCCTGTGCAGCGCTGCAGCCACAGGTCGCGCCCCTTCCGGGGCATGCGCATGTTGTGACTGGGCATGCATGTCGGCCAGAGAACGGACAAAGCCCCGCACTCGGCTTCTTTGACGCTCTGCATACAGCCAGCCGGCCCCTCCTGCCCTCCCTCCTCTCCTTGGTTCACGCTGTTACCAGAGGTAAGCAAGCTGCAATTGTTCGTTGGTTCGATGAGAGCGCAGTCGTCTTGCTGCGACCAGCCTGAAGGAGGCATGTGTTCTGTGTCTAGGTGGCATTGAGGCGCCTCTCAAAGAGGCCCTGATCGCATGCATGCTACAGCGCATGGAGGTGCTGCATGAGCGGCTGATGCACCTGCGCTTCTCCTGCCCACTCCAGCAGGAACCGCCGCCTCGAGGCACTGAGATGTCAGGCCAAGATTCCTTGACGGCCCCTGGCAACGACCTGGTACAACACGGTAGTGATCTGGAAGCCGAGACGGCTGCAGAGCTGACTGAACTGGCCGACATTCTGGTGGCAATGGTTGCTCCGTCCAAGGAAAATGCCGATGCACCAGAGGAGCGGACGGCCGGTGTTGACACCGACCTGCCTGAAGCAGAAGACAGAGTAGTGCTCAACAGAGTGCTGCTGTCATCCGAGCTTCTCTTCCAGCATGCCTCCAGCCTGCAGCGTGCTTCCTTGCTGCGCCTGCTGCTCTCCTTGGGCTTAACAGCGCAGCCATGCGGGGCTGAGAAAATGCAGCCCTTGCATGCAGATGATGACTTGCGTAAGGTGGCCACCAGAGTCTTGCACAGCGCAGAACTCCTGGAGGAGCCACATGTGGAGGAAGAGTGGGTGCATTCCGCCGCCGCCATCGTCCACGATGCTCTTAGTGCAGCTTGCGCTCCTTCTATTAGCAGCGGGAAGCCACGGCCAGAACGCTCAGCAGCAGCTGCACAAAGCAGGCCAAGCAGGAAGGGCAAGGGCACATCACAGGACGAGAACTCGGCACAAACCAGGCAGAGCAGCCCAGATGCCAATGCGCTGCAGCACCTGATACTGAGCATTGGCCGTCTGGCATCGCCCCAGTCAGATGCACCCAGCAATAGCGCATCAGACGGCATCTCAGGCTGTGACACTCTCCTGAATGTGATAGAGAGCTGCACCAGTAACAGTGTCAGAGCCGCTCCCAGCATCGGAGGCGCGCATCCCACAGCGCTGCAGCAAGTTTCGGAGTTGTTCACTGAGCTGGCATGTTTGCCGGCCCGGTACTATGCAGCCAGGGGCTGCATGGCAGCCGAGCTCACCAACCTGGCCCTCCTGGCAGAGGCAGCTGTGATGACACTCGTGCGCGGCGGCGGCTCTGCGGCTCAGGCGCACATGCATGAGCGCGATGAGGTCACAGGGCTGCTCAACGAGGAGTGCTTGGGAGCGCTGCAGGCGACACATGAATTCTTGGCCACGGCGGCAGGCAGCGGGAGCGTGCAAGTGCTCGACATGCTGAGTCAGCTTGGACATGTCCACCTACATTGGCCTTTTATAGTAACCAGCCACGCACTCCGTGCAGCTGATGTGGGCGGGTCCGCCGCCATGTGGCAGCACAGCGCAGTGCGCAGCATGCTGGGCAGTTCTGCAGTCATCATGGGCAGCATTGTCAGGCATGGCCTGGCCGGTGCAGGCATGCATGCAGCCGACGTGAGCCTCGATGATGCAGCAAATCATGATGGCGGAGGTGCAAAACTCACCGGCAGCATCAGGCGTCTCCTGGAGGACATGACTGCGAAGATGGCAGCCTCGCCCAGCGGATCAGGCTCGATGGAGGCTGAGCCGGAGATGGCACTGCAGATTCTGACGCTTACTGCTTCAGTGGTGGCCTCCATGGCAGGCCCCTGTGCCGATGCAAAGCGCCGGTCTGCTAGCAGCATATCCGCTGGTGAGCTTTTTGTCGCCTGGCAGGAAGTGATTGGCTTTGCATGGCTGTGGAAGGAGACTCATGGGTTGCAAGTAACTTTCCGTGAAGGATGACATTGCTGCTTTGCACTCTGTGGATGTGCAACATCTGACCCAAAGATGCTTTTGTGCTTTCACAGGTCCAGTAGAGCATGCAGAGCATCCCTCTGTTGCTGCTGAGGCGCATGTGATCCTCGACAGCCTGGAGTTACTCTGCATACATGGCTTGGAAGCTGCCAGCAAGCGGGTGATTTCAGGTGTTGCACTCACTCATGAAGAACAAGAAGAAGCGATTACATCTATTTATTCCAGCCATCTAGGGCTGATCAGTTTCCTATCATTCCCAACATCTGCATGTAAGAATGAATTGCCTGCATAAGTTTTTTACCGTGGAGTAATGGAGAAATTCGGCGTGAGAGGCATGTGCAACTTATAAGTCTTGCAGTCTTTTGATGGTGATCTCTATTCAACCTGTTTTGAACATCACTTGTCCTGAATGCAGGAGGACAAGTGGGCGGGGTAAATGCTGCACAACTGCTGGAGCCAGCAAGTGGCAATGTCAAGAGAGACTGGCAGAAGCCTGATGAGGCATCGTCCGTTGCCAGCCTACTAGGTGCGGCTGCAATCCTTCTGGATGCGCGCATGCGTGAGAGAAAAGGCAGCAAAGGCCCACAAGCAGCTCAAAATGACAGGCAAGGAGGACAAGAAGCAGAGGAGAGCAAGATGTCAGATCTGCATAGCATCATGAGCCATGTGGGACGCCACATCCATCTCTCATCAAGGTTCTTGATGGCCCCATGGCATCTGCAGGTGACTCTCTGGCCTTCCAACAATCGTATGGGTCTGACAATGTACGAATCAAGCCATGCAGTTGCATGGATCTCCAGAGATATATAGGCGTGTCAACATGCACTGGTGCTGCGCCAGCTATTTACTTTTATTATTATTGCACTTTAGACACCTTTCGGAGCCACCTGGGGCTCATTGGTGTTTACAGGAGCGATGTGTTGCAGCAGGGTGAAGATCCTAGTGCAGACACAGGCGCACTTTCACTGCAGGCGGCATTGGATGTGGTGGCATACCTGAAGGCTGCAGCTCGAGCGCTGCCATCAGTGCAGGAGGAGTTGCCGCGAGACATCACCAGACGTCTTCTTGCCTTACACATTCACTTGCTGGGCCACCTACTGCCTCTGCCTCCGGTCTGCCTTTTAGTGACCTCCCCTGCTACTACTCCACACATTCTGGCCACAGCTTAGCAGAGGGACCTGCTCTGCATGCAAACTTGTCCATGGGGCTGAGTATCTTGATCTTGAGTAGTCTGTGCAGGTGCCAGGGCCCACGCGCCAACTGAACATGGGCCTCCTGATAAATGTGCCGACCTTGGATGATAAGGGTGGCTCCATCGGCAGCTCCTCATCTGCAGCGCACAGCATGCTCAGAGAGGCCCTCCTTCTGTCAGTGCGTCCCACACCTGCACCAAGATGTTTTCCATGATTGTCTCTAGAGCCTTCCAAAGGATGCAGTAAGCTTGGTGGTGATTACGAAAGGCTCAGTGCGAGCAAGCCTTGGAAGTGCTGACTGGCTGCATGCAGGTGCGTGAGGTGGTGCAAGCATCCACTCTGGCAGACCAGGAGCAGCTGTACCACAGTGTGTACAGCATGCTCCTCGATGAGAATAGGAGCCTTGCTTCAGCCCTGCCCACTCTGGAGGTTTGCCACAGTTACTCCACAACTTTGACAGATAGATTGCCATCCTTCATTCGATGAGTGTGTATGTTTGATAGCATAAATGGATTGCTGAGCTGGTTATCCTGCAGGTTCTGCTCATGGCCATGGAGTCTGTGCACTCCACAGCAGCACTTCGGGTGCTGTCACAGAGTGCTGAGGATCTGGCAGCCGCACTGCTGTCCTGCATGCATGCTGCTCCATCCCCTGGTATGCTATTGACTTCAGACAGAAATTCTTTGGCTGTGCCAGTTTGCCTTTATATTTGTCGACACTCCAGCGTACCGTTGTACAATAGGACTCTGTGGAAGCACAATCTGGACAACCTGAAAAGTTGACATGTTCGCTGTTCCAGAGTGTATATATGTGGGGTTTGTGCACGTGCAGCGGCAGCCTCGCAATGCACCGCACTGCGCTGCCTGGAATCGCTCATGGCACGTGACTCTGCAATTGAGCTGCCGGGGCACATTGTGAGCCAGACGCTCCAGGCACCTGTGCTGCTGTTCCCAGCAACTGCCACTGCACACCCAAAAGCCCACAGGCAAGCTATTCTTTTGGAAAGACCTCTCCAGGAGCCTGCTTGTAGCCCCATCTCCATCTAGACGGCCCAAACAGGCAACGCAGGCTTGATGTAAACTTGCAATTGCAAGATCATGAGCAGATGGTATTGCTTGAGTCCTGCACCAAACATGCCAGTCTCTTGATGTGACTTCTTTGAGGGTGGGTCCAAGTCCCTTTTTCAAACAACTTCTGCAGAGCCGATGCAAGCCTGATACAGCTCATCAGAGGTGAACCGACTCTGCTTGTTTGCAGGAGCGCCGAGTCTGCAGCAGGCATTTTTGCAGGGTGCTGTCACCTGCTGGTCGCAACAGTGCGCCACCGCACGACGCAGGTGCGGCGCTGCATGGCGCTGGCTGCCGCCGCCGCCCGTGCTCTGCTGACTGTGCTGCTGACCTGGCGTTCTGCTGGCAGCGCTGACCTGGCCAGGCAGTGTGCCGAGGAGCTCAGCATTGTCTACGAAGCTGTTGCCGAGCGCAAGGTGCCCCTTTTCCACTGCACTCCTGGCTTCCCATGTTCCAATGCGCCGAGCATGTGCCAGTCCTGCCTGTTGAGAGTTGGAGATATGCCACTGCATTGCAGCTGAGTAGAAACGCTGGAGTGTTTACACTGGTCCATCAGCACAGCAGGCTGTGATTGCCACTGTGCCGGCCTGAACCAAAATGTAAGTGTGAATTGCTTCACATATGCGATAACAATGTGCAGGACTTGCTGGGGATGTACTGCCACCACCTGCTGGCAGACTACATAACGCTGGCAGCGGCACCATCAAAGTCTCACAGCGCAGCAGAGGATGACTGGACCGACGCCCGGCCGAGCTCCGGACTGTGGCCGGGCGCGGCGGCCGCCCTGCGCCCCGGAGCATGCGCCCTCTATGGCGCCTGCAGCCCAGCCCAGGTGTGCATCCACTCTGTATGGCAGCCCTCAACCACCACACTGCAGACCGCTCATCCTTGTATCTCTTGGGATTTGTGAGAATTGTCGAGCTTCTGCGACTTGTCTGCGCTACGCCTTTCTTTGCGTGCAATCTGTGCTTCATGCATTCACAGGTACGGTGGTGCATGCATATGTTGGCAGTGGACCGGGCAATAAGTGCATTCATTGCCAGACTGTTTGGTCAAAACCCCTGGGGCTGAGCAGGGAAGATTCAGAGGTGTCGTGCTGGCATGCGCAGGTGCAGCATGTGTTTGCAGTTCTGCAGAGGACAGGAGGGGGCACGCGCAGAACCGCCATGACTGAGCTGCGCCAGGACTACGAGAGGAATCTGAAATTCTCGGGCAAAATTTGATGCAATGTCAGTGGTTTTGCAAGCGCTGGTTTTGCTAGCGCTGGCGAGATTTGCTATAATTTAGATATAGATGTCGATAGACAAACGCGTGCATGGACCCTCACAGATGCCAGGACATGACCCCGATGGTAACAAGTGTAATGCAAAGGATAAAATATGATTCATAATGATGACATTTTTGGCATCAGATCCTTTTCCTGAGATGCATACGGTATGCATCTGGCTGGTTGAGCTGGTATCACACAATTTCCTGCACGCCAAGTTTCCTGTTTCAGGTGGTCATTGAAAAGGTGTTCCCAAGTCTTTTTTCCGGTACAGTTCCTTGCTGCGTTTCAGTGGGTGCCAGTGCACTTGAACAGGTTCAGCTGTCTACAGTGTCAGTGTCATCTGCGTCCTCCTCAGAGAGCAGGTCATCGAGGCTCGCTTCCTGTGTCTCCACTGGAGGCACCACAGTCACATCGCCGCTGTCCGGCTGTATGCGCAGACCCAGCGCCCAAGCAGCTATCAGCATCGCCTCGGCACGCCCATGGTCCTTCTTGCGCCTGCAGCATTACATTATTGCATTATTGCAGCATTCATGCTTGCGTCTGCAGCAACACTAAGAGTTTGTGGATGCCAAAATGGCAATGGCCTACCAATGGCATCCAAAAATTCTTAATGCTCCTGCAGATGACAGACAGCTGGCACTGAAGAAATCTGGAGGAGGCAGCTCGAGTGAGGAGTTGCATGGCCGGCATTCAAAGGGGGCAAGCTGCTGAGTTGAGCAGCTTTGCTGGGCTGTGAGAAGGTGCATGGCAGTGACAGAACATGGCAGTTGTATGGACGAGGACAGATTTTTTGGCATGCAAAGGGGGCAAGCTGCTGACTTGAGCAGGTCTGCCGCGGTGGGGAAGAGGCGGATGGCCAGCAGCCTGCTTCCCTCCTTTCCCTTGCCGTTCAATTGGAGGTCTATCTTCCACGCCCGACTCGTCACTGTCTCCACCTGCAGGGTGCATGAGAGCACTCAAGCCGGGACGTTCCAAAGCCGAGAAAAGAACATCAGGGAACATCCATTTGCGAGTTGCTGACAGCAGCAGATGACATCGTTGCAGGATTTGAGAGCAGATAGGCTTCTGTGACCATAACTGCACTGCACCTTGAAGCCTTGGGATGTCAGGGCTCCGTGCCAGACTCCAAAGGAGTGGCCGCAGGCATACCAGCTCCACTTGCCATTCAGGCGGTTTGGCTGTGGCATTTCCAGGACCACCCTGGCATCTTGGCTGTCACTGCTGCAGCGCTCGGCGGCCAAACTTCTCACAATGCTGGCTATCGCTGTGCTGTCAGCCTGCCTGTGAGCGGTATTTGAAGTGACCAAAATATGCACAGATGTGCTGCAGAGCCTTGCAGGCATGACTTGATTCAAGCACTACAGCAGACACACCTCCTCTTGCGCTGCTTGGTAGCCTGCAGCACCTCGCAGGGATTATCATGCAGCCGCACCACCACGTCCTCTATGACCTGAGCGCCTGGCTGTGGGTATGACTGAACTTCTATGACGGCAAGTGCCCCGTTGGAGTCTGGGTCAATTCCGATGATGACCGGCGGGCGCTGCAGAGCTTCAAGCTTGCCTGCAGTCCACGATCTTCAGCTTTGGGATGCAGGTCCTGAGAACGTGAGCACATTATAGACGTACATCATCGTGGAAATTCGAACCTGAAACACTACTATGATTGCTGATGCTCAAAGCATCAGGTCCAAGGATCGGCTTTATCAAGGTCGCATGACTTGAATTCTTCACCACTGACTGTTGTCTGCCTGCTAGTGAAGTCTTTCTGACACCTGTAATCAGAAGAAAACGACTCGACAATGCAGGGAGGCCAGACCCAGTTGACGCTTGAGGAGAAGAATCATAGCAGCAGTGAGACGTTTCCTCTCTCTCATCCTGCATCCTATAGGGAGCTTGTCACCAGCTCATCGAGGAAATACAGGTGTCACCTGTGCTTAGAGGAAGTGTTCCTAGTCGTTTCAAATAGACTGACAACCCAGCTGGTGTCCTCAGCATGAGTTGTTGGTAGCCGCTTAGGACTTTTTTGCGCCTACACCAAGCCCACACTAATAAAGAAATCAAGCAACCTCGAGCGAAGCCTGTCTTATCTGATGCCAGCAGGCAAATCTGTACGATGAAGAGGCCTCCCAGCTGTTCCAAGCTCATTTGCTTCGTCATTCGGCATGGCAGATCACAAGCTCGAGCTTAAGCAAGAGATGTGTCCTGTGATTCCCTTCTATACTCGAGATGTCACTGAGAAGAACCTTCCTCATGTTGGAGGTATTGCTTGGTCGAGAAAAACGCCCTAGGACGTTTGAGCACGGGGACGTCAGTGGTTTCCGAAAGTGCTGATGGGACGTCTGACAGGTCACTGCTGTGGTGATCAGTATAGATCATCTGTAAAAGCACATTGTAAATTTCCTAGATTAATCTCTTTACGTTGCCAAAGCTTTGGATGGAAGCCACGAGGTTTGCAAGACGCTCCAAACCTTGATGACTGGTACGAACACCAAGTAGAGTTCTTTATTAACGGTCCCAAAGCTGATAGATTTGTCAAGATATAGGTACTCATGAAAATGCAGGTCGTACCTACATATCACCAGAACTAGCGCCCTTGACTTCAGCCAGTACTGGGTCAATAGAGCAAGCAGCGCAGCACGGAATGATCGAGAGAAGGGGATTGCGCTGCACTACAAGGATGAGGACGCCTTGACTGTGAGATCTGAGGGCCTGCTCACGGTGCTTGGCGTGGAGCCACAGGCTCTGCTGGAAATGGTCAGGTAAGGCACGAGTTTCAACACAGTTCTGCTTGCTGAGGCCAACGGAGTGTGTTGCACTACAGATATTTGACTGACAGCCATCTGCAAATGTCATGCATGCAGCCGGGAGCCAGGCATCCTTCTCATGTCGGACAACGAGCTCGCACTGCGTCTGCTGGCTCTCAAAGCAGCCGTGCCGCGCCTCAACATCCAGGAGCTTGTGAGAAGAAGGCCGCAGGTCCTGAGGAACAAGGTGATGATCCTCACTCGCATTTCCACGTTTCCACGTGGAAACCCGTACGCTCGTCGAAACGGAATCTGGGCAGCAGCTCACGGTGTCCAGCTGTCTACTGCTTCTTGAGTTTGGCATGCCCCGAGGTTGTTCCAGTGTAATGTCTGCTTGAGATATGTGCTGAGGTGCAGTCGTGCCCTGCAGCATGGTGTGCGCGCTGTGGAGCGCGCAGTGAGAGATCTGGAAGCGCTGATGCCAGCACTACCAGTGCAGGACAGGATTCTGGACAAGGATGGCACGATGTGGCAGTCCTTCAGTGAGCGCCTGCTGTACTGGGAGAGTCAAAGCCAAAATGATGAGTTGCTCAACTTATGAGAGAGGCTGATGCCCTATCGCACTTTTGCAAGCGCTGTATACCACATCTTATCCATCAATGAGGTTCAAAATACTGTGCGCATATGTTCAAACACACACAGCCTAGCTTGGGCTAGATAAGCGTGTCATGGTGGTAACAGTACTGTATACTAGTATTACTAATGCTTTACTATAGTTACTAGTAGTATCTCTATTTACCGTATGGCGCTTGAAGTGAGGAGCTGCAAATGGAGTGTGGCAGTATTAATTTACATAGGGAAATGCATTGTCATCATGGTTTTCAATCTTGAGATAAAATCAATAATCAACACCAAGCTCCAAGTTCAGTCTTTTATAGCGTTCACGTCTTTAAAGAGCGTTCACTCAATAACAGACTAGACGGGGAATTGTTCCCTAGAGCGCAGCAATGACATGGTATCATACAGCGTCATGCACAGTTCCATGAGCTCAGAACTCGGCAGGCGCCTTCTGAACCAGTTATGCCATGATCAAATACTCGCAGCATTACATTGCCAGAAATTGGCAGCCATCACCCTACAAGGACCATGCAGCAGCATGCGCATGCTCCCTCAAGCCACCTCTGATGAGATGGATTGAGCACGATGTCAACACGCATGCTGTGCTGAGAGCCCTGCAGTGAGCGCCTGAGCACTTTGCAGCTGCTCAGGCCTTGGGCTTGAGGTCGATGACCTTCTCCCAGGTGAAGTCAGAGGTGGGCTCGCGGCCGAAGTGACCATATGCGGCGGTCTTCTTGTAGCGAGCGCGGTTGAGGTCCAGGTTGCGGGCAATCATGCCTGCAACACCACACCCAATTCCATGTTTAGTCAGCTGCAGATTTTCCCTAATTGTTCCGCTATGTGCAACGATTGTTTCCAATGGCATTCACACTTCCCACACAGGCCACATCAAACAAAGCGGCGTTTCTGTTGCTGCAACATTTCTGGGATGACACAGCCGGGAGAAATTGCAAGGAAAAAAGACAGAAAGGCGAAGGGGGTGGGCGCACCTGGGCGGAAGTCGAAGTTCTTGAGGACTGCGTCCAGGATCTCCTTGTCGGGGATGGTGCCGGTGCCGTAGGTGTCCACGTGCACGGACAGCGGCTGAGCCACACCGATGGCATATGACACCTGGAATAATCACAGAACATTCCACTTTCACCGCTGGTTCCGTCGTTTCATCTCCTCCACCACCACAAGTCAGTTGGCGGCAAAGACACCAGCAAGTTGGAAAGACGTGCCCAAACATCTGTGTGAGCTCAGGTACAAGTGCTGCCTGACACCAGACAGTTAGGCCAAAGGAGTCCAGCCCTGCACCTGTGCTTCCACTGGCAGCTGCTCACTTCCGGTGGAGAAATCTGGGCCTCCATGCGTGCAAGTGTAATGATAAGAAAAAGGACAGGGAAGGAAGAGAGGGGAAGCACCTGGACGAGGGCGCGGCGGGCAAGGCCGGAGCCGACAATGGACTTGGCGGCCTGGCGGGCGATGTAGGCGCCGGAGCGGTCGACCTTGGTGGGGTCCTTGCCGGAGAAGGCGCCGCCTCCGTGAGCGCCCCAGCCGCCGTATGTGTCGATGATGATCTTGCGGCCGGTCAGGCCGGCGTCACCGTGGGGTCCTCCGATCACAAAGCGGCCTGCGCGGCACAGCAACAGGAACTCAGACATCCAAGGGGCCACCACCAGGCTGCCAGTCTTGACAGCCTTCCGGCGGCAGATGGATGATCACTGCTCTCTTAAGTGACAAGGAGGCTGCACAACCCCTGTGCTTTGCACCAGTATCACAACTGCCTTGCTGGTCGGTGCTTAACAAGACACTACCGAGGGATGTTGCTGCAGAAGCATCATCTACCTTGGTAGTGATGCCATTTTGTCCCGCAAGAATCCAGGCATAACGCATGGACAGGCCACAGCACACTTGCAGACAAGCTAGAGAGGTAGAGAACTGGCACTGAGCAGGGGAAAGACCATTTAAAGGCGGATGGCGCACCGGAGGGGTTGAGGTGGAAGATGGTGTTGTCGTCCAGGTACTTCTCAGGCACGACGGGCTTGATGACGTGCTCCATGAGGTCTGCGTGGATCTTATCATTGGTGACGTCGGGCGAGTGCTGTGTGGAGATGAGGATGGTGTGCACGCGGATGGGTGTCAGAGCGCCGCCGTCCTTCTTGTACTCCACCGTCACCTGGGTCTTGCCGTCTGGCCGCAACCAGCCGACTGTGCCGTTCTTGCGCACCTGCGCCCCGTACAAGAGCACTGTCAGCAAAGCATCTAAGCCTCTGTACAGCTCCAACACACGGATACCTTGAGCTGGATCTGGGATAGCCATGCATGAAGGGTTTGGTTTTCAGGTGTGCTCTGCAGAAGGCTGTGTGCGCCAAAACACCTTCAACCTGGTTTGAAGGTGCTTTGGCACTAAAAAGACAGGGGTGTGCTCCAGGGGTACGCTCTGCATTACGCTGTGTGCGCCAAGCACTGTTTCACAAGACATGACAGGCACAAGGGCATGCCCGCCAATTTCAGGCTGTGTCAGCCAAACAGCAGCGTGCAGGGGGTTCTGCGAGTGGCAAAGTGTTAACCAGCCAAGGTACAGGCAAGGTAGTGTCAAGTAAGTCATTGTTGGCTGCCAGCCGGCATGGCTGGATACGCTAGATATGAGAAGAAAGGGGGTGCACCTCGGTCAGGCGGTAGCCCAGCTGGGTGGCAAGGACGTGGGTGAGGGGCATGAGCTCGGGGGTCTCATCGGTGGCGTAGCCAAACATGTGGCCCTGGTCACCAGCACCAATCTCCTCCAGGGTCTTTGTGCCCAGACCGTGCACACCCTGGCCAATGTCTGGTGACTGCTCCTCAATGTGGACCAGCACCTGAGCAAATGAGCAGCTGCAGTGTTACCATCAGTGCTGGCAAAAAGCTATGACAACTGAGAAAGTACTGAGGGAATGAACCAGGTGCACACGGTGCAAGATGAGTGATTGGGGGCATTACCCCGCCAGAAGCTTGGCAAGTGTGGTAAGTCATAAGGGAAAACAGTTTGCAGGCGCACCTTGCACTTGTCAGCGTCCAGGCCCACATCATCGGAGGTGAAGCCAACCTCTCGGCAGGTGTCCCTAACGACCTTCTCGTAGTCCACCTTTGCGCTGGTGGTGATCTCTCCAAAGATCATAACCATGTTGGTCTTAGTGGCAGTCTCACAGGCCACCTGGTACACACAAGCGGTGAGCGACACCTACTTGAACCGTCATGTCTTTGATCGCTTCGACGTGCGGCATAAGCGCAGGTGACAAGGCATTTCTAGCCGTTTTGTGCCCATAAAATCCGCCACTGAGCCCATATACCGAAGATCAGAGGACGAAGTCAGCCCAACAGAAGAAGTCACTAAATCACAAATCTCTAGGGAGGGAAGAGGTCATCCACCTTCGCGAAGGGGTCCTGCTCGAGGCAAGCATCCAGAACAGCATCGGACACCTGTAAACACAACAGGATGTGTTCAGATCGATGTGTACATTTCTTATACGTAAGTGTAAGACCTTGGAGAGTACTTCTCACCTATGTCACAACTCCCAACGGGAACTCGACTTTACCTGATCTGCGAGCTTGTCGGGATGACCCTCATTGACGGACTCAGAAGTGAAGAGGAATGTCTCAATGTCACCCATCTGCAGCACACTCAAAAAACTAAGACAATCAGGGGCGTCTTGCAAGAAGCTCGAACAAGCCGGTGACTGCTGTGATGATCCTTCCTTTCCCACGGTAGTACAAGAAAGATCAAAAGTGATGGAAAGCACCTTGACTCTATTTGTGCCTAGATCGTGCCGCCGGTCGTTCAGTGGAGGTCTGAGGCCGCAGAAGATGCTCGTTCCCGCTTGCGCGTGTGGGCCTGGTCGCTGGAGGCGATCCTGTCAGGCGTTGCCCCATTTTGTGCCAAGTTAGGACTTCAAACGCTTGCATGCTTGCGCTGATGCTAGCCAGCCTGACAACTTTTTCCTGCAGGGCTGAGATCCTGCAATCTTCTGCTACCAGAACCACAACCTTGACAATGGTCTGAGGCCTCAGGATAATGCCACAATGCATTTGGTAAAATAATGTTGACTGGTGACTAGTACTATTTGATCTTTAAATTATAGACTGCCAGTGCACTTGATCAGTGATCAGTGCGCGCGGCTGATCATCAGCCGGCAAAGCAACGCACGTGTGCGCATGCACACACCCCCTTCCTCTTTCTGGCGCTCGCACGCCCTTGATTTTCCCATATTTCTTGATCTTATGTGCCCAGATAAAAAGCCTCCTGAGGACTTGCCTACAGCTGATCCAGGCCTGGCAAATCGTAATGACAGCTGTGAATCGCAAAAGTGTGCCTCTCTAGAGACCTGAGCACATGGCGTAATTCTGTGAACTTGTTCAGTGGAATGGCTTCGGACCTTAGAAGTTCAGTAGAACTTCTTTGGCACATGTCACAACACTGTCACATTGCAATCACATGAAGTTTAATCATGCGACACCACTTCAGGCATGGTTGCACCAGTTCCCCCATAACCATATCTTTAAGGACTCTACTACTTGGCCCACTACTGCTTTTGGGGTAGCGCACTGCTTTTCGAGTGGAATAATCCTGTACTGTTCATTGGCACAACAAATCTAGAAAAATACGCATTGCTTTGACTGCAAGGCCAACTTAGTTCAACTTGGCTTTCCTGCGCTGTTCTCTCCGCCGGATGCTGATACCCCACACAGCCATGAAGCTCACAAACAGGGCGCCGCTGATGCCCCATGCATACAACACCCGGCGCGGCCAGGGCGCAGAAAACATGCCGGCACCAAACTTGATGCAGAGCAGCGTTTCGGCCAGCGCAACGGCGGTGGCCAGCCAGGCGAACGGGCCCAGTCTATTGAAGATGTCGGACTCATCGCTGTCTATGAAGGTGTAGTACTCCTTGGTAGCCGGCAGCGCGCCCAGGAACAGCAGAACCAGCCGGTATGTGTTCAGCGGGTTCAGCGGCGGAATCCACAGCACATACTTCAGGAAGAATGCGTTCACCTGTTAAATGCACATGCATGTGAGCAGTGAAAACAACTATTCCTCCTTCTATCAGAAGCCAGGAAGAAGATCGTCTAAATATCTGCACCCATAAGACAGGGCAAGCAATAACGGTGTGAAAAGAAGCCAAAAGGGAGGCCTTGTTGAGATGAAGCAGGGGTTGCAATGGAACATGATGGCATGTTTAATCCCATGTGAGAAAATTGGAGGCATATCTGCAAGGGCACGTCAGGGGGGTGAAACATTACCTCCATGAGGAGGATTAGGACGACAGGGAAGAGGCATTCGATGCAGCGCATGGGTGAGGAGGTAAGGCGCCAGTCAAAGTCGTCCCAGGAGTGCGGCGAGAACTGCAGCAGCGAGCGCTTGGCCTTGTCCATGACCGTCTTCTGCTGGCTCAGCCCCGACCAATCATATGTGCGCGACCCGAACCAGCGCACTGTCTTCATCCCTACATATATCCCTGCCGGCAAGCACATGATACATGTCAGCATCTGACCAAGGCCCTGGTATCCTCTCCTGTTTACCGTTAGTGCATGCTTTCATTGTGGGGTAAAGGAAGCTGGATGCTTGTCCAGCAACAATATTTCTGGTAGCAATTGCGTCAGCATTGGTAAATTGACTGCCACCAATGGTGAGGAACCTACCAATCAGGTTACAAAGTGCAACGTCCAACACCCAGCTGTCCCACCAGCACTCATTGAAGTTGGGCAGCATGTGCTGGAAGGTCAGCTCCATCAGCTCAAAGCCGATGGACAGCACCCACAGCATTGCCCAGTCCCGGATCACCAGCGCCTGTTGATTGCAACACCAGCACTTCGTCATGTTTGAGGAGAACTTCAGACACATCTCATTCATTAGCACAAGCATTGAAGAGCTGCCGCGGTTTAGGAATGGAGTCAGACCTTGCACCACCATCCCACTGTGTGCGCCACTACAAACTCGTCAAACAGCGTGGCTTTAATGACAGGCCAGTTAATGCCCTGCCCCTTGATGTACAGGCGGCAGTCGGTTCCATACGCCCGCTCCCCAAGATCCACCCCCAGCTCTGGATACAAGTGCTGCAGACAGGCACACAATCTCCGCTGATCATTCCAGAGCTGAGGTCAGGACTGCAAACATACGACGAGAAGCTTACCCAAGTGAAGGCTCATCCCTAGGTAGAGTCTGGCAGCATCTAGCGCTTCTACAGAGACCTCTGCTCACCTTCAGCAACTGCCGTGCATCATCCACATCCTGGAAAAGAAGGAAGACCAACGCCAACAGGTAGATGATGATCATACCGTGGATGATGCGCCACACAGCCGGGTGCGGCCGCACCATGCTTGTGCTGGGGCCTTGCATGAAAGAGTAGCCTGGCATGCATCATCAAGCAAAGTAAGGTTTGGCTCACTTGCACAGCCCATTGTGTTGAGGATCATGGTCAAGAAGGCGAGTCCAACTGGAAGAAGTTGACCTCACCCAGGAATACAAGGCAGCCAGCTGTGATGCCATGCTTGACATTAAAGTAAGCCGTGCTTTGTGCTAGCAGCGGGTCTGAAGAAGTATCTGGAGGGTTGAATGCTCTGCTGAAATAGATGAGGATAACAACTCCTACAATGAACAACTCCAGCACAGTCAAAGCTGAAGCCTCAAGCTGCAGTGGCTACACTACAGTCCATCACAGCACAAAAGACAACATAGGAGATTGATAAACTCACACTTTGTGATGGAGGAAGGCCTAGTCATTGAAATGAAGACCTGATTTGACCGTATACTCACCAATCAGAAGTCCAGATATGGTATGCGGTGTATACAAAAACTTGGTGGAAGGATCTATATCTTCCAATGCGGGATGCAACAAATCTCTGCTAGACTGTCTGGATGTTGTTCGTCTACTTCTGTTGGCGTCGTCCACACTCACTTCCATTGTCATCAGTAGATGTTACTCTTAGGTCCTACTTACTGGAGCCTGGGTCGCCCGCAACTCTGCATTCAACAGTTCTCCGGGGTACTTAGATGTGACTTCACGGGATGTTGCATACCAGCTGCCTTTCCCACAGAAATGGAGTTTTGACCAGTCCACGGGGAAGATGCCACTTGCGCTGGCACCTGCCATGAAGCTGCGACTGTTGCTGACCAACGCATGCAGGAATATGCCACTTTCCCAGCAGGACGTTCTTTGAAGCTTCTATGAGTGCGGTGCAAGCTAAGATGTGCACTTCCTGAGTCTACCTTACTATTATTCTGCCATTTGCTGGCCTCTTATGGCCGCCACTGTGCCAATTTGTCTCCACATGTGACCACATCACATGCATGATGCCTGATCATGAGCATGTACGCATGCTTGCATCTTCCTGCATCCACTCATTTTTGGCTCAATCCAATGAGGCGGCTCCAACTCAATCGCCAAAACCCACGCGTGGGTCACTTACACCTGTATATGTTCCACAGAATAGGACATGACTGTACAGCAGTGCTGGTAAATCACTCAATCAGTCAGTCAGTTACACAGTTTCCATCCTCTTGTAACCTTAATTCTTTAGGACTGTACGGCCATTTTTGTTGAGCCCCATCCTGCGTCTGGTCTACTCTCTTGCGATTCTTGGAAAGCCCAGGGAAATAATGCATACACGCATGCCAAGTTCCCGATTTGAATCCCTTGGGAGTTCGGATTTGTCAGGAACAGATTGCCTCCCTGGAATGCCTTTTTGTTGCTGAGAATGGCGAACCGTGGATAGCACTGGGTACCTAGAGGCCGCGCACTAGCATTTCTTGCTGTTCCATTCGAGGTTGTCGGACACCTGTCCTGCACCATTCCGAACCTCGTGGGCAGGCCGCAGGGCTCCTGGGGCTTCCAGAGCGACGTAACGAGTCGAACATCAATTCAACCTTGAAATGGGTGACGAGGATCGTCGCAATGGTCCAATGCCTTCCTGCAGTGACTCAAAGCACCCAAGCAAGGACACAGTCACAATCCACATTACTACCAGGGTAGGTGACAAACAATTCAGATAACCACAAGAGTGCGAATATTGGGGTCCCCGACTAAATGTGCCAAATTTACCGAAGCTTCCAGGGATGGTCTTGCAGTGTAATATACAAATATCTTCGAACTTACTTTGCTTGTAACAAGCTGAGTCTTAAAGGAGTCAAAGCAATAGATTGCTAGCTAACCTCATGCTCCTTGCACGTTCTTCTCTTTCCTCCCCGCTAGCCAGCTCTTCCGTATCTCCTAAGTAGCCACCTTGCGAAGTAACGTTCTGCTTTGGCTCCAATGTCATGCACATAATTTTCCGATGATGCCTGCAGGCGGGATTCGAGACCCCAAACCTCCGGGTGTGTATCATTGGGGCTGGAAAGTCAGGTCTTATAGCGTGCAAGGTCCTACACGAACGCAAAATACCTTATGACTGCTTTGAGGCCAGCTCACAAGTAAGATCTGTTTCCCTCAGCCAGGTCTAGCAGAAGTTCATTTGCAAAAGACGTCATCTTGTCGACTTGGTGGTGACACACTATCAGAGCGCTTTTCTGGAGCAGGTTGGAGGATTGTGGGTACTCGACAGCGACAATGGACTGTCCGCTGCATATGAGTCCCTGCGCATAAATACCTCAAAGCAGATGACCAGCTTTCATGACTTTCCTATGCCAAAGCACTATCCTACATACCCTTCGCGGACAGAGGTACGCACCGCCCATCTGAGCAGCTAAGTTTCTGCTGACTTACACAGACCTGTCCACTTGCTTCTCGTGTCATCTCACGGCTTGAGGCGAACTGGCAACTTGACACGCACCTGCAGATTCTGGAGTACCTGGAGGCTTACACAGACCATTTTGGCTTCCGGAAAAACATTGTGTTGAGGACAGAAGTGACAAAGGTCGAGCAACTTCCACAAGGCAACTTCAGGGTCTTGACTGAGGTGGGCTCTTAGCTTAATGACCCTAGCACAGCTCGTAGGTGCCTGCAATGGAGCGACACCCAGAAGCCTTTGCACCCCAAAAAAAATCCGTGTATGAGCTGACACTTCTGTCCATGCTATCCAGGACAAAGCCAGTGGGCACACGGCCTCCAGGCTGTACACATCAGTCCTTGTGGCAAACGGCCACCACTGGAATGCTGCGTGGCCTGAGCTGGCAGGCGATTTCTCCGGCACCCTCATGCACTCCCATGAGTACAGGACTCCCAAAGTCATGGAAGGGAAACGCCTCATGGTGATTGGCGCCGGCAACTCAGGTGCGCACACTGTCCTTCCCATCTCCTATTGGACCAGGCTTGCGCTGGATCAGGGATTACAAACATTTGAAAGTTCCTGTGCATGCGTGCCAACTGAGTGCATGCTTTCGGTGCACACTTGGCTACATGCAAGGCCGACATGGTCAAGCTGTGGCTGCCAGACCGAAACAGATGCCTCTGCATGACAGTGCATGTGTGCATGCGCCAGGCATGGACATTGCGAGCGAGGCGTCGCAGTGCGGGGCTGCAGCGGTGTTCCTGTCGTGCCGGAGGCCGGTGCATGTGGTGCCCCGGTACATTTTCGGCACCCCTTCCGACTCCATCCTGCCGGCATGGCTGGGCATCACAGCGCCTCGAAGGTTGCTGGAAGCTGGTGTCACCTGCCTGATCCGGCTCTCGCGCGGCTCCCAAGCCAGCTTCAAATTTCCACCGCCCAAATTTGGCCTTCTGCGGGTGCGCTGCTTTGCATCATCATATGAGCTGACATGTGGTAAATCCACGAGCTTCTGCATATCTCACGTGCAGTCTACATGGGCATTTGTGTTCTCCTGCAATCCTTGTAGCAGAGAGCAAGGTGCAAATGGTGATGTGAGGGCTGTGCGATTGCAGGTGCACCCAACAGTCAGCCCAGGCACAGGAGACATCCTGCAGCTTATCAAGGATGGCAAGGTTCTGGTGCGGCCGGGCATTGAGCGGGTGGAGGAGCACACTGTGCACTTCACAGATGGCACAACAGAGGATGTAGACATCATAGTATGCGCAACAGGTCAGTTGGATGCCCTTGAGCCTCATTACTCAGGGCCCTCTTAGCTGATGCTGTGTCGGCCAATGCAAGTTTGTCACCATGCTCTGTGCTTGTGTTGAATGGCACACAAGTGGGATGTGATGAGTGTGTTGTGTGCAGGCTATAATGTGTGCTGCCCTTTCCTGCCGCCCAATGTGGAGGTTCTGAAGGAAGACAAGCCGCAGCTGCTGCTAAATGTGGTGCACCCGCGCGCTCCGGGCATCTTCTTCCTGGGTTTTGTGCAGGCGCACGGGCCCATGATCCCATGCGTGGAAGGCCAGATGCCCTGGGTTGCAGACCTCATACAGGTATGCCCCTTACTGCTGGCCTTGATAAAGCCTTACTGCATGGGCAATACTTTGCATGCTGCATTACAGTGACTTGACTGCCCAACTGCAATGCACAGACATGTGTGGGCCAAGCAAAAATTCTCCAAGCAATAGCGGGGTGTGTCCATCACAGGGAATTGCTGAGCTCCCAGCAGAGGACAAGATGGAGGCTAAGATAGCTCAGCAGCATGAGTTCAACCGGCGCAATTTCACACAAGTCAAACGCCATGCCCTCATGGTGAGTCTGCTTCCAGACTATTGTGCTCTGACTTGCTGTGCACCTGTGACGTTTCCCTTCATGCATGAGAAGAATCTCTCTGGAGCATGCTCTGAAAATGCAGTGCATTATACTGTTGACCTATGATGTTTCCCTTCATGCATGAGAGGAATCTGTCTGGATGCAGTGCTTTATACTGTTGAGCTGTGATGTTTCCCTTCATGCATGAGCAGAATCTGTCTGGAGAGTGTATGATGTCAGCTGAGGCTGAGAGCCTAGCTTGGTTGTGGTTGGCAGGTGGAGTTTCACAGGTATCTGCTGCAGCTGAGGATGGCTCGCTGCCCGAAGGGCAAAGGCTGGCTGGCGCGCAAGCTGTGGAAGACAAAGACGTTCATCGCCTTCTGCACTGGCAAGACTTGCTGAGTCTGTGATCTTGGCGAGGCAGGATGCATGGAAGCTTTCTTGGGAGGACTCTCACACTCTCTGCTCCTTGAAGGCGCAAGCCTGATTCTGATGCGGAAGCACAGACAAACCCATGCTGCCATCGCAACGAATAGTATTAGTATCAGGACTTGCACTGGCACAATGGGACATCATCGCAATGAGGAGCTTCCAGTGCACAGCTGCCCAAGGTTCAGGTCCTGTATGATCAGCTATGGAGGGACTAAGAACTGAAATTAATGCAAGCAAAGGGAGTTGAGAAAGTCAGCCATGTGCCAACGAATTTGTAGACTGGCTGTCAAGTACAGGAATCAGTATTTTTTAAGGAGTTTTCTGGCGTGTATGTGCCACCCTAGTAGCCCTGTGCAGCTGTAGTGATGTCCTACGGCTGATGGTTTTCAGTCAATCCAATAGGGTGGGTTGTTGCTGGAGAACAGGCAGATATTGACCACAGTACTACCACTAGTGCTTAAAATTAGGCGCGCCTTTTAGAGTAGAACAAGGCAGGTGATTACTCTCACAGCAAACCCGAGGATCCTGAAATTAACCCAATGTTTCAGACATCATGTTTCCCAGACACAAATATTTGGCGTTTGGTGCTAGCAGCGCTCTTGTCCTGTGTTGCAGGTTGATGTCCTCCACTTTCAAGTTTCCTGCAGGGCTCACGCACGCTATGTGCAAATTGGCAGATCGTCATAGGATTACAGTAAGGTCCTGAGGTGTCAATCAATAAATGTCCAGTTGCCCTTCTGGATAAGGGGTTCTGATTTAATCACACTGTGATCTACCTCATCCATATGCCTCTATCAAAGCAATACTCCAGAACGACCTCCCAGTGACCCCCAGGGCCAACTGAACAAGGGCTGTGCAGCACGAGGTTGTTTACTGTACACTCTATTACACCAAATCTTCTGAACAAAACTAACAAAGAACACTTCTATGCAAACTGTTTTGAGCTGCACTGTGTGAAGACCCCCAGAAACAATCTGGTTCCCACCTCGGGCACAAATGTATATCGATGTATACTATAGGGAGGGAACTTGATCCCGTTGATTGCAGTATATTGACTTCAGGTCGCTTGCTTTCAGAGGATTTGTAGCATGTGCTTTCTAGTGTCATGCAGTCTGGATAGGGCTAGCGGAGAAATCTTCAGTTCTTCGCCTACAGCTCAGCATTTTTCCATTGTACAGTGCTCCAGGAGGGCTGATCAGCTCATATTCTACAACATCTTGCCAATGTAAGCTTGAGATCGAGCATTCCCAGCTTGCTCAACATAAACCAACAAGGCTGTCTCACAGCTTGATCCTGGCGAGAGCGCTGCCAAGGGACCTGACAGCAGCTGATGAGTCATCGCCAGCCTGGCACTCTGAGTCAGCAGCGGCCTTGTGCTCGCGCCATCTGGCAGACAGCGCGCTCATGACCGCCTGGTGCGGCGTGCCGGGCGGGCAGGCCGCGCGCACATCCGCAAAGTTGTCGCGTACGAACGCAGAAAATGCGCTTGGGGTACGCGCCTGTGAAGATCATCCTGATTTTCCCATCACATGGTCGGCAAATGAAATGCCACAGGCTCTTAGCGCATACACACAGTGTGCAGGGCTGCACTATGGTGGCCTGAGATCTTGTAAGCAGCCTTGCAATAGTGTCCACACACCCAGTTGACCTCTAATTCACATATGCAGTTGCTGTGTTGGAACAAATAAATCCTCCCCTCAAACAAACTCGCAAAAGAAAGCAATCCCTCACAGGCAAGAGGTGGCCCCTCACAACAAGGCATGCCATGAAACAAGTGGAGTCATGTTGAATTCCAGTATCGTGCCTTGGCGGGTGTGCCGTCCGGCCTGAACTTGCCGAGGAACGACAGCCGAGCGCGGCAGCGGCCGCACGCCTGCCTTGCCACATCAATCGACTTGGAGTGGCGCCTGTACACCTGCGCGCACCTGCATGCACATGCCTACCATCTTCACCACCTCATGCAGAGCCGCAACTCATCAACTCTGAAGCGATCTCGAACAACCCATCTCACAACGAGTGCAATGCACACATGCATTTCCTGTGCTACCGGACAACTTCACCAAACCCAATCGCAGTAAATCCAGGCACCTCCAAATGTGCATCTCCTTCGCTGATCACCGTTGAAACATTTGGGAACCCCAATACGAGAACCCCAGCAGTGCAGGATTCCCAATAATACGGATTACGGCCTACCTCCGTACTAAACTCATGCTGCAGCAGAGGGGTCACAGAAACTTGGTCACCAGTCCAGCTCTACCACATGGAAGGCTGCAGCAATGGGCGCGCACTCGGGGTTCTCGCACTGCCACTGGAAGGGGACGTGGATGTCGTAGGAGTGGCAGGTGGTGACCGGCACGTCCGGGTGCGCGGCGGCCGCGGCGGCGGCCCAGCGCTTGAAGGCCGGCCCGTGCGGCGGCTTGGCGGCGTGCGGCGGCAGCACCCAGGCCGCCACGTGGCACAGCTCATGCAGCAGCGTCGCGCGCAGCCGCTCCTTGCTGTCCAGCACCTTGCTGCTCAGCTCCACCCTCGCCGTGTGCCTGCACGCATGTACGCGCCCTCATAAGGCACCCTCACCTGAGACTCTGGTTCTGCAGCACCCAAGTTGCACAATGAATGACTCCCCATAGACAGAGCAAGGCTTGTTTTTGCGTTCTGTGAAGTCACCGTATAGCTACAGTCATCATGCCATGTGGACAGAGAGGGACATCTACAAGTTATCTCCGGACCCAAGGGGCAACAGGCTGATAGGCGACCAAGTGTGGTCATTGAAAGCAGTCTCTTCCCTCACATGAGGTGCTTTGAACAAACGCTTTCTCAGGTGGGATTGGCTGACAACTATACTGAGGCTCACCTGGGAGGGTCAGTGGGCCTTATTGGCGGCTCGCGCTTGTAGTGTGTGGTGCCCGCGGTGGTCCTTAAATGGGCATTCCAGGAGATCTCCAGATCCTCTGGCAGGCGGTTGCCGAACACTGTTGCATTGAACCTGCACACCCAAACCACAAGGAATTTCCCAACCGCTCCAGCGCAATCTGCAGTGCATGGTGAAGAGAAATGCGCGCATTCTCATGTTGTGCACATCCCTTTTGCATACGACCTTGTTTCGTTTCCGACCCCAGAAACAAGTTGTTTCTCAAAGGGGCAGTCTCACAAGAGGCCAGGTAGTGGTCCATGCATGCATGGCGATGAGGCAAGGGCGCACTCTTGGAGCATGGATGCAGCGAGGGCGCTACGCCTGCGGCGGAAGGCGGCCATGGACATGGGCGTCACGGCGGGGCGGGCCGACTTGGCAGGCGTTGCAGGAACAAATTCCCGGGGAGCTGTCATGGGCGTTGAGGGCAGCTCCTGCTGCCTTCCGGGCAGCCTGTGGCAAATGGCATAGAGTGTAAATCTGCAAATGTACAAAAATAGGATTGAAAGGAACACCATGTGGGGCATGCGCCCCTTAATCATGCATCAGCTTGCAAGCCAGCAACACCAGGCACCGTTGGCGTTCGGTTCCATTCCGGCAAACCCCTGCATTTGTTCCCAGTGCAGTGGATTGCACTGGAGGAATGGCAGCATGTGCTGTGGTGCACGAGTGCCTGGACCTGGTGCGCAGGGCCGGCGCTGTCAGGCTTCCCATGGATGGCAGCCAGTTTGCGGGGAGCTCAGGTGAGGCAAATGTGTCCGCCAAGCACGTGTTCATATGGGCCTCCACATCCCCAAGTGGCGTGCGCCCTGGTGTTGCAAAGTCATGTGCCGGTGGCGCATTCGACTTGGGCGTGCGCAGGTTCTCCTGGTTGTGCATTGGCACATTGGAGGTCCTGTGTGCATTCGACTGTGGTGTCAGCATGCTGCACTCCTCACTGCCTATCATACAGAAAATGATGTATGCCAAGCAGTGCTGAGCCGCTCCATCACACATTACTTCAGGACGAGGCCTTCAGCAAGGTTTTGAACTGACAACAGGGTGTCAATTCATGCAATGATCCCTGAGATATCGTTTGGAAGGGGAGATCACCTAACTGACCGATTTCCCGAGCCATCAGCAGTGCTGTCATCATCGCTGTCAGACAGGACAATGGGGCTGCTGCTGTTACTTTCGGCAAGCCGCACTTGCAATCGCGCCTGGCCCGCACCGACCATGTCATCGCTGCTGGAGAAAGCATAGGCATCATCACAGACTGCCTCACTTTGCGCAGGGCTCTGCATGCGTGGTTGCCGGCCATTGTGGGGATGAGCGTGCCGCTCTGCACTGTTGGGGCCGCCATCGCTGCCTGCATCTGAGTCTGAGCCCTCGAACTGGCTGCTCAAGCGGAAGCGCACGGTGCGGCGGCGTGCAACGCTGCGCGTGAATGTCACCTGCGGTGAGTCATCGTCGCACTTGGCCGCGGTTTCATTCGCATCCTCTGCTGGTGCTTCTTCAGAGGCATCCGAGAGGCGTGTCTGGTGGCTGCGCGAGCCGCGCATGATGCTGCGCGAGAACTGCAGCGGCGTGGACGCCTCGGAGCTGCTCGCTGACCTGGCGCCGAGGGATCCTTGGCGCTCCTGATCTGGATGTGCCTCTGGAGACAGCACTGCGGTGGTCCTCAACAGTGTGCTGTCTGTGGCAGGAGCAGGCTCTTCTCGCTCACTGCTGCTGTCGTCCAGAACCAGGCGGCGCATGCGTGCATGGCCGGAAGCCAGCCCGCAGGCTGTTGGGTGAGTGCAGAGTGTGGCCTCATCCTCTGAGCTGCCCCCCAGCCGGAGCTGCCTAGGATGCACAGACATCCCTATGGGAGACTGGTCTGCTCCATATGCCCCCTGCGGAGGGCACCAGTGACCGCTTATACCCCCTAGCAAGTCTGGAACAGGCACACAGCCGTTGCAAGAGCAGGAGAAATTCGTAAGTGAGACAACATAGGTGCCCGTAGAAAGGTGGGCACAGCCAACTGGATCAAAGCTCTTACCTGCACAGCTGTAGGTGCTCTCTGTCGGCCTGTTGTCCATGCAACCATGGGCGAGTCTGCTGCTTCGCTGGAGGTTGATGCTGAAGCAGCCGGGCTGACAGGAGCACTCTGGACACTGGCTCTGTGGCCCATATGACTTCCCTGTATGATATATTAACTGTTTGCTCACTTTGCACGGCTTGTTTGACTTGGATCAACAATAAGGTCCAGGAGGTTGACAGGCTTATTAATTTTTCCTGTTTTCCTTGATGAACCTACCTGGCTGCCCAACCGCTCTAGCAGAGTTTCGTTGCTGGCCAGATTCTTGAGGCAACTGCGAGAGTCATTTTCTTGAGGACGTGCTTGAGCAGTGGGAGTTTGCATCTGTGCATGCAAGTTCTCCTGCAGCGTCTCGGCGCATTCCAGGCTGTTCACAATGCCTGCAACGGCGCTCGAGATGACTCAGTTAATATGCCCATCACAGGATTCCGATAGCCACTGCATGATGAGAATACGTACACAGACAGTTTGGACACCACAGAATTTAGACAGTTTGGACACCACAGAATTTAGACCTAAGTGGTCTTGGGCTTACATGGTGCATTCACAAGACCTGCCATTCCAGAGCTCATGTGGTCGTCAAGCGACTCTGGGGAATGCTGTAGTGTTGCTGCCGGACTATAAAAAAGGGTTGACGTCTTGCTTTTGGCAGAAGAGGTCGCATCCTCCCTGGAAGCTGCTCGCTGATCCAGCTCAAGTTCTTCCAGAGCTTTGTCCAGGTCAAACGAGGCGATGCTGCTGAGGGCTGACCCATCACTGGTATCATTCTCCCAGCCTTCGCTGTCCTCCGAAGCTGACCCAGGAGTATAAAACGGCGTGCGCCCCAGCGTAGGTCTGTCCGGTTTCAAGTTTTGGCTGGTTCTCTTCTGATCACATACAGGCATCTGCTCCACTGCATCTCCAGCAAAAGGAGGAGTAGAAGGCAGAGGCTCCAAAACTGCCTGCTCCCATGCCGCGTCCAGTGCACTGTTGCCTCCTTCATAGTCTGCTGAAGACGATGGTTGCTGATCTTCCACATGTGGAGTAATCGAGTCAGTGCAAGTTTTCCTGGAAGTGTACATCTCTAACACTGATGCACACTGGCCCAGTACCAAGCTCTGCAGGCGCGGTTTTCCTCTTGATACTAATTCAGATTGCCACGTTTTCACCGGCTGAATGTGAAATTTAATGGTTCTGTTGATCATTCAGTGCGGCCTTCCAGGGTATGCGAACCGTTTTCCCAAGCTGGCATGCGCATAATTTTGCGAAGTTTCTGTGTGAAATCAAGCAGAACCCATACTCAGCTCAAGTTTGCTTCTTCTGCCGACAAACAAGGACGCGATCTGGTACGTCATGATTTGAAACATGCCAGATGATCGCGCCAGATTAGGAGTTCACAGCACGTGCGTACGGCATGCTGGCATGCTGGCGCTTCTTTATTGTCCAAGGCTCGAGTTTGGCCCGAGCAGTCCGGAGAACGAGCGCATCCCATGACGGAGAACTTACTTGTGATAAGAGTCTTACACGGCACGTCTGTGCTATGATGTTGTCTCCAGGAAGGGCACCTTTTGGAGAGCCTGTCCGAATGGACTGGGACGCTATCGACGATGAGATGTACAAAGTCGCACCCGAATTTAAGGATCCACGATTTGACTCGTTGAGACTGGTTCTGAGCATTGTGGGCAGCGTCAATGCTGAGGCAAAAGTCGAAGAGGTGGGCTGGATGTGCAAGAACAATTGGGCATTTATATAGGCAGTGTCAAGACTAACGTCCATTTACAAAACCTTGCTTTGAAAAATTCTCTAAGCCAGGAAATCCTGGTTCTGAGCTAAGTTGCTGGCTCACAGCTACGATCACAGAGGGAGCGGGTTGAAGACCTCGTGGATGATGTCGTCCAAGCATATCACAACGGGTTCAACAAGGCCATCCACAACTACTCCCGCATCTTGCACCTTTTTTCTGAGTCCAAGGAACAGGTATAAGGAACAGTGTCTCGCTGAGCATTTCAGAATGGCTAACACCTTGCCCTGTATGCCAAGTTCGGTGTCCTCGTTGTTTTGCATGTCTGGGAGCACAAGTGACTGCTTTGGTCATTACTTTTGTGACTTCTCAGGTGGAGAAGCTGCGCATCTGCTTAGAAGAGGCCAGGAGGCGACTTGGTGCCCAGTCGCGCAGCCTGCAGCAGCAGTGGCGCCGGGGCATAACACTTGGTGACACAGTACGGCTGTTGGGTGATGTCAACTCTATCAGTGACGCACCACAGCGTGTGCAGAAGCTTGAGGAGGCCAAAGTGCGCCTTTGCCACATCATGTTTGAGGCCTTGCAGCTAGCATACAGTGTACATTGATTGTTCATAAAGAGCCAAGTAGCGGGCTGGGACATGCAGTTGCCTTAACATGTCTTCCCAAACTGTGCGCATTTGTCTTCTTTACAAGTGGAAAGTGAAATACAGGACTGGGAGGCAGCCGTGGACGTGCTGTTGGAGGCTTGCAACAAACTTGCGCGCCGGGAACTGGACAATGTATGCCTCCTGCCAGCTCAGGCTCGACTTTCATTAGACACAATGTTTTGCAAATATTTGCTTTAAATCTCATCTGCGTTGCCGGTGCTCTGTGTGCATTGCGGTTATGTCAGATTGATCGATGCAGGTGGGTGCCCTGAGGGACATAAAGCGTGACATGGCGCTGCGGCGCAACAGCCTGCACAAACAGCTCGTGCATGAGCTGGAGGACCGGGTGTTTGTGTCGGTGGGCAACCCAAAGGGCACATCAGGCAATCCTGATGACCCAGAAGGGGATGAGGATGATGCCAGAAGCCTATCAGTCTCCCTCATACGAAGTGCGGCTCGTTTGCTACGAACCATGACTCACTCTCTTTTAAATGGCCGTGCTTCACATGTTAATAGCAGTGGTATAGAATGGAACAGAATGCACCACATTGAATGAGCGTCCTATTGGCATGATGTGTTTATGCTGTTTTGTGGCAGGCGACTCTCTGCTGGCGCTGATAGCATCGCAGAACAAGAGCAAGGATGTTGCGGCTACTCCCAGGGGCAAGGACGCCTCGCTGCTGTCTGCCAGCAGCAGCAACTTCAGCACTTCATCTGGGTCCAAGGGCCTCGAGAGGTACAGTAGACTCATATTCTTACTCCAATCTGCCAATAGCCAGCAGCTTTGGACAGGTTTCCTCAATGCTGGTGTTGCCAACACCGGCATCTATAAATGGTAAGGAGGGGTAGACGATCGTGCATGTCCGACATGGACATACTTGTAAACTTCTGCTCACAAGGATGTCAGGCTCTGTATCGATGTGTCACGCAGGAGTTCGTCGCTGCTGGCCAGGACAGCTGCGCTGAAGCTGGCAGAGAGCAAGCCGCTGCCCCCACTGCCCATGGCCAAAATTGTGGAATGCCTTGTCAAATTAGGCGGCATTGCAGAGGCGCAGCTCACCCTCCGGCGGCACATGCCCACTCAGGTGCGCTGTCTTCCCTGCTTCTCTATCTGGTTACTAGAGATGGGGATTTTCACGTGGGCAATCGGTGATCGAAATAATTTATCAGTTTGTGGCAAGCTTAGTAGAGGATTGGCGAGGACCCCAAGGCAGAAAACATTTCCATTGGTTTTGACAACTTTTCTCTTTCTAGTGAGCAGCGATCGCAACCGACGCCTGAAGACTTATGCACTTCTTTTGATCATTGGAATTTAAAAGGTGTGAGGGTGGCGCATGTATGTGTCAGGGATATTGCAACTGCAGAATCAATCGATGTATGCAAGGAATGTGCATGGTGACCCCTCATATGCTGCCTGGGAGAGGATTAAACGGCAGTGGATGGATGGATGTGGCCGCAGGTACGCAATGTGATCCTGCGAGCACTGCAGCAGTCGCAGATTGACAAGGCGGCTGCCGCTGTTGGGACGCATGCGGCGGCAGCGCGAGCCGCACAGATGGCGGTTGAGTGTGTCTTCGATCACTGCCTGCAGGTGCGCCCCCGGGCTGCATGTCTGTGACCTTTCTCGGCTTATTTCTTCCTTAGGAGGCTTCCAGATCACCTGCCTCTTGCTCCGCCAGTAAAACTAGTTCCAAATGCCCGGGCCTTGGCGTGAACAAAGCACGGTCGTGGCCCGTGGCCCCTATTTGATGTGAGAACGAAGGAACCAACGGGTACGGAGAGTCTGTAGGTGCATGGAACGTGTGAATCAGGAAGACGTCTGCTGCAAGAGTCTGAGTGGAGGCAAAAGTCTGAATACGGATTGGTGGGGGCGGCAGATGCTGCGGAGTCTTATAGAGGTGCTGAAGCTGCTCAACGGGGCGCG
Organism: Coccomyxa sp. Obi; assembly: GCA_020887355.1. Classification (NCBI taxonomy): domain Eukaryota; kingdom Viridiplantae; phylum Chlorophyta; class Trebouxiophyceae; family Coccomyxaceae; genus Coccomyxa; species Coccomyxa sp. Obi. The sequence continues at coordinate 1,165,371 of AP024999.1, forward strand.
GCCGTCGGCGTCTTCGGCCGGCCTCGAGCTGCTGCTGGCGGCGCGCAGCACAGAGGACGTGTCAACGCAGCTGCCGCCCAAGCTTGTCGTGCAGCAGTATGTGCGCCGCGAGGCTGAGGCTGCCTGGGACTGCCTACAGGTGTGTCCCCTGGCCCAGTCTTAGAGCACTTTAGTGTTGTACACTTTTTTACTAGGGTTTAGGGTTTATTTAGGTTTTGGGTCTAGAGTTCACATATTTTTCGCACTTTGAAAAAGAAATAAAAATTAGTATAAAATTATATGGGCTAGCCATGCATGTGTCGGACACATGCATGGAGGAGCCTGGCCCTGCAGGTGCCGCATCATGGTGACTTTCATGCGGTGCCTTGAGCATTGTGCTGGTCATCGAGAAATCTGGGAGCTACTTGAACCTGGAGAAAACACGTGGCATATGCACCAGTTTTATCATTTGACGCTGCCATGCTGTGATGCACAGGGCCCACAGAAAGTGTTATTGTGGGCCAGAATATGGCGAAATGCCCCTTGTGCTCCTTTGTTTGTTGTATGTGCTGCAGACTTCCAAATGACAACACGGGGTTTTGATGGTTGCAGGCAGAGTGCAGACGTCTGCTGCAAGAGCTTCTGCGCGCTCCGCAGCTGCAGGCCTCAACCATCAGCGCTGCTTACCAATCCAGTAATGCTCATATCATGACAACCTTGCTAGACCTTGGCTGCTTATACTGTGCCATTGTGCTGTACATGCCTTGGGAATGAGGAATGCTATTTAGGCAAGTTCTTGTCTCAAGTGCAGGTGCTGGATGGCTCAGAGGAGCTGCAGATGGGAGTGGATCCCTCCCGACCTCCTCTGGTACACACACCTTCTCGTTCGATGTACAGGTCAGCCCTTAACTCTGCGCTCTCATCACTCGACATGCGCAACCCAAATAGCTGCACCAGAATGTTAAAAATAATGTCCAGCGAAGAGATTTGCTCGCTGTTGCTATGTGCTGTGGGCTATGTCGACATGGGTTTGTATAGCTTGTGGTGCTCGCTCTGCTTATCATGTGCAGTTTGCTCCCTTATAACTAGGCGTAGTAAAGCCAAATGCTGGTGATCATGGTTCAGTTCTTTTGGCAGGATGAGCTTGTGACTATCTCCAAGTTTTTTATTTCTTTGTCAATGTTGGATGTGCTGCTGGGTGCTGACTCTGACCATCAGAGTCGGACATCTGATCAGCTGGACTGGTATAATTGGCTGACTGACTGACTGCTTGCCCAGGTGTCGGGCATGGCACCGCAACAGGTGCTGGACAGGATGCAGAGCATGGCGCCCATGCGGCCCACAGAGACCATGGCACAGCAGGCTCTTGGAGGCCAGACAGGAGGCACTTATCTAGCCCCAGCCCTCTACCGCCCAGTTGTCCAGGTCTGACCTTCTAAATTCTTTTCCGAAACCGTACGTGCAACTTTCGGCGCATACGGCTTTCAGGGAACCCAGTTTTTTTCCCTTTTTAGTCCTGCTGCCTTCCTGCCTCCCACCGCTGCCTTACATGTGCAGCAGCTTCACATTGCAACTGTCCCCCAACTATTCATGTATTTCAGCCTGTCTTTGGTGAGTGGAATAGCAAGTTTCCGGTCCTGGGAAGAATCCATAGCCCGTGAGCAGTTCTCACTGGGAGCTGTGGAGTTGTGCACAGTTTGTGGATGGGGCACGGCGGGCACTGGAGGCGGCAGAGGGCGAGAGTGACCAGCCAGGCACTCCCACCTCCAAGGAGCGCGAGGCTGCTGCCAAGGTTCTCAGGACCTCCCTGGAGACCTTCATCTCAGAGGAGTTTCTGCCAGAGGTTTACGTCAACTTCAGGTGGGGACCTCATTCATACTGTGCAACCAGAGCTGCAATGATGGGTCCTGTGTTCATTGGGTTCTTACGCTGAAGATTACATCAGGGGAGCTTTACGCACAAAGGTTTGCTTCACAAGGCAGGTCAATTCATGCTGATTTTTCCAGCAGGCTGTCGTAGTACAAATTCACAAAGTATCGGCTCGTTTGCTGGACTTCTAATCTGTTGTGGTCCCTTTGGTACCTCCCGCCCACCAGTTTGTACTTTAATACCAAGCCAGTCACTACAAAGTCCTGCACAACGTGACAACAGTGATTGGTTGCCAGCGAAGTCAAGAAGCAGGCATTTGAGCAGAACTTAAACAGGGCTGTTCAACACTATGGCATCAATTTGTACCTCGTCCTCCACGGTGATCTGGTCCCCATTGTGAGTATCCACAGGCAAGTGGTGGATGCCCAGGGACTTTGGAGGAGGGTTGATTTTCTCCACCTCAAAGACGCCTGTCAAACAAGCATCCGCAATGCTCAACTTTCAGCCATGTTGAGTCAGTTCACCTCCCTGGAACAACTGGTTAAGTTTCTGCAAGACGTGGGACCAAGGTCGTTGTGCATCGTCACCTGGTCGCCTAGCACGCAGTCTTTTTTTGCCAGACCCGCTCCCTTGAGATGCTGCCAAAATTACTTGTCGGCAACGGTGTCTTTTGGAGAGATCAAATAAACAGCGACCTGCGTCGTTGCTTGTGTGTTGCCAAGTGCTCGTCAGCATTAGGTTATTCAACGGTTCATCCCAAACTTTCAAAGGCAATTCAGTCTTCGACCTTCCTTAATACCCAAGTACGAACCACAGCGTCGTCTTAATGGTGTTGGTTGGGTACATACGATGTGGGGTGATCGGGGCCAATAATATCTGCACGTGGTTCCACGGGCTGCCCAGTCAGCCCAGCTGGGCAGCCCTGCGCACAGTATAAGGAGATACTCTACTCAGACTCTGAGTCTCAGAGTCCCTGTTGATTCCTCCATGTTTAAACCATGTCAAGGAGCATCTCTTCTTCGGTCACGTGCTTCACAGAGGGCAACAGCTGTCAGGTCCAGCGCAACCACTGGAGGGGCCAAATTGTGGATTTGAGGATGCTGTGGTAACTGTGTTCCCTCACACTTGTATATTTTGGCAAAGATGAGTGATTAACAGATGGCTGTGTGACATGTGAAGGGGACGGGTGTCGGAGTTGCTGCAGCATGCGGAGGCTTTCAGGGCGCGGGCGCGCACACGCAGCGTGTATGTGACCGAGGGCGAAAGCCGCCCGGTGCTGCCGGTGGCGCGTACCACAGAGGGCATGGTCGAGGAGCTGCTCGGCTGGGCTTCCCAGATGCCCCTCTTTGCTTCCCACCTCACCGGTGCGTGTGCATTTTAATTCTTACCTTGCTTGCATGCATGCAAGATTTGACTTCTCCAGGTCATAGCGTCTAGGAGGACGCCGCTCCCAAACACATCCTTTTCATTGTGATCTGCTCTGGTGCCCAACATGTCGCCGCCCTTCTGGATCCACCCTTTTCATGCTGCTATCCCTTGTATTGCTGATTCAAAGACTGTGCAGGGTTTAGGGTTCAGGGTCTCTCTGCTAAGGGATACTGGTATCTGTGGGTACCCACCACGGGCTCTTTTATGTCCTGCAGCTTGAGCAACACAGCATTTGTTGATGAGAAAGTACTGAGCGCAAGCGCTGTCATTTGCGCATTGCAAAGTGCGGAGCCGGAGCGCTGAGTGTGTGGCGTGTGGTGTGCAGGCGTGGTGGAGAATGTGCTGGGGCAGGTGTTGGATGCGTTCCAGTCTCGGCTGACGGGACTCATGGGGCGCTGCGCCTGCCGCGGCCTGGCCGACAACCCACAGCTGGCCGCCCTCATGGCCAAGGAGCCCTCCGCGCTGCAGGTGCCACCATCAGTCAGTCAGTCAGTCAGTTACACCTTTTCCAGCCACCTAGGGCTGATCAGATGTCCGAGTCTGATCGTCAGGGCCAGCACCCAGCATCACGTCCAAACATTCACAGAGAAACTTGGAGACATTCACAAGATCATCCTGCCAAAAGAACTGTGTCACCATCACACTCTCCCATGCTCAATATCTCCCCGGCCGGCCGGCCACATGCAAGTTTCAGACCGTTTCGTTTCATTTATTGTTTAGAGCATCTCAGCATGCTCTCATGCCAATTGTGTCGGAAAGTCTCCTGTGGTACGCGGAGTGTGGAGGGATGCGCTTGCAGAGTTGCATGACTAGCCCTTAGTACTACTGCAGGTTTGTAGGTGCATGACACAATTAACGCTCACAAAACAGGCAGTCTCCCGGGGTGATGATGTGGAGTTGGGTGTGGACAGGCTGGGAAGCCGGTGGCGTTCTTTGTGAGCAAGAATGGCGCAAGCGACGGCATCGATGCATGGGTCGCGTCCGTGCTCAACGCTGGCTTTGGCACTGGCGGAGATGCTGCCCAGATCGAGGTCCTCACTAGAATAGCGCAGGTGCTCCTCACCCCCTTTCCAAGATTTTTGGTCATCGCAGCAACATGCACCCCTTTGCCTGTCGCAGAGCATCGTGTTGCTTGCCGGACCGACGCGCCCCTGCAGAGCCTGCTTCATCAGCACTTGCATGTACCAGTCCAGTGATCCTCGTGCAAGCAGACATCTATTGTCTGGCATGCTATCGGTTGGATATCAGTTTTAGCCTAAGGTTGTAAGCCTAGCTTCAGCAATGCCAGACAGGATCGGATGACTAATCCCTTCCAGAAGGTTGATGAGCCGACATATACACCCAATCGAATGTGACTTAGAGATCAAGGTCTGACGACGTATACCGTATCGAAAGCAGGAGCGGCCGGTGAGGGCAGATGCGCTGCTGGGCTCCACAGACAAGGTGACGAGCTTGGCGGCGCTGGCCGACAGCGCAGATTACCTGGCCGATGTCATCTCGCGCAGTGGAGCCGTCGATGTGAGCGGCGGCGTGGGGCTGCGCTCGGCCTCGCCGACCAAGGCCGGTGGCGCGCGCGACAAGGACGGCCAGCCCGGCGGCGCGCTCACTGTCGGCATGGCCCACCTCATGGACAGGTGTGCATCATGCCAAGGCAGCGGGACATGTGCACTCAGGGTTCCAAATAGCCAACACGAATGAAAATGATGAATGACACGTTTTCAGCCGAGAAGGCTAGGTACCAGTCAACATGGGGAGCCAATATACATCTCCAATAAAGGAGAGAACCTTCAAATCCTTCACCAAGTTGTGTTCCCTTCATGGGCAAGCTGATTTGCATTGCTGCTCCAGGATGAAGCCCCTTGCCACAGTCTGGGGCGCTCCTTTCATTGGCTTGCTCTCGGGAACCCTGCTGGGCACAGCATCAAAGCCTGTGTCTGTGAGGGCATTGAAGTTTTCAAGCGGCATGTGGTGTGTCAGGTACCGGGTGCTGGCGGGTTTTGGCGGGTTTATTTTCTACTTTCCTTTATCCTTTTACCCTCAACTCCTTAACCCTAATTCCCTACCCTTGAAAAGAACCCTGAAACCTAAAACTGCAGGAATAAAATTAGACCTGAATATAACATAAAATTTGCAGGTATCGGGCGCTGGCGGGGCATGCGCTGCGGGCGCTGCGGCTGGACCTGATGCTGGTGGTGCTGCATCACCTGCAGGAGCTGCCTACCAACAACTGGGCGTGCAAGGAGGAGGACGCTGTGGAGGTCCGCTTGGCCCCTCCACAATTTCCTTGCGCCCAGCATGCTCACAAGTGTTCCTTTTCGAAAGAGGCCTGCCATGAGCTGTTGTGGCATGGCTGGATGATTGAAGGAATTGGGGATTAGGTTGTAGGAGAGCTGATGTCCTAACAGTCGTCCTGCCGGGAAGGCTGATCAGAGGATGCGGATGCAGGTGGATGAGTCATGAGCTGATGTGGCATGGCTAGATGGTTGAAGGAATTGGGGATTGGGTTGTTAAGAGGTGATGTCCTGACAGTCGTCCTACCGGAAGGCTGACTAGGGGTTGCTTTGAGCTGATGCAGGTGGACGAGTGTGCTGGGGCACTGATCAGGGCAGTGTCAAGGGCGGAGGAGGATCTGTCGCCATGTCTGCCCCCCAAGAAGCGCGCCTACCTGTTCGGCTCCCTCGGCTTTGCCGCCGCCCGCACCATCATGTGGCTGCTGCCTGAGCTCGGGGTCAGCCTTCCTCTTAACCCTCCATGTACAAACAGTCCTTTCTGCTTGCATCATAAAGTGGTCGTAGACGCAGCAATGCCTAGTTTCGCTTCTTCACCAAGGAATCATCCGATGTAATTTTTAAGACACCTCAACGTGAGGCACTTGAACAGGGACAGAACCAGCTCAGAACAGACGTGAAAGAAAGATGGGCTGCCAAGTGCAAGAAAGGGGCCAATGTCCAGATGTGTACAATAGCATGGGAGCATGGGAGCCACAGGAAACAATTAGCCTTTCGACACTCGTACAACCGATGACCTTGCTGCCGCAGGGCATCAACCAGAATGGGGTGTCCTGCATGGGAGCCACAGGAAACGATGAGCCTTTTGACACTTGTACAACCGGTGAAATTGGTGCCGCAGGGCATAAACCAGTATGGGGTGTCGCGCATGTGCCGGCTGCTGGCGGTGCTGCAGCCGGCGCTGAGCTCGCTGGGCGCGGCCGGCGGCGCGTTCCGGCCGGAGTCGGCGCGCGCGTTTGAAAAGGCGCGCTCGTACTACGGCCTGCTCACACTCCCCACCGATGCCCTGCTGCGAGCCGCTGCAGAGCGGCCGACGCGATTCACTGCCACCGAGTACACGGCCATGCTGCAGGTGAACCTCATGAAGAACTGGAAGCCCTGCTTCTGGCAGAGCAAATATGGAGTGAATTCATTAGAGAGATATTGTTCAAGCTTTTCGGGAAGCTGCAATGTGTCTGGATGTCAAATCGGCATATGTATCCGGGGATTGTATCTGATGAACGGTTCGGTGTTGGCAGGTCAACTACCCGGAGCGTACTGTGACCCCTGAGCAGGTTGCGCAGATGGCGAAGACGGTCGGGACAAAGGACATACGAAATTCTCTGTCAGGGCTGTTTGCAAGTGTCAAGTCCATGCCAATGCCGAAGTAAATTTACATTGGTAAATGAGTCTGCTTGAAAAGTAATGAGAACATGTTGGGGAACACATATCTGAATTTCTATTACTCCCAAGTAAGTTGTGAAGTAAATGACCTAGAGTGCTCCATAATAAGGGGATGATGCCAAGCATTTGAGTTTTGGCTGTTCAGCGGCAGCTCCAGCTGGCTTGATGTGATGACCATTGCTTTTACAGTGACGCTTGTACTATATGCGTCAGTAAGGATCTGAGGCAATGCACTCGCGCACTAACCTAGTCTTTTAGCAGCGCTCAGTCCTAGTCAAATCCACACATGCCAAAGCCTGACATTCGGCCTTTGCCAATGCAAATGCGGCCAGAGCTTGCCACAACTGCTCTAAAAAGGGAATAAAGGGAATAAAGTTCAAAACGCTGGTTCTTGAAATAGCAAGGGTTCTTGAAGCAAACATGCAGCCTGACACACTACACCACAGATGCAAATACACTCACAACGTTGTTAACTACAATGACAGGATGGCTCGATGCGCCCACACACGAGCTGCACTATACTTGACATGCGTTTGGCATGCAAATGGAGTTTACACAAATTGCTGGGTTCTGCCCCTGTGTTTGTTTTTTGCTGATTCCTGTTCAATGTACTGTGTAATTCAAGCACTTCTGGGGCATCAGACAGCCTCCTATTTATAGCCATTGCTCTCTGCTCCCTGCTGGCCTGCTAGTTGTGCCTGCAAGAAGCCCCACAAGCCAGTCAGTCCAGCTTGCACTTGCCATTATGATGTGCAAGGTGCCAGGATTTTAGGCAGCTTGAGCTGTCTGGTTTAGGACTTCCTCACGATTGCCACAGTGCACAAACTCCTAGCACCATCTTAATACGTATTATGGCAGCAGTAGCAGTGGTCCTATCAACATTTCCTTTCAGACATTGTGGCAATCCGGCACCAAACTCATTTCAGCAAGGCAGGCAATCCCCTCCTTTCCAATTCTCTCCAGGTAATCCCAAGGTTTGGGTCCCGACAGACTGCTGTGCCTTATGGATCAGGAAGCATCTGCAAAGGTAGTTACACCTTTCTGTCATGACCTCGACTGAGAAAAGAGAAACGTTTGATACCTGTGCAGATACTTTCTCATCCATCACGCACAGCAGTGTGTCAAAGATGCAGACCGTAGGATACCCAAGGAACATGGCTGAATGGTGATCCTAGTTTCACAGACAAACTGGGCTTCCAGCAAAACAAACGCTGCAGGGACATTTGTGGAAAACCCCAAAGTGCAGCATACATGATGACCTGAGTATATGTTGGTATTCCCAGATTTAGTAACATGACTATTTGATCAACAGCAATGGAACTTGCTATGGAATTATAAATGGAGACATGCAAGACTTGGGGCGGTCTCGGGGTGTGTACCTGGAGCGCGGCGTGCTTGGTGCGCAGATCTTCCAGCTCGGCCAGGTACTGCGCGGAGAACTTGGAGTGGAGCTCGGCCTTGTCCTGCTGGGCCTTCATGTCGCGATGCAGCGTGCGCAGCCGCGCCTCGCCACGCCGCACCTCCGCCCGCAGCTCTTCTATCTCTGCCTGCTTCTCCTCGCTCCTGTGCCGCACATGCATTGGATTTGCTCTCAAACTGAATATTTCACGTACATAATGCCTTTTCTGTGGTTGCTGCTTAGGCTTTTGATTTCTGGAACGTCTGCATGAAGAAATGGTGACGATGGTGGAAGGTTCATTGCAGGTCCAGTGGAGGCAAATGGCTGGAGCTGCAGTGCCTGCACTGAACCTGCAAGGTCTCTTCCACACCGCCGCCACCATCTTTCATGCAGGCGTTCAGAGATACCTGGGCCCTAAGTCCTGTGCAGACAAGCACTTGGGGCGCTGAGAAAGATTGATGAGTGTCGAATGTGACTGTCAGATCTGCCAGCTAAGAGGGTCTCTGTCTGTGGGTACTTCCAAGTTCCAACTGACAGCCACATTCAGCAGTTCCGCAACCCACTTCAGCAAAGCCAGTCTGGACGCAAGAAATTCAGGGAATTAAGCGACAAGATATTATGGATGGTCTGAGCCCTGACCAACTCCTCCACGAGATCCACATCAGCAGCTCTAGCCTGTCACATCATTTAGTGAGCAGTGTAAAGGGGCGCGCCTAATGGCATGGGAGCGGGCATTCTGCTGGTGCACGGCAGCCTCGGCCAGAGCGGATGCCTTGCGCGCCTCGGCGGCCTCCTTTGCCACCTGGAGCGCAGCGAGCTTGCCCAGGGCCTCCTCGTGCTTGGCTGCCATGGCGCCGTAGTTGGCCTGCAGCACTGCCAGCTCTTGGCCAGGCACCTCCTGGTCCACACTGTTGCGCCGCAGCTGCGCTGCCTCCGCTGTCACCTGCAGAGGAGCACAGATCAACTACTCAATCACACAACTCCCCCATATGCCACAGACAATGGCATGCAGCAGAAAACGCTCAGCGTCCATAGTTCAACGTCAACATTTACAGACAGTAACGTTGTTGATGCAGGGTTGGCCGTCCAGTGGTGGGATGGGAGGCTCTTCCAGGCGCTTGGCAGCACGGCAGGGGGCATGGAGGGTGTACCTGCTTCAGGGCGCTGACCACAGCATCATGCTCCTCGCGCATCTGGGCCATCGCATCGTCGCGCTCCTTGACCTGGCTGCTCAGCAGGCGCACGCGGCCCTCCGCCGCTGCCGACGCCGACACCGCGCTCGCCAGCTGTCCGCGCACCGTGCGCAGCTGCACGGTTGCACAGAAGCATTTGAAAATTCGCAAAGAATAGAGGGATGCAATAATGGTGCTGCTAGACGTACCTAGTCAATAAGGACTGGAAAACGTGCAATACGGCAATAATAATGATGATGTCAACGAAATGCATTCGTATAACATGTACAGAAGAGGGCATGCGCTGGGGGGCCTTGATCAAAAATGCTCTTGCAAGGGTGCTATCAGTAGCACACCTCATCTCGAAGGCCGGCCAGTTCTGTCTTGAGGCTCTGGATCTCTTGAGAGCGGTCCTCGATCTGCCTCGGGGTGATGACCATGCGTGGGCTGCGCCGAGGCAGCTGCTCCAGCTGCACAGCACACATGTCTCCTTTGCTCAACTCCTGTTGCTCTATTTCGGCGGACACCGGCAATCGCGCTCCCAAACATGCATACATGTTGCAAGAATTCAAGCAGAGCACTGAATTAACAGGCATATGAGCGAGGTGAACTTGAAGGTGAAGATGAGCGAGGTGTCATGCCTGGGCGGCCTGGAAGCGAGACGGCAGCCGGTACAGGGCGCTGCTGGGCTTGGGGGGGTCAATCTCCGGAGGGGAGTTTGGGCGGGAGCCTTCGCTGCTCTGCGAGGATGGGCTCAGGGGGGCATCAGGCAACCCCTTGTTGGCCAGCATCTCTCGCGCTAGCGCAAGCTGCTCTGATAGCTCCTCCACCTCCTCTGCCTTGGCTGCTGCCAGCGCGGCTGCAGACAAGGTCATACCAATTGCTCCAGTTGTGACCAACACAAGTCTATGTGCAAGTTCAAAAATAGGTCTGTTCTCCCTCCCAATATGGCAAATCGCAATGCTTTGACAGAGCGCATATCAGAAAAATAATAATAGCTGCACCAGACAGACACAAGTGCTCCAAAGAGAAAAACACACAAAATACTCGATTTCTTTCAAGATGAATCGTGCAAAGCTATATTTAACGACATTCAGAAAGGGTCGCGCACCGACTTCCCTGGCCGCATGCCGCTCGCTCTCCAGCTCGGCCATGAGGTTGGCAACCTGGGTCTTCAGTGCAATGACGTCATCCACATGTGCCAGGTTGACATCAATCCCAGCGGCTTGGCCACGAGCCGCAGCCAGCTCGGCCTCCACATGCCTCAGCTGCAGGCGCAGCCTCTCCAGCTCATTCTCTTCACCTGCGTTACAACATCCAGCACAGTCAGTATACATGTGCCCCACAAGCTCTGTCACACAAATCTGAGCAGTGCTGCCCCATATGTGACATCACCAGAGTGTGAATGACATTATCCAATATGAATTGGCCCCCTCAAATTCAGGTGCACTCCAAAGACAAAGAACTTTCACAATGTCTTAGGCTGCAGGAGCCAGGCTATATTATTTGTTACTTCGATAACCTTATTCACCACACGACAAAAATCTATGGACATCTGTCCAGACCCTTGCCTAGCAACGCTCCATTGCTGAGCATGTATGCGATTGAACGTTGCATTCATGCCACTAGAGCACACAACATGCTCTGGAGGTGCTGACCTGGCCCGGCACCAGAGCCGGTCAAGTGCCGTGTCTTTGTTGCGTCCCGCTCCTGGTCGGCAATGATGACGCGCTCGCGCAGGTGCTCCAGTTCGCGCAGCTGCTCGGTGGACAGGCCGCTGGCGCGGATGCTGTCGGCCGCCCTTTGCTTGACCTCCTCCAGCTCCTCGCGAGCCGCCGCCGCCTGCTGCGCGTGCACTGACGCCAGCTGCTGCGCCTGTGTAGGCAATGCCCCAGATCTTGATGCATATTCTACTGCATTGCATCATTGTATCATCATCCTGTTTCGGCAGGATGATCTTGTGAAGGTCTCCAAGTTTCTCTGTGAATGTATGGAGGTGATGCTGGGTGCTGACTCTAACGATCAAAGTCAGACATCTGATCCGCCCTAGGTGGCTGGAAAAGGTATAATTGACTGACTGACTGACTGCATCTGACTCCCCGAGCTGCTGTTCAATTTTCACCCATTTGCATGCTGCTAAACAACTTCCTGAGACAGAAGGAAGTACTGTGCTGCATTTTGACATTGGTAAAGAGCATAATGCAAAGGCAAGAGCACACCGCATCCAAGAGTGGCACAGGATATTGTACAGAAAAGACTTGCTGCTCCTAGAAGAGATGAGGATACATTTCCACACGACAAGTATATTGATAGGTCCTCAAGGCAACACTCACCTGTTTCGTAAGGGCCTGCTGTGTCTCGCGCACAAGTGCCAGCTCAGCAAGGGCTTCCTCGGCACGCTTGGCGGCACTGGAGTGATTGGTATGCATCGCGTCCAACTCCTTGAGCGCGGCTTCGTGCGCACTGCGCAGAGATGAGTGCTGCAGCTGCTGGGACGACAGCTCTGATGCGCGCTGCTCTGCCTCATGTGCAGCCTTCTGCTCGCAGCCAGCATTACCACTTAAGCATGCATCCAGACTTGCACTGAGCAGCCTTCTTAATGGCACAAGCACATTCTTCCTCGTATTCATAATACATTCGTCCATGACAGAAGAGAATGTATAAGACATATGGCGATACGGGACCAAAGATTTCAGTGCTCACCTTGGCAGCGGCGCGAAGGGAACTGACTTCTGCTTGCAGGCTGGCAAGCTGAGCTTTCAGCGCCGCTTTCTCCTCGCGGTCGGCCAGGCCGTCCGCCGCAGCACTCTTGGAGCGCTCCCGCGCTGCGACTGCCGCTGACCTCTCTTGCTCCAGCTGCTCGCGCGCCAGAGCAGCCGCCTCCTCTGCACGCTTCTGCCTCGCCAATGCATCCTCCAACATGCCTTCCTGCTCGTCCACCCGCAGAGGCTCGACAACAGACTTCAGCATTCAGTTTCCTCTTTTACAGAGAAGTTTCCTCATCAACATGGGGTTTGATCACTTTGCTGAATTAGAAGTCATTGAGGAAGTATGTAAGGGATATGGCCCAGACAGCAGACTTTGAGGAGTTGAGATCAGGTGTTACATGCAGAGGACTATGTTACACGCAGACAATGTCTGCACCTGCAGAGCACGGTTCTCCTTCTCTGCCTCCAGCATGTCACGAAGGTGTGCGGCCTCCTCTGCTGCAACCTCTGCATGTGCCAGCAGAGACGCCAGCCTTGCGTTCTCAGACTGCAGATGTGTCAGCTCCTCATCACCCTGCATGCAAGCAAATCGTTCAATGCCAGCCAGCCACCGATATCATCCATCCACTGACAACTGCAAATCAGCTGTTCCTACCGCATTTATATGCACATGAGTCCTCACCACGTTATTTTCAAATGCTTGTCTCTGTGCAGAAGTAGCATGAGCTTCCTCCAGGCGTGTTTTCAGCGCAGCCAGCTGCTCTTGTAGGATGCTTGTCATTTTTGCCTCCTCTTCCAAATTCCTTTGTGCAGTCTGCCCACATCACATTGAGTCCTCAAACCATTGTGTCAGAGAACGGAAACTTACAGACATCCAAATGTTGCAGCTTGCTTGCATTTACTGGCGTGAAATTACAAATATGAAAATTCTCATATTTGCTTGCCTGAGCTGCTCGTGTTTGCTCTGACAGTTGCTGTTCTGTCGCGCTGAGCTTCTGCTTGAGGGCGCTCAGTTCCTCTCCCAAAATACTGATCTGCTGCTGCATGTCCTCTTTGCTGCCAATCATATCCCTGCTCGATACGCCCTTCACTGGCATCTCAATCTTAGGCGTGCTCGGAGGAGGCGTGCCCAGCTTCTGCACCTGCCCAATATTGCACCCCAAAATCACGACAGGCAAGCATGCACCTGTGAAGCAAGTTCCATAAAGATGCTATGGTACCCTCCCTGTGTGCAACAGGCAGCCCCTGAGCTGCATTGCAAAGTCAGCCACACAGGGGTTGCTCTACAAAACCTGGCTGGTTGGGGTGCATACCCCCCTGTTGAGGACTGCAGCTCATGCGGTTGAACAGCAGGTCATGCCCCACGCCATGATGAAGTGTTACCATTACAGAGACCAAACACTGCAGTCAAGCAATCAACCAGGCTGTGCATGGTGATTTCTTTTCCAGTTGTTCCTCAAATGAGGCGCACCGGACGCCTGCCAGACAGCTGGCTTTCCAGCTCCTCAATGCGGGCATTGAGGGCGGCCACTCGCTCCACCTGTGCCCGGCCGATGGGGCCACTGTTCAGCAGGTTGATCTCCGTGTTTTGTCGTTCTTTTTCAGCCGTGGCCACCCTGTTCAACATCCTCCGCTCCATTTTCTCCGCCAGCGCTAAGTCAGCCTATTGCCAGATAATCCAAGAGATTCAGCTTTGAGGACAAGCATGCAATGTGGGGAAATGCACCGTCATGGTGATAGTCCTATAGAGCAAAGATCACAGGCAGAGCCTCTGAGGCGCATTGCCCATTTCTTCATACCTGTAACCCAGAGATCTCCTTGTTGGCTGCAATGACCTGAGCCTGCAGCTCTGCATTCCTGGCCTCCAGAGCTTTCAGAACGGTCGTCTCTGTCACCTCTTCCTTGAGCTTCTTGGTCAAGTCTGCATTCAAGGCTGTCAGGCCGATGATTCTTGACCGCAGCTCCACTGTGTGCTGCTCTGCTTCTGCAAGTCGCTGAAAGATGTCTGCGCCAGACAAATAGCACATGAGGCAAAAGATTCTTGTGGTGCGGAAGAACTGGCATGCAAACAGTAGAAAACATACAATGTCACGGAAGCAATTCATGCACTAAAAGTGTACCTGCATCTTCTGCTGACATGGAGCTGTGACTAGATGTAGGCCGAGATCCTGAAGGCTGCCGAACTGGTGTCATATCAACAGACGGGCCAGTCGCAGTTTCCACGCTCTGTTCCTGGCTGTCTGACACCCGCTGCGATGGCAACCCCTTGGCAGCGACTTGAGGCAACTGGAATCTCAACACTGGCACCTTAGGTGGTGGCGTGGCCATTTTCGTGCTCGTGGGTTTTGGTGACTGCATAGAAGTTCCACCCGCAGGCTGCGCCCCACTCACTGTCTTCGTCTGATCAGCAGTGGTAACTGTTCCGTTGGTATTTGCCTGCGACAGCATCCGACTGTCCTAATTAGAGGCATGTTCTTGCGTCATGCATGTATGGAATTGGGTTTCTTCACCCACACCTGCTCAGCTGATGGCAGGTAACCATACTCCTGGGTGACTTAGCTGTGACTGGCCTGCAATTTGCAGGCTGCAAATGATTTTTCCCAATTCAACTGTTCGAACTAAGCATGACCGACAGAATAGTACACACTGAACTTGACAAAGAAAGAGTTAGGCGAGAAATCCGTTAACAGCACGAAAACCCAGGGCGTCATACGCAATAGGTGCCTGGTAAAGACCTTCAACAAAACGCATCGATGGATGTCTATCTAAAAACTCCTGTCTTCAAGAAAAAATCTTGGTTTAGGGAACAATTTGTACGCTGTCCAACGTTTTTGCTTCAGGCAGATACAAGCCTTGAAAAGGCGTAACAATGCTCCCTTGCTGACACGACGACATCAGGATTTCACTTAAGGTGCGACGGATTGCTAATGGCAACCATGGGAATATTTACAGTCCGGAAGGTCAGTCTTCTTCCGGCTTCTACCTACCTCGGGTACTGCGCTGTCGCCAAGCACACCGTTTTCAAAGCCCTCTTGTTGATTTTGATAGTTTCCTGACACGCCATGTCCTTTGAGCTTCCTGTATCTTTGAGCACTCCATGTCCTCGCCAGCGTTTGCATCTGCAGCTTCGCCTAGTAAGTTGACTCGGAGACCGGAGGCGTGACTGCCTCTCGCGTCAGGGACTCAGCTGCTGGACCGACCCAGGATGACAACTGTGACTGTTGATGGCGCAAACCACGCGCCAGCTATGTTCGAGAACATCGCGAAGAAATGCATGCAGACGCATGTGCCGCGTGGCAGAAGCATCTGAAGAGGGGCGTTCCTGACACTGCTTCACATATTGCGAATTTCTTAAAAAGTGCAAATGTTGGAAATTCCCTTTCACAACTTAAGATCAGTACTAGAGAAATCATAGCAAGACGATGCCCCCAATCAAACAGTTAGCGCCATCCTGAAGCTGCCCCTGACGCCACAGCTAGCTGTACATGTGTGCAGGCAGCCACGGCGTAGCTGCGACATTGGCACTCCTGCCATCACATGCACTGCTGTGCAGCTAGTGCCGGTCATTCTCAGCATAGTGCTACACACCACGATGCTGCTGCACACTGCAGGGCGGTGCCATATGGCCTTACCGAAACACCAGTCCCTGAATGCATCTGCCTCCGAGGAGTCCCATAGCAGCCTCAGCCTCAGGCCTAGGCTGATGCCACCCAGCACCTACCTAACAGCACCTTATGACTGTTGATAATACGTCAGGCACCACACATGCCCAGATCCATGGCTGAGCCTTGCTGACTCAGAAATGGCCGCATACTGATCCGGGAGGCCCTGATCTGGAAGCCGGGATCAGATCACCGGTGCAGCTTGTGTCTGTCGCAGCCGCGCTCTTGAATCTTGCGGTGACACCAAAATCTGATGCACGCAGCGCTAAGAAAATCCACTTGCGCTGTCAGACTCTGTGGGGCCCCGCCCACGTCAAGGACTTGCCAGCTGAGCCATGCAGATGTCTAATAGACCCCATGTAGCCATGTTAGACAGCAGGCATTCCGGCACAAGACAGCGGAACGTTTGAACTATGTTCAACATTTTGTGTTGCAATGCATTAGCAGTGCATCTGCCAGCTAGTACAGGATCAGGCGCTCGAACACATTCGGCCAGCAACTGCCACATGTGGTGCACACATGCCCAATCATGCCACCTGGCACCACATGCAATCGTTGGGCACACATCCGACTGCCAAGCGTTCCTCAGCGGTGACCTCGTACTGTCAACACAAACGTGTTGTGAGAGCAAGCAATAACAGAGTAGGACTCTTAATGCTCCTAATTGCACACATTGACACATTGACAGGGAACTCTACACAATGGTATATGCGCATGTTGTGCCAGGTGTCTTCAGCTACTGCAAGAGCATGTTGCCTTGCACCAGCTAACTGATGGCCCATATGCCACCCTCAGCTTGGGCCGCAGACTGAAAGTCACCATTGACCAGCTTCTGGGCAAACAATTTGGCTTCGCGGCTGGCAACAACCTGCTGCGTCATCATGAGCTTCCCCACCTGCCAGAGATCAGTTTTCACTGTGTAGGGTCGTTGGTGCAACCTGACTGGCTCTGGCAGCGCACTGCCTTCCCACCACACATCTTGATCCACCCGCCCTGCCAGCTCCCAGTCGATCAATACCCATTGCTGAAAGTACTTGACGATGTTGTCCACGCGGATATCCCGGTGCACATAGCCTGCCTCATGCAGCCGGCAGAGCGTAGACAACAGGCTTACCACCAAACTCCGCAGCTCAGTCTCGTCGGTGATGGTGAAGCAGGCTCCCACTGGTTCCAGCTCGAGCACCACATGACAGGAACTTTGGCCTTGTGGCAGAATGCGCATTGTGTTGTTGCTCAGGTCCATCACTGTCCCAGCAACCTGCCCACGCACCAGGGCCTGTCACTTGACCCACCCTGGGAAGTTCAGAGGAGACCACTATTCGATTGTGATATGCATTCAAGGCTCCTTCAGCGGCCATCTAAATCACATATGCAAAGCCCGTGTACCTTCAAGGACCTGCATCGGATGACATCAGGCATGCGCAGCTCCGCCAGGGTGGTGTAGACGTCCAGCAGGTCAGGCAGATGGTCAATGGGCACAGCAAAGCTCTTCGTGACATGCTTGAAATGTAAGCTCAACTCCACTTGGCCCATATCTGTACATATATTCCAAAAGCTGCACGTCAGCCTGGATCTCTTGCTCATCTTGCCTTGTTCACAAGCATATGTTCATCAAGCATTTTAAAAATGGTGTACAGTCTGCTGCTTTTTTTAGTTCCAAGCGGCAACATCTGCAACATACGCACTTGCTGTCTGATACAACAAAGTGACTGATCATTACTCAAGGGGCGAGCATACTGACTCACTAGGGTATGGAGAAGGACGGCTGAATGGAACTGCAAGTGCGGCGGGAGGAGGAGGGGGCAGCAAATTCATTGCATCCACTGTACGCACCCAGCGCGTCAAATTGATGAACAGGCTGACCACCTTGCGCCGCCCCAATAAGGTTTTCATCTGCACAACAAGGGACGCCAGCGATAACATCAGGCTCATGCAACAACATAGAAAGCGCAAGCCACCTTATTCTTCCATTCAGCATAAGCCTGCCAACGAGCAGCCAAATGACATATGCACATGCGATGTCAGTGCGACTAGATCGAACCTCAAACTCATCGATAATGGGCGTCAGAAGCGCATCGTTGCCTAGCTCCATGGCATACACAGCACAACGGTCTCCTGCTGTTGCAATCAGGATGAGGTACCCCAGTCCTCCGTAGAGGGCAGCATTTGCGCCCTTGTGCTTTGAGCGGAGCTCCTTGACCGCACTCGGCATGAGGTTGCGAGAGACTTTGTCTTCGCCACCAATGACCATCCTTTTCAGCAGGTGCACCATGTAGTCGCGCTTGTTGTCAGGTAGACTGATGCTGGAATCCACCACGTTCCTGCAATATA
The DNA here is from genome assembly GCA_020887355.1 of Coccomyxa sp. Obi. Taxonomy (NCBI): domain Eukaryota; kingdom Viridiplantae; phylum Chlorophyta; class Trebouxiophyceae; family Coccomyxaceae; genus Coccomyxa; species Coccomyxa sp. Obi. Next base: position 1,183,590 of record AP024999.1, read on the forward strand.
GTGGCATTGAAGCCCCTGTGTGATATGAAGCGCACTGCTTGTAAATGCAAAGTTCGTGGTAACATGGCCTTCAGGACCTCTTCATTAAAGACAGATGCAAGGCCAGCGCGGTTGAACAAGCAAAGGGGGCAACGGGCCTGAATTCCACCTGGTGACGACAGCATCGAATTGCAACAGCCCGCTGGCAAACTCTGGCAGGCCATAGCCAACCGCATCCCAGAACGGTGTGTACATCAACTCGCTAGGAGGTTCGCCCCTGGGCCACGGCTTTCGCAGTGCTTCCGCAAGCCTATCAGCAAGCACGACAGCTGTGCTGCTGTCACTAGGCTCGAATAGCCCCGGATACAGCTCCTCGTACCTAGGATATAGTGAGCCTGGCACAGGGACCTTGACAGGCAGTGGGGCACTGAGCAGCTGCATGAGCTCCGAACGATGCAGCCTGGCTGGAAAGCCATCAAAGTTAAAGGCGGCAAACAGCTGTGCTGCAACGTCAATTGTGCGGTCTACCGGCAGTGGTGTTGCGACAGCACCTGCAAAGCACGTAAAATACTGAGCCTGGTGACACTTATTGGGTCACATTGTATGGGAACGACTCCCGCCTGTTGTGCAAGCACATGCTGCAGCAACCCAGCAAAATGGCTACCAGAATAGCAAACGCTCAGAGGCAACACGACCAAGACTGCTGGGAAAATAAGGCTTGCAAACACAGGTGGTGACTGTGCAGCTACAGATAAATCTTTGTTGCTGTCGTGCTCCACGGATAGAGCATGAAGGAGGCGCTTTGGCCTTGTCTGCTGCCTAACCCAGCAGCACATCAACGGAAGCTACCCAAAGCTGCAGAGATCAAGGTAAACAGGACCAGGACTGCTGGAAAGCAAGGCGTGCAAACACAGAGTGGCAACTGTGCAGCTACATACAGTATACAGCTTCATTCGGGAGTTGTAGGAGAATCCCAAGCCATTGCTATAAGTGCCTGCCGGGCAAGGCGACTGCACGCAACATAAAGGCCCGCACTAGCACATGCACGCACAGCAACCCAACCCCAGCAGCAACGGAGGAGAACCAAATGACCGAAATCGAGTTTTAATATGGAATGGCTTTTTTCTCAAGACTCCGTGAAATACCTGCTGGGGCAACCTTGGTCAAGGTGTAGCGTTTGCCAGCCTCCAGTTTGGTTGAGCGCAGCAGCGCATACTCCTCCTCGTCCTCCAAAGTGCCACCGCCCAAGGCGTCGACTACATTCCCACAAGATAAAGACAGGGTTCCAAGAAACTTCCATTCCTTCTTTCCAGAGGAATCTACGATCCGTATATTTTCTGCCATACTGCAGCAAATAAACAGATAGGCAACCTTTGTCTATGCCAAAACATTTCGCGAGATTCAAGTTGAATCGTTCAACAATCAACTTCTGCGAACACTGAACTTCTGCGAACACCTTCTGATGCTGCAGCTGTGATGTCAACAGTGCTATGGGCAACGGCGTACCGTTCGTCGTCCTGTGGAAGCCAGGTGGAAGCTCCGATCCCCGTCACCGCACCGCTGATATCCGCCAAGTCCTGCACGTCCTACAGTATGTTGACGTACTATATTGACATTGCTTTGCGCGCCGGAGCCCAAACAGAAGCACCGTATTGAGTACAAGAAGTGGAGTCGTTTAATTGTCATGATTTTAAAACAGTCAGATAAGGAAATCGTTGCTTTCATGGCACTACCCATGTAGCATTATCACAAGAGATAGGAGATTCCCGCCGGGCCAAGTGAAGGTTTGAGGGGACGCCGCTTCAACGTCGTGTACTCTGGGGTATCAATAGCTACGGTTAGGAACATATCATTCATCAAGGCCATGCCCTGCCCTCATCATCATAACTTGCATTTCTTCAACAAACTGCTCATGCAGTGTCTGCCCCTCCTGACCATGTGCCCCTGCAGCCACTTGCTTCCTGTTGGATAAGCCTCTATCAAGCAGGCCCGGTACAGGCAGAACCTCCACGTCTGCAGAGTTCTTGACCTTCGCGCCAAACATGCTCCTGCTGGTTCTGTCCCAGTGTCCTCACTTTTTAGACACACCCTTTCATTACTACATTGGCCAATTGCACGACAGAGCACGGGGCTACACTGGGCAGCGATATGGCACTTGCTGAACAGGTTTCTCGCCATTTGGCAACTGCTCATGCCATGCGGCGCCATGGCCAAAGTTTCTACACCGGGAATGATATGCACAGGTACATGCTGGGGTCTGGCCTATCGGATCTCTTCTGTGTGCCTCTTCCGGAGGTGCTTTTTGTCCGGTCTGCTGATCCACGTGTGGATGCTCAAAACTTGTAGACTGCTGCTCGCGATGCCGAAGACTGGATGTTAAACACCCTGCCCTCTCACTCCAAACGTCACATGCCCGTCGCAGAAATGCTTAGATCAGATGCAGACCCCGTGCAGCGCAAGTCCTGCCCATCCAAGGGCAGGTTGTGCCGATTGCTGTTCCGCAGGTGGTCACCATGGGGGAGTCTGGACACTACGTCGCCCGCCCCACCCAACCAGCACCGCCCTCACTGGACCCTCCTCTGGCGCCATCCTACCCACCGCTGGGTCACCCCCTCCCCTGATCTGCCTTGGCATCATCCCAGTGTTGTTACCTCTGATGACTCACATGCTGAGTACTCACCTTCCACCTCACACTCTGACTCGGACTCGGACTCTGACCAGCACTCTGATGTCTACTGCCTGGGGATGCTGCAGCTCAGAGAGTATATGGGTAGAGGGACTGGGCATGACGTGTGCGAGGGCTTCAGAGAGACTTGGTCGACGGCAGGCTAAGTCTCAATAACCGGCATATTCTCAGCTGCTATTATCCCAGACATTTGCTGATGATGCTATCTTGCCTACTCACCCCGATTCACGCTTCATTGGTATCCCGCAGACTATCCGTTTCCTTTGATAAATTTCCAGATTACACATGTGGATGCAACACCTCGATGCTACCCATGCAGCTGCCTGCTTGAGTACCACTTATCACTCTTTTCACTTCCCCTGTTTTTGATCTTGAAGGCAAGGCGCTCGCTACCCTTGTACCTGTATTGCATACTCCACACCCTCTGATTACCATGACACCTTTGGCAGTCCCTGGTTTAATCACTGTGCTGCTTCTAGGGACTTCTCATGGGCGGACAGGTAAAAAGTGGCGGGGCGCATATGCAGCTGCGCCCAACATCCCCTTTTGGTCCCTGACGGCCACGAGCATTTCATCTGCCCCCTCACCTCCCTGGTCAGTGGGATCCCCTCTCACAATGCAGAGGATAGGCTGTCAGCTGAGCTGTCCTCATCCTTTCAACCCCCATGCAAGGTGGATATGAAGGTCACTGTGTCTCCGTCTTCGACCAGAGTGTGCAGTGTGCCAGTGAGCTCCCAGTCGGTGTCGTTTACAAGCACTAGGATCCCTGGACGCCTGCAATACCACAAAGAATGTGCAGGCATTGAGCAGACAGCACATGTATGCAACTCCGGCGGCCATACACTGCAGCGATGACTGTCAATCCTCAGGTATAAAGTGCGTACACGCTGTCATCTTTCATGAAAAGCTCTGGCCGGTCGGTAAGGAGGTCATCACGGGCCTTGACTATCACGTCCGCGATTGTCACCTTCAAGGCAAAGGAAGACATGTAAGCCAGGTCAGCTAAAAGATCTGACATCGGTGCTGATGGCCCCTCTCAACTTGGAAGATTACCTTGCCATTGGCCTGGCTGATCTCCAGATCGTGCTCCTTGCTGTTGCCGAAAAGGATCTCAAGACCTCCACTGCAGCAGACACATTTTCAGCCCCATACCTGATATGATCTCAACACATCAGTGGGAAATAAAGAAAGACCATTTACCTCAATTCAATCTTCACTTTAACCATCTCTAGTCATGTTGTTTTAGTGTCGACCATCGAAGCTTGTCCAAGAATCTGAGATGCTTCTTGTATGCTTTAAAGAAAGCATTGATCGCACTTTGAAACGCAATCGCAATAAGCAGGAGCACTATGTCCCTTCCGTTGGAACTAGAAAGGGACGAGACTCTCGTCACGAGAGCTGCTGGCACCAATTGAAAGAGACACAAAGAAGGATGCCAATTGAAAGAGACCTGCAAATGCTGAACCCAGTCACTCCCTGAAAATCTCCCCTTCCGGGCTGCTGGACTCCAACCCTAGCAGGTCTGATCTTGGACCGGGAATGCGGATCGAAGCAATTGTCAATTTTGAACTGTAACCCCGTCAGAGACATCTGTAACATAGCACACACGCCAAAGATTCTGTTGCTTCTTGCCACAGGACAAAATTGAACGAACGGTGGTGGGAGCTGCTGGACACTTACTAGGCTTTACCAAGCTAGTACACGCGGACTCCAAATACGGTTTTGGCGCTCGATTGCTTGTGATTTGAGTGGATTTTAAGTGCCAGTCTCTTTGTGGACGGGATGGCCATGCACGCTGGACCAGGCGCTTTTCTGCATTGGCAATCCCACACGTTAGTGCCCTTCATTTCTGGAAGAACAAGATACGCGAAAAAGATACGATTAGACCAACTTCAAAAGCAGCAACAGTTACATCGACCGACGAGACCAAGGCACTCGGGGAACCGATCCGTGGCTGGTAGGCTTCAAGTTGAGGCCCAAAAGAATAGAGTTTACTCCAACAATTTTACATGGGACAATGTCGTGTAGTCATCTACCAGTTTATCTGATGGACATGATTGTTACAGGTGCCTATGCAGCGGCATCTTCGGATGTTGTTGAGGCAGTTGATGTAGACAAAGATATCCCAGCTCCAGCAACACAGCTGAGGCTCGAGATTGGTGCTAAAGTCATCCCCCATCCAGACAAGGTATGGAATGGATTGACAGCACTGGCCTATACTGCACATTTCACTTGACGTTTGCATGCAAGAATTGTTAATTCATCCTCAATGGCTAGGCATCTTATGGCGGGGAAGATGCATTCTTTATGAGCAACTCTGGCGGAGGAGCAATGGGGGTGGCAGATGGTGTGGGCGGGTGGCAGGAGAGCGGCATCAACCCTGCAGGTCCTTGCCTGCATCCTTTGGTCTTATTTCAGGAATGCAGAAGAATGCAACCTAGCATGACGCCTCACACTGGCTGGCCATGTATGGGATGACTGTCAATAAATAGATCATCAAAGTATGTGATTGTGACTCGTTTCTGTAATGTACAGAGTACTCACGCACCTTCATGCGTATTGCCTGCCACTACTTGGAGGGCAAGGACATCCACCCAGTCACACCGGGTGAGGTGTCATCAGGCTCTGCCCCGCTGGATGCCAGCGCATCAGATGCCTCTTCCACCACAGGGGAAGACTCGGAGGAAGTTCGGAGCGTGGGTTCAGACAGGGTGCGCATCCTGCAATGTCGTTCCACCATGTCTCATGCATGCACCAGTCGCTTTCAAGATAGCTTCCGCTTGATGTAATTCTTTCGTCGTGTGCCTCGAGTGGAGCTCCAGCCAAAAGTTTGTCCTGTTTGGTTTAGGTGGCGGAGATTTTGACAGCTAGAGGGGCATTGGCGGCTGCGCATGCTGGTACCAGGCTGCCCGGATCCAGCACAGCCTGCATCCTGCGGCTCAATAGACCAAATCGCACCATAGACGCTGCCAACCTGGTAGGCCCTGCACACTTCTGACGCCAAGCGCGCATCCTTGATGAGATCCCCATTAAACTTGCCTTCCCTTGCATGGATGCAGTATTGATGGAGTAACCGTTGAGCTGCCCCTTCTGGTGCGTATGTGTGGTTCCTGCATCTGGTGCCTTTCTTGCATGTCCAATGTGTGGGAGGTCTGGGTGTGAAAGTGGAGTGACTGATGCAGTGAGTTGTGTGCATGCCTAGGGTGACAGCGGCTTCATGCTGGTGAGGGATGGGGAGGTGGTGTTCAAGTCCCCTGTGCTGCAGCACTTTTTCGACTGCCCGCTGCAGTTTGGCGCATGCCCGGACTTCTCGGAGTCGACCGACAGCGCGGAGGATGCAGCCGTCTTTGAACTGGCTGTGCAGCCCGGCGATGTGCTGCTGGCTGGCAGTGATGGACTCTGGGACAACTGCTACGACCATGAATTGTTGCAGCTGCTTCCTGACAGCCCTGAAGCCGTGGAACAGGTCCGTCAAAAGACCGCACCGTAGTAAACTTGCTTTGTACGCACAATAGAGCTTGCATGCGGATGTGACAGGTTTAGAGCGCATCCACCCTCACTCTTGAGGGCCCTACTTGGAACAGCACAGACCCGTGCAATTCCCTGACTCGATACGGACGAAGTTTCATGAAGCTTCTGGTGAGTGGTTTGCACCAAGCTGGCAGAAATGACGGGGACACATGATGGCGAAAGACGGTTGGCCATGGGGTGTAGGCAGCGGGAGCAATTGCAGGCCTGGCAAGCCAACATGCCGCAGACAAGAAGTTCCGCTCGCCCTACACGGAAGAGGCAAAGCGGCAAGGATATGACCTGCCTTGGTGGGAGAAGGTCCTCACAGCCTCGTTTGATGATGGCGAGTTTCAGCTGGGAACCCTCAGGGTGCGAACCATACCCCTGAGATGAATTCCGTTTCGTGATCAAACCCCTTTCCTCAGGGGTGCTGGCCTGCTTGAGACTTAAAGCAGGCTAAATTACTCCATTCTATGGCTGTTCACAGGGTGGGAAGATCGATGATATCACTGTTCTGGTGGCTGTGGTTGTTGAGGAGGACGTGCCAACACCTGTCGTTGAGCAAACACCTGATGACTCAGAGGCAAAGTCGGAAGCAGTGCCTTCACAGGAAAGTTTGTAACCTGGAGCTTCGGGGTCCCTGTCAATATCTAGCTCTGGTTGGCCTGCCTGCTATCCTCGAGTCACTCACGGTGAACTGCCATCATGGCAGACTGGCTCAATACATGGCGAAGTGTCGCTGGGATGCCCTGAGGGCATTCATGTACTACGTGTACTACAGTAGCCTACTGAGTCTGGCAGTTACCCACTGCTAGTACGTCACAGAGTATGCCACTTAGACCAGCGCCGGACTTCAACAGAGAGCACTGCAAAGGACTGCTTGCATGCATGCGCATGCATAATGACATATAAAACCTTGAAGGTCACTAGTTTTGGTGGTCTCCTATGCCAGAGATAATGATTTGCCAGATTGCTGACAGATTGCCACACGTGTGATCATCTGACTCTTCTGTTAGCTTGAATCCCAATCATTTTAAAATTTGAGTCAAACCTAGGTTGTGATTTGACAAGCTTAGAAGTAATTAACTTAGTGGCAATGAGGCGGGTTAACAGCGGTCTTCACTCATTTAAATATATAAAATTTTTAAAATTTGTTGATTTAAATCAAAAATTGTAACCATCCGCTTGTATAATCATGCTCCACAAGGCTTGCAATCGTTTAAACTTAAATTTACTGCTATTCCACGGTTCGTGGCATGCCAAACTTCCAATCCATACTTCCCTGGTTTGACGTCAACGGGTATCTGGGAGGTTCTCGTTGCATTCCATAATGCGGCGAAGTTGAAAACCGTTATTCCAGGGGAAATGACGGGTACATGGAGGTTCTCGTCGCTTTCCATACTAAGGCGAACTTTTGAACCGTTATTCCAGGGGAGTTGACGAAACCTTGAAGTTGGGCAGGGGCTTTCACCAACGAATGACAGATATTCGTAATTGAATCTCGAGATTGCTCCGAACGTCACCACAGAATTCTGACGTCTCCTCACAATTTTAATCAAGGCGTTGCATTCTTTTTGTGCAAGGCAACAGAACGCCCAGAAAGGACACAACTCGCTCAACACACCACGATCATGGCTGAAACACGCTCGGGATCGAGCTTAGAGCAGGTCAGAGCGTTACCGGCGCCGGTACAAATCCTGGGCTTCGAAAGCAGCGGAACAGCTTCCCTTTCGTGCTCCCCACAAAGTCGCCTTCCCGAGTCGCCCCTGGCAAAGCTCCTCAAAGCACAGAGCAGCAGGCAGCTACCTCGCCTACGAATTGCCACCAAGGTGGCTGCACCTAAGGAGAGTACCTGCTCCAACGGCTTGAACGTTCCACAGAAGGGTGTTAGAATTCCACCCGACGAAGACAGTGGCCGCGCCTCGCATGCGTCTTCTCTGAGCAGGAGCTCAGATCCCATCACCATTCCCGAGACGTGCAGGTCCGTTAGCGCCTTTGGCGCCCTTCCCTCCATCCTTGTTGTAGCGCCTCCATGCGAAGGGGGAGCGCCGATGTTCTCTCCGCGCGAGTCCGCTAACTGCTCATTGTTATGAGATTTTTGAATGATTTGTGCGTTAATGCACATGCATTTGACATCTGCGAATTTCCTCGGTGGGTGGCCACAGGTGCCTTCTGCCAGGCTGTCTTGTGAGGTTGGTGATCCTTCGAGGTGTGCTGCTACAGGTCAAACAGGTCACTGCCAGTCCAAGGCCAAATACTCGAGGATCTTTCCCTGGATGCCGACGCCCTGTGTATGCTACGCTTCTCACCTCTTGCACGAGTGGCGCCAACCAACTCGACATCATCCGGCGACGTTCTTGAAATTGGCTGCTCATCGCTGCCGCTTCACACCGATGCGGCCATTGCCTCTTCCGAGGTTGAGACGCTCGCTGTTGCGCAGCTGAGGGGCTTGGAGTGTCACGCGAAGCAGGTGAGCTGTTGCGCGTGCGTTGACTCTGATTGGAAGGTTTGACTTTGCCTTTGGAGCCTGTATCACCGTTGATCACCTCCACTGCCTTGAAATAGATCTTCTAGGGAATGTGTTTCGCTTTCAGTGTCTGCCTTCAGTGGCCTTCACATTGAAGCCATGCTCTCCATTGGTGCTGGATGGTCTGACCTGTCCTTGTACAAAGCCAATCTGAGGGCTGCAAAAATGCGCACTTTGGCACATGACATTTTGAAGGTATGGCAAATTTGTGTGCGGTGCATTCAGTCACTGAGTGCTGTGTTGCTGCCTTATAACAGGGCGATGATGAGCTGCACATGGTGTCCCTGGTGGAGTCCATGCGGCTAGCAGCAGAGGAGCATGACAGGATGCTCCTGGAGTGCGCGCTGCTGAAGGCCCGAAGGATGTTCGACGACTGCATATTCGATCTGGACCTCAGTGGATCCTGCTGTGCACAGCCCGCACTTGTCACAATTCAGCGGCGGTGCATCACTGCTTAGGACCGCTCGGTCTGTGCCCTTCTTTGGAGCTGGCAGCAAGCTGTACCATCAGCGTGACTGGGCAGCAATATGACATCGGGAGTAGGACTGTTTGTGTATATTGAAAGGGAACTAGTGTCTGTGAGTGGGTTGATCAGGATTGCTTACATCAGCACATCTCCTCAGGCCTCTTGAGCCGTCCCGGTTCATGTGCTGGGACAGGCCATTGGCACTTGACGACTTTTGCTGCGCTAATTTCTTTTTCCGATCAGGAATGGGATTTGTTCTTGAGCGTTTGTACTGTGTATGATTGTAGAACACTGAACTTAGATCGTCTGATCATGTGGAACATGATGATCTCTGTCGAGAAGTGTGGAACCAGCGGTGTGCCTCAGGAAATTTACTGCCAGTGGGAATAGCAATGCACGTCCACTAGGAAGCAGACTTCGGACTTGTCCATTGTGCGCTTGAGGTGATGACTGAGCGCGCGGCAGATTAATGCGGCCTGCGTTTGCGCAGGCCTGCGACTTTTTAAATTTGATCTTTAGGTTGGTGTGACCGGCAAACACATGTGCAATCGTTGCACATGGGTGCTGCCGCAGTTGGAGGTCTCATTTAATGACCAGATCTAGGAAACATTGGATGCATTCCTGTGTTGAGCTAGGCAGTATCTAGCTTAGATGACCCTGTGATCATGAGTGGTTACACATGCATCATTTGACGCGCATGAACGCGCACTGCTGTCTGTAAATACATTTCTTATTGATAAGTTGTCTCTGGACACACAGTCGGTCAGTGAAGGTTCCATGGCCGCAATGCAATCACAGTGCATGCTTGTTTGAAGGTCACAACGGTGGAGCCCTTGGGGGGGGGGGGTGGGGGGGGGTCAAAGTTCAATTTTCTAAACTTGAAGTATGTATCCCAAATTTGATACCCAAAGTTGAGGAATTTCAGAGATGCATCAATGATGCAGCATCATGCTGCCACAGATGCAGGGGGAGGTGTCTGAATATTTAGTGCCACTAGAAGCACTGTCGATATCTCGATACATGTCGTATGGTGCAGAGGGTTCGTGAGGAGCACGGTGGAAGATCACACCCTGAAACTGAGAGATGCTTGCCATGCAGGTGAGGCATGCATGCGATGACTAAGGCAATGTGAGTCACTTGTTGAATGGCTTGAATTAAGCAGCGCTCGTGTAATCACTCAGAAGATGTTTCACATCGGAGACACCTTATTGTTTGACAGTTTTACTGTGCAAGTAAAACATCAAAAGATTCACTACTATAGTTTGTAGCTCTCGCCCAACTCTTGAGTGATGGAAGCAGCTTAAAGGCGATCAGATCTGCGCCTGATGCCCTTACTTCCGAGAGAAATTAACTTATATTTCATTCAACAAAGGATCATTGGCATTGACCGTGGCAGACTTCTCACCTTTGGTATTCCCCACCATCAGGTCCAAGTTGATGACAGCGAAAAGCTTCCGCGCAGCGGTTACTGTCCTTGTTGGATGCTTTTTATTGCAGTATGTCATTGCGAGGAACCTACCAGATGATGTCAGGCAATCATCTGGCGATGTAAAACAGGTAGGCGGAACCTGGCATCAACACCTAGCATCATTCCCTGCTTAACAAATGACGTGCTTAAACGTTCATAGGATGGACTTATTCTGATTTACACATGATATTATGACTGACTATTGTTGATGAACATCTGTGCAGGGCTGGCTGGGATGGTTGTGGCAGGTATTGCGTTCTGTCCAGCACAGCTCCAAACCAGAATGTTCTTTGGCCTGCTTTATGATGGAGTTTCAAGAAAATAGCATACGACCTGAAACGAATATTCCCTTTTAGGTGCTAAGAAAGGTCATATTTGTACTCCTGTAATGTGATATGCAGGGTGTGTCTCAGAGTGATGGACAGGATGCAGATGGTGGCCTTCTGCCGGCTCTTGCAAAGAGTTTCTTCATGGTTAGTCCCTCAATCATTTGCAGCAACTCTGGCATGCTGCTGGACAACAACAGACCCTGTCCAGGAACGCTGTTGACCTGGAGCTGTTATGCTGCTAGTCAAGTTCTCTGGTTGCATTTCATCGTCCATCCAATGCATGCATGCACCTTGAGAATCTCTGAGGCTGCTTGGTTTTACCTGTGCACAGATCCTTGTGACGGAGCTGGGGGATGAGACGTTCATTATTGCAGCCATCATGGCAATGAGGCACCCACGCCTGACAGTGTTTGCTGGCGCAATGTCTGCGCTGGGCATAATGACGGTGCGCATGCACATCTCATGCCTCCCATAAAAGTCCTGCATGTAAGCTTTGTCCTTTGCTGGTATTGCGCTTGGACCATTTTTCATATTCGTATTGTTAGTGTCACAATGGCAGGCTGCCCCTGCTCACATGCGGGTGCATGTTCTGGGGTCAGGTGATTTCAACTGCTCTGGGGTACGTGTTGCCAAATCTCATCTCGCGGAAGGCCACACAGCATGCGGCCTCTGTGTTGTACACGTTCTTTGGGCTGCGCCTGCTCTACATTGCCTGGCATTCCAAGCCCCAGGAAACCAATCAGGTTTGCCTCCGCAGATACCCCACTTGAAGCTGCTGACTTTGCACTCTACACTTGACAATCGGCTCTGCTACTGCAAGGACATGAGTATCTGCACATGCTCTGTGTCATCTTAGAAAATTCCTTCACCCAACGTGCCAGACACCAAAGGACTCTTGTTACGGGCAGGAGGAGGTTGAAGAGGTGGAGCAGAAGGTGGCGGAGGCAGAACACTCGCGCAGCTATGCACGCCAGTTCTTCACAAAGTTCTGCACGCCGGTGTTCCTGGAAGCTTTTGTGCTCACCTTCTTGGCAGGTCAGCAGACCATCCATTCACATCCTCAAATTCTGCACCAAACGCATCAGATGGTTTCTTTCGATTGCATGCATGCTGGTGGATGTTGAAGCTCCATGCATGGCATGGAATTTGAGCATGCTCCATTTAGAGTGGCCTCATGTTCCCTGCACAACACTTATTTGTGTCCTGCTTGGGTGCAGAGTGGGGTGATCGGTCACAGATAGCCACTGTCTCACTGGCAGCAGTGTACAACCCTGTGGGGGTGACAATTGGCGCCATTGTCGGGCACATGCTGTGCACGGGCACTGCAGTGGTGGGAGGACAGCTTCTGGCCATGAGAATCAGCCAGCGCACCGTGGCAATCGCTGGAGGCCTCTTGTTTCTGGCCTTCGCTCTCAACAGCGTCATCACCAACACCGCCTGATGCGCAAGATTGAGGCTTGCCACATGCTGTGGCAGCCAAATTTCCTGATCTAATATTAATTTATCATTTTGATACAAAGAACATATTGGGTTGCTCAAGTGCACTGCTCAACCAAAGCAGAACTTTTGGCAGTTTTTCTGCGAAGCTTCTCTGATAATGACCAGCTCATCAGAATTAAATGACTGGTTCAAGTTTCCGAGCTTGATTGATTGTGTAACACACATTGCCTTCCCTTCCACCTCACCAGCAACGCTATTTCTTGCAGAGATTACTGACTGCCAAGCGTATGTGCAAGCTTCATCACTTGCTCATGAAGTTGTCAGCACATCTCACAATCATGCACTGCCATCGATGATATCATGATCAGGATTTCTTTGCTACGCAGTGTATCCAATATGTCAACAAGAATGCAAAATCACACATCCCTTGAAGGAATGGAAGGACTTCCAAAAAGAAGTGCACATGCATGCATTTGAATATCTACTTTAAGCTACATGTGAGTAATTCTTGCTCATGCTGGGCGGCCTTGGCCAAAAGACAAAAGAAACAGTTCATTTGCAGAACAACACCACCGGCTACCAGGTGGGTCTGTAAAGGTCAAGTAAGCATAGTTTTAGGACTGGCGCTGCTGTCAAAAAGCCTTCATCAGGAGGCATCACGATCAAAGCACCATCAGGCCGCCTGCTGCTGGGGCTGCGCGGAGGGCTCGCCACCAAAGACATGCTTGTCATAGGACTCGTAGAAGAGCTGGCGGCAGGGAACGCGCGCACGCAGCTTGATGCAGGCTAGGTAGGCGCCGCTCAGCTTGCGATGTAGAGAGTAAGCCTCCTCCGGCGGAGCTGTCAACCGATGGCGCAACATCACCGCACCTGCGTCGAGTCAGGACCATACGCAGGTAAACTCTGCAGTCATACCTCGCTGTACGGACACATGCAGAACAGGATAGCGAGTATTCCAGGCAGTCTCAATGTGAAATGAAGAAATGCCTTGCAGTGTCGGTGTATCGGCAACGAGACTGCAGAGCTCCTCCGGTCTTGGGTGATGAAGCGTCACAATTTGTTGCATGCATGGAAGAGTGGCAGATACAAGGCCGGGCCACACCTAAGTCCGACACACGCCTCGTCAGCGCACCATGCTGCGCAAAGTCGTAGACTCCCTCCGTTGCGAAGGGAGTTCCCACCACATAGCCTGCCTCCGCATGTGCGTCCAGCATCACTGCTGACTCATCGCCTGTTCCATGCAACCAAACCTTCTTCACCTCCCTTCTTGGGGCAGCGAGATTGCTGCTAATGGGCCACAAATCCAAAAAAATCGCCCATTCTGTGATCAAATAAAGACGCTGTGGGACATAAAACGGCTCGTCAGTCAGGCAAATGCACAAGCAGCCGGGCATATGATACAGACAAGCACAGGATGCACTCTTGGAACAACCAGGCGTGCACTGCGCATGCAAGGAGCCGAAAGCGGTGTCCGGGCGTGTACCAGTGAGGAAGCCCATGCGCGTGGACCGCAGGATGACCTCTGTGCGGTCGCGCTCTGCACAAGCGCGCACCATGCGCAGATAGTCATCCACAAACGCCTGTGGGAACTCCCGTGCAGCACCTGTGATTGTGGTGAATAAAGTCTTGTTGCCATCACGACTTTGGTCCCCTGGAAATCTGTCATGCTGTAATGTACATCCCGAGGATTTGCTCTGCAGTCTGCAGTGTCTGCTGTCCATGGCACACGCCAATTTTCAAGCTGCAAAACTTGAGCTTTGGTGAGTGGTTGCTCACACAGGCTTGTAAGGGGCACCCATCATCATGATTTTGGGTCCCTAGAATTCTGTCATTCTGTAACAGAATTGCTCTGCAGTCTGCAGTGTCTGCTGTCCATTGCGCAAGCCAAATTTCCAGCTGCAAAACATGAGATCTGGCGAGAGATTTCCCACGCGGGCTTGGGAGGGGCACCCACCAAAGTCGATGAGATGAAGGATGCCGGAGGGAGCGTCGTAGAGGAAGTTGCCCCAGTTGGGGTCGGTCTGCATGAAGCGCCACTCAAACAGCTCCTTCAGGGTCAGCTGCAGCAGCAAGGTGCCCACGGCGTCCCTCACATCCTGTGACATCAGCGCCACCTGGCGCACCATCCATCACCCACACATCACACCAACATTGCAAACCCTCTTGAAATAAAGCTGCGACAATCATGACTCCGCCCATCAGAAGACATTCCCAAAGCCAAGATGCACACTGATTACAAGAGATGGCAGACAGAGACGCGGAGAGTCTGCTTCTGGCAAGTCTGACGGCACAGGGACATGCCAAGGCATGTGTCAATGGTTGTCATCGTGCAGTATTTTGGGACTGTGCGGAGGAAGGGTGGCGTGTGGGGTTGCAGGGGAGACACACCTTGTCTGGGTCTTAAACTTCTTGACCAAGCCAGATAGTTTAGTTCGTCTTCCAGGATGTCTCCTTTGAGTATAGCCTGCCAGTTGGGGAGTGACTCGTGTTGTGCTGTGCAGCATGTGACGCTTCAGATCGTAATGTTGTCCACGTCCTACAATTAGTCAGCAGGTCATTGACTCGTTTGCACACCTTGTCAATGTGGGCGCCAGGCACAAGCTCGGTGGTGAGCAGCCGGGGCGTGCACAGCTCAGTGATGACCTGCGGCACGTTGACATGGATGTGGAAACCTTCATCTGCTGCCACAAGCTGCCTGAACTGCTGCTGGCAGCGCGCCTCATATGAGTAGTCGCACTCCAGCGCCAGCTCCCGCTTGGCAACCTGCACAGCACACAAGATAAGGAACCAAAGCAAATGAGGGTGGCTACTGTGTGACATGAAGAAGTAACGGGAGCGCCAGGGCTGGAAGGAAGGGTTGCCTTGCGGTTCACCCAGCATGGCATTTCATTGAAAGCACCCCTTAGGCAATACTTCCCAAAGTTTACTAATGATAAGCAGCATATTCCGTTATTTGGGGGGTGCTAGCATATATAGACAGTGATTTACAGCACTCCCTAAGTAGCAATCACCGTTGAGGCATGGTGCACTAGCACAGCCCGAGCAGACCCAGCTGAAACTGAGGCAGTCACAGGCAACCAACGGAAAACTTGCAGGAGAGCAGGGGAAGTGCCGAAGTGGGCAGAGGAGCGGCAGACCTTGGCGGCAGACTCCACATAGAGCCCCTTGGGGAGGACGTTGGCATAGGAGATGAGACGCAGCAGGTTGTCCACATCGCTCTCTATGCTGCGCGCCACCCCCGGGTACTGGATCTTCATTGCCACCTGCCGCCCATCATGCAGAGTCCCCCGGTGCACCTGCCGCATCCAATCAACTGTCGGACTATCTGTTCTTTTCAGGGTCACAAGTTGTGCTCTTATCAATTGTTTGGCACCTCAAGAATTAGGGATCGTGGTTAACTGAGAGAGTGCCTCTACATGCATGTTTGTGTGCATGACCATGCGCCAAGGCGAAAAAGCAGAGGGATTATGCAGTAGCTTGATTAGTTTTGATTCAAATCTTAAGACAGACAGTGCAAACATGCAGAGGTGGGATGGTCTTTGACCTGGCCGATGGAGGCCGCAGCGAGAGGCTCAAAGTCAAAGTCGGCCAGCTTTGAACGCCAATCGGTGCCCAGCTCGGCCACCATCGCCTTCTCCAGCTGCTTCCGCGGCATGATGTCGGCACCTGCCCGCACCCTCTCCAGCGCCGCCGAAAGCTGCAGACGAACTGTCTCATAAATGCCTCACATCTAGTCAGCATGCAGTCCTGCCGATTGGGTTTCTCCTACCCGAGAACTCCATCCAAGGGAAACAAGCAGCACATACCCATTATGCGCATGGCTACTTCATGAAGCGCCTGGCTGCCAAAATAAGCTGCAGATGTGTCCCGTCAAGATGTTAGGTATGAGTGTCGCACCGCAGGGGGCAGAACGTTCTCGTCCTGAATGGACAGCATCTGACCCAGCTTCAGCGCCGCCCCACGCATGCGACAGAGCGCATCTGCCAGCCGCTCCGCGTTTGCCTCCGTCAGATACCTGCACATGTCCACACACGCCACATGTGAACAAACTGTAAAAGTAAACATCATGCTGCTGTGCTTTGCAAATTAGAATTGAAATATCAGCGTTTAAAATATGATGTCCCACATGAGTGCACTGTTCATTTCCAGTGTCATCCCGCCGGCGGTGAAGGGAAACTCAGCGGCAAGTTATATCAGTGAAGTTCCACACAAATGGCACATGGATCCAGCATCCATGGCATCCCAGAACAGTACAGACAAAATCCCGTGCCAGACTGGGAACTATGTTTCACCAAGGGAGGGGGGCCACCACCTGTTGCCCGGCTTTTTGTCGGCGTCGGCTGGCGCGCCGCGGAAGTACTGCTGCACAGAGTCAGATACGGTGCCGTACACGAGGCTGGCGCCCAGCTGCGCAAAGCCCATGGCGCGGCCGATGGGGCTGCTCGGCACTCGCCGCTCGCGCAGCTTGCGCCGCACCTCTGCCTTCTGCTTCGCAACAGAGTCCTCCTGTGCAGCCATGGGCGCCTGTTCAGGCTTCCATGCAAAGGATTGGGCAGATTTAGAAGGCCTGCTCTAATATCTAAATGCCTTTCAATGGGATTTGCTCAACATCTACAAAGCAGACTCCTCTGATATAGAAAGCAGCTTCTTTCAGCTGTGGGGTGTATGAGTTTGCCAACTTTATCACTTTCATCTTGAGTGAAGGACTCTTCAATATGAACATCCAGACCTGAACATGCATGCACGCACAGTGTGCTACATGGGGCCAGAGCTAGGCCGCATGAATAAAAAAGGCCCACCTTTCTGGCGCCCATCATTTGCCCCTGCGCTCTCAAAGCACCCATTTGCTCCTCTTGCTCCCTGCTTATGCTTGTTTGTGCCCCTGCTGACGCGAGTTTCCGATCCTGCACTGCCGAATCTTGTGCTGCGGGGATAGCAGCCAGAGTCTCAAACGCCCGCCCAGTGCTTGACTCCATGCTCATCTGGGCCGATGCCTGCATTGGTAACAGACCCCACCGAGTTGGTGACTCTCTAGTGGCTGTCCAGCAACCACAAGGCACCCTTGAGAACTACCTGGCACCTTTTCAAGCATCACTATAGGTGCCTCACCTCGGGTGGATGAGCCAAACTTGCTGAGGTGCTGCTGGCCACAGTTTCTGTCAGAGCAGGGACAGCTGCTGCAGAAGCGGACAGGTCATGGCTGCTGGCTGTTGGTTCTGCTGCAAGAGTAGCAGCTTGGGAGAGGCTGCTGCTTCCAAGGGGAGGTTCTACAACTGCTCTACCGCCCTTGTTGACGAATGCTAAGGATCTGTGTGGCGGGATACCAGAGGATGACATGGCAGATGCAGCCTCAGAGGCCGCTTCCTGAGCGCTCTGCAGTGTTGCATCCGCTGTGCTGACAGCTGTTTCACTGCCTTTCTGCAACCAGTTGTCCACCTGCGCAGCAAGGAGGTGTGATGACCACTGCTTCATGCTTGGACAAGGACACAACAAGTTGCCTTCTCCCAATCGAACGTCCTGCTGCTACGTTGAGAATGAAGGGGGCCTCTAGAATGATGTAAGTTACAAGTTGTGGAAATCAGCAGTGCACCTGCTGCAGGCGCTCCTGCACAGGTCCTGTGCCACGGACTGTCTCATTGAACAATCGCTCCCCCTGCTTCAGAACTCCTGCATGACATGCTTCCTGCGTTGGGGGTGTCCAAAAGTCTACAATGCAGAAGCCAAAGATTGTGAAAAAAAGTAAACGCCCAAACCTTGCAATTGCCCCTGCAGCTGCTCTGTCACTGCCTGTGCAGACTGTCTGCCCTCCTGCAGGCTGCGTGCTACCACGTCGTGGGGATTGCCTCCTCTTCGGGCTGCTTCCTGAAGAGACTCTGCCAATTCAGCACTTTGTTTGCTGGCTTGCTCTAGAGCATCTTGCAGTGTCTTTCTGTAATCTGTCTTCCCCGCCTGCTTCCATACTTTACTGCAAGAGCACGAGGAAAGTCAGATCACTGTAGTGCCAGGTGATGCCGGATGATGACAGCTGGTCACCAGCTTCTTCCAATTACGCGGTCGTAAGCTCCTCATTATTAATATACGTGCTCTGTGATTATCACTTGCACCAGACAATTCCGCAATCTTGACACTCAGCTCGGTCGCATGGCATGCCATCACGAACGCAACGGCCGATGCAGGAGCTAATTGTCCTTCAGACATATCCCGATAGTAGAAAAGAGAAAATTTAACAAGCACAGCCAGCTGACAAACCTGTCCGCAGCAGCCCTTGCTGCAACCAAAGCAACACCTCGAAGAATTCTCGACGCATCTTGGAAGTGCTTTGGTGTTAGAAAGGACATCTTCCGAGCAGATACTATGTGATCAAACTAAAAAACAATAACCGCTTCACTAAAGTCGTCGGTGTGAACAAATATAGGAGTTCAAGGAGCCCACAGTGCCACGGTGGAAGCAACGTCAGCCCCCAGTACCCTGGAGCCTGAACAGGACTCAACACTGGACAAGAAGGCCCCATCTTCCCCAGAACATTTCCAAATTTTTGCGACTTAGCATCGCAGTGGACATCTTTCTAGCACAGTCAGAGGACAGCAATAGGCATGGGTGTGAAGAGGAAGAGGGTTTTGCAGCAGCAGGAGGCGCCCGGCGGGCCCGGCCTCAGGGGGCCTCAGTTAGAGCCTGCTGCAGCGGTGGATCTGGCTGAAGCACCTGAGGACCATGCGCATCAGGCCGCCGCACAGGGTCAGGCTCAATCAGCAGAGGATCCAGCACTTGCACAGCAGCTGGAGGATACAATTCTGCAGATTCTCCAGACCCGTAAGACCGGTGCCACCTGCTGACCAAGGTAATGCTTGTCCCCTTTTGATGATGCCGTTACTTTCTCAGCTCGACAGACACTGTCATACAGTGACAGTCTTGGTTCTACGGCACCTAGAAATAAGCTGCACAGGGATGGAAGGCTTGCAGTCAAGCCTTGACTATAGTCTGTCAGAAGGCACCAATCCTTACACCTGTTGGAGGCATGCAACATTGAGGATTCAATCTTTTTCTGTG
Source organism: Coccomyxa sp. Obi (assembly GCA_020887355.1). NCBI lineage: Eukaryota > Viridiplantae > Chlorophyta > Trebouxiophyceae > Coccomyxaceae > Coccomyxa > Coccomyxa sp. Obi. The sequence goes on from AP024999.1 coordinate 1,203,042, forward strand.
GCAGTGAGGTGCCGCGCAGACTGAGGCCGTCAGATTGGCGGCCACTTATGCAGCCTACAAGGGATGCTGCTGCGCGGCTTGTGGCCAGGGGCCTGCTGGACGTCACCCAGAAAGGGAAGGTAGTTGAGCCTTCCACTGCAAAGGGCCCAATAAGGCTGCGACTACCACTTGCTCAGGAGGAAGGAGGAACTGATAAGTGAGAGCTCAAAGGCGCAAATGTGGCAGCTCTTGATCTGGCAGTGTGCCTGCACCAATACGCGGAAGCATGACGGTTGTGCAGAAAGCTGACACCAGTACAACACAACCTGAAAATTGCGTCGTGTCAGATAAGCAGCCTAATCAATACCTGACTAAAAAATAGTAAGGGGGACCGTGTACACTTGAAACCCTTCACACAGGCATCGGCACAGTAGTGTGTGCGAAGCGATCTTGCAATGAATGTCCCTTATTCGCCACTACGCTTCCTGATCGTGTTTTTATCGTGAGCATCGTTGGTACTACCGTAGAGGATGTGGCCTGTGGACTGTCGTGTAAACCAGATCAAGCGATCAGTATGCACGCAATCAATGACGAACACACGATACGGAATGTTATCTACACAAAGCCCTATCTACAATACTTTCTGCATCCTTACGAGGCGTATTCAGGCCCTTCAGACGGAAATTGTCAGGCAATCTGTGTCTGAGCAGCACGTGCGATGAAGAAGTCAGCATGCGCGGACGCCTGAGAAAACCAATCCAGCATTCCCATAAAAACAGCGAAGATCTCGAATCTTGTGAGCATTACAGTGTCCACATCGATGTGTTGGTAAGGTTGGATTGAAATCTACACGAGCGTACGTACCATAACCTTGAATCTGGGTGCATCAACAACAGATGCACAGCTAGTGAAGGCCTTTCAGTACTGTGTGATTGGCAATAACTGCATCAACTTGTGATACTTAAGCCAACGAAGTTTGAGCACTATGGGTGCACAAGACATTCTGCTTGACAGGGATGTGCGCGACTGGGTACTTGTGCCCTTGACGCTCTCCATTATGCTGATGATGCTCATTAGGCAGTACGCCACTCAGGTACCCACGATCCACTGCTTATCTGTTTAATACCATCTGCAATCGTGGCTATTGAACAGCGTTGTTGACCTTTTGGGTGTGCAACTGTAGGCTTTCATGGGGGGCTCTTCCCAGCAGAAGGTGGATATGAAGGAGGTCAAGGAGAAGCAGGCTTTGGCTCGCTCGCAATTGCTCAGACAGGGTTTTGGATATCTCCCAGAGCTGGCCTTTAAGCAGCGGCTGAAATACTTCGCTGCCAAGGTGAGTGCTGTCGCCTAGGTGTTGGGCACTCTTCCAAGGACAAGAAGGGTTCGAGAAGATCTTACCCATTGGGGGCTACTTTGTACACCTAGTGTGGAGTATGTGTTGAATCTATCAATTGACTGCAGGACACAGGGGTGTTCAGCCAGAAGTCAGAGCAGAAATCAGCACAGGAGCAGATGCTGACAAACCCAGACATGATGTCCGGCATGATGAAACAGAATCTGGTTGGGATAGTTCCACAGGTAGGTCAATGCCTTCACGTCACAGATTGCACAATTGACACGATGCAAGATCTGTTTACCATCCACATCAATGGTCATTTTACTCCTTCCATGGTCAGCCTGCAGGCACAAGATTGCTGAGAACCTGTTGTGCTCTGCTGCAGATTGCCATGGGCACATTTGTGAGCTATTTCTTCTCCGGCTTCATCCTGGGCAAGATTCCCTTTCCTCTGAGCCCCTCTTTCAGGCTCATGCTGCAGGTGATGCCCAAGCCAGCTCGTCCCTTGCACACAAACCTCATCCGGTGTCAGACGCCAGTTATGGTGTAGATTGGTAGAAACTATTGGAGTAACTAACGGTATTTAACGGGTTGAAGTTGTCTACTCAACTACCCATACACCATCAAAGACGTGCCACCAAACAGAGTCAGCACAGCTCTGCCTGATCTTGTGTTACAGCGCTCTGACCACATCTCTGTCTGGGTGTGTGCACAGCGCGGGGTGGATCTGCCCTCCCTGGACGTGACTTACTTCACATCGCTGTCGTACTACATCCTGCTGTTATTCGGGCTGCGGGGCGTCTTCATGCTATTCTTCCGCGAGAACACCATCGATGAGACGCAGATGTACCGCCAGCACATGGGCATGGGCGGCGGCGCCAATCCCATGGCAGCCATGGCCGGCGGCGACCCCAACAAGGCTCTCGAGTCCGAGCGCGCCGCTCTCGAAATGGTGCGCAACTAACCTCTTCCACTAGTGCACCCTCTTGAGTGCTTGTTGGGACATCAGCATGCATGACTTGAGTCTGAGGGCGCCGCTCTTGAAATGGTGCGCTGGTACTCTTTTCACAGCGCGCCCTCTGGGTGCTTCTCGTGACATCAAGCCATTGACTTACACCCTCAACTTTGCATGTGACCTGTATTCGGACCTGCAAGACCTGGTGTCATGCAGGTGGAGCACAAGTGGAGGTTGGAGGATGCGCCAGCAAGCGCAGCAGCGGTCCTGAACAAGCGTTTGAAACAGCTTCCAGCTCGTTTGAGATAGATGGCATCTGTTGATGATGGCAAATCTGCCAGCTCATGTGAGCAACTGAGCAAATGGAGTATGCATGGAGAGTTGTGTCATGGCACGCCAACTTTTCTTGCCTTCTCTTATACAGGTACATGGATAGTACAAACATTACTACAGCAATTATGCAACGTGCACGATACAGAACAACTAGTTGCATCAACCAAAAATTGTTCAACTGCAGAATGGTTCAAAGGGCTCTTTATACAGGGAGCTAATTAGGTCCCTGTAGACTACCAATGCACATTGCAATTTCCCTACCTTCCTATGCTTCCTTCCTCAGCTCCTCAGCCCCAATGTTGGTTGAGGCAGCTGCCAATCAGTGAACAATAACAGGTGCACAGCCGGACCAGGAATCCACCAGTATGTTCACCTAGCAACAAATTGCAAGTACTGCGTGCCTACCGCATAAAGAATACAAATTGCTGACCAAAAAATCACAGCTGTGATAGGAATGTGACTAAAACTCCACTCACTGCTCCTGCCCTGGGGACTCTTGGTCATCCCTACAAATGGGATGGTGCACCCCATTCAGGCTCCCAACTTGCATGTTGTCAAGAGAGCCACTTGTCAGCAGCCGCTCAGCCGCAGACATGGATTCAGACAGGCGCCTAACCATGACCTCTGCCTCCTCCCTCCCTGCCAGCATAGCTGCTTTCTTGGACTCCTTTCCCCAGTCTAACCGGGCCACCAGGGTGCCATACAATATGGTCTGGACAAAGGGGCCCAATCCCATGCCCGCAAACAGCCCTATCACATTCCACTTGCAGTAGAAGCCCAGGAACACCGCCAGGGGCAATGCAAAGATGTAGAATGCCACCACATTTATGAGCGCTCCCCTCTGCTGCTTCCCGCTTCCCTGCAAAAAACGTTAGGACCTCCATTAGAAACTAGCCAAAAGCCTGTGCACTGCACAGACCAGCAGGAGTTAACAACAAAAAGAGCTCCTTGCAAGGAGCATCACTTATGCAGGCCGCATTGTGAGAAGTTTGAGGCAGAGTTGCAGCGGGATGGTAGGAGAACCTGGCACCACAAGAGAGAAAATACAGGATGGCGGCTCTGCAGTTCGGTGCTTTGCATTGCTAAACAAACACCTCAAAAGCACTTCAGCCGAGGACATTGGCTCATCACACCTGCACCACGCCGCCGAGCACAGTCTGCAGCCCATCGAAGAGCTCCACCGCAGCAGTGATGAGGAGCAGACGCGTGAGCGCGCGCCACAGCACAGCATCGCTGCCATCCAGGTACAGCAGCAGCACCAGCCTCTGCAGGTGTGGCTCGGCCAGGATCACCGCAATGACAGCCCACAAAAGGGGCGCCATGGTCATCCCGGCCGCAGCCGCTGTGCGCGCCGCCTTTGGCCGCATAGCACCAAGCTCATTGCCCACCCTGGCCCATGCACAAAGGAAATGTTAAAAGAACTCAAAGCGATTCAGGTGGATCCCTCCTATAGCCATGCATGAGGTCCAAACTTGCTGACAATTATTGTCAACTGAAGACAACAGTGGTCCAGCAACTGTCCTGCTGCAGAGACTACTGCATTTGGTCCTGATAACAGCCTGTCGGAAAGCCTCCTGCATATCTCAGATGGTCTGTGAACATTCCCAGGTTATAACAATCGGCCTGCGCATTGGACTCCATCCTGTAGGCCGCAATTTTCTGTGGTGGTAGCCGTATGATCTGGCAGACAAGCATGCGGCAAGCCAGCCAGGCAGAGGGAGCACCTTGTGCTGACAGCGATGCTCTGGGCCAGGAACACCATGTAGGTGATGCCATACGCGTTGAATGTGATGGAGGCCGAGGCGACAGAGCGATCCGGATCTGGCAGCAGGCCTGCCAGCAATACAATCATGCCAAATGCCCATGACTCGGCCACCTTCATGAAGCACGAGGAATATGCCAGCCGTGCAAACTCCCCCCACCTCTGCACCCACAGCACAAACTCCTCAGCAACGCTCCAGGAGGAGGCTTACCAAAGCACCTTCCAAAACCACGGCAAGGACCCTGCATTCTTGTCGCCCATCTGAGACACACTTCTCACTGCCTAAGATGCCACCGTGCAGACATGCGTGGGGCTTGCTGCATGAAGACATTTAAAGGAGAGGCCATTTGATATGTAGAGCTCCACAGCTGGGGATTTAAAGACGGGCAAAGCAGACTGAGTGCACCTTGAAGGCGTCCCAAGTGGGCCTGCCCCACACCCGGTCCTGCATGCCAGCGATGACAATGTATGCTGCTGTTAACAAAGTGTTGTTGAGCGATGCCAGGCAGATGGCGTAGGCCGCTCCAAGGAAACCCAGTCCCAGTGTGTGGATGAAGAAGATGTTGATGAAGATGTGCAACACAGCAACAATCATTGAGATTGCCATCTGCGGCGCCGCGATGCGTTGTGCTATGAGCACCCTGTTCAGCGGCCTGCATGCATGCAACCCGACCCCCATTTGCTCAGCTTTGTCATCCACGGGTGAAGCAGGAAAGTGCCTTGCAACTTCCATTGCCCTGCACCGGCTTTTGTTGGTGTTTGCCATGCACCCATGACAACAGTGTCCTTCTCGAGTTTCCTAGGAAAGCGAAGCATCTTTGCACCTCGCCAAGAGACTGACTGACCTACATATCAGCAGCCCCACCGCAGAGGACACTCCGAATCAACAGCCCTTGTTTCCTGTTCAAACAGTCTGCACATCGACGCTGGGAAGCTACCTGCTGAAGGCTTCCAGGTAGAGGCTGGGCAGCAGGCGGAGTGCATAGGCCGAGGCCAGTGTGCACAACTCAGGATCCTCCCCAGCCAGTTTCAGCACCTCAGGGACTGCCAGCTGCACAAAAGTGATGGGGATGCAGTGCGCCAGCATGAACAGCACACAGCGCTGGAATATGACCCCTATCGCCTCGTACGCGCCAGATCCATACGCCTGCAATTTCCAGGCGATTACCGCTTAGACTCCCATTTGGCGAGTCCTGAGACTCCTGGACAGTCTCACATGCCAGCTTGACATCTCTGTGTTGAAAATCACGTGAAGAGGAGTTGCTTTGGTCCATGAGTTGATTGCATGTTATGGCTTGTCAAGGAGCTCCGGTTGCATAGTCACAGCATAGACAAACATACCTGGGAAGCTCTGGTGTCCAGCGCGCCGCATAAGCTCTGGACAAGCAGCTTGCCAAACATCCAGTATGTCGCACTAGCTAGAGAGGCGGCCGCCACGGCTTGTGTGCCGAGATGTGAGTTGAAGGTCAGGGAGATGGTTGTAATAGAATAGTTGACGATGAGATTCACCCCCAAGGGTAGGGCCAATGTGCTCTGCTTAAGGACTTCCTGCGCAGAAGCGGTAATTGAAGTAATTTCACTGCTGCTTCTTTCCAGGTGAAACATGCAGACTGCCCAGATCCTGAACTGCAGTATTGAAACTCAATTCAACCTGGCCGGAAGTTGTAAGTATTTGCAAACAGATCTGACTATCCACCTGCTTAATATTCCGCCACCCTGGCCAGGACGACTCATACTGTTCAGCATCCTCCAACACTGGAATCCCGAGCTCTGCATCGTGCTCTCCGCTATGAAATGGATCGTCTGGCAGCAAAGGTTCCGACGTGTTTTTCTCCGATGCTACAGCCATCGCAAGTGCTAAAACTAATCAAGGCAAATAAAGAGTGACACCACTTCTTTCGAAGTATTCGGGATATTTTTGGGTCACAAAATACTTGCTTTTTCAAAATGGCATGTACGATACGAAATAAAATCTGACGATACACAAGACTTCTGCAACAAATCCTTTCAAACAGTCAACGTGGGGCTGCGCTTCCGGCTCGTCCTAGGAAACCAGAGGAAGCTCCCTCGTCTGACGGCGGTCCTTGCCAGGGGCAGTTTCCCACAAATTCCAGGAGTATGCAAGACAGTGGGAGGGTTGACTAAACATAGACCCCACACTCTGCATGTAACAAAATACTAAGGTGTTAAGGGTGCATGATTGCTGTTCACACTTCACATCATGCCTGTTCTGCTCGAGCTCAACGCTCTTCATACTAAGAAGAATTCCTCGAAGGTGAAGGATCACCATCGGGCCCGCCACTGGCATGCTGCACATGAATGATGGCACAAATGAACGTGTACTTGTGGGGGCAACAGCATGCGATGTTGCTGTCAATGGTCAACAGTTTTGATGACCGTAATTTACATATTCGAATTCATGAATATGCTGATCAGCATATATGCTATATAGTGCATTCTATCATGCATCATGTGCAAATCCTTCAGCTGCTGCTGCGTCCCTCAGTGCGGTACCGACTCTGATAGCCTAGGCTGAGCCTGCATGGTCCTGAGGATGCCGCATATTGTGACACACTATCAACCAAGCTCAGGTGCGTATGCATTCAACAGCCTGCACTAAGTGTCTGCTAAACAAGTGCAACAACACTCACTCGATCGAGCGCGATCATTCAAAGAAATCTTGTTGATGCCCTCATTATTTGGTGCCGGTCCAAAATTGAACCTACTTCTCTGAAGCAACAATTTTGTTGCATTAGCCTACAGCACATGTTTCTTGATCATGGATAGTGCACATGCATACAATTGGCAGCGTGCAGCCGCCAACAAACTCAAGGGAAACGCATCGCAACAGCAACCTCTTAGAATCTGTTCCCTCAAAATCCTCCTAGGTCCCCTGATATTACCACCATGACCAAAGAGTGACTTTAAAAAATTGAACCTTCTGGCTCACAATAAAGTCGTCCACGTATGCCTCTTCACACCACCAGGACTTTGCTGGACTAGAGGCTGTGACAGAGAATTTAAAAAAATAGGGCAAAGATGATGCAGCTGTGTCATTCCTGCCCTGAGTGGCACGCTGCAGGAGACCAGCGCATGAGCATGGCAAGGTCCTGTGATGGACCCAACTCTTCACGATGTAGAAGTAAAGAAGCATTTAGAGTCAACACCAGGAAGCACATCGTGCACTGCTCTGCCGCGGGGTCACACAAGCAGAGGCACATGTGCCCTGCATCATCCGAGGGGACGGTAGTTGAAGGAGCGCGCATCGAGGAGGGGCAGCTGTGCCTTGAGGCGGTAGAGGTAGCTGCCCCAGTCGCGCGTCTCTGGCGGTGACCAGACAGCCTCCGCCAGTGCAGTCAGCCGCGGCATCAGCATGTACTCCACGGTTGCCTCATCGGATATGTACTCCGTCCACACATTGGCCTGCCCATGCAAATACGCTCATATGTTGTGTTTTATTGGCATACAGTTTCAAACCTGCTTTGCTGACAGCTTCACAGCTGCCTACCTGCCTCAACAGATGCCCGAACAAGTTTGACTGCATGGCTTGAAATATCAATATTACAAGGGTGCTTGCATGCATGGTCAAAAGTGGGAGTGCAGCGAACGGCCTCACAATGAATTTGACCAGCAAGAGCAGATGCTCTCAGGAGTTGTAGAGCGCAGGTCAGCAGGAATAGCAGCAAAAGGACAATGTTATTGGATCAGAAGTAACCAGGCCGCCTGGGCCTTGACCCACCTGGCCGCCCTTGATGTTGACAGCATGCTCTGGTTCCAATGTCCAGGGGCACTGTGGGCGGACAGGCAAGCCCACCAGCACAGGGACGCTGCCCTGCTGACTGGCATCCTCAATGCCACCATTCTCATCCATAGCCGCCAGATACTCCTCAGGACACTCCGCGACTGTGGCACCTTCAAAGTCAGACAAGGTGGCTCTTCAATTGCATGCGTTCAGAAAGGCAGCCTTCTCTGGACGTGCTGGCAATATGACCCTGAGGTGACATAAACAAAATGCAAGTGTATGGTTTTATTGGGCAAGCAGACCTCTTCTGCTTGTCGCCAGAGTGATGCTGCCTTCCTCAGGCTCGTCCTCCTCGATGTCAGCATCCCCATCGTCCTCACGCGCCCTGATTGGACTTCCTGGTAGTCATGTCACCCACATCTTACTCCACCCGACTATCCAGAAAGCCTTTTGTGTACATGTAACCAGAATTCAAAAGTCCACTTGTCCAAGTTGTAGCTTGTTGACAGGATCCCTTGCAGGAGTTGCCTCTGCATGACAACAAAGTAGTGCTGGAAAGGCACTGACTGACAGTGTTGATATGTGAGACATGGAGGAGAAGTTAAGGGAGCTGGAGGGCACTCGTGCAAAGCGGCAGAGAAGGGAAATCACCCGGCCCGCTGACGGACATGGGCTGAATGCCGGTGGACGCGCTGTCAAGGCCCACGTCGATGTCCACAGAGTCGCAGTCCTGAGGGGGTGTGGCAGGCGCAGGCGGCAGCGGCCCCACCAACTCCTCTTCCTGCCCACCCGGCCCATTCGCTGCCCGCTCCTCCACGCCATTGCTGTGCAGGGCCAACCACATGCATGCTCAGAACACATCTTGTCCCCGCTCAATTCGCTGGCTGCTCCTCCATGCCCATGTTGTGCAGAACAAACCACATACATGCTCAGTACACATGTTGCTCCAGATCCAATTTTCTCAAGCCGAGTGCTTATGAGTCTCCCCACCGCTTAGAACACAATTACTCTCTGTTCAGCAAACAGCCGTAGGCAGGAGTTCAGGGGCGCAGGGGTCTGAGCACATATTGAATGTAGGCTCACAAAGTAATCAGAAGGCAGAGTTCAGCCATGGGCAGGAATGGGAAGGTTGCAAAAAAGGTTTGAGCACCTATGCAAAGGCGATTCGTGAAGGATTTCGGAGGTTTCCTGGTCAGGTGTAGGCTCCTCCTCTATCTCCTGTTCTGCTGGTGGCGGCGGCACCGGATCGAAGGCATACACCATCTCCAGCGGTAACATGGCATACCATGCTCCTGGCTCATCATACCTGCCATATGATCTCCCAGTGAGGACCGGAATTGACAAGCAAAGAACCAGGTGGGCTCTGTCACATGCGAATGGTGGTGGCTCAGCAAAGACAGGTGGAATGCCCAAGGTGTGTGACTCAGCAACATGGGCATTGAGAGCGGGAGCAAACTTGAGCGACTGGCGGTAGTCAAAGTAGCAGTGGCTGGTGGGCGACATGATGACCTCGTGCCCTGCCTTGGCCGCCTTCACGCCCCCACTCACTCCCTGATGCAAGGCAAAATAACTGTCGTATTCCCATTTCATTCTGAGAGCTGCATACAAACAAAACTTATCTGACAACTTAAATGGTGATGCAATCTGCACCAGTGCCAGAGCATGAGGGTCTAAGACAACATGATTGCCATCTCCCAGATACATTTCCTGATGCAAGACGTGACTGCGGTGTCAATTGACAGTTGAAACGTTGCACCAATGCTACAATAAAGAGGTATCAGACAAAAGTGAATACCAACTTTATGAGCAATCAACAAATTGTATAGGGGGGTACAAACTGGATGATGACATAGGAGCATGGGAGAGCATCACATACCCGCCATGACATGACAACGGCGCCGGGGGAGAGGCCCCCCTCCAGGATCTCATCCCAGCCGATGAGCTGGCGGCCCTGGGCGCGCAGGAATTTATTGATGCGGCCCACAAACCACGACTGCAGCGCGTACTCGTCCTCCAGGTTGGCCTCGCGCAGCTGCCGCTGGCATGCCTCACATGCGCGCCACCGCGTCTTGGGGCACTGCATCCACCATGCGTGGCTATTGCTTTATTTCTTCCCTAGGGTTTAGGGTATAAGTTGGAATATTTCCTACACCCTAAGTAAGAGAAAGTAAGATATGGGATATTTGGGGTCACAAGTGCACATTGCGCACCTCTGGTGGTTGTGCCACCCCAGGAGGGAGACCATTAATGCCAGAGGTACAAGAATGGAAAAAGGAGTTTGTTTCAGATTGCCAGGCACTGAGGCAGGGTGGTTTGGACCAACTTACCCTCACCCCTCCACAGCAGGGATATGCAGGAAGGCTAACAATTGGGCAACAAGCTGCTTTACAACGATGGGGCTAAAAATCCTGCCTGACACCAGGGGGCTCTAAATACACCCTATAGCCCCCTGCTAACATGACAGGCGGGGTGATTGCCTCGACAAAAGAGGGGAGCATCAACAAATGCGCACCTCGTCACCGCCTATGTGGATGTACTGGCTTGGAAAGAGCTCCAGGACCTCTCTCAACACATTCTGCAGGAAAGTGAAGGTGTCCTCTTTCCCCTGGACAGCAACGAAGATCACTGGCAATGTGTCCATAGCCCGGCAGACCTCATTTGTCAACTGACTCACCACCACTTATGTCCTTCTCATAAAAATTATAAACACTTCAACAAACATGGTCTGCAGATAAAAGACTCACCGCGCAGTACACATCCTCGTGCACTCCCCATTGCCTCGGCACATGTGGGATGTCTCCCGTACCTGCAAGAGCTTCTGTACATTAGCATGCTGATCTTTATAACAATCGAAGTTTGCTTGTGGTCTGGGCTTGCCCCATCAAGACACCTGTGGAGGGGAAACATGGAGAAACCTACATGACAGGTAGGGATAGCAAGCGAGGGCAGCGCCACAATGGCCGGGCAGCTCTATCTCTGGCACTACAATGATGAAGCGCCGCGCTGCATATGCTACCACCTCCCTCACCTGCATTGCGGCAGGCAGCAAATTTTGAAGGGTTTAAGCGACCGCATCCTCTTGTCAAAATTGTTGCGTGCTGACAGCAACGCGTGGATGGGCCATGAAAAATATGTGGATTTGATGTCATTGAGGAGCAGACACGTACATCCTCCTGTGTGTAGAAGCCCCCATACATGTTTGCCTCGTCCTTCCCTCTCCATGCACCAAATTCTGTCAACTTGGGGTAAGCTTTTATCTCTAGTCTCCATCCCTGCAAGACAAGAGATGACAAGCAGCTTGTCAAACCACCAGGTGTATTGTATGACCGTGATTACCCAAAGACATGCCCTGGAGAGGGGTGAATGTGAGGCTTCCTTCACCTGGTCTTCAGTCAGGTGCCAGTGGAAGCGGTTCATCTTGTACAGTGCACAAATGTCCAAAATCTTGAGGATGAATGGCACTGGAAAGAAGTGCCTGCCCACATCAAGCAGCACGCCACGCCAATCAAACCTCGGAGCATCCACCACCTGGGAAGCATGCCAACAAACATCACCTCCACCAAAATTCTGTTCGTACATGTTCAGATCAAGCAGGAACGGAAGAACAAGGTAGATTTACCTCCATGCATTCGAGCTTGATGTCATCGTTCATGGGAGCGCAGGGGGGCAACAGCTGCAAGAGACTGATGACCCCATTGAACAGGCCATGCGCGGCGTTTGCCCTGATTGCGATTCCCATGTCTGTGATGCGCAGATCGTAAGCCTCATCCACATGTGGCAGGCCTTCTATCGAGGGCACTCCTTCGCTCTCCACAGATAGCAAAATCGGCAGGTCGGGAAGGCTACTGTCTGGATTGTCTACTTGTTTCAAATCTACTGAAGAAACAATTGCATCCATGTACTCTGCAGCAGCACAGATGAAGTCAATAATGGAATGAATAAACATATCAGAACTCCCTGACAGACCTCTACAAGCGCCTGTCGGCAGAGCTCCTGGGTTGATGGGAATCTATTCGACCTTGCCAGTTGTGGGGGCGATGTAACATTGTTGCCCACATCGATGACCATGCATGGATGGGCAACAATGACAGGGAAAGTGGAATAGAAGAGAGTCGAGGGTGCAATATGCACACCTGACAGATAGTGCGCTATATCCTCAGATCCCACGCCCTGGAAGCCTATGCTTACATTTTGTGGGAGGTCATACGTTCCTGGCAGTAAATTCCACTCTCGTGGTAACGGGATTATTTTGGGAACTTCCATTAAGGATGTGCCAAAGCTCCTCTAGACTGTTGCAGTATCCAATGCAGAGGTGATCAGTCGAAAGCGGGATCGAGCGGCTCTCATTAACCGACACGAGCTAAATACGAATACTCACATCAACAATTACAATACAGAACATGTTAAAATATAGGGATAAACCTGTGCTTCTCAAGAGGAAAGGAAACCCAGAAGTGGAAGCCAGGCAGAATCCGCAGGGTTCTATGGCGTTCCTGCAGCTTCTCGACAAAGCGAACTGCTCAACGAAGTTGATCTCACTAAACTGAGAAACAGACAAGACATTCTTTTGTTGATTGATATCTAAATCTCCATCATTGCCATTTCCTGGTTGCAAAATATTTCAGCAACGCCCACAAACCCTCATGTTATATGTTCATCCTATCTGAACTTGAAGATAAAATTAGAATAGAGCCTGCTGAACTAGGTCGACCTACCATTGAAGCTGTCACGAGTGTGATAGAGCAGCAATATGTCGACAAGGTCTGCTACATTCCACGCCATATTTTTACCCTGGGCGTTCTGGTCAATACCATCTCTTCATGATTTCGTGCTATGGGTTGATAACATCTTTCATTCATTGCGCAGGTTGTAAGTGACCTCGGCCTGGTGGTCACAATATACGACATCCTTAGTATCCAGGGAGGGTCCGTGTATGCCAGTGAAGGTGCAGCTCACTACACTGTAAATTTCAGGCTAGTGGTGTTCCGGCCATTCGAAGGAGAGATCATCGAGGGTCGCCTTACCAAGTGTGACAAGTGCGCCTCCTGCTCACTTCCAGAATCGAGGTTGCATTAAGTTAGAACTCTGGCGATGACCGTGGGCACAAGATTGCTTGCAAGATGTGCATATCATTGCATCTTTTCCAAGACTTTATTTGGTGAGCTTGAAGAGCTTCTGCTGACATTGCGTGTACTGTGGCCTCCAGAACCGGCTTGCATGTAAGCCTGGAGTTCTTCGAGGACATCTTCATTCCTGATCATTCCCTGCCATCGCCATCGTTCTTTAATGAGGTGTGGCCCTCGTTCATTCCTCTGTGCACCGGTTGGCTGTCACTCTTGCCTGCATCAACAGACACGCTCCTGTCCAAATTGCACCAAATTGCCCACTGCGGCCTCATGGGCAGGTCTTTGGGCAAACACTGCCTCGACAGTGCTCAGCATGATGTCATGCAATGGATTTATTCTTCCGTGTAACACCAAATGCATGGCTTGATTCCTTCTTCTGGGCCTGCAAGCCACTCTTGGTTGCTCACATCATGCAGTATGGGCAAAGGCCGCCCTTCAACCTTTATCGTCTGCTTACTGCCATCAGCTGATACACGCCTCGCTCTGTATGCCAGGAAGAAGGGCTGTGGTTTTGGAAGTTTGAGGAGCAGCCGATGTGGCTGGAACTGGAGGATGCGATCCGGCTCAGGGTGAAGTCTGTCAAATTTCGCAAGGCGCCAAACGCGCAGCAGCTGCGAAGCGCCAGTGAGGCCGGCGGGGACATGCTGGGCACAGCCGCCAACCCATTCGCGCCCATGCAGGTCTGTTTGGTTGATTTCATTGGGCTCCTGAGCTGTGCTTCTGGTGCTTGATGTTGGCAACATGACACAGCCCCCTTCTTTCCATTGTTGCACTCAGATGATCTTGGTATCTGCTATCCTCTGGAAAGAGTTTCAGGTTGACCTGCCTGTTCAATGATAAGTCTTGCATGGGGTTTGTGCATGCTTGCTTTGCTGCTGATTCTTGTGCACTTGGATTGTGTAGAGCACAGCCCAGCTGATTCGGAGCATGTGATTAGTTTGTTTTGCACCATGTCATGACGATGCATTGCGCAAAGCACAGGTCAAATTCTACTGTGCTCTCAGACATTTTCCTGCCTGCTGGGGCAGCTTCAGAAGTAGAGCTTTGGAATTCCGAAGACTGGCATGGACTCTTGGGGATGGAAACTTGTCAGCAAGGTTGAGTGAGTGCGCTGTATGCAGATTGTGGGAGCTGTGGATGAGGATGGGCTTGGCGTGGTGTCTTGGTGGGAACAGGACGATGGTGCCGAGGACATGGCTGAGTGACGTGCACCTCAGAGCACTACCAGCACATCGGATATTGAGTTGTTGTGGTGGTTTCTGAGGCTTTGTTGCCATCAGGTTGCAGTCTTTGATGTTGCCAAAGGATAATCATTACATGGTTGGTCGGCCAACTGTGGTCACCGAATCTCCGAGAGTCATTGGTGCGATTTCCTTCTTAATCAGGTCTACTGTAATTACTGGTAATGTGTGGACACATGTTGGCTTGGCTCGGAGTCCCAACTTTGGCAGCATCTGAACCGGTTCGTTCAAGATCGTTCTCAAGACCATCATGCCGCCATGCCATCGGCACTGTTAGATAACATATTTTGCTGGATCATTGATCAAGCTATGATAGAGGATGCTGCAGATCATCATGATGAGCATCACGCTCATGATATGATCAGTAGCTGCCATTATTACTAATAGGGCCTGTATATACTTCAAGCCTCAGGCTACTGAGTATATGAGTCATTCTCATTTCGGCACTGCCACAGTGCTTTATAAATATAATTATCACTCGCGGGGCTTCACCGGGCCACGTACATGGCAGTGCACTGGCGGTATCTGGATACAGCTCTAGCAGTGCGTAGTATGTGTGCCCTGATGAGCAAGTTTGTCGGCTATGCTTTGCTCCTGCCCGTCTAGGGTCAACCCTGTGGACACAGCCCTTCCTCAGGGAGTTGTCTTAGGATTACTCAATGGCATTGACGCAATCGGGTCACATGGAACACATGTGGTTCCACATGAACTGAGCGAGCGCCCAAGCATTCTTTGCCCTTCTTTCTCCCACATCAGTGAGGTAGTCTCTGATCACCCTTGTGGAGGTTGCTGCTTCACAACAGTGGCGACGGAGCGGATATTGCCACGGCATCCTTAGCGAGGTAAGCAAGGTGTCGAGGCAGGGCAGGCTTCTGACCCGGAACTCACCTAAATCGCAATGCTGTGTGGACTTAAGCTTCCTCCCGTGCGATGTGTACGCTGTACGGCAACTTGTGGAAGCAATGCTGAGCTCGGGCACACGGAAGCCCTACCATCTTTCCGTCACTTCAGGCTAGATGGTGGCAGGTGTTTCCGTGTGAAAGGGCACTTCATCTAATTTAGATAGGGGTATAGGATTGCTAGAAGTAATTGAAGCATCTTTCTGCGCGTTGATCAGCGTTCTTCCCGTCTGCTCAAGAGAGTGTGCCGTCACAGGCTGTTTTTACGAGGTCGTAAGTCTAGATGAATCAACTCGTACTTTGTGGTTCTCACAGGTGATCCATCACAGATGGCGGCCTTCAACTCAACCGACTTCTTGAGTTCCCCGGACTTTGAGGCGGCCGTGACAACGCAGGTCCAGGATCTGACGTTCGGCTGGATCCCGAACATCAACCAAGCTTTCGTTTTAAGTAAGTCCCTCTCATTGGTTTCCTTTCGTGGATAAGTTTGGTCTGGCATATGTACATACAGATGTGGTGGCGCATATGCCTCTTGGCTGTGGTGCTGCTGTTCTTGTTGCTTGTCCTCTTTCTGTGGCTCACAAGCCTTTGCTATGCAGGTGATGGATACTTCGTCTTTATCATGCAGTTGGGCTTTTGTCTGGTACGCTCAGCTTCTCCTGCACAATGTCTTTGATTTCCCACAGCTTGGCCTGTTGCAAGTGGGTTCATGGGTTCGTCATCCCTCCACATCTTTGTCTGTCTTCTTACAAAGTGTTTTGATGCTGTGCAGCTCACTGCCGGCTCCTGCCGAGCCAAGAGCGCCAAGTCAATCTGCCTGAAGAACATCATGGATGTGATGTTTGGAGGGGCTGCGTACTACCTGCTCGGATGGGCCTTCGCGTATGGTGACAAGCAGTCCTGCGATGCCGATGGCGTCTGCTCCAGCGTCGGCAACCCCTTCATTGGCACCGAGTGGTTTGCGATGTCAGAGACTCCATCCACCTCCTACGCCACATTCTACTTCCAGTATGTGGTGAGCATCTTCTGCCATCAACTGACTGTGTTCCGCAACCGAGTGTGATCTTCATCACCCCAATGTCAAAGACCAGGCTCAGATGGAGGTTTGTCATAAAGGGCAGCTTAGATGCAGCCAAGCTCCTATGGCTGGGAACTGCGTGTTCATAGTTCCTGGAACACAGAATGAAATGCGTTTCATTTTGACCTTGAAGGATGCCTTCTTGTATGCAGTTTGCCATTTCCACGGCCACCATTGTGTCCGGAGCAGTGGCCGAGCGCATCCACTTCATCGCGTATGCCATGTACGCCTTCTTCATCTGTGCATGGGTGTACCCGGTGCTGTCGCACTGGGTGTGGACCGCCTCGGGCTGGGCTTCACCCACGAGACTTGCAAGCCTGGGCCCCCTTCTTTTCGGCTCCGGCGTGTATGACACTGTTGGCTCAGGTGATTCCTCCTCTGCCCTCCTTGGCATCTGTCTTGGCTTTGCAACACTCTCTGCAAGGAGCAAAGTGACCTCATTGATAAGCTAGAATGAACAGTCACCGTTATATTGTCACAAATATTCGTTTGTACAACACTGGAGCAATACGGATTAATCTGACCTGTATGTCCTCTCAGAATGCTGTCCACTGCCCTCATCTGCTAGTCACCAGTGATCTCAGACTCAAGTTCCCGGGAAAATGACCACAGGCATTGTTGCAGAAGCTAGTACCTGAAGCATGCATGGACTGCTGCTGCTGCCGTCTGAAGCATCGTTGTGACAGATGACATCGCGTCTGCATCAGGTGCTGCTACATGTTTGGGTGGCTGTGAAACAGGATGTGTGGTTGCAACAGGTGCTGTGCACATGGTTGGTGGCGTTGCCGGCCTTGCAGGTGCCTGGGTCGCCGGTCCTCGTACTGGCCGCTTTGACGCCAACGGCAAGCCCCAGCCCATCCACGGCCACAACGCTGTCTACTACACCATCGGTGCGCAACCTTGCCACACTTGACTGCATGTATGCAATGCGATCTGTTGTGGGAACCTGGTACTGGTAGGACTTCCAGCAAGTGTACTTTTTGGCTAAGGCAGCCCCTTCTCTTCTGGCGCTCGCACGCCCTTGATGTTCGCACTGTATCTTGTGATTTCACTCTTGCCCACTCCTGTTGCAATCTACCTCTTTGCACTTGCATCTAGATGCAGAGATGGCAATCTGCCTCTCATTGCAAACTCAACCATGATCCATGATGAGATGCTTAGCGTCAATGTGGAGCACCCAGGGCTCAGTGCATGGCAAACAGTGCATGGATTATGCAGTGCTGCAAGGGGCATGATGGTCTTTTCCTCATATTGATTCTTTTTTCCCCCCTCTCAGACTCAGGCCAGGCTCCTTTGTTTGCGTATCAGCAAGTGAAGCAGTGCTTATGGTGTGTCTGCTCTCGAGACCAGACTGAGGTGCCTTTTATGTTCAATCCACAGGTTATCTGCTGCTTGCCCTTGGCTTCTTCTGCTTCAACTCAGGTGGGGTTCACTCGAGCATCTACCTTGCAAAGACATGACAAGCATGTATTTGTGCTTCATGTGGTGCACACAGTATCATGGAGACTTTGTAATTGATTTCTTGATCGAGTATTCTAACAAGAAAAGATATGTGTGGACAGGTACCATGGCACAGATCATTGCTCCTGACGGCTCCTCATTCGCCCAGGTACAACCATGGCTCTCGTAAAAAGCTCCGCAGAACACAATGCACTTCAACTGCTTTTAGCTGCCACACTAGTGTGCCGAACAGTGTTCTTTTTGCCTGCAACTTCTCTAGCACTCCTGCCTTTAGCATGCATTTGTGCTGTCCAGGTGGTGGCACGGTGCACCATTAGTACCACAATGGGCCTCTGCTTTGGTGGCATCACTGCTGTCCTGGTCCACCTTGCCTACACTAAGTTCACAACCGGTCATGCGGTCTGGTGAGCCCACAGAACTCTGCAGCAATGCAACATGTGCTAAGTTCTCATGCAGCATCTGTTTATGCATAACATGTCATGCATGCAACCTCCATGCACACCAGCCAATCATGGTACAGCAGATGCCAGGTACATGCACCTTCTGGAGCATAAGTCTTGCAGTGCATGCAGAGAAAGCTGCTATTCGGACCAATGAAAACATGGCATGTGCTGTCATGCAGGGACCTGTTCTCAGCTGGTAACGGCTCGCTGACTGGCACCATTGTGATCACCAGCGGCTGTGCAGCCCTGCAGCCTTGGGCAGCAGCGGTGGGTGGCATAGTAGGTGGCCTCCTGTACTTGCCATCCTCCCTCTTTGTGCTCCACGTCCTCAAGGTCGATGACCCTGTTGACGCCTTCGTGGTGCGTCCCTCCACCATTAACGAAAAGACCTGTTTTGCTTCTGAAACCAGGCATAGATGGGGGTCTCCATATCCCAGCGATGCAGAAGTAATGGGGCCTGTACTGAGCACTCGTTTGCTCCCTGGTGCTTTATTGCTGGTGTGCCATCAAGCATTAGGGAAGGGGTTGCTGCCTGACTTTGCTGATGCGTAGTTACTAATGTCTTCCACCTACTTGTCATAACTTCAGACACACTTCAGGGACACAAGTGTGTGTATGATCTGATCCTCTTTGGGTGCCTTATTGTTGTTTGGATTGTTGTGACAGGTGCACGGTGTTGGTGGAGCTGCAGGTCTCATCCACTATGCATTCTTTGCCAGCCAGGACCTCATCAATGAGCTCTATGGTGTGCCCTCCTCTGCAGCATGTATTTGTGCCTCAAGAGTCCTACTTGGCGCTCTCTATCCACATGTGCCAGCGCTGTTTCCTCATCCAGGAACCTGCAGTACTCTATGCCATGGTGGCATGGCAAATGCAGAGTCTTGCGTGCTGCAGAGCAATGCGATCAAAAGCTGCCAGTGAAAACCAAGTGGATTTTATGAAGCAGTGATGCACTGGGCTCAGGTGCTTCTCCTGATGGCGGCCAGCGCCACTGGGGCTGCTTCCTGGGAGGCCAGGGCAATGTGCTGGCAGCCAACCTGGTGTGGATCCTGGTCATCTTCGGCTGGACCTTCGGCCTCATGGTCCCCTTCTTCTACATCCTCAAGATCTGCGGCATGCTGCGCCTGAGCCCCAAGGAAGAGGAGGTCTGTGCTCGCACTTCCCTCTGTCTTTGTCATGCACAGAGCAGCTCTTACAGGCACTTGCAGTATACCCCTTTCTCATGACAGGTCCAGCACTTTTTGGCAAATGCTCTGGACAACACCCTGCTGCCTTTGGCGCCACATTGTGCGAGCATGAGCAGGAACTGTAAAGAGATTAATTGTGGGGAAGCACGGCCCCTCTATCCCCTCCATGACTGTGGTAGCACTTTTCCTGGTACTGCATCGTGCATCCACAGTCATGCTGTGGGGCATGCTTTTCCTAGAATGCCCTGTCCGGCCTACAAATTCGAAATCTAAGGGAAGTTGAGCAAATGCATGCCTTTGCAGATGGGTCCCGATATGAGCCACCATGGTGGAAGTGCCTATCCGGGGCTGCAGGACGCCTACGGAGACTATGAGTCCTCTACCAAGGATGGCACCGCCTACAAGGCCGTGGAGAATGGCCACGGCAAAGACACCTCCTCCCTCACCGACAAGGTGAGCCCATGGCTCCACGGATTAATAATTAGGTTTTGTCCTCGTGAGAGGGTCGGCGGATCTGAAATTGATGGTGCCAGGGCATCCCCACAGTCTACAGCATCTTTCATTTGGCCTCGAGTCCTGACTGCTGCCAGAAATCCCCACCTGTCTCCTAATACTACGGTAGAATCCCCACCTGGGGTCTCAAAGGTGTGTGCCAAGCAAGCTATGGTTTCTGAGTGCAGCTGCAGTAGTTTTGCCGGTCTTCTGCACTTTGCTGCCATGTAGGGAGCATTAGTTGTTGGGCAAGATAGAACAGCAATTCAGCTGAAATCAGATTGCAGGATTGACATGTGCATGTGCGTCTTGACAGATTGCAAGCCTGGAGACGGAGCTGGCCACGCTGTCAGCCAAGGTCAAGAAGATGGGTACTGCAGAGCCGTAAGGACCGCCTTCAGTGTTGAGACACTACTTCTTATGTAAGACTGCTTCAACAATCCGTGAGTTCCACTACGACGCCCGCACTAGTGTATTTGAAGTATGGCTGTCAAAGTATTCCTCACATGTACTCTGAAATCTGAGCTATTGTGGAAGCCTTTAGATTGGCATCCCAGGACAGGTACTGTACTCAGGAAGTAAGACCTATATATAAGACTAATATTTATCAAACAAGAAGTTTCCACTCTTGACACTTGTTTCATTGCTATGCCTGCTATGCCTAATTTGCATCCATCATCTAGAGATGGGCGCATTAGGGAGGCATTTAGTCACGAGACAAGCCTGCCTAAGAATGCTGAACCAAGTGATGACACGTGAGGTGAATAGCCGAAGCCTTACTGTTTGGGTTGCGGCGGCATGCAAGTTGCCTAGTGTTTATGGTATGAGCTTGTGGAGTATTCCAGAAACAATTTGACAGGGTGTAGCGTGCTCTGTGCAAGAATTCGGTTTTAGAATTTCACATAAATCTTGGCTTTTGAGGGTGAGGATAGTATGAGGAACAGGGTGCTCCAAACTTGCCTCATCATGTGAAGCAGATGTATGAAAGCTAGTTCTTGGGGCGTCAGATGAAATCTTCCAGGTACTTGGTTCAGGCTGTATTTTATACCTTAAATTCCCTTATATATAGCTCCCGCTCTATTGGCGATGTGTCAGAGGTTTCAGGACTGTGCTAGCACACCTCTTACCGTATTTAAGTCTGTCATTTGTGAGCAATGTAATCTGGCCAAGGCAGCCTTCACGCAAATGCCATGCGTGTTTCTAGCATCATTGCGCTATCATGGTGGCCAACATTATCCCAAAACTGGTTAAGGTCTATTTCATCCTTCCTCACGGTTTCAGCACATTCAGTGACAATCTGCCGCATGCATGTCATCTCCCAGTGCTGCAGGCCCCTTGCAGGCTGCTATTGCCGTTCATGACAGGGCCAGATCCTGTTTTGTCTCCTAGAGGACGAACACCATCTCTCTCACGACAAAACAGCAGTAAAGCAAGGCTGCCACGAAAACCATTCCAACTGAGCCTGCCATGAGCCATTCAAACTTCTCTGGCTGCCACACAATGAGCCCCACTATGTAGCTGAAGCTCTGCAGCAAGTTCTGCAGGCTGCTCTGCACCCCATTCACTACCCCTGCACAGCATCAAAACCCACAAGATTTGCCATTCTCTTTCCATGTTATCATTGGCTGACAGGCACAAGCCAAACACTTGTCCCTTGCAGACTCATGACCACTTTGCAGAGTGCGTTATGGGTAATGGCAATGAATTATCTTCAAATCAGAAAGCCTCTTTCACTGCATGTGCAGGTTGCTGCAAGCATCCCAATCGACTTCAGACATGGCAGTGCTTTTCATGATCTTCAAAACAGAAAGCTTCTTTCACTGCAATGCAGGTTGCTACAAGCACCCCACTTGACTTCCAGGCGTGGCAGTGCTCTCCATTATTGTAGAAGAAGGAAGCCTAATTCCCTGCATGTACAGCTTGCTGCAAGCACCCCAATTGTCTTCAGGTGTGGCAGTGCATCACACTGGGAGCAGGGCCCACCTAGCTCCAGAGTGGCAACGCGCTCCTGCAGCAGCTGAGAGACACACAGATCAAAAGTCCACAGCCCAAAGCGAGACGCCACCAGCCCGGCTGCCAGCACATGGGTGGCCGCTGCCGACCATACGCGACCACTTCCCACCACAGCCGCCAGCAGACTACCCAACTGGCAGCAGATTCCCAACGCCCCAGCTCGTGCCAGCCCTTAAAAGGGACACAGAAAGTATCAGGATAACCAAAAGGTCAAGAGTATGGGCCAGCCCCTTGACACTCCAGAGAGGAAGTCAGCATTACGATCGCACAGTGAAAAATTTCTGGGCAGCAGTACAGAACTCCAAGGGCACATGAAGCATTTGTGCCCGGCGCACAATGGAGTGTGTAACCACTAAGTTTGAACACAAGCCACGTCCTGCAGCATGCACGGCTGATCTGCTGCACACAGGGTGCTCTTAGCACGCTTTGCACAGAACATAGTGAAAAAAGTGCGCAGTGAGGGGAATGCTCACCAAATTTTTTCCGCAGTGCTGGGAAAACCAGAGTGGAAGCAATGCCGCTCACAGCCCCAGCTCCTCGATACATGCTGAGAACTGTCTCGGGCAGGCCACGCCACTTCAAGTATGCTGTCATCAGCAGACCCTGGTTACATCAGCGCACACCCTCGTGTCACGCCCACAGCAAACCCAGACAAACGCAAGCTCTTCAGCTGAAGTCCACCCGATGCACGTGGTGCAGCCCAAATGTGCGCTCTGAGCAATGTGCAATCCAGGGGGATGCTCACAAATGACATGACTGTGAAGTACAGGAGCGCCAAGGCGACAGCAGCCAAGACAACGTCCTGGCGAGCATACGTTCTCCCTGCGCTAATGCTCTTCTTCAGCACAGTTTCAGTGCTCTGCCCAGCTGGTGTGCTTGAGGATTCCATCAAGTCCTGCTCCCTGCAAGACAGCAATTGACTCGAGGATCTCAGATGCAGTCTGAAGATTGTCCAGTTTCTAGAAAGGGGCAATCGTATGCTGGGGTGAATAATAAGTGCCAATGTGACTGAGCACGCCTGCTGCAGACCTGAGGGCTGTGAAGGAATTCTGCGCCCTTCTCAACAGCCAGCATTCTGGCAGCCACGCGCACAAGTTCCAGGCCTGTACATCACATGCAATAAGACATCAACGACAAGTGGGTAACATTGAGGTTATAAACCCTGGAATATTGCAATGGATGGGAGCGTTCAGCTTTGCATGTGGCCTTGATTATGGTATTGCGTCACAGGAGTTGACACCTACCACGATGGCGATGATGGCGATCTGCAGGTTGCCGTATGTGAGCAGCAGGCCAGCCATGATGGGCGATGCTATCAAGCAGGTCAGGTCAATGCGCCTCATTCCTGTGCCACATGTCCAAAAGATTTCCCCCCAAAGTTGCAGTTTGTTGTAATCTGTTGCGAAGCACACACACAGGGGTGGCACACATTTGAGCTGACATTGGTATGGTCCCCAGAGATAGAAGAGATGAAGAAACAAAAGAGGGACTCCCCTCTAGATGTCATCTTTGGCACAGGGCAGCACCTGCATTCAGCAGAGCCAGGGCGCCAGAATCTCCTTGGCAGAGGGCCTTGGTCCACTCCCTCTCAACAGAAAGAGCGCTGCCCTGGCAACCGACGCTGCTAGCAGACCCGACGCCTATCGTGAGCAGGATGCACGTCCAGAATAGGGCTTCCCCAGTGCCAGGCAGCGAGGCCACCATTGCGCTGCTTGCCGACAGTGCCACAGCGCTGTTCTGCAAGATGTACATGCTGCATGCTGCTGCTAGCCGAGGAGTCCTGTGGTTGAAAATGCCCCCCTTCATGAAGGCGACCTACAGGAGGTGGATCAACTGGTCCATGTCAAAGGAGAAGACCCTCCATGGGCCTCATGCAGAGCTCCGAAGTGGGTGCCGCATGAGTGTGTTGCTGTTGAATACCAGGAAGATAGCAATGAGGTTTACAGGGCGCCCCACCTGTCTATGTAAGCGCCAATGTGTGGGCCGGCAAGGACTTGAGCGCCGCTGTCCACAAGACCAAAAACTGACACCAGTGCAAGAGAGCCAGGCCGCAGCTCCAGCAGGATCAGACCGATAGCAAACTCCCACATCCGCTGCCATCCACAAGGAAGCAGTGAGTGCCAGCTCACAATTGGACTGCATTTTGTGTGTCAGAACATGCTCTCTGTGGACAGTCACCTGGCCCCAGGTTGACAGAAAATGAGATCCGTAGAGCGCCAACTTTGCCCTGCTGATGTCGCCTGTTTGGTACTTAAGTGCACGAGAAGAATCGTTTTCTGTGTCCAAATGCAGCACTGTAGCACTATCAGCAGGTGCTGGCTGCACCGAGCGAGTACTACTGCGTGACTCAACTACCTCACTTTCATGTTGCAGCGCAATCTCTGCCAACAAGGGCTGGTCCTCATTTTCATGTTGTGGATCACTCATGTCGTCCCGATTGGTCTAAGAGGGTTGCTCTATTTCATGCCATGGAAAGAATTGCCCAATTGCCCCAAGATCAACCAGATCACTTGTGGTAAGAGAGGCACTCTTCCCCAGAAGGTTGGCGTCGGGTAATCATGGTCTATATACATTTGGTGTCTGATGTAGAATGCATCCAAAATTTACAGCCCTGTGGGGCGTCCACAAGGGCGAAGTCGGTGATGCTGAATGGGGACATCACGTGAAAGGCTGTGGTCCGCACACGACATGCACCATCCCTTGTATTGCTAGCATGACTGCACATAATTGAAATGACTTCCTGTACATGTTATACTGGTTGCAGAATCACAGAACTGAAGAGATACTCTAGCTGTTTGCTGACGTCATTTTGGTGACAAAGCAGAAGTCTTTACTGTGAAAATTCTTGACCGAGACTAATTTAGACATCTCGCATGACGACTATAAATTCTGAAACTCCTGAAGCTAATGTGAAGCTAATGTAAAGATACATCTACTTCTATTTGAGTCAAATTATTATCATTACAGGGTCGGCAAACCCAAATGGCCACAGAGCATGCACACAGTGAGGCTGCAGACACACCGTGGGACCTAGTCTAGACGAGCAGATCTGCAGCCCAATAAAATCATACTAGAAATCCTACTACACATATGCAAGGGAAGTGATCAAAAATATCACTAGGGACAATCAGGACAACCCACTGACAGTCAACACTCCCTGTGACAACTTTGAAAGCAGTATCCCTCTGCATTCAAGTTCACATAAGCTAGCCTACAGCGCGTAAAAGCTTAGTGCCCGAAACAGTTCATTCAATCAATTCCATGGCTGATCTCGTGAACTCCAAATGCATGACAGTGATCCTAATGACTTAGCTTTCTCCCTCTAGCTCTCGCTCTCTCACCCCCCTCTCATCCAAAATGCTGCACCTGCTGCTATGCTTGCCAGACCATGCCGCCTGAAGGTAGCTACACATGGTACGTGATCCTGACATCCAGCACATGCTCATGCACGGCACACCAAGACTCATTGGCGTCATAGCTCAGGCAGCGCAAGGTGCCATACAGATTCTCTATCAGCAGCCGCCGCAGCCAGTGCGACTCCTTTGCCGCCTTGAGCACATAGCGCGCCATCACAAAGGTCAGGCCGTGCGTTCTCGAGGCCACTATGGCGGCCGCCTCGCCCTCCCCGGCTCGCCTGAATGACAGCTGCGATGCCGGGCCGCGCCGGGCCCGTGCCGCACCCCCCGGGAGATGCACCCCCGGCTCGGTGGCCTTGGGTGGCGAAGGTGCCCCTACTGCGGCTATTCTGGGGGTTCCAGCTGGAGCGCTCAGCTGCACTGCCTCCCTGGGTGCGCCTGACATGTTGGTGCAGAGAGCATTGCTGGAAGCTGCTGTCACTGCTCCGCTGCTGCCTGGCAACTGGGAGCCTGCAAGAGGTTGCTGATCTAGACGCAGCTGGAGCTCAACACACCGTTCGTCTTCACTGCCACTGCCACTGCCAAAATCCCCGGAGAAGCTCACTGACTGCCGCCTGTGCTGCTCCATGGATGCTTGTGATAATTGAGATGCAACTTGGCAGTCAGCGTCATGGGAGGGCATGCTTCTGAGCTCAGATGCCCCAGCCTGCTGCTGTCCTGAGGCTGCAGCGGCCGCTTCCTGTTGCTGAGCTAGCGGCACTTCAATATTACGCATGGAGCGGCCGGCCTCAGACTTGCGCCGCAGGGCTGGCGTGCTCAGGAAGCCTCCATCTGCATCTCTGCTGGCTGACTTGGAGTATATCTCAGCGGCAGACCACCTGTCCCATGCAAACCACATGATCATGTGCCTCCTCTTCGATGAGCGCTATCATAGCCAGAGCGCCACTATGGGTGGGGAGGCTTGAAAAACAAGTTGCACTGAGGACAACGGTCCCTGCCATGTTTCCATGGAGGAGCAGCAGACCCATCCATGCAGGGGTGCTACATAGAATTTGTCCTCAAGTGCTGTGTAAAAGGCGACGATGAGGTTCCTCCTAGAACAGCAGGGGAAGGGGCAGGGATGCGCACTTGGCAGCCAGGGCCTTGTAGCGTGCCTCCTCCAAAATGACCTGCAGCAGGCTGTCAAGGAAGGCGGGGTTCTTCACTAGCGTGTCAGTGTATCCGGTGCGGCACAGAACCCGGTAGAAGCCTGGCATCTCCAGCTGCCTTACAACAAACCGCTGCTCCTGAGGAACAGTCGGGAGTGGCACCTGCAACAGCCCAATTTCGTTCGCCTTTCAAGTGACACAAAGAAAGCTCTCAGCAAGTTTGATGCACAGCACACACTGCTGTCCATTTGGAAGTCTGAAAGACCTGTGACTTAGCATGATGGCACAGTCTTCCATGCATGACTCCGTGGAGGAGGACATGCAGATTGTGCCAAGAGGGACATTCTTGCTGTAGCCTCACCTTCTGCACAGTCAGGAAGATGACAGTATGGTGCACTACTCCCACAGTCTTCAGCACATGCACAAACCCAGATGGCAGCCCGAAAGCGTGCTCGCTGAGGTACACTGCAATCCCTGGCACGCGGCTGATGGATCTGCCCGAGTGCACTGACACGTCCAATGCCATGGGGCATGACAGATCTCCCCGGGCCAACACCAGCTGCGTGCCTCTCCTGTCACAATGCAACAACACACGCTCACTTCAGTGACAATGCCCCTTATTTGGTTCAAGTCAATACATGCTCAACCCATGGTCAAGGTGACCTTGTTGACTTGCGATATAACAGAGCACAAGGTCTTCCTGGAGTCTCAAAGGAGAGGCCATCTGAGGAGGCAGGTGCCAAACTTACGAGCTGCTGGTGTCAGGGGCTTCTGGCTCTTGGAGCAGCTCCTCCACAAGCTTGTGCGAGCGGCTGCGGCTGTTTCGCAGGCGCAGCAGGGATCCCCAGTGCCACGTGGCAGCAATGCACAGTACGACAGAAGCCACAAGCAATGGGAACCATCCCCCCCGGGGCACCTGCAGGAAATGGCAGCAATGACTCTGTGAGCTTCTTCCATGCGCGTGCCTTCATGTGCTGAAACCATTAGAGGTCTGTCTGTGAGCCTTTCCATGGAGGTCCCTTTGTGCAAAGAAGCCTCACAGGTAAGGCTGTCTTTCCTTGCTAATGATGTGTGCTTGCAACCAAAGAGCACATCATCCCATATCACTGGCAGCAGAAGAGCAGATGCACGGCAGGGGGAAGAATGTGCACACCTTGTAGAGCACAGCTGACAGGTACACGCCCTCCATGGTGAAGAATGCTGCGAAAATTCCAAAGACTGGGATGGGGTGCCAGTTCCAGACTACCAACATGACTACAGTGAACAGGATGGTAATGATGACCATCACCATCACGACCACAAGGCCTGCACCAAGAATGACAAATGTCAATGCAAGAGGCAGTTAATGTCGTGCAGAAAGCATCATGGACACAATTGTCGCAGAAGCTGTAAAGAGCTGCTGCAACAGCTTTGACTCACCAAAAGCATTGCCAATGGTTGTGATGTCTCGGAAGCCAGCAACAATGGCTATGCCCAAGATGCACAGCATCCAATTGACTTCTGGAATGTATACCTGACCCTCCACCTTCTTGCCAGTGTGCTTGACCTGTAAGATGCCATGACCTGCTTAGAATCTTTCCCTTCTGCTACAAGTGCATTACATGCATGGCAGAAATCCAAACACTGCTCTGCTGCAAAAGCTTTTGGGTAGATTTTGCCAGAAAGACGATCAGATGTATCACAGACTGCAAGAATGGGGGCAAGCGCTCACTCTGACAGGAGGGAAGCAGGAGAGCACTGCAGACTGGCGCACAACAGAGAAGGCGGAGGTGATGAGGGACTGACTACCGACTAGCGCACTGGCCATGGCTATGATGAAGCATGGCCAGAAGAGGGGCTCCGGAATAGACTTGTAGTATGACTGAGCATAGCTCTCTGGAAACTTTGCCAAGTATGCCGTTTCACCAAAGTAGATCAGGAGCAAGCTGGGGTACACCAAGCCCGCCGTCCCGATCTGTACATGCAAGAAGAACCTCAGCAAAAGGGCTGAAACATGTGACATCAGAGCTGTGCCAGTATATTGCTGCTGCAAGTGTTCTAAAGAGAGGGTCGGAGATGGCTCACGGTGATGGCACGGTGTGAGAAATGGCCCATGTCAGCATAAGTGGCCTCACTGCCACTGATGCAGAGGACGATGCCGGTCAGAGACACCCAAGAGGCTCGGCCACTGCTCAAGAAGTACATAAAGGCGTAGTGCGGCGAGATGGCTTTAAAAACATCTGGCATGTGCCTACAGAGCACACAGGGCATTGGCACATGCTGCAGGGCATTGGACGACCAACCAATGAAATAAATGATATGTGCAGTGTAAGAGACATAGCGCGGCGTTTTTTGTTCATGCAAGGGAGGTCTATTGTCACAAGATCAGTGCAAAGGAAGCATCACCGTGCAATGTTGTAGACGCCAATCGCAGCATTGACCAGAAACCACAGCAGCAGCACTGGAGAGAAGACCATTCCCAGCCTGCTTGTGCCAAAGCGCTGTATGGAGAAAAGAGCAAGCAGGATTGCACAGCTGATCCCCGCCATAGCATCTGCAGCCAATGCAGCTTCAACGTAATCAAAGATGTGATGTAAACAAGGAAGAAAACAAAGAAGAGGCAAAAACAAGTTGAAACAGCAAAAAAGAGTGATCTGAGATGAAGGTATGGTATCCATCTCACCATTACTCAAGTCTGGATTGATGATCTGGACACCTGCCATGGCTGACACGACTGCATGAACAGAAACAATTGTGCTTCACATGGAAGTCATATCCTATATATAGCCAACTCAATGATGCACTGCTAACATGCATTGATGTTCATGCTGAGCTGTGCCCCTTGGATTCTGCAAGATCAATTTCATGACTAAAAAGAGGAACATACCGGAAGCAGCGGGAGAGAGGATGCCATCGCAGAACATGAAAGCTGTGCCCAGCAGCACTACGCCCAGTAAGGCCTTCTGCAATGGTTTGCTGAGCTCCAGCCACCTGCCCCTATTTGGCCGAGGAGGATCTTGCTCCGACAGTACGCCATCTGCACCGACAGCTTCCTCCCCTTGTGGAACCTGATTAAATGCGCTTATCCTCGCATGGCGACAGAGGAGTGAGTACATGGCAATAGTGCCACCTGTGCATGCTCAGAAGCTTTACAACAGTACTGTTGGTGTCGTGGAAGATAACTCAGACCAAGGCATCTGGGGAAAGGGACAGATGGAGTGTTTCATGCATGCTGAAAGAGCAGATGTTCCGAGGAGGGTGGCCTTGCACACCTTCGCCTTTGTCATTTGCATGGAGAACGAGCGATACATATTTGAAGATGACCACGATAGTGAGTGTCCAAAAGATCAGGGACATGGTCCCAAGGACATCAGCAGGCGCTGGGGTGGAGCTGAAAATATTGGGGTAGACATAGAGCGGACTGGTGCCAAGTCCTCCATAAACCACGCCGATTGATTGATATACCAAAATCCAAAGCCTCCACCCTTTGGAATTCTGTCATCAAGCATGAGACAAACTCAACCTCTGAAGGAAAGCCTTGCTGCCAAAGGCAATATGCCTGTCCTTGTATGATTGTTACTGCCATGCAAATCCTATTCTTGGGAGCATCACCTTCAGTTGCTCCTCTTTAACGTTTGCTTCCAGATCGAAATCTGTGGAACGCTGCTCATGATCCTGCACAGACTCTGAGAGGTAAGTGCACAGTGTTGCACCTCGGCTAATCTGCTGGACAAGGAAAACGACCGAAGAACTGAGACTGTACTGATTTGCATTTAACGTCCAAGAATGGGGGTCAGGTCGTGCCTCTTCTGGTCGCCTTTCTTCCCCAACTACTTCTGGGTGAGCCTCCATCAAGTGCCGACGAGGGCAGTCCCATCAAAGAGTCTCGGATCGAATGGACCACATACAAATTTCGGTTTTTTCCCCTGTGCTTCAGAAGAGAGTAGAGTGCCTGTTTATCAAATGTCTCAGTGTCTATGTAACAAAATCCCGGTGGGTGCAACGAGACAGGGTCTGTTCGCTGCTCAATATGAACGCACCGCAAGGAAAGCTGCTCCAAGAAATGGTCTCCGATCTGGGGACTTAGATCCACTGAAAGACTGACAGTGTAATTTACAAGATTGTTACCATGTGTGGTTGGGGTGTGTCATGCGGGGTCAACCACACGATGGGAGCAGATCTAAAAATAGATCTGGTGCGACTGATTGTTCTAAGATTAATAAGTCTGCTCAGTAGCTTGAACTGAGCAATAGGCCTGGCCTGAGGCCAGGCTGGCCTCGGCCCCGGGGCCAATGTACTGCAGTGCCAACACAGACTGCAAATTGCGCAGCACTGCACTGCACTGGCAGTACCAAAACCGGGGCCATGTGTCATTAATTATATAATAATATTATTATCTCTTACACTATACACCAGCTCTGTAAAAGAAGTGGAAGAAGGTGTCACCAATATACATGTACATCATCATGCCTGCACACTCAGGCTGTTGCACGGGCAGCTTTTTCATCTCAATACACAAATACCACATGTACATGATAATCAACTTGAATAAGATCAGAACAATGTCTGCAACTGCATGACATCCTTGCATAAGCAAGGAACAACAATAAGTGCTGCTGCTGAATAAGCACTACGCAATTAGCAAAACCACTGGCTGAGCACAGTCACTTTGATGCCTTCTCAACAGACTTCTCCCGGGGGCGGCGCTTCGGGTATTTTGCCACGCTCAAATGCTGGGGCAAGCCATGGATTCAAGTGACTTGATCCGGCATCTTTATCGTCATTTTCTTCCATTGCTGGCAGCACGAAAGATGCTTGCGCACCTTGCCCTGTGCAGAGCAAGGTAGATTGAATGCCCAAGGAGCAGATTCACTGTCAGTAAGAGCACCTCATGTGGACCCAGATGATGTGACAGGACAGGAAGCACGCCTGTTGACAGAAAGGGACTTCCTCCTTGAGGCTGCAAGAAACTTTGTGCCTGCTGTCCTTGCTGCTGACCAGAGAAGTTTACATTCATCGGCTGCGGCTGCGCTTGCGACTGGAAAGGACCTGCCTGTGGTTGTGGGGTGCCGAATACACTCTGAGTGCCAAAAGGACTGGCTGTCCTTGCTGGCGCTCCTGCAAGGCATCAGAGAGTTGTAAACAAGGCACTCCTCGCATTGGTCCCTTAGAAACCATTACAGCTCCTGCATGTGACCAAATGCTACAGCCTGTTAGGACAGAGGAGATCACCAGTGAAGGGTCCAGCTGATGGCATGGCCTCAGCAGGTGAGCTCTGAAAGGGCCCCCCAAAAGCTGGTGAAGGAGTGAACTGTGCAGCCGCTGGGTGAGAGCCAAACGCGCCAACCACTTGCCCAAATGGTGTTGCGGGCTGGAAAGGTGAAGGCGCAGAAAAGGAGTTTCTTGGCGGCTCAATCGGAGGGCCTCCCATGGATGGAGGCCTGCTGACCCTTGACAAGGTCTGCAGTGCAGGCACAAATGTGGTCTTCAATCATGTCACTGTTGGCATGGTCACAATGCCAGTGTACAGCATGCCACAAGACTGCGTGAATGTTCTGCACGTGCTTTCAGGACTTTAACCATGCAGTGGGCTCTGTTACTTGCACCCGTACTACCTCTAGTTTTTGGGGAAGGTCTGTACCTGCCATTGCTGGTCAAGTGCTTTGCTGGCCACATTGAAGTTGGACACCACAGAAGCGGCTGAGCGACCAGCTTTGATAGCCTGCAGCTCTTCCCACCTAACCTGCTCGGCACAGATGACTATATCTACTGTCCCCTCTGCTGAGTCGATGGTGTTTAAGGTGCCAACTTTGCTGGCAATATGGCCTCAGACTGCTCAGTCACACTTTGTTAGTATGACCTAGCCTCAGCTGGCACAGCCTCTGACCTCCTCAAAGGAGTAGTCTCCAGTCAAGTCATTGCTGCCATTGCGTTGGTGGGCATAGCAGGAAAATGGCCACTTTGGCCTCTCATTCTTGAGATCATCCCTCACAACCGCTCGCCAATCCACATTCTGTGCCTGCTGCCTGGGGTTCCTTTGACCTCTGCGACACCCAGCACAAGTGTGAGCGGAAACGCTGCATCTGATGAGTACATACATCGTCATTGTTCACATCATTTTGAGCCAGGCCAGGTGACATACCCGCGATTGTTTTGCGGGCCTCTATCCTGGTCTGGTTGGTTAAATGCTCCAAATCTGTTGCTGTCCCTCTGCTGACCTGTTGCCCAGTGCTGATGTGTTTCACTATGAAGTGGATTTTAAAGTAACACAGCACACTTCACTCAAGAACCTCGTACAACACCTGGCCGCGAATTTGCAGCATTGCTGCTCCTCTGGCCATTGCCCCATCCCCCTTGCTGATTGACTGGTTGCTGTTGTAAGCGACCAAATACACCCTGCTAGGAACAGAACTCTCAGGCAGAGAAAAGTCTTAGCATCTTTAGGCAACAGTTTTATATGAAAAAAGAACCACCACTGCATCATTCCTCTTCAGATTAAAAAGATCGTCAGTGCTGCTGACCTGATTTGTGTTCCTGTTGTTGTTCGGCTGAGGTCCTGCAGAGAAAAGGCTCTTAACAGTGAAATAAATTGAGCATATCTGTCCAAGCTCAACAAACACACATGTTGTGAAGAGCTTCTAATGTCACCTCTATTATCGTAGTTTGTCCTCCTTCCCATATAGCACCTTGACTAGTAAAGCCAGTGTGGTGCTGAGAAAGGGTCACACGTGCAAGACGGCACAACAAACTCCTTCGGATCCCAACAATTTACATCTGGCAATGTTGTTTTCCTTTAAGATTGAGCATGTTCCTTATTTCCCTCAGAGTGTCGTGTCGATACCGATATGAATGCCTTTCTGACAGAAACTTTCTGTGCTTCTACAACGCCACTGACGTCATCGTCCAGCCTGGCAAGACTGGGCGCCGATCCCTCCACATTTGTGAACGCATCATTTGCTGGGCTCATCATACAACCTTCTATGACGGCGCTGCTGATTATAGACCGCTTCTTGATGCCCCTGTGGATCTCCCAGCGTGTTAGTCCGCCCATGCTTGCGTGATAATCTGGCCGCGCCTGTCACTTAAGCTCCGCAAAAATGATCTGTGCAGGCAGTATTTCTGCTGCTAATAATATTATGTGCGTAAGGGAGTATCGTGGGAGTCGAGGATCCAGGCTGTTTAAGAGTCCTGTCGCATGCAGCAAATCCATCCCTTTTTACAGCATAACTTCTCTGAGGAACAGATCTTGGCACCAACTACTCGTGTCAAGGCCTTCAAATGACAGACAACCACGGCTGACGAGTTTTCAAGTCAAAGCAGAGGTGGGTCTGTCCTGCTTGGAATGTACTGCTCGCTAGGCATGCAGACTTCAGGAAGGATCTAACCAGCATCCGTGGATGTAGGCTGGTCCTACCGAGCGGCAATTCTCACAGGCTGCCAAAAAGGTATGCGTTCTGGCGACCACAGCTTTCTGTATATCATTTGCATAGATCATCTCAGGCCCTCTCTGCCTAGCCAGCTGACTAGTGGTGCTTAATCACAGGCATTGCAGATCAATCTTGACCCCAAATGGTACGCCCGGCTGTGAAGAGATCGAGAAATTTTGTTCCCTGTTCAGAAGGATACTGCACGGGCTACAAAGTTGCATGAGCTAGGATATCACCTTGACACGTCGTCTGCAGGTACGGCTCTTTTGCAGAGATTGGAGCAGGCCAGGAAGTGGCGAGGTGGTTGTTCAGGGTGGGAGGAGCAGCCGGCACCATCGCAAAGTCTGTGTCAGCGTGAGTGCACCATCTCATATCTGAATGGGTCTTGTGACCTCAATAACACCTCTTGCCTGTATCATGTGTTTGCAGCAGTGACACTTGTGGCCTGTTCTACTGGCAATAACCATGCAGGAAGACCAATAAATTTTGTGTCCATGCAGTTACGACATGACCATCTCTGATTCGATGTATGGTGCCGCAAGAAGGTGAGCCCAGTCCATCCCTTCACATTGACATGTGCGCATGCACAGTAGCTGCGGCGGCACGATCAATGCTTGGCTCGCCAGGAGTCTTCTGAGAGCCCAGGTTGCAGGTATGTGACTCGTGAGAGGGTCGAGGCCATGCTGGACTATGAGTTCCTGCAGTGCAAGCTCACGCTGCGCAAGCAGCGCGGAGACAACACCAACTTCTTTGCATTTGCTGACACGCTGACCACCAAGGCCTACAACCGCGACAACGAGTGCCACGGCTGGCTCGGCATCAAGTATCAAACCGCCCCAATGTACGCATCATACCATATTGGCTTCTACCGGCTGATTCAATGGGTTGCTATCCAGCAGCACTGTATTGTAATGTGCACCACGCATGGCATCCCAAAGCATTCGGCACCAGTCTTTGTGCTGTCCATCAAGTATTGCTTGAAGCGGTGAAGACTGAGGTCCATCTGCTGGTGGCATGCTGCAGGCAGGAGCCGAACACAATCGTGATCCACATCCGCATGCTGGATGGTACTGCTCAGGCACAGCAGGAGGCAGTGGGTGTCCTGGGCATTAACCTCATCCATGCTGCCTTCTACATGGGTGCCGACTCGGGTGCCATTATTGGCTCGCTCCTGAATGAGCTCAGCCGTTCTCGCATCGAGGTACAGCCTGCTGCACTTTCTCAGGCATTGCTCAACATGCACAGCTCTTACTGGGGGCTTGCTAAGTCTCTAAAAGGTTGTCTATGTTGGCTTTTTGGGTCCGACAAATTGGTCTGGCGCTTTGCAGGTGGACTTGATCTCCTTCCAGGGGCCGATGTTTGAACATGTGGACAACCGTGTGGCTGCACTGAGGCTTGTGCAGAAGGGCTTGTGTGATGCTGCCCTTTTCGACCCTTCAGGTACCTTTGAGCCATTTTGGGCTACAACAGATATATAAACTCCGTGTGGATGCTCATCACAGCGTGCATCACTTTGACGGTGTTATAAGCGTGTGAGACGCGGGCTTGTCCTTGCACAGGCGAGCTGCAGATCCCACAGGAGACACTGTACAAGAAGAACGTGCTGCTGGTCCGCGGCCGCTTCCGCCCCTTCACGCTACTCCACAATGACATGCTGCAAGGTGTGCTACATTTCAAATGTCAGCATGCACTCTAGCATGCACACGCTAGCCCTGCTGTGGACGATTGCTTATGCTTGCCAAGCTGCTGTGCAGTTCCAGTCACAGACACAGGCACTGCAGATGTGTGATGTGATGCATGTATCAGAAGCGTGTTGAACAGCGAAAGATTAGCTTCATGTGCGTTGCTGTGCAGGTGCGGCGCAGCAGTTCTTCTGTGAGGTGCCGTCCAAAACAGGCACCTCCACAGAGACCAGCATGGCCAGCGACACCTATGACGAGTGTGTGTACAGGGAGGACACCCTCGTGCTCCTTGAGCTGACCACACGTGACATGATGGAGGTGTGCACCATGGCCCTGCTGCCCTGCTGACAAGCCTCGGCTAGGATTGGTCTCAATTCTACCTTCCATCCTGAACCAATCAATTTTAGGCCACCCCATGCCATCTTCCAATGCTGCCATTCACCGATTGAGCTTCGCACAGCCCCGCTTAGATTGCCCAGGTCTCGAAGCTCTCTCGCGGTTAGGTGGAGGATTTTGAGACCTGGGCAAAGCATTTGAGCGGGGCTGTACGATGCTCAATCTTTGATTTGAGACTGCCCCTGCTGCATGCAGCAGCTTTGCAGCATCAGTCGATTAGGCTGGTGAAATGATATGGAGGTGGCTTTGCAATATTGCACTCAAGTTGAGCTCATTGATAAAGTTGTTGATATGATGTGCAGGGAGGGGATCTGCTGGACTGGACGACTGACCACGGCATCCAGGAGGATGCATTCATCCAGCGTATCGAGGCCCTCTCCACGATGGGCTACAGCGTGCTGCTGTCCAACTACCGTCGCTACTTCAAGCTGGCCACCTACCTCGCCACATTCACCCGCGAGTCCATCGTCATCGCTATGGGCCTGCCTTCCCTCATCGTGCGCAACTCCTCTCCCTCAAACACAGCAGTGAAGGCAGCTCTGACTTTTGCATGTCGACATGAAGCAGAAAACTTGCCCAGGTCACCCAGCAACAGGTTTGCTGAACTGCTGGGGCAAAGTTTCACATGCATATGGCACACTTTTGATGGCTTCTCCATGTGCACTTTTAGAAGTGCCTGTTGCAAGGCTAGTGACAAGGAGTTTTGGCATGGTGCATGGCTGAGTGATGGATGGGACCTTTGCTCTGACAGGAGCTGTTCAAGCTGAAGCACTACAACGACTTGGATGGAGGTATCCTGGAAGGTTTCGGCCGCCTCCTCAAGTTTGACCTCAAGATTTACGTGTACCCCACCCTGGACACCAAGACTGGGGAGGTCATCACAGCAAAGAACGCCAAGGTATGCCTTTGTCTGTCTCATCACTCAGACTCCCTGTGCTCTTTGCAAAACATTTATACCAAATATGGACACATCTGCTGCAGCATTGAAGGTTAAGGTTAAGATGCTGAGCCGCAAGGCAAGAGGTTGACGTGCTGAGCCTGTGCTGCCCTCAGGTGGAGCCGGAGGTGCAG
Organism: Coccomyxa sp. Obi; assembly: GCA_020887355.1. Lineage (NCBI taxonomy): Eukaryota > Viridiplantae > Chlorophyta > Trebouxiophyceae > Coccomyxaceae > Coccomyxa > Coccomyxa sp. Obi. The sequence goes on from AP024999.1 coordinate 1,240,148, forward strand.
AAACTGTACGAGTACATATATGAGAGGGGCACCATCATCCCTATTGAGGACTATTCCCGGGAGCTGCTGTCTGTTGGCGATGTGTCCAAGCGCGTCACAGAGTCCATCCGCTGCGGCACTGACGAGTGGGAGTCCCTGGTCAGTTCCCCCCTATCCTCATGGCTTTCCTGACAACCTGTTCTGGAATGTAGTGATTATGTAGTGTGTAGTCCCAGCAGAGCATCACAGGCTGTGATCATAGCAAGGGAAATTCAGCCTGTGATCATAGCAAGGGAAATTCAGCCCAGGCTAATATGGCGATCCCTTGCTTGACAAGGTAAAAATGCATGGTGAAGCAGAGTTGGTGGTGGTGCAGGTGCCGCTGCATGTACGGGACCAGATCAAGACCTACCACCTGCTGGGCTACCGGGGAGAGTCTGGAAATGCAATCGAGCACCAGAACGGCACATCTAATGGGTCCTCCAAAGCACAGCAGATGCTGGGCGCCCCTGCAGGAGCCGCTTGAAGACATTTTGAAAAATTTGACTGCAGATCGAGCAGTACCGCTTGACTCTTGTGGTCATGAAACATCTCTTTGGCTTAGCCATCACAAATTTTTCTGTTGAATTTTTTGGACCACTGTCAGTGCAGTGCAGGCTTTTGATATTGGAAAATTGGTATCATGTACATTAGGTCCAGTAGCTTCTGGGTCTGGGTCCCTATGAGGAGATTAGTTGAACCAAATATTTGTACTGCCAGTATGTCCAGACTATCAATGCTGACATGGAGTTAGGCTAGGCTATCACCCAGCAAAGTTTACTGTCAGCAGCAGCAGATCGTAAGTCGCAGGTCTGCTACTGCATCCGCGTGCTTCCTTTATCGCATCACTGTGGGAGCTCAAGATTGTTTCTCACTGTGTCTGTGTTTTGAAGCACAAATTGATATGTACAAGCAGATTTGTCGCTATGAAGATTAAGGTGTTGTTTGAATGCTGTACGTCTCTTGACAGTGGGGCCAAGGCGATGTCAGATATTTTGATAAGAACGCAGTGTTGGATGCTTTTTACAGTTGGCTATATAGTCCATACATATATGTATGGACTAAATTCATCGAGGAGTGGGCCCTTGTTAAGTTCCCAACAGAAAAATGAGATGGTGATCGGCAAATCAGTCTTGCAGGGCGTACAGGTTGTACAATGTAGAACCCTCCAATTGGGAGTCCTGCTTGACTACACACTTTGCAAAGCTTCCCTTTTCATTAAGCAGCTCTCTAACAGCGCTGAGAGTGTTCTTGTCATCATGCACCTCCATGACTAGCTGACGTATCTTATGCCAATCTTCATCCGCAATGCCCCTCAAGACATCCAGCTCAGCTCGCTCCACGTCTATTTTCAACAGGTCCACACATCGGAGGCCCTGCAGATGCCGCCCCCCGTCAACAAATGCCGGACTGGAAAAGCCCATGATGCTTTGACTGATGTCCTCTCAGGTTATGAGTGTTTGCAGGCCATGCATGTGAGCACAACATCAGGGGGAAACCTTCAAGTATGACTACCTCTGTCTTTATGATCGCCGAGACAGTTGTCAACGGGCAGCAGAAGTGCTTTTTGTGGGCCAGCATTCGGTTGACAGCCAGGCTGGATAGATTCTCAAAAAGCCAATTGGGCACGATGCGAGCAGCCAGGCTAGCCACTCTATTTGTCAATGACGGGTCCATGCCTTCCAAGGTGGGCAAGGAGCGCTCCAGGAAGATATCCATTGCATCTGACACCTCCGTGGCATCTGGGTACATGGTGCTCCAGCCTGTTCGTCACCCCTCAGAGCTGAGAGATTCGTATGCAGTGAAGTGCTTAATGCTTCATGTGCCCTTCCCGAGCTCTCACCTGCTGCAGCAGGGTAGAAAGTGAACTCCACAGTCTCCCTCGCCCCATCTCCAACTCCTTTGTTGATGATGGTGACAGTTGCATCACCTTCTAACAGCAACAAGGTCGCATTACATGTACAGGTTCAGGATAGTTGACAGAGTGCCGTAGAAGGACTAACGGCTCGCTGGAGCCCAGCACCTTGATGAAGCATGGTCTGCATGTTGTAACTGAGGACATCACAAGTCAAAGGTATCGGCTCCACGGCAACGACATGGCCGAAATGTCCCACTCTCTGGGCTGCAAATGCAGCAAACATGCCAATGTTGGCACCCACATCCAGCACTGTGTTGCCTGGGGCAACTGTCACGCCATGCTGAAGATACGACTGCTTTTCGTAGACCTCGCGGTACAGAAAGGCAACATCGGGTTTGCTTATGTAGGCTACATTCTGGCCAGTCGGCAGTGGACACGTCCGGAGTGAAGCAGACACTGGTCCAGATCGTCTGGATACTGCCCTATATTCCCTGGATGGCAGCAAGCGACACTTTGCACTGATCAACAGTTGTGCTGAGGGCATCGGGAACTTTTAGCTTGTGGAAATCTGCCGCAGAGGATGCTTTTGATCTGATGCCGAGAGCATGGCTGCACGTGTCCAATCACGTGCCCAATCACGTGACATACCACCCTTCAAGTTGGCCATCTGCTGCGATTTTTCACCCAGACGTACTAGAAAGAAATCATACTGTGCCAAAATACCTTGACCATTGCAACTATCTGATCACCTTTCGCGTTGTTTGAGTTGTTTCAGCCTCAAAGGCTTTGACAGATCTTGCCAAAAACTTGCCGTACTCCTTCTTAACTCGGTAAATAGACTCGTAATATACACCAGGTAGGGAGAAAATAGAGGTATTATTCACAGAATGTGCGCTATTTTGCTTACTTGAAGTCCGGGTAGCCGTGCTGGACTTGAAGGGCTATGTGCAAATGTGTTCTGCCGCTCTACAGGATGCATTATAATGAAAAGCTGACTTGGACATTCGCAGCAATAGCAGCGGCCAGCGGTGGTGTGTGGCTCTATTCAGAATTGTACCCGCGATTCGAGAGCGGTCAGACGCAGCAGATCCTTTCTACTGTGCTTGTCTTCTGGTACGTCAGTCAACTGCAATATGCTTGTCATGCTGCCTAGCTATTGTCCGAGCCTACCGTGAAAGAGTGTCACGTGAAGACCACGAGCTGAAGGGGCTGTCAAGGGACAACATTTAAGCCGAACCTGCACCCCTAGAGAGCTTGAAATACTTGAGGCCCCTCACAGTTGCTGCTCACTGAACAGGGTGGTCTTTCTAGTGCGATCAGTGATGACATTCGTGTGGGGATTTGGTGTGCCAAAGCCAGCAGCCCCTGTCACAAGGGCTGCTGCTGCTGGAGCTAAAGATGAGGTGACACACATGCATTCATCTAACTAAAGCTTCTAACTTCTAATTTCTAACTTTGATCAGCTGGCATTGTGATAACTATCTAGTAGGCCATATGCTGGTCACACAAGCTGTCTCTGTACCTGTTAGCAGGCGTGGAAGCTGCCTTGATGGATGCTCATACGGTTTCTTGTAATTTCAGGTTGATGGGGAAGATGCAGATGCAAAAGATACCTCAGTGGCACGGAGGAGGACACGCACTAGGCGAGACATTTAGCTGCCATTTGCAGGCATGAGCAGGACTGGCCCAGCCTGCTAGAAAAAGATCGCGCAAGCTGAGCTCTGTTGTTTTGGGGTGCACGCGCATAGGCAGCATTGCTCCTGCAGCTGGTCTCTTGAAATCCGCAATGCCTCTGAATGAGGATTTTCTGTATTTTTGTTGCACAGAATGCAACAGTGGCAGCACTTCAATGCATCATTATTGGCGTTACAGACATGTCAACAGATGGCATGCCAGAGTGTACTACATAGTATGGAATGCTGCAGTGCTTTGGTCAGCAGTCTGCCGAAGAACTTGTAGAGCAAAGTCATCCGCATCACTTCACACAGAGGCCCACACTGCTTACGTATCAGGTCACCTATGCATGCTCTTTGATTGCAAGAGTACTGCGAAGCTATTACTACTACCGTAGTAGTAGTAGTAGTGACTAGTAGTAGTCGTACCTTCCTGCAAGTTTTGGCGGTGCAGTCATTGCCATTGGTGCTCGTCCTGTGGAACTTTCTCACGACGCTCCCCATTTCCTGAAGGCCTAAGTTCAAGGATGTAAAGCTATGGGCATGAGCACAGGATGCATCGAAAGGGCATGCGGAATTGAAGGAAGCTAAATGCAGCTGCTGTGTAATGCAGTGCCAGCTTGCATGCGCGCCCCGAAACCTTGGACGTCTTGTCCAAGAGCGTGTCCAACGTTATCCAAGGCATGCGACTGCCTGGCAGCCCCTCATCGATTGTAATGATCTGGTCTGATGAGGCCGGGCGGTTCTTGACAGACTCTGGGAGCCTCGAGACCAACTCCGTTCCGTCTGCACACCAGGAAAGTCTTTCGATACCATATGACGACCATCGCTCGATTGTATGATTGACAACCTCCCTAGGAAATTTCACGTTGCAACAGTGGAATATCTACAGAGCTCCGATGCACGGTAAAGGGCAATCAGAGATGTTCTGGGGAGCCTGCGTGCTGCACGCAGTACTTGTCTTCTTGTTCATGACTCATTTCAGCGTGTCGGCTGCACCAATCAAGAGCACGGTAAGTCTTCTTCGCTGCTGTCGTTTCGACCTTGGTGGGTTGGCGCTGCGCTCCACTATAGCCACGGACGGTAGATTGTAGCGGGACACAGAGCCGAGATTATTTCTGTCTACACAGATTACTCCTGTGGGAGATTACTTTGCCGTGATTAACAGTGACGGCAATTTTGAGGTTGGATGTCAGACCTTCTACCCAGCAATCTGGAACCAGTACGCTTCGCACTTCTCATAATGCATGCATCTGTTGAGGCGGTCCACAATGTCATATTCTCCCCACTGAAGCCCAGCAATGTAATCTTTTCACAACTTTGTCATGGCAAACAGTACTGACTAGTCGTCAAATTCTTGCAGATGGGAGGTCATAGAATCAGGCGCAGGAGCTCCACAGCTGTTGGGAGCAAGCCTGCCTGCAGGCAAGACTGGGCCTGAGGTAATTACTCATGAATGCCAACGTTGCAAGACAGGAAATATTCCTCAGATAGTCGACTCTTCATTGCATGTGTCATAGGGACTCATGCAGAATGACTAAACTCGTTCATGCATGTGTGCATGTATCAGCTGATAAGGGATCAGCTGGATGCGGCCGTGGCAGCAGGCTTTACTGTCATGCGCGCATGGAGCCATGGAGTCACGCCCAACTACGCACTGCAGACATCTCCAGGGGTGTACAATGAGGCCATGTTCCAAGGACTCGACTACGCGCTAGACCAAGCCCAGCAACACAATATTAAGGTGAAGCCAACCTTTCTGCAGTGCACAGTGTCAGGAGTATCTGATCGAGCTCTGGGGCCATGTACTGCCATGCATGGCCATGAAAGCAGGGCTGTTTGTTACTACAATATGGCATTCATGTGAGCTTGACTAACGGAGCTTTTTGTACATGACCAATGTGTGCCTGATGGTCGTGCGCAATCTTGAGGGGCTGTGTTGGTGACTTAATCTGCCAGGTCATTTTGGCATTCGTGGACAACTGGCAACAGACAGGAGGCGTGGATCAGTATGTGGCATGGACAGGCGATCCCACAAAGACCCACAAAGACTTCTACACTGACCCCACAATCATGGGCTGGTGCGCTGTTATCCTGACTACCTTCTGTGTTCCACCATTTGGTTGACTCAAAGTAATCCTAATAGGTCCTTATATAAAAGTATACCTAGCATCACACAACTCACACCTCTTCAGTTTGTGAGTAAATGATCGAGTGTGCCAGGTACAAGGATTACGTGAAGACCCTCACGAGTCACGTCAACACCATCAATGGTCGCACATATAGCAGTGATCCCACCATCTTTGCATGGGACCTGCTGAACGAGGCTCGCTGCCAGCAGTGTGCTAACAACACCATCGCGGTGAGGCCACATCCGTGCATATATTTTCCTGCTACATATATTCTCTGCTACAAACGTGATTTGCTCCCTAAAGACCATAATGCAATATTGCTTGGCTGCACAGAAATGGGTGGCTGAAATGGCTCCCTATGTGAAAAGCCTCGACCCAAACCACCTGCTGACTCTTGGAGAGGAGGGCTTCTACTCCACATCCACTCGCAAACTTCCCTCCAACCCAGGCTTTGACAGTGAGCAGCCTCTTCAGCAACTATTAACACATCAGCCATCAATAAACAGGCCGAATGTGCAGACATAAGCAGCAGCAAAAGGCAACACTTGAAATTCTGTGGAGGTGCTTGACAGAGGGCAGTGATAAGCAAACCCAATGAAACATGCACATTTCGAGTGGACTCATTTCCTGACAGCTTTTTCTGTTTCTGCGCAGCTGGTGCAACATGGCCTGCAGGCGAAGGCCAGGATTTCATTGCTGATCATGCCTCTCCTTCCATTGATTTTGCAACAATCCACTCATGGATTGATAATTGGCAGGTGCGATCAGCAAAGAACCACTTTAAATTAGCGTCCCTGGGGTCAAGGCTAAGAACACTGTTGATTGCATTTGAGGTGCTGTACTGGTGACTCAGCCTCTTTTTGTGCAGGATGTGAATGAAACATTTCAGAGGGCATGGATCAGGTCTCATGTCGAGGACGCATGGGCAACCCTCAGGAAACCGGTGTGCATGCAAATGGAAGACCTGGAGCTGCTTTTGTCACATTGGGAGCTTCCTTTGAAAGAGGCTTTTGCATCAAGTGAAGTGTGCAAAGTTGTTCATTTGCTTATGTGTGCAGCTCATTTTAGAGGAGTTCGGCAAGTGGTTGAATTCCTCCGTCAACGCAACCATGGATCAACGCAACAAGTACTTTGGCATTGTGTATGACGAGTCTGACACTGCAATCAGTTTACCTGGCTCCCCTCTTAAGGTGAATGACCAAGATATGTTCCACTTTGGACTAGCCTGTTTTCACCCTTTGCAGTCCTGACATGATTCGTTCTGCAGACAGCAGCGTCCTGTGAAATTGAAATTTGCTCCTTGGTATTGTCAGGACACAGAAATGAATCTTGGTGCAGGGCGTTGGTTTTTGGGAGTGGTTTGCACCAGGCCAGGAGGCCCCAGCAAGCGAGGGAGGCGGCCAGGGTCTGTATGGCATCTATGAAAGCGACGCCACGTTCCAGCAGATCAAACAGAATGTCGCTTTCCTCAACAGCAAGGCTGCTCCCTCGCCGGCTGGTTGTCAGCCCAAAATTGCGCCGGCGGTGCCTGTCAAAGACTGCACCAGTACTCAAGTCAACGGGCTTGAAGGCACTGGGTGCGATGCAGCGCTCTCGATCAGTTTCTGCGGCATGTGTGTGTTTGTTTGTGGCATGAAGCAACGCTTTTTCTCCGCCCTGGAGCTGTCACTGTCTGTATCTTTTCTTTTCGAGTAAACTTGCAAGGGGTGGTCCCATCATACAGATATCCTCGACATATTGTGTTGCAATGGTCTTCAACTCAAGAGGACCATGTCACCTCTTTCACAGCAGAAACTCTTCCAGGGGACCTGTCAAGGTGTCGTCCCTGTGACATGCGCATGCCATGTGTGATCCATGAAGCCGTGTACACCATTCACGAAGCATCTGTGTGGCATGCGGCTTGTAAAAACAGGATGGCTGTGGATGCAGGTATGAAGGTCCGCAGTGCAACATTGACATCAACGAGTGCGTGCGGGGGACTGACAATTGCGCGGCAAACAGCACTTGCATCAACACCCAGGGTGGCTTCACCTGCCAGTGCTGGAGGGGCTTCACAGGTCATAACTTCCCGACAATTCTATTCTTAAGCATTTGGACAATAAAACGAATTGCCACCCTCGGCTGTGCGGCGATCTTTAACATCTTATTCTCCTGCTGTGCTCCAGGTATTGTACTGGGTCTGGTCTTCTGGAGGAAGAGTTTGGCTCTGACGCATGTGTGATTTTGATGGCAGGGGATGGAACAACATGTCAGGCCACACCTGCTGTGGCCCAGCTGGAGAGTGAGTATTCTGCAGAGGCTACCCAGGGCCCTCTCATTTGTGACATCAAGTACCCCCAGAACGCGCCTGGCTTTGTCTATGACCCAACAGGCTCCATCCAAAAGGACGCCTTCAAGAATGGAAAGCAGGTACTCTTTCCTCATCCATCACTTGTGCCCCAAAAGAACCCATGTGTTTGCTCCTCTGACGTGACAGGAAACCTCCTTCTCATTGGCAAATTTCAGCGGTGAGACATGTCTTGGGCACATGTTCTGGACCTGTCATTTCACTCAACCAGTCTCAATGCACCTATCAACCTGCTGAATTGGTTCACTCACACCTACATGCATTTATCTATACATTTTCTCTTCAAGAGGGACAGACTCGGTTAGCAGCCATGTAGACCAGTTGCTCCTGCACAAGGTTGTGTATTGAAGGTGGCGAGTGTGTGCAGAATGACGTGGGTAACAGGGCGCCAGTGCTGAGCCTGACACAGTGCCTGATCGCGTGCGAGAGCGCGCCCGGCTGCAGCGCAGTCGTGTACAGCCCTGACGACCAGAACTGCTTCCTGAAGGGCTGCCCCTCTGAATATGCAGTCAGCTGCCCGGTATGCAGACACAGCAAACAATGCACCCGCATTGATGGAACCGACTGGCAAATAACTTGTCCTGTTACAAAGCTATGAGGCTGCCCCGGATGAATCGTGTTGCTCAACAGGCATCCCTCAGTTTGTCCTTGGCAGCATCCAAGAGCGTGGCTTGCATGCATGCAGATGCCAGCACCGCCTGGGTCCCCCGGTGGTGTGGGGGGACCTGCTCCAAGTCCACCGAGTCCCCCATCGCCCCCCGCACCCCCCTGCACCCTGCAGCCTTGGCAATGTCCTCAAGTGACCGCTGCATACTACAACTACTACTCCAAGCTGAGGTGTGAGCGAGGCTTTTCTCTTAGGAACTTTCTGCCTGCAGGGGGTGGTTACCTTTCTATTTGGGGCTCACTGTGCTGTTGAAATTGTATTAAGGCTTCAGCAATGTGTTTCTAAGTCAGGGAAACTCCTCCCTGCCTGTATGCAATGAACAAAGCCTTAACCCACATCTCATGAGATGTCATCTGTGCATGTAATCTTGCACTATTGGCCTGTTCATGTGCAGCATGTTTCCTGCGCAGGTACAACTATGCATGCACCTTCCTGCAGAACAACACAGATGTTCAGCTTGCACCAGCGCCCGACAACAAGGTCATCCCCAAGTTCATGCCTGGCACTGGGAACGCCGTCTCTGTTCAGTCCTCACTGACTGGACCCCTATCAGGTGAGGCAGTGGTCTTGAACAAACAACTCTTAACCAGAACAATTAATGCCAAGTCCCTTTTCTTGGCTTTTGCCGACTTACATCCGTGCCAGATATATCATCCAAGCCTTTTCGTTCGACTGTTCGGTCCCACCTAGTCGCATCGAACCATCCAGCAAGCTGCACACGAGTTGACCACCAGTCTGTCAACATTGTGCAGCTACGCTCAATTCCATGACAGGCACACGAGGTGAAATCTAAGAATCTTTTTGTGGCCTGTGACAGGGTTGGCGCCAGATGCTGCTCCATCAAGCCTGGGAGCCGATTTGGTGATGCCAATGGTGTCACCGCCCCCTCCACCGTCACCACCCTCTCCAGTGTTTCCTCCCCCTCCAGTGAATCCACCCCCTGCATATGCCCCACTGCCCACGCCTCCAGCAGTGGCTGTACCTGCAGCTCCACTGGTCACAACTCCGGCAGTGGCTGTACCTGCAGAGCCACTGCCAACACCTCCGCCAGTAGTTGTGCCTGCAGACCCGCTCCCCACACCTCCGGCAATGGCTGTGCCTGCAGCATTACTGCCTGCAGCCCCGGTGGTTCCTGCAGCCCCAGTGGTTACTGCAGCCCCACCATTGATGGCACCAGTGCTCATGGCGGGCCTTTTGCCGACACCCCCAGTTGTGCCTGCACTGCCACAAGCACCTGCAGCAGGGGCAGCCGAGTTGCCGCCTCCTGCCAGTCCACGGGTCACCCAGCAGTCAGTGGAGGCTGGAAAGTGATCCTTGGACTGCAAGTTGGACTGGAATAGGCAAATCAAAAGGCGGGACCTTTTCAGCCAAATGGCAGTTTTCCTCAAGCGAATACAGGCGACTCCAAAGAGGCATATCTGGCAGACCACTGCTATAATTACACTGCTTTGATGCGGATTCCACTTGTGATGCCGCGAGACATGCCCTGTGTTCTCTGATCAGTAGTGGCGACATTGCAATTGATTGTGGGCGACCCAAATCCTGAAGTGAATGCAGACTGAGCAGCTTGCCAGCAGAGGGTTCTCTCATCCCACCATTGATCTGTTCTACAGAAGAATGATTGGTCAGCTCTGGAATTGCAGACAGGCCTCTGGACACTCTTTCCAAAATGTGGCCTTGATGCCAACTGTCATGATAGGGGTTCAGGACATCAGTTGAAAGTTGCTGCTGCGCCTGGTTCACACCAGTCAGCTGTGGTGGTTGTGGAAGCTGCATCCAATCAGCACATTCATAACATGCATGTTCTGTTCAGGGATGGCATGAAATCCCAGCATTATTTTTTCTCTGTTGAATAGTTGGAAGACAATGTGGACTGCGGGTCAGTTAGGGAGCTCCTCATGATCAAACTGATTTACATCTGTAGGTTCAAGAACTGTGCATGTGTACAGGTCCAGACAAGGGTTGAGTGAAGGCACTCAAAACTCATGCATGCAATGCTTTTGCTTGCACCTGAAAGATCTGTTGATGTTGATGGCTGGAATCTGGTGAAAATTTTGCTTGCCATTCTGTTCGTGAAAGGAATTTGGTTCAAGATTCGTGGTATCAACAATTAGGATAGATACGATGCATGCTGCAAGCCCATTTCGAAATTGAATTCACCTAACCCAATTGGAACTATTCTCCCAAGATCATGGACTGCCGGCATGACTTATTGCAACTCCTAGTATCTTGAATCATTTCGGAAAAATAGCAGTACAGAATCTTAATACTGCAATTGAAGGAGCATAAGTCCAACGTTGGTTACAGAAATCCCCCGCCCCCAGAAGAAAAGAACGCACCAATTTAATGAGGAAAAGTCTCAGCAAATACTGCACAAACCTGGGCTGCCATATATGTGTATAAAATAAAGTGGCAGAGGCGGCCGCAATTAGTGATGGACCTCAAAATAATAGAGGATGCAGTTTCCATCGAATGCGCGTCTTACAGCTTTGACTCCACCGGCAACTTGAACATCTTTGCACGGACATAAGCTTCCCATGCAGATGTACCAGCTGGTCTGGGTGCTTTAGTTGCCACAGTATTAAAATCATCCGGCAAGCTTCCCTCTCCGGCCCTGATCATGTGCTCTGCCACAGCCGCAGTCAGCGATGCTGAGACCACCTGGATTGCGGAGAACCTTGGGAACAGAAGCCCCCTATCAAGCTCCTGCACAAAATCACCGACTGTTTATCCATGCAAAACCATGCAGCAAAATTAGTATGCATGCATGCATGTTGAAAATTTCGGTTGACCATATATGCAGTGAGCCAATCAGCAACGTGTGCATGCATGCATACAGAAACTGTCCCACTTCAAGGTGAGGATGGCTGAAAAAGCAGCGTCTTCTACCCCCTGTGAAGTGAAACTTGCAGGGTTCATCAACATGCACAGAGTGATTGAGGGAGCTCTGTGCGAGAGGGCACCTCCAGCGATGTCATGCGTGAGAGCATCTCAGCCGCAATGAGGAAAACGTCATCAGAGATGGTGGATGCGCGCGTGAGCACTGCTGCAAATCCGATGGCGGGGAACACGTACGCATTGTTGGCCTGATCACAGAAATAAGAATCATCATACATCTGGGGTCAACTTCTCCAAGTCTCAGTTCCTATGCCGCAACACAACAGCCAGAAGCTGCTGCACCAGCATCACTCACAAGCAGCCCTACACAACTTCTGGCTAAGGAGAACCGGCAACTCTCCTTCGGTGGGCTAGATCTTGTCTGTGCTGTATGGCTATGCATGGCCATGCATTTACACAGCTGATATAACTCATGGCCATGCATGTACACAACTGATATATTCATGGCTATGCATGTACACAGCCGATGGCAAAAGGGCGTCCAGGGCACCTGTGCTGCATGGTGGGTGACTCCACCAGTGGTGATGCGCGGAAATGGGCTGCCACTGGCAAAGAGGACAGAGCCTGCGCTGCCGTTGAATGCTTCTTCGTATGTGCACTCGGCTCTGTCTGTCGGATTTGACAGCGGAAAGATGATAGGTCGCTCATTCATGCTAGACAATGCCTGCATTGGCAGAATCACTATTGTCAGTTGGGCTCAGACCCCCTGAATGGCTACCTCAGCAACTCTAAGCACACATCTCCTCACATTGTGCTTTCCATGTCTGTGTTAAGTGGCAAATCTTGCACCACGGTGCTTTAGCACATCAAGTTCCCGGCAAGGATTCTTTCAGCTGTGCTGCACCTGAATGACATCTGAAGAGAAGGCGTTCTTGACTGCTGAAACGCCTATCAAGGTGGTGGGTCTGAAGGCATTGACAGCATCAAGCAGGCTCCTCTGGAACGGCAGCTCATGTGCAAAGGGCACTTTGTGCGGCTGCAAGTCAGTTCGCGATGCACAAACCAGCCCCTTCGAGTCCATGAAGATGCAATGCTGTCGCGCCTGCATCATTGCCATGCAAACTCTATCATGAAGTGATTAACTTTGGGGGACAAAAACTGCAATGTGCCATCGAAGGACTGCATCATGGTTCCTTGTGGAATCAGGAACGAAGTTCTCAAAGTCATTGACATTCCTTCCGGCAAGCGGTGAGCAACATGGATTGGAAGGCATCACAGACCTGATCCCTTGTGATGCCATGGCGGCGCTCCAGGGCTATTGCAATGAGTTCACCGATGCCGGTGCCAGCTTCTCCGGCGCCATAGAAAAGAATTCGCTGCTCAGCCAGGGATTTTCCAGTTGCTCGTAGAGCTGAAAGTAAGCCTGTGCATTCATCAATTTGGCACGTTCAAGAATGACCCAATGAGTGCAAAAACCATCTTAATCTGCCATGTTGTGAGCACAAGGTCCCGGGATCTACTATTTATTGACAAGGTACATCAGAGCGAGCCTTGATACACTAAGATTGATGAGTACTCAAAAATAGAAAGGAGAAAAGGGAAGCTGCCTGCGCACCTGCCAGTGTGATGCAGGCTGTGCCCTGGATGTCATCATTGAACACACATGCCTGAGAACGGTACTCATTTAGCAGCTCAAAAGCATTATGGTTGGCAAAGTCCTCAAATTGGACCAGCACATGGGGCTGCCACCGCTGCAACGCAGCCATGAAGCTCGCCACAACTTCATGGTATGCAGCGCCTCTCAATCGGGGCTGTCTGAGGCCCTGCAGGCAACCATCAGGGTCACTATGATTTCAAAGGACAACTTATAACCATGGAAATAACATGACTTGATGCAAATTTACCTGCAGAAGTTCTGCCAGGAGACGCATCACAGGGCGGAATTGATTACCATGCACATGATTACCTTGTACACGGGATCTTGGAGCAGGCTCTTGTTGTTGGTGCCCACATCTAAGAAAACTGGCAGGCACACGCGGGGATTGACTCCTGCTGCAGCAGTGTACAGCAAAATTTTGCCCTCTGCTATTCCCATCCCGCCGCTGCCCAGATCCCCCAGCCCCAAAATCCTTTCTCCATCAGTCACCACCACAACCCTGCAGTATCATGCAATCAGAAGTGGTCAGCTCTGCATTGATGGCGGGCAGGGTGCAAATGCCATCAAGTGTTTGCCACAGGCACATGCGGTAATACCTCTAGGTGAAGCATGCTTGCGCAAACCTGACATCTTGTTGCGGCCAGGCCTGCATTTGCTCCAGGAATTTGCTTTTTGAGCCTGACTCAAGATACAAGCCCTGTGGCACAATCGGAAGGTGATGGTACCGCTGGCAAGCCTCCCCCACGGTAGGCGTGTAAACATATGGAAGGATTTCTTCTGTGTGCTGAACGAGCAGAGAATAGAAGTCGGATTCCCGTTGTCTGCATGCAGAATGTCAAATGTTATTGCAGGTAAAGCTACAGGAAGATACCCTTATAGCGGTATCACGCACGACCAATGCATGGACGTCTCCAACTCCTATTCTGATAACGTGCTCATCCAAGGTTTTGTGCACCACACCTTTGCATATCACGAAGGTACAAGTATTTATCTATATCGTGCTCTTTGTTTCGTATCTCCTCCATCGTCGATGCTATACCCATCGTCCTCACCTGGGCAGCTCTGGATACTCGATTTAAAAACCCTGTCAAACGCTGCATGTGCGGTTCCCGTCGACAACAGCTGGAAAAAGTGACGATCAAGCATGCATAAGATCTACATACAGATTTGTGGCACAGATGAGCAGACTGTCAATCCAATATCTCCATCAATAATGCGTGCAAAGAATCTGAGCATTTCTCCGACACTGGCTTTCGAAGCTTCTGGCTCACTCATCGCTGACATCACCTCCAGCTCACCTCGAACTCCAATGCCCAAACCCCACCCTGTGCAAATTTTGCAGACAGGCATCGAAGCTCCTCGGCAACACTGTCCTCTGTTTACCGAACTGCAGCACTGGCGTTCTTGATAGAAAGGCGAGGGTTGCTTGTCCTGCCCAGGGTTGACTTTGTACAAAGTGAGATTGGCTTGACCGCTGCCACGCCTCGCTCTGGGAGAAGTCTGGCCGAGAAGGTTGTGATCATTTTCCCAGGTGACCTGTAGGCCAGGTTTTCTGGCCTGCTCTTCCTGGGTTTCTCTGGGAAATGAGCAACGGGTCGGACACCGGCGAAAGAAAGGGCCACAAACGCAAACTGGCGGACGCACTCACCCCACCAGCAGGCTGCAGTACGGAAGCGTCTACCTCTGGGGATGCTGAATCCATCCTCAGCCAGGTGGGGGAGCGCTACTCCACCACTGTTACACCCCTGCTGGCGTTTTGAAATCTGACTTTGCCTTCAACCAATCGGGTTCTGAATGCAGGTATGCCGGCTGGTGGAAGTCATAAAGAGCTTCACTTCCAGACCACCTGATAATGCGGAACGGCTGACCTTGCGACGAGCAGCACATGGGCTGGCTGAGCTTTCAAAGACAGGTATGCAACTTTGGAATCTGGCCAGATGGGACCTCAAAGGCTGCTGGAACGCTCCACCGTGGTTATCTCTAGTTCATGCATATGCATTTGGTGCAATGGTGCATGTATCAGTGTGCATGGACGCGTAGGAGTTGTTATTGAGGAAGTTATGTGCAATCCTGGGATTGGAGAGATAGACGCTTTGTGCAAGGGTGACAGGGTTTTACGGCATCTTCATGGCTTGTGCAGTTGATACACCAACGTGGTGGTCATGCATACCTTTGATGAACCAGATTGTTTGAGTATAATGTATACACACCTTCTGATCTTGCCCAATGGCGGCCCACTTTATGCACCATTTCCAGTCTTCTCAAAATGACATGGTTAACACATTGGAATCAAGCTGTGGAAGACGGTGCATTCTCTCCCACAGAGAGCAATGTGGATCAAGTGGTGGCTGGAGGGGCAGTGGAGGCGGTAGTGCCTCTGCTGACACATTTCCCAGGACCAGATGCAGATCCATTGGTGGCCAGGTAAGCTGTGCTATTTTTTTGGTGATTTTATCTCACTCATCCTGCTGGGCCTGCATGTACTCACTCCGCTGCTGTGTGTCCAGTGGGGAAGAAGTGGAGAAAGAAGCATGCTTCATTTTGGGATTGTTGGCAATCAAGCAGGAGCACCAGCATGCCATAGCAGATCAGGTACAGGCATATTGCTTGCTCTGCCCATCTACAGTATTGATCGTGTGGCATCGACTGCCTGAACGCATGGTCACCTGGTTGTTCATCAGCGTTGCATCTTGAAAGTGCAAAGTTTTTATCGTGGCTTGTCTCCTGTGCTGCAGGGAGCTCTGCCAGGATTGGTGGGACTCCTGAAAAGGTATGTGCCGTTCTCGGGCCCGCCCAACCCTGGAGCTTCAGTGGTGCGGCGAGCTGCGGATGCCATCACGAATTTGGCGCATGAGAACGTCAGCATCAAGAGCCGCGTGCGGACCGAAGGCGGCATCCCTCCCCTTGTGGCGCTGCTGGACTCCTATGATGCCAAGGTGCACCCAAATGCACTGGCAAAAGAGGAACCAACAGTGCTCAGCTCGCCAGTGCTTGGCCAACATTGCTTGCTGAAAAATAGGCCCATCCATCAGTGGGCATGTAGAGGACGGCAGCCTCTGAAGTATGTGTGCGCACTGCCACAGGTGCAAAGGGCTGCTGCGGGGGCTCTTCGTACATTGGCTTTCAAGAATGAAGACAACAAGAACCAGATTGTGGAGTGTGGGGCGCTGCCCACCCTCATCCACATGCTGCGAGCCCAGGACGCGGGCATTCACTATGAGGCTGTGGGCGTGATTGGCAACCTTGTGCACTCATCAATTCACATCAAGCGCACGGTCTGTACTCATACCAAATCCTGTACCTGCTCAGCTCATTCAAAATCCGCCCTTTAAATGTCCCCCTGCAACTTCTGCTGCTCTTTGAGTTCACCAGCGATGCCGGTGTTACAGGCATTCCTGTGAAAGCCATCATTGCTACTCTCTGGCGCGTAGGTTTTAGAGGAAGGGGCTCTGCAGCCCGTTATTGGACTGCTGTCATCGTCCTGCACAGAGAGTCAGAGGGAGTCTGCGCTGCTGCTGGGCCAGTTTGCAACGACAGAACCGGACTACAAGGCTAAGATAGTGCAGCGGGGGGCTGTTCCGCCGCTCATAGAAATGCTGGGCTCCAGCGATGTGCAGCTCAAGGAGATGGCGGCTTTTGCACTGGGTCGCCTGGCGCAGAACTCAGACAACCAGGCTGGCATAGTGCAGGTGAGATTGTGTGCGAGCTTTGGCACATATTAGTCAGGCTACAGCACCAGCATGTTCTGTGACTAAGCGCAAGTTGCTGTGTGCTTGATCGTGCGAATGTCTGTGTGCCAGGCTGGTGGCTTGCCTAACCTGCTGGAGCTCATGGCCTCCCGCAATGGCAATCTGCAGCACAATGCAGCCTTTGCTCTGTACGGCCTGGCAGACAATGAGGACAACATAGCAGCCATAGTGCGCGAGGGCGGCGTGCAGTGCCTCCAGGACTGCGAGCTACTTGTGCAGGTGCTGTCTCTTCTCTTGTCCATTGCCAAGCACCTCCGGCAATCAGATCTGCCTTTGCTAAGGTGCTGTGATAAATATGTTGCTGTTCATCGGATTGTGGTGTTTCCGTTCTTCCAGAGTTAGGAACAATCCTTTCATGCCCTGCATGTCAGCAGTGTTTGCCTACTGTCTTGCGATCATGAGCAAATGCTGTCTGCATATCCTCTGATGCTGGAGTGTGGGGTTGCATGCAGCCGTCGAAGGATTGCGTGCAGAAGACGCTGAAGCGGCTGGAGGACAAGATCCAGGGCAAGGTGCTGAACCAGATCATGTACTCCATGAACACGTCGGACCGCATCATGCAGCACCGCACCAGCACCGCGCTGGCGCGCCTGGGCCGCGAGCAGGACCTCAAGACCATCTTCATCGACCGCAAGGGCCTCGACATCCTCATCGCCATCCTCACCGACCCCTCCCGCGACCCCACCACCCTGCGCGAAGCCGCAGGTGCCCTCACATGCCGGCCTGCATGTCCTCTTGCACTCCTCCAGCGCATTGTATGGCATGCTGCACCTCACTCTCAGAATCACCACCCAACCCCATGAAGATTGTCCCTAACCGACTTTTCATGAGGGGCTCAGGTTGCACGCTCTCTGTGACGGCATGGCGCCAAAAAAGGTTGAAAGCAATGCTGAAATTGAAGTGCTCTCTTTATACATTTGTCCGAGATATATGCAAGCTTGTGCAATGCACACTGTCTGCAGGTGCGCTGTTTGAGCTGGCGAAGAAGGCAAATGCAACGGCGCCGATCGACTGCGCCCCCGCGCCGCCAACTCCGCAGGTGTACCTGGGCGAGCAGTATGTGAACAACCCCACACTGTCGGATGTGACCTTCATGGTAGAGGGGCGCAAGTTCCATGCGCACCGCATCGCGCTGCTGGCCTCCTCCGACACCTTCCGCGCCATGTTTGACGGCCACTACAAGGAAAAGGAGGCCTCCACCATCCCCATCCCCAACATCCGCTGGACCGTCTTCGAGTCCATGATGCGGTGCATCTACACAGGTGCCAGCCCGCCCCTCTGCATGCTTTGTAGCCTGCCCCCTTGGTACTGACACTGCATGGCCCTGGCAGCGTCAGACTTATTTAAAATTGACCGATTCGGCACATTTCATGTGATGAACACTCTGTGGGCGTTTGCTAAGTTGTGCTCTCTGTGTGCGTGCAGGCAGTGTGGAGGTGACGCCAGACATAGCAGAGGAGCTGCTGAAGGCGGCAGACCAGTACATGCTGGAGGGCCTCAAGCGCTTGTGTGAGGCTGCCATCAGCACGGGGCTCTGCACCGACAACCTGGCCTCGGTGCACGACCTGTCAGAGAACTACAACGCCCCTCAGCTGGCCCGCCGATGCGTCCTCTACTCCCTGGAGCACTATGAGGAGATGGTATGTGTCTGCTGCCTGTCACTCCAGAACCTCCGACATTCACCTGTACCATCTTGTGTTCCCCTAAACACTCATGTACTGTCTAGCAGGTCAGTAAAGCGCTTACATCCGGTTGGTAGAGACTGCCTGACAAGCAGCTTGTTGCTGTGCAACAGGTGGCTTCATGCCAGCCTGGGCAGTTTGCCGGGCTGCTGCACCGCATGGTCCCCAAGCTGCGTGAGAGCCTTGTAGAGCAGCTGCTTAAGAAGGAGACTGCCTCGGTCTGAGCTGTCACTTAGCACCTGCCCTCTCTCCCAGTAGGTGTCTGTGCGTCATAAACAATTAGAAGTGCCACTGGGGGCTCACATGCAGTTTTGGCAGCAAAGGCTGCATCCGTCAGTCAAGAAGTGTTGGGCATGCAGGCTATCTATCCAGGGTGCTCTGTAAACAAGTAGCTGAGTGTCATGATCATCAAGATGAAGGTGCTCGAAAGCCAACAGGTGCTTTTGCTGCTGTCCAAATTCTTTTAGTAATATGCCTACATTAACTGGAGTGGATTTGGCAGGCCAAGCACCCTCCACTGTGCGGTCAGGAGATATCAGATGATATAGCTTATCATTGCAAGTGCAGACTGAAGAATCACCATCTGTCCAGATGATATTGCTATGCACCCATGATATTTGAAGCTTTAAAGTGCTGCTTCTATATGCTACCACTGCAGCAGCCGGATTTTCATGTTTTCCAGAGCTGTTTTGTCTTGCCTTGTATGGATGTGACATTGATGCGCACCCCATGGTGCTAGCGCTTAAGCGCTTAAGAGGGGAACCCTTCAGAGGTTCTTGTTGCAAGGAGATGCGGATGGCCAAATCTGCCACTTTCCTTGAAGCTAGGAATCTGTAATGTAAACAGGTGTACGAAGATGGCAGTGCTTGTTTCTGTGCCATGACCAGACGGCACAACATACCATTATAATTAGTAATGGTCCATTACAAATTCTCTCATGATCATCACTATATGCATACATGTTATTCATCTCTATAGCTCTGTCATTCCACCCAATTGGTCATTGTTTGCAACCCAATTCGCAAACACATTGGTCATTGTTCTACATAGTGGTGCATGGGAGGGTCCTGCAACATACACGTCTGAATACTTCAAAAACTATACAAAAGAAACAGTCAGTCTTGAGGGGCTGGCGCCTGCAAGGTAGGCACCCAGACTGAACGGGACACCAATGCAGAAATTTCCAGCGAGAACCCTCATCTGTCTGTGACGAACTCAGGACGCAGCACCCAGATCTTTCCAGCAGAGGGATCCCGCCGGAGGCGGGCCACTTGCTGCAAGAGCTGCCGGAAGAGCGGAGCTTTTGCTGCTGGCAAATCTGCCGAGAAATGCTGGATCAAAGCCTGGCTATCTGACTGGCCACCTGCTTGCTCAAGGTATGCCACAATGCGCTGACTCAGCTCATGAGCTTCCTCAACCTGCATTGCACCATGATCACTACTCACGTGAGTCCAAGCTGCTTGCCGTTCATTCCCCATGAGGTCTCTACAGCACTGCTGTCTGTCACCGCATATTTAGGCAGACAAGCGCTAATCCTCCTGTGTCAGCATGCGCGTCCAGAGCTATGAAGTCCGTACATTGGAGCACTGAGGAGTACACAGGAAACTTCCAAACTAAACAGACCTCGGGGTCGTTGCGCGCGGCCGACGATGCGGCCGCGTTGACCGCCGCCTGCCGCTCGCGCAGCCGGGCCAGCAGCACCGAGCTGCTGGGCGCAAGGCCACCCGTGGTGCCGGCCAGTCCGCCGCCGAAGCGGCCAAGTCCGGCGCCGGCGCCCCGCCTCGGCTCTGCACTCGCACCCGCTGCCGGCCCTTCCGAGTCCCCCGGCTCGGAGGATGAGGCGCGCGCCAGCCGCTGGTTGGATGTCGCGCCGAACCTCGGAGCACCGCTGCCGCCCGACCTGCCTGTCCATGTGGGCTGGTTGACCGGCGCTGTCTGCAGCAGACACAAGAAGGTCTGCTTGTCGTGCTCCCGGCATACCACGCATGCACACCAGCAACATTCAACAGAGACCGGCCGGCTCACAGTAGATATGCTGTCATGCCCATCCCTTGGCATTTGGGATGGAACCCATGAACGCGTCAAGCTTTGTCAACCGCTCAGCTCCAGCACATACTTGTTCAGCATCTTGCCAGGTGAGTCTCCCTAGCATCAGGTATGCCCAGGAGGTGGAGGTCAAGTCCGAATCAATGTTGGGAAGAATGCACAATGGGCGGACCATGAGGGCGGCGCGCGACTGGCGCAGTGCGGCGGCGGCGCGGCGGGCAATGCGGGCGGCCTGGGCGTCGATGTTGAGGGCCTCCGGGTTATTAGCGCCCTCGATCTTGCTGTGGTCCAGCGCGCTCATTACCCCCGTCCCTTCAAACAGGTCCCGCAGTATCTTCGCATCATCAACCTCACCTGCCACACAATATTTCCCCCTCGTGAAAGCTTCACCCACCAACATCAAATCCCTCCTCCACTGGACTGTCCCAGACACAAGGCGGAACATGACGACCTCTCTCGGATCACACAAAATTGTGGCCCCACAAGCACGGAGGTCCGATTCTGGCCATTCCTTCCCTCTCTATGAAAAAGAGAGAGATTGAGCCATAAGAAGCAGTTTCTGCTAGAGCAGCTAAGTGCTCCTAAGGATAATCAGGCATGTATTGGGACCCCACCGGGAGGTTCCTGGGAGGCTGCAAGGGCGCCGGCCAGTGTGGCGGGCTCTGCAGGGTCGCTGCCGCGCGGGGCACCGCTCGAAGCATCGCTCCTCCTCCGCCTGCGCGCGGTGCTGCGGCTGCCGGATGGCCCAGAAGCATCTGCCTCTGCCTCCTCACCACTGCTGTCTCCTGGTGCTGCTTCTGACGGACCATCTTTGTTCCCTGTGCAGTGTGAACCTGTCATGTGTAGCACTGTGCACTTGTTACAAAACGCCATGCCTCACATCAATTATACCGCAGCAGGACACAGGCATGATGCAGACCTGAATGATCATGGATCATGGCCATGTATTTAGCAGTCGGGAAAAGTCCAGGAAAAGGGTGAACCTGCGGTGGCGTCTGTCTGGACAGGGACAGCGACTGAGTCGGGGTCAAGGGGCACTTCAAGGCCGCCGTGGAGGGAGGAGAAGATTTGGGCCGTCTCGGACGCGCCGCCATACTGGTCGCCGAGTGTGAACAGGTCGTGGATGTCCTTGCTCTTAAAGAAGCGCTTCTGCTTCGGGTCCCGCAACACCTGCAATCATCCTGCCATCCCTCAGACCATCTTTCTCGCTCATATACAAGCCAGCTGGATGTGTGATGTACAGGCTCTCGTTTGATTAATAGACCACGCACGCCTCCTCCCTTTTATTCACTGCGCTCTGGATTACCGTAATATTGATATATCATGGCTGTAGCACTAGTGAGAAGAGGTGACTCGAGGTGAGTGGGTCGGAAGGAGTGGCGGCGTGCCTTCTCGGTGAGGAACTGCTTGTAGATCTGGCGGTGGTAGACCTTCTCCTCGATGGTGCCGCTGGTGATGAGGCGGTACACGGTCACCTCGCGCTTCTGCCCGATGCGCCAAGCGCGCTCCCGCGCCTGCATGTCCGTGCTCGGGTTCCAGTCTGGATCGTACAGCAGCACCCTGCGTGCCCCACACCACCATGCTCAATTGAAAATCCAACAGAGAGGTACCACTGCAGCTCCAGTAGAGGCCTGCTGGAAGGATTTTGCTAAGCGGGGGCTGTCTTTTTGCATCAGTGGATTTGACTGACCACATTGCAATGCTTCCATGCAAGCACGAGCACTCCATCATCTCTTATGTCACCTTGGATCGTTGACAACCACGTCCTGTTTGCCAGCAGCCAACTTGGCCAAAATATGCAAGTAAGTTGCACCAAGCATGACAAAGTGAAAATAAGGGAAGCAGAGAAGACATGGCAGCATGGTGTCGGAGGAGAAATCAGATGGGCCATGTGTGTGGAGCAGGACATAATGGGCACGCCTGTCAGCGCCTGTGAGGTTGATGCCGAGGCCGCCGACCTTGGTGGTCAGCAGAAACACAAAGACGCGGTCGTTGGAGTTGAAGTCGTCCACCAGCCGCGCTCGCGCACCCACCGCCGTTGATCCATCCATTCTGTGATACCTGCCGCGCCACGCAAGCCAGCTTTCCAAGAGGGGCACCCTGAAATGTAGATAGACTACCGGACTGCAAACCAGAAATGGTCCATATGTAGCTACGGCAGGGCATGAGGTGTCATGCATCAGGCTCAGCTCCAACACCTTCCGGGATAGGGGTGGCACTAGTGGTCTCTCCCACCATCAGTGCTTTTGAGCTGTACATGACTTGGCTTGGATGATTCACGCATGAGAGAAGAGGCAGCATGGACATGGCAGCTGCCAGGGCACCTGACGCCGGCGGACTGCACGGCGCGCTCGACAATGTCCAGCATCTGCTGCGTCTGCGTGAAGAACAGCGCCTTGTGGCCCTGCTGCTTCCAGTGCTGCAGCACCTGCAGGACCCATGCACCCACCCATCGAAAGATTACCGGATCCAGCTGCAGACAAGAACTTGGATGCACATATGGGTACTTAGCAGGATGCAATCCCCTATGCAAAACCATGCACAAACGCTGTATCTGGAAGCAGAGCAAGGGCTTGCAGCTGCATCAAACAGCCAGTGCCGCACACATGCCTCTATGCAGATAAAGGGGACCCGTCCGACAAAACGCCGAACACCTGGGAGGCCAGGCCATCGAGGGGCACCTTGAGAGCGACAACCAGCTTGCCGGAGCGCACAGGGTCGCCGTAGCGCTCGGTGCTCTCCCACTGGCGGCGCTGCAGCAGGTCCGGGTGGTTGCAGATCTTGCGCAGGATGTCGATGCCCGCCAGCGCATTCCGCCGGTCCTGCATCACCCACCCAATGGCACTCTTCACCACATGCAACAACCAGGGCCAGCGCTCCCTCGTGCCCATCTCAGCCAGACACACCCCTGAAGCAAGCAGCGACAGACTGCCGCCACGATGAGCACCTGCCACAGGCACCAAGGAGGACACGTGGACCTGCAACTGCCTGGGCCGGGCAATGATAACAGCTCAGAGCTGCAGCAAGGAAAACAGTCAAACAAAGGTCCCACGGTGAGCATATGGAAAAGTTTGTAGTGAAGTGCTGGGCGCGCACGTTGAGGATGTCCTGCACTTCTTCAGAGGCCAGGTAGGAGCGGTAGAGGTCGCGCTGGTCGGTGGTGAGCGAGCAGAACAGGACCTGCTCTGTCTTCTTGGGCAGCTGCTGCGCCACATCAGCCTTGCGCCGGCGCAGCAGGTAAGGCGCAATCAGATCTCTCAGCACCACCGCGCATTTGAACGCTGTTGACACCTGCATGCAGTCCGGTCTCACACCACCAGCAGGCAAGTAGGAAGACAATACAGAGTCAGGTGCGCCTGCTACTTTGATCAGATGACACGCCACATGCTGCATCGCTTCACTGCACCACCAAGCCCCTGCCAGTGCCACTTGCAGTTGAAACCACACAGCAGATGCAGCCTGTATCCAGCCAATGCTGCAGAAAGATTGGATAGTGCCAGACTGGAGACCCCGTTCTTGAGTTCAAGACACCATTCATAGCTTAGAATAGCTGCGAAATGTGCAATTGATGGGAGAAGGTGATGTGTTGCGCGCCTGCATGGCCGACGCGTTGGCATAGCCGCCTATCTTGATGGGTAGAGCGAATTGGGCGCGAAACACAGGCAGCGTGCCCAGCTTGCCGGGGAACACAAAGTCGAACAGGCTCCACAGCTCTGTCAGCTGGTTCTGAATGGGCGACCCTGACATGATTATCCGGTGCACTGTTGCCAGCTGCTTTGCCACCAGTGTTATCTGCACCACCCAATCATGCATGCTCGGCTCCACACTGGGCACTTTCCTTGCACTTGAAGATGCGCATGAGCAGTTTCTCAGCATCAAGAAAGACATGTTGCTTAGTTTACAAGAGGCAACAATTACGCATGAGCAGGTTCTGAGGATGAGAGATATGAAGACAGGTATGCCCACCTCTGCATCGGGGTTCCGGATCTTGTGCCCTTCGTCCAGGATGGCATAGCCCCAGTTGACTGCAAGCAGCTCAGAGCGCTGCAGGCGCAGCTGGTCATATGATGTCAGCAGGATGCCTGTCTCGCTGTTCTTCACGAGCTTCACCAGCTCACTGCACACCACACGCCAGTCACTAGCAAGCGATACTCCAACAAACCCGCAGATAGTAATGTATCACTGCACAGAGCACGAGGTGCTTGACCAGCATAAGAGGTTTGCAGAGGGGCAGGGGCCTTCAGATGATAGTTGCAGAGCGGGCCACGCCAGACAATTGTTGCTGTGAAAGTGACAGGCACTGTGTTACAATCACACTGTCCTTGTGGCCACCATAAGCAACTTTCCAGTTAGGTGCAAATTGCCGGAAGGGCTGTTGCATGACAGGTACTGGCAGTCGCAGCATATCCCTGAATCCACAGTGCAGATGTGGGAGACCAGGGGGCGCACTGGCGGGAGGGGCGGGGAGCGATGCCGGCGCGCTGGGACTCGTGCAGGACGATGACGCGGAAGGGCGGGTACCAGAGGCGCAGCTCGCGCAGCCACTGGCGCAGCACGGTGGCGGGGCACACGATGATGGAGGGGCGGAAGCGGCGGCTGTGGTGCAGGCCCGCCAGAAACACCGCCAACTGCACCGTCTTGCCCAGCCCCATCTCGTCCCCGATGATGCCCCCTGCCCGCTGCGTGTGGAGCTCCCATAACCATTTCACCCCTGCTCAGCACATCCTGAGTCCTTTATCAACCCTTTACCTAGAGAAACGGCCTTGCAACTCCTGTAAATGTCGACAAGTGCAACAGAAGCATGCATGCTCATTTGCGGGCGCTGCATGTGGAGTTCCCACAACCATTTAACCCCTTCTCAGCACATCCTGTATGCCTTTGAAGACTCCTTCATCCCCCCTTAAACTAGCGAAATGGCCATGCAGTTCTTACAAATATCGACGAGTGCAACAGAAGCATACATGCTCGTTTTCGGGCGAGCCTACTCGAGTCATGAGGGTTCTATGCTCTGTGGGGGCATCGAGAAACCGAAAATAGTAGAGTGGAGCCTGCCTGTCTTCTGGTAGTCGAAGAGGCGGTTATAGATATTGCCAGGAACGCTGAAGCCCCCATCGAAGGCTACATCAGCCATGAGGTCCTCCTGATCTGCAGCGTCTGCCTCTGCAGCAGTGCCGCCGCCGGCCGCTGGAGCCGACGCGCCCGGAGCCTGGCCGGGTGCAATGTCAGCTGCAGTGAGGGCGCTGCGCTTTGCGCGCCACTGCTCCAGCCGAGCCTTGTACATCTCGTCCTCGGCATCATCCCACTCGCCCAGCACGTCCTCTGCTTCAGAGTTGCCACTATCGCTCCCTGCCCCATCGCGAGAGCTCCTAAGAATGCCAATGTGGTCCTGCTGCCGTGCTAAGCATGCAGAGGGGAAGCACTTTGCACAACATGATAGACATCAAGACCAGGACACCTTGGAGAATTTCTGTAAGACGGCATATGTGAGCAGGCTCGAAAGAGTAATTACTAAATAACATTAAGGAACTTCCAAAACGCATTCAGGGTATGGCCTGAGTATGGTGGGGCATGCCTGAGTACTCCATGCCTTCGCTTTCATCCCCCAAGCTATCCCGCTCTGAGCCTGAGGCCTCCTCATCACCGGAAGGCTCAGAGTCAATGCCACTGGCGCCCGGTTGCGAGAGGCGCCTGCGGCTGCTGCTAGGCAGCGGCGTGCTTGCCCCACCCTCGTCCTCCTCCTGCTCGCTGCCCCCATCCGTCTCCCCAGCTCGCCGTATCCTCTTCCTGCAAGCCAGATGGATCCTCTTGTCATCATTAGTGCACCACCCTAGATTGGACATACATGCCTTTCGCCATAAGTGCAGGTCTACACACTGACTAGCATGAAAACTTGAAGCATTTCAAGAAAGCCCTTGCTCTATTTTGCTGCAAGCACCTTCTGCACAGTAGAAAGAAGGCTTGATGCCCCACCTCTTGTAGGCCCCGGGCAATTTTGGGCGGCGGCGGCGCTCACGAGCAAGCGTCTGCCGGCGCCGGCGCTTGGGGGCTACATCCTTCCCGGAGGCGGCCTGGCGCCAGAAGAGCTCGCCCACCTTGGCCGCCTTGCGCTCACGGGGCGGCAGCTGGCTGGGGTCCACCAGCATGGAGCGATGCTTGCTGGCCTCGATGTCATTCAGCTGCGACGCCAGCCTCTGGAAGGGGTCGCGCGCTGTCTGATCGCTCGACCTCCCTGCTGCGCCGCCATTGCACTCCATTCGTGGTTTGGTTTTGGCACAGCATGAATCACTGGGGGATGTTGTACATCATCAACTTTCGCGAGAGCAAAATGCCCCTGCTTTGAAGCTTTGGTGCCATGCAGAGCATCAAAAGAATGCTGTGAGCTGTTCATTGCGCATCAGATCAGCATGTCCTTTTGAGTGTTGAGCACACCAGATGTGGATGCTTCGCCAGCTGACCGGCCAACACTCTGGGTTGCCGGTGCACTCCTCGACTGCACTCTTCTCTCGAAGCCATCAAGACGGTCGAACGGGGTCAACACACCCTGCACAGTCAAGCCAAATCAGCCCTATTTCAATCATTGCCGTCCACAGCCTGTAGAGATCCTTGTAGATCGTCTAGGAATAAGAGAACAAGGCACACCAAGCGTATGAGCCTGTCACGCTCCGTCTCCACCAGTGGATTGCCTTCGTTGGCATTGAGCTGATCTTCAAGGGTGCTGTCCTCTTGTAACACTGCTCCTGGCTCATGTCCAACCCCTCTTCCCTCTTGCACCTCTGCGCTTTCACTAGCAGGGGTGGGAGCAGTTGCTGCCTCCAGCGCATCCTGCATTGCCACTCCTCAAATCTCCATCTAAGGAGTTACACAGCCAAGCATCCAGAGTGTCGGAACCCTCAGGCTAGCTCCATTGCGCACAAGTATCTCAGATATGGCCACACCTGCAGACGGTGCTGCGTTGTCTGCAAATCCACCAGGCGCTGAGCAAGTCCTGCTCGTTGGAGCTTCATATCTGGGGCATTCTCTACGTCTTCCTGGCATTCTGTGCTTCTGCCTGTTGCAGTGGAAGCATTTGCTTCCTCAGCATCAACATTATCCCCCAACTGCTCTTCCGCCGCTGCATCCAGGCTGTCCAATGCGGCCTCCACCGCAGTGATTTCACGAGCAACAGCTCGAAGGCTCCCTTGTAACTTCTCTTGCTTGGTGACATCTACAGACACAAATAGCTTCGAAAAGGTAACAAAAGAAGGCTAACGGCATCCTTGCACATCCACATCCCTCCTATATGTTCTGGCTCCCTCCTTGTTTCAGATGTATCCCAAGGCGCTTAAAGCACAAAGAACTGCAGTACCTTTAGACGCAGTGCCGGTTGCCGCCTTGACCTGCAGATGAAACAAAGGTGAGTTTATCGCATCTACTGTACCCAGTTTCTTCGTATCACCACGACGGGGGCCAGATCTCAGCTTGAAACACTGAATGCCTGCGAAACACAAGCAGAGCCTCCATCATACCTCACTCCACAAATTATTTTCAACCTCAGAGGTGTCGACAGCAGTGACACCTCCCAGAGTCTGCAGCAGATCGTCAACAGATTCTTCTGTCATGCCGCTTCAGTACAGAACAAGGGCAACTGCTTATTTTTATTATAGCTACAATTCAGCATTGCGAAAGTTGCCAATCATGTTATTTCTCTGCAAAGGAAAGTAGATGGATCTTAAAGAACATAAGTCGTGGTGTTTCGGGCAAATGACGTGGCAGGTTCCATCAGCTTCCATGCCTTAACCATGGTGCACTTGGATGTTCGGCGCATTTGCCAATTGCTCGATGACAAAGTGAATGCTGTGTGGCTCGGTCTTGATTACAGTCCTAGGACGTGTCCATCATCCAGGGCCCGTTTGTGTACATATAGGGCATGGTGTGCTCGGCCTGATTCTTGTCGTAAGAAATCTTATGTTAACCTGCCATTGTCTGCTTCTCGCCTTCGGCAAGTGCTCAGGTTTAGGATGGGTTGTCATGGCCTGCCTCGGGACTCTGGGTCTTGGACAGGAGTTCCTCGTGCTGATAGGGTTTGCAGTTTCTGTGGTGCTGGCTCCCTGGGTGATGAAAGACATGTTGTGTTTGAATGTCCTCATTTGCAGTCCATTAGGGACAAATATGCAGGCTTGTTTTCAGTTTCGACTATGGTTCAATTTCTCTGGCAGGATGATCTGGTGAGTGTTTCCAAGTTTCTCTGTGAATGTATGGATGTCATGTTGGGTGCTGACTCTGACGATCAGAGTCAGACATCTGATCAGCCCTAGGTGGCTGGAAAAGGTGTAATCGACCGACCGACCGACCATGCATCCCAAGTTTTGCAAGGGTGCTGGCATTCGTTACTTTTCTGGGCGAGGCTGAGTCCCCTTTCGCCGACATATGGTTTTCATTGATGATCATCTTCCAGCCTTCTGACACAGCACGCATGAGAGATCTAGGCTTAGCTGCATGCTCAGCAACTACTAGTAGTGTACTTGCAACTTGCAAGTTTGGCAAACTTTGAAGGCTGCGCTTCTAGCAGTTGCGCAAGAGGTTCTGCGGGTTGCAGTTCCATTGTTATTCTTGAAGTATAATGCTTCAGGCTGCTATCCAATGAACAATTGTCATTTTGCGCATGCACTGATCTTCAAACAGACTTGCCACTTCGAAGCAAACTGGACATCTTTGCCTATCTTACCACACCCGAAAGCTTCATTCCACAATAACATGTGCGGCATATGTATGATTGCCGCTGCAGCAGAGTACCATGGTCTGAGTTCTCTGACTACTTCCAATTCCAGCTTCATACAGGAGAGCTTTTAATATTGACCCTGTAAGCGCTTACTGTACATATATAGTAATGGCACTGCAGCTTGTACCATATGAGGCATGCATCATGATCATGAACTTTCTGACCTACGGATACAACACATGCTTTATCTCTTCTGAAGTTTTCCCAAGGCCATGCCTCTGATGTCTAGGCTGGAACCTTGCCACCAAGAGCCTTGTACAGACCAAATGTTCCTCCAAATCCATCCTTGGCAGGCAGCAACTCCATGCGCTGAATCTGTCCATCTTCCACCTGATGGGCCCATTTAATGCATCAAGATACTGTAACAAATGGTGACTTAATCACCTTACTACTTCAGTACAGTCTGAGCAGACTGAGCATAAAAAATTTCTCACCTTCACACGTATTTTCTCCTCCTCAAGAAGAAACCGCTTGCCGCTGGGCTCAATCTGCAAGAGAAGATGCTCCGAACTTAGCAAAGCAGGCTATGCTCGCGCTTAAAAAGGCTCAAAATAGGGTGAGATCATAGCAAGTAAAACTGTCTGTGCAAAATAAGAACTGCAACGTACCGGAGGGAATTCTCCTCTGGGCATAGTGAATGCTGTTCCGGTGTGGTGCCCTGTCACCTGGACGATGACAATGCTGTACCCATCGTCATCTTTGGCGCCATCTGCAGAAACATTGACACATGTCACGATAGCTATATCAGTACGCCAGTATTGGCAGTGCTCCATCACCAGCTAAGCATATGCCTTCTTCAAGGGCTCAGACAGACTAAAACTGTATGCGCACCTGTGGCATGGCCCCAAGACAAGTCTGGAATGGCTGGGAGGGCATGGTCTAGCACCAAAGAGATCAAATCTGCACAAATCAAGCCTTCTTGTCATCGCTCTGATGGTTGGACATGCACATGTCATCTGGACTAACAGGCAAGAAAGAGACATGCAAGGGACAGGCACCCACCGCGTTTGCTCTGTGCTTTCCCGCCCTCGCCAAGCTTGACAAACTCAAAGTTGTCTGCCAAGAGCTCATCATAGGTCTGCATGTGTCAGAATACGTTCACTTTTGCATCAACTGAGCAGCACATCCACCATGCAATCTAGCACTCATGATGAAATCATTTTGATTATTGATCTTAGAAAATATTACCTGGACATCAAAGTTGGTGAAGAATCGGTCCAAGAGGGCCTTCCTCTTCTCCTGCATGGCGCCAGATAACAATTTGCGTCTTCATTCGTTAATTGATACCCCTCAATTTCTAGTAGCCTTTCTGTAGGGTCCAGATACAGAGATGGGAGCACCTTGCCAAAATCTGGAAGGAAGGCCGGCTTCTTGAGTCCTAGATCCTTCATGAACTTGAAGTTCTGCACCTCGAGGACAGTCTGTCGTCCAGCCCTACGAGAAACAAATCTGAGGTCATGTGTCCAAACTAGTGGGACATGCCCACAACCATGACTTGCGGAGGTGATGAAGCACTCTTAGTGTAACAATGTTGAGGTTTACCTAGCAAGTTTGGGAGCTTTAGTCTTGAAAGCCTGTGGGCTTTGGATTCGGTACGACGCAATGGACATTCGTGCACATGACATCCGTTGCTGAGCGGTGCCGGCAATGCATGATGATCTCGTGATCGTCGCCATGATTGCAGCTCAACAGACAACTAGCTTCAATTGCACCGCGATACATTGCCAAGTTTGCGTTCTTCAGATATTGTAGCACGTGCATATCGCATGTGCTGGGTAAAGCTGGTTCTCCTGTGGCGTTCCTGAGAAGCAGCCGCTCCTTCTAGTGGGGTTAAAACATGCAGAAATTTTCCCAACATATCGTTCCCGTTGCTATCAAGATCCTGTGTGTGTAAGGCATTCAAGAAGTTTGCCACACAGTGAAGCAAGGTCCACAACATGGCTGCAACAAAAATCAGGTGGGGAGACACACTTGATGAGGATGATTCTCTGCCTCAAAACACAGTGGTCGGTCCAGACAAGCAAGGGATCAAGACTATAACAATCTACAAGAAGAACGACAAGGGCGAGACAGTCAAGGTGGTGACCAAGACCAGGGTCTCGCGAGTTGAGAAGAAGATCTATGCGGTGAGATGGCCTGGCAAATGATCGGCCTGGCATATCATTGTGCTTCTGTATTTCCTCGGTTGCTTTAATAGCACTCGTGAAGTTTGTTAATTTACACGGTGCAATGTCAGCGTGCAAACACTTTTGCTTGATAACAGTCCTGATTTGCCCCGAAATTGCCGTGGGCGTTGGGATCAGTGCCTTCATGTCTTCATTGTTTAGTACTGACCTCTCCGTTATCTATCCTACAGGTGGCAGCTGAACGCAGAAGTCGCCTGAAACGTTTCGGGGAGGCGACCAAGGAGCAGGCTGGAGACAGTGTAACGGTGCAGCAAGCTGAGGATATACCCTTTGACCGAGTGCAGAAAGCAAGGCAAACGACTGAGGAAAAGCGGGCAGAGAAGGAGGATCTCAAATCAGCCCTGCAGGGCTCAGACAAGAGCGCTGTTGTTGGCAGGTGTGCACCCCTCTTTGATTGCAACGCTCGGATCTCGTGGATGGTGTCTGTCTTGTCTTTGAGGAACTCGTGTCACGTCTGCAAAACTGGGGTAGATGAGGCGAAGAGCATGTTATTGTGCGGCTTATTGCCCTGTCATTCAACACCTTCCTGCTGGTTGCAGCTTGAGGGACATGCTGTACCGGAGGAGGATGGAGCGGCAGCTGGCACTGGCCCGAGGCCAGATTGAAGCTCCAGAGAGGCCACCTGACGAGAGTGTAAGCGCAGTCCGCTCTTCAGTATTTCTGTTCCTCCTACTTCCCGGCGAGGGTCTTGGCGTTCACTTCTGCAGTGCCAGGACACTCTTCGCCGGCTGATGGGGTTGTTGCTGACACTGTTGTGGACATGGCTTTGCAGTCGGAGGGTGGTGGCACTCTACCGCAGGCAGGCAGCAAGCCCGGGGGCTATGTGCCTCCCAGCAGGCGCGCCGGCGCCACAATGTCGGATGGCGACAGCATGCGGCGGCGCGAAGAAAACTCTGTGCGCGTCACAAACCTGTCAGAGGACACCCGGGAGGACGACCTCAGGGTGAGCCAAATCCTGCCACTTTTGAATCGCCTCCCTCAACATGTGTTTCGGGAAGCCTACTCACCCAATGGGCTGAAACATTCTTGTTCATCGATTTCCCACTGATGCCGTTTGGAAAGCGTTCTCATTGGTGTTGTAACTTATTTTGGGCAGGTCATCACAGTATGACAGTTTTATGGCATCAAGGCAATGATTTCAGGAGCTGCACGTGGCTTCTCACATGTGGTAGTGGCGGTGCTCTTGCGGTATGTTGGACATGAGGTGCTCAAACACCAATCTGTGTTGCTTGCGTGCAGGAGCTCTTCAGCCCCTTCGGCCAAATCTCGCGTATTTACATCGCGTACGATCGCGAGACTGGAGAAAGTCGGGGCTTCGCTTTTGTCAACTTTGTGCACAGAGACGATGCTGCACGCGCAGTGGCCAAGCTGGATGGGCACGGTTACGACAACCTCATTTTGCGCGTGGAGTTTGCTGCCCCTCGTGCAGAGCGCTCCTAAATCGAATGCTTGTGCTGTCGAAAAGTGCAGTCTGCATTGTGCACTAGCAATTGCATGCTGCAGTCACTTGCGTGACCAAAAGTGTGCTTCGGTTACACATGGAGCATCATTGAGCTGAGTTCACTAGAAGATGCCTGTAAATGTCATTGTCCCAGCTGAGAAATTGTTTATTCTGCTTCTTCTTCTCTGTATCCTTTGCTCTGGCATTGGAGGTCGCAGCAATTGTCAGCAATGCAGCTGCAAATTGATACCTTGCACTGTGACACATAGTCATGCTCGCAAACAGAGAATGTAGCCCTACTATGATATTGTTCCTCAGGAGCTCCATTGGCGCTTCTATCCCCTACAATAACCATAAGCATGCTTGCTGATTCCTCCTCTAAGCTGACGTGTCACCTTTACATATAATACTGTCAGCGTTGCCATGCCCCTCGGCGCACACTCTACCAGTACATGCCCATGCCGAGGCGGGTGGGGTTGGATTCCAGCGCCCAGGGCGGCCTGTTGAGCTCAAAGCGCACAGTCCCCTCTGCAGCATTCTGCAGCAGCGTTCTGCGATCTGACACCGCTCCCCGCTCCTCTGGAAACCACACGCCCGGCTGTGTCTCACCCGCGAGCATAGCCTTTGCAAACGCTGCTGTGCTGATCCTGCAGAGCAGCCCATACACCAATCACTGCCCTGCCGAAAATTGCTGAAGCGTTCTGTTCTCCGCACCCTCAAACTGTCTGGGGATGTCCTGCACCACTGGTGTCAACATACAAACACATCCACAAACCTTCCAACAATGACATAAATTGGACAAACCTTCTCGCTTTCAGCTCAATTGGATGTGGTGCATGGCAAGCAAAGGAGGATCAGAGTCCACACCCAACGCTCTCCGACAGAAGCTTATGCACGAATAAGCCGGCAGCTGTAGTGCCATCCTCCAAGTCCACATCCACTCGCATGCCTACCGCCTCCCCTATGAATGGGTCCACCAGCCGCACCCATGGATCCGCCATCTTTGCAAGCCACTTTGACCTGCACCCCCGCACAGAATGTTCACATGCAACATCTCAATACGCACCACATGATCTGTGTTCAAGGGACTGGACAGAAACCCACTCCTCCACTTTCGTTGCAGTGCGCCTGCAGTGCACATGTCCTCATCCTTATCTCTTCCACTGGAAAAAGGCCCAAAGCAGTAGCACACTACACTTTGAAATATCCAGCACCACCGGTGTAAAGGATAATAAGTGCGTCCTCTACAGGGGTCCTGCACATAAGAACAGGCTGGGAGCGGCAAAGGGGCGCGCACTTGTTGCGGTCTGCAAGGAAGCCCTCCGGCGAGAGGCGCGCGACGGCAACCATTGCCCAGTTCCAGAAGATGGGCGCGGTGGCAAAGCGCGCAGACACGGTGGGCACACGCATGCACTCGTGGGTGGATTGCACCTCAGGCAGGTTGTACAGGTATGCGGTCACCCCCCGGATTGGCGGCCCAAAATCGACAAAGCGTGGGCTGCTTAGAGGTGGCACCACCAGCTGTATCCATCCCCACCAGCTTGGTGTCAGATGCATGTCAGGAATGACTGCCGAAGACAAGACTAACACATGATAAGATGCCTTCATCCTCCAAGCCTTTCAGCAAAAAAAGCATAGATGCAGTGCTGATGACATGACTAACACCTGATGAAATGCCTTCATGCTCCAAGCAGCAATAGGCATTGATACAGTGCTGATGGCGACCTTTACAGACACCTACATCTTGATTGTTGTTGATGGTTGAAAACGACAGGCAAACTGCACCACCACAGGGGATAATTCTGGGAAGAGTGACTGCGGATGCTGACCTTTTCCCCATTTGCATAGACTGTGACAGGCTCGCCAGCCAAGAGGATGCTTGTCTCCAGGATTGTGGGGCCCACACCGCCGCTGCCTGCTGTGTAGTATGAATACAGAACCCGCCTTGGCTCCACAGGCTCTATGGAGTTGCTCTCTGTGTAACTGGTCGTGGCTCCTGGTTTGCCTGCACCCAAACAATCCAACACCATGTCAGACATTCCGCCACCTTCTTCATTCCAGCAAGGGAAACCAGCACCACAAGGGATGCATTCTCATGCCTCCCTAGCGTGGAATTGGGATCAATCGAGAAATTCAGTTCTGTCAGAAAGATTTGCACCTTCATTTGGCTCCATGGTAGCCACCCCAGAACGCAGAGGCACAGCTTCCAACTCTTGGGCGGGTTCACTGCTGCTTGAGCTGCCCAGTGTGCCGGAACTCCTGCTGTTTTGCTGGGCGGGCGTCTGTGATGCATAGCTCCAGTCCGCATTGTACTCCCGCCGCGCTATCGAGATCATGTGTGCCGCCATGACGTTGGAGATGCCCGGATATATACCTGCGCCACCTCACAAATTACGCCTATCACCTTGGCCACATTCCACCAGACTTCTGAGAGCTGAGTTCAATAGTATCCCACATGTACCTGTCCTTTTCTAATTTCTAATGAACCAACAAGCCTTGAGCATCACCAAAGCCTGCTCAAACACTGCATAATGCACTCCTATGCCTTGCACGTCATGCTCAGCCAAGCGAACCATTGCTCGGTGCCTTGCTGGGCACAATATCTGCCGAAGACCATTTCAGAAAAATGATCACAGATATCATCAGGGAAGTGACCACCACCGATTTGATGATCCTACCAATCTGATGATGCGGCATTTCCTTGCAAGGAGACACGTCAAGCCATGCCCAAACATGCAACACCGGAGAGAACAAGCAGGGCGAGGCCAGAATCGCACCAGCGGTGGTGATGGCAGGCACCCCAGCGGCCTGAGCGGCTTCATGGTAGCTTTTGGCGCGCTGCGAGTAATCTGCATCGTCGCACACGTCCATGTAGGGCGTGCGCGTGGCCAGGGCTGCTTCCAGCACGCCGCAGGTCTCTTTGCGCTGGAAGGGCCCCGCCGTGTGCACCACCAGATCCGCTCCGCGCAGAGCCGCCTCCAGTGATGCGGCATCATTGATATCCACCGCCACAAACTGCACGCAGGTAGCATGCTATTTTCCAGTGGCATGCAGTGCTTGCAAATTAAATGGCACCACATGGATGTTGCATGACAGGACGCGGGTTGAGGGATAGCAGGTTCCTGATTATGACAGTGTATGGATGGCATGCAGCATGCAATCACCTGTGTGCCTGCTAGCTCCGGCCGCTTCTTCACAGCGGCATCATATGTGCCTCTGTTTCGGCTTGCTAGGGCAATATCCAAGTTGGGGTCGCCGCGAAGCAGAGCGGCTGCTGTTGAGGCACCCACGCGTCCAGTGCCTCCAAGGATGACGACCCTCTTTTTGTCACCACTGCTTGTCTTTGCCTCTGCACAATGATGGCATTCTCAGCTCACAGCAAGTCACCTGCTTGTGTTTCAGGTGAAGTGGATCTTTCGACCCAAATTCACTCATACTATACAACATTGTGAATAGAAGGCCACATGAAGCACCTAATAATGCTGCATATGTGCGTATTGACGCTCTCCTGCTCGTTCTCAGGCATATCTGTCTTTGGTGGTCGACTACATGCTTGTTACGGACATGCGGCAAATCGATAAACATCCGTTGTCTGCGGGTCGATCTATTAATGCTTGCATGAACAGTGCAATTATTCAAAGATTGTTGCATATGTTGTGCACACAAAAAGCTCGCAGGTCTGTTGAGTATCTCCATATGCGTCGCCCCAACTGCGGTAAGGTTCGGGCAAATGAATCTTAAATCAGAACTATTTCTGACGATACTCCTGCGATTCCCTTCCTTTCGACAATTTTTGCAGGTCCAATCAGTATTTGGGCCAAATGAAATTTGTTCGGGCAGTTTTGGGCTGTTTCGGGTCCACGTTGCTGCCACCAAGTTTGGCAACATGCATGGAACCTTTTGCTCAGTTTTGCTTGTTTTGCTCTTGAGGGCTTCTGCGTTCAAGCTACTTTCCCACGGAAAACAATATGTCAAAGCTTTGACAATTGCATTGCACCCTTCTCTACAGATCCCCCAGGAGTGACCAGGCCAGATCCGGCTGATGGGTGAACGCCGCATTCCATGAGGGCAGTTAACAGGGCATCCACATCCTCCATTGTATGCGCAGCTGAGAGGCTTATACGCAACCTGCATGCATCACAATTTTAACTTACGATCTGGAGCTCCACGTAGCTCAGCTTGAGGACTTCATGCAACCCAGCATGGACCGCAAATCTCATCGCATGTCATACAGGAGTATCATCATTAATGCTGTCCAAGACTCCAAAAGAGTGTTCCCCAGTGCAGACCTTGAAGTTCCTGGAGCAACGGTGGGCGGCCGAATAGCTGGCACATAGAAGCCCCTCTCAAGCAGTGCCGCTGAGGCAGACACTGCTGCAGCTTCGCTGCCAACTATGAGGGGCACAATGGGGCTGCAGGCATCCACCCCCAGCCCCTTTCCAAGATGCCTCACCAGCCGCCACAGGTGCTCCCGCCTCTCTGGCTCCTGCATAGTGATATGCATTGTATGGGCAGCCATTCCTCAGGCAGCATGGCAGTGGAGTGACCTCTCCAAGGACCAACATTCAAGCCCGCTTCAGGGAAGGCATGGACGACTGCAACACCATGACTGCAGGTGTTCGAACGGGCTGTCACCTGTTCGTTAACTTGGAGAGCAGTAATGGCAGCTGCCACCACAGGCGCAGGGGGAGCAGTGGAGAACACATAGGGGCGGCCCTTGTTGAGCAACAGGGTCTTTACATCTGCTCGGCAGGCCACAAAGCCCCCATGCGCCCCCACCGCTTTGCTCAGTGTGCCGATGTGCACATCTACTTCATCAGCCACCCCAAATGCTTCCGCTGCACCCCCTCCCCTACACCCCAGCAACATGAGCCCCCTCAGAGGACTTATACATACAGAAACAAATGAAGATATTGGAAGTTGTGGCACATAACTTGATCAATAGATGTGGCGACAACTGCTGCACCTTGAGCCACAGACTAGGGTTGCATGGGCCTCATCAACCACCAAGAGGAAACCATACTTCCTTCGCAGCCTCACTAGGCCCTCAAAGTCTGCAAAGTCACCTGCAACCAAAATGGACTATTACTGCAAGTTGGCAAGGAGTACAGTACAAGCAAATTGCTAGCATTACTAGGGTTAGGCTAACGTTGCCCACCATCCATGCTGAAAAGACTGTCTGCTACCACCAGCTTGCGCTGGTGTGATGGGCAATCTCTTAGAAGCTGTTCTAGATGCACCATGTCATTATGCCTATAGATGTGCAGCCGTCCCTGTCAGGCACAAAGACATTAGCACACAGCTTCACGTAGTTCTCGATCTCCCTTCTGCCCATTTCCATAACTGCTGTCAGACTTAACACAGTCTGTCTGTGCGCTGGCCATGGACAAGCAAGTGAGACTCGCCTTGCTTCTGGAGGCCAAGCGAGAGCCGTCCACAATGGATGCATGATTCAGCTCATCTGAAAAGATGGCTGCATTCTCTCCACTGCCCAGCGTGGACACAACCGCCAAATTTGCAGCAAATCCAGTGGAAAACAGCAGGCATTCCTCAGTGCCTTTCAGTGCAGCAAGCCGCCTTTCCAGATCCTCATGGAGAAGTGTGTAGCCCCCTACAACTGCTGACGACCTTGGCCCTGCAGCACACAAGTAGGTATTTATCAGCAAGCATGCAATCAGCAAGCATGCATCTTCAGGCATACTTGTGTCAGCAGGGCAGATCAGTTATCCTAGGATGAAACCATACCCACTCCATAAAGCAGTGCAGCATCCGCTGCCGCGCGTCTCAATGCCGCATGTGTGGAAAGGCCCAGGTAGTCATTTGTGCTGAACAGCTTGACAGCTGCGCCATGCTGGGTAACCTCCTGAGAGGGATGGCCACCTCCTTCCTCTATCCAGGGTGCCAGCACATCACCGGGAACCAGCACCTGCCAAAACCATGACCCCACTTTGTGTTCATTCTCTCCCTTCACGACAATGGTTATCAAATCAAGACGTGGAAGTGGATCATTAAATGCACCTGGATTGCTGAAAGAGTAGGGAGCACGGGTTTGAGAGTTCTCAGAAGGCCTGCATCTCTGAGGTGGCCCAACGATGAGGCTAGCCATGCTTCCCAAAGATCGTTGGACGAATCATCGGCATGACTTAAGGTCATTAACTTATTTCCTATTTGTCAGGGAGAGTCGCATGCCCGTGAGCTGTGGTGACGAGCTACAGATCACCCCCGTCGGTGCAACGATCTGACGCTCGGTAGCTTCAGTTTCTGACAAGTCAGAGCAGCATCCGGTGAAATTCAATGCTACTGTAATGGCAGTATTCTTTCTGGAATTGATTGCTTGCTTGCAACGGTTTCATATTACGTACATTAGTCACGTGGGACGACAGTTAGCTTGCCGGCACTCTAACTTGTGTCAATTGCGAGCACCTATTCCGATCGACACCATTTGGATTACGTTTTGAGTTTTTATGTGAAGTACTGCTATTTCCGCCGTTCCGGACTTCCGGGAAACTTTCCATGCCGCTGCGATGGCAGACATTGAAGAGCGGCTACAGCTGTTTGCACCAGTATGAATGGATCAAAACAAGTACTGCACAATTTCAGCGCAGCTTGTCCACCGTAGCTAATCAGAATGGGGTGGTACTTGACAATCTTCCACATACAGACCAGCCTTCTCAATTGACCTTGGAGTTACCCACATTTACGATATGGGGCTCTAATACGGGTGTTGGCAAGACGCTTATCAGTGCAGGACTAGCCAAGTCTGCCAGTGACGCTCAGGTGTGTACTGTGACGACGTAAACGATTTGCTTCATGAGGGCTACTTAGTCAGATTTTCCCCTTCAATTCCTGTGTGCTTGGGTGTCTGCAGGACCCATTGCTCTACTTGAAACCTGTGCAGACAGGATTCCCAGAAGATAGCGATGCAGCACTTGTGGTGAGCTTCTCCATCAATGCTGCCGGCTGTCCTGCATACCTTGATCCAAATCCATGCCAGTTGAGTGCGCCGTAGATCTGCAGATTTGGCATTCGTGTTTGACATATTCGCTTGAGTTGCATGCAGGCATTGGCCAGCGGCGCGTCACTATCCTATGGCAGGCATGCCAGTGAAATTCTTGGGGATTCGGCAGCTAACACACCAACCAGCAGCCAAAGGAGCAGCGTGGAGGCGAGGCTGCTGCATGCTTGGCGGCTGCCTGCCAGTCCACACCTGGCTGTGAGTGCAGAGGGTGAGACCAAAGAACTTTGATTGAGGATTGCTTGACATTAGAGACTTCATCAAGCATGCATAGCAGAATGTATAAAGGGACATGTGCCATTGAACAACAATGCAGGAAGGGGTGTCAGCAATGACCAGCTGCGAAGACAAGTCTGTCAAGAACTGCTGAAGTACCAGAAGCGCAGCAGCCAGCAAGCAATGGCCCTTGTGGAGACTGCCGGAGGTCCTGCAAGTCCCTCTCCTTCTGGGCAATTACAGGTTCGCACCAGCCAGCAAAAAGTGGCTTTTCAAAAGTGATTGCTAGCTGTGCTAGCAAGCCCAGCATGGGCACTGCACCACTAGTATAACAGATTCCCGTGCTCACTGAATGTGCGTCACTTACTGGCAATATCGGACACCTTCTGACATTCATTATTCTTATTATGCTTACCGGTATTATGCTTATTCATTGCATGCGCACTGCAGTGTGATGTATGGAGGCCTCTGCGGCTACCAGGGGTGTTGGTGGGGGATGGTAGGCTTGGTGGAATCTCCAGCACCATTGCGGCACAGGAATGCCTGCTGCTTCGGGGGTATGATTTGGCAGCCATCGTGCTCATGGACGCCGGCTTGGCCAATTGGGAGTACTTGAGGGAACACTTTGGAGACAGGGTGCCAGTGGTCACCCTGCCACCATGCAGGCCACCACCTCACACAGGGTGGGGTCCCCCTCAAGAGTGACCTACTGGAGCATGCCTTCTGACTTCCTGTTAAATGAGAATTTTGAAGCGGGGAGCTGGCATGCAGTCAACTAATTTAAGTTGGGAGTTATGCACAGGAGGAAAGAAGGAGCTGTCGATGAGGCACTGCAAGAGTGGCTCCAACAGACCCGGCAGCCAATGACAGAGATTCGAGGGCTTTTGCAGGAGTATCACGAGAAAAGAGGTACTTCTATGCATGCCACATTTATGAACAATCATGCACAATGCGCCAAACATGTCTCTTAGGTTACCTGAAGATGTAGGATGCTAGGCTCAGAACTGCTCTACGCTTCATGATCCAGCATTATGCAATTTTTGTGCAGTTGCTCGGTTGCTGGAGATTGGCCC
This sequence comes from Coccomyxa sp. Obi, assembly GCA_020887355.1. NCBI lineage: Eukaryota > Viridiplantae > Chlorophyta > Trebouxiophyceae > Coccomyxaceae > Coccomyxa > Coccomyxa sp. Obi. The sequence continues at coordinate 1,281,504 of AP024999.1, forward strand.
GAAGGCGGGGGCAACCATCTGGTGGCCGACCACGCAGCATAGCCTGGTCCAGGGCAAGGATGTCCAGACAATTGATGCGCGCAGCGGCGAGCACTTCACTGTGCTTGCGAGCGACAGCCGCGGCGGCCGCCGCATCGAGTTGCGCTATGATGGCTGTGCCAGCTGGTGGACCCAGGTCCTCTAACACCCAAATCCTCAAACCTGAGCCCTGAAACTGAGCCCTAAAAGGACCGCTGCATTAAAGGACACCCTTTCAAGTGACTCCATCTTGTTCACAGCAGACTCCTTACACGCCACTCACTCGAGTGGCTGTGTGCTGTGTTTTATGGCCAACTTTTGTCACTGCAAAGGAGGCTGACGTGGCCTATTTGCAGACACTCAACAATTCCACCACCAAAAAGGCCAATACAGTGCAAAGCAGGCAGCCCTGTAGCTTTCCAGCAGAGATTGGAGGGGTTAAAGGTTATGCCAGGCCAGGGACGACTGCAACCTTTGCAGGCAATTTGCATGCGTGAGCGGCAGTGATTTGAAAAATTTGAAGACCAGGGCACAGCCACGGCCGAGCCGTCCGCAGTTGCTCACTCAGCTCTGCCTCTGGACATGCAGGGCGTGAACGACGAGCTGCAGCCGCGGCTGACGCAGGCGCTGGCGTACGCGGCGGCGCGCTACGGCCACGTGATGCACCCGGAGAATGCGCATGAGCCGGCCATCGCCTGTGCTGAAGCCCTGCTCGGTGGCGTCGGCCGCGGCTGGGCCGACCGCGTGTTCTTCTCTGCCGACGGGTGCGCCCTCATTGCATGGCTGCTCCTGAAGGTCAATTATCCCCTCCAAATCTGGCTTCATATCTCCTGGAAGGGTAATGCAGCTTGGAGGCCCTGATACTACCACTAGTGTCAGGATGAAAGATTACTCTTCCTACAGGCCCCTTGCCCTTCCATCAGGAATCATTAGGTTGATAGTCTCAATTTGAGCGCATTGAATGGAGCAGCAAATTTCACTGAGAGCTTGGAGTGCAGCTCTCGTTCCCTTGGTGTAGCTCCTGTTGCATGGCAGACAGCACTTGCGTAGCTCTGGATATAAATGGTGAATTGTAGGCAGCTAACGATGCAATACAGCTCTGTCTTGGACTGTTTGCAGTTTGAGTTATGCTTCACAACTGACTTGAGATTGGCCTCGATGGGGGGTAAATACACCATTGCAGATCTGCTTGTGAGAAGCATGTGTTGTTCATGCAGGTCATCTGCGGTTGAGATTGCACTGAAGATGGCCTTCAGGACCTACATGCACAGCAACCCCGGGACTGAGCAGTGCTCATTGGAGGTGGTGGGCCTTGCTGATGGCTACCATGGAGACACGCTGGGCTGCATGGATGCTGTTGCCCCTTCTGTGTACAACGGCCCTCGCCAGACTCCCTGGTATAGCTCCAATCCAGAGCCTGCCACATGAACACTTAACACATCATCCTCATGTAGAAGGTGGTTTTTCTATTCCCATGAATATTTACGTTGCCATTTATTGCCGCATTAGCTTTGATTGCTGGGAATAAGTACACATGGGTTCAGGTGTCGTCACGGGACGGCGAGAAACGAGCCTGCTAAGATTCTTGTGGCAATTCTACCCATACCCCAGACCTCATCAGGGCGTCTATGAGTTGGACTAATTTTGTTGCGTTGCAAAAATAAGTGGTGATGTTGACATTTGACTGGAGCAGGTACAAGGGGAGGGGCCTGTTCATATCACCCGTGAAGGCAGCACTGGTGAGGGGCAAGTGGCAGGTCACATCGCACGGCAACCCTTCTGATGGACTCCCATCCTGGGGGGAGGCCCCTCGCATCAGCCGTGCTTTCAACTCGCTGGAAGACCTGTTCGACCGCAGGCGATGGTCTGATGACAAAGACTTGGTATCTCAATATGAGACCATAGTAGACCAGGAACTGGACAGGTGAGCACCTGTCTGAAGCCCGGGCAGTGCCTTGCAGCTCATCCATCAAGAACCATGCAGAAAGCAGCTCTGTTTGCTGTTGAGCATCAAGGAAGCCATGGTGTTGCATGTACCTCCCTACTATTTTCTTTGGGACCTTTTTAAACAGCCCACTGAATCCTTATGCCAGTAATACCATCAGGCAAACATCAGTAGTGGGATGTGGTACTAGAGGAGGATTAGATGCTGGAGGAAGCTACGTGGGCAGACAGGACTGTGTTTGTGACTGCCAAAAGCAGGCATGAGAGGGAGGCCGGCGGCATGCGTAGCACAGCTGCTTGTTGAGGGCACTAATTGCAATTGGCAGCTTAACTCACACACCATGGCAAGAGCTGCTCAACTATAGACTGTATTTTCCCAACCGAGCAGGCATGAGAGGGAGCGCGGCGCGGGCGCGCGGTTGGCGGCATGCATAGTGGAGCCGCTGTTGCAGGGCGCCAACTGCATGCAGATGGTGGACCCGCTGTTCCAGTCGGTGCTGGCGCAGCGGTGCCGTGAGCGCGGCATGCTGGTCATCTTCGACGAGATCTTCGCCGGCCTCTGGCGCCTCGGCACGCCCACTGCATGGTCGCGCCTGGGCGTCATGCCCGACATTGCCTGCTACGCCAAGCTTCTCACAGGTGACCATCGTGCCCCTTCCACCGCAATTGCCCAATGACTTCCGGCTGTATGTGAGCTGCACAGAAGCTCATGTGGACTTCTTCGTGCCTGCACGTCCCCATGCATGGCATATCCATGCAAGGGATTGAAATCAAGCCTTGCCTGTCTTGAAGCACTGTCTCCGAAGGGATTGGCTTGGCCTTGAAGACAGAGAATGCATTGATGTCTTTCTAAGTGAAACAAAAGAAGAAGAAGCGATTACATCCAGCCATCTAGGGCTGATTAGATGTCCTATCATCTCCCACATCAGCTGTTGTGACATCAAAACAATCCAGGACAAATTTGGCAACCCCCACCAACAGCCTGATGCCTGCAGGAGGCATGGTACCACTTGCGGCTACACTGGCAAGCAAGCAGGTCTTCGAGGCATTCCTGAGCCCAAACAAGGTTGACGCGCTGCTGCACGGCCACAGCTACTCTGGCTATCCCATTGGCTGCGCTGTGGCCGTGGAAGCTCTGAAGCTGTACTCGGATGCTGAATGCAACCTCGCGCTCTGTACGCCGCATAAAGCTGGAAGGTAGGACTGACAGAGATACCCTCAATGCAGCACTGCCCCCCTCTCTGGCTCTCTCAACTTGCCAGCTCTCTGTCAAGCACCCTTCGTAAAATGTGAGATGCAAAGCGTAGCGACTGTTCAATGCATTTGAGAAACTGGGACGTGCGATACACAGACAGAACAGGCTTGCAAGAGTTTGCTCGCACGTGGTGCAAGGCATCAAGATATGTGTCGTGTACATGCAATCAGCACCATACATGCATGGAGCAGGTGTGAGAAAAGCCCGGCCTGCGCTGAACCATGCGGCCGCTTGGTAGAACTCTGGGACCAGAAGCTGCTGAAGGAACTCTCCATGCATGACCGCGTGGCACGTATTGTTGCTCTAGGTACGTTCATCATTCCTGCTGGCCTGCGTCTGTTAGCAAAGCCTACCCCAATGCCATGAAACACGAGGTCACCAGTCGACATCTGTGTCCCTGTCAGTCTCCTCCTGCAGTTTCTGCCCTTGCACACATGTTTGAGAACCCAGGCAGGCACTTGTCTCGAGTCTTATGCCCTTCTTCCCTGCAATTGTTGCCACTCTGTCTTGCAATTTTTGTGTTAATCGCAGGCACAGTTGTGGCGGTTGAGATCCAGCCGCCGCAAGGCCAGGCAGCAGGCTATGGCTCCCACGAGGCCAAGTCTGTCGTCATGTGGCTCAGGCAGCATGGAGTGTATGCTCGACCGCTGGGAAATGTCGTGTACCTGATGGTCACACCCACAACACACCCCAGCCAGTCCAGGAAGCTCCTCACCAAACTCATGCAGGCCATCAATGTCCATGCCAGCAGGAGTGGTAGCGGTCAGCGAGAGGATGCGCCTGCTGGGCCTCCTCACGCTGACACAAATAATGTAGCAGCACAAGGTTGATGTCACAGACTATGAAAGCAGTTTCACAACTGCATTTGCTAGCAGTGGCAGTTCATAAGTTCAAAGTACTCCTATTAATATTCCCAGGCACTGCACTTTGCCTGGTCACACTAATTTCATTGTCTTTTCTGCCTGGCCAAGAATTGTTTGCCTACAGAATTCCTAATTTACCGGTAACCTGGTGTACTGTCTGCAAATTGTACATGAAAACAATTTGAAGGTCCTGAACTTAATTGTCTTTTATTCTTGCGCCCTTGACTGTAAAATTAAGTACCAACGTACTGTACAACTGATGAACGCAAAGCACTGTTGCTAACCTCGTATGCACTATCAGAAGAGACACGCCGATCACATGACCATCAACTACTGGCAAGAATAATAATGTCACAGTCTTTGCTGAACTGCATAACAATCGTGCTAACCTGCAATGCTGTTCAATCAATACTAATACTGTACATGTCCTCCTACTTGCCACCCCACCAACTCAACTGTTGCTGCCCTCTTCTCCTCTTAATGATGGGCCCAAACCGCTCTGCTACCTTTTTGTAAACCTGCCGCTTGAAGTCCACCACCTGCAACATTGTCACAACACTATCAAAATAATGAAGTTGTTGAACATGTGATAGTAACATGACAGCTGTTCAAGTGAGATTGAGAGCAACAATTTTTGGTAAAGAGAGAGGTGCAGTACCTCGAGAGGCAGCTCTTCCAAGGGCATCCACCTCCATTCCGAAAACTCCCTCTCGCCATACTTCTCCAAATCTATTTCTGACTCGTCCCCGTAGAAGTACATGAGACACCTGCAGTGCAGTGTATATGGTGAAGCCCAGACACAGATCCACTGAGATGTCACACTGCCCAAAATCCCACCACAGTGGCTCCACAATGAGGCGACCACATCGTGACGTTTTAAAGGACCACAGCGTACCACTTCTGTGTCTGGCCGCGATATCTGATCCAGGAGCCCGTCATGCCTGATTTGATATCTGTGGGAAAGTCATAGTCCAACCACTCGTCCAGCTGAGTCAAACAGACCACTCAGTCAAAAATACACACAGCACAGGTCTTAGCAGAGTCTTGAATTTTCATGCAATGACGCTGCTTCACGCGCACAGTGCCATCAACAAGAGCTCACGATGGCGACGATGCGGGCACTACTGATTCCTGTTTCTTCCTTCAACTCTCTGACAGCAGCGCTCATGGGGTTTTCCAGGCCACCACTGTCTATTCCTCCCTGCAAGGCAAAGCATCACATTCTAAAAGGCAGGCATTGCAAGCCACATTAATAGGAATGGCTTCGGAAAGCTCTAGCAACCGATGAGAACCATGATTTTCAAGAGCACACCTGAGGCATCTGCCAAGTCCCAAACTTGTCGTCCACTCTCCTGCATGCGTTACATGCACATGGAAGCACCTCAGTAATGAATATAGCTTCCCAACTCGACGCCACAGTATGATGCCGAAAGAACAGGGGAAACATCAGGCTTTTATTCGCCCAGGGATTTGACGTTAGCTACGAAACTTTTAAAATACTCAAGGATGGGTGATCCACCTTGCAGCGAATACTAGTCCCTCGTTATTCACAAGAGTGATGCCAACACCTCTTCTGTGCTCCCCAACATCCACTCTGGTTCGAGGAGTGGACAAAGAACCTGGGTGTCCTAAAACTGGTTTTGAACCGCAGGTGACACGCAAGGTTGAGCAGCTCCGTCCTCTCACACTGCTTGAAATGGGGCACCTCATTTTGGTCAAAGACACAGATCGAACTGTTATGATGTCGCTATTAACGGTCACTCACATCATAGTCAGCACCTTCTGAACTGACTTTCGAGGTGACAGCGGGAGGACAATCGCTCCTGCGAGAGATTTCAAAACACGATCTTAACTAGTGAGACACTACTAAGAAGTCTGTGTGGTGTCTGATCCCAGTCTCCCTGCGACATAGCTTCTTGGCGCGTGATTTGGGAAGGTTTCACCCTTGGCCTCGACACTTAATACTTTCTCTCCCTTGCGATGGATCTCGAGCGCGAGGACCGGAATTCGTCTTTTCATGATCCTCCAAAAACGTATTGAGTGGTTTTGAACGTTCGTAGAATTTATCCCGTGTTAGATTCGGTGTGCAGATCCCTTCAAAACAGACAATCTCGCGTGGTATAGTCCAAGATCGCAAGTCAGATCCAAGTGTGCCTTCAGCAGCTCAGCACCATTCTCAGGTTGATCTTGGTGTTTTATAAGGCATTCAATAAGTTTCTACGTTTCAACGAGGCTAAACTTCCTCAGAAACTCTCTCGCAAATCAAAACACCGACAGGCTGCAAGCTTGCACTAGTCTTTGCTCAATACAGTATATATAGTTCAGCTTGGAATGGCGCAATCCATACGTTTGATATGACAACAACACTAGATCCTGAGTGATGCCTACCACCTGGACTACGAAGATCCTCATCTGCGCGCCTGTAGTCCTAGCTTTAGTGTTCCTCCTGCGCAGCCACTTGATGGCACGAAAAGCAGAATATTGGACGCTGGCAGAGGGTACAGAAAACGCCAGCGACAAGGGTGCAGCGATCAGAATTCTTTTTGTGGGCAACAGTTTCATCCATTACAATGGTGGAGCTGAAAAGGTGGAGCAACATATGTCATGTCATGTTGACCGGATAGCGTTCATCTGTTGATCTTCTTAACATTCATGTACGCTCTTGGGATCATTCGGTCAGCTAGAGCTGCCGGACTTGATTGATAACATTTGGCAATGCAGGTGGTCACAAAGCTGCTGGAGGAACACTTGGGAGCAAAGGTGTACACAAGGAGATATGCTCCAGGTAGGACTGCATATCAATTGTCACAAGGGTGGGCTTGTAACGGGTTTGCTCATGTGAACACAGGCCACCATTCATTGTGCAGGGGGCTACACCTGGTCACAGCATCTGACAGACGCAAAGGATCCTTCTAAATCACTGTACAAGCTGCTGGGAAAAGGCGCCACCAAATCCTGGGACTACATCATTTTCCAGGCATGCACCCCTCCCCTTCAAGGCATGCATCATCAGCCAACTCACCACAGTACACCAAAGGTTATGCAGTGCAGCTGTCAGAGCAATAATGCTGATTGACATGTGCAGGAGCAAAGTCAGGCACCTGCGTTGGGAGGGAAGGAGACATTGTTGAGCTATCAGGCTCTGTCAGGGCTTGTGCAGCTGGCGAAGGGGCGCAATGCACACCCTGTGCTGCTGATGACATGGGGCTACCTGAATGGCGATAAGCAGGAGCACCCAACAATCTTCCCAGACTACCATGCCATGCAGGTGCTTTTGCTTCATTGAGCTGCGCAGGCTCTCACTTGGCTTATGCTTATGTCACCAGTGACCAAGCTGACAGCATTGCTTCCACCCCTTGCCTTGACAGGCTTGACAATGCAGTCTGCACATCTGGCATGCAGGAAAGATTAGCCAATGGCTACCTGTCTCTGGCGACAAGGTTACAGCAGGACTTGAATATTTCGTTCCTAATAGCTCCAGCAGGGCTGGGCTGGCAGCACATCCACAAGCTGTTGCACAGGGGGGATGCTGCTGATTTGCCTGCAGGTACGAAAACTCACCTCGGCTCTGAGACTTCCTGGTGATGTGACCCTTCTTGTGCAAGTGCTGTGGGAGGAGACACTGCTCCAAGGGGTCTCGGTTGCTGCTGCACAGGAAAGGAGACTTTCTTTGCTTTGTATGCCAAGGATGGGATACACCCCAGCCCCTTTGGAACATATCTGGAGGCATGCGTTATTGCTGACGCCATCACAGGTGTGCCACCATTGTCCCCCAACACATGGGTGGGTGCTTAGCCGGTGACAGTTCAGCACTTGATGACTGACGTGCCATAAAACATGCAGGTTGCAAGGCATCAGGCCTGACAGCAAACCCTCTTGAGCTAGACGGGAATTGGCTAGCATTTCTGCAGGGGGTTGCTGATGAGGTGGTCTTCCAGGACAGGGGCTCTGCATATCCACCCTTCCACTTAGGGCGTGAGACTGGCTGCCTCAAGAAAGTTGGCGACATGACTGGATAAGGAACATGTAAACAATGCAAGAGATAGTTTTGTAATATGTAGTGATCATGCAGAGGTCTAGCATGTATATGTCTTGTGAACTAGTCGATTGTTCGTCAGTGGCATTGTGAATTGGTCTTCCATGGATCCAAATAAACCAGACCAACTTGGTGCTCCAATTCACTACATACATGAGATAATTGCTTGTATGGTCACCTATCATAGGTCAGTCAGTCAGTCAGTCAGTCATAGGTGATGATCATGAAAAGTGTTGCAACAACTCAATTGTGTGGTGACATTACATGCATCCTGAGCATTGGAGATGTTTGGCGAACATAAATTCTACGAGGTCCGTTGGTGAGATCTCTAAATTTACAGAAGCAATGATGCTTTCGCATGCTTCTCTACAAATGGGCGATCAGGTTGCACTTATGGCTAGTCCGTTGGCATCAGTGCGAGCCATCATGTCTGCAATACATGCGTACAAAAGCTGTCTATTCTAACCAGCACTTGGCATGCACCGAGTGAGTTGTGTGTGAAGTCGCCGAGGCGGTTCGTATCTTATTTCCTCTTCAGACCCATCCAGATAGATCCGCCGTCCTCCCTTGTAAGGATTTGGGGTCATTGCTTTTCGAAACATGGCCTGTACCTGCAGGTAACAAAGACCAACTGTCAAAGCATTGACTGTTTGCACCAGTAGCACACACTAAAAGTGTGGGACTGTAATTGTGGCGGTGACTCCAATTTGAGGATGTTAAAACACCATCAACCACCCCCAAAACTTTGTGATGCTGAAGTTTGGTCTCTCACCGCAGATCTGTAGTCCATGTGCTCTGTTCCGCACCAGCGGTCCCAATGTGTGAAGTAAAGTGAGAAATGCCTCGTGGGGAACCTGTGGTGCATGTCATGATGCCGCACAGTGTTCAACCCTCCTCGCAGGTTCGGTTTGGGATGCACCCAGCTCAATGCCCCAAACAATAACGATTCTATAGAAGGTATAAAAGGCGCAATCTCATAGCCTGCATGGCCCCCTGCAGTCCACACCTTGACATTATATGTCTCTGTCTTACTCTGGTGATCGACAGTGTGCTCAAATAGAGCATCTCATTCCTGGAAAACCTCAGCATGAGTGAAGGGGAGACGCACCATTGTGAATGACAGTGGTGAAAAGATGGTAGATCCGGTGGACACCAATGTGGATGGGGAACATGAAGCAGACAATGATCTCATTTGCAAATACAATGGCTGCCTCCACCACATGGAAGCTGTAGCCTGTAAAAGCTGTCGGCGCCACAGACCTGCATTCATAAAGTAACCATAGTCCAGCAGCTGCAAACTATAAGGCTCAACTTCAAGTGTGCCAAAAGGAAGCTATGGATGGCAACTGTTTGCTACATGTCTGGCACACAGGGAGTGCAGAGGGCCTCACTTGTGGTGGAGGTGGTGGACATGTTTGTAAAGAAAGCGACTGTGCAGCAGTCGGTGCGTCCAGTAGAACCATGTGTCATGAAGGTAGTCAAGCAGCATGATTGTCAACAAGACGTATAGAACCTGCACATGCAGCAATTAAGTGTGTCACCCCTGTGCACCTCCAAAAGACTTCCCATGAGTAGAGTCCATGGGGCGCATCCACAGCCCAGCCACGGCATCGGTTTCTGCAGGGTTGTTGTCTAATGAACTCAACTAAGCAATGTAATACATCAGGCTGAGATGTACCTTGGACCAGCTGTCAAAGGGTCCACTATAGAGCTTGCTGATACCTGCCGCATGAAGCTTCTCCACCACTGTAAGAACGGCTGCCTTGACCAAAATGGGTCCTGCACCGAAATGAAAGCATCAGTACACGTACAACCAAACATTTCGATGGCATAACGGAGGTCAGTGGACTCACCAAGACTGTAGATTGCCTCACGAATGACCTGTCCCTTCTGTCTCTCCTGGACCTGGATGCTCTTTACAGGCAGCAGCCAAGGTCCTACCCAGTGCAGGGCTATACAGGCAACATAGTACACAAGGCTGACCTGCAGAACGGCTTGTTGATAATCCCCTCCGTACAAGGACACCATAACCTCACAAAAATCGCCTCTATGATGACGCGCAACTGCTTAATGGATAGTCCTATCAATCTTCCATGCCTAGTTTGAATATCTAGTTCCGCTCTATGCTGCTGATTGGGCACTTTCAGGAACAGGGAGGAATAAGATTTGCTCTTTAGTAGCGGTTTGTTGACATAACTTCCAAGGTCAAGCACCTATATTAACTAACTATCCCCACATGATGCTCAGATCAGAACAAAAATAACTGAAGATAAGTGCGCCGCACTTAACTTTATCTGAATGGAAAGAGGTTTCGAATGACAAGACGACAACTGCTTAGCTATTCAATCCCATCCGAAGGTACCGTAAGCGTTGACATGATCACGGAGGGGCGTCAACTTACACAGAAGAGTCAGCCCCTCACCTTCAGCTCGCCCAGATTTCTAGCTTCAGTGTTGACCATCAGGTGCACATCATAAGTACGGAGTAGCTGCTGTAGCTGTATCCCGTCCAGATGTTGCGTATCGTGCGGTTCTGCAGATCTACAGTCTATGATGCCCCAACCATTGCAACAGCGTTGCAGTGCAGATATATAAATTCGGGGCATGCCTGCCAGCAAGCAGAACCCCTTCCTACCGAAGATGACAATGTTGAAAATTCAGTACCCACACGAGAATTCGGCGCAATCCGCACAGACTGGACGTGAGATCCCTATCCAATTGCTAAAGAAGCGTCATGAGCATTTCTTCAATCATAGTTGCATTGTGACAAATACACCGCACAAAGCAGCAGTATTTTCCCTTCATGAAGCTGATGCTTGCCTTCTCGCAGTCGCGAGGAAGTCAACGCGGTCTACAGCACACCCCTCTTGGAGCTAGTTTTCAAAGCAGCGTCGGTCCATCGTTTGTATAACGACCCGCAGATGGTACGTTAAATGTCGCTGGAAGGCCAATACATGGGCCTTTGTTGTCTCCTATGATGTCTCCAGGGTAAAACAGATCTGCAGCACCTGTTGCACCACAAGTACTTGAACAAGTTGCAATGATGTCTTGCAGGTGCAGCGATGCACTTTGCTCAGCATCAAGACCGGCGGATGTCCAGAGACGTGCACATACTGCTCGCAAAGCAGCTCATGGAGGAAAGAGACTGGCCTGAAAGCTGAGAAGCTTATGGACCTAGAAGAGACATACCAGGTTCGCAGAGGCAGCACCATCAATAATTTTCTGGTAACAGCTGTTGAGTAACATGCTGCCATGAAGTTTTAATTTAGCAAAGACATGACCCAGAAGGCGCCAGTGGCTGCATGCCTGCACATGCAAGCTGGGTTAAATGGTGATTGTGACGCTGTCCAGCAGCTGGCATGTACGCAGAAGATGAGCAACATGTGTCCATATGGCAGGCTGCCTTGCGAGCAAAGGAGTCAGGCAGCACTCGGTTCTGCATGGGGGCAGCATGGCGGGGGCCCTCCCAGGTGGGCAAGGGCCAGTGGGAGCGCGTGCTTGAGATGGTGGCGCGGATCCGGGGCCTTGGCATGGAGGTGCTTCCCTTCGTGACCTTCTTATGAGATTCAGGATTTGTGGTCTATGCTCCGTATGATAAGAAGTACTGATAGTGGCCCCCAGTGCAGCATGCGGTGAAGCTGATGAGTATTTTTCCCCAGAGTATTGCTTGAATAAAACTTCATAAAACTTCATAAAATATTGCTGTGGCAATATCATTGCCGTCAGCTCCTCACAAGTGACTGCTCTGAATGAAGGTGTGCACAACGCTGGGCATGCTGACGCCTGAGCAAGCAAAGCAGCTGCGGGAAGCCGGCCTCACTGCTTACAACCACAATCTGGACACCAGCCCTGAGTACTATGGCAAGATCACCAGCTCCAGGAAGTATGAGGTGTGTTCTTATGTTGTCACTGTGCTATTTTGTGCCGGATCTACACCATCCACTCCATCAGGTGCTGTAAAAGAGCTTGTGAAGCGATCCGTTTATGCCGGCAAATTGGTCCGTTGCAACGGCAGTTAATGCAAAAACTGAGATGCATTTCTATGCCTGTGTGCCTACTTTTGAGAGTATGACCATGCATGTCAGCCTGAATTCGGCTTTGATGACCTGGTCAGGACCGGCTTGAAACCCTGGCGAATGTGCGTGATGCCGGCATCTCGGTGTGTGCGGGGGGCATCATTGGCATGGGGGAGGGCAACATGGACCGTGTCGGCCTGCTCCACCAGCTGGCCACCCTGCCAGAACATCCTGAGTCGGTCCCTATCAACGCACTCGTCGCTGTCAAGGGCACACCCCTCCAGGTGTGCTAAGTTCCTTGTGTCTCCATGGGCCCCTGTCTCCTTCTTGTTCTATTCCATTTCAATTTCCATTCCAAATTCTCATGCAATTCCTGTTCTCGAACATGGGTGTGATTGAACCTGATATCTCACAACTTCAGTGGGTGTAGAGAGCACAATCTGACGTCCTACGGTGTGGACTGCGCAGGATCAGCCACCACCATCTGCTTTGGAGGTAGTACGGTGCATAGCAACTGCGAGAATCATTATGCCCCGCAGTGTCGTGCGTCTAAGTGCTGGACGCCTGAACTTCTCCCTCAGCGATCAGGTACGTGATCTTCGAGGGCATCTCTTTCACGATCCGTTCCGTTGATTTCCTGATTTTTAAGAATGAGACATCTCTGCTACTGCAAAGGTAATGTCGAACATTGACATGAAGCGGTCGGTATTTTGTATGCCTTAACTTCTCCCACATTGTTATCCTCGGATGAGGGCACGGGTGACCGCAACGTACATGAATGCTGAAAAATTCAAACTGATCCCATTGGTTGCGTGGTGTAGTGGTTATCACGTCTGCCTTACACGCAGCAGGTCATGGGTTCGATCCCCATCGCGACCATTACTTTTTTTGGGGATTATTCTTTTGTCTTTTGTCCACATTTAGTTAACGTCCCTGCTGTGGACAGGCACTTTGTTTCATGGCGGGTGCCAACAGCATCTTTGATGGTGACAAGCTGCTCACCACGCCCAACAATGAGCGAAATGAGGACCTGCACATGTTTGAGACTCTTGGTCTTCGTTCGCGGCCAGCCTTCCTGCCTTACTCAGCTGGAGCAGCATCAAGTAATGGCAGCTGTGGCAACTCTGCTCAGAAAGTAGCCATGGCATAGGATCTTGGGCTACTATGGTGTTGTGGTAGTACCCGGTGTACAGCAACTTACTGAGTACTGGTCTTGATTGCAATCAATTGATCAGTCCAGATATTTTATGCTTTATAGCTGTGGGTCACCTGTGAAGGTGGCTATACTCATTAAAAACTCTTAAACAATGAATACGAGCATACTCCTATCTGCGTTCAGACTTCTCGAGACAGATATATATATCTTCGAGTGCAAGTGAGTCTAATTAGCAATATATTGAATATAAATAATCATTACGACGTGATGTCCATTTAGAACATCAACTGGATAATAAGCTGAGAATATTAATTTACATTCTGTGATTAGTGTGCAACGATTTCAGCACCAACCAGGCTGTGATCGGTCATCACTGCATGCTGGCATTCCGACTCCTTGCTGTGTGATTGGCAACATGAAATACGCATGCCTGAGAGCCTGCACAACAACATGCAGAATAAGACCAAAATTTCTGACAGCCGGCAAGGCCAGTTTGCGAATAAGAGCGCATGAAAGCAGCATTGTCCGGATTCCTTCACAACAAGCAGCATTACTTGCGGATTATAAGCAGGCTTGGGCCAAAGCGAAGGAACCGAACAATGCTCTACACGGTCAAGAGTGGCAAAGCTTGCCTGCTCAGCTGTAGGCCGAGCAGCAGGGTTCCAGTGGAGGAGGGACATGAGCAGGCGCAGCGCCTGAAAGCTGGGCAGTCCCTGGCCCGAAGGGTCACGTTTCTTCAAGACCTCCAACAGTGCCTGGTCAGTGCAGCTCCACGACAGTGGCATGCTAGTCTTGATACCTGCCACCCCACAGAAACCTGATCAGAAACAAACGATCTGTCATGACAATGGCCATAGGACCTTGTCAATGGCCATGAGGAGTTTCTTTGTCTTGCGGGAGATACGGCGCCCATACACCGGAAGACGCTCTGTCGTCCAGGTGGAGCAGTAGCCATTCAAAATTGGTGCCAGTTACCTGCTTGCTGCGCAGCCAAAGGGCGAGGAGGGTAGATGCACAGCTCCATCAGGCCCCGCAGCCAGAACGCTAGCTTCCTGTCTTCCTGCACTTGTGGACCATCCTCAGGAGCAATTCAAAGAATCAATTCAAAGAAGCAATCAGGAAGCCCAAGGAACACCTGATCTCTGAGCCTACAAGGGGCAGTGTACGATTAGGAACATACCTCCAGCATTGCATCGAGGGGCAGTTTCTGGTACAGCCTCGCTCGTGTCCTCGCATCAATCTGTTTCGTGCACAGCTAGCGTGAGCCTGCTGCCAAAGATCTGCCCATGCAGCATACTGCAACCATGCATAATAAAACAAACGGTGCTATAAAGGGCATGCCTGGAAAACATGGCGTGTGCCGAGAACCAGCTCAAGCCAAGAGACCCCTAAGCTCCACATGTCATATGGCCAAGTGCGCTTCAGCACAGGCAGCCCAGTCCAGTACCTGGAAAGCACACATTTCTGACCCCATTCAACATCTGCTAGGAGCACCAGAGCAGCGCATCCATACTTGCAAAAAACCACCTGCAAAACGGTCCCTCTGTACCTTCCAAGGAGGGCTTCAGGCGGTGCATACTCCTGGGTCTGCTCGTTGATGGAGGGTCCTCGGACTCCGTACAAGGTTCGCACGGCGTGAGCGTCAATGGCGCTGCCAAAGTCTATCAGGCGCACATGCAGGCTAGGCTGCCCATCTCCCCCACCAGGCTGCAAGAGCAGGTTCTCTGGCTTCACATCCCTGTCACCAGAGCTGAAGACTCATGCCAGGCACCAAGATCACGTCTGCATCACCTCCGATGTGCTTCGACACCTGCAGGACTTTGCAAAGCAGCATGAGCAGGTCTATGTGGCATTGTGGTGATGGACTCGTTTACCGATGGGTCACATTAGCCGCATGCAGAGTTTCCAGAGCTGCAAGGATCTGCCTCAGAATGTCTCTGAGCATGGCTTCCCCGTGAGGCTCTGTTCGCATGGCCAACCACCACTTGCTTGGCTCCAGCAGCTTCGGTCCACCTGCCCAGACAGGAAGGTCTGACATGACTCGAATGCACGAGAAATGCACAGATGCGCACATCAGCATGGAGCGATGTTTCTGGTGGTGGCATGGCACACCTTTATCATCATCGGGCTGCTGGCTGGTATACATGAGTGAGTGCAGTGAGATGCCCTCGTCACAGAACACCAACCAGAGATCTGCGTTGTCCTGCAAAGCCACAGAGTATATTCTGAACAAGGCGGCCTTGTATTCTTTGGCTCCTAAATCTATGGAGAAAGGATGCTTAGGAGGGTGCAACCACCCAGCACACACCTCCAAGAACTCAACAAACCGCACAATGTGATCCTGGCCACTGTCTGGGCCCTGCACAGTTTGTACTTGCTGTTTGCCTTGCAGCAGCTTGCCAAAGTAGGCCTCCCTCAACCCGCTGAGGTGTGCCTCCAGCCCCTTGCTCGTCAGAATGTGCTTGAGCACATAGGCACCATTATCTCCACATGTCCCCACTCCTGCGCAGACATTGGTCAGCATCAGAGGAGTAGCACTGGTAAGTATATCATGCAGTTGACAGTCAGAGAAGAACGCACACAGTATCGGAAGTTGACAGCCTCTGGGTTGATATGCATGTTGCCTTGGGTTAAGATGCACCTTCCCGGTCCCTCCGTAGCTCCGCCCTCCACACCTCGCCAAAGCCGCCCTGTGCAAAGCGCTGGGACTCCAGCATGTAGTCAAGCGTGGCCCCCATGCCGCTGCCCAGATGTGGTTTCCTTTCCTCGGCAAGCGGCCAGCGCTGCTCTGGAGCCTCCCATCCGGCTAGCTGCAGCGGCAGGGATGCCAGGCCCTGCACCAGATCAGCCGCGGCCGGCGCAAGTTGCAGCTGCCCTGTGTGGAGCGCCCATCGGATCTGCATCTCTTCCTCTCCATCCTGGCGACTGCATGATGCCTCTTCTCCGGCCGCCTGCACAGCAAAAGGGTGTTGCGCCTGCTTGAAGGCACTGCCCATTGAGGGTCGTCTTGCTTTTTGCAATGGCCGAAGGCCTTCTGTAGCAACGCTAAGACAGCGCCCGGGATACTTTGCAAGGCAATGCACTGTTGTCATGCCGGGCTGCCTTCCAAGATGCTGGATTTTGCCATCAAGCTACTCACCTGGGAGATCGCCTTCTGCCCTGTTGCGCTGTCTTGCCAACCGGTGTCGCCGGTAAGACTGCCCCGAGCGTTGCATGCTGCAGGTTCATCTGTGTTGGGAGTAGGATTTCTGGGTACCAGTGCCAGAAGCTCCTTAAGTTCATACCGCTCCGGTGTGCCTGCATTTGAATGATGCCATTTTCCCCGCCCTGATGCAGATACTGTTCCCCGCCCCGATGAAGCTACTTTTGACTTTCAAAATATTTCAGGAATGTCAAGCGTTGGCGAGTGCTTGCTTTTTGGGAGCCTCCTTATCATGCACACTGCATAAGCCATACCACATTGGCAAGACAAGCAATCCCTGGCTGAACACATTTGAGAGCAACACACCTTTCATGCTCGCTAACAGAGGTATTCCAGCAAGTGTGCTTCTCCTGGGAACAGGGATCATCACATTGGTAGCATCGCCGAGCCCCTGCTGCTTATTAGGAAGAGCATCCCCACTCGAGTGCTTTCCTGAGGGAGGGGCGCTTTGTTTCTCTGGCTCTGCAGCCACTCTGGCATATCTTTGCAAACCCAGCAGGTCCACAACAACAGTGGCGAGATTGTCATTTGAGCCCTGCCTGTAAGCGGCTTCTGTTATGGCCTCAGCTACAGTCTGCTGCAGGGTGAAGGGCCGGGCAACTAGTCCTGGCAGCTTCTTAAGAGGCTCCCTTGTGCTTACTTCCTCATTAGCATTCATCAAATCTGGCACGGCTGCGCAAAGATCCTCTGCTGAAGACACATCGTTGCCACGTTCCGGCTCATCAGAGCAAAATGCCTGATCTCCACTGGGTTGTGTGCTTCCCACTGGGGGCTCTGGATATGAAGGGATGAGAGGAGGCGCAATCACAGGAGGCAGCGGTATAGCCTTAAGAGGACCAGACTGCATCAACCTGTGCTGCCGCCCTGCATGACAGCCAGCAACAAGTCACTGCTCTCTACGCGGCAGAATCTGCAGCTGCTTCCATTTTGTAGCTGACAAGACATGCAAATACACTTAGAAGACCCAGAATTTTGCGTTCATCCTTAGGTGAACCGACAAAAGGGGAAGTTCACGGAAGCTATGGAGGCTAACCCGAGGCTGTGGCAGCAGCAATGTCGCATATCTCCTCCTCAGAAAGGGTCTCCAACACACCATCTGAAATCAGGATGAGCCAGTCATCTGCGGGGCCTGCCTCATGCCAGGCGGCAAATTCTGGCTCGGCCGTCAGTCCAAATGGCCGGTACTGAGCATCCCCCACTGACCTGGATACTGCCAGCTCCCCCTGAAGCCTCTCTCGCTTTCCTAAGGGGGGCAGCCAGTCAGCTAATATCAACCCTCAGGTCATCAGAGTCAGACACAGCAATGCTCTTCGATGAACTGCACAATAATGCTCTCTCAAGAAATAGGTGTGCAGCAGCATTGTGCAGCTCTCCAAGGCAAAGCAGGGGCTGAGCATGGGCCGCATGGAGTAGACAACACCTGAGCCGTTTGTAGTGACACTGCCTCCCGCAGCCAGAATGCGAGCACGTTCATCCTCCCTCGCAGGAGTGTGATCCTGTGTAAGTGTTACAGCAGTCGTCCTGCCTGAAAGCACAATGCCATCTCACGTGTTGCACCCCGAGATCCTCAGGCTGACACGTGTACATGTGCTCTTGAATAACTATGTGCTCTTGCCACAAAAGCACAAGTGCACTGTGGCCGAGGATGGTAAGGACAGGATGTGTTGCAGAGTGGAGTCCCACTGCTGGTGCCATTGCCTGGAATAGTCGTGTTGCGCCGACAAAGCAGCGCGCGAGAGTCGCCGACATGACCGACCACATACAGATGGCGCACGCGCAGGGCAGCTACAGCAGTGCTGCCAGACTGGTCATTTGCTTGGCTGGCTTCAGAAAGAAACTCTTCACTGACTGCATGCAATGCGGCTCGTAGAATGCCTTGCAATTCTGTGCGCCTGACCTGTCGCCACCTGCATGCATTGTAGCCATGCAGACATGTAAGCTTGGATGAGCTTGGTCTCTAACATGGAAATGTCTGTTATGATGGGCTATCTCCAGTTCTCACCAGCGAAGGTTTGCAAGAGCATCATGCACTGTTTCATGCAGGCGTGTGCTCAGGTATTGGGCTGCCGAAATGCCACCGTGGCCATCATAGACTGCATAGAAACCTGTGCTAATGCCTGGTTTTCCAGTGAGTTGCTGGACACACACCGCCCGATCTTCCATCTGTGCAGCAGGTGACTTGTCAGCTTGGCTCTTTTCAGTCTTCACCGTCTTCATGGCTCTGACAGTCCCTGTCGAGACGACTCAATCCATGGCTCGACAAGAAGCTGGCTGCACCTGACCTACTAGAATCTAATTGTGTGTTGTGGATCATAAAATACCTGTGCACGCCTGCCTTGGCGTAAAGAGATGCCACATGACCCAAGCCATGCTTCTGTCCCGATTCTGTCTGTATATGTCCCTCGCCACCATGATTCGTGAGTCAAAAAGAGCCATAATATCACAGCAGCGGCTGCTGAGATGAGCACAATAAGCTTGCATAGTCGACGAGTCTCCTTTTGCAGAGTCCCCTGACCAGGCTGTGCTGCCATTGAATCGCTCGATCATGGCAAGTACTTTATGGATTCAAGTTTTTTTCTCACATGATAGCGGTTCTAATCGTGACGCACGAGGAGGCTAGCCTCACAACTGAAAATCACATACTTTCCGAGTGCGCAAGAGTCCAAAAATTAAAGCCACAGGTCATACAGTCTCTCGAAGCCGACAACATTGCACATTACATCCTTGAATTCATCCCCGTTTCGAACCACGGACTGTCCTACGATGTTCTTTAGATAAGCACTCCTCCAGCATTCAGCTTCCAGCTTCGGCGTACTTGGAAGCTGAGCACCATGCACCCAGGCACTTTTCTTTCTTGCAGGAAGAAAGCAGCTTGCATGGATGTGTATCAGCAACAAAAAAATCCCATGTTCTAACAAACGCTTCCGTTCTCATTATGGGACTCTCACGCTTTGAAACAGGCTGCCAAGCCAAGTTGCTGCGGCCGCTGTGCGGCGCATTGGCGGCCCCAAACAGCACTGAGAACTCCCCAACGTTAACGCTGCTGTCAGATTTTTAAAACTTCACTTAAGCAGAATGTCGAATCCAGCAGCTCCGGATGCTGCCCGTCACTGTTGCACCGGCACTATTCATTCATGCTGATCATGCTGATCAGTGCAACGAGCTGGCAATCAATCAACTTGAAGGCTTGACCTTGGACATTTGACCTCAGGTGCTCTCCCATGCAGCTCACATGCTGCTGTATATCTACTGTCCTGAGATCACTCAGGGAACCTTCCCCCTGTCTGTTCTTCAAGAATCTTCCAGAGGCGCTCTCGAGCATTGGTGTCCTGCACAACGCTGGGCATGCGTCGAGGCCGATCACTCACAAAGTACTGCCCAGTGGTGTTGGCCACATCTGTACTGGTTGCCAGATACAACTCATGATTTGCATCCTCTATATCAATCCCGCATGGGCCCCAACCTGACCAAACAATTATCACATCATCAGAAGTACACGAATAGAGTTACAGAACTCTTCAAGAGTTCTGCCTGCCTGCCTGCAAGTTGGAGGCAAACCGGCATGAAAAATTAAAATTCGGGTAGCACATGACACATATTATCATTGCTAAACGAGGAGAACTGAACAGAGGGAGGATCATGCCTTGCAACAGCATTTTGGTATTCACAGTGCCAGGATCCAGGCAATTTGCAGTGGGTGGCGGTGATATGCGCATGGCCAGCTCGGTGTTGAACATCATCATGGCGAGCTTGGACAGAGAGTATGCATTGTGCGCGCTGAAGCCCTTCTCCTGATCAAGCAATCTTAAGTGCATCAAGCCTTTTGCATGGTCAACATATCTTGTATGTTGAGATTGAGGGCCAGAGAAATGCATAAGTGGTATGCACTACTAATGAACCAATCGGCACGGTGTGTTAAAATTTACTACAAAAGTGTCATGTCATTCAGACTGTCTGCCCACCTGATTCAGGTTGTCAAAGTCAATGCGGCTGCCGGCAGAGATGGAGCTCACATTGATGATCCGCTCTTTGACTGAGTTGACGAGCAGAGATGTCAGTAGAAACGGTGCCAGCACATTGACTGCCCAAGTCTGCTCAAAGCCATCCTCTGTCAAAATTTTCCTCTCCGGGAAGACGCCTGCACCGGCCAATAGAGAATGGGTTCTCACATGAGTATCGGTAGGAAACCGACACAGCTTAATTATTTTCACTGCGTTGTCTCCTCGCCTGCGTTGTTGATGAGGATGTCAATGGAGGGATGATCTTTCTGCACACGAGAGGCAAGTTCCCGAACTTGGCCAAGTACTGCCATGTCTGCTGCATATGGATGCACATGGCCCTGACCGCCAGTTTCCTTCTGTATCTCTTTGGCTGCTGCGTCCGCCTTCTGTTGATTCCTAGAGTGCCAATAGCCCCACGATCATGCTCATTTGAGTCATCCCCTATGCACAGGGCATGGGAGTGTGCCTTTCAGTGGAGAGGATGCGGACCTTCCATGAACCAGCACTGTAGCTCCCACTTTTGCTAATTGAGCTGCAGTGTGTTTTCCAATGCCGTCTGTTGCCCCAGTGATGAGTACCTTCTTTCCTTCCATCGCGGAGGCCTGCGAACGGGAAGCAAGCCCACTCCCGTCAAGCAATACGCATCGTGCGAACAGCCACCTGAGGAACATAGGAGATAAAGATATCAAATCCTACAGGTACCGACAGCAGGGTATGACAAACAAGAGAGACACATACTGTCTACTTCTGTAGCAATCACCTTGGTGACGATGCGGCGAGCACTGCAGTAAATTACGCCTGCTTTCAAAAGATGGCCTCTCATCAGGGAGTGTGCGTGTGATACAGTGTTGCTTCTTACCACTCTCCTATCGAGTATCATCAGAATCGCAATACAGCTTCCTGTGTGGGCGGAAGCTACGAAAATCCAAAGGTGCTTGATCTCAAGAAGAACTTGCAAGATGCACTCGACTGATTGACTGAGCACAGCCTCTATTACTATTCCTGATCGTACCCCAGAAATATATCATATGCCCACTTAATTAAAGGTCATCTAAGTCGGGCTTTACAAATGTGACTCAAGAACCATCCCACACATTTTGCCCAAGTACTTGTGATCACGGCACCATGCATGATGTGCAACATAACACCGCATGTGCGATCCCAGATCTTATCCGGTACCAAATAATGTGTCATTCCCTACGGGTAGCGTGCACTGCATGGCTCATGCGTCCTGCATCTCCACATCATCGCTGCCGCCAGCAGCGCGGTATTCCTTCTTCAGCTCCCACAGGTTGGCATGGGCGCCCCGCTTGTTGAGAACAGCAACTTCCCCCAGCACTTCTTTCAGCCACACTGCAGGCTGGTCCGTCTCCTTCTGCAGCTGAATGAAGTTCCACCGACTCTGCACACATGTCAAAGAAAACTGGCATGCGTCTCACTCTGCTTCTCATTGCTCCACTGAAATTTATAACACTGCAGCAGCTGACAAGCTCATTTAATTCCACAAGCAAGCACCCAAAGCACTTGTGAGCATAGCAGTCGCCAGGATACCTGTCTCTCAAACAGCCGAAAGAGCAAATTTTCCAGGTCATCTTTCTCCATGCGGGCGCGCCTCTCAAACTGTCCTTTCTCAAATCTCTTCCTGGTTGTTTCCTGCAGCACATTGGACACCCTGGGATCATCAATGTGTCTATGTCAATCTAAAATTAACCAAATTTGTTGTAGCGCCAACAACATATCACGCGCAATTCTTGTCAATTAAATTACGGCACTATTGATATGTGTTTATGAGATCGCAAGCAGGTAGTATGTAAGAGCTCTTTTGAGCCAGAGCACGGTGGTTAATGGGAACAAGAGTGCCATAGAGATATTCTGGCAGATGCCTCTTGCTCCAGGGGATGGCTTGCCTTATTCCCAAAGGAGACACGCTGCATAGTACCCGGCCGCATTTGGCTGCTGGGTGCCTCGGAAAGGACCTGCATTGTGCGTGTCTTGGCTGCTGCTTTTGCACTGCGATCCCGATTTAATTGACGGTAAGCGGGATCCAAAACATCCTGCGCACACCCATATTTACAGTGGTGGGCACATCCAGCACGGACTTCTTGCTGTGTGAGTGTCAGCAGACAATGTGGATCCACAGGGGAAGAACACGCACCAAGTCACCTGAAGAGTTCATCACCAAGTCGAACTTTCGTTTCACACGCCCTTCAGCACCTGCATGCATGGGACCTGAGCTTCACCATCTACAGTTCTGCCTCTGTACGTCACATGAGCAGCATCTGGGCATGGCACGTACTGAGTCTGCCTTGTAAGTCTGCAAACACTACAGTGGGTGTGATGCTGTCTGTTTGCTCTCTCAGATGAATTGCCTGCGGCATATTGTCCAGTCCCGAGGCAGCAAGGTCAAGGAAAATCCCAGGGGTTTGCTGCGAACAGAAAGACATTCAGTGCACATCTTCGACCCAGTGTATGTAACAAAGCAAGGTGCAAGAAAGAGGTTCGCCACGAACCCACCTCTGTCGAGCTATTAGTGATTCTCACTTTTCCAAGTTCTACCGAGTGCCCTTCACTCGACTTTGCAGCTCTGTCACACTCTCCTCTCCATTTCTTGGCCACGAAATTTGGTACCTGGACAAGAATGAGGAAAGTGTTGTTTTGAGTCGTGGATCCTCGCCGCGCTCCCCTTTCATTACTGGTATAAGGCTCTAATACTCTCACAGGTAGCGATCACCTTTAGCAACCAAACGCTCCTGTTTGCATTATCTACATGCAGAGGAGCCGCTGATGTACTAGTTTCACCACCATCCCGTGCTGCCTCGCTCATGCTCGACGCCATGTCCTGCTATGTAAGCAGAGGGAAGTGTTCGTATTTCTCAGGCTACAAAGGACATTGACTTCACCAAAGTGTAATGTAGTGAAAAATGCAATACGGACATTCTCCAGTTGTCTGCATGCTTTCCAAGAAGGCTCTCAGATTTACACTCATGACTGATCAGACTGGGCAAATTAGGTAACCCCTGCAGGCTGAGTGCCGAAGGAAGTGGACCTGGATTCTGGCACTAAGAAGACATATTTGCACTACTTGGCAGCCCTAAGTAATCTCAAACGTCGCATTGCCTTAGTGACATGCAGGAGCAGTGCAACGTTCGACAAGCGGCAAAGACAATCTTGATTTAGGCTTTTCATGGCGCGAAAGATGGCTCTATTCACCTCCAGATTATTACCTTCTTGGAGCGATAGCATGCGTGGAATGTTCGTGGTGCCGCAAAAGCTGCCAATAGCGGCGTGCAATGGTGTTGACGGCGTGCGATCTTTCGCAGCTTCTCGCAAGGGGAAGGGAGTTTCAAGGGGCAAGGTACAGTTGTCAGGACACACTATAATGACACAGGAATCGCCACGCCATATGACGTTGATATGTGACAAGTGCCATGACTGAGGGCAAAGCCTGTCCTTGTGGGCAACGTTGTGATTGCAGAAATTAACAAGCAGTGAAGGTCAGGAAGCAGACGAGAAGCCACAGAAGAAGGGGCCTAAGACAGCCTATAGCTTGTTCCAGCACCAAAGCGGTCCGGCCATCCTTGCGAAGCACGGCCCAACGAGCAACGGCCCAACAACCTTAGCAGATAGGTCCAGGATCCTTGCAACTGCTTGGAAGAACCTCTCTGAAGCCGAGAAGGCCACGTACGCCCCAGACAATCACCTCCCGCCAAAGAAACTTTTGTAGAGTCATTCGATGTTGCAATTTAAGGAACCACGCTTGCACACCGTTTTGAGAAGCCGGTGTGGTGCAGGTATGCTGCGCAGATTGTGGTTGGCTCGAGCAAACCACCTGTCACCCTGCCCAGAAGCACATATCAGCTCTTCATGCGACAGTGTGCCTCAGAGATCCTGGCAAAGCACCCGGAAGTCAGTACCATTGGCGACCGATCCAAGCTTCTGGCAGCGGAGTGGAAGAAGGTGTCTCCAGAGGAGAAGGCGAGGTGCGTGGATGCATGTGATTGTGCTCGGCAGGCCTGCTTGGCTGCGCCGTCAACTTCACCTCCCTTTTGCTGCATTCACCCTGCATGCACTCAGCATGTGTCATCGTTTGTGCTCTGGTTCTCAGTGCCATAAGGTTGATGCAAGATGTTGCATTTGCAGGTTGGCAGCCGAGATGGAGAAGATAGCTCCAGCCAAGCCAAAGAAAAGTGTATCTCGTATCAATAAATATGCAACCTTTGTGAAGTTGAACTACCACACGTGAGCCTGATCCTTCTCTTTTCTTTGTTTTGTTGCCCTTGCAAAGTACTGCCCACAATTTTCCCAGTAAATTGCATGAATTTACTCCCATGACTACTTTTGATCACCAAACATTGCAGAAACGCTATGATGACGACATATATGAAACGTTTTGCGCTGCAGGGTGGCAAAGGAAAATCCCGGCCTTAAAACGACGGAAGTCATGCAGAAAGTGGCATCACTCTGGAAGACACTGAGTGACTCGCAGAAGGCTGCCTACTCCTTCCCGGAGTAGGCAGCTGGGAAGGCTTAACTCTCCAGCAGTGCTGTGGTCATCACGGAGTGGGACTCCTTTCTAGAACCAGTGCGGAAGCGATTCTTGCGATGCTTCTGCACAAGAAGGCATTCTGGATTAATAGGCACACTGCGATCCTGAAGGTGAATCCCCAAGGAGGCCTGCATAGATTGGCTAAGAGAGAACTTCTGCGCCAAAGAACCAGGGAAGCTCAAATTAGCTCTTTCTTGTCTTGGCCTCCAGTAAGGCCCTTTTCAGGTCTCTGTTGTTGTGTGAATGATTTTTTGGCCCCTGTGTAATTGTTTCTGGGCAATTTTGTTACTAAATCCCTCCTCTACTTGTGAGAAAGTATTATTGAAGCTGCACACACTCGAGCTGCTGTACATTTGTGTTTATGAGAGCTTTTGCTTCATTCAGGACTGTACATGAGTTTTCACTTGGTACAATTGACGGTTTTGTGCTGTTGATGCTGTGTCTTGATGAACTTTCTGCGTGGTCGAGTGTCCAGTGTCCCCAAAGCTGTTGCGGCTTCTATTCTGTTGCCATTTGAATGCTTTGTTGCTCCATGCAATGGTATAACTTTTGCTACATGCAGAGTGGGTGGCTTGAGTCTGACTGATGGAGTGAAGAATGCATTTCCAAAATGAGAGGAACATGAACAACTGTAAAACTCATGATATCAATGAAACTTTTCGTGTGTTCTCATTCAGCTGCTTGCCACTGGCCATCTCAGTGGCAAAGTCCAATATGCTAGGAATGATGGTGCCAAAATGCAACTTTATGTTCTTCGGCTTTTCCTGCGTAAGGCCTCTTATGCGCGCTCGTGGACATCGTGGGGCACAACGAACAACATAACAGTTGTACTCCATGGCTTCGCCTTGCATGCATCCGGAACAGGATGACTGTCCCACGGTTGGAGCTATTCTGTGACGCCTCTCTGAAAGATACCAACAGCCAAGCCGCCCAACTGTGCTTCCAGCAAGAATATCATGCAAGTACTTCCTGGGTGTACCGGTAAGCATTGCTCCAGCAGGGCTGGCAGAGGTCAATGGGCAGTTTGTCCTGCTTGTTGCGGATGGTGCGGTCCGCCCCGCTCTGCAGCAGGTACTTGACAATCTCCACATGACCGCGCATGGCCGCCCAGTGCAGCGCCGTGTTGTCACCCTGTGACCAAATCTGATGACTCAACTCTCGTGTGCGGGACCCCTCAGTTTGCATGTGATGCCCTGCCTATGAGATCGTGGCTCTCCATTGGTTTAGGCTGTTTCATGGGACTCTCTGGAATATTGAGTGTGTTTGACATTTTTAACGCCTTGAGAGATGCTGAGCACCACACCAGGTCGATTGCGTTCACGTCAGCGCGGTTCTCCACAAGGAACTTGACCATTTGGAAATGGCCATTATGGGCTGCTCGGATGAGAGGGGTCTCCATCATCTGCACCCCGCCAGCGACCAAGGCCTCTTAGCGTGACAAGAGCAATGCAGTACACAGTGACTGAGCTTACGAATAGAATTCATTTATGGTGCTTCGTGTCCTCTTGCAGCCAGCAAAAGCGGTTTGTGAAGCGCACAGAGCAGATACTCATTGGCAAACATCATACCACGTTGCGCTGCTCAATGTCAGCTCCCTCGTCCAACAGCAGCTGCACGCATGCTTTGTGACCTGGGCACCGTACAGTGCACCATGTTGTCATCTTTATCGAGCCACAAGAGGTGCTCTTAATCTCATGCATCTGCTCAGTGGAAAAAGTATAACCTCACCATTCCCGGCTGCCAGAAGGAGAGGAGGATCTCCGCAGTGATCTGAATCATTTAACGGGGCTCCCTGCATTGCAAGCCGTGGTAATGAAAATCATGAATGCCTTCAAGGGCTCTTCTTGTTGGTTGCTAGGAAGCGTAGTGTTCAGGCCCACCTCCTCAATGTGCTGCTTCACCCAATCGTAAAACCCATCCACGCAATCACGCCAAATATTTGACTTCTCAGGAATGAACTTTCCACTCTGCGTGCCAACACACACGTTGAAAGCCCCACTCAGGCAGGATAGGTGTCAATCGTAACTGCTGAGAAGAGGGGGCTGTAGCGAGACATACAATCAAGTCGAACGGCATCGTGTCTTTGGATATGAACTATGTACTTGTATTTCAACAGGGAGAAGCTTTCAGATTCCAAGCAGGGCAAGGCCGTAACATCGATGTAACGCTCCTCGGCGGAGGACCAAGATCGCCGCTGATCCGATGCCCGAGCCAGCTTCCGGTGCGTGTCAACCGCGAGTCCTCTTTCCCCACATGGATGCACGCACTAACTTTACAGTTCAATTTGACATCGAAGAAGCAGGATTCCGAGTAGCTAGTAGATGCTGCAAAATAAGAGCAGAAAAATGTTATAATTGTGTTGGACTTGTGTGCAGGAGCCACGTCCGCAGCCAGTAGTTTTATCATTCGCGCCTTCAATCCTCCCGATCTGAAGCGACAGTCCTCTTGATACATAAAATTATCTTGTCTTCCCAAGTGTCGCCTTTAGAAAAGACTCATAGACAAACTTTGCCTATAAGAAACTTGCATTACTTCAAGGAAGGACAGACAGCCTCTGGTAGTTACCGGAATTCGGATGTGTCAGTGTTGACTGACGAAGATTTTAGGTCTTGTACCACGGATCAGGGGCCAGGCAGCAGGGCTATGTCAGGTGGGCAGCAGTCCTCTTTGAGGCTGCAGGACAAGTGCTTGGCAGCAGGCGGGGCGTCAATAATTTCTGCACTTGTTGTCAACCCTCTTGATGTTGTCAAGGTGGGCATCCTGGCCTACAGCACATGACTTTGTTGTTTCTGTTCTTCACACATGCCCTGTGTCTTCCATGCCGAATCGTGTGCCTGAGTACATACGTCTCTTGCAGACACGGATGCAAGCTCAGCAGACTGTTGAGGTTCAGCTCGCCAGGATGAACACAGCAGTAATGGGGTGAGTCAGCTGGTACCCATGCTTTCATCCAAGACACCTATATTCCCGGGACGCAATCACTCAGCAACCAAATAGCTTGCACCTTCCAATTCTGCTGTTACTGAAGCGTTGTACCGCCTGAGATGCAGGAACATGGCCCTGGCGGGTTGCCCTCCAGCATGCGCACACCTGGGCAATCCGGACTGTGGCCTCTATGCAGGAACCTTGGATGGCATGCGGAAGATTGTGCGCCGGGAAGGCGCTCTGGCACTCTGGCGAGGCACTGATGTGGCCCTGCTCATGGCCATACCGACAGTGAGCCCCCTGTTTGAGCGCACACCATATCATGGCAGAGGTCCCTGACCTTGTCTTTCCACCTGGCCTCGAATCTCTGTCAGTGACCATGTCACTGAGGGAATGTGGAGTACTTAAGAATGCCTCTTCCGGTGGCTATGTCAGTGAGGGAATCTGGAGGACTTATGAATGCTGGGGCACTGGAATCCAGGTTGGGGTGTATCTACCGCTGTACGACTACCTGCTCGCACGGCTGATGCCCTCTGCTGGCTTCTATGCACCCCTCATGGCGGGCTCGGTTGCTCGCACTGTGGCAGTGCTGTGCACATCACCCCTGGAGCTAGTGCGCACCAGGATGCAGGTGGGCAGCACTCTTTGTGACGAACCACTCGACACCGCTGCATCCAGCATTCCTAGCTAGTGGCAGCTGCTACAATGTCCATGATGTAGGCCGGATGTTGCGCGATGTGCCCTGTATAGTGTTCTTATTGCAACACAGCCCTTCTTCTTATTCCCTGCGGTAACGTTGCTCGTCAAGCAGTGCTGCTCTTCAGAGTAAAATGCAGGCGTGCTGTTGACAGGCATACCTGCACCCAGCGGAAGCAGCGGAGAGGGGCGGTAAGGGTGCAAAGGCAAGGCCAGTCAATATGTGGTCCCATCTGCCGGCAAGCACGCAGAGGGGCGCGCTCGGGCGCATCAGTTCCATGTGGAGGGGGGTTGGTAAGCGCGAGCAGACATGTCTTCTGATTGCTGACGTTGTTGCTCCCAACAGTGGCAACTGCGGCGCCCTGAATCAGGGGGTATTGGGCCTGCAACAAAACATCACGCTGCCATGGTCAGGATCCAGGGTATCCTCCTCTCCATTTCCATTCACACGTCGATCCCGTGACTGGATGTTCCACAAAGTCTTTCCCTCTGACCTCTAGAGAAGACTCTGTAGAACATCCAGTCAGGGATCAACGTGTGAATACAGATTGAGAGGAGGACAGTGTGGATACTGACCATGGCAATGTGTGTTTTGACGCTTCAGAGGACCAATCTTATGCCGAATCTGGGTCGGAGTTTTAGTATTTGCCATCAATGTTTTTCCCAAGGGTGCGGTGGAGACAAATTAGGAGGTCTTGCACTGTTCTGCAATGCGTCTCTTCAGGATGGGCACACAAGTCTTGGGTGCATGTGCAGGTGCGACACTTGCCAGGGATGTCCCCTTTTCGGCAATTTACTGGAGCAGCCTCGAGCCGATCAGGCATGCTTTGTTGCCCAAGAACTCCCGCGCCAGTCACTCCGAGATTGTTGCCGCCAATTTCGCGGCCGGCACCATCGGGGGCACTGTGGCCGCTGCCGTGACAACGCCTCTGGATGTGGTCAAGACGCGTACACAGGTGCTGGAACTGCCCACTCCGTTGAATGGCCTGCATTCGACACAAGTCGTCTGCTGTGAGTCCTAATCCGTTCATCCAGGCCTGGAGCGTATGTAGAGCATGCTGCCTGGGTAATGATGTGCGCATGAGGATGGAGAACGAAGTTTTGGAGGTTGGATGCTGTCTGGAGAAATGACGCAGACGGTCTGCTTGACTCGCTGCATGAGCTTTGACGCTGGTGTGTGTGAGTGTGTCTGTGCAGCTGGCAGAGGGCAAGGCGTTGCCAATATGGGCAACACTGAGGCAGGTGCACAGGGAGGGAGGCACCCGAGCACTTTTCACAGGAGTGGGGCCGCGCGCGGTTCGAGCTGCCCCGGCCTGTGCCATTGTGCTGGCCAGCTACGAAGTGCTGAAGGCAGTTCGACTTGGTTGACATTAGCGCTCAGCTTTGCTCCTCGCTCATAAGAGGGTTGCATACATAGGTGTGAATTCTTTCTGGGCTGCTGACTGCAGCTGCTTAGGCAAGGCGAACGCATGTTTTTTTTTCAAACTTTTCCCTGAGTTGACAGACATGGCACATGAACCGGATGTATGGCAATTTAGCATGCAGGACTTTCAATCAGTTAATTGCAAGCAACCATTAGTATAGATTTGAATGGAAGGTGAGTGCAATTGCTGCCTGTCAGTCCTGATTGGCAAGTGCTCCCATTTTGGTGTCAGTCACAACAATCGGTAGAAACGAAAGTTTTGACGGGGAAATCTGAACGAGTGCATTGGTTCTGGTGTGAGTTTGCTGGCCTATAGTTGCTGGACAAGACATGGCTGGCCAGGGCACTTATATACCAGTATTGCGCTTGCAATTGTTGTGTTGCACAAGTGCAATTGGTGAAAAGCAAGCTAATATTACATTTGATGGAACACACTTATGATCATGATTGTTCAGAGACAGAAATCTCTGCTATACATACGCTACATGTACGAACACTCGCTTGAACCCCTAACCAGGTTTCTAAATGGTAATTAAGGCCCTTAAGGAATGTACAGCGCGGCTGCCTGCCTGACTACACACTCTGCCAACACGCATTGCCAACCTAATTCAAAGGTGAAGAACTCAGACTGCTTCTGCGTACAGTGTGGCTCAGACCAAAGAATAATTGCTTTCACCCTAGCAATGCACGCACACACTCACTGAAAAGTAACATGCTGAATCAAAGCTATATTCACACCCACTCACCAGCTCTCCCTCCCATACAACAGCTTCAAATCAGCCCCTGAATGTCCTGAAACAAATGCCTCGGCCTCGACCCCGACCCCGGGCCATCAGGCAACTTGAAACCTGGCACACACTCGCAGTGACACAGTCTCCTAGTGTTCGGCTACTGCACAGGTAAGACGCCCAATCGCGCCCTGCTTGGTTCAATTGCTACTTGGAACTTGCGCTTTCCTGCCCTGATACTTGCAAGGCTGGACATCTTGACATCTTGCAAAGCACAAACATGTTTCTGTCTGCTGGGCAGAGTCACCACGCTTCTCCTCATGCCGCACAGGACCCGACCTTATTAGCAACCATAATGCACCTGACTGTAAGCCTTCCTATATATGGTAGTGACCCCTGAAACACCACAGCCACCTCCAGTGAGCAGCAGGCCCCCTCTTTCGAGAGGAGGGTTGCCTCTCCACGAGAGCTCAGGCCGCATAAGGATGCAGGAGGCCACAGAGCACCTTGTGGCACCGTCAACAGTGCACCACACTGCTCTAACCCTGTGTACAGCACGCAATCAAATCATGCAAATGTGACACACCAAAAGCCCACAAAGGCGCTGCATACTGCTCTGACAGTGAACGTCAACATTTATCAAAAAATGTGGCAACGACGCTTGCGAGACAAAAATAGGCAGCAACACACATTTCTCCCCTCACTTGACTTTCTGCACTGTCAAAGCGACACCCTTCATGCAGACAGTTCCGTCAATATCCTACTCTTGTTTCCTACTTGGTCCCCACAATCACTCTTTAGCATGCATTTCTAATCCTCTACAACCACGCTTTCACTGCCTGTATGGCCTCATACCACGCTCGTCAGCCTTAATACACAAATGCCTCAAAATACACCCACCCTAACTCCTAACACTGTGACAGCATTCCCAGTCTTGACGTTTATTTGAGCCCTCGTGGACACCTGTAAGGGGCCAAAGAGGGATGAATGATCAATGCACGGGCTGTCCCGAGTAACCGGCATGATATGTACACCAGAGCTCCCTGCAAACACTGACAGGAGCCCACACCCCAGCCTCAATAGCTGGTTCTGCAACCACCATCACGAGATGATCAGCCTCAGACTAATGTACACAAGTCTCATTGGAGCACTCCCCGCCTGGATGAGCACGATGCCTATCATGTGGGCAGCTCAGCTCTTTCACTTGAAAAAGCCCTGAACATCAGCAAACACCATGGCAGCCACCCAGCACGCCCTGCTCTGCCATTTGATTTACAAATCGACTGCATCTTATTGATGGCCTGGGGCACAGCCCTATGCAGCACACTTGGTCCTAACAGCTGGGTGGCTGCTTGTCTTATCATGTCCAGAGAGCTGAGTAATTCAACGCCGCAGAAACAATTGTGATGCCTCCTACGCAAACTTGAAATCAGTGCAGTTTAACTCCCACAGAAATCCCACAAGCGCTTGTTTCCTGCCTTGAAATCACAGCACAAGCTGTGGTGTCAGCTTCCAAGCCTCTGTATGTTCTGTCTCCACTCATCCAGTCTTCCTCCATAGTACACAACTTGCCATTCTCAGTACCCGAGACACATGTTCTCATCCGTCAAAGAGCCGCCGCGATGGGCAGCAGACAGCCTGCAATCTTGATTTCCCAGCACTTCTTGTTGCCCCTTGGAAAAGGGTTAGTCAGCTTGGCTCTGCTCCCACAATGTTGGGCTCCACTACACTACACCTCGGCACCATGACATCTGCCGCAGCCGGCCCTGCCCAAGACCAGGAACAGTCTATCGAGAGCAGTCAGCCACCCAGATGATCCATGCTGAGCGGACGATGCATGCTCAGCCATTTCTTGATGCTGGCCCCAGCACCGTGTATACGCTGAGCGCAGCTTGTTGATAGGGGGAGGATGGCAACATGGCGCCCGCCATAGTGGCAGCAGGCAGTGTTCAGTAGGGCTTGTATCCATGGCGCGTGCGCTCCTGGGGGTGGTTGCGTGCCGGGCCCAGGCTCAAATCGTCACCGCCCAAGTCCATGACTTGCTGCACCACAAGCAGCACAAGCATACGTGATCAGCCACACCCTCCTCCGCAGTCCCCCACCATGCTCGCCCCATCTCAATGGGCGAGTACGCACCAGATGCAGCGCTTCATGCGTGTGACAATGAAGTCTTCCAGCGCATGTGTACAATGGCTGATTCACCACATCAGATCGGAGCAGATGAGAGCGGCATGTATACATATACTTGGCCAAAAACGGCACCAGAACGGAAGCAACAGGGCTGAGCAGAAGAGAGTGCGCCAAGGATGCATGCAAGGCTCTACCTCTAGGGACAAAGTGGGTGACTCATGCGAATCCTGGAACGCCACGCTGGCGGATGACTGTCCTGTGGTCCCATAAGCAGGCAGGCGGCTGGGGCTGTGCATGGAATGGATGGATGGGACAGAGGGCAGGCCACGACTCAGGCTCACCATGCTTGAGGTGGACACGTCATCATCCGTGCGTGTTCCCTCCTCGCGGCGGGGGACCGCACTGTCAATTGCCACCACCGATCCCCTGCAACCCAGTAGCAATTCTTGTCAGCCTAAAACCAAGCCAATCAGAGTACTTGATACGAGCAGTCCCAACTACATGCCACATGGTAAGATGTCCACGATGCAAAATGTAAAGCGATCCTGGATACCAGGAAATATTTGGGTTCTGCTGGAAGCTCTGTAGGCAGGTGACACAAGAGGGAGAAAGCGCAGGGCGACCAATGCGCACTTGATCTGATGCTGACCGTGGGCGTGGATGCGCAAGACAGCCCCGTCTGTCTCGAAAGTCACAAAGCCAAAGCCACGGTGCTCTGAGCGGTTGACCTTGTCCCGGGGCAGGTACACATCCATCACATACCCAAACCTTGTGAAGTACTCCTGCACAAGCACAGTCACCAATGAGGAAGAGCAGCCACAAAGAGACTAGTAACTAATGCACTCAGCTGTGCAAGAATAGTGAAGAGCTTGTAAGTTGAGAACGATATCCGCACATTTCAGGGGTGCACCCTCACCTTGACATCATTCTCAGTGGTCTCCTTGTTGAGCTTGCCGACAAAAATGCGTGGCCCAGAACGCGTGTCGATGGATGGCTTGCCCATCACGCCACCTCCCCCAAACTGGGCCCCACCACCCGGCACCCGGCCGCCAACCAGCCTGCACCCGACAGACACACTGTTAAAGACACTCCCAACAGAAAAGTCTCCTCTTCTTGCATCTACTGACTACAGCTTCTACTCATCGCTGGCAATCCCTGCATGCATGCTCAGGAACTGCGGGAGGTAGGTGGCCATGGGCTCCAACCGCTGGAGTATTCAAGGCACGGCAAAGAAATTGCACGAGCAACATGGTGACAGAACAAAGAGCATGGCAGCGTAGCAGTATTGTACATGCAGGGGGGCATGGTGCGATACTCACCTGCCCATTTGGCGAGGCATGCCGGCCGGCGGTGGGGCGGGAATGCCCGGCAGTACCGCGCCGTTCACGATGGAGTTGACAAGCTGCGCGGCATCGACATTGCCGGCCAGCAGGCCTGCCAGCTGCGCGTCGCTGAGTGGGGCATTGCGCGCCTGCGGAGCCGCCAGCGAGCGTAGGATGGCCTGCGCTCGAACCTGCGCGTCCATGTCCATCGCCATGCTTGTGCCGCCCATCTGCACACGGGGCCACTCCATGTCAAGAGTCCCGCTCCCTTTGGGTGACGAAACACTCTCACATTAGGTTCAAGGGGACAATAAACCCTCAACCCCCCGCTTTGGAGATGCAGGCTCCCATCCATTGAACACATGAGCGTGCAATACACCTGCAACTTCTCCAGATAGCTCCATGACTCAGCTTATACACCTCCCTGAAACCACAAAGGCCTGTCGTCACGTGCAAATGCCAGGTACAATTCTTGGGGCACATGGTTCTGACCTGCTTGTTGAACTGGAAGGGCATCTGGTTGCCGGCGTGCGCCTGCTGCTGCAGCATGCCCAGGCCAATGCCGATTCCATCACTGTTGCCGCCAAAAGTGAGGCCCTGCAGCGCTTGAGCTGTGTGGTCACCGCTCTGCACCAGTCCCCGAAGGTCCTACAAAACATACACCACATCCTTCTCAATCAACCCCACATCCACATATTTTCTTGCCGCTGCCACCAGCAGCACTCCTAACATATGAACAGTCACCATGCCAGCACCATGTCACCCTGCACTGATTGCAGGGAGAGGCGGCTCACCTGCAGCTGGCTGCTGGTCAGTTCTGAGGCATGCCCGCTGCCGCCTCCGTCCTCATCCATGCTGCTGCGCTGGATGCCGTCAGAGCGCATGGGCTGAAACAGTTCGCCCGAGCCGGACCCGCCACTGTTTGCCGCCTGGCCGCTGTTGCCGCCCTCGAATGCAGCTACCGCACCCAGATTGCCGCCACTGCTGCCCCCGCCACTGCTGTACGTTGTGCCCCCGCCATTTCCATTTGCCATGTTGTTGCCCGCATACGGATTGAACTCATTGCCGGCCGAGTTGGTGGCCTCACCGTCGCTGCCGGGCACACGCCCGGGGAGGCCGAACCCACCATTCACCGCCGCGCTGTAAGACATGCTGGTACTGGGCGCGCCAAAAGACAGGTAGTTGGACGTGGCCAGGTCAGGGTTGGCTGACATGCCCGCTGGAAAGCCGCCAGATGGCACCACGCCCAGCGAGGCGAAGGCTGCCGCCGGGTATGCCGCCGCGGCCGCCGCGGCTGCCAGCTGCTGGATCTCGCGCAGCCGCGCGCTATTGTTGGTCAGCTGCAGCGGGCCCACCTGAATTGCGGCAAGGGCAGAGTAATTCGGATTGTTTTGAAGACAGCTTCCTCATGCAAAGCATACGGAGACGAGAGACATGCAAGCAAGTAGCAGGATTCATGTAGCCAGTGGAGCAGACCTTGTCCTTGGGGGTTGCCCTGTCGATGGCGAGCTCCTGCCCGTTCATGCTGTGGGGTGAAGACATGACTTGTTCTACAGAGTCCGCGCTGGCAAATGTCACGAACCCAATGCCTCTGTGTGACTGCTTGGTGGCATCCTTGGGCATGTAGGCGTCCTGCAAGTACAGGAAATCCTTTCGCCATCTGTGATAATAGCGCTGTCAAGAGGGTTTGCATAAGAGCAGCCTGAGCTTATGTTGATGATAAACAGGTGAGAATAGATGGCTCAATTGAACGCAATTTACACCAAGAACATTATGGGAGCATGGGCACATGCTGACCTGCACAGAGCCAAACTGCTCAAAGTACTGGCGGAACTGAGCGTCGCTGACCGACAACGGGATCCTGGCAACAAAGATCCTGGTTGTCCTAGGCGCTGGGCCGCCTCCCCGAGGCAGGGCATACTTGGCCTGCAAAACAGCAGAAACATATCAGCAACAATA
Organism: Coccomyxa sp. Obi; assembly: GCA_020887355.1. Lineage (NCBI taxonomy): Eukaryota > Viridiplantae > Chlorophyta > Trebouxiophyceae > Coccomyxaceae > Coccomyxa > Coccomyxa sp. Obi. The sequence continues at coordinate 1,317,723 of AP024999.1, forward strand.
AGGCGCTCTTCATGATACCTATCCTAGCGCAAACCCCCCCCAGGGCTCCAGGCAATTGCCTAGGCAGTCACTTTCAGTGGTGGCATTAGTTCACGTTGGTGAGGTCAGATCAGGGTGCCACCATCTTGCATTGGTGAGGTCAGACTAGGATGAAGGTTTACCTCACACCGTCGCCCGTCCACCACATGCTCTTGATTTGCTGCGCAGGCTGCATCTGCTGCTCGGAAGAATGTCACAAAGCCAAACCCCCTGGACTTCCCGGTAGAGCGGTCCTTCATGATCACCACTTCCTGCCACCACAGCAAAAGAGTGTCGAACACACCTTAAGTGCTTCTAGCAGAAATACAGCAGCCACTGCTTGGACGTATTGACAAGAGAACAGGTAAAAATACCTGCAGCGGGCCAATCTGCGAGAAGTGCTGTTCTAGGGAAGCCTCTGTGGTCTCCCAAGGCAGCCCCAGGATGACCAGCTTGCGCGCATCCACTTCACTTCCCATGATGCTGTCCCCATTACTGTTTGACTTCATATTGGACAAAAGCTCTCCGCCATGCATCTGCAGGTATACACACTTTCAGTGTCCTGACATTGACATGCAATCACGATGCAAATCCACAAGTGCCTCTGGCGCCATGCCTCTTGGAAATAACTTGAGCAAACTGAGGTATGTATGGCTCAAAACAATACCGGCATCATACGTCTCACATATACAACCTGCACACCTGTGCAGGAGGCGGAGGCTGAGGCTGCCCCTGTTGCTGCTGTGATATCACTCTTTCGCTGTGCACCAGCATCCGTCCAAAATCTTCTCTGCTCTCACGTCTCCGGTATAATCAGCCGCTTGCGCTTCATATAACTTGCGGATGTTGACTGCAGAGATGTTCCAACAAGATGCTTTGACACACACTCCTTGTGGTAGAATGGCCTGGTTGTCGTCTGCCCTTCACTGCCGGCTTTCATATACTGCAACTCCTGTATGCTGTGCAACACTGCTCCTTTCTGCCCTGCGCACATATAGACCTTACACATTCCTGATTGGGTACAGAATAAATTCCTACATGCTCGAGCAGTACTCAGTAGGGGCAATCATCTAGGTGCAGTTGGATTGCACCTAAATAAGTCCTGACCACATGAGAAGGTCCTGCTTCCCATGTACAAACCACGGCCAAGCAAAAATGCAAGTGTAAAGTTGACAACGCAAAGAGCAAAGACCACCACACGCAGGCTAGAGCCCAAAACTTGTCTAACATCTCCTTGTTAACGCCTGATATTCGTCACTGACAAGGTCGCTGTGCAAGACGATCTGCTGCAAAAGACCCCGACAAAACTCTGCTACTATAAGATGATCATGCGCTGGGTGAGCATCCCGTATACAGCCATAAAAGATACCGACCGGCTTGCATATGAACTTTACAGAGTCGACACTTCCTCTAAACCGCCTTGAGCTCATAACGCAACAAACAGCGCCATCGTCCGTACAACAGCACCCGGTCAACCTCCCCAAGACCAACGGAAAGCCCGCCAGGCCCCGGCCCAAGATCGTGATTGAGAGCTCCCCTAAGGCTTCCACGTCCACTCCAAAAAGAGAGCTGTTCACGAAACTACGCCGGGAAATGTGCATTAAAGCACATTCAAACCACTGCGAGCCCCTGTGAACTCTATTCCGGGTTCCTTCAGCCTCCTGAAGAACCTTCCCCACGTATCAGGCTCCCGCGCGCCCAATTTTTTCGGATGTCTGCCGGGCGTTGAAAGCCCGTGTATTGTGGAAGGCTGGAGGGTATTACCTTACCTAGCGTCCGAAAGCAAGCGCTGCAGACTTCTAAACCTCCACACGCGACACACCCGGAGAGATACTGAATCCTGTGAAAGGTGGTTCTGCACGAAGTCGCGGACGGCAACGCCGCCAGGTAAACTGCAGATCTCAAGAGGTGACGTTGCTGGGTTGGTGATCCATTTGACCTTCCAAGGTTTGAGAAAAAGTCCACTGTGAAGTACTGTTGTAAGACTAGCAGTCTTCATCACTGTAATCTTAGATGTCGTGCAGATTGATATTGAGCAGGATCGGGCATAGGGCCAGGACAGCGCACAGGAAAATGGTGAGGCACGGGATACCTGTGACTGTGCGAAGAACTGCGATCAGATTTAGTTGCCTTCTTTGAGATGTTAGAGGATGACGTTGTTGTACATGGGGTTCAGTCGCTCAAGTGATTGTCAGAGCCAATGTCGCACTACCGATGCAAGAAATGAGGATCTCTGGCCTTTGCAGGCAACCCAGGCCAGCGCCGCACCATCATTTCATGTTTTGCATTACAAATATGTTCCAGACATATTGGAAAAGAGAACGCCATTTCGGGAAGCACACCTGTCCAAGGCAGGCGAAGAGGTGACTGCACTGGCAGGATAAACTCCGGCATTGGATCAATTAAGATATTTTCATGCATTTCGTTCAGCATCACAGGCTTCAATGGTGCATGCAGGCAGCTCAGGGCCGAATAATTTTGGGCGGAGCACTAGCAGAGCCAGTTGACAGCGCCTTGTTTGTGTGGAAGAACTCCACCACCAAGGTGGGCGCGCGAATGCAGTGAGCAGGATCTTATGTTAAAGTCTGGGTGCTGGATTGGCGTTCCCAGATGAAAGGGATATTTTTTGTGTGATGCAGGAGATCGAGGAGTTTGTGAAGGCTGATCCCTACATTATAAATGGGCTGGTGACGGATTGGTAAGGTCAAGGAGTGACTTTTGTCTATTTACTGCAGCAAGATAGGCTGGTAAATGTGCTGAATTGGCTGTGTTGGATCAGGTCCATTCGCCCATACATGGTTATGATTGGGCAGTAAATGGAAGAAGAACGGACTTGTAGGGCGAGCGAGGAGAAGCCTTACTGATTTCAAACTGCGCTTCCGGTGCCTGTGGGATCACTAAGTTGGAAAGTGGAAAGATCTGGGAATGCAGAAGGCAACCTTTCATTGCTCAGATATGAGTGCTCCGTAATTTGGAACTTTGAGATGCATTCAAAACTGGCGGTGCAATGAGCAGCACCCACTGAGGCTGGTAGCAGGACCTGCTTCAGACTTTCTCAATCAGCTTCAGCGATTCTGGCAACAAGTGCAGGTCGCATTGCCTGTAGGCATACTGGTTCCCATGCATGGCTGGCCAGTCCACCATGACGAGTCTCAAAAGGTGTGAAAGGTACAGCACCTCGAAGGTTTTGGATGGCATCAACCTGCTGCCTGCAGGCTTAAGAAGCTTAGAAACATGCTTCTGCTTGCAGCTGCCTGCAGAGAGCAAAGGTCCCAAGCTGACATATTGGTGCACAGGCTCCTATGCGGCTTCTGAGGAGTACTGAATACATAGAGATGCGCACAAAGTGTGTATGCTAATGTATTACGACAGTATGCAAAATCAATGCACTGTGAGAACATGGCCCTGTGCAGATGCATCGCAGCCCAAAGATGAGGATGGACAGCGCCACGAGCCAAATACCTAAGTAACCATGATTGATGGGCCATGGGCCAAATTCAAGATCTCAATGTTCATTGAGATGGATGGGCCATGGCCCAATGGGTGTCGTATGGCATCATGATGCTGTACGATACCCAATGAGATGATTAAATGATTTCAGTATCATAATGAGGCTTCTTGACGATGCATTCCCTGGTCTCATTGCCTTGCAATTTGTTCACAGCATATCTATACTGTTCAAAATCATTCTCTGGCTATACACATTTCAGCTGGGCATCAAAGGTCTCCTGTGGCGGCATGCCGCGATGTGTTTGTGGAGGTCGATGGTGCAGATGCGCCATCTGTCATCTGTGGCGTGCGCCTGCTGCTGCCGCCCTTCTACCTGCACAAGGGCTCTCAGTAATGCATGCAGTATATACAGCGCTGTGCTCTCCCAAGCGACACTCACTCACTTGCTTGGGCAACAGCCTTTCTTGCATGGCAAAATGCTGCTGCAACCAGCGCCAATGCCATGTGTTGCCTCAAGACATCATCAGGTGAGCAGTGGCAGACCTGAGCAGCAGCTGTAGGAAGCCTGCGAAATCCTCTGCAACGCGTGTAGAATTCCATCCTGCAAAGATGCATGTGAGTGATTTCAAACTCACCGTGTCTTCATGCTCATCCTAAATAATCATGCGGTCCCATGACCCGAGGATCTTTCAAGGGGAGAAACCAAGACATAAGATTTTTCTTCTAGAAATGTTCTATCAGGAAGTGCACCATTGACATGGTAGATTGCACCCTCCTTGTCAAACCAGTACTGCTTTCCTGCACGATCTGTCGTCAAGGGAAAGCATGCCACCCTCTCAACGACGGAATTATCACATGGCACTGGTTTCTCAGCCTTAATAGCCTCTGCATAGCCTTCCAAGACCTCCTGAAGACCTACTCCAACACAGAACATACGATCAGTCATTCCCATGTACTATATCAACTTGTCGCAACAATTCCTCTGTTCAGAAGGATCAGCAGACAGAACCCGGTTGAGGGCAGGAAACCCAACTGAGCAGGCGTGTTCCATAGGCGAACTGCACCCCCATATAGGAGCTATTTTGACCATTCTTGCAGTGGTATAACTCCTGAATCTGCCAGGCAGGGCCAGATTAAACATCAGTCGTTCTGCCAGACAAGTAAGCCTGCATCAGGCGTGCTCTGGAAGGATGTCAATATATGAGCATGTGAATATGAGTGAACAAGAAGCTGAGCTAAGCTGGTTGTGAATCACGAGGTCATCTGGAGGTTGCTACACATGATCAAACATTGCCAATATCAGAATAATGCACAATGAAGCACCAGTATGCAACAAGCACCTGCCATGGCAACTCGACTTTGTGCTCGCTCTGCAGTTCTGCTATGGTGGAGGCCTCCAGTCCATGCTGAAGAGAACTTCTGCTCCAAGGATCTAGGAAAGGGATGTACTTTCCAAGAAGCCTCCTGTTGAAGCAAGATCAGATCTTTACTGACAGAAATGCACACACTTGCAAGGCAGTCATCCTACATACGGTGCACCAGGGACATGACTCGCCTGATCCTGTATCTTTCACGCATGCGCGCGCAGAAGTATAACCACCAAGTGCCTTGAGGTGGCACTTCCGGGCAGCATGCGAGATCTCCGGATGCATTGGGCACAAACGCTCTAAAGCCGGCAGCAAAACAGGCATCTTCCCAGAAAAGTTGGGAGTTTTCGACTGCGCTTTTGAGTTGCTTGGAAACCTTCAAGTCCACGCGCTTGTTCAGAAGCAGGTCAAGATTGAGAGGCAAGGCAACGAGCAGAGCTATGTGTCTGCAAATATGTTCTGCAAGGCAGAGGCAACACCTTATAAACGTTCAGCACATCTTTAATCTTTCCATCAGCGTTCCCAGGAAATATCTCGAGAAAAATGGCATCAAGAATGTCTTGAGATAGATCATTGAGAGACATGTCTGATTACAAGACGATCAGCACAATCCAGTGACCGCAACAACTTCAGCGTAACAAATGCTGTCCATGGTCAGGCACGGCAGAACCAACTGATGCTGATTAACCACCTGTGGACTCTGCGAACATCACGGGAACGAACATCTTGGTGTGACTGCTGTGCCGATCGCAGATATATCATGATGACGTCATGATCCACAATTTGTAGACGTCTATGCTCAATGTGTTGCGGACATTGCTGTGTTTCTCTAGAAGTTCCTCTGTCTACTTGACTGGAGAGAAGAAGAATCCTCCAGTCAGCACATGCGAAGGTATTGATATCACTAGCCTAAGGTCGTCAGAGTGTCAGCACTGCTCGGCTTTCTGCTTATGTCTGAGACGTCCCTAGGGGTGTTTTAATGTTGACACAATCAAATCAAGTTTGATGATGCACTCTAAGCAGTCCACGGAACACATTGAATTCGGAGTGTTGTGGGGATCCATCGCCTTACTGACGTGCATCGGAATAGCTTGCTTGGATTTTGGGCAAGCTTCCGAGAAATTTGCGTTGTAAGGTACGAAGATTTCACACACGGGGGGTCGTTGTGCGTTTCTTGCAAGTGCATGTAACCGTCAGTCGCTCTTAAGTGCACTGAGGAATGGACACCAAGTCACCGCACCAAGTGGTAATACATGGCACATGACCCTCATGGGGATCCTATTGAAATGTGCACAGGCTTGGCCATATTATCCATGGATGACGGACTGGTTAAAAGCGGGCATCCACTGCTAGCCCTGCTCAGTTATATATCAAATGCGTCACTTTCATCATCAAAGTCCTTGCCCACAACCCTGAGTCCAACTGGCAAGGAGGCTGCGGCTCTGCAGGCAGCTGTCCGAAAAGTTGTCTTAGCAAACCCCACTGATTCCAAGGTGCGCATGTGGGCATGCATGCAGCATGCCTGCATGCATTCACGAGACATGCTGTTGTGATCTTATGGCAATGTGGAAGGCCCCAACCACACCATACACTGTGGTGTATGCCCTTTTCAGCTGTCTGTGCGGTGTCAAATCAGTGATGTAGCAACTGCTTTTGGTGTTGTTTTCAGGTACTTGCATCTGGCGTGATATTGCTGGCCCTCTGCAGATTGCCGACATGGCCATTGAAGGTTGATGCAGCAGTCCTGCACCGCATTGAGCAAGGCAAGCTCAAAGTCACTCCTGGTTGAATTGGGCATGGCTGCAACCACCAGGAAGCACATTCCCAACCTGTGTATCTCTATCTTGCAGGGAGACTCGTGGACAAACAGGCATTTGGTGCTCTGGCATCAAGATTGAGTGATGCCAGCATTGCGGAGCCTGACAATGCCACAGAGATTGACAGTGTAGCTGCGGAGGATGTCGCTCGCTTGCTCAGCCAGGGTGTCCTCTCAGCAGAGGGAAGCTGCTCTGCGCATGACTCTGCAGCAAAGGTGGTTCGTCCCTGCAGTGTGTACCATGCTGGTGTACAGCAGCGACATGACTTGAAGAAGAGGCAGCAGAAGCGAACAGTCTCTGCATATGGAGGTGAGTCGCTCTCTGAAAGCGCAGAGTGCAGTGCGGCAGAGGGGAGCTCGCGATTGGGTGCTGCTAAGGGCCTTCTGTCAGCAGCATGGCCTGGAGATGGATGCAAGCAGGATGGTCCACCTGGCAGCCGACAATGACTGGGTCCATTTTCTGGCAGAAGCCTCCACACAATGCTATTCTTACCAACAGGTGAGCAGATAAATACATTCACATTCACATTGCACTGACCTGGCCGCAGTGTCGCCACCTACTGCACACCACCTGTGAGCAGGTCTGTTAGCCAGACATATGTCCAAACCGCTATCGCTGGCCCGAAGAGGCAGTCCATGTCAGTCAGGCTTCAACGGTGTCCTGCAGGTTGTTCATGCAGCTTTGGAGTACTTTCAAGACGGCAGCCTGCAGCATCACGTGTTGCATGTCCTTCGTGGCTTGGCACCCAATGAAATATCTGGCGCCCAACCAGCCTCTGGAAGCCCACGGAGTGAAGGTGAGGACAATCACAGCCGCTTATGATGATTCTCAAAGCTTGCAAAGCTCTCCACCAATAGGCATACATCTTTTCAGCATCAGCATATACCTTTGCTGGTTGATGATAAGCTGGTAAGAATGGCTGACTTCACTGGCCAGAACATGGCGGCTCGGGTGTGGACCTCCTCGATCTGTTGGCGCAAGTCGGGCAGGCAGATGATTCTTCAGGCGCACTTCTTGCAGCTGCGTGCCTGCATAAGTGGCCCATGCTAGCTCTGCTAGCTGCCTGCGATGGCTATTCGCCGCTGCGCTGCATGGCGGAATGGCTGCATGCCACGCTTGCCCACAGCTCTCCTGCTGAAGGCACGCTGTGCCTGCCATGCCTTCTCCAATCATGTTCCAGTACTGTTTGAGCTGTCTGTCGTTCTCCAGAAGTGCAGGCATCTGACGAAGACCACGAGCATGCGTATGTGAGTTGTGCAGGTAACAAGGAGAGTTCACATGGGGATCAGGCAGGGCAGGACAAGGCAGATGGGGTGGAGAATTGGCGGCTCGCTGCAGGCTCTACCCTGCTGGCAGCATGCAGACAGGGCGCTTTCAAGCAGGCCATCGAGGCTGTCCAGCTCTTCATGCCGGGCTGCCCTCTCATCGGCTGCCTGCGCTTCCTGCAGGTGCCAGCCTTCAAGGGCACGCATCTCCTGGTATTTTGTCAAGGACAGAGTTGCTTGCAATGCAAGACAGAGGTCATGTGAAGGAATCAATGGCACTGACAGGCCTGTGCTGTCGCAGTGTGGGGCATGCAGCAGGTACCGAGAGATGGAGGCTCACCTGGAAGCGCTCACCCGCTCAATGACACCGCCCCCTGCCAGGCGCCCAGGTACTTTCATGCTCCTGCTTGCTTGCTTGCTTGCCCTTGAAGCGTATCTTGCACACCGGGAACTTCATGCATGCATGTGCGCACATGAGCATATGAAGTAGCACAGGATGAGCACATTCTACCGATAATAAGCCATGCATCGCATGCGGGAAGTCTTCATGAGGATGGTCTCCAATGCCTTGGGGCCTCTCGGGAAATCCTAGCATCCAAACCTTCACAGCTGCAGCCTTGAAGTACCAACTGCGGGGCCTTGAGATAAATGCTATGGAGCGGTGTGGGTGGGCAGGATCGGCAGAGGGTGAGACAGAGGCAGCGTGGGTGATGGGAGTGACATGGGCGGTGGCGGACGACCTGCTGAGGGCTGCTCCCAGTGCCAATGAGCGTCTCGCCCTGCTACAGCGCATCACCTCCCTCGACCTGCCTGTTCCCGGCGGCAGTGGCAGTGCTCGCTACGGGTATGCACCTTCCCAAGGACTGCTTCAGCTCCCATGGGCTGGATGTCCGTTGCACACTGACAGCCCTGGTGCTGGGGCTGATGTAGTTTGCTTCCCGGGGTGTCATACACTGCATGGCCGGGTATTTGGTGATGTGCCATTTGGGAAGGAGGAGTAAGCATGTTTGTAATGTGGGAACTGCAGGGCGGTGCATCTTCTGTACGAGTTGGTGGGAAGAGAAGCAGAGCCGTTTGTCTCATGGCGGTGCCCGGCCCACGGTGCACCTGTTGAGCGGCTGCCCGCGTACACCGACGCGAGCGCGGCCTTGGCTCACATGCTGACAAAGCAGAAGTGGCAGGAAGCCAGAAGGTGCGCTTTCATGTTATAAGCTTTCAGCTTTTCCTGTGGGCCACCCAGGCTTGGCAAAACACCGGCAGCCAGTGCCAACTTGGACGCAGCTCTGCTTGAGCTCCAGAAGGTCTGTGGCGTCCCAGATGGACCTTCACACCGCCATGTTGGCCGCTGCAAAACTCCTGATGAAGCTGTTGTGGTGTCGTGTGGGAAGCTGCTGAGCTGCTCTGAAGCTCCATAGCCCAGCAATCCTTTGCTGCGTGCTGTATCCTCATTCATTCAGTCAGTCAGTCGATGACACCTTTTCCAGCCACCTAGGGCTGATCAGGTGTCTGACTCCGATCGTCAGAGTCAGCACCCAGCATCACATCCAAACATACACAGAGAAACTCAGAGACACTCACAAGATCATCCTGCCAAAAAACAACCTATGTTACACTCTGTCACAGGACTGATGGTGTCCTGGAGTGCAGGTGGGCGGCAGCTACAGGGCAGGCGCTGCAGCAGGTGACGCTGGCCCAGGCTGGCGCCATGCTGGCAGACTGGCGGGCGCTGGCGTGGGGTGAGGGTGTGCGCGAGGGGGTATGGCGCAACATCCACGCCCTCTTTGCAGCGGAGGACCTGCCCCCGCTGGCGGCCGCGTGCTTCCTCGTGGAGCAGGCCCGAAGCCTGGCTGCCGAGGGGGCTGTCACACCTCGAGAGCAGTTTGCCTTGCTCCAGGTAATGCCTGCGCACAGACAGGGTCAGCCCACTCGGATGTCTCCAACGTCACATCCTTGCAGGCCACAGCATCATAATCGCAAGCACTTGAGATCTGAGGGCGAACCCGGCATCTGGCCCCTTGATCACTGCTGCACCGGTTTTTGGACCGTCAGCGGGTCGGCGGGCGGGCAGATTATAGGACAACCCTCGTGGCAAATCACAGGCTGTTCCCAGCACTGGTATCCATGTGAGGCAATCAAGCGGGGTACATTTTGGGAAGGGTGACTTCTGGGCTGATACACAGAACCACCTCTATGGTGCAGGAAGCACACGAGTGGCTCCAGGGGGGCCGCTGTGCCAGGGAGGGAGAAGGGGTACTTGAGCGAGAACTGGGGCGGGGCCTGCAGCTGCTGTCTGCGCGCCTGCAACTGGGCGGGCAGCCTGCCCCCCTGCACGCCGGCCCACTCATTGCTCCCTGGGCCGCCATTGCCTCTGATGAAGGAGAGGCTGATACGGACTCCAGTGCTAGCTTGAGGTGCCCGTTCACACCTTGTCCAATGTCCTGAGCTGGCTCTCTTTGTTCTTAAAAGATCGCTCTTGGTGTTGTTGATACAGAGTGGTCTCCTGCAAGCGTCAGTCCTCTGCAGAGATGGTGAATCAATTGTTTGCTGCATGGGGACAGGGAGGGGCCCAAAAACGGTGCAGGGCAGGCTGCCATGCACCGGCATGCAGCCAAAGAGGCGACCACTGAAACTGAGAGGGACGAGTCGGCAACCGAGGCGGCACCAACCGCTCTGCAGGGCATCCTGGGGATCCCTGGGCCAAAGGAGGTCACTGCAGCTGTGCGAGCTCAGCTGGAACAGGGCAATGTGGTGCGCACCCTGACACCATGTCTTACCTGCCAATAGAGGGCTTATGCATTCCATCCATATCCATCTCACAGCCTTGCACCCTCCTTGTGTGTGTCTCGCAGAGACTCATGCTTCTGTGATTGAAGGTGGTTATGTTATACTCACAGGCGGGCGCTAGAGCCTTGAGCAGGGAGCTGGCTTCACCGCCGATAGAGGTGGTGCTTGTGGAGGCGGCTGTGGCCATCATCCGACAGTGCCGCCCGCCTGGCAGCCCAGAGAGCGGCCTGCCCGTCTCCCAAGTCGTGCCCACCGCCGTCATGAGCTTCCTGCGCCGCAGGGTACCCTCCCTGGCAACCCAACCCATCTCCCTATCTGACATGCGCATCCCCTGCTTGCTGAGTAGTGCTCCTGTGCTGCACCGCATATTCACAAAGAGCCACACAACCAAGATGATCAGGACATGAAGGTCGTGCCAGAAGAAGCTCGCTCTGATATCTTGGCGTTGACATGACGTGCTTGTAGTCAGGATCTAACGAAGTAACGAAGTAGGAAATACGAGGAGGTCTGTGATTGGAAGCCATGCCACGTTGCTGAATTAGTATGACAAGATTTCCAATAGTGTGTCCCCTTCATTGGCCAAACCAGGGGCAGGAGGCCCCAGGAACATTGCCAAAGCGCGCTGTGATCATAGATAGTGGCGCATGTTTTCACAGGGTCGAACGGCACTAGGGACGGCACAGGAGGTGCTGGAGGCGCTGCAGGTGTGTGCAGGGCGCGGCGCGGCGCGGCCGGTGTGCGCTCTGGCTGCTGCCAGCTTCCGCGCGGCCACGCTGCTGGGCATGACCTGCGCGGAGGCCGCGCGCCTCGGCCCGCGCCAGTCCCTCCAAATCCTGCTCATGAAGGGGCCCTCCGCTGCACCGGTGTGCCCTTGCCTCTGTGATGTGATGCTGGGTGCTAACTCTGACGACCACAGTCAGACATCTAATCCGTCCTAGATGGCTGGAAAAGGTGTAATTGACTGAATGACTGACCTCTGGCTGCAATCACAGAATACTCTGCACCCCGTCCCATGGCTTGGCCCAACAGTGAAGCAATTAGTCAATGCAGCGAACGTGATGCAGTGCACAGCTGTAGGAAGGGTGTGCCTTCGCACTTTACCTATCCTGGCTCATTGGACCTGCTGGAGGGAGGAGGAGCGCTAACAGAGGTGGTGTGCAACCCAGACTGCGATCGAGTATGCGGCGGCGTACCAGATGTCGGTGGAGGAGACAGCGGATGTACTCGCGGACGCATACCTCAAGGGCCTCTTGGCTGCGCACCACGATGCGCGCGCCGAGTCGGCCGCTGCTTGGACGCCCGCAGACTTTGTCAGCTGCACCGAGGTGCGACAGCCTGCCATGGAACACATGCAGTAGGCCTGTACCCGACACTCTTCATCAATCAAGCATGAAATGGGATATACCATGAAAATTGACCTTCTGCTAATGTTTTTAACAGTATGTGTGGTAACTCAGCTTTTAGCTGCCTGTGGTGCCCGGAGGTAATGTGCTCAGTGCGTTGCAACAAACATTCCGAGTGAAATCAAACCATTGCTTCCCGATGGAAGGGGGTTACAGCTTGCCTTGCATCGCTCGCCAAAGAGCAGTGCCTGCTGGTCTGAGTCTAAGAGCAGAGGCCGAAATGGATGCAATGCCCCCCAAGCCTGCACAAGCCTTTCGGGCACAGAGGTAGGGCTGTGCATGTGCAGAACGTCCGAGCCCTGTACTTAAACTTTGAACTCGAATTTGAAATCACCATGTGGCCAGGGGCTGGGGGCGCCAGGCAGCCTGGGCAGCGCGCTGCTGGCGCAGCTGCTGGAGCGGCACGGTGCGCTGCCGCCCGAGGTGGAGGCCGGCCTGCTGCTGGCCGCGCACGCCTGCTACGAAGCCGGCGGCGCGGCCGACGCGCTGGACGTGCTCGTGCAGCTGGCCGCGCGCGCCGCACGCTCCTGGGCCGCTGCCGGCGAGTGGCGACCCCTCGTGCACCTCGTTGCTGGTGCGCTTGCCTCCGCCTTGAGAAATGTACTACACTGCTAATCTAACATAATCTACCATATTACCACACACACCAAGTACTCTTGCTTGATACTTCTGTGGCTCATGTCAGTGAGTCCCTGTGCTTGGGAACTGCCGTGACAGCCGTTGCAAGACACACCCCCTCACCTACCTCGGATGAGCCATTGTGCTTATGGAACCGCTGCAACAGCCCTCGGCAAGCCTTGGAATACCTCAAAAAAGGCACATTCGCGCCAATGATGCGGCAGCCCTTGATGCACCTCAGAGATGCCTCGATTCCCATGCACATCTGCTCTGCCACAATGAGGGGCGCCAGGGCAGAGTGTTGGTTCGGTGGGAGCGCGATGACCTCCTCGGCTCTGAGGGCTCTTCATCTTCATCATCTATCTCAACTGAGCGCAAAACCGAGTGGCAGCCCACGACAGTATTTTGACTGGGGCAATGTTTGGGACGCACAGGGCTGGGGCAGTATCAGGCAGTGCGGGCGGGAATGGACCTGCTTGTGCGTGCGGATCATCTTGAGCTGCTGCTCAGCAAGCGCGCCGGCAGTGGGGCCTCTGCCGACATCGGTGAGTGATCCATTCCATACTCACCCCTCCATACTGCTCATAGGCGCACAAGCGCCCCCTTGCGACGCACCCTTCCATCGAAAGTCAACATTTCACCCTCCAGCAATAGGTGTTGTGACCCTGCTAGAGCGGTTTTTTGGCACTGTTGGTGCTTGCTCAATTTGGATGTGTATGTTCTTGTGCATTCAATGATTAGTCCTTGTCATTCGCAGCCTTGGCGATGTGGTAGTGTGGCAGACCCGACACAGTGTTGCTGCCTGCATGACATTTCCAGCATTGAAGTTATACCGTTTATTTGTAAACTTTCATATTTGTGAAGTTTCTTAAGATGCATGTATGCGCAACTGATCTCCCTCTCTCAAAATAACGCCAAAAAGAATGTTCTTGAGTTCTAGAATTACTGGGAGATCAACACCTCTTCTGCAATATGCCCAGATTATCCCAGCACTCATCAGTGATAAGAAGGACATAAAAACTTGGCCCTGTGCAGGGGTGCGGTTGTGGAGGGCGGCGGTGCTGGCGGCCATTCAGCGGCAGCGGCCGGGGGATGCGCAGGCGCTGTCCATCGCGCACCACCACTTTGCCTGCACCCGAGAGATGGCCGCCGACCTGCATGCCCGCGCGCAGGCACGCATGCCCTCTCCTGGCGCACCACATGGCTCTGCTGTCTGCACACTCTACCCTACTACCGTTTGTTATGACACTCTGTTGTGGAATCATGGCATCATGCACATGTTCCAGTACATCCTCTCTCCTGCTCTGTGCTGGCACTGGCATGTAACATGCAGCCGGTAATGTTGCTTGTGGTCTTTGTTGCCGTGCTCACTTGAGGGCCATCGAGCGACGTCCGTCCAATTTCCTAATTTCTGATGAAGGATGTTGAGATGTATTGGGTGGATGGCTCATGAATTCATCGATGAGCTCAGATCCAAAGCAGCTTCTCCCCTACATGAAGGACATGCATGGTTTGCTGTGGTGTGAAGGCCTGGACCAGTGTGTTTACTGGGGCATATGTATATGTACAGAAGCGGGCTGAGTCAGGTTTGAGCGGGCGTCCAATGCGGCTGCAAGACTCGCTGGCGCACCTGGATGCCATGGCATCCGCGCTGGCGGCCGCACGCGCATTTTCCGACGCCGAATGCGGCTTCGCTGCCGCTGAGGCCGCCAAGACGGCTGTCAGGCTGGGACAGCAAATCCAGTCGCCGCCACAATGAACAGCCGTGGTCCATTTTTTTTGGGCGGTCGCCTGCACTTGTAATGCATGCTTATAATGTATGCTACCTCGTTTGATGGTGTTTCTGCATTAAAGTTAACGATGGAATATTACGTTTCAGACAGTGCAAGTGCCTGTGGCGAGAGAATAGGCTGCCTGGGATTGTGCTACTGAGTTAGTGTACTAGTATGATGGTCTCACATTATGTTCCCGGTGATAAGACATTGTGCTCAGCATGTAATGCTGACCATGCCATTTGAAGCTTTCACGGAAACAGGGAAGCAATGGTGCAACGGATGCACGCACAATAAATGTAAATCTGGCCAGTGGATAATAGTACTAGTATGCTTTACACCACAGTGCTGTCAACAAGCTGCCACTTGCAAAGAAATTACTCTTTCAAAGGAATTCTGCGTGCTGGTATCTGATAGACCGGCCTATGACCCTGAATAAAAATGCTCATGCCTCATATGATGCAGTCAGCATATGCTGCGCAGTGTCGCATGAACAGCACAGCAATAGAGCTTCAACATCATCAGCAGAGACGCGCATACATAATAGACACAAGATGTCAAGTGCAAAAGCAATGCTGCAGCTGCAGACTATATTAATGAATTCCTCTATTACTCACACCCAAGCAAGACCTTCATCACCTCCCACAAAATTGCAATAACACTCCCGCCAGGCAATATTGTTGTAACTAGCAAGTCCATCAATCCTCATGAACCATGTGATCATTCATGAACCTAACTATATAGATATATGTACATGTGGCCCCCTGGTGAGCGATGTGAAGCAAGCACATTGCAGTTGTGTGAGTACACAAGTTGCCACAGATGGAATCACGCACTTTTGCAATTCCTCCCCAGCATACTATCCAGTGGTCACAAGTCTGACAATGCCTTAATGCTGGCGGGGTATCTTGCTATTCATGTCAGGTGCCGACAACAGCAAAAGTTCTCATTTGAAGTATGGAAGTGCAGTGGCAAGGGTATGACCAGTAGAGCAATGATGGCATGTCATTTTGGAAAGACCTCATCCAGAGCAAAACCCACAGCACAACCCACTTCATCAGTCGGGACATCATAAGAGTTGAACCCAAGAGCAGTCACTTCACACCCCTGCCAGCGAAACAAGAAAACCAGTGACCCAAGCCTCCCTGCTTTTTCTGCTTTCCAGGTGCTGCCTTCTTGTTTGCTGCCTTGGTTGGAGAACTGCTACTCCTCTGGTGTGCCGAGTCAGAGCTCTTCAAGCTCTTGATCCTGGCTGCCGCCAGCTTCTTGGCACGACCCTCCGTCTCCAATGACAGCTCTGCTGCCGCCAGCCATGCACGTGTGCGCTCTGCGCAGTTGCAACGCTTCACTCAGCGATTGTGCAATGCTGGGCGGTCAGACATGCAGGCAAACCAACATGTTCATGCTTTCTCAACTTCCACCAGAAATCACTTCACATTCTACCTGCAAAGACCTCAATACAACTTGGTTGGACGACGGTGCATTGAAGGTGCAGCGAAAGCCTGAAACCGCTGCAGAAACAATGGAGAGAGTACCATGAAAGAACAGGGGCAGGTTTGGAGAGCGGCTGGGCCTCACCATGCACATCCACAAGCTTCTCCCTGCGGGCTTGCAGCTTGTGATGAGCCTCGAGCTCGGCCAGGAGCGCCTCCGTCAGCCGCGGGCCGCCAGAGCCGCTGGACAGGGCGCTGGATTCGACAGCGCGCCTGGCGCGGCTGCCGCCGTCCTCGGCACGCTCCGGCGCGGCCGCGGTCCGCGAAGCGGCCGCGGCCGGGCCCGGGGTCGCCTGCCGCGCTTGGGAGTGGCCGTGTGCAGCGGTGCGGCTCTCTGCCCCAACGGCCGCGCGCTTGCGCTCGGCGCTGCTCTGCTGTTCAAGGCTGTCATGTTGAGCGCGGGCCGGCTCGGCGCTAATCTGCCCGGTCAGCACACCCCCAGGCACGCCCTCGCCCTGCATCATTTCGGCCGCCTCTTATATCAGATCCCTCTGCATGCCCAGAAACTCCAGGCCGCACCTTGGCTGCCTTGGTGCCCTTGCATGCTACATTATCGTGAGAAGCCTACGCAGGCATCCACTTGGATGCAAGCTGTTCTCCATGTGCTGTGAAATGCTTTAGAACATGCCGGAGTTCGTCGCGAGGGTGTACCTGCGCCTGCTGGAATGCAGAGGAGGTGTAGGGCGAAGACAGCTCCCGGTCCAGACGCGAGCCATCGTGGGCGGAGGCAAAGGAGCGCACCACGCCACCAGAGTTCGGCGCTGAACTCATTGCCAGCCCCGGCCATGCCTGGTGACAACAAACACCTCTTCACCACTCCAACAACATCAAGATCTGAGACAAGACTAACGCAATTTTCTGCTGCATTGGTTATGCTGGGGCATGACCCTGTGTTAAGGAGGGAGCAGAACGAAACAAATCAACATCTCCTGCACAATTCGAGTACCTCATAAATGGCTAAAAGGAACATCTGCGCATGCCGCTTTGAGCTATAGCATAAGCGTTTCCAGAGCAAGGAGCACGAAGAGAAGGGGCAAGGCAGTGAATGGGATTTCACATTGCGAACTGCCTCATCCGCCTTCTTTGTTCCATCAATGTTCATCTTCACCACCTCTTACCACCATATCAACAGGGTGGGCAAGCACCTTGTCAGTGCCGTCCGCATCGGTGTGGCCGCAGGAGGTGCGCGCGCTGTCGTCCCACAGGGATGACTTGCGCAGGTCGCCGCTGGCCGGCGCGCTGCCGGTCGGGGCCGCCGTCTTGTAGCCGCCAATGCCCACCTGCACCACATGCTCCCACGTGAGCCTCCACAAAGGCACAGTCAAAGTCAAAGTCAGCCATATGCATGTGTCTGGCCTGACACCAACATGCATGATCATTCCCATGCTGGTTCAATAGCAGCTGAAGGCCCCGGGGCTCAATGTTTCGCATGAAGCAGGACGTGAGACGCATGGCGCCCTTGTCATGTGAACCTGACAGTGACAACTCCGCTAGAGCCCTGCACTCAGCAGTTCTACATTTAGAGCCTCACCTGAGCAAGCAAGGACCCCGGTGCCGGACCAGACTCCAGCATGTCGCGAGCGCGGCGCGACAGCTGCACCTCGCTGCTGCTCAGGTTGGCTCGCAGCACGTGCGCCACAGCATCCGGCTCCCTCTCCCTCGACCTTCCCCTTTGTGCAGGCTCCTCTTGTATGCCCCCGAGACCAGCAGCCCCACTCGAACATCCGCCGCTGTATCCAGTCACCAGCTCGCTACTGCGTTCCCTGGCAGCGCACTGCGGACTAGTCGGCTCGGGCAAGGCACATGCCTCCTGCCGGCCGGTGCTCTCCATGGGCGCTTCTTCATGATTGGCTCTGTGATACACTGCGCTGTCCGTGCGCTCTCTTAGGGCTGGCCTGCTCCGCCTGGATGCCATCCCTGCTGGCTCGCTGCTGTCCCGCTTGGCCTCCCGCTGCTGTTCCTCCCGCAGGCGGGCGCAGATAGAGGCGCCCGGCGTAACGGTATTCTGCACGGTTCCAGACGGCCCAGACACTGCCCCGCCAGTCGAGGGCCTGTCCGAGCCAGCGTAAGCAGCAGCCCAGCTGTCCCTCCCGTGCGAGTACTGTCCGGGATCAAGGCTCTTTGCAGCATGTCTGCGTCCCTCTCCCGGCAAGACGTCCGCGGCCGCCTCTGCCGTGGCGCCAGAGACGCTGGGTGTAGGGAGGCTGCCCGGCCTGGCTTCCAGGGACTGAGGCTCCCAGAAGCTGGGGCGCGCCGCCGCCTCAGGGCCACCCCAGGACTTGCCAGGCGAGGCCCCAGTGGGCGTTCCCTCTCGGCTGCTCATGTTCAGCTGGGGACTGGACTGTATGCTGGTGCCCTGCACAGACAGCAATGTACCCTTACCAAAGGTGTGACTCGACGATTTGCCCTGGGGCTTGAGCTAGGCTTCAGGAATGGACACTGATCAACAGAAACCATGTAAAATTCGATTCCTGAGAAGCAAGACTTCCAAAGCATAGACTTCAGCACATTTTGCCGGTTCATCACTAGGTGACACCAGCAATGCAACCGCGCTGGGAGCAACAAGTGAAGCTCTTGCCGGCAGCAAGCAATACCTGCGCAAGCATGCTGAGGCTGACAGAGTCCCCCTGGACCACAACATCAGTGTCCCGTCCAGCAGCCATCATTTCCCCGACCTGCACAGCCGGCGACGATGGCGCGGTCTCCGCCTCGCGACCGGCCGCTACCGGCGAGCTGTAGGTTGAGGTGTGCCCAGCCAGGGCAGCAGGTCCCTCCAGACTGCCCGCCCATGACTGCAGGCTGGGCGCGGCCGGCAGCCGCGGCGGCGCGGCCGAGTCCCCCCGCCCGCTGCTGGCACCCCCCGTCGTCTGCAGCGCCGCGACCCCGGTGGTCAGTAGGGGGGACCACACCGAGGCGCTGCTGTCCAGCGAAGCCTTCTGATGCACCCCCGACTCGCCATCCAGCACCACCGTGGACAGCCCCACTAGTGTCTCTCCCAGGGGGACCGGCGCGTGCTGTGGCTGTGGTAGCGGCAAGAAGAGCGGGGCAGCCTCCTGTGAACAACTTTGTGCCTGTGCGGCAGCGGCCCTGTGCTGCATGCTGAGACCCCTGTCATGAGTTTGCGCACCAGCAGGCGCAGGTTTGGGGTGCGCGATGGGGCCCAGATTGAAGGCACTGGAGGGTGCAGAGGTGGGCATGCCATCGCTGGTACAGGGACCCAGGTCACCCTCGCAGCTCGACGCCTGGTCCACCTCTGTCTCCGAGTTCAGCCGGAACATGGACAGCTGGGACATCTCTCGCGAGTGGTTCATGGGGCTGGTGGGCGTTGTGTGGGGGCTCCAAGAGACCTGGGGCGACTGCCTGCAGGAATGGCGCTCGTGCGTAAGCCCGCTGCTGTGCGTCGGCAGCTTTGGGGCCCACCAGTCGGCAGGAGCCTCCCTGGAAGCCCGTGCAAAGGCGCCCATGGGGGCCTCTTGGCTGATTGCTGGGGCTGACGCCACTGTTGCATCTAAGAATTGGGGCATGCCTTCTGCTGCACCGATGCGGCCAGCCAAACTACCTCAACACCTCTGTCAAGGAGGCTGCTACCAGCCCTCTTGTCTGCAGCAATACACAGGCTCCTGTCAGTGCTGAGTAGCAGATCTTTTGATCCGGTTCGTCTTTAGTCAGCTTCTAGTGTGAACCCCAGCCCAACCCCCAGAGCCTAGCTGCGGCTCTAACACCCCTGAAGGCTCCTTGTGAGAAGTGATATCTTCTATAGATAGCGTCCTGCCGAGATCAGGAGAATGATCACCTCGGACATGGGGCTTGGATATTTCTCTCGTGCCCAGTTCGGGAATTCTGTAGGGATGCATTGACATGTCCTCGGATACATTTGGATCGCGAAAACATATGGTGAGAACCTATTCTTGACGCGTTACAGCTGTAACAGCGCAGCAGCAAAATGGATAAATACCTCAGCTGGGTTCAGTCATCACAGGTCCAGCCCTATGCCGCTCCTGCTGAACATCCCCGGATGTGTTGTGGAGCTAAGACGGCGCAATTAATAGTGACAAGATATTCTTCCTCGACTCCACGGCAGGGCGCTTTTCCACGAAGCGCCTCCTGAACCCAGATGATGTAGTAGAACAGGACTGCTGGACCCTAGTACCAAGTCCTGACCCGCTGCGATCGATGCAGTTGAAGATTCAAGTGGAGAATATCGCACGCGAAGAGCAATGCTCGACCTGGTTGGGAGGCGGTCGGCATGGAAATTTTCCTTGCGGACGAAAGAACCACCGCGTGGAAGGTGAGTCATCGTGGCTCCAGACGACTGTTTCCACGCTAAATTCCAGTTTGTCCCACATCGTTTCCACGTTCGAGAGCGTGGCCTTGTTTCAGCAACTCCTTTATACTTGATTTGCAGTTCCTCATCATTCCGTGGGGCATCGTGGCACAATAGCCAAGTCTGTAGCTACAGGAAGCATCTTGGCAAGCAGGTCACTGAGTTCAAATGGACGTGTAATCTATGCTTGCAACAGCTTTGATGGGTGTCTTGTGAGGAGTGAGTGGAAAGGCAATGGAGAGGTAATAGGGGATGGACGCGATCTGTGAGCCAGATCTAGTCGATGGGGTGCCCATCGATGCGCCCTGGGGGAGACTAGGCAGGGATATTACATTAGGTCTTGTGTCTATAGGGAGCAAGTTTGTGCTCAATGTGCTCAACACAACCATGTTCACTAATGTGGAACGCATCGAGAAAGCGGCAACTGAAAGACCTCCTGGCACAGGCCTGCTGACGGTCTGCAATCACACCAGGTGATGCAAGTGCATAATTGATACGTAATGTCACTTGAACGGCCTCCCACAAGCGTAGGACTGCTTACATCATGTGTTCAGGTTGGCAGCACGCTGTTACTTTCCGTGACTGTTGCTCTGTCTTCCTGCGTGCAGCACCATAGACGACCCTGTGGTGCTGAGCGCACTGCTTCCCTGGAAGTTTTTCTACACAGAGAGCATGCATGGGGGCAACCGATGGTCGCTGTGCGCCAAGGAAATCTGCTACCGGAATGCTTTCTTGGGGTGAGCTTCCATATCTCTAGAAGGGTCCCAGATGCCCTGAGCCTTTTGCAACGGGTCATGATCTTTCGCCTGAAGACTCACAGCAGCGGCAAGTGAAGCACATGTGGGTGACAGGCAGTTCTTCTTGAGCGGCAAGACGCTGCCCATAGAGCGGGGACAGGGCCTGCAGCAACCGGCGATGCAGACAGCAGCGCGCCTGCTGGCGCGTGGCGATTGGGTGCATGTTTTCCCCGAAGGCCGCGTCGGCTACAGTGGCCGCTTGCAGCCCTGTAAATGGGGCGTCGGCAAGCTAGTCTGTGACTGCGTTGCTGAGAGTGGCAGGTAACTCATTGGCCACCCCGTGGGAGAGGACACACTGATCAGATTACCTGTGGTTCATGGTGGTAATGTTGTGCTGCTGAAGTGGGTGCGACTAGAAAGATGTAAGTAAAAGTCAAGATGCCCAAGAGTGTCGCATTGGGTCTGCGTATTTGCGGTCCTCCCCAGTGCTGTGTGTGTCAATTCACTCGTGTTCTGTCTGGGCAGACCTTGCTCTGGTGGCCCGACTTCCTCATGCTCAGGCGCATGCGGAATGTGAGGAGTGTTCAAGTGCCGGTAGCATGGTGAGGAGGGGTGGGGCCTTGCTTCAAGTTTTGCTGGGTTTTTATCTGGGCTCTGGATAGAGTGAAGGCTTGGAGTGCAGGAGCCCGGTGATTTTGCCGTTCTACCACAGCGGGATGGGGCGTGTGATGCCGGAGCATGGGCGGATTCCACGGGTGGGGCGCCAGGTGGACATCACCATTGGCCAGCCCATGGATGTATCAGACCTCACCTGCCGCTGCGGCCAGCCTGGGGTGGACCAGAAACAGGCATGGCAGCTCACACAACACCGCCAGCAAAGACAGCATCAATGTTGCAGCAGCTGCGCGTTTGTGAACCCTTGATGATGTTGTTGGGACCATGATGCACTCCTGCACAGCCCTCACAGTGGCCTGCCATGACTTCATCTAGCTGCCTGTGCTCCAGTAGTTTGCTGAGGAATTACTGGACGGTGGCTGTTGCAGGCCAAGGATAACGGGATATGCATCACAATATGAAAGGGATAAGGATGGCCACATTGCGGTGTGCAGGTGTGGAAGGACATCACGGAGCGCATCTGCCAAGGGCTGCAGGAGCTGGAGGAAATCTCCCCACCAAATGCAAACCAGCTGAAAGAGAAGAATGTAAGTCAGGGCAGCATTGAAGCGGACGTGAAAAGAAGGGACCCTGTGCTGCCAGAGCGATAAAAGGCTTCTGCGGAGCATATGTGCCCGGCAACATATCTAATCTGTCTGACACTAGTGTTAGGAGTATAATACTCCGAGTATTCCTAATCGTTTCAACCTGTTTTTGAACGTGGCTTTTCATGACCCCGTGTTAGTGTTCCATTTGACTGGTAGATGTACTACAGGCAGGAAAATTTGAATTCATTCATTGTTCGAACGCATGGATGTTAAACTGTGAAGTATGTTGAACAGAATTTGCGCTATCGATGATGTTCTCATGTTTCTTATGTTTATATATGTCAGTCTTCATAGACGTGTAAAGCACAACCAATGGGCTATGCCTATAAGTTCATCAAAAACACATGGTTGCTCCTTACATGCATGAACAAGCTACAGCTGTTCAGGTGACACCTGCGCAGCACTGCATGCTAAATCTTTGATATGTTCCACTCCTTCTGCAAAGCGTTCCTGGTATTCTCATATTCTGCTCAAGTTCTGCACACATGTGTAAGGGCGTGGTTTCTGCTAAAACAGCTAGAACAGGTGAATTGTCCAGCTACAGAGAGCTCTCGTGACCATGCGGCAGATGATCATAGCCGGCCACATGACTGCTAGATGATGGGTGAGGGTCCTCCTCGTAGGGCTGGCTGAGCACTTGCCAAATGAAGGCCAGGGTGTGCCAGCTCAGCCACAGCGCAGTCAGCAGCAGCGGGATCCACACAAGAGTCTGGACCTCCGCCAGGCACAGCCCCCAGGGGTTGCGCAGATTTATGCCTCCACTCGCACGAAGCAACTCCTTCAAACGCTGCACATTTTGAAAAAGACCCTCACCATCACCAGAGCTCAGTCGAGCAGCCATCCACAGCATACAACACTCTACTTTAAAGGTGCACCATCACTGAATTGAGGACAACAATGCACATGCCCTGTGTCCTGCTGAAAGAAGTTGCTAGGATGCAGCAGTGAGCATAGTGACAGGCATGGAGAGCAGCAGTAGCAAAGAGTCCCACTGTGTGGTCCTAGAGTGTAGCTCTGTGCATGGATTTGGTTATGGACAGCATCAAGAGCACCTGCACGGGGCCCCCTTCTGCAGTCTCCTGGTCGGTGGCACGCCGGTTGAGGCCGAGCGCGGCGTTGGCCGCGTCGGAGGCACGCACGAGCAGGCGCGCCAGCCACGCGATCTCATTGGACGCAATGGGCCGCCGCAAGGGGTGCCCTTTGTAGGCCAAGAGCTCCCGCCTGCCAAGCTGCAGCGCCTGCATCGCCCCACAATTTTTCCTATGATGTCCCCCAGAAAGTTCAAGACGGCAGGAAGGTCCTAATTCAGCACTGCTGGGTTCACAATGCAAAGCCCTTCTGATCGGCCGCATCCCATCCTGTCAGTCCCCGATCACTGAATCATACCTGGTATCTCGAAGGGTGTTCGTTGCCATCTGGCACTGCCTGTCGCATTGCAGGTACAGCACCTACCTGCCTCTTTCACACCCGCTGCATCTTACTCCAATACACTCGCACTCGTCTGCACTGTGGCAAGGAACTGCAAGGAGCTTGGAATGGGGGCAGGAGGGGTGACACACCCGAACAGGTGCAAGCGGCGCGGCGGCGGTCGCAATAGCGCCGGCTGGCTGCGCCGTAGAGAGCTCAGCAGCGTGCATGGGCAGCACAGCCGCGGCCAGAGCGCGGACCTCGGCCAGCAGCGACTTGCGTCCCGCGCCAGCAGCCGCGGCCAGCGCGTCCGCCGCCTTGGCAGCCGCGCCGCCCGCCTCCCGTGAGAATAGCCGAAATTCAGGCAGCGCCTAGCAGACATCCATGATACCATTACTCATTTTCTCGTCATCAAGTCATTGCAACCAACGATGTGCCCCTTGTCCTTCTGCCACATGCCCCCCGTCGGTCACATACAGCCATTGCTTCTCCCAGACAACGACCTTCAGGTTGTGGTGCTGGTCTTTGTGGACCGCAGCCTCTTCCTGGAGCCTTATGTACCTTCTTCGTCACCATGTCAGCTGATGCATGCACTGAATGACGCAGTGATGTAGAAGAACGTGAAGATCCAGGCAGAGGATGCTGTCCAAAAAAATCTTGCACCACAACCTAAGTTTTCCAGCCAAAATAGAAAAGTGAGTCCGCAGCAAGTCCGGCTCCTCACATCAATATATTGTGCAAGCGAATGGTGCCATAATGCGCAGCTCGGGTGCCCCATTGGCCAGCAGCTAAGAGCTGGCAAGTACGAATCCGGGCAAGCCACACAGGGCTCCTTGCACACATAAAATCAGCAGCAATGGTGACTTGCAACAGTCATTCTGCTCAAGGCTGCTTATCACTGCTTTGGATCACCAGCATGGAACATTTTACTCTGCGTGCTTCCCAAAGAGGGCCCTCACAGAGACTGGGGGGCAGGTTGTGGAGGTGGCTAGCGCAGCAGCCTCCCAGTCCTGCGCCTGCTCTGCCAGGAAAGGCAGCACTTCAGCGTAGGGCCCCTCGGGGCGGCGGCCCGGGTGCTGCACAAAGCGCGCATAGTCCGCCTCCACCTCTGCAATCAGCTCACGCAGCTCCGGCGACTGAGCAAAGATCACCAGCACCTGCGCTTTACCAACACCCCAGCTTGTCAACTGGGGTTCAACACCCCGGTTTAAATACCATTGACATGTCATGTGCCAGTATACCTCTTGCCAATTCCCTATCTCAATCCTGTTTCTTAAGGATGAGTAGTCTTTGCCGCACCGCAACCGCCAATCAAGTCACTCAGAGAGGCGATGGAGGATACAGTCCAGCATACTCTGTCAATCTATTCCTTCAACATTGTTCCGTCAGGTGGAGATAAACTCGCAGGAATTCATACGGGCGCACCCTCTCTAGGTCCTCAAGGGACTCGTCGCAGCGGAAGGACACACGGGAGCGGACAAAGTCCAGGAACAAGGGCAGCAGCAGTGAGTAGAAGGGCAGGTTGGCCAGCACATGCGCCTGCCATTGCGCCTTGCTGAAGCGCCCCGCCTTAGAATCCCTGCGCGCCCAACATCCCACAACTGTTAGACATAGCCTGTGTCCACATCACCACTGCCGCTGAGCATATCAAGGGTGAGATTTACAGAGTGCCAGGGGCTCAAAGGGAGGACTGCCTTGCATGCAAACATGGCACACCTCAGAAAATCATTACCCTTGTGGTGACTCCTGGGGAGCAAAATACTCGGGAGCCTTGTCCACAAGTCCTGGTATCTTAGGTGACAAGTGGTAGTTCTGGAGCGCCTTTGCGAGGGCTGCGCACCCGTGGGATTGGGGGTGTGCGTCGCCGAGAGCGCTGTGCACGAGTTCGCCCACAGCTGAGCTGAGCTGCCGCCGGAGCGCCTGTGGCGGGCCGGCCGGCGATGCCTGCGGCTGCTGTTGCGAAGCGCCGCCGCCTGCAGTGCTGCCATATGAGGCCGCTGCGGCCGCTGCGCCGTTCGGCGGCCACCACGGTGCCATATATGCACACCTGGCATTGTCGAGATACTGAGCTTAATGGACAACCACATTGCAGCCGTGCAAGATGAATGCACTTTGGTCAGCAGTATCGACAGTCACATGCACACTGTGGAAGATAGTCACCTGCAAAGTGCATTGGTACATGCACGTTGGTAGGATTCTGAACAGGGTGTTGTGACATGGCTGGCTGCAGAGAAAAGGTGACTGACCATAATCGCACGACGGGGGTGATAGTCCGGTGGTCCGGCCACTGTGTGAAGGCCCGGTGCAGGAGCCGGTACAGGCTACGAGCAAAGGCCTGCACAGAGCGCGCCTGTATTGAATTGTGAGAAGCCACGCTCCTGAGTTGGCCAACACCCTCGGTTGTACTAATAGAAAAACACAAGAGACAGGTGAGCTTCCTACCTGTGCTGGAGGACGAGCGGCCGCGCCCAGGCTGGGTGGCAAATATGCGCTGCCGACAACCCGTGGCACCTACACAGCCCACCAACCATGACCAAGCTTCTTGTTTGCGTTGGAAGCATAAAAGTAGGTACCAGTGCAGTGACGGTGAAACCTTGCACTAGGGGGATGCAGCTGCCTGGGCACCAGCACAGTGAAACTTCCTGAACCCCGACATTCTACCAGCACGAGTTTCAGGTACCTGCATGGACACAATGGGCTGCACTGGTGACAGCGGCAGCCATGCGGAGCCGCCAGCCTGCGCCAGCCTGAAAGGGGCGTCTTTGCTGCCGGGCACCTCCACAGC
The DNA here is from genome assembly GCA_020887355.1 of Coccomyxa sp. Obi. NCBI lineage: Eukaryota > Viridiplantae > Chlorophyta > Trebouxiophyceae > Coccomyxaceae > Coccomyxa > Coccomyxa sp. Obi. The sequence continues at coordinate 1,344,225 of AP024999.1, forward strand.
AGTGATGTACCGCGCCAGCACAACCAGTGCCTCCACCAGGTCCTCACTCAGGAGGTCGAATGACACCGCCCTGTACACCAACCAGGAAGACCACCTCGGACCTGCCACTTCCTACCACAGACATGCCTTGCGACAGACAGGGAACTGGGAAGTCGTAACCCACGAACCTGCAGGAAGCGAGCGAATCTACAGATGATGTTGTGATGTCATGCAGAGCGCTCACATTTGGGTGAGTGTTAAACTATCTCTGCTTGGTAGACAACAATGGCATTGGCGACATTCAGTAGCGACCAAGACTCCCATGATAATCTTGGGCTTTCCTGGCAGCTTGGCTGCCCCTGTCATTACAAGTCATGACACAATGACTGCAATCAGCTCTGCATTGCAGTGCCTGTTTCAGTGGCAGCATTGCTCGGTGCTGGGGCCACAGCAGTCCACACGGATGGCTGCCGTGCAGCTTGTACACCTCCAGGAGCATTCAGCATTGATTAGTGGTCCCATGGCCGCAAAGGGAGAGCAAGGTTTGGCTGAGGCAGACCTGAAGGATGAGGAGCGCATGGTCAGGAGGCTGCCCCAGCTGTCGTTGTAGTCCTTCCAGCCGTCACGAGCTGCGCCGCGCGCGTTGGGTGTGCTGGGGCCGCTGCTGGGGCTGCCGCCCCCGGGGGCGGCCGCGCCTGGCAGCGGGCAGTCGCCGTCGGCCAGCCAGAACTCCATGAACACCGACAGCAGCAGCTCCCCCTGGCTCGGGGCCTCCTGGGACTGCGGCCGCGCCGGCGAGGCCGCCGGCAAGCCCACCAGCATGTGCGAGGATCCGACAGCTCCGGAATTCCTCAAACCTGACAGATGTCCACATCAACACAGAGAGTGTCATGTCGGTCCTTAATGTGCATTGTAAGTCGGCGGGAGGCATGCCGTCTCGAAGCAACATTGAAGCGGGGGACACATGAGTAAACTGGCAACACATGGCACAATAAGAACTAGTGTCAAGTACCTACTGGCACACTTTCAGTGGTGCACGTGCAAAGCATCAAATGCCTGCATGCAAGAAATCTTTCAAGGGGAAGATAGTGCTGCGGCCCACACACCATTTGTGCCACCTACAGGCATGCCATCCCGTGGCAGGAACTCCTCCAGGTACAGGCGCAGTAAGCGCAGATAGGGGTGCTCCTCCACTGGCTGTTGGTTCCTGGTCAGCCCCAACGTCTGCACATGACGCCAACATTGTCAGCAAGTACAGAGGCATCTTTCGGTGATCATGGCCTCCTCGTATAGCGCTCCATATTAGGGGTTACTGACATAACTGCTGTTTGTTAGTTGCTATTACTGGTACTAGACAGGGGAGGCCTTGAGGAGCTGGGGTGGATGTGACCTTCTTGACGGAGCCAAAGGAGGGCGCGAGGTGGTTGTAACGGGCCGCGCGAGACGGCGCTGCAAGGGACTGTGCCTGGCTGCCGCGCAGCACATAGAAGGCCATCCAAAACAGGAAGTAGGACAGCACGTTCAAGTGGATCTGGGTGCGGCCCTGAGGGTCCTGGAAGATCCGGCCTCTGTACTGCGGCCACCGTTCCAGCTCCTTCCTGCATGGTGTCACGTTGCTCAATGACGCCGCATGCGCTTCCCGACGAGAGATGTTGACAAGACACATGCATGCCTCTCGAAACTGACAGTTGCAGCACAACAATCTCATGTCACAGGTGATTGTGAGCAGCAGGGGACACCTGCCCGCCTCTGAAGCGAGTAGCAGCTGTGTGTGTGTGGGAAGGCGCTCCAAGGGGAACATGAATTTGATGAGCCCGTCAGCATCTGCACTGTGCATCGCCCGGAACAGCTTTCCAGTTGGAGACAATAGGCCCTCCAGTGCTCGTGCATTAGCCTCCTCTCCAACCTGCAAAAAATTTTGGAATCTACAATTTACTGTTGCGGCTCCTGTCTCCCGGCTAGCATCATGATGGGATGTGAAAAACTAGGTTGCATGTTTAGCTGCCCCAAGTGCGCTTGCATGGGTGCATACGTGCTAAGGTCGTTACCTGGGCAACTTGATCAAGCCAACTTGATCCATCATACCCGAAAATCTGCTTCAGAAGCTGGGAGAAGCACTGCTCGAAGAATCCACGGTAGTTGTCCCTGCAGAACCTGGACCAGTCAGTGATCTCCACCCACCGTTGCGCAGGAGCATCCTGTGCCTCTGAGCAGGATAAATGCTTTCACGATAAAGTCAACCTGTTTGCGTCCAAGCACAGCTCAACAGCTTGGCATTTCTTGCGGATGGCCCAACGTCCATCAAGCGCCTGATTCAATCCAGCGAAAGTCTCGTATGCTGCATCCGACATCTCTATCGGTGCTCACTAGACCTATTTGAAAGATTTCTGTGTAAATGAACGCAATCGCATTGCCGCTGACTTTGTGTCACTCTGACTCCTCAACCTGATGAAGGACTCGGACTCTATATGAGGTCCACAAAACACGGTTTGTTGAAGGCGTCAGATAATATGCACTACATCTGTTCTTATCATGTTTTGGTAACATTTTTACGGGATGCGCGCAAGAAAGCTCTCAGACCAAGAGGACTAGATAGGACTCATGCTACTTAACGTGGAATGCCTGGTTTGCAGATAATCAAACGCTGATTCTGAGGGAAAATGTATACTATACGTCCTGAGGTTCAGCTTCAGAGGGCAATGCAGGGTAGAGACTGGCATCATGCGGATTCATGCCGGTGGCATGTCTCTGAGATACCCCACCCTGGCAGGTCAATTTAGTACCCCCTGAACATCTTGTGCCAGGGGGCTCTAAAACAACACACAAATGTGAGGGGACGCCGTTCCCCACAGCACCCCTTCCATCATCAAAGCGTGTCTGGGATCAGGAAAGAGGGAACGCCAGCCCTCATGCAATGACACAACGCGCTTTCGTCAGCAGTGATCCAATGGAGGACAAAAGTGGAGAGGAGGGGAAAGTATAGAGAAGTGGAGATAAGAAAAGGAAACCGTAGAGGGACGAAGAAGAGGATATGAGGGTTGCAGGACATCATGAACAGTCTTGACAGTCTCGACGAGGAGATTTTGGAAGTGGAAAGGCTTCTGGGACTTTCCACCAGACAGCTTGTCCGCACCCGCCTCGTCTTGCTCTTGTCTGACCTTCAGCAGGTGGGTGATCTTGGCACTCACAATGAGGGTGGTGTGCGCCAGATTTCGCTCATGTCCGACGCGTGTGGTCAGTCAACTCGACTCACTAATTGGCCTGTGATGCGGGCTGTCGGAACCCGCCGTATCAAAGCAGAAGTTCCTCCGATCAGAAGCAGCTATTTACACCATAGAAATAGCTGGGTTGGGCAAGGTTTCTCATTGAAGCCGTGAAAGCCGGCATTGCGCGCCGCAGGCTTGTCCGCGGCTTGGTTTGTTTGTCCTTGAGCAGTTGCTACGCTGGAAAAATTATGCGAGGCAGAAGATTGGTAGTTGCTGAGGCATTTGTATGGTGGTCGTTCCTGGGTGCACGATATCACTGAAGATTTCTTGAACGTCGTACAGAAGTAGTTCTCATCGGAAGGTTCAGCTCTCACATAATTAGCAAGCACACCGGAAACAGGACATCAGCAGCTGAAAAAAAAAGACAATTGGCTGGCAGATACCAGTGTTGGGGTGTCGACTATCTTGCGGGGACCACATAAGTGTATGGCAATGGCGTGGCAGCCGGATCGACTAGATCTTGATGCGGTACCCTTGAATGTCGAAACTGCATCGTCAAGTGCTGTTCTCTCTTGCTGATGCCCCTTTTTGTTTGCAGGAATCTTGCAGAGTAGCAAGATACTGGAAAGCAGCCCTTCATGTGGGCATGCTCAAAGTCCAACGTCCTCTGTGGAAGGAACTTCCCTTGACATGTAGGTGTGTCTGCTCCTGTCTGCACAGGAGAAGCGCAGGCGTGATTTGGCCCTCGCGTCTTTCCAGGCAGCTGTCACTGGCGCTCTTCCTGTCTTCCGCAATGTCCAACGGCCAGGCGAAGCGATGGGACTGGGTCAAGTTGACCCCCTGAGGCAGCCCTTTCCAGGGGTCCTGTCCAGCCAGGGCTCGCTGGGCAACCCGCTGGTGGATGGTTTGCAGAACATGCAAGGCAATACAGGTGCGCTTGCGGATGTATGAATGCAGTATTCAAGGAGTACTGCTTGTGGCATCATCATGACAGAACCAATTTGTCGGTGATGCATGAAAGGATCCCCCTTTACTGCAAAGGCAGCGCTTCTTTGCAGACCACTCGACTCCATCATGCCTGCTCCTGCTTGCAGAGTTGCAATCAAATCCTGCGCAGCTAGATGGATATGGCCTGACACCAATGTGGCCGGGGCCACCAGGAAGCCAGCAGCAGCGACAGTACTCTGGCAGATCCGACGCCTCAGACGGTTCTTTGCTCAACACACTGAACACCTCTTTGCAGTCCACAGGTTTGAGTAGAGTGGTAGCATGCATAGCCGATCTCTGCTCCGCGGTTGATATGCCACCCTAGCCATTGAGCAACACCATCCGCCATCCCCACATGCCGGGAAGGGTCACCTCAACGCGGGGATTCTGTTGCATGCAGGGGGAGTGTACATGCAGCAGGGGCATGCCAGCCCAGGGGGGCTACTCCCCCCCGGGCCCCTGGGAAATGCGCTGAGCAGCCCCTGGCCGTTCAGCTTTGGGGCCGAGGGCGCCATGGCTGGCTCGACCGACGGCTACCGCGTGCTCACCACCTGCTCTTGGGAACAGAGTGACACCATGTCAGTCCCACTCCCCAGTGTACCAATTATCTGCCACTTTTTGGTTGTAAAGCTACTGTGGTTGCCGTGCTCTAGCATGGCTGTCATCATTTTGCGCACTTCAGATGGTCTTGGCTGCAAGGGCCTGTGTTGCCAGACTGCTGTGCCTCGCTGTGTGATGTGTTGGGGCCGAAGACAGTTGTTGAGAGTCTGTCCCTTAGCAGAGTCAAGCGCCAGATTGGTGCCTGCATGGCAGCGCAAACAAACACTTCTTCATTAGGCTGACCTGGGAGTTGCTGGCGCAGGGTGAAGGTGTATGTCCCCCTGCGTGGCGTCCAGACTGACATGCTGCGCACCACTTTCACGCCCACCTCCGTGGAGGTAATTCACTCTGCACCTGGTGCTCAAGCTGGATTTTTTTTTGGTGTCATTCAGAGCCACCTTGAGAGCTGTTAGGCTTTGTGAGGGAGGTGTGAACAGCTGGGTTGGAACCTGGTCTGCCCATGATGTGTTTTACTTTGCGCCCTGTTGAAGGAGTGAAGTGTGTGAGCTCTCAGATTGATGTGTCAGATGAATGTTAGATCTGAGCAGGACCCGCGGCTAGGTGTGCTGTGTTTGAGGGGGTTCTACTATATCTGATGTCCGATGGGTGTTGCAGGTGAAGGTGCATGACCTTCATGGGAAGAACTACATATTCACACTGTCTCCCACCTTCCAGCCTATCGCCGAAGACGGCTGCATGGTTGTCGCCTCCAAGACCAGGAAGAACATCTTGATCACCATGCAGGTGCGCGCATGACAACCATCCCCTAGAGCGCTCGTTGGTTCTGCTTGCCCACAAATTGTCACTGTTTGCATGCTGAGCTGCATGGATGTAGAAAAGTTCAAGTGGGGCACTAATGAAGCGCACAGCTAGCTCAACCTGTGGAGTCAGTACTACAGAGCCCAAGCACTGTCATGGCACCCACACCCTATCTACCACTCCCATCTGGATGACCCTTGTGAGCCTTGCCCAACACAGTCTTAGCATGGGAAAACAAAATCCTGCTTCTTATGTGTGCGAAGTATGACGGCCCCATAGCTGACTGTACGTCCTTACTCCGTCTGAAGGCAGAGTCTGTGAGTGCTTCTAGTGCTGACATTTTCTGTTGTGTGTGTGGCCCTTGCAGAAGCTTCAATCATTCACCCAGGACGAGAGACACTGGCGAGACCTGTATGGCGATCGCAGCCAGCTGACCATGCTTGCGTGATCCCTGTGCGCCTTCCTCCGCAAAGTAAGAGAGGGTTACAGGACAAAGACCTCTGAATAAGGCAGACAGGCAAGGGCTGACATGGAAGCCTACCTGTCCCAAACTCAGCTCACACTACCAGGAACCTGTTTGAGGGGCAGATATCTTGGGTCCTGCACAGCACATGCTCTGATGTTGCGGGGGCCCAATGTCCCATCTACAGTGTACTCCTGGAGCCAGAACATGGGCGTCAGATTTCCCAACATTGGGAAGTCGTCCACCTTTTCCTGCGGTCCTGTGTGTGTGACATGGTCCCGTCAGTCGATGCAGGCCGTGTCGCGCGAGAGCACCTCTGCAGCAGAAACTCGGGGTTTAAAACAGGGGGATTGTCGTTTGATTCACCGGACGTTTGATCTTGAAGAGGGGAGACCGTGGCCCCACCTGCTGTCCCCACTCATTTGGTGTTTGAAAGCCCTGGCATGGCCCCCCCCCCCATGCATCTTGCTGCTCGCAGGCAAGGAAATATCAGAAGTGATTCGAGAGAGCTGTCGTGCTTGTTTGATGTGCAGCATTGAGCACTGAGCTTAACTGCGGCGCATGGGCCAGCACGCCCAGAAGATTTCAAGTAGCGCATTCAGATACAGCCGTCATGTGGGGGCTTGCATCCTGCAGCCTCACTCGTGCTCCCCATCAATATTTCTGGGGAAGCTTGCCTTTGTTGAGGATTTTCCGGGTTGCATACGAGTAGCTGGCCCATTGGTGGGCTCTGCTTAGGTTGCCAGCCCAATTCATTTGTCGCATGCCAGTATTAATTTGAAGGTATTTTTTGGGGCTCAAGGACCAAGCGATGCTCACTGAGGGTCATGCTGCAAACAAGCCTAATTCATCCCTTTGTGTGGGATGCAGACCTAGGTAATCAGATCAAAAGAAGTTCTTCGAGTGTAGCACAAATGAGCAGTGTGTGTCCAGCTCATGGATGCTGCTAGGCCAGTTGCGGGCGGTTCTTTTTTGGACTTTCCTGTCAAGCGGAAAGCTGTGAGAGGCTCTTAAAACAGTGTGGAGTCACAGCCTAGGGAGCTTGTGTGGGCAAACTGCACAACCTCTTTCAGGACTAGGTCCTGCTATGGCTGTGCAGACCCGGAGTATCGCTTATTCATTTGAAACATGATCCTTTTGGAGGGTTGAGAGCAGCCTGTTTGAGGCTTGGAGTCGTGCTACTGAAAGTGCGCTGCAATGGTGCAGCAGCTTTTCCAGCACATCCAATCTTTGCATGTGTTGGAGAGGCCAAAGCGTTGTCTGGTCGGTGTGGATGCATAGACAGGTGCAGCACTGCTGATGCAGAGCACTGTGCAGGCGCACTCTTGCGATTGCTTCAGGTTGCTTCTGGCCAGGTCATGTGGTTTTCAGGAGTTCCGCACAGAGACGTGTAGCTGCCTCTGTCCAGAACACTGCTCGCAGACAAGCGCATGCGTCTATTGAGATGTTGGCCATGTCAGTGTTTGGTACGCAGGAGTACCAGGAAGTTCTGCACCTGTATTGTCCTCAACAGTGTTTTTCTTCGTTGAAATGAGATTTGACAGACTATTGGATCTAGGTGTGTGTTCATATTGCAAGCTAGAATGCTTGCACATCGCTGCGTACATTTTGATTCTAAGAGGACGAATCCATTCTTGCTCGGAGAAATGCTACCCTCATGGTGTTTGTGGTCACTGATGATGGGGATTATTTATTTGCGGTGAATTTATATCTTTTGCGGTGACAATGCAGGACTGTGATACTCTCTTGCCGATTGTCAGTGCTACTTGAGATTGCAAGGTGTGTTTGATTATACTGACGGTCAGAGACCCATTTTTCGTGTTGAACAATCCTGGGCACATCTGGTGGACCCTCAAGAGCAGCACCGATGGAGAGAATTGTGATCACGGTCATGATAATGTTGCTTTTCTTCCCATGTTCAACGTCCTGCTGGACACATTGCCAAAGATGGAGTACATCTCCATGCACTATGCACAGTCTGGGACACAGTTGCCATTACACGATGTCTATAAATATTCAAGGTCTGCAAGGGAGTACAGATTTACTGTGTTGATGCTGCAGTACTTAATGGAAACACTCGACAACCCGAGCAACAATTTCTTCAACATACAACACAGAAGCTCACCACAGAGGGACAGGGAGCATTTATATATATACTATATAAAGTGCTGTGACAGCCACCATTGTCAGGAAGCCTTGCCAAACTCTTAGCTGGAGCGTTATTCTCGCAAGACACCCCAAGGAAGAATTAGACCGCAATAGTGCATGAAATGCACTGTCCCCTGTAATAATTGTGCATCCTTGCACCGAACCTCTAGAAAGTTGGGGAAAAAAAGTTGAAGAAGTCATTATTCTGACAACTGATCATATTCAAAGAAATGCTTCAACAGTGCTCAGAATAACAATTGCCACTCGTACATCTCAGACTCTACTGGAAATGACGCCATCCCACGATACAACTCTGTATCAATTGCACTACTTACAAGTGAAACTGCAGAATGCATGTTGCTTGCACCTGGTAATGCCAGCACCGCATTACTTGCAGTCCACTCTATGATTGTTGTCCCCTTTCCTTGAAGTGGGAAAACTTACGCCACAAGACAAGACCGTTAATGTGCGGGGCCTCTCTTTATATGACATCTCCCATCCCTTCTAATTTTGTCTAAAAAATCCATTCTCGATCCCATCTTGCTCCAAGGTACATAATGTACCTTGAAACAAAGAATGGCTGACACGGACAACGCACTCTTCAAGGCCCACGGCACAAGCATCTTGGACCATATCTTGACTTGAGTTCTGTTCACTTGCGGCGTCAGCAGCCCCTTGGCTCACTTCCTGCCCTTCTACAGAATGGGCCGGTGAAGATTTTTCTCTTCACCCTACAGTGCAGCGTCACCGCACCAGGCATTAAAGACATGCATCATACAGGTGTGGGGCGTGGGGGCATCTGTATTACGGGCAGCTGAGGAGCTGCCTCCGCGTTGAGGCTATAACCGAGGGCCCTGTGGGGTCTTGGGGGGGCTCAGGGAAGGTTGCCGCTGACGGTGCGTTTACGCGGGGGCTCCGCCAGAGAGGCAGAGGCCGAGCGCTTGCCGAGGGAGAGAAGGCCGCCGGGCTGCAGCTGGTGCACGCCACGTGGCAGCGGGTGATGCCGCCACTTGTACGGCATGAATCCCTGGCTCTGCTGCGTCTGCCCGCTGCCGGACACCGACGAGTTCTCGACATGTCCTGCCGCGGCAGATGGGCCGGCCGGTGGCCTCAAGAGCACGCCCGAAGCGGCTGGCGGCAGGCACGCCGCGGTCACAGTGTCGGCCGGGGCTGCTGCGGGCGCGGCAGCTGCTGCTGCTGCGCTGGCCGCGTACGCCAGCGTGTCGAAGGAGGCCATCCCTGATGGGGTCGAATGCAGCTCTCCAGCACCTGCCGCAGAGATGACATGTCAAAACATGCTGCACTTTTTACAACCTTTGAAGATGGAGCAGCCGCTATCAGGTCCGAGACCTCGCTGTGAGCCCCACAGAGCTGATCAAGACCTTGTCTGGTAGAGGCAATTCCCTCAAAACACTGTTCTTTGTAAAACACAATACACTGTTCTGGAAAGAGCAAGTCCCAAACAGATAAGAACAGCTCATGGTCAACACAATGACTTACTAGTAGTACTAACTCATAACAATTCAAAATTTGTTAGAACAAGACGGAGGAAAGGCCTCACCGCCGCTGTTGGCAGGCGTGCGGGCAGTAAGCGCAGGGTTGGGCAGGTGGCCGGGCTGCTGTCCGGCGAGCGCCTGGAGGCCCATGAGACTGTTGAACATGTCGAATGCCGACATCTTCTGGCCGCCCCAGTTCATCATGGCCGCCTGCACTCACCACACCCCAACCGCGATAAGCCCACTTTGCAATGAGAGATCAAATGCCCGCTATACAAGTCATGAAGGATATGCTGCAAGACCCCCCACCAGCTGACGTCTTCAAGACAAATCTATCCTCTCTTAGGAATCTTCAAGAGCAACCTGACAGATAAGCGACCAAGCTACCCAACGGCCAGTTGAGAGGACCTGGGCAGGGCAAGATGAGAGGAAGTCATGACAATCAGGGTCTTAAATGACCATCAGACCATCAAGCCAAGGGGACTGGCTGAGCCAAGTCTGGCCAGTCCCTCGAAAAGTTCAAACGGTCCCCCCAAAGAAACATAGGATGGACTGGATCACACCTGCTGCAGCTGAGCGAGCTGAGCAGTGTACTGCTGCTGCAGCAGGTAGGGGGCCAGGCCAGACTGCTGCAGTGCCGTCGCTGCCTGCGCCATCTGTGCTGGGTCAATCAGGCCCTGGACATCGCACGCGCTTCATTACACAACAGGTCTCCATAACCACAACATCTTCCAGTACGATGATAAGGATACAAGGAAATGTAAATCAACCCCCTTGGTGCACAGAGGACATCATGGTAGCGATGCAAACATGTGCACCATTGAGGGCTGAAAAGTTGTGAGAAGTTACGGCAGCAAAAGATGCAGCGACACACACCTGTGCACCATTGAGGGCCGAGTGAGCAGCGGCTGCGGTGGCAGCCGCGCTCGGAGGGTGCTGCAGGAAAGTGGATGCGGAGGGCGTTCCCTGCGCGGCAGCGGCTTTATGCGCGCGCGGCTGCGGGTGCTCCAGCGATGTGCACCCCTCGTCGCTGCCCTCGCGCTGCTTGCTGAGGCCGGTCGGCACTGTCGCGCCTATAGTGGCAGACCCGATATGAAAGACACACCCAACGACAGCCCACCAGGTGTGGTGCTGCGTCTCCTGAACAACAGGCCCGCACAAGGGCAGGGGTGCAGCACGATAAGGGTACCTGCACGAATTTACCACACATGCAGCTGTCTGTCACACCCGGCTCGAAAGAGGCAGAGAGCTGAAGGGGGACATCTCGTCTCACTACAGGCTTGAAACAGCGCACATCACTGTGAATGTGAGATGGATAAATTAAGGCAGACACAGTACTTGTAGCTCAGGGCACCCACCATTGCTGACTCTGGTGGCGTTTCCGCTGCCGGTGGCGTTGCCACTGCCGCTGCCTCCAGTCTCATTGCCAGCAATGCTCTCTCTCACACTGCAACCCGACACACACCCCCTGAACATTGAACAAAGCTTTCAGAGCTTCACACAGGAAACCATCGGTATTGCAATGCGCACAACAATGCAGGCAAGATCCGGCATGTCAGCGAGGGAATGGAGAGGGGGCACACCTTTGGGGTGCAGCAGCAATGGCAGGGTCCTTGCTGGTGCCATTGCCGTCCTTGTCGCAGGGGTCTGTCTCGTTGCCAGAGCCAGAGTTGGAGCCCTTGTTGCTGCCCCTCTTGCCCTCGCCACCGGAGCCCTCATTGCTGTTGTTCCCGCTGTCCCCATTGCCTGCCGCCAATCATGAAGTACTCCTCAGAATTGCACACGGTGCCTTCCACCATAGAGATGGGTACCCCAACGATATCAAGCCAAGTTTCATCATTAAGTCACAAAGTCCAAGTCACATCGACTACTGGGACCTAGAATGTAGTTGACTTCACAACAGCATTCTAACTCCCTGCACATCGTCAAATCCAAACCCCTTAAAGTGGACCCAGACCATCCGCCCCTGCAATTCTTGGAAGATCGGCATGTGCTGCGCTTGTGCAAGGCATGGGCGGCCAAGGCAGTGTGAGTTCACCTGTGGGATTGGATCCGGAGCCCTCTCCTTCGGCATCCACCTGGAAGGCCAGCTCGCCCTCTCCCTTCATGCCAGTCTCCGCGTTGGAGTTGTTGGTATCGAGGGAGCCGGACGTCCTCTTGTTGCCCAGGGGCTCGTACAGGGAGTCATCGAAGTCACGCGAGGGTGACTCCTCGTCAGCAGCATCACAGTTGGCCAAGGCGCCCACTGCCTCTGCGCGGTCCTCCGCTGCATTGGTTCCACTGCCGTCTGAGCCGCTCAGCCCCTGGCGCCGCGCCTTGGACTCCGATGTGTGCATCTGCACCCGCACACATGAGCGATCGAAAAACAACAACATTGACGAACCATGAATAATCTTGCAGGGCTAAGGTTCTCCCTGAGACCTGTTTGCTCTTAGGGAAAGATTTTGCAGCAAAGGACTGGTGAGGTCAGAGGTCGCAGAGCCAGTACACCTCACACATCAAACTACTGTTTTTCTCACCTTGTTTGTGCGGACGCAGCGAGAAGCCATGGTTGAAAGGGGAGCAGCTGCTGCCTGAGCAGGTCCTCCTGGCAATTGCACGCCTGCATTTACAACAACAGGGTCAGCACACTGCCCAATGTGTTTGGCTGGGCTTGTGTTACAAACAGCACCAGGTGTGTGTGCTGAAAGTGCAGCGAGGCTCATTCATGGATGAAGGAACAAAAATTTACCAGTGCTGCGCGAATGGAGGGCATGCGCATTCAGCTTCTGGACCTCCCACTGAGAGGCAGCAGCTGCGGCCGCCTGCACGACGGCGCGCCAGTCGCCATTCTGGGCGGCGGCTGCGGCCTCGGCACTGTTGTTGACGTCGGCAGCTGCCGCGGCAGCCGCAGAGAGCGAGGTCATGTTGTTCCAGCTGTAGTACAGCTCGGACAGCATTTCCGGCGACCACTGCTGCGCCGTGGGCACCTGTGGCTGCACCCCGGGCGGCCAGGTCCCCAGCCTGCTGATTCCTGAGCCCTGCAAAATTTTGCAACCAGCAGTCCATCAGGCGTCACAGGATGGTCTCCACATTCAGGAAAACAGAGAACATCCTCCGGAGGTGGCGAACGGCACAATCCAACAGAAGGGCATGAGGATATACCTGGCGAGATGTGGCTCCAGTGTCGCCTGGCAGTCGGCCATCCTCAGCGGTGGGGTCTTCCCTTGAGCAGGCACTGCGACAAACCCACACTCACTCAATCAGCATTCTTGCCCAAGTCACTAGCAAGGCACGACAAGGACCGGTGCAACATGACAGGCAACTTTGGCTCACTCAAGAAGCAGGCTTGGAGGGCATGCAAACACCACAGCAAGCACTGCCACACACCTGTTGCCATCGCTGCCATTGGCGTTGGTGCGGCGCTCCGTTGTGCGCATGGGCAGCGCGGACAGAGGGTCCCCAGATGTCCCGGAGAACTCGCTGCGCTGCAGCTTGCTCAAGCTGCTTGGGCGCGCGCCAGTGGGCTGTCCAACTTGCCCCGCTGTCAGGCCAGAGTACTGTCCCGAGTACTGCACTGGCAACGTTGCCTGCGATGCCTGCAGCATGCCCTGCCAGCACAACCCAGTTGGTTCCTTGTAAAGGACATGGTGGGCAGTCTTGCGATCAAAGGAAAGGCAAGCCCGGTCCAAAATCATAGCAAGTATGCATAGTCACACACCTGTGGATTCAGCTGCTGCAGGCTGAGCTGTGCCAGCATGGACGGCGCCAGGCCGAAGAAGGGAAAGCACTGCGGTGGGCATGCCTGCGCAGAATACCCACTGTCGGCATCATTCTGTATTATGCTGTGATTCCAGCTCGCCAAGGGAAAAAAGATACTCGAAAAGATACTCATCCGACAGGCGTAATGCCACAGCCCACCTGCATGTGCGCTCTGATCTGCTCGCCAGCCGCTGAAATAACCGCGGCAGCGGCGGCGGCGGCCGCCGCAGATGCAGCCTGCGCGACAGCTGCCACGGCGACATCCATGCGCTCGTTGCCGTTGAGTTTCGGCGCCAGATGGGAATAGTCTGGCAGTCGCGGCTGCGTGGGCAGCTGATCCTGTGACCCTGCGCCCTCTGCTGTTGCCGCTCCATCAAAGCTGCCAACCCCTGAGAAAGGCTTCCGGGGGTATGGGTGCGAAGGCTTGCGCTTGGGCCTGGGCGGGGGTATGCTGATGCTCTCCGGCAGTCCTGTGAGCAGTGGCTGAAAAACCTGAGCTGCAGGCCCTTGCCATCAAAGGGCAAGCCAGAATGGTATCATAGAATGCTTCTGTGCGAAAAGCTGACTCCCATTTGGGAACTCCTCCCAGTCGGCTGAAAAAGTGGCCGAACTGAAAAAAAGGCAACAGAAAGTTCGCTCTCCGCGCGACCTTTCCCAGACTGCGAGCACACCAGGCGAGGAACAGACCATAGCGCAGTATCTAGGCACAAAGTTCTGACATTTGCTCTTGCCACCGGAAAAATTCGGAGAAGTCGCCGGGACACATAAGCACCCAGATACTCGTGGACCAGATACTTCGCCAACGCATTCTCTCTCGCACCTTCGCCCTTTGCCCCTGACATCTCCTGCTTCTCCAGTTTCGAGAAGAACTTCTGAGCATGGCTCCTGATTTGCACCGCAGTCTTCGACCCGATATGCTCTGCGCCATCAAACAAGGATGTCTCAGCACAAAGGTCAAGGGGAATACGTCCGGGAAACGCCAGAACAACCCCAAAAGCACCGCGCTTACCCTCTATCCTCCTCCATGCTCGACCGTACATTCGCAGGGCGTCCAAAAAACGCGAATGCTCCTGATCCGTCCACTTCTCCCGCTGTTTGGTGATGGTGTAGGGCTTGCGCGTCTGGGCAGACAAACGAGCTTCCTTCAGTAACGGCGCGCTGACAGCCTTCTGTAGGCTAAAACCCATCAAAGGTGCAGCCTTTTGCTGTAACATGACTCTAAGAAGCCCAGGAGCACCTTAGTTTTCCGCTTGGGGCCAGAGCTGCTCGGCCGCTCTCCAATTCCTGCGCTGGCGCCTGCGCTGGGGGCGTTGGCCAGCCCCGCCAGCGTCTCTGCATCACGTATCTCGTCCGCCTCTGATCTATCCATCAGGCTCACGGGCATGCTGCTGTTTGGTTCCATATTGACTCAGGCATATCTAAGTTGCCACCCCCCGGCTGACGATGCTGCTTCGTGTCAGAGCTCTCCGCCTCCGAGTGTGCAAGTTTCCTCAGAACCCAGTCCCTGAAAGCCTTTGTAAGGGCTCTCTTGTGGGTTTCGCACCCGCTGTGGACGTTTTGGGCTGTTATCCCGTCGCTTACCGCACTGACCACAACTGAGAAAAGCTGATAAAAAGGTTCAGTAAAGTGGATAGACAAACTTTGCTTTTCGTGGCTACGAGGGGTTCTCCATTCGGCGGCGTTGCTAAGTTCCCTGAAAACCAGTCATCGGGCCCCCCGCTGCGCTCTCCTTACACGAAGGACAAAATCTGGCACTGAACCTTCACGTCAGGATTTAGCCGGAGTGTGCTTTGAAGTGGTAGCCGTATTTTAAGTCTAAGAACCTCGCAGACTATCAATTACAAAGCTTCTAATATTTCTTTCGTGGAAGAAAGCTTGTCCTGCCGCCGTACATCAAGGAAAGTAAAGTAGCGAGTTTCATGAGTTCGTTACAGGTCACTTAGTGTTGGTGCACTAGAATACTATTAGTTTTCGGATCACAAGAAAGTAAGATCTTTCTGTTTCTGGGAATTGTGTCGCTGGTGGAGGGAGCCATGACCTGCAACCCTCGAGCAGTGCGGGGCTTCAGCATTCATCCTCTGCCATGCAATCGAGTCTTAACCGTCGGGAGTGCGCAGACGTCCCATTATATCGGGAGGGCCTGCGATTCCCTGAAAAGAGGGAGTACAATTAACACTAGCTCCAGCTTTGCAGGCAAGGTTCCAAGTTTGTGAAGTTTCTCTGGTCACATGTAAGGTAGAGTTTAGTCTGACTTGAGAATCCGTAGGGAATTAGTTTGGTAAGTTGCGCTTGAGCTGGAAGTTTTGTGTCCAGCAGGCTTAAAAGCACAGTCGAGCCACAATGGTAGCCACAATGGCTCATTCAGGGAAAGCCCTTTCGAGGCAGATCGCACCGGCAGCACAAATGGTGCCAGCTCACAGCATCTACCAGCAGACACACCTCAGCCTGAAGCTGGCCCTCGTGCAAGCCTCACAAACGGAAGGGGGCAGAACGGCGCCAGCAATGGCATTCCTGCGCGGCAAAAGCTTGAGCCCGCTCGAGGCGTCGAGCCTCTGGACTCTGTTGACGCCTTTGATCTTTGGCTGGATGCTGGTGGGTTCCACTCACAACAATCCATTCCTTACACCACCATGAAGCTTTTCCATAGAGAATCTACAAGCAGGCTTTGTGCGCCTGCCCACCAGCTCTTCCGTAGGACCTCGTTTGAAAAAATGCATCCATCACAATCATTGTAAATTGCCCAAAAGGATTGCACCAAAATGCTCTGCGATCAAGCTTGTGAAGTGGCGAGAGCTCTTCTTGCAAGACAGCTTGCAGAGTGGCCTTCAAAGGGGCTGGGTGTGATGCAGCGGATGCCATCTTCCCCAAGCAGCTGGCCAAGAGCCCGATGCCGCCTGTGACGCCAGTACCGGGTCGCCGCAAGCACAAGCCGCTGCTGACGACTTCTCATATCCTAACAGCCGCGCCCTCCTGCACGCTGGAAATCCCCAGCGAGCTCGAAGAGGGCGAGGTGTGGGAGCGAGTCAGGTCGGCCCATCTTCATTCCTCTTCTGTGATGTGACGTGCAGACCTTTGTCCGACCAACATCTCAGATGAGATGGGGTTCTTATTGGCATCTCCACGGCAGCGGCAAGCGTTGCATCTGGCGTGAGCTTGGGGAGTGGTACTTTGTGCGCAGCAACCAAGCCATGTGCATGTGATGACAGAGGCACTCCTCTGGCAGCTCCGTGCAGTCTGCGCATGCAGAGACACAGCCGTGCTGATAGAAATGCCCGCTTTTTATCAAAGGCAGAGCAGCCGTGGCAGCCTGTATACCTTTCTTCTTGATTTTTGGTCTTCTCAACCACCAGCTGAACCATGCAGAGAGGCGGTACCAGCTGAAGCATGCACGAAGGCGGCACCTGACTGCAGCCCAGAGGCACATGCCAAAGGCAGTACCAGCTGAACCATGCAGAAAGGCGGCACCTGACTGCAGCCCGGACGCACATGCAGGCGGGAGGCGAGCGAAAACGCGCGCGCGGAGCCGATGCTGTCATCGTTCATCAACGCGGCCGTGTGCAGCCAGCGCAGCTTCAGCGCGGCGGTCGCATTCGTGCTGGCGCACCGCCTGGCCGACGTGAACGAGGAGGACGAGATGACCACCATGTACACCATGTTCCTCGACGCCCTCTCCGGCACCCGCGCTTCCACCCTGGCCGACCTCCTGGCCGTGCGGACCCGGGTACGGGTCTCCACCATGCCCCCTCATTTCATGCCCCTCATCTCAGACCTTTGAGCCAAAGCACTCTCCCAGTTTGGTATGCATGCCGCTCTCCACAAGCTTGCACAAGGGGTGCCCTGCTCCCCGAGCCACCCTCTCATTTGGAGGCCCCATGATGTTGCAATGCTGGCTTGGCGGCAAGCTGTGCATAGGTTTCTGCATCGAAAAGTGTAATGTGCTGTATTTACTACCTTCCCTCTGGCCTTTGTTTCCGGTGCCTCCCCTTTTCGGCCTGTGATCACTGGAAGAGGTGCTTCTGGGCGCGCCACGGCGAGGCCAGATGGTCAGACTTGCTTAAGCAGCTCGGCACTCACAACACCTTTCAAATGAGCGGTCCCCTTACATTCAACTTGGTGTGGTGGTGGGTACACAGGACGAGGCATGCACGTCATTGGCGGGCGCGCTGCTGTACCACGGCGGATTCCACAGCCTGCAGCTGCAGCGCGTCGCGCACGCCGCCTGGCAGGCCGGCCACAAAACCTCCGCGCTGCGAATCCAGGTCAGAAGCCCTAAACTGAAGAAAATATAAACCCTAAACCCAGAAAACTAAAAACGTGTAAGCGGGCCCTCGAGCAGAGCTTGGAGGTGTCTGGCCTCAAACGGAATGAGACCCATTTGGTTTGTACTAATTTGCACACGTGTTCAACTTGAAGCTGCGCTGACCGCAAAGTGCCTCGCTGAGGTGGGACTCGCCCAGTGGCATATAAGCAGCAATTCAGACACGAGTTGTGCTGGGTCATTGACAGTGTGTCTGCATGCTGGGACAGTCGCTGACGAGCAGAGCACTGGGAGCGGACCTGCACCCAGCAGCTCATTTTGGAAAAGGAGTGTTCCTGGCGCACCCTCTCGGTAAGAGCACTTGAGATACGTGCTGCTGCCTCACAAGTCTTGGGGTGCCTTCGCAATCATGCTTCCCATATGCAGTCTTGCAGGAGCACACTGCATAGGACACAGGAAAAAATGGCAGCCACCTGATTCCAAACATGCACAGAGAAGTGAAGATTCCATCACTCTTTCACGCATCGCCCTTGACATGACGACCGTACCCATATCACAGGAACACTACATCGTATGGAGTGTAGTAAATGTTCTCCTGCGGACTCGGGAGAGGAAGTTGATATGTTTTTGTGGCTGCGCAGGAGTGGTGGTGGGAGAGGAAGCAGTGGTGGGGGACCATGTGACCATCATGCAGCATGTCACGCTGGGGGGGACCGGCAGTGTTCGAGGGGACCGACACCCCAAAATAGGCGACTATGTCCAGATCGGCGTCAAGGCGACCATCTTGGGTGTGCAATGGCCCGTTTCTGGCGCTTTGTGGCACCAACACACACCAAAATTATTTGTGCAGAGACTGAACAGGGTGTTGTTGCTGAGTGATTTGACACATCACATCTAATGTTTCCACCTTGTGCCCTTGTATTATTGCTAGTGTCTTTTGTGAGAGTATGCATTTGTCCTGGCCAATCAGCAGTTCCAATTGAGGGTCCTCCATGGCTGTGTCAGTTGATGGCCTTTTTTTGGACCTTTTTGCAAGCTGGAGGTTGCCAGTCACCTCTGCGCATCAGTCACCTCTGCGGAACAATGGCAAGAATGATGTCAACAGGTGACACTTTGCATCATGCATGCAGGGAACATCAAGGTGGGGAGGCGCGCGCGTGTGGCGGCTGGCTCCATGGTACTCAAGCCGGTGGAGGAGGACATGCTTGTGGCCGGCAACCCGGCCAAGGTCATTGGCAGGCTGGTAGCAACGCAGCACAACAACAACAACACTCACCCATCCTGATACTGTGAATCCTAACAATGATCACCCGGCCTGATGCCGCAATTTGACAGCCTCTCACCCTCACCGCCTTATGGCACAGCGAATTGTTGCCACTTTGTCAAGTGGCAGTCGATGTGTCAGGTGGGGCCTTCTTGGGGATTGGCAAAGGGTTCTTGAGAGACTTCACTAATGTACGTCTTAGTCCGGACAGTGTTGTTGGCATAGCTGCCGGGGCGATAGTATTCACTTTGAAGGATGCCGAGCCATCTTATGTAGTACTGCTCATCAGTGATGCTGCCAACAGTCTTGCAGTTATCCAAGAGACCTAGGTACCTGTCACAGTGTGTATTTTCTCTCAACTTTGACGAATTCTAGTACTTCAAAGGGAGGCATATGCTGCAAGAGAATGCTCGAACTCTTGCAGTTGTTGTATGATCATGATTGATATTGGCTATACTTGTCGCTGGAAAGGACAGCAAGTCTGGCAAGACTACCGTACCTGTTTGGCTTTGATTATTGGGCCTGGCGGTACGCCTTACGCAAACGGCTGCTTCCTCTTTGACATACTGCTGCCACCAGAGTACCCAAACAAACCTCCTCAGTGCAGTGCAATGGAGGAAATTTCACAAGATGAGTTCGACTGCTTGGTGGCGGAAATAAACGCACAGAAAAGCAAACCATCGCTGATCAAGTCCATCAAGCTACTGCGCTTGAAAGGCCTCAGCGTACACCTGCCCACCACTGCCGAAAGTTTGAAGCTCGATGATGCAAAGAGTCTGGCAGTGGGGGCTCTCTTGAGGGGAGTTGTAGTTTCATCACCCCAATCAGATGCCTCCACTGGATCAATTCAAATCGCTGAGCTGGTCAAGTCCGTCAAACAACTGCACTCTAAAGTGGACGAGTTGACCATCTTGCAGAGTACAGTAAAGGAGATGGACAAGAGCATCAGCTTTTTGGCGGACAAATACGATGAGCAGCTGAAACTCAACGAAGAATTCAAGAGATCGATCAAGGACCTTCAAGCCCAGCTGGACCAGACGAAGGCACTTCCTCCCGCCTTCACAGCCGACCAGGATGCACTCGTGGTGTCAGGTGTCGCTGAGACAGGCACGCCCGCTGAGGTGCAGCAGTCCATCCAGGATATCATTTCTGAGACCCTAGAGATGCCTGATGTCACTGTTCTCTCTGTGGAGCGCCTGGGGAGCCAGCCTGCAGCTGACGGAGCCAAGCCTAGAAAGATTCTGGTGAAGCTGCAGTCCAGGCAGCACGCCATGGCGATCTTGAAGGCAGCCAGGAAGCTGAAGGATTTCAACACCGAGAGGAAGGCTGATGGGGCACTTCCCATCGGAATTGATCGCAATCTCAGCGGGGGTGAGCTCAAGCATCGTAGCTCTGTCTGGCCTGCTTTCAAGGCTGCAAAAGCTGAGGGCAAGATGTGCCGCTGGCAGATGGGCTTCCGCCTGTTTGTCGATGGCGCTGAGGTGCTGCCTTCCGGTAGCATGTAGAGCCTGATTCATGTCTATGTAGCTTGAAACACCTGCTCGAGTGCTTGCAGGACTGGCACCCTGTCACTCTATGAGCTCCTTGCCTTTATCACTAGCAACACCAAAATATTGCAATCTAAATCCTAAAGCAAGAATTGCAACGTGGAATGTCAAGACCTTGAATGACACTCGTGCTGCTGGCGCCAGGGCTGAGATCCTGGTGCAAAGACTTTCAGAAAACTCTATTGACATCTGCTGTATCACAGAAGTCCGATGGCCTGGGAGTGGGAGCAAGTCAATCTCTGGATGGACTGTGGCCTTCTCAGGCAGGGATGATGACCTCAAAAGGCAGGGTGTGGGGATAGTGTTTAGCCCTGTTGCGGCGCGCAGCTTCATTGCTGCGGAGGCTATAAGTGAAGGGGTCATGCTAGCCCATTTTCAGTTGAAGAGTAAGAAGCTGTCAGTGATCTGTGCATATGCACCCACCAATGATTACCCGGAGACTGAAAAGGATGCCTTCTACTCCGAGCTGCAGGCAGCTCTGGAGAAGACCTCTAGCAGGGATACTGTCATGATAGCGGGTGACTTCAATGCACAACTTGGAGCTGAGGACCCTTGTAGCTGGCATGGCAGCCTGGGGAAATTTGCATATCGTAAGCCAAATCTGAAATCCAATGACATGACCCACCGCTTGCTGAATTTCTGTGTGTCCAATGAGCTAGTTGTGCGGAATACATTTTTCAACCATAAGAGAATTCACCTTGCCACTTGGATGGGACTGACAGCTGATGATAATGCACCCAATATTAGGAGCCAAATTGATTTCATACTGACCAAGAGGGTGAGTGCTGGACAAGTGTTGAACTGCAGGGTCTTCCGGGGGGCAGAGTTTGAGACTGATCACTGGCTGCTGGTGAGTGAGTGCCGGCTTACTTTCAAAAAGTCCCCCCGGGAGGCCAAACCTGTCAGGTACAGTGCTGCGCTCATGCGCTCTGATGATGTCCAGAAAGAGTTTAGGGCTGCTGTTAATCAACAATTTGATTCTAGTAGGCATGAGCTGAGTAGAAGTCCTGAGATTGCATGGCAGCAGTTTCAGAGTGCCATGCAAGTGTGTGGGGATGATCTGCTTATAGCAGCCTCACAGCCTCACAAGCCATGGTTGTCTGCTAGAACATTGGAGTTGATTGAGAAAAAGCAGATTGCTTATCGCGAATTGCTTAGTACCCGAAAAGAAGGAGCAATAATGGCCCTCAGAAAAGATCACGGGAACGAAAAAATCCCACTGTCAAAAAAAAAGTACCGCACAGCAGTCAATTTGTGTAGGAAGTCTGTCCGGCAGGACAAACGAGAGTACTGGAGAAAAATGTCAGAGGAGCTCATGGGGGACTTCCAGAAGAACAACATCCATTCAGCATATCAGCGGCTCAACCTACGTATGGAGCGGGAGACCGCCAAACCACTCGGCAGCGGCAGCGTGCGCAGACCCGACGGCTCCATTGCCACAGACCGAGATGAGTGCGCTCGCCTTCGACGCGAATACTTCCAGAAGCTGCTGAATTGCCAGAGAGACATTCACCCTAGTGTATGGGATCGGTTGCCTGTCCATGCACGACCACCAGATTGTGAGCCACATGTAGCTGCACTGCATGCAGCATGTGAGTTGCCTGATGTGGATCCCAACATGCCACCTAGCCTGCTTGAAGTGGAAAGGACTATAGCAAAATTGAAAGGTCATAAAGCCCCTGGTGTGTGTAGGATCATCCCAGAGATGTTGAAATATGGGGGTGAAGGTACAGCTAGATGGCTGCATCACGTCATTAGTGTAGCCTGGGATTCAGGGGAAGCACCATCAGATTGGAAAAAGGCTCTGCTTGTACCTGTTTTGAAGAAAGGAGACACAACCAAATTAGATAATTATAGAGGGATCAGCCTGCTCAGCATTGCAGGCAAAGTGTATGCACTGCTTCTGCAAACTAGACTGGAGAAGTGGGCTGAAACAATTCTCTCTGAGACTCAGTCTGGGTTTAGGGCGGGAAGAGGCTGTACTGATGCAATTTTCTGCCTGAAATTATTATACGAAAGGGCTTTACGGAAACAAAAACCTGTCTATACATGCTTCATTGACCTGAGCAAAGCTTACGATTCTGCTGATAGGCAGTTAGCTTGGCAGATACTTAGGAGCAGAGGGGCACCAACAAAAGTTGTTGATCTCATCCAAGATTTACATGAGGGAACCACCTGTGCCATGCAGGCGGATCACAGACACCCAGATTCATGGTTTGATGTGGCCACAGGTTTCAAGCAGGGAGATGTGAATGCTCCTTTGTTGTTCAACATTTATATTGACACAGTCGTTAGAGCTTTTGAGCCACTAGTTAGGCACCTGGGGATCACTTGGCAGTACAAGCTAGATGGCAACCTCAGGGAGTGCAAGAACCCCACTGCATCTAACATGAGTTGGATTTTCATGTATGCTGATGACATAGCTCTAGTGGCCGAAACACAGGAAGCCCTACAAGAAGCCCTGGCCATTAT
Organism: Coccomyxa sp. Obi; assembly: GCA_020887355.1. Classification (NCBI taxonomy): domain Eukaryota; kingdom Viridiplantae; phylum Chlorophyta; class Trebouxiophyceae; family Coccomyxaceae; genus Coccomyxa; species Coccomyxa sp. Obi. The sequence continues at coordinate 1,367,145 of AP024999.1, forward strand.
TGACAGAGTTTTCATCCAGTGGGGCATGCATATAAACATAAGAAAGACTCAAATTCTCTGTTTGCAGAGTGGGACACAGACCGGTGATAGCAGTGAGCAGTTTTGGCTCAGGGGCCAACCCCTTGAACAAGTTCAGATGTTCAAGTATCTAGGAAGCATATGTTCAGCAGACATGTCAATGCAACCAGAGATTGCCTCAAGACTCAGTAGGGCAGGTGGGGCATACCATAAGCTGAGCAGATTGAAAGTTTGGAAAGATAAAAACATATCTGTCAAGATAAAAGTTATATTGTACAAAGTCATTGTTCAGTCAACATTGCTGTATGGTTGTGAAACATGGGCAGTCACCAATGAAGATATCAGAAAACTCGAGGTATTTCAAATGAGATGTTTGCGGAGGATATTGGGGATAAGCCTTTTAGAAAGGATACCAAATGCAGTTACACGAGCACAATGTGATATTCCAGAGGTTGCAAATTTGATTAGATACAGGCGGCTGAGGTATCTTGGACATGTGGCTAGGATGGGTGACACCAGACTGCCCTTACAATTCATGTTTGGTACCATATCGGGAACGGGGACCAGGGGCAGACCTATGAAGAGTTGGAATGATTATGTCAGGGATGATTTGGAAGCCATAGGATTGCCATATAACTGGCGGAGAAAATGCAAAAACCGAGATGAATGGAGGGCTGCCATAAAGGTGCTGCTAGACGTACCTAGTCCATAAGGACTGGAAAACGTGTAATAATAATAATAATACTTGTCGCTGGGTCTTCTTTTACTACATAGGTCCTTATTGCCAGCTCTAGAGAGCGCTCTGCATGCAAACATCCAAATCCTTTGAAAGGAACAGCATCCGTAGTCCTACAGAGGTAAAACAATAGGCACTGATCAGTAGCTACTCATGAGCTACTTTATAAAACCACCGCTGGAGCAGCGATGTGCAGGATCATCAAAAGTTTGAGATCACTGTCCGAACAGCTCGCTTCTGCCTCCAACATGGTATACAGAAAATCTACACTTATCACGTGAACGAATTTGTTTAAAATGCTGCATTGCACCATGTCTGCCTGTGCACACATGCTTTAAGGAGCAGGCAGGAAAATGTGATGACTCGTTGTCAACTGCTGGGAGCAAAAGCTGTCCAACAATTAAAGCTGTCCCACAGTAAAAGCTGTCAGCGGTGTGCTGTACTGCAAGGTCGATGAATGCATCCCATCAGATCTGGGGCACGCTGGCAGCAACATCAGGCATCATTTGCCCTCATGCTTAGTCCCAGAATGGGCCCTTCCGCCGCTGCTCGTGCTCAATCAAGACCGAGTAAAACATATATCCACCTCAGTCTGTCACTCTACCTCGTTGTCAGGTCCACGCTCTTTGCCTTTCTTGCAGGTCTCTTCCAACACTCGCTACTTCTTCTCCATTGTTTTGCACCATTCACTCCGCAACTTCCCTCACCCTATCATCTCTCACACCATCACACAAGCCCGCACACACTTGAAAACACCCGGCTCTCCCAGAGACACTGCTCTGCAGCTGCCCGAAAGTGATAGAAGTAAAACTCTACAATGATCAATCTCCACGACGCAAGCCTCACGACAACAACCCAGTGAGACAACTGATCAGGCCCCCATACAATACTTACTTCAGCTGTTCCTCCCATCGGTGGAGTTCCCACAAAGGACCACCCGCAGCTGTCTCCTCTCTGAGGAGCAACATTGCCTGGCATGGCTGTTTGCCGGGGAGGAGGAAGTCAGAAGGCCACAAACAGCTCTTTCTAGCGCCCAGCGGTGGCTTGGGCAGAAGGCCTTCATCAGAGGGCCTTGAGGGGGGCCAGAGCGACGCTGGCGTCCTTGTAGCGGGCGCGGCCGGAGATGACCTGCACGATGGCCTCCGCCAGGCGGTTCTTGAGCACAGGCTTGGACAGGAACCCGTCCATGCCCGCGTTCAGGCACTCGTCCCTGTCGCGGTCGCTCGCGTTGGCCGTCATGGCCAGGATGGGCAGCGTGTACCCCTGCCGCCGCAGCACCTACGCGCAGCGCCCAGTCAAACCTACACCCTTTAACACCCTTAAAACCCTCAAACCTAAATCCTTGTTCTTGAAAAATCTTAAACCCTAACCCTACACAGGCATGCTCAGACCGCCACATATGCTTGCCCCCCTAAATTGAGGTGTTTCTTGGATGGCTTGCTGCTGAGATGTCATCAAATCAGCTGTATACTTCAATCAGATTACCCGTGGCAGCCTCTTGCTTCTCCCGGAGCAACTAAGCAGGCAGGCTTCAGCTGTCCATTGAAGGTAATCCTTTGGGAGTAGGGTATGAAGGACAGAAGGGGTGTTTTCAATATTTTGAAGGGTGTGAAGACCAGAGCAAGAGAGAAGCTCACTCGTGCAGCCTCTACGCCGCCCATAATGGGCATGGCCATGTCCATGAGCACGCAGTCGAACGGGCGGCCATCGGCAGCGCCGCGCTTGACAGCGTCCACGCCCTCCTGCCCGTTGCAGGCCACTTCGCAGACCAGCCCCAGCACCGTCAGCATCTTCTTCGCCACTGTCTGGTTTATAAGGTTGTCCTCTGCCAGCAGCACTCGCCGCCCCTGCTCCCCACACAGCCACCGTGTTGGATGCATCTCCCGCTTGCCTCGGCCTCATCAGCAGGCTTGTTTTGCTGCATGGGCTGATTCTGCGGGCGGTTATGGGTAATCTAATCAGCCCTAGACGGCTGGAAAGATGTGTGATCTTCTTCTTCAGCAACAGCCGGCGACAGACTGTGAAGCCAGCTCTCAACTAGGCTCAGTGGATTCAATAAACAGGGACTGCTATCTAGACCCGCTCTCATGCGTGGGCCGGCCTGGGCAGCCATCTATCAGCCACAAGTCCCTGGCTGGCCCACATCAGACAATCTCACCAAGTATATGCCCTGTCATCAGAGATCATCAAAGAGGAATCATGGCTGGTGAAATCCCGCTGACATGTGCCAAACAAAGCCGAGGCAGCAGCAGGAATGAAGAGGCAGGTGGTCACAAGCAGTCCGCACCTGCAGAAGGGACAGGTCGAGCTGCTTGCAGCGCAGCTCCATGCTGGGCCGCATGGGCGCCTTGCGCCGACCCGAGAAGCCGACCGACGCATTTGTGCTGCTGCCAGAAGCGCTCATGTAGGCGTCGCGCTTGGAGGCGCTGATGAACGCGTTGGATTCCTTGTGGCTGTGGTCCATCACATCCTGGGAAGGCATGGATGTCGATGGAGCCCGCTGCATGGTGGAAAAGGCGTTCTGCTTCTGCTGCTGTTGCTCCTGGCTCCCTGCCGCCTCAGATGCAGGCCCCTGCGCACCCAGCAATACAACAGCTCTTTGTTGAGATGTGTGGTGTAGACCTGTCGTTGATATCACCTGACTTACATCTGCTGCTTGCAAGTCTTCCAGCGCAGAATAGGAAGTGTGCATATGGTAGAAAGTCAGAGAGTGTGGTGAGTCGCTGTCAAGGGAGGGGGCAGTGGGCTCAGAAAGCGTCGAATTGTAGTTCTTCAGTGAGAGACCTCAGAGATAGAACAATGTTTTCTCATCACCGCCCAGCTTGCCCCTTTTTGTGGGAGCCCCATTTTAGGGGAGCTTGGGAGGTGGGAGTGGCACCCACCGCTGACTCGCCAAGACTGGGAGTGCAGCTGATCGCCTGCGGTGAAGTGGGGCTGGGCAGAAGGCCCTGCAGATCCTGCAGGCCCAGTTGCTGTAGCGGCACTTCCTCCAAGCTCTGCAGCCTTGAGAACTTCGCAGCCTCTGTGTGCACCTGCACGAGCCACACCCCGACTCACACATAGTCCAGTCAGCTGCCTCCACAGAAGAATTGTGACAACAGCAGAACCGCGACAGGAAAAATGTTGCTAACCAACTAAATTCTACACCAGCACAGCAGCAATATGCTCACAGCCACAAAAAGTACGCGAAGAGCTGCAGCTCGTGTGTCAATATCACCAGAATATCTTTTGGGCATAGGGCAGTCTTTCTCTGAGATTACAAAACGCCCCTTGAAGCAGAGGGAGAGCTCATCGACATATGATTGGGGATCTGCAGTGGCGCACCTGCGCTGAGGAAGTGGAAGGCTGCTCAGCAGCGGGTGCTGCTGAGGATGTAATAATCACATCGCGCCCAATGGTGGAACTGGCACTTTGGTTGCGCTCCAGGCTGCTGCGTACGGATTTGCGCACATCCGCTGAGAATGCTGCCGTTGCTGTATCGCTCTGGCCATGCATGTTGCTGAAGTGCAGCAGAGCACGTGCCTCTGCCATTTGCGCTGCCGGCGAGCCTGCACACAATTCAGCCAAGATTCTTTTGTCTGAGGGATTCCTAACATGGACCGTCTCTCATCCTCTGTCACACTGCTGCACAATAAATTAGCACCAGTGAGGTGAGCAGTACAATGTCCTAATGCATGCATAAACTGGAGGACGGCCGGTTCTGCTCTGTGAAAAGCATTCCGGCTATGGACAAGAGGTCCAAACACAAGAGGTGTACATAAAACCCGAGCCAGCAGACACCAGACTTGGATTGACTGAGGCAAGCAGTAGTCTCTGCTTGCTTTCATGAAGGCTGCTTGGTAGACACCATGCAATCATGGCGTTTTCTTGACACAAGCGGTAGCAGACAACAGGCATGGTTTCCGTAAGAATCAAACTGGGGGCGCACCGCTGACGTGCGTGCGGTTGTCAGAGAGCGGGGCGGAAAACGGCAAGCGCAAGGAGAGGTGGCGGCAGTTGCGCGCGAGGGCCACCGTGTCGCTGGTGACAGCGCTGCTCTCCGAGCGGCGCCGCTGGGCGTCCTCGGCCGCCAGCATCCAGCGCGCGGCCGACATGGCACCACCCTCTCCTGGGCTGCCCACCAACTGCTGCACACCCTGCTCACATCACTCATCTCAGCCACCACCCACGCTGCCGCATGGTAGCGTGCCACTGCCATGTATGTGGCTCGACCGTGCAGCTTGAACCTGCTGCAACAGGGCCTGTGATGGACCGGGCTTGACATCATTTTGATCTTCAGAAAAGTAATAGGCAGCAGCATTGAGACTGATGAGAGTTTGGGAGCAGCATTGCGAGCTGGCATGAGGCTGGTCAAGCCAATGCCCACGGAGAAGACCAAGCCAAGGGTGAGTTGTCAGCAGAGTGGCACAAGCAAGTGGTGGGGCACGCACATTGACGGCCTGCTGGGAGTCGGAGGAGGAGCGCTGGGCGGAGGCGTGGAACTTGCGGAAGGCGTGGGCGCGGCTGGTGGCGGCCTTGGTGCGCGCGCCCGGCCGCAGCGTGTCGCGCTCCTCGGCCAGGTGCCCGTCCGTGAACGCGTCGCGGCTGCTCCAGCTCGCCGTCCGCCGCACCCTTACCAGCGCACTGCGCAGCATACAACAGGGTTTAAGATCAAGAGATGCATACCAAACAATCAAGGTAACATGCGAGCGCCAAAGTAAGAAGGGTTGTAGCTTAGTGGAGTTGTAGCTTTAAGCACTCCCGGTTGTGTTTCAGCATGCACTACCCCATCCACAAATTGGATGCTTCGGCAGTTCTTGAAGCTCAGGCCATGATGGTGGAAGCAGATGCATGTATTCCCTCAGCAACACACTTTATATGACACCACATTGACACTTCCGGCATCTGTCAATGGAGTGAGCAAGCACAGTAACTGACGGAAACAAAGCTGCATAGAGAACGCGCGGGCATGCGCTACCAGCCGCCCAAAATGCCCTGGACAGTGATGTCTCTATACCTCTTCATATGCAATGAATCATGATGAGGGTGGCACCGCACTTGGAAGGGGACATGTCGGGGGTGATCATGGGGATGGTAAACCAGAAGATGGACCCAACGCCCGGCTTGGACACGGCGCCAATGCGGCCTCCCAGCACCGCGACCTGCTTGCTGCAGATGCTCAGCCCCAGGCCCGTGCCGCCCGCATGCCGCGGCCGCCGCATCTCGTCCTCTGTCCCCTGCTCCGACAAAAATGCCCCTTCTTCGGCAGGATTTATTTCTCAAACACTCTACTCTATATCCCCCACCTAGAGATCTTTTTGGCAAAAACCCTAAATCCACCATTGCATTCAGGAGGAAAAATACGACTTTAAAGGGCCCCTTACCCTATAGGCTATCCCTAAATCTTACCCCCAACCCCCAGAACCCTAACTGAAGTGGTGAGAAACAATCCAAACGTTTTCTGGGATCAGACTCTCTTGAGGGGTGCAGCAGTCACCAGCATTCAAGGTGGAGGCGAACAATATAAGATGGTGTCGTGAAATTGGCTCGCATCAGTGGAGCAGTAAGCTCTTCATCGGTCTTCGTTATTTACGTGTGACTGCTCATACCAGAGCAGTTACATGTCATTCAGAAGAGCAATGAAGAATTTACTGCAGTCACTTGCTTGAATTGACTTGCCTGCACAAACTCTTTGAAGAGGCTGCAGAGGCCCTCCTTGGCCACCCCGCAGCCGGTGTCCGCCACCTCAAACACCAGCCACTTATCGTGGTGCGCTGCTTCAGTGTCGCACTCCCGCCCTGAAGTGCTTGCCGGAGCATCCCGCCTGCCGCACAAGCTAATTCAATGGAACGTATCTCACACATTCCACAGCACTCCTGAGCTGGACCATACTCCAGGAAGATATTGAACAACCCAGGTTCCCTCTGCTGCAGGTTTCAAAACAAGATGGCATGCCAATGTCCCTGGTTCGGATTTTAGTATTGGTGAATACTGCGGCCACACTGATGCGCTCTCGTGCCTATGTGGCAAGTTGCACTTGATGTTGGACAGCGCACCTGCTGGACATGACACTGTGCCATCCATCCGCATCAGAAACCACTGTTTCCAATCCAGCCGCGGCATCCCGAGATGGTGACGCCTCTTTCGTGTTCTCATCCGCCTGCATGCAGACATGAACACAGATGCAGCACATGCATTTGGTTGCTCCAATAAAAAACTCCTTTAAAAGACTCAGAACTTGACAACAGGCAACTGGACGGCCCACGTACCTGAGCACCGGTACTCGAAGGCTGCTGGTCTGGAGTCCTCCTCCCAACAGGTGCCCCAGACTCCACACCGGCTTCTGCCTTCTTTACAGAGACGCCCTCTGCACCTCTCTGGGCCCGACTCAGCTTCTCCTCTGCAGAGTCCCAGCTGAACCTGCACACCACAAACCGACTCTCATACACTCGTCACATGGCTAACGGAGGGTACTGAAACTCGTTGGTCCGGCACAGAGGGCTTGCAGCAGAGCGAGGCACACCTATTGTAGTCGCCATTCACAATCTCACCCTGCCTGTCCTTCCCACTGGGCTGGGTGCTGCTCACAGCTCTATCCGGGCTCACCCGCCTGTGGCCCAAATGCTGTGATCCCGCTGCAGGAACACCACAGCCAAATTCTCAGCAACCTCAACTGGAGTGGGTGGCAACAATAGGGACAGCAATGGTAGATCTGCGAATGTTCTGTGTGAATGTTGGATGTGATGCTGGTGCTGACTCTGACAATCAGAGTCAGACATCTAATCAGCTCTGAGTGGCTGGAAAAGGTTGGTTGAATGACTGATCAGGACCACCAGACATGAGCGGAAAGGAAGAAATGCAGTTATGGGGTGTGTAGTCAAAATCGGAGCCAGGGTAATTGTGGCCGCTGAAGTATGCAGAAAGTGAGAAGCCATACAAAGTCCATACCTTCGCTCAAACTGGCAGCAGACGTGGATGAAGAGACTGGGTCTGCTTCTCTCACTGAAGCTAGATCGCTCATGATGGGCCCCTTGGACCTGTTGTCACAGAAACTCATCGATTTTGGGCCATGACACGCATGCCAATAGACCACATTACAGACAATCTTGCAAAGTTGTTTGTACAAAATCAGGCGACTCTGTTGAAATGTCACGCACCTGTCTTCAGGGCCGGGTTGGGATGTACTGGCTGATGGCCAATACAAGGCGGACTGCATGGCATTGTATGAGACCCCCGCATGACCCTCGGTCTTACCATTTTCATTCACCTCCACATGCACCTCCACATCTCTTGCAGCCTGTGCAAGCAACACAGAAAAATTCAGAGGCCTTGTAGAACAAGCAAAGAGATGTGCATGAGATGGTCTGACACAGCCACATGCAGGCAGCATAAGCCTGGAAGCATATATGAACTATGACATTTTCTTTTGGTACTCCTTTGGAAGCACACTGAGGATATGTCTTGCACCTGTGGGCTGGTGCTCTCCTCGGCTGAGCTCGAGTAGTCAAAGCTGCGGTGGGCCTCATTGCTGAAAGGGGTTGTAAAGGGGGAAGGAGATGCGGCCGACTGCTGCGCCTGCTTTTTGTGCTGCCCGGGTGTTGTGGGGCCTCTGAAATCCTCACCAGCCACAAACACCTGCAATAAGAGTCATCAAATCTGTTGACTTACTGGCTGGATCAAGAGCAACAGAGCATTGCAATGAGCATAATATCAAATTCCTGCTGAGTGCACCAGCCTCAAGGACATGAACTAAACTTCGCAGATGCACATCCGCACTGTTTGCGGGGCAGCTGCTACTGCCATGTGGACAGTCTACCTTGAGGGCAATGGAGCCTCTCTTGGTAAACTTTGCAGCGTTTGTGTAGAGGTTGAGCAGGACGCCGCGCACTCGGCCTGGGTCCCCCAGCACGACATGGGGAACCCCCTGCAGCAGTGGCCGCCGCAGCCGCACCTCAGAGCTGCGCCCAATCATTGCCTCGATGATGCAGTGCACATCGTCAACCACATCCTGTCAAAACACCAACATTGGGTGAGAGTCATTCCTTGGGATACTGCTTTTCATCCGTATAAACAGGCTACAGTCCTCCAACCACTTAACCCACGTGCATGCACATCAGAAGGCTCCCCATGCCATACGCAGCCAACAAGGTGACTGCATACTGGAGACAGACACCGCATACAGGTACAGTATATCAGGGCTGCAAATGCAAGCTCTTTACATTAGCACCAGGACAGACAGGCCGGGTGGGGCATCCAACAAATTGCTGCAGAAGCGCAGTGGGGCCGCCAGCATGCAGAAAGGTGAGGGAGCAGACCTGCACGTCCATCTCTGTGCGCACAACGTCGAGCTGCTTGCCAGCCTCGATCTTGAAGAAGTCCAGGAAGTTGGAGACGGTGGAGAGGAGGATGGAGCCGGAGACACGGATGGTCTTGGCCAGCTCACGCTGTTCCGGGCCCAAGTCCGTCTCCAGCAGCATCTCCGCACTTGCCAGGCACCCGTTCAGCGGAGTGCGCACCTGCAACCATGCAAATGCACCAGTCACGCGGGCCACTGAAAGCCAAAGGAGCAAGGAGTGTCCAAGAAGCCATGGGGGTGCCTTGAAGCCAATTGCCGCAGCAAATTTTCGTACAATATTTGGTTAGCATGGGCAGAACAGGCTTCGCATGCAAGCCAGCAACACCCACGGGAAGCAGTTTTGATCTGCACTGAGGAGAAGCCGAGTGAGTCATTGTGATCTGAACAGAAAACGCACACTCAACAGCATCATCATGAAGTCCAGCAACACTACCAGTCACTAACACTATTCCCCTGCCGTCTCTGCAAGCCTGCTGCATGTCCATTCAATTCTCCCGAAGAAGAGATGAATCAGCAGGACAGGGGCAGACCTCATGCATCATGAGGCTCATGAAGAGTGACTTGGCCTCATTCCCCGCCTTCTCACGAGCCACGACAAGCGTGCGCTGCGCTGCCTGTGCCTGAGCATCAGCCAGCTCGCGCTGTGCGGCCGTGCGCGCTCTGGCCTCCTGGATCTCCTTCTCTGCCGCTGCCCGTGCCAGCTCAGCATTGGCAAACATTTGCCTGCGGGAAGGCCAGTATTGATCTCACACCAAAGGCCTCCGATGATTTCGGGCCGCAGAAAACAACACAGGGAGGAGAGAACGAGGGGAGCACATTGCAAACAAGCACATGCAGCTTGCAAACCAACAGAAGTGTTGGGCTGCTGCACATTGGGTATGGTGATGGCCCCCATCAGATAACCTGAGCGCTTCAGGCAAGAAATGCAAACAGTAGCTAGCCAGAAAAACTCCAATCTTGGATTCCATGCCCAAAAGCAGCCGCTCATGTCCAGCCCAAGGACGCCAACATGCAGAACACAACAATGCCCTCATGAGCGTCATGCCAAAAGGCTGATCTTGGTGCGCATGTGGTGCATTTGGCTGGCATCGCACCTGCGATAGGAGTCGGCGACGTAGGACATGAGCCCCCCGGTGGCCCAGGCGACAGTCAGGTGCACCTCGGCATCGCGCGGCAGCACGAAGCTCATGGCCGGGTTCCAGGCGGCAGCGCTGGCAACCACCAGCAGTGGGGGGGTGAGCGCCAGCGTGCCCAGCAGCCACCGGATCTTCAGCAATGAGGAGGTGCAGATGAGGAAGAAGCAGGCGAAGATGTAGTCCTGCGCCGAGTCCGCCCGCAGGCTGAGCAGCAGCCAGGAGATGGCCATCGCGACCACCAATGACAGCAGCAACTCCTCCTGAATTGCATTGAAGTAACTGAAATCAGACTTGTGACCACAGTGGAGCCTGAGTATGCAACTTGCCCACGAACTTGCCTTCATGCCCTCAAATTGTAGAAATCATGAGCCCGCTCACATGCATGCAGACTGCAAATCCAGCTGCATGCATGCATGCACTTCAAGTGAGAACATAGCACTGCCATTCCTAATTAGCTCCGATACTACCAGTAATTAAAGTAGAGTATTCTAGACGTCATCGATAGCTATTTTCAACTTATTTGCGCCCAGCAACGCACACGTTTCAAGAGGGTCATGCTTTGCAGGTGCATGGCACCCCTAACAAAGTGCTCGAGGGCGGCCTGCATCATGTCGGGAGGCTCTTCTGCAGATCGGGGGATTTAGGTTGGTAACAAGGTACTAGAAGGCATGGGAGTGAGCATGCACCTGGCAGGCAGCCCAGATTTTGCCTTTGGCCCGTCGGCTGCGCCGGTTAATCCAGTGGATGGCCAGGTACAGCACTGCCATGTTCAGCAGCTGGGGCATCAGTGCCATTAACGCTGGCGGCACTGCTGCAGGCCCCTCCTTGACTGCCTTGGCGCCCACACGGATGCTGTATGTGACCAGGTCAAAGCAGAAGATAGCCATCAGCACCGGCCACCTCTCCTTGGCAGCTGCCTGCATGAATTTGCCCTCCAGGTCTGCGCAACACATTTGCATGCATCAGTACTGGCAAAGCAGTCCTACATATCCCAAGCTTACAATTGTCCAGCGGGAAACTACAAATGAGCCGCTAGGAGCAACGTTCATGTTGCTAGAGAAAGGCTATGACTATAGCCTTTGAGAGCTTCAAAGGTTGCATATTCTAGTAGAAATGCCATTGCAAACAGCGACATGCGCACACATGCTGCAGGCTTTTCTCATTCAAGAGACCCAGCCCAGTCACCAAGGGCCCCAAGTGTGTGCCGCTCGATCTATCTCATGTTGAATGGCGCCACACATTGAAATTAACATAGTGTATTGTTTTCCACAATCAAAGGCCAAAAGATCTCATTTCTATGCCTCACCAGAACTCTGGAAGGTGAGCATTATCCTGTGCATCCTGAGTCCCTTCTGGTTCTCCAGCAAGAAAGCATGTGCGTCGGCAGACAAACGTGCATATTCCCCATCCTCCGTCGATCCCAGCCTCTCGGGCAACTCGGCAGCGTCCATCTCGCCCCGAACCAGCTCAAAGCCTGAAGCTACCAGCCTATTAAATGACTCGTTTGTACTAAATCAAGCCTTGTCGATCGCAAAGCTGCAAAAGCAGCTTGCGTGTTCCACGTCTTCTTCATGCATCCCCTAAGAGCGAGGTTGTATCTAAATTTTAGCTTTCGTGAGGGCTGACGACACACAGGCAGACGACAGCCCAGAAGTTCGGATACGCCAAACGAGGCTGGCCGAGCTGGCTGAGCTGGACGCTGGCTGGCCCCACATCTCCGTGTTCGTGTCTGTCAGTGTCTGCAGCCAACTGCTGTGCCGGTCGTTCCCTCTTTCCGGCCTTTGAAACCTCCATGGTTGAACTGAGAAGTGGGGAGCTTCCAGGAGCATCTGGTGTTCGGGGAAGGTTGCGGTTAGCACTAGATCACTTTTTGGAACGGTTACAGTGTGTCACGCTCTTTACCTTGCCCAGAATATGCAGCTCTTACCACTATGCCTTCTAAGCACTCGAAAGTTTCACAAAAATGGCTATCACCGAGCCTGTACTCCACTTTCACTCTTGGGCATTCCCAAGGCTGATCTTGTCGACAAACAATACCTAGCGAAAGCATTCAATGGACTCTTTCATTTTCCTTAGATCCACATGCCTTTCCACTCTAACAATGCTTCCGGCACCAATGAAATAAATCAACATTTCAGCATGAGGTCTTCTCTCTGAGAAGTGCGCTTCTCCTGCTGCCAAACAGGCGACTCAACCCTGTCCCCATTATACAAGTACAATTGGTATCTTGCAGTTCTCACAAGACTCTGTCACTGATGTCTCAGCTTACCGGCCCCCCATAACCCTTGTATGCAGCTACACTCCATCACAGCTTGTCGGAAGGCTACCCCAGCGATTCTCAATCGATTCAGTTTCAGCTGCTCATGAGTGGGTACATAGCCCGCAATCTCTTTGACGTCAAAAGACAACTTCTTCAGGCTCGCCTCACAAATTGCCTCTCACAACAAATCTTGACCTCGCCCCACGCCGTTGCAGAGGTCATGTCAACACTATCTGCCGCTGACATAGGGGAATGTTGGCAGACTTGTACTGCTGATCCTTCAGAAGTCGGCTTTCACTGGATGGCTCTTTGACAGCAGTTTTGGCCAGCTCAGCCGCAAGGAACATTTGCCTGTCACACAGCAGCTCCACCTTCAAAAAATGGTGGCCATCATTGAAGATGCATACCTTACCAGCCAGCACTATTTATCCTTGGAAGAACCAGGCATTTGGTGGCAGTCAGACAAGAAATTACATTGCTGCACCAGCGACAGTGAGCAATTGAAACAAGAGAAACCATTCCAAGACCGGACTTCATCCATGCCCTACGTATACAGAGTCCATCACAATTTCAGGAGCCACCCACCTTTTCTGTGACTCAATCATGTACGAGAGGAGAGCGCCAGTCGCCCACGCCACAGTGAGGTGCACATCTGCGTCGGCTGGCAGCACAGAGGGCCATGCTGCGCCGCCCAGCCTTGCACCATACAGCACCAGCAGCGGTAGCGATAGGATACCAGTGCCGATCACCCACCGCAGCCGCAGCAGGAGCGCGGTGCAGATCAAAAAGAAGCATGCAAAGGTGTAGTCCTTTGCCGACTCCTTCCCCAGGTTGAACAGCATCGAGCAGATGGCCCCTGCCACAGCCAATGACAGCAGCACCTCTTCCTGCAAGCCAGACAGAACAGGCAAACATCAGGCCATTAAGCTGCCAAATGTTTGTGCATCACTCACCTTTTGTAGAAACCTTGGCAGACTTTGGACATCCTAGCACAAGTGCATGATCAGAGGCTTTAAAATTCTAGCATGATCAAGCATAATGCTAGTTTGAAGTGCATCAACCAGCTAGCTGCATGTCTGTTGCTATGTGACATGCTGCATGTGACATGTGATCACCTGCAAGGCGGCCCAGGGTTTCCCAGCGCTCTTGCGGCTGCGCCAGTTGACAAAGCTAAGTACAGTGTAAAGGGCCACCATGTTGAGCAGCTGCGGTATCATGGCTGCAACTGCTGCAGGCAGTGCCCCCGGGCCTGCTGCCACCATGCGACCGCCTAGTCGTATCGTGTAGGTCAGCAGATCGAAGCAGAAGATTGCTATAAGCACATGCCATCGATCCTTTGATGCCTCTTTGACGAACCGTGCCTCCAGCCCTGCACGTTGAAAGCACTTCAGTGCCAAGCACAATGGGATTCCACAGCATCCACACTCCAGCTATCCGAGTTATAGACGTTACAATCTACCGTGGCTTTCTGACACATGTTGATGCTGTCAATAGCCTGAGCATGGATTCAAGAAACACAAAGATCAGTGCGCCGAAGGCCTGGCCAGTCGAAGAGAACCTCAGACTTCGTCTTTCACATGACGTCCCGAAAGAAAGAAGAATGCTTGTGCTGCCCTCTACTATGAGTTGTTTAGTACTCTGACTTCCTGAGCTTCCTCTCCCTTCTGGGCCGAGCCCCACGTTTTGATGGGTTCCGAACAGGAGTCCTATGTGCACAACCCAACTTGGGGTGCAAATATCTGCGGCTAAGTGCGTACCTTGTGGTTGAAAAATCAAGAACAGCGGGTGGATCCGTGTCGACGCATCCATGAGTGTACAACAAGACAAGCAACTGCTTTTCTGATGCAGCGAGTAGGAGTGTTTTGTTGCTGAACTCAGGAACGCGAAGCTGTGTGTGGCCGGAATATCGTCCTATTGAATCATCCAGCAGTCAAATGTACAAGAGTGGCGTTTCGGCGCTTTCTGCAAAGGACGCAAAGAGGAGATACTTTGCTGGTGTGGCCGACTAGAGGCCAGTCGTTCAAAATATCTAGAATTTGAATTTGTCAGGCGACAGAAATTTCAGCAAAGGGAGCCTGTATGGGATACCAGGGACGAGAATTGCTACAGGCACACGAGCTGCAGGGCAGGTCACATTGCAGGAGCACCTAATACGAAGTTAACGCACCACGCAAAAACTCTATACTGGTCTAGTACTAGTAGATCTGCAGAGGGCCTCTGGCTCGTGGCACGAGTCATGCCATATCAGTAGCAATTGCAAGTGCCAGTGGCTACTGATGTACATGCAATTCGCCCTGCTAGTGGCGACATCACACCATGGTAAGGCTAGTATGCCAAGGCCAGGCAGTACACAGAGTCGATATCAAGCAGATCTAGATATCCAGAGGATTCATGACTCATCATGTGATACATGCATGATCAGATCACGGATCGAGCCGATCTGGGTCATATGTCCACTGCGATTCTTGGTTGATGAATAGTATCGTTTCTCTGGGATGCTATGTTGGTTGCTGGCCACACAATGGTGGCCAGGCATCTGATCAGCCCTATGTGGCTGGAAGAGATGTAACTGACTGACTGACTGACTGCCAGTGGAGGAGCAGCAATTCCATTCATCAATGCAGACGCCTGTGCAGACTAAGATTTTGTTGGAAATCATGATAATTCTCCACACAGCATGGTGCCATAACATCACAGAGCGACGCAAACCAGATCCAAAATGATAAAATTGTTTCATCCCTGTGACGGTACTGATGGAATGTACACAGACAAGGACATCAATTTAGATTTGCACCCTACTCACAACCTCGCCTTCTTCTTGAAAATTCTCTTCATGACGGCCCATTGATGGGGCCCTTTTGTGTAATTCAGTAGAGTTCAAGACGAGCACTCATTGCCCAACACCTTTCAGAAACTCTCTTGCAAGTCAGAAGCTTGTCACGCAGATACTTGTACTTGAGAAATGTAGACTTACAACTTTTCGGTGACAACAAATCTCTTTGAATGATCGCCTAGATGACCACGGCCCATTTTCTAGCCCACAATTGCTTCCCTGATGCCCAGAAGCGTCGCGAGTGGCACTCAGACGACATTCAGGGCATTGATTGTTTGTGAGCCCCCAAAGATGCCCAGGAAGCCCGACTGCCCCTGCACATGCAGAGCACCATTTTCTCACCAAACCGCCCTTCTTCCAAAGGGCCTCCAGGATGACTTTTCCTTGCTGAACTCTGTCTGCACCAGACTCCCTGGCTGCTGCACTCAGATTTTCTCCAGCGCCGAGGTCAGACCAATCGCTCCTCTGTGCCAGAGCAGCTGAGGAATGCATGTGCACATTGGCCAGCATGTGACTCACTCTCTTCACTCAGACTGCTGTTGCTACAGGGGCCGGTGCCGCGCTGGGAGCTGGCTTAGTGTCGGCTGCAACGCTGGCGGCCGCCATGGACAGCGCAGCGGCCGGTGCCGTCAGGAAGGACAGCAGGTCGGGCGAAGTGCCCTACATGCAAGCCTGCCTAAGACTCGCTCTGACGCCACCAGATTTGCCTCCCTCTCACTCTCTAAACATCTGATGGCGGGGTCTAGAGCGCCAGCCCTTCAACGGCATCCCCCATTCGCCCCACTGTGCCCGCTCAAAACTCGGGGGATGCCATGGGAGGCTGCTCAGGTCGAGAGTTTGCTGTGAGGGACTTGTGCAGAAGGGGGTTGGGGGAGTGGGTTACCTCGATCTCATCTGTGAAGAGGTCGTCTGGTACGCGGAAGGATCCGTGCAATGCAATCGCCGCCACGCTGATCCCCAGCGCTGTGAACAGGACAGTCCCCACGCTGCACACACATAACTGCCTCAGGGGGGGTGTGCTGCTCACCTCTTCCAGCGGGCAGGCAAGGACATGACTGAGGCAAGTCACCAGCCATTAAACCCCCACAGTGCTCTTAATTAACCCCACCTTGTCAAGAAGAAAATGACAATGACTGTGATGATGGAGATGCCGATAAATTTTTCCCGTTCGCTGCACAAGCACACCAAAAGTGGTCAGCACAATCCTTCACAAGCCAAAGAGACAAGCCCCAAAACAGTGCAGCTGAAATTTTTGCAACACCAGTGGTGCCTATGTAAGATTCAGTATGCTTGGCTCACCTGAAGGTGCGTCCTCCAATCACGATGGGCGCTTGTCGCACAACAAAGAGGTACACCCAGGCCATGGCCAGAAAAGCCAGGGCTATGAGGGATGTGGGATTGAGCGCCAGAGTGATGAAAGTGACGGAGAGCATGACGATGAGGTAGTTGACCTTGAAATAGTGAGCATTTTTGCGCAGTCGCCCCGTTGCCTGTCAGAGAAGAGGGGCATCTTCAATAAACCTGATGATCCGCAGGATGTGGCACATACCACCAAACAGTAAGTCATCGCACTGTAACGCCATGCCTGGCGATGCTAAAGTATGGGATGGCAGCAATCTGAGGGACTCCCGCAAAGGTATGGTCCAAAGAATCAGCCGCTGCCCAACTCTGAAATTCTTTGAGTATCTTTGTACCTCTGATAATGTTGCAGGTCTGGAGAAGGCGGTTCGATCGGCAAGCTCCGCCCAA
This sequence comes from Coccomyxa sp. Obi, assembly GCA_020887355.1. Taxonomy (NCBI): domain Eukaryota; kingdom Viridiplantae; phylum Chlorophyta; class Trebouxiophyceae; family Coccomyxaceae; genus Coccomyxa; species Coccomyxa sp. Obi. The sequence continues at coordinate 1,384,212 of AP024999.1, forward strand.
GGTTTCCTCTGCAGTCACACGAGAGTCACTGAGTTCAGAGGAAGAGGACTGCTCGTGTTCTGCAACAGCACACACACTCGCGAAAGCATGATATTAAATCCCGGCATTTCCACAGTGAACTGAGTAAGTATATCATATTTTGCAGCCAGCAACTGTTCACAAGACTGCACAAACGAGAAAGTGAAGAGCACCTCCTTGAAGATGCCCCCGATCAAGTCTTTGAACCTATTTGCTGCAGCACTCAGGGGCCCCTGAGAAGTGACAGCTGATGGCGGCGCAGAGGAGTCCATGGGGACTGCCTCCACAGCTCAGCCCACAAAGAAAAGGTAAGTTCTTGTGAAGTTCAGGCTCAACACAAAGGTTTGTTCTTTGCTTGCGCTTCGCCTGACACTGCGTAGCTTCCTTTAGAACATGGTATGTACTTTTCAAGGAGGCAATTTGTCAAACCCACACTCTGATGTTGCACAAAACGGAGGTTTGGGAAGCGCTGTAATCAGCTACCGCGCCTAAAGCGAGGCAGGGCTTGGAGCCAGATCAGGACCGCTCTAAGATCTGCTCGACTCTTCTAGCCATATGTGTTCTAGCTTGCTGGAACCACCCATGTTGCTTGCGTGAAGGCATCCGTTGTTACCTGGAGAGATTGCGGCGACCGCCTTTGTGCTGTGCAACTTTGTCTGCGATGCGTTGGATGCACTTGCTCTTCTAGATACCTGAACGATACACTACGTAAGTGATCGTTGATTGATTATTCTAGCTGGACGCAACTTCGTGCCGGTTTTACTTCGGGTTGTCTTCTCTTGCGTGATGGACGATTGTGCTGGACGCTTCTTGGTTGATGAATCGTATCGTTTCTCTGGGATGCTATGTTGGTTGCTGGCCACACGATGGTGGCCAGGCATCTGATCAGCCCTATGTGGCTGGAAGAGATGTAACTGACTGACTGACTGACTGTGTGTCTTGGCTGGCTGATCCCCTCGTGCATATGCCTTCAAGCCTGCAACAAATGGGGTTGCAGTCCCAAAGCTGATTCAGATGATGCATCCTTGATCAAGGAACTTTCCCAGCAGCTCAGCTATCAGCCTAGGCTGGCATGAAGTGGAGAACCTATGGGCCACGTCTCGGAACCTCTTTTGATTAGGAGTGCATCAACGAGTTCTGAAGTCAAGGGAGCAAACAGGCTGGGACATGCTCTGAACATGCCAGCAACTTCGACAACGTGGACAAGAATTGTACAACATGTTGTCGCAGCTAATTTTCCAGCTTGCCAATTAATCATGCAAATTGCAAGCAGCATGGATGGCCGTTACATCGACTTCTGGGGCAAGATCAACCAACCTGCCATGCACCATGCAGCATGAAATTGATCATCGGAACATATGTGGTACCCATCAACAGCACTGCAGTACGCCGAACAAAAAGTTCTCCAGTTGGTTGGTGGTCAAGGAGCTGCAATGCAAGAGGTGCAAGTATACCACCCCAGAGATGGTTTTGTCTGCCCTAAAAGTGCCTTCCTGCATGCGTAGCAGAGCCTCCCAGCGCCTCACGGATCCCTCTGCACTTCTCTTGCTCGATGCCGGAATTTTTAATTTGCACATTTGCGCAGCATTACAGGCAGCAACGTTCACGATCAACTACAAAGCCATTCAACTTATTCACATGACACAAAATGCAACACTCTCGAACGAATGTGTCTATGTGACTAGAGGCACCACATCATCAGCAGCGAGAATTGTGAGGAGCAATCCAGAGATCCGCAGCAGGCCATCAAATGTAGTGGGTTCATCACCTGTGAGACAGTGGTGCCACCCCAGCGGCGGTTGATGGAGGGGTGCTGCTAAATGCCCCCGAGGCTTTCACATCCTGTCATATGGCGTCCCTTTTAGCCCGGTTGCATGCTGAAAAGATCTGCAGCCAGGAAGGCACACCCGAGCGCAAGCATTCTGTCCTAAGTCAGCCTGTTCCTCACCAGCAAAGAAGCTACAGACACCACCTAGGTACAGCAATTCGTGCCAGGCCCCAACCGCAGAACAGTCAGTGGGTCATCATTAGATGACATGCTGCTCACATGCCAAGCAAAGCCAGAAGAGAACTCGGTCAGGCAGCCAAAACTGCAGGTCTTGTGACATCGAGCATGTGGCCAAACACCCCACCTACTCTTTCCGCCGGGGGCACCTTGATGATAGCCCACTCCCATCGCCTCAAGGAGAAGACTTTTCCCACAGAACTCAGGACAAAAGCATCGTTCACACAACAAAGCCACTAGACATCACAACTGCTCATGCAGTACTTTACTGTCACTCCAAGGCAGCAGATTTCCTCTACCATATCCTAGCATCATTGAGGCAATCGATTGCCAAGCTTGCCAGCAGACACAAGACAAGCTCAGGGGGCATATCAGACGCATGGGACGCCCTCTTACCCATACCCTCCTTCGCTGGATGGGTGGCACATTGCCCCTGCTGCACATTTCCCTCTGCCCGGCTGTCCTGCAGGTTGGATGCTGCTGTGGAATTTTGACTGCGGTACCAAGAGAAAACCCCCCCACAACCATCACTAACCCACTATTGTCCTGACAGAGAAGGAGGTTCCTAAATCCAGGGCAAGCTTATGCGCTGCTATCATCATCACACCACTCCATGGGAAGGCAGATGACACTCCACAGGCTGTGTCCACAGGTCCACAAGCAGTTGGGCAGGAGCAGGCAGGAGGCGGGAGATGGCAGGCAGGGGTTGAGACAGTCCACTCATTGCAGCCAGGGCAATGCATCACTTCAGCAAAAGGGGCCACCAGCAGGTGATCAGGCCATCTCAGCAGGCTTCTCCCACTGGCTGGCACCAGTAGTAGTGTTGTAGTAGTACGCTCGCCCCTGGTCGTCATGCAGCTCCTGCGGACAGCAAGTAAAGTCTTCGCATGACATGCAGCAACATTAAATGATTCCAGTCATGTCAACGAAATCTAAGAGGGCTGTAATGCCGCACGACACTGCAAGGCAGGAAATGCAGTACATGCAGAGGGACAAGCAGGTGCACACCTGCCATGTTGAAGAGCCGCCGGAGCCGCCGCCGGACGCTGCCTGGCCGCCCGCAGCACCTCCGTAACCGCCGTAGCCGCCCGCCGCGGCACCACCGGCAGCCGCATACGGGTCAGCGCCATAGCCGCCGTAGCCACCATAGGCCGCAGCCTGCGGTGCCCCGTACGGCTGCGCATAGCCGTAACCGCCGTAGCCCCCGTAGGCCTGCGGGGCAGCCTGCGCCGGGAAGCCACCGTAGCCGTAGCCGGCTCCGTATGCAGCTGGCGCGCCGTAACCGCCTGGAGCGCCATAGCCAGGACGCGCTCCCCCTGCAGCATCCCCTATACCAATGAGCAACACCAGACTCTGTCAGAACACAGACGCATCCGAGTGGGCCAAGCGTGGGCATCTGGGGCATCACTGAGCAGCATAACAGAACATCAATTGCAGTCAGCATGGAGGCATGAGCACGGTTAGAGCCATCTCAATCATGACAAGGCTCTTACCATAGCCAGCACCAGCTGTGGGGCCGAGGTACGGGTTGCCTCCATTGATGATTTCTGTCACAGCAGCAGCAGCGCTGTCCACTGCGGCGGGCTGGCCAGCAATGGTGATCTTCATGGGGTCGGTGGTCTGGTCGATCTGGATGTTGGCGCCAAAGTTCTTCTGCAGGGCCTTGATTGTCTCACCGCCCTTCCCGATCACGCGGCCCACCATGCCCTTGGGGCACTGCACCTCACGCGTCACGCCGGCACCATACTGCGAACCCTCCAAACCACTGTGGTCAGCTCCCAGCAAAGGAACTCAGCTCATGCAACGCAATGGTGGGAGAATGTTTGCATGCAGTACCACGAATGAACATCTGGCAGCCAGACAAGTGCAGCTGTTCATCAGCGGAATGCATGTGATTGATGACAGACACCCAGGATCCTGTAAAGGTGCGAAACACACTCCTCAGCAGGGGAATTTGACATTGGGCGGGCAGGGCTATGTCAGGCAGAGGGGTTTGGTGGCACCTTCTGGATGATGGACTGAGCGGAGCCAGGCTCGCCGCTGATGAGCTCGCTGACCATCTTGACAGCGCGCTCGACGGCGTCGGGGCGGCCGGAGATGTTGACGCGGCGAGGCTCGCCCTCAGGGTAGTTCTGGTCCACCACAATGTGTGCCTGACTGGCCTGCTGCAGGGCGCGGATGGTCTCTCCGCCGCGGCCGATGATGCGGCCCACAATCCCCTGAGGGCACTCCACTGACTGCGAGGCACCGCCAGTACCAGACTCGTCCAGGGTCACTATCTGCTCAACCTGCTTCTTGGCAGCCTCCACTGCCTCCTGACTGTCACCCGTGATGGACACCTTCTTTGCCTCGCCGGGTGTCTGGTGGTCGATCTGAACCCGCGTCCCTGTGCTGTACTGAAGCTGCTTGATGGTCTCACCGCCCTTGCCAATCAGCTTGCCCACCATGGGTGCCGGGATGTCGATGACATCGAAGAATTGGCCAGAAGCAGCCATGCCGCTGCTGGGGACACCGTTTGATGCGTCAGCCATGACCGGGTGGACAGCTGGCGCGCTATCTGAGAAGCCAGTTGGAGCGTCTGAGAACTTGCTTCCCTGCAGCCAAGAAGGAGTAAAATGAGATCGTCATCAGCATTGAACGATTGGTAGTTCGGACAGATGAAAAGGAAGGTTGAGATGGAAGCACTGAGAAGGGATGCAGCAAGCTTTAGAACGTCGCACTTCTCCTTCCCGCTTGTTAGATCACACGTATATAACGTAGTCTTTTAAAAAGCGGCCACGAAAGAGAGCTGCATGTGTACACTTTCCTCAAGAAATCAGAATACACGAGGATCCCGTGTCCCAGCGATGACCAGTACGGACAGGGCGGGGCACCATTCTCACTTCACTCTCAACAACGTGCAAACCAAAAATCTAGGAGACGAGGCCCGGAGAAGGGTACGCACCCCGTTGAAAGCCTCGGGCCCACTGAAGCTTGCACGCTTTCGCATATGATCCTCCTCCGCCACTGGCTCGTCCTCGAACTTCCTCTTGTTGTTCCCAAAGTCCTCGCCTCCAGCAGAGCCCTCTCCGGCTGCTTGCTGCTGTGCAAACTTTGCGGCGATTGCCTGAGCTTGGGCCTGGGCCGCCGCAACGGCGTCGAACTGTTCCTCGGACGCCATACCGTGCACAAAAGTCAGCCAACAAAATGCGAAACTACCGCGGGTATTTCATGGAGCCGCTGCAAGACAGGTTTGCAGACGCAAATTGGACACTGCTGTCATAAATCAGCTAAGCAAAAGTGCTTCCTGCCCTTACACTTATAAGCCTTATTTCCTGCCGCTGCAAAAGAACAACTCCGGGACACCTTGGCTGGATTCCTCGACCATGCCTGTGATATGAGACAGGTGTCTATAATTCGTGGACTTCTCTGCACCTGCTCTGGCGCGGGTGCCTCCACTTTGGGTGCCTCCACTACTGGTGGCACATCAGGGGTAGCCACTGCTCCCTCTGTTGGCTGTGGAACTTCCGGGGCTGCGGGCTCCTCGGCCTCAGTAGTCTCCATCATAGCCGCAGGTTGTTCCTCAGCCACTGTCTCAGCGGGGGGTGGCTCCTCGGCGACAGGAACCTCTGGGGCTGGATCCTCAGCAGCAGGAGCCTCTGTAGCTTCTGCCTCTGCAGGGACTTCCTCTGCACAAGTACACCCCTTCATGAGCGCATGACTTCAAACGTGGCCACTACAAACATAAATCAACGGCCATGCACGAAATTCAAATATTGGCTGCCGCTATTACCATACCTGCTGCAGCGCCATCACCATCTGCTGCCCCGCCCTCAAGAGCCTCTTCTAATCGAGCGACAAGCTCCGCCTTCAAACCAGTCGTGGGCAGGTTGCGCGCCTTCAGCTCTTCCTTGAGTTCCTGCAGCAATAATGCCACTCCTTTCACCAAACATTAGCTCAGCAACCTAAGATCGCAACATCAGAACCCACTCGCGCCAAGTCACCCACCGGCACTTTCATATCCTTGACATCCTCAAGCGTCACCATTGTTCTCAGTCCAACCTTAATAAATAGGCAGCCTGGATGCGTCTGAGGGCTTCTGTTCGTAGATTTTGATTCCACGATGTGCTCTTGCCCGAAAGTTGAGGGGATCAGCTGCGGCACAGTGGTATGGCGTTCCCGCTGAAGCAGGAACGCCCCCTGCCTTCTGCAACCAGCACTGGCTGACATGCAGACCCCTTTTGGTGGTAAAGAGAGTCGTTGGGATCTTCGGCTGGTCAATTACAATGAGGAGGGGCGGTCCCTTTCACATGTCTGCCATTGATGCTGGCGTGCACACCGCGCGGGGACACATTCTAGATCTATTTTGTGAGGTTTCTTTATCAGGGAATTCTAAATGTAAAATAGTATCTCACCAGGAATTCCAGTCCCGGGGGATCCTATGACCCATATTTTGTGCTGTCGGAATACACAGTGCATAGCTGCTTGCCGCCTACTACTGGTACACTGGAGTCTTGCACACATTAATTAATTATTGCGGCATTGAATGCCAAAATGCCATGATGCTGATGCCTGGTTGTTATTTAGCATTACTCACAAAAGGCAAGCAGCTATGCACTGTGTAGAGCAGCAATTGCACCAGAGAAGAGCCCGTGACGCTGCAGTCTTTTTGACCCATGCATGCAAGGCTTTAGCTGGTGTGCAGTACCATACCAGCACGGCAGTGATTTTACCTAAACCAATCACATAGGTGGCTAACAGGAGGGCGCATCAGCCTTGTCTTGTTCCATGGCCATCTGTATGCAGAGCAGCAGGTAATCGTGCAGGCGGTCAAGGGTCTCGTTGAAGTTTGCCAGCTCCACTTTCACGACTGGCACAGACCGCTGCACATAGCTGCAAAGGTGGCTTTGCAGCACCCTCAGCCGCTCCAAGGTGCTCCGAGCGCGCTCTTCAGCCCCACCCAATGCCTCGCCATCTCTGACAGGGCCCTGCACAGACCACGCCACATACTGTCATGTTGCCTCTTACTGCCAACTTTGTGGCTGTTGATATTGGTAAATGACGAAGTGGCTTGGTCCATGAATAAAACGGCACGGGATGCATGCGTGTCACACATGTAGATTCATCCCTTGCCCCTTGCAGTTGTTACATGGCAGAGCAGAACTAAACACGGCCTGACACCAGTCATATGGCCAGCAATGAATGAGTGCATGTGTATGAGCAGTACTGCATGGGACAGGCGCGCACCGCATAGCAGGCATGCCACTCCCGGACCAGCAGCTCGTGGTCGGCATCGTCCATGCACAGCACAATGGGCACAAAGACAGGGCCGGGCTTCAGGTCCTCTTCGGGGTGCACTGCCGATGCTGCAGCACCCCGCCGGCTGGAGTTTGTACCAGGCCCACCCGGACCCCTCCCTTGCTGCATGCCCTCCCCAGTCTTGCCTTCCAGTGTCTGCTGTGTTGCTGCTGCCCCTGTGGCACCTGCCGAACCTGCTGCACTTCCATGTGCACCAGTTCCTTGCCTTCCTTTTCCAGAGGGCTTGACTTGGCTGTGCTCATCTGCACCTTCTCTGCCTGCCTCTTGTATGGTTGAAACGTCCATGTTGCTGGATCCTACCTGCTTGGAATCGGTGCCCATGGCAGCATGACCTGCACTGTCTGTGTTTTCTGTCATGAGGTCTGCCTCCGTGCAAGCGTCACTTGCTGGTGCTGAAGCTAGATGGTCTGGCTGCTGCTCACAGGCTGCTTCTGGCAATCTTGGCAGTGGCATCTGCTCCGACAGGGCCCCCCTTCGTGGAGAGTGGAGGGGTGGCTTGCCTCCTAATTGAACTGAAGGCCCTGTGGTGGAGGTGTGCTGCGCAATCTCTGTTGAGCTGTCCCGGAGGTCCTTATTGCCAGTGCTAAATGCAACCTGTTTGCAGGCATAAACATGCGTTACTCACGGCCATCTCTGTATTTACTCACAAGCAAGTGCGTCAGTACAGCCCTGCCATTTCTTGGCACAAGAACACACCAAGTGGCTGCCGACAATCTCAGCTACGGTCACCGACTACGAATTGAAAACAATGGTATGGTCACCTGCAGCCATTGCATGGTGGGAGACATGGACAGGAAGGCGTTGGAGGCAGTGGCCTCATCGCCAGATCTGTGATGACGTTGCATGATCGGCTGCTCGATTGAGTTGTGGAGCGCTGGATGGCGTTGCATGGCAGGAGAGGCGTGCGAGTGCAGCTCGGCGGCGTGCGCCAGCACAGGGCTCATGTGACCGAGGGCCTGGCTTGGCAAGAGCATGAAGGAGGCCGAGCGGCGTGCCGGCAGCCGTAACCGCCGGCCGCCTCGGTCCGACAGAAGCTGCTCATCCGCAGACACCGCGCGTCCAGACACCCTGACACCAGCGCAAACTTGCTTTGCTGATCCCTGCCCTGAGGATCATGCATATCCTATAAACACATCTGGGGATAGGGGATGCAGTATATTTCTTGTGCTTAGGTAAGCCCTCTCCTGCAGCAGGATTGGAGGCAATGGCATCAGCCCTGAAAATCAACCGACAACCATGCAAACCTTAGATCTCTTGGACGCATGCTAGATATGGTGAGTGGGCTTCCAAGGAATAACTCTGCTCAGCAAATGGAAAAGAACAGATAATCACCTCAGCACCTCTTGGTCGCTCTCTTTAGATTCCGTTTTGGAGGTGGACTCCTCCTCTCCAGGGGATGGCAGCTCTGATACACCCGCAGGAACACTGTCGCCAGTGGTGAGAGCAGCGTTCTTCAGATGGGCCTGGCCGAAGCGCGCAAACTCATACAGGTAGAGGCTGGGGTCCAGGTGCATGCCCTCCATGATGATGGACTTCCCATCGCCAATGCACTGCACACAGCAGGGCCTGAGCTGTCGGGGCTAGCGCCCATCATGCTGTTGCACAATACCACAGAAATGTTGAAGGCCCTCTGAACAGAGCAGGCATGAGATGGCCACCTTGAAGAGGCTGCCGTCGAGTCCCTTCCGCACGATGCGGCACTCGCGCAGAAACTCACGCACTAGTCCCCCGGGGTTGAGGTCGTCCCTGTCCCAGAGAGGCGTTGGCTGCAGGGGCCCATCCTCAGACATCCTCATCAACTGCGCACAACACGCTTCCCTTGCCATCCATTCACTGCGGTTAGAAGACATGCCCTGGGGAGTTGACAGGAGACGCAACGTGGTACTAGCATTGTGTGGTAGGGCATTAAAACCTTGGTCATATATCTGCCTCTTTCCTGACGGCAGGTTGAAGTGCAGACACAGGAATGCTGTTTTAGCAAGTGCTCATGCTCCCAAATGGCATACCTCATAGATGGCATCAGTCTGCAGTACATTGGGCATGTTCAGCCTGGACGCCAGCTGCTGCGCCAGAGTTGACTTGCCTGCATGACAGGGAACGATCATCCCTGCATGGCTGCCAAACTTGACACCATCGAGGGATGCATTCACTGCACAGACTCCCTGATTTGATGAAGTGACAAGGACCAAGCCTTCAACTGACAGGAGCTTCGTCACAATGGCAGGATGGCTTGTGAAAGGCATGCATGCCTGTGCATGGCACGCCGCAGAGGAGGACAATGAGCGGCCGGCGCTGCTGAAAGAATTTGGTGACCATCTTGTAGCGCTCAACATAATCATCGCCAAAGCCGCGGTCCCGCATCACGCTGAATAAGATGGCCTCAAAGTGGTCCTACATCCATAACGAAATGTGGCCATCGACATATACAAGGTCAGCTGTCGACAGATGTGTCGCTCGAGAAAAACATGGCACCAGCGGTCACCAGAGCCCTGTCTTGCTTACATGGGGTAGCACATGCCTCGTACCTGAGAGATGTCCATGAAGTCATTGTCCACCAGGTGCTTCTTCACCTCCAGTGCAATCTTGACAGCCTTCAAGCACACAAAACACCTGATGCCTCTGGACGCCATGACGAGAGCCTTCTCAGTTCACCACTGACGGGCAGTCTGTGAGCTCACACCTTCATCTGTGGTATCTTCGTGACTGTTAGCATGCGGCTGATGAGGAAGCGGGACAGGACGTAGTAATGTGCAAGGTTTTCCCCCACCCATACTTTCACCTGGCCCAGTAGCCAATAGACTTTGTCATTTTTGCCCCAAGCCTCTGTGCATGACATTCTTCATCCCCAAAGTACCATCTAGAGAAGGATGTCGCTCAATGCCGACACTCCACATTCCCAGTTGTCCGCCCTTCCTGGGTGCCTTCCAGCAGCTCTCACCTTCACGAAATCATATTTGGAAGCACTATACCGTGCCTTCCCGCTTGCTGCAAGTTTCTCATCCAGCATCTGCATGTATTGCCTGCCCTGCATCGTCCCGATCAATGTCACACCGCTACACTGATATGCTCAACTGTGTCATCTGCCGATGTTGCCGCCGTGCTCGCGAAGCTATACCAACTTATAGCTGCTCCGAATGTTAAATACGGTTTTAAAGTGATCAGAGAGTGTGATTCGTCAAAAACATGATATTGCCAGTTACAGAAAAAGACTTTCGAGATAGCTTTCTCGAAATAAACGATCTTCTGCAGGAATGACACTGTGAAGTCTGATACCACTGGCCATAGAGCAGAAAGGAAATTTTATCCCCAATATTCTCTCTGCTATGTCCTCCAGCTTTACACCTGTTCTCAGATCGTGGGCAGCCTTTGGGCAGGTCATCTGGGCAAATGGGCAGGTGTGAAGAAACCTTAGTAAAGATCTTAGGCGACTTACCCAGCATTTTAAATTACAATGGTGGCCAGACATCTGATATCAGCCCCAAGCGGCTGGAGAAGATGTAAGTGACTGACTGACTACCACCAACCTGCTGTACTCCATAATCAAGTGAAAATATTAAGTGGGTACTTGGCAGCAATTGCATTGTCTCTCCTCAGCACAGGAAACAAATTTCCCGTTCCATCATAGCCAGCCTGCTGACTCAGAGTGTGCTTCAAGCTCAGATAACTTATTGCGGCATGCTGCTTACACTCTGGTGTTGCATGCACACAGCCCATGGCCAGTAGGCAGTGTCTCAGGCAGACTGGATAATTATCCAGGAATTTATAAATTCCTACAGGTCAATTCCGTCCCCCACGGCCAGATGCATCAATCTAGACGTTGGACTGTGAAAGATTGGCTGAACAGATATGGCAGTCCATGAATCCGAAAATTCCAAATGGATTTGGCTGAGCTCTACAATGATCTCTCTGATCTGCTGACCGGAAAAAAATCAAGGCAACGCCAAGCCTGTGCGCAGTGCGTCCTCTCATGAAGCGATGCTGCAGTCCTCAAGCTGATCCATGGCTTCGCAAATTTGCCATACGTACTCCCCCGAGGTGAGTAACAGCTGTCATGGACCTGCTCATGATATGGGATTCAAGTGCCTTGTAAGGCATTTGCTTGCCTTTTAAGGCATTTGCTTGCTTCCTGTGCTTATCTTACACACGCTCCTCTGGGCCTGGCAGCACAGCTGCCTTACCCTTTCCTGTTGGCCCAGCTGTTTCCAGATGCTGACCTTGCTCTCGCTGAACGCCTTCCTTGATAGCGGGTGCATCTCCTGGACTGTCACTCATGCCAGGCTTGCGCCTGCGCACAAGGCGTGCTATTGCCCTGTAGAAGTTGTTCCCTTGCGCAGCTTCCTGCATGCATGCACAGTCCAACCTCAGATGTGCCTCTACAGGAGCAGCCTTGATCTCACAAGTGTTCCAAAACTGGCAACATCATGTGAGGAAAAAGGTTAAAAAATAATGGAGAAGTTCAACCTGAGTCAGTGGAGAACCCAAGGGATTCTCCAGCAACGTGATGAACATGAGCCCCCACGCCACGATTGACCCGATCACATTGGTGCCAAGCAGGAGAGCATTTGCCCCATTGCCAAACTTGAAGCCGCTCATGTTGATGCTCTTGATACTGCTTGACAGCTGGCTTGTCACTCCGAGGCCCACTCCCCTGCAGAGCATTGCCCCACATTGTCAGAAGTCAACATGCTCAATACCAAGTCTCCATGGCACGACCTCAGCCCAGTCCTCAAGGCCGACACGTTCAAACAACAAGGTTCAAAACGAGCATGTGCACTTGAGCCTGCAGAGCGTTGCCCCATGCTGTCAGAAGTCAACATGCTCATTACCAAGTCCCCATGGCACGATCTCAGCCCACTCCTCAAGACCGACACTTTTGAACAACAGATGTTCAAAAACGAGTGGGTGCACATGAGTTTGCCGAATCCTCTTGGAAGAACACGCACCACCAGAAAGGTAGGTGGAAGGTTAGTGGGCGGTAGCCGTCGACAAACATCAGAGCAAAGATGGGTGGCCCCAGGCCGAGCACTATTGTGCCGGACACTGTGGTGGCGTCCAGCGCCTTGGCATCGCCTATCAGCGGCAGCAGTCCAGCCACAGCCAGGACGATGATGATGATCCGGCCCATGGTCAGGTGCCTGCACATGCTCACACCACCTCAGCAGCTGCCCTGCAGGAAACACTGAGACAGGCAGCTTGAGAACTGTGTGCCTGACAAATGCTGCGAGCGAGAGAAGATGAGATGTTGCAGTGGAAAGACTGGGACTTGTAGCATGAGGGATTGTGTCCCTATCAAATAGACAAAGAGCTGCAGTTCTTCTCTGGGAGGGGTTATCGGGGGGAATGACACAATGAAAGGATGCACACCAGATCTTGGCGGCCTGTGGGGGCCTGGGTGTGCCATCCTCGAGGAGTCCTGTCCACGTCAGCACATTCCAATTCTTACTTCACTTCATTAGAGGCCGTTGAGAGCCATCAGAGGCTCATTGGTGACCTGAAGTGATTGTTGGACACGCATAATGCCATCGCACAACAATCTTTGATAGGAGAGATTTGCACCCAGATTTGGAGAGTCATCAGCTGTTACCTGCGAATTCCGGCCCCAACAGCTTGGCAGCACTGGTGAAGGTGGAGTCCAGCGTGCTCAGTGACTCGAACACAAAGATGATGTTTGTCACCTGGAACAGGCCTGTCAGCCACAAAACATGTCTCTCAGTGCTTGAAATGAGGGCGTAGCGGTGTATGAAGGCTTCATGCTGCAGTAAGAGCAACAGGCTTTGTTCATGACCAGCATTGTGTTGCGTCATACCTTTGCCAATGGATCCTGTCACAGCAGGGGGTAAGCCGCCAAGTGCGCCTTTGTACAAGGACTCTGAGACCCTGTGCACAGGTTGGAAGGCAGAATTTCGGTGTTTTGACAGCAGAAATCGGCATGAACACTCCTGACACAGACAAGCTTGTTGAAAACACACAGTGAATGCACTGTGACTGGTTATGCAACGCGTGCAGCGGTTGATGCAGAGAGAGATGCCCACCATGAGAGTAATCATGTTCATTTGACACCCTCTATGCACTCTGACTATCATGCAAAATGCGTGTAGCAGCCAAAGCAGAGAAGCTGCGCACCAGGAGGGCCGCAGAGTGGCAACAGCATTGCCATAGATGCCCACAAATCCGAAGAAAAAGATAAAGATAGCAGCGATAATGCCTCCCAGCAGGAACGCCCCCAGCATGGTCGATGGCTTTGCTAGAAAGGCGCGATCAGTGAGGACTGGGTCGAAGAAAGGGTAGCTCAAACAGCCCTACACCACCACCACCATAACAGCCCTCTTACTAGGCAAGCAATGCTACTGAGGACTCCAGACCATCCCTCATCCATGGGCCAGGTGATTGCAGAGAAGTGCAGTGCCCAGTGAGAGTAAACAATAGAAATCTGCAGTGTGGGCAACATGCCTGCAAAAGGGCCACAATGAGGAGGTCGACTCCGCCATGCAGGGACCACATTTCATTTGGATTCCACTGACCGCCATGGTCCCCACATGCCAGCTGTGACGTCACACTGCACTTTGGCTGCGAATAAGTCCCGCCCACAGAAGTGCACAACTGGGCATCCGTGATGGCTGAGCGCAACCACAGATTTGTGAGTACCTTAACGCTCTTCCCATCGCGCTTCCCATCCAGCTTGCTGCCATTCTGGGAACGGCCAACTCTTCATCATAGAAAACATAAAGGAAACAAGAGCAGCATTGTGAAGTCAGATGACCGGGCCTTACTGGGGTAGTTGCAGCTGGCGTTGGTGTAGGTGAACTGAGCCTTGCCAACATTCACGAGTGTGTTGTTGACCAATTGCGCGCCACCATCCACCGCGCACATGTCATAGGTGAGTGGTTGTGGAGAAGCTGGCAATGCACATGTCCCTGCGGTTGTGACGGACACATCAATCAGACAAATAGAAGTTTCACGAGCAATCCCCACATCACATAGGTGATTGGCTGTGCAGAAACTGGCAATGCACATGTCCATGCGGTTGTGACAGACACATCAATCAGATAAAACAAGGTGTCATGAGGACTGCCCACAATCACTGAAAAGATGAAACTGCACTGTGCCGCCATCATGATGAGCGGAGGTTGTGGCGTACCACTGGGGTTCCAGTCCCATCCGGTTGGCATCTTGGATCCCAGCACAGCAAGGAGGGCAATGAAGAATCCCACGCAGATGACCAGTTGAGTGGCGTCTGTCATGATGCTGGCTCGCATGCCCCCGCTGAACGAGTAGATCACAGGAATGCTTGTGGACAGTGTTGCTGCCAGCCACCACTCTTTGCTATGCTGCAACCACCACAAAACTGTCAGCCCTGTGCAATTATCAATCTGTGCAGCCCTGTTATCAGAGATTGACTGATTGAAGACTCACCAGAGGCCCATACCAAGGCGCCACCACAACTGCATTACTCCACACCTCCTGGTACAGCCTGAACAGAACTGCGAGGCCTGCAGAGACACCATGCACCTGTTGATGCATCTGCACATCTGCGGGGCTCAAAACACCTTCACTGAATCTTAAATTTTACAGTGTTACAGGTGTGATGGAAGGATTACCAAAGGAGAGCGTTGCCAGAGGCCCATAACGCTGGTTGATTGCCTCGGGCAAACTGCGGTACCCCTTTCTGGTTCGCAAGAAATATATGACTATACCAACAGATGCGAAGGAAGTGTAGTAGGCAGCTGTAGGCAAGAACGAATGTATTAGAATTAGTGACAATGGCTGATTATGAGACAGCGGTATAGTACTGAACACCTGTCCAAAGACACGCTTGGGCCGCTCACCGTATGCCAGACAGCCCACCAGTCCATACTGGGCGCCGAGCGTAGATGCATTCTGTATGCTCTTAGCAAACACCCAGCTGATGCTCACACTTGACGCCAGCAGGATGAGCGACCCAGGGGATTTTGCATCATCATCCAGACCACCCCTGTATGAAGCCACTGTGTTGTACCAAGCAATCGCAGGACACCTACGTGTAAATGAGATGGCGCAGGCTGGTGTCCAAAATGCTATCCATTGGAATGTGGGTATTACCTGAAAAATTTTATGGGATTGGCCACGAACGGCGCGAAGGGAATGGTGATCACAGCGTACAGGAGAAGCCAGAACCATCTGCGAATTCAACACATGTGACTGAGGACTTATATTTCGTTTGAGCAAGCGCATCACGTCCCGAAGTCTATTGCTCCCAAGAAAGCGTGGACACACAACTACATGCCGTCAAACTTATCGGGGACATCTTCAGGGATTATGGCGGTCGTTGCAATTGGAATTTACACAAAGAGACTTACTGCAGTTTCACTCGCAATGATGCCATCACGATCAGAAAAATCAATATGACGACGATGCTTCCCCATAGCCATTTTGATCTTAAGTACTCTTTGACCGTTCTTCGCCTTTCTGCAGGAGGATATTTCACAGGGGAAGCATCCATAATATTCCAATGTTGTGTTATGTTCGGAACCCTGTCTGAGAACAAAGTCTCGGGCTCCTCTCGAGAGGCGGACTGGGATATGTTTCGGCATTCAATTGACGTGGCCATGACGTGCAGATAGGGTTACGGATGACCCTGAACAGGATGCACCAACATCAAAGTCTGCAGTACTGTGGATGCACTTGCTCTTCTAGATACCTGAACGATACACTACGTAAGTGATCGTTGATTGATTATTCTAGCTGGACGCAACTTCGTGCCGGTTTTACTTCGGGTTGTCTTCTCTTGCGTGATGGACGATTGTGCTGGACGCTTCTTGGTTGATGAATCGTATCGTTTCTCTGGGATGCTATGTTGGTTGCTGGCCACACGATGGTGGCCAGGCATCTGATCAGCCCTATGTGGCTGGAAGAGATGTAACTGACTGACTGACTGACTGTGGTCAACGACTGAGTCCCGTTAACCTAGTAAGTCTAGCTTGACGAGGTGTGCAGTTGACTCAGCCATGACTCACATTCCCAGCTAATCGGGTATGTGGATTTTGCATTCATGCTTATGCTGAAGCTTCCGAACTTCAAATTCAAGTTATGATTAAGTTCAACTGTAGTTAAGTCCACTGGAAGAACATGGCATGTTCTTTGCTCTTCAGAGGCTCCTGCTCGAGAAGTCACTGGCGATGCACGTCATGTTCAGGAATGGCACAGTGCCCCAGACTGGGCTTGAAAGCACCCTTGGATATCCCGGGTCTCCCCCGAGGCACCTCAGGGGCCTCGAGCAGGCCCCTTGCAAGTGGGCCTCATGTGAGCACATTTCAGGTTCAAACAGAGAGAGCACTCTTTGCAACCTCTTCAGCGGCTCCTCACACCAGACATGTTACCTATCAATGTAACGTGGAGCTTATATCTCACCGAGACATCTCTCTACTAGATAGTATCCTACTAAAAGTTTTCACAAGCCGGCCTTTCACAGCTGTCTTCTTCTCTTTGTCCTCTCTTCCCTCTATTATTCTTGATTACCCGACTGCTGCTGAGGGCAGCCAGCCCCTAGCAGAGTCTTTGTTAGGCACCTGCTCATGCGGTACCTGGCAAAGCAATTGACATCTGTGACTGTTGGGACATCGGTTGGCTGACACATGTGGGAGCACTGCATGCATGCTACTGCCTTGACTGAGTCACAGCGCTCTTGATGGCAGCAGGCAGCGAGCTCATGAGGACTGGGATGTCCACGCATGCATCTGCTGCTGCTCGGAGGCGCTCCCACTGATCCGTTGGGAGTGGCGTGCGCCGGTCCATGCCGGAGTCCGGTGTGTCATAGAAGCGCACAAAGAGCACATTTCCCTGAAGCAGAAACGCTCAGATTAGTGGCGCTTCCTGGCATGATTGCCTTTGCTGCTTTCGCGTTGTGGAAGCACGGGTGGCAAACATCAGGACATCTGATCTGCCGATATGAAAGGGCTGTCAACTCTGGTCTGGGGAGGTGTACTGTGTCCAGTGTGCAACAGCAGGGTCAAGGCAAGCACCAGATTTGAAGGATACATGACAGCCTGTTGTAGTGTTGGCAATGCACATGAAAGCTCAGATGAGAGGGGCATACGAGCCTTACCACTCCTGGTTCAGGCTCCACTGTAGCAACAATATCACCAATGCTGACTGGCCTCCCAGCTTGGTTGATCCTCAACAAAGATAGCTGCAGGTCAACAGATGATGCATAATATGATTTAAGAAGGTGCTGGAAGTTCTTTATGGCGCATGCACATCCAATGAAGGGAGTTTCGTCAAGACCTCAAAGCCGTTGTCCAGTGGATTAGTCCTGAATGGAAGAGCAAAAGGCATGTTTCGTCCTGTGAATGTCAACGTGGATGCCCATTGATACAATTTGCTGCCGAACGTTGCAACATCCACGTCCCTGCGGACAGATGTTTCTTGTGTCTGGCCACCCCGCATGTGTGGTTCACTTGAAATCGGTTAACAGTGAAGGCCATTTCCAACAAAAGCGCGTGATATTATGCCTGTGGTGCTATACCCGGGCAATTTGGCCGTTGCAAGCTGTAGATGATCCCTCTCTGCCAGGCATACAGGCACTGATGATGACCTTGAAACGTGATTGATCTGTCGGACAAAGCGTTTCTGTATCTGAGATGTGATCGATAAGAAAAGAGAAGATTGATTCAAATCTCTGTTGATTGCAGTCTTCCTTCGGACGGATTGTTGAGGATGGGAGTGATTAAAAGAGCATGTTGGTACGAAGAGCTCAGCAACCACTCCCGATCTGAAGCTCATATTCTCAGAGTTGCCAGAGTACACTAGTGCCGACCGCACCAACTTTCACTGAGAGCTTCTACAAGGGAAAAAGGATCCCAAGAAACGTGTGAATATATCTCCGCTCGCACAACGAGGCGACAACCGCCCTGCACTTCAACGACCCCTTTCGGAAGGGTGAACCCTCGGCTGACGGTTCTGTCGAGTATTTGTCTTGTCCTTGGCATTCATCTGGGATCGCTGGAGCGGTGGAAGCAAAAATTTCCCGGTTCAACACTGAACTTACACCATTGTCACATCTTCTTGCAGCCCCGCCCTCAAACATTTACGCATCCCAAGTCAGCAGCCAGAGAACTCCTCTCAGATCTGTCATTATCCAGCAGCTTGGTCGAGTCAGAAAGTGATCATCATGATAGTTGATGATTCAATCCCCCAGAATGTCAGCATGGAAGATCTCGCTGACTTGCTCATTGACGGTGCACGCTATGACGAAGCAGAAGACGTGCAGACTGCACTGGATTTGAATGTGGATGTAAATGCAACAGATAATAACGGCAGGACTGGTGAAAACTTCCTGTCGTTCATGTACACATGCAGTCTCCAGAACACTGTCCTACTCATGGCCTAGTCTGTCGCTATTAATACTTGAGCTATGTGTCGCTTCAATGAGGTTGTCGAAGCCTGACTATCTGTTGGATTGCTTGCAGCACTGCATATGGCAAGCGGCAATGGGCATACGTCTATAGCCCAGACACTTATAGATGCGGGGGCGGTGGGTGCACTGCCACCAGAACCTCATGTACCTCAGAAAGCAAGATGCTCATCACTATGTAGAACAGAGACAATAGAAGGACATGCTGTTTGCAATGTGCAGGATGTTGGTGCCAAGAATGAGGAGGGAAACACGCCCCTACATTTTGCCTGCCTCAATGGACATGTAGACATTGTGAAAATGTTGATGTTGCATGGCGCAAGTCCATCAGAGCTGAATCGGTATGCTTGCCTTGTGTGCTACAGTAAGATTTAAGTGAATACCTGGATGAGCTCTGCATACTACTTGAGTTGGTACCCTCCTCAGAACTTCTTAAAGGATTGGTCGAAAGCTGATTGGACGTCATGTGTGATGCAGCCACTCCCGAACGCCAGTTGATGAAGCGCTTGGGCGCCCGTTTCAGGACACTGTTGTGGATGTGGTGAACTCCTTCTTCAAGCAGCCCCTTGTGGAAGTGGATCAGATGCAGCAGGAGGGAGAGGTGGGTGAGGATGAGGCAGAAGAGGACCATCCTGAAGAGGTGGATGATATGCACTGATGCAGCACAGCTTTACCTTCAGGGAACTTCAAATGAATTACAGGCTGTGCTATATATGCTGCCAGTGGGCAGGGGTCAGCGATTGCTCAACACCTGTGAACTACTAGTACCTCTGTGAGGAGTCTCTAAGAGTGAAAGATGTGCAGTGCTCTCACGGTGCTGTACTGTGCCGCACATCGCCTGTCAAGTTGCCTTTGGGATGCAGCGGATGCCCAAAGCTGAGTCTCGGGGCAGGAGCCACCATGGACTTTGTCCTGCAGTACTGGCAGTCAGACGGCATTTTGGTGACAGGCGTGTGACTACTTTATTGTGATGATCATGTGATGATCATGTGATGATCACCATGATCTGTGCCACCATGGTGACCGCAATCAGCCAAAATAGAACATGGCATGTGGCTGGTGCAGCCCCTCTGATGAATGTGTATAAGAGTTTGAAGCAAGTTCCGTATGCGGCATCTTGCTCCGTATATGGTTCAAAGCTCATATGATGCTAGTCACCGTCATGGTCGACCATGACATCAGTGACGGTCACTGCCATGCCGAAGCATAAGATCACTGACTGCCGTAGAGAGACAGCCTGTCCTGAGGACAATCAAGGCTGTGCGAGCGCCAGAAAGAGGAAGGGCTGCCTCAGCACGAGAGGCAATGTAAGTAAAGGTTATACAAGTCCTACCGGCCCAGGTGCATGAGAGCATCTCACAATCCTTTATAATATTTCACAATCACCCATGATGGCTGGCCAGCACCGTGCTTGCGTCACGCACGGTGCACAGCTACTAGCTAGTAGCCAGTTAATGTACATGGAACCCTGTGTCCAATTATCTAACCCCAGGCTACCTGCAGACATGAGAGGCAGAATGCAACAGACAAACCAGTTTTGCAGTGCAAGTGCAGAGCTTGAAAATCAGAATCAAACTCAGAACGAGGTGGTTGACCGGTGAGATAACCCTTGATGACATCACAGTCCCGTTGTTGAGGCAACGACTCGTTGCCCACATCCGCTACTCCTCGAGGTTCTCTCTGATCGCATCCAAACTGCTCTCTGCAGTCGAACTTACGATTGATCAGGAGCATGCTGGCTGGGCAGTCGTGCAGGTGGCAGAAGGGAATTTCCTAGCGTGAGTGGTAGTTCGAACCCTTGCCGCACGAGCTCTGGCTGCGGGTTTTCTCACAGACGCTGTCTAAGGATGGATGCGTCAACCAAAAAGAAGGTTCAGAAGGTGAGCCATTGGGCCCGTCAAGTTCCGTGGAGATACCTACAGAGCGAAAGCGGCTGAAAGCAGATTATTGAAAGTATAAGCCTAGCAAGCTCCACCTAGCGCAATCTTGCACCCCCTATGAGCTCGCCATGCTCACAGACATCGAATATTATCAAATAGAAGGCATCGCTACACTGTCCGGCTCAGTGTATTGTTCAAGTCAGTGGACATCTGATCTGTAGCAGTATTTTTATTTGTAGCTCGCAGTGATCCTTCAAATGCTCCAATTGAACGAGGACGTTCAATCACTGACCCACTCTTCTCGACTCCTTTAGTACATATCTGTGTGTTCTTGACAACGGCTCCATAAAAGTGCTTCCTGAGAGAACTGGATGGTACTTTATGCCAGTTGTCTTGCTGCACTTTTGACTCAACTCATGCTCGATGGCATGCAGGTTCTTAAAAAGGTAATGCAGCATGAGATTGCCGAGTCCTTCTTCAACGAGCCAGTGGATCCAGATGCCCTGGGTATCCCGGAGTACCGAGAGATTATCAGGGTACGCCAAACCAGCCTCTGCTGGAGCCTGACAGAAGACAACCCCAATGCATGTGCTGTCATTCCATCTTTGCGCCACAATGTCTACGATATGCCATCTTCAGGCTGGCTAGCTGTGGCAAGTATGCATCGTCCGCATGTTTGAGGCCAAAACAAGAGCATGGTGCACCTCGCAGAATCCAATGGACCTGGGGACGATCGCGCGGCGCTTGGAGAACGGCTACTATTCCAGCGCTGCAGCAGTGGCTCAGGATGTGTGCCTGGTTTGGCGCAACTGCCATACTTTCAATGAGCCCGGTAGCGATGTGTACAAGAGCTGCGATGAGATTGCCGGCTTCTTTGACCAGCTCTGGAAGCAGGCCAAGCTGGAGAAGGCTTCTGTGCGTCCTTCCCCCTCTTCAGTCTCCCGAACTCACCTCTTACGCAGACATCTGTGCATTGGCGCAACATGCATTGCACAACTGCCTGCAGTGGCGCCTTTTCTGGGTGGGTGGCCATTGTTGCGATCCATGCCTCACAGGTGCTATTTCTGCAGGGTCCCAGCTCTCCTGGAGGCAGTGAGGGTGCAGGCGGACTCAGCCACCCAGGAGCTTGGTTGCCAGATGCTCAGGTGTTGCACCCAAGCCCACTCTCATGCTCGCCTTGAACCAGGCACCACTTGCATCGGGTGCCTTGCTTATTGGTGGCACCAAGCGCTGAACAGGGCAATTTCTTTCCATGAGAAGCAGGGGGATGGCGGTGGAAGGAGGAGTGGAGCAAATGGGATGGCTGGCAAGGGCAGGAAGGTGGCCACCATCAACAGAGCAGGTAACACAGACAATTCCTCCCTTTAGAGAGTCCCGTCCTGGCGAAAGCACGGCACTTTCAGATGGTGTTGCCTTCACTGCAACAACGGAAAGTGTAGATTAGTAATTGCTCTCGAGTTTATGCCGTGCATTTTGCCTGGATGGGGGCCTATGCTACTGCCACAACTCACTACAGCAGAAGTTTTCTTCCATTGGGAGACTGGCCACTTGGAGAAGAGCTTGTCCCAGACATCAGCTTCCTCAGCGCACCCACTGGTCAAGGGCACCTTGACCTCAGTTCCTAGAGCTTGTTGAAACACCAAACCACCCGTGTTTCCGCACAGTATGCGCCGCAGTCCTGACTCCTTGAGGTTGAATTGATAATGCTATTGTACAACGGCACATCGAGAGACCTGTTGGGAGCCACCTGAGGCCCATTGGTCTGTGTCACCCCACTATCCATCTCCTAGTGACAACATGTATTAGCCACAGCTGGACTGCCAACTCATCCCCAACCACGCTCACACCAACATGCAGGCTCTCAAAACCTCAAAATCTGCCTGCAGTCCGTGAGGACCTAGCGATTCTTCAGTGGCTCAAGTAGGCGACAGGCATGCTGGTCTTCTGGATGGGATGGCATGCTCCATGTGCAGACACAACACTCACTGACTTATTAGCTAGGGTTACATTGTGTTTGTTGCCGCACAGCAGGTGACTCTTCAGATTGTGTGATTGTCCAGGTTTGACCCCTAGGCAGAGGGGTCATTTCCTCGTTTTCCACAACACTCAGCTTCACGGCGCGTGCAGGGGACGTGGACGTGCTCGGCGGTGGGCCACCGGGACCGCCCGGCGCGCGGCCGGGGGGCCCATTGGGAGGTCCATCTTATGGCCTGCCGCAGCTGGATGCAGCCGTACTGCGCCAGGGCCACCCGCTGCAGCGCTGCCTCAATGTGCTCAACTATGTCATGCAGCACCCGGCCGCCGCGCCCTTCTGCAGCCAGGCATGCTACATATCTCAGGGTTATATTCTATTATATAAACCCTAAACCCTAAAATATCTGAACCTAAAATTATATATAAATCCTAACATGCCCCTCCCCCAAGAAACGCTGCCCTGGCAATTTCCACCGGCCTCTCCACAAGCCACAGCCCTGCTTCACTTGTGATGCCTCACGAGCGGCTGTTTGTAAAAGACTGTTTGATGCAGCACTCCCAGGACCTGCATACACGGTGACGAAGGCTGGCCTCTTCTGGAGACTAGCTTTTGGGTGTCCGGATTTCCATCAGTGTTTTGTGCTGCTCTGTCGCTGCATGTGCACCCCCGGTGCAGTTCTCGTCTGAGATCTTCCTGATTGCATCCGCTGCATGCAGGATGCGGGGTTCCTGGCGTACTATCACCTGACCGGCGAGCAGCCTGTGGATCTGACCACCATCAGGGAACGCCTCATGCCCGGCACCACCCAGGTTCGCGCACAAGACCATGCGGCACACTGCACGCATGAATGCTAGCATGATGTTGGAAAGCCTGCCTCGCTCAAAGGTCTAATGAAACAGGATCCTCCGACCCAGGTTCAATTGCGCAGGGAAGACTGGCTTTATGAGCCATGCTGCCTCATACCCAAACCGAGATCCGAGATCAACCCCGAATTGAGGGGACTAGCATGCATCTGTTGACATGCCCTGCACCTCATGTGTCCAGCTCGCGGGCTCATCCATGCACTCTGAGTGGAATGTCAAAAACTTGATCCCAGTTACACCATGGAAAGGATAGGAGTAGGATAGGAGGATCCAATTCCCCTAAGATTCCCAGACTATTTGCATGGAAACTAGTTCGCCCAGTGTATGAGCAAGGGGCATACCCAACAAGCAAGTGAGCGTGAGCTGGGTGAAGCATGTGGGTGTGTGTTGGGGCAGGGGTGGGGCACGATCTACTACAAATCGACCACAGACGTGCTGCAGGATGTGCGCAGAGTGTGGAACGGCTACAGATCCTCTTACGACCCCTGCGACCCTGTTGTGTAAGCCCCCGCTCTTCCCCACCAAACCCCCTGTGCTGTGTATTCCATATGTTATGATCCCCTCATGCCATGCCCTGCGCTTTCATTGAGCTTGTTGGGGCTCCATGTTGTTGAGGAACCTTCACCAAGAATGTTTGCTTGGGGCGTGTCTGAATCTATGTCTGACCCCAAGCGTCTGGATTGACTGCACAGTTTCCGCCTCACTTCTTGTGCCCTCTTAGACATATCAACTGACAAACAGCGTCCTCTGTCAGGACGCCCAACATGAGCATGAGTAGAGCTTTCCCTTTTGCATGTTGTTGCGTTTTTGGGGCCCTGTGGGTTCATGCATATAGATTTTTTGTTTCAGGGTTTAGGGTTGTTTCAGGGTTTTATATTTATAATTTAGGGTTGAGGGTTGGGCGCAGGGCGGCGTGCGATGTGGTGGAGCGGGCGTTCAACTATGCATGGACGCAGGCAGGCCTCAGCCTGGATGTTCCCTCCTCCCAGGGACCCCCCGACCAGCGCACCCAGCAGCGCAGAGTGCGTCCCCTCCCTGAGATCCATATGGGTTGATCTTCTCGGGAGCACATTTTGTTTTGGCACTCAGCTGGTGTTACCGAAGCAATCTATGGATCACAATTTCTGTGCGTGGTTCTTGCGCGGCCCATTTGCTCTGAGAATTTGCTTGCTGCCCTGGGAATGTTCCCTTGCAGATTAGTGGCACGGACAATCAGACAGGGTACCTTGGCAACATGCAGGGTTGTTTATGTTTCCAGCATTGCAGTGTGGAGGCATGTGCCGTCAGCCCAAGTTGAAGACACAAGAACAGTCCTTCTGATCGTCTGGTGTTCCTGCTGTGCGCAGCTGCAAATGCAGATGCAGCAGCGGAGAGTGCAGCAGTACAGCTCGGAGGAGGATGCCAGCCCGCGCGCGGCCCCGGCCGCGGCGCGCAAGCCGGCCGCCGCGCCGACGCCGTCCCCGGTGATCCGCCAGCGCAGCGACGGCAAGCCCGAGCGCCAGGCCGCCAAACGCTTCAAGTCGGCCGTACAGCTTCACGGTGCGCATAAACTCTAAAATGATGAAACCATATACCCACTCAAACCCTAAACCCTACACATAGACCCTTGTCTCCCATGAAGTCACACTGCCTGCCCGGTTGAGAGGTCCAAGCTGTGCGTCTGCATGGTAAAAATGCATCACTCCCCTGAGAATGTTACGCATGCTACTTGGGGAGGATCTTAAGGGCCGCTCTAAGGGATTGCATGTGCTGTTGTCTGTACTTTATGGACTCTCTTTCTGCATACAACTGCTTTGCTGCTGAGTTTAGTTCCCGCTGGATGCTGCAGGGGACTCTGAAAGTGATGAGGCCACAGCGGAACCCAGCGAGAGTTCAGACAGCGAAGTGCACAAGTGGAGACCTCAGGTGCAGTTTGGCCTCCCCGTACTTCTCAAAATATCCCTAAGAAAACATTCAACAAGCAGAAGTGGAGCAGCCCAAGGACAGCAGGTTTAAAAAGAGCGCAGGGCTGACATGTAGCACTTTGTCATGCAGTCCACTCCAGGAAGGTGTGATGTTTGCAAGAGGGCCAAGAAGGGAAGATGTGGAACAGAGACAGCCCCTGCCAGGTCAGCTGCACCCCAGAAACACACCTGTTTTCTCAGAATGACAAGTTTTAGTGTGATCTTAGGCGAGCACTGATGTGTATCTGTTGCAACTTGTTGTGTGACTGTGGCATGGTACAGCTCGAAGAATAAGGGGTGGCCTGGAACAGGTGTGAGCGGAGACCGGAGAACAGCACCAAGAACAACTCGAGTGCCAGGAACAACCATTCAGGCAGCGCAAAGCCCTCCCTGAAGAGGAAGAACAGCTGGGAGGTGGATGATGTGAAGGTGGGTTCACTGCAGTCATCTGTCCTCTGTGGGATACAGAGGAGAATAAGATCATAAGATCATCGTTATGATGATCTCGTTATCATGAGAGTAATGCGCATGATTATATGCATGCAATAAGTCACAACCGACAATCACCAGTCCAGGCCTCCACTTGTGTTGTCTGCACTTCACTTACACTCGACATGCAATGTTATTTGCGCTGGAGACGCTGAAGGTGCTTTAAAGACACATGAAGAGCACATCAATCTATGTTTGCTAGTAAGGTTAGAGAGGTGTGGACTAGTCAGTGATGCACACAAGGCACGGACATTGAGGCGTTCAGTTGTGTGGACTGAGTTCTGCCTGTTGGTGCACTGCCTCAGGGATTTCCACAGCAACAGCAGCAAGTGCCACCACAGATGGTGGCGCGAGCCTCTGCAGCAGCACAACGCCTCTCTGCTGTCATGGAACAGCAGCAACAGCAGCAGCAACAGAAAGGCTCCAGCAGGCTGGTGAGCTGCCTTTCCCCTTGATCCTTGAAGTCAAGTGCCTGTTCCGAGGAAAGCTGCATAATGTATTTTTATAAATAATGACTCACTTGCACAGCAATGATCTCTTTGACCTGGCGTAAATGCGACCTGATATACTGCCAAGTGAAGCCGAAAGCTTGTCAACTCCATTACATCCAAGTAATGTCAAGGCCAACCAAACGACCCTTGATATAGTTGATATAGCTGGTGATGGAGACGCATCCTTACTAGAGCTAGCCATGCACCCTCACAGCGACAGCCAAAAGTGTTTTGAGCACCACAGGTGTCAACAGGCAATGTATGTTCGAAGTGAATGTGGTGCTGTGAGTGAGTGCAGGACTATGTGGAGAACGAGCAGGAGAAGCGGGTGCTGATGGAGTGGGCCCAGCTGCTGCGCGCGCGCCAGGAGGCCGCCAAGGCCATCGAGCTTGCAAATGTGCGCACCAGCTGTAGCCCTGTCCTGCACCCTAAACCATACCCCTGAATATGTAGCCCTCTCCTGCACCCTAAATCCCAAATCCTAAAACAAAACAAAAAATGAAAAAAGATATGTGCGCGCCCTGTTTGCACCCTCCTATGTTTTCCACATTATTGTATCATATGCATATTGACACGTGGACACATGCATGGTTGTTTGTGCTTTTGATTGAGCATTGCTTCGTATGCATGTGAGGTGGAGAGTAGATGATCCTGGCAACTTGCTCAAAGGCATGGAGGATGGGCAGGACATCCGGCATCTCTGTGTGATGTATGCTTGCTCTGATGCCAGTGCAAATCTGCTGACTAATTCTTTGTTGCGCGGCACCGGCAGAAAGCGGTGGCGCAGGTGGCGGCAGCAGAAGCTGCACTGCGGGGCGCTGTCGCATATGAGGAGGCGGTTGCGGCCAACGAGGCTGCCAAGCCGCGCAGCGAGCCGTGGCCACCTGATGCGCGCCTCGCTCCCCCCGGCTACACACCTCCCCAGCCCATGGCGCAGCACTCGCGCCCTCAGGTACATGTCCCCATTATGAAGGCGGTTCCTTTCAGCCCTCGATTTCTGTAAGCACAAGGTGTGCTTTGCTGAGAGAGTTCTTTAGGCACCTGGGGTGGATTGCTGACATCTCTAAAAACCAAACTACATGCACAACCATCAGCCTCCCCACCTCTGTAATGCTCTTGATCTTGAAATCCTTGTCTGCAAGAAGTCTGCTCAGGCGCTTGTCAATGTTTGCTTAAAGAGGTCGCATTTGTGCACCACAGAGCATTTCCTGTGGTTGCCATCGGTTTCTGATCTGCTCAGATGGCTGAACACTGTATATTGGCCCAAAGCGCGTGCCGGACACTCTGTGTTGGTCGAGCGCAGGGATTGCCCCCGGATATTATGTCGACGGGCAACTTCTGGTTCGGGCAAGTGCCAGGCTCAGACCAGGCTCAGGACCGCAACAGGGCTGCCATGCCACCAGGTGAGACCATCAACTGACAAGTGCATACATTCGCACCACTTCTGCTGTGTGCACCGCACGGCAGCCGTCGCACACAAGCAACCACCAACATATCGATCTTCTGTGTGCTTTCTTGTGCCGCAACGGGTATCACATGGGTGTCCAATCCTGCACAGTTTCTTGCTGATCACGCTTGTTGCATGAGCAGGCAGCTCTGCAATGGCGTCAGCAGCGATGAGCCTGCAGCAGCGGCTGGCGCAGTTCCAGCAGCAGCAGCGGCAGCAGCAGCAACAGGGGGGTCCGCAGCAGCAGCAGCAGCAGCCGCAGCCAATATCAGTCACCATGCCTCCGCCACTCACCCTGCCACAGTCCAGCTCGCAGCCCTTCCCACCCTACATGTACCGCCAGCAACAGCCGCAACAGCAAGAACAGCAGCAGGCCATGCAAGGTGCGCCCAACTCCAGCCCGTCCGCATGAGCAACTGCTTTGCCAAGTTTGAAGCGGTATGTTCCAGAGATTGCTTCATACCCCCACAAAGCTACTGTAGCCTGTAGGCTTCAAATCCACCAGCAGATTTGGGACGGGAACACTGTTATCCTTAGAATCACTTTCCCAACCACCTATCTTGAAAGCCTAAGTGGGTAATATTGAGTCCCCAAACCCCTGAGTCACCTCTGTGTTACTGGCAGGAGCAGTTCCCAGCTCCTCTCAGCCGGCCGCCTCCCAGAAGCCGGGCAGCGCGCATGCAAAGCCCTACATTATGAACCCCAAGCCCTGACACAATCCCAAAGCCCTGAGTCATCTCTGTGTTGTTGGCAGGAACGGGTCCCAGCTCCTCGCAGCCGGCCGCGTCCCGGGAGCCGGGGGGCAGCGCGCAGGCAACGCCCTCCTACGGCAGCGGCCTGCCAGGGGGGCCGCAGGTGGCCGGCAGCCCGCGCGTCGGCAAACCCGGGGGGCACCCTCCCTGGAGCGATCCCACCATGGGTCCCCCCGGCCAGCCGGGAGCTGTGCCGGTATCCGCTGGCGCTTTGCAGCAGGTGCGGTGCAAGAAGAAGATCTCACATCTCTCCAGCCATCTAGGCTGATCCGATAACCCGAAATTTCCCAATCATTGAAATGCACAATATAAGCGATATTGCATGGGAACAAGCCCAGTGAGTTTTCAGGTATTTACCAATTTCAGCCAATAATCAAGCAGCCACCCGCAGAGAAGGTGGACGAACCCATGAAGCCATTGCCTGTGTCCCCTGTGCATTGAACAGCACCTTGTCTTTCTTCAGGCTCCCCTGCAATACATTGAATGCCCATGCATTTGCATGCGCTGAGTTGTCGCGCTGGTTGGGGGGCTGATATGGTTACCGGTGTATCCTCGCATTCTGCGGATTGTCAAGTATTTCTCCTGGCAGTGCTCATCCTCGCCACTTGAATGTTGAGGGGTTGGATTGCCTTGATTTGCAGGCGTTCAGCGGCTTTGACGGCGGATTGCGTCTGCAAAGCGGCGTGCCAACACCCCAGTCTATGCCCAGCCAGTCTCTCGCAGGGCCAGCCGCCAACACTGCTCCTGTGGGGATGATGGACCTCAACAAGGGCCTGCATCAGACGGTTGTGCCCCAGTTTGGCGCCAACATCTTCGACTACTGACTCTCTTGCTGCTTCACTGGCCGGGCCAGTATTACTGCGACAATGTGGATGTCAAATCATGTGCAGCTGCACCTTTACCTACGCCAGCTGGCTTAAGATATTTTGGTGTCAATCACAATGACCACGTATGGAAGTCGCCAGCAAAGTATATCGACAACTTAACAAAGACTACCATGTGGCAGTGCTACCAGCGCTGCCAGTGGCAAACAGACTGAGTCCCCCATGAGCTTCTGCTTCTTCAGCGACTGTGGACATGAAGTGTTCAGACACACGCGCATGCTACAGCCTGTAGCTGATCCAGGTGGGAAGTTGTTCCCTTGGGTAAGAAGTTTGTGGTCGCGGGTGCATGCATGTTGCGCAACATGTAGACGTTTGTGAGCGCAAGAGCATCGCAAGGCCCTCAGGGCTTTCTTCTGGACTGCCACTTGCACCAACCATTTTGAGCCAGGTGCAGAGCGTTTGAGAGCACAAGAGATACTTCTGTATTTAGGTCTTCCCTTTATGTATTTTGCAATAGTATTGGCTTCTTTAAAGGAAATCCTGGCTCGAAATTTTGATGCAGCATGAGTTTGCATTGCAATTGCAGCAAACTTTGCAAGGCACTGATGCTGTGACATTGAGGGTTATCTGCTTCTGACAGTGGCCATAGCATGGTTTAGCCATTCACTCAAGTACGAGTTTGTGTGATACTACGTAGTACCTCACTAAGAGTCACTTTACAACAGCAGTATACTGCAGTACAACTAGTTGTGAAAGTTTATAAGGTATTTGTATTACATTGCGAAGAGCTATGATTATGGGATCGCTGACACGCATGCATGCTATGCTTTGTAAAAATGGGCACTTGCCTGCCATTTGATTGAGCAGATCAAAGCAGGTTCCATTCGGGTCCTTTGCAATAAGGGTCTCCCGTTTGTGGGGGCCCTTGTGGCCGCGCTTGCTTGGGGCGTCCCACGCCGAGTCAGCATTGCCAAAAATTTTGTTTGATTCGATCGGGCTTCTCTTGTCCTCCTTGTTCACTGTCAAAACGCTCGATCAGAGCGACTCACTGCCAGAATTTTGTTTAATATGTGTCATTTGTGTTGACCGCCCGTGCTATAGAGAGGCAGTACCGAAGGGGCACTGGAACGTCCTGATCAGGGAGCACGCTATTCGAAGACGATAGTTGCCATCCTGAATAAGAAGCAGTCAAAAGTTGAGAGCGTGTTGTCCGGAATCATAGTGCATAAAGGAGCAGCATCTTTCTTCGCCGATAGACCCTGAACCCCAACCTTGAGCGTGTACGATGGGTACCACAAGTGGGCCTATTAATACCATAGCCAGCAATGCGATTTTGCTGAGGCCTTGCAACGCACCCTTCCGGCCAGCCCGACGGGTTCCTGCAAGAAAGGTAACCTGCTCTGTGCGGTATCCAGGCGGTGGTCCTCGAAAGGAGGACAGCAAACATAGTGTGTTGTTTGTACCGGTACCTCAATCATTATCATCGTGGAACGCAAGGTGCAGGTTAGGTGCAGGTTGAATGATGTAGAGCGTCAAGGCAAGCCGAGGTTGTTTGCGAGGGGGTTCTATCTTGGAAGGAATTGGAAACTCATGGTCTTGCAGGGACACATACCTACCACACTGTGACACTGCAACGACATTAACTCCCTCTGTGCTTTCACCAGGCGCGCGTTGCAGTCTGCAGCAGCAGTTTGGACCCCTGGAAGACACTCGGAGTGTCCTATGATGCAGACGAGAAGCAGATAAAGAAAGCGTACAGGAAGCTGGCCCTTGAGTAAGTACATCCACACATGCCCCCTTGCAGCAACTTTCAGGAGTATTATTATTATGCTACTCCTAGCCGCTTGCAGTATGCACTGAAGTCGAAACCGCCCTCTTCAAGGAAGCGACGTTGTGTTGTGCAGCAACCATCCAGACCTGCGCGGTTCCGAGGCAGCGGCACGTTTTGTCAAGATTCAGGAGGCGTATGAAGTGGTGACAGGGAAGCGCAGAGGCGCCACCAGCGAGAGCGCCCCCCGATCCTCGAGTGCTGCAGCCGGCTGGGACTTCCATGACTGGTTCGTGGCCGAACTTTTGCGACAGACCGCCAATGGCCTTATAATGTGATCTGCGGTGCATGCAGCGTGGCAGTGGAGTGTTACAGGCACATGGGCATCTCTTTGTCAGACCGCGTGAAGGGGAGCTGAGAGTTGGTCCGGGTGCGAATGCAGGTATTGGAAATTTACTGCAGGCAAGCGGTGGGACCAGCAGCGGAAGAAGCCGGCGCATTCCCCGGCGGCCGAGGCGGCGCGGCCGCGGCCGACTGGTGCTCCCGAAGAGGCGCTGCGCGCGCAGCTGGCCGGCCTCCGCCGCAAGGCCGCTTTCCGAGCGCGCAGCCGCCCCGTCACCCAGGCCCAGCAGCCAGGTGCAGACAATTCCCAGACAGTGACCGGTTGCTTTGTGTCCTTATTGATGGTCAAACTGGTCAAACTCCCAAGAGATAACACCCGCAACTCCGGTCAAGTTCTGGGGATGCAGGGGCACTGCATGTAGTGTAGATTCCTGTGCTGATTGTGTGTCTTGAAGACATGTGCTTGTGTAGTTTTGCAGACGTCAATGGCGGTTGCTTGAGCCTGCATGTCCTGTGCAAATTCTTCAGAGGAGTACGTTGTTGTGGCTCTGCAGCAGAGGATGTTACCAGCTTTCAAGCAGAGGCAGATCATGCTGCAGGGAAGTCGTGGCAGGACCCCAACCACAGCGCGACATCAGCCTCGTGTGAGAGCAGCAGCAAAGAGACCAAGACAGCATGCGCAGGCCATGACGAGTTTGCCGACTCACAGCTGGCAGGTCTCAAGCGGCGTGCCAAGAGTCGCCAGCAGCAGCAGCCGGCAGCTTCCACCACGCCTCCGAGCACCACAGCACCAACCGCAGAATCACAGACGCAGTGCCACGCCATTTGGGCAGAAGGAGCCCAGGTGCAGGGTGCACGAGCCAGCATGGCAGGCAATGAGCAGGGTTCCGAGCGAGCGGCCGCGGTGACTGAGATGCCGACGGGTGCCGCTGCAGCAGTCTTTGAAACAGCTGCAACCGCTGAAATGGCTGTTGAGGGAGAGTCTGCGCATCAGGGGCACCTGCATCCGCTGAGGTGCGCGCGGGACTTCATGGCGGAGGTGCAGGCGCGCAGCACGTCCAGCAACATAGTGTCGGCCACCTTCACAGGGCTGCGCGCGCGGCTGGCGCCGACTATCGCCCAGCTCACCCACCGCGCGGCCGCCCTCGGGCCCCAGCCGTTGCCTGGTACCGGAGATGTGCAAGGCAGAGCTTCCACGATGGATAATGGGAGTGGGTGGAAGGGCGATGGCGGCAGCAGACAGTCTGCTGCAAGGGAGGGTGCGCACGCAGCAAGTGGTGACGGCTACGGCGGTCAGCAGGAGGCAGTCCAGGTCAGCCGCCAGCTGGCGTCACAGCTGGCCGGGCTGAAGCGCCGCGCCGTTGTGCGGGAGTACTCCGCTTGAGAGACTGATTGTCAAAATGGATGACTGTCAACGTACACTTCAAATAGCAGCCATGTATATCTATCGGACAATTTAGAGAGGACAGAGTACGCCAATGTATGAAGATGTATTGAGGCTGCAGCCCTCTATTTTGGATTTTGGGAGGGGAGATTTTTTACAGAGCGAGACGCAGGACTGGCATATTGTGCAGACTGTGGTGAGATGTGAGATTGCAAGAGATTGCGAGACATTCTGTACAATAACAATGTATTGGTGAAATTCGCTTAGTGATACTTGAGTTCCCTCGTCGCTTCAAGGCATACATGATATTATATAAATGGATCTGTAGGCGCGCAGCAACAGTGAAATAGGCCTGGTAAGCGTACCATGTCGTGTTTGGTGTGGCGGTCACCCAAACAAATGTGTCGGTTTTGATTCATAAGCAAAAGCTTCACATTGGCTTTGTGCACTTGCACTCAGAGGCTTCAAATGGTTTAAGAGACTTGCATTCAAGCTTGTACTAGTTTTGAGATTCGAATTCCTAATCATTGCTCAATGATCATGATGTTGCTCCAACACAAATCGTGCTCATGCTGAGGCTGCTGTTGCCTATGTAGCTGCAGAATGCAAGGGATATTTCTAAGCGTGCAATTCCTGTTGTTGCAACACTGGTGGTTGGTTCACATTGGTTCACATTTGAACTTTTGAGTCGAAATTTTGATCTTGACAAAAGTGTTGTACTGAGTAAACAAGTCGGGCATGACATTGAAGGTGTAATCGACTGACTGACTGACTGACTGATGGTCCCTTCATGATAAAACAATCTGCATGTCCCATCATTTCAAAAAAAAAGACTTAAAGCTTTCATGTACCCTGCTCTGCCGGCAAAGGCGCCTTTGCAAAGGGGTGACGTTCGAGCTCCTGTTAAACTTAGCTGAAACTTTGTACATACTTCACACTGTTCTGATGAGGGTCTGCATCAACTCTTCCATGAACATCTGCAGCAGCAGCTGAAACGAATCTTCCCGACTGTCAGTTCTCCTGGTGCATATCCAGAGAATTTTTGTGCACTGCCAACACTCTACACTGTTCTCCCACATAAACTCGTCAAACAAAGACTGTGCAAGAGAATTAGGAGTCGCATTTGCTTGGGCTACGAGATCTCTTGAGCTCAGCAGTAGCGCTGCACCCAGTGAAAGTGCTTGCCTGTACACGCATGTACTAACACCTCATCAGAGAGAAGATAAGAAAGCATGGGAAAACGCTGTGCCAGTGCTGGCCTGTACAAGAGCTGGCTGGGCATCATTTCCAGCCTTTGTTGACTTGCTGGAGGCGCGCCAGGGCCTCTTGCTGTAGCCTGGCCTTCGCATCTGGTCCATTCATGGGCCTCGAGCCAGGTGCAGTGCCTACACAGATGGTGCACTTCTTCACTCAACCCTGTGCCTGCACTATATATGAGTAGGATTCTACTGGGCTGCGGACTAGGTTAGAGGCCCCACGGTGTGGCTGCAGACACGCTGTGTGTATGCCCTATGGCCATTTGGCTTCGGGTTTGCCGACCTGTAATAATACTGATAATAATAATAACTGGCAGTTTTAAGGACCCACTACTTTACGTACCTTTAAGGAATAGGATGTCCCATAGAAGCACACCAGTAACAGTAGCCATAATGACCAGGGTTCTCAGCAGTAAGAATGAAATGCATGGCACTGGCTTCCAAGGTGGTCCAGTAGTGGTCCATTTCTGTTGTGCTGTCAAATCATATGCCGCTACAAGCTTGGGTGGTTTGCCATACCGGGCGCGCTTCTGTAAGTGGAGGGCACTGGGGCTCCATTTGGGTGCATGCCCAGCCCATTGTGTGCATTCGCCCGCGGCATGGAGCCCCTAGGCATTGGATTGACCCCAGGCATGGTGCCCGGGTGTGCCTGGTGGCCCCCCACCGCTGGCTGCCATGTCAGCTGTGCCCCTGAGGCCTGCCCTCCCAAGGCTCCCGGCCAGCTGCCAGGCCCTGCATGCATGCAGCTACCCATCAGCCCAGCAGAAGCAGAGCATATCTCGCTGCACCTTGAGGTGGGCCAGTTCTGTCCGGCCAGCACTGATCCAAAGCCGTCCGGCCGGCCGGCACAGACAAAAGCAAAAAATAACAAAGAAGATCTTGAACTTGGTAGCTTGTCGTGCTCAGATGGTAGAGGAGCAGTGGGGAAAGCACTGGACGGCCTTGTAAATACCTGAGGACAGGATTGGCCTACTGGCTCCCAGCATTCCAACTCCAGGCATGACACCTGCACACAAGTAGTATTAGCTTGAGCAACTGCATGCAGGCCATCTGTGAACTCCGGATCACACTTGGAATGAGCGACTCTTGTGGCGTAGACTCTGCTCGCCTGTGCCGTTGGATGAGAAGGGCGCGGCTGCAAGATGCGGTGCATAGCCCATGTTGGGGGCCTGCATGGGCTGATAGAGGCCATTGGCGGGAAGCTCTGGGGCAGCAGGGGCAGACCCATAGCGCGCCAGCTTGGCGTCCAGCAGGGCAAGGTTGCTTGTTGTGGCAGGCGCCAAAGCAGGGCCACCTGCATATGACAACATACTGTTTCGTGCATTGCTGAAAATCTGCCACCTGCTGGTTCTCACCGACATCAACTTCTGTGGAAAAGCACGGGCAGGCCAGAAACATGCATCGTACATTACATGCCCGCAGCTCTTAGCAATAAAGATCTAGTTTTGGCGGGGAGTAGCTGAGGCCGCATCAGCTACTCCCATGCTCTGGCCTTGCTACTGCACGCCAGCCATGGCCGGGAGAAAGACACACACAGACAAGGCACTGGTGTTACCTGATGCTGGCGGGACGGCCTGTTGGAACTGCGCGAGTTTTGCGTCCAGCGCCGCCAGCTTGGCAGCATCAATAGCCGCTTCGGGCGGCGTGGCGGCCGTGGCCGCAGCTGTTCCGGGCGCGGCGGGCAGCCCAGCGGGCGGTGGCAGGCCCGGCTGCCCCTGCATGAAGCTGGCGTTGGCCGCAGCGAATTTTGCGGCCAGCGCGTCAGCTACGCCCGGTGCCGCTGCCGGGACCACATGCGGAGCCACCCCGGCCTGAAGCACGAAGACAGCACATGTCTCGAGCAGGTTCAAGACTCCAAGTATCGCCCAAAGAGATACAGCTTGACACGATCTGAAGAGCACCTATGCTGACAATGTCATGTAACTTTGGGGGTTGAGGGACAGCGCTTCAGCATTGCATCCGTTAAACCCAACGCCAGGTCCTCTGCCACGATTACCACAGGCCAAGCCTTGGCTGGAAGGCCCTTTTGTCTTGCTGCAGTCTGGCGGGACAGTAGAGTAGAGGCAGCCGGTACAAAGTACTCTGCCATAACAACCAAGGCAGCTGATACACCAACACTGCAAGGGCTGCTCAGTGGGAGAGCACACACCTGGGCCAGCCGGGAGTTGATGGCCTCGATCTTGGCGAGCGCGGCGGCTTGCGCCTGCTGCTCGGCTGCGGCCTGCGTGGCCGACTGGCCGGCCTCCGCGGCCGCTGCCGCCCGGCGCTCCAGCTCTGCGTTTGCGCCCTCTATCTTGGTGGAGATGCCGTCAAGGATGCCTGCGCTGCGCGTCTCGCTCCACTGCGCCAGATCCTGGCTCACCTGAAACCACATGGGTGGCGTGTGTTTCTGTGCGCTTTGATGGACAGATATCCAGAGAGGCACTTCCCTCTGCATGACTGCTAGAACACACGGAAGCGGGGGGCTGCCACACATGTGCATCATATTGGCACAATCAGATCAGTAGTGGACTGAGACGATGGATTCACCTCCTGCTCTAGATTGGTCATCAGTGAGGCAACGTTGCTGGTGGGGGCTGCGCTGCTCACTGCCAGCTCTGCAGACACTGGCAGCTTTGCGCCGTGCTCTGTCTGCTGCCGCTTGGGTTGACTCCCCATCCCATCACCAGGACATCCCTCGGCCTGCCTCTTCCTGCTGCTATTGGTAGCTTCAGTGACGCCCATCGGGGAGTTTTGCCACAGGGAAGTCCCTTCAGGCAAGTTATTACCCCGGTCCCTACCCCAGGTGTCTGTGATCTGCATGGAACACGAGCCCCGGCTGGGGCCGGTTCCGGTACTATTCATAGTATGCCCTTCAGGCTGCTGCACGGAAGAGTGGTGCTGGACATCTGCTCCATGGGTAGCGACTAACTGCACAAGAGCTGTCAGCCTGGGCAAGGGGTGACCCAGATCTCTGCTGGTGGACGCGCCCCCCACGCCCTGGTATGCAGCTTCAAGCAACTTTGCCGCCAGCAAGTCTCTCTGCTCCGCCCTGGTGCAACATGCACACGTGAAAGTTGTGAATGCGCATGCCCGCCATGATGAAGCAGACCGATCCAGCTTCTATGTCCGGATGCACCCAGATTTGTTGTGTTAAGCAGGCATCAAGAAGTACATTGCATTCGCCGTGAACGAACATCACTGCACCTGTGTATGGGCAGCACATGGAGCCCCAGCTCCATGCATTGTGCCAGGGCCTGCTGCGCAGTGCTCTGTATCTTCCGGAACTGGTCGCTGGCCAGAAAGGCTGTGTCACTTGGACTTTGCTGCGCCAACTCTGTTGCTGTGGTTCCACCTATAAGACATGGGGATCACTACCCAAGGCAACTATGAACGAGG
Source organism: Coccomyxa sp. Obi (assembly GCA_020887355.1). Lineage (NCBI taxonomy): Eukaryota > Viridiplantae > Chlorophyta > Trebouxiophyceae > Coccomyxaceae > Coccomyxa > Coccomyxa sp. Obi. Next base: position 1,421,714 of record AP024999.1, read on the forward strand.
AATGTATAAAACGACCCACAACCGAGGCGCTCACCCGTGCTGTGATTACCGAGATAGCCGCTGTATGGTCCAGATGGAGCAAGATCATGCGGAGATATACCAGAGCTGATCGGTGCTGTCATGCTGAGAAGCAGGGCAGCTGGGTGATCGCCTCGACTTGCTTCTGATGTGGCAAGGAGAAATATTGGCCCAGCCCTAATACAGCAAACAACAAAACAAGCGGGTGGAAATACGTTAGGTTTCAGAACATCTTTCACACTGCCATCGGGCAACTCGTGTTCAACGTTCTGCTTGCACCGCCCACCGATGAACCGATGTTTCAACAAGAGACCGAACCCACCTCCTAAGTAGACCGGTCGCCACCCAGGCGGCAAAATAGAACCTTACAGCTCAGAAACGTTTACTTTGGCTCGCGACAGCGCACAATAAACTCGAGAGATAAGGGAGCTTGGGTGATTTCGCGAAGATAGCGCGTTGAAAAGTACAGTCGAGGATATTACACTGACGTAGAGAAGTTGACGCTCGCTAAGCTTATATGTTGATAAGGTGGGACAGGAGAATTGTCCAAAGAACAGCAAAAGGCGGTTCCTTTTCCAAGGGCCGAACAGGTTCGAGGTTCTGGTGGCTTTTCCGCCGGGCGCTTTTCCCCGAAAACTTTTCGCCACATTCGCCGAGGCAGCTTCCCAGCTCACGGAAGCCAGTACTGCGCACTGCTTTCGCTCAGTTTACGCACCATAAAAAGCACTGACTGGTTGCACACAAAATTTGATCATTTCACACTAAGACAGGTCAGAAGACCTCCACAGTGGGGGATCAAGCCGTCTCGGCACACCTATGCTTGGGTTTTGCATCCCGAACGTTGCATCGAGGACATTTCTGTTGTTGAAGGTCCCTTTCAAGGTACAGGTAATGAATCAAACTTCTGCAAGCTAGAGTCGTTTGCATCGACCCTGTGCATCCTAGTGCTCTTCTACATCCTACTGCTTTTGGGACATCGGCTGCTTGTCCATATCATTATAAATAAAGCGGTTGCCCTCAAGATGCTGCATTGCACTCCTTTACCTTACCGTACAATACTCCATAATCCCAAGACTGTATATAAAACTCTAATCCTTGTAACCTGCTGCATGCACAGTAATGCACATAAGATGGTGCAGGTGCCGAGTGCTTCACTGCAGTTGAGCAGGCGACAAACATTGCTCACGTGCATTGCCGGAGTAGCATCCAGTTCGAAAGAAAACCAGCAGTCAGGTGGATCATTTGGGGACCTTCAGTGCATCATGGAATGTGCTGGCTCCATGGCCAATTTCTTGGACTGTTGTCATGAACAAATCACCGCTTTGATGTGCCAGTTCAGTTGTTCCTTCAGGTGCAGTAAGCCTGTCAAGAAGGACTATGTCACCAGAGCAGTTGAAGGCCGCCGTTTCAGAAATTGTGCCATCTTTATCATGTAGGTTCTAACTGATGCACAGACCAGTCGTCTGAGCTTGACCTGTTTTGATGTCCTGCAACTTTCCACAAGATTTGTTGCTTGAGCTTTGCTGTCCTGTGCTGTGCGCAGCCGACAAGTCAAAAGGCCAGGCTGGCAAGATTGCCACAATTGGTGGCTGTCGTGAGTATACTGGCGCCCCTTTCTTTGCTTCATACTCTGCCCTCAAGGTGAGGCACCATCATCCTGCAGTCAGTTGCAAGTACTGCATCTCATTACTGGTATCACCTACGAGTAGGCCTTCAGCAACTGATCTGCGGTTCGCCAATTTGTGCCGTGATCCTCTGCACGGTATATTTGACATTCATTTGACACTCATTTTCTCATTTTTATATACAGGTTGGATCCGATCTGTCACATGTCTTTTGTACAGAAGGCGCAGCGACTGTCATCAAATCATACAGCCCGGAGCTAATTGTGCACCCCTACTTAGCAGACTCTCATGATCTGTCAGAGGAGGTAACTCCTTCCCTCACATCCAGACTTATCTCTAGAGTAGCCTACCCTAGCTCCCGAGTGTCCAAGCTTGCTTGCACATGTCACATTGATTTTGTTCCTGGCACCTTTGGAGAGGCAGCATGCTTTGCAGGCAAGCACTAGCGGGAAGAAGAGGGAGGAGGCAGTGGATGGGGCAGTGGGGGCCATAGAGCACTGGTTGGAGCGCTTTGATGTGGTAGTGGTGGGGCCTGGCCTGGGCCGCGACGAGCTTGTCCATGACACAGTTGTCAAGGTGCTCAGCCTATCTGATGCCTGGTCTGACGCACAGTACTGTGTGAGCTACTCTATCTGCAACTGATAGGCAGGTGGATGCACTGATGCACTGGCCCTGTCTTGCGCCTGTCCTTCCGAATAGCATTGGAAAATTCTGGCCTTCCGTGAGGGCTTGAGGCTTGCGTCAAGTTTTTCAATCATCCAATGAACGTGCAAGAGATTCAGGCATGAGTCAGCTCCATTATGTGGCGCAGGTGTTTCGCCTCATGCGAGAGAAGCAGCTGCCGATGGTCATCGACGCAGATGGCCTCTACATTGTGACCAAGAACCTGGACCTTGTCAAGGGGTACCCACATGCAATCCTTACCCCCAACAAGAATGAGTACCAGCGTCTGGCCAGCGCCCTTGACATTGACATAGAGCAGGTCTGCCCCCCACAGCATTCTTCATACTGTTCTCCAGCTCGCCTTAATGGCCAAAGAGTGCCAAGCTACCTGCAGTTCCCCATGGCCGTCTTGCTGTCTTGATGACACGCTTGGCAGGAAAGAATGAGGCTGCGATGGACTGTGATGGCAGGGAAGGAAGGTGATGTGGAAGATTGTCGTGTGGGAAGCAAAATGCAGTGTTTCACAATGCTGATGAAGGGCGGCTTTGTCTGCAGGAGGGTCATCTGGAAAAGATAGCAAAGGCGCTGGATGGGCCGACACTGGTGCGCAAGGGCGCTGTGGATGGCATCACAAATGGGACCACCACGTTGCACTGCGATGCTGCAGGCTCCAAGCGGCGTGCTGGCGGCCAGGTGCATTCCTCAACACCCTGCGCAGTGACCTCCGTGGCTGCTTCTGAAGGCTTCCGCGTTTCTGCGTTGCAAGTGTGCTTCAGCTGAATGCATGCTTTGCAGCGCGCTGTTGCAATGGCCAAACATGCTGATGCCTCTAGACATACTGAGTATGGTCCAGCGGGTATGTGCGCAGCAACTTTCAAGAGGGGAGATATACAACATGAAAGGGGCGGCAACTGGATTGTTTGATGCAGGGGGATGTCCTATCAGGTTCCATTGCAGCATTCATGTCGTGGGCAGTGAACTATGGTGAGACACACGGGTTGAAGGAGGCTTCACAGTATCCTGGAGGCCTGCCACCAACTCTACTGGCTGCCTATGGTGGCTGCTTGACAGCAAGACACGCGGCCAAAGCAGCTTATGCAAAAAAGCGGCGTTCCATGGTGGCAGGTGACGTCATTGAGGAGCTTGGTGATGCTGTGGATTCCCTTTTTGACCAGGGAAATGCTTAAATAAATCAAGACTGGAGTTGCATGCTTCCAAAGCCACCAGGAAATTGGTCGGTTATGATCGTTGGCAGCTTCTCCATATCATTTGTGTATACATATGTGATGCATTACTGTAGAATGTTATGGGGCCCCGTTTTCACTGGCATGCATGCGCATATGCAAGACTGTCCAAACTTTTGGCTGACTAGGGCGCATTTGCCGCATCAGGATCAGTTGGAGCACGAGTCGAGGCCAGTCAAGATTTTGATAGGGTGTTCGTTCTTGAACACTCTTGACTGTCAAGGAGGTAGTTACATGGCTGTGATAGGAACATCACTACAACATAGCTGTCGCAAGAAAACATCCCGCATTATCGGTGAGGAACACTTCAGAGGTTTTGCTTTAAGGACTTTCATATGCTGTAAGCATGATCCAAAACATGTACAAAATTCTGAGCATGTCAATATTCCACCTACTAGGCTAAGGAACCTAAGGGAATCTAAGACACTGGACGTGACTCTGGCGGCACATCCTCGCCCTTGGGAATGAACTTCAGAGCCCCAGCATTCATGCAATATCTCTTTCCGGTCGGCCGGGGCCCATCATTGAATACATGGCCCAGATGTGCTCCGGATCTGGCATCGATAACTTCCGTACGAGGCATGAATGGAATTGAGTTGTCGGTCTCCTGCTCAAGTGCCATAATGTTTCTCAGACACTCGAAGCACATGGCTCAGAACTTCAAACCCGACTTCAAGACATACTGGGCAGGTGGAAGTCCAGATGCGTTACCTACCTCAATGACATGCTCTGGATCTATAGGTGCATAGAAGCTGGGCCATCCAGTGCCAGAATCAAACTTGGTCTCTGACGAGAACAGGGGCAATCCCCCAATTGCTGACACCCAGAGTCCTTCCTTCTTGTTATCATGGGGGTAACCTGCAGAGGTATGAAGGACAACAGTAAGAGCCTTCAACCCCATCTTGCCCATGCAAAGTGCAACAAGTCCATGGGCTGGCTGCATTCAATCCACAATATGTCCTTATGATGTAAAGGGGACGCCTGGGGTTCAATTTGGCCCACCATTGACAGTCTTGCCAGTAAAAGCTCTCTCTGTGCCAGCCTCCAGAGCTATGTGCCTGTTCACACGAAGCACTGTCAACAAATAACATCCAAATGCTCAGAACGGAAGTATATGCTTTTCTGCAAGACCCTTTTTCTGCTGAACCACCGTCTCAGTCACCCGCATGATGACCTACCTTGTGGCTTGGGGGACTTTGGCAGCCTCCTTGTCGAGCTGCTCTTTAGTCAAGGGTGTGATGTCATAACCTGACTTTGATATCTTCCTGGGTATGCTTTCATCTGCAAGCACAGGCAAAACTACAGGTAAGGCCACCAATGTCTTGCTTACCGCAACAACTTACGGACTTGCTCCTCACAGAGTGCAGCATTGTGACAAGAATGAACATGGCTCACCAGGCGCGGGCTGCCAGCCTGACTTGCTCGCACTAGATGATACGCCCATCTGAGCCTGCGTGGTTTCACATATTCAGGCTACGTTACCAGCTGTGCTTGTCGAATGCTCGAGAGGTGATGCAGACTGGGTGATCGAGAAGAAAGGATCTCACAGATGACAGACGGTGCCATGCCAAGTACACGATAAGGCAGACTGCAAGACATGGCAGAACAGCGCGGACACCAGGAATCATCATTCTCTGGGATTTATTGCTAGTACGAGTGACCATGAGCCCCACAAGATCTCAGTTCATGCAGTAGCCTGCATGGCCAGGAGCTCGTGTATGAACCTTGATCACGTCATACTGGTGTGAATCTGAATTTGCAGGAAACTTTTAGAACCGAGACACTTACCTCTACCAAGACGCCCGAGTTATTTGAAGCAGGCCACCAAGCAGGCAATGAGAATTGCAGGGCACGGACAGGCACAGGAACGCCACAGAGTCTTCCAGAAGTTCGGCAAGTGCTTCGTCTAGCTAAGAAAGGTACTGTTCCTCGGCTGGGTGACAACAACTTCGGAATGGACGATGTAATATTCGCTGTTGACATGATGTTTCTGTGAGTTGGGTGAACAACGAGGCAATGGAAATATTCTCGAGAGACACCACGTCTCGTGAAGGGAGTCAGCTTCCGTCGACATGGTAGCTTCCCAGCCAGTAATCCTCGGATAGTTGCACCAACTCGGTGTCCCATCCTTGTGCGTTGTGCCTTACCATTCCTCAGAGCTCCTGCACATCTGTTTACTTGCAGATAACGCCTCATCATTGGATGATATAATTGTCATTGCAGGAAAGCAGTAGCGTCTTCAACAAAGAAAGCACGAGCTCATCTTGAGACGCAACTTTTCCACGGTCCGAGTCTACCATTCAAAAGAAGGTGTGCCTACACGTCACAGCTGCTTCAGCAAATTCAGGTGCATTTTTGCGCATCAGTTCTTATATTTGTTCAAACTGAACTCTCACAAGTTGAATAGGTGTACCCTTCGAGTGTCAGGGGCTGATATGCGGTTCATTCGTCCCAGGTGTTGACAATGTGGCATGAGCTACCAGACGGAGTGCTGCAGATTATTGCTGGGCATATGCGCAGTCATGATTGGGCAAAAGCTCGCGGTGCCTGCCAGACCTTTGCCAGAGTGCAACCACGTCGCCTGGCTGTTTTTCCTTCAAGCATGGCTGCAGTTCGGTGGTTCACCAAGCTCTGGCAGCAGGCGGATAGTGTGGCCTTGAACATGGGTCTACTTGACCCGGGAAGCTCAGAACTATGCCAGATACTTGAGCGAGGTGCAAGAGGCCTGCAAGGGTCCAGGCTCACAGAGCTGTGCATTGAAGGAATGGATTTGGCATGTCTTGGTGATAATGGTCAGATATCTTCAGCTGAGTGGCTTGAAACAGTATTGGGGAATGCCCGCAGTCTGCAGAGGTTTGTCCTTCGGTGTAGGAGCATCATCAAGTTCCCTGTCTTGTCGCAGCTGAGTCATCTTGTGTTTCATGTTCATGGGGAAATTTCCAGGCAGGCATGCTTGTCCATAGAGGGGCTGACAAGCTTAGAAACCATCAGCATCAGGATGTTGGGTGCTGAAGTCGTTGACACGAGTCTGCCCGCCCTGGACTTGAGCGCTTGCAAGAATCTGGCAGCTGTTGATCTTCAGTATGTCATGCCCGAGAAGTTGTCGGGAGTGCCAACCGGCTGCTGGGTGAGGATGTATTGTGTTTCTGACGAGTTTCCAGATGAATCTTTGGAGAGCATCCGTGAGGTCTGCACTGGATTCAGGTTTAAGCCATGGGGGTTAAATAACACGGCGGAATGGTGTGGGATGCTTCGCCTGTCATGGCCGTGGCTGACCTCCCTGGAGATTGATACTTCCCACATCTTGCACCAGTTGGGAGTTCCTCTAGTTTTTGGGTGTGCCATGCCACGACTGCGAATCCTGAACATAACATCGTTCCATCTTGTGCTCAGGATAGAGGCCCCAGTCCACTTGCACCAGCTGATCATCACAACGCATCGTATCTGTGAACTGACGGTGGAGGATTTGCCTGTGCTGATTGAGGAGATGGCCACGCTCACAGTGAGGCCATGGTTTGGTGAGAAGTCAATCAAAGTGCATGACTCAGGTTATGACGAGCTCTTACATGCCTATGCGGCAAGCGTATCGCAAAGGGGGATCTCCAACGATGTGAACCTGGTGCACACAGAGGGAAATGCACCACGATCAGAGTGTGCATGTGGGGGTGCATGTCTAGACTGCCTTCGGAAATCAGGTGTGCTGCAGTCCTATATAGGTTAAGTTACAGATGACTTTTAGATGTGTAGTTTGACCTAGAATTGGCTGCAGCTGGCCTGAGTGCTGCTTTAAATATAATTATAATCATGATGGGCTGAGTCCGATATTGGACTTTTTAGTTAGCGCTTGAAACAATGACCACTTCCTGGACTCAATCGGATGTTACAGTCCTCCCTGATCAAACAGGCCAAAGATGCATTTGCTCGATACGCGCTGACTGCGCATGCGGACCAGCTGACAATTCTATCTGAGCCCATTTGAACTTCCTGGAGATTCAACAATGTGCACTGACTGAGATGGACACAAATGTCTTACCATTGCGCCCTGTAGTGTTCATGTCTGTATCTCAGTTGCAGTCATGTGGCAATGTCTTGTATTGGTGCACATTGTAGCCTATAGGAGCATGCATGCTTCGGTGGCCTTAATTTAAACCCACTTGCATTATGTGCAAAATATACACGATAGAGGCTCTGTACATGTACACGTTTGGCTGCATCTTTTCCCCTCTACTGTGCTGCAAGGCAGGCCTCAGTGGCTGCAGCAAAATCATCCGGTTTGGCTATCAACGCTCCAGCAATGATAGCTTTGGGAAAGCCCATGCTTTGCAGCTCTCGGTAGTTTTTGCAGAAGTCCATGAACTGCATGCAAGAAAGGCATGCAATAATCAGGCTTGATGCAGAGGCGTTGCCCTTTGATACATCAGATCACAATGTCACATGTAACTAGGTTCTGGGTTGGCATTTCCTGCAACATGAAGAAGGGCATAAAACTCCAATGGAAAGAGCAGATACCTTATCATCTCTGTCTGAGTCCGTGCCAAGCGCTGCCATGGCCATGCAAACTTCTTCCCGAGAAAAGCCCATTTCAGTGTACTTTAAGATCTGTGATGTCCATGGGTCCTCCACCTGCATCCAGCACCCAAAGTCTAACTGACAACAAGAGTTTCACTACTACGGGATGATAATACCAGGCCTTAGCAAAAGAATTGTTCAACTGATCAAAAAAGCTGAGCATGTGCACCTGTATTGATGCAGTAACCTGGTTGGATGAGACATTCTGGTACGGATTTCCAGATGCACTTCCTTGAGTTGCTGCTGCAGTGGCTTCAGCTTCCACCCTCCTCTCATAATCAAAGTTGTAGCTGAAGGTAGACTGCTGGATGTTGTCCAGCCCTGGACTCACCATGACCTGTCCACAAATGCATATTTGTAGATCTGTTAGATATGTTGAGAACTTCTGGACGCTTTTAGAAGCAGCCTTCTGGTCACCAGGGAACAACAACCGCAAACCACATCAAATATCCATTTCATTGCCGCTTACCGGAGGCAACGTGCGATATTGGTCTGCTATCTGCACACGTAGCAATGGGAAGTTTTGTGATGTGGGCGATCCGCCACCCACAGCTGGCCCATTACTAGATCCTGGAGCTGCGCCTTGCTGTGAAAATTCTGCGCTCTGCATACCCACTGTTGGGTAGTAGGCATTGGCATTCCCTGCAGATAAATACTGTGATCAGTTCATGCTTTGTACTGTCTGCAAAGGCCGTGACACTGAACTGCACTAAAGCTTTAACGTGCTTGGAGATCCAGACGAAGATCGCCTTACCCGATGGCGGCACATGCAGGACGCCTGAAACGTCTGTGTTAATGCGTGGATACATTGTGACGCTCGTTTTTGGCTGCAGGCTCCAAAGGTTGCCTTCGGTGCCAAACAGAAACCTTACTGTTCACCTGTTTTTCAAGTGATTAAACTACTCTTTAGGCAATTGAATTCTAGATTGGGCAGAAATGTATAGCAGCTACTTGTTACCACCGTTGTGCATTTTGGCCATTTTGGGAACGTTTGCCAGCTCCGATGATCAGCTTCGCAATTGTACCATGCCGGGGCACCTGCGCAGCGGCCCGGAATCACGTGCTCTGTCATCAGAAAGTTTTATTCGTCGCACAGATGACGGCACTGAACAGTCGTACAGTCCGGGCAAAGCTTTGTTACGAACGACTGACATGATGCAGGGCCGGGGCCTTGGGGGCTTTCAACCCCCCAGCTGCCGTCACTGCCAAAGACGGTGCGTTCTTGCCCTCTGTGCTGCCGGAGTCTTGGCGATCCAGTTGCATATAAGCTTTTCCATTATATATGTGGACAATAAATTCACCAGATGCCCCATTCCTGGCATCTCTGCGTCTGCAGAATCACCTGGCCTGGTCTCATGGGCTGGTGACATGGCCACCGCAAGAGGATTGGAAAGTGACTATTGAACTCCTGTACTTTACAGGGATCATATTTGCAAGCGGTCAATTGCGCGTGCACCCCCAAGGGCCGCGCTTGATGATCCAGGTGAATTCCTCAGGTGCTAGAGTCTCAAACCTGACTTGTGGACCAAAGTGTTGGTGTCTTGCACGTCTAACACAGCAGGCGAGATAAATATGATGTACGGATATGTCCAACATAGGAAAATGCTTGTCTTGTTATGTCTCAGCATAAAGAAATACATGCAGGTCCAAGCAACAGCCGGCAGGAATCAGAGTCGCAGGTGGATTGGTCCCCAGCATCACGGTAACGCCCTCAAGCCTTCCCACAAGACCAAATACCGCTCGACATGTCAAGGAGCAGAGACGCTACAAGACCAATGTCCTTGCCGGGCAACTCGCACCATTATGGATTACTCCCGACCGAGCTGACAATGCACAGCCGAAGACATGACAGTTTTGTCTACTCACATTGCAGGGTGAAGGGTCAGCTAGCAGCAGTAGGGCCGCAGCTGGGAGGTCTAGCCGCATCGGTTGCAGTTGCAACACTCTGGCTGACTCGGAGAGGCCGCAGTGCTGGAGGCAGCGGCGGCGGCGGGTCTGGGGGGAACTCGGGTGGGGGCGATGGCGGCGGTGGCGGCAGCAGTGGCGATGGGGGAACACCCAGTGAAGCTGCACAGGTCAGTCTGCCGATCCTGCAGGATCCATATTATTTCATCTGAGCATCTGGGGCCAAGCTTGTGGGCAACCCACACCGACTCTGCATGCCCTTATTGAAGAGCATCATGCAATGCTTAGAGTTACATGGGGGATGACAGACTAAAGCACTCCAGGGCTGCAGCTTTGCACTACCCTGTGTCTAATATATGCCAGGGGGGATGCTGCACCAAGGCAGTCACGCTGGGGACGCGAGTTGCACTGTCTGTAATCTGACTCAACTGAAGGGTGGAAGCTATTTGGAGCAGGCAGCCGAGACAGAGGAGCGGAGGAAGAGGGAGCAGAAGGCAAAGAAGCTGGGAGTGGTGAATCTAACGCTGGTGTCATTTGCGGTGACGCGCAAGGCGTACGAGCGCATCACGCAGCGCTTTGCGCGCGAGTATGAGGCGGCCACAGGGCAGCCCGTGCGCTTCCGTCTCTCATTCGGTGGCAGCGGCACGCAGGTGCTCTCCTGCTCTATCAGAGGCACTGCTATCTTCAAACGCTTTCAAACAACAAGCAGCAGTGCAGGGGTAGCCCATTGTGAAAGAGGGGTGACAGATAGGGGGGTGGTGACAGATCACGGGCAGGATGCTGTGAATCATGAAGTGGTATCATTATGGGAGAGATGTGCCATGCCAACTGATTAAGGGCAGTCAGAGGGTGGGTGCGCAGTGGGTGACCTTACCTGATCAGGTTCGGGCATAATACGGGTTAATTCAGGTGAATTACATTCATCAGTAAATCCACCTGATCAGGCGCGGGCGGTGTGCGATGGCCTGCCGGGCGACATAGTGGCGCTGGCACTGCCGCTGGACGTGGACAAGATCCGGGAGGCCGGCCTCATCAGGGAGGGCTGGCAGCAGCGGCTGCCCAACAACGCCGTTGTGGCCGAGTCGGTGGTCGCCATTGTCACGCGGCCGGGCAACCCCAAAAACATCACCGGCTGGGACGACCTCATCAGGTGCCCTCTCAGCGTTTCTCTGTCTATCATGTGCATTTTCCCTGCAATGAGCGATACCGGACGCAGTGTCCCAAATCACTTCAGGAACGTCTTCTTTTGCCACTAGAGCAAGGATTTCTTGCTGAGCATAAAGGAAGCAACCCTGGGGCTTCATGGGTATTATGATGTGGTATGTGAAGAGTGCATGCATCAGCGGGTTGGGGTGCTTTGAGGGGGGAGTATAGTGGGGGGAAAATGTGGGGGTGCGCTGTGGCAGGCCAGATGTGGACGTGATAACGGCAAACCCGAAGACGGCGGGCGTGGCGCGGTGGAATTTCTTTGCGCTGTGGGGCCACCGCCTGGACAAGGGCGAGGCAGCCGCCCTCGACTATACCACCAAGGTCACCCATCCGTGCCCGGCACCTCATGTCATGCACGTACTTGCTTCTGCAGACATCCCTGCTTAGACGCAACAACTGCAGACTGTAGGGCCTCAAGGCTGGAAGCCTCGCACTGCCTTGCATTGCCATCAAGCTGCAGCACTGATGTGTTGCTGTGGAATGGGTATGGGAGCTGAGCATATGGAACAGAAGCTCCTCCACAGGTGGAGCGGTCATCAGAGCATGATTGAATTCATGTGGCTCCGCAAGGGGTGTATTGACAGGCTGGGAGGGGTGGATGACATGGGCGGCGATGCATGGGCAGGTGTTTGAGCGGGTGCTGGTGCAGCCGAGGGATGCGCGCGAGGCAAGCGATGTGTTCTACAAACAGAACACCGGCGACGTGCTGCTCAACTACGAGAACGAAGTCATCTTCACCAATCTACAGTACGGCGAGGCTGATGCCATGCCGTATGTGGTCCCCAACAACAATGTCCGGGTGAGGGCCTGCATTGCTTCCTGACTTCCTCAGAAGTTGCAATCTGACTTCCTTCTCACAGCCTGCATAGCTTGTAGCTTATGCTCCAGTTTCTGGCAACATATTGGAGGTGTTTGTCTGGTATGTGCCATACTGATAGTTAAAGTTAGGGTGTCCCTGCAACCTCGCCAACTTGGGTCACCTGGAGCAGCATTGCTGATCTCACTGCGGTGGACCTGCACATGAGACAGCTTTCTGAAATTCTGTCTGGGGCCATTCACGATGGACAGGTGCAGACGCCAGTGGCGCTGGTGGACAAGAACGTGGATAGGCGATCCAGCAAAATGCGGGGGCCCACACGCGCGGCCGCAGAGGCCTTCCTGCAGTACCTCTTCACGCCCGAAGCGCAGGCAGAGTTCGCCGCCTGTGGCTTCAGGTGGAGCCCTAGTGATTGCTGTAGCATTATTGATAATTATTACACGCTATTGTTCTCATGCAGAGTATGGCACCTACAGCACTTGGTGCCCTACCATCATGTGCAAATGGTATTGTGGACCGAAAGCGCCTCTTAAGAGGCATGAAGCCATTTGCAAAAGTGGTGCTTCGCTGACCCCGGTCTTCTGTGTGTGACTTATGTGTTTTTATTTTCAAACCCAGGCACGCCTGCGCGCGCAAAGAACACTGTACACTCTAAATAGTCAGTACTGATGTTATGAGCATGCAAACCGTTGCACGGCTGATTGCCTTAATCCCTGTGTTGGTGGCAGGCCCATTGACAAGCGGATGCAGAAGAAGTCCAAGCTGCCCAAGGTGAAGAAGGCATGGACGGTGGAGGACAGGCTGGGTGGCTGGGACAAGTCTCAAAAACAGTTCTTTGGAGGAGGGGTGCGTCCAGGACATCCTGCCACTCTTGCCTTGTTGGTAGAGCCAGGGGGTGCCTTGACGGTGGTGCAGTGCCACGTCAGAGATAATTGTGCATATCATGTACTTCCTTCTAAAAATCAACATCCTGACCCTAGGACTAGAGTGTATAAGCACTGAACATACAGGCTAACATACTTGGAAGTGGAGTACTCTCAGCTAGTGGGCGTTTGAGTCCTGCATGGAAGTCTTGCCAGCAACTTCCGAGCTTCTGTCTGGTGGGATTTTCATCTAAGAAAGTGCTTCTTGTTTGGGGCAGGGAGTGATGGACAAGATCCAGCGGCACGTGGGTGAGGTGAGGCTCAAGCAGCGGCAGGAAGAGCAGCGGCGGAGATGACCTGTCGATTCCAGTTTTGTAGCATTTTCTGCTCAGCGTCGACGTCATATCCGTAGATTTGCGGAATAAAGAGCGAATTTCCTAATTTAGCGAAGCGATTAAGAAAATATCGATCATTTGCCTTCGTTATAGAGTTTTCAGGCTGCCCAGAGGCGCCATGCCATATTACACACCGCTGTTCATGGAGCACCAATTGGATAAATTACAAGCTGTTTGAACTGCGGATCCTGATATAAAAAATTTGCAAGACCAGCTGCAGCTGCATCTCATGCTGAACATGCCTACTGATTTATTTGATCATAAAATTGCCATTGCCTTGGAACAAGGCCGCCTTGTTCATTGGACTCAGGAGCGTCTCGCTGATGATTTGTTCTGTCACCTCAACACCTTCAAGCTTTTGTATGGCCACTGTACAAACTTCCTGGGGTGCGAACAATCCACACCCTTCCTGAAGGGACATGCATGTCTTTATGTGGTGCATCACACGTGACTCATGAGCTGCACTGCACCTGTGCTCAATGTACACAGCCAAAAAGTGCAGATTTCATACCGCGTTCTCTGGCGGTTTCCAGAGTGCGGCACTCGTTCAAAGATTGATGGACTGCATAGTGTTCCGAATGGATCTTGGACACACAACTGCTGGAGTAGGATTTTCCCCAACACATACAGAAACATGAGCTTTCCTGTGAGAACAGACAGCAGCACTGTGCGCCCTAGTTAACCGGTAAGATCTACTGCCTGCACAGCACACCTGATATGACATTGAACCGGAAACCAAGGAAGCAAAGCGGACCTCATTTTGACGATAAAAAATCTCACCAGGAGACACCCGAGACATTTGTTCACGCCAGTTCAGTTGCATGAAAGGCGATGCGTTTGGTTGTCAGATGCTTCGTGCGATTGCGTTTGTGGATGTGGACACAGAACTTTCACTTCATGCTGGCCCACATCGGGGTGCAAAACGAGGCGCAGCTGCAGCACTGATGGTACCACTATTTGCTGGGTTGCTGCGCTGCGATGCCCCGGGCTGCGGCCGCGCCTGCGCCTGAACCTCTCGGCCTCCCTCCTCTGCAGCCCTCCTCAGTGCCGGAGCCTGCTGCTCTTCCGGAGACTCTGCTGGCCATCCTGCGGCTCTTCAGGCAGCCTCCTCTTGGAGCGAACAGGCGCGCTGCTAGGCGCAGCAGTTGGTCTGGCAGTGCCTGTCCGCCCACTGCGCAGACCCACTTGGCGTGCACCGGTGATGGCACATCCATCTGTGGGCCCTGCATGTCTCCTCTTTCCATCTTGACCATCAGCTTCTGCCTCACACCCTTTACACTTGTCCTGGTCGGCCCGAGGCTTTTTCCGGGGCCGTGTGGTGGCAACAACAGGTCCAGGACGGTTGTCAAGACCGCCAGCCAGTCTGCTGTGCTGCTTGGTCCGGGTTACAAGCGCTGTGGCCTCTGTCGGCTCCCCATCCTCTTCCTCCTGGTCCCCCTCACTGCCTCCATCTGCTGCTGCTTCCTCATCGTCAGAGCTCTGCTGGTCATCTTGAGGCTCTTCGTGCAGCTTCCTCTTGGAGCCCAACACACCAAATGCACCTGTCCAACAGCACGATGGTCTTCAGTTCTTGGTGCAAATCCATGATCACTTAATCCAGGGTCTGCCACCATGAGCGCACCAGCAAATCCCTCTCTCATGGATCAAAAGGGACTAATAAAGGCCTATATAGGGCATGAAGGTCAGAACACAGAGCACCAGAGCTACAATGGTGGCCAGGACACTATGTTTGTTCGCCAAACAAGTGAGCATGCACCGCTCAGGGACACACCAGATCCATGCCGCGGGCCTGCCATAGCCTCCTGCAGTCTCCAGGTGACGCTGCGGTGCCGCTTGCCCTCCACCGGGATCCTCTGCACCAGGCTGTGCAGCAGCCGGCTCCTGCCAGCCCTGCCGAGCGCGGACCGGGGCCGGGCCCCAAAGTAGTCGACTTCGTCCGCGCGCCTGCTCAGGTGCCTCGCCCGCGCAACCGCCAGCTTTGCGGCTCGCGCAGGCAGCTTCAGCCTGCTGCCACCGCGCCTCTTCCACCCTCTTGCAGCAGTCGGCTTGACAGGTTGCGCTGCAGGCTCGTTCAGCCGAATGGTGGCCCTTGGCTTGGGCTCTGGCGGCGGGTTGTCACCGCTCAAGTCGACGACCCCGGCACCCCCCCCGCCACAGCTGTGGGGCGGCGAGCTTGGCGGCTCTCTGCGGCCGAGACGCCGCGGGGGGGGCGCTCGGCTCGGCCGCAGGCACTGCGGCGGCTCTTTTGGGTGCGAATTCTCGCCCGCTGCGCTGCTCTGCGGGAGCTGCGGCCACAGGTGCAGTTACGCTGGTTGTTCCACCAGCGCTCGACCGCTCAGTGCCTTCTTTGGCCGGGGCGTTAGCCAAAACAGCAGCAGAGCTGTCGGCAGCAACATTATTTAATCGCGAGCTGCGCTGTGCGGCGGGAGCTCTGGCTGGAGCGGCGGCTGCGCGGGCACTCTTGCCGGCGCTAGATCGCCCGGTGGCACCATTTCTGCCTGGTCCATCTGCTGTATTGGCGGTGCTGCGGTGCCCTGCAGGCAGCGCGCCTGACAGCATCCTGCGTTGCACGGCTGGTATGGCAGGCAGGGCACCAGGCGGGCTCACCATGCGGACAAGACCTGACCGTGTGGTAAAAACCGGTGCTACAGCAGCCGCACTGACCGACCCTGCACCGCCAGATCGCGTGGTGTGCTGCATGACCAATGCGGCAGCGCGCACAGCAGCAGGGGTTTTCGAGCCAACAGCTTCTGACCGCATGCTGCCCTGGACGCCCGCAGTGGCGGCGGGCGCGGCAGCTTTGCTGTGCAAGCCAGAGGCGCGCGGGCGAGTGCCATGCTGCAGGGAAGATCCTCTGGCTGGCTCATCAACAGGTTTCTTCAGGTCCACGGCTGCCGAGCGCCTGCTGCGTTCTGCGCCTGCAGCAGGGCCGGGCACAGCGGCTCTGCTCTCCCTGTTTCGAGATGGTATGCCGCGCTGCACGGCCGGAGCAGCCGCCCGAGCGGCAGCAGGTGACACCAAGCGGCCTGAGCGTGATTTGCTGTGCTGCCTGGGCTCAGCAGGAGCAGGGGCTGCGGCCATGTCCTCTTCCTCCTCCCCTACATTTGCAGCGCCTTGCGGCAAGACTGCAGGAGCCGCAGCTCCAGCGCTGTCCATTTTGCCGCCTGGTGACGCCGCATGGCACTGCGCAGGCGCCAAGGGGTCTGGGCCAGCAGCCCGGCCGTCCCTCAACACACTGCCTGGGCCTGATCCGCGCTGTTCACTTTCAGCACCTGCCGTGGCTGCGCACATAAGCTCCTCAACTGCAGCGCCCGCTTGCAAGCTTTGCTGCAACTCCGCGGCAGCAATAGGAACGCTGACAGCTGCCGCACTGTCCATTTCGCCCCTTCCCAGTGGCACACTCTGTTGCGCAGCAGGCAAGGCAGCCGGCATCTCTTTGCTGGCAGCGCTTCGCTGCACCGCGGCGTTCCTGACAGCAGCCGATCGTGGGCTGCGCTGCTCCTGAACCTGCGAGCCTGTTGCAACGGGAGCTTCTGCACTTTCCAGCTCTCTCTGCCTTCTGTGGCGGCACCAGCATGCGTTGCAGCACACGACGCCCTCGAACCTTCGCCACATCGGTGTGTCCTTTGTCTGGCAGTCCGTGCACCTCTGCACAGCCGCCGCCCAGCACAACTCAGATGAGGTCTCAAGAAACATCTCGCCACCATGTCGCAGCAGTACACAGCATGCATGAATGTGCACTGATTTAAGTCCTTCACGCAATCATTCCTCTCAAGATTTGGTACACGTGCACCAGAATAGGGCTTCCTACGAAGCCAGAAAAGCAAGACAGGGGCTCACATTTCCTGCAGCAGCCACCGCATCTCGCAGGCTCATGCTCGACAGCTCAGCACTGCCAGCAGCACGAGTCCTTCTGCTGAGCTCCCGCACCAAGGCAGCGGCATGTTCCCTGTCCCTTTGGGCCGCAGCTTCAGCGGCAGCCGCCGCCGCCGCCGCGGCAGCTGCTGCAGCAGAAGCTTCCTCCTGCTGTTGCTGCTGCTCGGCGGCTGTGGCAATGATGCTGGGCGCCCACACATTCCCTTCCATGGCCATGCCCCTCCACCTCTGAAGGATCCAGGTCAGCGACGCCTGCCTGCCCTCCTCCTCTGCACCACCCATTATTAGATTAAATTTGGTTATTGCACTACGTCGCATGACAATCGGCTTCTTCCAGCTTGTCAGCGAGATGGCCCCTTGCCTCTATTTCTTGCCGCCAGAGAACTCAATCCTGAGGGCTCCTCTCCAACATGCTAATATACTTCAGCCCATCTTGGGGAATCATATTCACCATACTCGGATATAATTCACGTGGTGTCAGGTGCACAGATGAATTGCAATGGAGCTGTGGTGGAGGTGTGCACACAGAGGTATCCAATTGGAAGTCAGCTCTGCTCGAGGGCGTGCACGGTCAGCAAGTAAGAGGACAGAGCTTCCTAACGCGATGGTGGGGGGGCCAGCATACCTGTGAGGGGCACAGCGTGGGGGTCCTCCAGGAGCGCATTCACCAGAGGCGAGCGCACGCGCCGCTTCAGCGCCGTCTGGCTGTTTGCCGGCTTCGTTGCCGCTGTCTGTGCACCCTCGCCCTGCAGCAACCCCAGAAGCATCCGGTTCACTGCTGCACATTACAGAATTTATTGTCTGATTCCTTGAACAACGCGTGGGCGTCATTGGCATGGTAAATACAAACACTAAAAAGGAATGTAAGGATTGCCACTCATATTCCTCAAGCAGAGCTCTTTGCGGATAATAACCGAACCATGGGCCTCCTTGCTGACCAGCCGGCAAGGTTGAGTGTACAGTGATATCACTTGCATTCGACAGAATGACTGGAGGAAGTGTAGAAAGGGCCCGGGACCTGCTGTGGCTGGTCTTCCGGCCCCAGCGCCGCTCGTTGGAGCACGTCTACGATGGTGGCCGGCAGCCATGCCGGGAGGGCGGCGTGCTCGAGGGCGGCCGCCTGTTTCTGCGCGCGGCGCTCGGCCGCCTTCTCGGCCGGCGTCTTGCGCGGCGGGCTCGGTGCATGCGCGACCTTCCGCTTTTGCTTGGATGGGCTGCCATGTGCCGCTGCATGCTCTGGAGGCTCGGCGATTGTGTCGCGCACTCGTTTCCGGGAAGGCTGACCGGGCATCCTGGGGTTGAACCACATGTTGCCCACCTTGCTGATCACCTCCGGGTCCCTTGCAGGGTCTCTCCTGCACATGCATCGATAAAGGTTTATCTACATTGTGCCACCATTGGAGCAACATTGTGGTCCTTCACCACATCTCAACAGGCAGATGAGGCCTCAGTACGGATATTCAGCATGAGGAATTGTGCTCATCTGATTAACAGTGAAATTTGAGCCAGCATTCTGTGCACAACTGTCAGGCATCAATGCAAATGTACTTCAATCTGTCACCGCTGTGCCTTCACCTCTCAATCTGCGTGGCGATGAGACCAAAAACACTGAGGACATGCGCGGGATATGAAGGCAAGGGGAACAGTACTTTGTCACTCAACCACTTCTCCTCGCTGTAAAATGGGTTCAGCACCACAGGATTGTGCAAGACAGAGCAGCACCCAGCAGTGCAGCATCATGCCAGACAGAGCAACAAAACACCAAGCAACGCTTCAGAAAATGCTGGGGAGGAGCGCACTTGCGGTTGACGCGGATGGCGTCGCGCATGGCGATTTTGAGGCTGGTGCCGCCGAGGTGGTGCTCGCTGACGTAGAGGTAGGCGACGGCCGTGTGCGGCAGCGCGGCCGTGAAGCGCGCCCAAGCGTGCAGCGTTATCTGGAAGTTCTCGCCCACGTTGAGCGCCCAGATGCGCCGCAGCCGCAGCACCGCCTCCAGATGCTCCAGCTGAGCGTCCAGCATGCCCTGGCCCCGCCCACACTCATTCCACTCTTTTCTTATTCATTTCTAGGGTTTAGGGTCTATATTGAACCTCACCCTCATAAACCCAAATCCTGTCCACCCCAATTTGTAAGGTTTATCTGGGAAAAAATAAAATAAAAATATATGATATACGGTATAATAATATCAACATGAAACAATATATAAAGATGTGGAGTTTTGGAACTCGTGTAGTAGCTACACGGGGGGACATATTTCCAATCAGGCTGAGTCAGCTTCAGCCCATGCTGCTGCCACCTGCCTGAT
The DNA here is from genome assembly GCA_020887355.1 of Coccomyxa sp. Obi. NCBI lineage: Eukaryota > Viridiplantae > Chlorophyta > Trebouxiophyceae > Coccomyxaceae > Coccomyxa > Coccomyxa sp. Obi. The sequence continues at coordinate 1,441,203 of AP024999.1, forward strand.
CTGCTTCAGATCCAGCCATAGCCCTGCAACGGCTCAAAATGAGCTGGGTGGCTTGCATGCTGCGTGGACTTGGTGTGTTGACCTATCTCCTTGCAGCTTGGGCGACACTTCTCTCCATATTAGAAAGCAAATTGTGTCATGGAGGAGCACCCCAGAGCAGAGGCTGTGAAAACAATGACGATTGAACCATATTCCCCGATTGCAGACTGCTATTATACCTGACTGGCTTCTGACTTTGCAGGAGTGAGCACCGCGGCCCATTGTTTGCAAGCAAGGATTGTGACACATTCTGGCTGCAGGGAGTGCTCGGCAACAGAGATGACTTCAGAAGAGCAACTGGGAGGGCGGTGCTCACCCACTCAAAGTTCTGGATGTAGAGGACCTCGACACGGGTGTTGACAGCAAGGGCGTCCAGGATGGCGTCGATGTGCGGCGGTTTGATGTCCGCGCTCACATACTGCTTCAGCCGCAGCACACGTCCCGCCGCCTGAAAATCATGCGAGTTTCGGCGCAGCATCTCGCACAGCCGCCGCACGTGCACATTCTGCATGCCGCACCATCCAACACATTCCTCAACTTTTGGCCGCAACCCCAAACATTGCACACAAGACCCAATCTTACTTCCTCCTTGAGCTTCCACATTTTCCTCGTCCACGGCACAGCTTGTATGCGCCTGCACTTTCTTGTATGCGCAGGCAGACATATGGGGAGTTACGTAGTTGCAATATCAGTTCGCAACAAGATATTGCGAGAAACACTCTCTCCCAGAGTGTTCACATTGATGCCCTGGTTGCATTTGGGACCAACAGTAGTGTAAAGTCAGAGCCTTTTGACATCTATGGACCCTGGTCCACATGCCCTATAATCCCAGGTTGCTTTGAAACAAGAGCCCAAAGAAATGCCAGGCGTGCATATCTAGCTTCTTGTTTCAGTCAGGCAGGGATTACAGAGCCAGGGATGCAAACTATGCAAACCCGGAAAATTCAGCATTTTTCGGGCACGGGGGACTTACAGCGAGGGGGTCGCCGCCGGGAACGCGCTTCGAGCGGCCGGCCGCCAGCGCAGACGTCTCTGTGCACGGCTCGGTCACCCTGGGCCCCCTGCCCAGCGCCGGGCCAGCCTTCCTGCCCGCGCCGCCTATCTGGCACAGCTCCGTGCAGGGCTCGAAGACCCTCGCTCTTCGCCCGCTCACCCCGTGCTCATCCACCATGCTCCGGTTGCCCAGCGTGCACGGCTCATTCACAAGCGCCGCCACCGGTTTGCGGGCGGCCATCGCGGACGCGCTGCCGAGGACGGCCGCGGCGGTGATGTCACGCTCTATCCGATGGCGCTCTGCGGTGATGTCATCCTCGCGCAGCTCCACCGGCACAGATACTCCTCGAGAAGCCCGAGAAGTGCCACCCACCTCCTGCAGAATCCAGCAATAATGACTTTGGGGCCAGAGTTGGGTTTTTACAGTTCTTGTTGGGGCCATGCCTGATGGTATGCGGTCTCATGCGGTCATGCCCGTATGCAAGCCAAAAGCTCCAACTGAAAACTAGACACACATACATTGGTACACATCATATGAGGAAGGGAAACACACCGAGCAATCTTGTGCATGGCAGTTGACGCTACGCACGGCTGGTTCAGAGCACTGCATGGCGGCTGGCTGGTGCTGTTCCTGCGCACTAAAACACGAGGCGTCTGGCTCCTCAGCACCCCCCTCCCCTGCCTCATGCGCCAGCCGCAACAACTCGGCTGCAGTCGTGCTGCTGTCTGAAGCCTGACACAACTCAACTATCTCCACTGAAGAACCTGGTGACTGGGACAGCGCCACAACGTCCACAGACACATCTGAACCATCCTCCTGCCATCTCAATGCGTCCGGGCTGCAGGGCGCTAAATCTCTGGCTGTGACGCCAGCAGGCGCGAGTTCCCTGGCGGTGTCACAGACATGCGCAGCTGCAGACGACCTTGCCGGTGCCTCTGGCATAGCATCAGCTTGGCCTGATTGCAAGACTGCGCCCCCGTGGATGCCCACTGTGGCTGCTCCATGCTCCCAATGCCCACTCTGCCGCTCATGTCCTCCCGGGGCTGCTGAGTTGTCCGGCTGTGGAGCCTGAGGAACTGAACCAGTATCGGCGCATGGAGCGGATGCTGATGCATGCTCCTCTGCTTCAACTGCCTGGGGCATTCCAGGAGCTGACAGGCCAGGTTCTGTGCACATTAACGGGGCTGGCTGGGCGTCACATGCTGGCACCTGTGCCTCTCTTGCTCTCATATCGCAGGCCGCTGGCTGCACTGCTGCCACAGCTGGCCTGTGCTGAGGCTGCTCTGCCGCTGCATGTCCACAGATGTCCCTGGAGAACGCGTCTGGTGGGTGCGCAAACGGCGGCAGGCGCGACCCTGACAATGGGGCGGGCACTGGGCGCATGGGCTGGGGTCTCGCGAGGGTAGTGGGCCCCGCGAGGTCAGGCTCTGCTGCAGGATGCAAATCGGCGCGCGACTGGATCGGGGGCTGTGGCGGCCCCCAGAAGGCCACCGGCATGGGGATTCTGAGGGTTGCAGCAGCAGCAGCCGCAGCAGCTTGTGTCTGGTGTCCATAAACATGGCTGGCCGCGCTGCTCTGCATCACATACCTCTCGAAGGCCTCGTGCATCTGCCGCTGGTGCCTCTGCTGTGGGTTTATGACTATGGGGCTGGGAGCCACGCGCAGCCGCATGTGCATTGCAGGTTGCTGAAGGCCGGCAAATGCATGAGACGCCAGGGCAGTCGCTTGGTGGGCGCCATGCCACCCCAGAACGCCTGGTGTTGGTGAAGGGAACATGGTGGGAGCCGCATACACAGGGTGCGTCTCTGCGCTGTTGTTGCCTACATTGAGCGGGCTGATGGGGAGCCCGGGGTCATGGGCAGGCTCCCCTCCCTGCCAAGCATAGCCTGCCGCAGCAGAGTTGGGTGTGGAGAAATAGGGCAGCCCCATGGTCAGCTGTGCTCCTGGGGGTAACCAGTCCGGCACAGACCGCTTGTGGTCATCCATTCGCTCCACTCTATCTGCATTGAGCAGGAGATCCTTATTGAGTACGATGTGATTTTCAAATCTCAGCATATTGTCTGTCAGACAGCACAAGCTGGATTTGCTGTTATTGCCATCCAGGTCCTCCTTAACTCTGTAGGCTACGGCGAGCAGACACGTTTATTCAGAGTTCCAATTGGGCTATGGAAAAATCCAGCAAAGGCCTCCAGCCAGAGTGCGCCCAATCTCACCTTAGGATGTCAACGGCTTCGGCACTTCAAAACGCTTTCCCGCAGACGGTGTATCATCTGCCAAATCCCTGTGCAGCAGAACCCCAGACAGATTGATCGTCATGGGTAGTGAATGTCCCGCATTAAGAATCAATGCCCCCCCGAAGGCTCCCTGTTTCAGCCATCGCGTCTGTCAATGCTCGATGTTTTGGGCTCATGACCCCATCTGATTAAAACGTCCCCTTCAAATTGCAACCCAGTCGAAATGAAATGAGTATTAAAAACGAACAAAAGCCAGCACCTTGCATGAAGCATTTCACATGCACGACTTCACAATTGACGTTAGTTGTAACTCCCGCTCCTTTCTTTCGGTTACTCGGAGGAACGTGTACTATTCTTCCTTTCTCACACAGATTTGTCATGCATTGCGCATCGCTTTGGATGATGTGTTTCGGAACATGTTTACATAAAGAAGTCCAACTGTACTTTCGGTCTAGGACGCGGAACGCCATCAGATCTATCGATGGATATCAGTCATGACTCATCAGTATTTTGTTTCGTCCAAGGAATAGCGAATCCCATGCATGCAACTGTGAAGTTGAAAGAATCTGCTCTCCGAACAGTCGATCTGAGAAGCTATCTTGTTGGCAGTTACTCCGAACAAACTAATGCTGAGCATACAGCAACAATGAAGAGGAACGCACCTATGTTTGCAATTGCTTTTTGTGTTGCCCTCGTGTCCGTGTACACCGTGGCCAGTGTTGGGGCCAGCCGTTACCTGCTACAAGCGGCACCTTTGAATACGACTTCCTCTCGTCCGTCCCTGTTTCCTTCCCTTGCTTCCCAAATCAGCGATGTTTCGAGGCAAAGAGTACTTTTGAAATCAGCAAATGACAATGCACTGCCTCCATTCAAATTTTCCTCTTGCTGCCAGCTCCCGAGTTACAGAACTCGCGATCGCATACGCCATCGTCAATTCCCAGCTGACGGCAGCTGCTTCTGAAGTGCAGCAATATGCCAGGAGCTCCACAATGGTTACCTGGCAAATTGCCAGCTGCTCTTTCAGCATGTGCTGGGCTGGGCAAGAGCTGGCAACATCACCACCGTCACGCCCGGCCAAATTGAGGAGGACTACTTTGCAACTAGCGTACAACCGTCAGCCCAGTAAGTCTGTGGCACCATGTCCTTCTGCCCATTTCCAATGACAAGCCGCGGTGATGTTGAGGAAAGACAGCACGATCCTGGAACTGCAGAGTGTCCCTAACAGCGGCTGCCAAGCTGCTCAGATCTTGCCACTGATGATGTGCAGGTGCTGTGTCTATGAGAGAGGCATCCTGCTAAATGAACGCAAACACCTTCGAGACCTGTGCATAAAGTTGTGACATTCACACTGAAGGTCGCCCAACAGTGCTGCACAACAGCCTCACTTGATGTCAACAAGTCTGACTTTTGGCTGGCGCAGGGGTGCCGCTGTGATGGGGATGTGGAGAGGGTGTCCAGATCGCTTGGGATCCCTCCCGGCGGCCTGAAGGCAGGCGCGCACCCCAACACAGCTCAGCAAGCCTCTAATCTCATTACCATGACTGCTGCGCGCCAAGTCTGATCAGCTGGAAACGCGCCTTCCTTGCATTAACTCTGGGTGCTGACTCTGACGATCAGAGTCAGACACCCTGATCAGCCCTAGGTGGCCGGAAAAGGTGTAATCGACTGACTGTTTTTGGCAAGAACTTCTTGCATGCACTCAAGTCTGCCAGGGTAAGGTGCGTTCTAGCGCTACGGTTGTATGTGCGGCCATGGCTAACAGGTGCGTGTGCAGCGCAGAGCAACTGTACTCCGCGCTAGCATGCAACATGTCCATCACAATGGACACAGCGCCTGACCCCTGCCCTGGAGAGCCCGCCACTCCTGCTGGCCGCTAGTGACGTGACAGCACCATGTTTGAGGGGAGGAGAGACAAAAATTTCCCGGCTTTTGGCACGATCTGTTCCTGCAATTTCACTGTACATTTGATGCCAGTGCATGCGTGATCTTTGAGGTTTGCGTGGACAGCTAGGTGGGGCTACGCTATTATGACAGTAGGGGAGAAAATACTGCTGATGAGAAAGTGACTCGTGTTGCATGTGATGTGGCGTTATTCCAAATGGGACAGACCTTCAATGCTGCTTGAGACATAATGAAGGACGAAGGACAAGTGGACAATGGTCTCTGCTCAAACAGTTGCCGGTGACATGATTTTGTGCCTGAATGCTTGAGATGCACCGTTTCTTGTGACAACCAGCAATGCGTTCGAACCTGGACTGGTAGGACCTGTAACATATCTAATGTTTGTTGTGCAAGGCAGCCTTTCCTCTTTCTGACGCTCGCACGCCCTTGATTGTCTTGAATCTCTTGATCTTGCAGACAATTCCTGCTCTCTGACAAGTTCGGCCTAATCAGGACGATTTGCATGCATGCCTTGTCACGGTGAGTGTACGATTCTGATTGGGATCGTCAACAACGTTCGGATTGACAGCAACGTTTGTGCAATGCATCTGTCTGAAAAGAGTGAACAAATCGACTCATCCAATTTCATACATCTCCCTTGCCGTGGTCGACTTATGCAAATTACAAAGCACTTTTATCCCACGCGTACGCTGATTAGTCGATGACGTCCTCGTTGCATCCTGCCCTCATCGAGGAAGGCCGCGTATACTTCTTCTACAGGCAAGTTCTCTCACCAAATATCGTGAAGCATCTTACGTGGAGATGCTGGAAACTGAAGCATTTCTCTCGATGCGGCACTGCATAGAAACCGCAGCTGGTAGGTTGAGTATATTCAACTTTTCACGGAGCTCACACCTGAACGAGCATGTGTAATCCTAGTTCCCCTGAGTGTATGCTCAAGCACATGTACACAGGCCCCGTGTGGGCGTGGAGGAGGCCCAAAGCCTGCAAGATGTGCAGCGCTTCTTCATGATCATGAGCCCAACCTCTCGTCCAGATCCAGCCCCTCACCGCCTGATTGTCATAGGCAAGAAGAGGCTGCCAAACCCAGTGCGCCATGAGCGCTTCTTTGGGTTCGTGCTGGCCACAGCTCAGAAGGTGAAAACTACGTAGTATACTGAAGTCCCTGGGCAGGCTGCGTGCACAGATTGCTAGCCACCTGGTCAGTCTTTGCTGCAGTATGGGTGCCCTGAGATGCCAGGTGGCGCACTTCACTCACTGGTGTGACTCTAAGACTTATCTTTGAGGCCTCCCCCAGGTGGAGGACCTAATGAAGGATTTTGGCCCCAAGGATTACCAGACGGCTACAAGGGGAGAGCGCTCTGTCGAGGCCATGCGAACCCTGGGGGAAGGTATTTGCTGGGCCCACACCAAAATGTGCAGACATGTGCTGGCACCGCGCGGCACTGCGCGCAATCGCTATCAACTTCTCCAGAGACAGCGTCCAGGATGTTTTAAATGCAGAATTCTGTTGTTCTTGTGCAGTATGTCACAGAAAGAAAGGTCAAGGTCAATGCAGAACAGGACGCTTCATACTTTCTTGGAGTAAATACTAGGAGTCGTGTGATGTGTTAGGTGTGTACAGCATTGTGGACCATGGCAGGCACACCCACCTGGCATATGAGCTGGAGATCCCCAAGGAGCCAGGCGATGTGCAGAAGCACTTCTGCATCCTGAAGGAGGGCAATTACATCATCAACATTAAGGTGTCTAACACAGCACATCATCAGCGCCAGCATCATAGAGCTCATTGTATCAGTGCAAACGGTTCAGATGCTGTACAATCATGGTTGAAGTCTTGAAGGGGCATCAACAGCACCCTCAACCCACTGAAACATCAGCACTCCCATTCAGTCTCAGAACATGGCTGAACAATGTGTAGAATCTCCACAGAACCCGGAGACACCCAGTCCACCCCAAGTGCGGGGGGCGCCAAAGCCGCAGTACCCGGAGGAGAAGAAGGAGGAGTTCAAGGGGTATGCATGGATCCCTGCCAGGGACCCCTCCCTGCTGGACCAGAAGGGCTGCCAAATACTCCTCATTGGTGCTCGTCCAGACATCGCAAGTGAGCGCGCATGCCATCAGCTCACAGAGTTGGCAAATTTGTGGCGTTTTCAGCCAGCATTGCAATGAAAAAGGCCAAAATGGAATCCCTGCTGCGTGCACATGAGCCCCTGTTGCCGTAGATACGCCATCAGTGTGGCTCATTTGTCTCTTATGTTGTGCACGTCGTCCCTGCTGAGCTGCTAGAACAAGTGCATCTTTGCAGATGCTTCACTTCATGTGCAGCCTCCATCTCGGAAATAAGCATGTGTGCAGTTCCTCATAATTTCTTTCAGCTGGATGTCTGCTCTTGCTCTGTTTGTGAGGAGTGTCAAAGGAGATGTGCTGAACGCCTGCAGGTGACTTGGGCCCAAAGCTGCATGAGCATTTGGAGGAGGTGGTTGACCAGGACCTGAAGGTTGCCGAGCAGCTTGCGGGCACTGACGAGGATGAGAAGCTGGCCGAGAAGCTGCTGGAAGACCTGCGTGCAGAGGGCCACACCATCGCAATCGATCCTGCTGTCAGCGGCCAGTGGAAGTGAAAAATATTGCTGCTAAGAAGCAGCTCATTGCAGAGCAGTGATTTGTAATGGAGTGTAGATATCGATGCTGGGATCTGGTAATCCTGCACAATTGCAATGTCAATAAGATTGTCCATGTTAAGCACTTGTGAAATGTTGGGCATCCTGTAGCTTTGCCTTGGGGATGGCACAAGGTGCCACATCAACATGATCAGCTCTCGTGCAGACACTACAAGCTGTGCAAGCGCCGGGGCTGCCAGGAGAATTCTGCATTCATGCATGATCAAGGCATTTATTTCCACTCCCCAGTTGCAGCGGGCTCAACAGGCAGGTCATGCTTCTCAGCCTGCAGCTCTGCGCGCAGCTTCTCAACCAGCTTGGCATCCTCATCATTGCCCTCGAAGTGCTCTGCCTCGTCTATCTCATGCTCTACGGCCTTGTCCAGCTCCTGATTCACCTTACCATCCAGCTCTCCTGCAGGGAGACACGATGCTGTCATGTTGGGAATGCCACCTTCTGTCCACGTTGCAGTGCCTAAGGCGGCCAGGAGCTTGCACTGCTGCATCTCAGTGGGCCACTGAGTGTGGTATTTTTAATGATCCTCTTTCATAATGTTTTGCCAATTCAAGCATTGTAGATTATGTTTTGATCCAAGAGGCATTTTCGGAATATGTTCTGCAGATTGGAATGCGCTTGCACGCGAGATGTGCAGGCGACTGCATCAAATGTCTGGCGGCGCACCGCAGATGTCAGTCTTGGCGGAGATGAAAACCAGCTCACAGCCTTCAAAGTCCAACAGGGAGGTGTCCTTGGCTGAAATCCAGGAATAGCCGCCTGGCGTGTCCCCAAACTCCTTTTTCTTGTCTTCTGGGTAGTTTGCCTTCTGGCTCCTGCCCAGGCCCGCATTTGGCGGATTGGCTGCCTCAGGGTTCTGCAGACAACACAGTATTATGGCAATATTCAGGCAGGTTGTCTCAAAACGAGTCAAGGGAATGGTCAGCTAGAGTACCTTGACTGTATTGTCATGCCATGATCTGAGCGTCTTCAAACTTGATGAGTGATAACTGTGTTCTTACCTTGACGCTGATGATGAAGCTGCCGGTCTTGTTGATGCTGAAGTCTGCCTGCACATCGCCTGGCTCCTGGGGAACTTCAAGCTCGTAGACGAGCCGTGAGTCTTTGCCATGATCCACAATGGTGTACACACCTGGTACCACATGTAAGGCCATGAATTTTTCTGTCTGGCCAGACTCGCAGCACAGCCTACTGGCAGCAACAGGCGCTGCATTATCAGATGACAAGCCCTCAAAGCTCCAGAAGCACAGATGCCGAAGGACCAACAACAGATTTGCCGTCGTATAGAGAAAGCCTGCTTGCATGCAGGGTATCACCTTCGCCCACTGTGCGAGCGGCCTCAGTGCGCCGAGTGCCCTGTGTCTTCGTCTCATACTCCTTGGCTTCCAGGCCTGCTGTAAGATTGTCCAACTGGCACATCCAAATATCGCTGAGATTGAGAACATTAACGCATGCCATCATTTTCCAGCAACTGCGCAGTGTACCAGGCACGAAGTGCATAATGGGACCCACACATGGCGAAATCAATCAATTTGATGGGAGGCGGTTACATGCGAGGCATATTCCAGTCACCTTCTTGTCTGTGGCTTGCACAAAGCCGAAGAATCGTTCCCGCTTTGCTGGGTCTGGCAGGCGCTTCTTGCCGATGGCCAGCAGGCGGTGATGGGCATCTCCGCCAGATCTAGATGCGGGGCTCAGGATTATAAAAAATCGCTGAACATCTGACAAGCTGTGGGCTTCCTTTAGTCCCACGCGTGGCCTGAACATGACATGTCATCTTGTCAAATTAGGGCGTCTCACTCATCATGACAATAAACGAGCACGACCCCCCTTCTGTCCGACAGCATGCATGCAAGACAGGGTTATCGTCTCACCTGTAAAAGAAGTAGATGCGGCCTTCCTCAAGGACCTCCTTCGGTGGATCATCGGTCAGCTGTTTCTTTGCGGCGTGTTCTTCTGGTGCCTGACTCTTACTTCCCTTGCCAGTCTCCTCTTGCTTACCAGTCTCACCTGAGCAAGGACACAAGCGAGGTTTAAGAGCGTAGCTCCAAATGGCTGGCAGGCGCACAAAAGAGTCTGAAGGGGCGTACTTTCTAGCTCTGCAGATTGGTCCTCACGGGGTCTCTTCTCTCCTACTTCCTCTTTCTTGTTACTTGGTGCCATCTCGGATCGAGTCAAATCCAAAGACCTTGGCAGATGCCTGCGAAATAAAACATGACATCTTCATAAACTCACACCATATCTAGATTGTTTGAACAGCAGTGAGGATAAAAGGCGTAGTGCTGACGCGCTGGAATTGAAAGTCAGCGGCAGCTAGGTGATCACTGCTTGATCACTCAAAGTCGGTGGCCACTATTATTGCTGTAAACAAGCCAACAAATCCCTATAGGCTTGTTCAAGCAATACTATACAAGATTCAGTAGCTCAACCCAACGCCCCGACAGAAACTCTTGTCCGGTCTGGTCTCACTTCCAGATCCTAAAAGCAGGCTCCTCCTAAGTGCACAAAAGTCGATCGGAGGTTCACCTGTCACTGTGTGTTTTCGCCGATGGAAAGGATTGGACTCGTAGGCTGATATTTACAGGCCAATTGAGTACCTTCAAGCCGGCCAGTCCGCACGATGTCGAGCTCCAAGGTTGCAGACCTGCATGAGCCACCTGCCACATCCTCCCAATTATCCACCATATATTGGATATTGACCACCAAATGGGCAGTATGGGATATCCTGCCCTTCTCAAGGACAAGTGTCAACCTCGATGTTGACAAAGCTTTGTAATCCAAGGGACACATGCATCTCTGCTACTTCTGGAACATCCGTCTGGGCCAGTGGGTTTGGACAGGGCAGCACCGTGGTGACCACTGTGGGCTCGGCGGGGACCACTAGTGCACTGGGACTACCAGCTGTTGCAATGTTCAGGTTGCAAGGCGCTGATGCAATGACAAATTTTGCATGTCATGGCCTCGAGATTTCCTAGGCATGCAAATGTGCAGTTTTCTTATCTCTACCGTAACTGGTCACAACTCATTACAAGGCCATAAAAGAGCCCACTTGCAGAGGCGCCAGGCCGGCATGTCAAACATTAGAGTAACAGGGGACCTTGTCACGCCTGCAATGTCCACAAGCAAAGATCTTGGGGTGGCAGCAGAGCCATGCAGACTCGCAGGAAACGGCCATATTGATAAATTAATAACTTCGATCGAATTCGGATTGTCCAGCTGCAGCTTCACATAACAAATTACTGAAATTAGATTTAACGGCTCAATGTCGCCGCTCCTCAGAAAGCAATGGCCATAGAGGACAATTTTGAAGCAAATTGCAATGGCTACCCACATTGAATGGCCGCCACGCAGCATTTTGCCAGTAACCATTCCGCCAGACTGAATCTCACCAACTCAAAGTTACAGAAATTCTTGACAATAATACACAAGATGCCTCAGCTTTTGTTGGATCCAAATCTGTGGAAGCCGCGACCTGTCTCATAGGCACGCCACCTTCCACGAGGCTGAGAACGCTTGCGCTGGAATTTGGGTGGCTCGCTGCCCACCCCAAATTCTTCCAGGGCATGCAGGTCATCTACTAGCTGAGCAAAGCCCCGGAAGGAGAACGCAGACGGCGGCGGCACTTTTCCCTCCAGGATCTCTGAGGGCGTCACAGCCTTCCCATATATCTGCTTGTTTGCTTCATGGTCCGGCTGAGCATACCCTGAGACAAGCACCATCATACGCATACTCAATGGGAGCAGTTCAATGACCAACACTGAAGCGTAGCGCAATCACTGAAATAATGCGCACTGCCGCAGTGCAGGGCATGCATTTGCTGGGTGTATGCACAAAACATCCCTGTAGAAAGACCAAGACAATGGAGGTAGGCAGCTAAAAAGGGCGAAGGGCGCACCATAGAGCCGAAGAAGGCTGAGAGTAGTGCCCGCACGAGCACGCAGGGCAAGAACATAGGAATGCGCCTCGTCAGCCTGCGCCGTCCTCATAAACTCTCTCACATCCTCCACACTCATCTCCTCATCAAAGTCTGTCAGCGCCAGCTCAGACCCCGCCAGGCGTTTCTGCTTCTTGAATTTTTCCAGGGTGAAGTTGTTGGCCAGGATGTGAACGATCTCTGTCCTTATCCTTCCTGCAAAGCACAGAGAAAGATGACGTCAACTTTACATAATATCAGCTGCAAGCTATATTTCTACAACCACATGAAAGTTGCAATGGCCATGCATATAAATTTTATGAATCCTTTGCACTTCCAAGATGAAGTCCATTGTCATTCAGCAGTGGCTGCCTTGCGTTTGTATTGTGACTCTTTCCAGAAAAGGAAGATGAAATTTTTGGCATGTGACTCTCACCTGCCCCAACACCTGATCTGCTGGATGCAATGTCCAGGTAGCTGGGTCCAGACCACACAGGTAGTCCATCATCTCCCATTATCCGGCCCATCAAGAAGCCCATGCCATGCAGATGCTGCAGCCCTAGCCCGCGCATTTCACCGATGCCTATGAACAGTCCCTGCAAGCATACATCTTCATTCGCCAACAAACATGCGGTGACAATAAACACAGGTGATCTTGGACACAACAGCGGACATTCTAGAGCGCGATGAGCATTAGCTGTAGTAAAAGTGATAAATGTGTTGGTGAGGGTCATGGAGGCCGGAAGTCTCACCTTGCACATGCTGATGGCAGAGGCCATGAGCCATGGCAATGAACTCTCCTGCTTGCACTTGCTCAGCACATCTTCCATTGGAGCTTTTTCCAAGTCATGCGCCTCGGGATGCAGCAGGTGATGCAGCAGCAGCCGCTTCATCAAGACACTTCCATATGCAGCATCCATGGCCTCAGGCAGCTCGCTGGCCCCCTGCAACCAGTTACTTTGGTTGTTCCTGGTCCCATTTGTGAGATGAGTCCCAGACACAGCTACCTTGAGACATTGCAGCTCTGTGGACGAATTCTTACATGCACAGAGAGATCCTGGCTGAGCCATCCAGAGCTGTGTCCATGATGCATGCCGTCCTCTTGTTTCTTCGCGGGTGGAGCTTCTGCAGGCCAGGATGGGTTTATCAGAGTGGATTTATGGGCAGTCCATGCATGACTACACAAGAGGAATTTGCCAGTGAGCCATTAACTTTCGGGATGCTGGCTGGACACACCTAGGGGAAGGGGAAGGACCGGCAATGGACCCTGCAAAGTTTCAGGCACATTGGCCCACAAGTTGCGCACAAGGCCCTGGGGATCCCTAACTGTCAGCCTAAAAAACTTGTGCTTGAGCAAATGCGCTGCAGAAGGCCTCTCGTCTGGTTGTCTCTGCAGACACTGAGCAACTACATCTCCCAATTCCTGCATGGCAGCCCCTTTTAGACGCATTCAGTGGAAAATTTATGATGATGGGAGCCATGCCCATTCATGTTGGTCCTGCATTGCCATGATGCAGCCCAAAAGAAACATGCGGTCTCTCTCAGGACATGCCCTGCTTACCTGCGAGAACCGTGTGCCATGTGCATCGACAGCTAGCATGGGTACAGCATCACAAGTGGCCTTGCTGATGGCAATCTGCTCAAAAGAGAGGTCGACATAAGGTGTATGGCCGACAGCCGCCTGCAAGCAGGCAATAACTTCATGCAACCGCAGCGCAATCGCAGCTTTGATGACTACGCATAATGGACAGCAAGCACAGGAAGGGATGAGGGCCATCGACGAGCAAAGATACCTCCACAAGCGTCACGCCGAAAGAGTACAGATCTGCCGGTAGCCCGTACCTACATGCAAAGGAGCTTCACCAGGAGCAGATGCAGCCTCACATGACAGTAAGGCGGCCATCTGATGCATGCGACTCGTCAGGGTGTGACATGTCATTCTGATGAGGCAGAAATAACCATTGCAGCTGCATGATTCAGGAACACACCCCTTGTCAATGCCGGTTAGGAGCTCCGGCGCGATATAAGCAGGGCTTCCCACAAAGGAATTACGCCGTTCCAGGGATGCAAAGGGGTGGAGGTCCCCTGAAAAATGGCGCTCCAGCTTGGCAGCCACGCCCAGGTCTGACAGCTTTACCCTCCCATCTCTGCCGACCAGGATATTGCTGGCCTGAGCAACACATGTGAAGGCAGCAGCTGAGCTGAGAACTAGAAACTGACCAGACGACATGTTTAGACTGCTCAGGATATCTGCATCCCGGACTTGCTTACATTGCTGCTTACTGGCATCACTTGTCGTGCTGATAGGGGATACAAGACACCTTGATATCTCGATGCAGCACGCCACGCCCATGCAGATATGCCAATGCCTCTAACACTTGCTTCATGATGACAGCGATCTCAACTTCACGCAGCCCCTGCATGCAAACACTTACTCCGTTCATGGCTGATCCCTGGATAGTGCACGTGCTTGCAGCCAAACTACAGTCAACACAGTAAAAGACTGCAATTGTCTTTTGACTGCACATATGATTGTCTGATAGCATTTAGAACCCGCACCTTTGGGTATCCCCTTCTCAGGAGCAATTCTAAGGAACCTCCCGAAACAAATGGCATTACCATCCATAAGTAATGATCCCAAACGAATGAGGTATATAGCTCCAGCAAATTGACATGGCGCTGCCGCTTCATCACAACTGCCTCTTGAGCTACAAGCTCCTGAACATGGAGCAAAAGTGGTGCTCACTGCTGTGACGCTACCTCCCTCAGCAGAAGGGTGTCCTGCAGACAAGTTGCTGTACTACGCACGGTCTGACACTGCCTTACCATATGCGCTTCCAACAACTCTAAATCAATGAGCTTGACGGCAACTTCTTCGTTTGTATGCTTCACAGTAGCTCTGTACACCTGCAGCAGGGAAGGACGTAGTTGTCACTGAAGACAGTCTGACCTGTGTGAAATCATTTCTTGCCTTGCATCAACGCACTCTGATACCTTGGAAGTGCTGCCTTGACCACACACTTCATGCAGCTCGTAAGATTCTGGGGAAGTTGGGTAGTTGGGAGCTGGGACTCCCGAAGTACTGATTTGAGGGCCCCATTCTGTACGTGATTTCTCCTCCACATCAACAAGTGATGATGTAGATCCTTCAGGATCATGAGATAGCCTCATCAGGGATACTTGCTCTACGAGGTCGTCCAAGGGAGGAGAGGCTTGTTCGGCATCTGCTACCATACTGCGTTAGGTCGTAAATATGCGTGACACTAGAGGCCTACAGCATGGAAACTCGTCAATATGTTGTGCTTCATTGTTCCAAAAAATGTCTTATTGAAGCACTGGCCACTTCCCCACTCACTATCAAAATACCGAATCAAGTCTAGATTGTCTATACAGTGTTAGATTGCCCTCGAACAGTATAGATGTCTCTCTAACCAGCAGATCAACTCTAAAGCTGTAGTACCACGTATGTTGCTCGTTCTTTCGAAAAGGAGTCCATTTGTAATTCGCTTGGGTCAAGGCACCTTCCTTGGAATGTCGAGGGTTTCCCCTTGATATCGAAGACCTGCAGGGGCGTTAAGTGCTTATACTGGAAGCTTGTTGGCATAATCTTGCGTCTGCACGGACACCTGCTGGCCTCCAGCCACGTTTTTCTAATCTGTGGCGGAAAGTAGGACTTCCACCAAGTTCTGGTGGTGGCGCAAGGGTAAAGATCGAGTGCCAAAGGCGGGGGTGTTTCCTGGGCAGGGGGGCCCTTCCACTTCATCGAGCACAGCAGGAAGGAGGAAGCAGTAGGGCACCAATTTGACTCTGCGATGTCTCAAGCTGCTGGTGCAGATTCTGCGTCTCCTGACAGCGATCCCCTCTTACGTGAGTGGCCCTCAGGGTTTGTCTATATCCCGAACTCAGCCTTTAGGCCTTCTTTCTTCCGTCTGTTACCCCGAGATGAGTGAGCATGTCTTATGGGACATCACAAGGACGTCTTTTTGCGATGGCGAACCTTCCAGAGGGTGGTTATCATTTGCCCTTGGTGCTGCCTGGCAGTTTCCAGTAGCATCCTTTTTTCCTTACATATGTACTTTCCATGCTGCCAGTTCCACTACTCTGATCCATTGCTTCAACATTGAGCTGTCATGCAAGGATCCTAGCTAGGCACTACTCTGTGAACGTTCAAGTTGCTCTTTGGTTTATCCCAGTATTTTGGAGATCTTGCAGGGTACTTCTTGAGTGCTTTAATTCTGCCTCTTCAGGTTCACAGGGTAGTCTACTGCAGCGCGCTGCACAAAACCTGTCCCAAAGCGGTGTTTCTGCGTCTGGATTCTGGTGAGTGAAACCTCATCGCCCTGTTACAGTGTGTTTTATGCTTGTGTCATTTGTGGATGATCTTAGGACAAGTGAGCCTGCTTCTTCTTTAAGCATCTGACAGAAAAATGCCATCTTGGGGCATGATTGAAAATGTGGTGGCATGCAGGCGTTCACTGGGATGGCGTCGAGGGGGAGGCGCCGACCACCCTGCAGCAAGTACCGCTCCGCAGGACATTGAGACAGGCCATGGGGAGAGCGCGGATGAGACCATTGCGGGGGATGAAAATCGAGGAGGATCAAATATGGCGACCAGCCTTCATGACAATCTGGATGTGAGCAGGGTCTCCACCCCCAATCTTCCCGACTCGCACATGCAACCTTGTTGGCAAACATGGAATTGCTTGCCACTTCATGCCGCATGTCTTCCCTGCACAATGCAAGTTTGTGGACTCTCTAGGCCGCATCAGTGTCCATGTTGGCTCAGCAGGCAAAAGGTCTGCTACGAGAAAGGGATCAATTGTACAGAAACAAAACGTCCCTAGCAGTACTTGCATCCTGCCTCTCTATTGCCCCCCTCAACACACCCATAAAATTATGCAAAACCTTTCAAGGTCAGCTAAAATAAAGCTTCTTGAGCTTGCGAAGAACGACAGCAAAGATGCGGTCATTCCGTGGAGTTGCAGGAAGGCGCCACGGGCTCAGGGAGGCCCAGTGGAGGCAGCCCTGACTCAGCAAGCGCCGCGGCGCACCTGCTGGGCCTGTTCGGTCGGCGGAGCTCCGGCATCCCGCGCAGCGGCAGCCCCATGAAGCGCAGCGCCAGCGGCACGCAGCCCATGTGCCTCATCTGCCTGGAGAACCTCACGGCTGAAGACTTTGAGGTGGGGCCCCTGCTCTCCTGTGCATCGCAGAAGTTGCAGGGGCCTTCTCTTAACGGTATTTGTTCTTCTCTCCATTTGAGCTGAATCTACATGTCAGCAAAATGATTCACTTCGAATTGTGTTGCAGTGTGGGGAGGCCATGTCCCTGGACTGCCAGTGCCGCGGAGAGCTGGCCTTGCGCCATCGCACCTGCGCCGAGAAATGGTCCCGTGTCAAGGTACTGCATCTGGCATTCGTGCTGCCTGCTTTGTATCCGGCTTGTTCCCGGTAGCAGACGCCTGCAGATATTATCATGTTGCAGTTGCCTGCATGTTGTCTGAAACTGTCATCTGTACAATCGTCTGCACAACACCTGAACCTTCATGGTTCCACTAATAGACGACATGCATGACTTATGACTGGAGCTTTGTCTCTTTGCAGGCTACCTCATGTGACTTGCTGGGCTGTGTGCAGGGCGACAGGGTGTGCGATGTGTGCAAGTCGACAATCAACAACCTGCCAGAGGTCACCCCTCCGGCGCCAGGAACGGATGGCGGCTCGGAGGCTGGAAACTCCCTCTTTGACGACATGGACGATCGCAATCATGCCCACCCCCTCCATGGTGCCTTTGTGGCCGACCAGATGCCGGGCTCAGCCGACATTGTCTTTGACTGCATCCGGGTGAGGCTCTGCGCGTGACATCATCCTACATGGATGTTGTGCACATATCCATTTCCACAATGCTGCGCCTGGGAGGCCCGGGTGCATGCATCACATAAGCTTCACAAGTGGCGAAACATTTTGATTGTTCTCTCTTTCAATGTACATGTGTATGACGCAGCCCTGAATGAATGGATGGACCAGGCATTTCGCTGGGAGATCATCGGCCTGTCATGTCATTGTGAGAAAGAATGGGGGGATTGTGGGAGCTTTGGGTACTGCTATGCAGGGTTTTGCTTTATGTATCTGATCCTTCAGCGACTGGAAGATTTCAATATGTTTGGTTGGGGCACAGGTGACATGGGTGGCGATGATCATCTGCATCCTGTTTTTCGAGATGAACTTGGCGACGGCGCTATGGACGGGCCTGGTGGTGGGCATCGCGTACACCATGTTTGCGCGCGCCATGTACCGCCAGCAGCTGGCCCTGCTGCAGCGCGAGATGCTGCGCGAGCACCAGCAGCACATCCCACCCCAGCGCACCCCCACCGGAGGCTCCCCTAGGTGCGTATCCCCTGCCAGAGTTTTCATATCGAAGGTGAAACCTCACAGCTAAGGGTGCATTGTCACATGAAGCTCATTGCAAGAGTCAGGATTGAGAAGGAGGGCTGCTTCGTGGGATTGTGTGGAGACACCTTTGGCTGAGGTCCAGCAAAGAATTTTGCATTTTTCTTGCACCGACCTGCTGGTTGCTGGTTGGGGTAAATGGTGAGTTTTGGATTTGGACCTGTGATTGGTGGGCCTTCATGTATCTGCAAAGCAGTGTTGGGTTCTGTTTCCATGCCAGCAAAGGAGGGAGGGTTTTCTAGAGGTGATCATGACACGACAAGGGGGGTGTGATTTCAGGTCGCCGAGGGCGCTTGGTGAGGTGGCAGTGCAGCAGGAAGCAGCCGCAGATTTGGATGAGGCTGCATCAGTGGCATCGTCAGACAGCGGCGCAGGCCATGTCGCGGGCAGTGAGGTGCCTGAGGCTGAAGCACCTGCCCCTGTGCAGCAGCGCTCCGAAGAGGGGGCCGCTCCACAGGTTGTGGTGCAGTAAATAGTGGGTTCAATGTGCTGGGGTCCCACTGCAGACTCAGGTGCTTTCGCCTTGATCTTGCATTGTGGCAGGCACTGCAATTCTGTGTGATGTGTGGTCTGTGCATGTGCAGACAAGTTGATGTGCAGGTTTCAGTGTGTCGCTCGAGCTGGTTTACGGGCCATTGTTCAACCAAAGCTGTGAAGCTTGTACATGGGGTTGTGCCGATTTCTCCGGAGGATCCTGTCGTATTGAGGGAGATTGTATGGATTTGTTTTTACAGGAGACTGCAGCCTCGGCAAACAGGATATGAATCTGATGGCATCTATCAGTGCTTATTTACAGTACAACAAGTGCCTAGCTACCTGTAGGACATGTTCTCTGCTCTTGTCTAATTACTCCCAGCTCTTTATAAAGAGCTGGGAGTAGCAGTTGGGATGTCATCAGTGTCCAGTGTCCAGAAGTATCTGCATCATCTGTATGATAGTACCAATAGGCTGCAATTTGTTGTTGTGCCAAAACTATACAGCATTAACATACCTAGCTATAGCTAGCTGGTTCTCAAAACTTTAGTGCATTCTTTTGCGAACATGGGGCCTGCTGTATTGACTGTAAGCAGAAGGCAATTTTTTCCCCTTTCTGGGCTTTGCCTGATGCTATGAAGAACACAGCTCTCTGCTGCACTGACAGGACTGACAAATAAAACCTCACATAGTGAGGCAAAGGACGGGCAGCACATGCATCACAATGCCCATTGTGGGAAAGTTGGGGAACAGGGAAACTCAACTCATTACTCATCCACTGAAGGCCCGTTCACCACCAGTCAAATCAAATTGCCAGGATCCTACCACAGAACTACTCAAATCAAATAGAACCCGATCTGCATATGGCCTTCAAAACTCCAGGCAGCTGTGTCACATGAGACACAATGTGGAAGGGCACAGGAGCCCCAGCCGGCAGAGGATGCCCGGATTTGTTGACCCAGATGGTCGCTGCAAGACCTGCATTTATGCCTCCCTGGATATCAGCTGCAAGGCTATCTCCAATGTGCACAGCCTGCTCACAGTGGAAACTTTCTCAGTACACCTCATCTGATTGAAATGAGGAACCTAGCAAGAAGAGCAGGAATCCATTAGTCCTGTTTGTGCCCTGCGTTTCAATGTATCAATTTAAGGGACAAGTTCCACAACGTAACTCTATACTCCGTGAGGGGTCTGGCTTCATTTGTCCACAGTGACTGCATAATTGAGGTGTGATCACTCTTTACATTCCTCAGCCGGGACATAGCCCTCTCCCTGTCAAAAATGAAGCAAACATGGAGGAGCCCTTCTTTGCAGCTGCGGCGTTTAATGCCTTTCACTTCACAGGTCTCTAAGGGTGTGTACCTCGCTGGGCAGGCATTGTGCAAGCTGGCAGGCCTTGAGGAAGATGGAGGCAGCCGGCTTCTCCTCTCCCCCAGCAGCAATCTCCTCGCCCCCCACAAGGATGCCATCAAACAATAAAGCTGCCTGCAGCCGCTCCAGCTTGCCACGCTGAATCTCTGGGTGCCCATTTGTGATGATGATTGCTTTCAACCCTTGCTGCCTCAGCTCCTGAATCATGTCCTGTAGTACAGCAGCAGTGCAAGTGGGTAGATTTAAAGGAGGCAATGGCTTGAGCCAGCCCTGGGGCCTCATCGTGAGGTCTCTGATCATAGGGAAATTCCCACTTGCTGTCGACTGCATGCTAGTGGGTAGAAGCTGGCAGGATGGGTTGCGCAAGAGCATATCATGTAGCCACAAAGCAGTCAGGGATTACTTGCTTTCACTCCATTCTCCAAGATGAAGTGCTCCAACCGCGCTGTCCTGAACTTCTTCTGTAGTTTCTTGGCCATCTCAGCATCTTCAATTCCCTGGCTGTTGAGAGCACTGAGCCAGAGGCCAGTCCTCCATTCGTCCACATCCACCTTCAAGGCAAAAACTGCACTTCTAGCTGCTTCCTACTTGGTTTGTGAGCACCCATCTTCTTCCATTTTAAAGTCTCATTCCAACTGATCGTGATCTTTACAGAGAACTCCTGTGAGCTTTCTAATGCTGTACACTTGTGGGCACATGAACATGATGTGATGTGCGGCCCCAAATACTTCTTCCTGCCCATGCCTTCGGTGCAGGGAAACCTGTGGGGGCCTTCTGATCTGCTCTTGGAAAGCAACAGTGAGCAAACTAGCAATTATCTTGTGGTGGATAGCCACCGCCAGTTGCTGTAAAAATTGTGCACTGCTTTCCGGGGAGTGTGTTATGCTGGAATGAAAATGTCAGATACGTGTGTCAAAGACAGATAGGGTTCCCTCACCTTGTGATTCACATCCCATGGCGCCTTCAGGAACCGCTCTCTCCAGGCTTTTATCAGCTTCTTGGCATCAACCTTGGTGAAAGCAAGGACAAACATGGTGACTTTTCCTGCATCTTGTCCTGCTCAGCTGCTTCTGAAGCACGTGTCAACCCTCACCGTGTATTGATTGCAGGTATGGGGCCATTCACCTGCTCATGCAGTTGCGTCGCAAGCTTCATGACATCGCTGTAAGCTCGTGCATCAGCCTCTCCAGTCAATACAAGTGTATCGTCCATGTCTGCAACGCAAAGCTTGACGTCAGTCATTTGTATATTATGTACTCTAAGAGTGGAAGATAGGTAATATAACAAACCAGGATATTCGACTACTACAAAATAGCAAAAGCCTCTAGTAAGTAGTCTGCACACCGAAAAATACTGCCTTGATGGGCTTCCCCATTGTGTATGGACTTGGCTACAAGCTTTTCATCCGGGCTAAGTCCTGGCCTCTATCTGCGAAGCAGAACTAAATGTCCTTGCCAATCCCCTGTGATGGTGTAAGATGGCATCGTTTTTACCCATGCCATGCACTATTGTTGACCTGTCTTTCACTCTGTTTCGCTGTCAACGTTTCAGCATAGAATATATAGAGAGTTATCAACGAGAGTTATACGACCTCGCCGGACCATAGTCAAGGGTATCCCCAGATATTAGCAGCTTCAGATATAGTGACGCACTGGTGCGTCATGACATGGCATGCATGCGTGTCCTGAGATATTTGTATCCCAAGCAATTCATCCTCATTGTTGTGTTTGGTAGGAAGATTCATATCCAAAGTACCTTGTTGCCACTTTACAACTCTTCCACATGAAGACTTCACAGATGCTCGGCCGCGAAAGGTTCACTGCAACTGTTGGTACATGCCGTCCACGTTTCAAGCTGCCCCTGACATATGCACCACGCCCTGTTGCGAGCTCAGGGTCTGCTGAAAATTTCAAGCAGCCTGCAGATGTTCAGATGCCAAACGGTGTCTTTTGGTTGGACAAGAGCGCTCACAAACACGACGTTGTGTATGGACAGGTAGGGCTCAATAGTGTACATTTAAGAACATTGGCCGACGTTGAAACTATTCAGTGACAGCTTTTTATTGTTCTGTGTGCCTATAAGGAGCTCTGCTGCTTGTTGAGCATTTCTGTTGTGCTGTCTCTGACTCTGTGGCTGATTGCTCATGCAGAACTTTGTCCTTCAACGGCCGCGGCGAGGTGGTCCTGGGCTAGTCATTTACCCTAGAGTGTCTGGTCTAAAGAAGCAGGAGGACGCACAACCTCTGGGTACGCTCCAAAGAGAGACTTTTCTGACGCGAAGTGCACAACATGACTGCGAACGTAATAGAGACCCTGTTTTAACAGTTGTTGCTACTTCGATTCTTCTCTTCGTTATTCTTACAATGCTATCTCTGCTCGTGCAGCGATGCAGAGACCCCAGCGCAGGCCATCAAGCCTGCCCACCCCATATGAAGAGGGCTTCCTGGACATCACAGACTACAGGTTCATGGAGGAGGTTGAGGATCCAGACAGCGATGAGCTGGGGCCTGAATGCACAGGCATTGTCCTTCACAGCCTGTTTGGTGGTGCAGACCAGGTGCTGAATGCCCTTCACACCCCCATGAGAGGCCCCACTTCACACGTCAGTTTTATTGCTTTCATTGAGTGGAATCTACTCTTGAATTCTGCTGTGACCGCTATGTGTGCTTGTTCCGGAATGGTGAGGTGAATATTGTGTTGAATCCAACTGAGTTGGACCGTGCATGAGTTGCAGGAAGAACCTCAGCCACCCAATAGGAACCCTCGCCGCACACGGAAGGTCTGCCCCTCCATGAGCAGACATTTGGAGTGATACCACTTCTCTGAGCTCTTTAAAGAAAACTGCGTGGGTTTCGCAGTTGGATGAGCATGCTGTGTTATGTTTCCAGGTGCAGTTCACATGCAACCTCTGCGGAGAGACCACAACCAAGAGGGTCAATCCGCATGCGTGGGAGAATGGCACCGTCTTTGCTGAGTGCTCTGGCTGCAAAGTCAAGCACAAGCTGATAGGCAAGCCTCCATCGTGTCTCTGTCCTAAAACGAGACCAGTGACCCCCAGAAGGACAGCCACGTGTTGCTTCTGGTGCATGCATGCAAGTGGCGTGTGCACCATGCATGTTGCTGATGTTGCTGTGCGGCGTGCAGATAACCTGAAGCTGTTCCATGAGCTTCGCGGCCCAGTCTACCCTGCACCACCCATGAATCCTGCAGACATTCCAGCCTCCCTGCCGATTCGGCCGCTGCTTGATTTCCACCAGCACCCTGGGCTGCTCAACATGTTTGACCCCGATGAGATGTGATCTGCATGCATTCTTTTGTGCCATCACCTGCTGTAGCTTGGAGGTTGATAGTTAACTCTTCAGAACCTGTACAACAAACTTCCGGTTGTTGGAGGTTTTGGCCTCTGTAATGTCATACTCTTTAGATAGTAGTTGTACAACATGGTTATATAGGCGTTGGCATAATTTTTCTTCCAGAAACTGTAGGCCTAGGGACACCTGGCCACTTTTAAATCGAATGTGCTGCATGCATCCGTGTATATGTGAGTTGAGTAGTGACAATATTGGTATTGGTTGCCGTGCGCAATGTCTGTGCAAGGAACATGTTCAGTTGCGCAAACAATCAAAACAGCTCTGGTTAAAATGAGCCAGGCATGACCTGCATGAAGTGCAGGGCCCTGTGTCTTCCAGACAGAAGACATGTATCATAGTGTAAAAGGCTCCAAGAGGTTTCTATGGTTGCCCATGCACCAATAACAACCATGGTATCCACAACAAATAGAAGGGATCCGGATGGTGAATCAACTGCAGACCTTCAAGTGCAGACAGGTAATCCCTGCAGATGACATCAGACCGAGAGCTGTCTTATGCTGCATGCCAAGAGTGTCAAAATCAACCTGCTAAGCTGGACATTCCTGTACTGTACAGAGGGCATCAGGATCTAGAAGCACTATCGCATAACATCTACTCTGGAAAGTGTGCTGGCAAAAGACTGCGAATCTGCTTTTGAAATCTTGGTTCCAATAGCAGCATTCCATCTGGTCCCATGGAGCTGTAAGGGACAAACCAACTGTACATGTAAACAACATTGCTGGAAGCCCAGTCCTTCCGCTTGAGCACAGTACCCATTTATTCTGTCAAGCCACTCTACTTCAAATGTACCTTCCAGCAGTGTGACTGACAATACCATATTATCGCCATAGCAGGCGGTATAAGGGTGCATGAATGTGCATCGAGACCATCCACAAAGCATCCCCACTTCAGCAAAACTAGTGGCGCAATGCATCTGATTCACAGGCCGGCCGCTTGCTGCCCAACCGCTCTCATTGCTGCATCACTTCTTTGCACATGCTCCAAGCGGCTCTTCCATTCCTGCGCTTCATCTTGATCACCTTCCTGCGCGAAACAAGAGTTCAACTTCACCATTCATGATGTGCGCGCACTCTGGCGTGTAACTCGTCGTCAAAATCTGGCATTCTGAGGAAGGGCTTGCAAGCCAATATCTTGCAGCATTGCAGAAGCTTGTAGGTGCTGCATGCATGCGGACCTGCAACGCATGGAGATCTTGTCTGAAACGTGAATCAGAGGGCAATGGATCTGTGACTGGCTTGGGCACATGCACTGGAGCCTTGGCGGCATCCCACACTCTCAAGCTGCTGCTCCCCAGTCCACCCTCTTCCCACTCCACTGCTGTCAGCCAGCTGCAGGAAACAAGCAAGCACGACTTCAAACGGACAGCAGCACATGCAATACTACAAAGATGGCACCACCGGGTCCGAGGCCAGTGTGACGATGAAGAGGTGTAGCACAGGGGCTGCACTCACGAGTGTCTCACAAAAGGCAAGGACATTAGATGTGTGCTTCCAGGAGAGACTGTCTGCATGTCAAGTTCAGAGCATGAGCTGATGTGAGTTGGCAAGCCAGATCTGGCTGGGCATGTTGTCAAAACTGTGGATGGGTTCCTAACAGACTGATGGGCCTCAGGATGCTCTCAACAAGTCTTTTGAGTGCTTTAAGTGGGAAAGGTGCTGACCTGCCACGCACAGTACTGACAACCTTGCCCCCTTTCCTGAGAGTGCCATGGAGCTGGTCCAGCTTCTTTGCCCCAGATTTTCCATGCCACAAGGAGGAGACAAAGCTCTGCTTTGACCCATCAATGGTCACATCACACCTGCAATCGCAGCAAATAAGACCAAACTCCAGGACTAAGCATAACCAAGCAGCAATGGCCCAACGGATGCATATTGGAAAGTTGAATTTCAGCCTGATTGAAAGGAGCATGAGCAATGTGGCAATGTGCGTACTGCAATGCATTCAACTCATCCCTGAACGTGATTGTGCCTGAATACTTGAGGCTA
Organism: Coccomyxa sp. Obi; assembly: GCA_020887355.1. Lineage (NCBI taxonomy): Eukaryota > Viridiplantae > Chlorophyta > Trebouxiophyceae > Coccomyxaceae > Coccomyxa > Coccomyxa sp. Obi. The sequence goes on from AP024999.1 coordinate 1,466,608, forward strand.
CGCTCGCCCCAGAGAATGCCTGCATGTCACAACACAAGAGATGAAAATGCAGTCCAGGTCAAGTGCAAGAATTATTGATAGTATGATACTGCTGAGAACACGGCCTTCATTGGAGCTGTGCCATTGTCGCACCTCTCAAGAGCAAGGAGGGCAACTCCCACTCGATGACTGCACCATCTCGAGAAAAGGAAACTTTATTGAGGCCAGACTGCTGCCCCTTGATGGAATTTCCTCTGGCTGACGCCTTCCAATTGCCATATCCTGAGAACTGGAACTGCAAGCACATACCCTCCAGCCGTCAGTGAAACACTTCTTTGTCCCTCTGGACAGTGCAAGGCATGACTACACCATCACTCCTAGAATGCAGAGCGTGTGCATTGCAGAGCGAGGCATACCTTTCCCTCAGGGTCCAACACCTGCCAACTGCTGATGGGTGGGTGATGAGAGATCTGCTCTGCAAATACCCTCCAGCCGCTGCAGTATATGCCCTGGTAGGTCTCTCCAAGAATAGGATTGAAGGGCTTCAGAGTTGATGTCTGCCTCCGCAAGCCCCCGATGACAAATGCAACCTGGATATTTGCATCCAGGATCAGCCACTGCGGATGGCTAAATCCAGCCAGCTCCAGCAAGAAAAGGAAACAAAAGGAATACAATTATCCAGGTCCCCCCGGCTGGAGGTGTGTACAAAAACATCATGTGCGGTGTGTACAGAAGGGGTATTTACCATGTATTGCATTCTCTCCACTGGATCGGCAGCATTCACAGCTTTCTCGAGCAGATCTATGTATGCCCAATTGTCTGTGAGACGCTGCAAGAAGCTCCGTGGTTCAAAGACTTTCACAGGTAGAGAGATTTTAGTCAAGTTTATTCCCTCTCGCAGAACGTGGGTTCCCAAGTATTTTAGCAGGTCCCAGATGGCCTGCCTCTGCATTTTGATTTCCTCCAGATCCGCTTGGGAATTGAAAATGTATCCATCAGTGCTGCTGTCTTCCAAGGCGAGGTTCTGCGACGCATACGTTACACTTGATACAACCTTGAGCAGCAATGCAACACGTCATACTACAACTCAGGACAGTCGAGGGGACTTTGGAAACCCGTCAGATGTCTCCTATCAACCAACGACATCACGAAGCAAGCCCAATGTAGCGGCATGTCGAAAGCTCAATGTCTCACCCCCAGTCTCTGCGCGTCGATGTCGGGAGTAATTCTGGCTTCTCCTGACAAATTAGCCATGAGTAAAGATGCAGTACTTGCGTGCCAAGTCAGGAGCGCTATTCCAACAGTGACAGATCCGATGCTGCAAGCGAAAGGAATGATTGCCACTATACAATCAATGCAACTGGGATTTCAGATCCGACTTATATGGACTAGGGACTGTCACGACAAAGAGCAGGCGACCTACACAAGCAGCTGAGCACATGAACGCAGCGGTAACAATGACGAGAACAGGATCCATGGTCTCCAAGGGCGTGCCAACTTTTGATGCAAAATTCTTGGATATCATGCAACTCTCATCGTTCTACATTCTTTGGCGACTTCGACCGGTTCTCTTACAGTATATAGGGCAGTTTGTACTCGTAGGAGAGTGAGATATCAATTTTGTGACTTATCTTCTTACTTTGGAAACGACTTGTAAGGAGCACTGCTGTGGAGCCCACCTGTGCACCGTGAGGTAATCCTCCCACGCTACCTTGCAATATCTGCAGTATATCAAGTGTAGATCATCGTGTGCCAATTGAACTGTCGATAACCGATAGCTCAGCGAGCTCTTGAGATGCGATGTGATGGCAAGGAAGATGTGCCCCTTTGTTCCAATCAATACGAGGGTGATACGAAATGCAATGCACTTATCTTGTAATCTCAGTCCGTGCTGTCGAGAAATGCGAGGGCATCGATGAGATTGCCTCTAAGTTGTAGACGGCGAAAACACCTGGAATCGGTGTGGAACCAACGGGTTCAGGGTCATGAGAGGGCATGCTGGAACACATGGCTTGTCAGTAAATCTTGTGGACTTGCTCACAAGCTTTCATGGCATTTCACCTGTACAATTGCAGCAGTAGATGGTGTCTTGCTGCAGAAGAAGGTTGGACAGCGAGGTCGAACTGTGCTGACACTGCCAGCATGTTCACGTGGCGTGTCAGCACATACGCCCAGCAATCTCCTGTGGATACTGTGCTTGATAAGGGACATGTGGTGCTCGAGGACCTGCTGGACATCGATGACCTGGCAAAGGTGGTTGTGCAGTCATGTCACGGATTCCTCAAGTACCCACCTTTCAGCGCTGCATGGCATCCGAACATGGCATCTAAGCCAACACATTTGCATTCCCTTGATCATGATATGCAGATGAAGGTGATGGGGCCATGATGGCTTGTATAGCATGGCCTGGTGTACCGCTCATGGTGCTGGTAGTGCATAGTCTTGTGAATCATGCAAGCTGCTGCATTGTGCAGGAGGCGCGAGTTCTGAATGGGCGACTTGTGACTTACCTCAAGAAGCCGGACACATTGAGGCAGCTGCTGGAATACCTTCTTGGCCGGCCACCTGCACCCAAGACAGGGCAGCCAGGCAGCCAGGAACAGGCGGATGCGCGCACGAAGCACTCTCTGGCAGCCTGCGAGGTGCTGTGCAGCCTGGCAGAAGAGGCGCCTGGCGTACTGGCTGGCAACAATGAGCTCCTGCGGTTGCTCTTCAGCGCCCCAGGTTGATTTTCTCTCCTACGGTCCCTGAGACATCCATGGGCAGACTCAGTGCATCCTTGCATGATAAAAGGGAGGTAATGCTCCTTAGTATGGGAACTTGCGAGAGATGCATGTGGCTGACAGCTGTGTGGTGTTTCGTGAAGGATCTCCCACATCACTGGACTGCACTCTTGCTGGTTACTTTGCTCGCCTGGTTGGCATCCTGCTCACACGCTGTCCAGAGCAGACGCTGGCATTTTTTGAGGTGCACCCCTTCAACGCTTAATCACACAGTTTGCCTTGTGTAATCAAGAGCCAAATGTGCGAAAGATCGTGTGAAAATCTTTTGACAAGTTGTCCAGCCTGGTATCTCGGAGCATGTCCGTTTGGGTAAGTAAGGCGCATGGCTCGACATGCTGCCCATGCACAGCTCCGGATTATTCTGACGCAGCGACTTCTCATGTGTGACAGGCAAATAGAGGCATTTTGGACTCGTTGCTGGAGCACTTGGACAATGCAGGCATGGCAGAGACATTTGTGCGCATCGTGGGTGCCGACGAGCAGGCGGTCCCCAATCTGCCGCAGGAATCCCTTGTCTGGCTCTCCGAAATGGACATCATAGCCAGGCTACTTGCAAGGTCTGCAGCCCCTGCTGCTGCGGTTTCACTGGTTACTTCGTCCAAGAATTTGGAGATTAGTTATTTGCGTATATGCTCTGACACTGGAGGCAAGGCCGAAGGTGTCAAGCCTTACCTCTTAATATAGCATTTTGCTCCGGGTTGCATGAAGCATGTGGGCACCTCCTTCCTGAGGCTTTCGGAATAAAGCGATGTCTGCAACATCAACTTCATGTGTGCTCCAACTTTGGGGTGAAAAGCATCAGGCGTGCCATGACTGAGTGATGGAAGGTGTTGCAGGCTGGAGGAGGATGTCAAAGTTGGTGCCCATGGAAACGTAGCGGAGGTGCTTGCAGCAATAGCGCGCAGCCGCAGCTCACCACTAACGAGGCAGCTCTGTGACCCCAGCAACCTCAGCACCCTCATCAGCAAGGCTGTCGTGCCGCCTCCTCAAATTCCGTCTGTCCAGGTGCACATGCATGCCAATGGCTTCCATTGGTTTCCTCAACACCTGAATGGGAAGATTAGGTCTTCCCGAAGGGATGAGGTGGATTCCTGTACGTTTAGGTCACCTGCAGTGTCTGTGCATCCATGCAGCATTGCAGCTGCATTCACATGATCCCATGAGTGACCTATCCTTCTTTACGATGCAGGCGCTGAATATTTATATAGCGCTTCTAGAGCGGCGGCGTCTGCTGGCCACGGTTTTGCGCACCAGTGCAGAGATTTCGGCCGCAAACGCTGAGGCGGACGCTAACCTGTCAAAGGTCATCGCTGCAATGGTGCCACATACTCCCACGCTGGCAGCCGTGCTTTCCACCGCCCACTCAACAGCCCTGCTGGTGCGAACAGAAGTGCTAACGATGCTTTGCACCTCCTGAAGTTCTTCTTAAATAATTAGATGCCATATCCTTGACCTGCATGTCTTCCATGACCTCTTTGTTGCTTTCACATCTCTTGCATGAGGCCCTTAAACCCATCATCTTGAGGAGGCTGCAAGGAGAGAAGCCACAGCACAAGCAGCCAACAGAGGAGGCCGATTTTGGCGTGCATGTGCTGCACAGGAGACATCATATGGAATACTGCGGCCTCCACTAGGGTCGGTGCGGTTGACAGTGATAGAGCTGGTGGCAGTCCTCTTGCGGACAGGTTCGGAGGAGGCCGAGGCAGCCATCATTGCATCCGGCATCGTGCGGGAAATCCTCGCAGTCTTCCTGCGCTTCCCCTTCAACTCCATTCTGCACCACCAGGTCTGGTTCTCCCCAGCTCCCTTCTGCGATGCAACCAAAGGATGTCATGACACCTGTTGATGTCCGTGGCATTTATCAGGAACAAGCACCACGGAAGCAAGACTTGTGCTGCTGTTACTTCTGGCCTTTCTTAAGTTAAGGTGAGGATAAGGCAGACCGTTGGGTGGGCAACGGTGCAGGTGACCAGCATAATTGCATGCATGCTTGAAGCCGGCAGCGATGCTGTGGTGGGGCACCTGTTCGGGGACTGCGACCTGCTGGGCTGGTTGCTCAACGCCCCCTCACAATTCGAGCCGGAGCAGCGGTCTGGAGACACCCGGTGTGTTTGCAGCCTACCAAAACTTGGGTGGACAGGGAGCTGTCTATGAGACTCATTCAACGATGCCCCTGGACAGACAACATGCTTTGAATACAAAAATACTTCATGGGTTGTTGAGCAGGATGATGGGCATTGTTGGTGGTTCTTTTGTCCTCGTGGGGTAGACTTAAGGAACCTCATCTTATTGCTGATGTGGCGGGCAGGGAGAGGAGGCCCCTTCGCGCGGGCTACATGGGGCACCTGACAGAGATCGCCAACAGCCTGCAGACGGTGGCTGCCCGGCGACCGCCTGTTGCTCAGCTACTCTGTTCCAGCACTGCCTGGACCCACTTTGCTTTTGGTCCCCTCAGCGAACGCAACCAGGTCTGGTCCCTTTCAGCTGCCAAGTTCTTTGTTTGTTGTTGCAAATGTGAGGGCTCCTTAGCAAGGCGATGCTGATGCCACCTTCCTGCTGCTTCTGATACATTTGGCAAGCCCACCTCCTCACGTTCAGCCAGTTGTCTTCGACCGCATATGTGAGGTGTACTGGACCCAGCTTCTGCGCCGCTGTTGAGATCATGTCCTCCCCTGGTGACTGTGCTTATTGATCTATCCTTGCTGTCTTATAAGTGTGAAAGGTAGGGCACCTGGAAGGGTTTAGGTGGTCTAAACCTGCTGTCTGCAGGATTGTCAGAAGCTCACAAGCACGCTTCTGCTTGCAGCTAGCTGCCTGCCGAAAAAAATTCCCAGGTTACCTTCTCAAAAGCCAATTTTGGTTCATTGACACACTTTCAATTTCTGGGTGACAGCTGGAGGACGTACTGTCGTGGCGGTGCGGGCATCCGCAAATGCGCGGCGTGGCACAGGCACAGGCGGCCAAAGACTGCGACACCGAGATGCCGGACCTGCAGCTGGACGCTCTGGCCAGCCTCGACCGCCACGCTGGCCGCTACTCTGCCTTCTCCGACGATGAAGACGAGGACGAGCTGCACTCCCTCTACCTGGTGCTACCTCTTCTCCCTGTCCCTCTTCAGTCTGTTTCAATCTGCACGCTACTGAACCGCACATGCTCAGAGATGGTTTGGATAATTGATAATGCTGTTTCTGGATGCTCTCGGATGACACTAGCGGATCATGGGTGCGCAACTGCTTTATTGCATGAGCTCTCCTGAGGGAGCCGCCGCATGAATTCTGTGTTCACTTGCTCAGGACGCCAGCGGGGACAGCGACCTTTGGGATCTAGCTGCGGCCGAAAGCGGGGAAGCCATCCAGCGCCATGGTTCAGCCAGCCCCTTTGCCTCTCGGAGCCTGCTCGGCAGCTTCGACATGGAGGTCTGTCACCTAGCCCAGATCCCATTTGTCACATGACAGATCTTTGTATTCTGGCTGCAGCATCGCGCCCACACTCTTGACACCCAGGGGCTTGGATCATGATCATTATGTTTTCAGTTGACAGCTGGGAGTTTCACATTGCATGCACTAGCATGGCAGCGTCCCAACTGGGTGCCTCTCATCCCCAATGAGTGCGCATGCTGATCCTGCTTGTGACATTGCGGCAGGATGAAAAGGATCCATCCTGGATGCGGCGGCCAACTTTGCTTAGCCGCCCCAGCCTGGCAAGCGGTGCTGATGGCGATACCCTGGATGTCCAGACCAGTCCGCCGGCCACTTGGGAGGACCGTGCAGATGGCGAGTTCGACAGCAGCGCCAATTGGATGGACTCCGGTGAGCCCCCGAGCTTTCCTTGTCGAAGAATGTGTTTGACCACGCAAGCAGCATATAGACGGTGCTTGCTCTTGTTCTGTGCAGTCCACATGACAGCTCGGCAGCTAGCTCACTTGCACCTGATGTGCGTGCAGACGACCTGGATGAGGATGGGACAGTGTTGACGGCGTCCCCGGAGCCCGAAAGCTGCAAGGGTGGCACACCAGACCTGCTGGCAGACTCCCCACCCAAGCAGCCCGACGCGCCCAGCCCCAACGCATCCCGAGTCACGCCGCGCGTGCTCTTCCCTGCACTCTTCCCAACGCCGACCTCCCCCCGGGCCCCCTCAACCCAGGCCCCCTCTTCACCGACAGCCGCTTCGGCCCTGCCGCATCACGCGCAGGAGACAGACACTTCTCTGCAAAGCACAGACAGCGGCTCGCCGCGGGGGCACTCCAGCAAGAAAGGGGCGTCTGCGGAGCAAGAGCAGGCTCCGGTGGGCTGCTACTCCACGCTCGCGGCGCACCACCGCGAGGAGCCCAGTGGAGTCGGCCACAGGTTGCCGGCATGCTTCGCGTCCCCGCCCACCTCCCCGCCGCAGACCGCGCGCAGCCAGCACACGGAGGAACCCATGGACACCATTTCCCTCGCCGACGGGCCCCCCGCAGTCCCCCCTTCGGCGCACTCCGCAGCGCCAAAAGTCACCTTTGTTGGGGCGGTGAAGCGCACCGAAGTGGGGTGGCCGGGCGGTGCGGAGGACGGTCGCAGTGCAAGCGCTACCTCTGAGAAGGGCGGCGGGGGCGGGTCTGCCAAGGCAGCGGGCACGCCCATGGCGGGCCTGAGAGAGCTGTTTGGTCCTATGGGGGGACTCTTCAAGGGCGCTTTCAGCCAGCCAGCCTCTGGCACATCAGCGGGTGGAGAGCGGCAGGAAGGTCATCAGGCGCAGGAAGGTGTTGGCACTCTTGCAGCCACAGCCGGCAACGTGGGGCTCAACGGGGAAGCAGCTGATGGCGCGCAGTCCGAGCAGCCGGGTCACACAGGGCCGGCTTCAGAGCTGACGCAGGCGCTGATTGCAGCTCTGCCCCGGAAAGGCCCCAGCAGCCATCAGGGGCATGGTTCCGCGGTGAAGCTCCCCAAAGTGACTCGGTTAGCGGGGGGAATCAGCATGTCTAGCGCCAGCGACGTTTCTGCAGAGGTAGTAGGCGGATTGGCAGAGGCAGGACCCAGCTCAAGAGCAGTCGATTCCAGCATGAAATTGACCACCCTGCCTTTGCTCAACGCTCATCCTCAGCCTACACAGAGCAAGGAGCAGCAGAGTGCTGGGGGCTTGTCTGGAAGTTCTCAGGAGGCCGCCTCTGCTGGAAGCCTGCTTGTCGCAGATGAGCCCTCAGCAGACAGTGACAGCCTGGACACCAAGCAGCCAGATAGCATAGGCTTGGGGCAGTCTGAGACGGGGGACTGGGCAGCAGGAATAGCGTCCAACAACGGGCAGGGTGTGCCATTTTCTGTCGACGCTGGCCTTCCCTCAACAGAACACCTCACGGATGCAGCTTCCACAGGCGATGAGGACCTCCACACAGATGCCCTGGAACACGAGGCAGATCCCCTCAGTAGCAGCGATTCAGAGCACAGTAAGGACGATCAAGAGGCGTCAGCTACAGCCAGCATGCAAGCGCCAACAGCGCCCAGCAGTCATGCTCACAACCATCACAGTGAGCTGCTTAATGCAGATGTGCAAGTGGGCGGCGATGGCAGCAGTGGCAGCATGCAGGGCGGCTTTTCCCATGAGGGCGGCCCTGCACAGCGTCCTTTCAGAGGCCGGCACAGGAGGTGATTGGCTTCCCAACCCCCGTCCTGTTACTTGGAGCCCTTGCTGACACTTTTGTGCTACAAAAGCATGCATTCCAAGCATTGATATCTCACCCTTTGCCTGTCAGAAATTCAGATACCATGCAGTACAGAATTTAAGAGTTGCAACGGGGGGCACACAGGTGGGGGGAGAGCGATGCAGTGCTGGTGCCACGTGGCGAGTCAGAGGAGGAGACCCTGGTGGGCAGTTTCACAAAGCTGCTGGTGGGCACCGTCTGATTCCCTTAATCTTGTGGATTCTCTCTCTCAGGCAGTTGGGTGTAACTTCATCATGAATGGTGGCACAGAGACTGTGTACAGTGGGGCGGCAGCTGATGGTTGTGAATGGGAACTGAGAGCGAGGATGTCGGCACAGGTTTCCCAGGAGGAGGATTTTGCAGAGGGCAAGGCTGTGTCAGCAGCTGCAGGGACACCAGGACAGCCTGGCCGCCTCGGCTTGTCCTGTGCACAGCAGGCACCAAAGCCAGCTCACCAGCCTGCAGGTACGTGCTAGGAAGAGTCAGTCCGTCAATCGATTACTCCTTTTTCAGCCACCTAGAGCTGATCAGATGTCTGACGCTGATCGTCAGAGTCAGCACCCAGCATCACATCCAAACGTTCACAGAGGAACTTGGAGACATACACAAGATCACCCTGCCAAAAGAACTGTACCATGGTTAATACCATAAACAATCCCGGAAATGTATCTCTAATGGACTGTAGATGGGGGCACTCAGAAACAGAGCACAGTGCGGCTGTTTGCTTTTGGCCGCTTTGACAGGATGTTAATGTAATGCCTCTGTATAATAATCCTTATGGAAGGCTGTGTTGCAGTGGAGAGGGAGTGGCCAGAGTAATGGATGCGCCAGGAACAATGCAGCTCTGTCCATGCCCGGCCTACCGCACACAGGGGGTTGGGGAGTGAGGCATGATTGTGTCTAGATGCAGCATGAGCTGCGCATAGGAGTCGTGCCAAGGGAGGAGCTGGACATGTCAAGATTTGATTGACTCTTTTCAGGTCCTGGGCTGAATGTTACAAACACGTGCTCTAGTAGTGCGGTCAGGTGCACAACCTCAGATTCATTGTGGATTGCTCATGGCAAAATCTTCCGCAAAAATTTACCCTGACCACGGGCCCAAATTCCATTGAAGAAAGCAAAATGCCTACTTTGGTAGGGTCAGGATTAACATCAGCAGGATTAGCAGCACTAATACAGTCGTGCAGCTACCGCTAGCGCTAGAGAGTCAGTACATTGCAAACGCAGGCAGTGACAGCTGATCAGAACGCAATTCTTGTGACATTGAAGTACATGTACAACCATGAACAATTAGCACAGGAACACAAATAATTGGCGGACAGGCAAGCACACCTCACATTTCATGTGCATTTGATGATATGCGATCGGCAGGTTGTTGCAACTTACATGCAGGAACCAACAATTGTGAATTTGTCCTAGCAGTGCGTGCGGAAATGTGATTGTAAATGCGAGCTCTCATAAATAAATCAATTGCAGATTCCTCACTTGCAACTGCGGGGACACTCATTTGATTGGGCCATCGCGCAGAGAGGGCACCACTTGATCACCCACCCTGATGGTCCCCTGACCCACGGCAACACACAGCCACCCGAAGAAGACTGCATGGCTGGGAAAGCGCTCTTTTGGGATGAAGGACAGCTGCTCCAGCGACCTGATTTTTGCCAGCGTCTGCAAGGGCTCCTTGCCCACTTTGAGCGTCTCCTGGTCTGTCGTGGTCACCTGAGAAAACCACAAGCATGCACGTGACTAAATGGTTCTTGTCATCATTGCGTCAGCAGAGCCATCCATGACTCTGACATGTAAGTATGAAATGGGTTCGAGGGAATATCAGCAATAGAGCCAGGCGTATCTTGAGCGCAACAGTATTTCATTCTCGAGAACGAGCTCTTTCTGCTTTTGCAGCCTATTTTTTCCAAGGAAGTTACAAGCACACACTTGACAAATTTTAGGATGAAGTACAGAGGCAGGAGGCCACCTTGCAGCGGTCGCAGGGCACTACCATTTTGAACTTGCAGGGACTGTGGCCGGGCCCCTGCACGCTGAAGGCCTCCCAGGCGTCCTCAGAAAAGGGCTCGCCTGTGTCAGTGACCACAAGGTTCGGCCGGAAGCGCTCCATCGGCACAGCCTCTTGCTTCCCAAGGGCCTCGTTCAGCCCTTGCAGAGATGCCTGCATCACATGCGCAGCACCTCAACATAAACCACTGAGGAACTCTGCAATGATGCTTGACCCACTACATTGGACTCCACATCATGCTCGATGACGGCTCGACAGGCATTTTGGAAGTCTGAGCGTTTTTTGATGTGCCGTTCCAAGCTGAAAGTGGCGCGGGAGAGAGATCGGTCATCATGGAGTGCATACCTCGGTAGTCATCAGGAAGGGTAGGCGATCATTGAATGCAATCTCGTGGCCGGGGATTGCTCCCCAGCCTGCCGGCACTACGGGCCTTCGCTTTCTGGTCGGATCCGCCGCTGCATCATTTGTTCCTGGCTGCCCTGCCCCAACCAAAGTTTCTAACATCTCAGCTTTCAACCCTGGATCCAACAATAGCAGGGGGCTCTAAATACACCGGGGGATGAAGCTCCGTAGGGCGACCAGCGGATCGAGTTGCTACACGCGTTTGCGCGCCATTTTTCCTCGCCACTGTGCACGGCACATTGTATTTAGAGCCCCCTGACAATAGTAGGGCATTGAGCGCATGCACCCCAATTGGACTCTAAGAGGAGCCTCACGCACCAAGGAAGCGCACAAGACTGGAAGGCTTCCCCAGGTACTCTGAGAACCAGGCGCTTGCTTCTGCGCCCTCATCCCGCGCTATGCCTTTCCACTCCCAGCAGATGACGTGTCTTTCCTCCGAACCGGTGCTGTTTGTTACGAGAGGTACCTGCAGTGTTTCCCCAAGGCCTTGCATGTCGAGAGTAGCAACATTAATGGCTGTCCGCCCCAAGCAGACGTGAGCATGGATGAGAGAAATGGCACAGTTCAGACGGGAGCGCGCATGCCTTGAGCGGTGACATGTTGGGTGCCTTCAGTATGAGCTCAGCATCTGCAGGAACCTCCATTCCAGCTGTTGTTAACAGCTCGGGTGGGTGAATGGCCTGCTCCACCAATGCCAGCCTGCACCATTCATGTGGCATATGCAGTGCGAATGAAAGCTTTTTTAACGGACGCTGCGCACAGGTATGATGCCAGCCCTAATCGTGAAGCGTGCTTTTCAGTGATGCTGCTCATGAGATGGGGCCTCACTTTGCTTCATTCCTTTGAGAGAAGAAACGCCCGGAGTCAGCAGTGACAACCAGCCAATGCCGATCATAAGCGAGACCTGCGAAGGATGTGATGCAATGCTTTATGCGTCGTAGATTTGTGGCCTGAACATCGGGGCGTGGCAATTGGAGCCCACACACGATCAGCAGTCAGAATTGTGAATCCTGCGCGTACCTGTTTCCTTCACTGCACCCTCATCAATAAAGATTGCTTTGCATCCTTTGACTGGATACACGCGCAAAGACGAGATCGTAGGCATGCTGTCTAGATCGGCTGTCCAGATCAGCGAACACTGTCGGCCAGTCCCGATGCACAAAAGAAAAGAGAAAGAGAGATCGAATAATGTTAGACTCGGAGGCGTCCTTTATCACATCATCCTTTGATTCTCTCTCCTTCTTCTCGGCACAAACTTTACGCCGAGAAGAGCTTACGTCATGTGTCCGAGGAAACAACCCGGAAGGGCTTCCATACACTGAGCCATCTGTTTCAGACGCTTTCTCGCTGCCAAAACATTCATTTCTCTCAATACGAAACACATTCGCTGCTCGTCATATAATCTTACTGCTGAAAACGTAACGACTGTTCCGACAAGAGTATTCACTTTTCAGAGGCTGTAGACCTGTCATGCCGAAAGTGAAGGCTCTTTACGTGTATCCAGTGAAAAGTTTGAAAGGCATAAGCCTGACCACTGCGGACGTTTCTTCCATTGGTAAACGCTTGGTTCACACTGCATCGCACGATCACATCAACTTCCTGAATATACAGCAATTGATTTATATTCAATTTTTGCAGGTTTCACCTGGGATCGTCACTGGCTGGTCACCAGACCTGATGGCCGCTTCCTTACTCAGAGACAAATCCCAAGGTTGGTGATCTGTAGCTCTCATGCCAGGAACAACCCGTGCAACTCCTGCATGGTGTCTCAGAATTTTCATTGATGCAGGATGACACTCATCTCTACTGCTCTCCCTCCAGAAGCTCTGACCAAGGAGTGGTCTAAGTTGGGGCCTGACGCCAGCCTGACACTTACTGCTCCAGGGAAGGAGCCCTTACAGGTGATGATTCCTACCTTGCCAGGAAGCGGCTGGAAAAGATATAACTGACTGACTGACTGAATGGAGGATGCACAGTGAGCGGTTGTGACACAGAAACCATTCAACCCTGGGTGCATGCTAACGCGCACATCCACGACCTATGACTCTAACTTGTCAAAGCAACGAGTGCCAGATTGTTGTGTGTTGCAGGTGCCCCTGGTGCCGCGGCCAGTAGCAGATGCGGAGCTGAAGGAGTGCACGTGCTGGGATTGGAAGGGACTGGCCCAGGATGAGGGCGAAGATGCTGCAGCCTGGCTAACCGACTTCCTGGGCAAGCCTGTCAGGCTCGTCCGCTATGTCGGTCAGCCCCTGTCCTCCTGCCTCTGCTACATGTCTTCCAGTGGTTGCAAGTTCAAAAGCAAGAGCTCGAAGGCATCGCGACAAGATTGGTTATGGTGACAGGAGGGACTGGCGGGGTATGTCTTGAGGTTGCTAGTCTGCTCTTGTGCAGGCTCCCTGTATGGCTGGGTCAGACTGCAAGATTGATGAATGGGAGAATGCCGTAACAATTCCTGTTTCTTTTGAGATGTGTTGTTTTGCGTTGCGCTGACAGGCACTCCTCAGCCGAGCGGCGCAGAGGTTGACCCGAAGCGGCGCGAGTGTGAGTTGCCCTTCGGCAAGGGCATCGAGACGGCCTTCGCGGATGGATTCCCATTCCTCATTGCCACCGAGGTAAACTCACTGCGCAACACACAGCGCAACACACAGCACAGATGCTGGAGAGCGCTCCAACTGTCCTTTGTGTCTGCTCACTTGCATGCACAATACCGCCATGGGGCATGGGGTTGATGTCATCTGCTCGTGTATGCATGAAGCGCCTGCAAAGGAGGCAGACCCTTTGTTGCAGAGTTGCACTCTTCCACCCATAAAATATCCCTGTTCATGCACCAGAATGCATTGTGAGTGTATTGTTGAAAGGACCTGTTTCATGCCCATTGCCACGGTCTGAATCATGGAGTCTGAATCATGGAGCATGTTGGGGACAGTCGTCGTTGGCAGACCTCAACAACAGAATGCCCGAGCCGCTGCCGATGGACCGCTTCCGGCCCAACCTGGTCATTGACGACAGCGTGGAGCCCTGGGCTGAGGATGACTGGCAGGCGCTGTCCGTCGTGGGGCCGCCCGACCGCAAAGTCGAGTTCTTGTCGCTCAAGCCCTGCTCCCGCTGCAAGGTACGCTTCTTTCTGGTGATCACAGTTTTAGATCCCTAATTTGGAGAGAGTCCCACTGTTATTTTAGTGTTGTTCCAGCACTTGCTCATGTCTATCCTTGTGCAGACTTTTCTGCCACCTCGTGCTGAGCGCAGACAGACTGTTCCAAGATGCTTGTCGGGCTGGGCAATGGGGAAGTTTCTGGGATAGAGCGGGCAAGCATGCCAAGCATGATGCATGCAGGTGACAACCACAGATCAGGAGACAGGAGCGGTGGGAAAGGAGCCTCTGATGACACTTGGCAAGTTCAGGAGTGGCAAGGAGCTGGGCTGGTCCGCGCTAGCCTCCTGGAAGCACGAGGTGTGTCATGATGTCTACCACATTCTGGTCTGCTTTTCACTGCGTTGTCATTCAATCCCCTGATAGGGAAACACTCTGAGAACACGCTTGGGCAGAAAAAACTCATCCTTCATGTCAAGGTAGAAGGCGGGCTGTTCATGCATGCTTGTCTTGGGCGTAGATTTTGCGCAATGGGGGCTGCAGGTGTTCTTCGGCTGGAACCTTACTGCGACCGCTCCCGGCACAGTGGCCGTGGGGGATGAGATCATCGTGACACGCAAGCGCACAACCGCCCTGGCTGCCTGATGCATGTGATTTCTGGGGCAGCCAGCTTCACATAACTGGGCTGCGTGGCCTTCTGTGGTTGATGATCCTACTTTACCTGACTGAGTGCTCGAATCTTGCTTGCTGACTGTCGTTGTAGCGGGCTGGTGGTGCGTGGGAAGCCTCTGGCTTTTCTTTGAGCAACCTCTTATTGATTGGCACCTTTGAGGGCGCTTCTGCCCTGTTGTAATGCAAGTACTGATTTGTGTACAGAAATTATGTCTATCACAGGACTGATTGCAGTAATGCTGTATAAAGGATGTGTAGGTCGTGTGGATAAGAGCAAGAAACATAGGACAATCAATGGAAAGGTTGTACTGACATAATTTGAGATGTACTTGTGTGGTGTGGTGCACAGCAGCTAGCTGGCAGCGTCATGTATATTTATTGAGTTTCATCCCGTTCACATGTGAGGTGGGCGGTAATCAGGGCCAATGACATGTAAGTCAGTACTCGGGAATGACATGCGTTACACTCACATGGGGTGGGTAGGGGGTGGGTAGCTTGCTGTAGGACCCATGATCAATACGTCAACTGCATGCCGCCGGCCGAGAGGGTGGAAGGATCCAGGTGTGGGGGAAAATTGCACAACTGTGTTGATCAGCTTCAACCATGCATTACAAGCTTCCGGATCCATGGAACTTCAATATTGACAAATTTTGCAAATTGCCTTCAACATTTCACAACCATCTATGGACCACTCCTGGAATGAACGTAGTTCTGACATGTGCTCTCAAATCCACATGCTTCACAGCAGCTTCTGCTGCTATACAATATATACATACCTTCCAATTTCCAAAGCTGCAAGGTGCCGCACTGGCAGGTGGCCAGTGCAACCAAGACAGACAGCGGCCATCAATGGCTTCTAAAGATTTGCAGAAACAATCATTGCTGAATATTAGTGCGAGGAGACTCAGCTGACCCCTTACAAACCATACCGGTCAGATCATCTGACTGGATGCTTGATATCACGAAAACTTCTACAATACACTAGTCCAACCTGCCTTTGGCAGTCATACAAATACAGTCAGCAGGTGCAAAATCAATCCGTCAACACTGCTAAATTTGCCCCAACCAGTCTATTGAGCGAAGGTCTGCAGGACAGTATTGTGCATTGGATCTGCAACATGCTCCAACAAGAGAGTGATGGGACCTTTGCCAGTCACCATGGAAGCCGCATAGACCCCCGCGAATGAAATCACTGCCCGACCACACGACCATGTTAGCAGTGACAAGACCATGCTGATAAGCTGTTGGTACATGCAAAATAAACACTGGACATGCAATGCTTGATGTAAAGCAGCAACGATGTAGGGATGCCGACAACGGGCAAGGCAAAAAGTCCCTGCATGACACAGGGGTACCCCTTGATAAGAAGCTTACTCGCAAGCCTTCCATTGTTCAGCTCCTTCTCCTTCATGTCCTTGTAGTCCTTCACTGTCATTTCTCTCCGTGAATACCACCAGGCGCCTGCACATGCTCAAGAGGTCAAGGCTGAAGCAGACATATGTTTGGCAGGCAGCCACATATGAAGGTCTCTGCCTCCTCAACATATGTCTTTGTGTCCCACAAGTGGATATACGCTGATGTGATCGGACACCGTTAGGTTCAGGTGATGGCAGGAAGGACCTGAAAGAAAGCCCGGCAAACCTCCCAGCCACGCCGAATACACGCCGAGGCCAGGCGGGTCCTCCTTCTCTGGCTTTGCCTTTACCCTCTGCCGTGTGAGCCCAAGGACGTCAAAGCTGCAGTACACATGGGCATCAGCTGAGCACACATAGCTGAGCAGCTTATTGCATCTGCATGAAGGCTTGTTCACGACGCCTATCAAAGGTGGAGTCCAGTTGAACGTCCCTCAGCAATGATGGTGTTTCACCTTTTGCCAGGATAGGCACGCTCTTCCAGGCCCCTCTTCTGTGCTCGCACAGCTCCACGATAGGCTTCAAGAACGCCCACTGCCACAACCAGCTGGATGGTGAAGGGGATCAGGCGCTGGGTGCCCAAGTCGGGCAAGAGATACAGTGGTCCTCCAAGAAGGTCGGGCACCACAAGGCCCATGGTGCCTAGCATGGCCCATCTGGCATGCAAAACCTCTGCTTCCCTTCAATACCGCATGAAATGAAGTCAGCACCTCCTTAAACTTGAGGGAAATTCGGAAAAGAGCAGGCAGCAGGCTGTGTGCTGCCACACGAGGGAAGCACGTACGCCGTTTACGCCGTCTGCACAAACACTGTGGATGCTTACCGCAAGAACTGCGAGCGTTCAGGGTTTTCGGTCAAATGAAGAGGATCAAAACCTTCTCTCCTGTTCAGTCGTTGCAACAAAAATTCTTCAAGTCTGAGGTGTTCACTCATCCGGCATTGACTCAGTATTGGAGTACCAGCCAAGCATCGTGGTTTAACCCAATCTCTCAATCAGACAAAGCTGGAAAGGATGTGGGAAAACCCATATTGCAAATCCTGACGTATCGTACCGGTCTTTGCTCTTTTCACGATTCCTCCCTTTCGCACGCCTAGAATCTTTCTGAGAGTTGCTAACAGAAGATTCTCTGCTCACGCCCGATCTGGTCCGAGCTATTCCAAAAACGAGACGACTTTGCAAACCTCTTCCGTAAGGCAGCTCTCCCAATAATCCGCTTGTACTTCGCATACTTGTCAGCATTGAACCACCCGTGAGTCCATCTCCCCGATAAAAAGTTCAACGGCCAGGACATTCCCTGTTCTTGAGTCCTTAGACTTCCTTGGACTTCCAAGGCTCTGTAACAGGACACGCTCTTGTGGGCAGGGTTTTCGGGTAGCTTCTTTCTTGCGGGCAGAATATGCTGCCCGAGGTCAGGTCACATTTATGAGACTCCAATGGCAGCCCTCTGAACATCATGGTGTGGAAAACGAGACATCTTCAATCTTGTCATTAATCTAGGGGTTTATGTAAGTTTATGACCGTCCCGAAAGACTTCTTCACGGGGTTTGCAGGGGCCACCAACCGAGCACCTTCTGAGTTCCACAGCCGACCTATGTGAAGATTGCCCGTTGGTGAAAAGGTTCAAGTCATTCTGAAAGAAATAGAGTGCACATCTTCGCTAGAACGCTGATGCAGAACTCTAGTAGTACCTCAGCAGAGCGAGCCAAAGAACAGTTTAGAGATTGTTCGAGAGTGCTCATCTTCGACGAGAGCCTCTCTGTTTTGTACTCAACTTTTGAGGTGAGCATATGCACCTCAGGAGATGTCTACTTTTTTATCGATCTATAGCTTCCCATGATCGACCTACTTAGGCCTGCATCGCTTTCTTTCCAGCATTTGGATGCACACAGCGCTTGATAGTGTCCATCTTGGCACAAACGATCTTAATAATTTAACATTTCTTTTTTTGCAGGTGCCTCAGTCAGAGCTGTCTCCGCTAACCAAAGTTTTTGGGGACAGAGACGATGCCATCAGGAGTGGCCTTACTATTGATCGCAAGCGATACGAGGTAAGCGGGCTGCTATCGCTTTTGTAGTTACAATCAATGTGTTGCAAGATACTTGTGGGGCTGATTCTTACTTCATTGGTCCGCACACTTTGCCAACCATATAGAAGACTCTGTTCACTGTACAGGTGCACAGGCACCATCCACCGTTGGTGTATGGGCGATCAATGACAGAGGAACCTGAGGTCAGTGAAGGTGCAGCCATATGCAAAGTGGAAGAGGGGCCCACCGGATGTCCAGCATATACTGTCATCACATACAAGTAAGTGCTGGTTCCTGACACTGCCCAATAAGTCCCCAATTACAAGCATGTGATTTCGATGATGCACAGGAATGCCATGCTTGATGATGTCTGGTATTTGCAGGATGCCACATGTCTCAGCTAGGATGGTGCAGCTGCTCAGAGACTTCTGCAGTACAGACATGAAGCAGTAAGCAAAAGCTTGGCAAAGGGCCATGATTGAGGATGTCTATCTGCTAATTACGGACTATACTTCATCCATCAAATGCCCTTGCCACAAACTTTCTGGGGCGCCATAGCTGCCGTCCAAACGGGGCTGCTTATGGATTGCCTTCCATTTTCAGATGCTGAGAACCCAGTCTGTGATGTAGAATAAGCATGCACCACGATGTGCAACTGTTGCAGGTCATTGCACATAATGGCCACACAGCGATTAACTTACTGGTTTAAATCCAGTACTGAGAGTAATGAGGATGTGAAGCTAAATAGCATACTACGTACTACGCTAGTAGCCCTGATAGGATATTCCCAAATGGGTTGAACATCAAAAACATGTGCGCAGCGCTAGACACTGAACAATTCTCAGTGTGCTATGGTGACACGTTTGCCGGCTGTCTCGGTGCCAGAAGAACTGCCCGGCAATGATGAGTGTCTATTGCGGCGTCAGTTTTAAGGTAATGACATGATGCAGAGGCCATGCCAGCTGCAGTGATCACCTCATCAGGTGACACTTATTTAAATGGGGAACAACCATACCAGCGCTGACACCAGTGCCAGTCACTGTGCATATGTGGCGTTGTCCAAGGTTCAAAAGCACTGCTGAGCATTAGCTGGCCATGGCTCCAGGAGCGACAAATCAGCTGAGTTGAGTCGGCTGCCTCAGGTGGCGCTCACCAGGTAAGACTAGTTGGAGGTGCAACCACAACTGGTACTGGAGCTGTTTGAAACTTTATGGCACCCTCGCGTTAGGGAGTGCCATCTGGCATGCAGTTGCAGCAGGGTTCTCTTCTATCACCTTCAGTACCACCTTCCGCGCAGCTGCCAAGAGTCTGCGAGGGCGTTTCTGTCAACATCAAAACATGGGAAAGTCCAATCGAGTCTCTGTCGGGAATCAGTGTTTTGATTCTTGTCTTCGACGATGCAATTTTACTCGGTTTCTACCTGATTATACTACAAGGAGAAGAACGCCAGATATATTTGGTTCAATTTGTAGGGGATCAACATGGCAACCCTATGATCAGAATTATTACAAAACAGAGCCTTCGAAGAAATGGTTCATGACGTCAATTCTTATGGTGAAAACGGGAGTAGAGGGGTTTCTGTGGACGAAGAAGCGTCAGTGTCGCCGAATGGCTTCTGCAACGGTGAGCATAGACCAGCTGTTGTCCAACAGTGCACCCACTGAAGTAGTGTAATTTGGTTCACAGGCACAGAAAACTCCGAATCTCTTCCTTCACTCCGTATTTGATAGGTGTCTTCCACAATTCATTGGCTTGTTACTTGTTATTTGTGAGATCTGAGTATATTCCTTGTGATTATTGCACTGCAGGTGTCACAATCAATGGCCATGCGACATCTGAAGGAAATCGTCTGCCACATAAAAGGTTGAAGTGGTTCGATGAGCTTCCACCAGTCCTGCAATATAACAAGTATGTGAGAAGCAGATATCGGGCAGGTATGAGATGCTGTTCTCTGGCGAGGGGGGTGCTCCGCATGTTTGATTGAAGGATCGTGATACAATTCATGATTATTTAACCCCCAACTTCTTGATTGCTTGCCCGCAGGTTACACATATAGCGAGTGTGCTTGCAGCATCTTCCAATACCACAATGAGACAGGTTTGCATCCAGCATGCAAAGACAATTGGGTTGATGAGAGTTCGAAGCATCTACTTCACCTTCAAGACTTTAAAGAAAGCTGGAGTCCCTTGTCAGCACTGATGATTGTTGCTTTTGTCAGGGAACATCCACACACACCTGCTGCCAGCAGTGGCAGTTCTGGTGCTACTGGGCTTCAGGCTGATTCAGCCATGGCCACTGGCAAAGCTTGCGTTCTATGAGCACGTTGGAGCCGTTGTGCTTTGCTTGGGCGGCTCGGTCGCCTATCACACTCTGATGGCCCACCATCAGGATTACCACCGCTGGCTGCTCATGGATGTGCGCACCCATAACCCAATCTTCTGGGCAGTTTGCTCGAAAGCCAATTTTCTGGGCAATTTGCGCCCGTCCCTTCTTTAAGAGTGCCCTACATTGCCGCCGAAATGCTTTTGCCCGCGCAGTTTAAGGATGCTTACAATTTGCCAGGTGTTTTGGGAAACAAGAAGGGTGACTGTGAAGGAGCTGACGGGGAACACAAAAGGGGAAGATGGGGCATTGCTGCGCAGGTGTGCGGGGTTTTTGCGCTGTTGTTGTCGGGGGTGCACACGTGGATGTACTGGGGCATGTACTGCTACCCCTGGCTGCGCAGCAGCTTCATTGCGGCCTACTACCTCTCCGCGGCCGGCTGCGTGGTGGCCGGCCTGCGCGCGCGTACTCAGGTGCAGCGTGCTGCGCCCATGCTGGCGCTGCTGGGGGTTCGTCTGGCCTCCCTCGTCACCCGCACCGCCCTCAACTCGGGCTCACAGGACGCTGTCTGGCACTATGCCATCACTGAGGTGCGCCCCCCTGCACCCCTGGACATCTGTGACTTGGCCTCACCCATACAGCATACAGGGGCCTGAGCCCTGTGCGCCTCCATGAGCAACCAAGAGAGGTCGGAGCGAGTTTGATATTCATTGATTTCAAGGAGGTTTTGTGGGCAAATCGACTTCCCTGTGTCAGGAACCTCTGTGAGCGCCACTGGGCTGCACCATGCTGGTGCCTGCACGCTCTTTTACTGTTCCCACAGTACTTAGTTTGCCCTGCAGCGGCTATGATGCGAGTCAAGGGTAGAGAGTTTCAGTTGAATGATTGGAGCAAGAGAGTTCATTTCGGGGATGGCAGGTGCTCTCATTCGCCGGGGCGATGATAAATGTGCTGCGCATCCCGGAGAAGTGGTTCCACGACCAGGAGGCTGCAGACAAGGGTGTCAGGAAGGCGAACCCATTCGACTGCTGGCTGAATTCACACCAGCTCATGCATGTGCTGGTGGCGCTGGCGATGCTGCACCTGCATTGGGGTGCAGCAGATGACTACCACTATTTTGTGTCCCACCCAGGACAATGCTCTAGCGTTCACTGATGTGGGCATGATTTTTTGCTATTGTGAAGTTATTATCGTTTCTAGGCTGTGAGTTTTGTCACCCATTGAACCTCTCGACTTATAAGGTCTGCAGTAGGCTGTCTAGGAATATTTTTGCTCAATTTGGCACTTTGAATCAGAGCGGTCCGCGTGCCCTTGGAAAGCAATTTTGTACGTGCATTCCACTCTCCTTGTCAAACCAGATATGCTGTGTGTTTTATCTCAAAGTGGGAATAGTTCACTATGCTCATGCAGAACAGTCTTCCATGTTTTCAGCACCAGAAAGGCTCAACTTATTTCAAATTTCCTTCTTGTTCTTTGATGATGAGCCTGTGTTTAACGTTGGGTTTTGCAGCTACAGTAAAATGCTCATTCTTGCCTCAAATGAGGTAAATTGCTTGCACACAAGCAATGAATGTGAAGAGTAACTATTGGGCGGACAGATTCTCAGAAATGTCATTATTGCAATTAGATGATTGAGCAGCAGTGCAAGTCGTCTTGTAACTGCCAGCAGATTTAAAATACTTTCCATACCAATGCATCTCCTGGAGATGATCTCCACAATGACATACAGCAGTACTTATGCACTGGTAATGTCCAACAATGCCATCCCACTCGACTCGTAAACAAACGATGCGGTTTCCCACCTTCTCTAGATATCAAACATATACAGAAGCAAGAGCGTCAGCGGCTGCCCATAAGGGAGCTGCTTACTCGCCAACTAATAATACAGCAGCACAAGCTGAGGCTGTGCAGCATCAGCTTGCCGGCAACACAACGCCCTTTTCGCGCAGCTCTGTGGATGAAACGTCACTCCGGAACAGCTCCTCAGAAATGCTCTCAAACAGGCCCTGCTCAATGCACAAGGACACAGCTTAGTGCACAGACCTACTCCGTGCCCTGACGAAGCATCCTGTTCCACAGTGCAGCACACCTATGGCAGGACTGAAGATCTCCACAGATACATGCAACACATCCTCATTATTACAGGCACACAGGGACAAGAGCAACTGAGACAACTGATCAGAGGCACGTTTGCATCCAGCATCTCTGAGAGCACACTATGTCTCTCAGGGGCTCTGGCAGCTCCACATCGTCCATGGTTTTAAAAGCCTTCTGAGCATCCAGGCGGCCAGCCACGAGGAAGGAGCAGCCGCGGTGGCGCATGGCCGTCAGCTCTAGCAGCATATTCACCTCGCCCCCATAATATTTGTGCATGATCAGCCGAATCGCTGTGTCATACCCGATGACAAAGGTGCTCTTGGAGAAGAGCTTTGACTTCAGTGTGAAAAGCGGCGCCTGTGAGTGGCAACAGTAATATCCTCAGCTCACCAGCCCCTATCCCCTGGACTTTGCAAGGCCCTGCAATGGGGCCTGACGCACACAAGTAGCTGCTTTCTTTTGATGTTCGCAGGAATCAGCTACTTACTAGCGCACACTGTGCACAGAGATATCAAGACTCCCATGCCTGCATGAGTCTTGGGCGTGCAAGAGCGTGTGGGTGACAGGTTGGCTGAAGGGCACCTGGGTGACTACAAGAGGGAGGCCTGCTTTGACAAACTGCGCCACTCGCCGCTTGGCCTCTTCCAGTGACATCAGCCCCTTGTCGGGGTTGCCCACTGACAGCTCGAAGCACCCCTCACCGGCCGACAGCTCCTTTGTCTTCAGCGCAGCCGCCAGCAAACCCCTGCCGATCCGCACATTCCCACTTCAAGCAGTCTCACCGCGCTCAGCAATGCGCTCTCCACATGCTAAAGGTCACTCTGGATTACTGTGGGCCCTGATAGCCGTGTTGAGAAGACGAAGGCGAAGGCCTGACAAGCGGCAAGGCTAGGCCGCACTTGTGCCCCTCATGGAGGGGGTTGAAGGATCCCGGCAGGTAGACACGCCCCCTCCTTGGAGCATCTACGATGACCTGGCCGCCAGAATACTCCACCGAACGCACCCTGCCCTCCAGCAGTTCCTGCAGCGGCTCCCCTATGCTCTGCACAGTCTCCTGCACAGCCAAAGATGTTGCATGTCAGTCAGCAGGTCAGCAGCAGGCGCCTGCACACCACTTTACCGGGTACAGCAATCCAGCACACAACTGCAGCGTATGGGTGGCAACTGCACCGTGGCTGGTGCTGGGAGCTGCAGACAGTGGGATGCACATCCATGTGGTCAACACGCCAACAGGAGCTACATCCTGTGGTTGCTGCAAGTGATTCAGTGAAGGGTGCATGAAATGCAAACGAACTTGCACTCTCAATATTTATATGTCTGACGGCGCCACACGCCTAGATGGATCCTAGTTGCTGGGCTGTGTCCATGCCTGAAGCTGCTCGAAGGCGGGGGTTGCGGCGGCCCCATCAGCCGCGCCGTTCTGGAGCTCCGGAGTGCGCAAACCCAGATCGAGCGCTTGGGCGGGGGCGTCAAGGCCGCACCCTGACGCGAGCGCACGCAGCAGCATGCGGGAAGCAACCGCGTCCTCGTCCAGCCGCGCCCGTGCGCCCTTCGCCAGATGCACTCTGCATGCGCGCGTGCTCGCCCCGTCGTGCACTGCCACATATACCTGCCGCGCAGTGCCCACAATCACTGGCTTGTCAATCTGCATTGGCCGAGCTGGTAAAATGGATGCCAATCAGTAGCAATCCGAGCTCACAGCCAAACATGGCCTGCCATACCAAGAAGTATCCTTCAACACCCCCGTGAGTCGCCGCCGCCCCCCCCGCCCGCCCCCCCCTCCCCCCCCCCCACCACCGAGCACCGTAAGGTGGCCCAGATCATCTTACACCTATGCTGGCCTTTGCACATGCCCAGGGGAGGCTAAAGAAGAGTCAGCTCCTGGGAACAGTGAAGGCTGGTGGACCAGGGGAGCGCACCTTATGGTCCCCCTTTTTCACGCGGTCCGTGGCAAGCGCGCAGGTGCAGCTGACGCCCAGGATGGGCACGCCAAACTCTGACAGGTGAGCGGCCTGGCGATAGGCAGCGCGAGCCATGTCCACAGCTGTGAGTGTGCACGCATATGTTTGCGGCTCCTGGCCAAGGATCTCCGCCATGCTCTTGCCGCCACCATACGGGATGCGTGCCTCCAAGACCGTCTTGGATGCGCCTGGCACGCTCAGCAGCCATGTGAGCACCTGTGAAGGCCAACCAAAGTTTTCTTGGACAGGGCCAGTACCCTCCTGCCTGACCTCCTGGCGCTCATTGAATCCATGTCTTCCGAAGAAGTTGTGAAGTCCAGGGATCATGAATATCAATTGGCCAGCATAGAGCTGTAAGTATCTGGCTGGGGGGGTTGGATCCAACCTGAGCGCCCCCTCCTGCCACGTAGAAGACCGCCTTTGCGGGGGTGTCGTGTATCTGGCGTACTAAGTCTGTGATGCTTTGATCCATCTCCTCCAGTGTGAGTCTTGCCGGTGCTATGCTGCCATAAAGCCGTGACTCTGACACCCTCTTCGGCAAAGTGTGGGTTTTGAACAATTTGGGGTAAGTTCTCGGAATTAAATGGCTTGATGTGATCCTAAAGTTGCTAAGTAACACACTTTTTCGGCTTGTCTCCACGAAGTGACCACGCAATAAATTAAAACTTTTCAGGCACATGTGATGCTTGGTTCATATGCCCGAAGCGAATTGCCAAGCTGTGCAGGCAAACACTTCTGTGCCAGGTTGCATCCAGATATATACAGGCAGTCCAGATATTGCCTTCTGAGCAGCAATTTAGATGGCCCGGAGAAAGGGCATGCAGCGAGGTTAATGGGGTGCGTCATTACACCCCATCACTCATGTGATCACCCAAATCCGTGCACCAAAGCTACGCACATGCTGTCAGCTATCGTCCCGGCCCGATCCATAAGTTGAGTGCCTTTATCGATGGCTCTTTAAGATACTTTGTACTCATAGCGAGCGGAGGGCGGCACGGATCGTTGTCCCAGTCGCTAGGAACAGGTTGTAGGATATGCAGTCCCTAGTGCATTCTCTTCCAGAAACTATGGATTTTCAGGACGTCAAAACTAAGCGTCCTCGGCACCAGAATGACATCAGGGCTTTCTCTGGGAACAGTTCTTTCAGTGAGGCCAACAATTGCGCAATGAGCGAGGTGAGTAGGAGACCTGCAAACACCTAGAGTGCCTTTTCCTTGCCAGCTAATCATAGACTTCGCTGATGTGCGCGATCAATGCCCGGTTCAGGACGTTCCCATATGCTGGATCTGTCTAGACACCGCTCGGCCGGAAGCCCACCTGATACAGCCCTGCAACTGCCCTCGCCACGCGCATGCTCCCTGCTTGGCTCGGTGGCAGCTGCAGTCTGCGGGTTCCAGGCAAGCTGCGTACACCTCTACTATGGAAGGTCCTGCCGTAGCAATACTATACCTTTCCGTTGGAGAAAGAAGGAGCGAGAATCGTGGATGCTCTTTATAGCTGGCTCAGGGTTCACTATAGTCTTAAGGAAAACTATGTGGCTGGCCGATGGCGACATCAGCGCCGTAGGCTTGGCCGATGTACCTCCGATGGCTCTGCATGTCCCCGATATGTCTGCATAACTTGTACACAAGGGGATCGGGAGGCGTTTGGAGGGCTGGCTAGCGTGCTACAACCCTGACTGAAACCCCTGTCTGTCGGTGTTGGAGCTCACCCACCTTTCTCCGCTTGCACTGTACAGGAAGGAGACGCACTGCGAGTTCTGCGATTGCGAGCTGCCAGACTGGAAGAACGTTTTGACGCCGCAGTGCGGAGCGAACGCGCCCGCTGTTATGAACGTGAACTTCGACGGGAGGACGTACAGCTTTGAGGTGAAGCCTGGCCCAGAGGGGTACCGGCAGTTCACGGAGGCCATCAGGCGGGCGTTCAGTCTTCCGGATGACAGCGAACTCAACATCACGTTCACATGCGACGAACCTAGCACGACAAGCTGGGAGGAGCCTCCCTCACCTGGTATGATCCATCCCTTGCCTTCAACTTCAGCCGGATGAAATCTGCTCTCTCATATATCAGTACTAATAGTAAACCATACTTGTTCCCAGCAAGAACAATGCATGCATGGCATTTCCTCTTCCACTTTCGAGCCACCGCCAGCTGATCACTTGCTGTACACTACGTTGTCAGCACCTGACAATCATCAATGCGCCTCAAGGGCATGACATCTCACATTATCTGTCTGAGATGCATCATTCTGATAAGCAAAAAGTCACATTGGATCATTGCCCTACTGCTTCTCAATGAGCTGACTGCTTTGGGCTGCTGTTGCGTGCTGCAGTGGTGGCGCCGCCGCTGGTGCACCAGGGGTCGCTCCTGACATTGCAGGGCGCTGGCGCGTATGATGCAGCTGTGCACTGCGCATCGGTGTCGGCTGCGCGCCGCATCTTGAGCCAAAGCCAGCGGGGGGACACCCCCACCCATGCTGCCGGACCTCCCCTGCGCCCCTTCGAGCAGCACTTGCCCTACACTCCTCGCGGGGTGAGCCCAGTCTCCCCACTCATTACCACTATCACCGCCACTGAAAGATGTAAGAGAAGGCTGACCAGAAGACAGACAGAGGGCAGGTTTCAGCAGGACATTCCCTCCACTGTGTTCTCTTCCCCACAGCTCGTCTGCCAGTGCGACAGCTTCATGATAGTGTGGCAGGGGCGCCAATGCGTGCACACCAAGGGAGTGTCGAGGAGGATGGATTGACTGTGAGAGAGTCTTCCTGTGGGGGTTCGTCGCTGTGCACATGTTGAGCTGCCTATTAGTGCAACTGATGGGACCACACTTGCTGCTGCAGGCCCAGCCACGCACGCCGATGAGCCCTGTGTCGTCCCCGGGCGCGGCGTCTTCTTCGTCCACATCAGCAGACCCGGCCATGGTGAGCCACAAGAATCGCCGCCTGGCCGGCTTTGGCCGCAAGATCCGCTCCGCACTCTGCGACTTCCTGACCATCAAGCCGCAGTGATGCGTGAGCGCTCGTGCACATCACAGCACCTTGCTTCCAGCCCGGCCTTTGGTCTGTTGGCCCATACCACTGGTCAAACTAAGGCGCTTGAGGAAAGCGCTCCAATCAGGGGACCTGGCTGAGAAGGAGGGGAGGTGGGGTGTGCAAAGAACCAGATGACAGATCAGTTACTGCTTGAGGAGTGGTTTGATCTTAATTGGGGGATGTAAGCCGGACTCCAGCAGGCATTCTTGATGATGAAGCATCGGTCTTCCTTATATGCGCCCATGGATATCGGGATTTGATACAAAGCAATCTTCTGAAGTGTTTCTTGGGGTTGGATACGCACCGCATCACAATAATTGTGGCCGGTGTTTGCAAAAACGCACAGGGATGGTTGTTTAGTTTCCGCACCCTAGTTACCAATCTTTGCACAGTTCCAAAGTCGCAAACTTGCCCAGTTTGAAACTTATCTAGCTGGACACTGGAAGAGACTCTCCCATGTTGGAGAGTGTGACAGAGAAGCTGATGGTGTACCATAGTGGATGGAGAGAGGCACATTTGCAAGTCTCCTGCTCAAAGTGGAGCTTTGCGAATGAGCTTCGAGGTCAGAATATGACAGGCCAGTGCTTGCTGCCATGCATCCTCTTAATGCGAGCAGAAATGCATGTGACATGAGTTGCAGCAGGGAAACAGCAGGAAGCATGGATTTGCTTTGTCCCTGTAGATAGAGGTGTGCTGAAAGGTGTTGGATGCCTGGCATATATGTCACCATACATCCATCCACCTTCAGCTTGTGTGCCCAAGTTTTGGTTGCTGAGAGACCTGCAATGGTTGCATTGTCGTGCCTTCGAGTCAATAGTTGAGAGTCGACATTGCGGAGCCAAAGCTGGGCCGATGGAAATGATCACTGATAGTTACTGGCAGTTATTAGCTTTGCAAGTCTTGGTGGAACTGGCTGAGTCATGGCACACCAGTTCCACTATATGTTGGTGTTGTGTCTGACGCCATCCGTTTAATCAATGTTGTGCGCGATTGTAAGGCTCGGAGGTACTGTTTACAGATGACTCCCAACCCCGGGGTCTGAAGTACTTAGCAGCACGCCGTGTGTCGCCTACAGCTACAGCCACTGTCAGCATTATTTCTGGATGCCTGGTCTCACTTAAGAGCTTGTACAATACATTCTACAGTTCAGGATGGTTGTTGATAGGTTCAATCCTTCCAGCGATGCACCGTCAGCGATGCAAAACCCTCCACTTGCTTGCAAATCAATAACCACAATATCACTGGTGATGTCTGCAGCACTTCTCTATCCCAGCAAGGATTCCCTCCAAGGTTCTCTCCAAGTTGCTGAAAGCCCGCTCCAATGTACACAGCATGTCGTGCAAGCACATGGGAAATTTTGAGCTTTATGTTCTATTCCTCAGAGGCCAGGTAGGCCTGCAAGACGCTGAGAGCATGCTGCGCCTCTGGCCGAGCAGCCTCCACATGGGCCTTGGGGAGCGCATGGTCCTTGACGAAGGCATTGTCTACTTTGCGCAGCAGCCCCTTGAAGTGCCGAACCTCCTCCACCCGCAGCACTGTGAACACCCGCCCTGCCCCGCATGCATGCATGCACCTCAGCGCTGTGCGCAATCTTCGCTGAACTCCGAAGAGCTTGCAGCAGCATTCCTCATTGAAGCTGAGCAAGCTCTTCTCAGCGCAAAGCAGATCACAGCCGGCATTAGGCTTGCAACAGATGAGATTTCCTTGCATTTGCAGCCAGCAGCTTTGCATGCTCAATGCATGTAAAGCTCACAGAAAGTGCTCAGGTAGAGGTAATTGACAGCAACAAGCAACATGGCTTGAATCCTAGTCAGTGGTGAATTATGAATTCAGGGTGCATGCAAGAGCTACACATCTACTTTTACTGGGTCACGCATGTGCAAGAGCAAGGGAGAGCATCTGCTGTCACTCGTGCTCAACAACTTGACACAAATCGAGCACCTTCGCGGCCGCCCCGCGCAGTGCGACCGGCGCGGTGGACATAAGTCTTGGCATACACGGGGGCATCATAGTTGACCACATTGGCGACGGAGGGAACATCCATGCCGCGTGTCATGCCGTCGGAGGCCACCAGGATGCGCGCCGCGCCGCCCCGGAACGCGGCCAGCGCCGCAGCGCGCTCGGGGCCGGAGTTCAGGGATGAGAATTCCAGCACGTGCTCCTTGAGGCTGGCCACCGCACTCAGCAGCACATACAGCCTGCCAGGCAATCCACACAAGCAAGCCCTTCAAATAACTACTCGATGGCAGGAGCGGCTGCTCATTTTGTCCAAAATCTGCATGCTGACACCCCATGATGCAAGTCCAGGCAAATTTGTCCATGCGTTACTGCTTTGTGGAAATGCACTGGGTCATGGTCACGTTTGTCGACAGCATTGTGGGCGGGGGCTTTTTTGGTTTACCTTCGGGTGGATTCGACTGAGGCGGTGAAGACAAGGGTGGGCTCGTGGACCAGCTGGCGCAGCAGCGCAATGGTCACCAGGGGCTTGTCCGCGCCCGCACACACCACCTTAAACTCCTTCAGTGACTTGGGCAGCGCGTATCTGTGCAACACAACAACAAACACGCCTACCTCAACCTCCCTCACTGCCAGAAACTGAAGGTATTTCTTGTTTGAGCCTGAAACAAAGACAGAATGGAAGAGCATCGTCTCCAAAGAGCATTGTCTCCGGCTATCAAGGTTCCACAGAAGCACTCGACATTGCGCTGCTGCTGCCAAGGGCCTGAAAGTTGTGATCTGCCTCGACGATGTCAACAATTCCTGCATGCACCCGGACAATTTATCCAGCGCGGCATGCAGGCATTGTCGCCATCCTCGACGCGGATCACCACTGAAAGTCTCAAAAGTTCTGACCAAGGAAGAGGCACATATGGGGGCTTGCAGCCAGAGCATTTCATTCTCTGGCTTATACACACAGCAGCTTTGCCTCACACCCCTTGCTGACTCTGCCAGATTGCTGATGATGCAGATGCAGGAGCATCCCAGCCGTTGGGAGTCACAGAGCTGGAGTGCAGCATACAGGTGACATGCAGATAATGGCGCGGGAAGATTAAGGGGCAGGGCCTGCGCGCCTGTGATCGGTGGCTCCCAGGGCGATGTAACGCGGGCAGTGCAAGCCGAGGCGCTCGATCTTAGATGGGTCTCGTGTCAGCGTGGCCGACGCCACGATCTTCAGCATGTGCCGCCTGGGACCCCCCGCCAGGAGGTCCCCTCCGCCCCTGCATGCGTCTGCGGTGGCCGCTGTGACAAAGGGCAGCCAATCCTGGTACGACTGCCGGAGCAGTCGGTCTGTCTCGTCTATCACCTGCAGCAACAAGTGCTTGGAAGGTGTCCCGTGCATGCTCGCATGCAAAATGCCCAACGTATATCTCCCATTGCAGGATGAATTGTGAACCGGCCAGAATCGATGTATGGCAGATCACGAGGAGGTATTTGAGGGAAGTGAACCACAGAATTAGATGGAGGAAGGCAACTCCTTGAAGTAACGACAGGCATACCAGGTAGCGGAGGTGGTCGAGCGTGGCTCCAGGGGTGCCCTTGAGGTGCGCCATGAGGCGGCCGGGAGTAGCAACCAGGATGTCCACCACGCCATCGTTTCCGGTCAGACTTCTTCCTGCACTGACAACCAATCATCACCATCGACAAATGCGTACAGTAAGCTGGCCGACACGGGTTGCACATGACAGGTATGCAGCGATGGGAGCTGATGTTACCATGGACAGGCTGGCGATTGTGGGTAGCATCAGGGAACAGTGTGGCGGCCTCAGTGCCCACAGACGCCTGAGCAGCAACCAGGCCTACCCGCAAGCCCAGGACCGGGCACAAATCTGCAAACACCTGCATCGCCAGAAGGCATGCACATCACGGTGCCACTGATGCCTTGGCCATTCTGCTCTGTCCTTCTGATCGCACCCACGCATGCTTCCATTCTCATTGAATGCGCCTTGATCAAAGTGTGCACTTGGTCTGTTAGCCCTCAATTTGACATCGGTCAGGCCACTGCGCGGTGAAACGACCATCCTGTCTAAGAATGCGCATGTTGGTAGTTCTCTGCAGCCAATCTAGGGACCAGATGCACAGTGGCTGACCTTGAAGACCTGTACTGCCAGGTCACGAGTTGGCAGCACCACGAGACAGCGCAGGCGAGGGACGCAGCGCCTGCCAAACCACACCAGCCCTCAAGACACTGACTAATTCCAATCTTCTAATGGCATGCACGGGCCCGTCATCACCCTAAGATTATTTGATTGCGTCACAATGAAGCAATACTAGATCAATCATACCTCTAAGTGTCACTTTTGTCGGGCAGAAATTCCCTATCAAATCTGTCAATTTACAGCTTGAAGCATCCCGTTACAGTCTTGGTGTCATGAATGGAAAGGCAGGAAGGAGCGCACCCTATGAGGCCCTGCAGGACTGGCAGTACATAGGCGAGTGTCTTGCCAGACCCAGTGAGCGCAGAGATGCACAGATCATGTGCTGCGGAGTGCCCGCCTGCCGTTACCTGCCATGCAGCCGCCTGCACTGGGAACAGCTCGACAAATCCACCTGCGCATTTTCGCAGCTCCTGAGCCATCACGCACCCCTTCCCCCATCACCATCGCAAAGTCTACTCTGATGCACTTATGCAATGTGCTGCTGACATTGACCGCACACCCCAAGCGACGCATGTGTTGAGCGCAGAGAGAACCTCCAGGGAACTGGTGCATCTTGCCAGCATGGACGGTATGGTGAGTGTGCTGGACGCTCACAGGCTTTCAAAGCAGTCTGTAGGCGGTCATCCAACCCTCGCACATCCTCCAGTGGCACTCCTTGCCCAGCTTCCACCTTGACGGGTAGCCGCATCCAGGGAAGCACAGGTTGGTTCTTGCCCTCTCCAGGCGCTTTTCCAGCGGTAACCTCATCTTTATTGTCGATACCTGTCGCTTTGTCTGGCACTATGCGTGTCAGATCTTCCTCAGGGCCACCATCGTCTGGCAGCTGAGGAGTGGTGGCAGGAGCCTCAACAGCCTCTTTCTGCTTTTTCGCCTCATGGCTCCCGGCTGAAGGATTCGTTTCGCCTATATGCGGTTGTATATTTATTTTTTCGGCGTCGTGCTTCCTCTTCTTCTTCTTTTTGTTCGTTCCTCCCGCTTCTGAGGTAAGCATTGCAACTCAGTTGCCTGTCTGAGTGTGATCTCTCTTATAACACCAGCTGTCAGCTGCGCTGACTATTGATTGCAGATTGTGCAACTGCAGTCAACCTATAAGCAACTGACTGAAGCAATTACTTGGTGGCACTGCTCTACAAGGCCAAGTGATCTGCAGATACTTCCTGCAGCTAACTAGACCAAAAATATTCAATCGAACTCTTCAAAAGGATCACAACTTACACACTGACGGTTACTTCTTCAATCTCTGCCCATTTTCCTGCGATTGTGGGGCTCGGAGAGGAGATCACCGATCACGTGGCAGTAGTAGCCGACCGTTGCTGAAGTCCCCGAGACGGTTACAACAGATTAGCCAGCCTTCGTATGTTCATCACGGGTGGTGGCAGTCATGGATGATATTTCATTCGTCGAGGAAGCCATGAAACGCATACACGCTCACAAAGGAGTGCGCGGAACAGTGGTTGTCAACGGCGATGGCATCCCCATCAGGTCCAAAGAAACTCCGCTCTCAGTTGTAGTTCATGAGATGTCTCCCTAGCTGAAACAGCTCAAATTTAAAAAGCACTTGATACTTGTAAGTTCGTAAGCTCAAAGACTGGTTGCTGTACGCCAACAGATTTTTAACCAGGGAACAGTCTACAGCATTTTCCTCGCGCGAATTATAGCAGATAATGTGTTTGTGGGAGCAAATGATTCAGTCGGAAGAACTTTGACCTTGAGTCATTTTAAAGGAGAGACTTCACTGCCAGATGACCCAGGTCTGTGAGTTCACCCAGGACAACACTGGACAGGGACGAGGCCAACCAATATGCAGCATTGGCTAGTCAACTCGCCAGCAGGGCCAGGAGGGCAGTGAAGAATTTGGCTGCTGCTGCAGCAAGTGAGGTGGAGGACGAGCTGCAGGTTGTGCGAGTGAGGTCCAAGAAGCATGAAGTCATCATACTGCCCGACTTTGACAAGAATCGGGAATTTATGCTTATTGTCATCCAGGATCCGTCAGCTCATCAGCCGCTTTTTTCTGAGAAGCTTGCAGGATTGTAGGGAAGAAGGGCTGTACTTCCTGTGGATTTGCAGTTGCTGACATGTTGCAGGTACCCTCGCTGTCGTGCATGCAAAGTGTTCCTGCAACATACCGTCATCTGTATGGTGTGAGAACTCCAAAGAATGCACGCATGACTTGGGGGACCTGGTGGGCCTGCTGTAGTTCAGGGCTACAGTACATGGGTGTATGATGTGCATCTGTGGTCCGATCTGAGCCAGATATCAATATCAATATTGCTCTGTACCCAGGCTTGGGGCGTGTCCGGCTGACATAATAGTTGAATGGAGATAAGAACGTGCTGTCACCATCACATAGCCAGCCCATTGCCGACAGAGTGTGCATATATCCAGCTGATCATGATCAGGCAGGCAGTTTGCAGTGACCCTGGCCGTGGCCAGGCCGGCTGCAGGTCGCCTAGTGCGTTACACAACGTTGTGTTAACACCCCTTCTAGGTTCAGCAGGATTAAATCAGGCCTGAGATATGAGGACGCGCTGAAGGTGGTCGCCTCTGTGCATGTTTGTTTGTGTGCAAGACATGCAAAATCTGAGACATGCTGAGTCAGAATTAATTGGCTGGCCTCAATTACGTACCCCTTCATCTGGGGTCTGAATTTCTCCGTGAACAGCACCGGAATCTGATATACGTCATCTCTTGACACTTATGATGGTATTAGACGCATAAATTTGACACTGAACATCATAGCGATACGACACCTCTTGCTGGGCTTGAAAAGCCTGAAGTGGGCTGCATCGAGCTGTGTAACTTCGAACGTTTTCGAGCACCAGGCCCATAAGGCTCTTTGCACTTCTGCAAGTAATATGGGAAAACTTGACTTCCTGGATCCTGTACCAGCTGATATTGAGATTGCTCAGTCTGTCACTCCTACACCAATCACTGAGATTGCCAAAAAGCTCGATATCAGTCCCGCTGATTTCGAGTCTCATGGCACTACAAAAGCTAAGGTGCGTATTTCACAGCTACCTAACAGTTTTGCAGACTCAATAAGGACAGGATCGCTCGTATGTGAGCAAGATCCCTCGTCAATGGTGCACCATTGACCCTCAAGATCACACAGATATTTTGTGTCAACCGTTCGCTCTCGCTCATCATCGGCTTCTCATCTGACACTGACACTCAGATTACCATCTACAGGTCAAGCTATCTGTCCTGGACAGCCTGAAGGACGCCCCAAATGGAAACTATGGTGGGCAAACCCTGGCCCTGAAACAGCTGTCTGTTATGGTGTCCACGAGAGACTATACAAATGTCCCGCGCTGTTACACTCTACTGTTGCAATCTGTATTGACATTGCAGTTGGCCGATGTCCTCTACTGTCTTCATGCAGTGGTGGTGGCGGGCATTACCCCAACACCGCTGGGAGAGGGCAAGTCCACGACCACAGTTGGAGTGTGCCAGGCTCTGGGAGCCTATCTGAACCGCAAGGTGGTCACATGCATTCGGCAGCCCAGCCAAGGTCCCACCTTTGGCATCAAGGGCGGAGCAGCAGGAGGGGGTTACAGTCAGGTGCGCACACTTCCACCACAAACGCCGAATCTTGCCCAGCCGCCAGAAGTCTGCTGGTGTTCTTGAGAAGTTCCTTAATACCATTCACACATCAATGATAGAGCCCTGGCCTCGACAAGTCCAACACTGCAATGCGCTCTAGCAGCACTTGGCACATCCCAGGCTTGCTATGATTGGACCCACGTGCTTGCATCGATAGTCCTGAGCCTCTACCTCACCGGCAAGTGAAGGTTGTGAGGCCGTGTGCTCCAGGTGATTCCCATGGAGGAGATGAACCTGCATCTCACTGGCGACATCCATGCCATCACTGCCGCCAACAATTTGTTAGCTGCTGCCATCGACGCGCGCATGTTCCACGAGAACACACAGGCAAGCTCTGATGCCTGCACCTGAATGTGCTGTTATCCCTTCAATGCCGGGAGCACCTGCCTAAACAAGCGCATCAAGGTGTTTTAGAGTTACATTAAATTTGTCATCAGCTAGGTGGCCCCTTGCTCTGAGCATTGCCTCCAGAGAGCTGGGGCCTGGCAGCTCAGATACCATATGATGCAGTCTTCCTTGATTCCCACCAAGTCATCTCTGGCTGATTCGTCCAACCATTCTCAGGGTGGCCTGACAAGAGTGAGGTTTGATTGCCTGGTTGCAGAGCGATGCAGCGCTGTTCAACCGGCTATGTCCGGCGGGCAAGGGCGGTGTGAGGACCTTTGCGCCCGTCATGCTCAAGCGTCTCAAGAAGCTGGGCATCACTGAGACTGACCCTGACAAGCTTACCGACGAGCAGAAGTCAAAGTAGGTGCCCCTGCTGAAGGTCCCTTTGTGTGGCAGTGGTTTTGACACCTATGGACCACCAGCCCTGTCTGGCAACCGAGAATGTGCCTGGGCTCTTTGAACTTCAATGTGAAATTGCAGGAGCAGGAGCCTGTGACCTGACTTGGTCACACGTGGGACCTTTTGGTTTGTGTGAATGTGCTGTTTTCACAGCATCTTGACCACATGCGTGTTGGGGCATAGAGGATGGGGTGCCTGACTCGCTTTGTTTGGTGGGAAGGTTTGCGAGGCTGGACATTGATCCGGAGACGATCACGTGGAGGCGCGTGTTGGACACCAACGATCGCTTCCTGCGCACCATCACCGTCGGCCAGGCCCAAACTGAGAAGGGCATGACCCGGTGCGCTTTGCCTGCTGCCCTGCCCTAAATTACTGATTCGTGACTCCTCCAAAGATCCCATCCCACTCTCACACCTGTTGCTCCAAGATTACGTTGGCTGCATTGCACTCGACAAGCCAAAGGTGCCTCTCTGCTTTTGGTGGATGTGGGTGGTAGTCCATGGGCCCATATTTACCAAAACCATAAACCCTGAGTATAACCCTAACACAGTAAATATGTAATGCAGGTCCACGGGCTTTGACATCACAGTGTCATCGGAGATCATGGCGGTGCTGGCGCTGACGACGTCTCTCCCCGACATGCGCGAGCGCCTCGGCAACATGGTCATCGGCAACAGCAAAGCCGGTGCTGCCCCTCTGCCTTACACATGTCAGTTCTCATACAGCCACACAACTAGGTCCCTGGCACCCTGATCTTTTCATGGCAGTTAGCCAAAGTGATTTTGGAAGCTCAACCACTTTATGGCCCCTTCCCACCTCTTGCTTGGAGTCCTCTTCTCCATCAAGACTAGCCGCTGCCAGACCTGTTCACCATGCAGTCCATGCATGTCAGTGTGCACATGCTCCGGCTCTGCAATGCATTGTGATCCAGTGCTGACCTGGTGCTGAGCTGGCGCAGGGGATCCGGTAACCGCGGATGATCTGGGCATGGGGGGAGCGCTGGTGGTGCTGATGAGGGATGCGCTGAACCCCACCCTGATGCAGACGCTGGAGGAGACGCCTGTTTTGGTGCATGCCGGCCCATTCGCCAACATCGCCCACGGCAACTCCTCCATCGTCGCCGACCAAATTGGCCTCAAACTTGTGGGCCCAGACGGCTTTGTTGTCACCGAGGTGCGCTTCACCCTCCAAACTGTACATTGCAGCCCAGCAGGCCAGCCAGTCAAGCTGTGGAGTGCCATTGCTGCTGGGTGTGTGTTATGGGACTGCAGGCTGTCCCTGCCAAGTGATCAGCTCAATATCTGAGGTGCTGAGACAACGTTGCACTGCCGTGCGCAGGCGGGCTTTGGCGCAGACATCGGCATGGAGAAGTTCATGAACATCAAGTGCCGCTACAGCGGCCTGACGCCAAATTGTGCCGTCATTGTGGCAACAGGTGGTGCACCGCAACCCCCTGTCATCACCCCAGATGCAGTCATAACTGTTCTATGTAGAGATGTTGCCAGCGGCCTGAAGCTTTGTCAGGTTCTGAAATGCTGTGCTTGACGTACATGCCTGCTTTTGTCCTAGGTTGTGTTCGCCCAAGGTTTGCTCGGTCTGTAGCGAACACCGTAAATTATGGACTGTCATGGCTGGGTGCACATGGGTGCAGTGCATGCACTGTAGTTGCCGTGACCTGGGCTCGGCTGTGCGGAGTTGGCAGACTTCTGGAGTATTCCAAGGCCGCTTTGCAAAAGCCAAGCTGTGCCAGTGCCTCTGTGCCTGCACCAGATTGGAATCTGCTCTAGAGGCCTCGCAACAATGCATAGATCTGCCAACGCCGCAAGGCTTGCCGGGGTCCCCTTTTCGCATGACAGTGCAGTGCCTGCGCTGATGTTAGGGCTGCCAGTGGCGGCGGGCGAGCGGCTGGACCAGACATACCGCAGCGAGAATATGCATCTGGTTAAGGCCGAACAAACATTGTTGCTGGTGTCTTGACAAGGACAGCTGTTTCTGTTGCAGTGAGGGCGCTGAAGATGCATGGGGGCGGCCCCCCGGTGACGGCGGGCAAGCCGCTGGACCAGACGTACCGCAGCGAGAACGTGGATCTGGTCAAGGCGGGCTGCTGCAACCTGGCGCGCCACATCGCCAATGCGCGCGCATATGGCGTTCCCGTCGTCGTGGCCATCAACAAGTTCGCGTCTGACACACCCGCCGAGCTCGACGCAGTGCGTTCCGCCGCGCTCGAAGCAGGTGAGGTTTTTGTATTTGGGGGGAAAATTCTGGGGGTTTGCCGGGTAGGGGGCCTGTCATGCTCTGCTGTGAGGTTGTGGTGCCTTGGCTGTGATGTGCCCTGCTCAGGCAGGTGCCTGCATGTGCTGGATGAAGGTGTCTTTCTTGGGCCCACTCACCCGACCCTGCAAGGTGTTGCCCTCCCATAACCACTTGTTTGCCAGCCCATATGAAGCCCACCTCACGGGATGTGTTTGTTGGCCTTGTTCGAGCACAGCTACTCCATGCTGGTTAGATATTGTGTCTACTGCTGCTAAAAATTTCGAAATGTGCTTTTCAGAACGCTCTTGAGACTGATTTTCCATTGGTGATGTGAATGGTGCACTGATACCTCCTGCCAAGTCCAGCATGAAAAGGAACGCGTTACAAATAAGGTTTGAATAGCTCAAGAGTCTGTTGGAATAATCAGCGAGTGTCAAACGTTAATTGTGGCGCAGGCGCATTTGATGCGGTGGTGTGCTGGCACCATGCCCGGGGCGGAGAAGGAGCAAAGGACCTGGCAGAGGCCGTGATCAAGGCCTGCCAGCAGCCAACGCAGTTCAGATTCCTGTACCCACTCGAGGCCTCCATCAAGGTGCCTGCCCCTGAGTTTGCACTTCCCGCAAACACAAGGTGGCAGCGGGCAACCTGCAAGTTGGCAGAAACATGCAGACCAGGCCCACGCCCCTCAAGTATGTACCTGTATGTGACCACATCACGTACCTGCACAAATGATGAGGCTTACAGGCAGCCCTCTCTGGCTACCTGAAATGCCTCTGTCTGTGCCAGGGCTTTTTTGGGGTGCAAAAATAAGAGCATGGAGCCTTTTGAAGAAGGTGCGTGTGTTGGGGTGAGCAGGAGAAGATTGAGACGATAGCGCGGGAGACGTATGGAGCAGCGAGCGTGGAGTACCTGCCTCAGGCCGAGAAGCAGATAGAGCTGTACACGCGCATGGGCTTCAGCGGCCTCCCCATCTGCATGGCCAAGACGCAGTACTCCTTCTCTGCCGATGCTGCCGTCAAGGTGACCAAACTTTTGGCCTCTGTGGTACTCACTCAGCGTCAGCCGCACAAGGTCGCACAGCTTTTGTTGATTTTGAAGTTGTCCTTTTCAGACTCCGGGGAGCCTTGCATGGCCGTTCAGCTGACTGTGTAGGTTGCCAAATGTAGTCCCTGGTTGAGCATCTGGCCTTCCCAGTGCCAAGGCAGGTCCGGTGAAATGGCCTCACAAGAGCACTGCAGCAATCTCACACCTAACACATACCATCTTACTTAGAGAAGGATTATAGGAGCGCATGTCCAACCAGGAATGTACCTTCATGTCATTCATTTCCGCAGTCAACCGGTTACTCAACCAAGCATCCACTCAAGCTGAGGAGGGAACGCTCGATTGCAGGGTGCGCCATCAGGCTTTGTGCTGCCCATCCGGGACGTGCGTGCGAGTGTGGGCGCGGGTTTTCTCATTCCCCTGGTGGGCGACATGATGATGATGCCCGGCCTGCCCACGCGCCCCTGCTTCTATGACATCGACATCGACCCTGCCACTGGCCGCATTGTCGGCCTGTCTTGAGGCCTACCAGATGAGCTTGTGCGCAGCTGCAGCTGCAGCTGCAGCTGGGTGGTTTCTACAGAAATTTCTGTTGCCGGGACCAACCCGTAGCACATTGCTGGATCATATATGTTAGGCCTCCTCAGACCCGATACTGAGGAGAGGATTAAAAATCGTACCCAGGTGTGAGCAGAGCAGCTTGCAGTTGCTAATTGAGAGGTAGCAGTGAGTGCGTTGCAAAACTACAAACACTGGAGAGTTTGGTGCGCATGTTGCGTAGTGTGTGTGAACGCAGACATTGCAGGCGCACAGTCCCAGCACTCTTCGCAGCGGCGTGCGGAATTTCTGTATCTTAGTTGGAGTGATACACTGAGCACGTCAAGCGGTCAGCCGCTGCAAGCAGTGATTCAATGACTCCTTCATGGCCGCCTCTTGATTTTCAGATCAAGGAGTGACTCATGCACGGTATGTCCTAATGCACTAGTCGTATGTTACATGGTTGCACCAGTCCTCCGTTCTGCAGGACTGGAGTACTCCAGTATGCGGACTAGTCTGCGTGCTGGCAAAACGAGCGTGTTATTGGCCATGGCCTGCTGACTTCAGTACTCCAGTCCCCAGACTGCTCCGGACTGGTGTGACCATGCATAACGAAAATTCATGTAATGACTGTACAGCGCTGCTGATCAAAGCTGCATTCAGCGCCAGGGACGTCCCTGGTACAGTCGACTACAGTCAGCTGTACTCCAGGTTTGATCGACAAGTCATTGCAAATTCTTCAATGAATCACAAACAGAAGACTTGAAAATACAATTTTCAATCCTGTCCTGATAAGTTCCCATCAAGTAATCGGCAAGCCATTGCAAGTTTGTCGATGCTCACAAAGTGAAGACAAAATGTATCCCTGATGTATGGTGTTTCCTGTCTTAGACAAGAAACTACAAGAATCCTGGGAGAAATCCAAGTTCCCTGCAAACCTAACGGAAACCTAGCGACGGTTACATCTAATAGCTCCTCCCCAATGGTATCTTCCATTGCTCCGATAGATTTTATTGCGTTCCTGATTCATTTTGAGATTCCTGCGACACGGGTCCTGACAGCTTTGAGTATGGTGAGTTACATTCCTCAAAGACTGTCCGCCTGGACGTGACGTAGTGCCTGGAATACCCTGGAAGCGACAATAAAATTTGCTGATACACTTACTGTTAAATTTGCTGTTGTTTATCAGGTGCAAATTTTAATACATGTCCGGCCAGCTGATGTTGGTACGGAGAAATGCTACGAGCTCGTCGACTGCACCATCGACACATCTATCAGAGATGTCAAGCAGAAGGTGAGCAGTAGAATTGAATACAACAAGCGACGCAGACGTATCTAAAATTTGCAGACAATCTTAAATTTATTCTGGATGCAGGTCGAAGAAATTGGCAGCACGTCTGGAAGATACTCGCTGCCACACATCTCGCAGGTAGAGTGACCACACATCAGTTGTTTTCTGAAGTGTTGTTGGCAACTTTATTCAACCCGTCGATATATCGTCCAAGCTGGTAGAGGAACTGAAACTCGCAGGAACTTGTCTTCATGGGTGAGCGCTGTGTGGACAACAAAGCCCTGCGAGACTATGGGATATGCCATGATTTCATCAAGCAGGTACATACAACCAGGCCAGTGCCAAGGTACTTTGACTAGGCATCAATGTTTGCAGCAATGCCATTTACATGACCTCTCATACTGTCATCTGCAGGTGACAGGATTTGTCATCAATCCGGATGAACCTGGGAAAAGGTTTGTCGAGGGTCGGCTAGTGCCACATGAGTAGCAATGAGCGCAGACAAAACAGTGAACTCACTATGTAGTGAGTTGAGTATACCAGGGACAAGCAACAATGTGTCCTCTGAGGATGCTGTAGCGCTAGCGTACAGTGACTGAATCTTGGTAATCCAGATTGTAATGAAACTAAATCGAAAGGGCATGCATTAATGCAGGGCCTGAAGAATCCAAAGATGCAGAATAGAACATGCTGTCAACATCATACTGAGTGATAGACGCAAATGAAAACCCGAGATGCTGGAAACTCGGATCAAAATTTGCATGCTTTATCTGGTAATTCTGCAAAGTGCTCCGGCAGAGCTGAATCCTCTCCAAGCAGCAATCAGGGGGTGCCATCGACGACAGCATCCAGAGCAATTGGCGGTGATGCGAATACCAGAGATGCATTCACGCCTCCGAAGCCGAAGGAATTTGTGATGACCTGCTTGGGCACCGCTGGCAGCTGCTGGGGGTGCTGCCCCACAAGTGAATCCACCCAGGGGCCTGGTTCAGGATGCTCCAGATTCAGGGTGGGTGGCGCAATGTTTTCCACAAGGGACATCACAGTAAAGACAGCCTCCACAGCACCTGCATTGCAACGCACCCGAAACTATCATCTTTGACATGGCACGGCTGCTGGGAGGGATTCTGCACTTCTTTCACATGTTCCTTCCCAAGAATTGTGTTGCAAGTGGCAGATGCAATGAAGAAAGGGGGGTGTGCTGGAGTGCTTTCACATGCGCTTCTGGGTGCATTCATGTCAGGAGGTCAGGGGCATGCCTGCTGCTCCAAGCAGGTGCCCTGTGGCGCCCTTGGTGCTAGAAATAAGTGGACTGTGGCTCTTTGACGTCTCATTCTGCTGATCTGATTTGTGCCTGTCCAGATGCAGAGCATGCTCCACTGCATGCTCCACAGCCCTCAAAATGCCTCCCTGCAACAGAACAGGATGCAATTATACAATACATTTTTCATTATTACCCACATTCATGTATCATCAAGGAGAACCTCCTACAGAAGTGCTGGACTCGAGAACTGAAAACAGCACGCCTCCAATTCCCCAATTTTCTGAATAACTTCTTGTCGTGCATCTATCACCTTGTGCTCATGATGGGTGCTGTCAGCATGCCGGCCATGAGAGGCACCGCCATTGCCAAACACTTGGTGAATGGCGTGCAGCTCTGCCACGTCCCCCAGCGGTGTTCCTGTGCCGTGCGCGTTCACATATGCCACATCAGCGGGGCTGGTCCCCGCGTCGTGCAGAGCACGGCGCATCGCGAGAGCCGCGCCGCGGCCGTCCTCCGGCGGCTGCGTGATGTGATTGGCGTCCGCTGACATGCCGTAGCCGCGCAGCTGTGAGAACATAAGCACCAGCGCCTTGTCTCAAACCGTTCTCATTCATTAACTTTCTTGCTGAACCTCACTGGAGACTCTCTGGGCGATCCTTCAAAGGACAGTGCTGCGGGTGTTGCTCGAGTGGAGCATCCATGATGTCAAGAGGGCAGTCTAGTCATCCCCTTTTTGCTTAACTCGCTGATAAATCTGCAGGTTGTGAACAATGCTCACAAGACCACCCGCATCAATGTGTATGTGTTGGCAGTACCATGCGGTCTGGTACAAATCACACCACTCTGTTGCCCGACTCTGAGCACAACAATCTAGTCGGTAGGCCTCACTCAATATTTAGCAAAAGAAGTAGCGTTAAGGACAAATGCATCTATGCAGAAGCCATTGAGGAGGGGAGCTCTCTTCATATGGCTTGGTGGGCTCACTTCTGCATAGATGTGAGGGGCTCCGCGCGCAATGGCGTGGCTGAGGTCCTCCAGCACAAGCGCGCCAGCGCCCTCCCCGAGCACAAAGCCACAGCGGTCGCGGTCAAATGGCCGTGACGCCCGGCACGGTTCATCATTGTACTTGACGCTCAGCGCATTCATCCTGCTTGCCACAGCTCACTGCTGAAGTCCCAAGCAACACAACACGACTGCTCTTCATGCCCTATGTCAGCCCAGAATCCCAGCTTGCTATGCCTCCAACAAACATGTCAGAATTATCTAAAACGAAAGATCCCTGGCTGATCCAAAGAATTTTCCAAGCGAACGCGGAATGGTCATCTATGCCAACCCTCAGGTCAGGGCACTTTCAGGGGGGACACATCCATGTGCAGGCGCAAGTGATGGGTCAATCATCGTCCGTTTGCATGTTACCCGAGGCCCAAGGCATTCACCTGCCAAAGGCAGCCAGCGCCACGGCGTCCACGCAGGCTTCGGTGCCACCAGCAACCATGACATCAGCGTCCCCGTTGCGGATGAGGTTGAAAGCATCCCCGATCGCATCTGCTCCGGCCGCGCACGCGGTGGCCGGCGCCCGGTTGGGCCCCTGGAAGCCATGCCGGATGCTGACCGCACCCGCCGGAGAGTTGGCCAGGATGCGCGTCACCAGAAATGGGCTGATCCTGCGCGTGTCTGCAACGTGTATAGAACAACCACTGCACATGCATCCTCGATAATTGGCAAGTTCAATTACAACCTGCCTTGAGCTGACCCTCTCTTTTGCACAGGAACAACACCAGCCATGCTGACAGCATGATCTGACATAAAAATGGTTAGGTTCAAGAATTGGGGTGTGCATGCATGCACAGGATGACTCACTTGCGAATGAGGCCCTGTGACACATAAACGCCCGCCTCTGCCAG
Source organism: Coccomyxa sp. Obi (assembly GCA_020887355.1). Lineage (NCBI taxonomy): Eukaryota > Viridiplantae > Chlorophyta > Trebouxiophyceae > Coccomyxaceae > Coccomyxa > Coccomyxa sp. Obi. The sequence goes on from AP024999.1 coordinate 1,510,912, forward strand.
ATCTGTGGTGCAGCTCAGCCCTGATCCAATGGCAACACCGGTGGCTCTGTGTTCCGCTTCGCTGGCCGGCTCCCACTCCGCATCCTGCACATCATACTTTTTGACCATTAGTTCTCAAGTCCCCACAAAGATTCGGCATTACTTTTGCAGAGCAATGATGGCGGACATTGGCGATACATTGCTTTATCACCTGCAGTGCTTCTATGGAAGCAAGCTCAGCAAAATTGATGAACCGCGAATTGCTGGGCCTCAAGCCTGCTGCTGCCATAGCTTCGAAATACTGCTCCTTCGGCACCATGGCAGCCACCCTACTGGGCAATTTCTCAAGCGCCTTGTCGTGGCCCTGCATGTTTTTGAGGTGCATGCTACTCAACATCATGCCTGAAATCTTGAACCCTCCTTCCTCAGTCCCTTGACATTCAAAGTAGAAAGGGACAGCCAAGATAGGTAGTTAATATGCAAGTGATCCAAGACATGGATCCACGAACAAGAGGCCATTGTAACCAGGAAAACTGATCGAATAGGCGACCTTGCCTTGGGCAGATCAGCAGCAGTGACTTGTTTGATGCCGCACTCCCCTTGCAGCAGTTTGTCCCACACATTCTGGAGGCCCAGGCCCAGAGGCGTCACCAATCCCAGACCAGTGACAACCACACGTCGCAATTGCTGTCTAGGAGGCACACCAAATGCGTCTTCGATGAGGGTGGTAAGCGGTTTCCTGCTGGCTACCTGCCGCTGGGACGCTGCTCTGTGAATGTTGCGAAAAGCTTTCATGCCAACCTTTCGATCACATGTTTCACGTTCTATGCGAACTGCATGCTTCTATTCCAAGCAAATCTCCACTTTCCTGCTCGCTGATCACCGCATTTTCCACTGAGAAAGGTGGCCAGGGCATGACCATCGTCAGACACTGTGTTCCCTCATTTGAGTTACTTTCTACATTACGCGCAGTGTCATGCAAAAAGCGGTGGGGAGTCTGGAAAGGCTTGCAAATCAGTGTACTTTCTGACTTTCTGAGTCAGAACGTGGCCTGGTCATGCGGCGTTCCTGACAAAACTTCCGTTCTGTCCGCATGGACTTGAGCAGTAGACTTCTTCTGCGATCTCATGCGATCCAAGGTTTGAAGACCAAGACTGCCTGTTCATCTGTGATTTGGACCAACTGTTCTGCTCCGTACATCTTGCTGATCGTGAAGGGGCAATAGATGTCGGAGTGTACCTTGGACCAGTACTGTCTTTGCAGTACAAGTGGACGCGATACCAAGTAGGTTCCTGCCTACTTACGCTTTTCTTCATTGATTCTGCGCTATGACTAGCTGCATAGTACAGCTTCTGGGCAACATTTTGTTGTTTCACCACGAGGATTATCTGGAAAATTACAACCCTGTGTAAAAGGTCGATGTCACATTAGACCCCGCACTATTCTGCCTGAAGACTGTTTACTTCCTCGCAGCTCAACAGATCATGTGCTGGCAGACTCGAACCTGGTGTGGCAAGTCACGAAGGCCCTGCAAGCCCACACAAGTGTCTGGGACTTCCATGAGTGGTACAGCCTCAGCACAGTGAACAAAGCCTTCCGGAGCGCCCTTGACGGACAGCCAATAGCGCTGAAACTGGGCAGGCAGGTCAGAGAGCAGGAAAGAGAGGTGATGGAGCACAGCAAGCTGCACATTGTCCATCTTGAGCTGCACCCTCAAGACGAGCGTGTGAGCAGCATTCTGCTCTCTCCAGCTTTCAGGTGAAGAGCTTTGGGTAACAAGTCCCAGCAGACAAACCTGCTGCAATCCTGCACATCTCCATCAGACTTGATTCCGTGGAGCAGCACACAGACTTGCTTGAATCCCTCGCTGCTGTCCAGGGAGAGGCATGCGGCAAGATTGACGGTGCTGCTCAATTTCAACATGTCCAGGTCATTTGAGCAGTTCATGACGTATGGGCATCAGTTCAAGTCGCTGAGGACTCTTGAGCTGACAACTGGAGATTATGGCAGGGCAGCTCAGCCCCTTCTGATTCCCTTCCAGTCTAAATGGGTGAGGACGGGTCCCCTTTCAACATGCTTTTGTGATATTGCATTCATACAGTACAGAAATGACTCGATATACTGCATGTGATGAGGCCCTTGCATTGTGTTTTAATAGCTGCATGGTTCATGTCTGGCTTCAGGTGCAGGCGCTGGAAAGTTTGCACGAGCTGACGCTGAGGGGATACCTGCTTCTGGAATTGTTACATCTGCCAAAGACACTGCGATTCCTCGATTTATCAGCATGCAAGGTGTCTTACGAGGCGGCCGTGTGCCTCCCAGCACTGCTGCGCCTCACATCGCTTGCAATCCCCAGCAGCGGAGGGCGGTTCTGTTTTGAGAACCATGATTAAGACACATAAGTTTAGTAGCATGTTGGTAAATCTAGGAGATCTCTTCTAGAAGAATCTGACGAGCTGCTAAGAAAGGGACAAATACTGATTATCGCTCACACTTTGTTGACTGCTTGCTAATTTATACCTGTTGCTGATTTATAAGAGCAAGAAACATAGGACAATCAAGGGCGTGCGAGCGCCAGAAAAAGGAAGGGCTGCCTCGCACAACAAACATCAGGAATGTCTGATATCACACATGAAAGATCTGAAATCGATTTACATATACCTGTTGCTTGTTCTATCCTTCTTACACATAAATGCTTGCCACATGAAGTATGACATGGCCGGCACCATGTTTTTATTGCCCTTCATGCGAGAGCAGTCGCTCACATCAAAACTTCCTACGACTGGTGCTCTTTTATTCAAAATCCTATTCAGGCAACTGTCACACAAGCGATTATCACACATGATCATACACTCCACAACCGTTACAACTGGAAATTCGGCACTGGAACTAGCCAGACAAATTGTATGCACCCAAAAGTGTGGCAGATTGAACCGATGCATTGTACAAGGGTGTTCATGACTGTGATACATCTAACAGGAGTCCATGCAACCTAGCCATTGAGCATCAGGCCTGCGAACATATCCCCACCAGCAGGCTCAGGAGCACCAGCATCACCACCCCGATTTTCTAAAGGAAGCAGGTGCTCGCCCCCAGGCAACTCCACGGGCTTGATCGCAGGAGGGCTCGACACGATGGACGCGCTGGGCACGCTGCTGCTGCTGTGAGCATGACCCAACTCGTCCCCGCCTTTTACCCCAAGCATGCCAGCCTCTTCGTGAGCCCCATTTTGGTGCACCTCGCCCGTGTCGCGGCCGCTGTGCGCCCCATGCATGCTGACAACATCCTGTGACTCATCAGCATCAGAGGCTGCCGCATCAGCGTGTACACCTCCGCTGCGAGCGCTTCCCAGGAAGTCACCCGCGCCGGCATCGCTGCCGCCCCACTGCGTCGAATCGCCGCCCATCGTGCCGGCAGTGCTGCCTGCATTGTCGATGTGGTGCATGTGCGCCGCCTCTGCCATGCTGAGCCCCCCAAACATGCCGGGCTCAAAGGCCTGCTCCATGTCGCGCCCGGAGTGTGTCGTGTCGAAATCGCCCCCGGCGCTGCTCGTGGAGCCGGTCTCCTTACCCTCACAAATCTGCTCAAGGTCAAGCGCAGGTACTGGATGCCCGGAAGAAGCTTCGGTCTCGCTCCCTGCCTCCTCCAGGGTGTGCACCGAGGGCTCGGCCGCTCGGCCAGCGCGCGGGAGGGCGTTCCCGGCCGGCAACTTGCCGCTGGGGTGCCTGACCAGGCTGGCAGCGCCTGTGATGATGCTGTCGATGCTGGAGTAGGAGCCGTGTGGCGCGAGGCGCTCCTTGACGCTGTCGGAGTCGGCGAGGTAGCCGGAGGCGCTGTCAGGGTCAGACACCTGCCTGTCCAGATTGGCCTCCCGCAGCAGTGCCTCCCTGCTGGCCACACTCTGCATTGCAGCCTGCGCAGGACGGCATTGGAGAGTGTAAAGGCTCGTGCAGCACAAACGGCAACAGAGCATGGAGCATGGACTGCCTTCAAAAGAAAACTCGGTGAATATGGTCAAAAGGGGTTCCATCGGGCGCGGATCCGCAACATTCTCACTCGGGGAAACTCCTGCCCGCATGACACAAGAGGGATGAAATCTTCTCAGTATGGGCCAAATTGATTTGCAATGAAAGTTAGAAGAGTTAAATTTTGCATACCTGGACATGCGCATGCGGCAGCTGCCGCGCAGCTGCAGGATCGTCTGAGCCCGCGGCTGCCTGCCCGGGTGGGGTCCATGCCCCCGCCAGTGGCGCGTGCCCGTCGGCATCAGACGACAGGTTGCCATCGGAGGCCTCCAGCGAGACGGAGTAACCGGAGTCGCTGCCCTCAGTGGCGACGTGGCTGGCCGAGCGCGCACCCGCGTCGGCCCTCCTTGTTGAAGTCGCATGCATGCGAGCCGGCGGTGCCGGCGCTGCTTGCTGGTCGCCACCTTGGTGATGCTCCCCTATACCCTCTGCAGCGCCCGTCTCGCCTCCATTACTGCTTGGTGTCTGCACCGCGATGGCATTGCGGCCCTCTGTGAGGTTACCGCCGGACTGCTGAGATCCATCTCCCTGACAACACTCCCCACCATGCTCCGGGGCGGCGCCTATGGCCAAACCGGTGCTAGATAGGGCAGGCGCAGCAGACAGGCTGAGCAGAGCATCGCCGAGATCGGCGTCTGTGAAGCCGTGTGCTGAAGCAAGGGCGTTCGCGTCGGCGGCCGCTGCATCGTGCTCTGCCTGCAGCGTGCCTGCCTCCTCGAACTTCTCCGCTGACACTGCTGCGTCAGTCTGCAGCTTTGTGTCCAATTCGACTGCCTGCAGAGCATGCGCAGTTCACTCGCACCGCAGAGCACACACGGCAAGGTCAATAGAATTCAAGCGCAGGACTCTTGAAAAATCAGAGCACCCGCGACGTACAGATACAGACCCAGGACTGAAAACTAGCCTACGAGTTAAAATTGCATCCGTGTCCTAACAGATCGAGCAGACAATTGAACACTGCTGTGGTGTCATGTAGGGCATCATTGCAAGGATGCATACCTTGAGGCGACGCCACTTGGCCAGGGCTAGTATGCGCTTGCCAGCTTCCACCTCTCCCTGCAGCCGCGTCACATCTTTTGACAGTGCGGCTTCGTCCGCTTCCAGGCCAGCAGCTCGGCTGCGCAGCCCCTTTGCCTTGGCGCTGGCTGCCTCTGCCTCTGTGCTTTGCGCCTTGCTCTCGGCTGACAGCCGCGCTGCCTCTTTGAAATCCTGTGCATGCCAAAGCACCCCCTATCAGGCAAAGGAACATACATATGGAACCAGACTGTGAAGCCCTTCTTCATCATACCTGTTCACCTGCGGTGTGGACGGCCTGCATGATCGAACTCTCTTTATAAGTACGATTTATTTGCTCCTCCTCTTGTTATGAGACCTGCCGCAGACGTTTGACACCACCAAAAGGCACAGCAGAGAGGGACCTTCACCCGCGCAGCTGCTGCAGCACGTTTCTCAGCCTCCAGCTCGGGGATGCGCTGGCGCGCGGCCAGTGCGGCTTCTTCCGCGGCCCTCGCCTCGGCCAGGAAGCCGGCCCGCTGCCCTGCCAGCGCTCTAGCCGCCACCCTCGCTCTCTCCGCATCAGCCTCCACAGCCTGCATCACATGACAGCCCATGTACGAGACTGGAAAGATTACAAATTGCGCTGACAAGCCCAGGAAACAACAGACAACACACGTCAGACGGCCTTGTTAAAGGAGGACAAGACAGCCGAGAAAAGCCACGAGGCAAACCCCCTGAACTACTTGTAAAAATGCACAATTTGCCAATCGAACATAGGGGAGTCTCCATGGCCATATTGCTGCGCACCAGCAGGGCAGCTCCAGCAGATTCCTCAGCAGCGCTCAGGGATGCATGCAGCTGCAGGATGCGTTGCTCTGCTTCCACCTGGTGTGAAGTCGCCTCGGCAGCTCTCTGCATTTCCTCCGCAGCCATGCGAGCCGACTCCGCCTGCAGAAGCCATCACCGGTAATCTACTTCGCCACACCGCAAACTCATCTTCAAACAGTCATATGATTTCACAACACTGTTAACACCAAGTGTTGACCTTCTTGAAGAACAATGCTCACATACAAATTCGTATTTGTCGAAGTAGTGTGGCAGACACCCCATGGAGCCCATACTGCTTTCGAGAGCCAGCTGGGGAAACAAATTATTCTAAAAAGGCAGCAGCTATCAGCGACAAAGAAGACCTGCAAAAAGGGTGGGGACATCCGTGAATCGAACACGGGACCTCTCGCACCCTAAGCGAGAATCTTAACCACTTGACCAATATCCCTGAGACACACACATGCTCATGACCTGATGGACATATCTATAGATCTGTGCAGGGCACAAGTCAGGCGAATGTAACAATCCTGCAAGTGATTCAGAGCGTGCCAACCTGCGCTCGGAGGTCCTCATGGCGGCGCTCGGCTTCGGCGGTGGCCGCAGCGGCGGCCGCGGCCTCGGCTGCCGCGGCCGCGCGCGCATCTTCGAGCTCGGTCTGCTGTGCGGCCAGGGCCTCCCGATCGCGCTGCAGCAGCGCCTGCGCGCGGTCATACTTGGCCGACAGTGTGCGCACCTGCACCTCCCCGGCCGCACACTCCGCCTCCATCCCCGCAAGCTCCGCTTCCTTCTGTGCCAGCTGCGCTCTGCAACAGCCAACGCAAGTGTTGCAGCTGCGCTCTGCAACAGCCAACGCAAGTGTTGCGGCACACCCATAGGGCACACTCTCATGAGCATATTGACGGGCCGCTGGAAGGATCAATGATGGCAACACAGCACGTGGAATTGAGCAGTGTGAATATGGAAGCCATTTATTGCTTTGTTGCGGTAATTGAAAGCCGCCAGTGACACTCCTCATGACTGCAGTCCTGCACAAAAGCTGTGCACACAGCGTATCTTCGCTTGCACCCCAGTGTCTGTAGGGCTCACCGCAGTGCTTCAACTTCTTGGCGCAGCACCGTGGCGGCCGAGAGCAGCTGGTCGAGGTGGGTGGTGGCCGGGGCGGTGGCTTCGGCCACCTTGGCGGCCAGTGCAGCCTCCTCCCCCTCCAGCCAGCGCTGCCTGGCTTCCATGCGGGCCTGCAGCTCCTGCAAATGCTCCGCACTGCTGGTTGCGGCTTCATCTGCCGCTGCCTGGGCCTGTACTTACACAGAGATGTCCGTTCCTTAGGATGGTTTCTGGAGACATCACTGAGGAAGTTCACAGCCAGAAAAGGCTTTGAAGGTTCAGGAAAGAAACTCCGTTTGCCATCAGGAGGATTGCAAAGTAATGACTGCCGTATCCAGGCATGGATGACATCCACTCAAGGAAGGAACTCACCTGAGCCATCTTTGTGGCCTCCTGAGCCGCCTTTTGCTCGAGCTCCTCTTGCCTGCGTCGCAGGGCTGCAGCAGACTCGCTGTGCTGCTTGGCCTGCTGCGCTGCAAGCTCCAGCCGGGCAGCCACCTGTCACAGGCCATTCAACACTTCAACACTGGATTGGTGTGAGAGTATGACAGCAAGACATGCAGAGCTCATGCTATATAGTACCTTTGCCGGCATCCCTGACCATGGCTCAAAGCGCCTGGACACCGCCTCAAACAAGTCTTGATGGGATGCTCTCCTCACCGCCTGTGTCAGCAATGCATGCACTCCAATATGCTGCTGCCAACCCCTGATGCTAGCTCGAAAAGCCCGAGTGCTGCCACATGCAAGCACAAGCAAGTCACTGCCGACTGCTTACCGCCTGTGTGCAAGCGGCGTCAGCGGCGCGCAGGGCTTGGTCCAGGTCGGCCAGACGTGCTTTTGCGGCATCTGCCTTGGCGCTGAGGCTGGCCGCGCGCTCAAAATCCTCTGCCTCCACTGCCGCGGCCTCTGCATTAGTCGTCTCCTCCAATTCCTCTGTGCACACCAGCACAGGATCTCAATCCCTCTTGCGCAAAGGTCTCTCTGCAAGCACAAGCATCAGCACAACTAAATGTGTCCGAAGTAAGATGGTAGTGATCAAGTAATTTCACAAGTGCTGTTCTTGGGTGGTGGTAGCAAGGTGCATGTGTGGTGAGTGGCTCGCACTGGTGGATGCGGCGACTTGAGCAAACAGGGAGCGCCTCCGCTGTTTGGCAGCCGAACATGCAGCAGCTGCTTCCCGCACACGCTCTTCCAGGACATCCTTCTGTTCAGCCCCTCTCCCAGTTGCAACCAGCTTGCTGTCCAGCAACACTGGGCCCTCGCTCACCTATTAGATAGCCACAAACATGTGATATGGCATATGGGTAGCTTCGGGCAGGACAGCAGATGACTGATCATGGAGGCTTGTGGAAGAGGCACCTGAGAGGCCTCTTGCTGGTAGTCCATTTGGGGCATGCTGCTGGCTGCAGGTGTTTCAGGGCTGCCAGGTTGGAGGGTGCTGATGCTTTCAGGCATGAGAATGTCCAGTCCACAGCCTGAAGGCTGCTCAAGTGCAACCTGTATACACCATCTCCGGACATGTCACCACACCCCTGTCGTGGAAGAGTCTTGAAATTCCATCCAATATTGGTGTGTCTTGCTGTGAGGGATGCATGTGTGAACACAGCACCATTACCTGACTGCTCGAGTCCATACTGGGCACTGCCAGGGTGTCCAGAAGATCCAGTGTTCCACTTATAGGCTCACTGCTTGGCCCTGGAACCCCTCCTGTAAACTGCCCCAGTTCTGCAGCAGCCATCGGGGAAGATCCAGCAGCTCTTTCCCGTCCTGCACCACCACATCAAGATCATTTGATACCCTTCTCATGTCAGAGTGCAGAGCAGTGTGCTGGCTTTTTGACAAGCACTCTTCAGGATCATGCTGCTGGCCCAGCCATACCATTGAAGGTGAAATGTCAATCGCTCAGTGCTGTTAAAACTTGTCACATGCAGGTCAACCACATGTGCTCTTCTGGTGACTGAAAGTGATTCTGTGGTTGCTTGGTTGTTTCATATCCACACTCGAATACCTGTTGGGGCATGTGAGCTCCTTGGGGGTGCCACGTCATCGTCCTCATCAGCAGCCTCCCGAGCATATCCAACTCTCCGGGTGATGCGCTTGCGGCGAACGCCCCCAGGAGATGGTGAAGCAGCAGGCGGCAAGCTTGACACCGTGCTGCTACTGCTGCTCATATTGCTCGCCTGAACCCATATGGCAGTGTTGAGGTCCTACTAGCCCCTCAACCTCCTCAGCAGGTTTCAGCAGGGCGTCCCATATTGTGCAGCAAGCGATAGCTGGACATGCATGGTGCAGTGCGCATGGCAGATTCAATGTCCTACTGGGCTCCCAAGCCTTCAGCAGGTTTCCAAGGTTTTCCATGTCGTGCAGCAAGGCAAGCCACTGGCTTGACAACATCAGGTGTTGTCCAGTGGTGTCCTTAATATAAGCATATAACCTTCCCTCTTTGTCAGGATGGCATGCCTGTCTGGGGAGGGCTGGTGGAACCGGCTGTTGGCTGGCATGGGAGGCTTGCAGAGGTGATGAGATGTCTGGCATGACTGCTGCAGGACTGCTGGTGGGTTCAAAGTTGCTCACGCCAACTGACAGACTCTCCAGACCTGAGAATAGGTCCTCTGGCAATGGCCCACTGTGCGTTGTCCCACACACATTGTCAGGGCCCAACAGTCAACAATCGTGTGAAAAGGAGCACTGCATGGACACACTCATCAGTTGACGCGGCTCTTCTAATGCTTAAGGGGACTAATCAAGCACCTGCTAACGCCCTGGATTGGCGCGCTGACCGACATGGGTGCCCCAGTGTCCGCTTCGGCAACAGGTATGTCTGTGCCTTTGGCAGTGTCAGGTGTGGGTCCAAGATTGAGCCCGGTAAAGAGCACATCACTCTCTCCTACAGGGGTTTGAGGGGTGTCTCTGTGGCGAGAGGATTTTTGCTCGGCTGAGTTGAAAGCATCGGCAGCCAGGTTCATGCCTTCAAACAATGAGGCGCCTGCAGTACACGTACATCAGGAATGGCGGGTACGGGAGAGTATGACAGAGACAATGATACCAAGCATCCAAGCAGTGGACGAGGCATGCAAGTTAAGACATTATCGTCACCAGAATCTTCAGCTGCCTTTGGCTTATTGCTTGACAGCATCCTTTCTGTAGAAGACTTCAATTCATTCTGCAACTCTGCAACTTGCCTGCATAGTTCATGTGAAGGTCAGCAACAGCAATCAGGCAAAGGAGAGCACCCTGTAAAAGCATACAGACGATGAGCATGGCCGACTTAAAGGCAAATTGTGATGAAATGAGGCATGACTCAAAAAGGTGCGTACGTGCGCCATATTGTCTTGCTGTCCCCATCTGGCAGGGACGCTATGTTTCCCTCCAATAGTTGAACTGCACACATTTAGAACATGCTTTGATCGCTTGAAGGCATCCCCCAACGGGTTCTGCACTATTCCAAGGTGGTTGTTGCAGCAGCAGCTCCGAAGGGAAGTGGGTGCAGTCAACAGGAAGGTCATTGACAATACCCTGCCGTGTGGCCTCGTTCAACAACGGGAAATCCTCTTGAGTCGCTGATCTGAGCTGTTTCAAGAGATCCGCAGCTTTTGCAAGGAGCGCTGGAAGATCGCTCTCTGCAGATCGAGGCCCTTCTGCTGTCTTGGGAGCATTCCCTCCCAGCTTGGAAAAGAAGCTCCGCATCTATGCTTATTCAAATAGTGTCAATCTGTGCAAGGTCAATTTGCGATTTTTCTTTAGCACACACAGATGCCGTGCAGGCTTCCGACACGTTGTCCGGGCGAAGAGGACAATTGCACCACTGAATGAGACTCTACTCGCCCATAGATTTGTTTCCAGACGCTGTGCAAAGCATATAATTTATCGCATGCTTATGGGCGTTCAATTTTAGGGGCCACTGCTCCAACAGTACCAAAAATTGTACCCTGCCCAACTCGTACGGGAGAATCGGCGGGGGACCTCCCCGCTGTTCCAAGAAAAGCAACAGCTAATGAACAAAACTGCCGTGTGACATATCGTGCAAGACATGAGATAACATGAAAAGGTAAAAATTGAATTCAGTGTCCAGTATATTTGTTTGCTCGTCAAAAGGATCACTTGATCAGGCCTGTTGATCGTGTCTCCCGTGTGTAAACCAGTTCGTCCTTAGGATTAACAGATGAAGTTCACGATTTTTTTTGGACTTTCCTTTTTTCTGGTGTTATTATGTTCGTTGAGACTGTTGCAAGTAGCGAATATTGGACAGAAAAGGTTGCAAGCAAGCGAGCAGGGCCTGCTTCCAAGGGCCCCAGAATTTTCTGTTTCTACTCCCAACCGACGATCATCTGTCCAAGAACGTTCTGGTGACGTGGAGCTGAGCACACCAGGTTCATTCATGGTCTTACTCACACTCCTATCTCGGTGAACTTGTCTTCTGGTCAGCATTATTCTGACACCAAGATTGTGTTTTGGTCAGCAACGTACCTGCACTCATTCCCAAACACACATCAAAGAATACCGGTGAAAGGTTCTCAGCTAAAATTTGAGATGGGGCTTGCCTCTCAGGGCTGTGGCTTGCCTTGGAAGCAGCGCTAGACATGTCACTCCCTATGCAACTAGAAGAAAAGGCCCTGGAACAGCGGCTACTTCGACCAGTCCGGGAAGTATTGCCCAACGTTGAAGACAGCAGATTTTGCAGTAGAGGTGCCAGGAATCTTGGTGGAAAAAACAGCGCAAGGGAAGGCATGATACAATTGGCCCCCCAGAGGAACCAGAAGGAGGGATTGCCCTTGCGAAGAGGTTTCTGGGGCTTCTACAGAGGGTGGTCTCCACCTCAACATTTTGCAGCCAGCCCGGTGAGCGCTCTCCCATGCTTGTGGCGCCAAAATGAAGCCAATATTGATCCTGCGGATGCAACAGAGATGGCACCCCAGAACTGAGCAGAGTGGTCTGGCCACATAGGACAATCCCACAGGTCCCAGGATCCTAGTGGCAGTCACCAGCTGCAGCACGTGCACTGTGTCGGCCGCCAGAAGAGCTGCAGCACGATCAACTTGGGTGCGCCAGATTGCAGAGCAGAACAGCAACATCGATGTCAAGTTTGTGCTGGCTCAGCCGAGCCCTGCTGACAGGCAAGCCCATGATTTGCAAGTCGCTTGAAAGTAGCATCTACTCTAATCTCACAGAGACAATTGTCACCATACGAGCCACATGCACATGCATTGAATAATGGAGCAGGGTTGACACAAGGGGTAAGGGGCTCGTGTTGTCTGGCGCAGGAAGGCTGCTCTGCGCAACTTGAGGTCCGAGGCAGAGTGGAATGGCGATTTGGTGGTGGTGCGCGGAACTGAGGAGTACAGAAATCTGCCCAACAAAACTCTGCGCCTCCTGCAATACGCTCTGTCAGGCACCATGCAATGGACGCATGTCCTGAAGACAGATGATGACTGCTATGTGAGAGGCCATGCCCTATTGTCCACACTGCGGATGCCTGCTGGCTCTGCTTCACAGGAACAGTACCGCTGCACTGGAGTTTATACAGGTGCTTCTTCCTGGCTGACGTAAGCGTGCGCCATCTGCTATGCTCTGTGAAAAAGCAGTGCTGAGACCAGCTCCAGTGTGGCAAGCTGGACAATCAGGTTCTGAAGGCCACTGGCAACTCATGCGCAGGGTGTCTGGAGAATGTCCATGGGTTTTATCCCTTGCGCAACCCGGACTCAAAATGGTACATTTCCTACGAGGAGATGCCAGATGAAGTGGTGCGCTCCAGGATCTCGCCAATTTGGATGGAGACCCCTGGCCACAGACAATTGTCGCCAGTTTCGTGATCTTGTGGCTCAGCTTTCTTGCCTGTCCCGGGGATCAGCTGCTGCCATGCCTTACTTGGCTGGCTCGTCCGTCGTAGTGCAGTAGATGGCTGTGGCTGCCTGTGGCCATGAGCGTGTCCAAAGAAAAAGCTCCTTGCTGTGCTGATGCGTATGGGGTGTATGAAGTAGTACTGTCAGCGCAGTGATTGGTAAGAAATCCTGCACTCGCTGGATCACCAGTAGCCCTGTTGTAGGCTTCATCTCCCTGGCACTGTGGCAGGTGCCCTGGGAGAGGAGGTACCTGGCTGGGTGGGGATACCTGCTGTCTGCTGATGTGGCGCTGCACATTGTGAACAGCAGCCTGCACTGGGAGCACAACCCGGAGGAGGCTCCCGGCTGGTACTCAGGGCTGCACTGGGAGGATGTTCTGGTAGGCCTCATAGCAGGCGACGTCGTGGGAGAAGAACCTCAGGTGCCCGCTCTGGCTCTTCTATTAGTGCTTCTCAATTCTGTTTGTGCACGTCTCCTGCACAAATAGAAGGGCTCGTAGAGCGACTGAGAGGCCCCCAGCGCATCTTCTGTCTGCTGCACAAAAGCATGGTATTTCTGCACACCTACAAGGACTGCAGAGTGTGGATGCCATAAGAGGGGCCGCAGAGCCAAGAGTTACGGGTCCCGGAGTCATCATCAGAATCAGTTGTCACTTGAGCTCAGTCTCCTGTGGCAATGCTTGGCAGGCGCATGATGCATTTGTGCCAGCATGGAAGGGGTGCACTGTGGACACAGCAGTGCGCCACTTGGATGTGGAGGCGCCCAAATTGTTCCAGAAGCTTTATGAACTGGAAACGAGCGGCGCATGGCAGGCCGGGGATGTGCCTTGCACTGAGGGGGACTATTCTGTAAATGACTACTGGAGCTGGAAGAACTGGAGGGATGGACTGGAGGGAGTGCTAGCCATTGGGGAAGTGGGCTGAGTGCAAACTTGTCCAAGCATTGCTCAGAATGTAAACGCAGGTAGTTCGGTTCTGTGTGTCTGCTGAGCCCTTGTCTTCATGTTTTTGTTGAACGATGTGTTGATGTGCTCGATTCCTGGGGGAGATACGCTCTCGCAGATCTTACCAAACGTATGTTCCAGTGATGCCAAACAGTTGGATAGGCAGCCTTCAGTGAACAATGTACGAATGACTTGGTTGGAACTCATGATTGAGAAGAACAAGAGAAGATGTTGTTTTTTGGCAGGTACTACATAGTATTATGGGGAACAACATACCGGTATTGCGAGGTTCAACTTGAGGAAGCTTTATATTGTTTTCACACTTGATGGTGGTGTACTCAATGTCATCAATGCTCCTCTTCTTGTCGATGGAATTGTCGACACTGTATGCCGGCAGGCCCAGCAGCCTGCTGCTCACCAAAACAGAACAGTACAACCTGCCATGTGTTCATCTGTAATTGTCCGTATACAACCTAGCGTATATGTCCCGCATCTGCTGTGGGCTAGCGCCTGAGTACCAGCTCAAACCAATAACGAAGTGCACTGCAGTTGCATGCAACCCACCCCATGCATGCAATCGCCTTCCGCTCGTGCAGGCGTGCGGATTGTGGATCTGCACCATCAGAGGAAAAATCAAGCTGCCAGATGAGGGGACTGCAATGCGCAGTTCCTGCGTGCTCATTTGTCTGCATGTGTTGAACACACCCTGAAGATTGTCCCCGAGTAGGTACATGCCCTGTGTGTAGTTTGCAACACTTGAATCGAAGGCAATGGCAGGCCAAGGGAGACTCATGAGCTCCATCCACACTCACCATCACCACTTGTCCACGCCGTGCTGCCCAACGTTTCAATCCATCCAGGGGCAAATTCTGGCTGGCCGTTGGTGAACTTGCTGGATGTGATGTCTGCACACCAACCCCGGTCACAGACAGAACGGAGGATTGCATACAAGCAGATTTGCGACGCAACAAGGCCATGCATGAGCCAACAATCAAGACCAGAAGCAACAGTGCTGGTGCTGCAAACCTGCATGGCTGATGCAGGTGGCTGAGGGCCTGCTTCATGCAGGCGGATGCACAGGTCAGCGTCCTCCATGATGGGCAAGCTGCCATCAAATCCGCCAACCCGATGGAAATCCGAGGCTCTGCAGAAGAGTGTCTGATCGCCAAACAGACACCGCACTCCCCTGTCACCAAAAGCACCCTGAGGCGGAAAGTTCTACTCAAGCTTGCAACACTGTGAACCATGGTACAAGAGTGCTCCAGCAAGCCTGCATGACAAAACCACCTGGCCTGCGACAATTTTCACCACACATGAGTCAGCAGCAGTACAAAGACAGTGTGTCACCTGAAAAAGGACAGGGGACGCAGCAGCAATGGCAGATAGTAGGTCTTCAGGTATTGATGGATAGTCATGAAGATGAGCGGCCGGTCCTGCACTTTGATCACCGTTCTGAAGCCCCCAAGAACTGTCCTGCCGTCTGCCAGTGCCTTGCGCACAACAGCTACAAGATTCCTGGTGCACAAGAACAGATCAAACATGCGAGGTGGACTACACATGTGCTGAGCAGCTCTCCTTCCACACTGCAAGGCAGAGGACGGTTCAGCCTGTGCTGAGAACACTCCTCCAATCCAAGGCTACCTAGGAGGTGTGCTGTCGGCATGCAGGAAACACAGGATATCGCCAGTTGCCTCTTGCGCGCCATAATTCATCTGCAATGCCCTCCCCTTCCCAGACTGCAGCACGGTCGCCCCGGCAGCATGAGCAAGCTGTACAGTCCTGTGCCAGACACTGTGTCCGTCCAAATCTGCTGCTGAAGTTCCAGCATGTGCGAGGAGTCACACTGCGATGTGGCAATATTCATTAACCAGAGAGTCCAGCACGATGGGAAGGAGAGGTTGAGCGGCACCTGTCTGTGCTGCCGCCATCTACAATGATTACTTCATGCGCTGCAGGTTCTAGCTGCCGCAACTCTTCAAGGGTTGCTTCGATCTGCCTCTCCTCGTTGAGGACCTGCATGCATGGCTGGAGAATTCCGGCACCAACAGTGTCATGTGCAACAGATGCCCAATAGATGACCCACCCAAGGCAGGATGTGGTGGCAAGGGTAGCTGCTGGTTACCGGGACAATGATAGACACTCTAGCACCTTCCGTGCTGGTGAGCCATGCAGGCCTCTCCATGGCATCTTTTGCTTTCCGCGCTGCTATCAGCCCTGCGCTCTGGCAGAGAAGATCGGGTCAGGGATTAGAGAGCAGATGACATGCTTGTGAAAACGAGCGAATGACCTGCTAACTAGGTGTGAAACCTGGACAATAACACTTGTGCAAGCATGCTAACATGCATTGCAAGGCCACTACCAAGTTATGATATCATCTCACCAGCAATAGTGCTCTAAGAAATAAGGGCGTCTGAGGGTCCCTGTGCTCCCAGAAACCTGTCAGGGCACCCCCCCCACCACCACCACCTCCTGGCCCTTGTGCGCGGCCTCCATTCCCATGAGAGCTTGGGAAGCGTCTCGGGAACTTGACACGTCTTACATACGCGGGAATGTGGACAAAGGGGGGTCCTGAACAGGCATGAATGTCTAACAGCCTCGACGTTCGTGGCCCGATGGAGGCCATTTGATCGCGGAAAACTTAACTGACGCCATGCCCTTGCACTGCTGAAAATTTAATTGGCACATAAGACTGGCGCGTTGGGCAGTGCATCCGTTTGCCTCGTCACCGTATGAATGGTAATCTCACGGCCCCCACAATCTCAATTCCGAGATATAATGAATCACACTGCTTACTGTATATTGCTCCTCGTGACAATACTTGACCATTCAATGTTCTGGTGGACATTTGTCATGCATTTATCGCTTACCGTCCTGGGATTTCCCCAGAAATATTCTTGTGTTCCTCTGTGACGTCACGAATGTATTGCCGAGGTTCGCATGTGCGAGCGCTCGTCAGCTGAAGGGGTGACACGCCGACGCGGTGTCCATGTGACCTGAAGCTGCCTCACATCTCCCTACTGTTAGTATCAGTCATTGTCACTGTCGCGTTATGCTAGGGACTACCTTGCGGGGTCGCATCATAGGCTTAAAGGCACTAGGCTTACAGGCACTAGGCCGGCTAAGGTTTGTGCTGACCTCCGTTGGTCTCGACGATGCACATTCGTAACGTCTTAGTGTGTGGAGCAACTGGTCAGCTAGGAACCCACATCACGAATGGCTTGTTGGATTCCCCTGAGGATTTCAACGTTTCAATTCTAGTAAGGGAAACTGGACTACAGGTAAGAACGCGCGCCCACAGTAGGGTTCGGTGCTGCTTGTGTGTTGATGCCTCGAGTAACCCGCATTGCGATTGCGTCCTCGGTGCACAATAATCCACAGTTAGTGTGATTGTCGCAGGATCCCTCGAAACAGGCTGTTGTGACAGTCTTGCAGTCCAGGGGTGCGAAGGTTGTCTTTGTGCCTGACATCTCCTTCACTTTGGAGGGCCTGACGGAAAGCCTACAAGGTACCTGCTGTGATGCAGATGATAGGTCCATGCAAGCACGACGATAATTCCATACAAACACTTGCAGCCTCCAAAATTCACTTTTAGAACAGTGAGGCACAGAAAGGGCACACAGTATACTTGCCCAATTGAGAGCTCTGTGGATGCAGGGTTTGACTGCGTCATAAGCACTGTCGGCACCCCATCTGTTGAGAGTCAGTACATCATCCTCGAGGCTGCACAGCGTGCTGGAGTTCAGCGATTCATTCCCTCGTCTTGGGGCTTTGACTTTGACAAGCTCCCGTGCGCACTGTCACACTCCCCACGCATTGTCACAGTCCCCGTTGCAACAATGGGTCCCCCATGTTGTGTTACACACTGATTTTAAAGTGTGATTATTGTTGCCTTGTTGATGTCATTCTAAGACAATCCAAACTTTTCAAAGGTCTGATGCGTTGCAGGCGAGACGTCCATCCTGTGTGGGATGCGAAGAGGAAATTTCACCAGACTCTGCTTGACAGCGGCATGGACTACACAATTATATGCCTGGGAGTCTTGTATGAAAGTTTCTTCACCCCTTTCTTTGGGTTTGACCTCCAGAGGAGACAGGCAAGGCCTCGGACTGATTCAATCGTTTGCATGTTCATCTGGCAGCTAGCCATCTCCACCTGTGATGTGCTTAATATGAGTGAGCTTGTTTCAGGTGCTCACGAGAGGGGACCTCGATGCCAAGTTCGCTGTGACATCTTATAGCGACATCGCCAGCTGGCTTCCAAAGATGCTACTTGATCCAGCGTGCAGGAATGCCCATGTCAATGTGTGCAGCCAGATCGTGAGCTTCCGAGAGGCTGTGCAGTGCTTTGAAGAGGCTTCAGGTGAGGCTTTGTTCCTTGTGCACTGAGGATGTAGCAACAAACCTTTCCAAGTGATCACGATCTGGCAGGTCTTCCAGTCAAACTGGAGAGTCAGCAGAAAGGGCCATTCCAAAGGCTCTTTCCATGCTAAAATGTTGGTGACATGGATGGACAGGGTCACCATTTGATGTGGATATAAAGAGCTGTTCATTGCCTGGGAGATGCGGGCAAGCCGACTGCTGGTGTGGCTTCTCTGAGTGCATACTGTACATCATTTCACACGGCGGGGCAATGATTGACAATGCCTGGAATGTCGCCCGTGGCGAGTGAGCCTCTTCCCCTCTGCAGCAATCTGTCCTCATGTTCAGTGCCATTCTGACAACAGCTTGCAACCACGAGTGCTTGTACGGATTCACATGTGTCTGGACTTGCAATGCCTTCTGTGCGATTGTACCTGTCCAGATTGCACCTGAATATGTGCTCCTGTTGCATGCATGATATATGGATTGTGAAGCAGTCCTTCCTGTGTGCCCAGAGCTCGGGCTGCTTTCCTGTCTGTGTTTCCATGTCTGGTAGCACTTGGCCTGCTCTAATATTTTCATGTTTTGTTTGGCTGACGAGGAGTTCCAATTAATACAGGCGGGCTACTTCCATGCGGGAGTTTGCTGAGCGCGCTGTGACACGCCGCCTGCCAGCTCTGACCTACCTGGCGATCAGTGGGGAGAAAACACTGCACAGCCCTTCTCACACCAGACTGGCGCGCAGCAGGAATGCAATCATGGTCGAGAGCGTGCTAAGCGACGACTTCCCATGGCCGGTGCTCTCTGCAGACTGTGGCTGACTGGCATCTGGGGCTGCCAGCTGGTGACATCTTCTCCAGCCACAAAGGGCAGATCATATATTTGAAGGTGGAAGATCATATTGACTTATTCGAATGTGATCAGAACAGACAGCACTAGCAGTACGAACGTTCTGTTCACTGCAAGCTTGGCGACGGCCTTTGCAACTGTCATGCCCTGGGCTTCCCAAGATGCTCGCACCCAGTGTAGGAGGATAATTTGCTGAACAGCTCTGCAGCTGAGGAATGGATTGCAAACCTAGAAATCATCCTTTTGGTCATTCTGATAACAGCACCGCTGATTTTCAGGTCGACTGACACCATTCTGTAGTGCCACCGTGAAAAACACAGCTGGTTCCTTACTAGGTGATCTTGACACCATGTACAATATGTGGGCTTTTCCTGTACATTGGTGGAGGAGTCTCACTGCAGGATCAGACAGACCCGGCAGCTATGCTGAGGACATTGTGGGCAAAAGAAAGATTGCGACCAGTTGGGAGCTCTCCTCGACCAGGGAGAGAGCCCAGATGCTTCATGCCTACACCTCATTGTTTACTGTCACTGACACTACTTCACTGTAGTGTCAGAAATCTAGTTGTCTGACACTTGGTTGCTGTTGAAGGTACTGATTGCACAGATGTCATCAATTTGGGTTGTGGGTATCATTGTGTTAGGATGAACTGCATTGGGAACTGGAATTAGTCATGCACACCTGACATCTCAATTTTTTGCACAGCTGTGCATGAGGATGTTCAACAAGCTGCGAGTTAATGTTGGACACTCTTTTTTGTTGGCAGCAAAGCTTAGGGCATGCTGCGGTGCGTGGTTGTTGACACTATGTTCCAATATATTGCCAATCTCTTGGTTTAATAAGGATCTCTCGTGTGTTCAGAAAAGACTTGGGTTCTATAAAGCAAAAAACTTCATTTGCAACCGCAGACTTCCATTTCACGTGAGGATGCCTTTGCTTCTTAACAGCTTGCCACAACTATTATTGTTAATTTGAATGCCAAATTGATTATGAAGGGCCTGCTTGCCACAAATAATACAGTTATTTTTGAATGCCAAATTGACGGCCTGCCAGGTGAATATGTCAAATTGCCTGGCATGGTCATACTAGGTGCATACTAGTAGGCACCTACTTGTATTGATTTGGCCTGCGAGTGGCCATGTCTATGTGTGATCAGTTTGGCACTCTGCACAAACTGTTCAAGTTGACAGCCACTGTGCAGCATTGCTGTGATTGGTATAGGCATGGTGCAGATTTTGTGTGCGCTTCTGTGAATTTCTTCTTATGGAAGAGGCCCTGTAAACTTGAAGGGCCTTAAAGAGGCCCTTCAAATATTTGTAAGTAATTTGTAATTAAAATTATTATTGACAGTCGTATTAGAGACATGGCATGCAGCATGGCGTTGGCAGTACATCCTGCCAAAAAATGCAATGTTTGGGGCTAAACGATTATGGTGCATGCGGGTTGAGCCGCACTACTAGGGCCCAGCACCAATGGTTAAAAGCGATATCCGATATCAGAGTCTGCAGCGTACGCTCACTTTAAAATTAGCAGTAAATGTTTTGCGCATGTTCTATCCCTGTTCTATCCCAACAACCTTGCATGACTCCCTGCCACAAATGTTCAGAGTGCAGGAGATTTGGGTGTCTCGAGAGAGCATCAGGTTCCACGTGGATTGCATGCCACATGGGCTTCTCGGTGAGGGGGACATGTGCCTAGTCTGGCACAGTGACCAAGTCAGTAGCGGCCCAGGCAAGTACTTTAACGGGACAAAACGCTGACGACAAAGAATTTCTTTTCCAAGCCTCACCTACCGAACGGTAGGTAGTGCTACAGCATTGCTTTCCGAGTTGCCATTTTAATAACCAGGTGGTCAGGTGTATATTCAGCAGATCTGTCTTCCGAGATTGTCCTGCTGAAGAGGTCCCGGCCTGTCGAGGAACGGTGCCCGCCCAGACATCGAAATATTGAATTGATCTCACCTGCTGAAGGTTTAGAGGCAGTGTTCACACCGGCCAAAGTTCAGAGGTGCCTGTGGTGCAGCGCAATGTGCATATGAAAGCGGGCTCGACAGCCTTTACAGCAGTTTGACAGAGACTGAAGCAATCTTAGAGAATAAAAGTGTTTAAACTAGACTGAGTTATGGCCACGGCGGAGGTGTTAGCCCAGACGGAGACGGCTCTCGCACAGATCCGTACTCAGGTAGATGCCTGCCTTCTCTTGTGGCCAGCTGTGACTATAAATTAGCAATATTTTCAGCCATTCTTATTTTCACTACTCAACAAAATGCCGTAACTTTTAGATAGGGGGCGCACCCTAATGACAGACTGGAGTTAGGTGCAGATCGTTGAGATCGCCAGCAGATCTCAATCCTAGATTGCACTGCAGTAGAAGTTGTCTGTAGCCGTTTATCTTGCTGCGCACTCATTCTCTATTTCCTATTGCTGTCAATAAGAGTACTGATAAGTCGGTATCCGCGGTTTCTGCATGTTATCTTATAAGCCCAGTCAGCATAGAAATTTTTCAGGGGCAGTGCACGATTTGGCCATGGTGCTGGCTCCATCAGCAATCTCATGGCAGCGTAGTATGTGACAGAGTCTGCACTCAGAAATCCAGCACAATGATCAGCACCAGGACACCTTCCAGCATTTAAAGTTGAATCCAATGATGGCGGCTGTGCTCTGATCGATGCAGAGCACTGGGTCATGCTCCGCGCAGCGCTCTGCGAATTGTCTGAAACTTGTTTGTTTGGGCTTGCAGCCGGACGTGTGTTGGGTCTGCCTTGGAGAGTCCACGGCAAACGAGCCGCTAGCCTGCCCCTGTAGATGCCCACGCCCTGTCCATGCACACTGCTTAGCGCGCTGGCAGCTGCATTCTGCAGGCACCAGGTGCTGTCACGCACCCTGCTGGCAATGAAAACTCCACATGCTGGAGCCAATGGTCCATTGTACTACTGTAGTTGGACTTCCCCTTTTTTTGGCTCCAAAGTGCGTTCAGCACGAGCAGCAAAGCATGCGAGGCCGTGAAGTCATGTGCACAACTGTTGAATGACAGTGGCCTTCTGCTCTGCAGCGAGGAAACAACGTGCAGATTTTGCAATGCTCAGCTGCCAGACTGGAAGCCAATCCTGACGCCCTCTGCCGAGGAGGTCGCAAAAGCATCGCCCACGATGAGTGTGACCTTCAATGGCCAGGTAATGACTGGTCACATGCCCCTTCCGTCTAAAATGGACCCATCTGATTGGCCCAGCTGCATGGCGACAGTGGTGGTGATTCTCCAATTTTGGCAATGACATGTCTAGCTTCTGCCTGCAGGTGCACCATGTCACAGTGAAAGGGGGGCCCAACGGATACTCGGACTTCATCAGGGACATCCAGAGCATCTTCGGCATCACCACAGAGCACGACATGCAGCTGGCCTTTGACTGCGCAGACCCCATTTCAGGTGAACAGACCAGCAAAAGGACTCACCCAGCTCTACCGGGGCAGGACAAAGTTGTTCATTGTCACTGCTGCGAAGTTCCTCGCTCTGGCATTCTTGTTGTGTGCACAGCCGCAACAACATCATGGCCAATACAGCTATGATGGCATACATTGTCAGGAGGACTGGCGCATTTTGCTTCTGTGCCTGTTCTTCCTTTCTCGTGTGTCTCCGTGCCTCCTGTTGGCTGCGAGCACTCATGGATGTGTTTAACCCCATGGTTCTGCGCAATGCTCCTTTATGGTGAGTTGCTGAGTGGCTGGCTGATGGCCATCAGGATGGACCTTCCCAAGGGTCTGATGGGCTACAGTGCACTGCTGCGGCAACGGGCCACTGAACCAGAGTCGAGGACCGAGTTTCTCTGTTGCATGTTCAGGCCAGCTGCTGAAGCTGAACGGGGCGGGCGCTTACCAGGCGGCGGTGCACTGCGCGACCATCTCGGCCGCCAAGCGGCTGCGCGGCTGGAGCCGGCAGCGCCGTGCGATGGCGTCGGCCGCCCCCGTGGCCGACGCCGAGGCGCTGTCGCAGCTGGAGTCACCCCCGACCCCCCCTCGCCACATGCCCACCTCCCATCCCTGCTGGGACTAGGAGAGCCCTGCTGCTCCCAGTCGAGCGCCCCTCACTGACACTGGTAGAAGCAGAGAGAGTGCGTGTATGGTGTATTTACGCGTCTGCGGCAGGACTATTGCAATGCGGCGCATGTGGAGTGTGGCAATGCGAGGAGAGCCTGGGGGAAGAGTGCTGGATTCTCACTGGTTCTGCACTGGCTTTCCCAGGTATCTCTGAGCTTGTGCCATCACTAAAATGCACTAGAGATGGACAGCATAGAAGAATGGAGACAAAATGTTAGTGGTCTTTTGTGGCCATCATTTTGCTAAACAAAGTCAATGAGAACCAGCATAGCCAACCGACAGGCACAGGCCCCCCATGTACAAATGCACCCAGCTCTTGGTGACCTTTGTCCAAGATGGAGGAACTAGCTAGCCGCACCAGGAGAAGAGGCATAAGGAGACTTGGAAGGTCTCAAATGTGTGCTATTGCACAGCCTAATCTCCATGGTCTGGTGCTTGAGTAGACGTACAGGTTTATTCATTTACATAAAAGGTCGAAGACAGGCCTTTCCATCTGGGCATCATGTCTCCTGAGGAAAGGACCAATGACTGCTTTTCACATTTTTGATACTTGGAGCATTGATTTGTATCTCTGCCAAAGCTCTTTGTTGTCTTGAACACTGTCTAGACCTGATCTGTGTGGAGAAGGTGCAACGTTGTCTGCATCATATAAATTCCCAATGGTGCAATCAACTGGCAAGCACCATATGCATGGTGCTTGGTGGAGCATCGCGAAACAATTCATGAGTTCAGAGTCATAACGAACAGTACATGTACCTTACCAATATTGTATGCTTTGGATCCTGCCATTCATTCCTGTCAACTGCCCGGTTTATTCTAGCATGCAGCTGATCATCATGATGCTGGTCAACTCCAAAGAAGTATGAGTTACCGTAGTAATAGTAGCGGAGACGAATTCTTAGATCACAAAGCTTGTGACAACCACTGTTGCTCTTGCGAGCATTAGATATGACTGTTTATGCTGGAGGTGCTTCCTTGCACATCAAGTCATGTAATTAAAAGCGGGGGATAAAACCCTTCACTAGTTGAATTCCGCTCGCATGCCAAATACTGCGACTGGTACAGGATATCATCAGCAGTCATACGTATACCCACTTAGCATGAGGTCGCTGACAATCTTTAAAATACATCAGTGCAGGATGACCAATCTCAGAAGGTTGCACCACAGCAGCAGTGTGCTACGGTATTGCAGCTTAAATATTTGTTGAAGTATTGTCACGTGCACTCTTACAACAATGACATAGTCATTCTTTGGCAGAGCGACCAGCCGGACTTAGTAGAGTGTCTTCTGCTGTCTTCAGTACTTATATAGTAAGGCATATTTCCTCTGTCAACTTCTCACACGGGTTCCAAGTTTGCACTGCCATGCGAGCACTAAATCTTGCCCTCCCTTTTCTTCTTCCGCAGGCGCATCATCTGCGACTTGGACAGCTTGGGACCCTCAGGTTCCGCCTCGGCCTTTGCAGCAGGCCGTGCATTGTCTGACAGGCCCAGCTGAGCCACGTTTGGGACAGCAGTTTCTTGCCTGCGTCCCCACACCCCGTCATCAATGAATGCCCCAGAATTTCCACACAAGCCAATCTCCAGTAAAAGCAGGTCATCAGCAACCAGAACTGCCAGCATTAGAGGAGCAGATCACCCCTCTGTCCTCAAGACACATGTGCAAGTGTTAGCCATCCCACAGGTGCCACAGAACATGGAATAAATGTCACTGCATGCTGTTGTTGCAAGTGCTCAAGCATCAGTAGCAGATAAAAGGTACCTTGCAGAGGCAGGGGGGCCAGGCAGGGGGGCATGTGCATGCATGCTGACATGGGTGCCTGCAGCTGCAGTTGGCTGTGGCTGTTGAGAGAGCGGCTGCCTCGGCTGCGTCATGGTGTGGCGCGGGCCAGAAGTTTGTGCACTCGGTTTGTTGGCCATGGGGACGGTCCTCGGCGCGGCCGCTCCGGCCCCATTGCTTCGCTGGTTGCTGTGCTGCATTTGAGCTGGTCGTCCATTGATGTGTGGGTACTGAGCCTTCCCATTCGCTGGCTGGTGCCCCTGAATGTGACGCCTTGCCAGATCAGCAGGCATCAGGTGTAGGCGCAAGAAGCCTTGTAAGATAAGACACTGCTCACCTGATATCTTGGATGAGCATGAGCAGCTTCCGCTTTGCGTGGCTGGGATCTACTCGTTCCGCCGTTTCCCCTATGTCCGCCTCCATTGTAGTGCGAATACTCCGTAGGGAAGTCAAATTGCTGCATGGGTTTAGGAGAGTAAAATGAAAATACTGTTACCCAGTATGAATAAAGGATCTGCAGCATTGCATTATCAAATGCTTAGAAGGAGAGTGTAGCGGGTATTTACCGCTACAGTTGGGGGCTGAACCTCGAGAGGCTTCTCAAATGGTCGCTGTGGAGGGTGTTGTATATAGCCCGATCCCATAACATTAGGATTCTGCACAGAGCTTGAAATTTAGGACTTCATACAACGCGAAGAATGGGGTCAATTGTATCGCAAAGGATAGAAAATTTGTAACTTACGGAGATTTCGACAGTCATAGCGTCGATCCGCTCCTGCTCCGTGCGGTATCGCCCCGCCATACTGTTCCTTTGGGGTGCAGATCGAGGAGTAGGTGAAAACTTTGCTCTGAAGGCTGTAAATGACTTGAATTGCCAAAGACAGCTGCACTTGTCTTGCCGCATCCCAATGACGGCGTGCCTTGCAGCAAATCACAACACCTTGCAGGAAACTTCCCAAGCCGCCAGAAAAGCAAAATACTTGGAGAATTATATCCCTGCAGTGGTTAGTTTGAAGTGTCCTGCAAGCAAGCCGTTCAGGGGCCGACAGAGGCCCTGTGGCACAGCACAAGAAACTCCAAATCTGTCTGTCATGACCGCCGCAGCATGCATGCATGCACAGCAGCTTTTGCACGGGCAAGCTGCTGCGGCCAAAAGATGCAAGGGTACTGAAGTTTTGTCCGAGCGTTGGCTATCATCCTGGGCCAGAAAATTGACCATTAATGCTTACACAGCCACAAGCACATGTGATGCACCGTACTACATGTGCACCGGATGACCCTCAGGGAGGCTCCTACAAAGTGCATGCCGCATTATCCTCCAGAACAGGGCATGGGAAGTTGTGCTGCCAGTGGCATGTTTGAATTCCTTCGTTGCTGAAGGTTTCAGTATCACAAAATCATTACCGTGACGTGACGTTGCAGTCTTGAACAGAACGAAATGCAGCAGCGAAGCGCAGCTAGATGTCAACAATCACGAACACCTCTGCATCATTTTCCTTCTCAGTGATCTGCATTGCACTGTAGGTGATGGCCTTGATCTCCGTTCCACTTGAGTGCCGGCCCCTCTCAAACAGCTCACCCTTCCTGGCAACATCAAAAGTGATACCTCAGCAATGCAGAGCGGACCGAGCATCTCGCCATCGTCACTCCTCCCAGGGTCAACATTCGAGAAAATCATTCCAACAGAACCCTGGACGTGTGCCCTTTGGGATTAGACTTTGACATATGTGTGCAAACATAGGTGTGCCTTCCTACCCGACTGCATGTATCCTCCATAACGCTCGGTCCAATTTGACCACATTGATCTCACGGCACACCAGCATCTCAGTGCCGAAGACGAAGAGCAGCTCGTCCAGGAAATTGTACAGCAGCGATTGCTCATCATGGCCTTCCACATCGAAGGTCCTGCAGCCACTCCCACTGATATCATCTACACAGCGCTGTACAGGGCTGCACAAGCAATGATCATGGTGTTGTACTTCTCTGCAGCTATGAAAACAGAGGCCTAAGTATTCAACATGAAGAAGAAATCAAGGAGGACTTGAAGGTGCACCTGGTGCAGGCTGGATCAATGGCGACATCAGACAAGGGTGTCATGTAGTTGTACATGCCAAGGCCTGCACTAGCAAAGGCTTCCTCCAGAGTGTGACCCCCTTCACACCAGGAATTTTATCATGAATTGAACTACTATGATGGCTTGTGCAGCTACAACGATAGAAAAATTAATATTTCTAAGAAAGGGTTCAGTGCCTTACAGGCGTGAATCTGGATGTCAGCAGTATGGTCCAAGTCTGCATCCACGACATCTCCATTAGAAAAAGCCTCCACGACCAGTCTTTATAATTGGGCTGCTCAGGCGAAATTTAGTGAATCCATTACAGAGGTGGTTGACATACATTCAAACTGAAAATTGCCCTCGGCTGCAGATCTGTACACTGGCATTTCGTCCCTGGTCTGCTCCTCGACTGATGCCGACTCAGGATAAGCCTCTGAGTTCTCGGATACATCGCCTCGGCTTACAGGCATCGACAGAAAACCTTCCTGGCGCTCAGCTGTTGCACCGCACAGCTCAGACTCCATTGAACCGTCTGGCACACTCCTTTCTTCTGTCAGAGCAGCACGTCTTCTTTGTCGGGGAACACGCTGTGGCAAAACCTCACCGCCAAAAGAATCGGAGGTTGCAGACATCGCCATCTCCAGGGAAGTGGTGCCAGCATGCCATTGACAGACTTCCACAGCTTCTGTTGACTTCACCCAGTCTTCAAGAGATTAGAGTCTGCCCGCTGAAGCTTCCGCAAAATGTGCAGGGATATTTTGAGACAGTAGAAGCGTATTGCAACTGTTTCAATGATTACGATTGAGTGCGCAAAGTGATGCATGTACTACTGTGGTACAGTAGATAGTATTGACATCATGATGACATCACTTGGTCTTCATTTATTTTTATATACGGTACTACTGCCAGTGTGACAGTGCTGCCAGTGTGACAGTGTCACAGGCTGCCACAGTGGCAGCCTCACAAGTGATACAGCTGCCACAGTACTGCGCATGTGCTAATTTGGCCAAGCAAATGTAAGGAGCAGGACCCTTGCCTGGTTCTCAATTATAATTGTAATTACACGACATGCTCCGACAAACTCGTACAATGTTTAAGAGCATCCTCACATGATCTTCAATCACCGGCACAGTGCCTTGGATCATGATATGGCTGTCAGCAGTCTCCGATGCAGCTGCATACGCATCCTTCCAGTCAAGCAGCCCTGCCAGGAGCCCTTTCCCAAATGACTCCTGTTCTCTATCATTTCAGCCCCATGTCGCTCACTGGACAACTCCTACTATTGAACAGTAATGATACTCCTACCTCACATGTACATCTATCATTTATCTGCACAACTATTGTTTTGCACTGCACACCAGCAATTCCTGCACATTATCATGACGCTAGCACAACAGGAGCTCTACGATCGCACTCGCAAACATCCACACATGACCAGCACATACTGACCGCAAATGGACCAGCACAGCCAACCCGGCCACATCATCACACTTCTACTCATTCTGCCTGACACCACATATCAACAACGTGACTGGACATAGTGCAGCACATAGATGCTTGCCAGCAGCATTGCCCAACGGCACCCCTTGCGTCCACTGAATGCAAAACAGTTACTTTCGATATCATGGAAACCGTTGAAATGCGCCACAAAGCAGTGTACTCCATCCCTTTGGCCTAATCTACTGCAGAAGTGACCTCTTCCTATCGCATGCACAGATTGAGGGAACTGGGTTGATGACTTCAGAGATCTGACCAGAACCTCTGCACCAGGAAAGCAGAGCCACACCAGACAACCGCATTTCTTATCATGCATGGACAGCTTATTGTGGAGAACGGCAAAAAATCACTTGTTCAGGGTGAGAACATCCAAGCTATCTAGAACACGAAGCATGGGGACTACTGCATGTTGAAAATGATGCTCATTTGCTCAGCAGAATGCTGTGCAGAACCAGACAGCATGAAATCATAGCAAAGCAGTCGCACTGTTTTCCCACCCCTACACTTATTGACACTTTAGCACACACTGCAGACCAACAAACTTCATGGGATGATTTCAGCGGCGCAGTATACTGTGCTCCTGCCTGTGATGTATGGAAGCTTCTCGACTACAGATGGGGGTCTTATTATCTTTCCTTCCGCCCCCCCTTTTTGGAATTCTCGAGAAGCGAAGGTCATGCAGTTTGTACTGCATTTCATGGGCAGTGACTATAGTCATGCTGTGACGGGGTAATTGATGATTGGCTGCAGGTGGTGTGTTGTCCATCAGTTGAAGGCCACAGTCTTCGGTTGTGCATGCCTTCAAGACTCATCGCGTGGGAGATCCAACGCTCAGCTGTGCCAGAGGCGCCCTGAGTGGCTCTGCCCCTTCTTCCTGCAGCCAGCCATGCTGATGATGGATTCCAAATAGTTTTGCAGAGACTAGACTAATGTAGCTTTACGCTGTATAAGTAAGTTCACTATCTATGTTGATTAGAGTCGTGGATCTGCACTGACGTTTTGTTCATTGCTGTCACAATAGTAGCGGCAAGAATTCCACTTGCAAGCAGCAGCAAAATTTGTCCAAGTTTTAGAAGTAAAGTCTACATTCAAATGCTGCAATAAGAACACTGTGACTATTACCTGAGGCCTCTTTGCAGCGCTGGCCGGTCCACTTCCAAAACAGCAGTTCTCTGCATCAGTCATGGGGCTGCCGCAGGGGTCCAGTCCAGCCAACACTCTCACATGCTCCCTTTCGTCCCCCGCGCACTGCATCGGCTGCGCCACTGTCACAGGCTCGCCAGGGAGCACCTCTGCCCTTGCGGCCAGCTCCTGCTCTGCATCCCTCTGCCCAGCCTCGCTCACTGTGCACACACAAGTGCCATCCTATCAAACACAGCACTCAGAACCTATCCCAAGGTTTTTCTCACGTCACCCATCAACTCCTTGCCTGGAACCAAAACAGCTTGCAGCACTTCACCAGAACCCCATGCAGTATGGTTTCACAGGAGAAAATGCTCGAAAACTTCTAAGAGTGATGGGTGGATCTCCCTCAAACCAGCGATAGGAGGACCCCAAAAGCTCGACACCAGGTGTGCAGGTGCGTGAGACCACACGATTTTGGCCAACACATTGATGCCAGTGTGGCTCACCTGGGGGGATCCTCATCCTTTCGCAGGCAGAAGGGGAGAGCTGCATCCGTTCCTGTATGCCGGGGTGCTGCAAGTTGCTGGGATCACGCGCTTCGGCCTCGCGCAGTTCGGCAAAGAAGGGGTGCTGCAGGGCACGTTTGGCTGTGATGCGCTTGAGGGGGTCATACTCTAGCATCTGACGCAGCAGGTCCACTCCATCTGGGTCCAGCCGCGGCACAACCTTCACCCCATGATACATGCACTTCAGGTCATGTGAGGTTCAACATTAACGACATTTTTAATTGCTTTCCAGCCTAACATTGTTAGAAGCATTGCAGCAGTTCAGTAGTTCTGTTCCATGTATTCCCGGCTTGAAGTTGCTACACAGAGGCGCATGGGCACATTGGCTGCTCGTGTGAAGTTTGCTCCAGAAAAATGCTGTCTAAGGTCACCCACAAGGCCGTGCATTGACTGTGTGACAAAAGATTACAGAAGCAAGTCTGTGTGAGCATTTACTAGATTGCAATTGGCGATGGTGGGGAAATGTGGCGGACAGAGAGTAATAAGTATACATTTTCCGGACAGATTTATGCTGCAATAGCCCGGATGCAGCTACAGCTTGGTTCGAGAGGGGCAGAGGGGGGAGCCACCTGGGCGAGGTCCTGGGCCGGCCACTGGGGAAAGCGCGCCTGCCAATCCGGGAGGTTAGTCACACCCGCCCAGGTATTGTCCGTCGGCGTCCCCAGCACCTCGAATATTTTGTAGAGCTGCCCGATCTGCGCACACAGGGCTATCGTTTCAGCCCAGCTTCATCCCACCCCAACAGTGATGACTTGTGGGTGCCTACAGGATAGCTAGCAAGATGGTCGATTGCTAGCCTGGGCCTTGGCATACCTCAGAGTCTCCCAGGAACAGGGGCTTGCTGTTCACCAGCTCTGCAAAAATGCAGCCAATGCTCCAGATATCCACAGGCGTGGAATACAAGTGGGAGCCCAACAGTATCTCAGGTGCTCTGTACAAGAGTGTCACCACCTGTGCAAGTGGATGTCGTCCCAGTGAGGCCATAATAACATAGC
The DNA here is from genome assembly GCA_020887355.1 of Coccomyxa sp. Obi. Lineage (NCBI taxonomy): Eukaryota > Viridiplantae > Chlorophyta > Trebouxiophyceae > Coccomyxaceae > Coccomyxa > Coccomyxa sp. Obi. Next base: position 1,541,944 of record AP024999.1, read on the forward strand.
TTTGCTATCTTATTAACTTTGTGCACGAGGCACATGTAGCATTTGACAATCTGTGGTATTTGCTCATGCGGCAGCTTGGTGCCGGTGGGCATGTCACCTCATGTGTGTAGGGGCGCAGAGGCGGTGTGAAGCAGCGAGCCAAGCCAAAGTCGGCCACCTTGACTGTGTTGGAGGCTCGATCATAGAGGATGTTCTGTGGCTTCAGGTCGCGGTGCAGGACTCGATGCGCATGACAGAACTGCATTGCCTTCAGAATCTGATACAAGTACGACTGCACACACGGACTGCACTTGTCAGGTCTTTATGCAGGTGTCAACGTTTCTGCATATTGACTGAGCAAACGACTTTACTGTACAAGCTTATACAAGAGCAAGCTTGCGCTTATTTACCTTGACATTGTCAATATCAGAGCTCTCAGGATTTTGGTCCATGTGCTCGCGCAGGTCCAGCTCCACATAATCCATGATAAGGTACAAACGGTAGTTGTCCCACAAAACATCTCTCAACCTGTGAGAAAACACAAAGGAACTGTCAACAGGCTGCTCTGTTGCTGGTCTGCTCTGCCTGCAAAATTTTCAGGCACATGGACACTCTGGCTTGGCATGCACGGCTGATGATAGGACAAGTGCAGCAACCTTTGTCCAAGTGGACACTGATTGCACCTGAGACCCAGATTGTGTCTGGGGGGAGCCGTCTTGCATACTCCAATGTGAAAGAGGTCAAGTAGGTAGAAGTCAGCCACGGCCTTGTCGTACACTACTCAGGCGTCCATGTCACTGTATGATGACTGCTGAGGGGAATGGCGACCGCCAGAGAATCTTTTCAATACGATCGCAAGGTCGCTCACCTGACGATATTCGGGTGCTGGAGCTCCTTCAACAGTGCAATCTCTCGAATGGCATTTCCGGGGACTCCTTCACCTTCGCGTTCCATCTTCAGCTTCTTCAGGGTGATGACTTCGCCGGTCAGCCTGTCGCGCGCCTACGGATGATGTGCATACCCGCTCATGAGCTGATCCCTAGCATCACAACATTGTCTACCGAAGGCGTCTGATATTGCCCCGTGTCAATGCGGTTTCTATACATGGATTGCCACCACACAGCACCCTGGAAGGATGGGGGATAAGGCAATACTTGTAGCGCACCAATTCGAGAGAAAAGACTGGCCGCCAATCCTCACCTTATAGACCACCGCATAGGAGCCCTTGCCCTTCTCCTGCAGCCCGTGGAACATGAGGGCCTTGAGCCGGCTACTGAGCGCTCTAATGTCCACAGGCCGCACGAAGTGGCCGTTCTCCCAGCCGAAGGCTTGCAGCACAGCGGGGAGGGCCACCTCGCCCTCGCTCTCCCGCAGGGCTTGGTCCACAACCGGCGCCAGGACCTCATTGATGTTGGATGAGAAGTCGGTCAAAAGACCGTCCACGGCGCTGAGCAGGTTCACGAGTGCTCTACACCGCTTCTCAGGGCTGGCCTGGCCCTCACTCATCTTATTCAAAACAGGCCACCACCTGATCCGCCTTCTGTACACATCTGCACGGCGCAGGTGTCCACTGAAGAATCCTGAACAGATTTGAAAAACGGTCCTATCTACAAAGGGGGTCGAATAGGATTTGGGCGCCCCAGAGGAAGTTTCCCAGATGCACAAAGATCGGAGGCTCGGTTGCACTGAGCTGGACAGGGCACGTGGGGTTCGTCAGCTCAGGCGATGGACACGTCAGGAAGTCAAGTCAATTCTGTCGTACAGAAGACGGGGATCAAGTGGTTTTCATCAACATTCTGCGAAGTGTCTCTCGACCGAGTGACTGGGGTGGCGATTGATCCAGTGAACCATGGATGCCGAAAGCCAGCGCTCTTCATGGATGCGGGTTTAAGAAATTTCTGTCTACACATATGCATGTACATCACATGATGTGCCAGCATGCATGGCGCCATGCCGCATGCGGCATCATGATCATGCGATTGCAATATGACGTCGCCACGGCATGCAGGGAAAACTGCGGCTCCCAGCCGCAGCAAAACCACCATGTGTGCACAGCAATGCAACTGCCTGTCCACTGCAGTCAACCCCACACCAGAACTGACTTGCAAGAATCGAATTGCAATTGCGAACTGATCATGATCATACATGGCAGGCATGCAACTCCACTCCGAGTCCAAGTTGAAGATGAGAGAAACGCTTTGATAGGCAGAAATCTGATCCAGTGTAACCGTTCAGTCACTGGCATCCATGTATAACGATCGAAACGTTTCGAAATGGTTAACCCTTGGTGATCAACGCGTCAAATTTCGGGGCCGGCCACATGCGCAACTACACTCCAGCTACAGGAGCACTCACTCTGCAACATCCTCCTCCAAACTCAGCTGATGCAGGAGCAGGCCATTTTTGGCCAGCCCATCACGGGCCCAACGGCCTAGGCGCGGCTCTTGGCCCGTAGCTGCCAGCACAAAGCGGGCGCTGCGAGCAATGTGCAGGGCATTTACAAAGCCTCTGGCTGGGAGGCCACCAACTGGAGACAGTGCCTGGGCGCCTGTGTGTCCCTCCTGGACAGCCCACAGCCGAATGAGTCCATCCGCCGCTCCACTTGCCTGCGTGACGAAACGATCTGCTTGGCTGCTGCCCCAATTTAATAAAGTCTGCTTCTTTGCCTACACAGAACTGAATAGACATACCAATCCATGTCGCCGAGATGCCCCAAAAATGGGAGATCACACATTAGACCATGTGAGCGCCAAGGCTGGTGAGTTGGTTGAAAGAGCTGATGGACAGAAGCCACGGTGCTGCATCTCAGGAGGCACTGGGTGGCGCACCACTAGATCACTGCCATGGCACACGGCGACGGACTGCACCCAGGAAGCGGCGTCACCGCCAACAGTGCCGGCGCCAGCTGGCACCACATCATCACTGGCCGGGGTGTGCGCGCCGCGCACAACGCTGACCGGGCGCTTTTTCATCTGGCTCCACACGGCCAGGGAGCCGTCTGACGCACCACTGACCCACTGCGTGCCGGTGATGTACCGCACGCAATCCACGGCCGTCGCATGCGAGCGGAAAATGAGCTGCGACTCCTCCGGCACCTTCCAAACTCTGCAGGTGTGGTCATGCCCCGCTGTCACCGCCCTCTCCTGCTCCCAAAAGCCCAATATGCATGCTCAACCACCACCCTTCTGACCAACACTTTCAGGCATGATACTCGATGAACAGGACACACATGCGGTGCAGAAGCTCGCCGCGGCTTCAAGACTAGCCCAGACTTGTGTGATCTCTACTCACAGTGTTTGCTGTGACGAGGCAGCCTTTCTTCTTTCTGGCGCTCGCACATCCTCGATTGTCCTGTATCTCTTGATTCTAACCCAGAAGATGCTCAAAACAGGGCTCGAAGAAACATTGGAGCTGGGCTGCTGAGTATCAGTCACAAACCGGAGATGAATGGGAGGCACCTGTCGGAGCAGGTCTATGGATAAGACTTCGCTCTGGTGGCCCAGCAGGGTATCCACATAAGCTCGATCGTCCAGGCTCCATGTCTTGACCGAGCGGTCGAAAGATGCGCTGAACAGCTCATGAGTGCCCTGACGGAACGCCAGCCCAGACACGATGTCTCTATGGCCAGGAAAGCCCTGCACATACATCAAGGCATGCTTGATGGATGAATTAGGTCCTGAGGTGCCAATCATAACCAGTATGATGATACTAACCCATGCGGTAAGCCACTCTTGGCCACACACTCTTTAACAAAGGCTTGCATATCTGTTGGCAGCGAAATTCGGCATGCATGCTGTGATACAGACAACATGCTTCATGCAGCCAACGACAGCCCAGGACAGACCTTGCACTGGCAGCTATATTGTTTTGCGCACCTGGATGTACTCATGGCTGCGAATGTCCCAGACATGCACACGTTTGTCCCCGCCCCCAACCGCCAAGTAACGGCCATCATCGCTCACTGCAGCTGCCAGCAGCGAATTGCGGCCAGCCTTCCTAGGGCCCTTCTTCACCCAATCCGGCGCTCCACCATCCGCTGTGTCCGTTGTGTTCTGGTCTGCTCGCTCTATGTCGAATCTGACCCTGAAGCTCCAAATGACAACACATCGTTTGAAAGGTCTTTGAAGCCAATGATCTGAGACAAAAAATCCCAATCTGCTGGGTGGCTAGCATATTCGACTTTGAAAAGGCTTGCAGTGACACACAAGCAGGTGCACACCTTTTCCCTGACTCGATGTCCGTCTGGAAGATTGAGCCGTCCTTGGATACTGAAAACGCTGTGGAGTCATCAGATGTGACAGCAAGAGCTGTCAGGGAAAGCCTGCACCACATTGATGATGAAGTCACAAAACAGCTTCCCAATAGATGAACTGCATGGCAGGGGAAGCCACTGTTCAATGGTTCGCCATCATTGGCAAACCTGTGACATCTTGTTAGGCGTCCGCGTCCGCTTGTGCTTGCCTCCGCAGAGCTGAGCTGTCGCAAGTCTGGCAACCGGACCTTGCTTGCAATCTTTCTCTGGAGGCGACCCATGCTCTACGCACACAAGAGGGGTTTTTAATGAGCATGATCTGCTAAAAAACGGTGTGCCAAAGCTTCCGGGCGAGGCAATCACCTGCATGGTCGCCTGCTGCAAGCTCTCAGCAATAGCGTCATGTTCTCCTTCTTCCTCATCATCCTCTGTAACAATCATGAAGTGTCACCGGGGTTCTTTGATGATCCTCATGGGTGAGAGGAATGCTTAGAAGGACACCAGAAGCATACCTCTCTCGCGGAACATTAAGCGGTGATCCTCAACCATCCTCTTGCCTGTACGAAAAGAAATTGTGAGAGCTTGCAATACTTCCAGTAAGTCACACACTGCCGCGCATGTCACAATAGTTGTTTAGTGTGAGAAGACACCATGTTGCTGGAATGAACTTACTGAGGCGCAGGCGCTTCTGCTCAGCAGTCTCCTCAATCTCATCGGTTTCTTCAGCATCACTTATGTCTGCTTTGTCCTCATCAAGAAAAAAGTCGTTCCTGTCGTCATCCTCAAGGGCGTCTGAACGTCTTTTCTTGCCCTTTCCGGTTTTCGAGCCACCGTTTCTGCTAGATTTTGCTAGCTTCGGACGTGCCATGACTTCCTTGAGTTTCTGGCAGTGTTTACTCCCAAGATCCTAGTACATTAAGTGGCTGTTGATGGGCAAGCAAGTACGAATCGATGGGATTACAGCCACCTTTTATAAAAATTGGAAGTTGCGTAGATCAGGTAATCGGCGTTGAATTTTGAATACTTTCGAGTGCTGCTATGCAAGTAAAATGACAAGGCAAAAGTTGGCGTCTGACTTTTCATTCATGCTTCCGGAACCTCTTTCCGAGAGCTTACCGGATTGTTGCCTGCATGGCGGCCTGCACCTTGCTCAAATTCGGGCTGCCGAGCAGGGCGTTCTTCGCATGGACGCACTGTTGGTGCTGGGCTGCTCAACTGATTCAAGTCCACAGCTCCGGTCCTTGTCTGAAGCGCGATGTTCCTAGCTACTTTCTAGCAGTACTAGCTGTACAAAGTAGTACTTTGAAAGTACAACCCCGGTGTCACCGGCTGGCCGCAACGTCCGCCGGACGGTAGATATTAATGATATATCAAGAATGGTAAGTTTGAGGCCTAGCACGTGCAGTGAAGAAGCAAGTGCAACGGCTCAAAAGTTGATCTTGAGGCCCTGCTGCATACAAGGGCTATGCCTGCATGCAGATGCATATGCAGACAGCAGTGCGCGCTAGTGTCAGCTGACACTGCAGTGGTACACTACTGACTGCCTCCTGCGGAGCCATATGGCAAGATGCATGGCCCCGCCTGCTTGGCACCAAAAATTCACGATGGACCATCAAAAATTATTGGTAGAATTCATGGAAATAAACGGGGTATAACTTATAACTAGTTGAACTTCATTGCAGTTGGCCCCATCCAGGCAAGAACGCAACCTCCAATCTGCCTACCATCTTTGCTCATCTGGATCTGCGCGCCGGAGTAACCCACTCTCCCAACATGTGTAATGCAAGTTGCATACACAGTACATGCGGCGACGCAATTGTTCTGAGTAGCACTCCTGCCATCCATGCATTGGAGTCCGATCAATGGCTGTCAGACGTTGCAGCACTGGCTGGAAAAATCGCCAAATGTGCACTTTGTGTAATGTTCACTTGTTGCATTACAGAGACAGTCATGACCATTTTGAGCAAAGATATCTCACTATGAGCATTGCTTGAAGCGTTCCATGGGCCTGAATGCTTGCACTCAAAAGACAGACCACAGCATAAAAGCAACAACACTACAAACAATCATAGCACAGCAGAATAAATTTCTGGTTCGTTCGAGGTGAGCTGGCATGTGTTTGGCCTGGACACCAAACACATGTACATCCAAACCTAAATGCCTCACTGGGTTCATCAGGTCGTAGCCCATATCTGCACCCAAAACAGCACTGCAAAAATGGCTGTCGGGAAGCTCTCCAATATCCAGAAGCTAAGAACATGGCTGCCAGTGCTGACATCACCCTCTTCCTCGCCCACCTGGGTGCCCACAAGATCTGATCGAGCACAACCCAGAAAAAAACACAGACCAACTTCTCACATCCCTCGCAACCACCAGAGGACCATCTTCTCATGTTGCATGAATTGAAGTCAGGCAGACTATGAGTTATTACAGCATGCAAGATGCCGCCGCCAACTTTCCTACAACAACGCAAGAAAACATTTTCGAGGTCATGCATACCTCTGCCAGGTGCACCTCCACGGCCTCCAGACTGACCATCGCCTCGCCCAGCAGGACCTCTGCCCCTTCCTCTGCCACGAGCCATGGCAGGCCGCTTCTCTGTGGCATGTGCAGGACAAGCAGTTCATCAGAAGATGGCATGTTGCAGCAAAGCAGAACTGGCAGCTTCTGTGCAGCCGTCCAGATTACTTTTGATAGATAATGCAGCCAAAGACGAGGTTTGCTTGTGCAGAAAACGCACCATCTCGCTTGTAGTCCTCCTCCTTCACCTTGTCAATGACCTGGAAATTAAATATAATGTCAGAAGCAAGACTAACCATGTGCTCAATGCTATCCACAAATCAAGCAGGCACAGGCATGCAGGCCATACCTCATCTGGCACACGTAGGTATTTGATAGTATTGCCCCTGATATACGTTTCAGGTATCCTCCAGAACCTGTCTCCATCCTGTTGGTACAACAAAACGCAATGTGTCAACCTGGTCATAGTGCATAATATGTGGACGCTGCCATTGCCACTCCAACCCCTCACCTTTGATGTGCAGATCACTTCTCGGAGATGGACGTTCATCCAACTATCGCACTGCACCATGTGCCCGTTGTACGTCTCTCCATTCTTTAGCTCCACCAGCTGCACAATAGTGCTCAACGTGCTCAGAACCACTCACAACGTCACAAAAAAATAGCATGCACAAAATATAGACGAAAAGTTTCAAAGCCTGGTTAGATAATGCATTTGTTGTCCGTCAAGGTCCCTCACAAGAGCAACATTAATAGAGCCATGCGAGAAGAAAGACCTTACCACAGGATGTTTCTGTGCTGTCTTCAGGAGCAGCAGAGGCAACATTGAAGAGTTTTGCGCTCTGCAACGGATCTTCGGTGAAGTAGATTAGGATCTCAAGCGACTAACGTAGTGCTCAAAAGTATGATCTCCACATTCCAAATTCTACCTTCACAGTAAGATTCGTTGCAAGGATCAGACAGGTATATTATCAATAGACTAATTTTTCAAACAAATTTGCATATGCGCGCAATGAATGTGTTTGCTGCACGAAGCAGGTTTGGTCCTGCAGCTGCGTATTCACGGTTGACGACCCCAAAACCTTTGCGCGCCAGGGCTTTGATATGCTGACGATGGGTAGGGTTCTACTTCACAAGGGAAAAGTTCCCAAAGCAATCTGAGTGCTTCCTTTTGTACAGTCTTCATTTCTAGGTTAGACACCACTCTGCAGGACTTTCATCTCAGAAGCGCCGGGAAGCATGGCCAAGGAAGCAAAAGCGAGCAAAACTCAGAACGGTGGTGACGCCCCTGCGGCCCCTGCTTCTAACTCGGAGGGGCCCAAGGATGGGGAGGGACCGGTGCTCACAGTTATCACGAAGAGGTTGCGGGCTGCCAACAAGAAGCTTAAACGCATCGAGGAGATTGAGGGCTCAAGGGCGGCCGGAAAGACGCTCAATGCCGATCAGGTATGGTATTTTGCCTACCAGCATCATCTCTTGGTGCTCAGATAGCTTATCTTAAGTGTTAATTATAACTGAAGAATTCGGTGGCACCCCCGTTCCTCCACCACAAGTTATCTTGTCATACCCACGAACACTGCATCACCTGTAAGGCCACAGGTGCAATTCAGTGCTAGGACTTTTCTTCATCATCAGAGACATTTGAGTATGGGCTACATCATATTCATGTCCTGTGGGTTAGGTAATTTTGCCCATACAAGCACCTGTTGGTCCTCGGTCTCTACTTCAGCCTCAGGTTATCAGCTGGGAAAAATTCATGGAACCTCGCAATGTATGCTGCAGGAAGAGGTGCTGAGGGGCAAGCCTAAGGTACTGGGAACCATCGAGGAGCTTGAGAGGTTGGCTCCTCTGCTGAAGGAGGCTCTTGTGGAGGAGCGGTCAGCTCTTGAAGCAACTGCCCAGAGTGCTGCAGAAAGTGCAGCACGTGCTCATGCGGAGCAGGAAGCTGCTACCAAGTTTGCTGCTCTTGAGGAGGTGATTCATTGGCCTTTGTGGGCATGCGCATGTCCGTCCCAATCTAATATGCTTAACTGCTATTGCCGAGGGCTGACAGATGGTGCCACCACAGCGGACCATCACGCCTGAGGTTGGAAGGCTCATCCAGGGCTGCTTAAACTTTGAGGTCATGCAGGCCAAGGCTGCAGCGGAACGTTCTGCAGCAGCAGCACAGGCAGAGGCGGAGGAAGCAAAGCAACACGTGGCAGAGCTGCAAGCTGCACCGAGTGGGGAAGCAGCCGAGAGTGCCATCACACGCTTGATCCAGCTCATTTACTTTGCTATGGTGGGCTCCTGATCGCTGAAGAGATGGTGCAGTTGTAGTCTTGTCGGGGCAATTGGGAAGCACGCTGCTAGATGATGCATTGATTGCTGACGCCTGACATGGATGCTGACTGTGCAGCTCTTTGTGGACGATGGCTCGCACCAGCACCTCTCAGAGCGGAGCGCCTGCCGATCGTATGACTATGATGATGATGAGGGCACTCCGGTGTGATTCTCTGCAGAACTTTCTGGACTCCCTCATGTTGTTTTTCTAACAATTGCACGGCGGCAAATGATTGCAGAAACATGAAGGTTCACTGGAATGTTCAGGGTGCGGCCTTGACAAATGAGGACCTCACGTTCATCTCTCAGCTGGGCCAGCTCATCATCCAGAGGCCTCCCAACCAGACCCTGTGTCATCAGGTGCGCCGCAGTGCCGCTTTGCTTTCCAATGCCTTTATTTCCTTCCTGCACAAAGTGCACTAATGTACCATGATGTCTGGGCAGGACTCCATCACCCACTGCAAGGAGCTGGCCATGAAGTTCCTGGACAAGTCTGAGGAGATGCTGCCCCTGCTGAACACCACTGGTGAGTATGTTTCACGCAGGACCTGGGCATGTGCATCTTGTCCTGCACAGACTGAAACTTGTCTCAAGAATGGGCATTCTTAACCTTCGATCATTCAGGATGAAGCCGTGGGAGTTGATGCAGTAACGAAGAGTATCTAGAAAGCACCGGGACGTAAAGCTTGTACACTGTGTTAAGAGATACCGTATTATGGTGTTGATCTTGTAGGCCTGAAAAGCCCAGTCCCTTGTCAAGGCTTGTGAGACCCGGCCCTGTGTAAGGTGTGTTGTGGTGGTGCAGCTGCGCATGTGGCAGAGCGCTTGGAGCGTGTGCTGAGCCTGGGGTACATCACAGTCGTGCCTCAGGTGGTGCAGGTCCCCACTGAGCCAGTGCAGCAGCCCGATGTGAGTGCTGCCACCATGGGCAATGGCATGTATGCCGCCCATGACGAGCCGGTGAGCATGCGCCAGACCGCCCTCAATCTGTAGCCCTTCACGCTGTGCATGAGCTTCTGTGCTGCCAAATCAGAACGTGCTTGACGACCCCCCTTCCAATGTTTCGATGCAGATCTACACTGCTCCCGATGTACAGCCCCTCAACTCTGCGCCCCTCGTCACCGGATTTACATCGGCTCCTGCTGATTACAAGGTATGCTGCAGCTCATCAAGATGATGCTGCATGTGTTATGCCTTTAAATAAATATGCTCCACATGAGCGTGTATTGTGTGTGCAGGACGCCCAGGCCAACTACTTTCACATGAATCAGGACAACAGCGTCTTTGCCCCTCTCCTGGACACGCGAAATGCACCGCCAGCTGACAATGCTGCCCACCACCCATCCGCGAGCCAGGCCCACCAGATCGTGTTCATGACCGAGAGCAAGGTGCTCGACAGCGCGCCCTCCATTGACACCGCCCCTGCAGCCGTCGAGCCCATTGCTGCACCGCAGCCCTCCATGCCGCAGCTCGAGATGGCCAACGGCTATGCCGTACAGCAGCAGCAGGTGCTGTATCATGAAACATTTATGAGTTGTGGTACTGTTCAGAAACAACTTTTGTAAGGTCTGCAGAAGAGTGCACATATGCACTTTTGAGATGGCTGCGAAAGGACGACATTCCTGCCCTGCATTTAACAAGCGACATGCAGGGTGTGAATCTATTACTGGAAACGACGGATGCTGAGCGGAGTTGGCGTTACAGGTGCCCAATGGCGTTCCGGACGTCCGCGCCGAACGCGGCCGCGGCGGCCGCGGCGGTGGCCCTTACCGTGCTGGGCCGCCCCGGGAAGCCCGCGGCGGTGGCCGGGGACCCCCCCGCGGTGGGGGCCGTGGGCCCCCACCGGGTGGCCGCGGCAGCGGCGACCTGGGCACACGCGGATCTGGTGAGCCCTTCCGTGGTAACCGCGGCCGCAGCGGCCACCGCGGCGGCCGCGGGCGTGGACCGCCTCCCGGCGTCCCCCAACCGACCTATGCCGCTCTCTGAGCAGGGCCATGCCGCGCCCTGTTGACAGGAAGCTGCTTGAAGCTGTGCTGCTGGGCTGATATCACCTGTTCTATAGATGCGCCCACAGCTGTCACCGCTGTGCTGCTGCAGCAGATGGGTCTTGTGTTGCTTCCTCTTTGCCTCCAGGGTTGTTCGCCTCAGGAACCTGGTTAAACGAGGAGCCTTCTCTTATGAGCTGTGCCGTACATGAATCTTGTCTTGGGTTGTCAGGGGTTTGGTTTGTGACAAAGCTTCCTGGGTGTACTGAATAATGCTTGACTGAGTATTCTTGCAGTGCAGAAACAGTAGCACTCCCATGAGCAGAATCTTGCGCACCACCATCCTGTAATCTGTTTTGAGGAAAAACTGTGGATGGGTATATATACTTGGAGCCCCTTGGCTTTAAAATCGAACAATAGTCTCATTTTGAAGGTCTGTTGCTCTGCAATGCAGAATCTGCATTCATCCTCGTTATCCTACCATCGTGAGACGTCTCAAGATTGAGCTTCAGATGAAGCTGCGTACATAACTCCTCAAGGCTCATCATCATGGTCTCATGATAGGACGTCTATATATATTTTATATGCATCTTATATAAGGATGCTTTGCATACTATCAAACCCACTTTTGCAGTCTCTCAACCAATACACAAGTACAAATGTAAAAGGGAAAACCATGACGCGACAGTTAATAATGGGGCTCAGCAGAAAAACGCTCAAAGACAAGACTGGCAGAAGGTGCGAATCCATGAGAAGTACAATGTTGCAATGCAATGGTGACAAACTCCCAACGAAACTCATTGGGCAGTCGCATAGTCCCACATGCAGCACCAAGGCTTCCAGCTAACAACTCCATGTGGAACGCAAACTTGTCCTGGAGACTTGATGGGATCAAGACTGCATGGCATCGCCATTGGGGGTGTGCATGTCCTCAACCTTGCCGTCACCTGTTCAAAGGGCAAGTACCCACATCATCCCCTACAAGAGTCAGCACGACATGTATGGTAACTCAGGCTTGCTAAAGTCCAGAAGTGCATCATGCTGAGACCCAGTCAAAAAAGTACATCATGGCCACAGTTTTATTTGGCCTTAGTCAGACTGAAGCTCGCACCATTTACAGCTGCTGAGGCATCCTCATTTGAGGTCCTCAAACGCTTGATGATCTCTGACAGGGGGATTCGTTGAGGAACAATATCTGTAGGAATAATGAATCAGCGCCTCAAACATCTTGAGCAGATCTTCTAGGAGACAATATAGGTGCAAGCTTAAAAAGTATGCACAGAGACTGTTGGATTTACCTCTCAAGAACTCCGTTGCTGCCCATTGTGACACTGATCTCGCTGGAAAGAACACAAGAAAAGTCATGTCAGCACCATTGCGCGACAGATTGCATGCACGGCATGAAGGGCAGGCATCATATGTGCATACACTTCTCGTTTGGAGTCAGCACTCTTGCCAAGCTCACCAACATCGCTGTAGCTGATCGTGTCTCGATTTTCCGCAAGGGTGAGTTGAAAAGCCCTGGCAGCCATCTCTTCTATGAGATACTCCTGCACTCAAAGGAATGAGATGATGTTGATCCGTGCAGGGTGTATCTTTCAGTTCCATCACATCCTTGATTCTACCTAACAAATGATGCCTACACAAGCTGGGCATAAGAGTTCATAGTCCATACCGTGGCTCTGGCTGCTGCATAGCTGGCATCTGCTGCCACTGCCTTGACATCAGCTTCCTCTTTCATGAGCCGCTTGATGCGGTTCAATGGTAGCACCTGCAAGGGCAGGAAATTTCCCCCTTTGGCCACCCAAACTCCCTCACATGCAACACTGCTGAGAGACGTACACATGTATGTAACGCGACATTTGACTCACCTCAGTTGGAGCATAGGATGTCTCAGCCTCTTGATTTTCTTGTGTTGCCATCTGTCCGGTCAATACACCGATCTGAAGAGTGCACCCAAGTACCGTCTGTTGAAGGTGAGAATGTTAGTTTTAAGGGGCCTTCGCTCTGATCAATGAAGCGATGACTTGATGTTCGAAGCCTCGTGCTTCTTCGACAGAGGAGCAAACCTGTCCTTTGGTAGTTTCGTTTCTGATCTCAAGAATGCCCTGCGCCAGAAATATCCCAAAAGCTCAAGTTGAGGTCCTCTGGATACCAAAATGCTGTGTCTGCTAGAGAACTTCCAAAATGCTACTGATCTGTCGTAGGAGGAAACTGTCGTGCTCTGATGCAGGTGCCAAAGAAGAAGGACTTTGACCTGAAAGCCCTCCGATTGCATGCATGCCAAGGGTGATAATATACCCTGGACACAGGGGTGTGTGCATTTGAGGACAGCAGAGGTCTTAATGGCGTGTTTGCATGTTGCATTATAGTTGACTTGTGATTTGTTGTTAGACAGTGGTGTGACATGCATCGATTGTCCACTCCCTCGTGACCATCAGATCATCTCATCATCACTGACCTCTTTCAGTAACAGAGATGCTTACGATATGGTGTCTCTTCGCATCAAATATAATGTTATTGAAATAAAGTCACTGAATCTACTGCTGTGGAACGTTGTTGTCGGGTTGCTGTACTAAGTTCTATCTTTGGAATGGATGCGGGAGATGGTGAACAAGCCCGACAAAATCCTGCCGATGACCTCGACGAGGGAGACATTTCTTGGATGTTTGATGAAGATGATGGCTTCCTTGAAGAGGCTTTGGCTGCCCCTGAAGACGAAGACGATGACCCATTCTATTTTGTGCGATCTCAGAAAACAGGTACCTTTATCCCTGATTTCGGGTGCTACCATGAGGCGTGTGGCCTTTAAGATAACGCGTGTGAGGCTTTGAAATGCCTTCCAGGGCCTCGAAGTGATGTTTATCAGGCGGCAAGAGTTGGTGATCTGGACAGAATAAAGCACCTGGTCGAGGAGGATGGCGTGGATGTCAATACGCGCGACAGATGGGACAGCGTGCCACTTTATTATGCCTGTCTTGCAGGTATCACATATACTCTCACCAGAAGCAGCCGTATTCTTACCTCATGCATGAGGCCGTCTGGGCAGCATCACCAGGCCAGGTGCTTGGAACCCCAGCAGCATGCATGTCTGTGTGTGCAGGTCATAGTGAAGTTGTTGAGTATCTGCTGGAGGCCGGTGCCGTATGCAATGAGTATACTTTTGATGGGGACCGTTGCCACTACGCCGCACTTACCCCTGTCATCCGGGCATTGCTGAGGCAGTATGAGCAGCGACCTCCTCCCCTTGCTCCTCTGGCTGCTGATTTGCGCACACTGACACCCCTTTGCGACGACTTGGAGGCCCCTGCATCAACATCAAGGTTGGCCCCTGCCCTTGATTCCAATAGCTGTCTAACTGCACCTAACATTCCTGGCCTCATGGGTGCATCTTGCGACGCTTGTTCTGGCTGTGAAGGCGGGAAGAGGCACCCTGGTGCGATTTTGCTTTTGTGGTGGCTGGCGAGCGCATCACTCTCCACAGAGCCGTCCTGGCGGCCCGCTCACCCTTCTTCTGCCGCATGCTACTGTCAGATTGGAGCCCGAAGGTTGGCATGCGGTTTTCTGTGTTTGCAAATAGCAGATCTGGCAAGGATTGGCGCCAGTTGGAGGAGAGCTATGTTTTTTTCTTTCTTGCAATCAAGCCAATCATGAGCTCGGGACAGTGGGCCACCTCCGCGACAATGCATCTGCTATGCGTCTGCATCCAGGGGTCAGACGCTGGGGCCTATCGAGTGGTGCAGCTGAAGAGCGCGGAGCTGTCTGCGGCCGCGCTGAAGGCAGTGCTGGCCTTCTTGTATACAGAGCGTCTGGACGTGGCCATAGAGGACGTAGAGGCAGTGCTGCGGGTCGCGCGCAAATGCAAGCTGCGCGCAGTGGTGCGAGCCATCACCGAGGAGCAGCGCACGCTCAAGTACTACTTCAAGTCCACGCGCCGAGACGAAGGTCCCCGCAGGTACGACTGTGCTCTCCATCCACCAGCACTGTTGATATTCCTTGGTGCTTGTGATGTCCAGGGCGCATGCGAGTGCTGCTAGTGTTGTTAAGGCCTGGAGAAGTCAAGATTCACAGGTGGAAGGTCAGTCAGCTGACATTGGATGAAAAAGTAAAGGAGCTTACTATAAATTCAACATGGTCGTACATAATCAGTAAACAGGTTTTACATGGTTCACTTTTAGCATTAGGTCCTGCCATGACAGTCTGGAACCTTGACAGGGCAGTGAAGAGATGACAGAGGAGGTAAGAGGTGTGTCTGTCATTGGAGCAGGTTTGTGCTGCAGCCTGGTGCTGTGCCGGAGGAGTATCGTCTGGCGGCCCAGCTTGGGCAGCTGCGCACCATGTCGATGAAGCTCGAGGCGGCACAGTACATGCAGCCGGCCCGCGACTTTGCAGATGTGCTTCTTCGCACCAAAGACCAGCTCTTCAGGTTGATAAGTAGCCTGTCTCTCAGTATGTTCTCATGGTTCTGCTGTCAACATTAGGGCATGCAGTCTGCTCCTGCAATGATGTCCTTTAGGTGCTCTTTCAGGGACCTGCGGCTGTGACGTTGTTTGACATCTCCTTGTGCTGCCCAGGTGTCATTGCTGCATTCTGTCAGCGCGCTCGGATTACTTGCGCGCTTTGCTTGTGCGATCAGAAAGCTTGCAAAAGACGCCAGGTGCTCATCGCCCAAGCGAGGATTCATGCTGTACAGCGCTTCATCTTCAACTTACCCGTAAGGATATTGATGTTAAGCATGCTGAGCTCCTCTGACAATGATGCTGTTGATAATGTGTAGAGGCCCCCAAGGAAAACTGCCAGCAAGGCGAGACGCTCCCAGTTGTCTCTGTGTCAGATGTGTCAGCAGCCGTCCTTGCCACCGTGCTGGAGTATGTTTACTCGGATGCGCTTGAAACTCTTGCACCAGAATTCTACACAGAGGACGGTGCCGAGCAGATCTTTGATGCAGCTGACCGGTACCTCCTCTTCCCTATGAAGGTACGCCTGACACACCAACCCCCCTCAAGTCATCGGCAAGCCCTCTCCTCTCATGCAGATTGGGCTTCATATGAAATGGGACGCCTCTTGCAATCTTGTGTTGCAAGGAGGGCTTGGTGATGGCTTCCCAACGTCCAGGTGCTGGCATTGTGTCACTGCTGGATCGTTCTTTTGTATGGCATATTTGGACCACACTTGCTAGTATATGGAATCTGCAACAGAGTGGCAGCTGCTCTGCCATCTGGACTCATGCAGTCAGTCTCCTGAGCAAGCACTGTAATGACGAGCAAAAATCCGGGTTGCTGGCATGCAGACGGGCAGGAAACAATTGTCAAACGCTTTGCTCTGTACACTCCAACAGGGACTTTTTGTATGAACCTGGGTCCACCAATGCATTTAGGAAGTAAATTTATTCAATCTTCCTGTAATGGCCCCTTTACTCTAACCCTGAACCCCTAAATCCAAACCATACAACCTGACTGAAATGTTTCAGAAATCTTTTCCGGGGTGCAGAGGAAGGCGGCAGAGGCAATAATACGGGAGTGGGAGGTACGGGCGCCGCGGCTGGAGCCGATGTGCCGCATGCTGCTGCTGGCAGAGCGCTACAGCGTCACGCTGCTGCGCGACCGCTGCCTGCACGCGCTGGCCGCGCGCTTCGAGGCCCTCGTCGAGGAGCGCGCCCCCCGCCACGAGCGCGAGGTCTTCGAAGCATTTGTCGCCGCTGTGGCCCCCCGGGTGCGCCAACCCCTGCCTTGCTTCATCACTTTTGTCGTGGCTTTACCATACCATGCTCACCCTACTGCCAATAATAGTGGCTACTATAATGCAGTGATGGCTTTAGGAGGGATTAACATCACATCCTTTTAGCTAGCAGTCATTTGCACTCAACAAGGACTCCTGACAGTTGCTTGTGCAGTTTGTATTCTTAAAGCATGTGTTTGCTTGCTTGGCAACCCAAGAATTAAGCCTGGACATTGTCAAGGTCTTAGAGTGGCTTGCACTGCTGATACTTATGTCGCGGCGACCTGACAGCATTGGCTTGTACAATAGCTCCAGGACCCTGAGATCCTCGGCTTGGACCGCTGCTGCTTGGCAGCATTTTATCCTCCAATTGGCTCCATTACACCTGCCTTTGTAAGCAGGCAAAATGGAGAGACTCAAAAGGTAGATAAGATGCGTGGTGGCCAAAAGGGGAGCGCTGTTATGCGCAGGATGCCGAGGACATATTTGATGGCAGCCATGTGCTGGGAGCATCGAGGGGGGACATTGTGGGCAGCGGCATAGGGGGCCTGGGGATAGGGACAATTCTGCAGGATTTGCGAGAGGCCTTCCTGGAGGACTATGGTGGCATCGGAGAGGAGCGCGACCGCAGCGGAGATTGGTTTGACGCGCGTCTCCAGGAGGTCGCCACGTGTGCCTTTGAGCGCGATGTGGATGGCTGAGAGGAGAACCGTTGGCCTTCACCGAGCAAGTCATGTGCAGCTGCCACACTGCACTTTTGTGAGCTGGGAATATCCTGAACACGGCGAACTTTTGAATCGAATAATAGTAGTTTGCATCATAAAGAAAGTGATCGACAGCGGCTGAATGGGGCACCTGCTTCATGGTTTGGAGTCTATGCTCTGGACAATTGAAACTCGGTGAGCGACCTGCATCTGTCCGTAAGTGTCAACATGGCTTTCAATACATGTACAGTGTGTGGAAATGTAATCTATGGATGCTACTGGTGATCATCATGGTGCCCAATGGGGCGACCTGCCGGAATAGATCTACATCTTACAAAGGCGGTACCGGTGGCTGCCCGAGCCGGTGGTGAGATCACTCTGATTTCCTCCTACTTCAGCCCGACGCAAGCTGGGATTGTTCGTGGTTGTGATGGACATGTCTGCGTTGACCAGGACGAAAGTAAGCTTTCCTTGGCTGCACTGTGCAGCCTGCACATGTGCTCCTTTTGGTGATGACATGTGAGTCACATGGCTGCTGAGTCATCCAAGCTTCTTTTTGATGAAGAACCAGGCTGGAGCTAATAGAGTCATTATATGAAGAGGAAAAGCTTTATCGGTTGTATCTGGTCCACATGAGAGCGAAAATTGATTCAGCACAAAAGTCCTTTCTGTGCACACGAGGATCAGAATACCAATACCAGCAACATTGCGACACTATACCCCCTGCTAGCCTTGCAAGCGGATGCAAAGGACGCTCACAGTCTTGAATGTGGCTGAGAAGAACAGCATTGCAAAACAGGTCTCGGCTGCCCTTAGTAACAACTCGGCAACTCGAGGGAACAGCTGGTATGTAGCTCTTGCACATCAACAAGCTGTACAGCCGATCTATAGATGTGCGGAGTAAAGAAGCAATGGATAGAATGCTTAGTCGGTCGATGCTGTCATAGAGCGATTTCTTTCAAGAGTGAGTGGAGGCACTCAGTTTAGATGCCTCCTATCTGAAAGAACATCCGGCAATTTCATATGTATTAGGGAATAAGCTCCTCCTATGTGATCTCGTTTTATCGATCGTGCTGCAGCTCCAACTTCAACCCCGTGTTCTGCTTCCCTTACAACCTCAATGGGACCCCATGCGAAATGCTGTTCACATCTGTGGCTGGACACCTTATGGAGCTGGACTTCCCGGAGAACTTCAAAAAGTGGCATTCTTGTAGCGCTTTAGAATTATATACTGCACCAGTTGTTAAAAAGGTTCCGCAGGTATGGAAGCCTGCACCTGCCGCCCATCTTGTGATCTTGCTTTTCATCAATTCATTGCGTTGTGCATGTCAGGTCCCAGGGATGGGACCAGATTCAATGCTTATCGTCGTGGAACCCCTTATCATTGATGGACCATTGTTGCAGGACAAGAAAGCAATCGAGAGGAATCTCACAGAACAGGCAAGGAAGTGCCAGTGGCTTATTTTATGGTTGGACTGTGATCGTGAGGGAGAGAATATTGCATTCGAGGTGCCAACCAATTCCTCCTGCAACTTGCGTGTAATTGTAAATGAGATATTGGAAGTATGACAGAGCTCCTTGGGCGTAGGTGATTGATGTGTGCCTCAAAGCGAATCCACGGCTGGTCGTAAAGCGCGCCAAGTTTTCAGCGTTGGTGAGAAGGGAGCTTGAGAGGTCAGTGCAGAATCTTGTACTGCCAGATGAGAACGCGTCCAAAGCTGTGGATGCGAGGCAAGAAATTGACTTGCGCATTGGGGCTTCATTCACCCGGTTCCAGACCCTGCTGCTCCAGGTCATCACCCCTCCGCACCCATGTTCTGATAGAATAGCACTGCGGAAAATATTGCGCCAGCCATGATGCTGTGGAGGCGGCATGTGGCTCTGAAGCAAGGGGACTTGCTGGGGACTGCAGGATAAATTCAATTGGTTGGAGCATGGGATCCAAACCGAAAAGCCTGTCTTCAGCTACGGACCTTGCCAGTTCCCCACTCTGGGCCTCATCGTGCAACGCCAGTGGTAAGTACATTCAGAACTCCTTTGTAGTACATTCAACTTACAATTTTCTTTGAGTCACACACCGGTGGGCTACCAAAAAGCCACAAAATTCTACTTGTAATGTCACCAGATCACAGACCTTGGTTGTCCCATGTTCCTTCCGTTCCATGCTGTCAGTCCACGAGGTACTCCCCTTTTCATAGAGCCTTGGATATATTTTAGGTGACATCCGGAGCATGCATGCAGGGAGATCCGGGCGCATGTGGCAGAGCCCTTCTGGTACATTCATGCAATGTACAGGGCGCCAGAGGGCCAGTCATGCGTGCTGCACTGGCAGAGGGACCGCCTGTATGACCACACCATTGCCACCATCCTGTATGAGACCTGCGTTGATGCACCAATGGCCACTGTCACCAAGGTGAGCTGATCTTGGGCCCTCTGCAGCTGTCGGTGTGAGTTAGATTCAGCTGCCGTTTTATACACCCCTGAAGATTTGTAGTCATATATAAGGCTCGAGTCAGCAGCCGTTCCGGCACGCATAGCTTGGCGCACATATCCATGCAGAATCCAAAATATTTCGCTCATTTCAGGATTCATGCATTCAAACATGCTCGAGCAAGTGCTCACTTTCAGGTAAAGACATTTGATGTGAGCACCCAGTTATGGCATTCGCATTTCCAGTCCCACACATTTCACTTCGATTTAATCTGAGAGCTTTGTGCTGCCATGGCTGGTGCTCAGGTGGACGCGCGGCAGAAGCTGAGGTTTCCACCGCTGCCATTGGCGACGCTGTCGCTCCAGAAGGAGGCCATCACCCACCTGCGCTTGCCTGGAGAGCGCATGATGAAGCTGGCTGAGGAGCTTTACCAGGAGGGCTTCATCTCCTACCCGCGCACTGAGACCGACGTATTCGACCCCGCCTATGATCTCAAGGTGCCCCTAAACTGGCCACTTGTCCACATATGATGAAGAAGATGCTCGATTCTTGAGAAAAGGCTGCATCACACTGTGTAGAAAGCGTTATGATATAGGCAATGCATGTGGGAGTGCAAGATGGAAACCATAGAAGTTTACAAATCTGCTTCTGACTATATGAGTGTTAAAGCAGGGTGTGCTGCGGTACCTACACCTATCTGGGGTAAAGGTTTCATAGATCTTGTTTCGGCGACCTGCCTGGATATGGCGGCGTTCTGATTTGTGAGGATCAAGCAGCTACAGTTCAGATGACCTCCTCTCACCCTTGGAGAAGTCCGCAGAAGGCTTGAAGTTGGCGGACAGCGGGTGGCTTCCTTAACGTTCGTATAGTTGCCATGGGTTTAAGCGGTCCCGGCAAGGCAAAAGAAGGAGGCACCTGTTGCCATATGGTTTCAGCTTCTGGTGGGGATCGCGCAGGCGCTCGTGCGGGAGCATCTGAACGATCCGCGTTGGGGGCAGCATGCGCAGCGCATAGACAGCGGAGAGATGTGCGCCGCGCCACGGGGCGGCGGCCATGATGACCATGCCCACCCGCCGATCCACCCCACGCGGTGGTCCGCCCCGGACGCCAACCAGGGGTGGCACCCTGACAAGCGCCGCCTGTACGAGTTCATAGTGCGCAGCTTCCTTGCCTCCTGCTCCAAGCCCGCCGTTGGCTTCGAGACGCATGTCGAGTTCGCCATCGCTGCTGAGGCCTTCCGTACGACAGGTAAGCCCCACTCTTAAGCTGGTGGAGAAATGCAGTGCAAAAATTTGCTCTAGAGGCATGCACCTGCACATGCCATGATGTGTAAGGACTCGCTCTCACGGATGGGCTTACCATGGGTGCCTCCAGGCGCTTTCACCCAAGCACGCAGCAGGCATGTGGCTTCTCTTGGCATGGGCCTCGCACACGTCTCTGCACAAATTGTCAGGAAGGAGAGATGCAAGGGGCATGCCACAGCATGCACGTGCATGGGTGTTGTTCACAGTCGGGCATGCAGTGCAGGGCTGATGGTGCGGGAGCGCAACTGGATGGAGGTGTTCCCCTGGGCACGCTGGGGAGGCAATGACAATCTGCCCCCCTTTGACCTCAACCAGACCTTCATGCCCACCGAGCTCCTTCTCAAAGAGGTGCAGCACCCGTCTTGTATGTGCACTTTGTAACTTTGAAGCCCGCAAGTATGCTCTTCTGACCTCACATTGACTCGCTTCATCCGTCGAGAAGCTCTTTCCATCCTTCCTTGATCATCTCTTGTGCACCAAGTGACGTTTGTGCCGGGCCAAACATGATTCTACTACCTAGAGGCTGCGCAAGCAGGGAACTTGACAAGCGTCTTGTGGGAGGACTGCCCATGTGATGCCATCTGAGCTTTGCGGCAGGGGATGACGCAGCCGCCGCCGAAGATGTCGGAGCGCGACCTCATCTCGGCCATGGAGCGGCACGGTATCGGCACGGACGCCACGACGGCCGACCACATCCAGAAGCAGCTCGACCGCGGCTACGCCGTCAAGGACGAAGCGCAGCTCTTCTCGCCCACCACCCTGGGCGAGGCCCTTGTCGCCTCCTACCACAAGATGGGCCTCTCCAACCTGTGGCAGCCCACCCTGCGGTGCGTCCTCATGTCCTTTCCCCACATCCTTGGGTCGCAAAATCGCACATCTTCCTGTGTTCTGTCCTGGTGCATGAATCTGTCATTCCTGTGTGTAAAGTGTACCTTGAGGTCTCTGCTTGCATATTCCATGCTGGTGTTGGAGGAGCACTTCAGATTCTTGGCAGTACCGCAGCATGAGAGCTCTGGTGGCAGCGGGCCAGCAAGGAAAATGAACACATCAAAGTCATGGCTGATATAGCAACATGCCAACTATGTGCAAAGTCATGTTCTGCAGGGCGACGATTGAGCTGAACATCACTGAGGTGGCGCGTGGGCGGCGGGCAAAGCAGGAGATGCTGGAAGAGGCTGTGCAGCACTTCCGCGGAGACTTCATCGCTGCGCATGAGAGATCAGGTGCGCTGGTGCAGCCTCACCTGTGGCAAGGTACACAATGCTTTCTCACTTCAGAGCAATGACCCCTCAACTCAGCATATCCCCATCATTCATAGCCACATGCGCTTTTCATGGCTGCGCAGGACCCCTGTAACCTGCGCCTTCTCCTTTCCCGTGCTTCCCATGCACTTCAAGGCTTTCCAAAGACCAGTCGCTTTGCTTCTATTCAAATGAGGCACAGCCTACCAGTAATTGTGCCAAATCATGGCATTCCTGGACATAAGGGTCTGGTCTAATATCTTCCGGTATGAAGCAACTTGAAGGATCAGTGCATTGTCTGCATGCAATCTAGTGAACATGCACTGTCTGTGCAGCGGTGATGATGGAGGAGGTAGGCCAGTTCTTTAATCAGCGAGCCGGAGGCGGCCCTGGCGAAGCGGCTGGCGAGCTGCCACCCGGTGACCCGATGGGCACCTGCGCATCGTGCGGCCTCAACCTGATGCTGTGCAAGCCGGCAGAGGGAACGCCCTTCGTTGCCTGCTCCGGAGCGCCCATGTGCCGGCAGCGGGTCTACCTGCCACGCGCCACAGTGGCAGCTGACATCAGCGACCAGCCGTGCAACGCCTGCCACAACAGAGCCGTCCGCAAAGTCTCCTTGAGGCGAGCCGCCTCCAACTCCGAGCCTCCTGACAAGAATGAGTCTGTCACATCATCACCAGTACTTGCAATGAGCACCTCTTCGAGATGAGTGCATTGGCAAGAACCAGCCAACAATGAAAGCAAATGATTGTGCTGAATGAGAGTGAAGACGCGCTCTGCCTTGCAGGCTTCGGCGCGCAGCCATACCACCGGGCTATGATGCGGACATGGTGGTGTGCGTGCTGTGCGACCAGCGCTTCAAGGATCTCTGCGACGCGTGCGGCACCGCTCGGCCACCGGGGCACCGAAATAATCTCGGGCCCCCCGGCGGAGGCGGCAGGGGGGCCCCTGCAGGGGCAAGGGGGAGAGGCCCTGCAGGTGCAACCCCACATGCCTTGTCACCCTTCTGCCTCCTATGCTATCCTCCCTGGCAAACCCAGCTCAACACTGGCAGGTGTCTGGAATGTCCCAGATCCCTTGTCATGGGTTTCGTCCGTTGAGGACATTGCTCGAGTTGCTCTGGCTCTCTCACGAGCATCTATGCTGGGGCATGCAGGGAGGGGTGGGCGGCTGGGCGGTGGTACAGGAAGGGGCAGGGGGCAGGAGAGGGAACGTCCTGCGCGGGGCGGTGCCGGGGTGAATGGCAGAGGTGGCCAGCCCAACCGGGGGCAGCGAAGGCGGCGGGAGAGCGATGATGACGAGGATGAGCACAGCAGGGGCCGAGGCCGCGGCCGGACAGCACCCAGGTGACATCCCTTCAGGACTTCCTGTAGGGTTGAAAACCAATTGTTCAACCACGCCTAGATTGTAAGGATGTTGCACTTGTGATTGCGGGTGCGGCAATTTCCTGTCAGTATCCCAATCGCGTCTGCTTTAGTGCCCCATCAAAACATGCGCTGCCTGCATGCACTGCCCACTCAACTGCCCATGCACTTCACTGACCTGAAAGTTGACTGCTTTCGGTCACGTGTTTAAGTAGCATTGCAACTGCATGATTGCTTTTTGAGCTGAAAACACAAAGAAATGGCAAAGGCGTTTCCCTGGAAAAGAGGGTTTCATGCAGTAAGCTAGGCAAAGATGACCTGCAGAAAGGCTCAGTGGGGTGTTTGCAGGGGGCGGGGAGGTGGGCAGGGGCCGGGGGGTCGGGCGCCCAATTGCCCTCGCCACAATCAGCCATGCCTGGTCATGACCTCCAACTCAGCCGCCAACCCCGGCCGCACCTTCTTCAAGTGTGCACATCCCAGAGAGGCCCAGGATTGCCTGAACTTCATGTGGGAGGACGAGTGGAACGGTCAGCCCCTGGCACCTGCCCGGGTGTGTCTCTTCTCTCACCGAGCTACATCACAGCAAGCACACCACCTGTCTTCCACTACACTTAGCCACGTGGCTCACACTTACCTCTGCCAGTCTCGAGCTCGCAGAGCTGTACCTGACGAAGCCCAGAACAGAAGCACCATCTTTGTTTCATGCCAGGCCCACACATGAAGGTCTCTGCGGGCACGAGCCGTCTAGATTCCCCAGCGCGCGTTGTGCCTCACTCGTGGGCACCTGACAGCAATCTCTGGTGGGTGGCAGGGTGGTCGGGGTGAGCCAAGGGGCGGTGAAGGGAACAGGGGCCGTGGCCAGAGGGGCGCCGGCCGGCAGCCACCTGCCGGCAGGGGCCATGCTGGCGGGAGACTTGTAAATGCAGCCACAGGTCATTTTCCCTCCTGTGCTCCCCTACTTTTTGCATGGATCCTCAAAATGAATCTGGAAGGAAGACAACAAGTCCTCCTACTATTGCTAGGGATGTGATTATGGGAGTT
The DNA here is from genome assembly GCA_020887355.1 of Coccomyxa sp. Obi. Classification (NCBI taxonomy): domain Eukaryota; kingdom Viridiplantae; phylum Chlorophyta; class Trebouxiophyceae; family Coccomyxaceae; genus Coccomyxa; species Coccomyxa sp. Obi. The sequence goes on from AP024999.1 coordinate 1,566,805, forward strand.
GTTCTTTGACACAGGATTGCCCCTGGATGCGGGTGGAGGGACATGCTTCAAGTGTGGTCAGGCAGGACATTGGGCAAACGCATGCCCTAACCGATGAAGTACCTGAGAGGGAGCAGATGTGATTGGGAAGCTGCTGCCATGTACACAGGGACACAGTGACTGCCTGTCCTCGCCAGCTGAATTTTGAGGACCTAGAGAACAACACCTAATGAGAGACTAGTGACATAGAACTGACAGCATTGCATGAGACCAAATTCATTTCCAGGGATTGTTGCCGCAAGCCACACAACCACACGACATTTAAGAGCATGAAGGATGAACCTTGCGTGTCATTGTCTCTGCCAGAGTGCAAAGCATTGTACAACTGAATATGACCCTACCAACTCCTCCACTATTGCTGTGAAGGATGCAATATGTTGCGGGAGGTTACAAAGGGGTAAATAATCAGTACAAACACAATTCGTATTCGAACTAACAACAACATGCCATCAATGAATAAGAAAACAATGCCATTCTTAATGCTGCATACTTTTCGGTAACTTTCTCCTAGCTGATCGACTTCCCGAAGATGCAAGTGAGTTGGGAAGCTGCTCCTTCTCCTCCTCTTGCAACAGTTGCTCTTCCGCAGATTCAGCAGGCTCTGCAGGTTTTGAATTTTTTGGGCCTGTTGCCTCCTTGTGCCCTTTATCGAGGTGCAGCACTTGTCCCACCTTTGCTTCCACTGCCTGCTCAGAAAACCAAGTGATGAGCCTTTTCCAGCCTGCCTGTTGAGCGAAAAATAGTGATGCGAAGCACACAGGCACAATTGGACATGCATGATTGGGATCACTCACTTCATGCCAGCTGCTTGGCTTATCAGCAATATCAAGCTGTGTCAGGACAAGCCTGGACATAGAAAAATGATCAGTTCAGAAAGTCTATAGAAGTGAGACATTCAGTAGAAATGCTTGGCCCACAACTACTCAGGTGCAGGTCCAGTGCAATGAAAGAAAACAGGAAACAGTGAAGGTGTCGAGACGCACCGTATATGTTTGCATTGATGCTTGCGTATGCGGAAATCAACGCATTGGCAAGCATGCCTTTCATCTGACAGAGTTACAATATAATGATTCTTTGTAGATCCAAGGACGACAAACCTGCACAAAATATCTTGTTCCAAGGAGACCCAATGAGAAAATATCATGCCTGCATGTATTTGACATGCATGCTGCATGACAGTCTCACCAAAGCATTGAAAAGGCATCGGGGTGCATACTTTGCGGCCTTGTCATTGAACTCGATAAGGCCGTTCAGCTGGAGAGACTTCAATTTTTCATCCATCTGCTGCATTCTTTCAGCCTCCTGCATAAAAAATCCCGCTCTCAACGTTTTCCGATTTTGGAATGGATATTGTCAACAAGCTCTCAGAATTCACTGCAAGAGAAGGCGTGGGCCAAAATTGAGTTACCTTGCTGACCTGCACCTCAGCAAGCTCCTCTTCATCCTCTTCATCTTCTGCGAGGTCTTCTTCCTCTTCCTGTCTAGCAGGTCTTCGAAGCTTGCCTGTGCAATGGGCCAAATGCTGCTTGTGCCCCTTGGTCTGGACCTGAGCCATAAAAGTGCAGCACACTTTGCACGTCTGCTCGGCAAGAGCATGGTAGTCGTAGCACGGTGATGCCAGGAAGGATAGGCCGGACGAGCAGTAGTGCTAGCGGACCTTTCCACAGCGCGGGCACTCATCATTGATTACAAATAACGCAAGTTCACTGGCAGTGCCCTCGGCCTCTTCACCCGCAAGGCGTGATGAGTGCCTTGTGGGTTCCTGAGGCTCTTTGCGCTCTTTCTTCCTTCTTTTTGGTTTTGGCCTGTGGGAAATGTGTTTGAGAAACGCCCTCGACAAACTCTTTCACATCTCAAGCGGGCGTGGTGCATGGATTGTCAGATCCAGTGCATGCGGCAGTGTAAGCCGAGACCACCAGTGTGTTTTTGCCTGGTAGCATCACTTACTTGGTAGGAGCAAGACCTTCAAGTGCAGTGATAGTTGCAGGAATTCCAAGAGCAATCATGCGCTGCCTGTTCCTCTCGATCCTGCGCTTTCCCAAGTGTCTAGTACTAAGTACTGACCTCCAGTGGAGATTTAAGACAAGGTACTGATAGTGGCGGTGATCGCGACCTACAGCTCTAATCTCTGTCGCTCGTAGAGAGATAATCCACTCTCATCTCTGCCAAATGGATCTTCGTCGTCATCGGCAAATTTGTGTGCCTCACTTGGACTAGTTTCAGGACGTGCTTTCCTCTTGCCTCCCATTGGCTTAAATCAGAATAGCCAGCAACAGTATTCCTAAATCCGTGATATCATGTATCTTTGGATTTATATTTAAATCTATACATTGTTATAATAGTCAGGATAGACGAGCTGGTCCTTGTGGATGTGGAACTAGTCCCGTGTCGAGTCAGAGCTCAAGACACAGATCTGACAACGGAGAGCATGAATTTCTATTGTGCTGGTTGGACAATGACGTTCTTGGAAGTAACCTCCCAAACCTCTCGGACAGTTTCTCGCCGAGAAACGACATCGTGCTTTGGCGTGCTATGATGTCAACGTCACCACGTCCTAGATTTAGGGTTAGTCCCTTGAAAGCCCTGAGGTGAAGGGGTCGATTTCAAGGTGGACTTATCTGGAGTAATAAGAGCCGCAGGAGAAAGTGAAGAGGGTTCAAGGGAGGCTGGATCTGAAGCAACAGGCAGCACGATGGCGCAAGTAACATGTAACATGGCTAGCAACCTGGCGTCTTGCAGATTACACTCCTCAACTTCTGCTTCGAGGACTGGTCAGTACCCTTCTAAGAGCAAACTTGTGGGAGAACACAAAAGGCTTTCTGCCACAACGGCATTTTATTGTTGTCTAGATACGGGAATCGGCCTGTATTCACACAAAATAGCATTCTTGGCAAGAGGGTGTCGTGTTCTCACGCAGGTTTCTTCCAGGGAACACCAGTTCCAGCAAACTGCAGACTAGCAACATCAGCTCCCAGGGCTGCAGTCCTCTCCATCGAGTGAGTCTTCATTTTGCATTTCAGGGCACAGTTTCAGGAGGTTGTCCAGTGTGTTACAGTGGCCTCTGTCCATAGATGTGTTTGACGTTTAGTAGGGGAGCCTGCAAAACCTCACTGCATCTCACTGTACTTACGGGACTGCACGTAAAAGGGATAAATGTATGCAGGGCACGGTACAGAGGGAAGGGCACAGATCTCAGCAAGGTTGACCAATTCAAGCGGCATGAAGCTGACGTGGGCTCCACAGAGATCCAGATAGCTCGCCTCTCAGCCCGCGTGAATCAGCTCACAGGACATCTACAGACCCACCGGAAGGACTACGCCTCCACTCGCGGCCTTATAATTATCTTGGGACAGCGTCGGAGGCTGCTACAATACGTCTACAAGCACAACAGGTGATTTTCAAGCCATGCACAATTGTTTTAGAGCACAGCAATACTGTGTATATTTGTCTTGCATCAGGGTGAGCAGTTCTTTGGACATTTTATGTGCTGAGTTGATGCTGAAGGTAGCATTGATGATTCCTGCAGGCCCAAGTACGAGCAGCTGCTCCGTGAGCTCAACATCAGGCCTCTCAAGGTTCAGGCAGCCAGGGGAGTTGTGGTGAAGTTGACTGAGGGATCACAGGTTGAGGTCATGGGTTCCCAGGAAGTGGAGGCAGCCACTGTATGATATTGACGGTCACCAGCAGGGTAGTCCAGGACATATATTGGGAAGTCCATCAATAGGTGAGCAATGGGCACTGGGAGCACCGGAGGACAACTCTTGTGGTGTCATATCTTGACGGCATTTGCGATATTTTCTCAAAATGGGATAGGTCTGCAGTTAGCTGACCTACCAAGGGAATGGTGAAGGACACACCAGGCCTTCAGGGCAAAACTTAATTGTACTGATATTACCTGACAGCAATTGCATGCGCCACACATGTTGTGGAAATTTGGCTACTCTAGGAGTGCAGGTCTATTTATGCCTCAAGAAGGACTTTGCCACTGTAGTGAGGCATGACTGTGCAGGAAAGGACAATGCACTTTCATCATCACCAATCGACTTCCTTGATCTGACATATACTGGTGTGCAGTTTCCACATGCATGTGTTACTTCACACATTCAAAGCAGGCAACAATTCGCTTCGGAAATGCTTGGCATTGATTCTGTAAGAGGAAGTTCCTGGACATTCCTTACAGATATGTAGACGAAGTCCTCACTTGATGCACTGCATTCATGCACTCGGGCTGGACCACATTGGCCAAGACTGCCAGTGGCAAACACAATCTGATGCTCTCAAGTAAATCCCCTGAGCCAAATTGGCTGACATACTACTGGTCGATAACATTGAAATTGCCTAACGCAGTGTGTTACAATGTTACACACCTATCCTGGCTATAATCCCCAAATATTTTGTCAATGACAATCCAGTGTGTGTCCAACACACTGTGCAGGCAGAACCTGCCTACATTCAGGCGGAAGAAACAAAGCACATCCTCGACTCTCGGTGCAGAGAACCCTCACGAATTGTTTTACTCTCATGGAGTGAAACTAGTAAAAGTGACCAGAGCCTGTCCTGCATATGCAGCAGGTGCATTGCACTGGACAGGTGTCTGCTGAACAAGCATAAGACACTTTAAGTACACCACAATCCTGTGAGGACTGACTGACAGGCAATCTTGACAGAAGGTCATGTCCAGGCACCTTCTCTCAAGTTTTGATGCTTTTGATATCCCCCAGCAAGAAAACTCCCATTCCTGCCGGTCCATAAGAGAGAGAGACTGAAATCCAAAATAGGCTACAAAGGGCCATCACACTTGCACCAGAATGTAAGTTGTGACATTCAGTGCCTGAATAGAAAAAAAAAAGAGAAAATGCTTGCTGCACGAGCTGCAAGCATCTTGCTGTGCTGATAACCCTGAATATTAGAATATTGCATGCTGCGTTCATGGCAACATTCTGGCATAACTTTAAAAAACGAAAAAATGCGCTTTGGGAAGGTGAAGCCTCTCAAGACCCTCACGGTACTTGGGCAGCTGGCTAGATGACTTGATTTGGCTCATGATATCAGCTCTATAAGACAGCATGGCCCCCGATAAACATGCCCAAGTTGATACTCTACAGGCTTCATGTAACCTACCAGCCTCACCACACTTACATGCGTTTGACATTCTTCTCATAAGTTCTCAGAAAATTTTAGCCAGGACTGCCCTCTTCTGTGTGAACGGAAGTTCTTCCCATAATCTTACACATCTCTGCTTCTTCGCTGGAGGAATCATGGCTGACCGGCGGTTGCACGAGCAGCAACCTCAGCATCCCTGCGATTGATGATGGCTGTCAGAGCTTCATCTGCTGCACGGCAGCGCGCCTCAAAGCTGTCGTCTGCCTCAGGCATCTGCTGCCTGCAAACAACCACACATGAGCACACTCAGCCTTCCCGTGCACTCTGCACATATGCACCAATATATTGGTGACCTTTAATGATGGTATGTCTCATGATGATTACTTCATCATTATACTTAATGGTGCACTTTAAATGGGTCATCACGAAGCTCCATCACATAAGATGAATGGATGAGGGGCACAGAAGCAAAGCAAGCTATAAAGTAGGAGCATACCCCGAGGATGAGGCCTCGGCAGGAGGGGAGTATGTGGTGCTGATCTCAGCTGGGATGGGGCCAAACTGTGTGAACCTCTGGCGCACTGCTGCATCCCCTTGCTCAATTGCGGCCAGGACTTCTGCATCATGCTCATCAGAAGGCGCCTGCAAGGTCCCAGCAGTTCAGTGCAAGAATTGCTGGAAGCAACAAGGATACTCATGAGACTCTGCAGGCCATGGAACTCTGTCATGGGAAAAGAGCAGAACGATGAGGAGAGACTGACCCAGTAGGTGGCAGCTTTGGCGGCGGCAATTGCTGCAGCCTCTTTTTCTTGGCGCATCTGATCAGCTTTGTCTTTGGCAGCTTGCTCATCGCTCAGCAGGACGTACACTTTTGAGCCGTCCGGGTTAATCATGAGGACTGGCTCATTGATGCCAAAGTGGTGCAGCACTGTGTTGGATTCCTCATCTGCCAAATCCTCCTGGTGATCGTGCATTCCACAGCTGCTCTGCTTGTGCGAAGCTTCTGCATGTTCCTGCTTTGCACTGTTCTGTTCTGCTGCCATGTCCAGGTCCTCTTGGTCACTCTCCATGCTGGCATCAGGGTGGGGCACTGGACATGAAGAGGCTGCATGCTGGCCACTGCAGGAGCCTGCATTCATGCTATTAGTCATGCTTGCACCACCATTGGTGCTTGCTTGCTGTGCGCCTTCTGAGTCGTTGGGTTCTGTGCTGATGGCTGTGCTGTGCATTTCTGAGGATGCTGCTGCAGTGCTGGCATGCGGGCATGGCGCTCCATCTGGAGTCACAGCATGGCTGTCATTGGGAAGCAATGTTTCTGAATCCTCACCAGCTGATGCATCCATGCCTGAAAAGGCAGCTAGCATGGCGAACAGCGGTGGCAGGGGTCTGCTGAAGTAGCTGCAGAGGATCATGCCAACAACATGATCTCCACAAGGATTGGACGGGACATGTTGGCCCGCATGCCTGCTCTTTGGCTCGGTGCCCTGGAGTTTGTCTACTTCTGACTGCTGAGAGGATACAGGGGAGTTTGAACTCGATCCACTTGATGCATGAATGGCCACAGTGGGTTTGCGTTCGGCTGGGATGTCTTCATCAGGCTCATTTGTGCCCTGCATGCAGACCAAACATTCATGGCATCATTGCAATATAAACAAATGTCACAAAGCACTGCAATATAATATGGTGGCAACTCCAGTACATCTAATGCGATCAAGTTGCAAGAGAGGTCATGCCTCAAAGTTAAATGTTGGCATTCTAGCCACGCTTTTGCTTGTGCATGTCAAAGGAGGGGCCATACCCGATGAGCCAGATGTGCCATAGCGCCCCTGTGATATGCTCGCAAGTGTGAAGGTCCTGCTGCATCAGCTATGCTGGACTCGGCAGCCTGAGACCCATGCTGTGTCTGCTCACTCTGCGGACATCAGAAGCGCAATGTTGCTGTATGCACTGCATCACTCGCTATGCCCGCTAGGACAATGTATGCATGCATGCATGTGTGGCATCAGGAAGTGCGGGCCATGCCTCAATGTAATGCGAAGATAAGGCGAATCTGTGTCACCTGTTTTGCACGAGCTTCAGCTGCTTCTGATGCATCCCTCTCTCTTCTTGCTGCCAACCGTTCCTCAGCAGGCAATGGCCCTTTGAAGGTTACCGTGAGGGGTGTACTCTGGCAGACAGGGCAAGGAGGACCGTCTTTGGACCTTGCCATCTGCATTCCAATTATGAAATTAGAAGGATGCAAAGTAAGACTGATGAACAGCCAAGTAAGAAGTCCTGAGAAGCAAGACTACAATATCCTCCCAAAGACCCACCTGCAAGAAGCACTCTGTGCAGATCCCCATGGAGCACTGGCAACGATTAAGAGCAGGATAGTGCAGCAAGCAGATTGGACACTCCTCAAGCTGCGAAGCAACCCACTCATATTTGTAGAAAGCCCTCTCAAAAGCCCAAATGACCAATGTCGTACCCCACAGAGTAGACATTTTACACAAGAGCAAGCTTACCGCCAGTCTCACAACATCACCAACGTCTTGGGGTTTTCTGGCAGTGCACTCTGGGATCTGGAATGCTCAGGCTCACTCAAGACTCACCATTCCATCAGGATCCTCCTCTGCTCCCAAGTAGCATGGAGCAATCTTTCCTTGGAGAATCAGCTTCCTAAAATTCTTGGTCTTGAAGTCGCTCTGGTTGGGGTAAAGACCTCTTGGACGGAGATCAGCTCGGTCGATCGCTCCCACAAGATCAGCACCAGCTGCATCTGGATTGAAGCACTTTGTCAGTGCATGCCCCATTCTGGAATCAGGAGCTTATCTTAACAGGCGAGCCATGTCACTTCAAGATTTTCTGCACTTCTCGAAAACAGACAAACGGTCTGGGACCAAAACTGGCTCGTCTGCCAGGGCACGAGTCAACTTCATGCTGGCCTGAATTCTTCTTCAGACTCTCACGACCACGTTGTAGTCACCCACTTTTGCTCACTCAATCAGGAAACTTGCTTTGGGTATTTCTGAAGTACGATTGCAACAAATTCCATCTTCTCAAGCAGCCGATCCAACAGGAAGGGTGTCTGTAAAAGATCTCTACTTGATCAGCAGAGCCCCAATGAGAACATGTTGTGACCCATCAAGTACGCATGGACTTTCAAGTGCCCTGAAGGTCACAATTGGCGGACGTCAGAATCCAAGAACCAATCACCACTTGGGAAGGAGGACCTTGACGAGGAGCACTGATAGGAGAGAACCGTCACAGGCACCCTTTCAAACAGAAGCTGAAATAGAAGCGGCTGTGAGCAGCTGGAAAGCAGGATCAGGACAGAGGGAACCAGTGTCACAGGACACCACTAAGAACGCAACAAACACGGAATCACAGGACAAGACTGAGGTTGACAAGGCCAAAGAGGTGGCTGAAGCTCTGCGTCTGGTTGAGCAAGCACTCAGAAAAGCTGAAGACAAGCTGGAGGACATACCAAACCTTCCCAGTGCAAGGCCCAGGAGGGAGGTCAGTGGTACAACATATAGCACATGATTTAATGTTTATAAGTACTATGAACTCTGCTGCTCAAGAGCTTTCTGCTTGATGTAGATATCCACGCTGTGGCAATTCCAAGGCTTGCTGCATGCAAGGACCTTCTCTGTCATGCAGGTCCCGGAATGGCTGTGGTCAGTGATCTCCATTGCTCGACTGAGCGCCGTTCTGGCAGCAGCCATCTATGCGCACTCATGCGGCCCTGTTGTACAAATCATCTCATCAGTTGGAGCTGGCGCAGCCTTGGGTGCTCTTGGATATCGGAAGGGATCCCTTTCAGCCTCAGGTGCTGTCACTGCCTGGACGACTTAGAAGCAATCCCGCTCTTGCTGGACATCATTTTGCCAGTGCCTGATCATTTAAAACTCCCTCTAGCTTCAATGGACATGGTTAGTGTTCAATTTGTGTTCATATTCGTGCCATCCACAAATCAGGGTTCAAGCATTGATCGAAAATGTTGATCTGCAACATGTGCACCAGAAACTGAGCAGCTAGCACGTAGGCGCATTGGCGGCACTCTTTGTGGGAGCAACCACTCTGGGCTCGAGCTTGCGTGCGGGCATCACGCTCATCTCATTCTACCTGTCGTCTTCTAAGCTGACGAGGCTGAAGGAGGAGTTAAAGGAGGTTGATGACGAGTTCAAAAAGGGAGGCCAGCGCAATTGGGTGCAGGTATTACACCCCCAAACAGTTTCATAGCACAGGCGATTCTCCAATCCATCTCTTACATGTTGCTGTTGAAGTGCATCAGCAAGCCGGTCAGAAAGTTTTCAGACTCTACACCAGTGTACAGATGTGGCATTGTCCTGATCTGCAGGTCTTCTGCAATGCTTTTGTTCCAGCTGTGCTGGCAATGTTGATGGGGTACTGGAGCGGCTTGAGTGATCTGCCCCTCTCAGTTGCTGAGTGGCGCATGTACACAGCAGCAGCAGGGGCCTTTCTGGGATACTATTCATGCTGTTGTGGGGACACTTGGGCTTCAGAGGTGGGCCAGCTGAGTGAAGCTGAGCCCCGTCTGATTACCTCCCTTCGACCTGTTCGGAAGGTATGTGATTCCTTTCTGCATGTTGCTGGCAATCAGAAGAGAGGCCTGCTGCTACAACGGCTTATCTTTTGCACATGTCCTATCAGTCATTTGTTGATTTTTAATCGCATGCAGGGCACAAATGGTGGGGTCACTTTACTGGGCATTGCTGCAAGCGCAGCAGGAGGTCTCTTCATGGGTTTGGTTTTCTACTTTGGCAGCCTCATATCTCCAGGCATTCGAAGAAGTGATGTACTGTTTGCGGCAGCCAAGCAGCAATGGATACTGATTCCTCTGGGTAAGTTCACTCTGGATACTAAAGAACGTGCATACCCCATGGCTCTACATAATGTCTTCATCCAGATTGTCATTTATGGAATGGAAATTCTAAGCAGCATGTGTTTGTGGCAGGTCTGGTGGCAGGCCTTGTTGGCTCTGTGATTGACTCTACTCTTGGAGCTACAGTACAATTCACAGGCTTCAATAGAAAGACAGGGAAGATTACCAGCAAAGTTGGCAGCGACGTGGTTCACATCAGCGGGTTTCCCTTGCTCACCAACAATGGAGTCAATCTAGTGTCTGCAACCACGTGCTCTGTCCTCTGCAGCGTTGTGGCGCTTCACCTGTTCTAAATGTTCAGTCCTCTGCGAAGTGCAGTTCAAATTGCAAAAGGTTGATAGGAGTAAGAGCACTTGACGGTGGATTGATGCTCAGAGCTGTATAGCAAAGTGTTGGCGGTTTTTTAAAGCAAGATGATGGGCATGTTGGCGCTTGCATGCGTCAGATTTTGTTGTTAGTTGAGATCCAAGATGAAGTGGAGTTTGGAGGGGCGTGTGAGAGCGAATGGAGGGAAGCGGTGTCAAATGCACAATATGTGAGCTTAAGGAACTTTCAAGTGCTTCAAAGTTTACATCTTCACTTCATAAATTACATGTGCCATCGGTAATGTGTGCATGCACATCGTGTGCTGCCGCGCAATCACAAAAGCATCCTATTTACTGCCTTGCTGAATCCTCTTCTGGAACTCTTCTTTGATCTGATCCTGTTGGGACACCACACAACTTAGGCTCTTAGCCTCCAGCCCGGCCAGGTAAATTGTTTGATGACCCAACATCAATGGGAGATCAAAACTGAATGATGCTCCTAACACGCACCCTCTGCTGCTGCAGGACTATGACTGCTCCTTTCCAAGAAGACACATCAGCCATGTCCTTTGATTGGATACCGCTGCATTGAAGCGCCACATAGGCTGCTGCGCCAACAGCTGCTATGGCAGCAGTGCTCACAGCCAGCGCTTTAACCTGCAATGCGACAAGCTAAATCCTCTTCAGCTGCAAAGGAAGCTCATTGTCGGCCGAATGGGTGAACATGCAATCCACCTGCTCATATAAATATGCATGTCATGCCATTATGGCTGTGTGACAAGGATCGCTGCACATCACACTCCTAAGTGTGAAGCCAGTGCTCAGGCAAGGCTAGGCGCACCGCTATGGGCACAGCCCTGATGCGAGCAGTCGCATCGATTCCTTCCTCGTTGAGCTTCTTTGCAGTGTTTAGGTAGTGCACTCCTCCTGACAGTAAAGCTCCTGCATGACGCGGGTATAGTATGCTGAGGGATGGCAACATTAGCAGTTTTACCACACAGTACCCTGGAAGGCTCCACGTGCAGGCTTGGAGCACCAGTGTCTAATTGCCAAGCCTGCTTGCAGAGGTGCTTCACCTCCACAAAGGGCAGCTGCAGCAATCCACAGACCACTTTCTTTTGAGATCTGGCGAAGGTCATTATCTTCAGTGTCCCTTTGGTGACCCGCGGCCGCTGTCATCCCAGGTCAAGCCCACTCCACATGGGCGAAGATATGATGTATCCTCAGCATGCACACAACTTACTACTGCAACGTAGACCAATAGAGGTTATCAACGGCTGGTGACGTTTCGCTGTGCCTCTCTCAGTTCAGAAGTGAAACTTTAGAATGCCTTGGGCATGCCCAGCAACGCAAAGTGCTCCTAAGAGGGAGCAAAAATTGCAATGCTTAGATTTTACTTGCACAATGCAACTTGCAGATTATTCTGAGGTGTCAGAAGTTTTAATGTTGGTCAAGAGGCCAAGATTGTGCAGAACTCTGCTGAGTCATCATGCAGCGATTGGCAGCGATCTCTTGCTCTGCGGCTGAGATCTTTTACACTATGTCCCCCTCTTTAAGAGTCAAACGCAATTCTGCGCACACCTGCGCAATCTTCACAAGAGTTCCTTCCGTGTGTTCCGTGGTATGCTAAATAAATTCCGCTGAGATAGGGCAGGATGTCAAGCCAATTCGTTCTGAATACTTTATCTTCTCGGTGTCCCGTGCGCAACAGCAATGTTCTGCTTAATAAGCCACACCTTGATTTTTCTCGATGCAGGTATGGGTGGTGCTACTGCTTTGAAATCTTTTGCGGAGCAGCGATCTGTTCACCTTTGCAGCGATCTGTCTTGTTTTTGAGTCCAGCTTGGGGTAGAGGACTTAGGCATGACATTGTACAATTTGTCATCTGTCCCGTGCTGGAAGCCATCACATGTTCGGTGTTGTTTCAGGCCTCAGCTAACAAGGAGCCAGTTCAGTGGAGCTCCTTTCCTTGGGCTGCAGCAGCGTCTTAGGACCGATTCTAGCTCTCTGCGACAGCGAAGGGTCACACGTCAGTTACAGGTATTGGCATGTCGGAGTGTCCATGAAGTTGAGACCCATGCAAGAGACATGTTGCATGTGTTGTAATGAAATGCAAGGGAAATGTCACCATGATTGTTTCTTTGTAGGTGTCAGCATCAAGTTTGGTGTGTGCGGGAGGGGCTGCAGAGCAAGCACCAGCAAAGACCTGGCCGGGCGCAAAGCCTCTGCCACTGCTGCTGAGTGTCGGCCTGGGCTTGGCTTTGCGATTCTTGGTGCCAATCCCAACTGGGCTCACCACGCAGGGATGGACCTTGCTGTCCATCTTTGTGTCAACCATTGCAGGCGTGTGCAAAGACTCATGCTGCCTTCCTTCGCATGCATCCTGGATTTGCGAGACCAATTGCTCTGTGCTTATTACTGCTGGCTTTGTGTGCCCTGAAATTGTAAACTTCATGGGATACAGGCCTAGTGTTGGAGCCTCTGCCAACTGGCGCATGGGCATTCCTGGCTGTGACGGTGTCTATCTTCACAAAGACGCTCACCTTCTCCCAGGCCTTCACAGCCTTCTCCAATGACGTCATCTGGTTGATTGTTGTTTCATTCTTCTTCGCCGCGGTAAGGCCCTTTGCGTATGTTTCACCTATTCACCTGTAGCAGACATCGCTCATGTCTTGATTTTCTAACGCATTTTGGGGTAGGTTGGGCTGACATGTCTCGACACTTTTAGTGCTTTCCAGGGAAGTTTGGGCTGCGCATGGGATTTGGTGCACTTGCAGTCCCCTCCAATCAGATGTAGATGAGGTGCTGGGGACTGGCCTGCAGGGATTCCAGAAGACTGGTCTGGGGGAGCGGGTAGCCAATCTGTTTGTGGCAGCTTGCGGCAAGAGCACACTGGGCCTGGCATATGGGCTGAGCATTGCAGAGGCCTGCCTGGCACCCGCCATGCCCTCCACCACTGCTCGTGCCGGCGGCATCTTCATGCCCATCATCAACTCCCTCTCCCTTGCTTCTGGCAGTGAGCCTGGTGCGTCCTCCTGGTCCAAATGACACTTAGGCTCCTGAGTCATTGGGCTTCAATCCTATCTCAGGAGGAAGAGGGGGGTGCAAAACAAACAGCGCAATTGTCTGTGGCCATTTTGTTGGTGAGGACCTGCTGCCTTATCTTCTCTTCAGTGCCCAATGTGTTCCATTTCTGGTGCACTTTGAGGATGAGATGCAGAGATTTTCTTGCAACTGGGAGCAAGTCACTTTTTGCTTCCTGTGCCTTGATGAACATGTTGGATTGTATGCACAGGGAAGCCCAGTGCTGGGCGGCTGGGCAAGTTCCTAGTGCAGTCACAGTTCCAGGGGTCAGTGCATTCCTCTGCGCTGTTTCTGACGGCTGCGGCCCAGAACCTGCTGTGCATGAAGCTGGCGGCTGAGCTGGGCGTAAACATACCTTCACCCTGGGTCACCTGGTTCAAGGGCGCTGCCCTCCCTGCCTTTCTGGGCCTCCTCATCACACCCCTCATCATGTACAAGGTACGCAGTCCCCTCCAATCAAGCCCTCACCTCCAATCACTAGTCCAACTGTGGTCACCTTTGACCATGAAGTGGCTGTCAAAACTGTCAACGCCAGCCATTCAAATGAATTCTATTGAGATCAGCAGCAGAACTCCGGAGAGCAGAAGATGTCTACAGATCTCTCTCCTCACTCGCCTGGTAATGAGAGAAACAAACACAGCTTCAGAATGGTTTCAGGACATATCTCTTGAATGCATGCAGCTGGTGCCCCCAGAGGTGAAGGACACGCCGGAGGCGCCTAAGCAGGCCAAGGAGAAGCTGCGCCAGATGGGCCCCATGACGCGGGATGAGCTCATCATGAGCTTTACTATGCTGGGCGCCGTGATCCTGTGGGTGCTGGGCGACCAGCTGCAGATCCCAGCCGTCACTGCTGCCATGCTCGGCCTCACAGCCCTGCTCATGACCGGCGTTCTGCAGTGGAAGGACTGCCTCACCTATTCCCAGGCATGCGCACATCTCTTGTTGCTGTGTATAAAGTACTCGATTTATGCCAGGCTTCCAACCACATCTCCTTTTTGCCGTGTCATGATGGGTAATGTTCTGCTCAGAAAGGAGCCTGAGGGGTGGTTGTTTTCTTCCGAGCAGGCATGGGACACCCTGTTCTGGTTTGCGGTGCTGGTGGGCATGTCAGGCCAGCTCAATGGCTTGGGGGTGATCAAGTACTTTGCTGATGTTGTTGGCGGGAAGCTGGCAGCCACCAACCTGGGCTGGCCGGCTGTCTTTGGCGTCCTCAACATGGCCTACTTCGGGCTGCACTACATGTTTGCCAGCCAGACCGCACACGTCGGCGCTCTATATGCTGCATTCCTGGCCATGATGCTCTCTGCAGGTGCGATGTCACCTTTGCAAGACTTATGAAGGCATGTGCATCCCTGTGAAAACCAACCTGCCTAGAGAAAACACTGTCTGCCGCGCATATCACGGCACCATGCAATGGACCATTGTTGCCCTGTGGGTTGTGCTTGCATGCTTGATTGGTGTCCAATGTCCCAAATTGTGGCTCGAGGAGGTGCTTGGCTGCCACCATCAGGTGTTCCAGGAGTCTTGGGCGCGCTGAGCCTGGCATATGTCAGCAATCTGTTTGGCAGCATGACTCACTATGGTAGTGGTCAGGCAGCAGTCTACTATGGCGCTGGGTATGTCAGCCTGCAAGAAGTCTTCTCTGTCGGCGGCATCATGGTCGTGGTCAATGCCCTGATCTGGGCTGTTGCTGGCGCTGTGTGGTGGAAGCTCTGCGGGTTCTTCTGATCTCATCAATTAACTTGAGTATGCTGATCAGCGGTTGCTGGAAGTCAGCAAAACGTACAGTTGGCACCTCTTTACTGAGCGCAATGCATTTCTGAGAAGAGACAAACAGGTCCATTTCTATGTATACATAGGAAGTTGCAGATGTCTGCAGGGACATATGTCTATGTATACAGGTCCATACTTGACAATTACATAGCTGGCCCTCTGGGGCTGCTACCAATGTTGAGATTTTTGCCAGCAGCTGCAGCATAAGAACACAACACTGCTACACTGAATAATTCCTTGTCACTGTAAGGCGTTTGGATACGATCCTAGGATTTTTCTGGTCGAGTAAGTACACACTTACATAAGTGAACACCACAGCATAGACATAATGGATGTGTCCATGTGCCCTGCAACCAAAAAGGCACGTACCAGTGCTCTTGGCAGTCCTCTTCATGCAGAAATAATTCACTCTTTCACCCTTTTGTGGTATTTGTCAATGAAGGATTCATTAGTTCAAGCAGGCCATCCGGATTCTCAACATGCAACCAGTGACCTGCATTCGGCAGGACATGCACTTTGACACAACCCTCATCCGGACTTTTTGTGCTCTTCTTTTGGAGTGCATCCAGCTGACTCAGCTCCCGCTTGCTCCATCTATCTGAGTCTGCTGCCCTCACTATGTGCACCTCAACGCCTGGAGGGGGATGCTGCAGGAGGTCCCAATAGTCCTGCTGTTTGTATGAATGGAACATTGCCGCTGCTCCTGCATGCAACATTGGGTGACAATGTCATGGTTGCATGTCAGGAGCGCAAAGACGAGCTGCAAGCAGAAAAGTAGAGTGGCGAATCATATCTGGAAGCAAACAAGATGATTGCAAGGTGGTCGTGGAGTCTCACCGGAGATGTCAAAGGCCCACTTCAAGCCATTATTGGTGGGCACAAGGTTGCTGCCCAGCCAGTGCTGTACGGCTTGTGAATAGCCGCGCACCGTCATGTAGTCATAGAGCCATCGGCGAGAGGGCACAGGAAGTGGGATATTCAGGATCTCGTTAATCACATTGTCTGTGTCAGTTGAACCGTCTCCATTCCACCTGCCTAGGGGGGAGTCCAACACCCATACCTGCACAAGCGAGGCTATGTGATTGCCTAAACTCAAGACGTGCACATATGCAGGATGGCAGTGAGATTCGCGTCTGTATGTAGCGACATTTCTTCTTTATGATATCACCTGCTTGGGGAGCGCATTCCCCTCTTTGCTGTTCTGTCGCAGGAATTCGAGCACAGTTTTGCCACCGAGCGAGTGGCCTAGCACAGCCTTCGGCATATTGCCACCCAGCTCTGTCTGCACAAGCCTGGACAAGTCTGCCGCCGCTGCCTCAATGCTGTGGGGTGGGTGCAATGGCAGGCTTGATGAAGCGCCGTGGTTGCGCTGATCCACCATGACCATTTTCCACGGCCTGCAGGTCGAATATCTTTGTGTGCTTGGATTGCGATTGAGTACATGGGGAAGAGAGTGCCACATGCAAGGGACTGGTGCTCGGAGCAGCAAGCTGAAAATGGACCAGAAAGGACGCACTCGCCGCTGGAGGATGCAGCTTTGTTAGCCAGATTCCTTGCAAACGTCCTCCAGTTCCTCCTGCAAGGATCCCTCAGACATTCAATGAATGCAACGCCGGCATTGGAGGCAAGACAAGTGCTGATCAACAAGATGCTCACCCCGAACCAAGGAGGCCATGGACCACCAGTGCAGTTTGCTTTTCAGGCTGTGAGGAGGCATCCTGCTGTGGCTTAGAGCACACTGTTTCATATGCCAGCGTTGCAGCTCCTCGATAATGATTGCTTTCCAGATCAACCAGCACCTGCAGGTGCTGTGTCAGGGGCGCCAACTGCTGTGGCAGGGCAAGACCTCGCCTGCATATGAGCGCCATGGCAGCCCCTGGGTACAATCTTATCTCATTAGCGCACATGACATGCAACACTTTGCAAGCTAGTTATTCTGTACAAGACATTTGCACATGCTGCACAGGTGCAAAAGGGACACTTCTGGGTGATACTACAGGGATTTCGAAGCGCATGTTATGTGTGGCAACAGCACATGTATCAGAACCATCGTGTGCGGATTGGAAATTCAGAGACGGGGAATTCTTTCCTGACTGCAAACTAAAGTTCCAACCACTGTGCAACAGGGAAAGAAAGCACACCTAGGTGAACGCAGCTTCCCTGTTATGAGCGAACGATGGCAGTTCAAAACGTTACAGTACCATTGAAGTCATTAAGGGAGTTCAATATGCCTGGGAATGAATAAGTGCTAGGCCCAGGCCCTGGCCCATGCTGAAATATACAGTTTCAACACGACGGAGTCCTCAAACAGCAGGGCGACAAATGGAAGTATCCGATTGTTCTAAAGTACACCGAACTTTTGCGATCATGAGGTGATGATATCACCGGTTGGATACTGGGCCGTGCGCCCACTTTTGGCCTTCAATTGTCGAATGGTCAAGGGAGGCCTCAAGCCGGTCCAAGATTGGCCTTTTGCTGAGGTGATTCACCCAAGATTCACCACTAATGAAGCTGATTGTGAAGCTATGGATAGATGCTGGTCATAAGCTCCTAACAATGAGGAAGGCTTTCCAGAACTTTGAGATTTATGTAGTGGAAACAATGGCAATTTGAGCAGGGCTATTGGAAAAAGATGTAGCACGAAGATGAACACATCCAGGATTCTCGTTGTCTGTCAGTGTCAGGCATGGACGACTTCAATTTTGACGCCTTGGATCTCGGGTCACGGAGAAAGCCCACCAACTGGGTTGCTGTGGCCCCGCCAATGGTCTACCGACACAAAATAAACCCCAACAA
Organism: Coccomyxa sp. Obi; assembly: GCA_020887355.1. NCBI lineage: Eukaryota > Viridiplantae > Chlorophyta > Trebouxiophyceae > Coccomyxaceae > Coccomyxa > Coccomyxa sp. Obi. The sequence continues at coordinate 1,584,793 of AP024999.1, forward strand.
GAGGTGAATAGTTCGTCATTTTTTGAAGGCAATCGCTCCGCGTACAGCTCTGTTCAAATAAGGTTTCATTCGTTTTTGTTTTGGCATATTTGATGTCCACAAGACGCACGAATTGTTATCCTGTGTCTAAGGCATATACCTGATGTCAACACTGCAGCTAGTGCTTTGTCACCTTTGGGAGGGCCGCAATGCGCACTACTGTCTACATCACATGTTCCACCAACGATGATGCGCTGCAGGAACAATGGACACAGGCGAGCATCAAAGAAAGACGGTCAGAACAGCCATGGCAAGGCTGGGGCTGAAACAGCTGACAGTTCTGAACATGCAGACCAGCTTACTCCAGAACTCCTTGGCCAATCCCCTGGCTCTAGCTCCGACCTGGCAGACTCACAGACAGCCCACAGGACCACAGCCAAGGAGACAGAGACAGACAATTCATTGGGCACACCTGCCTTGCCGAAGAAGAAGCCCTGGAGCAAAGGAACTATCCAGGCGCGCGCAGAGGAAGCAGTGAAGAGGGGGCCATCTTCAGCAACGCTGGAGTGGCTGGAGGCAGAGAGCGATGAGGGTAATGTGGAGTACAAGCTGCGCCTGAAAGACCCCTCCACTATGCGCTTCCAGCAGCTGGTGCATACCTGCGACCCCTCCATTTGCCATCAGATAATGTATCTCCAGCATTTTCTGTCAGATGCAGCAGTTTATTCAGATGTAAGCGCCTTTCCAGCAGCATGCGCTGCGCACAGAGCAAACGATTTGCTGAAGTGGGATTATGGGACTGCACAGGTGACCCAGATGAAGTTTCGGCTGTCTGAGGGCAATGGGGAGTGCTTCTACTATGTCGGTGCGCGCCTCGCGCCCCTCAGCCTGTGTTTCTAGACTGTTTACCTCAGTGGAGAAATACGTCTTTGACGTCCTTGGTAATACATTGTTCACACAATGTGTTCATGGCTGCAAAATTTCGGAGCTACTCAATTGTTCTGACGCCGTGGTGACGACTGTCTGTTGATGTAGGCGTGGAGGATGATGGCTATCCCAGGGGGCTAACCCCAGCAGATCTGGAGCAGTCGCTGACCACACTGCGTGCGATGGCGGCGGAAGTGCATGCGGCCTGCACGCTCGTTCGCTCGCTGCCCGGCAGCAACGACCGCACATGCGTAGTGGTCCGCGTGCACCGCATCTGCAGGGACGAAGTCTCCTACACAGACCTGCGCATCGCAGGTACGCCATCCCATTTTGACATAGACCTGTCCATGGCGATTTCTTCTAAGCACCACATGTTGAACACTGCAGCCAGAACGAGGTACTGTGTCCATCTACAGCTGGATTGGTTTATATAGAGATGCAATGGTGGTTGCGGCACACAAAAAAGGCGAGGAACATTGCGAGCATGGAGCTTTTCTGGAGTGCAGTTGCTGGGGCGGTGGAGAGCGGGAAGAGCACGCTGATAGCAGTGCTGACTGACGGTGCGCGCGGGCGGCCCATCCTGGACAATGGCCGAGGCTCGGCGCGTATGGCGGTGTTCCGCCACAAGCATGAGATTGAGAGCGGGTACGTCTCCCTATTTGGAAAATGTTTATCAACACGTTCTCTCAGATGTCTTGCTGTGGAAAAAGAGGAGGGACACCAGCAGCTGCTCTGGCGTATCAGTCTAGGCAGCATAGGCCCCGCAGCAGCTTTTGTCAGGGTTGTGGCTTGAAGTGCAGGCACACCAGCAGCATCTCGCAGCACATCCTGGGCTTTGATGAGGACGGCGGCGTTCTCAACTACTCTGGTGTCGCTGCACTGACCCCTGCCGAGATTGCCTCCTCTGCTCGCAAGGTGAGGCCTGTGGCTCCTTCTTAACGATTGCAAGGCCACATGTTGTTCCCATCTCGGCAAGCACCATGTGGTGTCATTGCACACAATACAATGCCAGATAATCCAACAGTGAACAGCAGTAGAGGGGACATGCATTCTGCCTGAGCGGTGCTGACAGGAGCATCCAAGCATGGGGAGCCTGGTAGCTGCCAAGAGTTTTTTTTAGCTGCAGGTGTTGATGTGTTTCCAATGTGGCCACACAGGTGCTGCGGTTCATCGACATGGGCGGGCATGAGAAGTACCTGAAGACGGCGCTGTATGCAATGACTAGCCTGCTGCCGGACTACATGCTGCTGTGTGTCAGTGCTCGCTCCAGCGGCGGGCACCTGCCGCGCTCAGCCCGAGAGCACTTGGCCGTCGCGCTTGCTCTGGAAATCCCCCTGGCTGTCGTCCTCACACAGGTGCTTTCTGCAGCTGTGATGCTCTTGCGGTCTGCTTTCATTGTTATGGCTCTTGCTCACATACAATTTGTCAGTCTAATCGACATGAAACTCTAACTTTTAAGTGTCCATCACTGTGTACAGGATCGCTTCTCCAGCCTTAAGATCAAGTCAGCCTTGGTGGGTGCAGTCTGTGGCATGGGCTCTGAACTTTGGGTGTATTGCTTCTTGTGCAGGTCGATGTTGCCGCGTCGAGTGCAGCAGAGGCTGTGATAGGGCAACTGCGCGAGGTGTTCACAGCGGCTGCAGCTGGAGCAGGAGTTGCAGATGGGCTCCCAGCAAAGCTGCACGCAACTGTCTTCCTGCCCTTGGTGTCCTCAGAGGCGCAGGTGCGCCCTTCACCTGCTCTTCATGTGATCTCATCTATGCTAACAAGTGCTATGCTCTTGCTGATGGCCTAGTAGTGGTTAGAACCAGGCATGGGCCGGCTTCAAGATGTCCGGTGTCCGGTGGTTGCAGGCGGCAATGCTAGCACATGAGGTGGGAGGGAACCGCAGCGGCGCGGCTGGCAGTGTGGATGCACCCCCGGGCCTGCAGCGGCGCCTGACTGTGCCCCTCTTTGCAGTGTCGTCTGTGACCGGCTCCGGCATTCCGCTGCTGCATGCCTTCCTGTCAGCTCTGCGACCCTCCAGCTTCGAGTCAGCTGCCCCATCGGTGAGAGCACATTCCCATGAATGTGACCTGTTGCAATTTCAAATTGAGTGAATCTGTTGGGTGAGCGTGTATGGTCGTCAGTCTGTCATGATCTCCTGTTTATGGCACAGGAGCAAGGGTCCGGTGAGCAAGTATCTGCTGCAAGCCGGAACAGCCAATCACACGCCTCAGCATCGTTCTATGATCCTGACATGAGCAAGTGCAGTGATGCCTCCAGCGTCTTTCATGTGTCGCTGGACGGCGAGAGCAGCAAGGGCCCAGAGTTGGAGTCTGCACCAAGGCAGCACCAGGCCAGCAAAGAGGTCATCTGCCAGACTCGCTGCCAAGAAGGCCAGACGCACTTTCAGGTGTGAACACTGCCTTGTGCAACACAGTGCCGGCTTTCAAGGGTTATTCCACAATGAATCTTTGTGAGGATTGTGCCAGGCATAAGTGCTGGAAGAGGCCAGGCACCAATAGAGTTACATCGATATTGTCAAGTTCCTGGTAGTACTATCATGATATGGCTTTTGCAATGTGGATTTTACCAGAGATCATCTGCCATCGTGCTCTTACAATATTGGCCTTGACTTGCTCCAGATCATGCTCCCTTACTTTAGATGGTGTCTCTTTCCAAGCCAAGCCTGATTGCATGCTGCGCATCAACTCTTCGGCTGCACTGCCGTGATGACAGCATGTGCTTTGGAAGTGCCAGTACCAGGCCTTCATGCATGGTGACTTCCCACTGGCAGTCAGAATGGATGTATTTTCATAATGTGTGTCATTACTACAGGTGGACCAGACATTTGAAGTGAGGGGCGTGGGCTGCGTGCTGTCCGGCACAGTGGTGGCTGGACGCGTGACACTAGGGCAGCAGCTGCGGCTCGGCCCTGATGACCGCGGCGCCTTCAAGGACGTCACCGTCACCTGCATCCAGCGCGAGCAGGTCTGTCTCCTTTATTCCCTGTAACCTCAAGAGCACACTTCTCTGGTGCTCATTGTGTCACTGCATGCCATGCCCTCAAACACCCTGCATGTCCTGCCATAAAACACCCTGTATGTCCTGCCATGAAACACCCTGCATGTCCTGCCATAGAACACCGTGCCCTTGAAGTTTGGCCGGATTCGGCTGATGTCTGTGATGTGTGCATGCAGCTGCCTGTGAAGATGGTACGAGCAGGCCAGCATGCAACGGTGGCCACTCATCCCATTGATGACGCATCGACAGAACAGAGCAAGCAAGCAGCGCAGCCGGCGGCGCGACTGGAAGCGCCATCACACAGCATGCCACCCGGGCAGCAAGGCACGCCCACGGACGAGCGCGAGGTGTTTCGGATACCTTTGCCCTGCGGCGGGCAGGGAACGCCCCTGCTCACTCCGCAGGGCAATCAGCGGCTGACCAAGGAACTGACACCACCCTCGCAGCGCACACCGACGGTGGGACTGCAGAAACATTTGACAAGACAGAACAGAGTTGGCAACGAGGACATGCAAACAGAGGAGTTAGGACAGAACGGCATGCAGAGCTTACTGAGCAATTTGGACAGCCAAGTCGGTGGCCACAGCGTATGCGGCGCGCTGCAGCACCGCAAGGAGGGTGGTGCGGCTCTGATAGCGGGTGGCGGGACGGGCATGATGGAGGGGTTTGGCGTGGGCAGCTCGGCGCTGGAGTACGCGCAGCCGGACGAGTTTGGGGGGCTCCAGATCGAGTGGGCGGCCGAGCGCAGCCGCTGGGCCCTGCGCTCAAACTCCGCCCCCAGCCTTGTCGCCAGCTCTGCGCCCAACTCCCGCAAGGTGCTGCCTTCCTTGAAGCCCTGTTTCGTCACTTCAGATTGTAGAACCGAGGTTTTGCTCGACTGGGGCAGTCGCTGTTCATTTCTGCCTACTGTCCCTGCGCGGCTTGCCAGCTTAGCGTTGAGGTAGCAGAGCTCTTCTCCATGCACTCCTTCAGTCCAAGCCAAACTCAAGGAGTGCACGGAGGAGAGCTCCACCACCACAAGGCTAAGCTGGCAAGTCGTGCATGACCTGCAAAGAGGTTGTAGTTGAGTGATGGGGTGTAGCAAGCGTGATTGCATGTGTTTGCAGTGCAGAGCTCGGGGTCTGAGATTGGGCAATTTTGTGTTTACAGGGGACAGTGCTGCTAGGGATGGGGCTGCAGCCGCGGGCAGTGTGGCGATTTGAGGCAGTGATGGTGCTGGTGTCGGGACACTGGCCTCCGCGCGGCCTCCTCTCCGGCTGCTGGCCGCCACGCAGCACCAGCCCCACCGATCCTGATGGGTGCGCGCCTGTTAGCCTATTCCCGATGCCATGTCTTTGTTTCATGGATATCACATCAACCTGCAAGGAGGATGGCTTGTTATTGTGCCAATGCACCGTACTCGCAGTTTGAGAACACCTTCACCTGCGAATGGTCGAGAGGCATGAAGGGCTCTGCAGCCACTTGAAGAATGAACAAGTGTCATCAAGTGCAGCGGGTGCTTGCAGGGGCAGTGGCAGCGACACCTGCAGCGGTGGATCCTACGATGCTTCCGGCAGCCGCCGAGGCCCCTGGGGCCGTCACCGACCCAGGCAAGCTCCTCCTCTTCCACCCCATTTGCTACACTGTGCCGCCACTGCCAAGCAGCACCCACTGCTGCATTGTCATCCAGTGCGGCTGTGCCTGCAATGGGTTGTTGCCGTCTGCTCGACTGGGATAGACCTGGAACTTTATCTACCAGTAAGTACTCAATGGTAGGCAGTGGGAACTCATACATCTGGGGGGCAAGGCTTTCCTTTTGCGCCAGCTCTTCAGTTGCCATTGACACAGCTCTAGGGGAGCTCACAAAACAGTATCAGACGTCCAAACCAATATCAGTCCCCCTACTTCCAACAAGTCCTAGCTAAGGACGGGAGGGCCTGGTGTGCAGGACGGCGTACGCGCCGGTGGTGCACTGCGGGAGTGTGCGGCAGGCGGCCACGGTGCTGCGCATGACGGAGCTGTGTCCCAGCAGCAGCCCCGACGCGCACGCCCTGGAGGGCTGCCGCCTCGCGCCCGCCGTCGCCTCCGCTGCCGCCCTGCTCTGCAGCGCTCCTGCAGGTGCTGCCCTCTAACCAAACAAAAAGATTATTGATCAAGCTTTGCGCGCTTGGCAGGTAGAGCATCCCTACACACATACGACCCCTGTTAGGACTTGAGACCATCAAATTTATTGTTATCAGAAGGTCTTGGAGAAAGAATTTAGGTGCCGCTGTCTTGCACCACCCGGCAGATCCCTTTGCCATGTGCTTACAGTGTAGCATCTGGTCTGTTCAGTGTCTGCAGTGACTCTCCTGAAGGTTGGCGTGTACAACTTCTGATCCACAACTGTGACCAGAGGTTGAGGCACGCTACCATTCAGGAGGGCCACCAGCAATCATGAGGCCCAGAGAGCATTTCTCTGTCCAATCCCTTGTACTAATGTGGCAGAGTGGTATAGAAGGTTGCCTGAAAAGTTTACATGCGGGGTGTGGCCTGGTATCTGGTGATTAAGAGGGCGGCATGCGTGGCGGGACAGGTGGCGCGGCGCCACAGGTGATGCGTTTTGGGACACCTGACAATGACATCACGGGGTGCTCCCCACCATGGACGCACTACATGCCACGCTGCGACTCGCCGGCCAGCTCCGATGAGGGCAGTCCCAACAGCCTGCCCAGGACCTCTGTGTGGCCTGCTCGCCTGCCAGGCTCCACCCTGGTAAGCTCCCCTCCCCTTCCCCCTCTTGCACACCCCTCCTCGCTCCACCACTACTCCCAGCAGGAAAAAGATGCCCTGCAGTCCTGTGTGGCTGGTTCCCTACTTTCTCAAGTCCGGAAATGGCCGTCCAAGCCCTGTACCCACGAAGTGTGGGAGTGTGGCACCCAATGTCCCCATTCACATGGTAGTGGAGAGTTTGGGCGCCAGTGAGCGTGGCTGCTATGCAGGAAGCGGAGAACGACACAGAGGAGGGGGAGGTGGCGGTGTGTGAGGCGCCCGGCTGTGTGGCAAGGGTGACCTTCGAGTTTTGCCAGCGCCCGGAGTGGGTGCAGGAGGGCGCTCGCCTCATTGTGCACGACCGCACTGACAACTGCCTGTCTGGCGCCGGCATTGTGGAGCGCCTGCTGGCTGGCCAGTGATGTGAGCAGGACACTCACAACTTAGACATGGCGCCTTGACCTGGGAAAAAACATGAGATTGTACAGGTCTCTGTTGATAGTGCATGCGTATGCCTGATTCTGCTCCCATTTGGAGTGTGATCACGGACGTGGATATTGCTTGTAGACATGCCTCCAACGTGATTGGAATACTGCACGACTGCAAACTCACGACATGATGATGATACGATTATGTTGCGTCAAGTGTACTGGCTACTCTGATTATACCTGCTGTCATTGTCTGAGTTGTTATATTGACAGCTGTACGAATTCGAAGATCAGGTTGTCTGTGGCAATGTATAGCTGTTTCTGCAGTCAATTATAGACACCCTGAAGGGTGTGAAGGAAAAATATGTTTGACATGTCTCACCACATAGTCAGCGGCTAGCCGCTGACTGTCTTGCACATCATGATGATTGTGGTCAGGATTGTAAATGTAATTTGGTTAAGTAATAAGTTCTCAATCTCCTTCTCCCGAACGGGTTGATCAGGGTTCTAAACACCAAAATTGGTCAGTTAAAGGGTTTCAAATAGTCTGGAGCCCTGTCTCAGCTTGATACTCCATGTAGGCCTCTCGCACAACATGGTGTCATTCTGCGCAATTTGATCATCATGATGCAGTGCTGATGGACATTTTGAGAGCATTCAGGGCTTCCGAGTCCAGGCTGGGCCTCTTGCGCTGCGCCGCCCGGCTGAGCTGGCTGACATCAGCGTCCTCCTCGCTCCCATCAGCATTCACCAGGCGCACCAGGCCATCCGCCCCCTGAATCTCCTTCAAGCCACTGGGGTGGTGCGTCTCCGTCTGACCAGATGGAAAGTAGAACACCTCCACCCCATCTGGCTGTGTTGTGTGCCAGGTGTTCACCTCAGCATAAAAATACTCCACAGTGCCTGCACCTCACATGCATTCAGTGAGTCCCACACACACAAATGCATTTGGAGACTCCTCATTATCTCCTTATCATTCTGCTCCCAGGTGTGGAACATTGGCAATTTAGCTAATGTCATAAAGAGTACGTGTGTAGGACAGAGTTTGAAGCATGAGAGAGCCCTTCCTCTGAGCACAGGCGCTCAATGCCTGTACTGTTTGTGAAAATTTTCCCTTTGCTTTGACTTACCGTCAGGGATCGTCCGCTTAACGTCGCCATTTGTGAAGCACACGTTGCTGCGGCCATCAGCAAGCTGCTCCTTGAGGGTCCCATTGGGGAAGATTGTTGCTCGGCGTCCATCGCCAAACACCCGCTCCACCTTGCCATCTGGATGCCGCGTTTCCTGCATACCCTCATGCGCAGAAATCACCAGCTGCTCTGATGACATGGCCTGACTTGAAGCAACAAGCACTGCAAGCAGAGCAGTATTAATGTTTGACGAGTGCTGGACGCACCCTCACGGGGACGCTACCATGCGCAAGCAAGCCCGGCGCGGCCAAACCGTGGCCGCTCCCAGTCCTTGCCGCCTGTGCATTCACTACCCCTCCATGCGTACCAGGCTCCAGCGCCCTCTGGGCCAAGCCGTTCAGCATTGGTGTCTGCTGCGGATGGGTGGGTGCTGGGCCATGCTGCGGCAGGGCTGAGTGCACACCATCTGCCATGGTCCCTCGATGGGACTGCAGGCCGGTGCTGACCGTTGCCTCATCCACCTGGCCGCCGCTCTGCAATCTGCCGGCTTCCCTGTCGGGCTGACAGGCCGCATCCGGCCAGCTCTTGTAGATCGATGCATTGTACGCCTCATTTGCCGGTCTGGCCGGGCTGCTGAGGTCGATGGCCTCTGCGTCATGGCGCATGCTGCTGGCGCGACTGAGGCCCGGGCCGGTTGCCAACACAGGCCGCTCAAAGCGCACCAAATCAGGCTGCTCAAGGCGCGTCAAATGAGGCGCGGCAGGTCGGCTGGACTGTAGCGCGCCATACGCGGCGCTGAAGCCGCCACCGCCCGGAGAGAAGGGGTGGTGCGCGGCCGAGGCGCGCATCGAGGCGCGCAGGGGCGAGTACACGGCTTCACTGCTGGCGTCGTCCAGGAAGGGCGACAGTGCTGCGCGATGGAACGCCGGCGCAGAGACGGCGCTGACTTGCACGCGCAGCGGTGCCACGGACCCAGCCCCCCCGGCCGCGCCAGGTGCCGCTTCTCTCCCAAACTCAATCCTGCGCAGTGGGCAGATCCGCAACAGCTCAGCATGCCTGAATAACATCCTCGGTCTTGGGAAACCATGATTTTGCTGACCCTGCATGTTTTCCGAACTGCTGGCAGCATACCCAAAGTGAACTGCTGAGGATGGTGCAAAGTTGACATCGGCCGAGAGGTTGGCGTGTGAATAACCATTTTGTGCAAGGGTGCGCAGACACCTGTCAAAGCGCGGCACGGGAGGAAGGGGCTTGGCGGGCGGCCGCTGGGGCCGTCTTAGAAAGGCTGCCAGGTCCAGGGCTGGGGCGCCTGTGAATGTGCTGGTCGGATGCACCGCAACATTGGCCATGTTAGCTATGGCGGCATGTGCTGCGCCTATTTCTGCATCGGACTGGCTGATTCCCGAAGGCTGCTGCTGCGGTGCCTCTGCCAATTGCGAGCTTTCTGTATTGTAGGTTGGGTGGGACATGGGCGGCGCAGCTGCTGCTGTTTCGGTCTGCTCCTCCAGGAATGCAGCATTAGTGGGCGGGAGTGCAGCCCCTGTCTCAGTCGCAGGCGGCTGGGCTATTGTCTGAGGCTCTGCCCGATATTGTGCAGTTTGTTGGACCTGCTGCGATGGGAGTGCCACTGCCTTATCTACAGGGGCAGCTGGCGAAAGTCCTGTTGAGTCCTCAGGCAGGCTATCAACAGGGATTGGTGCAAGAGGCTTCGGCCCTGCGCTGGGCTTCTTCTTGGTGGCAGCCTCCTGCTGCGCCCATGCCTTCAGCCGCTCCTGTTCATGCCAGTGCACCTCCTCGCGAAGCTCCGCATTCCTCTCCTGTCGTCAGACATGACCAGCCGCATGAACACCAATGTCCGCAGAGATGTCATTATGGTTGCATACCGTAGCAATTAGATCGGTGCAGGCAACATTTCTCAGCATGCCAGCCGGCCAACAAGGTGCCAATTGCGCACCTGCAGTTCTACAATCTGCCGGCGCAGCCGCTCCACGATGAGCTTGTGGCGGGCCTCCTTTGCGCGCGCGGTGCGCCGTTCCTCAGCCAGCGTTGCCTCCAGCGCCTCCATCTGGCGCACCACCGCATTCTCACCATTAGTGTACCGCTTGATGCACACATGCTTAGCCAAGACAGAAACGGAATCCCACATATTGCTGCCCTTGCTGATGCTTGAAGAGTCAAGAGTAAATCCATGTAGTGTTGGAGGTGGAGTGAATCTGTTGGACGTGAAGTGTGGAAGCCCACCTCTGCACGGTCCTTCTTGGTGGGCAGCTTTAGCATGGCACGGCTCTGCTTGCTCAGCACCGCACGCTCGCGCTGCAGCTTCTTCTTCTCCTCTTCCTTGGCCCTCTCCCATGCAGCCATCTCCTCGGCCTGGTCAAACTACACATGGTCACGCAATGGTCCACACAGACACTGATACATGATTTGGTTGACATTCAGGATGCTGCACGATTGGAATTGTACACTTTTTCCAATGCAGTGCTCATATTTCTTACTTTGGATAGACTGGAGTTGCGCACCTGCTTCTGCTGGAAAGCCTGTTTGTCTTTCTCCAGCTGGGCAGCAGCCTGCTCTACTTGCGCCTTGAGTTTTAAAATGTTTGCGCGTGACTCAGCTTGCCTGTTACCAGTCTCCTCTCGCTTACTCTCAAGACCTGCTCAAAGAGACAGCACTCCATTGTTCAATTAGACCAGCAATGAGCAGTGCCTCGGAAGAGTTTGAGTGTGATGGCAATCACCCACCGCCTGAGTGTGCCGCGGCTGCGCTGCCGCCAGCTTCCACTCTGCCAAACAGCAGCTGGTGAACGAAAGGCGACAACATGCTGCTTGACACAGAGCCTCCAACCTGGGGCACACAGCCAGCTGTTAGACTGCAAATCTGCACATCTGCACGCCACCACAAGTGAGCCCAGCATGCAGCACAAAGATGTCCGCCTTCCTGTGAACCTCAAAAGGTGGTGGTATCTGCATCATCTTGCAGCGGCCAGGTAGGATGAAGTGCTCACCTTCTCTGCAGCATTCTGTTGAGGTGCAAACATGACATGATGGCCATGCTGCTCAGGGAGCACAGGGGCATCCTCATCCCAATCCACGCCAGCACCAAACTCCTCACAATCCGCCTCGCTCAGGGACAAGCCCCAGCTGGGCGGCCTGGCCATCACAGCGCTGCTGTCTGCTGCCGCACTTCTTCCTGGGGCTGCCGATGCGCATCCAGCCTGGCTCTGCACATGTGCCGGAAATGACACCTCAGCGGCGGTGCTGTGCGGCGTGTCACGGGCAGCGTCCACTGCTGCTGTTGTACCAGAGGGGGCCGGCCTTCTCATGCTGGGCCGCGCTGTCTGTTGTCGGCCAGCCGCTGGCCTGGCCGATGGATCACCCGGTGCAGCTGTTACTACGGCCCTGCCAGTGGCTCTCATGCCACTGTTGCTGCTCTCTGCTTCGGTAACTTTGCTGCCGCTGCGAAAGGCACCTGATCGGCCACCTAGACCGCTTGATGCAGTCTCCATGCGTTGCTGGGTCTTGCTGGAGCTCAGCGTACTTCCTGCCCTAAAAGAAGCGCGAGAGTTGCCTGAAGGCGACGCTGTGCCTTGTGATGATGATGTCCTCTCTTCCCCACGCCTAGAGGACGCCGCGTCTGGCTTTCTTTGCTTTGCTGAGCTCACCATTGTCGGGCTGGCCTTCTTAGTCTGATTGCCTGTGTCTGGGGACTCGGAAAAGTCGAGCACAAATCCACCCCTGGGCACATACCGCTTCTCTGAGGTGGAGGCCTCCTGACGCCTCTTCAGGCCGCTGCCACTGCGCAGAAAGGGCTGCTTGGGCTTTGTGCTGGAGCTCAAGGATCTGTCTGCTGGTGTGATGCTTTCCGACGGCGTGTACATGTGGGAGTGCTTCTCACAGCGCAGTGATAGTGGACTTGGAGCTTGGCAGTTGTTTGCAAGCAGTCCAATGTTTTCGGACATCTGAACGTGGCTACAATGCTCCACCGAGCTGCCCGTCAGACGTCTCCAAGTAAATGTCAATCCTCAGGAGAGGCTAGCGAATTCCAAACGAATGTCTCTCGTCTGGGTGTCACTGGTGATGCTTCCTCTCAATGAGCTTGAAAAGTAAAAATGACCCAAACGCACTTGAAATGCGCAGGAAATGCTTTTACTTTGACTCTAGTCACGGCTGTGTGAGAACACCAAAGCTGTAGTTGGATTCCTTTCAGGTGATATAACAAGATTATTACTTGCAAAAGTGCGGAAAGAGACTGACATAAGATCCGTGGGGAGCATCGATGGATGTAGAATCTTCAATGCAAAATTGAACGCATTTCAATATGGAGAAAAGACGACGCGTTGTAGAGGGCCCAAACGGACCACTATCAGACGTTACGCGCCATCTAAAGGCAGGCCATAAGAAGACGATGCTTCACGTTCAACGCTCGTTTTCACACTGATCTCTTTCCCTTACAACTTTAAAGCACAAATATCAGTTCATTTTTCTTCTCATACATCTCCTGCAGCTGCTATGCAGCAATTGTGATGCCCTCACTAGGTGCTGTCAACAAGAGTCGCTCTATAGCCTGCAGGATAGCAGGCCAGTGCAGGCCCCTTTCCTGGCTGTGGCCATGCAAAAATGGTTGACAATCATCTTGGAGAAAGCAGAAAAGACCTGCCCCTCAAGTTATTCAGTAAAGCATAGATATGCCGTCTTACTCCTGCTATCCTACGAGCAGGCCTGCTGCATCTATATCCGATCCAACACAACATATGATCAGAATGCTGCAGGTCTCCAACACCGGATCTACAGAACACCGCCGCAAGTCACTCCCAGCTTAGGCGTTGGCGCCAGACACGATCTCAATGATCTGGCTGGTGATCATGGCCTGACGCTTGCGGTTGTACTGCAGCGTGAGCTTCTTCCTGAGATCCCTGGCATTGTCAGAGGCGGAGTTCATGGCATTCATGCGCGCAGCCAGCTCGGATGCCAGCGCCTCCTGCAGTATCAGCCCACACAAGACTCAGAGTCAGACAGATAATTTTGCAAGCATGCATACCATCTGCTCTGCGTGCTATTGCCACATTGCTGGAAGGGGCAATCATCCTGCTTCATGGTGATCGATTGTGTAACGACCCGGGAGCTGCCTTGAGAATGCAGCACAGCCCACAATCTGTACTACCGTATTTGCTGGTGGCCATTGATTCGCATGCATCCAACACATCTAATCACAAATATCTTTGAGGAAGGAGACCTGACAACAAATGAGTTGCTCCACTTAGAAAAGCATGGTAGAATTTCAGGTGGAGATGGCTCTCTGGCACCGAAAATCAAAGCCAGTGGTCACTAAAAGACAAGCTGGAAAGAACCCGTTGTAATGCGAGGAATGGGAGGTGGGGGGTCAGACCTGGAGGGAGCGAAGGAGGGTGGAGTTGAGGTAGAGGGGCAGCAGGGCATCGATGATCTGGACGGGGTCCTGCTCGAAGATGAGGCCGGCGTCAAAGTCGGAGGTGTCCATGGTGACCTTCTCACGCTCCAGCGTCAGCTTGCCCTCCTTGGTCGTCAGCTTGAACAGCTCATCATCGCCCGCATCCACGCAGCGACCCTCGATGTCACAGATCTCGCCCTGCCGCACATATCAAAGAGCCTGTCAATGCAAACGGCACCGAAGCCTCTAATACTTGCACTCAGGCCCTGGCAGCAAGGCACGCACACTCATATAACAGCACTCCAGTTACCTGCCACTCTACCATTGCTCGCTGCATGGTAGAGTGGCAGGTAACTGGGGTGCATAATGCTCTCCCATTTAGCCCGCCATACATCCCTTCTCATGCAAGATGCAATTTCGAGAGATGGGCCTTTATAGGAAATAACCCAGGGCTTGCATGGAAAGATGCAGTCAGCATTGCAAGATGCACAACCGGGGCTAAATGGGCAGGATCAGGCAAAATGCATGGGTTGGGGGCCGCGCTGTGTACACACCTGGGGGGTGAGGGGCAGGAGGGTCTGCACGACTGGGTCGGAAGATATGAGGGACACAAACTTTGTGTAGATCATCTCCACCTTGTCCACCTCCTCGGACACAAAGTCTGCGTACAGCTCATCCGCAACAGCCTGTGCCTCCTTTGTGGTGGGGGTCGCACCCAGATCGTAGGTGGCTGCGCAGTAACCATGTCCACCATTAGAGGCAGCACAGGAGAAGGCTTCATCAATGCTGCAGGGCTTGGATATGCAGTCAGGTGCTTCATCAGTCTTATTGTTATATGCATGCAAAGTGCAGATGCCCGGCGAGGTCTCTCCTGGTGGCCGCACTATGCTATTGAGGCAGGCAAGATGATGGCAGGGGATCAAAACTCTGCTCATCCCGAGAGTGGCTTTTGTAGGCCGGACTTTCAAGGCCCCCAGGAACATGCATGGGTCATGTGTTTTGGGAGCTTGACAGTAAGCAAGAGAGTGTAGTGTCACATGTAGAGTGGACACACCGATGATGTTGTATTGGTCACTGCGGCGCTTGAAGTACTTCTCGCCCTTCTTGCCGACAGTCACGAGCTTCACGTCCACTCCCAGCGCTCTCAACTCTCTGTTCCTTGCCTCTGCCTGGAAAGAGAAAGGGATATGTGATGAGAAAAGATCCATAGTCTAATTGGCATGGGTGCTCAAGAAAAATTATTTCAGTGGCTGCAATGTTTAGCGGATCCATGATGTAGGGGATCTTGATCCTTGATCCCAACTTGATCCTTGATCCAACTTGATCCTAACTGGCTTAGTCCCGACTGTTCATGAGGGGATGTGAGGGCTGCTGGAGCTGCCCACCTTCTTGATAACAAAGTTATTGTAACCTCCGCAAAGGCCACGGTCACCGGTGACGATCACAAGGAGGACAGACTTCACAGGTCGGACATTGACCAAGGGTGAGTCCACATCCTCGACTCTAAGCCTCTGGTTTACACCATAGAGCACCTGCACGTAGAACAAAAGGTTGGAAAAATAAGACAGAACAGAGTGCTCAAGGTACGATCCTAGGCTGATACAATTCGGTGCTAAATTAAATCTGCTGGATGTTCCTTTTAGATAAGGTGCTCGCACTACTACAACCTTCAGCATATGCAGGAGCTAAGCAGCCACGAGGCAGACCTAATATATATCGTACAATTTGAATGAACACTTTCGAGACAGCAAAGAGCCCCACCTTCACCAGGTTCTCTGAAAAGGGGCGCCCATTCACCACTGCATCCTGGGCTCTCCTAACTTTAGCAGCAGCCACGAGCTTCATGGCATCTGTGATCTTCTGGGTGTTCTTGACCGAATTAATACGGTCGCGTGTATCTTTCAGCCCAGCACACACCTGCACAGACCACTGTGCTCAGCCACCAGCAGATTTGTCTCCAGATAATATACAAAAGTGCAGCCGCACGCGCATCAGCGCACTTCCACTATTTTTCCCAACCTGAAGAGCTGCTCTTTGCTGCAAAGGGGCAGCACGCTTGTGTGCAAGCAAGCTAGCGTCCCCCTGGAATGCCTTAGAGCGAACGCTGCCGCTGATTTGCCCGCAACCCATGGCAGCAGAGTAGGACGCCATAGCTGTAGATGATGATATCCCCCACAACTGTGAATCGTCCTGACTGCGTGCGCCTGCTGCAAGCCGATGTTGATGGCCAGGAATCGTGCGGTGCCTTAAGTACTGGCATGGTGAAAAAGGGATGAGATCCCATTCATCAACGTTCCCTTGGTAGGAAGGGTGTAAACCTACGGGGTTTTGCACCACTTTACTATCAATTGCCTTTCATGTTCTCATAAGCTTCATGGCCTCATCGTGCACATAAGCTTTAAGCTGATTTTGGTGTGCTTTTGAAGATATATACCTGCCTTTTCACCATTTCTCAACATGGTTGTGTCTTTTTACAAGTAGATCAACTGATCAGGGCGCTCATACAGACGAATTTGATGGGGGACAGTCGCATCTGAAATTAAGATTATATTTGGGAAATTAGAATTGATGTGCCCAATGGTGTAGTGAAGTGCGGCCGATAGGTGATTGCACGATGTTCAAGTTGACCAAGCTCCACAAAACACAGTGCCCTGCTGCATCTTGTTTTGGCAGCACGCCCATTACCGCAAACAGGAGTCAACCGCAACGCTTGAGCGTGTCATGTGGTATTAGCCAAGAGGATCGGCAACACATGCAACATGCGTTAGAGCTGGCTAAGAGGGGCCTTGGGAAGACACACCCCAACCCTGCAGTGGGTTGTGTCATTCTCAAAGACGGTAAGGTAAGTCACATCGAGGACTTTGAGCCCAAGATGCTAGCACTGTGATCATAGAGCGTAGTTCATGACCTACGCTTAAGAAGGTCATCATTCTTGTGGGTAGGTCATCGGCGAGGGCTTCCACCCGCAGGCAGGCAAACCACATGCTGAGGTATATGCGCTAAGAGCAGCCGGACAAGCAGCAGACGGAGCAACAGCATATGTCACCCTGGAGCCATGCAATCATTTCGGCCGGACTCCCCCATGCAGCCGCGCACTTGTTGCAGCTGGTGTCAAGCGGGTGAGCCCCCCACTGCTCCTGTTGCTGTCAACAATATTTGGTGAAGCCATGTTGGCCTTTATGTATACAGCCAAGACCTGCATGCAGTGAGAGAACAGGCGTGCAGGCATGTTGCAAAGCTGCACCTGCATAGATAGTTCACAGGCATGAGCTGCACGCAATAAAGGACATGCAAGCTGGCATGTTGTGATAAGCTGCACATGCACATGGCAGGTAGTTATAGGAGTTGGGGACCCCAATCCCCTGGTGGGCGGCGCTGGCATCAAGACGCTGCAGGCTGCAGGGGTTGAAGTGGAGTTAGTTGGAGGTGCAGAGGAGGAGAATGCTTACAGCCTTAATTCAGACTTCATGGAGCGTATGAAGGCTCAGGGACAGTAGTTTTCTAGCTTCTGTGATAGTATTAGTGATAGTAACAATACCTATCAAATGGAGGGCTGCTCGATTAGTATTGTGGTGATGTGCCAGAGCCCCTGACAGTGTGACTGCGGCTGAAAGTAGATTTACAGTGCTCCAGCTGAGGTGCCACGCAGTTACTCAACAAACAGATAAGCTAACATCGGCACATATGTACGTACAGCACAAGTGATGGAGACAGTCCATTGAGAATGGTGATTGGAACAGAACAAGATACAGCAGGACTGACAACAAAAACTGAAATGCGAATGCAGCAGTAATTGGCCTTCAAAATGTTCCACCCTGTGGCTATCATAAGAGGACTGTGGCACATTGTTTTGGACTGCATTATTGGTCACGAGTTTATAATTGCCGTTCGACAAAGCTGGGGCTCAATTAACTTTGCTGGTTCCTCAGGATATTGAATATGAGGCTCATCTGGCACTTGCCATTTCACAAGCCAATCCAGGGTCGGGCACATGGGGGGTGTGCTTCCTGGAGATGGATGAGGCAATCTCCAGTCCATAGATCCCATTGTTTCTTCTTCACTCCCTAGAAATATCCTTCTGTTGCTTGCCTTCATGAGCTCCTTGAGCCCTGATCAGCTCTCGAGCTGTTGCTGTCACACGCTGCTTCCAACAGAATTGAAATTCTGTTAAACACTGCTGATGGGTTGAACACGATATGCAATGCTTCTGGACACCGCCCCCGGTGTACTGTTTTCATTCCTTCCCTACCCATGTGCTTCGGTCCTCAGCATGTGCCAAGCTGTCCGTGAACAGGCCCTGCGCCAGGGCCGATCTCTCGTTCGGCAGGTCAAGAGGCAAGCGCGCTCACTCTTGCTCAATCTGGTGGCGCTCATCGGTGATCTCCTCCAGGTCCACAAAGGCGCGCTGCTCAGGTGACAGGCCGGCCTGCTCCTTCCAGTACTCCAGCTGCTTCTTCAACTTCAGGATCTCCTTGTTCGCCTCGTTCTTTGTCACCTCGTTCTTGATCGTGCGCACCCGCGTCGCATAGGCCAGAGAGTTCTGCAGATGCAAATAACACCCACTTCAGCCCGCCATCCTGGGTTGCATTACGCATTTTCCATATGTAAAGCTACCCTGCTCTGCCCAAAAGAGAGTGTATACTGTTTCATCAGATCTTCAACAGGAAATTTGACTCAGATGTGGCTGCTCCAGAGTTGCTTCCTCCTGGGTGAAGGCATGGCTCCCCTTAAAATGTGCTGTCCTTAAAGTTCTATTCTCCGAGCTGCTTCTTTGCAGTCGTCATGTGAGAGAGGGCCGTGTGCAGGCGCCATGGGGCTGACCTGGGTCTCGTCGAGGTTGGTGTCGGTGGGGGACACATTGACAAACATGAGCGTCTTGGCGGTGCCGCCAAGGGAGTCGCTCATGAGCATGGTGAGCTTGTGGTTGCGGTAGGGGATGTGCGGCTGCTCCGTGGCCAGCGCGCTGATCACATCGCCCAGCGCACTCAGGCTCTTGTTGATGGCCTGCGCCTCCTTCAGCTGCTCGCCCGTTGACCCGCTCTTCTTCACTCTGCGCCATGGAACAGCATGTGAGGGCGTCAGAAGAGATAAGTTGCTGCTGTTTGTAACGCTGGTGGTGCCAAGAGCATGCATCAGCAGCATGCAGCATGCAGTCTGCTGCCACAGCGTACATGCTTTGCACCATGTTGGTACAGAATGAAAATGGCAACTTCCAGCCCCCAGCAGTTGCTCATGAGCCTTGGCGGCCATGTGCAGTTGCAGGTGCATGTTCCAGACCACAGTACATCACGGTGGCCACCATCGGGTGGCATGTATGCGTGTATGCTGCACATGCTTTGTATCTCATGAAAGCAAACTAAAACTTTGGCATGCAAATAGGCAGGGCTGCACCTCTCAGATCCAGCCAGGTCGACAAAGGACAGCTTGCCCTTGGTCACGTTCTGAGTCTGCAGGTTGGTGGCCTCAATGATCATGGACATGATCAGATGGGAGCGCGACGACTCGCGGTTCATCTGCACACACACATGCAAGGTCAGCACTTGGTGCAACCCTCTCTTACAGGTGCTGTACTGCGTGATACTGTGTTTAGCCTCTCTCTAATACATGCCAAGCCATCAGACAAATCTGCTTGTGGGTTCCTGTGGCTGGTGTGTCGTTGAGTCATTAAGAGAGGGAAGTCTTTAAATGCTAGTGCTAGTCAGGAGGCCCTGTTGGGGGCAGCACCTGGGTGGATGACACGTGGCGGCGCTGCTGGCCCTTCTCGATGGTGGCCAGGAGCTCCTTGGCGGAGGTGACCTCGATCATGGTCGCGCCCGGCACGCTCACCATGCCCTTGGCGTCCTTCTTGATCTCCAGCTTGGGTGCGCGGATGGCCGCTGACCCGAAGCCGCCCGACTGGCCGCGCGTCGGTGCCGGCTGCTGCACTCCCACATATGCAAGACACCATCAGTGAACTCCACCACCAAAGACAACATACTAGACTGCGATTTGCTGAATGGTCAGGATGTCGTACATGCAGCCAGACTCTAGAGGAAGGCGGGGACTCCTTGACCATCCTATCCGCCCATGCAAATGCACTGGCAAAGCAGCTAGGATGTCAGAGATGTTTCCAGAGTGGTCAGAGTGGCATGCGGGAGGGCTGCCACCTTGGGGATGGGCAGGAGCAGGTCGGCAAGGTCATCCTGGTACAGCTCCAGCATGTAGACAGACACGCTGAAGGTGTACTTGCCGCTGTCGCGGTCCAGGATGTTGAACAGCTCGGTGATGCCGCGCGGGGTCAGGCCCGGCATCTCAGGCGTGCCGTAGATGGTGTGGGTCTTTCCGGACCCTGTCTGCCCATATGCGAAGATGCACACATTGTAGCCGTCCACCGCTGACTGGACCAGGTGCCTGGTGTCCTCAAACACCTGCAACCAACTCTCTCATGATCAGATTCACATGTACACAGTTGGACTAGGCATTGGTACCTTCATCCTCGACACTGTTGCCAAACTTGTGATCCAGGCTCACGAACCATCATCATAATTATTGTCCTTATATGGTGGCGAAGTCACAGACGATGCAGACATACATACAGGCACGCACACATAATTCGATACAGGTCAACGATTGACATCCTAAATACAGGGCAAAAGTACCATGCAGGGACCCATACAGCTGATGTTTGCAGAGGAAGAGGAACACACTGACCTTCTCCTGGGAGGCGATAGGCTCAAAGACAGCGTCAAACTGGTACTCGCGCTTCTTCTCCTTCCAGATGTGGTCCAGCGTGAGCTCATCAGGGATGTTGAGGGCCACCTTCTGGCCGCGCTCCTTCTCAAATTGGAGCATGGGCCTCACGCGCGCATACACCCGGATTTTGCCCTTCATGTCCTCCATCATGTTGAAGAACTTCTTCCGCATGATGCTCTCCTCCTACATGACGCATGATTTCCATGAAATCAAGCATGATGAGCATAAATCATTAGTAAGCATGCCTACATTACCTCCAGCCTTGCAGCCAAATCCGGGCACATGCGCCAACATCATGAAGATCCTCAGGCTACAATGCCATGCAGGTCTAGGGAGATTTCTTGTACAGAGAATGGATTGCTGGAGATACCTTGTACAGGGTCTCCAGCTCGTCCAGGCGCTTGGCCTGGTTCTCGATGACAGTCGCCTGTGCGCGCTCACGCCTCTCCACATCCTCCTTCATCTCCCTCAGCTCCTCCAACTCTTGTGACGCTTGCTCCACCTGGCATGCATGGCGCAAATCAGGATATTGCACTGCTTAATATATGCTGCCCTAATCGGCTACTATCCTCTTTTCGGGATGTAACCCAGCAGGCTGGTGGCAAATAGCCAGTGAGGGTCTGGCTTTACTTCTTGGGTGCTAAATGACAACCAGCTGAACTGGGCACAATCCCTATCGGTCCACAATGCCTTGCGGTTACCGGTGTAAAGTCTTGTCGGGACACTGTGTGTTGTGCATACCTCTGCAAGGGCGGCCTCCTTCTCAGAGAGCAGGGCCTGGGTGTTGCCCAGCTCCTCAACGAGGTCGTTGACCTTGGCGTCCTTCGCGCTCAGCTGCTCCACCATGCTGGTCCGCGCGCCCTCCAGCTCTGTGGTTAGCTGCGCAATCTCAGCTGCGCGCGCCGCCTCCAGCCGCTGCATTTTCTTCTCCAGCAGCTCCACCTCCTTCTGTGCCTCCCTGCTTGGCAAAGTCGTGTCAAAGCCTGGACACGTGCATTGCAAAGTCCAGCATGGATACGTTGGGATGTCTACACAGTCCTGTGCAATGAGAAGCAGAAGCACAGCAGCAGTGCAGAGCGCGTTGGGTGGGGACTCACTGCAGGGAAGCCTCAGCAGCAAGCTGGGCATCTGTTGTTGTCGCTAGCTGCGCTTGAAGGGCATCCACCTGCATGCAACCATATTCTCTCAGCCTGCTGAGTAGGAACACCTTCGGCGCACTTTCAAATAAACAGATGTCAGGCAAAACATAGTGCATGTAATACAGGTAGGACCTGTAGCATCTCCAATGTTTGTTGTGCGAGGCAGCCTTTCCTTTTTCTGGCGCTCGCATGCCCTTGATTGTCTTGTATCTCTTGATCTCACGTGATACAAGCAGCATCACCACAGGGAGGTCCCACCTTGTCCTCAAGCTCCCGCAGCTGCTGCGCCTCGGCCGCGGCCTTCATCGCCACCGAGGCAGCGGCCACCTCCTCCTGCGTCCTCACCTCCACATCTGCCACTGCTGCAGACACCGCCGCCTCCACAGCCTGTGCAGTGCTCATAGGTCAGAAACAACCTCCTTTCAAATACCATGAGTACACTGAGACTCTTGGCCATCCACTCCGAGAAGGTGGACAGCATACCCGGGTCTTGTCGGCCTCGGCCTTGTCGAGGTTCTGCTTGGTGGCTGCCAGGTCAGCGCGCAGCAGCTCCACCTCGCGAGTGGTGGCCTCCACCCGCTCAGATGCCAGCCTCTGCGCCGCTCGCTCGGCGTCCAGCCGCTCCCGGGCCTCTTCCAGCTCCTCCAGCACCCGTGCCTTGTCTGAGGAGTGGCCTGCCTCGGCCTTCCTCATCTCCTCAATCCTGCATGGTTGAAGGGGAAACATCAGACCTGATGCACAATACTGCAACGAGGCCTTGTGGCTCTGTACCTAAGGTCATTCAGGGTAAATTTCTCGTCTGAACCTTCCTTTTGTCTTGTGGACTTTACAGAAAAGGGCAGGTGAATCCCCTGCTGGTGCACAGATCATGCATAATATTTGTCCGGTCAGGTTGTGTGCAGGAATGAGTCAGGTCTGAGTGGATCGAGGGCCAGGGCTCACGTCTTCTTTGCCTCATCCAATTGCTTCTGCAGGGCGCCAACGTGCTGCTCATACTTGGCGCCAAAGTGAGCAGGCGGCAGATCGCTGTCCCCCCCAGTCTGCACCTTTCCATCCGCTCCTGCCATTGCCTTCGCCTGCACCAGTGCATGGTGACCACATCTTCAGAATGTGCATGCAGCTTCCCTCAATAAGATGTTCACGTAGCGCCAAATTCTGCTTTAACAAATGCCAAGTGGAGTGCTGCACATGCCTTAGAGTAGCGCTTCATCATGATGTCATTGATGTGCGTCTGCAGCGCCATGCAGATGTCCTCGCCCTGGCGTGTGTCGAACTGGAAAATATGCAAAACGCCCGCCACGCGCATCTTGAAGAACACAGCCTGGCTGGATGAACCAAACTGCAGCAAAGGGACTTGTTCTCAGTCTTAAGTTCTAGTCTCTTGGGACTTCATTGAAGAGGTGACACAGGAGTTGAGCAGCACGACATATTACAAGTCCTCAATAATGCACCATGTCATTGGAAAGCAGTGGCATACCTGCATGATGTCACGCAGCTCTGCACTGTGGAGGTACTCCTTTGGCACAGGCCTGAAGAAGTGCACGCCCCTCTGCACGAGCAGGGTATTCATTAGTTGCTGGTCTCTGAAGTCTCACTTACTGATGATATGCTCTGTTTGGCGACATTCCTCAGACGAGCAAGCCATGAGTTGTGTTTTAAGTGTTCAGCGCACACCTTGTTGATGCCAAGGATGAGCTTAGCAGGCAAGAGGCCAATGGGGTCCTCAATCCTCTTGACTGAGAAGAAGATTGAGTTTCCTGCAGAACAAGCCACATCAAGAACTCAGATACCACTGTTCCTCTACTATGATTTTACGGTCACAGAACAAGGGGTCTATTCAAGAATGTTGGTCCACATGGATCCTGACTGTCTGCTGGAAATGTACCATAGGGAAGAGATCGCAGAATGCGCAGGAATTGGAGCCTGGCGTCCTCCTTTGAGAACTTCTCCAGGGCTTTGTAGCGCCCTGCTACATCGTGCTTCCACTCCTCCCGTGGGCGTGTCATCAAGACCTGCATGTGACCACCCATTCCTTATTATTGATCCTTCAGAGTGGTGCTTGTCATTGCAGACACAGAATGTACCCCCATGTAGATTTCAGAAGGTCAAATAAGGTGCATGTGCTGACATGTAGACAAAACAAATGGGAGAAGATGACATATTTTTGACCATGGGGACCAATTACTCCTTCAACATGCACACACCTGCTTGTGCACAAATCGCTCGATAGCAGTCTCAAGAGCTTCGGGGTTGTCCAGCATGGCTGGGCCGCACTCTGCCTGCATCTGGAGCGCGCACATCTGTGCCGCATCCTCCCTCACCACAGGGTAATTGCCCGCCAGGTAGTCATGCTGGGCCTGTGCTCACACATGCTCCATCAGCACCTCTTTCATATGGGAATGCAGGTACCAGATTTGGATGCATGCATGCATGCCGGCCAGGAGCATAACAGGATATAGGAAACAGCACTGGGGAGCTGTGAAACAATGCACACCTGGACATAGGACAGCGTGATGAATTGGGGCTCTGTGATGGTCTCGTCGGTTTCGCGGAACATGCGCTTCTTGAACAGTATCTTGGACTGGTAGTCGCGCGTCTTGACAGACTTGAAGTCTGCCATGATGTCCGCGATGTACTTGTTGTCGTCCATGATGTAGTGCTCATCAGCGAGGGGAGCACCAAGCTCAACTGGCTTCACAACCTGCAAGGTGATTCAAGAGTCAGACAGCAATGATGCTGCTTTGGCATGCATCTTGACTTTAATGGACAGTCCTTGCTATGCCTCCACAATCCCAAGTGACAGTTGTGTTCAGCAGGATGCATGCTGGAAGCATGAGCATCACCTTTCTGCACTCATAGAGGGTGAAGGTCTGGTAGTTCTGCAGCTTGATGACACCAGCAAGGAATTCAACAGCCTCCAGCACGGTGGTGGTCGCATCGTACTCCAGCTCTTCAAACGTCTCGTCCAGGAAGAACACAATTGCTGTCTGCTTGCGGTTTGCCAGCAGCGCCTCAATTTCCTCTACAGTGGGCAGCTGCATGCACGGATTTTCCTCGATTAAGCAAGTGTGGTGACACATTTGATGCTGCAGACAATATTTGTGAAGACGGTGTTGTTTCAGAATGGACTAAAGTCTGCAAGGTATGGCTGCAGACATTCTGTCTGATTGCCTTGGGAATTTCTTGCTTTTCAGTTTGCCTTTGTCAAGATAATAATGACAATGACATAATAATGACACATGACATTATCCCAAATTGACAGCAGCTGCGCATGTCAAGAGGAAGGTGCGCTCACAGTGCGGCGAGGGCCAGCCTTGGCAGAGCGCTTGAGGCCGCCCCAGGTCCGGCGCGCCAGCTTCTGCACCTCCTCATCGCCCTCTGTCTCACCATGGGCCACCGTGTGGACATACTCACTCACCAGGCCCACAAACTCCTTGGAGGGAGGCATTGTGGACGCGACCAGGAAGAACAGCTCCCATGCCTGACATGTCAGCGCCACATCACTGTATCATATCATTTTTTGCCAAGCTGCAAAGTAGTTCGCAGGCATGAGTGCCCATGACCAGACACTTTGACAGTTGCTCAGGATTCCCCCCTTTCTGTGCATGGCAGGCAAAGAAATGCTAGCTTCAAGGTGTTGGTCCAGACGTCTATAAATGAGAACATGCAGCTCAGGTGAGCGTGGACACACCTTCACATTTGAGGGGGTGGTGTTGCCGCGCGACTGCTTGAGCAGCTGCATGTACAGCTCGTCCTTGAGCTCAGGGCGTTTGATACCCTGGTGCAGCAGCTTCTGCACGAGCTCTGCGCGAGATGTGCCAGTCAGCATCTCAGTGCCACTCTCTGCCATGTACTTCTGGACGCCCGCAAACATCTTCACTGCCCGGCTTGCATTGTCCGCGCTCAGCTTCAGCAGGGAAGTTGGTATGCAATCCTGCACGCAATGCACTTATCAGCATGCGAACACATGTCACATGTGCATGCATGCCATATGCTGTAATCACTCGGGGTTCGTACAAGCGATGGAGTCATTTGAGGGTCCATCATTGCACATGCTGACTCACCGGCTGATAGATGAGCATATCATCCAGGGACAGGTTAGGCTGTGTGGGTGGGGTGGTTGGGTCGCTCTTGGCAGGAGACTCTTTGCCGGGAGTCTTTGGTGAGGATTTTCTACCACTGAAGAGCCGGCCTAGTTTGCCGCCCCTTCCACTGGCTGCCCGGTTGAAGGAGTCAAGCTGGATACAGAAACGCCCTTTTTTAGGTATTGTTGAGAATATGCAGTATGCACAAGAGAATCTCTGTAAAGATTGATGGGCAAGAAACAGATATATCCCCTTGTCTAAGACGATGTCTCTTTTTCAGGGCTGGTTGAACAGTACATTTAGATGAAATTACCTGAAAGTTGTTAACGTGCCCAGCCAACGCCTCCAAATGAGGAGTGCAGGGTGTGGATGAACCTCCAGGCGACCTTGCCTGGAAGACATCAGGGCCACAGCCGTAAGGTGGCTCAATACTTGCAGAGTGACAAAGATTTCCAGCAGGTATAGGTACCCTCCCTGCAAGCTGTGCTGGAGTTTTAGTAAAGCAAAGCCGGTCCTCGAAGTACCTGGCTGTGTGTTGGTGTCCCAGGTTCGCTGCCACACTGTTCATCCTCCTGCAGCAGCAGCAGCATCTCAGTATATACAAATTAACTTAGTCGAAGAGAGTTATACTATACTGTCGTTTCCTGCATTGTCATTTTTGTGTCCTCCGAGAGAAATCGGAGTCGTATGCAGCCTGTGTTTTTCCTCTTGGCCCTGCATTCTAAGATCCTTTGTATAGGGGTTCCAGTAAAAGACGAGACCGAAGAACAGGCAAGACTGAAAAGCAGTCACATGCAGTTCGTGTATTGCGCTCCTATACACATTAAGCAGGATCCCAGCCTGCTGCTCATTTCTCCAGCTTCCAGAGGTGCAGTTATAGTGTAGCATTGCTGTTTTGACTGTAGAACGGAAATGCGTGGGGCATGCTTGAAGACGAGGAGCTCACATATGCAACGTCAAGCTGCAACCCTCGTGCACCCATGACGGTCGGTGTGGCGTCCGGACTGCTGAGGCAAGGTGGCAAAAATCCCTTTCCCCTCGCTCTCAGGTGCAGGCTCCCGCGCTGCTGTGGACGAAGAGATCAGGACCTGTGCATACAAAACTACCTCTCGGTGCTGCATTCTATGTCTCCGGTAGCGCAGACCATGTTTTCTGTCCCGCTACCAATAGATCTGCAAGAATCTCCTTTGTTGCACCGGATCGTACAGGTCTTGACTGTGGCCTGAAGACGAACCGATCCGCTCAAACGTGCTGCTGTACCTTTTAAGGCAGTCTGCGATCACAGGCAGGCCTTCTCCGCCCGTTCAGGTGAAATTTAGTATTTAGAGTTCAAGATGACTTCTTCCAGCTGGCCTTTCTCGACCTCTTCGATCCAGTTAGGAACTCAATCTGCCTCAGTCAAACTTGACATTACATGAAGCATGGGCACAGGTGGTAAAGCTGCCAGGTTGCTGCCTGGCATGTCAAAACTGAACGCCTACAGCACCCGCCATCTGACTTTGAACTGTTCTCGGGTCCCCCCGGCCACAGGCCCTGCAGCTTTTGCCTTGCTTCCCTGGACAATACCCTCACTTTAGAGGTGAAGAGGAAAGTTTCACCATAGGTTCCGCTCTTCTCTGCGGATCTGATCTGGGTTTTTATGCACCTGTGACTCTGTGCATTGCAGTAATCGATCATCGATGCCTGCTGTCTCTGAGAGCCGGCCTCCGCTTTCTGCGATACAGAAGCAACAGTCTGCTGCCTAGTAACAGCCTTCTTGACTCGGGCCGAATTCGCTTGATTGATCAGCGGATTGTTTGCGACAGTACTGATGCTTCATATCTACGCGAAAAAGCCGCGAACGTAGGGAGCACTTCAACCCAGTCCAGGTGCGCAAGTAATCTAGCCATGCCCTGGAGGGATCCGACCTCAGCACTGCTAGGAGTGACTAATTTCCGAGTATTTGTCACAACGAGACCTGATACGGCTACAAAATATCGATAATGCCCCAGTGCATGCTGTATATTGTCATGCACATGCAGGGCTCAACTATAGTCACTGCACAACCGTGCACCCTGGCTCCCTATCAACGATGACAGAAGAGGGCACAGAACTGGAAAGGCTTCCGTTGCGCCAGCTAGGACGACTGGAAGAGGGGTCCCGTGAAGCGAGTGGTGTTGTCTCTGGAGAATGTACCCCACCTAGCACCAGTGGCCGGCCTGTGCCCACCATAAACTGGGGGGAAAAGCGAATGTCTCCTGGGGACTTGAAGGTAT
Source organism: Coccomyxa sp. Obi (assembly GCA_020887355.1). Taxonomy (NCBI): domain Eukaryota; kingdom Viridiplantae; phylum Chlorophyta; class Trebouxiophyceae; family Coccomyxaceae; genus Coccomyxa; species Coccomyxa sp. Obi. The sequence goes on from AP024999.1 coordinate 1,612,610, forward strand.
ACATGCTGTGGTCTGTGTGGCCTGCTGCAGTGTCTTGTGCAGTGCGCTTAACATTCCCAGCAAGATGGTCCAGGCCTCATGGCGCACGATTGTGCAGGGGCTGAAAAAGCAAGTGCAATCCCAAGGACCCTGGGACATTGCCAACGGCTTGCTCACGCACTGGTTCCAGCAGAACATGCTAGATGACTTCTATCGACGCCAGAATGACATAATAGACTCACTCATTGAGGTGCGCCGAAACAGTGTCCAGAGCTGTTATGGTGGAGGACTGCTAGAAGGCTTTGATGAGCATGTGTCTCAGCTGCACAGTCTGGGGTTCTTTGATGCAATAATGTACAGAATGCTAGGAAGGCCTGAAGACAAATATATGGGAGGTTTTTGTGTGATGTTTTGTGTGATATGAGAAGCTGTAACCGCAGGTGGACACATTACACTCTGGGGAGTATGATGGCGATGCAGTGGACGAAGCAAACGAGCTCAGGAATCGGCGCGCGATGTCATTGTCATTCGCTTCCAACATGTAAGAAGTCTGTTGACTCTTTCATGATTACATGTGTACATTGCAGTCATGATGTCTGCTGCAGCGACACAGCACTTTGGCAAGAGGTGCTTGCTCGGCATCTGATGGGGCTCTCTCATGTGCTGCCGTGCAGTGTGTTGTTGCTGGTGCGGGTGAGCATTGCGGCCATCTGTGGCTCTTTGTCCATCATTGTGACCACTCTGGATGCCGTCCTCGATGTCATCTCAGGCTTCATCATCTGGTCAACTTCGATTGCGAAGAGGCGAAAGAATAAGTATAAGTTCCCCATTGGACAGGTGCTGCTGCCAGAACTTGCCCATGTTGATGTTGGCTCTAACCATGCTGGTTTATGTGCCTCATCAGACACTGAAGGAGAACCCATCATGAGACATTCAGCAAGGGCATCACAGCAGGGGTATGTTTGCACAGGCACGCATGGAGCCTCTGGGAATCATTGTGTTCTCATGTATCATGGGGACGGCTGGATTTTCTGTGATATTGGAAGCTGTTCGACAGCTCGTAGAGCACACAAAAACAGACCTGCCTCATGAGAGCTGGGTTGTCGGTGAGAACCTCTCCGTTCTTGAGTGTTTCATGTGTACTCATACTTGCCCTTGGCGCACCCTGCATATCAGCACCCCCTTGCCTTGCCTTTCTGAGCATTGTTCAACTGGAGATCTGAATGTGAAGCCTGGCTGTACCCAGGGGGCACGGTCGGCGTGATAGTCATGAAGCTTGGCATGTATATCTTGTGCCGCAAGAGCTCGGACCCATCTGTGCAAGCCTTTGCACTGGATCACATTAACGACGTTGTGGTCAATGCTGTCGGCCTTGCTGGTGAGCCAATGCTTCTTTCCCAGCCTCCATTTGGCTGTGCAGTGTCCATATAATCCAGTCACATGGAAGGCTCAGGGAAACTAAGGACCATTTTCAGTGTTCCAGTGTTGGCATGTCTCTGCATTTCCTTTTGCCAACCATAATTGCTCATTATCTCAGCAGAGTGCAATGCAATGGCCAGGTGCATTGCTGGGAGACAAGGTTGCTGCATGGTTGGATCCTTTGGTGGCGATGCTGCTGTCGGTGTGGCTCATCTATGCATGGGGTGGCCAGGCCTACATGAATGTCATGAATCTTGTGGGCCTGTCCGCCTCACCCCAGTTCCTGCAGAAGCTGACCTACCTAAGCTGGAACCACGACCCGCGCATACTGCAAATCGACACCGTGAGGTGAGCCGCTTTGCTGCAGCGGTATTTTCGCAACAGTCACTTCTACAAAAAGTTGTGTCTTTTGCATTTGACTTCCAGGACATTCAGATGCACACACAATACTCGCAGTGCATCCCAAATGTTGTCGTTGAAAGCCCAGCCAATTTGGTTCTCATCTTACACATGCAGATCTCACGCAATGTCCCACAGCATACTCAATTATCTAATCCCAGATTTGGCATGCCCACCCATACAGATGGAGGCATGCAATGTGTCGGGCGCAAGGTTCACTATGCTGTTGTGTGTGCAGGTCGTATTCTTTTGGCGATTCCTGGTTTGCTGAGGTGGACATAGTGCTGCCTGCGGACATGAGTGTGGCAGAGTCACACGACATTGCTGAGGAGCTTCAGATCAAGCTCGAGCGCCTGCCCGACATCGCGCGTGCATTTGTGCACATCGATTTTGAGACCACCCACGTGCCTGAGCACAAGATGGCCTGATGCACTGCATTTTTTTGTGTTGGAAGTAACTTCATATTTTCGCTTGCTTTTTCCTGGACGTGATGCAGGTGAAGAGGTCAACTTCCATGTCTGCCACCTGCCTGTCAATCGTTAAGTATGAGTTCGATAATAAGAGGTCTGCGCCTGGCTCCTACAGCCTTTTAGCCAAGGGTAAGGCAAGCACTGTTGCACAAAGACATCTAGTGATGCAGTATATCAGGAGTGATTGTATGATGTATGTCTTCTGAGAGCGCGGAACTAACAATTTTGGAGATGATCAGCTATATAGAGATATATCAGGTGACGATATTCTGAACATTTGTCCCAGTGAGTCTCAAAAGGGCTGATGAAGGCGCCTGCAGGCCTCTTGCTAGGTCCTACAGTTCCGGATGCATATGCATATATATTTAAAGCTATGCTCCATATATGCAGCAAGTTCGCTGTACTCTTTAGTCCTTCTATCCGAGAACCAGTCTCGGTCAGATCTGCGCTACAGCAATGTTTACTGGATGAGACAGAGAAAGCGGGGATATGTCGCTTTTCATAGATGTAACAGGATCAGATACCTGCCAGTGCATGCTGATGCATTGTGACCAACAGGCATGCTGACCAGCAGGCTTATAGGACTGTCAACAGCTTGAAGCTGTCACACCAGAATCCATTGATCAAGCAACATTTCCTGTGTCAAGTCAAGCGAGAGCAACTTGAAAAAAGTATATTGCCCAGTTGCAAACATGCATTGGCACACTGCTCCCAAAAGAAGCACCTACAGCAGCACGGTTCGAGAAGTGCTCCACAGATATGCAAGGGCCAACGGGAGGGGTCGAGTGCTTGGACAGATCTTTCTCTCTCTAATCAACCACAAGAGTCAGATTGACATGCACCAGGATGCAAGCCCAACATGGCTCCAATTCTGCTGACGATTGACAATAATATGCAGGGCTCACTTTGCTCTGCAGTCCGCCACTCCCTGGACACCGTCCACATACTGAAGTACTACAACCCTGCAACATGGACAACTGGTGCAACCCTCAAGCACACACACATAATGCATGCAGAGCGGGTGGCGCGCTGCCAAGCTGGTCGGCTAGTGCTCAGGCAATGCAGTGCCGCGCTCGAGGTTGGCCTTGATCTCTTGGGTGTGGGCGTCAAAGGCGCGTGCGATCTTGCGGTTGAAATGCGCGTTGCGATCGTTGATGAAGTCCACGTCCTTGTCTGGCTGGTACGCGCGCCGGCGGCTGTACTCGGCGCGCTTGGTCTTGCGTGCATCCAGCTCTGCAACCATCGCATCGATCTTGTCCTCCGGCACCTCCGGCGCCACCTTTACCCGGCACCACCATCACTATCAATGCTTGTCACAACAGTGGAGAAGTGGGTGCTGCAGGCATTCGGTAGACAGATCTGTGCATGCACATTGCGCCCTTGCCAGATTATGATAACAAATGAAACTTTGAAGCCTGCGAGTGGTGCATGCATGCATTGCAACAAGTGAACACAAGCAAACTGACAGAAGTAGAGGCCATTGGGAAAACACCCAGTCCGTTTCCAGCAACAGGGGAGCAATGGCAAGCCAAAAATGCAAGAGCTGGAGCTCTCTGCAAACAAAATTTACTGCATGCGTTGCCCTGCCACCATTTTGCATTTGCAGCATATTTGGTTGGGGGCTGCTCCAGACACCTTGCAGCCTGAGTGAACCTCTTTCCAGCACCGTATGTAGCTGGCAACCTACAAATAGTTGCAGCTCTGGGCGTTCTACCTTGCCAGCTGAAACACTGATGACACAAGCCGAGACGATACAACATGCAGCCGTCTTTCATGGCATCCAAATGGCATCCAAATGGCTGCTGCATGATAACCTCCAGTGTCAGTGCAGATGGGCTGTGGCGCACCCCATACAGCATGCTGTCCCCGGCACGGTAGAACTCCGGCATGGTCTGCTTCAGTTTCTCATACTCTTCCAGGGTGGTGGGAATGTTGGCCGTCCGCCTGTCATAAGCCTCATACAGCGTCTTGGCGTTGAAGGAGGCAACGCCCTGCGGCGCTGGCTTCTTCTCCCTTTTCTTATATCCTGCCTCTGCCGCCTCCGCCGTCTCCAGCATGAAAGCCTGCAATAACCAGTCGGCTCAACATGAGCCGCTCAAGACTCGCTCTCAGTGAAATGCGCTCAGAGCCTCCATGTCCTGCAACAGGCATGTCTCACAGGCAAGCTGCAGGGAGCATTATGGGATGCTAAGTCAAGCCCTCAGCTTCATGTCAACTGTGCACACAGCATCAGCCCTTGCCGCAGTGAGACTATTCCACAATATCACAGGAGCAAGCACGGGGGAGAATTTGTCACATTGAAGAGACCACTGCATACCTTCTTCTCGTCCAGGTTCATGCGCTTGAGGTCTGCCTCTTTCCGGGCCTTCTTCTCCTCATACCACTTGCGCTTCTCCCCTGCCGCCTCGGCGCCCTCGGGCCGCGCCTGCCGCCGCTTCTCGGCCACCATCGCGGCCTGGTTTGCCTTGCGGCTGGCACGCAGCTTCTGCTGTAGCTCCCACAGCTTCTTCTGCCGCGGGTTCATGCCCGCCGTCGGGTCGGCTCCCTCTGCGCTTCCCACAGCCGTGTGCTGCTTCAGACCTCTGAAAGAATTATGTGTTTATCACATGACAGTGTAGGCTGGACGGGTATATTCTCAAAAAGGTTGCGACAGACTGCTCTGTCTCTAGGCGACTTTCCAACAATTTTGCCCTTCTGGCGGCATTTGACAACAGCAATGCCACAATCCCTCAGCTTATTGAACAGAAATCATCTGCTCTCACAAATGAAATGTTACAATTGTTGTTGCAAGACAGCAAGGGAGCTCCGAATCGCACCATTAAGGTCCTCATCAGAGTCCTCTTCTGGCTGAGCTGCAGCAGCGCCGCCGTCGGCTTCCGGGGCGCTGACAGCCGCAGCCTCTCCGAGCGGCGGCTCGGCTGCTGCGGCTGCTGCAGTGCTGCCGTCCGCTTCTGCTAGATCGTCCTGTGCTGTGCGTGCAGGAGGCGCAGCCTTCATTGGGGCATCCACCTCGCCCCGGATCTGCCTCAGCCTCTGCCTTGACTCCTCATCGGGGTCAACCTGCCAGCACCCCAGCACTAAACCACTCGGCATACCCATTGTAGGAGCTCTTAGCAAGTGACTTAACTCCTGTGCTTGTGTAACAGGACAAGTTGGTGCAGTGGTGCAGTTCAACGACAGAGAAGGAAGCGGAAGCACCGAGTGTCCCTTGGCAATGGTAAGCTGGAGAAATGGACGGCACACCAGTATGGGCGCAACAGCAGTCACAGCATCAGTTTTAAGTAGTTGGCCCACCTGGATGACATCCTTCTTCATGTCAGCCAGCGCCTGCTTCTCTGCCGCCAGCTTGGCCAGGACCTGGCGCCTTGTGGGCAGTTCACCGCAGTCTGTGATGACAACCGCCTGCCGCGTCCGCCCTGAGCTTGAGCCGCATGCCTCTACCTTCCTGACTACTGGCATCCCTTGGACAACTTGCCCAAACACCACTGCACGTGCCAGAATCAGGCATTAGAGAGAGCTTTGTTGAGAAAGAGTGTTTCACAGGCCCACAAGATATGCTTAGAAAAGTATAAGCAGCCCGTCGATTCCCTCTCTTGCAGGGCCACACTGCCTGAATGTAGGTAGGTTGCAAAATGCTTACCATGTTTCCCATCTAGCCAGGGGCATGCGGCTGTGCAGAGGAAGAACTGCGACCCTGTTCAGCAGTTCAAAGGTATTTGACACCAGTCTACCTGAAAGCTTCTAGCAGCCGCAAAAAGGAAACCACACTAAAGGCCTATCGCAGAGCCCATGGAGCAGCGCACCATTTGTGCCGGGGCCTGCATTGGCCATGCTAAGAATCCCTGGTCCCGTGTGCTTCAACTTGAAGTTCTCATCATCAAACATGGGCCCATAGATGGACTCCCCGCCAGTGCCATCCCCAGCTGTGAAGTCCCCTCCCTGTCACAAAAACCGTGCATTGTGAGGTGCAACTTCTATTTGCTGTGTACTGACCGTAATGTAGGTGAACTTGCATCGAGCAGGAGATCACCTGGCACATGAAGTCAGGGATGACCCTGTGGAACTTGCTGCCTTTAAAGTGCAGCTTCCTGCCCGACTTGCCCACTCCCCTTTCTCCCGTGCAAAGACACCGAAAATTTTCTGCAGTTTTGGGCACGACATCGGCATGGAGCACAATGACAATCCTTCCAATGGGTTCACCTCCAATGTCTATGTCCAGGAAAACTTTTGGGTTCTCTGAATCGGTTTCCATCAGATACTAAACGCCTGTGCACCTATGCGTCAAGGCCTGGGAACCGTATGTATGTATTTCAATGCAAGTAAATTATTTGGTACTGTTCGATATCGCAGAGTAAGTGCATTTCATGTGATCTTTGGTAATTCAAAAAGGAAGCAGATCCACTGTCTGTAAGCCAGGACGGAAGAGTTGCCCTGGATTGCCCGGTAAAACTTGTTCTGACCTCTTGGTTTTCTACAGTTGTCGTGGACTTCACTTTGCTTGAATCAAATACGCATGCGCCACCCTGATGGTCTCGGAAACCTACAAAATTAGGGGTAATTAAGAAACAACTGTTGTTTCTTAATTACCCCTACCTGAGCCATCACCTGAGCGCAGCCGAGGCTGCAGTACCACACTTCTAAAGTTCTCTTTGATCCTCGACATGTCGCCCTTATGAGCTTCAGGGAACTACCGCTGACTCTGTGGGAGAAGGTGATAGGTCACCTAAAGGGTCAAGACAGAGCCAGTGTCCGACAAGTGTGCACTGCAACTCGGCAGGCCTGTGACAGCACAACAAAGTTTCTGACCCTGAAGCGTAGCGAATGGAGTGGTTTTCCTAACATGAACAAGATGAGGAACTGCACGGTTGTGCTCTTCCTGGATGACACAGCCATGTTACCCAGCTTCAGGATGGAACACTGCGTGCAGCAGATCAAAGGAAGGTTCCTCTTAGTGTGCGGGGAATGGTGGTGGATGCGACCAGACGTCAGGGAGTGGATCAAATATCACCAAAACAAAGGCGACTTCAAAGTTGGCTTGTTGCTTTGTATCCTGGAGCAGATTCAGGGCGATGGTGACATTTGCAGCACCATCGAGGAGGTCCTGGACGATCAAGCACCGGATCTGAACTATCTGGGAATATGGTCTCAGCTGGTGAGCTTCCATACGCTCACAATATCTCAGAAACACTTAGCAAAGGCTGTTATCCAGGAATGTGTTGTACCGGTATTTCAGTGGCGTTGCGGCCTTGATATGTGGTATGTCCTTGATATAACCCTAATGGACCATTTACCTGCCAAAAGTGCATATAATGATCTTGTACGAGGAAGGAAAAGGAATCTCGTGGCCTTTCACGACATCTTGGACAGACGGTTGAACAGTATTAATATCTAGCTTGGTGCAGCTTGATGGCGTGCCGATGAGCGATTCCATGAATTGGAGCCGCGGCGTTCCCAAGCTTGAGGGTTTGTATCTGGAATTTGTCAGACTGGACGCAAGTGCTCTCCTAAGGATGCGCCGCCTGAAAGAGTTGCGCATGTTTTTCGATGAGTGGGACACCTCGAACATTGCGGCATTTGCCAGCATGCCCGAGCTGCAGACACTCTTCCTGGAGCCAGCTGTGGAAGAAATCATCCAGCCCAGCATGCTTCTGGGCCTGGGTCAGAACATCAGGTCAGTCCATTTGCCCGATCCATTCCGGCTGCTGCAGCATTGGCTCACTCATATTGTTACTGTCCTAAGCATCATTGGTGTTGGCACCAGCACATCTTGTCATTGTGTCACGCAATGTCCGCAGCTGTGCCTTCTTAGAACTTTCCGCAATGTCTGAACTCTCCGGCAGTGTGTGGACACAACCGAGAATTCCGAACACAGTTACAACCTGCATGATGTGGTGTCCGGCGTCAAACCCCTGCAGGTGCCTCAAGGTGCAGGGGCGCATGTCTACGAAGGCAGTCAGCGAGCACCCTGTCTGGGCAGACTTCATGCCAGAGCTCTTCAATAAGCTGACCTCCCTGCAGCGGTTCGAGGCCTCCTTAAATGCCGCTGACCTGGTGCAAGCAGTGCTCGACATCCTGGACAATGAGCACCCACCCAAGGACGTTATCATGGTGTCCTCCTGGGTCATCTGCAAATTCAAGGGGCTGTGGGTGGGCTTGGACTGGGAGACCAAGGCCTTCAGAGGTGTCTTCCGTACTGTCGATGCTGCAAGGCGCGCTGCAGGACCATTTCCAGCCCCGGAAGGATTTCTTTTGCTGTTCTAGGGCCTTCTTTTGGGCTCTTCCTGCAAATTCTGCGCTCATTTAAGTATGCAGCGTGCATGCTCCCTGATTCCCTAGCATGAGTTTTTGCTAAGCCACTTGCCAGAAAATATTCCCTCAGTCACTGATAAGCAGCAGAGCTCTCTGTTGCTGATGTGTTTTGGTAACTCTGAAGAGACTGTGGCATGTACAAATCAAGATATTCGAAAGTACTGCAGTAATCGCATCAACGAATGGCGGATTGACTTTGACCTGCTCAGTGCACGTGTTTCAGTAGATTATGTGCACATATGGTACAGGCCTCCAAAAGCTGTGACTACTTGCCAGCAGTGCCACACTTTGCAGCATAATTGCCTTGGTTTTGCAGACAGTTCCGACCAGAGTCCCTGAATTCCATATGAACTGTCCGTGTCATACATGCATGCCTTCGATTTGCTTTGGTTTCAATACAGCGTCAATGAACTTATGAGTAATTGTTCCAGCCAAGAGTGCACCTGCTGATATGCATACATGATATGCATGCGTCATTCAAAAGCCGCAAAAAAAAATAGGTACAGGATGTGTTAACAGCAGTGGCGACTGGATCTGTTCCGTGACGCATTATGCTAAGAGGCCATCTCGCCACAATGTGATGTTGTGTAATGCTTGCCACTTGCAAATGCTGATGACAATCTTCTGAGCAGTTTAGAAGTATAAAGGGAATGTGCCGCTCAGTAGGTTGACCAGGATGAGTCCATTCCCGCAGAATGTCAGTCAATGATCTACACTTCCTCCGGCACATTTATAGGGATGATCAGATGTCTGACACTTATCGTCACGATCTTGATCATGGTTCTAGATCTATCAGCATCCCAGCAACTAAAAACACTGTTCAATCCCGTTCACCAATGGGGACTGGATACATGCAGAGATCGTCCTGACAGAGGAAGTGTTTCAAAAATGGAATGTGTCGTCGCCAGGTATGCTGGTGTAATTACAAACCTGACTCACCATGACGATGGCCATGCATGACAGTGTGCTGCCGCTCACTGGCCAAGCTGTTTGCACCATGGCCCTCGATTTTGAAAACAGTGAAGGCGTTGCACTATGAAAATTGTATTTACAGCTGAAGAAGAATCATTCCAGCCATCTAGGGCTGATTACATGCTGACTCAGACAGATGCTCTATTTTCGAGTGCAGGACCCTAACGTTGGACATGAAATCCGAGGAAGCCGCTTGTCCCAAGGATTTACTTGAAGATCTTCTCTACAGGATTCTGCCTTAAGCCGGAGTTCGGTTCCCTCAAATAATAAATCGTTAGCCGCAATTCACGATTGAAAGGGTAAAGGCCGTGCCAACCTTTTTCGTACTTCGGCACGTTCGTCGGACATCACCTTTAAGAATATTTCCGACTCCTTGTGCGATTGGTCTTTTCGGCAACTCTTATCGAGTTGAATGTTATTCGTGCGGTGCAGGCACACAGGTACGCTCGCAAAAATGGCGTCCAAGGTTCTGGTTTCACTCTGCATCGTTGCTGCACTCGTTTGCGTGACTTCCTGTGCCGAAAACATCGACACCAACATCATTCCGGGGTAGGGCCATCCGATATCTCCATTTTTGTGGACCAAATGAATCAATAAGGACAATCGACGCAGGACAGAGTTCCAGGAGCTAGTTGGCATTGTTAAGACCCGCGACTGTCTGACGCCGAAACGTGTTCTGTAACGAGTACTTTCCTGCTCAACTTTACTTACTGGTGCAGGTTTGTGCGGTTTCCTGAGAAATCAGACCTGCTGCAGACATTATGCCATATCATTTGCAGTTTACATCCCTTTTTGATCTTGATGCCAGTTGCAGTCGAACTGACTGCCAGAGGCTGTACACAGCAGGAGCTCGCCACTGGTGACTTTCCGCGCTATCAACAAGGCATTTGGGCGCCATTTGCTGGCTTTGTCATGCCAGGATGACTCCGCGTCAATTCCCTGCACAGACCCCTTCCTGCCATACTGCTGCCAGACAGCAGGCAACAACGATGGTTCCTCCTGTGTGCAGCTGAGCAGTGCAGAAGCAGGTACCTGTGGCAGCAGCGTCCCTTTCCCAGCCTGCTGTGTTAATGATTGAGGAAAGCGAATTTGCTGAAACTCCACAAGGTGAGCACCTGATTAAAGGCAGGTGTGTATCACAAAAGAAAGAGATGATCATGAAGGAGCCTTTGAGGGTGACTTCAACATTTCTCTCTGTTGCTTTGTATTCCTGCCCTGGCAGCAGGCTTTCCTCGAGCTCAAGCAATTGAAAGCCCTGGACTTTTGATACTAGGATCTTGCATTGGAAAGGTCCCTTGTGAGGTGCACTACCTCGGTACAGAAGTGTGTACATATGTATGGCTTGCATGGCTGGCAATTTCAAAGTACTAACGGCTCACTTTTGCACACGGCACTCGAAATTTGGCCATCAGCCAGCTGGATCCCTTGCTGATTTTCTTCAAGTTTCAGAGTTTGCAGCAAATTCAGTGCACTGAGTAGATGGCCCCATGCGGTCTGACAGTGAATTGATATTTTCAGGTCATGTTGCCGATCGTTTCATTTATGCATGTGTATACTGCACAAGTAGCGCAATTGCTGATACTTTTGCATTCTCACTCGGTTTGACTTGTTTTGGGTATCCGTTTACAGTGAGGTGGATCCCTTTTGTTGTGAACGTGCATCGGCTGCGTCCATGCATGCGCATCATGAACGAACAACTGTGCCAGCAGCATTCGAGTGGCCAAAGCAACCCACATTCATGATCTGTGTGTAATAGAGATTGCACTATGAACGTGATTTCCAAACAGATATATCTGTTGCAAGCTACAAGCAGGATCTGAAATGACACAGTGTTTACATGTGGACTGAGCTACAGCAACACGCTAGGCTGCTGCACATCAGTGCAACGCTCCATGCAAATCCAGCTGCAACCCTTTCCTTTGATGGCTACAGCCGGTCTCCTTCGCTTTGCACATTTGTTTGCTTCACAACATTGCATCCGCTTCGAGGCGGGCATTCTCTCTTCAGCACTGTGTCTTCTGGGTCACACATGGGTCATATAAATGTGCATCTTGGCATTTTGGGACACATTCTGGGAATAAATCGAATAAAGCCGAATAAATCGTTGATCGTTTTTTCTCTGCAAACAAAAAGTGATGAAATTGCTGGAACCCTTTTCGCTGCCGCCTTTGGTCTGGTTTATGTTAGGCATCCAACTGCAATGAGGTGGATCCCTTCTGTTGTGCTATCTGCATTGCCTGGCCAGGGATCCATGCATGATGAATAAAGATGCCAGCAAAGTGTGAGTGAGCAGGCCCAATTCGCAAAGCAACCCAGAATCACGCAAATGACTGTTGTGTTTTAGATCAGCTTCTCCCAGACACAGGCGTTCAGCAGACTCTGTTGGGAAACAGTATAGTTGTGTCACTGTGACACTGTCACACCCCCATCATGTGTGGGACTTGGCACTGAACTACATGCAGACATGTGCAAACCATCATTCAGCACATGCAGTAATGCGCACTGATTTGAAGGAACGAACCAGGCAAAGCACACAGCTTGACAGCAGCTCAGGCAAGCTGGCAAGGCCTTTTGCAAAACGCTGGTCACTTGTTGCGGGCCTTCTTGTTGCCGCCCTTCTTCCACAGACCGCCCTGGCCGCCGCTCTTGAAGTCGGCCTCCTGGCTCTCCAGGAAGGCAAAATTGGCGCGCAGGTTCTTGCGCCGCTCCCTCTTTTCTGCAGCCGCATCCGCTTCGCGCGCTGCGCCCAGGAACACTGCGTCCTTGCGCAGCTCACGCATCGCGCCGCGCTTCTCCTTCTGCACCTGCCGCTTCAGCTTCTTCTGCTCCGCGCGCTCCCTGCGTCAGTGCACGGCCCTGTCAAGCTCAGACGTGCGCAGCCACAAAACACCTTTCTGTCTCTTAGTTCGTTGCGGTGTGCAGCACAAAGCGCTTCTCTGTCAAGCCAAACTGGTGCAAGCCATTAAACACCTCGCTGTCTATGTCTTTGTTGCGGCACGACCCACAAAGCTTAGCAGGAGAAGTAAGCTTGGGTCAGTCACACTTGGCATGCACCCTGGAGTGCATCGCCTGGACATCAGTGCTGCTGCGAAGTGTTACAAAGTGCATGTGACACAAATTATGCCTTGCATGCATCCGGCAATGCCGCTCTGATAAAATTCACACATGGTAGATGGGGAGACAAGGAATTAACTCGATGAGTGGCTGTTTGGGCACGAGGGGCAGAGCACCTGTCGGGGTCATAATTCTTGCCGGCCACAAAGTCCTCCTCAAAGCGCGGGTTGAACAGCTTGACCTCTGGGTTCTTTGTTGCGCCCCTGCGCACCAGCGGCCGCCTGCTCGCCACAGCATCTGTTCTGACCTGCCTGACCGCCTCCAGGACCTCCACCCGCCGCTTCTCAAGTGCCTGCATCGCCAGAAGCAACCCCATGGTCAGAAGGAACAAGAGAACGGCACAGCTCGTTCATCCGTACCACTCAGAACTTGAGTCACGAGTCAATTAGGAGCAAAGCAAATCAGAACTAGAGTCACGAGTCAATTATGAGCGAAGCAACTTGGTGTCAAGTTCCCGGCGTGCCCGCCCAAGATGTGGTCATCGCTTGCATTGCCTATGACATATAGAGGGCACAAGCACTGCACCTTGGGCAATCCCTTCGCGCGGCCGAGGTCTTCCAGGGCTATCTGCGCAGGGCCAAGAGCCTCCGGCAGTGCAGCAATACCCGCAAACACCTCCGCTACACGCTGGACAATGCCCATGGCTGCAGCAAGCGCGCTCGCCTTGAATTCCAGGCTTCCAAAGTACCCATCGTCGGCTTCCTTGGCCAGCACAGAAGCCATCTCCAGAGGCTGAATCTCAGCCGCATCAGACTTCTTGCCAGGGGCCAGGGCAAGCCATCTGGCCGAAGGGTCCGAGGCTGAAAAGGACGTTTGCGGCTGAGAGGGGGCACTCTGCCTCAAGGGCGCCGCGCTCTGCAGTAGCTGCACCACAAAATTGAGGGGCTCCGGTACATAGCGCCTGGCGGGCGCGGCCATGTGCAGCGCCAGAGCGCTCAAGAAGAGACCTGTCCACAATAATCCATCCCAAAGTTAAACCCCTTCTGAGCAGATCTGTTGACCGCTCCCGATTTCACAGATGTCCCACAGAAGTCTGGGCAATTTTACAGGGTCTGCAGATTGCGATGTGAACAATGATACAAACAGGCTCACTGACAACAGTAAGTGCAGCTTGCTGCTGATATGAACACATGATGACCAGCATGTGCAGTGTGTCTATGGAGAAATGTGTGAAGGTACCCCAGAGCAATATGCATGCAAGGCCTGCCACGTACAGGGCTTCAAGGATGCGATCACGCAACTTTAGCCCTGTCATGCCTGCTGGTGCAGTCTCATAAAATTTTGCAATCATGCTCACCTCCATGGTGCAACAGATGTCAAGTGCTGGCATGACCTCATCCCGTTGCCCATAATGCAATGCTAAGCACAGGTATCGGATCTCTTGCCCTCAGTGAGCACCCCACACCATAAATGCCCATCCCGCACCTTGAGCGATGTCGGAGGCGCGCGAGATGGGGCAGAGCGCGAGGTGCGCCGACACCAGCAGGGCAGCCGGCGTGGTCACAGGGTGGCGCCTGTCGCTGACAGGAAACAGCGTCGCCCACAGCTTCAGCAGCAGCAGAGCACGCGCGCCCGGCCACGTGCTGCCATCATCACCATATGACTCCTGCCAGGTCAGAAATACAATTCAAATGCAGCAGATGACTGGAAAACTCATGCATGTTCTGTCATCCTTGTGTGTTCGACACAGAAGACTTTCACCCCAACCCAGCTGCCACACCAAGATGCTGTGCGAAACCGTCATGCCCACTTGCCATCCCTGTTGCTCACCTAGTGTGCTAAATACTAACAGATAGAATGTCCCTGCCTTCCTTATAGTGCACCACTGTATTTGATGGTGCAGCATGACAGTGCAGCCAGCCCTGATGAGGCTTGTGCAGATTCCTGTCATCTCAATGTGCATGCAACAGGCAGATAAGCAATAAGAGGACTTCGCAGCTGTGCCCCTCTATGCGATCTCTTTGAAGCAGACACAACAGTGCCATATTGAACGGAAGTCAAACACATCAATCACCGGGTTCGTAAGTGCTGTAGCGAGGCGTTGTTGCAGGCGCGACAAGCGAGCTTGCGCCACAGTGGCCGCGTAGAAGGGCACCTCGCCGGTAGTGTCCAGGAGGTGCACAGTCAGCGCATCCAGGTGGTCCATGGGCAGCGGCACTGACCCTGCCAGCATGGCAAAATGCTGCACCAGGATCCCATAGAACACCTGACCACAAAGAAGAGGTCTTCAGGCAAATCTACAACATTTGATCTGCTCAAACAACAAGTCATTTGGAGTCACAATGATAATCAGCAATGTCAATGCTTTCAAGTGGTCCAGCGTGGGAATTGACATGCAACAGCATGCATGTGGCCTCCATCCCAAAAAGGCAAGCAGGGCAATGTAACACAGCCAAAGAAGAGGTCACCTGCATCTTTTTCCGGTTCCCAGAAGCAAGCGCGACAGCGTTGCAGATGCGGATGCGTTGTATGGCCAGGCTCAGCTCCTCCGCCGGCCGACCGGCCATTAGTGTCGCAAATTCCTCGTAGCTGCTCGGCGCCTCCAGTGTGAAGGGCAGCTGCCCTGCAGCTGCACCTCCTGCTCCCTCCGAAGTAGTTGCTGCTCTTCCTGAGTCCACCCGCTTGCCGGGCCTCTCCCTGTCCTCACCAGGCTGCTGAAGAGCTTCTCCGATCGCTCCCTCATCAACCTCTTGCTCTTCATCATCTGCCTCAGCCTCATCTGACTCATCCTCATTATCATCTTCAAGCCCACTTTCGTCGTTCTCTTCAGACTCTTCATCAGCACCTGTTCCTTCGCCGTCCTCCTCGGAACCAGAACCTCCCTCATCACTGTCTCCCTCTGCATCACCTGCATTGCACAATGCACAGCCAGGTGGAACCAATGCAGATGCTCGCTGACCTGCCAATCACAAAGTCGTCAAGCCAACTTCTGAGATTCCTTGCGTGTCAGCAGGTGAGGGAACATGCAAGTGGCAGAATGGGTTGTTAGCACTTCCATTTCAATAGAACACTGCATGCACAGTGCAGCATGTGCAGTCACCTGCTTCAGCAGCCTTGATGCCATATTTCTCCAGCAGGGTAGCGGACTCGGCCTTGAACCGCATCTGCAGCTCGTCATCACCAGCTGCTCGTGCCTTCCTCCTGGCATCTAATTTCGACACAGGTTCCTCATCATCTTCCTCTGATCCAGATCCCTCATCCTCATCCTCTTCACTCAGCTGAAACTCATCCTCCAGTGCGTCACCTGCATAAAAAAGCCATCCTTCATTCCTTGAAAAGCCTTCACTTTATGCCAACTGATAATGCCAGCAACATCACACCAGCTCACGCTACAGAAGGCTTACGCCACCCAAGATCAACAAGACAACAATTGCCACGCATCTAATCAGTTTCATGGCCCACATGATTGCGGCAGCATAATCCCAGTCTTCAGATGTTTCCCTGCAAGCTGCAAAGCAATGTCAGTATTTCCTGGCCAATACTGACGCATGCGCCACTCCATCTGCACAAGGATTCTCGGATGAACGTGCAGAGCAGCCTGAAGTCTGTGGTAACGTGAAGGTAGTGCGGCCCACCTGATGGCCCATGGTCTGCAACTTGGCGTTTTTGCCGCTTCTGTCGACGGGCCTTGTAGCCGCCCAATGGAGCCGCATCGCCCTCCCCATCAAAATCATCGGCCTCATCAGCGCTGGCGCGCATGCGCTTCTGCCGGCGCGCCTCCAGCGCTTCCAGCCGCTGCCTCTCCAGCTCTGCCAGCTCTTCTGCTGTCTTTGTTCGCTCACTCACCTGTGAACATGTCGCTTTTCTACCTTAGCTACCATTCCTGCAGGAGTCTACTTAAAAATTCCATCTGCAATCTGCACAGTCTGCTTGAACATAGACAAGAGATGCGGTACTTGCATCTGATGAGCAATTAGTGCAGATGCTGCGTGCAATGCACAACGCAGTGGCCGGACCATGGGCCGCAGGAAGAGCACCGGTGAGTG
This sequence comes from Coccomyxa sp. Obi, assembly GCA_020887355.1. Classification (NCBI taxonomy): domain Eukaryota; kingdom Viridiplantae; phylum Chlorophyta; class Trebouxiophyceae; family Coccomyxaceae; genus Coccomyxa; species Coccomyxa sp. Obi. The sequence continues at coordinate 1,629,258 of AP024999.1, forward strand.
GAGCCAATGCTTGGTGTAATTCAACACAACGTGACAAGAGAGCTGCACTTTAGCCATGGCAATATAGGCACAAACCTCATGAGCCTGGAAAATCCACTGACACATCTGGACATCCAAGGGCGCACCTGGCCCTTGGCTTCGAAGACGAGCTCTCGGCGAAACTTGTCAAACTCGGTGTCATCGCCATGCTGCGGTGGGGCATCCTTTGGATGCCCCACCGCATCGGCGGCCTTCCTGTCGTGGCGCGCTCCCTTTGGCTTGACCAGCCCGGCCAGCGACCCCGACTCCAGCAGGCTCGCAAGCTTGGTGTCCAGGGCCTCTGTGGCTTCCAGGTCCTCATCCCGTTGCTGTGACTTGGCCGCCTTGAAGGCCTTGCTCTTTGCTATCAGCTCCTCCATGACCTGCCCGACATGCAAATTTGCCCACAATTCTTGCACTGGCTGTGGCTGCGCATGCAACGCTTGCTGCTGCGTGCATCAGTTCATCCTTCAATGGGGCAACGCGCTGTGTGCACCAGCCATGACAGACCGGCAATGCTGAAGGAATATGTTTCCCAACGCTCACCATCTCTCATGCAAGCCGTGCCCAATAGCATTTGTGTGCATTAAGCTATCAAGCAAATGCAGACCGCAAATCAGACTCACCTCCTTCTTGGACTTGCGGCGCTCCGGCACCTCCTGTTCACCTGCCTCCGGATCTTCTTCGCCCTCCGCCCGCGTCTTGGGCACAAATCCGCCGCCAAAATGGAAATCCCGGACAATGGCATCATCCAGACCTCCATCATCTTCATCGTCCAGATCTGGCCTTCCGCCCTGTCGAAGCACTCGCAATGAAAAGAGCCTCACAAAGTGCACTGCATGGTCCATGGCCATAGATAGCCATGCATGGCAGATAGCCATGCATGGCAGCATAGAGCATAGTTGACGGCAAAAAGCACGCTTACTGCTTTGATGTCATTGTCCGCCAAAGCGCGCCCCATGTGGGTGAGCTCGTCTTCCTCATCATGATCTGGCAGCGAGAATTTGGTGCCTGTACTGCATACATAAGCCAGTGAGAGTGTCAGGAAAAGCACTAACACAGGTGACGCTTAACGGCATGAACCATTGGAAGGGGTATCTTGCAGCTTGCTTCTCTGGACTTGCCTGTCAACTCTTTCATCCGTTGCCTCTGGAACCGAGCGAGTGCCTTTTCCTCCTCTGTAAGGGAACTATCATCCTCTGCAAAGAAGTCACATGGGATGTGCAGCAACGAGAAGACAAGGACCCGCATCTTTAGCTGGATGCTGTGAAACTTCACCGCATGCGCACTGTTTGAAAAGAGCAAATCGTGACACCACACCTCCGAAGCGCCTGTCCACAAATGCATTGGACTTCTGGAGCTCCTTATATTCGACGAGGAGGGTCTTCTTCCTCTGCATGTCCAGGAATGAGGTCAAACGCATGCATAGTGGGTTTGATCCCCCAAAGAGCGCACAGGTCATGCGTGCCTCAAGCTGCCAGCCATGGAACAGCGTGTATACCTTGTCCACCGCATCGGCACGGGCCTTGCCATGCTTTTGCTCGCCTTTTTGCTTTTTTCCAAGTACATTGAATTTCTTTTTATTGTAGATGTGCTCAAACAGGTTAGGCTTGGCCTCCTTCCTTCGGCTAATTAGCTTGGGCTTCACTGCCTTTTTCCCCATATTTATCTACTAAACATGCTTGCTTGTAATAATATAATAGCAACTTCCGATCTTACAAGCGCAACAGCGAAACCGTGTCCCAGACAAGGGAAGGCAGTTAGAGTGGATCACAAAGCCGATACTTCTACGGCCATGACAGACAGAACATACACGTCATTTGAGAGCAAACAAAGTAGATGAGTCTGTAGCAATCAAAGCAAAGTTGTAGAGCAAGAGGACGCCCCACAGAAGGTGCAGTTGCCGCTTTCGGAGGCCAGGTGCCGTAAAACATGTCGAACGGCGTTTCTGGCTTCGGGTCCATTTGATGCCATCTGGCTCGACGAGGCTTCCAAACGCGAATGTTCCCTTGCTCCCCTCATATCTTTGCTCTCTAGGATTATTCATTTTTCGTGAACTCCATAGGGTGACATGCAAGCGAGAAGATGAGGACACATACGTTGTGGTTAGCACGAGCACGATGGTTAATGATCTGAAAAAGAGAGGGACGGCAGTCGTGAAGGGACGAGGGGGTGGAACCTGCTGGAAAATACTTGTATCTATCGTTCTTGTTATAGCTTTGATTGCTGCTGTCTCTCGACGTAATCCAGTCACTCCTACTATTGTGTACAAGACAGTTGAAGCAGCACAGCAGATAGTAAAAAACTGCACAACACCTACCACAAATACAACCTGCAACTGCCCGCCAGCAGCTCCAAATATCGATGAGGGAGTCAGCCCAGATGGCGTGCTCCGCCTTGCTAATAAAGTCACCTCTACCACTGTGGACAACATCCTGGACGCTGCCAGCTCCAACGATCCTGCAGGACAGACAGTAAGGGTGAGTGCAGCGACTGTCTGTCCGAAAAGCTCAAGGGACTGCTGGATCACAAGTACTCCCTACAGCAGAGTGTTTCTGCTGAATTACACCTTCTCGCCCCTGATGAGTTGTTCTTGCAGGTGAATGAGGATGCACTGGAGGATACCCTGCTCTTTGTGGGCATACTTTCGGGGAGAGGGTACCGCCACAGGCGACTGGCAGTGAGGGAGGCCTGGGCCAACCAGTGTCAGGTGCCGGGGGTGTCAGTGTGCCGGTTCATGCTGTCAGAGGATGAAGTCACGCCGCAAGTCTCCAAGGAAGTGGAGCAGCACGGAGACATTGTGCTCGTGCGCGAGAAGACAAATTACAAATCCATCCTGCTGAAGACCTTCTTCGTTCTGGAGTATGCCATCAAGCATTACGATGTGCGCTTCATCTTGAAGACGGACGACGATGCATACGTGCACGTGGAAGCGCTGGTGCACCAGCTGCGGCTGCTGTGCATGAGCCCGGACTGCAGGAATGAGCGGCTTTACATGGGGAGGATGTGCACGGAGTCCGAGGTGCTGCTGCAGCCGGGGCACAAGTGGAACAACATTGTGTTCTACAACCACACCGGCCTGAAGACATACCCGAACTACATGATGGGCGGTGGGTACATCCTCAGCGGCGATGTGGCCAAGATGCTGCTGGACATGAACGGCAAGATGCGGCTCAAGTTCACGCCCATCGAGGATGCCACTCTCGGCTTCTGGCTCATGAGCATGGACCTTCGCCATGTGGACCACCCAAAGCAAGTTCTCCTTTCTCCTGCTGTCATCGCAGACAAAAGACATTCACCTTTTTAGGACCAGCCATTTGCATCGGTTGCCTGCTCGTGTCGCTGCCTACTTTTACATGAAGTTCATTACAGTGCAGTTGGTGTATCTTTCATTTGATGACTGCAGTGCAACCTCTAGTCCTAACACTGCCGCCAACACTGCCTGTCCTGTCTGGCCACCTTCGCGCTGACTGAAGCTCAATCGCAGATAGTTCAGGTTGTGCTGCTGGGCGTGCAGGATGTACACATATGCGGTGCCGTGCTGTTTCAAGGCGCCGGTGAGAAAGGAGGGGCAGCGCATAGTCACGCGCTTCCAGCTGCAGGACGATATAGAGCAGCAGATCTGCTCCAACGACCCCTGGATCATCCTGCACAAGATAGACTCCCCCACCAAGATGCGCTACATCGGCAGCAAGGTCAATAGCTGCAATAAGACGGCGGACAGCATGTCCGTGGCTCCTAGCATCGCTGCCTGGGTCAAGAAAAAAGGTTTGCTGCTCTCGTTTCCCTCTGCTTACCTCGAGATTGAAGGGCTCAAGCGGGACATGGCTTCATGTTTGATGTGGGGATCAGTCTGTGACCAACATGTTGCCTGATGTGCCAGACAGGTCATGTGCTTTACTGCAACTCTTTGCAAAGCTATAATGGATGTCATACGCATTGCATGCAATGTGAACATGGCGGTCATGCTGTTGCGCAGAGGCCCCAGTTGACGAGGATGCCACACCAACAGAAGTCATATTACAGAGGCGGCGGTTGAACAGCCATAGATAGAAAAGGCGGAAGGGTGAGGCTGAAGAGCCATCAGGTCATTCATGTGATGTGCCAATGGCCTAGGTGCAGGGGGCCTTTTGGCCCTGTTGAAATAAAGGGCATGGCGCTCTTAGAAAGCCCCCTTTTGATTTTGGATTGCTTGTTGGAGGTGTGCCAGTGGCCCTCAATGCATTTTGTCATCCAGTTCAGGTTTCACCTGCATCACTGAGTTGGTTTAGTTGCTCATGGTCAGAGAAATGGGAAAGTTGAATATGCAAGTCCGACTTGGAGTTGGAGTCCACTTTGCAAATTGGAGTTGAGCTTCTGCATTCTGTCCGGACTGCAGCTGGGTTAGGAGGCTGGGTCGACTTGTGCGGTGTTGTCACTGTACTTCTGTCCAAGTTAATAAAGCTTGGGGAAAAAGAAGACTGAAGATGAAGAAGAGCATTACACATCTGAGCACTTGAATCCACGAACATGAAGCTTCCCTCCCAGCTTAAAGCCACAATATCATAGTGTCGAAATTAGCTCCGGGACGATGGATGGCGCCATCCATGGGTTTCACAGTGTCTGATCATTCATAGTTGCATTGTACCATATATCTGAAGAGATGTAAAACAAGTACTGCTTGATCCAGCAGTCGAGCTCAAACGATTTACCCTGCGTTGCAGTGGCATCAGCAGCAGCCACCAGGCCGATCGGGAATGCAAACGATAGAAACTTAGTCATCGAGAATTTTCTGGCAAGTGATACTTTGCAGGGATCGCAGCCCTGCTGTGATAAGTCAAAATTTTGAAAAAAAAATTGACTGTAAGGCAATAGTGTGCAATACTGATGGCAACACAGGCGCTTCAGGCCCCACGATCATATTCCATCCATGATAGTGTCGCTCGTGACACAATCGTTAGTGAAATGAGTGGATCACTATCAGGATGTGAGGCAATAGACCCGGACGTTTATTCAGAAGATGATGACACGGGACCACTTGGCATGCAGTGTCTCCCAACACTCAGCAGAAGGGTAGGTGCCGTGCACCTCGATCAATCACTGAAGCTTCCACTTTGCTTCGATGCTCAGCCAATGCATAGGTGACCAGGTCGATCAAGAACACAGTCGGGTACTGGTGTGAGTTCGTGCTGACCTTGCTGACTCAGCAGCAAGCTTGCCTGCTCTTATGATCCATTCTGTGGTATTCGCAGACGCACAAGTTTCTGGTACTTCTGCTGACTTTCCTTTGCTATACGTCCTTCCATGCATCGCGGAAGCCGATGAGCGTGGTGAAGAGCGTTCTAACCGGGGCAGCAGATACTGACAGCACTGGCCTTGCCAGCTTCATTGCAGCCGACAGCTGGTCCTGGCTACATGAAGGTCTGTTCCACCTGCTCGTTGGTACCCCCAAGCTTCCTGCAAGAAAGACTGAAGGGATTGACTGCACAGCATTTTCTCACCAGCACCGGCCCGATGTTCATGCCTGCGAGCCCAGCACCAACTTGTCCCGAATAGGCTCGTTTCCGGTATCTTTGCTCCCTGATCTGCAGGACTATGGAGAGATTTCGAGAGGCATCATCGGCATCATAAGAAACACCACCACCATCATCACCATTCGCCACCCCCGCCATCACCTCCTCCCCCTTCGCCTCCCCCTCCACCATCGCCTTCACCACCCCCACCACCATCGCCTTCGCCACCCCCACCACCAGAACCTTCGCCACCCCCACCTCCTAGCCCGCCTCCCCCGGAGCCGCCAAGTCCCCCCAGTCCCCGGCCGCGGCCGCCCGAGCCAGGGCCCCCCGGCCCCCAGCCGCCACCGCACCAGCGGCCTGGCTGGGTGAGAGGACCTTCCTCCTGTGGGCTTGTGCACTGCCTGCACAGAAGCCCCACGTAACACCAACCCATACGTCTTGCAGGCTTCGTGCCATTTCTCATGTGCGGCTGATCGCAGGGGCATTGAGTGCACTTTAAATCCTGTTGCATTCTTCTAACAAGAGCATGGGAGCTCATGGAGGAGCTATCTGGAGACACCTCTGCACGCTGTCTGCCTTCAGCATAGCTCCTCAGTGAGCTCCCATGCTCTGTTGCACCTCAGGAGGGTGTGATAGGATTAATGGTGTACCCGATGGCCAATTATTGGCCGCACATGTGGGGAGGAAAATAAGCCTGCAAGATGTATGGGTGGGTTTGACATGGGGCTCGTGTGTGTGCTCGACAGGCACCCTTCAATGAGGAGGGAGGCAATCTGCTGCTGGGGAAGCTGGACCTGGCTTTCCTGGGAGCCTATGCTGTGGGGATGTTTGGGGCTGGCCACCTTGGTGACAGGATCCATCTGAGGAAGTTCCTGACCTTTGGCATGCTGGCCAGCGGGGCCATGGTCTGCTCTGTTGGCATGGCCTTCTTCCTGGATATCCACTCCATCTGGTACTTTGTCATGGTGCAAATCATTGGAGGTGTGCATCTGCGTGCCTGAAGGTCGTTCTATCTGCCCATCCCCCGAGTCACACACATGAGCAGAATCAGGCATGTTTTTACAGACCCCCAAGAGGGAGCATGATGAGATGCCTGCTCTGCAATCCTGATGCACTACGTGGGACAATAGTGCAGTTGTGCTGAAGGGATCTTCAGAGTTCTGTATGGCCTCTCTAGCAATTGGAGCGATGTAACAGCATATGATAATAAAAATGTAAACAAGGCGTCATGGGTGTTGAATTGCACAAGGTTTGCTGCAGGGTTCATGCAGGCGACAGGGTGGCCGAGTGTGGTGGCAGTGATGGGAAATTGGTATGGCAAGGGCAAGCGGGGGGCCGTCATGGGCATCTGGAATGCACACACCAGCGTCGGCAACATTCTGGGTTCAGTTGTGGCGGCCGCATGTCTCTCCTGGGGCTGGGGTTGGGCCTTTGTCATGCCTGGCGCCGCGCTCATCGCCATGGGACTCCTCATCTGGCTGTTCCTTGTTGTGGAGCCAGAAGAGGCCGGTCTGTTCAAGATGCGCGACAGCATCCTGGTGCGGGCTGCTGCCCTGCGCATGTTACCTTTTGCCGGCTTGCAGTGTGGATGCATCAAGGCTAGGTGGCCCTCTAGATGTTACCCATGACTGCGAGAGTACCATGCCAAGGAGGGGCCACGTACGGTCTTATTTGAAGCGACTAGACCCTACAGTAGAAGATGCTGAAATAGCCTAGAAGCAGGCTCAGTATGCATTGTCTTCTCTTGATTGGCTCAGGATATGTCTGTAACCTTCAGGCCAGGTTTCATGCCAGGAGTCCAGCCCGACCTGTAACATATCATCTACAGTGGATGACGGGGTCCACATTTAATGCTGTCAACATGCGGTGCGTGCAGGGCTCGGACATATCAACGCCATGCACATCGGTGACATCACTGTCAGAGGACACACTGCGCTACCTGGATACCCACCAGCACCTGCTCCCGGGTCTCAAACGCCCTCCCATCCCAGGCTCCCGCGCTCGCGCAGCCTCCCTGCGCCGCTCTGTGCGACCCAATCCTCCACTCTACTTAAGGATCAGCAAGGCCACATCCCTGGTCATGTCATGGGCTCCATGCCATGGAAAGCTCAAAACCTTCACTTCAGCGGGGCTCACGGGGAGCAGTTGCAGTAGAGCTATTACCACAGCTGCAGCTATCCGCGGTCTGTCTGTGTAGCTGCAGTTTCGTGATCATAACAGCTGTCAAAACAAGGCATGCCTCTGCACGTGTCTTTTTCCTGTGCAGAGCGTGGTTGTCCTTCTGTTAACAGGGGTCGGACCCGGCGCTGCGGTCTCGGTCGTCATCGCCATCGCCGCTGTCAGAAGAGGGCGCCCGTCACATGGAGATCCACCAGGCTCGCCAGATGTACAACCGCTCCCCCACCAATATCAGGTCTCACTGACAGCCACATGCGCATCTTCACCGCCTCTATACCTACTCAGCTACCATTTCACGCTGCACCCTTGACAACCATGCAAGCTTCCATTGACAGCCACATGCCTGCGGCCCATGTTACTCGAGACTGGATTCCACCTTCCTGCAGTAGGCTGTATATACGGTTCTGTCAAGCATGTGTCAAGTTCAACTTTCAATTGTATCCAACTGGTGATGGGGCCTGTGCATGGATTAGACCACCACCCATCAAGTTCACTGTCATGCCTGTCATGGCAGCTAGGTTCCTTCATACAGACTGTCCTTGAGAAGTGATGCTTTTCCTTGGCTTGGAATGGCCACTGGCAAAGCAAAGATATTCATGTCAATGGGGAATCTTGATGTTTGGGTGGGTTGTTCCGAAGTGCAATTTGGGTGTGCATGGCAGTGACTCTGGCATCCGGTATGCATCTTCGCCCTTGGGCGGAGGCGCGCATTGGGACGCACTTGGCGCGCGCTATGGCGGCCAGCCCGGGCTGAAGCCTGTCGAGCGCGAGCCTCCCACCGGTGGCTATTATGCCACATCACCCTCCAGGTAAGCACTCACACGACACAGCCCTTCCACGTGTGTAGCTGCTTCATCATTTTGCTCACACGACTGCGGCGGTTTATGCTCCTGCTTGGCGCTTGCACAGTACATTACTTCTGCATTTTCCTAGCTATGTGGTCCTTCGATGTTCGCCGCCAGAGGTCTCCATCTTGACAGCTCACACTGCTGAGTGGTATTGTGTTCGTGTTGCCATCAATATGTGGATCCAGAGACTTGAAAGCAGCATCTCATGACAGGCTCCGTGGTTAGTTCCCAGTCATTGCACCGTGTTCTCACATGTGACCATTCTCTCGAGAGTAAGTTGGAGCCAGCACTAGAACTTTGTCAAGAGTTGGTTGGGTTACAATGATGTGATCTGCCACATCAAAGTACTGGGGTCATGTGCAGCACGCTGGAGACAGGAGTACCACCTGAGCCGGGGCAATTGCCTGCACCCCCTCCTGCACTTCTCCCTCCCCGCAGCCACTACTCGCAAACCCCTGCTGGTCTGCCCTGCCCAGCTACCCTCACTGCCCAGTTGGTGGCTGCTGAAAGTCAGTGCTTGGAGCTCACGTTCTTATCCTTGATAAGCCGAGGTCAGGGTTACATGATGGCTTTGCTGAGGAAGCTGATGGCACTGTCATGAGCTGTCACCTGAGGTGGTTTGAGCGCAGTGTTGGCACTCCATCATACAAGGATCTTACCCCGCTCTCCTGGCTTTGCAGGAGTCTGAGATAGAAGTCCTGGTATCAAAAGCTTGCTGCAGCAGTAGCCAGCTTCAAATGGCTATCTGTCAAGGTTGATTGTAAGGGGATCGAGGGCTCATCTTTCACACTGGAGCCAGAACTGCAATCTGCAGCACTGACGGCAGCATGAACCTGCCACAGATCAGGGATACGCAGCAAGGATCTGCGCCCTGAGCTACTTTGGCATGGTGTGCAGAGGGCACACAAGGGCAGGGGTGGGCGTGGAATTGGCGGGGCAAGGGGCGGCGCGCGCGCACCAAGCGCCAGCTCGTGGGCGTGTCCAGCCAGCTGTGCATTGTGGAGGTGCCCCGCGCAGAGCTGCCGCCACAGGGCGAGCGGGTGATCACTCCTTACTAGCACTCCCCGAATGTTTGCCTTGACATCCCTCAATACGCCGTGCCTTCCGCCCAGGCGTCCCCCGGATTGTCAAGCCTGCCATCAGATGACTGTTGTGAAGGTGCACTTTTCAGGGAGACCTGCTCCTCTCATGAGGCCCTGGCGGATTACCGGCTGAAAGGTTGGAAACTCAAATGTATCACTTCGTTGCTGGCTGAATTGCTGTTCATAAGTAGCCAAAACTCGCTGGCTGCGTGCTGCTGATGCTGCGCACACTCATGCCTTTTCCATGGAACATCCGCCAAGTGCCGGTGCATCAGCCTACTGGAATGGGCTAGACTGGCAAGGGATGCGCCATTGCAGCTTATGCATGCAAATGATGTAATCCCTCGCTGTGAATGGGATGTCTATGTGCCGGTGCAGGCGAAGGGTGTGTCAATCTGGGCAGCACTCAGGATTCCAGGCGTGGTGTCCTTTGCGCTGACGCTGTTCTTCAGCAAACTTGTGGCCTACACCTTCCTCTACTGGCTGCCATTCTACCTGAACTCAGTCGATATCGGCGGCCGTCGCCTCACACCTAAGGCGCGCTGGCACCTCTTGAATAACTCAACAACTCTTGCCTCGTTATACAGGGGAGGGCATAACGCGGGCTTTCCAACACATGAAGGAGCTTACACGTTGCATCGCATAGCCTGTCTTTACTGCTTGAATGTTCATCCCCCCAGTACCATCTCCCCGTAACACTCCTCAATCCTCCTTTCAATGTCAGTGCCAACCTCGCACAACCTGTCGCAGCTCCCATCAAAACAATGCCTTGCTGCAAGGTTCCTGTTGGGCACTGCAGGCAGCTGGAGTGCTGTCCATTCTGTTTGATGTGGGCGGCGTTGCGGGCGGTGCGATTGCTGGGATCCTATCAGACGGCACAGGCGCGCCCGCGTGCGTCTCGGCCGCATTTGTCTTCGGATCGGTGCCCTGCATGTGGCTGTACCGCAGGTAGGAACATGGAATAAATTACTTCTCAAACTTTTTGTTCTATAACACCCCCAGCAGGGAAATTTTTATATGAAAACCTAGATTCACCATTGCATTCAGGAAGATAAATGATTATTGGAAGGGCCCCTTTACCCTAAACCTAACCCCCCAACTCTACAACCCTAGCTCAAGTTTTTTTTTGAGGTAAATTTTAGGTAGGAATGGTGAACGATGGCCACAGTGCAGCCACTTTGTATACACACATGGGTGCAATGTCAACCACAGGTTGGCTCTGTCAAGGAAAATGCAGTCCAGTCCAGGAATAGCCTGTGGTCATTCATGGTGCTGGTGTATCTGTTGAGTGTGTTTGTGGGTGTACCACAGCTATGGGGCTGCCTCGCTATCCTGGAACATAGGCCTCATGCTGGCTGCCGGCCTGTTTGTGAACGGCCCATATGCGCTCATCACCACCGCTGTCTCCGCCGACCTCGGCTCCCACACCTCTGTTGCAGGCATGGCCCCTGTTTCTGCTCTCTCACATTCTTGAGGCATGTGTGTGTGTGTGTGTGTGCGTGTATGGCAGTCCCTCGTCTCGCCTTTTGCCCCGCTGCGACATTGATGAATCAGCCACTGTGCATTCCATGGTGTGCAGCCGTGTGGATTTGCTTTCAGCAGCCAATCACTTTGCTAAATCCAAAGCTTCCCGATCAGCCACCACTTTTGCATTGCAGCTGTGTGTGAGCAGCAGGAATTCTGGCACGTTTGAATTGATATTTCTGCCGGCACACATGGTCTCTTGCGGCACAGGAAAAGACAGGCAGGTGTGCTGTTTGGAGTGAGCAAGCAACGCGCTGGTGATCTGCACAGGCAATTCAAAGGCGCTGGCGACGGTGACATCCATCATCGACGGCATGGGATCGTGCGGCGCGGCGCTGGGGCCGCTGCTGACGGGGTACCTGTCGCAGCGCGCGGGCGGTTTTGACAATGTCTTTCTCATGCTCTACATCGCCTCGCTTGCTGCCGCCGCCCTGCTACTGCGCTTGGTCCTGCGCGAGGTACAGCCCCCCGCATCTCCCTCTATATTTTTATAAGGGTTATCTAAACTCTCAACCCTAAAAAAAATATAAACCCTAAAATAAATCACCCTGAATAAAGAAATGAATATAAAATTTGGAAATTTGGAAAATATAGACAAAGAACACCAGCACATGTCGCTGCTGGTGGACCCTGAGTTTAGATGCCCTGTACTCCCTGGCTAGCTGTCGCATATGACGTTTGAAAGAGATGATCTTAATCTTTAGTTTTCCATGCCTTGCAAAGTGTGAGGGGAGGTGTTGCGATAGAGCATCCTCCAATGCAAGACATTTTCCTGCATTGGCTGTGCAACCCAAGAAATGCTGCTGTGTTGTTGCCCTGCACAGTCCCGCCCAAGTTGCCTGGCTGCGATCATGTCCAGCATGCTTGCAACATCCTGCTGCAAAGATGCGTGGCAGAGAGACCATGCCGGACATAAGGAGGAGCACCGATCATGCTAGTGCAGATAGCAGTGCTTCAAGTGCCAGTCGATTAGGCACGGGTGTTCACGCAGGTGGCGGACGCTCGGGACAAGCGCAGACGGCGCAAGAACAGGGCGGCAATGTATTCAATGGCGGACCCAGAAATGCTGGAGCGCCTGCTTGCTGATGATGCTTTGCTGCACCATTTCAAACCAGGGATGCCCTCATATACAGACCAGCTGCCCTGATTCGTCCTCCCTGCACTCTTCTTTGATGGAGACTGTACCGTAGAAATAGAGATAATTTTTGCTATTTTATTATGTGAAGTCAGCAGGAAGCGAGCCCAGGACATTCTTGATTTGTTGCAGAAGGTCCTCCCATGCATTTCGAGTTGAGAGCACTGAATTTTGGATTTGAATACCTGAGAGAAAGCACACTGACTATGTGAGGTTTGCGATGTGTCACAATGTGTGACAACACTGGGTTTTTCTTGAAGGGGATACTGCTTGCCTATACATGTGAGAGAGCAGCCTTTGCTATTGCTCAATTGTGCCATATGCGTCAGTCGGCTGAGTGATAACTGCATATTTTAGTGGTACTTCCGAAGTGAGGTACCGTGGATGCGCTGTACTTCTGATCTGAGACTGAATTTGTGAATAGCCAGGTCTGTTCCCCAATCACGGGCCAAGTCCTCTTTACAGTTCCCATGTGCAGTGCACATGATTTGCAAATCTTTTAAAAACGTAAGTTCCAAAGCTGATCAGGCGATGCGAGCACAGCAGCCATTAATGGGGTGTCAGAAGCATCAGCTCTGTGCAAAAAATCTACATCATTTCGTACAGTCCTTTATTTGTGCCCCAGTCGCATTGCGACTTTGAACCCACACACGAGTCGAAAAGCAAAAGCAAGGTCACCAGGATGCAAGCATGAGCCTGCAAATGGTCCTGTGAGGAGCTCTTCTGAAAGCAGGTCAAGTAATTGCAAGCCAGAGAAGCACACAATAACCCATGTGCTGAACGCACACAACCTGCTTGGCCATATCCAGCAGATAGACAGATAGGTTCTACAGACCGTGACCTTTCAGCCCAAGTTGCCCCCAACTGCACCCTCTCCCGTTGCAGTAATGCCTTGATCAGGAATCTCTGCCTGATACAGCTTGTGGGGAATATGTGATCATCAAATATAGACACAAACCTCCCCTCAAACAACAGCACTAGCGATGCCATCAAGGGCACAGCTAGCGGACATCATGCGCAGCAGTGCCTGAGATTGAACCCAGCCCCAACCTACTCCTCCTTCTTCCTGGCCGCATTGATCGCGGGGAGCTCGGTGCGGGGGTTGACAAAGGTGCGGCCGACAAATTTGAGGGCCTCGTCGATGATGACAACCGGGCTGGCGAAGAGCAGGACGAGGGCCCACTCGTTGAGGGAGAGGGGCACGATGGAGAAGATGGAGGCCAGCATGGGCACGTAGAGGATGATGAAGTGCAGGCCGAACGACAGCGCCATCGCAACCAGCAGCCACGGGTTGCACCAAGGTGGCATCTGCAGCAGGGAATTGTCCTGTGTACACAGCAGCCAGACTCTGTCAACACTGGCCAGCACCCTCTTCATATGTACCACCACTCTTTGTAGAACATGCAGTGAGCCTGCATGCAAGGTCCAGCCAAGAAGGGTGTATCAATCCAACCAGTTTCTGCAAGGTCAGGCAGAGGGAAGTTTCAGCTGTGCCTACAGTGCATACAGGCCCAGTCACAACACATGTATGGTCCTGTGCTGCATGCACAATATGGGGATGAGCCAGGCAGGAAGCGCACCTCGGACAGGGCGTTGAGGGCATTGAACATTTCGATAGCAACCAGGACGGACAGCGACAGCGTGCTGGCCTTGGCCTTGCCCTCCCTGAAGTAGTCGCACGGCTCCGCAAAGTTCACCACGCGGCCTCCCGCCAGGTATGGCGTTGCCTGCATGCCATTTTAATCTGGGTGCACACTCCATACCATGTTTCGAACTGAACACGATACATGCCTGAACAGTACAACAACATAACATCAGTCTGCACGACAATTCATCCGGGTCGCCTTGGATGCAATATGAAGACCTAACACAGTGCATGCCTGAACAACAGAACAGCCTAAGACCAGCTTGCCACCAAAGCACTACAACAAGACATCATGATCCGCAGATTGGAGGTGAGCACGATGTGGAGTGCAGGCAGGCTCTCCAGCATGATGCCAAGCTTGCGAAGTTGGGGAGAGCTGAGCCGTAAGACAGCCTGGACGAGGCCGGGAGCAACACCTTGAAGTCGGACCACGTGTGGCAGGACTCCCAGTTGCGCAGCTGGTGCCACGTCACGGTGGTGTGGTTATCCCCGCTCAGGTCGATGCCCAGGAAGCTGTCAAACATGTACCATGCGCAGAACACGCCCACCGTGGCAAAGCCCACGTATGCTCCCACCAGCATCCACCTGCCACAGGAGACACCGCCGCTGCTGATTTTTCCACCACGGTAACACCCAACACATCACTGTGGCGCAAAAACATGCCAGCTTCATGTCAGATGACTAGCCAGCTTCATGTCATCTGGAGCATCAGGCACACAAACCCTGTACAACAAAACCTGTACAGCAGCAGCATCTCTTTGTGTGAAACAGAGGTTTGTCAACCTACTCCCGGGAGCCTGTTTTAACAGTATGCTTCAGGATACAGATACACATGGGTCAGTGATAGCAACAGTAGCTAGTATGAATTATAGTAACAAGAGCACGGTATTTGTGTATTGACATGGCTGTAGAGGGCACCTGAAGAAGAGCCAGGGAGTGACAAGCTCCTCGGTGGACTTGCGCGGCGGCTTCTGCATGATGTCAACGTCGGGGGGGTTGAAGCCGAGCGCGGTGGCGGGGGGCCCATCGGTGACCAGGTTGACCCAGAGCAGCTGCACGGGGATGAGGTTCTCGGGCAGGCCCAGCGCGGCCGTCAGGAAGATGGAGGCCACTTCGCCGATGTTGGAGGAAATCATGTAGCGGATGAACGCCTTCATGTTGTTGTAGATGGCGCGGCCCTCCTCCACCGCAGCCACCTGTGCCATGCTCTGCCTTTAATCAAGCTGACCAGCACATGACTCTCTTTGAAATCATTGTTACGCTGGCATCGCTTCACCGAGACCACTCCATGTCCTCATCTGCACCGCCCACTGGTTCTGCCATGAGCGCATGCATGCCAGTGATCGGCATCCATTCCATCCATGCAGAGTCAGGCCACATCTGCCATATCTGAGTGCATCGCTGACAAAAGTCTGGGACTGGGAGGGGTCTTGGGAGGAAGCACAGGAAGGACTGCTACACAGGCAGGAGGAGAGCGAGGAGCGCACGATGGTGGAGAAGTTGTCGTCGGCGAGGACCATGTCGGAGGCCTCCTTGGCGACCTCGGTTCCTGCGATGCCCATGGCGACGCCGATGTCGGCCAGCTTGAGCGCGGGCGCGTCATTCACACCATCGCCAGTCATGGCCACCACCTGGCCCATCTCCTTGAGCAGGCGCACGATGTCCTGCTTGTGCCGCGGCTCGGCCCGGCTGAAACAGCGCCCACCCTCGCCCTGCCACCCGCGCAGCACAGCCTCTCAATGTCCAGCTAAAGTGTCACATGGGTTTACAAAATGCAGCCATGGGTGGGTGGAATCCCAAGGGGCAGTGCAAGCGTCTGGGCTCAGACAAGGGCTTCAGCACGCTTCAAGCTCTTCGGATACAGAAAATGCAACCCTCAGCACGTAATTGTGCCTCTTGACGCTGCCCAAGTGTGATGGGTAGCTGCGGTCTTGAAAAGGCCGTGGGGGATCAGTGCTCAAGATGTGTAGAAGGTTATGATGTTCTGCACACCCAGATTCAAATCTGAGCCAGCAGAAGATCAAAACCTTCTACACATGCCCCAATTTTGTGCCGCATGCTCTCATGAACCCTCCTCTAGTCACTGGCGCTCCTCATTTGATGTTGTTGAGTGCATCATTTGCACAGGCAGTTAGAACAACATGCAGGCCTGAGGCAGGGGGTGGCTCACCTCGAGAATGGCGCGCCTCTTTTCGAGGGGCATCTCCACAAACTGCCTGCCGGTGAGGGACTTCCCCTCCAGGTCTGCCTCCTCGTCCCCAAACACGCCGATTTTGCGGCAGATGGCCTCAGCCGTCAGCTTGTTGTCGCCTGTGATGACGACCACCTGCCAGAACAGGGGACCCCATTGAAGCTTCACATATGCTAAGCCCATTCACGCTGATGCTTACTGCCCCTATCAACATTTTGTTCAATAATTAAGAATTGTTCAAGAATTAAGAAATGTGCGCATCAGGAGACCTCACTAAGTCATGGCTGTCATCAAAACCTGACAGCGGAATGTTGCATGTCCTGCATGGAATGCAACATGGCATCCTCACCCTGATGCCTGCTCGCACGCAGTCCTCTATGGCCCCCTTCACCTCTGGCCTTGGAGGGTCTATGAGGCCCGCCACGCCCAGCCATGTCAGCCCTGACTCAATGCCTGCATAGTTGGCCGGATCCAATAGCTGCTTGTGCGCCTGCCACAACAAACACACCCATATCTAAGACAAGCTAAGGGTAATTGCAGACACATAAAAAGCACTGTGGATGTCTAAGACCTTTGGACATCCTGCAAACCCCCGTCCTACAGCCGCAAATCTTTGCACATGCACAGACATGAAGGATATTAACTGGAGAATGAAGGCATTGCCCTCATTGATGAGGCAGTCAGCTCATGCCAGAGCCCCACAGAGAGTCAAAGATGTAGAGCGCTCACTGGGTGACTGGTGTCGCCATCATAAGAGGCAAAGTCTCCCAGCTCGGTCTTCTGTGCAAAGGCTAGGCACCGGAGCGCCCTTGCAGCCATTGCGTCCACAGCCGCCATGATCTTCTTCTTTGCTGGCTCTGTCAGGGCTACCACGCTCCCATCCTCCAGCAACACCTAATTGCATTCACCCAGCCCAGCATCAGCATGTGAATTTCAAGGCATGCATGCCTGCAAGTGTCCACATGCATTGTTCCCAGTGTATCGCCTTTGTCTCACACCATTGGGGTTCTGAGTTTGGCAGCACAACGTGTCCTTGGTTGGGAACAGACATCATGCAGATGGCCGTCTCAAGATATCCAGCCAGACAAGTTTGACGTGGAACATGCTGCACCTGGGTGCTCCTCTCCAGGAGACTTTCTGCAGCGCCCTTGACCAGGAGCACATTGCCGCCCGAGGCCCTCACAGTCCGCCTCGTCTGCACGCCGGAGCTGGCAGGAGTAGCGCTCGGGGAGGCGCAGATCACACTCATGGACTTGCGATTCCTGTCAAACTCCAGCGTCGCCAGCTTCCTCCACCTGAACCAGGCACAGCCAATGGGCATGAACTGACCCAAAACCACTGTGGCCCCCAAACAGTCTGATTACGCCCAAGTCCAAGTCTGGTGACATCACACTACATTTAATTGATTGCCGGGCAAAGCATGCATGGGCACGTGTCAATGCTTTGTAAGCCCACGATTCTTGAAGAGAAAGGAACGGTGCGATCCTCACTTGGCACAGTACCACTGCTGCACACCATCGGCATGGGCATCGGGATCCGACTTGCGCGCGGCAGCAATGGCGGCCGACTGCTGCGCGTTCGGAATGCCCAGCTTCTCTGCCAAGACCACCAGCGCCGCTTCTGTCGGTGCACCCGCCGCCCTGAACACGCCCTCCTTGCTCTCTATCCTCGCCTCATTGCACACCGCACATACCTCCGCAATCGCCTGCCGCATCCGAGGTGATGCACAGTGTCAGTCACGGCAGAAAAATTAAGTGCACGACTGCATGTGCCATGTACTGGGCAGCCAATTTGCTGCATACGAAGAGTCGCGAGCAGGCTAGTCATATACAATGCCTTGGCAAGATTCAAGCAGTGTAGTTTGTACAACATGGAGGGGATGCCATGACCGAAAAGGGCACCCACCTCTAAACTGCGATCTAGGGACTTCACTCCCACCACTCCGCCTAAAGTGGGGTTGAAAGAGGTTCCCTCCACCGTTATATGCCGCATGTCCGTCTCTGAAGAGCCTGCAGACAAGAACCCAGCATGAACTCAGGTCAGGGCATTCCTGTACTACCTTCATGTCTAACAGATCGAAACAATTATCGTTGAACCAAGCATGCATTGTTGAGCAGCCCGCACCGGTGGCAATGAGTTGCACCACGGACATCTGGTTGGTGGTCAGCGTGCCAGTCTTGTCTGAACAGATGACAGTCGTGCAACCCAGCGTCTCCACCGAAGGAAGCTTCCTGCAGAGCGCACCAACACAATGATCAACACACAGACCAAGATATACCTGTACACGCGCATGCACCGAGCCGGCAGTAAGATAAAAAAACAGGAGCGGCAAGTTCTGCCGCTTGAGGTGCAGATAGCAGGCGCCGAGGACAGTGTGATGAGTTCAGGGTCGCACCTGACGATGGCATTGCGCTTTGCCATCTTGCGCGTGCCGAGAGCAAGGCAGGTGGTGATGACGGCAGGGAGGCCCTCAGGGATGGCGGCCACAGCCAGTGCGACAGCAATCTTGAAATAGTAGATGCAGCTGTTCAGCGAGAACTTGACCGTCGTGGGGTCAGGGATCCAGGTGGAGCCCTTGACAGTGTCCCATGACAGAAAGTGGTGGTAGTTGATCACCCACACCAGCACGCAGATGGCGAAGATGACCTGCATGCATAGCAAAGCCAGTCAACTTTTCAGCTCCACCTGAATAACACATGTTGGCCCTCCGTTAAAAGACTCCTAAGGAGGCGCTCTCTGCCGACACAGCTCTGCCAAGTGACCTTGCAGCTGCACCTGAAGGAATCAAGTGAACAGTTCTTACGCAATTCACAGGAGGCACTCTTGCCAATCTCTGACCACGTTGCGCTCAGGGAGTACTCAGATATTCAGGAGGACGTTAAGACTGCACATGCAAAGCAAAGAAAGCATACTCTTGAGTGGGGTTTGCATATGAGATGCTCACCTGGGCCAAGCGCTCCCCAAAGATGTCCAGCTTCTTCTTGAGGGGCGTGTCCTCCTCCTCAGCGGCCGCGTCAGTGATCTGCTGCTGAATGGCGCCCACCTCTGTCGACATGCCGATGGCATTCACAATCCCGCGGCATGTCCCGTTGGCAATTGCCGTCCCCGCAAACAGCATGCAATCCTGCAGGCCATCAGCACATATCAGCTGCTGCCATGACCGCCTTCAGCTGACTTGAATCCAACATCGCCTGCGTCACCATGATCTGCATACATTCTCTGGCACGCCAGGCCAAGTATCTAATATGCTGTATTGCATAACTGAAACCACCTTACATCATGTTGATTAGCTGACGTACGAAAGATACAAATTGAGTGAACAAGCAGACTAGGCTGACCTTCGCCTGAAGCTCACAGCCTTCCTCTGCGACAGCCCCCAGCGATTTGAGCACCGCAACAGACTCGCCAGTGAGCGAGGCCTGCTCAGCGCGCAGCGTGGCTGTTTTGAGCGCAACTACCCGGATGTCTGCCGGCACGCGATCTCCCACATGCAGCTCCACCACATCCCCTGGCACCAGCTCTCGCGATGGCAGCTCCGACACCTGCTTACGAGTGTCCCTTCAAACTTTGCTGCCAGCACAGTAAGTCAACCAGTGAAGTGCAGAAGGACTGAGGCAAAGACATCTGCGTCCAAAGCGGCGCAGCATGTCCAGCAAGACCTAGAGAGTCAGATCTGGTGCTGGACATTTGTGGTAGCAGTGGAACGTTCACATTTTCAGAGCTATAGATTGTGCATGGATGTTTCTTTGAACGTAGATCCGCATATGAAATGTCGGATCCCGTTGTGCAACGGAATGAAAAGTGACCTCAGCAAGGTTGACTGAGGCTTAGTCTCTCACCAGCTGGCCGTTGCGCAGAACTGTGGCTGTCTCAGACAGGGAATCCTTCAAAGCATCCAGTGCGGCCTCTGCATTCGATTCTTGCCAAACGCCAACAATAGCATTGAGGATCAATATCAGGAGGATCACTGCTGGCTCTATGAAGGCCCTGATCCCCTCCTCACTGCTGCCCTCTTCGAAGAGAGCGAGAAAGAATGACACTATAGCCGCCAGAAGGAGCACCTGAAGCAACGATGCCACTCTCAGAGAAAAGTCACCTCCGTGGTCAAGGCGCCTGGAAGCTTCTGAGCCATCTGGAATAATAAACGTCTGGGTCTGCAACGGGGCTGCCAGTACCTTGACGAGCATGTCGTCAAACTGTTCGAGCACCAGCTTCCATAATGGCTTGCCGGGTGGCTTCTCCAGCTCATTCCAACCAAACTTAGCCCTCTGTTGTTCCACCTGCTTTGAGGTGAGTCCACCATCAACGTCCACACCATAGTGTACCGCGGTTTCCTCCGGGCTTCGCACCCACGCTGGGTACTGCCTAGGGATCTCCCTGGCCATTTTACAACTGCTGCCGAATACACTGGGTCCTCATTGATCACATCACGAATGATGCTCGGCAACCTGGAAACGAGGGCCCTATTTCTCCCTTCTCCTAGGGGATTTGTTGTGATTTGCTGAAGAACATCGGGGGGACCGAATCTAGGTTTGCGCCCTCTTTTCGAGGGTTCAACTTGTGGTTCTCTCCTATCTAGGTGGGCCCCCAATAAAGTTCTGTGTTCTGTGTTTTGGATTGGGTTCCGCTTTAGTGAAGAAAGCGCTGAACTTTTACGGGTGTGAGCTAAAAGTCAAAGTTTGAAATCTTCAGCTGCCGCTTGTGAACGAGTCTGCTCCTCTTTGGGCCGCTCGTGGAAAGACCCCTGCGGTTGAAGCACGCATGGTGAGGGCGCGAGAAGAGCAAGGACGCCCCTCTTGATGCATGGCGCCATCAAGATCCGTTCTTGTATGTACTTTGAGGGGTTGATGGAGGCCAGTGCATACTCATTCGCGGGGTAGGTTTGTAACCAGCTGGCCTGTTTCCGCAGACGGGTGAAATCATGGAGTACGGCCAAAGCGAAGACCCGACTATTCGGGACTACTGCGAGTGGCAAAGAAGGTGCGCTTACGTCAGTGCAGACAGTGTCCATTTTCTAAACGTGGACGAGGGCACGTTCGCTGGGAGCTTGACGTGACATGACAATGGGGAGAACTTGATCATGTGCTCTGAGTGCCGAAGAGCTTGAAGCTTTGCCTCAGTTTGGAACTCTTGTTGATGCTGTACTCTTTCGAGGGATCCCAGATGCCCGTGCAAGAGCAGTTGCGAAACGGCCACTGGATATGCCCTTTTGAAGTCGTCGACGGACTTGCCGAGTCACAGCGCTGACACCTCCGTTTCCTTGTGCAGCTCCTGGTCGATGGACGAGATCCTGGCACTGGACGAAACCTTCTCCGAGGAGGAAGTGACTCTAATGGGGAGCTTCCAGCCGTCGAATGACTTCGGACAAGCCCAGAGACAAGAACACTCTAGCGATAAGGGCCTGCTGGAGGAGGCCCTGTCCAGCATTGGAATGCGGCAGCTCCTTCCTCACATCTCTATCAACCATTCGTCCAGCATAGCTGACGAACTGCGGCAGCTGCATTACCCAGGAATGGCCAACAGCTATAACCAGTCTTACTTCAACAGTGAAGCCTCGGTCTTCGTGCCAGTCTCAGACACGCTGCCTGCTAAGGTATACTCACCCCCTGATGTATCCTGAAAGCCCTTTATACGCAGTGCAGATACTATTGTGTGCAGGTGTTGAGTGTGGTTAAACTCCTTTCCTCGGGCTGCTCCAAGATACCCGCAGCAAATGTTTATCTCCATGGATGGAAACCTCGTTGCATGCATGCAGGCACAGATCAAGGCAGAGGCGCCGGCCAAGGTGATGAAGTGCACAGAGGAGGAGGCTGCGCTCCACCCTGCTTACAGCATGGGCAGCTGGAACTCGTCTTCGGAGGCGTGCGTGCCCGACATGAGCCCGCGCGGCCCTCTCGGCACCCCCCGCAGCTGCGCGCGCGTCCCCGACTGCTTCCATGGCAACTTCCATCCGGAGTCGGACTCCGCCAATGGCCAGGCACGCCACTGCCTCCTTCCCTTTCATTGGGCCCTTCCTAGTCTGCTTCACGATGCTCCTCATATCATGTTTCCAGGAAGGCAGGACTTAGAAACTGGGGATGGCATGTTTGGGATGAGGATCACTTTATGCAAGTAATGACACTGGTTGTGTCATTACTATGCATCTTGTCGCGGATGCTCAGTGCGGTGTGGCTCACAGCATGTCTGGGTGCTCAGATCCAGGCGGCGTATCTGTGCAACACGCGCCAGCTGAGGCCGCGCATGAGCGTGAAGTCCGAGGATGACTCCCTCTCCAGCGATGAGGAGAAGGGGACCGGCGGCTGCTATGACCCCTTGGATGAGATGCCCAGAATTGTGCCTGGTGAGCATCCTCCCTAGTATTTAGTCCAATACCTGACCCCCTTCAGCAGCAGGCTGTTTCCTAAAGTAGCGCCTTTCTCAATGGATGTCGGCTCTCTTGAGCGGTGATGCGGTGGCTGTGCAGACACCGCGAGCTCTCTCAACAGGAGGGAGTGCCTGCAGCGCTACAGGGACAAGAAGCAGCGCCGACACTTCACCCACAAGGTATCATTCCTGTTCTCACCTTCCTGTATACAATTGTGTGTGCTTTCATTCAGGGGCGAGACAACGACATGGCCAGCGCTAGAAGTAACTTCCTGGCATGGCTAAGATCGCCTTACCAAGGCTGTATCATGAGATGGAGCGATGCACATGCAGGTGCGCTACACTGCTCGCAAGCTGAATGCGGACAGACGCCCACGCATCAAGGGCCGCTTTGTTAAGGCGGCGGACATTGCGGCTGCAGTGGGAGAGGTGTGAGGTGCTTGCTGCACACCGCAGCATTCCCTCCAAAAAGACAGATGTTGACCAGCAATGTGCGCTTGTGTCTCAAGAATGTCAAGACACTGGCGCACAGGAGTGGGCCCCAAGTATTGATTTCCATTACTTCTGCGAGGTGGCTTTCCTCGCAGCTGCTGCTATTCTTTGCTAAATCGTGGCACCGGCTTAGTGCTCTCAAAGCTGAGCTTGCAAGGTGGCATGGGCCCTGCCACCTGTACTGAGCTTTGACAAGTGGGAGTGTTCAATTCATGGTCAATAGTGGTGCAAGTTCTGGTGCGAGAATTGAAATTTTCTGGACGACAAGAATATGTAGCGTTGTGATGTGGCAGCACTGCCGAGATTGTACTTCTATACAGGCATCGACCTCACTGCTGTCATCCATACTTCTGATATACTTGTATTGTGCCAGTTGCGTGCGCATTCTGGAAATGTTGTTTGTGTGATTGTCATCCGCGCATGGCATGCGCGCTATCAATCACTCGAGTGTATCTTTGCTTCTCTCACGCTTCTTTTCACGGGGTGTCCACAGCCACAAGTTTCAAGGTGCACATGACAATGTTGAGTGTCCCACTTGCTCTGTCATGACAATGAATCCAGTATTTGTTAGGCTTCTGCTGAGGATTTTTGGGGCTCGTGGGTTTCATAGCCTTGGGGTGGGATGAGTCAGAAAAGACGGGATTGCCAGAAATGGGGCCTGATTAAAGATATCTTAAGGCTTGCCTGCCATGACAGCCTGTAGCTATGTTGTGTATATTTTTATACAAATTTCAGATCAATGTGTGCGCACAAGCTGCAATGGAATGCAGCAAACTTCTGAAAAGTGACTGTGCCTGAGACGACCTTGCAAATTCGGACACATTGAGGACCAGGGATTAATCAAGCAAAACACTCGTTGCACTGAGTTGAGACACGTAATTTATAAAGATGTAAATATCTGAGCAGAATCTGTGTACACATGTGGTGCAATTCAGAATCGTGATGATATCATGAAGACATGAGAATCTGGACCAAACATGTACATGTACTGTACGGGAAAGTGATGCAGCTGTAGTAAGCAGTGAGGCTGACATGTGGCGTGTGCTTCAACACAGTGCAATGCATGTATACACGTACGTATGGCCAGTGGTCATAGTTGCTAGTGATACCACTGGTAGGCACATTACTGGCTTGCTTACAGGCCAATATTATGATGATCATCATTGCCTTCAAGCAGTCCTGATCAACACAGACCGGACATTAGAAAACCCACAGCTGTCTCCTGGCATGCTGCACAGTATTAACACTTGTTGGCATGTAGCCAGGGCCCTACCCCCGGGGGTACTAAATGCATATCTTTAGTACTCCCTGATGTAGCTAACTAGCAACCCCTTGCACAGTTGTATTAGAACACACCAAACGGAAAAAAAGAAGTCGAGCACAGCATGGCAGGGCCACCAGAACGACTTCAGACGTGCATGCAGTGTCTTCGATACATACTCTCAAAAAAAGAGAAAAGATTCGGCCCCGCAGTCATTACCAGTGCACTGCCCGAGCATCCAAAAAAAGAAGTTGTCGCACCCCTTGCAACGCTACCCACGTGAATGCGTGCACCAAGACTGCTTCCCAAAGGGACAGAACCTCTGTTATTTTCATCAAACCATTGGTGTGGGTCAACACCAAGCATCAGACAGACCACACGCTGTGGTCTGCTCCTCGATATACCAATGGCTTCTGATCTCCCTCAGAAAGATTGGCTAACATGAGGTATCTTCTGTTCTGGTAACAGGCTAATCACACCAATGTGAAAAGTAATGAGTGGGAGGGCAGCATTCCCAAAGGCATAAAGGCATGACAGACCCCAGAAGTTCTTGTGACATCAGGGTCAAGACCAGGAGCCCAGAAAAGCCCATATTCTTTCATCCCAGCGCCATGGCTGGACAACATGTGAACGAGCAATCATGCCTGCCCATTAATGGGGCGTGGGCCATCAAAGTAGCCTTGGTTAACTTCTACCCTTGTAGGAATTGATGCATTTCCCTGCAGGCCTGCTGCGAGGAGAGCCTCGGCGAGCAATCCTGGAACTTGTGAGGTCTCTAACTCAAGAGCAAACAGGAGCAATGCACCCAACAACACCCCAGAGCAGTTACTCTCCAGAAGTGCGTGCATGAGTGGCCAACAGGTATCTGCGGGCCTTGCACGTGCAAAGTTGCAAAACATGTTTTTGTTTGTGATTCCTTGAGCCCTGCTGAGAGCTGCAAACTCTTCACAGCAGCTTGCTCCAATAGTAGCACCCTCTTAGACTTGCTAGAAGTCGCAAGGTATGCAGGAGCGTTCGCACAAGCAAGCACACAGCTCGGGTGTTGCGTAACAGTACTTCAAGGGGACTGGGCTTGCAAGCACCAGATCCCAGCCACTAAGCTTCCTCAGTACAATATTAGATCACTTGCAATGTCAAATGCACACAATGGATGCTGGGATGTACGCCAGCACATAATACAGGACCTTGAGAATCTGCCCTTTATTGCTGTGATGAACGGCGTGCAGCACAAATCCCCAACCCTCGGCAAATGAATGGAGCTGGCTATCGGAAAGCAGCGCAGCAGATCAATTTCACTGCCACCAGAAGTAAACCAGACAGCACTACGATCCAGGACTGGCACAATTTGGTAAGCTTATTTTCAGGAGGAGGCATGTGCGCCACCCCAAGTACTGGAGCGCCGCAGTGACAACTGCCGGTGGACATGAAGGCGCTTGCAGCACAGTGTTTTGCCTCATTTAGCCTTCTTGCCGGCAACCTTTTGGAGGTGCGTTAGAGCGGCAGCCTGCTCAATGTGCAGCAGAATGAGGGAGGGCAGCAGAGCGCCCAGGAGCACCTGGGCCGCCAACTCAGCGAGCGCCAGGTGGACGGACATGCGGCCCAGTGCACAGCCCACAGCATTCGCTGCCGCCAACACAGCCACACATGCGCACTGCACCGGAATGTGCACCCTCGTTGGCACCTGCATGAACACAAAAGCCCACCCCGTAAAGACACACATGTCAATATAAATCCATGCTGGTTGAGAAATTAGGGAACACCCCACGCCTGCGCCACATGAAGGTGGGTGACCCCGGGTGCTCCGGGACATTCCTGCCAGTTTTCAGTGAATACCCCATGTCCTGTTGCACATGAAGCACTGGCGGAACACGACGTGCTGGCATGTTGTGAAGGGTGACATAGGGAAACGTGCTTGCAGGCAGCGCACCTTGCTGCTAAAGGTGAGGGTTGCAAGCAGGAAGGCTCCCGAGTCCATGCACAAGCCGGCGCATGACAGCAGCGCTGCGGGAGCCGCGCAGGCCCTGTTGATCGCGAAAACAACAGTGCGCAACATGCGCACACCTGGAAGAATGCCATATTAAACAAAAGTCAGGCCCATATTGCCTGCGCTCCACATGTAGCCGATCACCCTGATACCCAGAGATACAGATGTGTGGCGCCATAAGGGCAGGCATACCAAGAGGCGTAGAGTTTGAAGGCAGGGGGAGCAGGTGGCGCACCTGCCAGCAAAGTACTGCGGTGCCTCGTGTATGTCACAGCGCCCGTCATCAGGCTGACGAGGACACCCATCGCCACCAAAAAAGCAACAGCGGTAGCCTGCTCTGATGCCCCGAGCCTGTTGTCCAAACGGAACAGTCAAGCTCCCCGTGCACAGAGCAATACAACGTTGGCCAACGAACAGATTTCACTCCTTGCCATGTCGAGGAAGAGCCAGATTCAAGCCAAAGCATTTCTTTACAACACATAGCATTCACAGGTGTGGAACATGCAACTGAATCCATCCGACTAAAGAGTGCAAGGGGTGCTTTAGAGCAAGGGGGGGTCACCTAGACATGGGCACCACCACAGATGTGACAGTCAGCAGAAGCGTGGCCAAATCCATGCACAGCCGTGGCACTGACGGCGTATCAAGGCCAGGCACCAGGGGCTTCGCCGCTGGACTGACATTCACCAGTGGCTCCGCCACTGGACTGGCATTCACTGTCAGAGACGGGCTTGAGAGTTTGCTTGGGCCGGTGCAAGCTATGTTCAGCGTTGGGCTGATCAATGTCGCTTTCCCGTGGCTGCTCATTACCAAGCATGAACTCTGCTCGCATCCAGCCTTGTCAGATGCAATGCGCGCCGCCAAAGCATCTGCCACTTCCACGGGCATGCCCAGGGATACCACTGGCGTCCGAAGCTCATGCAGTGAGTCTACAATGTGTGCGGGGAAAATCCGCCGCAGCAAGCTGTCAACAGCCTGCAGTTACCACACATTTCCTTTGCCCAGCAGTTCCAGCCAGCAAAGTTCACGCTGAAATACTGCATCAACAACAGCCGCAGGATGGAGGCAGCTACGGGGCTTGGCAGGCAGACATTTATTTATTTATTGTAGTGCAAGTGGAGGTGTTCACACACCACAAGGTCTCTCCTGAAGCGTTGCAGTCCGATCACAGGCGCAAGAACGGCAGCAAATGCTGCAAGCTCCTTGATGCGTCTGCACCAATCAGGTCCCAGCGCATGAGAGCTGTGTGCTAGGTGAAGTACAAAACTAATTTTAACAACTGTCACAAAATGTGCCTTGCTTGAAGTGCCTCTTTTTGGGGCAAAGGTAGGGACGTGTTTCTCACCCATCAAACGCGTTTGGTCGCAATGAGGCAATGTTGAGAGTGCCCAGCACTTTGTCAGAAACCTTCAGCGGCAAGTGGATGCATGATCCAGCTCCGCAGATGTGCTGCAGATGCTGCCAGTCCAGCCTCCTTAAACCCCTGTTCAAATGACACCACAACCCAGCTTTGACCCAAGCTTCAGGCCTGACTGGACAAGAGGGGATGTGGCTGATGCATGTCCTTAAAATCAATTCAATGCTGCTGATTTTCTTTTTCTAGTCATATTATGCGATGTACCTCTTGCCGTCCTTGGAGGTCAGAACTGGCCGCTTCAGAGCAACTGCAACCCCCGATCCAGTGTTCTCCACAGGGAAGGTTCCCAAATGTCCATGGCTCCTGCCCTCAGCTGTGTGAACCTCGAAATAGTGCAGCTGTGTCTCATTCTCCGACAGCAGAGAGAAGCTGCACAGGGGAGCGAAACAGTGGTCATAGGAGGACCCTCCGAAGTCCTCTCAAGAGGACTCCCTTACAACAGACCGTGCCTCAATGCTCCTAATCACACTAATATATGCTCCATTGCAAGATGCCTCCGTCATGACCTGGCTCATCAAGGCTGGAAGATGCCGTGCGTCACCTGATGTGGCAAGTTTCGGGCACCAGGTCCCTGCAAGTGCAAGCAGCAATGCGATAGAGTTCGCTATCTGTAGAACATTGTCCCAAGGACAGCGTGAACTTCGCCACCCGCTCCAGCTCGCCCTGATACAAGCATCAGGTCTGAAATCCCGGATTTTTCTGAGCATAAGTTTGGGATATACAATTGCAGAAAGCATAACGCTCGGCTCAAAGATCCTTCACTGTGTGGTCAAGTCCTAGAACTGAGCTACAGCGTAGTAAAGTTCCTAAGAGGGTGCTGGACAGTGGAGAGCAGCAACGTCTGTGTCAGCGCACTGACGGCGCAATCTTCCATTAAGACAACAAATTCTATCTCGCTGGCATCACCATCTTATCAGCGCACCTGTAGTACTTCACAGATTCTGCGACTCCTTCAAATCCTATGGAAAGGCAGGTTTTTGCACAGTGGTCCTAGCACCCGCCCTCTGTACTGTCCACAGAGCCATCCCTTCACTTATGGTCGCAAGCATCCATGCGAAGGCGCACCCAGCACATTATTTCGATATCTCTGGAGGTGCATGCATGTGAGAAGCAGGGAAATGCTACGAGTAGTCAGTACTGGCCGGCATACTGCACCCACGGAGCGAGCACAGGACAGCGCACAGCAAGGCCCTCATGGACACAACCGACACAACTAACGATGGCTCCCAGAACGGAGCAAGGGAGATAGCACGCCTAGGGATGGTGGATCCGGCCTGTGGCGAACACGTTCCCAGTGTGTACTGCCGAAGGACGTCGGAAGCTAACGGAAAACGTAATGGATTCGTCATGATCATAATCCCATTGGCGCACGGTTTCTTGGACTTCATCTCGGGCATTCCTGAACGACGCTGTCTTGGCTAGATTAATGCGGCACGACTTACCCACACACATGTGTACACAATTAAACGAGTGAGTGGTTAATACGAGTTGATTACAGAAATGACAAAGGTTTACAATGTGACTTGTGCTTGTAATCAAGTCAAGCTGGAAGTTGATGGGACAACAGTATTTCAATCGTTTTGCCACTGCAATAGCTGTGCCAAGTACCATCAGACAACGCCAGTGCCATTTGCAATGTTCCCCGCAGATGCAGTCAAGATCTTGCAAGGATCCGAGCTATTAAAACGCTTTAGTCTCAGCAAGCCTGTTATGGGTCGGTTTTTCTGCAAGGTAGCTTTCTCCTTTCTTTTTCCTTCATTTTCTTCCTCGTTATTCTGCGGCAAAATGGGTAAGCTGTTTGTCAGGGCTGACTGCCACCGTATTAGCGCTCGAGTTTCTGTAGTCCTCGCTGATAAGCCCTCTCTTATATCACGAATATACATTGCAATCTGTCACATATATTCTAGCGGTCCTCCTTTAGTGGCACCTGTTCTCATAAGATTCGGGATTCGATGGCTGTTCTAGGTAATTCAGAAGGCCCACAATGCAGCAAGCATATCACTCGTCTCCCTGGTGGAGGAATCAAGCCTCGAGCATTAGAAAGGTCTCCACCTGTGCTGGCATCCCCTGCTGTGCCAGCTGAGCATGTACGTGTGAGCAATGCAGGAATGTGGCTTCCGGCTTTACAACCAGCGCGACGAGACACCATTTCGCGGGATGCCAGCCATCAACCTTGACGGTTTCGTATCTCAGCCTAGCCTGCATATATTGTGTGAAGACGCCTCAGAAGAGGTGCTGCAGCGCTTCAGGAATGATGGGCTGCCAAAGTATAAGGACTTCCCAAAAGAATATGGTGGCACTGGTGAAGAGCTGCAGCTTTGATCAAGACTCCTTTTTCCTCAGTAGAAATCTGTGTCGAGCTACCTGTTACATTCGTTTTGTAGATAGCTGACTTCTGAGGCAACAATGAAGCTGAGCACTGACACGGCACAGCAGCAGTTCACAGCAGCAGTTAATAGCAACACTGCAATCTGTTTGTAAACAGTTCTAGAACAGATCTGGAGGACAAGCAGATGGTTTCAACTCAAGGTGGTTGTTTCAACTCAGGCCATATTGCTGAAGTGCAATCCCCTCAGAACCTCAGAAATGCAACCCTCATTGATGTGTCATTCTTTCAATGAAGAGATTGGAAGCATGCTGTGGACAAGTTGAACTCTTTGATTTGTTGGCGCGATGGCCTGCGCAGTCAGCACCCCACATCTGTCCAAACCATGGGAAACTACAACACGAGATCGGAGATGCTGCACAATTAGGTGATCACGATGTCATCTGGGGCGCTGCTGCTCGGCAGCAGCAGTGAGGAGGGCTGAGGTGGCGAGCGTGGCGGCGCGCGCGGCCGCAGCTTCGAGCCAGGCCGGCAGGCGCGAGAAGGCGCCTTTGCTGAGCTCCACCAGCTCACGCATGGCCCAGAAATCCGGTGACTCCAGCAAGTAGCGCCGCGGGCCCGCCCCCGCTAGCAGCCTCTTCGCCTGTCGCCAACCACAGCGCAGCGCACTCACATCTCTCAAGATCACACGGGACTGGAAAATTCTAAACAGAATACTGCAATGCCACGAGGGAAACCAAGAGTTTCATGAGATGTTCTCCAGCAGGCACTGCAACCCAGTCTTGATGGCATCTACTCCTGCCTGTCTCACCCTTATTCTCCCAGTAATTACTTATAATAATGTATTGTTGTAATTATTCTTGTGATTATTTATAATATTTCCTGCCGCTATTATTATCTTGGAGGGCATATATTAGCCCTGCGGATTCCAAGGTGTGGTGCACACTGGGCAATGTGGAAAACCCTTGCCAAGCATGAGGTTCCACCAGCATCTACACCAACCCAACAGCGGAAACTACCCATACTCCACTGGGTCCTCTGCAATCTGTCGATGAGAACCTCGTGCAAGGCGGCATAGTGCAGGGCACCATGAGAGCAGTTCATGAGAGCAAGCAGTGCACACCTTGGCAGCTCCCTCGGGCCCCGATGCACGTGTAGCCGCCAGTGCCTTACACGCCCTCGTTCGCAGGTCCTGGGCGCGGGCCAGCATGGGCACGCGCGCATACAGGCCTGCACAGCACTTCTCTGTTCAGCAAGCGCACCTCATTGTCCACGTCACAAGCATGCGCACCATGCATTGATTTCCTCCTACTCCAGCGGGAAAGGAGTGCAATGTCTATTTTGAAAGTTCGACGTAAACAGGATCACCCTTCAAGAGAACTGCCGTGGCTGGGCACTTCTCCACAGACTGATGGCACTGGGACCTTGCAACTTTATGTAGACTGGCAGTTACTCTGCAAGATCTCGGGGTGTGCACCGGGGTTGACCGCGCCAATGCACAGCAGCGGGCGATCGGCGATGGAGGCGAGGTAGTCAGCAGCCAGGGTGGACACGGGGCGCGGCTGGAAGTCCCAGTGGTGCAGCACCAGTGCAGGCAGCTCCGCCAGGTCGCCCTTGTGGCACTCGTGGCAGTACAGCCGCGCGTTGTACTCGCACCGCCGCGGCCCCTGCGCGCCGCACGATGCAGAAATTATGATGACATCCCCGCACCCCCCACTGACGAGTGCGTACACTATCTAGGCCTTCATGTTCACACAATATACATAACCACATGATGAAATGCATTTCCTGGGGCCTTTTCAGTTTCAAAGGGCTCTTGGGGAGGTCCCTGAGACATAAAGTCCTGGAGACATAAAGTCCCGAGACATAAAGACTCATCACACGATGAAATGCATTTCCTGGGCTGTTTCAGTTTTGAGATGCTCTTGGGGAGGTGTCCATGAGACATGGAGACTCATGCCCGCCACCACACTGTGGATGATGTGCGCTCTGATCCATATGACTACTGCTCTGTCGATTTAAATTTGGGGGCAAGGTCACTGATGATGAGATTGACCATGCTCTTATCTGTTCAAGAGATGCAAGAATACAAGTCTTCCAGGGTAGCATAATCAACATAAAGCAGCTGCTGCAGCAGAAGATGAGAAAGGCCAGCAAAGGAAAACTGGTGCACACTTTGGCTGCACACAGGAGGCAGCAAAGCTATCTCTAAAGCTATCTGTACTGTCAGCTGTGAGCAAAGCTTTACATAGCTGTACATCACGCGGTACAAAGGCCCCCCATGCAGCGACATTGGTGCAGCAGTGCAGCGCACCGTGGCGGCAGAGCGGCTGCCGAGGAAGCCGGACGGTTTGGCCGGGGGCGGCAGCGGCGCGCGGCAGGCCGCGCACTGGCCGCGCTGCATGCGGATGAGGTCCGCCTCCGCCAGCTTCGGGGGCTCCTCCGTCAACAGCCGCACCAGGCTGCCATACCTGCAAGGAAACGTCAATCCTGAGTACCCACCAAACAGACGGCCTACACGCCATTAACGCTTCTGACCCCTGCTGCTGCGGTTGGCATGAAACTGATTCCCATAAATTAGGCGAACAGACTCTTGCTCAACCACTGACAGCAGCCTGTGGCGCAGAGAGCGGACTTGCCACTCTGCGCCACCGGCTCTGTCAATGCTGAGCAAGAGTTGTTTCGTTTATGTTTCAAGTAACCTGCAATGCATCATAGGCAACTCTGTCCTCGCAGTCTGCCCTGAAGAACTCCACGTCGCTCGGCTCTCGAACCATTGCACCAACCTGTTGCCGGCTTCCGCCGAAGAGGAGGCAGAGGAAGCCGGCCCGCTGCCGGCCCTGGTCAGCTGCGCCGCAGCTGCGCCAGCGAGACCGGGGGATGCAACCCCCGGCCGGTGCTGCGAGGGGGGCTCCCAGTGGGGGTCAGCCGGCGCCAGGAACGCCAGCAGCGGCGGCGCCTCGCTGAGCGGCGGCCCCGTGCTGATCACCGAGACCAGGCACCTGTCCAGCATTGCCTGCCGCGCTGCCACCACCTCCGGTGCCAGCCTGCGATCAGCCACCCAGTCAACGCACCAACACCCTAAAGTTCACCCTTGATGTTCTGACCTGGCCCCTTCAATCTATTTTGGAAAACAAGCAAGTCCTTTGTGGCTAGTTGTTCAATCTGTTTCACACAACATGCAGTCAGACAGCTGCAAAGTGCAGCAGTGGATGCACTTGTGCAAAAGTCCCCTTCACACTCTTCGGCGCACTCTCTCGTAAGGCACTTTTGCTTTCCACAGAACCAAAGTCTGATATTGTCTGTTGCCTGTTCAAGCAGCAGGGTCCCTCTCTCAAATGCTGTGCGCGTGCTCATTGACATCAGAGAGGATGCCTTCCTCACAACTCCTCCCATCGGGCAGATGTATGAGAAGGCTTAGGCAGGACAAGCTTTCTAGAGCCGGTGGCCGTGTACTGAAGGACACCATGAAATGGGGTGGCACCTGTGGCGGCCGGTGACAGAGCGGGCCTTGCTGACGTCAGCCCAGCACTGGGGCAGGCTGCCGGCCCCTGCCAGCGCGGTGAGGGCCTTGCGCAGCGCAAGGAAGTCGCTGAAGCGGTGGTGCACCGTCCATGCCTCGTCCCCGTCCGCAGGCGTGACCTCCACGCTGTACCGCGTGTATTCTGCCCCTGCCTCCGTCACTGTCATCGCGCTCACCACCCGTGCCTGGCCACCGCACCAGCCTCAAATGGCCTCAATAGAAATCATTCAGAGCAAAAGACTGTCATTGCGTTCACCACACGTGCCTGGCCACCACACTAGCTTCAATTGAAATCATTCAGAGCATGAGACTGTCAGCAACAGTGAGTCTCTTTCAGGCCCCTGCAGGGTGTCAGGGGTGGCAGTCTTCACCGAGCATCCTTGAAAAAGACAATTGGATGCGTGCTTGAGGCAGTTGACCAGAAAAAATGCGCTCACACACATGCTGCCTTCTGATACTTCACTCAGCTGTGGAGCATGGTAACCCGAGGCAGCTGTAGCTACAGACAAGAGTAGTGGGTGGGAAACATAGCCGGCGCGCACCTCTGCAACGCGCCAGGTGGGCGGGAGGGGATCTGTGTCAGGGGGCCGCGGGGGTTGGTGGGGGTCGTCGAACGAAAAATGGGCGCTGCCGGAGCGGGGAGGCGAGCCGAGGGGGGTCCGGAAAGCGCCCAGGCCGCCCATGTCCAGCATCAGGATATCGTTCATGTCCTGAGCCAGCCACAATGATGCAACATCAACCCTCCTTGAAATCAAACAATCTGTTTGGAGTCGAAACCCTTCTGAGTTTCACACTTCTGGGGATGGTTTGTTACCTGACAGCCAAAATTTCTGATAAGAAGGCACATGCTTTCAAAATCACATGTTCTGTGGGGCGCCACCGGGGTGAAAGTGAAGACTATTTGACTGCATTTGAGAAGGATGCGCTGCTGTGTGACCGTCAGCTGCTGGCTTGTCAGTGCATGCTGCAGATGTACTGCATGAGGCATTGATGCAACTTGGCGGGCATCAAGTGAAAGGTAAGAACACGCGCTTCCAGTGCCTGACTTACAACGATTTCCGAACATTTGAGTCTACTTTGCTGCAGAACTACGATGAAAATAAGACCAGTGCAATAAACAGGGCAACTGACCTCCAGGAGATTTGCATCTGTCAAGGAGCCGTGCTCACGAGGGGAGAGCGGATCGCCAAGGTCTTCGCCCTGGGATGCAGGCAGGTCCATCTGCTCGCCTTCCAGGATGTGCTGCAGCCCCTGGCTCGCCAGAAACTCCCGGATCTCCGGCGCAACACTGCTCTGCTGATGAGCTGGTGAGTGCGAGCCTGCTCCAAGGTCTGCCGCATCGTGGAGCTGAGCAGCTTTCCTTGCAGTGGATGGCGGCGTGATGTGGGCGCGATCATCTGGTGGTGCCAGCAATGCCGGCCTCTCTGTGTCATCTGCATGGCTGTCAGGTCTGGACATTTGCTGTCCGGTGCTGCCATCTTCTGCAGCAGTCTCGGCCGACACTGCTCCTCTGGGCCCAGCTGCAGGAGGCTCAACACCTTCTGTGTGCTGATCGCTGGGGTGCGGCGCTGCCGGCGGATGTGGCTGAAGCTCTGAGATCATCTGCTGAGTCACCGGCGTGTCAGCCGGTTTCGTTTGCTCTGGCTCATGCCCTCCTGACTGTGAAGGGGCTGCAGCGTCTCTAGCTGAGGATCCATCGTAGTCAGCAGTCGTACTGCTTGGCTGACTACGCTCCCTGGCAAACTCGTGGATCACGACCTCCTCATGGTCCCCTCCGGTGCTTGAAGCCTCATCAGGCTCATCTGCATCCCCTTTTGAGCTGCTCAGCAGCGCAGTGAGATCACTGTAACTGAGGTCTGCTGAAGGCTCCTGGCGGGCCAAGCCAAGCTCACGCTCGCCGCTAATCTCTTCTAGTTGGTTTTGTTGTGCGAGCCTGTCTGCTGCCTGGGCCGATGCTGTATCCAAGTCATCCTTGGGCACACCACCATGGATGGACTCCTCCTGTGAGGCTTCTGCCTTGCTCGGGTGCTCCTCCCTCCCACCATCATCACAGGGGCCCGGGTCATGTGCGCTTTTGGCAGAGGCATCAGTACCTATTTGTGCACTTGTGTCCGCATCAGACATGGCTGGCAGGGCATCTGCTGAAGTTTCTTGCCCATCCACCCTGGTTGCCGCATAATCATCCTCCTGTGTCCCTGCATCTGTTTCCAGCACTGCTTCCCCATCCTCTGCGGTTTGTTGCGCAGTGCCAGAAGCCTGCACATGGCAGAACCACTTAGTACAACCCATCGGCTGCACAGAAAGGAGTTCTACATGTCAATCGAGCGAGTCCACCCTGGCATGCCTGGGCACCTCACCTGAGATTCGCCTCCCCTGGCAGCTATGCTGAAGCTGCGCGGCAGCTGCTCATCCTTGTCCAAGTGGAAACTGCGCCGAGGTGCCGGCTCCTCAGAGTCCAACAGCCGGTAGAAGTCTCCCTGCGCACCAGCAGCTGAGTCAGGACCAAGCAGCGACCATCCTGCTGGCTTGTCAAGGAACAAATTCATGCAGCACACAACCGTAGACTCAAAGACCTCTTAAGTCTTTGAGAGGTAGACGCGAAGGTACCTCTTGAGACCTCGCCCCCAGCATTGTGGATGCAGATGCAGCTGGCGACAGTGCACTCCTGTCATCATGCTGCCCCTGCACTGCTACACCAGGTGCCATCTGCGGTTCGATGCCCCTGGAGGCCCCTCGCCCTCTGGACAGCCTGCTCCTGGCCTTCTCACTGGCTGCTGCCGCTGCCTCTGCGGCCTTCCTGCGCTCTTCTGCCGAGTTGTATGAGTCCGTCTGCTGAGCGACCAGGAAAGGACTGGAGCTGGCCTTGTCTGCGGGGGGCTCATGGGTTTTGCTGGGGGCGGACTCGGGAATGCTGGGGACCCGGGCCTGAACAGGCTTCAGTGGTTGCCATGGCGGGGGGTCCTTGCCGGGGTCGCTAGAAAACTGCAGCGGTTCTCCCGCCAGCTGCGGAGCAAACATGCTGTCCTCGGGAGTGGCAAGCAAGTCATCCAGAAAGGCCGCCAGCTCAGGGGCGGAGTCCTCCGCCGGCCCTGACTCTGCCGTATCCGCAGAGTTGGCCGGCTCCCCCAGAAACTGCTCCGCGGCTGCAGTACTGCGCAGGGCCGCCAGATCAGGCGCGGGTGGTCCAGGAGACAAGCCCTGCTGCTGCAGCAACTGCGAGAGTAGGTCCAAACCTGCTGCCTGCTCCTCAAGAGAACGCTGCTGGTGTAGCCCGGCCAGGTGGCGCGCCCGCAGCGCCTGAAGATTACAAAGTAACAGTCCACTCATCGTCCCAGCCAACACAGGGGTGAGTGCATGACCCCCTATGTAACCCGCCAATTACTGGTATGCACACAAAGCACTGCTGCTTGGGCTTACGCTCAGCACCCTCCTGCAGCGACATGAATGCGACTCGGAAACAGGTGCGCGCACCTGGAAAGCTGCGGTGGTCGAGGGTGACAGGGGCTCCGCTGAGATGTCTGTGGAGGACATGGGAGACAGCAGCAGCGCTCCAAGGGACGAGGTCACCAGCTCGGAGGGAGCAGGGGACTTGTCTGTTGACGCAGCAGCGGCTGAGGTTGGCCTCGGTTCCTCTATGGCCTCGCCAATAGTCACAGCACGTGTGCGTTTGCGCATCTGCGCCACGAGTACTTCGTTCCTTTGATAAACATCATTCCTTGAAGATGAGTTTGCATCTGCCCGATAGAAGACACC
This sequence comes from Coccomyxa sp. Obi, assembly GCA_020887355.1. Lineage (NCBI taxonomy): Eukaryota > Viridiplantae > Chlorophyta > Trebouxiophyceae > Coccomyxaceae > Coccomyxa > Coccomyxa sp. Obi. The sequence continues at coordinate 1,666,493 of AP024999.1, forward strand.
GAGTAATCAGTCATGGTGTTTCATGCTGCAAATGCACAAGTTGGAGTACCTTTGGAGAGGTCACATGAGGCACTTCGGGCCCTCTGAGACTATTCATTCCTGCAGCATTGGAGTGGCGGCCTGGAAGGAAGTTGGTCATGCCAGCCAAAAATCCAATGGGTCCTGCACACAAATATGTAGCTTTCAGACACAGAAGTGAAGGATGGATGAGGTTGGTGGACAAGATGGATAAGTTTGATGACTTCCTGCAATGTGTGCCCCCACAAGATGAAATTCTGTCTTCCAACCGTAACACCAAATGTTTCCACCAGCAACCGGAGCAGGTAGTACCAGTGATGCGCTGCTCAGCTGAGTCTGTCTCCACAGGCAGCAGCACTCTGACAGCATCCAGACCCATCAGCAAGCCCAACAACTGCCCTGCAGCTTCCTCCTGCCTCAGCACAGCGCCCCTGCATGCATGTCATCCAACCACTTCTTCAAAAGGCTGCTGCACACTTTCACAGGACTTGCAGCCAGAGAGAAACACTGAAAGACATTCAACTGCAGCACCACTTGCAGCAAAACACAGATACACGGGTGTGAGCAGGTAAGAGTGGCCACCTAGAGTACCAGGACTGCATAAGGGAGTGTGTGTTTGCCAGGGCGCGCAGCCGCGATCCCAAAGCCCGCTCATTGAGGCTGCTCCTGATCCACATCTGCACTGCTGCCTCGCTGTTGTGGCCTCCTGCGAACGCTTCAATGTCCTCCACGCCCCAGCCTTTGCCATCCTCCACAGTCGCCAGCCTCTGTGCCTCCTGCAACAGCCGCACCCACACTCATCAGCATCTCATTCCTACATCCCGCGCCTTTATGAACCGCTTTCATGCCTTTTCCCCTTGACCATTGCCTTTCCATGCGCACATGTGATGTTCTTAGCACCATCCTTCCGGGCTGCAGCACTCTTCACTGCTGCTTTCAGAGACTGGCTTTTGCTGCTGTGCCTTCCTGCTCTCACTGCAGTGCTCTTCACAGATGTGACTTGAGGAAGCCGCTGAAGAAGGCATTTGTTGGAGTTGTTCCCACCTGCAACATGTCTATGGGCCCACTGCGGCGGCCAGGCAGGTAGTGTGTCCAGCCCTCTCTGGGTGTTGCCGGCCTGAGCCCATGCCTCAGCAGTGCCTCCACACCGGAGCACACTGTCTCAAGGTCGGGGTCGTCAGGACCCAAGATGTCTGCTCCTGGCCCCACACCAGCCTGCACATATGGCAGCCCTGTCATTCATCCCTTCTCAGACATTTGTGAAAAGCATGCACATTAGACTTGAAGCCGCATGGTGTGGCTCCAGACGCACTATCTGGTTGCCCTATGGCCCGGCCTTTGGCTGCTGCTTTGGGTTTGTATCAGTCAATCCTGCAGAGATAAGAATTACGCATGGCTCTGCGCCTGTAAGTTCACTTGGCTTGATGCCTTCTCACAGGCTGTTTTCCTGAATGTAAAACCATAAATGGTCGTACCTGAAGAACAGCTGAGGCTGCGGTCTTCAAGCGCAGGACGAGCTCCTCTGCAGCAGCCGCCTCTGCTTCTTCCTGCTTGGAGGGTGTGGGTGGAGCCTTCGGGCTCCTAGCGCTGTGTAAATGCGCAGGGTCCCCGGCGCTTGTGCTGGCCACTGAGCCACGATTGCTCAATGGGGCGGTCGCTTCCTTTGTGCTCACCTGCAACAAGTGCTGCTCAAGCCAGGCTTGATGTAAGGGATCACAAGGGTGTAAGTGATTCGCTGGGTATGGGCATGTTCAAGGTTGCACACCTGTTGGACAGGCCTCACTGCTGAGTCGGCTGCATGGCTGACAAAGCCATACAGAGAGCCTATAGCACCCGCAACTGCCCATGCTGGATTGTGCCGCGGTTGTCCTGCTGAGGGTGCCTCGATGGGATCAAGGGGCAGGGGTGCTGCACTGACTGCCTGACTCGAACTCACAAATTCCTCTGCAGGCATGGCTTCACTTCTGTGTTGTGCATCCTGCAGCGATTGCTTGGTCCCCACATTATGCTGTGAGGGGTGGCTTGTCGCCCTTGATGAGCGGAACAAGCCTGACAGAGCCGTTAGTCGGCCACCTGATCCTGATGGCTGCGGCTCTGCAGCTGCAATACTGGCATCCTCTGTAGTGCGCAATGTCACTCTGCATGGCTGGTCTGTCATGTCAGGCTCTCCCTCAGCCTCTGAAACGGATATGTGGACCGCCACAAGCTGGAGACTAGCATCAGCTCGCGGCCCTGCATTGCTGCCAGCACATGCTGGTCCAGTCAGCTCATCAGTAGCTCTCCTGTTCTGAGCTGGAAGCGGAGCTGCCGTGCTTCCTCCACCACCTGAGACAGGGGCAGGAATGGGACCCTGCCTCGCCCAGTGGGGAGGCTTGAGTAGGCCAGCCAAGGACTGAATCCCGGACATGGCTGCTGCTGATGCCTGGCTCTGCATGACATTGTCCAGTTGCTGTGCAAGCCTGGCCTGGACGCTGTGCCGCATGCTGCTCCCAGGCTGCTGACCTTGCGCTGTTACATAGATTCTCACGAGGGGACCTCCTTCAGAAGAAGCCTCGTCAACCTCCCACCGCACAGATACCAGATCTTGCTTACTGTCCTGCTGATGAGCAGAGCTCGTTGATTGTGGGGCAGTGCTACCAATACTGATGTGTCCAGCATCACTCCCAGAATTTGATCCAGTAGAGGCTTGGTGTTGCCCCGCTGCTCTCATCCCTGCCGTGCTGACACTGGCTCCATGTGACGCAGCGCTTCCTGCTGCTTTCAATGGCGAGTGTGACCACTGTGCCTCCCACATCCCGCTGAGTTCTGGGCTTGGTGGCTGCTCTTCCTCAGGGCCAACCTTGGACTCATTACGAGTCTCCTCAGCTGAGGAATGCTGCTGATGGTTGGCTGTATGAGGCGCAGCGTCTCTGGCCTCAATCGTGACCATAGCATTGCTGGAACTGCTAGCAGCTGATGCCTTTCTGTCTGCTGTGGCAGCAAGCAATTCTGCAAAGGTCACTGCTCCCTGCATTGCCACATGAGATGAGTGAGTGACGAATGACTTCATAGACTCCCTGCATTATCTGGGTAGCAGAATAAGAGCACAATCGGAAGGCCGGACCTTGAGCGGCGCAATTGCTGCTTCAAACTCGGCCGATGCGTGCTTGGATCTCATGGGCGCCGAGCTGAGGTATGCACTGTACACTTGTGGCTGTGTGCGGACTTTGCTTACAAGAAAGGCCAAGCTTCCATCCTGGGCTGCCTGTGAATGTGCAAAGGTGCCTTGCTTAGTCAGCAACCTCAACCTAGACAAGTGGCAAAGTTGCTGTCAGACCACAACCTTTTTGGGACTGTAGACTCCATTCATTGAGTGATATGTGCTCATTGGAATTTGTTTTGTGAATTTGGTACCTGTTGAATCCATAGCTGGGATACTAAGCCAATCCCATTGGCCTCCTGATGTCTGACGGCATCCACGCCAGGACTCATCAAAAGAGGAAATGCACGTTCCATTGCCAGCACCACATGCCACATTCCAGACGATGGAATAGCACGGTTGCCTACTAGTCCCGCCTGTACGTCACGTCACCGTAACCGTACTTATCGTCGAATTAGGCAGAAGTCTCGCTAGCATTTGCAGGGGTTGACAGCACGGTTTTGTTGTGTATGTCGCTATTCGCCCGACAACAGCACACTGTTCGATTTGTACAGTCCTAGAATGAGGCCATTCAGCATTCCGCAGATGTAAAGTGACCATAGTAGATTTTTGCAAGGGGCGCAAAATTTTCTCACCTCTGTGAACTTCAGCACAGCATTCGTAAATGCCTGACCAATGTCGAGATCTATTTGACCGTTCTCTGTGTGGTGTGTAAGGCATTTCTTCACAGCATTCGCAAGTTCTTGCGTTAGATCCTCCGCCATTATGGAGTTGCATGACCAGATGTTCGTTTTATGCAAATTCGGAGGACATTGTGGGCACGGATTGCTGGACAAACGGTCTCTCTTTCAGCACAGGCCTTGTCTCGGACCCTGTAACTCCCCAACATAAATTTAATGCCCCTACGGATTTCAAAAGCATGTATGCACAGCTGAGTTCCAGTGACACGACATTATCGCAATGACTGCTAGTGATACCATGCTTTAATCGCTTTCCACGTGCAGAGACGCTGTGTTACGCGGACCGTTTCCCTCCGCGAACCTGCAGGGGCTGCCAAGATGTCACACTTGCCCTGACCAAAAGCCTGGTGCGAAGTGGTCCCTCTTGTAGACATTGCCGATGCAAGAATTAATACAGTACAGCTGTTCTGTGCCATTCTTGGCATGAAGAGACTGGGACATTTTGGGCATCAGTGTCGACTGTGAAATACTAACACCCAAGAGTCACTCGCAACAAACCTTGTGACGTGACGCATGCACGCCCCTAACGCCCCACCCATAATTTCACCTGGTGTTCATTCACAGGGTAATAGCCGGAGCACCATTGTAGAACAGTATTGCACCCGTATCTGCACCGTCATCTGTCTAGCAACTCGAACTTCATTGAAGGCAGAGCCGACTACTTGGCAATATGCTAGGCAGTCCTAGCACATTCTTGCCACGGGCCCTATTCAGCGATGATGAGACTGAGTCCGTGGCGGAGACAGAAGCACATACAGAGACAGGATGGGATATGGCTGGTGGCACAGTGAAGCATGCACAGCAGCTTCCACGATATCCATCGGACAGCTTCAGTTCCGATGAAGAGGATGGGCCACTGCACTGGTCGGGTTTCCATGCGCAGATTGAGGCCCTCCTGAGGACAGTGCAGAAGCAGCCCCAAAATGCAGTTCCTGACCCAGCACAGCACTGTGATGTGCAAGCCCCAGAGGACCAGGAAGCCGTTCACCAAAGTGCAGGGAACAATGACGGTGCAAGGGCAGCTGCAAGCAGTGTGGATGCCGAAGATGCTGCTTCTGTCAGCTCAGCAGAGGAGCTGCTGGCATACATGACTGGTGACACAGCCACCCGAGCAACAACAACACCAGACACCGTGAAGCAGAAGGCGCACTCTGAGGTGTACGGGCGCCCGTTGCCCTCATGGCTGTTTGACATAGCCATCAGAGGCGATGGTGGTGGCGATGCATCAGGCAGTCGAAAAGGACTGCTGCCATCCACCGCCGCCCAGGATGCCGCCTCTGGACATGCACTACAATCACTGGAACACAGAGAAGATCCAGGTGGACGCTTGGCAACTGTGGGCTCTGCCAGGAGAAAGAAGGGGGTCCCAGAGTGGCTCACCTCTCCAGCACGTCCTCAGACAGACAGCCGACTTGGTGCAATGGAAGGGCTGCCGGAGGCCATTGCACACACTCCCTTCAAGTCCCTCATCGATGAGATAGAGGCCAATCTGGCGGCGGGGTTTGCAAGCAAAGCATCCACAGCGTTCCTCTACAGCGACGATGCACCCAGCCAGCCTGGCAACGAGAGCCTGCAATGGTTCACCAACGAGCTTGATAAGGCGCAGGAGGAAGCCTGCCTGTGCCCAGGAAGCCCAGGCAGCAGCCTTGACCGAATGACTGCAGCAGGGAGCAGCGGCAGACAGTTGTCAGCCGAGGATGCCGGCAGCAGGACCCCGTCCAGGCCGCTGCACTTGTTACAGGAGGAGCTTGTTGAGCAGGACTTTGTCGCAGCCATCACAGATGCTTCTGATGGTGTGAGCCTTGGGGGGAGCCCCGCTCACTGGGGGCAGCAGGACAGCCCAGCAGGGGGACTTCAGGCTGCAGCCAGCTTTAGCTGCCCGGCACAGCAAGTTGCATGCGAGTACCTGCCAGAAGGTGGGGGCAGCCCCACGCACTCTTCAGAAGCAGGAAACGCATCTCCTGTGCCCCAGCAGGAGAGCAGCACGCCAGTCCCCTCCTACCGCATCCTGCGGCCGTCAGTCAGCCCCCAATCTAGCATGCCGCCTGCAGCAGAGGGTGCCAGCTGGCCGATCTTTGTTGCTGAGCCTGCCAACCAGGAGAACGCCGCGCCCGAGGCAAGCAACGCCGGCGCATGCGGCAGCGATGACAGCCGCTCACCTGTAATCCACATGCATGGCGGCAGGCGCGTGCTGGGCGAGCTGCAAAGCAACAGCCCCCTGCTGCATGGGCATGAAAAGGAGAATTGCCAGCCTTCTCCAGGCATTCCGGTGCGAGCATCCGCTGGGATGCCAACCATATGTACTGACTTCATGCCTAGGCTTGCCAATCTGCAGAATGAGCAACAAATCACAAACAACGGTGGGAGATGTTAGCAAGATTCTATTCTATGTGCAGGCACTTGAGGACAGTGCTGCACAAACAAAGGATACTATGCCACAGCCGGAAAAGGACCGGCTTACGGCAGTGTATGCGCAGATTGATGCCCTGTCCCGAGACCTGCGCGGCACACATGATGAGCTGGAGCAACTGCGCCATGCCGAAGCACAGCTCCAGGTGCATTTCCTGGCTGTCCTGTGTACATTCCCCGAGTGTCTCTGTCGATAGACCTCGGACAGTTTTTGTCCAAGGATGTGCTTCACATCGCAGCCATGAAGGTGCATAGCATGCATGCGAGTCTCAACGCAATATTTGAGACCTTGATGGTGACGATGCATGCAGGGAATATACGAGGAGTTGGCTCAGCCTGATGCTGGTCCTGCTGGCATGGCACAGAACAGCATGGGCGTCAGGCCCGCGGCTGAATGGTCGCTGAAACTCAGCCCACAGTCCGTTCCTCTTCGCTCTGCCTCTGTTCTGCTCTGTTCTGACGGACAACTTCAATGATCTGTTTTCACATCACGGTGTGTCTGAAGATCCCTTGACAGACCATGCCATGTCTGATAGAAATAACTGTGATGCAGGCAAGTCAAGGAGCTGGAGGATGCCAAGCAGTTGCTGGCACAGCGGCTCGAGGTGCTGACGGCTGAGCTGGCAGACAAGGACGCCCGCCTGGCGCACATCACTGCCCAGCTGCACCAAGCCAAGGAGCAGCTCGCAGCCAAGCAGAGGTGCGCGCACGACAGCTGCTGGGCTGCAGCTTTTGCTCACCATCCCCCATATCATTTTTCCCAGGCCTTGCAACATGACAGCCCAGGCTGTGGTTGAAGTTTGGTACTTTGGAGTGACAAGGGCAGTCTGCTGCAGGGAGGCCGGTGTGCTGCTGGGCGAAAATCTGGGGCTGCAGGACATTCTGACAGAGGCTGGTGCGGATGCAGCCGCCATGGCGGCTCAGCTTGCAGCGCTAGAGGCGCAGCTGGAGCGCTCCCAGGCTCGCGTCCAGGAGGTGCCCATTTTTTCCATGCCTAATGATTACTAAAGCATCCGTCACCACCAAGATGTTCACTGCATCCAGGCAGAGCATGCTTGTGTGGCCCTCGAGACAGTCCAACTTGCACCAAAGACCTCCGTCATTCCTGTCATCCATTTGCTGTGTCATCATCTCGGCACCTTGCTTCCACTGGCCCTGTGCTCCCGGACTAAGCAATTTAAGAGTGTGTAAAGTTTGCTGATTGTACTCCGGGCTGATTTGGACATTGCAGGTTGAGACGCAGCTGGCAGACCGGGAGGCTGAGCTGGCGCAATGCCGTTGGCACTTGCTCCGCACAGAACAGCTCCTCGAGAAGGCGCGGCAGGCCGCTGCTGTAAAGACTCCAGCCAATACCGCAGCGTCCGCAACTGCCCAGCTGCAGAAAGCTGGAGCAACTGTTGATGGCTTTGGGCCTCAGGAGGAATTCACTTTCCCATCTGGGTGCGACATCTCTTTCTGGGTGATCTATGCATTCATTGTAAGCAGCACTTGCAGCACATCCTTGGTGAGGTCATCTTGAGATGCCAAAGAATGAACCCAGCCATGCACATGTGCCTTTGCCACCCACAAAGATAATGGGTGGCTGTCATTTTGTGTTCCACTGAGGGGCATGCAACACGCAGGGACGCGGCTGGCGCGGCAAGCAGGCCGCGGCCGTCATCTGCAGAGGAGCTGAGTCGTGCAATGGTGACACCACCCGTGGCTGAGCGCCGCGCGGCCGACCGGGAGGGCTCTGTCGGCCTCACCCCTCCCTTCACACCATTCATGGATGACCCAACACGCAGGTGCACCCTGAAGCCATCCAAAACTCCACCACCGATGGGCCCACTCATATCTGTCGATGTGTGAATGTCTGGTGCACATAGCCTGTGCTCGTGGCTTGCTGCAGCGCAACGGGCACATTCCTGTGGGCGTTTGTGTACAGCGAAGGGGATGAGCAACTGACCTGAACCCCTACCTCAAATGAATAGTCCATTGGTTTGTCGGGACGGTTTGTCAGATGTCTCGCCCCCACACAAATACAGCACGTGGCAAGTCCTACAAGCCAACATGACATGGGCTTCCGTGGTGCTTGCGCAGGCCTGGCTTGGCCTTCCACAATGGCAAATCGCCTGCATGGGCAGCAGCCACGCCCGTCCTGAGGCCCTTTGCGGCCCAGCGGCCAGGCAGCAGCGCCGGCGGCCGCAGCGCCTGGGACGTTCCCTCCCCCTCGCCCATGGGGGCCTCCTCTGCGTCCAATGCCGCCCTCGCAAGCGTGCTTGCCGCAATCAGGTGCCCTTGCCATGCTGCACCGCCTCTGAGATGCAAGGCGCATCGGGATATGCAGCGGCAAACTGAATGCGCTTGTCCTTGCCTAGCTTGTGGCAGGGCTGAATGAAGTCAAGATTGCCCATCATGGGCTTGGAACCTAGTTCCGTGCGCGGAAGTTTCTGTGTCACATTTGATGCATGGCAGCTCACAGTGGTGAACCAAGGCTGTGTTCATGATTTTACAATAAGACGATATGGACCGTCACATATCTATCTGTATGTGCACAGGGCAAGGGAAACTGGAGACGACAGGCAGACAGGAGAGAATGTGCGCAGTGAGCAGTCAAGCCTGCCCAACACTCCGCTGGCCAGTGTGCTGCGCCGCATGAACAGCAGCAAGAACAGGAGCATGGAGACCGCAGCGTAGCACTGCTGTGGATGCTCGTGAACCATCAAGAAAACTGCAAAACTCGGTAGCAGAAAAATTGCAATTCCCTAAACATTTGTTCTGATGCTTGCCATTATTCACCCCAGGAACTGCCATGTATATTCTCTTGGCAACCGATCTGAAACTGATGACTGCTTATTACAGACGGGGTGCCTGCAATATCCACTGGAGTGAAGGGACATTCCGCGTAATCTTGATAGTGATTGTTATTGCCTGCCATTCCCATGATCATCTAGTAGATGTACATCTCCTAGCCATGACATGTCCTAGCCAGGATCGCATCTGGTAGTACTGTTGTCTCACACTTTACTCGCAGAACTTCATCAAGAGGTGCCCATATTCATCATTACACCCTACAACCAAGTGACAGTTAGTCAGTCGATTACATCTTTTTCAGCCACCTAGGGCTGATCACTCTCGCAGGATGTCGTGTAACGCACCAAACTGATAAATCTGTAACTACTTGCAACACTCCCAATGAATTCACAATTATTGCTGCAGTATGGCGATATTTTTGCTGAAAGGTCGAATATCACTCTTCTACAATAGAATCCCCTTGAAAGCTCTCCAAGCGCCGTCGGTCCAATGTAGTCCAAACAAGACCAACTCGGTGCGCGAAGTTACGAGCAAACAGCAACACGCTCTTGTCGAAACTTGAAAAAGGCTCAGAAAAATCTCTTTTACTGGACTCTAGCACAGCAATTTAGGAGTAAGGCACAGAAAATGATATAAAGGGCTGCCGGATCTTCCCGCGTGCTTCCCGCCGAAACGTCTCGCGTTACGAGGACTCATCGATGTCGGTGAGTCATTGGCTGCGTCAGTACGCTTTGGTGCAAAGCTGGAGAACAGGATCAGCACAATCTTAAAGCGAATCAGGGAGATTATTCTTGCAGCACGAAAGGACGCAATGGTGAGATGTTATGCTGTACATCGGCTTGCGGCAGCCATGCGTGCCGCCGCCGGCACAAGGTTTTTCGCATCCGCTCCTGAAGCAGGTGCAGTCGGTCTCCAGTATTTACTCGTGCCATGGCACATGCTCTTCTTGAATGTACAAAGTTGCTGTCTAATATGTGTTACTGTCGAATGGCTGAAGATTTATTGCGTCCTTGATGTGTCTCGCACTAAGGTTCAACGCTGACGTGCAGTATTGGAGGCTCCACAGTCTGAGGTCGTGCAACTGGCAAGCAGCGCTCCAGTTCTTGTAAAGTTTCCGGAGCGTGCTTGGGGAGCATCGGCAGTCCTGCCTCAGCACCTCTTGCCGAGCCAAACTGGTAATAGGGAAGCCTGGGCTGCCCAGTCATTCCTTATGTAATCCCACAGAATTACACCTTTGTCAGGCACCGTCTATGAGCTCTCCCTCTTGCGGAAACAACATTCTGAAATTGCTCTTGCTGAAACCTGCAGGAAACGCTGAGCGGGTGTCCGTGGTTCGCCACGCTTTTGCAGCCCACGATGCAGCCCACGAGCCACTAGCAGACCTGGTGGCTCCGCTGGGAGACGGCCGTGTTGCAGTCGCGCATGATGCCAGCCAGGCACACAGGCGGCTGATCGTGGATGAGTACTCTCTGGGCCCCAGCGGACAGTACCTCCTGCAGAGGACTGGCACAGACTTGTTGAGGTGATAGACAACATCATCCATCTTTCTCCTGCTGATTCAACGCCAGTCTAAGACCACACCAAAATGTTATGAAGGCTGGGCTTGTTCATGCACAGTTCTTCCACTCTCGATCCTGGATCCCCAGCAGATTTGATGGACCTGCTCATGTTGTTTTGTGGCCCACAAAAGGAAGGGTTGTGTTTGTGCTTGTTTAGACACCACAACACAATAAGCAAAAGCCAACATTGGGCTTCTGTTCTTATTCAGGAATTGCACAGTAAGCACAGTGTAGCATGTTCAAGCCTCAATTGCCCCGCAGGCATCTGAACACAGAGGGCATCCGAGCGGTGCACGTCCCGGATGTCGCAGCCGCGGTTGCAGGAGCAGTGAACAGTGCTCGAGCGGTCGAGCGCGGCGTGCGGCAGTCCACCAATGAGGTTCTCATGGTTGCACCCACCGCTTTCGGCTTCAATGACCAGGTGCAGGAGGCTCCCAATCCTGCCATCTAATTATTCACGCGATTATTCATGCTGGGTGCTGACTCTGACCATCAGAGTCAGACATTTGATCAGCCCTAGGTGGCTGGAAAAGGTGTGTTCGACTGACTGACTGAGATATACACCAGATTTACAGGGAGGTCCTCTTCACGCAATCGATTGACTGCCTGAAGAAGAGTTCATGTAAATATGGTGTGTTGGCTACTTTCGATTTGTTGGGGTGTTGTGTGGAGCGTCGATGATTACACATTCTGATAGGAAGAAGTTGATGGCTCTCGAGCCGATGAAAACCATCACGTAGTGGTATTGATGAGGCGCTCCATCACCAGCACACTCTCCATTGCCTGCTTGCCGCCTGTGCTCGTGTGCTTTCTCTGACATTCTCTATAAGAGACATGCACCTCACCGCACGTGCTTGCGCTGTGCAGGCCGCACAGGACAACCACTTCATGCACAGCTCGACCAGCACCTCGTCAGGGAAACCAGGGACCTCAATTACTCACAAGGCTCTACAAGAGTTTGCGGGCTTGCACCACGAGCTAACAGAGGTATGCCACCGCTGTTCCTGTAGCCTGCATTTTGGAGGCCTTTTGGAGGTCTTGTAGTGGACATTGTCCAGAGCAATCTTGTATCTCCCTGCCAGTAGCTCCCACAAATCTGTGAGGTGTCACATGACGGGTGAGCATAGCTGAAGAACATTGTGGGTGAGTGGCTATGAGTTGTGCAGGTAGCGGGTGTGCGGGTGTCGCTGTTCCAGCACAGCCTGGAGCATGGGACGCCGGACGCCGTGTTCCCCAACAACTGGTTCACCACGCACCCGGCAGGAGAGGCCGCAGGCGGTGTGGCCGAATCCACCCTCGCCCTCTACCCCCTCAAGTGCCCTAACAGGTGCGCCCCTTCATGACAGTGATTGTTCAGCGGTAGCACCTCCGGCCAGTCTGATCCCAGCCGCTTGAAGTGCCCACAGAATGCCCAGAGTCGCTCCTTGTCCTGACCTCAGCCTCAGTGTTCCCATGCAGAGACAGATTAAGGGTTGCTGTCATTTTGTGTTGGACATTCAATTGCTGGAGGTGGGACTGACAAACTCCAAGTGCATTCAGTATATGGGTCTAAACTGTCTCTGTCATTCATGAAAGGACAATGGGCCTGAAGGTGGCCTGAAGCCACCAGCAAAGCCTGACCATAACTGATGCACTCCATGATGCTTTGGTTTAAGCGTGCATTAGATTTTTGGTCTTGCCGCGCTGACGTCCGCATTTTGGGGTGCCCAGGCAGATGGAGCGGCGGCCCGACATAGTGGAGGTGCTCAAGTCGCGCGGCTACAGCCGCATGTGGGATCTGAGCGGAGCAGAGAAGGACGGGCATTTCTTCGAGGGCACTGGCGTGCTTGTGCTGGATCGCGTCAACGGTATTGCTTATGTCAACCTCAGTGACAGGGCAGATGCCGGCCTCGCCCAACAGTGGGCTGATCGCATGGGCTACAAGGTGCGTGGCCCTTGCCTGTTTGCCCTGTATGCTTCACTGGGCTGTGTGAGGCCCAGTGTGCTATTTTCTTATTTGCCCCTCTGTCCCCACACAGTTTCTATATTTAGCTCTTGAATAGAAATGAGTTGCTCCCTGCTGTGTGTTCTGCCAGGAAGTTGCATGGATAAAGAGCACCTCACTACTTAGTCAGTACTGAACTCGCGATTGTTTGTATGGGATGGACAGAAGCATGCCGACCGGCAATGAGTTGACAATACTAGCATTTGATGCATTTTCAAGCAGGCAGGGTAGCACAGCCCCAAAGTCAGATCAAACAGCAAGAAAGCGGGCATTGAGTGCTGTGGTGCGGCGCAGGAACTGGTGACATTCCGCACGGTGGACCCAGCAGGCGCAGACGTGTACCACACCAATGTCATGATGGCCATCGGCACGGATGTTGCCGTGGTGTGCGCGGAGGCCGTCCCCGACGCGGCCGAGCGCGCCCATCTCCTGGAGCGCCTCCAGCGGCACCACACTGTGAGTCCCTATGCCACACATGACCGCCCTTTCCCTTGCTCTGCCCGTGTCGAGGCCGGTGCTGCCGAGGTCTCCCTGTTTGTCATATTAGTCCAGCGCATGGCAGGAAGATATTGTTTCGATGTTTCTGGCGCCATTGCGCATGTACGAATTGCATTTATGAGGAAGCATGGCTGAGCGCCCCTTTGTTAGTAGACAACGAGTCATGCGCAGCCTTCTGGTAAGGTTATTGAAATTGCTGGGCAGCGTGCATTTGTCTTGGGACACATAAGTCAGTGCTGCCGGCCTAGCGTGTGACAAGGAAGTGTTCCTATCTGCGCGCAGGTGGTGGAGATCAGCTTTGAGCAGATGGGGCGCATGTGCGGCAACATCCTAGAGCTGGAGGATGGCCGCGGCCTGCCCATCATGGCCATGTCTACGCAGGTAGAATTTGTCGCATTTCTAATAGGTGTTGGTTGTAGATAACCCAATGTCCACGTTTGTATTCAGGAAGAAAAATTAATGACTGCAAGGCACCTCTACCATAACCCTACACCCTAACCCCCCAAAATTTTGCAACCCTAGGTGTTTGAGAAACATTTTCCGGGGTTCATGCAGGCGCACAATGCCTTCACGCCGGAGCAGCGCGCTGTCATGCGGCGTCACGTGGCCGGCCTGCACCATGCGCCGCTGGACAATATTGAGTACATTGGCGGCGGCGGCGTGCGCTGCTCTCTGGCCGAGCTGTTCTGAGCCTGGAGGTGCCTCAAGAGTGTAGGGCCTGATGGCGTACGTCAAAGCACGGCCTGGTAAAGATGCTGGTGCAAAACGGTGCTCCATTGAAGGACGGCAGCGGCGTGTGCTGCTCGCTTGCGGAGCAGTTCTGAGCCTGGAGACGCCTCAGAGGGTAGGCCCGATGGTGTTTGATAATGAGCGTCAGGGCAATCACAGCCTGATGAAGATGCTGATGCGAAAAGGTGCTCCATAAAAGGGGCTGTGCGACGCTGGAATGGACCAGAACTTTCCCTGTGGTAATAGCAACGGCTTTGCTTGACAATGGGGCGTTTGCATGGCAGTCCAGCCTGTTCCTGGGGCCAGCCTTTTTTGCGACATAAAAGCGCTGCTGAAGTTTGAGTCACTTCCTTGCGGAGCTGTTATTGGGCATCACAGAGCCAAGACTCCGCTGATGTGTTGTTGGGAGCATGTTCAGGGCTTTGAAGACTTCGAGAGACGAGCCTTTCAGCAAAAGGTAGTTGTCGAGCCATATGTCCAGAGGCACACATCACGGCCACATGGATATGGATATGTGTAGTGCTGTAGCTTTTGAGTTTTTGCTTGTTTCTCTTCAAGCAAATGGAGGAGTCTGCCAGCAAGATGCTGTCAATACATGGCAGATCAGATGGGGTGGTTCAAGCTCTGCTTGTTATGGAGAGAGCATGAAAGCTCAACAAGAGCGGGAACTTCTCTCGGCATTTGTTTTTATGGGTGTGCGGGTTGCCCAGTAGCATGTGTGGAACTTGGCTGTCTAAGGGCACCCTGTCATGGTATATGTGTGAGGTATGCTTTTTTGGGGCAGGGCTAACTGCACTTGACAGCGAAACATAACTCTTACAATATGGATGGGCCGAACCTGTTTTTGCTGGCTTCAAATACAATGAAGTGGTAGCCCATGTAGTGATGCATTTTTGAACGAGGTAGCAAATTTATCAAATTGCTTGAGACTTTTGACGTTGTGTGCATCAAGAATTTTGATGCTCTTTTGCCTTCCTTGTGAACCCTGCATGTGGCCAGATAGAGAGGAGCCCATGGGCATGCTGGCAGCACTGTGAGTTTCAACTGCAGATGGCCTAAATGAAAGTGACATCCTCTGATTGCAGCAAAGACATGGTGATTTTTCTCCTGCAATATCCGCCAGGACAGAAAGGACATCCTTTTGTCCAATTTTTGCCTTAAAAATGTCTGAATGTTTATCTGAATCAGGGTTGTACAGCAGTCCGATTCGTTTCAGCACCTTCAGAAGTGCATCATCAAATCTGCACCGCACTGTCACACTTCTGAAAACTTCATACAATCCTTTACAACGCTGGTCCTCAATCTATTATAAAATATGTTATTGATGTGTAGTAGTACACGCAGAGCCCCACACACCTGCGCAACCAGCATTGCTACAGCACCCAGATCCCCTAATAGTTCTGTATCCTGCATCATGCCTGAATGCCCTCCTGCTTCCCTGTTTTCTTAATCTACACTCCAAGTCTCACCAGTCAGCTCCTAATATATTCTCATGCGAGTCATGGATGAACCGTAGATCGCCGGTCCATCCAAGCCTCCCACACAAAGCAACTTCCTGACACCAAATCCTGTGCAGTGATTTGTATTTGGCAGTCTTTGGAGTGCAGGAAACTGGATTCATAAACAGATCCAAGGCCCAGAAGAGCAACTCGCAACACATCACATGAGCACAACAGCTCAAATGACCCTGAGCTTGAGGGCCGCAACACAACTGTTCAATAAAAGCAATTCTTGAGTGGCATGCTTAATGCCACAAAGCAGACAAAACTTGTCCTTTCGGGGTGCACGGCAGCGGTGCGACAACGACATCTGGTGCAAGAGAGATATTTGAGGAGGCAGCTTGCATTGCATGCACCTCCCTGCACATGCCTTATCATACAGCAGTACAGAGAGGAAAACTAGCTCAGCTGCCTGGTTCTACTTGCAAGCTGCTTGCATGCATGTCAGCTACAACTTGGCACTTGCAGCACTGGGCTGCACTTCAAAGGGCGGAGTGGGCCTCCACAGCAAAGCTGTGGGAGGGCGCGCCCGTGAACAGCTTGGACTTGGACTTGTCGGGGGTGGGTATCTTTGGCAGGTCTTGGCTGTCTGGGAAGCTGGTGTGCTGCGCCGCACCGGCCCCGGCCGCACCCTCATCCTCCAGCTGCTCCTTCTGCCAGTTGCCGCCATGCCGCCTCTGCACAGCGCATTACTATCATATCATGCAATATTATGTACGTGACATGACGTACTCAAGTCATAGTATGTGACTTCACCCGTCAATATCCAAGCCTTCAGGGTTGGTACGACTCGACTCATGGGCAGACGCTAAGTGGGCCGCCCATATCTGCTCTTGCATTGGCTTGTGCATGACACAGTTAGTCAACCACTAGTTGGTGCATGATCTGCATTACTGCATTGGGAGTGAGGGGGGCTCTTGCCTTGCGAGCCACAAACACTGCCACTCCAGCGAGGATCGCCAGCACCACCACAGCTGCCTGTACCACACAGAGGCGCCCAGTCACCCCTCTGGCAACTGCTGCACCAGCTTACCATGCACAGATGGAGGGTGAGTGGGCAGAGCAAATCAAGGGGTGATCCAAGACAAGGGGCTGCCAGGTCCACACCGCCACAATTCCAACAATGGCAGCAGGCGCCAGCTTCGGGCTACTGGCGACTGATGCGTTGTCCACCCGCACACTGCTTCCATCCGTCGCTGTTCCTGTGACCCCTGCAGCAATAGCACATGTCTCATAGCTACTCACCGGCTGTACTCGGAAGCATGTGTCAGCTCCATGACATAGACAAGAGATGTTATTGAAGAAAACCTCCAGTACCTTTAGGCAGAGGAGGACAGTAAGCTCTCAAAAGTATCACACATGTTGACAAGGAAGCAGACCTGTGCGTTGTGGTGCTTGGCCAGCAGGGTTGGGCACGGAGGGGCCGCTGCCCAGCGCCCCGCTGGCCGATCGAAGCGCGGGCTTCGGCGCCGCGGCCGATCCACTGCCGCCGCCACCGGCGGCAGACACGGCGCTGCCGCTCTGGCTCCCGCCGGTGGCTTGGCTAGAGGAGAGGCTCTCGGTGTCGCGGGTGATGGCCGCGGGGGCCGTGCGCGGCACCGCGACGGGCGCCTGTGCTGCGGCCGCCGTGGCCAAAGCCGCCTCCTGCACCGCGGGGCTCATGCTGTAGTCCGGCATCGTGCCGGCCACCGCCGCGTACAGCAGTGCGATCTGCACGGGGTGCACGCACACCATCAGTGCTTGGTTGCCTCTCGAGCCTGAGTTTGGCTGCCGTGATGCAACACCAGTGTGGACACTGCCTGCCCCGACCCGTCCCTACAACGCTAGCATGACATGCCAACAGACCTCTCACATTCCAGCTGCAAACCTTGCTTCACAGAGTGCCGGCCGAAAAGAAGATGTCACTGCAATGATGTGGGCACAAGCGCAGCTCAGAAGGACCCACTGCCTGGCTGTCATGTGGCAGTGTGGCCTGATCAGGCCACTGTCTGGTTTCCTGAATAGGCACCCAGGCCACCCAAGGGGTCCACTTAGCCGCCAACCACCTCAGCCCAGGCGTGACCGGCCGCAAATCTTTGGCCACGAACAAGAGGACAGCGGGAAGGGGCGCACGTTGTTCTCAGTGAGGGCTGCGTCGAAGATGGAGAGCTGCGCGATTTTGCCGTCGAAGGTGCGGTCGGGGAGGTGGTCGGCGCGGTCGCACAGCACGATGGGGCCGTCCACGTAGATGGGCCGGCCGCCGTCCACCTGGAAGTAGTCCTGCGGCGCCGTCAGGGCCGCGCGGAAAATGCCGTCCACGTACAGGCGGAAGCCCTGCATGGGGAATGACACAGACATGAGCGTGTGCAGCATGTGATAGTATTGACAGGGAGTTCTTACAGGGGCAGAAGCGCTGCCAGAGGGTGGCGTGGTTCAGGAACCGCTCCATAGGCTGCGTCCTGCTGACAACAACTTGCCAAGCAAGCATGCTTTGACGTTCGTTGAGGGAAAAATGGACACACAGGAGACTATCTCGAGTGACGTGTGTGTGCAGCTTTTCCCATGCCTTCCAGAACCTCTCTGATTCACACATAATAATACACAGGATGATACTTAATGGCTGCCATAATCCTGAGAGACATTTTTGGGCGGTTGCAAGCATGCAGGCGCCTCACCGGCGAACCGTCCTGCATGGTGCTGACGGTGAGCATGTGCCATCCGCCAAGCACAGGCGTGCGGATGGTGTTGGTGCGCTCGCTGTTGGACGCAATCGCCCCATCTGCAGACAACCCATGGAACACCGTCAGGCACCCAGCAGACATGGCGGCACAGCAAGCACCTTGCTGTGCAACTGCAATCGCTCCAAGGCTGCGATCCTGTCATGTCCTCTGCCACCTGCCTGAGCTGTGGCGCACTGTGTGCACCAAATATTTTACATGATGTGTATGACAACACCCCTATACTTCACAAAGAGGCACTGTCACAGACCAACCGTGGTGACAGGCGAGGTCCCAGAGGGCGTTATTGGTGAAGAGTCCATGGCTACTCTCACTACGACTAGGCCATTGTTGATGACAGGTCGCAAAGCAGACCCAAGGAAGGGGGAGGACAAGGGAACGAGGCATTACCGCTGTCCACAAAGACACGGGCGTTGTCGCCAGTGAAGGCATCGGTGCTGTCCTTGACGATGGCGCGCACGGTGTCATGAGCGGGGTGGTTCTTGTCTGGCAGGTACACATGCACCTGCGCCAGTGTTCACACCCATCAGGCCCCCACACAGCCAGTCAAGCAGTTCTACAGCTGCCCTTCACCACACATTGCAACTGATGGCAATGGCCCTCAGCAGCATGCTGCATCCCTTCAACCTATGAACCGACCTGCTCCGGGATGCATGTTGTTCTCCTTTTCATCAACATGCACCTGCCCATGCACTGGGCTGCAAGACAAAGCACAATCTCTAGTTATTGCTGGCAAGGGAATACCCATGATGAGTGTGCAAAGGGGCCGGTACTGTCACTGTAGGGGCGCAGACCTGGTTGGGGTAGAAGATGTTGTCATCGGTGATGTTGCCGAGGTTGCGCGAGCGGGTGGATATGACATACTGGAACATGCTTCCCTTGTTCGAGGCCTGCTTTACCCATACGTTGAAGGCGAAGGGGCCCTGGGTGCCCCACTTCACCCCCTCAATCGCCATGCTCGACCCTGCACCCATGTCAGCGTTGCAAATGAGCAGAAACACGCGATTTCCGTTACATTGCGTTTGGCCAGCATGTCAGGTAGGTGGTGTTCAATCTGGAGCTCCATGTGTAATCAATCTGCACCTGGGACATGTACGCCGCCATGATAAGGACATGTATTTTGCAGGCAAACCAGCTCTTTGGAAAGCACAACCATGAAGACGGCAAAAGTTGAACCCTGCGCCGAGTTAGGTAGTCTGGCAGAATCAAGAGCAGGTTCTGTCAGAAGTCATGCACAGGATGGCCCACCTAGAGACTTGTTGCAGGAGGCGACAGAGCCGAAGAGGTCATCATCGACAAACTTGGTCTGCTTGGTGCGGATGGCCGAAGTGTTGTAGGCCCAGAACTGGGGCACAGGCCAGGACAGCACGGAGCCGTTGGTGAGGGGGAAGTACGCCGTGGGTACAGGCATGCTGCCACCCACTGGCAGTGTCACGCCATTTGGATCGGCGCACACACCGATGCCGCTCCCTGTATTGCACCCATCACCGGCTCAACACAACTTAATTTAACCTCCTTTCATTGACCCTGAATCTTTGTGAATGAACCCTGCAGCCTGTTGACACAGAACAAACACTTGTATGCAAGTAATGGTTGCGATCTTCGAGGAGGGCATGCATGGGAATGGCTGCTGCTTAGTGGGGCATGGAGGGGACCGACAACTGCAGACTGATGGATGCACGACATGTCCAGCTGCTTAGGCTAGAAACAAGCATGGGAACTCAAGAGTTTCCACCCTGCAAAATGTCGAGAAGCTCGCCGCTGCAGTATGTCATTTCATCTCATCCGGTGGGAGCTTGTACCATGCAGCTCGGTGTACTCTAAACTTTTATCAGTTTATGGGGTGGAATTCCAAATGATGCATGTAGTCCTGTACTCCTGAAGCAATGCAATGGATGTAAACCCATTAATGCACTGGAAGTAGAGGGGGAGGGGGGGAGGCGCGCCTGCCAGGCTGGGAGTGGGGGTGAGGGAGTTTTGGTTGAAGCTGGCCTCGGCATCCAGGTCAGCACGCGAGAGTGGCGCGCACACAAATCCTGGCCCGCAGTTCTTCTGGCTCCCGCCGCCTGTGCCATTAACGCTGCAGAGGACCACCTGTTTCTGTGCGTTGGCGCCGATCTGCACCCAAAACATACCAAGGGCTTTCAGCATCTGCTGCCCAATCCTCCCCAAAGATCTTCCAATCGCAATCTTGTCAACGGTAGAGAGGACTGTGGATCCTGACAGGCCAGTGTTTCTATGTCATGAGCGGCCGCAGGAACCGGAAAACTTCTGGCTCTGAGAGGCCCAGAAGCATGCATTCTGGGTCCTTGGTGAGGTTAACTGCAATTGAGGCCAACAATTTTGGCAACAGGGAAGGCGACTTGCGCGGCAGGCCAATAGGATGACCCCTATCTATTTCACACTCTGACCCCCATCCCCCTGATTGGGCACTAAGTGCCCAGAGATATGCTGAATTGTTGAGCCTGCAATTTCAGGGAGACCTTGCCATATTCAAGCATAGCAGGTGACTTATGTCATGTATTGCTTGTGGAGGCCATGGGGGAAGGGCTGCAGGGGGGGCGCACCTCGGTTTGGAGCTGGCCCATGCCGGCCCACTGGTCCATCCAGTTGACAAAGGCGGAGTAGTCAGTGGTGAGTGTGGGCGAGCACATGCTGAAGCGGCCGTCCACATCCAGGCAGAAGGCGGAGGAGTCCGAGCTGGAGTATGGGACGCACTGTGTGCGCGCCTCGCCGCGGTAGAAGAACGGGAACTGGCACGGCCGCCCTGCTATTGTCAGCTGTTGCGCCGCCTCCCCTGGTCCGGGAACCACCACCTGCGCTCGCATTTGCTAGCCTATTTGCACTGATCAATTTAAAGCAGAAGCACAGGACCTGGGAAGCAGCCCCTGCCCTTCGCATGATGCATGTTTCCCGGCATGCCCATGTGCGAGGATGAAAGAGGAACTTGGTACAAAAAGACTGGTGCCTGGGGCAGCTTAGCACCCAAGTCACGCCAGCCATGTGTGCACTAGACTGGGTGCAGTATTTCTTCTGCATTAGTGTTGTGAAACCACTGTATCAGGTGCATGGCTGATATCAAAACAGCAAAGCGCCTGAATCGACATTGTGGATGACAGCTTGGCACTCCATCCCACTTGCATATCTGATCGAGTTTCTTTCATGTTATCGTACTCTCTTTGTTCGGCGCTCAATGCGCTCGCGGGTTGCATCACATCAAAAATTAAATGCCAGGGCACGCACTGAGGGTTGAAGAAGGTCCAGGGCGCTGATGGGGGCACCGGCAAGGTCCTGGCCGTCCGGCTGGAGGCGCACGCCAGGGGCCTCAAAGACGCCCGAGGAGACGGCCGGCGCGGCGGCCGGGGCCGGCCCCAAGGCGGCGGCGGCCTGGGAGCGAAAGGCGTTGAGGGTGTCCACCAGGACAGTGCGGTAGAGGTCTCGGATCTGAGTGGCGGTCAGCACTGTGGAGAACAGCGACAGGTGCGACACCGATCCCGAGAAGGAGCGCGAGGGGTCGCCGTCCGCACGGCCGCACAGGTAGATGTAGCCGCCCTGCCGGAGAAAAATCAGGTGCTCAGAGTCACCTCAGCCCAAACTGCAAACATGACATACAGATGGTCCTCCACTGCCACTGTAGGTCTGAAAAACACAGGCCATAGTCCCATCTCGGCACACTTGTAAGGCAGGTGAAGGGAGAGGGCATAAGCAGGAGGGCTGATTTCTTTTAGTCCATTCAATACTTCCTGGATGTTTGCCAGTGTGGGATTTAGCTGTTCTTGAGAGGACGGCATGCGTGACAGGGTTGTGCTCATGTGGTTGGCAGGGAAGGGGGCGGGGTGAGAGGTACCTGAAAGAAGATGGGCCGGCCGCCATCGAGGAGGAGGTTGACATTGTCGAGGGTGGCGTTGAGGGCATTGGGGTCAGTGGACGGCAGCGACGCGGCCAGGTTGCCGTCCACGTACACCAGGAAGCCCCGGCTGCCGTCCGGGTGCGTCGTCACAGTCATCTGCGCACACATGCCGCCAGCTGATCGCTGATGCCACCGCTGACGTCTGGAGTAATCAATACAAATGCCAACTGGAACGACTTTGTGACTGTGAATCTCATCCCTGCGGTAGGAGGATGGGATCCCTTTGCCGGCGCAAGATCAGCCCAATGTTAAGTTGGCATCTCTGATCAACACACCCCTTCAAATCTGATGAACGCTCTCTAGGGCTGCTTGACATTTAGCCAGAAGGTGGGGTCCTCCATGCAATCTGTGCATGCAGTGCCATTTTGCGCACCACGGCTTGGAAATGTGAAGGAATCACTCAGCATGATCTGGTGCAAGGGGCTTGTGCTTGGGCCAGATGCCTTGGGTGAACATGACATATATAGGCTAGAGTGGGCTTGCGTTTGAGCCACTCCTACAATACAAACATGTCAGCAAAATAAAAAAGACCACACCATGTGCCATGCGCCGTCATCAACAGGGTTGGTATTGAGCTGGTTGCGGGCGCTGTTGTCCCCATAATGGCCGTCTGAGTCTAGGAAGGAGGATGTGTCCAGATCTGTGGAGTCTTTCACTATGGTGCGCACAAGACCCGTCGCAGGGTGGCCGTTCTCCGGCAAGTAGATGTGGACCTGCAGCATGGCACATCTCAAGGCCATGCTGTATTGGAATGAGAGCCCTGGCGACTTCACAGATCACATCAACTTCAAGACCCTGTGTACAGATGCCCTGGAACCTCTGGATAAGTGAGGACATGATGACCGGATTTCTTGAATCATGTGTTCACTCAGCAGTCAGCCAAGCTGAATGGGCCTGACACGTCGATCCCACCGACATTGTCATCGGTCGACAATGTGGCATTGCATGCCATAAAGTGCTCACCTGATTGGGGTGGAATGTGTCCACGTTCGCATAGTTCTGGCGAGTGGCATAGGCGGAGTGGGAGAAGAAGTACTGGAAGAGGTCTCCATCCATGTCACTGGCGTTGGCCTTCACCCATATGTTAATGGTGAATGGACCCATGGCGGCTGCCATGACACAAAACAGATTCAGTGGGCTCTCTATCATCCAGAGGCCAGGCTGCTTTTTGACATCGGGATACTTTTGCTGGAGTCCCTAGAGCTTGAGGCAACCCATATCGACTGAGGGCCAGCGTGGAACTGTCTGTACCATGATGGGCAACGCCCCAGAGATGAACAGTCGTGCTTATCTAAGCGCACATCTTGTAGTGAACACAAGACAAACACGTCCTGACACGTCATTTGAGGGCTTACCATAATCCACTGGGTCCAAGATGATGAGATCATCGTCTGCTCTACTGCACTGAAGCACATAGCCAAACACGTCGTCCTTCACCCAACTGCACACAACAGACAATAAGACGGGTGCTGAGATTCAATGAAGCTAGCTATTTCTGCTCTGTGGAAGAAGAGCAGCTGTTCAACATAACCTTTGACTACTGTTGGTTGCAAACTACACATCAAGATGTGTGGAGCAGCCAGCATGAACTCGAGTTTGCATAGATCAGCATGCAAATATGGAATCTTCATGCAAACTTTCAATAAAAGAAGTTATACTGCACCAATACCAAGGACGTGCATGGGGCCCATGTGCGATAAAGGTTGCAGGATATTACTCAACACGAATGAGGAACGATACAGACATAAACGTGAGAGGGCACGTACGGGATACTGCCATTGAGGGTCCCCAGGTAAGTTGGGTTTGGAAAAGAAGACACGTGATCTCCTGACCCTTCAGTCAGTGGGAAAAAAGCCGCGGGCTGAGGGATGTTCTTTGTCTGAGATGGAGGAAAGAGTTTGCCCTCCGCTGATCTGGTACCTGCAGGGGGAGCTGTTTTCAGAGGCTTGCACGATCAGAAGTCGATCCAGGAATGGTAGAAGCAGTGCTGTGTGGAATGCAAAATTGGCGCAAACAACAATTACTCGTACACCGGGCTGCTAT
The DNA here is from genome assembly GCA_020887355.1 of Coccomyxa sp. Obi. Lineage (NCBI taxonomy): Eukaryota > Viridiplantae > Chlorophyta > Trebouxiophyceae > Coccomyxaceae > Coccomyxa > Coccomyxa sp. Obi. The sequence goes on from AP024999.1 coordinate 1,690,531, forward strand.
ATCCACGCTCTTCTCGTGAAGACCTTGAAGAGTTGGTCGGTGACAGCAACATGATCGACGAGCGATTGAACATGACTTTACAACTTTTTCGATCATTGCAACCAAACAAGACGTGCACCGAGACGCGTTTGAGACATCACCTTGGGCAGTTGCTGAAGCCAGGCAAGTCAGCCCTACCAAGATGCTGGCAAACACCCGGTGATCCATCTAAATCACTGCGTATGCTGCGCAAAATTCCCAAGATCGCTCATCTCCATGCCCTCTGCGAGATCGTAAGCGGCAGCGGTTTGAAACGGAGGTCAACTGCGAGGTCTCCGCCGGCGTTTCCCGATGTGGTCCCCCCGCTTTGGCCAGTTGCCGCCAATCAATGTTCATAACGGACCATGCAGACACAGGGTGAAGTCTTCACACGTCGAGGCCTTTTCCAGGACAGTACCCTTCCATGGCATGCAAGTACTCATGATTTGGAGCGTTTCAGGTTTACAATGCATGCGCAGCGTCACGCACGGCACCGGTGAAATATTTCTGTCAGGCTTTCATGTGAACACATCATTCCAGCCGTCTGATCTAGATCTAGAGGCCCTAGAGTAGGCCTAGTCTAGCCCTAGTCTAGCCCTAGGGCTGATCAGATCAGAGCAAGCCTGCTGCACCAAGTTCGAAAATATGAAAGCATGCCACATTTGCCAAATTTTAAAATTCCATGAGAAAAACTGCTTGACGGACTGAGACTACTCTATGGACTGCTCCTGCAGCTGTAAATTTACTACATAGTACAGTGTACACTGCGCAGCACTAACATACAGATGCACTTGAGCCCCACATATTATATACGACTGTATTGCCAGTCTCAATGGGAAGTGCCGCTCATGGGGGTCATGCAGCGGGAGGCCAGGCAGCTCCTGCCATCACCGCTTCAACATCCTTGACCTGACGAGGAACATTTGTCATGCTCCTAGCCCCATCAGCTGTCACCACAACATTGTCCTCCAGCCGAACACCTCCAAACTCCTGGACGTGCATGCGATCAACTCATTGTCACTTGGCCACGTGTTGCCCCAAAGTTGTACCCACTTCGAACCTTGCCAGATGTTGACTGCTTTGGAATCATTTGAGCAGGCTGATAGATTCTGAGTGCTCTATATGCTGCATGGACGGTACTGCAGCCAACATGGTTCAGGCGTGCCTGCTCAGTGTCTGCGCCGGCACATGTCCTTACCAAGAACCAAGCCTGTCTGGGCAGGAGGGAGCAGGAAGAGAATACTCACCAGTAATGACTCAATGCGGTCACGGATCAGGAACTGGGAAGACTTGTCATCGTCCATGGCAGGCTTCAGCAGGAAGGGGTTGAAGTAGCAGCCAGGCTCCACGGTCAGGACCATTCCCTCCTCCAGGATCCTGTCAAAGAGCTTGCCACCTCACATCCCATGTTTGCACATCTCAGCGCAGCAAACACAGGCCCCTCCTATCTCCGGCATGGGACATCTTACAAAATCAGATCAGTCATGCTGCACATTGACCATGTGACCTTTTCATCATTGTGGCAATACAAAACTCCTTGGCGTTGGTCTTTCAGTGGCATGCCTGGATTAGATTACCAGCAGGGGTTGCAACAAATGCAGATTCGGCAGAACAAGGTGCCCTTTAAGCTCCTCCATATCCAGTGAGGTGCACGAAACCAAGCTGATGCATACAAGCAGCTCACCTGGCTGTACGCAGGGAGCGCAGGCCAGGCTGGTTGATGCGCGAGGGCAGTCCAGGCAAGTAACCACCCACATCGTGAGTGTCAATCCCCAGGAGATGTCCAAGTCCTGTGACAATAACCTTTCTAAGCAAGCCAAGCCAGACTGAAACTCTGCTGCACTTCAAGAGCATCCCTTGGCCTCGGTAAAGATTTTGAGGCATTCCAATGTGTGCGACTGCCCTGCAAGCAACTGTGGCATGCCAGGGACCAACTTGCAATCAGGCTGTCTTCCTGCAAATGGCCACGCTTCAGACAATGAATAAGAGTCTCTCTGAACACAGCAGTAGGCTGGCCCACCGTGAGGCATGAAGAGGGCGCCGATGCGCTGATCCACCATCTCTTGCACATCACCAGCGACGATGCCGGCCTCTTTCAGGCACCGCAGTATGCACTTCTCTGCCAGCAGTTGCAGATCCTGGATGCACCCAGAGAGCAACTCAGCAGCGTTCCCTCCCCCAGCTCAGTAGCGCCCTGATCACAAGAGGGAGATGGCTTGAGCGTGAAGGTTTCTTGCAGTTACCGGGCATGATTGTTGTCAGCAAAGTGCTTACCGGCCAGGACACGCCAGGTCGCATACCGGCAATGACAGCTGTATGGGCTGCCAGCACGGCCTCGTAGATGTGCTGCGCTTGCAAGCAGCAGGATGTCATCAGCATTCAAGGGGAAACACTCGCAATGTCTCACTTTGTGGTAGGAGTCCCATGATTTGTTCAAGGTTTTGAGTCCTTATGGGAGGCAATTGCAGCACATGGCTGGAACTGGGGAATTGGTGGACGCACTTTCTGGTCTGGACTGAAGCGGCCGCTGGCGGGGAAAGAACATGTGATGTCAGAGCCATAGCGATAGTACTCACAGCCCATATCCATCAGAAGCATATCCCCATCTGCAATCTGCCGGCCTGTTGCATCAACAAGACATGCTCAATGTACTGATCATGCTCATTCACATTCACGGAAAACAGAGGTGACAAAGCACAGCAGTTTCTCCAGAATACATCTGCTCGTATCTGCGAGGAGGAAGGGCATGGACGTACTGTTTGGAGCGCCTGCATGCCCATAGTGCAGTATTGCACAGTTTGGTCCAGATGCACAAATTGGCGTGTAAGGGGCATGCCTACAGCCACCCTGCAACAAAAACTTGACCAGCACGTTAGTACAACTGACTGATAGAGCGGTATCCAAGATGGTGGCAGCAAGGAAGATCAGGAAGACAGGACCACCTCACCTCCGAGTAGCAGTAGTTCAAGAATGTACTCTCAAGTTGGTACTCCATCATTCCAGGTTTACACCTCTGCATTACCTGCTCTTCACAATTTCCATGACTTGGCACAGTTGTGTGAAGTCATGCAAGTGGTCCGTACCCAATTGTGTGAACTCAAGCAAGTGGTCCGTACCCGATTGGAGCAGAAAATACAATACGCAATGCTATCAAGGCTGGCTGTACTCTGCACATCAAGCTGGGCTTCGAGCTGAACCAGGAAGCTTAATTAGGAAGAGGAGTACTTGCCTCGACATGGGCGGCCGATCCCACATCATTGGCATATTGCATGACATCCAGCTCTTCATCTGTTTTGATCTGGCATGATGGAACAGAGGGGTTAATCTCGCATTCCGCAGAGATAGCAAGCACTGGAGGTGTGGGCAGGTGCATGCAAACATACCGATCTGCAGCCTGCCAGAATGTCGTGCAACACATCCCGATCCACCTTGAATTGGTCGAGACCATCAAAGGAGGCCTCCTCTGTCTTCCGACCACTGAAGCACAGCAGCAGAACCTCAGCAGTATTCATCCACATCAACCACCGCGAGAACCGAACAATTTTGGAAAAGATGTAGTCTTTGCAGGAATAAGAGATGCATGGGAGCTCTGTGGCAAGCAGATGGACATCCACCTGTCTGAGTTGACGCCACTCAGTACATGGAGTTGCGGAGGATCCAGTGCAGCCAAGCGCTGTGCAATTTCATCTGTATAAAAAACAGCATCTACACTGTAGTGCGTGCGGTAGTACTCTGGCCCCTTGATCTCGCCCATCCAGACCTGAAACATCCTCGAGGAGCTATGTTGGCGCGCAACTTGAAATTGTACAAAGCAGGGGATGTGCATGTAACAGCACCATGCATCAAATGAAGAAGCTCGTGCAGATTCTCACACCGCGTAAGAATCGGGCAGGCGTGGCATGAACAGCATGGTTCTGCCATCTCTGATGTCCAGGGCTCCATAGTAGTCCTCTTCTTGAACACCAAAGATGTAGTGAAAGTAGCTTTCTTGCCTGCAAGCAGACACTTTTGAGTATACCATTGACCAGATAATGATGAGCAGATGCTAGTAAGAAGTTACCAACGCACCTAAAAATTCCCTCCATATCGGTGCTGTAAATGTGGAATGGTCCACCACCCTGGAAATGTGTTGGTGGCATGTCAGTCACTCGGCGAAAGACATTTTCACGGTTCTTCAAGTGCATCAAGTGGAGTAGCCTTGAAGCCGCACATTACCTTCAAGAGAATAATGCCCTGCTTATCTTTGTCCAGGTTCTTCCTGCAGCGATCCAAAACCTTGGATCTAATGCCACCATGCAGCTTGCTCCGGCTGATCCTGCAATGCAACTTCTCTCTGTCTGCCTTGATATGAAAACAAAATGAAAACCAACATTGAAAGGGAATAACGAGACAATAGCGAGCGTTCGTCCACGGTCTTATGAAGGGCGCACTTCAAAGTTTTTGCGCCCATCCAAAACGTGCCATCCTTCTCTGTCGGCACACTGACGGAGCCCATGGTTCTGATATCTTCCTGAAGTATAAGTATAAGTATCTCTTTCTCCTACACGCCTGTGAATTTTACGATGAACATCACCGAAAGAGTCCTCGAACCCTGGAGTGTGGCCCTTGACTGTGCAGTTTCACCCCCGGAAACCCTGCAGGTGATTAAGCGGTAACGTTACGTTTGTCAGCAGGCTTCGGTGGCTTGGACTGTGCGAGTCACAAACGCGAAGTTGACGAGAACCAAATACCTTGGACGATGGTCAAAGGCGCAGGAGTACAGATCTGTGTTGTGTGCTCATGCCTGGTGCTCTTAGGACGGGATTTCACCGAATAAAGGCCTCCTTCAGTATGGCCTAAAACGCAGGGCGAGCAGGTCGCCTCGGAATTCGTGTGTTCTCCTCCGGGGCCTTTTTACCCGTGGAAGATATATATGTCAGCTTACTGGCAATCACATTGCGGTTTTTAAGGAGAACTGACGGCTCTTGAGTAGAGACGGCCCCTCCCAGCCTCTTCGAACAGCACGGTAGTGTTTGAGCTAAGGCTTGAGATTCAACTATGTCACCATGCTGGCGTTCAGCCACTGATCTTTGGAGGAGGATCCGCCTAGAGTTCGTCGTCGAGGTCAGTATGGTTTGGTTCACAGTGTTTCTTGCCTAGGAAGCAGCGATTCTGACTCATCCTAGACACCCCTTTCAATCGATTTGGGCAGTGTTCTCAGTAGTTTCCATAGTTTGTAATTTGCAATTGCGAACAAGATTTTTGTAGCCTGGGGATGTGGCGAGCTCAGCTTTGCAAAGTCGTCCTGGTCAATGCACCATATTACGTGAACGCCTATTCATGCACGAATGGTTGAGGCGTGTTATAACGTATTGTGTCTCAAACAAATGTCTAGTGGCCGCCTTGACCGCTTTGTAGCAATCCAAGGTGCAAACTTAGAATTTGCTGTATTCTTGCTGAGGTTGTCCAGCCTTGAAGTTCACGTGGAGGCTGGGGAATGCATCGAGAAGCTACTGCTCTATTCAGATAGTGTCTCTCAGATGATCATCACGATGAAGGGACAGCTGTGTGATGATGGGTTGATGTGTGCAGCTACCCCTGCTGAGGGAGAGATGGAAGACCATTCTTCTGGGAGCTGTGTTCCAGTATGTGCATGCCATGGCCACGCAGCTGGCCCACAGAATGCATCGCCCCATGATGCAGCCTCTGCATGATGTTGGCTTTGACCTGCTCCCGGTGAGCCTCTCATGTTTCGGCAACATTGGTGGTCTCAGGACTGCCTGTTGAACACTGACGTTGCCACGGTAGCCCACAGTGCAGTTGAGCCTGATGTAAAAGAGCTGATAACATTGCTCTGATCGGGGACTCCTGATATGGATTTGTGTGAGCGCAGGAGCTGGGCAAGTCAAATGAGTGGGTCAGCGAATTGATCTTCACGTCGCTGTTTGTCTCCTTTGTGTTGTGGACCTTCTCGCCCTTTGTTTTTGCGAAGAAACGGTTTTACACTGCTGTTCTTTTCAGCCGTCTTCTCACAGCGCTAGTGGGTGAGGCCTCAACACTCTGGCAAATGTCTGTCATATCTTTCATGGGCTGCAAGTTGCCAGCAGCCTCCCAGGTTTCATGTACTTTCCTGGAATGCCTGACGTTCACAAAACCCGAGGCTGAGAAAAGTTTGATGTGCGGCAGTATGTCAGACGCTGCGCATACTGTCCTTCACAGTCACGCAGCTGCCGGCGTCCAACTATCACTGCAGAGAGGGGGAGGCCACTGCTATTAGAGAGATGCCTGACCACTGGTGGGGGCATGTAACTGTGGACGTCAAACGCCAGGTCAGCTCCACCAAGCTTTGCCCTTGCAGGCTAGAGATCTAGTATTTGTGCTGTGTGCTGGTGCAGCTTGCATGAGCTGACATGTTCCTTATCTGTCCAGGCCACACATGGATGCGGCGACTTAATTTTCTCCTCACACACGACATTTGCGCTGATGGGAGCTCTCACATATCATGAGTATGGCACGCACCTTGCTACAAAGGTGTGGCATGCACCCAGGCTTGCTTCAACCTGCCTGCCAAAATGTTCTTTGTGCCCTGAAGGTCATCATTATATGCTTACATTGCCAGTGCAAAATTCTGCGGTGTAGTTTTGCGGTGCATTTACAGTGCGCGAAATGTTGGGGTGTACAGGTGATAGTATGGGTGGCTGTGGCGGTGCTGAGCGTGTTGATAGTGGCTTCGAGGAAGCACTACAGCGTGGATGTGCTGATCGCCTGGTATGTTGTGCCGCTGGTTTTCTGGACACTGCACAGGCGCTGGACCACCAAGCGCAACACCAATGATGGTGTACTCTTGGGAGATACCGTCTACCTTGGCAGCAACATTGAATCTGCTGCCGAGTTGCAGGTGTACAGTCTGCACATCCCTTTGACCAAAAAATTGGATGCTCCCCTTCTCCTTGTCTTCCTCTCCGCTCTGGATTTGTCTTGTGCACCCAAGCTGCTTTTATGGTCGTATTGTTGGTGCCGACAATGCATTGATGAGCTTCCCCCTGCCATGGTGAAAGCAGTCCATGACCAGCACTGACAGAGTTGATGTGGGTGGACAGGATATTGTTATCGAGGGGGATGGCCAGCAGAGCAGCCTGCTGAAGGGGGATGCAGATGGCCATGGAGTGAAGGGGCACGCCAGCAGCTGCTCCCCCAATAAGGTTGGCACAGTCATTGGGATCATTGCCAACGGCTTCAGTGGCCTGCAGCACAACGGTGCAAGTGCTCACAGCGCGAACGGCTTGCAGAATGGCTTCATGCCCCAGGGGTGCGCTCCTAGCCACAGTCTTACTCCAATCACCCCAGATCAGTACAAAGTGTTTCATAAGATGGAATAGCACTTGCACATGGCGAAGTCATGCAGGGTGTCCCAGCAAAGCATATGCAGGTCCCTCTGATGCATGCAAGAGCATGTCATGTGCAAGCTTCGCAGGCTGTGTCGTTAGTTGCTGAGCAGAACAAATCCGATAGGTCCTCAACTTGAGGCGAAGGCTGCAGCTGTATCAGTGTCAGCTTTGACAGAAAAGATCTGCAATTGGTGCAGGTTGATGGCCAGCATGCTGCAAGGGAAGGGCGGCAGTGGGGCGGGCACCCCGCCAGGAACGCCCCCCAACGGCCGCAGCGGCAGCATCAGCAGCTCGGCAGATGACGGCGGCAGCATTCGCAAAAGCTCGCCCTTGTCCTCCATGCGGCCACGCGCATCGGCCGTGGCCGACGCCTACTCCGGCAAGGACACCTACCAGCCCATGCTCAGGCAAGGCCCCCCTTTTCTCAAAGGATATGCTGGACAAATTTCATACTTTAGGATTCCACCAATATCCAAAACTAGTGTTTATTGCTCACTGATGACTTGTGGCAGACAACTGCCTGTTAAGAACACTCGAGGCCATCCTTCTGCTGCCTCTGCGACGCTTCATCGCCATTCTGGGTGTGTCTGCTTATTTGAGAGCCCAGATCTCAGGAAGTGTCTCTGTATCAGCTTCCCATGGGGCCGCTGACCATTTTCAAGCATGTGCTTGTATTCAGTCATGACCTGCCCGGCATGCAAGGGATACATCTCCAGGGAAAGGGGGAAAACCCCTTGCCATGTTCGTGTTGTGGGACTGTGCGCAAATACTGAGCTGTGCTTCGGGCCTTGCAGGGACGAGGATGGAGAATGGGGCACAAGAGGAATTTTGGATTCACGATCCAGCAGCGTAAACGCCTCCCAGGGCAACCAAACCTGCTCCATGCCATCCTCGATCTGTCATATCAGCTAGTCCTGCAAGCTTACTGCTGTTCTTGAGGGCTATAGCAGTTCTACACCTTTGACTTGCAGCATCTGTGTGCTGAACGATTTGAATCCAGGAGCAGAACACAAAGGAATACACCCGTTGAAAGTATGCACACCCCGGAAGTGTCCCGAATCTGGAAACCACTTGGCGCAAATTCTTCACTGCTGACTGTGGCAGGCCGCCAGAAATGGCCTTGCTTTCGCCATTCTCTACTTACAAACTCCATCAAGTAGTTCAACGAAGGCTCCAGTATTGTTCCCAGCGCTTTAGTCTGCACTGCAGAGGCTCAGCAGCGGTCTGTATCATATATTGGGCCTTTGGTGTGACATTAGTGAGGGATGTCAGAGGGGAGAAGTTTTGACTGGGTTGTTGAGTCAGTAGAGTTGAGCAGGTCATTGGAGTGGTGCTCACTGCACATCAGGTATGATGAGTGTTGAGCACCATCATGATAGTGTATTTTTCACTGCCTGCAATCTTCCCAGCTGCCTTTGGGTGCAGTGCTCTTTGAGCCTCTTGTGCAAATATTTCCTGGCAGCTGCTGTGGTCATGTTTGTTGTCCAATAAAAAGCCCAGGCTTCGGGCCAGGGGCTGGCTGTGGCTGTGGACTACACACTCACATTCATTGCCTTTGTGGCACGTCTTCTGTTTGGCATGCAAGGGGAAAATCCCCGGGCCAGGACTGTGTATACCTGATATACAGAGCGGTCTGCTTGCGGAAGAAGTCTGAGTTACAGATGAGTGCCTTTGCGCTCTCAGGTGGGTGCAAAGGCACTCCCTTTTTTTGTGTGTAATGCTGCAGCTTGTTGCTAGACTCAGTATCCCTGTGACCACATGATGTTTTGGATGGTGAACATGCTGTACATGTAGAGTACATCATGAGGGGATGCTGTGGTGTAGTACAAAAGGCACTCTCCTCCCCTGCAGCAATTGTCAAGTTTTACTCGGTATTGAGGCTGACGTGGCACTTCCATTGCGGCTCAATGGAGGACCCTGGTCTCAGGACTGTGAAGCTTGGTGTAAAGTATATAAGAGGCTGGTATTTTGCAAAACATGCTTCTCTTTCATGACATGAAATTTGTAAAATTTCCAATTGGGTCATGTGGTTTTAGAGTCGGCAGAGCTGATGTGGTCCAGATATTACATAATTATATATGTAGCAAAGATTACACATGTCCTCCGAGCTGTACTAGCACTACTGCAAAGAAAGTGTTGGCAGGACTGCAATCATCCCAACTGGACAGCTTATTCATTGAATCTTGACATCCTCATTTAGGTGTCTGCTCCAGGGAATCTGATGCCTTGCACCAAAAGTCCGTTCACCCAACAAACTGGGCCATCAGGTAACAAGAAGGATGTGTACTTGAATTCTGGTTGTGACAACCCGGCCTTAGGTTATGATCACTTTGGATATGCTGTGCAAATTGACTGGTAGCACTGAAAGTCTCCCTGTCCGGTGGCATGCTTTCACTGGCCAGGAGTGGCAGTTCCAGCCTTGGATGCCAGGATGATTCCAACTGCGAGACCACAAGTATAGTCAGCTGGACTGTCAGTGAAAGAGCAAAAATGATGAACACATGGTTCGTCACAAAAGGTGGCCTTCCCCCAAGCTGCAGGTTGAGAAATGGAAGGAACAGGAGGACCAGTGCCGAACCAATAAGACCATACAGGGCCAGAGCCTCTGCAAAAATGAGGATCAGGATCATTCCCACGAAGAGCTTGGGCTGCTGCGCGTTGGCCCTGCAGCAACACATCACATTTTACCGATTGCATCACCATGCATCCCTCAATGCATCTGAGTAAGCCGCTGCAAACAAACAACTGCACAACGACAGCAGGCATGTATGAGGATGTGCAACTTAGCATGCTATTCATGAGTGTTCATAGTCGTGTTCATACCTGACACCAGCGTCACCGACAATGCCAATAGCCATGCCTGCTGCAAGGCCTGCAAGGCCACAGGAGAGGCCGGCAGCCAGGTGGGCATAGCCATCAAAGAGGTAGTAGGGTTTGTCTGCGGTCTGGTTGACTGCCATCACACAGAAACATTTCTCATATATTTATCATATTTCATCCCTCCACGACACATTACCTTCAGGTCTTACACAGGTGCTCTGACCTGCAAATCTCAAAGCCGAACACTCACTGCCATCCAAAGAGCACCAGGACCAAATTGGATATAAGACCTATCCAAATAAGATAGGAAAACAGATTGAGAACATGAGCGTGTTGTAATGCGAGCCAGGAAGCCTTACTTCCGGTACTGATGATGACGGCAATAATGAGTCCGTAGATACCCAGCACACCAGCCATGACCACGGGGACGATGGACTTCATGACCAGTTCTGGCCGCATGACACCCATGGAAGCAATCCCAACGCCGGACTTTGCTGTGCCATAAGCTGCTCCAAAACCTAAAAATGCACAGTTCTGGTTCAGTCAAAGAGAACAGAGCAAGGTGAAATAATCGTCTATGAACACATGTACACGCTGCAATACAATTACAGCCCGTCTCGCTTCCACCACTGTGGAACGAGGCAAGTCCAAAAACAAGACAGAGACAGCTCCTCTTCAGCAAAACGCTGTCTGATCATATGTCAGGGAAAATCTGAGCTCCTGACAAGGCAAGAAGACACTCACAAGCAAACACCAGGGCTGCGGCAGCTCCCATGAACCCAAAGAACGGGCCTACTGAATCTCCAACCCACTGCTCGCCATCTAAGAGGTGCCTGGAGATGCCCTCCATTGCTCTAAGGACCCGCTGGCCTGCTGCTCCTTGTCTGCGATTAGCTAAATCACGCAATACTCAACTCAAGCACTGGGGTAGATTGAGCAGCGCGATGTGAGGAGCAGTTGATCCAAGCAAGCAGGTGCTAGCCCAGCCCTAGCAAACGCTGGGAAGGCTCCAAAATATAATCGCGATTCTCCCATGCCTCCCACGTCCCAACCTTGTGAACTAACAGTTAATGGTTTGCTACGTATGCGCAGTCATGGGCATATGCTTGGCAGGGACAAAGATTTCTTGAGTGTCGTGCTACCCCCGTCGTAGTTTCTGCTGCAATAGGGAAAGATCGCGGACTCCCAGCTTTCAATCACTGTACGGTCGACCTGTTCGGAACAATCCAGGTAGGGTATTCGATAGCAATCACTTTTTTGCCCTAATTTGCTCTTTATATAAATTTGTCTCACATTTTCTTTGTGTGTCCTTCATTCTCTGTAGTCTCTGACGTTCTTCTAGTGGACCGTGCTCCGTCAGCACTGTTGCACCTGTGTTTGCCTTTCATAGGCCACATCTTAAATCGATCAGACTTGCGAATCAAACTACTTATCTGGAAACTCTAATAATCTTCTGTCTATACCCAGGCAGTATGGTATCCTATTTCCCAGGGCAAGTGTCTGCTGAGATGTCTTGGCTGACTTCCAGGATCCTTCTCAACGTGTGAGTGACCAATGATAAGATCCTATCTTGGAGACCGAAAGTTTTGAGTGCAAATTTGGATTGAGTGCTAGATTGAATTGTGTGTTCAGGCTGCAAGCAGGCTTTGGAGAAGAAGAGGGAAGGGCAGGGTGACAAGGTTGAGCGGCAGGCAGATATATGAATGCAGTTGCCCGGCTAGTGGCGCTCCGCCAGCACGCAGCATCATCCCAAGCGATATTCAGAACCTCTTATCAGCAGCTGCAGCCCACAGCCCTCTCCAGCTTCTTTGCTGAGATTCCTCCAGCTACTCAGCCCCCACTGGCACACCCCTATGTGGCATCCGCACAGCCGCAGCCCCTGGAAGAGGAGGAAGCTTCGCCCCAACCAGCGCCGCGCGCAGCCTCGCGGCCCGACAAGGAGCCATTTGTGCCGCTCAACTTCAATGACCCTCAGATTGCTTTCCGCTCCAAGACCACCGGCGACTTGTTGCTTGCGTACGGCGTGTTCAGTGCATGCCAGGTGCGCGGCTATTGGCACAAATCTATATAGTAATTTGTCATGATTTGGGAGGTCAAATCCGTTTGCTTGCGTCACCTGACTTTGCGGGGATTGACGGCCTTGAAGTTTGCTCAGGGATCAACTGCCGGGTGCATGCATGATGTATGGTGCATTGTAGGTGAAGCCGGTGGTGAACAATGCGGACGCGCTGTTGAAGCTGTCCAAGAGGCTGCTGGGCTCCACCATCGTCAATGGCATCGTGAAGCGCACCTTCTTCAGGCACTTCTGTGCTGGTGAGGGCTGCTCAATCCCCACAGCACCCACGCATGCAATCATCATAAGGTGCATGGGTCGCAGAACGGTCGAATTTTTGAAGTTGCATGAATTCTTCATCCTTGTAGCCTTTTCTGCAATGCCATATGCCCAGCAAACTCTTGACTGTATGGATTCTTGCCAGCCGATCTTGTGGCACTCCAGTGGCCACAGGTCACCTGAACAAGCTTAGGACACCCAACAACAGACAGAAACATCTGCTGTGGGAAAAGCAATGGCCGCTGATTTTTGGTTTGCTCAAACGTGCGCAGGCGAGAGCCAGGAGGACATCAAGCCGCGAATGGCGGCGCTCTACGACGCCGGCATCGGGGGCATCCTCGACTATGCTGCAGAGGATGATGTGGACGCGGCGGACGGCCCGGCATCGCGCTGTGAGCCGCATGACACTGTTGTTGCGCGCACGTACGACTACGACACCGAGGCCGCCTGCGACCGCCACACCTCCATCTTTCTCCGCTCCATCGATGCCGCCGCGCAGGGCCAGGGGCAGGGCTTCGCCGCCATCAAGGTGACATTGTACTGCTGGATTGATTTTCCTCTGCACAAGCCTTTGATCCTGTGTGAGCCGCCCCTTGCGGGCAGGGACCGCATTAGATACTGATATCTGAATGTATTTTGCATTGCCCTGAAAGTACGGGTCATAAGGTCTTGTTTACAGTGTCAAGGGGAGTGAAGCTGAGCTCAGCTCTGCGCCACCATGACCTTTTTGCAAGATGGTCGAGAGGATGTCTGATAAACGTAGCCTTGAAACCAGATGTGATGTGGGTGCAGTTGACGGCGCTGGGGAATCCAAAGCTGCTGGAGCGCGTGTCAGCTGGCCTGGTTGCCATCAGAAATCTGTTCGGACAGTTTGACCTCAATCATGACAATGTCGTGTCCCATGAAGAGTTTGAGGAGGTGTGCACATCTGACACCCCTTTCCTCGCTTTGGAATTCATTGACCTGCCTCCAATCAGTGCTGTCCTGTGCCTTTTTCAGTTGCCAAGAGGCCAAGTAAAGGGAGATTGCAGCACCACTGCAGCACTGCGTTTGGAAGTGATGGGTTTGGCTTCACCACTGCGACAGGTGTACGCAGAGCTTTTCAACGATGCATCTCCAGAGCGCATGGATCAGCTGTTCAGGTACCTGGACAAAGACAACACTGGTGTTGTGGACTTCCTATCCTGGTCGCGCCGCATCCGCTTGCAGGTCACTGTCCAGCTCCCAGACCAACCATCATCCAGATCTTAAGCAGAGGCTGTACAAGAGTTAGGCATTGAGCTCGTGATATGCGCCTGTCCGGTGAATGTTCTGCCGCGCAAACATGATGGTGAACGAGCCTCAATCAAGACAACTTCTGAGTCAGGCAGCTCGTGACATTCGCCTATTTCGGTGAATGTTGTGCCGCGCGACCATGTTGGTGAAAGGGCTCCCGATCACAACAACTTTCTGAGTCATGCAGGCAAGGCAGTGAATGGGAACGCTGTCGTGACCCTTCAGAGTCTGAAGTTCAGACTGTGGTTGATCCATGTCATGTAATTCTTGAAGCACCGAGCGTTGCGCACATTGCACACACGAGTGACCGGGCGCGTGGACTGCAGGACATTCCCCAGGTGATAAAGCAGTGCAAGGCGCCTGGGCCGCTGTCGTTCACGGCGCTGAGTGAGGAGGAGCTGCGGCTGCTCAACAACCTCATGGGCCGCCTGTACCAACTGGCCGAGGCCGCCGCTGCGGTGCGCACCTCAACCACCTGCTTGACCCAGTCAATCAGTCCAAGCCTTCTACAGCACTCCCCCATTGTTTGTTCTAACTCTGTGCACTGCAAATTTTGGCAGTGCTTTGGTTTGTGCTCCCTGGTTTGGCAGGGGGAGGCAGCACTGCACCCATCCATGCTCTGCGCTCTGGCACCCCTTGCGAATGGCAATGGCAGTTGTCAGGCCTCACAATTTAGCGCGGAGCACCTCAGTGCTGCTGTCAATGACAACCAGTGCAGGAAAGACAGGTGGGCACATGTGCTGAGGCTTGGTGAGGATGTGCAGGCTGGGGTGAGGCTGATGGTGGACGCGGAGCACAGCTACTTCCAGCCGGCCATCGACCATGCAGCCATGGAGCTGCAGCGCACCTTCAACAGGCACACCCCCACCATCTTCAACACCTACCAGTGCTACCTCAAGGCGCGCTGCCGACCTCTACTCTCTAAAAGTGCAATTTGATCGCGCGATTTGTGTCCCTTACACGCTCGCGTTCGAGATTTCGACCTCCCAGAAGGACACAACTGGAGGTCGGGGGTCATGGACGGGAGCATGTAAGGGACAAAAAGGATGAGGACTTAGGAGTTGGCATTTGGTGTGGCAAAGGATGTGCCGTGCATCAAGGTGATCTGGTTCTTTCATAGTAGGGCCAAGCTGACCCCCCAGCATGCGTCTCTCAGTATGCGCCTGGAATATTCTTGCACAAGCAGGCCCTCTTCTTCCTATCCAATTATGTGGCCTGCAGTTAACCCTTCGTCGCAGAGGCCATGTGCGAGAATCTTCCCATACAAGGACTTCTGCTGCGACACCTATGCTGCCATGCGCCTGATTGTTATCTTTCCGGTGGAAATGCAGGACTCGCACGAGCGCATCTTGCTGGACATGCAACGTGCTCGGCAAGAGGGGTTCCTGTTTGGAGCCAAGCTGGTGCGCGGCGCATACCTGCACTTGGAAAGGGGCAGGGCCAAGGAGAAGGGCTACCCTTCACCCATACATGACAGCATTGAGGCCACCCACGCAAACTATAACAGGTCAGCACCCATGCTGCCTCTTGCAGTTGTCAACTTGCCCTTTTCCTCTGCTTAGACGCATGTGCTCTCTGACTGCATGAAGTGGGAAGGGAACGCCAGATGGCGCCCAAGCACACTGCATGCTGACAACCTGTTGTGCCTGAAGTTCAGCACATTCACTTTCTGCAGCCCTGTGAAGTGTCAAGCTCACCTAAAGGTGCACTTGCCTGTTGTGCTGCTCGCATTCAAGGAAGGAGGCCATTCGCCATTGTTAAGTGATATGATGTACATCCTCTATCCCCTCACTGTGTCGCTATGAGACCATCCTGCCAACACCGATTGTGTCGGTCTGTTCGGCAGGATTGTGGAGGAGGCATTAAGCGCAGTGGCAGAGGACGGTGCGGAGTTCATGATAGCCTCACACAACCAGGCCTCAGTGGAACGCGCGGTGGCACTGATGCATGAGCGCGGCTTGGACCACCGCACGGTGGGCGTCTTCTTCGGCCAGCTGCTTGGAATGGCGGACCCCCTCTCCTTTGTTCTCGGCGCCAACGGCTACAGGGTACGTCCTCCGTCAGAAAGAAAGGGAATGGCTGTAACAACGGTGATGTTTCAACATGCAGCTTTGCAACAACCAGCTATGTCATGTTACAACCATAATGCTACTGTGCCATCAATACTGGAACAATAGAGTCAATGGGTTTGATCAAGTGCACTTGTTGTAAACAGCACCACTTGTCCGTCCCAGTCACCCACTTCGAGCCTGATTCGGGCTGCAAGTGTATACCCGCCCGGCAACTACAGGCAGTTGTTTGGAACATCTTGGGCAGGCTTGTGCATGCACATCTTCCGAGCAGCAAAAGTAGGATGGAGCGCCATGGGGTGGGGACAGCCTCTGGACAGGACCCTTGGATGCACAACCCTCTGGAAAGTCCCATACCTGGTTTACCAGGACACCTGTAGATTGTAGAAGCCTTCTCCACATATAAACCTTAAATGCTAAAAACCATAAGTCCTACCGATGTGGCTGTGGTGCAGGCGTACAAGTATGTTCCCTTTGGGCCGGTGGAGGAAGTGATGCCGTACCTGGTACGGCGCGCGCAGGAGAACAGCACTGTGCTGGGCGGCGTTCAGAAGGAGAAAGCCATGGTCGCCGCGGAGCTGCGCCGCCGCATCCTCCGCCTCGGCCGCGCCTGATGTTTGGGTTTTAGTCTTTTATGGATCATTTCTTCCAGGGTTCAGGGTTTAAAACAAATATGAAAGTTGGTAATATAGCACCTTCACCCGCAGCTGCTGGTCCTGCTGAGAGCTTCCGGCCCTGAAAAAAAAACTTGAAACCACATGGCACCATGGCCAATGCCATTCCGCTGGTGTGAACAATGCAATGCTGGTACAAACGGCATTACTTGCTTGCAGTTCCTTTGCAAGGCTTACACAAGCTCAGCTTGATGCTCATGCTGAGTGTGCTCTTCAAACACATCGATAGAAATTTGACAGTCAGATGATTCAGGAGAGTGTCGCTCGTCCACATTTAGGAGGATCAGCAGGAGCAGGGCTTGCTGGTTTATTAAGCGTTTGTTGCATGTTAAGGGAGTTGCATGTGCATGCCGCACCTACGGTTCTTGGTATCTTTGTGTCGTGAATGTGTAGGTGTTGTCCGAATGTCGAATCTGCTCCAGCTTTTATATGACTGTGATGCTCACATGTACTCCAATAAACAATGCTTTGGAGTTTAGATGATATTTAGAAAGGTTATGAGTCACTTTAGAACAGCCCATTGTTGGCCAAGGGCACCTGAGTTTGTGTTGGTCTTCGCAGCCATATAGCAGCGGTCTGCGATTGCTGATTTGGATTCAGGTAGCTCTGGCCGTGCCCCCTGGCATGACCAGGTCACTCAATGGTCTTTGAGGTACAATTCTTTTGCGCTGTGATGGCGATCACCACCATACATCCAGCGCCATTCTGTAATAATCGTTGCTTGGCAAGCACTTCTCGTGACATCTGAAAACGATCCTCCTTCGTGAGCTCCTCTGCAAATCTGTTCATTGCAATTGATTGCAATATTGAACCCATGCACAATGCAGGCAAGCTCAAAAGGTCGGGCAAAGCATTTTCCATGGGCAGTTCAGTTTTACAGGCATGATATTTTACACAGCACTGCTGTGTTGTAGAGCACACATTCTCGTAATCTGCAACCTATGAGTACTCACACATGTGACAGCCCAGAGGTGACCTGCACCGTGAGACCTGATACTGCACTTTCACCATCAAATAAAAGTCTTTTCAGTAAACTGATACAACCAGACATTGAGATAGAACTCTGATGCCCTGTCTTAGCAGAGGTGATCAGGAAGTATGCATGCATATCTTGTACAATAGAAACGGAGGAGATCAGGCAGTCCTGTGACTAACTTTGCATGGATGACAATTCTACGCTCTGGCATCTGTCTGACACTGGGAGACACATCTCACCCTTTGTGCAAACAACTGACACAAGACGCTAGCCGCAACCACAGGACATCTAAGGACCAGTAACAGGTTGTGCGAGCAGTCTATGACTGCGCTTCGAGAGTTCTGCTAGCAAAGTGACGAAGTGTACAGCACTCATTGACCGGCCGGTTTATGCTCAGACTGGAAGGGCAGTGACTGCTGCTCCCCTCCTAGTCTTTCTTTTTCGGTGGCGTTCCAAGCACAGCCAAGTTGCTGTTTGACGAGCTCTGTCGCAATGATCTCAACCTGCAAGGCGGCAAGTCCTTCTCAGATCAGACAAGCCACTCTGATGCCAGGAAATACCCATCCTCCTTATGCCAAACTGCAAGTCCACATGCCTTCTGTCTCGGCCGACAGGCAGCAAGGCCATGTCACGGGGAAAGCAAACAGGACACAACTGTCTGAAAAAGTTTCAGCATCAGAAATATTATCAACCCGGCAGCCACATCATGTTTTGCCGGCACAAGAATAACAGGTGAGCACACTGCCTTGCGGCACGCACCCTGGGGAAGTGGGTCTGGCCGCGGCGGGCGCCTTGGCGGCCGGCTCGGCAATGCCCGGGGCCGACACGGATGCGCGCAGGGAGGTCGACGATGCGCCGGCCGTGCTGCCGCCGCTGTCGGAGCGCGCTATAAGAGCCTCGGCAGCTTTCACGATCCCTTTGGGCACACTGCCTAGGCTCGCGGGTAGGCCAGCCAGGGAGGGCTGACTGGCCGCGCGCTTCAGCCGGTCCATGATCGACTGCCGCCGGGTGCCCCCCGGGTCGGGAACACCCCCGAACTGGGCCCCCAGAGCGGTGGTGGCCCCGCTGCTTCCGGGTGATCCCCTCGGCGGAATGGGGGGCCTGGCTGCAGAACCTGAGTGGCAACACAACACACATTGGTACCATTCCTAGCTGGGGTATTGATCCAGGTCAAGATAGGGTCCAGCAACCTGTACCCACTTCATGCTTCAGCTTGTCAGCTGTCAAGCTGACAGTAATTGTTGCTCTGTCAGGGCAAGCATGGTTGAGGAAGGCGGTTAGCTGTTTTGTGACTGACGCCTACCTGTCAGTGGCTCCCCAGAGCTCTCAACACCATTTGCGCTGGGCTCCAAATCAGATGTGCTTTCTGGTCCTTTCCGCCGTCGTAACCGCTCATCAAACCTTGGGCCTGCTATGGCACGAAACCACGGTGAAAAAACGTATAGCAAATGGATGAGTCCCAAGCTTTCAATGCAACAAAATGGAGACTCTGTGGAGCCTGACTGAGCCTGCTGCTCACCATCTCGTGAGCCTGCATACTCTGTGCTTCGCAGGAGCCCAGCTGTGGGAGAGTGCGGCGGTTCTCTCTGGTGCCTCTCAAAGTCCGCCATCTCAATTTCAATATCTGACGAGCGCCCCTGATCCAGGCCCCCCAGCCGAGCCAATCGCACTAAGCGATCCAGCCCTGAACCCGAAGACCCTGCTCACAAAGCACGTGGGTCTCAGATTTCTCGCACAAATGAGCAACATTCCACGCCTCTCATGTTGTGACAGCAGCAGCAGGTATCCAGATAAGAACCCAGACTTGCGAGAGTTGTCCCGATGCAAATCAGAGAACTGAGACCCAGCTCCACTTGCACTGGTGTTCCACAGGCACAGCCAGAAATGTCTCCACGTGCAGCTTGCCAATCCAATCAATTGAGGGTAGTCCTGGTCCCTGAACGAGAGAAGGAAGAACAGCAGGGGCAGCAGGCAGGACCTGGCTTGAAATCCTCTGGTTCTGAGCAGGTGTCTCCAGTGCCATAGTAGCGCTGCAACTTGTCCAGTGCTGCGCTCTGCCGAGGTGGTGACCCCCCATGGCTGCCATCCCCCCCAAACCTTATTCCATTGCTTCGCTGGTCGCCGGGGATGCGGCCGTACTGCGTCACTATCATTCCTGCCCAAGTCTGGTACTCCACCCTGCGAGTACGACCAATGCACTTCAGAAAAGTAATGCTTATAACGCTCCCGCCAGAACGGATATTATCATCGCCTTTGAGATCCCGCAGAATGACCCCCACCAACCGGGTCAGAAAATTCGTGTTGGGGTTGAAATCTGTTAGCAGCATGGAATGGTTCCTTCCATCGTGGACGACCATGAGAAGTTCCCAGCCAGTTCTGGGCAACCATCTGCAGTGAAGTGTGTAAAGGCATACCCGAGGGGTGGCATTGCTCGTGTTGGTATAAGCAGCGTGTCTTTAGCATACATTGCTGAGTCAGAGAGGAGGCCGTTTGATCGCTTAATGTCAGATACCTACACGAAGAGCAGTACCCCTTCAGCACGCGAGAAGGACCAAGGAACAACTGGTGCAAGATTTGGCAGCTTTTTGGAGTAGAAAACTAAAGATTGAGGTAAATGGAGATGGAGTCACGTACCGAAACATGATATCGGACAGCCAACCCAGCAAGAGTATCAAATTTGGTGACCTGCAGGAAGTGGAGAGGCTTATGAGCTAAAGAGAAATGTGAGAGGGGGCATCTTGATAAGGAGTGCAAACATGAAGCACACCAAAACAATATAGATAATATTTAATTGCTTGCATGCAAGCTCAATTGCTAAAAGTACTCCAACGAGCTGTATGATGAATGCATGCGTTTGCACACCTGGTGCGTCACGAAAGGGGCTCGCGTGTCACTGCTCTCATCGGGGGAAGATGTTGAGGTGGAGGGGCGGTCGTCTGACATTGTCAAACCCGCCCCACACCGTCCCAAGGAGCAACAAGAACCCCTGCTTCCCTGCAGATGACACCTGGCTTTCCTTGCTGCTCAGGGCGTGTTGGGTCTTAAAGTGGGCTCCAGAACAATTGCTTATATTACTCTTTGCATTCCACACTCTATAAGCCTGACTATGTCCCTCGTTCTCACGAGGCAGCCCGAACGAAATAGCTTCAAAGTTGAGAGATGGGTCCTGTTTCAAAAGCAGCCCTCTTTGGTGTTTCCAACATGCATCACCCTTTTTAATAAGAGACCCAAAACACACTTTTTCAGTCCTTTTTGCCCTCTGCTTCGCGACTTCTCCGCGGGATTGGATGGTTCATATGTTCAGCTGGACGGTGAGCCTAGTCAGGCAGTTTGCATGCAAGCTTGGCGCTTGTTGGCGCAGCTGGGAAAGCAGTTGACTTCACTACCGATCATCAAAGTCACCAGCGATTAGCATATTCAGAAGCGATGAGACAGTTCTGACCGTGGAACACCGGTGACTTGAGCGCTTGCCAAAAGCTCAAAGACGACTTGGCCACTCTATTAAAATGTGGCTTCAGTTTTGTTGTCGCACGGCGCTCCAAGCAAGCGCAAGACATTGCAAAAGATGAAGCATAATTCAAGTTTACCTTCAAAAGGTGTTATGAGACGGTTGCACTGTTTGCTTCGTGAAGAAACGATTGACATCTGCTCTTAATTGCGCACAAAACAGCCACTCGCTGACTGAAAGGAGTCGTCAGGGAATAAATTCGAGAAAAGGGTATCTGTGCGAAATAGAATCAGGGACGCCTAAGCAATACTCCACAAGTGCAACTTGTGGCTGCCAGGGCTCCCACATTTGGCACGAGCATCGTGTTCCGCTTGCTATCTACGGGCATATGAATTAATACTAGATGTAAGTTGTAAGGTCACCTGATCACAAAGCCATTAAGCACGGATCTGGATAGGATCATTGCCTCCAATGCAGAGCGTCAGACACAAGGGTGAGCATTCATGCATGTCTGACGAACCCTGCCTTCACATTAGTGAGAGATGTTCAAACAGCCTATTCGACTCACAGCTCAGCGATGTCTGCCAATATACACAAGCCCCAAACAGTCCAAAAATGATAACAGCACTGGAGTGCCTCGAGAAGGAGTGAGGAGCCAGCCCCTCACTCCTCCTCGTCATCCTCATAATCATCATCATCATCATCGTCGTAGTACACAGGCGCCGCAGGGGCCTGCCCCTGTTTCTGGCTCGCCGACTGCTGCTTCTGCTTTTCCGCCTCCCTCCGCTTGCGAGCCCTCTCCCGCTCCTGCAAGACAGGCATGCTTGCATCAGCAAGGCCTTCATCTAATGGAGGAAATGCGCACCCCAGACAGCATGCCTGGCACTGATCAAAAGCAATTCAGAGCAGTCCTGTCACTCATACAGGCTGGGTTGCGCACACATGACAAGCCTGCCCTTACTCTTATCTTTGCGGCCAACCTGCCCGCCAGTGCAATACAATATTCGTTGCAGTCACGGGTGGCCTCTTTAGAAGTGGCTGGGGATGAGTGCGAACCTTATCGCGCGCGATGCGCTCGCGCTCTTCCTGGATGAACTCTGGGTCGTAGGGGCCATAGGCATCCCCGGTGATGCCATCCTCCTCCAGGACTCTGTCCAGCACGAACACCTTGAACGCGATCTGGGCCAGCAGCACGAGCGGGATGAGCCAGCGGCGTTTCTTGTTGGGGTCGTTCCGCCGCACCACTGCCGGGTCATACCGGTAGGGCGTCCACTCCATGCTCTTCTGTGTCACCTGCTCACAGCCGCCACCATTCAACACACCAGGCCAGCGCCTGCATGACTGCTGCTCACAGCCTCTTCAATGCTTGCAAAGAATTTCTCAGCCCACAGGGCTGACAAGATGCAGCTTGATTTTGTAGTCAGCAGGTCGCGAATAAGCACTACTTATTTGGGCGGCTTCTGCACGCCCGCTACGGGCTGCTTAACAAACAACTGCCAGTTAATTGGCTATCCAACCCTTGAGAAGGGAGGGACAGGCTCGACTTTCATCAAATCTGTATGTGCCATGCTGACATGAGTAGGGTGCAACAAAAGGGGCGGAGCGCCACCTGGCGCATGAGGTCGGGCAGCCACGGGCGTTTGTTGCCGAGAAGCTTCTCGCCGTCGGAGTTGACGGCCGCGCGCGACGAGTTCTCGATCAGCACCACCGGCAGCTCTGCCGCTTTGGCGCCGCTGTGCTTGTGGATCGCCTCCCTCAGTGCACCCGCCCGCCGTTCCACATACTCATCTGCAGCCCGCAATCAGTCAATCAGTCAGTCAATCACACCTTTTCCAGCCACCTAGGGCTGATCAGATGTCTGACTCTGAGATCTTCAGAGTCGGCCCTCAGCATCACATCCAAACATTCACAGAGAAGTTGGAGGCAATCACAAGATCACCGCAACATTCGGGCTCAAACATGTCTTCACACTGTGCTTGGTCTACTGTATCATGTAGCACATGGAGACCTCACAAGTGCAGCAACCCTGCCTATGGTCCTGGCACTTGCAATGGTGGACTGTGTCATCTCCACTTGACAACACCACCCCAAGCGATAATGGTGCTGTGCTGATGGAAAAGTAGTTGGCGAGAAGCCACTTACCATAAGTGAGGTCATCTGGAAGGCTTGTGAGCCGCCCGTGCGTGAGCCCGATGAAGGTGTTGTTCCATACAGTCTCGCCCAATGCGCGCGTCACACCCTCGATAACCTGCAACCCACATTCTTGCGTAATGGACACTGTTCTAATGTCCAGCACAGCAAGTAGCAAGCACGGAAGAAAATGCATAGGGCACTATGCCCAAAGAGGCTGATGGGGACGGCAGAGGCACCTGAATGTCGCTTGCATCAACCCGGAAGTCATCCAGGCGGTTCAGGAAGAGCACAGCATCCACTGGGCGCCCCTTCACCTCATAAACAATCCCCGACAAGGCCTGCGCACCCCCCAAGCACTCTTTGTGCATACACAGCGCAAGGCATTGGCATTGCACGGCAATGGACGAGCTTAACGCGGCAGCTTTTCATCTGCACCTACCGCGCCATTGATTGCATCACCCTCGAGCACTCCAGGGGTGTCAATGATGCTGAGGGTGAAACCAGCAGCCACTCGCGAGAAGCACTGTGCCTTGGATGTGTCTGACTGCAGGGCCGCCACATTGGCCACCCTTTCTGCAAGGATGGAATTTGCAGTCGAGCTCTTTCCCATGCCGGTCTTCCCTGCTCAGGCCAATGATCACTTGCTTGATCAGAACACAACATCAATGTGAACATCAAATCAGATGCAGTAGAGCAGAAATTGGTGTTGAAGAACACATGTCGATACAGGATGCAAGAGCCCTTGATGGAGTAGCAATGTGGCACTTGTGGCTTGCCTATAAGTAGGATTGTCAGCTTGGTTTTCTTCTTATCTCTGAGCTTGCCCAGGAGCTCCAGGAAAGTAGTCTGTGTTGTGGCCTGCATCTCACAGATTCAATGCATTGGAAGGGCATTCCTACGAGACTCACTCCCATGCAAAGAAGCATCCATTTTACAGCCCACCATTTGATGTATGAGGAATGCAATCAAGAGACCTACCGGCAGCTGGCGAAGCCCCGTCCATTCCCTTGCAACCTCCTGCTGTTGTGCCCGTCTTGGTGCTCCGCTTGGGGCGCCTGTCATTTCAAGCACCATTTCATGAAAGACTCAAGTCCATTGATGATAATCTGTTATTTGAGCAGATCTGAAAACGACAACAATAGAACAGATCTGCTCGTTGTAGCAGTCTGCAGCTGTGCTGCAAGAGAGTGATGGGTGTTTACCCGTGCCTCCCCGCCCAGCTAAGAGGGGTTCCAAGCCTCGAATAAATCCGGCGTTCTGCAGCACCTCGAGCTGATCCATCTCTTCCATGTCAGCTGCGCAGGCCAAAGCGGACATGTAAAAATTCTGACATCAAATATAAGTCAAAGGTGTTCGAGGGGAAAAGGTACCTGGCGATTGCAACCTCCGTTTGCCATTTGGTATGAGAAAAGAGAGCCTAGAAAAGATATCAGGATGAGCCTGATGAGCACCAACATTCATGACACTGGGCGCCTGTACTAGATCTGGCACCAGGCAGGACTTAGACGAGGATCAGAAAGCGTGCACTGACCATCTTCGACATCCCCATCTTCCTGCTCGTCGATTTCGTACTCATCTTCGTCCTCCTCCTCCTCCTCGTCGTACTCCTCATCCTCCACATACTCCTCTTCTTGAATTGTCATGTTCAGACAGCTCTCCTGTGTGCAGACTTCTTGGCAGATGATCTTGTAATACACCTGCTGTCTTTAAAAATATTCCGATGTGAAATATCGAGCAGAATTTGTCCAAATGCCACAGATTAGGCCGCCCAGGCGGCTTCGCTGTCCTGCAATGACCGGATAGCCTTGATCTCTTAATTTGGCGATCTGCATGCAGGAGTAATTGATCTTTGGAGACTCACGCCTCATAGCGATACGCCTCCTCCTGCAGTGACAAAGATGTTGGCTTGATAGTGTAGACGTTAAAGCAGTCGTGGAGACTGCAGATTTGGGGCGCTGCGCATTACGCATGCATGCGTATTTCAACCCCAAGCTTGAAAGGCAGCGTTCAAGGCTGCTAACATGGTGTTGATCAGTGAGACTAGTACATACATGGAGCTCAGGACACCAGGGAGGCTGGGCAGGCAAGGTGCAAGGTTGCATGCGGCAATCAATATATTGCAGCTGACCACCATATATGTCAACTTTGATGCCTCAATGAGTCACTGTTGATCATGATCACTGTGACGGCTTGGCCTTAATGATCAATCGTTGAAGTCAACTTGAAGTTGTTAAATTCTCAAATTATTGCCCAGATGTATTGTGCAATCAACGCTCAATGGCACTCTTCAAGAGTGTTAAATTAATGCACAAGCACAAGGATCTTAAAAAGCCAGAAATGGCATTCTGATGCCTTAATGGACTTAAAATGCACTCGTGAATGTAGTTGAAGCACATTGCCTAATTCTGGAAGTCAAAGGGAACCAACCACGTGTACCAAAGCCAAAGCAGCAAATGGAAACCAACAGCATTGCGTCTGCAAACTGTGTCTTCAACACTCAAACCAGAGCATGAGTATGCAAGGAAATTTCAGCTACCGAGCAGCTATGTTCATCAAATTGCTCTGACGCAAAACAAAATCCAACGCAGTGGCATGCCTCCCAGGGCTGCCAGCATTCAGCACCTGCTCCTGCTGCCACCATTGCCACAGCTGATGGCAGTCACAGTGGCAGCTGCACAAAAGAAGAGTTGGATCAGACCATAACCGAGTTGCATAGCTTGTGTGCATAAGGATAAGAGATACAGTGCTGATGTCGAAGGCATGCGGATGCCAAAGTGTCTCTGCAGCACAAACACTGTGAGTGCATAAGTGCAGGCGATTGTGGTTTTGCTGTGCCAAGGCTTCACCACTGTGCCACCAATCAAATGGGAAGCCTGCTAGTCAGAATTGCAGCGTTTGACTTGCCTGCCCTCAGGGAGTCGTCAGTGAAGCCATAGGCAGGGCTGATGGCAGTGTTGTAGATGAAGCGCTGGTCCAGGCAGTTTGCCCCAAAGAAAGCATTGGCGTCGTTGCAGCACCTGCAGTTCCATGTAAATGTATGCCTCAGGTGCAGGTCGGAGGGCCACATTTTGACGGCCTCAATTGGATGGCCAAAATGCTGGCATGTAGCCAGAAGAGGGAGCAGATCCTTTTGAGATGAGCCTTTTGAAGAGCTGGAGGATGCCGCTCAGCATTCAGACCGTAGTAAGGCACTGAGGGGGGGGAGAGGGGGGGAGGGGGGGGACTCACGCAGATGACGGGGTGCCGTACTGCCCAGAGTTGATGTTGCTGCGGATGCTGGAGCAGTCCAGGGTGTTGATGTTATTGGTCTGACTCTTTACTGAACTGATGAATGCTGCACAGGTGTTCCTGATGGAGAGGCCGCTGCCGATGCAGTCCGCATCTGCAGGTGACATCTTCCAGTGAGATCACCACCCAAGCTTATGCTGCGACAAACTCATGGACAAGACAGAGCTATGGTGCTTTTGTGGTGTCGAGTGTGGGTGTACTACCTGCTCTCCTGACAGCTGCAAGCAGCAGGCAGATGGCGACTGCAGCAACGAAGAATCTTGTGGCAGCCATTGGATGATCCTAATGGCACCAAAGGTGTACACAAGCGAACCTGCGCAGCCACACGGCAAGGGTCGGAACACTTCCAAATATTTGCAGACACAGAACTGAGTGGCTCGGTTGTGGTGGTCCCTGAGAACCTCTGGAATACATCAAGCCATCTTTATTGCATGGTCCTGCTGCAATTCGTAAGGGACCCGCAACGCTAGATTGACAAGACCATCTCGACAACGTTACTCGGACAAGCTACCCCTGTCTAAAAAAAGACACGGAACGTGTACAAAACACCAAATTCCCACTATATTTGATGGCAGTCCTGGCCCTTGCGACGCATGACCACGTTGTAGGGTATCCCGTAACTGCCATCGAGTTCCAGCCAGACTCGCTATGACATAGTAATGAGCGCATGCAGGTCGAATTGTTCCCACATTTCCAATTGATCCTATTGATAGAGTTTTCAACACCTAATGGCTGCAGTTTCGCACAGTTCCTGGTGACAGCTCTGCAGCAGACCCGTTTCTGACAGCTGGCCTCGGGGCTAGCAACAGACGAAGATATTACATACCTAGAGCTGAAGGTAACTCAACGATTACCTCGAAGATGCTGTGTACGCAAATTCTCGCCCAGAGCGTTGAGTATTCTTTGACGAGAACGGACATCATTCCGGCACCGGATTCGAACGAAGCTGTCACCCAGATACGCTCAGCATCCCGGCATCTGACGAGGCGGACTGTATTCCGAGACTTGTGCCTTGATCCTTCCTCTATCAACGATGAGAAGCTTCGTCTCTGGGAAAGACGCTCATATTTCTTTTAAGCCATAGCTTAGCTTTTTACGTGGCCCGCAGTCAGACTTTCCCACAACGCGCAGCCTCTCATTCTGCAGCTTGAAATAGTTGCCAAAGTACTGGATCTTGAATTCCTCAAAGATTGTGGCAATTTTCGGCATATTAAATTGCAGTGCTCGTAAGCAACGCAGTCCAGAGTCGAGTCTGGGGGATTGTTGGCAAAATAGACGTGGAGTAGTGGGTTGCGTTCTCCTAGATGGCAGCTGACGCTGGTTATGCACGCCCCAGTACAGCACTAGAGGGCAATGTGATGGGATCTTCCGAGGCAACATCGCAGAGAGTAGGGCGGTCAACAGACGCAAACATCCCTGAGGCGACCAGAGAGAGTGCAGACTGCTCTCCATCGTTCAGGAATCGCAGCTATGGCGCCACAAGTTTGTACAACACAGAAGTGATGGAGAGTGTGAGATTACTGGCGGCTGGAGGCGTGGCAGGAGCTGTATCAAAAACATGCACAGCACCCCTAGCCAGGCTCACTATCCTGTACCAGGCAAGACTCTGCTTGCGGCTGCCCTCACTTACCATTGGCTGCCAAACCTGCAACTACCTGCTATAGCTTTCACGGACCAAAATTTGCCTCACTTGAGTGTTGAATTCTACATGATGGGTGGAGAATGACTGGACCGGAAAGGCAGGGACACCCTAAAGTTGCATGCACTGAGGAGGTTTCAAGCATCACTGATCTGCAGGTGAATGGCCTGGATGCTGTGGTTGGGACGTCAGGGCGCATAGGCATGCTACAAGCCTTTCAGCAAGTGATCCGAAGAGAAGGGGTGATGGCACTTTGGAAGGGCAATGGCGTCACCATAGTGCACAGGCTGCCCTACTCGGCAGTCAACTTCTGGGCTTATGAGCGCGCCACACAGCTCTGGTTGCAGCACTATCCGCCGCCTGCTGGCGTCCAGCAGGTGCATGGGTTTCCAGTGTCCCCATCATACAGCATTTCGGTCCACTTAGCCTGGACACCCAATGTCGCCATCAGGCAGCATCATTCCTGTGAGTCAATGACCTGGGGCTTCCGAAGTCCATACCACGCGGCATATTTTCTGCAAGAAGGCCAATGGCAGTCTTCCATGCTTCGACTGCAATCACCTCACATCTGTGTCTGTATTCACTTCTGGCGTTGCTTGCTGCTTACAGGGAGCTGGCACTGCCGACATGGTCAGACGTTTGGTTGCTGGAGGAGCAGCAGGCCTGTGTGCCTGCACACTGGTGCGTTTAAATCCCTGTCTCTGTCATCTACATCATCTACGTTCCACAGGTTTCTGTCATGCGCCATCAGCATGCGAATAGCTGGTGAGGACGATGATCACATGGCTGGTAGCTGGATGCAACCAGCATGCACTGCAGTCAGCTCAAGAGGGCATCCGTGACATGCAAGGTTGCTGCATGCAACGGGCATGCAGCGCAATCAGCCTGAGCCAATGTAGACAAAATGCAAAGGTGATGTGTGCAACAGGCGGACATTCTGATCGGCTTGAGGTGACACGCAAGGTTGCTGTGTGTGACACAGGCATATCCGCTGGATCTGGTGCGGACGCGGCTATCCGCGCAGACAAAGACGCAGTACTACACAGGCATTGTGCATGCACTGAGGACAATTGTGAGGGATGAGGGCGCGAGGGGACTGTACCGCGGCCTGGGCGCGACGCTGCTGCAAGTGACGCCCAGCCTAGCAATCAACTACACGGCTTATGGCACCCTGCGCTCTCACTGGCTGCAGTCGCATGGGGACAGCTCCCACACGGTGCTGCCCTTCCTCCAGATAAAGTCTGTAGGACTCCATCAGCAGTTCTCTGAGCTTGCCTTTGATGTGATCAAGTGGGTAGGAGGCAGAGTGAGCGCCAGAGAGCCCTGGAACAGGTTGCTTGACAGTGTGGAGACCTGTGCAGCAAATGCAATATGCCACTGCGAAGGAGGGGAGTTGGATGGCACTGCACAGCAGCCGTTCCTATTGTCTCTTACTGTGATTAAGGGGTCCATGCAGCCTGTTTGGGCTGCCTCTGTTCCATATCATGCCCATCACAGCTGCAGTGTGGCCGCTTACTGTGCAGTCCCTGAGCCTGACGAAGGCTTTTGCTTTGCAACAGCTATGCCCAACTGTTGACAAGGACTGCCTTGTTGGGACATCACTTTGCTGTAAGAGTGTGCTGTTGTGCAGGTGACGATGAGCCTCATGTGTGGAGGAGCAGCAGGGCTCATATCATCTACGGCCACATTCCCACTTGATCTGATTCGGAGGCGGATGCAGTTGGAAGGGCAGGCCGGCACGCGCAGATACAAGGGCTACGCCGATGTGGCCAGATCTGTCATGGCCAACGGCGGCCTGCGCGGTTTCTATGCAGGCATCCTGCCTGAATACTTCAAGGTTTGAGCTTTGCTCCCACCTCATAGTCCTGCCAGTGCTTTCTTTGGATGCATGGGAATGAGGGTGTTAAGGCACATGTACTGATCGGTGGCAGTGATTGGTGTCTGCAAGCAAGCACCCTGATGACCAAGCTGATCAACTGCTTCTTTTGCAGGTGATACCGGGTGTTGCCATTGGCTACTGCACATACGAGTTCATGCGCAAGTCTCTGGGGGTGCAAACCAACCCGGGAGCGGAGAGGTGATGCATTTGTCAGGTTCAGTACAACGGATGCAATAGACGGATTTTTTACTTTTGATTGATGTGAGCTGTATAGATAGTCTGCAGTAAGAGTTTGACTCGCGGATTTGTGCTCCTGCAAAGCTTCAATTTGAGATAAGCTGCTTTTATTTGTGAATACATTTTGCATGGGATCTCCTTGCTGAGGGCTGACACTGCCCCAGCTGGAGCCATTTCACATCAAACAAGTAGTGTAGATGTGCATCCTTCAACCAATTAAGTACAAGTGCCAATGCATCGGCGTGTGAATGGAGACCATTGATTGTCATCAAGGGGGAGGGCTGAAAGATTGGGGATTGTAACTGGGAACATAATCATTTCACAAGTGCTCGTCACGGCTGTTGGGCCTTGCAATGGTGTCAGTGCAGCAGTATCTGTCTGTCTGTCAGTCTGTTTAGGAATTTGCCTACTTCTGACTGGCATATCGCCAACAGTAAGCCCACAATAAAGGAGTATTTTGCCAAGCATCACAGCAGTCTTTGCTGATGGACGACTTTATGAATCACATTAAGAGTTCCGTCGGTGCCCTGTTCAAAACGCGCATTTTGTCACAAAAATAAAACGATAACTCTCACTTTGGCTACTTCAGGCGGTTGCACATGCAAATAGATGGCCAATCGAGCGATTCACTTATAATTATGATATCAGCAGATGGCCTGATGCATGGGGTGCAATGCCATCAAGAACGGCCTCATCCTGGCATTCACTGCCTTCTGTGTGCAGGTATGCTGTCTGCCATTCCAGACGACTCCATGTCCCAGGTAGGATTGGCACCTTCTTTAGCAGCAATTCCAGCCATGAGCTGGTCTTTGCCAGGGCTCTTAAGAGGACGCAGCGGTCTTGAGTGCGCCCCCATGAATGTCTTAAAGAACAGCGCTGCAAACACCACGGCTGTTCCCAGCCTGAATGACAATGGAGATCTCAGTCAGTCAGTTAACTACACCTTTTCCAGCCACCTAGGGCTGATCATATGTCTGACTCTGATCTGCCCATCTTCTCTTAGACAATATGGAGATGAGAAGTGAGGCATCGCAAATGATCACTATGATATCTGCACGGCACTCGCAGCAGGTGATGCGTACCACTGGCCAGGAGACAGCGGGTTGGCAAAGAGAGCGCTAGACACCAGAATGGACAGGAACTGCCGGGTGGTCATAACAGCAGCAAAGAGCAAAGCTCCGAACTTCTTGATCGTGTGCAAAATGAAAAGCTGCCCTGAACAGGCATCAGCAAGACAGATGGTGAACGAGTCACGGCATTCAACTAATGCATGCATTATATGATGACAGTATGCCCTAATATGCAGAAAAGAAGGATGTAAAAAGTGTCCTCACCTACTGTTGCCGAAAAAGAAAGGACAAGGATTGAAGAAAGCGCCTCAGGGTGCTTAGTGATGAAGGCAAGAGCTGGCAACAGCTGCCCCGAAGACACCAGGCCTGCGCACCACACACAGGTTGGTGTTGACAGCCTCATTCAATCAACTGAGCGTGATCATGTTTGTCAGACCTGAAAGTGCAACATGGGCAGATGTCCTAGGAAGGTGAGAGAGCGCGCACCACACAGGCTGACAAGTGTCGAAAACATATTGACATAGAGCATCTGGTTGTAGGTGCTCATATTGTAGCCCTTAAACAGCTTGTCCTGGAAAGTGGACGTGAAGCCATCAAAGCCCAGATAGCCCAGCATGAGAGCAAATCCCCAAACAACAGCATCCGACTTAGAGCGCTGCCTTTTTGAGGACACAGAGCCTGTTAGGAAGAAGAGCATTAGTCCGCCGGTGATGGCAATGGCTAGCACATAGTCCCTCTTCTTGTACCTGCATACATCCTTTCCTTGCTTCAACGAGACCTTCCCATCATTGGTCCTGGCTTCCAGATGTGCAGAAACAAGCATCACATGTGTGGCATGCCATGCCTCACTGTTGGGAACTTGCAGCAGATGATCCCACCTTTTCTGCAACATGATGCTGCCCCACAGCATCACAGGGATCATTTTCGCGCACTTTCCCAGCGTTTGTAGCGGGAAAGTCACATACTTCAGCGCCTCATACTGGCATGTGGTTGCTACAACATTAGACAGCGACACCGCTGCATACCCATAGCTGGGAGCTACCGGCTTCACGCTTTCACCAAACCACTGCAGCAACGCACTCATACTTATTTCACTGTAGGTCTGGAGACAGCAGACAACAGGTTGCAAGCAGGTTTTGTGCAGCATGCCTGCGCATGCTTAAGTAAGGCTGCAGAGCTACGTGGACTTACGAGTAGGCAGCCAACTGCCAATATACAGGTCACCAGACGGTTGCATAGGACAATAAATAGCGAGAATTTGAAGGTATCCCCATCCTCTCCGAATGGCCGGGTCATGATGCGTTCCTACAGAAATACCAAGACTTTATCAAGCCACTCTGCAGCACTGTTCTGAGGATCATCGCACTGCAACACGTTAGACCATTTCAACACATTTTCATCATGCTCGTGCAAGCTATATAGGACTCGACCTGGAGCACACTGTAGACCATAAGGCTGCTGACGATGCCTCCTGCGTACATGGCAATCTGCATCCTTCCATTCCCCACAGACTCCAGCGACCCCCATGCCTGGAACATCTCATCCAGCAAAAGGAGCACAGATGACCTGCAGCTCTCCAACGAGCGAGACACAAACCACAAGCGAGATGTGTAATCTGATGCAACTCAATCAATACTGGTTCAGGCTTTGCACTTGATCTGTAACGAGCCAAGATATATCAAATCACGAAAATATTGCAGCAATCTTCGATTTTGCAAAAACGCGGCTAGATCGAATCGAGCTGAGTCAAAGTCAAAACGACCACGTGGCTGATGACCTGGCATGGCAGCAGACAATAGAAGAAGAACCTGAACCATCATTACTGAGATATTTGAGTCAAGCATTGTGTTACTGTAACTATAAGACACCGCCAAAGTTTGTGGTTATGGACAGCTAGAATGGGGGCGAAAAAGGCAGTCGGCTGATTACATCTTATTTCTGAGATGAACACTAGCACAAACCCTGCTGCCCAAGCAAGCATTTATAGTCGCTCAGCTCCTTGGTTATTGCCAAAATGTAGCACGTCTAGAAGGTTCAGGGTATCCTGCACGCTGTCGGATGGCAGCGCTCACCCTCAAGTTTCCGAACGAGTGAAAGTGACAGATGCCCCCATAATCGTCAAGACAAAGCAGTATATTGGCGGCAGAAAGGATGTCTTGTCCCTTGCTCAGGGTAAGTGTGCGTCATGGGACACGAAGCAGCAGATTTCCTGCTTTTTTCTCTGCCCAGTTGCAAGACGACGTGCACTGTGCAGGTGTTGTGCACTGGACTCCCCCTCAAAATGCTCTTGATCTTGCCAGCGACCTTGTGAGAAGAAAAGATGTCAGCGCATATGGTCCATGCGCTGGCCTCCCGAGCCTCACAGAGGCCCTGAAAGAAAAGCTTGCAACTGAAAACAACTTACCTGACGTAAGCATGCATTTGCTAATGGCCTCTACCGTATATGGCTTCTGGGGTTTCAATGGAAGACAAACAGACATCAATGTGCTGACCCCATCATGTTCTGTGCAGCATGAGGTCATGGTGACCTCGGGTGCCAATCAGGCGTTCACCAACATTGTCCTGACACTACTGGATCCTGGGGACCGCATCATTCTCTTTGTACCATACTACTTCAACCACCTCATGGCTGTGCAAATGACTGGAGGCGCTGACAATGTGGTGCAAGGGCGATGCGATCCCCAATCATGGCACCCCAACTTGGACTGGCTGGAGCAAGAGCTGTCTCAGCCTAATCCACCCAAAATGGTGGTCCTTGTCAATCCCTGCAACCCGACAGGTAATGTTAACTGATACCCCTGCCATGCGGAGGCATGGATTCAGAGAATCACACATTTTCACTACAGATGCAGGTTGGACGCTGATACCAGTCCAGGCGTTACCATAGGAGCTCTCTCTACCCATGCGTGTCAAAATCCTCCCGTTGCTCCACTAAAATAATGATACCATGATACCCATTGGGCTGCAGGCGTGCTCTTGAGCAAGGAAGAGGTGGAACGAGCAGCTCAGCTCTGTCAAAAAGCAGGCGCATGGCTGATAATGGACAACACTTACGAGCACTTCGTGTATGATGGCCGACAGCACCACTGCGTTGCAGCTCCCCACATCATCCATGTTTTCTCCTTTTCAAAGGTACCAGCACTTTCACCCTTCCTCGCCACACCCTTGACAAAGCATGTGCATGCAAGCAACCTCGCAGCCTGACCTATGTGCATGGCTGGGTGTGATGCAGGCGTTTGGCATGATGGGTTGGCGAGTAGGATATTTGGCGTACATGGATTTGCATGGGCTTGGAGACCAATTGCTGAAAGTACAAGACACCATCCCAATCTGCCCTCCACAGCTCAGCCAATATGTCGCGCTTGGAGCAGTGGAAGCCGGTCGGTCCTGGGTGAACACCCAATTAGAAACCATTATTGCCAACAAGTGAGTATACATGGGGTTCCCTTTACCACATCTGCTACAAACTATCAACTACAAACTGGCACGTGCGCAGCTCCCTCCCTCTGTCTGCTATTGGAGCATTTAGGCTATGTTAGGCAGGCTACATTCTGTTCTCCTTGTCAGAGACATTTCGGAGAACATGCATTTTCTCGCATTTCAGGGACATGCTCATAAATGCCCTGTCACCACTGGGACAATTGGGCAATGGCATTGCTGGAGGAGAAGGGGCAATCTATCTCTGGGCACGTCTGCCAAAAGGTGCGCACCTGAAAAGTCAAAAAAACGCCTCTTGCTCTCCCACTGCCTTCGTATTTCTCTGCCCACATGCACGCCACCCTCTCAATCCTTTACTGGCTCTGAAATGTGCTGCATGGATGCAATTCTGGGAGGCCTCAAGTGCACCTCCATCCCAGATTATTCCGGCAGCTCCTGTCAGCCTGTGTTTTTGTCACTGCTGTGAAAAATCCCTTGGTCATTCTCTCTGTGTGTGGAAATGAAGGTGGAGTAGAGAAACCACAGTGATGTTGGTGCTGAGACCGGTGCACCATGCAGGGTGTGAGGATGACGAGGCAGTGGTGGAGTGGTTGGTGCGAGAACATGCAGTGTGCATTATCCCGGGGTGAGCATCACAGATTCCAGAGTGCAGTTGAATACACTCACCATTCTTGTACATGTACGATGCTGTGAAACACTCTGTGGTGCCAGGAAGAGGGTCGTCCTGTTGTTTAACTCCCAACAAACAATACCTTATGTAGGTCCTCCTGCGGTGCGCCCGGGTACATCCGTGTGGCGTTTGCCAACCTGGAGCAGGATGTGTGCCGGGAAGCTGCTGCGCGGCTGCGGCGGGGGCTTGAGCAGCTGTGCTCGCAGGGCATGTCTGCAGTCCTGCAGGTGTCCCTAGGAGGGATCGAGGCAGTACCTGCTGATGTGATCGGCACCCCTAGCTAGAGCGGTTGCGCAGCCTAGCACGGGGCGGCATTCAGAGTCTGTCTGCGGATGTGATTACTACAGCTAGCTAGAGTGGTTAGTGCAGCATGGCACAGGGCATTGGAAGTCTACCTGCTGATTTGATTGCCGCCCCCGAGCTGAATCAATTGTGCAGCCCAGCACAGGGAGATGTCAAAGAGGGTGCGTTAATATATGTGGCGCTGTGGCTGAGGGGTTTTGATGTGGCCAAAGGCTACAACAAATGCACTGCCATTCTTTGAGCTTCTGGCTTTGCGAAGCCTGTGTGACACTGCAAAGATGTCATTGGTGCAATTGTGCCAAGTATGAGGATGCCTGCCAATTTCAGCAGGTGAAGGGGTAATTTGTCACGATGACATTTTGGTTCCGAAACACACTTTCTACTGGGGTGTGTGCTTCTTTCTGGCAACCTGCAGCATGTTTGTTGCCTGCAGCATTGCAGCGCTGCAGTGCTTCTAGCACGAGAGCCAATACTACTTAGAATGAGGTACCGTGTTGAAGGTAGTAGATCCTGCACATGCAGAGCCCCAGCTGATCTTGGTCCTATTTGAGGCAAGAAGGGTACTGTGTCATGTTTAGGTCTGTGCAATCACTGCAATTGTTGCTTAAAATTGCGCATGCTGCATTGCGCACTGCGGCACTGATAGATCTAGATAGACTGGTATCTGTTGAATTCAACAGAGTGTAATATAGGAGGGAAAACCCCAATTCGTCACCAAATGGTTTTCCCATCTTACACAGGTTTCGAAATCCAACTTCATAGATACTGGCCAGTAGGAAGGTTGTAGTCATGTTGGCTTTTGGCAAGGATGATACAGCAATGCCATGTAATACATGAGTGTGCACTGCAAGCCCTCATGAGCTCAAAGGCTGAAGGAGAACAAGTCGAATAGTTGCGACAAACAGGCGCGCGCGCGCCGCGTGGGCAGTTGCGCATGCGTGCAGGGTACCCGGTTGCAGAGTGCTGCAGAGGCGGCCTCTTTGTTGAGCTACATTGTGTCAGCTCAAAACTAAATTGTCATGTATTCACAGAGGAGTCAGTCAGTCAGGGCCTATTCACACTGCGTAAATATTCAGGTGCAGAAGGGTCGAAAAAGTTACTTAGCCACCACTTTCTGTTCACACTGCGGGTTTGACAGCTGAATATTCTGGCTTTTTGGTGAACAGATTTTAAAAATCTGGTCGCACCTCTCGAGGTGTGAAGATTTGTCATTCTGGTGTAGAAAGTGCAAAAGCGCACCCCCGTGTCTATCGTAACCTAGCTTCGCCCCATGCCATGGGCGACCGTGACTTTGACGACGAGGCCGATATCTTCGAAAATCCTCCTGAGGATGAGCGATCAAGTTCCTGGCACGACCCTTATAACAGTCAGGGTTACTTCTCTCGTCTTTTGAGTGCCGCGGTGGGGGATTGCTCACAGATCGCAGACACTCAACCACTAGCTTCTCCACGGATTTTGAGTGAGCTATCGCAAAATCCTGTGCAGCCTTCAGCTGTACCTGCTGGCACCCAGTCGCGGCCTCTCCTGGTAAATCAGAAAGATGCTCCTCCTCCTGCTCATGTGTAGAAGATGCTGGAAGGTTGAGAGCAGTTTAGACTATCTGCATTCCTTTGACTTTGAGATATGATGGAAAGACGGCCGTGCCTAAGAGTAAATGAGCCTGGCTTCCTCGCGCAGGTGCCACGGCAGAGTCCTGCCACTGGCTTCACCAACAATGTTGGCAGCCAGAACCTGGGTCAATCACCATCTTTGGCACCCACCCAGAGCTTGGCAGGGAGTCTTCCTTTTGAGGTGAGCGCTGTGTTGCAGAGGAGAGGGCAGACAAGTGTCCTTGGGCAGCAGCAGGCAGCCCAGGCAGTGCAGCATGAGCCGCTTTCACAGCAGGCGGCAGCTTCGCTGCTCAATGGCGCGTTTCAGGCGCCTCTGCAGTCCCCCGGCCGTGGCCGCGGTACCACAACCACCCGTGGCAGAGGGGGTTTGAGCCAGCGCGGCCGTGGCAGAGGGCGCACTGGCCAGAGCAGCGTAGCTGCGCAGCAGTTACCCTCACCCGAGGCTGACTCGGTGGACAGTGAGTTGCAAGAGTGTGGGCCATTTCTGAGCGCCAACTATGGCCTGGCAGAGAGCTTGGCTCTTGTGGATGAGTATAAGCACTTGGAGGCCATCAAACACAGCAGCTCTCAGAGCAAGATGATGACAGAGTCCGTGTTCTGGCTGAGACTAAGGAAGGGGATGTTGCAGCGACAGTGGGATGGCAAGCAAGATGATTGGAACCGGTCCTCTCACAGCCTGCAAAACAGATGGAGAGCTCTTAAGAAAGAGTATCAGTGGCTGCATGACCACAACGAGGTCACTCCCAGTGGCAGGGCAACCTACTTTGAGAAGACAAAGGAGCAGCGTGATGAGCAGGGGCTGCCGCGCACGGTGCTCATGAACAGCCCAGAGCTTTTCAATGCAATCCATGAAGTGCAGGGCAGCAAAGCCACCACTCAGCCCCCCATGACCTGCAGCTCAGGTGGGTGCTATGCTATGCCTTTGATATCACTGCCATTTATACCCGTTCTTTGCTTCACACAAAAAACGGCACAAAACGTCCAGTGGCAGTGTGGTTCTAGGCAGTGCGCAGATGCATCCCAGCTGTGAACATGTGCCCATGTATGCCTGACAGGTGCAAACGGGGTGGAGGTGACCGCTCGTGTGATCGGTACCCTGGAGGACGATTTTGAGGCCGAGCTCAGAAGAGAACTCCGGCGGAGCACAGAGCCGGCAGCGGATGACTTTGAGCTGGAGGATGACATTGAAGATGGAGGCCTGTACAAGGTGGGTGTTCCTATTTCTCAGCTATTTGCCAGCACAATAGGTGGTCAGCACATGACGAGTGGAACATAATAATCTCATGTTTCCCAGTCGAAGTTGACGAATTCTGCATCATGTTATCTTTGGTTGAATCACGATGGATTTCATGACAGGAGAATGAGGAAGCCGTTGCCGCCGCTGCCGCCGCATCAGCATCTGTTCCACCTCCGGGCTCCGCCTCAGCGCAATCCCGCCGAGAAGCCGAAGCGCAAGTCAGGAGGCCAACCAAACGGCAGGCAATTCGTGAGCAAGCTAAGAATGCTGTGGATCTGTCAGCCGCATTGCAGCGCTCAAATGAGCTGCGTGCATCTGACATGAAGCTGCGGTCAAAGTACATGGCAAAGCGGCTGGAGTATGAGAAATCACAGGCAGCAGAAGATCGACAGGTGATATTTCGTTCAGTGGATTCTGGTTGTCAAATTTATTCTGTGGCATGTGAGTGTGCAATCTTAAGAAGCAAATGGAGGCCTCCACAGTTAAACTGTGAATCCCTAACCGACAGCCATATGCAGATTGCTGGCTCTTTTCCACATGCTCAGTGAGCACGTTCTCATTATGCACTCTGCCGTGGCAGGTCATCAAGGAAGGCTTTGCCAACCTAGCAGGAGCCTTGAGAGAAATTGGCAGCCAACAATTGCCCCAGAGTGATGATGATCTTACAGCGCTGATGCAGCGGGCGCAAGAAGAGATGCGACGGAGGGGGCTGCTCTGAATAAGTATGAGCTTATCAACAGCTGTTAATGCACCAGACAAAATTTGCATGCATGCATCATATGATGCAAGTATCCAGTGGATACTGTGTAAATATGTACATGATATGTGAATATGTAACAGCTTGGACATACGCAAGATTGCTCAATTTTACTCACATGCCACCTGCTTGTGGCACCCGATTCACAATCCAGTCAGCAACGCAATCCCTGACACCTTTGGCCTCATTAGTTATGCCTTCAGGTCCATCCCCCAGGTCATCAAAATTCAGGAGCTCAACACCCTGCCACCAATTCTCCTCAAAGTCATCTTTAGCCAGGAAGCACAGATTTTGCAGGCAGCATGCAGAAAAAATGGCTCTGCAAACCCTGTTAGGATCACGCATGTTCACGGTGCCATTTAATAATCGCCACCGTCCCTTCAACTGGCCGAAAGCTTGCTCAATGATCATTCGCGTGGCTGATTGCGCATGGTTGAATGTGCGCTGCGCTGGAGAGAGGTTCCTGCCTGGGTATGGGGTCAGTACATGCTGGCTCAGGGGGTAACCTTCATCCCCCACCAAATACGGCTGAATTCGATTGCCACGGAAACTTGCGACAGGACTGGTCATGATTTCGCTAGCCAGCATCCGTTTACTCAAGAGGCTATTAGCGAAGATCCTGGCATCGTGGACAGAACCAGGCCATCCGACATACACATCTATGAATCTGCCATTATGATCAACAACTGCTTGCATCACAATACTATAATTCTGCTTGCGGTCAAAGTACCCCTCTGGTGGGATTCCAAAGGATGGCGCAGTAATGTTTATATGGGTGCAGTCTATGGCACCACACACGTTGGGCATGCCCTCATATCTCTCAAAACTCTTGACTGTCTCCACCATTCTGTCGCCCTCAGGGAATTTGATCAGTCTGCCTAACACCAGTGTGACTGCCTTGTTAAATTCATCAACTATATAATGCACCGTACTTGTGCCCAACCCAAGTGTAAAGCCAGCTAGCTGGGCAGTCATACCCTCATGGGCAAGAAAGTACAGGCCTACAGCTACACGCAGCCTGATTGGAACAGCCCTTCTGAACTGGGTGTCCTTGCGCCCGATGATAGGGCCCAGTAATGCACAGAGCACATTGAAAGTAGCCTTTGACACCCTGCAATAATGACACAGGATTCTATCATCGGGCAGATCACCAACTTACTATTCTTTCATGCAAGCAGCCCACATTGAAAGTGAATCAGCAGGAAGGAACACAACTTGACCTAGACAATAACTCAAACAAGCAGGTCAAGCAGCTGGCCAGTAGCCGTGATCTTGGCGCGATCTTGGTATACGGTTCTGTGTCACACCTGAACTTAGCTTTCCAGGCAGCATCGTCCTCCAGCCATGTATCTATCTTGTCCCAGATCGCAGTGCAACGGGCGATACACTGACGCCGGCCAGGACGCGATCCCAAACGACGCCTGGGGTTGGGATGTCCCAAACCAGCAACATAGACGTCGCCATCGTCGTCGTCTTCGACTTCCCAAGCGTCGTCAAACTCTTCACGACGACGTTTCAAACTGGCATTCTGCTGCTTGATCAAGATAATGGCCGCACAGAATACTACCGCTGCAATAACAGACCGTCGCTGCATTGATCGGAACAGAGGCTGGTGTACAACGATCAATTCGCAGACATCTAGCTATCGATTGGATTCATGACGACATGTGCACTTTTTCGGCCAGCTTTGCTGATGTCTGGAATGAATATTTAGCACCAAATTTACAGTGTGGACAGGGCGGCTGGTTACTAACTGAATACTCCGTTACTAAGGCAATATCAACCCCAGAAAATATTTCTGCAGTGTGAATAAGCCGTCAGTCA
This sequence comes from Coccomyxa sp. Obi, assembly GCA_020887355.1. Lineage (NCBI taxonomy): Eukaryota > Viridiplantae > Chlorophyta > Trebouxiophyceae > Coccomyxaceae > Coccomyxa > Coccomyxa sp. Obi. The sequence goes on from AP024999.1 coordinate 1,731,595, forward strand.
ATTAAACCTATATTTGTCACCAGATCTTGCTGAATGTTCTGGAGCCAATTTTGGCATTGAAAGTACCAGCATGCCAATTCATAATGGCTCCAAGGAACTCGAAGAGAGGCCAGGTCCATCGTGCTGCTTTTCTTTTCTGCTTAATAGTAGTATCTTCCGAACCCACGGGGACCAGCTGAAGGGGATCCTTGAAGGGATTCCTGGTTCTTCGGCACTTGATAGGGGCCTTGGACAGCAAAGTACTCTGTTTCGTGCATGTGTAATTAGTGAAGATGCGTCGATCATGCCTGATATTACAACACAGGCACTTTTTGAAGCCTTCGGTGCTGGCAGCGGTCGGGGATCTGCTGGTGAAAGGTCCAAGACTTCTTGTGCCATCGACTTCTTCGTTAGGACCTGAAGTGGACCAGCCATTGACATCAGAGCACATTCAAGTGCTGCGAAGCACACACAGATTGTCAGCGTTCTGCAAACGCGAGTACGCATCGCAGGTGCTTATGCTGCACTTCTCGAATAGGTTACATCAAGCTGTGTCAGATGCCCAGTCAGCACACCCCTTTTGCTATGCGATTACCGCTTTCTACAGACCTGCAGTGTTGATCATAATGTTGGTTTATATCTCTCAATGACATTGCACTGGAGTTCTTTCACATGAGGAGATCAACACAATAGTTGACTGGCAAGTGCTGACTATCAGCAACGTGTCTTCTCAAGCGTATTGCTGTCATTCATGCCATTATTTTTGAAATTATAAGCAAGTTCGGGATTCCATGGACGTTTGGCCCCAGAACGTGCACTATCTTCGAGTTACCCACCTCCAAGTAATCAAGATGTTGCAGATGTCCAAACTTGTATGTGAGCGAATGACATGGTAGATGCGTTCAATTTGTGGTGCAGGAATCGCTGTCATGTCGATCACTCCATACCTCTGCAAGGTTGAGTGCCACAGTCAATGTGCTCCTGGCACAGACAGGAGAGGGCATCAAAGAGTGCGAGCTCATCCAGTGGTTTGTGAAGGTGTGTAGCTGTGCATGTAGTCTTTCTGTATACAATTATATGCCAGTTCCTCTTCTACATGCATTTGGTTGTTATAGATGGCATGCTGTTGGCCCCTGCAAGCTGTTGCTGCCACGCTGATGATCGGCTATTGATGCGCAGGAGGGAGACACGGTTGCAGAGTTCGATCAGCTGTGTGAAGTTCAGAGCGACAAGGCAGCTGTGGAGATCACAAGTCAGTATGCCGGCATCATCAGGCAGCTGCACCACACTCCAGGCAGTATGGTCCAGGTATAATCATTGGCCTTGCGTCATTTACTGCAAATTAACCATGTACCAGCAACCTCATCCTGCAACTTAATATTCCTGGCTCGCTCTTGCTCTTTTGATGGCGGGTCATGTGCAGGTTGGGGAGGCGCTGCTAAGCATCGACATGGAGGACGATGACAGCGAAGCAGAGGCAGTGAGCATCAGCAGCCAAGACTCTGCCAGCCAAGCCTCACCCACTTCTTCTGGCATGCCAGCCGCTGACGCTCCCCTTTTAACAGACACACAGGTGACAGTGATTTTGCGACTTCGGAGTGCTCATGGCTTTGCTGTCACTTCTACTACATGCTATTGTTTCTCACTGTGTATATGGTAAGTAAATGATGTGGAGAATAAAAGGGGGTTGCGCTGCGAGCTCTCATTTTCTGCTGCACAGGCAACACTGGCGTCCCCTGCCGTGAGGAGAGTCGCTCGAGAGCACGGCATCAATCTGACATCAGTGCGCGGTTCTGGGCCCGACGGCCGCATCAGTAAAGGTGTCAGCTACAGGCCCACCCCCTGCAAATGTATTGGACCAACATTTGTCTTCAAGGCAATACAGGGTCCTGGCTGATCAAGAACTTTTGGTGCTCCAGGAGATGTCATGCAACTCGTCCAGAGTCAGAGGGGCCCCTCTGATCCCCGTTCAGCGCCGTCTGAGAGCATCCTTGGGCGCGGAATGGAAGCCGCAATCCAGATCCTGACACCTGCTGCCGCAGCTTCCTCCACGGGCCAGGACAGCAGCACTGCTCAGACAACACAGGCCCAGCCTCAGGAGCCTGTTGTCATTCCGCTCAGGTACCTTCACTGTTGTGGAGAGGTCACGAAGATCACGCCATGCACACAACGAAGCATATGCACAGTGCTCGTAAGGTGGCGTGCATGCCATGCCGTGTCGACACAGATAGCCTGGTGATGTACTGCTGTTGGATGACAAGAAGGGAAATGTCATCAAGAGTGGTATTGCTCTCTGCAGAGGCTACAGGCGTGCCATGGTCAATAGCATGACAGCCGCTGGGGCTGTGCCGCACTTTCACTACTGTGATGAGATCTCGGTGGGGCCCCTGCTGCGGCTGCGTGCCGCACTTGTGAACGATCCTTCGCTCCAAGGCCTCAAGCTCACCTTCCTTCCCTTCATGCTCAAGGTGAGTCCCAATTCAACTGTCCAGATGCTCCATGACCGTTGCATATCTGGTGACATCCGAACAGGGATCCAAAGACACCCTGTTTCCGTGCATGAACAAATGGGTTGAATAGTTTCTGGCAAAGTGAGTTCTTGCCCAGGGCTGCCAATGCAGTGCCTGCCTGCCTGTGTGAATGTCTGGTGTGCTGTGATAAGGCTGTGTCTGTGGCGCTGCGGCAATGGCCGGATGTCAACGGCAGCCTCAGCACTGACGGCAGTGCCCTGCTGCGACACCCGTCCCATAATCTTGGCGTCGCAATGGCCACCCCATCAGGCCTGGTGGTAAGGCTGCTCGTCCCAGCCCAACTTGAGAAGCCGTGGCACTTTCAGCGATGCAGTGTGAAGTGTTGTGGGGAGGCGGGGATCATGCCAGTCACATGTGCACAGAAAGACAGATGTTTGTTCAGGTCAATGCTGTATCAGGAGCATTCGGTGATGTAGTGTGAAGAGTGTGGGAAGGCGAATCTTGGCAATCACATGTGCAACAGAAAGAAAGCTGTTGGGTCAGGTCCCCAACATCAAGGGGGTGGAGAACAGGAGCATAGTGAGCATTGCGGAGGAGCTGGCAAGGCTGCAGGTGCTGGCACAGGCTGGGAAGCTGGGGCAGGAGGACCTGTCCGGGGGAACACTCACAGTGTCCAACATCGGCGCCATTGGAGGCACATATGCCACTCCCCTGGTCAATGTCCCGGAGGTTGCCATTGTCGCCCTCGGCAAGTGAGCGCCCACCGAACCCCTCTTGCCTGTTCCTTCAGGAAGTGCCACCTTTCGAGGCAGCTGGGAGTTAGGGCTTCTTGAATTGCCAAAACTATTGGCTCGTCAAGAGGCACCAACTCTCTGCTGGAAACTTCTTTAAGAAAGATCTGGGAGATGTTGGCTATCAGTAGATTCGTGTCAGAAGGTCACTTCAGTGTTTTCAATCAAGAACATTCAATATTTGTTTTTGGTATGCATCACTTGTTTGGGTGCTGACAGGGTGCGGGAGGTGGCTCAAGTCGGCAAGGATGGCAGGCTAGAGATGGTGCCAAGGCTGGCAGCGAGCTGGGGGGCAGATCACAGAGTCATTGATGGAGCCACCCTGGCGCTCTTCTCCAATTCCTGGAAGGCATATGTCGAGGAACCGGAGCGCCTGCTGCTTCACCTCAGCTGAGGCAGATAGAGTCTGATGTACACCAAGTTGAACGTGGAATGTTCCAATTTGATTTGTATGCTGCTTAGCTAGGCAACGTACAGACTGTACAACATTGTGCATTGAAGAGTTCGTGTATAATGGAGGAGCATTACTGCTCCATACTTAAAGTATACAACAGGCAGGCCGCTTACTGAGAGCAGCAAGAGCTTTGACATTGGACTCACTGGAGTCAAATAAGAGTACAGAATCAGATATAAGACTACATTGGAACTTTGTTAATCTACAATCTCGCCTGATACACACGGGGCATAGCTGGTCCCTAAATGCATGTAACAGAACTTCACCCCAAGCTCAAAGCTGCAGATTCCTTGATCAATTGGTGCACGCGTATGTGCTCAAGTCGCAAACCATACTGCTCAGCCCTCTCCTGCTACGCGCAATGCTGCAAGCGCCTGCAGCCTGTTGCGCTGCCTCAGCAGGACCTCTAGAACAAGCTTCAGACGAGCAGCTGTCGTTCGCGCTTCCAGTATCGCCTGCAGGCCACCATTTCACCCGATCGTGACTCAGAGTACCATCTTCTTATCCTTGACTTGCACACCAACATGTCGATTGGGAGAACCACTCAGTCCAATGGCACTTGCAAGGACTGAACAAATTAGGGCTTGCATGCATGCAGACTGCGAGCCAAGTCACAAAGAAAGACACACACCTGGCGGCCCTCTGCATGGTCAAAGTCCTCCTGCAGCACAGTCGCTAGGCTGTAGGCCAGCCGCTGCGCTCGTCTCAGTGGTGGATACAAGTCATCTGCAGTTAGCTGCTGCCTGTGTGACCCCAGCCCCCTCCCATCAGTTCCTGGGCTGTCGCTCTGTTCAACATCTACATTGCCTCCTGACACTGTGCTCGAGGTGCTGCCATGGCTGCTGGCCTCTTCATTACTGGAAGCTGCTCCATCAGAGGATTGAGCCGGTGGGCTGTCTGCCTGCTGTTGATTGAGGCTTGTGGGCCGCAGGCGAAGGATGGCAGGGGGCAGCAGCACCTCCTTGACAACTTTTTTGGCCCTGGCTGCCAGCACTGCAATGCTGTCCAGAGTCTGCCATATCAAACGCTCCAGCACCAGCACCTCTTTCAGCTCACTTGATGGCTCTGCCGTTTTGCTGCTGTCGGACCTTTGTGCTACTTCAATCTCGGTCTGAGTTGCCTCTGAGATGCCCTGCAACACAGTGCACATCTCAGAAACTATCAGTGCAGGCTTGTCAGCAGGAGAGACAACCAGTGTTGGCCCAAGTATACTCAGTGCCACTCAGGATTGAGGACTCTCACCTTTGCAGGTATGCCTCTGTCCCCTGTGCTGTTCACTTTTTTTGTTGCTGCGTCAGGCAGCAATCCAAGGGACCCCATGGCATTATTTGGCTCGAGAAGCATTTTGTGTGCCAGCAGCTCCGCAGCCAGAGATGCAACTTCAGCTGCTCTGTCTGCGTACTCCGTGAGCAGGAGCTTGATCTCCCGATGTGCCTCATAACCTGCAGACCACACAGCACATCACATAAACCACTAAACATTCACCATGGCATCTGACTTAATGGACTGTTCCAACGCATATGATCCCATTGCTCTTGGTGTGACATGTGTTCAGCATGAGGATTGTAGGCATGGACAATAAAACCAATCAGAGCCCGGTCAGCTACTTCATGAGTACATTGAGTGCAAGACAGAGGGTGTCAGACACACAAACAATAAGATGCAATAAAGTCTACTCTCCAGATCTTGTAGTTTGGTGTGGTCTTGAAGTTTTCTTCCCAGACAAGTGTGCAGGGCATAGAGCTGCGTCGGTTGCATACTCACCGGGACCAGCATGATCCTTCACTTCCAGAGACATCATGCTGAAACTTTATGGTTGGATGACTCACCCTCACACTGGTGCGTCAGCAGGACAAAGGCATCCTGGCCGACGGGTGGCCCACCGGGAGCCACAGTGAGGCCCTGCAGAGAGGCCAGCACGCTGCGCCACAGCAGCTTGGGCGGCGCAAACATGGCCTCCTTGCTGCGCGGCCCCTCCCCGGGCACCGCATTGCTGAGGTCCTCGTCTTTGACCAGCGCCCGCAGCGGTGCCAACTCATACTCATGCCATACCTGCAGGCAGACACTCAGGGGCTTATCACCCCTGCGGCAGTTGCTGCATTAAAGGAAGGTTGATGAAAGGCAAGAAATTTGCTCTTTGAGTACAGGAGAAGACTGGAGTGACTTCAATCTGATTAGGTTTGGATATCCAGATTCTCAACAACAGTGCATGAAAATGTCTCTAGAATGCCCAACATGAGCAGTGGCAGGTGTTTACTGCCATCTGAGGTACTTGCAAGGCTTTGAGGTCTCTGTTCATGCAGGCTTGCTCCAGTATGTGGCTCCCAGCGCCACATCCGATGCGCAGTCACTGCATGCACAAATATATTGAGGGCAAGCATTGTGGTGGCTGTTGGCATTGCCCACCTGCGAATGAGCAATTGCGGCAGCCCTGGCTGCGGTATCAATGGTCTGCATCACTGCAGACATGTCCATCTCTCCGCTGCTGTTGCAGGAGTCCACGGCATGCATGGCAGCACTTGATTGGGCGGCCACCTCTTCCTCATCAGGCCACACCTCCACATCTGCTGTAGAGTAGGGCAGCGCCTGCCGCGCCTTCACTACCTGCCAAATCGCAGGCAGGAATTTCCTCTCAGCCACTTTCCTCTATACCCCCCAGCTAGGGACTTCATTTTGTATAAAAACTTACCATCCACCATTATAAATTAATCACTGTGAAGGCCCCATTACCCTAAATTTAAGCCATCCCAACTCTCAATCTCTACAACCCTGAATGAAGTGTTTGAAATTCATTTTCCGGTCAAATCGCATGTGGCCATGACGACAGAGTGGACGGTTTCCTCACCAAAGGGAGATCCTCATAAGTTCAGATATTGGATTGTAACCTGATCCTGCAGGTGCCCACTGCAAGTGCAAGCATATGATATACAAAGGATAAAGGTATCTCACCCTGATCCTGCAGATGCTGACTGCGAGCACGAGCAGACGGCCATCCTCCATCCAGAGGTAGCTGAGAATTTCCACGAGTGTTCCAGTCATTGGTGCTCTGCTCCCGGGCGCTAGCTCATACTCTGGGCTGCCCAGGTTCACTGAGCCTCCAGGCAGATATATGTGCCCAAACTGCCATGGCCTGGGCCCGGCCAGAAGCTGCCTGAACATGTGAGTGTAATGCGGCACATGCACGTGCAAAACTTCCTGCATTTCCATACAAGATGATCAGCCAGGACTGGTATACTCGGAAATTATTGGACACTTGCATTGTGCAGCTACAGGCAGCCCATTGGAATGCAATGCGCTGAACAGGTCGGCACCTGTGCGCCAGGAAGCACTGCAGTCTGGGTTCTCCACAGGGGCAGGTTGTGTATGATTTGAGATGCACCAATGGGCTCCGTGTTCTTTGGACCTGCATGCGCAAGCTTGATTTTTCTCTCAGGGAATAGTCCTGCTTGATGGTGGTGATGGGCAGGAAGACAGCACGCACCAGGCTCAGCTGTGTCCGACAACTTTAAAAGATACTCTAGCTGTTTTCGTTGCTGCCACAGGTCATTATCCTTGTTGGATGCCCTGGTGACGAACGTGCAGAATTGCAGGCGCGGACATTTTCTTGAAACTCTCAAGGCATGGGCATTGACCTGGCGAACGTCCGGTCCAAATCTGCCTGTAAGCCTTCCACAATCGCCCAATGACAACATGATGCACTAGAATTACAAGAGTAATAAGTGCTATGAAACCTATAAGAAGAGATCAAGCCTACATATACGTGCCACAGACTAGAAATGGGCCAGGCTAGGATACTGGTTGCTCTACGGGTAACTGCAGAAGATCTATAATTGACTTACTCTACACAGAAAATATTACTTTTCTATGCGTAAGTGTGTTTAGAAATCTGCGGAGGTGACGATTTGGCCTCACAGATGTGGGTCAATGCTTCCAAGCTCGCTGAGTCATCCACGTCGGCAACCCGCTTGAAAACAGACCGGCAACATTTGGAGGTCTCGAAAAAGTGCAACATCTGTTGACATTCTTCTAAATTGTTCGGTAACCAAGTATCATCGTGTGACGAGACTTTTACTGTATACCTGGACTTGTTGATCTGGTTGTGATCTGGCCAGATCGTCCACAACTTTCCTACCTCAGGCACGTACGAGTGCATGAAATTCTCAATGTAATTCATACAAAACATTCTTTTCCCGAAGTGTGCGAGGCACCTGTAGTTATCAACGGTTGATGACCATGGCACGACACTGTAGCTCTATGGCGTGGCAACAAGCATCCAGGACCATCAGGTCTGTGCTAAGATGCAGCTCCAGCTTTTCTTCTTCCTCCTCAGCAGCACAGGACGATGGCAGGACTGCCCTTGTTCAGGGGGCCTCGAGAGGCCTTGGTTTAGAGTTTGTGCGCCAGCTACTAGACCGGCCGGACCAAAGGCAAGTGCCCATGCCTAGCAGATACATGCATGTAACACTGGTCTTGTTTGCATGCATGAAGCACGGGTCTTGTACGCATGCACGTATAAATCACTAGAAAATTGCATGCATGCATGGTCACTCATTTCAGTCACGGCTTCCATGGACCTGCTAGCAGGCAGCGATTACATCTACATCTGCCATTTGCAGGGTAATAGCTGCATGCAGAAATCCTGACCAGGCAAGAGAGCTTGGAGAGCTGCAAGCTAGAAGCTCTGGCCGTCTGGATATTGTGCAGCTGGACTGTACTGATGAAGCCTCCATTGCCAAGGCAGCAGCCCAAGTGTCAGCAAATCACAAGCACCTTGATCTTTTGCTCAATGTAGCTGGCATCTTACACATTCCCGGGAAGATGTCTCCAGGTGGTTATGGATTACCATATTGGTCCCATGTAGAATTGCATGGCATGGCTCTTGCTGTGTACAGGGGCTATATTCCTTTGGCTTCCTCCATGCATTTCCACACATGAATTGGTCAAATATGTGAGCTGACGTGAAATTGTCTGTCCTTCCCGCAGAGACTGCCTTGTCCCGAGTGAACGCCTTCAATTTGTTGCAAAACTTCCAGATCAACGCTTTGGGCCCTGTTCTGGTGTCAAAGGTGTGCAAGTAGTTCCAGACTGACCCCAATTGATGTCTACTTTTTAGAAATTATTTTTCAGCCTGAATTGCCCTTGTTGCAATGCTGCAGGAGTTTGCACCCCTTCTCAGCAAAGCCACAGAGGCCACCGGAGCATCCAAGCAAGTACCTCAGCCTCTGTGGGAGACATGCCTGTCTTGCTTCCTGCCATTCTTGTTCAAAAAGGGCACTTTGCCATGTTGTCAAGGGATATCTGAGCAGAGTCTGTTGTGTCTCAGGGAGAGGCCCGCTGTCATTGCAAATCTCAGCGCGCGTGTGGGGAGCATAGGAGACAATAGTTTGGGAGGCTGGTACTCATACAGGTAATCCATGCTCTCGGCTTGTGGGCGAATTATTGCTGAGTCAGTCAGTCTCAGTTTGCACTATGAGTATGCAGGCAGGATGCAGGACTGACATTCCACATCATGCAGGGCGAGCAAGAGTGCTCAGAACCAGTTGTCAAAGTGCATGTCGATAGAATTTGCACGGAGAAAGCAGAATATTGCCGTGGTAATGCTGCACCCAGGCACTGTGGACACAGACCTTTCCATGCCCTTCCAAAAGGTAGTCCACTTCACCACTATGTGTGCCTGGCTCAAGAGTAAGGTCTATGTGTCTTCATGCAAATGCCCTGTTTGAATGGACGGTCCAACATGTACTGCAATTGTGAAGGTAAATCAATGGGATGACCATTAGATCTTTGGTGCTCAGAATGTGAAGCCAGAGAAGCTCTTCACGCGGGAGAGGGCAGTCAAGCAGCTGCTGGACATAATTGACAATGTCACAATGGAGGACAACGGCAGATACATAGCTTGGGATGGCCAAGACATTCCGTTCTAGGTTTAAATGCCTTCATTGCACTGCACTTCAGCGTTATCATTGCCGCACTGCAAGTACTCATTGCTACTAATTTTAAGTACTAATTTCGGCTCAATCATGCAGGCGCTGACGCATTCCTTTAATAAGAGTATTGATGATCATTAGTGCGCATGCCTAGTGCACCACGTGGTGTCACATGCTACTACTATGTATACTCAGTACGGCATATGGATACAGAAAGTCACATGACACAATTGTGCTTCTTGGTTTAATAAAGAATACTGAAAGTCTGAATTGAGCACCTCTGAACATTCCGCTGCCAGATGGTCTTCATAGTCAAATATTCTCTTTCGTTCATTGCTGTGCATATACATGACTGCGCAGTCGTGTTAATAATTATAGTTACTATCCCTCAGCAGAGCACTTGGTGATCTCATCAAGAGGCCTTTGCAGATAATGTACTGGAGTCTGGTGATGGATTGTTAATATGATGATTGTTCCTGCCGGAGCAAATGCTCTGCCATACAAGGATGCCATTTAAGAGGGCTTGCACAAGAGCGCCTGCAAGATTAATCATGTCCTGCAAGCAAGTGGCTCTCAAAGTCAAGCCCCCATGCAAAGGCAGAGAAACACAGACTGAGCGAGCTCACTGCATCAGTCACAGGAGAGGTCGGCACATTTGCATACAACTGTTCAGAGGGTGAAATTGTGACTGGAAAATCTCGAAATGGAAAGACCCTACTGGTGTGTGCAGCTTACCTGTGTCAATACAAGGGTGGTGAAAATTCTTGCAACGTTGCCGGCGAGATTGAGGCCGCTCGTCAGCGGCGACAATTCGCCGGTGTTTCCTCGCCGAATGTTGAGCAAGATCTGCGGGATTCTCCCACCCAGAGATATTATGAGGATGGTGGATGCCTGCAATACTGCAGTGCATGTCCAACCTTCTCAGAAAGCCTGAGAGCGCAGAGTGCTCCCAAACACGAATACCAGGCAGTGGATGGTTTAAGAGCAGCTGAACGGCCGCGGGCTGCAAAAGTCACCTGCCAGGCATGGTCTGCTCACAGCGCCTGACAACAGTGCCCAACAGCCAGCTGCAATAAGAACAGAGGAAAACAGAGTTTGCTTCCACAAGCCGCGCCTGCAGAGCAAGACAGGCTCCTCTTTTGTCAAATGCACTCGTTTAAGAGAGCTGGACTGGATCAAGAACAAAGCATGCCAGGACAGGCTGCCATTCTCTTACCTGAACTTAGCAATCAATACAATCAGAATGATGTCCTGCACCCAGCAAGCCGCCGTATCTCCATACGTGCTGAAAGCATAGCCTGCATGGCAGCTTGGACAGTCACTGTCATCCACACCCTGACATGCATTTGATGTCATGCAAAGTGCATGCGCACCATGATCGAGGTTGTATGCCACTGTGATGCTGTACGCCACGAGCTCAGCATATTGTGCTGCCAGCGAGATGCCTTCTGCACTGCAAGAAATTGCCACCAAAAGTCGATTCAGCTCGCGCGGCAATGCTGGTCTGTCATAAGGCGTCTGCATTGTTCCATGAGAAAAGGCCAAGACTCCCTACCTTTTGTTCTTCAAAATGCGGACAATCTGGGGCACGCTCCTTGCAAATGACCCAGCTACAACGCAGTACCCCTGTTGAATTGCACAGTTTGTAAGCATGAGGAGCCCTTGCGAAATTCTACTTGTCTTGGACCTGTGTAACTGCAATAAGGTGTGGTGCGAGACCTCACCAGTATCCTCGCGATAAGTTGTGTCACTGTGGGCTGGGAGGCCGCAGCAGAGGCCCTGACCTGCATTGCTCCTCTGCATCGCCTGCCTGAAGTGCCAGATGTACACCAGGGCTGCGGCATGCACGAGTCATTACTCCATGAACACGGACCTCCTTGTGGAACATGCTGTCCTGCAGTATGTTGAATGTGAAAATTTACCTCCCCTCTCGTGAATTTTGATATAGCGCTGCACTTCACAGGCAGACCACAGATCCCATGTCGATCTGTTGTCCTCGATTTGCCGACATCAGGACCCCTATAGTATCAGGAAAAGTGTCGATTGATAATTAAATCATTTCCAAATTTGAAAAGGCAGCCGCACTCGCAGCTACAGTTTGCAGGGACCAACCTGCAGGTCATGCCCATTGGCCCACATTTTACCAAGTGGACTGACCGAGATTGCGGTGCCCACGAACCCGAAAGAGAACGATCCAAAGGCTTATACGTTTGGAATGGTCGTTGGATTGCTTGCGTTCCTTCAAGTAATGAGGCGAAGCCAGTCACAATGCAGTTGCGCATGTTCTTCATACTCATACAATATCGTCCATCCCAGGGCGCACGAATCAGCTAAGCTCCCCACAACTACTCAGTATATCTCGACTACATATCTGAAAATGTACTGGATGCAGCTCTCTTGGTGGGCCATCGGCAAAACCTGCATGGTTATTATCCCACCCCCGCTTGCTGAACCCATGCCTGCCTAGAAATGGAGCTCAGATCGCACAGCTACAGCTGCCCTCAAACTATCATCGACACGAGTGCAGATGAGACTTGGTGACAGCAGCAAGCCACCCCCAGCATTGAACTGCAGAGAAGCTTCCAGCATGAGAGGCCTAGCAGGCGCCGGAATGGAATGTGTTCTGCAGCTCCAACTCCCCCTGCAGAGCCCATATGCCCAAAAGATTAGTTGGAACATCAATCACCATGGGATCTGCTGACAGCTGGCTCCATGATACAGATATACACCAGCCGTCTTGATGGTGCATGTCTGCAAAAGGCATGAAGTTGGCAAAAAATGCAAGTCACGATGGGGGCTGCATTCCCACGTGCACTTCTGAATTATGGAACCACACCTGCCAAATGCTAATGCCCAACCCTCGCCATTAGGCATGGGAATGGATGATACTGCGAGCCCCCAATCCTGCTCCTTGACATTCCTTGCGCCACTCAGGGCCATCCAACCGCTCACAGCAACCTCATCATACCTGGACCTCCAAGCTCCTACACATGACACACATCACCTTGACTGTGAAACAGGTTGCTGGACCGTCCAGCCTTTATAGCTATTTAAACAAAGCACACGGCTGACACAGTAAAAAGCATCATTTATTGATTAAGTAAATGCTCAAATTTTGTGAGAAGGACCTGTTATTCCAAATCTGTTGGTGATCTGTGGATGCCCTCCCTGTGCGCTGCTGCTGCTGCCGGCCTCTTGCATTGTACTCCTGGAGCTGTCGGACCTTGTGGTGTCCCCTCTGCGAGATGGTGGGGCAGGTGGACTCGAATGCCTGGCAGCAACCAGACCCAACGCCAGCTGCTGTGATGGAGAGCAGTCCAGCTGCAGCATTGAGGTGCTGGACTGGTCCCCATCATTGTCCTCTGCAAACCAGCAAACTCAATACAATGACATGGGAATAATGAAGCAATCAGAGACACTGCATGCACTTGACATGCACAGTAACCAGCAGAATGCTGCATGCTCATGAGCGGACCTGTGTGCCTGAGATGTCCACCAGAGATGGTAAAGTCTTCTCCTTTGAATCTGAAGCCCAGGCCTTCTCCTGCGGCTTTCTGATGGATGGTGCACCCGCGCCTCATTAGAGGAGTAACACCCCGGCCTGCAATGTCACGCTCACACGGTTCATGTCCCACGAAGCCGGCTGATAACACACTCGAGTGGCTGCGCATAACACAATCAAGTCTGTTTCTGGCCGCTGTCACATATGGCAACTCATCAGTGCCAAGTTGTGTGCAGCAATCTGTAAGGCATGTGACCGCACCTGCCTGGGGGTTCAGGGTGGCCGCCACATCATCCCCTCTGCCATTCACCACAGCACACAGCAGTTTGAGACGCGTTGACACCGCCCACCGGTACAGTACCTGCTCCCATCAGTGTGAGTACCAGTGCGTCTTGATGGTGGGTACGAAACAACCCTGACAGACTGCTCACCCTCAGAATGTTCTGACTATCCGTGCAAGAGCAGATGGGGTGTATTGACGCAGGTGATGGCATCACTAGATTCTGCGCATGGCAGCTGGGCTTGACGAGTCAATATACATACCTTGTGGAGAACAAGGTCCACAGCTTCGCCATCTTTGGGTTGGGAGTTGATGCGCAGCTGCGCCTGCAGGGAGCTCCCACTGTCTTGTGAAGCAGTTGACAAATCGATGTGCATCATAGGTGGTAGACAGTGGCCCTCATCATACTCTGCATCACCCTCGCCGGTCTGCATCAAGCATAATTCACTCACTTTCCACGAGGGTATGAACGCTCTCCATCTGCAGTGCAGGAGGTGTGGACCCACTGCCGATGTACTGTTCTGGTTCCAACATTAAGGCACTGCAATACAAGCAGAGAAATCATCGATTTGTCTTTTCACACTGGCAAAACGTACCTCCAAAGAAACCATTTCCCGCGCATACACGAGCTGGCCCGACACCTGCACATGTGGAAGGCCAGAGGTCCCTGCATTGCCATTGTGGCGCCGGGCTGTGCCCCCCAACAGGGTGGTCCCAGCCACCGCTCCTCTGTCAGATGCACCACTATCCTGCTCCGCATCCTCCAATCGCTCACTTGTGCGCAAGAGCTGCTCAAAAGCATCCCGCTGCAGCCGCTTCAGCGCGCAGATGTCCTGCCTGCAGAGGCAGACCCCTCTATTGTTGGGCACTTTGTTCTGGCTTCTTGTAAGAGCTTACGGACTATTTTATCTGTGGTCCTCTCACATGTCCTGCCATTAAAGCAGACTGCGATGCAGCATGAGGACAAAAAGAATGTGCTGAGCGAGTCATTGTTCAGATAGGCTCTTCACCTGAGCTTTGACACTGTGGCTTTCAGCTCTGCCACATCTCCACCTCTGGTGAAAGGGCTGGCCAACCAGAGGCGCAGCCTTTTCATGGGGCCAGGACTGTGCTGGTGCATCTGCATGGCGGGGGAGTAGGCTGCGGCTGGCCCACTGGCTGACGTTGCATCGGCTTCAAACATGAAGTCGTCGAAGAGCTGCTTTGCTAGCTCATGGCTCTTGCTGACCTCGCTACCATCAACGCCAGCTGCTGTGGCTGCTGCTGTGGCTGCTTCATGTTCCTTAAGCAGCATGTGCCTGCTGTTGGCCCATTTGTAGATGACCAACAAGACTACCAGCAGCAAAGTCCTAGGTTGTAACACCTGAGAAAGGACTCCTGGGAAGAAGGTATACGATGTGCTGTGATCATCATTACCACGTCCATCACCGTTGTCATTCCCTCCTCCTCCTCCTCCTCCTCCTCCACTACCACCATTACCATAACCATCCGATCCACCACCTCCACCGGCTACAGTCGAGTTCATGGCTCGATCAGACGCGCCTTGCGCATCAGATCCATTTGAAGAAGGGATTCTTGAGGGTTGGCTGGATCCGTTACATTCTCCAAGATCTTTACCATTCATGCTGTAGAACACGATCTGCTTCCGATGGGCAACCCGAAAAGTATGTACAGGCCAGCATGCCGTCATTTTTCTTCCTCTTGCGGTTCTTAAGCATCTTATCAGAGGATCCTGAGAAGATATCACGGACAAGCTGCCCTTTAAACTCGTGGATGTGTAGGTCAACGTTGGAAACATTGATAGTGTTCTGTTGCTACTGCTGGGAGTCGCCAAAGAAAGTTTAGAAGTTCCGCAGCAAAGTTCGACTTCATAGAACGATGGAGGCTCTCTTAAAAGAGTCTCAATGCTGTCTGCTTGCCACTGTCATCATGACTGAGTAGGTGACTCATCACAGCAGAGCTGCAGTCACATTGGAGCAATTGGGCAATGGCCTGCTGCAAGTAAGCACCTGAATGGTTGGTCACCTCATGCCTAGGAGCCCATCGCAGGAAGAGGTGTAGCTGAAGGGGCACGGCGGCATGGGTATGATGGCCAGGGCCTAGTCAAGATCGGCCCTCCGAGGCGAGTCGCCAAGTGTCATCGAACAGCTTTTCCTCATATATCCAGTCCAGTCCAGCAGAGATAACTTTTAAGAGTTGCTCGATGCACTGCATGCTTCAGGAAGCTGACGATGTTAGGTGCATCAACTAGTAACAACTGTGGGGAAAATGTCGTACATCCGTTGGTGCGATGCCTGATAAATGAACACCAAACAATATCAATGATCATGATTCCCTGAATGCGGATCAAGTGCCTTGGAGATACTGCTCGCGAATTCTGTCAGAAAATGTTCAGCTTATTGTATGACATCTATGCTTGCTGCAAAGCTAGCAAGGATTTGGAGACATCAAATTTTCAAGCAATTCATGCAGCAGCTGTGGCGAGCTCCTCAATGTCCTTTTCCAGCTGCTCCCTGAGCACGGCGCGAGGAGGGAACTCCAGTTTGCGCTGTGTTTTTCTGCTGCCAGGCTGCACCCTGCAGCCCTCTGGAATCACATACTCTGACACAGGAACCACGCTGACCTGGCACACACAAGGCAAGCCATCACAACCGCGGAGTTAGTGAAGCAATGTTTATTGCATACAGAATTGAAAACATTGTGGCAACTATAGTACATGTTAGACCCAAGTGCTGCAACTGCAGTAGAAATATAGGATAACGACCACTATATTCCCGCATCAAATTGTGATGATGGACTTGAAAAGTGTTCCACACAAGGCTGTGATCTGGTGTGTGCCACATGAAGCGGAGCAAGCGAGCTCACCCTCTTGATGTACTTCGTCTTCTTAAACACAACGATGCCGGACTCCAGCGCAAAAAGAGTATGGTCTTTGCCCAGCCCTACTCCATTCCCAGGATGAAACTGCAAAACAGCGGCACACGTCACTGATCCAGGCGTCAACAAAATGCAAGACAAGGCAAATGCTTATAACCAAAAAGTATCCACTCAACCCACTGACAAGAATATCCTCTCCAAGATTGACTCACCTTAGTACCTAGTTGCCTCACAATAATTCCACCTGCCTTCACCGGCTGTCCACCATATACCTTCACTCCCCGCATCTGAGGGTTGGAGTCCCTGTTGCACACAGACCAGACATGTCCTTCAGATGCTGAGATCTACATCCGTCAATTGGACCACACTCATGCAACATGCCAGTGTTATCAAACCTTCTCAAAGGCTCGAGCAAGGTCCTTCCTGACGTCGTAAACACTACTCCTTCAATAGGCTGGTTTACTTTTCTCTTCAGGATATCTAGCCATTCACACCTTCCATTCTTTGTGCTTCCACCTCCCTTCTTGTGTGCAGCCTCAATGTTGGGGCATCCTGTACTCCTCTGCAGGGGTGGCGATCTCTGTGTGCTCTGAAGCTGGCTGGGTCTCCTACCGATCAGGCTGCTGCTTGATGTCAGCGACAGCCCTGTAAATGCTGTCGCCAGCATCTTGTTTTAGTCCTCAGGGGTCTCCCAAGAAGAAAGAAAGAGAAAACTGCAAGAATTGCGGGTCCAACACGCCACCACAAACGGATTGGGGCGAGTTCAGCGGCGAACCTTCGACAGCGGCCAACCTGTCTTGTGTGCGGCGTTCCTGGCAAGTGCTCCATCATGGCATGGCAAGAAGCATTGCATCGCCTAAGATATTGTTATATCATCTTTGACTTTACAGAAAATCAGAAAGAAGCAGACTAATACTTTCACTTGTTCGTAGCGGATACACGAGTTTTTTGTGTGCGTCTTCTTATTGCAGTTCTGCAAGCAATGAAGAACAGGAAGTTCAGGAGAAAGGTGACAGATGACGCAGATGATGGCGATAATGATCCTGGATCGATGGCACGTCCACCTGCCAGTTTGATGGCCAAGCAAGAGCGCGAAAAGGAAAAGGAGAGAAAGCGATCTGCCGCTGGAAAGGTCTTGCTTAGCTTCGGGGATGACGAGGAGGCACATGGGCCATTGGATGGAAAAAAGACAGAAAGGCTCAAGGCATCGGGAGTGCGAGCCACTCCAGTCGCACTTAAGGCCACAGCTACACAAGTCTCTGGACCAGGTACTGTGTTCAATCCCGCAAGAGGATGTTTATACGAGACTGCTAGGAAGATTGCAACGCCAAAACTTTCTGCATTTACGCTGATCCTGTGGCGTGTCATTATATGTAGGTGAATATAGTGTGGAGCGCCTCAAGGAGCTCCAGAAGAACACCGTGCAGCTACCAGCCTCCAAGAAGCCCGAGAA
Organism: Coccomyxa sp. Obi; assembly: GCA_020887355.1. Lineage (NCBI taxonomy): Eukaryota > Viridiplantae > Chlorophyta > Trebouxiophyceae > Coccomyxaceae > Coccomyxa > Coccomyxa sp. Obi. Next base: position 1,749,329 of record AP024999.1, read on the forward strand.
GCCAGCGTCTGAGTCGATCTTCAAGCTCTCTGGCAGCTTCAAGTCTGCAGCCGCCCCTAAAGATGACCGCTTCGAGACAAGTGTGCACGCGGTGAGCAGTTGTCCCAACCCCTCTTGGTGTTGCGCAATGTTTACTGCAGTATTACCAAAGGCAGAAGGGAGGGGTGAGGTGGTAAATATTCCCTGCTGCAGATCCAAAGCACTGAAGAGGAGGAAGAGATGCCACCCCCGCCCCCACGGCCAACTTCGGCAGCAGATGGCTCAGCGGCCAAGAGTCTGCAGCAGTCGAGCGCTGCAGCCCTCGCAGCGCTCGACGATGAAGAGGATGGCGCGTTTATTCCAGACGCTGACACCATCAGGTCGGTATTCATGGGTCATCATCAGGCATGCAAGATGCTATGCCGAGAGATGAGGTCCATGTCTTTTCCGTGTTTGGGTTGTTTCCGGGGGGGAATGGGCACCCGCCTGATGGTGATTGGCTTGCTGCAGGCGAGCAAAGGAGAAGAGGGAGCGATTGCGCTCTGCACATCTGGCTCCAGACTATCTCCCTCTAGGTGGCGCCAGCGCTCTGATGTCCAAGGGAGGTCAGGAGCAAGAGAGCGCAGCCGGTGCGTCTGTACAGTGCCCTGCGGCATTGTCTGCAGTATATTTGACGGCTGAGCTGGGTGTTGGGATGCAGCATCATTTTGTGACGCATAAATGTCGATTGAATGTGGCCACTGTCTCAAATTTGTTCACTTGGTGAGCGGATTAAATTTGTGTTTGGGGGTGCAGCGGCTGTGGCGGGGAGCGATAGCGAGGAGGAGGCAGAGGAGCAGATGCGCATCAGTTTCCTGGGCGATGTCAAGAAGGGCGGGAAAGCAAGCAACGGTGTCTTAGCAGGCGTAGCAGACGACCAGGTGCATTCCCATATCTCACATGCCAAGCACCACAACCTGCTCCGAGTATATACCGTTGCCGGCAGCATGGGTTGTAGGATGACAAGTTGACACTGTTGTACCCAACAAACATGATGCTCCGTTGCTGTTATGCTCGCTGAGGCTGTGGTGAAACAAGGTCAATCAGATAGTTGGGAATGGTGATGGTGCAGGTGCATCAAGGGGATCAAGAGGATGAAGATGACTGGGCAAGGGAGCAGCTCCGCAAGGGTGTGGGTCTGCCTGCGGATCAGATGCCCAGCACATCAGGCCGTGGTGGAGCGGCTGGCAATGGGCGGGTCCTGGGGCCGGCCTCGGCGCTGGCCGCCCGGCCGCAGACTGAGGCAGTGGCGGCTGCTGGGGAAGAGGTCCTAAAGACCCTTCGACAGGGCCTTGCACGGCTGCAGGCATGAACACTCTGTTTTGCATGGGCTCAAAGTTCACTTGGAGACTTGCCGGGCGTCTGCTACCAAATTGCCCAGAACTTGGTCCAACAGGATTATTATAGGTTCAAACACAAGCAGTCAAGTATGTGAATATCTTGGATCTCCGGCAACTCTTGTCCACAACATCATTGTCATGCGTATGCATCTCATGCTGTAGCAGGGCAGATCATCCTTTCTCCTGAGGTTGTGAACACCGTTTGCTGTGTGTGTGGTGACAGGCAAGTCAGACAGGGGCAGAGAAGCAGCTTGCTCGCACTGGTGTCAGCCTGCAGAACAGCATGGCTGCAGTCACCACCCTGGAGAATGACCTGAGTGCAGCTGGGGAGAAGTTCACCTTCCTGCAGGACATGCGCGCATACATCGCCGACCTCTGCGACATGCTGCAGGTCCGCCACATGCCCTGCCCATCTAGGCTTTCAGAACCTCTGACTGAGCGCTGCATGTCATTCAGGAACCTCCATGGCTAAGCTGAATGAGGGTCTACATTCCAGAGCAACGTGAGTATTGGCGGTGTTGTGAGAGAACCATGGATAGACTTGCCCAAGAAGGACTTGAAAACATTACACATCTGAGCTTCGCGTGCCCCGTGAAGCTGTCATGGGCTCCATGGGTGGAGAGGAATGCTGGGGATTGAGGTGAGCGTGTTTGTGCTTGTTGCGCAGCACAAATCAGCACTGGTGGAGGAATTGGAGGATCGCATGCTGGAGGCGCGCAAGCAGCGCGCGCGGTCTGCGGTGGAGCGCAGCGCGGCAGACGAAGAGGAGGAAGAGGTCCCCGCAGCAGCCGCTGTCTCGGCCGCAATGGGCGTCCTGGGCCGCGGCGGCTCGCCGATAGGCATGTCCCCGGAACCCACGAAAAACACAGTGGTTTTCCCTCAACTACCCATGCAACTGCCTTATGTCGACAAAGTCGAAGGCTGGTCAGAGTGATACATCTGGGTTGCAGTCTGGGTTCACATGTTGCGACAATAGGTCCGAGCTGAGGTCAAGCACCCTTCCAGAAAGGCTAATGACTTTGCCACTGTGCCACAGCGGCGGGTGCTGCAGCAGAATCTGCAGCCGGGCAGGCTGAGGGAGATCTGGCGGGCCCCTCCGGGCCTGATGAGCTGGACGAGTTTGGCCGAGATGTCAACCTCATGAAGCGCAAGGAGGCTGAAGCGCGCTCCGCCAGACGCCGCCAGCGCGCCGAACTGGAGCTGGAACGGTTTGACCGCGACAAGGTGCTGCCACCATAGCTTGCTTTGCATACCACCAGAGATGTCGATCCAGCACCTCGCACACCGTGCATCAGGACGACAACACGCCTTCTTTATCCCTTTTTAATTTCTACAAATTCAACTTCCAATGATTCACTGATTCGACATAATATTATGACCGACAATCCATGGCCTTTCAATAACATTACTTTGCTTAGCGGAGAAGAGAATCGGCAGTACTTGTGCAGCAGACAGCAAGGGGTGTGGTGGCAGACACTCCTATCGCGCGCTCTTGTGAGTCATCACTAGGAAGATAAACGTCCTCTTGAGCTCTTCTCACAAGGACCTGTGTTGTGGTGTCATAGGGCGGGGCAGAGCCAAGGTGGGGCGAGGACACCACCGATGAGAGTGAGGGGGAGGTGGCGCACTACAGCGGCCGCAGGCGAGAGATCCTGGACAGCGCGGCCACAGTGTTTGCGGACGCGGCCGAAGAATTTGCCTCTTTGCCCGCGCTCAAAGCACGGCTGGAAGCCTGGAAGGCCAGCCATGGCAGTGCGTACCCTTGTATTCAGAGCGCCCTTTGGAGACTAGTCTAGACTCCCCATCTGATTGATAGTCCATCGAATTTGTCCTGCTGTCTGAAATAAGATGTGAGCCGGGCATGTTGAAGGGTGAATTCATGACTACTGTGGGGCTGAGTTCTGCGGGTGCATGTGCAGCCACATACAGGGATGCATACATGTCCCTGAGCGCGGCAGCAGTGTTTGCGCCATTTGTGCGGGCGGAGCTCCTGCAGTGGGACCCTCTGTTCACTGGCCCTGTTGGTGCGCACCACCCTGCCTTGCATCATGTGCAGGAAGCCCAGGGGATAGTGCCCATGCACATTACCACATCTAAAATTTACAGCGCTGCTGGTGAAGAGTTGTATCAGAGTCACTAGTGTATCGATCAGTAGGGATGTTATCATTACTGCATGACATGCGCAAAATTATGAATTGTTGGTGTGAATAAGGCAGTTGAGGAGGAGGTTGGTGCCGCACAGGTTTTGACAGGCAGCAGTGGTACGAGCAGCTGTTTGACTATGGCATGGCAGCCTCCATGGGGCCGGGCGATGCCGACGAGGAACTCGTGCCCAAGCTGGTGAGAGACTGCTGCCACTGAGAAATCACAGAATGTGATGATTTATTCAATGCAGCATCACTGTATTCGGCTTCCATTGCACTGCAACAAAAGTAGGATGTAGTCTATTTAAGGTTTAGATGCATCGCTGCACATGCACGCAGCAAGCTCTGCATGCAGTAGGATCATATGTCCAGCTCCGGGAGGCCATTGTACTGCAAGGCAACAAGGATGCAGTCTAAATAAGTTTTCAATGCATCGCTGCACATGCGCACAGCAAGCTCCATCTTCATGGAGAATATGTGCCTAGGTGCGGGAGCTGGTGCTGCCGCTGGGGCACCATGCGCTGCGGTCGGTGTGGAATCCCGCCAGCAAGCGCCAGACTCGGGCCGCAGCCGCCTTGCTGGCCGACCTCCTCGTGTATGTGCCGGCTGACGACCCCAAGATGCAGGTGGGGCACCTGTCCCCCCTCGGTGCTGTGACATGCGTCAGCTATGTGACAATCTCAAAATTGACTCCATGCCCATGTTTTTACCTTCCTGCCTGAAGTGCAATTCAGCACCAGTGTAGCTCACGCGCACGCTTCTTGTAGTAGCCAGGACCCCCATGGGTATGGAGGGAGGCTCGCGTGGTTCAGGGGTCTGGCCTTCTTTTGCCAGCCAAGCACTGCTCTCTTTTTTCAGGGATTCAATGCCCAGGAGTGCTAGTGCAGCAAGTCTTGTGTCTTCTAAGAATGCATTGGCTACCCACGATGCATTCCTCGAAGACAAGATGCGCTGCAATAGCGCTAAGTGCATTCATGCTCATCAAGCAATGGAAGCGGCTCCGAGGGGTGTGAATGGTGGGAGCAGGACTGCTTGGCAGAGGTACGGGCGCGGCTGGAGAGCGCGGTGGGGGTGCTGCGGCTGCCACGCTGGCCGCGGCCGGCTGCGGAGGCGTGGCGGCCGGCCGCCGTGCTGCTGGCGCGCCGCTTTGGCAAGGCGCTGCGGCTGCTGCGCGCTGTGGCCGCATTTGAGGGCACCCTCGCGCGCGGCCCCCTCTGCACCCTTGCCTTTGACCGCCTCCTCCCTCAGGTCCACCCATGCTCTCGACACATACCTGCCATGCAAGCTTCGGTTGTTCCGCTGGAGCTGCAAATGGTTAGTAGCCGGCTGGTTTCCTTGCAAGTGCGAGACTGGTGGATCGTGGTGTTGAACGTCAGGTCAGCAATGTCTCCCCGAAAGGCTGTCCATCCGGACTGATGTTGCATTCTATCTTTGATGGACAGCCCTTTCTATGTGGCCATGGAAAATATAACCTTGCAATGACGAGTCACTTTGAATTGCAGCAGTCTCGATGGTAGCAACCTGTTGGGGATGCTCCGGGCCTGACGTGCTGCATCACATGTTTTCATCCACTCGACAGTGTGTAACATCCTGGGAACTCACCACGGTGGAGCGTACATGTCTCTGCCACGGTCAGCAGTCAATTGATTGCAGATAGTGCTGTGGCAGGTGATGCCATACCTGCAGACAGCGGCGGCAGATGTTCCCGTGGCACTGGACCGGGCCGAGCGCGTGGCGGCCGCGCTGCCGGCGCCATGGTTTGAGGCAGGGCCGCTCAAAAGTGCGGCGCCGCTCATGGAGTTCCTGAACGGCCTGGCGCGCTACTTGGAGTCTCAGCGCTCGGACAAGAGGAACGCGCCGCTCGCGCAGCGCCTCGCCCAGACGCTCGCCAAGCTCGGAGACACCGGCCGCGCCGACCGCCTCTCGGCCATGTTCAAGCAATGAATAAATGACCGTGTGGATTTCTGCGCAGGTAGCATATCTACTACTGGTATTTGTTGTGCTAAATTAGCCCCTTTTCTTCCTGTCACTTGCACTTCCTGGATTGATTGTTCTGCATCTCAAGCAGGCGCTGGACTGCACAGTAGGTGGAGCCGTCTTTAGGGAGGGCTTTCAGATATCTAGGGGTGCGGGTTGGGCCCGTGAAGTGCATGCAGACGCTGCTGTGCATGTGCGCATGGTGCACAAACATCAACTGGCTGTCTAGATCTAGACGTGGCTTACCTTATGTTTGTACAAAAATGCTGTATATCCTGCAGGAAAGTATATATGACAGGCTTGCCGAACACTGATAGCTGGAATTTTGCTGCCATGGCCATTGCAATTGTGATGATCTGGGCAAAGGTGTCACACAGTGTCCCCTCTGACAAAGTGGACATGGCACTATTCAGAGGGCACACTGCCACACTGCCTCAGTGTGCAATACTGAGTATCGAATACTCCGTGTGTGACAAGATCTTCTCTTAGATCTTCGAGCTTGTACCAGCGTACCAGCGTACCTGCTCGTACCTGCAGCTGCATAGAGGCAAAGGACCACTGACCGCATGCATGCTCAAAATATAGCGCTCCCAGAGACAAACCACTTCACAGTATGCTTCTGAGCTGCTGCCTCTCGGAGCTGATGACTTCTCAAGTGATTGCAAGGTGTTACTTTTTGAAATTATCTAGTATCTCAACTTGATTCTCAAGCCTTCTTTATGATCCCCTGGGAAGAAGCGCTCTTTCTGTCCACTGGTGGCACCTTAAAGGTGTACATGTCTCGTGTGCTCTGAAATTCAAACACTGTCTGAATCTGGTGCTGCATTTAAAATCATACGCCGGGAAGGCGTGTGTTAACTCTCCATGAACTTTTGGACAGCTGGAGTCAGTTTGGCGAGATCGCCTGCAGTTCTCTGCTTAGTCAGATTAGGCATTCATTCGTTTTCTTGAATTTTGCCGATGTCAACGCCGCCCTTCGGCGTGGCCTGCTTAAATTGCAAGTCAACAGCCGTGTCTCCGAAACAACATTTGCTGTCTTTCGTGCCGCCATCAAATTCCTCTTCGATTGAAGACACGACGGAAGTTCCTCAGGTCTGAGACGACAGCACAGCAACGACACACCCTCGCAGGCTGTCTTTCTAGTCTCAGGACTCCAGGTGACTACAAGCAATTCAAGCTCACATCAACCCAGCCAGAAGCATATGGGGCCTTTGTCTGCTTTTATTGTAAACTGCGAGCTAGGGCCTGAAGTGGTGTGCATAATTCTTGGGGTCTGACTCACCTGCTATGCCCTTTTGCCAGGGTTACTCTTTCGAGTGGCAGAACAATCAGTGTCCATTTGGCCCTTTCGTTGTAGCATTGAGGCGTCGTAGAGGCTCGGTATTATTCTATCTGCCATGGACACCATCGTGAGCCGCCCGGAATGCACCACTGCGACAGCAACAACGACATCACGCCCAGCGTGTGAATTTCCAGAACCTGAGCGGCCCCGCGTCAGGGCTCTGGACAAAGCGCATGAACATGACAAGGAGAACGGTGGGCTACGTTACTAAGACATAAAGCTTCCCTTTTGCTGTTTGTGAACCTAGGTCAAGTAGCCATGCAGTTTTGACAGCAGAGTTGCAACCGAAGACAGGTCTGCAGGGCATGATACGTGAGTGAGTGTGCTGTTGCACTCGTGATATGCATGAAAAAGCACGCATGCATATCCTCAACTCTGAATCTGCTCTTCTGACTGGCACTCCTTTGTTGCCTTGCAGTTCCACCTCCCCACCTGCAGAGGTCGGCTACCGGGGCCAGCAAGGGATCATTAGCGGCAAGTGGCAAACGCAAGCGCGTGCCATTGCAGGACATCACTCATATGTATGCCAGCGACCGCAATTTCCAGCAAAGTGTTCGTTTCTTCAGGTGATCAGGCAGATGGATGTCCACCTCGACAGCAAGACCACTTTCGACAATTTGATGCTGTACTTGAATTCTTTTCGCTCATATGATGATGACATGGTAGACTCTGGAATCCTCTAGCTATACATCTGGAACAATTAATTTGCAGTATACTGTGTGTGCAAATTGTTCCAGATTGGACCAGCCCGTTGCGATGTCTGATTTGCTTGTAATCACAAAGAGTGGAGCCATACAATCGCACCCTGCACTGCTGATATTTCAAGTCCTGCCACGAGCCTAGCTTCAACTCATGCTAGACCCCTCGTGGCACATGCTGGAACGGTTGAACTCACCCTGTGTAACGATTAAAACCATTGGTGACGAATTGGGGTTTTAACCATTATCATTACACCCTGCTCAATGTTCATGCAGCTTGGCGATAATCCTTTCCATATGCTTTGATTCATAAGTATCAAGATGGACTCGGGGACTGAAGCTCATAACAGTACAACTGTACAAGATCATATACATGCTCACATAGAAGACGGATGTGTCGGCTCTAGAAGCATCGATTTTACGGTCTTAAAGTAATATTGTCAGTAGCACAAGAGTGATCACATCTCATCTGCGTGCTCGGCAGCGCCCAAGACCCGCTCAAGCTTTTCCTCGATGTGCAAACTGACAGTATTGCTGCGGCAAGAAGTCTGTGACTTTTACACAAATAATGCACCCTCTGTCACACTATTTCACCAGCCACCGCTGCCGCCAGCGCCCCCACTGCTGGACCCCCCGTCGAAATCAGTGGAGGCCCCGAACACGCCACTTGCAATCACCAGCCACCGCTGCCACCAGCACCCCCGCTGCTGGATCCCCCGCCGAAATCGGTGGAGGCCCCAAACGCGCCGCTAGCAGCGTGGGAACGGCGCGCCTCGCTGCTGAGCTGCTCTGCGCGCACCTCCACCCAGTCCAGTGCCGATCCGCTGCGCACCTGGGCCGCCCACGCCGCTGCCAGATCTGCCGTGATGATGTAAGGGTACATCCTGCAGTGCCACGAGCATCGAAGCTTCTGAATTCTCCTATTCCAACAAATAAGGACTAGGTCTTCTGCTGCAGTCATGCAGCTCAGGTCCCTGAGGATGCGGCACCCATCACGATGCCCTTCTTTTTGCTAGCAGATCCTGGTCTGCTTGAGCATACAAGCTCTGCAAATAAGCAGGTCTACATAACAGCTGAGCACTACAAGAGAATGTGACAATCAATTGCAGATTGAAATGGGGCCGAGCTCCTGGCGCACACCTCTGCAGGCTGCCGAGACGGAACAGCAGCTCGTTCTCAACAGAATTTGTGTCCCAGATGCTCCTCTGGCTTTGCTCCCCTTGCGGCTGCACTTCTGTGCTCGTCAGCGGCGTGCGGCACATGGGGCACGTGTTGTGATCCTTCAGCCACCTGTTGCAACGAGGGAACTTCACACGTGGTTGCCATAACAAGCAATTGCATGTATGTCGAATGAGCAAGCAAAGAAATATAATGAGACTTTGCATCAACCCAGGAGGGGGAGGGCTGGGGGGAGCGCACTTTGAAATGCAGGTCTCGCACAGTGTGTGGCCGCAGGGCAGTACCAGTGGCTTACAGGATGTCCCTCCTGCCTGCTCAGACCTGCGGTTCACTGTATTCCTTAGTATACGAACAATACAACGTGAGCTAGATGCACCCAGACCTTGAGCGAACAGGGACCATATCAACAGCACCGGCCATACCTTTCAACACTCGCATCCAGGAGCTTCCTGCTGAGATCAGCGTCCCACTCGCGGCTGCTGTCACTCCCTTCACCTGCCTTTGCCGATGCTTCCGGCTGCCCTCCCTGCCACAAGGCCAGGGCACCCCATCAATTGCTTATGTCATGTGTTCCCCATACATTTGCATGCGTGCCCCTGGCGGCTTGTTCATTTGCCCACATGTACCACCGCCACAAATCAAGCTCCATAGGAGGAAGGCCAGATGAGCTCATAAGTGACAGTTGATTAAGCGCACCATCATGGCACTGAGGGGCGGTGCAGAGGGCGCAGGCACAGCCGCCCTTCGGTCGGCAGGGCTGTCAAAATCCTCCAGGCATACAGGGCACGAGGCAGCTGGGTACTGGTGGGTTGCAGCAGCCACGGCCTGCTCGCGTTTGAGCTTGTCCAGCAGCCGCTGGCAGTCCTGCTTCTGCCTGTTCCGCCTGTGGCTCTGCCTGCACATGCCAGAAGCATCCCATCAACCCTTGCTCGTTTCATCCTTTCTACCCTTTAAAAGAAAAAGTGAAGGAAAGGAAAAAATGAAAATGGAGTGAAGACCTCCTAATTGGGTGTACAACCTAGACGATAGCACAAATCTGAAGAGTCATCTGCTGTACAGCAAAACACAGTGCACTCCCAACGGGCAGAACATACTCAGAACACGTGCTGCAAGACAACCTAAACTACCTGGCTTGGTCAAAGAAAATAACATCAAGAACAAAGCAGCACGACATTAGAGAAACAGGGAGGGTAAGGCCAACCTGCACCCAGGAAGAAAGACAGAGTCAGCACCGGTGAAGTCTCCAGAGCTCACCCACACATGTGGATGCAAAGGCTCCCGAGCCGTGGAACAAGAGCGAGATGCAGGGCCAGACTCAAAAAGAATGGCACAGATCCCAAACAAAGCTGCACAGATAAGACTGCGAACAGGGCAGGCCACATATTGGAACACATGAAGACATTCCTGTGCTACACCACAATAGACCGCGGGACTGCAGCTAGCCACAGGATCCCACGCAAGGGAGCGCATAACGACACTCCCAAATCAACGCCATCAGCCTGTCAGGACTCAAAAGCATGATGCCAAGACAGGTGATGAATATGGCGGCGCACAGTATGCCACAAACTCCCCTCTAACGCCTCTGATTCCCTATATGGACCATCTCATAATTATTATCAGTGAATTAAAAAGTACAAAAAATATGAAAACAAATGCAAATGAAAAAAAAAAAGTAAGTTAGATGCACTGCATGACAAGGACTGTCCTGGCAATGAGATAAGCACTGGAAGCATGTCTGCACTGTCTCTGCAAAGTGAAGAGTATATACAAGGTGTCGGAATCATTGCATTGCAGAACTTACAAGCAGCTGGTGACAAGGACGACGAAGAAGAGGCCGAAGAAGATGATGGAGGTGATGAAACCCCAGATGTTGCTGTCCGTTCCACCACCGCCGGCCAGAGCAATGCCGATGTCCACCGCGGCGCCTTCCACAGCCTCCCCATACTTGCCCTGCTGCAGCAGCGGCCGCATGCGCCCTATCACCTCCTGAATGCGCTTGCCATCCAGGGCCCCCTTCGATCCTGCTCCAGCAAAGATGGCGACCTGCAGAACCCACACAGCTGTCAGTACTGTACAAACTGTAAATTCAAGCACCTTGATACCAGGTCTTCAGCTGTTTTGCACAGCAATATCTCGGCACAATGCGCTTCGTCTCAGTGCGCTTCGTCTCAGTCATGAAAGTCATTAAATTGAAGTGGGGAGATGTGACCTGGCGGGGTTCCTTGGACAGGAACAGAACGACTCCATCGTTGCACTGTGCATCACCAACTCCCCACGCATCCATCAGCTTTCGCGCAAACCGCTCAGCCGCTTCACCTGTGCTTGTGCCCCCGCTTAGATCGGTCTTCTTTGCGAGTGCAACGGCCACCTGTGCAAAACATCATGATCATGTCAGGCGTCATGAATTAAAGTTCTTTGTGGCAACTAAGATTGTAGCAGGATATATTTCTTCTTAGCAGTTTGACCATAACGACAGAAGACGAGCAACTCTGTGCTGTTGCTACAAGCATAAGAAGCCAGTGAGAAGCTGGTAGAAGCTACACGACTTCTTAATGTTGGAGGCGCTCCCTCGCACCACAATACGCGAAACATGCAGCGGGATCCAAGGGAAAGGAACAAGGTGACACAAACGTGATGCTTGACGTTGAGCATGTCCAGAGAGGACCATGAAGCGTTCTGAGGAGTTGCTTGCCTGATATCCCTCGTTCAGCCTGTACCCGCCTCCACAGTTCTTCGCAGGTGCAAACGGCTCATTTGCACTCGCAATATCCTTCAACACGCCCTCAATAACGTCTGCGCTCTTCTTCGTGATAAGTCCATCTGGATCACAAATCCAGCTCCTGGCTACCTGACGTCGTCCACACCTCGCTGGATCCGTTTGAGGATTCGGAAACGTGCTGGGACTCCATTCATCTAACGCATCTGCTTGCAGTGTGCCGAGACAAAGACAGAGCAACAAGGTGGGCAATACCGCAGCTTGGCCCTTCCTGATACACATCTGTGGTAGACCTGAGGGCTCGCTCACGTGTTCATAACCAAGAAGACTTGATGTTCATTAGTTGTGCCATCGATTGACTTTGAAACGGCATTGATGGCTTCCCCGAAAAGTGACTTGGAAAGTTATTAAAGCGTAGTCAGGAGGGGTCGAGGAAGTGTCGAACAGATTGTTTTCTCGGTGCGAAAGTATCTTGCTCGAACGAGGAACACAGAGGCGCGCAAACAAGATGACAGGTCAAACAACGAAGCTGTCGCCTGCGAGTAAGAAGCACAAGGGGCTGGCAGCCCCGATGGACTTGTTTGCTGTGGAAAGTCCACTTCAGGAGTCACGACGGCAATGGGTCCCTCCCCGCCCTCGCGTCTTGCATGGTCCGTATCTGAGAAACCTATTGCACAGGTATTGTTGGTTTATTGTGTGTGCAAGAGAGCGGACGCCGCGGTATCTTGAGCACTTTACCGTATCTTTGACGCGAGGACTTGACGGCTGATTACGCCAGTCTTGCTCTGCGTGTGCTCTTGAGGCCCGACTCATGTGCCAGATATTGTGCCCAGCAGATTCAAGGCATAAATTATGAAGGTTTCGTTACTCAGGGCCGTTTCATATCGTGGATGAGAGCCCTAACGCAGCCAAGGACAGTGTTCCCTCTTCGGACGTTTACAAGGCTTTTGAGCATCTGAAAGGTATCCTATGTTGCCTACTGTTTCATTTCGTGCTCCTGATGACAGCACCTTTCATAAATAATGCAAAGTGAAGATTACGCTGTTTCAGATTTGCAAGATCAGGACACTTTGTCCACTGAGTGAGCCCTTACTATGCATCATGCTGATGTAAAATACTTTTCTCAGGTTGTGATGATGTCACCAGGTAACTCAGCCGTCCAGCTGCTTGCTGCCTCTTCAAATGGAGCTTCACACACCAACGGGGCCAGCAATGGAGCAACCAAGAGCTCCACCAATGGGCATGCAAAGGAGCTTCCCAGCCTGCGCATTGGCATTGTGCTCTCCGGTGGCCAAGCTCCAGGCATGTAGACTTCACCCACACTATTGGTATGTGATCTTGATCCTGTGTGGGATAGTGCTCAATATGCAGTGTGCATACATGGTACAGGCGGGCACAATGTCATTGGAGGCCTGTTGGACTACCTCCTGGAGCGTCACCCAGGCAGTCAGCTCATTGGCTTCAAGAATGGCCCTGGCGGCATCCTCAAAAAATCCTTCATGGACATCACTGAGGACATCATGGTCCGACTTTCAGCCCATGTAACAGCTTGCTCGCGAAGGAATCACACACGAAATTCATGCCTTGTCTTGTGCAAACATTCCCAAGTGCCTGCATGGACACTGCAGACCATGATGTGTTTGGATACCAAACACTTCATGAAATGACAGTGACGATGCGCAATGTTTGTGCCAATCACAGGCAGGATTCCGCAATCAGGGCGGCTTCCACCTCATTGGCAGTGGCCGTGACAAGATTGAGAAGGAAAAGGACCTTGAGCAGGCTGCATACGTTGTGAAAGAGCTTGATCTGGACGGTCTCATAGTCTGTGGCGGCGATGACTCCAATACCAATGCGGCTGTGCTGGCAGAGAACTTTGCAGCAAAAGGTGAGCTCCTCTGCTGTGTGCGCACCATGCTCACTCAGTTACATGTGTCAGACTATACTGTGCTGTATTGTTGATGCACTCAGGAGATGTTGCCTGTTACATCTCCTAAGGTGTTTGCTTCTGTGGCAGGCCTGAAGACCTGTGTCATTGGCGTGCCCAAGACAATCGATGGGGATCTGAAGAACAGTCAGGTCGCCACATCCTTTGGTTTCGACACAGCCTGCAAGGTGTGGAGCCTTTGTACCTGCAACCCAACTCAAGAGTCAAAGTCATGCAGGAAGGGTGCATACTGAATATCAATCATATTGCCAGGTGCTTTTCCAGCTGACAAGTGGGCTTCGTGGCTGTGCACAGGTGTACTCTGAGCAGATCGGCAACTTGATGATGGATGCCCTGTCAGCCAAGAAGTACTATCACTTTGTGCGGCTAATGGGCCGCGCTGCCAGCCACATTACTCTGGAATGCGCACTGCAGACACACCCCCAGGCTGCCATCATCTGTGAGGAGGTCCACCAGCAAGGGAAGACCCTGGCAGACATTGTGGATGAGGTGAGCCCACCAATCTGTTCAAAAGAACAACCATTTGCTGGATATACTTGTGGGACATGCCTGCCATCCATGCTAAATTTGTGCAATTGAATGCATGCCTGTTAAGTTTGCACTGGTATCAAAGTGGGAGTGTGTGCAGATTGCAGACATCGTCACAAAGCGAGCTGAGGAAGGCAAGAACTATGGCATTGTCCTGATCCCGGAAGGCCTCATTGAGCACATCCCGCAGGTGCAAATGTTGGAGGCCCCCAGCTCCCCATGGATTGCATGTGTGCATTGGGACTTGCCTTAGAGAACTTGCATACACACAGCTCATACGGGATAATACCCAGGTGTCCGACAAATAAAGATCGGTGGCGAAGGACACATGTGTATGTGCAGATTGGCGCCCTCATCTCCGAACTGAATGACCTGCTGGCAGACGTGACGACAGATGTGGACAGTCATGATGCAGTCATGACGCGCCTGTCTCCAGCCAGCCTGGCTGTGTTTGAGTTCCTGCCCGCATCCACCCGCCAGCAGTTGCTGCTGGATCGCGACCCCCATGGCAATGTGCAGGTGCCCCAACTCCCATGACTGAAGGCAGTCCATGGCTGCCATGTGCTTCTGGAATGGCAAACTTGGCAGAAAGATAGACATGTACATGGGTATTCATGCACAGTACCCATGCAGCATTACAGGCTGGACATTTGGCAGGGTAAGATGAATGTCAATCCACGCTGTTCAGCCTGATTCTCTAGCCTCGCTGGCATCATCATAGCCATGGTATGAGCTGCAACACAGGGGTTGGATCTGGGGAGCTACTGTGCTGATGTGTGGCATGATGGTTGCAGGTGTCGCGCATCGAGACGGAGCAGCTCCTGCTTCAGCTGGTGGATGTGGAGCTGGAGAAGCGCAGGAAGGAGGGCAAGTTCCACGGCAAATTTGCAGGCCTCACGCACTACTTCGGCTATGAGGGCCGCTGCTCCTTCCCGACAAACTTTGATGCTGCGTATGTCCCTACCCACCATTTAGTTAGCGTCATTGCCTTCCTCTGATGGTTGCAGTCCAATGCTGATTGCTGCTCGTGGAGGCAAATGGTCTGCTGCTGAGGGGATTGGGATTACTGACAGAGTAATAAGGACAGGTCTGTGCATTGTCTGTGGTGCATAACGGGGGGTCCGATGTTTGTTGCAGGTACTGTGCGACATTGGGATATGTGGCAGGCGCGCTCGTGGCTGGGGGCAAGACCGGGCTCATGGCAACGGCCAGCAGCCTCGACAAGCCTTGCGCTGAGTGGACAGTTGGCGGTTACCCTCTCATCGACATGATGTGCATCGAGCGCCGCCGCGGCAAGTGAGCATCTTGTGTTCAGATTTACATGGAGCAACCCTTCACCATTAATGCCAAACATGCCATTGGCGTTGCCCCATGCATCTGACCATGTAATGCAATGGCTTGTTTTGTTTCATCTCTGCATGATGTGCGCTGTTGATTGGCAGGGACAAACCGGTCATAAAAAAGGCGCTGGTCGAGCTGGAGGGGCCGGTGTTCAAAGCGTTCAAGCAGATGCGCAGCAAATGGGCCCAGGAAGACTGCTTCAGGTGGGAATTACTTGCGACTGTAGAGATGCGTCAGGCCTTTTGCAAAACCCAGACATATACAAGGAGCTGCTTGCGTGTGTTGAGCAGATTGTATGTTGCCTGTCCAGGAGCCCCGGACCGATACAGTTCTCTGGACCAAACGCTGATGGTGCCAACTTCACACTTGCGCTGGAACTGAACAGCAACCAGCCAATCCAGATTACTTGATGGCATTTGTTTGCAACACATGCCGATGTCCTGTACATAGAGAAACATTTTGAGTGGTGCTGGTCTTATCTCCGGAACGATCATTCTTTGTGGCGTCCCTGGATGAAAAGTGGCACCTGTTTGGTGCCAAATCAGTGTAGATATCGAGAGACTGTCTGGGTGATTGGAGTTGCAAGCAGGTGTAGAAGATCATCATGGCACCTTGCCATGTGTACATGGGAGAGTGGGGGTGTAGATGCACATCCCTTTTATTTGGCAAATTTTACTGTCTAATGTGTTCCCCCGAGAGTGAGAGATAGGTAGCTACTATAGTGAAGAGAGTGCATCCTGATCCTGAAAGGAGACTGTTGATACTTTTGCTTCTGCATAGTGTGAGTGCGGTGAATGGCCCTCAGGCTGACAGCTTAAATGATTGTGTGCAGTGATCACAAAATGGGATGTTCTGGAGGGCTTGTGGGCTGATGAGCAATGTTAAAGCTTACACATGCTGTGCATTGGACAGTGTCAATGATTGCCAACATCTGGGTCATTGTTGCCAGAGCATCTTGTAAATGCGCTTGTCTTGTATTTCTTGATCTCATGCGCTTGTGTAGAGTCCTTGTAAATATTGGACAGCAGCTATGCTTCTTTCTGATGCCAGAAGACACTGCTGTAGTCACCTGCATAACTCTTGATGGAAACTGCGCATTTCCTGCATGAAATGCCTCTCAGAGGGCACAAAGCCCAAATCGACTGCATGCAGTATTCCTGCAATGAGGTGGCCCTTCCTTGCGAAGCGTGGCTCCCCACTTCCAGGCGCTGTTATTGACTTGGCATTGGCTGTTGTCTGTTGGACAAATAATGCAGCAGCCACGTGTTGGTCAATAAAGACTCAGTCATCTCGCCCCTCAGAGAGCGAGGACTGGCCTCAATCCTGCTTTTCTGGCTCCTCCTTGTATGCTGAAACAACATACGCCACCAAAACCTGCAAGCAAGTATTAATGGCACATTGCATCGGGCCCTTTCCAGCAGGCATGCTGTATGCAACTCTGTGCGACCCATACATGACACAGGACTTTCCCACTGTGGAGGACCTCACCATATTCACTGCCAGGACAGCCAGAATTGCTCCAAACATCTGTCTTAGGTTTGAGGTCACATGCCCAAAAATAACGGCAATAAGAGCTGCGAAGGACACAAGCTCATTGAAATGGTGACAGGCCAGTGCCTGGGTATCACTAGAGTAGGCTATAGAGCGAAGGAAATCGAAAGGTGTCTGAAACACAGGAACACTCACGATCACAGTAGCCGTGCAATGAAGCGTAAAGTATGGAAAGAGGGATGATAGCAATCGCGACTGTAAAAACAATTAGTTTTTCAATCACGCCTTTCTTAACTTCCACCATGGCGCTTGAGGGACAAGCCGCTCATTGGCAAGATGAATGGCAAGCAAGCACCATCAAAAGCCCTTTTTCGTTCTTCGGATCGTGCGGTCAAAGGTGCATTTTTTCAGAAACACGACTACAACGATCAATAGAAGAAGCTGCCTTGAAGCCAAGTGACGCCGATCACGTGGGTCGATCTTGAAGTGGGACCCACCTGGACCTGGTTCACAGGAGATCTTAAGGTTCACAGGAGGTCTTAAGGTTATGCATTTCTTTCTTTCTTTCTTTCTTTCTTTCTTTCTTTCTTTCTTTCTTTCTTTCTTTCTTTCTTACAGTCCCTACGAGCAAATATACTCCGTTGGCAAGTCTTATTGTATACTTCAACATTTCTCGCTCCCGGCGTCGGTTCCAGGCTCGCTTCCCGTGGAGGATTGGGAACATGCACAGCTTTGTGTAGGCTTCGCAAGGCGCTGTCGTGAATATCTTGCCAATAGATTAATAATTACACGAGAATAGGCACATCCCTTTGCAAACTGTGCTCAGAAAGGCACTGTACACCATGTCTCAACCTGGCTACTTACAATCTTCAGAGACTCGTCTATCAGACTCAAGGTGAACCAAGTTTTCATGGCAACATTGTCATCATATATTGTCTGTTGCACAGAAGAGGCCCAGATCTGTTACTCCAAATCATACTCTGTCATTCACCTTGCATCTGTCCGCCTTCGCTTGAGAGGCAGGTCCTGATTACTTACATCCAAGTTCCCTGCTGCACAGCTGTGCCCAGGAGTTGGAGCAGCAGCAGCATCCACTTCGCCCACTGTGCCAGTGCGCAGCTCTACTGTCACCCCCGCACCCACTGCCGCTAAGGAGCTGTTCTCCTTGCCAGTCTGATCCACAGGAATGCTGGGCATGCCACAGCTGATTGATGCGCCATCAGCTGATAAGGGTCTGATTGACACAGGAGTACCTGTCTGAGACTGAAGGCCTGCCTGTGTGAACTTTCTTGTCCTGGCTGCCTGCTTTGCTGTATGTTGAGCGACTTCAACTGCTGCTGCCTTTGCCTTCTGTGCCTGCCCCCGTGTCTGACTCTTCAATTGACCCTTCATGCACACAAATTTTGCAATCTCGGGGCGATGGAAGGGCGCCGCACGTTGCTTCACTGGGGACTCAGCACTGAGGGGTGGCTTTGCAGGTGCGCTGCTGCGGTTGTGGCCCTCTCTAGGCAGGATTTCAATCGCCGTTGACCCATGCCAGCGGGGGCTGCGCTGTTCTGCTGTAGTGGCATGGCTGCCTCAAGACCCTCGTACTGATGAGGTTGTACCTGAGTTCACTGAAGCTTAATGTTGCACTGCCTGACTGTTGCTGCATATAAGGGGCAGCGAGGATCATCAGCTCCATTGCTAGTTATACCTTTCATGAGCTGCTTAAAGAGGGCCACCTGTGTCCGCAGTTCTGCAACGGCTGACTGAGCTCTGGGGGCGGCAGTGTGGCGCAAGATGACAGGCGTTGAGGTTGGCACTGCAGCGGCTGGCTGCACCTGGGCCTCAATTGTGTGTGTGCCCCCTGCTTCGCTCAGCAGCACAGCTGTTAGGTTTGCGTACATAGCTGCAAGGCCGCCTGATGCTGTGCCCTTCAAAGCTCCTTCGTGCCAGATGAAGTGCCCTTCTCTGAGCAGAGGCTCCATCATCAATGTCACCTGCATGCATTTTTTGGTAATCAATGGCGTTGCAAAGCACTTCATCGGTCAGATAGCTTTGTCGTCAGATGTAACATTGCTTTTTCTTGCTGGATAGAATTTAAGCCTACCTTCACATCATGCTTGCAAAGGTTGCCCCTCTCTGCGTATGGGCAGGTGCAGCGCATTGACGGGGTGCCTGGGTTTGTGACTTTGTACGATGTGTTGGGATGCTGTGCGCTGCGGACAACCACTGGGAACCCTTGCTCTGATGGCAGGGTCAAGTAGCTGAGTGGAGTTGAAGTGGCCTTATGCACCGACTCCTGCACTTTTTCCTCGAAGTCCAGGTTCCGTTGAAAGCCGCTCCACTTCTCCAGCTGCTTGTGCAAGTAGCACCCAGTTACAGAACTGAGCAGCACATGGATTAACCAATCTATTCTGTGTATTCAGTTGCACTGCTGGCAAGTAGTGCAGGACCTGAGTGCAATGTATTTTTGTGTTGGTTTTACTCGAAGCGCTATGGAATGCATTGATGCAGTTCAGTTGTGTGACGAGGCATGATAAGATGTAATCAAGCTGAGCTGAGTTGAAAGTGTTGAAACACAAGGGTCAGACCATTCCAGCACCACCAATGCATATGACCTGAAAGCACCTGGCACCTGAAGAGTGATTCAGTGAAGGCCACGTCAGACACTTTCGAGGATCTTAAGCACTGTTTCAACATGCTTCAGCTTGCCTCGACGGCATGCAGGAAGATTACTTGATCCATGCTGAAGCTTCTTTAGGTCACGATGAAATTGGATCAACTTTTACATGTCAGTATTTCACTTCTTTTTGAATATGCTGAAAGATGCTGATGAGCATCGCAATGAGTTTTGGAACGCTGACTGAAAAGCAAACTTAAAGCGTTTGTCAGCACATGTCACTCAGCAGTGCTGACTCAGCACATGTGAGCCTTTGTCAATTGAGCTTTTTTTCTCACAGTGATGCTGTATCTGTTCATTTATAAGTAATAGTATATTATCAGTAAAAGGTTTGTTGCAGCACCTAGTGGACCGTCTAAGAGTTGTGTTTCCAGGACTCCATTGTTGACTAGAGGTGATCCGATGGAGCACATTATGCGGCAATAATCTAGGTTAGCCTTGGTTGGGGGTATGGCGACGTTAGGGCTACTGGCTCTATTACCCAGTAGGCACCTTCCACTTCTATCCCGTGAGACAACTCCCTCCATCAAGCATTGGCTGACAAGATGGTACCACGTGTCATGTCATGTTCCCTTGTAAAGTGTCAGCGATGGTAAATTGATTGATCAGAACACCTCAGCTTGGTTTTTCCTTGAACAGTTTACATGCCAGGCCGATGGTACGCTCCCCTTCTGTCGATGAGTCACTTGGGTGCAGCCGCCTCCGCATCTCGGTCAAAGCGGCTCTTGTGTCGTCCATGAACTGAGCTTCCCCAAACTTGACAGGGTGGCACATACACACTACTGTGGGCATAGGATTGATGCTCCGCAACAGCGTATGCTCTTCTTTCAGCACTCCCAGGCATCCATTGATCCTGCATGCAATTCAAAAACGTCAAGCAGCCAATCAGACATGAGCAGGTGCAAAATATCCGAGAAATGGAACAGACATTGATACAGGATCTGCAGAAAGCGCACCGTGACTTTGAGCTTGAGCAGTACAATTTTCGAGCATCGGTACCAGTGATGAGTATGCCTTTCACATTATAAATCTTATTTATCAGTTGCAGCTCAACCGATCTGATGGCCTCAGTAGCAACTTTGATGTTTTCCTTATTGCCCTTGATTGCGCTGTACATCTGGCAGTGGTAGTATGGGACTGCACACATCAAGGCACGCTTGATCTCAGAAATCATATCAAACATCGATCATGTTTGGTACTGTACAGTAAAAGTACAAGTGTTGTCACATGATGGCAGTCAAAGGATGCTGATACATGGGATATGTGGCTGGGTACAAAGAGGCGATGACTCACTCTTGCCATAGCGTATGCATTTCACATTAGCATTTAAGGTCACAATATGCGCGGCGATGGCTCTCTTCAACATTTATACGTTATATACGCTCATGCACCGTCCAAATTCACTGACGTTGTGGGCGACAGTGCTGTACTTGGCACATACTGCTAGCTGTAGACAAATGTCGCTGCCCATCTGCAATGTATGCAAAAAATGTCAGCGATCGCGTAAGGTTGATATGGCACAACAGACAATGTGCGCAGTGCTCGGCAGTCAAAAGTGAACATACAACATGCACCCAATATCAACATATCAATTTCAAATTGTCAATAGCTGTACAGTCAGAGGATCACCGGGGGTAGACCTTCCAACCACCAGTCCTCTAGGAAATTTGGCAGTCTGATGACCTTGAGGCGGGGGTTTGCATTCCATAGTTCCCTCACTGACTGAACTTGCTGCCGGAGACTCTTGAAATGTCTGGACGCTAGTAACTGAACTGCAGCATCTGCAAAACCTGTCGCTGCTTCTCTGACCTCATCTGACTGAATGCCGCTAGGACCATAAAATTTGTTGTGAGGCAAAGTACATGGGGTTTCTTTTGCATCTATGCCCTCAGTCTTGTCCCCATGGCAGCAGAATCTGCAATCAGCTGTATCCTCACAAAGGCAATGAGCAGTCTCATCCTTGTTGCTGGCATTTGCGTCCTGAAGATCCGTGTGATTGTCGATGAGGGCGACTACTTCTTCTAAAACCTCGCAATCAGCTGTATCCTTCCTCGAACAAACCAACCTCCACATCGTCACCAATGAACTGCAGTAGATTTTTCATAGCCGTGGATGTACGCCTGTGCACACACCTGTATATTTCAAAACTTACTCATGCAATGCTATGTATGCCACCAAATTGTCCTTTGCCAGTTCTGGCGATGTTCTGTACCCATGAGTGAGACACAAGATGGATTCCCTGATCCAATTAAGAAATTGTGCATGCATGTATGAGTAGATCTCTACATGAAGCTATAAGTAATGTGACTACTACAGTAATGTGACTACTACATAGAACGCAAAGCGTGACCACTAATGAGTCCGTCTTTGTGGACATTTCTCGAGGCTGAACGTAGAATCGTTCAGCTACTGTCACCTGTCTTGGTGAAGGACGTTTGACTGATTATTACAATTGAAAGGCTTACTTTGCATCCTTTCTCTGCATTATCGGATGTCAAGTCGATGCGACTACAGCGGCGCATGAGGGCTCTCCACCTCGGACTCGCCCTCGTTTGTTTGTCCCTCAATCTCACGTGTAATTACGCCGCTGAGACGAATTCTCATGTCTTTCAGAATATCCTGGTTGCTAATTCGTCAAATACTAGATTACTGGGTGGAGAGTCTGGAACTCGTTTGGGACGTCCTTGTTTTCGGCGGACTTGACCCAGATTAGGCTGCAGCTGGTGGAGGCCCACGGGTTGATTACTCGGCACCGATGCATTGGCACCTCCCAATGGAGGCTCCTGGGACCAATGTGGTTGTTGGAAGAAAGCTTGTCATCGTATTTTCAGACACTTTGACTGTTGACAGTCTTTGTGGACGGAATCATTTCGAGAATTTAGAATGCAGATCGTAGAAAGGAATTACACGGCGCCGTGAACGCAGATTGTGAAATTGAAGCAGGTCTAGAGATGGTTGTAATGGAGAAATTTTGGACCCGTTAATATAACGCTATCATACATAAAAAGCAGACTTGAGTTCCGCAGAATCCAGCTGGCACCCCTAATATAGAAGGAAGGCATGCAGGGGATCACCTCCCAGAAAGGCTTTACTGTCTAGCGCTTCTTCCCTGTCGATCCCGCAGTTGTAGCTCGCATTTCTTTTTTATGAATGTTTAGTACTGCCCCCAAGCCAGCCCGAAGGGATTGTAAGCATAGCTACTACCCATACTTCGGAACTCGCAAAATTTGGACGTCGTACTGGACACGCTGGGACCAACTCCTATAAACGCAGCGCTGCCCAAGAACGAGAGGTATAAGTACTACAGTTCGTCTCCGGGCTTTGGATCATGAAGTTTCGTTGTGTATCGAGAGAGATCGAGGCTCTCAGATATCGATTTGCCCGGATGCTCCAAACCAGGAAATCTACCTTATGCGGGTTTACAGCGGGTTACAGCGGAACCCTGCAAAACCGCCTTCAAAATAATTTTGCATGCTAATCTAGACATTCTGCTGGCCCAAAAAGCATGTTGGCAAAACATTCTGCCATTCTGCCATAAAGCGGATAAAGCACAGGCGAAAGTATGAGAATCACTAGCTGTTCCGTGAGATTTTGTTTGCTATAAGATATACTCTGCTTAATCGCACATTCGCAGAAATCGTCACTTTTTGTTCTCTTTCCCACGAGCAAGTACAAGTATGGCTGCATTGTTGCAGAGGACAGCACAACTGTGCAGTACATCGACCTCGACAAGCTCAGGAAGAAGTAGAGGACACAGCAGAAATACAGCCTTTCAAGTGTACGCAGCTCAGGAAGCTTTCTGCAAAGACAAAGTCAACACTGTGAAGGGACCAGTCAAGGTAGAGGGGACAGCGACGGTGTCTTTCTTGGGAGCTGGTGGTCAAGAAATTACAATTGAATGCCCAAAGGTTTGTGCAGACACTTCCACATCTCACAACAGAATGCTCCCCATGTATAATCTATGGGTTCACCCACAGCAGCCTTGACACTCGAGTGCGTCTCCTGCTCCAGGACACATACATACTAGAGGCGGGCCTCAACAATGACGTTGAGCTGCCTTACACCTGCAGAGGGGGCATCTGCGGGTGCGTGCCACAACATGTACAAAAGCCAATGCGTTGCTTTGGTATTCTAGAAACATGCTGGACTGATGCTCTTTCAGCTGAGAGTTGTATCCATGCAGGGCTTGTGTGGGAAGAGTTGCTGAAGGCGAGGTGGACCAGAGCGATGTAAGTTTATCAGACTTGCAAGTGGCAATAGCCCGTTAACTGACTGCACTGTTGGTGAGGAGCTCACTTGCTTGGGGGTTAAAAACTCTTGGCAGAGGTGCTGAGGACATTCTATGGTGCAGATTGACGACCTCTCCTTCACACTGGATGATGAGGAGATTGCAAAGGTGGGCTTCTAAAGTATATCTAATTGACTGCAGCAGATTTTGCGCGGCTGACTTTCGATCGCCTGACTTGAGTGTGGGGCTATTGAGCTGTTGTGCATGAGGTATGCTGCTGTGCTCAGGGCATGGCGCTGCTTTGCATGGCGCGGCCGGTGAGTGATGTGGTGCGTATAGAGACGCAGAGTGACTGGGGCTACAGCCTGGGTGTGGGTGAGTGGAAGGGAGCCACGGGCCACATTGCTGGCAAAGAAGTGGATCCTTTGACGCCCTGGAAGGCAGAAGCATGAGACCTGGCATCCTGTACATTACACACATCTGCAATGAGCCTACAGATTCAGCAAGAGTGGTTGTAGAGAGTGCCTCTTGGAAGCTGATAGCTTTGCTACTGATAGAGGTCTGAAACCACTCCATTGACCACTTGAGTCTTCCGGAGCCAACTTGTCAACTCAAATTCATTACAGGGATATCACATGATGTCCTCATCGCTGATCTTGGCAAGCAGTTGGTATCTACAATTTGGCATTCCAGTACAACGTCAAATATCATTACAAAGGCACAATATGACTCCTAGCAGCATCTTTATTGCTGGATTTATCAACTGACCTCGAGGGTGTGACGAGTTCTGTTGCTCATAAACTTGATTAAACCTTTGACAGGTGTGCGAAATAATAGTCACAAGTTCTATAGAGATCATCAGTAATTGTCAAAATAACTGCTGTAATATCACAGACCCAGATAAAAACTGGAATGTCATACTTGATTAGTTCATCTAATATTGCATCTCACACATGCTGTGTCGCAACTGTACAACTTTGAGTCACTCTCATATACAAGGGGCGTGCTGCATGGTGAGCAGTCCTCGACGTGCCATAATGTTGCACAGCCCTAAGACTCCATAATTCCTTCCCAATTTCCGTCAGAAGTCCTCATGTCATAACATCTCCTCAAGGGCCTCTGCGGCATCGAGGCCGTCCACCTCTTCTCCCAAAGAAGAGTTCCCTCTGCCCATGGGGAAGAGGTAATCGTTCCACTCCTAATCCCACACAAACGTATAAGCTCCCTTTTTGTCAGCATGACATGATATCATGACTCCATGAAGTGAAGATAAGGCAATTAAGAACATGGCACCGTAACGATCAGAGGGACATGAGATTGTCCCCGATTCTTGACTGTATTGGGCTATTTCAAAAGATGCCACACCTTCGGAGGGGTTGTCAGCTCGGCTTCAATGCCCAAGAGCACTCCAAGCTGATATGGAGAGGGCTCCTACATGGCAGCATCAAATTAAATCAAAAAGCAGCACAGAAGCGCATGACTGGTTGTCAGGTGAAACATTTTGCATGCCTTTCCTGCGTGAAGCAGTTCAAGTCCCCAATAAGTGCCACACGCAGCGCTTGCCTTGGGTTTGTTTTTGAGCTTCCAGCCGAGCTGCTTCAGGCTCTTGCTGCCCTTCTTGCTGTTGCACTTTGTGCATGCAGTCACCAGGTTTTCCCACACCCACTTGCCTCCCTTTGACAGCGGCACCACATGGTCTATCGTAAGATTGCTCTTTGATCCACAGTACCTGCACCCCCACAGCAGCAATCACCGCTGAACACATGACTCGCAGCAAGTACTCGCCACACATTCAGCAGCAGACTGTGCTGGTACCCATTGTGGCTACAATTTAATTACAAACTCCTTCATACCTCAATATGCATGAACAGCAACTCTACATGAGCAGGCACCGTATGCTTTTTGAGGATTGCGCTGTGGGTCGCTTTGGATCACCCTCTAGCAGATTGATGATAGGACACATGTCTGCAACCAGAGCGCATGCACGGTGCAGAAAAGAGGTGGCAACGCACTGGCACATGCCCATGTCTCGCAGCACAATGTTGCGGCGAGAGAGCGACAGTCGGCCGGACTTGTACTCGCGCTTTGACACATACATGCGCACGCGCAGCACCGCAGGAATCAAGAACTGTGCCGAGGCGGAGCGCACAGACGTGTCATAGTACTCCAGCACATCCACCTGCATGCATGAGCACTCGCCTGGGGTTGCCACCTCTGAAAACGCTTGATTATCTGATGATTCCACCGACACTTTCTGAAAACGTGCATGCCCTGGGGCTGCAGAGTAATATGTTGATCAACAAATGGGTGAATGTAACATTTGATGAGATCCATGCGGTGCCACAATTGGGCACTGCCAAGTGGGAGAACTGCATGCACAGGGCAGGCAAATCAGCAGAATATGAAAGATCATTGTGTTTGTACAGGTGTAGGGTTTTGGCATCAGAAGGCTTGCCTTGTCAAAGAGATCCAGGCAGATTGCGCGCTGCCAATTTACGACGTCTATGGGGCGGTAGCTAGAGTCTAGCACAAGTGCTCTGCATCTCCGAAACGATGGCACTATGTTGCTGTACACATTTTGCTGCTGCTGCTGCTCTTGCTGGGTGTCAGTCGGAGCGGCAATGCTGTGACTGGTGGTTGCCAGCGATGTGTCCATGGTCGCCGGGCCAGTGAAAGCCAATGCCTTCATGGCAGGTGGCGCCCATGTCCTGAGAGGCCTGCAGAATGACAGAACTAGTGAAGACATTGCAGCTAGATGTAGGAGAGTGCAATCACGATGCTCATACACTTGCAGAAACAGCCATATCAGTTGGAAATTGAACACGAGAGAGCCATGGCGCAGACTAGTCCCTACAGTCTATACTGTGAGGAAGAAAGCCATCTCGCCATAGCAACCGGATGAAAAGACTTGCCGACATAACAGAGTTAAATCAGCAATAAGGATGCCTTCAAGGCGCTGCTGCAATCAGTTGGTCCCGAAGCAAGGAATTGTCCATCAAGAGTGAATATTCCCTTTCAAAGAGAAGTGAGCACCGCCAAAATAATAGCTGGCATACAGACAATCACAAACAATCGAACAAGTATTTGTGTCGATACAGCTTTGCAACACCACCTAGATTGAATCAACGTTTATTCTTCCCTGCTGACATCTGCATCAGTCCGAACTCCCCCACAATTTCATCCAGTGAATAGTTCACTTGGCCATTATGGCATCAGCGGAGAAAATGAAACAGTAAAGATCACGGCTTGCACGCCATCAGATATACTCGTCTCTGGGTCAAACCTGCTGCTGAGAAGGGACACGGATGCACTCTGCTTCTGAAAGCTGAGACAAGACCGCTTGGATGTCGAGAACAGTTGAGACATCCTCATCCGCTCCTTGATCATGTGACTGAGGACAACCCACCCACAAGCAGCAAAGAGATTGTACTGCCCTATGAGATACTAGGCTTTGGACCCTACATCTGGCACTCTGCACCGCTCATCAGGTACCTCATCAACTTCTAGTCGTATCCTAGCCTTCCAAACAGGACGGACGGGATGTCGCAACAGCTGAAGAAAACCAGAAGCAAGCTTAACGTGTGACGCAAAAATCTCTCGGGGGTTTTGGCGCTCTGTGCAGATACGCTTGAATGGCGGACGAGGTGGCGTTCAACAACATTGGACATCAGCTTGCCCATAAATTCGCGGAGCTCTGGGACACAAGCAAACCTTTGAACTTCACAGCATACCGACTGTTCACAGCATACTACAAAGTGCTATGGCCCCCCCACGCGTTGACGGTTGACTTATCGTCCCTGTGACACCAGATGGGACAGGAACAGGAGATCACCTTTGGTGTGGCCGAGCAGATGACGGCAACTCTGAATCGGGGCGCAAAAGACTATGCATTTGGTGTTATATTGGCCCACGGAGCAGGAGGAGACTCTCGGTCAGGTCATCTGCGGCAGGTCGTGGACGCACTCTCTAAGGCTGGCTTCTGGTGCTTGCGATTTGACTATAAACCTCCTAATCTTAAAAAGCGAGTCGAACGCTTCAAGGTAAAGTATCAAAAGTAATCGTGTCACTGCATGCCTGTGGTGAACCTCTCAGATAACAGTGCAGATGACTTTTGTGCAGCAGGCTCTGTTGAGTCATGCACATGACCTGCATGAGAAAGGCCGTATCCCGGTGAAAAGGTGGATTCTGGCTGGCCACTCCATGGTGAGCGGGTCAGTAACAGATTTCATGACTTACTCTGTCAGGTGCACACGATAAGACTGGTCTTAACTTCTTCGGGCATCCACAGAAGTCTGTGCCCTTTGGACGGGGAAAGCATCTAAGATGCGATTGGCTGCTTGATTGGGCAGGGCGGACGCGTTGCCAGTGCTGTAGCTCATGAAAAGCCTGGAGTTACTCTTGGTTGCATCTTCTTCTCTTATCCCCTGCACCCTCCAAACAAGACGGTGAGAAGAAGCAACCCTGCCGTCCTGCACAACAATGTCTACAGGAGTAATCATTTATATGATGCATTGTATGATACTTCACTGGTTGACACGCCGTAGTGGATGCAGAGCCAGCTCCGAGATAATCCGCTGACTGCTCTGACAAGTCCTATCTTGTTTGTCCGGGGCACCAATGATGCCTTCTGCGAGCATGAGCAGTTTGAAACTGTGAAGGCGCGGATGACGTCTTCGGATGTGCAGGTGAGAATACTGTTCCATTATATGGGAGGCTGCTTGCAAGAATTTGCTTGACAATCACTGAGACTCCAAGGGAAACGTTTCAGATGATGCTGTGCATGCACATGTAGGTGCATGCTGTTGAAAGTGGGGATCATTCTCTCAGAGCGAAAGGAGGGAAGCAAGCAGCTGCGTTGGCAGTCGCGGAAGCTATCGAGACAGCTGTGAGTTTTGCCAAGAGATTGGCAGATGCAGCGTCTGCAACAGATGGCACTTTCGAAGACCCTCCTGACCAAGCAGGAAGGTCAGCGCCTACTGAGAGGAAAAGGTCGAAGGATGCAGAAGCAGGTCTGGACAATCCCACCACAAAGAAGCGGCAGAGGAAGCCCAAGACTGGGTGATGTCGCTTGGAATGTAAAGCAGAGCTGACTATGGTGTGCCATGGAGAGTCACAGTGACTGACTCTGCAAGTGGCAGCTGTTATATGAGGAGCTGCAATCGAGTCAACAAATATATATGACATGCGCATGAGCTACTAACATATTCCCCATTACATCATGTACAGACACCCTGCATGCAGGGTGAACAACGCCTTCAAGTTCAGGAAGGTTGATATACTATTTGTAGCTGCACAAAGCAGAACACCGAGTACAAGTTGTAATCATAATCTGCGAGTATCATTGCTTTTGGTCTACAGCCAGATGAGCTCTCAAAAGTTTTGAGTCAAAACGTCTAGGTCTCTTGGCTTTGTACCGTAATCTAAGCACTCAGCACCCTAGCATGCTTGCCCTGTGCTGTGTGTTAGTACACAAATGCTGTTAGTACAATGACGAGTGTCACACTTGTCACCAAGCAAATAAAAGAACAGCCCGACCCATTTGGAAAAAAAAATAAAATTCAGACACCCTGCTAAAGGACACCCCATGTACGTAGACGCAACCAAACATCTTGCACCTTTTGCAATACCAATTGTTGCGGTGCAACAGTACTCACACTTCGGGGCATTGCAAGGGATGCGTTACGGTGCTGTCAATGCTGCTGCTTCTTCCAAATCATGGCCCTTGAAAAGTACAAAGCAATGCGACTGGCTAAACTCCCATCCGAAAATTCACTGCCGCCTGTCACTGACACCCAGCTTGGTGTTGAGCGCCAGGCGTGCGGCTTCCAATCTGACATGGCTTAGGGACTCGGCTGGGGAGAGGGACGCCGCGGAACAGTCCGGAACGTGGACCACATTGTTGGTGTTGCCTTCGGAGTCGCACTCAGCCGGCAGCGCCATGTCCACAACCCACATGCCATCCACGATGAACTTGTAGCGGTGCGCGCCGGGCTCCAGACCCTGACCACACAAAAAGGCGCGCATGTGAGTGTCAAAACGGCCTGTCGACATGGGCACTTGACCTGACGGCATCTCCTTACCAACTCCTTCTTTGTTGGTATACACATAAAATATCACTGCAGTAGGAGGGGTCTCCAGGGATCAGAACCCTCAGTAAGCATCCCTGATTATAAGAATTGTAACCCCCCAGAAAAAAAAAACAGAACATGAACACTACGCTTAATGTCGCAGATGCAAAGGTAACAGAATCAATGGCTGCGCATAATCAAAATCACCTCACAATCCAGCCTTGCAGCTGCTACCAAAGTGGCCCTCTGCATTCCTTGATGACGACACCACTGGGATGGTTTCAAATCAGCGGCATGTGCAGCAGCAGAATGTGGCGCACCCGGAGCTCGATGGAGGAGCAGGCGGAGGTGGGGCACTGGCGCAGGGGGGCGCGCACGTGCCAGCCGCCCACCACATCTCCGGCCACCTCCACGCTGTAGCCGCCGTAGGGCCACGACAGCCGCACGCGCTGCCGCCGCTCCACCGACCTGTCCAGCAGCAGCTTGGACGCCGCTGCGATCGTGCTCGCGTCTGGCGCGCACCCCAGCGCCTTCTCTGCCTCCTGCAATGCGTGCCTCCAGATATCAGAATCTCTGCTTCTCTCTTTTTCTGCTGCTGCTGCTGGTCTGCAGCCAGAGGTTGGCAAGGTCCACACAGAACTCACAGACATCGTGCCGGTTTTTGTGTCTTATTCCTGGGCACTGGCACTTAAAGACATGACATATAGAAAAAGGATGGGTTGCCATGTCCAATTTAGGTAGTAACGTACAATCTGGAGAGAAAGAAGGGCTGCATGCTTTCCTAGAGTGATACCAGAAGTCCAGGATGTTGCTGGCGGTGTGAGCCTTGCCCACTTGGCTTGCCACATCTTGAAAAGGGTGAGTTTGGGGAAAGAGAGGGTCGAGGACTCACCTCGACAGCCTGCTCCATATCCATGCGGCCGTACCAGTGCAGCCAAGCGGTGAGCAGCGTGGACAGCCGAGTCTCTGGAGCATTCTGGGCTGTGTGCACCAGGATGCAGCACAGCTCCACTGTGCTGCAGTCCATACCTGCCCCTCCTCGCCTGCAAGCACAACCAGTTCTCTCCACTAAATCACTGTCACTCTGCATCTCTGCACAACAAACGGCCTCACACTGTTCATGTCTTTTCCAGAAACAGATGAAGGGACTTTCAGAAAGCATCACGGCAGCAAATGGGCAGGCCACTGCTTCTGGTTACACGCCCACCTGACCACGAGGCGCTGCAGAGCAGCCGCAGACCGAGTGAGTGCCATCGGCTCAGCGGCAGCAGCTGCCGACGCGCCCAGGGCGCCGGACAGGGCTGCATCCGCCTCCAGGCAGGAAGAATCCAAATCCAAGTCCAACAGGCGGGTTAGCCCACAGGCGCTCGCCACAGTCTCAAAGTCCTTTGTGCCTGCAGCGACCCAGCAATCCTCACTCATTGCCTTCCACCGCTTGAATAATTGTAGTGGATGCACTCTCTTGCAACTGTATTTAGATGCACTTGAGATGTCTTAGCTATCCAGCACGCATTTAAGTACAACCACATGAGCAGGCAGCTGTGTTATAGAACGTAATGCAGCTTAAATATCTGCCATGCTTACCAAGTTGACCAGGCGCCATGACAAGCCACGGCAGAACACAGAATGCCTGCGTGGACTGCAGCTGCCTCTGCAGAGCTGCGCCAGACTGCATCGCGCTCTGCAGGCTCATGTGTCCGTGGAAGAAGGCTGGCAGAGGCACAATGTTTGACGAGGTCTGCGCCGCTGTCTGGCTGGACTTGAGCGACCATCTGCACATCGACCAAAACTTTTGTCAATGCTGCGGACCTTGCACATAAGTACACAAGCTGTCACTGACATAGGGAGATTGTGTCATCCATTTGAATGTCGAGGAGCAGAAACACACTTCCCAGAGATAGGACAGAGGCCATAGGCAGTGTGCCAGAGACAACTGTCCTTGGGCGTGCAATGCAGATGCAGTCGTGACAATAGCTTCCGCGCATGATCTGTGCAAATGTGTTGAAGTCATGCTGACCGAACGGTACCTGCTGTCCTCTGGCAGTCTGCGGTGAGTCTTCAGGGATTGCCCCTCGAACTCCAGGGTCCAACGCCGCTGGTATGCCGGTGACAGTGGAATGGGCGGAAGCTCGCTGGCTTCGTCGATTAGGCTCCTCAGTAGGAGCACCTGCTCGCTGTGGTTCTTGGGCCGAATCGCCTTCCTCTCCTCCCTCACCTGCAAATATATAGTGCGAGGTTTGGACCACCAGCAAGTGATTGTACAGACACGGCTCTTCAGAAGAAACCGATTGAGGGATTGGACCACCAGCAAGTAAGTGTGCAGACAGGCCTCTTCAGAAGTAACCATCAAGCTGAGTTGGGGAGACGAGTGGCATGCATTGCAAACATGCCTGTGAGTCACATGACTTCTGTGAGGGGGGGGATCGCAGCTGGGAAGGCACTTTCACACACCTGGCCTGGTCGCGTGAATTCAATGTACAGACTGCGCCCAGCTTGCGACTGTCCCGCTGCAGGAGTGTCCGGCAGAAGAGTTGTTGCAGCACCCACTCTTGCACCCATGCGGGGCTCTGTGAGCACCCTCCGCCTCAGCTCCCACACGCTCGGCCTTTCAAACAGGAACCTCACCTGGCCAAAACACACCAAGAGTTTCCCCATCTGTGCCACCTTTCATCAATGGCTTGGTTTCAACTGTCCTTCTTCAACGCCAGTCTCTGCCAAATGCATTCTAGCTTGCTAACCATTGTCCTTCACGCAGGCTCTGTGGAGAACTTGGGAGCGCACCCGCTCGTTCTGTCTGGAAGGAGCTGAAAGATGGCTTTCCGGGGCGGCGGCGCCACCATCAAATGCCGAGCTGACCATCCTCAGCCTGTCGCCCACCCTGATCTGGGAGAAGGCTGCTGGGCTGTCCTCGATGATGTCATTCACAGTGAACTGCACAGCACAGAAGCAGGTCGCAAACAGGCCCACTACCAGCTTGGCAGCATGCGAACCAACAGAAACATTGTATTACTGGCAGTTTTATTCAGACACACATCCCATATGGGGCGGCTGCAGAGGCCGCACCTCCCCAGTTTCAGGGTCCGGGGCAAAGGTCAGACCCAAGCCGGTGAAAGGAGCCTTGTGGAAGTCCACTGTATACTGTGTTCTTTGAGTCGCATGGCTGACGGACCTCCTATCCACTCCAGCCCTGCAGTCAAAAGCAGCCTCCATAAGTAAGCCCACAAACCACAGGAGCCATGCTGGCTTGGCATCAAACCGCTAAAAGGGTCGCATCCTCGAGCAAAAAAACCTCCCATTACTCCTCAGCGAGCATCTT
Source organism: Coccomyxa sp. Obi (assembly GCA_020887355.1). Lineage (NCBI taxonomy): Eukaryota > Viridiplantae > Chlorophyta > Trebouxiophyceae > Coccomyxaceae > Coccomyxa > Coccomyxa sp. Obi. The sequence continues at coordinate 1,782,328 of AP024999.1, forward strand.
TCAGGCAGCGCCCCAGCTTGACCAAACAGTTTACAGAACCGGGGTCCCATCCCAATAATCACAAGGTTTTGAAGATCAAGGCGTTGCAGCTGCAAGAGTGACATGTCACTGCCCAGAAAAAGTATGAAATAGCATGTTGTCACATACGAATAGGCATGCGACACACAGTTGTGTTACACAGGGAAGTCAAGACACGGGGGTCAATCACAGAGACATCGAGACAGGAAAAGAGTACCCCACCATGACAGCGTCAAAGAACTGGACTGCTGACTGCATTGCAGCTTCTGCCTCTTTCGAAGGCGCTGGGAGCGCGGGCTGGGGCACCAGCCTGCCCTGAGGAGTTCTGCTCCTTGCTTAAATTCCAAGGCTGCCAAAGCCACCATCCTGCTCCAGCGTGGGTGAAGGTACCGACTCACATGCCGGCATAAATCCCACTAGTCATCAATGAACTCTTTTGATCCACCACAGGGCACCCTTGGATGAAAAACCTTGTCGTCCGCCAGGTGGTTCCCGCGGTCCAAAGGGAGGTCGCGTTGCGATCCCCCGGGTGCTTGCACAACCTCTACGCACAGCGGAAGTTCAGGCCGGTGTGATCTGAGCGCTTTCTGGCCCCAATCCCCGTCCGTAATTTGACTTTGGTGCCGGACGCCATAAAGTGTCCTTCAGAACCGAGAGATGTTGACCCAGAAGGCGCCCCATGCCAAAGCAGGCTCGATAATATCTCTCTGATATCAGACATCCGCACCATGGGCACAGGCCCGTTTGGATGCACTAAGGAACCGGCCATGCCGCGCAGCTATAGCTGATCAGCTTCATGAAGCTAGCTGCTGCTTGGACTCCAAGCCTTGGAGCTCCATGGAGAGGTGAATCTGTCAGATATTTATCGATAGTAAGCATGCACGCACGTGCATACCAACATTAATGTTGATCTGTCGTGAGTACCTGCCAGGCTGGTAGGACTTGTATCAGTTTAGTATGTGTTGTGCTGAGGCAGCCCTTCCTCCTTCTGGCGTTCGCACACCCTTGATTGTTCTACTGCATCTCTTAAACTCATGCCATGCCAGTGGCCCATGCATATGCACCCGCGGGTGCCCGCCCCTGCAGCTGGCAGCCTGAGGGGGCTCCATCATGTGTACACATGTGCTGGACTGTAGCCCTATGGCACTGCACAAGGTGAGCGGCATGCTGTGCATGATCATGCTACTAGTACGTACTAGTATACTGTCATGGACAGCCTAGGCCTGGCCAAACATGCATGCACATATATATGGCAGGCCGGCCGGCGCCGGGCCCTACTAGGTGCGGAACTTTACACCTTGAAGGTGTGCTCCAAGTCACTGGCGTAACCACCCAGCTCCTCAAGCAGAGAGGCCGGATGCACCTCATGCCGCGGCATCATCAACTGCGCAGTGAATCATTGTGCAGTCTCCACAAGCCCCAATTGTCGAGGGGCACATACCGTATGTTGGGGGTACCGAAGATAAATTTATCCTGACAGGGGCATTCTTTAGAAACTCACAGGGTTGGCACACAGTGAAAGTGTCTTTGACTTGAAGAAGAAAATCAGCAAATTATTACAATCTTCACATGATGTTCGCATCCTTTTGTAGCAATATCATCCATCCTTGTGGACCACTGGTAGAGCAGCAAGCCAGCCACACTGCCATAAACAACAAAGTGCCTAACAGCACAGCCTTCCAGGAGTGATGACAATGCAGTCGATGCTAAGGAAATCATGCAGTTGATCACACCCAAGCGTTCTGACAATCCAAGCAGGTGGAAGGCAGCATCACACCATTTTTCAACTTATGGGGACAAGGCACTACACAGCAGGACACCACATCATCTCCAGGAGTGCACTTGGGCTCGAATGGGAAGGCATCTGCTGCTCCACAAGAGAGAGATGGATGCACTGATTGGCGCGCGAATACATTCTCACGTCCCACTCTGCTCTCAGACCCACATATAACTTACTCTGCGGTTCAAATTGATGCACAATGATGCTCACAATCCACACCACCCAAATCTTATCACAACTGGAGCAGGGTGTACCCATCACTTTATAAAGTATCAACCAAGAAGATCCAAGTACGCCCCCTGGGTGCGACCAGTCAGCCTTTCATCCCTCTGCTGCATGATTCACAAACTTGGAACTGCAAGCCTGGACAAGAGGGATGTCACTCCCTATAAGGACAGCCAAGATCTGACAGGCAGAAACCTCACTTGAGTCCGCTCAGGCTGCTCATGCCGAAAATCCCAAATGAAAAAAGAATCGCGTAGCAATCCTCTGAATGCGCTATATGATCTTCCACCAACTGCAATTATATTTCCGAGCCCGGTAAAATTCTTTTATATTGAGACAGTGCAACACAGCAAATTCTCTTTCGTTGCAACACCTCCTCTCTCCTGACAGCAACACCAGCATGGCGTCCTCTCGCTTTAATCCCAAGAGGCGCCCAGCCCCTCACGATGTCCTTGCTGGCTCCGTCCAAGGACAGAATCGTCCACATAACAACAGCGCACACAACGGCGCATCCTCAGCAGTTGCTGCTGCAATACATGCAATGCAATCCAACGGCCCCACGAAGTCTTGTATACATACCTGCTCATTCCTGCAGCCAGTGTCCCCAAATCTCAGCTACTGTCGGACAAGGCAACTGATTCCGCAAATACTCTTAGACCAGCTCCACATGATATGGCAACAGGGGGCCTGCACACAGGTCATGCATCACATGGACTCCAACATGTCTCCATGGATGCTGGTCGCACCCGCAAAAACATGCCAAGGAGTTCGTCCAAGTTGCCCTCGCTTTTGACATTGGGCAGGTTCGGCTGCGCCTGCCCTCCGTTCTGGGCCGGACTCTCCTGCAAATGCTGCTGCTGCTGCAGGGGTGTCGAAGTGGACACTGCCTGGTTCATTTGATGGCAATACAGCAGGTTGCTGTCTATGTCGCTCATCTCAAAGCCCTGCAGGAATGCATGTGGTCATGTTCAACCTTTCAGGCCTAAGTTTGCACATTAGTGAAAACAAGAACAGTTGTCAGAGCCGTAGGAGTTGCTGAAGCACCATTTGCAGTGCCAGGACATGACCAGCAGCTATGACTCCTTAACAAACATAAGGCATGTTGGTCACCTGGCGTGACTGGGAGACTTGGGGTTGTTGCTGGTGGGACAGAACTGCAGACAGGCTCCTGCCATTCCTCAACCCCGCCTGGAACTTTCCGGCGCCTCCAAAGGCGTCTGCGCCGTCCATGAAGGGCAGACCTGCGATGCACACATAATATTTTCACACACAGCGCTCTCATATCTCCCCACCCGCAATCTCGGCCCCTCTATACTCCAACATTCCCGCTGGTGTGTTATTCAGAGCTCTGCAGCAGCCAGCCACCACAGCACCTTGCAACGACTCAGCAAGGTGTCCGTGAGGAAAGTCCCATGCAACACTGGGCAGGTGAAAGCAGGTAATCCAGCCACGGGCGAAGTTGTCATGTGCAGCCCGTATGACAAGAAGGACGTGCAGAAGAGGAGACAACAGAAGGTTGTTGGCATTGGAACCCGCTGGGGGACTGCAATGAATGAGCTGGCACACCTTGCTGGAGGGGCATGCTGAAGTGGCCATTGGCGGTGGCGGGGTTGGCAGGAGCAGCGAGGGAGGCAAGACCGGTGCTGCTGCCGGGGAGGAGCCCTGAGGGCATGCTCATGGAGGGAGCGCGCCAGGGCTGCGACTGCTGCGCGGCCGGCGACTGCTGCATGCCGAGCGGCAGGCTGGCCACGTGCTGCGCCTGCACGGGCGGCTGGTGCGGCTGCATGGCGCCCAGGAAGTCTGGGCGCCCGTTCATGGCCACGCCCGGCGGCATCATTCCCGGCATCATGCCCGGTGCCACCAGGCCCCCCATGCTCATCTGCATGCATCACCCACACATCAACAGGGATTCCCCCAGGAATGTGACCTCTGTGGACAAAGGCTCCCGCCCTCATGTCACAGCTTTGCCGCCCCTGTTCCAGACAAGCTTGGGGTGACATCTTGCCTGCAACACAAGGCACAGCTGCATAAACTTCATCCGGCTGTACCTCTGAATCATACAACCTGCAGCGAAGGGGTGAAATGATGGTAGAACCCCCATTACAAAAGACACCTACTGGCCTACTGCAACCCCAATAACAACTTCCTTGTAGGTGCCAAAAGCTAACGCAAAAAAGTCTGCTGCTTTGCTTGAATTGGCACACACAAAGCCAGAGACGGCAAGGCTCATGCTCAAGCGAGCGCGGCTGGAGAGCAGGGATTCTACCTGCTGCAATTGCATCTGATGCATAAGCTCCCGGGGCGGCCCAGCCGCACCCGCCAGGTGGGCCATGCCAGGTGCCATCATGCCCGCCTGCATGCCGGCAGCCATGGGCATGTGCACGCCATGCGCACCCATCAATGCCTGGAACGCCGCATCGCTGCCTCCTCCCTTCCCACCTTTGCCTCGCGCCCCCGCGGATGGGTGTACCCCCGACACCCTCTTCAGGTACAGTCGGTATTTCTGTTGTGTGCATGCAAGAAACCACCGTCAACCCTCCGCCACTGACCGAGGCTGCAGAAGCACACATGCCCCCACGTGCAGAGTTTGGCTCCTTGCTCAGGACTGTGGCAGACAGGACTGCTGCTTACCTGCAAGTGGCTGGCCACATTTTCCCTGGTCAGGCCGTCCACATTCATCAAATCCAAGATCCGCTTTGGTACCGCCTCTGCAAGGTGGAACACATGGTGAGGAACGGGTACAAGAGCAACAGCTACAAGGATCCTACACCAATTTAAGAGCAGTTGAAAAGAAGAAGGCAAGCTGTGGAGCTCACTGTCAATGCCCAGCTGGTTCACGGCTTGCACAAACTGCTGGTGCATCTCCACTGACCACACCACTCGAGCTTTCTTTGCTGACACCCCATCGTCGCTGTCTCGCCGCTGCACAATCCAGTAGCACCCATGTCAAGAGCAAGCACGATCGGAATGCAGGAAAGAACAAGGTTGAAACTTCAGAGTAACTGCAACTGTCACAACGAAGATGAGGCCTTGCCATGCACTCATGAGCCCAACAATCGCAAAAGGTAAAGTGACAGCCAGCGCACCTCTTTGCGCTTCTTGTCTCGTGGCTTCCCATCATCTGTGCCCTCCTCGTCCGAAATATCTCTCGAGTCCTTTGCCTGCAATTTTGCCAAGATATCAATGTGCTGCAAGGCGGCTATTGCAACAGGGCATGGCCTCTGAGCATGCACAGCTCATGTCCTCACGAAGCCCTACAGATGAAGAAACCAAAGACGATGACAGGACTCGCCTGGTCCCGCTTCCTCCTCACTACATGCTGCCACACATTCCGCAGCTCCTCAACGCGAACAGGTTTGATGAGGAAATCAACAGCTCCATGTGTTACCCCTCGCAGAACAACATTGGTCTCGCCATTGGAAGACATCACTGCAACACAGACAGCCCAATATATCAGCCTACATACTCATAAAGTGCAAACCTGTGTATACAGAACAAACCAATCAGTTGAGGCAAGCCATCTGTTGGAGGGAAGGCTCACTGATGACTGGTAGGTCGAGCTCCAAACCAATATGCTCTAGAAGCTTGAAGCCGTCCATATCTGGAATCAAAAACAGAACAAGTCGTTACCATCCACCCAACACTGCGAGCGCGACGCAGGTGAGGACAGGTTTAGGAGCAGAAGGAAGGCTACCCACCTGGCATGTAGACGTCTGACAGAACAAGATCGAAGTGCACCGACCTGTCTCGCAATCTTTCCAGGGCGGCCTTGCCATTGGGGCAAGTCGTCACTGCACAACACACGGGCGAAAACCTGTCAGGGCTTGCGGCGTCAGATGCAGCCATTCCTTGCACATTCGCACCACGATGGAATACATCGAGGCAACCGACATCAGAGGGCCCAAGTGCCGGGCACGCAACGGTCCCGATCCTTTCCGAGGACTACGTGGCCAGACCTTGATAGTTGCAGCGGCGCAGCATGTGCTCAACCACTTTGAGGCACAGAGGGTCGTCGTCAACAACTAGCACCTTCAGACCCGCAGGAAACATTTCCCAAGAGTCTGACCGGGAGAGGTCGTCCCTCTCCATCTCACCAGGATTGGGAAAACCTCTACGACCGCTGCTCAGCGGAGAAGCCGTGATACTAGCCGAACTTTCACACTTTATAGAAGCAGATCTAGCCTTGAGACCCATTCAGAATATCCACTCACACTGCTGCATGCATGGGCGCTGCCCTTGTGCATTTTACCAATAAACATCTTTGCTCCCAACAGACTCTCTGCTCTTAGCGCAAAGCTAGATGATCTTGGCAGCAATCAAGGTAACCACATGGCTTCAATTAATCACACAATGACTTGCGGAGTCAGAGATCGGCACCGCCCCACAACATTGCGAACCAACTTTGCTCCAGCTATAAGAGCCATAAAGATAACTCAAACTTTGTGACGGCTAGAGCACCTCCTCTGAGTCACCTACACCGATCAATTGTCTTGATTTTCATCAACATGGTATGTTGTCGCGCTGTTCGGCGTGCAAAACCGCTGCAGGTTCCTGACAGAGCGCTGAGGGTGGAGAGCCAAGACTTTTGTGACTGTGTTCTGATAGGGTTTCGGGGGAATTGTCGCTTTGATCTAGAAACAAGGGTTTTGTCCCAGTCGGTGCCCAGGGAGGCAGGGAGGGTTCAGGAAATAAAAGCTAGGTGTCGTGTCAACATGTTGCCTTCCTTTGGTTTTCTGCAATTTGTCTACACATCGTTGGATGTGATGAGTACCAGATGATAATATCTTATCATGAGCAGCGCTGGCCCTCATAAGGCGCCTCTTCAGGGGCAAGGCATCATGTGACACAGATGAGTCATCTTGACTCATTCAATCATTCATCAACATCAACATCATGATGATGTGTTAGCCTGCCTTTAGGCTGAAATGCATCATTTGCCATCATGATGTACAACGATGCATACGTCAGTGCCTAGGCCTAGCTAGTCTCGAGACTCTGCAGCTGCAGGGCAGTTACAAAAGCGACCTGGCATTGGCATGGCCACTGGCATCACACTACTAATTAGTAATTGCATTCAATAGAAGTTCTAAGTTGGCCCACCGGGTTGCGAACATATTGCGAATGAGTAAAGTATAAGAAAGACTACAGTGTAGTATACTGCACAACGTACTGTACAACTCTACGAACAACACTAGTGCAGTACAGTACTGCACAATATATTGTACTGGTTTACCAACAGCACTTCCAGTAGTGTATAGGTGTGCCGCATCCACTCTCAGAGGCTAATACTGGTTAATACTGTTAGCCTAGTAGGCTATTAGCCAAGTTCAATGCGGCAATTCCGAAAAACCACAGGATGCACGGGGCCTGTAATTGTGGCGCTGTTGAAGCAGCTCAATTGTCACCCATCAGCCTGAAGTCCAGGGCATCAGCCTTGGGTGCTTATGGCATAATGCTTGAAACTGGATTCTTCATTGCGGTCTCAATGAGTGCATTACCTTGCAAAGACTGCAAAGCACAGGATATGAAAAATATGGTACCCCTTCAAGCAACCACCAGTCCACACCGATGTGCTGCAACACAGTGGCATGCCTGCACAAGATGAAGTGATGCGACTGCAACAGACGATCGAGTCATCTGCAAGATTCATGCAGAGACGCTTGCAAACGCTCCTGGAAGCACAGCCACTCTCTCAAATGACAAGTACAAGAGTGGTCCACCATGTCATGGTCATCTGATCAAAAGGCTGTCTGGCAGAGGCGCAGCATTGTGCTCGATCAGGAGTCGTCCTCTTTGGTGCCTGTGGCCAGGAGTCTAACTGCAGATTGCCTGGCTCCACGCTCACTTAATGATACATCAGCGCCATATCCAGCCATTCCGCGCTGGTGGGATCTAAACCCCAACTCCTAGTGAAGGAAAAGAATCCCTTCATTTTGGATAGGATCCTCTTGTTTGGGATATAGTACATGGGGCATCTTGGCGACGGCAAATTTGCCGCACAAATGAGCTGCAGCTGCGCAGGAAGAGACGCCACTCATGCTGTCATATCAGTACATGTGCCACTGTCGCGACATCTTCTCCACGATGCCACCACCCGAGGATATGGCAGACCTGAACCAACAAGTTCCCAATGAGACACAGTCTTCACAGGAGAGCTCGCAACTCTGTCCGTGATCAGCAACACCAACACATCTAAGAACAACACTGGAAAGAAGAGTGCACGTTCACCCTCTGACAATTTTGGAGGATATCAGCATTTGGATGATTGAGCACACCTGAGGTATTCATGTTCTGGGGGGATGCCATATAGCAGTGGTATTGCCACGGTCATCTTCAAGATTTCATGAATACCACTGCGCAACAGCATACGCTCTCAGCAAAGAAAAGCACATCCGCTGAAGTGCTTGTTGTGATGGCAAGCCCATTGCTTCCTGCTGTGAACCTTAAGTCACTCACGGAGTCTCCAAGTTCTTACCTTCTTGTCTCCACATGGTGCAGCATGACTGAACCACCCCTGCGAAGCACTGCATCCTCCACCACTTCGGACAGGTTGTCCACTGACCTGCAGAAGCCGAGCAAATGGAGGCGCCGCTTTGGATCCGCACCATTCGTGGCCTGCCGGTGCACACACACAACATAATAATTCACCGCGCCGAAGTTGCTGGTGTGTGCAAGACATCCAGGCCAGCTGCTGGGTGGCAATGGAGGTGCATTGCAATGGGAGGCACTGTCTGGCAATGATGGCGGTGGGAAGTGTACAGTGCCTCAATTCCTGGCCAGGAACTCATACCGCTATTCTGAAGGTTGCTCCAAGACACAGGCCCTGCTCCTGCTCTGTTGGGAGGGCCTCTAATTGGAGTTCTCTGTGAGGAACCTGCAACAGGGCACTGTCAGCTCTGACACAAAGTGATCTTGTTCAATGGATTCCCGCCTGCATGCACTCCAGCACAGCTGGAGATCCTCACCTTCACTTGCCAGGATGTTCTGCTGGGGAGCTGGACAAATCCGTTTGCAGTAAGGAATGTGATGACCTGCAATAAAGATGCAGCCCGAGCACGTTCTCAATCGAAGTCTATCATATGAGCACGATATTAAACCTAAGGAATAGTAGCTGGCAGCTAGCAATTGTATCTCTCACGCGTTATGGTCGCAATAAACGATCACCATGAGGCGTCACGAAGTAGAGATACCACTCAACACACCTCCTCAGACTTCTGCTGACTCCCTCCAAAAGCATCTTCCCCAAAAAACAAGTTGGACCTTGTCTGCATGGCAACAGTTTCCAAATTGTTTTCAAGATTGTCGTCAGCATACTCCAACACAATCTCTTTTTGGGCCTGGCAAGGAAGAAAGGAGAGCTTAAATAACCTCGACAGCCATCCTTGTCATACTCATAGTCAACCAGGTTACCTGATTTACCTTCACCACTGGTCGAGAGTGTCTGCGACGAGAAATTGTGCTGCTAAGAGGTTGGGTAAGAGGAAGGAAGTGGGTGTGTCTCAAAGAATTAGCCATCAAGGATTGCTTTCGTAGCAGGTGCAGTAACGCTCTATTTCCTTCTAGCCCTTTTTCCTTTTTGCTGATGGTGGGGTAATGCCAGTTATGAGTGCTTTCTTCTGTTTCTATCTCACTTTATAATCACACCTGGACTTCTATACAATCTTGCGAATCGGGAGAGTCACACAGTTCTGTCCACATGACCCATGTGGACCACCCGGGGGGGGGGGGGACCCGTTCTATTTTAAGAAAGCCAAGCCACACGCTCTTTTTCTTTTTCTTCTTCAGGAAGTCAGGCACAGGCAAACGCTGCAACTAAACAACGAAACTATACAACAGTCCAACAGTCCCATAGAGAGGCATCAGTTGTTCAGGCTCAATAAAGTTACAAACAGTAGTACAGTATCGCACAAACTCATTGAGCATGCGCGAAAATTATTAGCAGGAATCCCGGGAGGTTCAGCTGGCAAACTCAATTGAAACCCTGTGCAATTCCCTGTCTAGATACATTCCCACATGTACAACTGCTCACATCATGTCCTACCTGTTGATTCTTAAAGCTATTGAGAGTTGATCAGGATCAGCGTCAGCACCACATGCACAGGACACAGTTACATCAGTGGATTCTTTCTAACATCATTACAGCTCCTGTCAGACTGAGGTGCTGTTCCAGGGTCTTGGATCCTCAGTCAAGTTGCCCGGGCAGAATGTAATCATGTACCACCCCTAGGGATTGCCAATCAACAGGATGCTGCAGCAGGACACAGCCATCTGTGCACAAGTCGGCTGCGGTGCAGGCACTGTTTCACCATAGGGACTGCCAGTGGTCATTCATGTCGTATTGCGACTGCAAGGTTTTGAGTTGAAGGCCTGTTGAAACATTGACAAGATCCAGCTCCGAGCAGATTGGGCCTAGATTTGATGATAGATGTCCACAGCGGATTCCCAGCATCATCCATGATCTTGGACTCCACCTCGCGCCTGTGCTTCCTATTCCAAAGGCGCTCATATCGGTCTCCCAGCACCCATGTCAGATGGAGGCGCCTCCACCCCATATGCAAGCCTGCAAAAACACCCTCAGTTGAGATAGACATTTGCACACACTTCAGAGCATTCCTCTATCTCTGATTGCAGAAGAGCTCACTGGTGCTTGCTGACCAAGTGCCTTGCCACAGTGTCCATTTGTATTTCCAAGAAGTTTTCAGTGAGTGATCTCATCATGCATTGCATGCCACAATTGCTGGCATGAAGCAAAGGAGACAAATACTTGGCATGGCCAACTTGTCAACATCATCTTCAAAGCGAGCAGTTGGCTTCGAGACTTGGAAGTCGAAAGCTTGATTTCAAGGGTTGCATTCAGGGGCCAACCTGCTGGTGCCGCCCTCTGTTGTGACACCAGGCAGAGGTGTGTCAATCTTCTCCACTGGAATAGCAGCAGAATATGGCTCAGCCAGCCTGCTTGTGCCTCCATGCAGGGCCTCGTGCGCCTTGACCTCCAGCAGGCCCTCGCCCTTGTTGTGGACTAAGCCTGCAGATGCGTCAGCCGGCCTGCTGGTGCCTCCTTGCACGGGCTCATCGCCTGTGCTGTGCGCTGTGGTGGAGACCTCACCCTGCACAGACGGCCCAACTCTCGTACACGCACGGAAACTTCACCCATCCAAAACACGAACGGTGCTAGGCCTACCGGTCTCACGTTATCTCATTGTTTTCCTTGTCAGGATGCATCGTCCGACCGGTCGATAATGCAGGATATCAAGCCGGTTTCGCTTCGCCAGAAGCAACTCAGGACTCTCGGCGCTACATCGAGAGCATACACATACCTCCGCAAGCATTTGCTTTGATCGACATGAAGTGTATGCGTGCCTGCACTGCTCCTTCACCGGCCGTAGTCGGCAGGTTGTCGGCGTCCTTTATCACAACCTTGCCGTCCGGTGCAGTAGCTGTCATCGTGGCGTTGGGAAGCACGACTTCTGAGAGCGTTGCTGTGGTGTTCACAAGGAAAATATTTGATCAGCAGCGCAGAGATGACGGGCGAAGGGACAGCCATGCAGGCTGCGTCGGCATTCTGAAGCTGGTCTGAAGCTGACTCATGCAGAGGAAGTCCCTAGCAGGTTCCATGCTCCTTCTCTGACCCAAAAGGATGGTCTGTTGTTGGGAGGTTGACCTTGAAAAATTTCCTTCCCTAGCCAGACAGGACTGCATGTATGCAATGTGAAATACGTGCTCCTGGGCCGGGCACGGGGCCCCGGGGTTAAATATTTTTGTGTTCCACTCTGTTCTTAACCGTGAGGCAGCCCATCCTCTCAGCACCGGCGCTCGTGCTGTAATTTCACCATTAAAAAGCAGAAAGGATGGTGCATGCATGCTGCTTCTGCTAGGTGGCAAGCCATCATAGAGCTCAGACATTCCCGGACCTGCAAAATTTCTGAGCAGAGGAAGCTGAGCAGAGGAAGCTGAGGAATAGCCAGATACAAGAGCCGTGCTAGAATGCAGAATGCCACAGCTAGGCAGAAATCCCCATCAAGGCATCTTGCCAGCGCATGTGGATGATGTTTAACAAGATCATGATCTTACAGCTAATTTAGAGAGCACAGTACTAAAGATTTACTTGAAGCTTCGCACACAGAACCTTGAAAGCATGCTGATTTTGCCTTCGCTTGACTCACCCAATTCAACTGGAGGAGGCAAATAACAACAAGATTTTTTGCTCAGCCAGTCAGGTAGGGGCTATCCAACACGGCAAAGCCGGCGGCCACGCCGCCTTCATCAGATGTGGCAGCTTTGGTGCGCACAAGGTGGCCGGCCTCCCTGTTCAGAATCACCCGGTCCCCCCTTCGCACAAACGTCCCATAGATGCCCAGCTCGGACAGCGTGTCCACCTCGATGACCTTCCCTTCCCTCACCAGCGTAGACCTGCGCTAGCCAAAAGCATCCCGACATAAGATCTACATCCATAGCAGTCCATGTTCTCAGAAAATGATGCAAGGAGCGAGAAGTGCGGAGCCAATGGCAAGACCTACATTGCCTTCTAATGTGTTGGCGGATAGGGCAACAGGCAGGCTCCACAGGCAAAGAAATCTAAACGATCATCACATCCCAGTTTCTGAGCATGGAATTAAACCAGACCAGCTCACACTGCTTCATGACACAATCTCCTTTTGGGCAGCTCCAGTTTTGCACACACTTCTCATGCAGCGTTCACTTCCACTCTACGAATTCACCGAGTCACAGACGGTGGCGCGCCTGTTGATCGGCGGCCGTATGCGCTGCATGAGAATGTAGGCAGCCAGCCCCCTGCGCTGGGAGAGGCGCTCCAGGATCTGGGGCCCGTACAGATTGTTACCACCGCCCTCTCGCTGTGGCTTGAGCACAAAGTCCTCCGGGCTGGCCTCCGCCCGCGCCAGTACCTCCCTCGTCGCTGCATCCTCCAAGTCATCTAAGCTCCACAGCCCTGGATGACCACCCATTAGTTGCTGTCATCGCATCTATATGCTTGGGTTGGCTAGGCTGTGGCATCACTTAACCCGCTGGATGCTGTCATGCTGCTAATTCTTCATCTTCCTCTTCCTCTTCCTCAAGTTTAGGTCGACTTAGCAAATGCAAAGTCTGCAGGCAAATGCTGTCATGCAACTGATCCCTCAGGCAGATCTAGCTGTGGCAAAATCCCCCGACCCTCAAAGCAGAGCCTTCAAAGCACAGCCTTGATTGGAGAGTGTGCTCGATGCCGGCACGTTTCTAAATGATGTAGAACTTTGGCCAGCTGTGGGAGACCATTGCCAGCCATTGCACTTCAAAAGCACCATGCAATATTCGCCCAAAAATGCAGTCAAAACTCCATGTGCTGCCACCTCGTGCATGCGCAGCGCAATCGACCAGCACAGCAATTTTAGGGACCTCATGTTGAGGGGAATGTAGTATGCACCGGCAAAGCAGGCGCGGATGAGGGCTGCTTCCTCGGGCCCATCCACAAAGTGCTCCACGACCCCCCGCCCTGCCAAGTCCTGCTGCACCTTCTTGGCGCCTGCCAGCTGGTACGCCACTGATGGACACTGCGCCGCGCGACTGCTCTCCAGCATCTCCCTGACCCAGGCACCTCACTTTCATAGCTGCCACGCGGTGGTCAAGAGCCCTTCAAAACCACCCATTTGAGACTTGCAATAACGTGCTGCTCCGGTGGGAGTATAACTCACCCCATTGCAATCTGGCTGTGTTTGCAACAAACTTGATCACCAGAGATGGGCAAAAACAGAGGTGTGATCTCTGCTGCACTTTGAACTATAATTGGCAGTACTTTAAGAATCTGTATCTGTCCTTTCAGCAAGTTTCATAGCTATCCTTTTAGTAAATTTCATAGCTAGCCTGTGTTGCCCAGAGTGCAAGGTGAAGTCCAGTCAGGGTGATGCGGACGACTCCATTGAGGAGACATGCAGAGGGGGACGTTGTGGAGTCAAACCTGGCCTTCCACTCCACATCTGTCGGGTAGTCATTGGGTGAGTAACCTGCCCTGAAATAGGCCACTGCGACCACCGACTCATCCACCCTGAGCTGCCCCGATGCATCCAGTGACCCCCGCTCTGCTATCTGTGCAAGTGTACAGCGCACTGTGCGCACTCGATGCTGCTCCCAGATCGCTTGCTGCAGCCACTGCGCGCCCGACAGCCGACCTTCTGTGTCAACTGGACCATGTGCCGGGTGGCAGGAAAGGAACATTGAAGATACCTTTACGGACCAGGTCCATCACAAGGTTGGGCACCTGAATCGAGCTGACTGACCAACACAACCAATCCCATCTTCCTGGATCGAGCATGCTTCATGACAGGGTACACAAGAGACGCTGTCAAAGGCCCGACATATGGCAAAACAGAGCTTACTCTAAATTGGAATGCTAGATATCGCAGCTTGGCGGAACAGATCTAAATACATGGGGTGCCTGCCTCACTAGCGGGGCGCTGCCATGTGCTCTGGGTACATTGGGGCGCACACCTGCTGGTCGTAGCTGTTGCGCTCGTTTGGCTGCACAACAAACAGGACCACAGCGTCCGGATCGCCGTACTCCTGCACGGCAGCGCCGATGGCGTCCGCAATCTCCTCGGTCGCATGGTTTTGCGGCAGCCTGCCCAGATCCACCCCTGGCTGTGCGGAGCGGTCCAGGATGTGGCGATGCATGCGGCTGACCAGCGTGCTCAAGCACCCAAATGAGGATGCTATCGTGTTGAGCTCCACCTGGCATCACAGCCAGATCGCACACTCAGGGATCGCCTCATTCCCTCGATCGCAGAGAGCTTCCAAGCTCGCCTCCTGCGGTGCATTTTGGAGCCGCAGCAGTGTGAGTGCCTCTGGAGAACGTCTGCAAGAACATTCACTGAAGTGATCAGCTAGTGAGATTGTATAGGGTGTCTTTGCACAGGGTCTGTTATTTTATGGCGCTAGAATGTAGTTGTTCTTGCTCAGAGCAGTAACAGACCTGAAGGAGGGTACTGGATGGCTCGTCCAGCATGTAGTCAGAACGGTTGATGGCGAGCACAAGCTCGTTCTGTCGACGAGCTTTCCTGACTTCATGTGTGGCTCTGTAGACCTCCAGCAGCTTTGCCTGCACATGCAACCTCACCCAGCTAATGTTAGGTCCAGCCATCCTGTATACAAATGATGCAAATTGAAAACAACTTGCAAGCGCATCTCCATTGACCAGCATGTGATCGGGGAGCTCCATGCCGTGAAATCGTCAAATTCAGCTGCAGGCTGCAGTGTCCGCTGTAAGTACTCCCCGTCGCAGCTCACGCGGTCAATCAGCTTGTTGAAGATTTGCATGGCTGCCCTGGCCTTCTCAAAGCTGTCCCGTGGGAATGGAACTGGCACGACCGATATGGGGGCGTGTGTGAGGGCATAGGGCCGCTCCTTGTCTCCAAGGCCCACCAGCTGCATGCAAAAGTCTTCTCAACCAGAACGCCAAGGATATGTCCTGAGTGTCGCACTATGATGCAAAAGAAACGCGATGCACTACAAAAAGTATCGCAATACTCTTTGTCACAATAGCCTTGATGCCTGATCAACAGAGGTAGCTGAAGTGCACCAGTCCATGGAGACTGGCCCAAATGATGGCGTCATCAGCAAGGGCCTGTGTTGAGGCTAGTCCTTCTCCCTCTGACCTCCTCATTTCTTCCACTGTTGCTTCGGGTCCTACAGAACCGGCGTGAGCCATTGTAGCTGACAAACGTAAGGTGTTCCAACCCGCCAGTGATCTAGAGATCTGCCAGCGGCCGTGCAAACTACAGAACGCAGGGCTCGGATGCGCCTGGAGCCTGAGAGGATTACTCATTTCACCACATTCCCTGCTTTAGCGCGCGTCGTCTCACCTGTCTTGGAAAACCGATTCAATGGCACGTGCAAGCGTTCAGTAACAGGTGCAGCCTGATCTGGCGTTCCACCGTTCAAACTCCAACTCGCCAAGTGGCCCATTTCGGCACAGTCAAACTCAGGGTAATCTGTTCGTTTTGCTGCGTGCGGCTTCAAAGGAGTTTTTGTATCATAGATTGAGATTATGTGCGATGTTCACACAAGCTTGGTAATTGATTAGGGCCGTTGCCAGACACATGTGGATTTCCTGAAGATTTCCATAGGGAATGCTCAGCAACGCTATCAACATTGGGAAAGCATCAGTTGGGTTACCATACACTATGGAACTTCCTGAAGAGTTAATGCAGTTCAGGGGAATGGAGTCTGCCCAAGCAGCTGAACAATCTTTGCAGGTGTGCTCTTGATGGATTGTGTATACCTACTGGCGGAGATATGCACTTTCTGTCCAGACATGAAGTGAAACGTACAAGTTGTAACCATACTATGACATGGGAGTTCGTTCAGCTGTCAATCTGTTTGGACAGGCAGTACTGAAGCAGCGGGATGCAGAGCTGGAGGAACGTGGCAAGCTTCTGTACAGAACAAAGGTTAGTAGAGGGACCTTTCTTTTGGGCTCCCTGAAGCATCCCTAGCTCTGGCTTGTATGCATACTGTATTCACCTCAACAGCATGTATGGTTGGCTGGGTGGCTGAACTCTCAGCACTGTTTTGCTGTATCAGGCAGCTATTGAGCAGTTGCAGCAGGAGCTTGCCGCCAGCAGAGAAGAGCAGGAGATCATCAAAGCTGAAGCACGGCAGGTGCGGGCTATTCCATGAGAGACATGTGAGATAGCCAACATGCAATGCAGTACTTTGCAAGGAAGACAGTGACAAAGCAAGTACACGCTGAGTTGGTGAATACACATCCCACACAGGCATACGAGGACCAGGTTGCCCTGGTGCGGATGGCACAATCTCAGGTGGAGGCATGCGAGGATGAGCTGGCTGCGCGCACTGCAGAGATCGAGGCCTTGCAGGTACACCCAGTGGTCTCCTTACCAATCTTGCCACTCCTCCAGCTGCCAACTCCTGCAGCCTCGTTGTGTAAGCCAGACCCGGTGTTGTGGCGCTGGAAAATCAGGGCAGCTTGAGGACGCTAGAGGAAGCAGCTCTAAAATGTGAGAGAGGCCCGTGGTGTAAGCCAGACCTGGTGTTGTGGCACTGGAGGACCAGTGCAGCTGAGCATGCCAGAGGTAGCAGCTCTAAAAGGAGGTGCTTCCTACTAGAAATCAGGGCAGCTGAGGATGCTAGAGGACTCAGAAATGCAAAGGAGGTCTGTGCAGAGGATAGCGGAGCTGAAAAACACCAGAGAATCATGGAGCAAGCCAGACCCGGTCTTGTGGTGCTGGGAAATCAGGGCAGCTGAGGATGCCAGAGGTAGCAGCTGCCCTGAAGGAGGTCCATGGTGTGTTCCAGGAGAGGATAGCAGAGCTGGAGGACGCAAGAGAGGGCGCCGAGGCGAAGGCGGCCTCGGCCGCAGAGGAGGGACGCCGGGCGTTGGCGGAGGCGCGGGCGGAAGCGGAGGCGGCAGCGGCGCGCGCAAAGCTCGAGGCGCAGTCGGAGGCCGGCGCTGCGCGCGCTGAGGCAACCATCGCGTGTGCGCGCGCGCGTCAGGAATGCGAGGAGGCCATCGCCGCCGTAAGGGCGGCCGCAGACTCTCAGGTTGTTGCAGCCTATTTTAGGGATTAGGTTTTGTAATTTTGGGGTCAGGATGTAGTGTTTGGTTAAACCCGAAAGCCTGAATAGCAGTTGTAAAACATTGCTTGCCTGGGATCGGGTCATGCAGTGTTGACTGCGCACACGCAAGCACCATGTGTCCTCTTGCCAAATCATTGCAAGGGCTTGAGGAAGCAACGTGGTGATTCTGATCTTCTACCCTGCCCAACACGGCTGCAAAAAAGTGCTCATTTTTCTCTGATTCCTTCCAGGTGGCGCGTGCGGCTGAGGATGCACAGGCAGCCATTGCAAGGGGCAGGCAAGAGGCCGAAGCGGCGGTGTCGGCAGCGCAGGCCGAATGCGCACGGGCGCGGCAAGATTCAGAGGCGCAGGCGGCGGCTGTGGTGATGCTGCAGGCGCGGCTTGAGGAGCGTGTCGCCGAGCTGGCCGGCACAAAAGCCCAGGCTGAGCTGGCCGCACAGGTGGCGCCACATGCGCTGTCGAAACTGTTGCAGTAGATCCACATGCCTGTCTTGTTTCAATGTCTTGGCATGCTGAAATCAACCCTAGCTAGCTCTCGACTGTAGATAGGAACGCAAAGACAGCCCTGTCTTGGTGTGAGCGCGTCAGAGTACTGCAAAACATCTTCAGGCAGCTTGGCAGTATTCGCACCACCTGATGTGGTGCTCGATTCTTCAAGTGGGAATACCCAAGTGAAAGGTGGTGTCGAGGGTGTGCCATATGCTGCTGGTGTATCGACTGCCTGGACTTGCATGCAGGAGAGGGACAGATGCAAGGAGCAGGTGGCAGAGCTGAGCGCGAGAGTGGCACACCTGCAGGAGGAGGCCAGTCGAGCAGAGCAGGCGCAGCAGTCTAGCAGCAGTGCAGTGGCTGCTGCAGGTGCCGCTCTTAGTTTGTCTGTTTAGACTGGTTTCAAACAATTTCACTGAGAGAAATTATTTTGGGATTGAGCCAGCGGCGTTGTACTGGCATTCAGTGACAAGCCCCCTTGAGATCACCCGTTGCCTGTGACTTCCCAGATGGCACAGATCCCCTGCTCATCTCCAGGTGCAACATAAACTCAGGGATGTGAAGACAGGTCTTGCTCCTTGTCTGGGGTTGACTGCACAGGTGTGAGTGTAGCAAAGACATGGGAAGACATAGGACATGGGACATAGGACAGGCACATTGGTGGGGGAAGCTGCATATCAGGTGGTTGTGCGATCTTGGCAGAGCAGTGATGGCACAATGTCGAGTGTCCCACTTCCTGTGTCGTGACAATGATTCGAGTGCCATGCTGGACTGCAGCTGCGGCGGAGGCGCTGGAGCGGGGCAATCTGGCCAGGGACTATGAGAAGCGGCTGCAGCGCATGGAGCAGGAGTGCGCACACAAGCTCAGGGCTGCCGAGCGCAGAATGGCCAAGGGGTGCGAGATCTACACACTGCTTATGGATTCCGGGGATACCTGGAGACTTTCCAGCTCCGAGATGATTATCTGTAGCGGTGCAGAACCACCCAAAATGAAATCGTGGAAAGCCTGTCCTTAGCAGTTTGCATACCTCGTGGTCCCGAATGCCGCACTTGCTGATGCCTTGCAACAGCTGCCGCACAGGATTGAACTGTTTCAACAAGATATCCATGACGTGAGGAGCTTGTGTGGCTCTCTATGAGCTGGTCGCCAAGCTGCAGGAAGAGGTGATGCAATATTTGCCACCAAGAACGAATCGCAGTCATCGCAAGTCAATGCCAGTCCCGCACATACTTGAAATGGCACATAGGCTCGACTGTGCTAATAAATGCATGTTTGCATGTGCCAGGCTGGAGGAGGCGCACAATGAGACGGCGAGGCAGGGAGGCGAGGTGGCGGGGGAGTGGCGGCTGCGGCTGCTGCAGGCCCAGGAGGCGCACCAGGCGCGTGAGGCAGCTCTGCAGGCCGAGCTGGACGCCCTCCAACAGCGCTGCGACACCCTGCAGTGAGACTCCATACAGCACTCAGATCACGCTCGTCAGGGGAAAGCTTTTGACGCCCTGGCACACCCCCCTTCGGCATGATGACAGCCAGCCTGTGAGAGCTTAGCGCATGTGATGCCAAATTGGAAGTGTTTTAGTCATATGTTTCGAAGCTGTCGGCCCATTAGCGTGGACTCCTCATGGTGTTTTGGCACACAATTAGCAACTGGAGTGCTTTGAGAAGAGGACTTGCGAGGCGAGGGGAAGCGTCCAGATGCATTCAGGGTTATGATGAGTCCCCGTGTACAACACCTGGAACCCATTCAGATGGGTGAGAAAGCTACAGAAGTTACCCAATGCGCGGCAATGCGCCCAACAACTACCAATGATGAAATATCCTGTAATTTTTTAAAATATTTATTCGGTTTTAGGGCTATTTTTTATTTCCACCCCTTTTTTTATTATTTGATTTTTACCGTGCATCTGCAGGGGGTGGGAGGCGCGGCTGGGGGAGGCGAGCGCCAAGTGGATGGCGGAGAAGGAGGCGGCCGAGCGGCGCTGGGAGGAAGCGCGCGTCAGCGCGGGCGCAGCATGGCAGGCCGCACTCGACCGAGCGCAAGCCTACGGCGCCGAACAGCTGCAGGCTGCACAGCGCCGCTGGGAGCAGGTATGCTCTCCTTCCAAAGCACTGTGCAATCGCACAAATACTGCACCCAGTGATGCCTCTTCCAGGCGATGGTTAGCTTGGTGAATGCCC
Source organism: Coccomyxa sp. Obi (assembly GCA_020887355.1). Lineage (NCBI taxonomy): Eukaryota > Viridiplantae > Chlorophyta > Trebouxiophyceae > Coccomyxaceae > Coccomyxa > Coccomyxa sp. Obi. Next base: position 1,802,604 of record AP024999.1, read on the forward strand.
CCACCTGGTCTTCAGTGCTCAAAGAGTTGAACAGCCAAGCCGAGTTCCATGAGCAGGACGGTCTGACCCGGATGAACGTAATCTCTTCACGTAAATCACCCAGAGATGGAGCACGCTTGAACGCACGCTCATCAGTAATGAATGAGGGATGGCCTGTGCGACAGGAGCGGGCGAGCTTAGAGGCGGAAGCCGCGAAGAAGCTGGCGCAGGCGGAGCTGGAGGCGGGGCGGCGGGAGGCGCGGTGGAGGGAACGCTGCGCGACGGCTGAGGCCGGCGCCCGGGAAGTGCGCGCCGACATGGAGCGGCGACTGGCCGCCCTCGCGCAGAAACTTGCAGCCGCTGCCAAGAAGGAGGACAAATGGAGGCGGGCCAAAGGTGCAAATCTTTGAATTTCTAGTCCCGAATATTATTGTCCACTGCTTGCCAGCAGCCCCTTGCCTAAGTTGCAAAGTGCTGCTCTGCCTAGGTTCACCCCATGAATGTCGGGCAAAGGTGTCCTCCTGCATTTCTACACAAAATGGGCCAAATCAAGTGCCTCACAGATGTTGCACTCGAGGCCTCCCTTCAATTTCCCACATCACGGTAACATAGGCCGGCAAGCATATGATAGCACACACACACAGAGATATTTCTCCCAGGTGCTCTATCTCTTGCACGTGTCGACACCCTTGCGTGAAAAGCAGAAACAAAGGGGCTTGTGATGGCCTGCATCACACGTGAACTTGTGGTCGCGCAGGCGAGGTGGCGGCTGCTTGAACTCTTTATTTTGTGTGGTATGATTGCCTTTTCAAGAAATCATTGATAGTTTAATCAGCCCAGTTGGTGCGACACACCTGGTTGCCAGCTGCAATATGGAGGGCCAATACGCCCTGTGGGCGCAGCTGCAATGACCTGCCTCACACATGAACTTGTGGACGAGCGCAGGTGAGGCGGCGGCTGCGGTCGTGGAGGTGCGAGCGGCAGAGGCGGCCGCCACATCACAGGCGCGCGAGCTGGAGTGCGCGCTTCGAGAGGCGGCCGCCATGTTCAAGGCGGAGCTGGCTGTCAAGGCCGCCGAGATGGACGCCCTGCACGCTGAGCTGGGGTGAGGCACCATCTGCTGCTCTTGGATAGCATTGCCATTGAACAATGGACAATGTGTCGGCTCAATGAGGGCACAGGTCCACTCTGTTGGTTGTCAAGGCTGCCCGAGATGGGCGGCATGCACGCTGCGCTAGGGTGAGAGGCATCATCTGAGGCTGCCAAGATTTAGTGTCTTCAGCTGCTCTTGGGGAGCATCACCACTTTTCACATTGGAACCTCCTAGGATGTGGTGCACATTCTTGCCTGCATCAAACCATGTTGGTCAAGATTTTTAGCTCTTGATGCATTTTACACCTTACATACTGCTGTCGGGCATGCAGGAGGCTGAAGGAGCAGCAAGCCAGAGCGCTGCAAAAGGCCAGTGATAGGGTGGCAATGTGTCCCTGCTGCTCCAAGGCTGCTCTCGCACCTATGGACGCACCCAAACCACTCCGCAGCCCCGTCAAGATGTGGATCTCGGCTGCTGTTGATGACAGCGAGGTGCCTGGCCTCCCTATGCAGTCAGTCTTCCGGAACACCACCTGTAGCCCACCAAGCAGCTCCTGTGTGAGCATGACACAATGAATCTGACTGGCAATCTGCCCAAGCAGTGGCCATCGCAAGCTAATAAGATGGTCAAGGCAGGCAGTGAGAGTGTGTTTTGATGGGGCACAGATGTTCACTGGAAGGTATTTGCTGCAAGATGCAGGCCTGTGTGAGCCTAAGACAATGAATTTGACTTGCCATTTTGCCCCAAGTAGAGGGCATTGGAAGCAAATAGGATGTCAAGGCAGGAGATGAGGGTGTGGACACAGATGTTCACTGGTAAACAATTGCTGCAGGAGCGGCACAGTTGAGGCCATTGCAGGCTTATTGAAAGGTCAAGGCAGGGAGATGACGATGTGTTTTAACAGGAACACAGATGTTCACTGGGAAGATTTGCTGCAGGAGGATGCAGAGAACTGTGGGCGGCACAGGAGCCCGGAGCGGTTGAGGGCGGCGGCCGACGCAGCCGGCTTGAGCAGCCCCTGGATAGAGCGCGAGCTCAAGGCGCTGCGGACCATGTGCGAGAACAACAAGCGGGACCACGACCACGCACAGGTGTGCACCAGAAGCTGTGTTTGTCTCCCCCTTGTGCTGGGGCCAGATCTGGAAGCATAAGCTGCAACAAGACTGGCACAGTCGTTAAAGGCAGCAAATGAGAACATGGTGCTGCCTGGCACCAGAATGTGACTGGTACAAGCTTGCATGTGCCAGTACCTCAGGTGGTGAAAGAGCATGTGATGTTGGGAGTGTGATGTGCTGATTTAGTGACCATCGTGCATGGAGGATCGATTGGTATGGGAGAGCATGGGTATGCGTATGATGAGGAGGCTTGATTGAGTGGTGTTGCATTCCGCAGGAGCGCAGCAGAAAGCCATGGGTCCACCCCAGCCACAAAAGGACGCCTGCCCTCTGATAACATGGATGTTGCAAGGCAACTAGCGCTAGTGAAGTTGCCAAATACATGTGACTTTCCCTGGATGAGGCAGCACTGAGGGAAACACAGGGATTTTTTGCGTTGAATCATGTGAGGAGAACACTGAACTTGACCAGCTTTTATATAAAAGCATTTGGTGGAATTGGACATGTCTGGATTTTGACCAGCTCCGTTTGCCGATTTTACATACCGCCAGAATACGTGTGTTCTGGCCATTATTGCAATTGTATCACTGTATTGAATAGTGTATTCAACATCACTGTCTCAACAACCACTCAGCACCAATCCGTACTGTTTTCCAACCAGTCGTGCTGTAAAAGCCTGCAGCAGGCAAACATGTCCAGGAAGAGGTGCTCTGTGCTGCATCTGCAAAATGCATGCATAAATTTGGCATCAATGACCATGCAAAGGGCTAAAATCTGGCAGTGCTGAGCAAGAGGTACTTTGCCTGCTTCAAAAAATTGGCTGCATCATCCAAAACCTCCACGATCTCACCATACTAATACTCTCTCACATGCACATTACATAATCCTAATCATAACCAGCTTCCTAATGCCACTGATTTACACCGATGATCAAGCTTCTTCCTCTCGCACTCTGAGAACACAAACCATCATCTGAACTTTGCTGCAAGGGCCCTTGAAGCGAGGCTGCTTCAGTTGCCGGCCTTGGCAAGTGCATCCTTGATGACCTCTGATGCCGACCTTTTTGCACCCTTAGCCGCATTCTTCACACCCTCCCCAGCGCGGCCTGCATGGACACCATCCTCACCTCCACTCTAATGACAAACAGATTCATCGAGTACACAGACCTCCCAATGCCATGAGTATCAGCGCCAGCAAAGGTGCCTGTGAAAGCAAGCTCTGCGTCTGCTCCGCCAGTACCAATAATGAGGTGTTCAACAGGTCTGTCAAAGGCCCAGGTGTTACCAACGCACCGCATCCAATAAACACAGGAGTCAGGCCAGCTAAAATGCTGGAAATCAATGAATTGCAGATCCTCTCATCACCACCAGCACCAGTGCTGGCCCAGATGTCTACACAAGGCATGTGCTGGGTGCAGCCACAGACAGAGAGACAATGAAAGGGTGGTTCTGCAGCGATGCGAGGATTGAAGGCTTCTGTCGGACAAGCATGAAAGATGAAGTGGCACACATGCATGGGATTTGGTCAGGAGGTGCGCCTCACCTGGTGTGGCGGTGTCATACTTGTTGTCAGCGCCGGGAAGCTGCGCCAGCTCCTTCTTGCCGATCTCGTTGGGTCCCAGATTCTTGTCATCCGGTGCTACGGACAGGTCAAAGACCTGCATCGTGTTGAAGGGCAGCAGGCCCTTCAGCTTGTCGAAGATGCTCGATGCCTTCAGCGCCTGTACACAGACACACTGGTGTTCAGTGCCTCATCCTCGGACCCACATCTAATCTCCACTCACAAGCAGGAAGTGCTGCTCATTTGCGCCAATCAAACATAACTTCACGCCAATGGAGGGTGGCATTTTCACCGGGGACATGTTCCAAAACAGGGCACACCTTGTCCTTCACTTCAGAAGGGTCCACAGCGCCGGTGTCACCGCTGCCTGGGCCCTTCTCCCCAAAGGTCTGTCCGACACGGCCTGAGCATTGCAACACCATAATCAATTCACATATGCTTCTTTGAACAGTTTGGCAACAGTTTGACAGGCTTCAATTATATCCATTGCAGCAGACCGCCTGACAAGTAGCAGACAACAAAATTCCAATCTCTACTGGAACCGCATACCATTAGTCCCTCCTCAATGAGGGCTGCAGCAGCAGCACACTCTTTAACAGACTTGCGTTTTACTGGAAGACCGCATGTTTGCAACTCACCAGGGCCGACAGATGTGTCAAATGGGTTGTCCGCGTCCAGTCCAATTTCGCCGATGGAGCCCTTGGTGACCTCATTGGGGCCGAAGTCTGCGTTCTCATTCTCCTGGGGTGGAGTCTGGTACGGCTCAATTCCTGTGTCAGCCAGCTCAAAGAGAGGCAATGTCTGGAAGGGCAGCACAGACTTGATCTTGTCTGCGAGGCTGGAAGCTGCATCGCTGGCCTTCAGCGCCTGCAATGGTGCACAGCAACCCCTCAGGCATAAATTCGCCAGTCTTCCTGTAATTTGCAGTGCAGGTGAGAGCACAAAGCTACACAATGTATCTGCACCGATCTCGTGCCGGCTTTTCGTACATAGGGAGGGGGGTCCATTTCATCTGGCATGAGAACACTCACATTGTCCTTGACCTCTGAAGGATCCACTGCTCCAACATCACCGCTGCCTGGGCCCTTCTCCCCAAAAGTCGTTCCGACGCGGCCTACACAGCGCAGAGTCAATGCATGAAGGGACATCATTACTATTATTACTTTTGTTTTCCAGTCCTTATGGACTAGGTCCATCTAGCAAAGGGACATGCAAGTGATAATGCCCTTCCATGCAGGGGCACATGCGTCTCTGCTGCACACATGCTGTGTCAGATCAGCAAAACAGCTCACCTGGGCCGACAGATGTGTCAAATGGGTTGTCCGCGTCCAGTCCAATTTCGCCGATGGAGCCCTTGGTGACCTCATTGGGGCCGAAGTCTGCGTTCTCATTTTCCTGGGGCGGTGTCTGATATGGCTCAATTCCTGTGTCAGCCAGCTCGAAGAGAGGCAGCGTCTGGAAGGGCAGCGCTGACTTGATCTTGTCGATCACCTCGGACCCCTGCACACCCATGAAGATCATGAGGTTGGCCTCAAGCATCTATGGTGACTGACATGCCACAGGATGGCTACACGTGTTGGAGAGTTTTGCAGGTGCGGCGCAACCATTAAAATGCATTGTACAGAGACAGAGACTATTCTGGCTGGGGCAGGGACTGCCACGCACCTTCTCCTTCACCTTTGATGGATCCACAGCACCGGCATCGTTTGTGCCTGCGCCAGACTTGCCGAAGACTCCGCCACTGCGTCCTGAGGAAGGCAACCAGAAGAATTAACCCAACTGAAGGCAAATTTTAAGGGCAGATCATCATGCAGTCCAGTCACACAAAAGGAGGGTGTCCTCCTGCAAATAATGCAGCCAAGTTAGTGGAGTTGACAGTGCACCTGGAGCAGCCTGGTCGAAGGGGTTGTCTGCGCCGACTGAGGTCTCCTCGATGACCTTCTTGCTGACCTCGTTGGGGCCAAAGTCTGCGTTCTGGTTTGTCTGAGGTGCCAGCTCTGCCAGAGCAGAACCTGTGGCCCAGCATACGGTTCTTCAGGGCAGTCCTTTTAACCATCTCACTTTGCAGGAACAACAGTCAGTGCTAGACTGTGCTAGACCGCACCTGACAAGGGGAGAAGAGCTAGCTGGGCTGCAGCAAGGGAAGCTGCAATTTTTGCTCCAGACTTCAGGGCCCTCTGCAGACATCCACAGGTCTAAGAGACAAACCAGAAAAACATCGGCTGTGCCACAAACTCGTTTTAAATTCAACATTCCTTCACGTATGACAGCACATGTGGCACCAAGTAGTCCAAAAGAAAAACGAGCCGTACCTGCACGCCACTTCCAGGAGCACCAGTGGAATTGTCCTGCGGACAATCATCATCTGTAAGAGTGCAATGTATAAAGACATTTACATGCACACTCATAGCTCCACGATTCTTCTCTACGCATCCCCATAGATACTCGTTGGATATTGCGGCATGCCGGTCGATACAGTCCTATTATCGTAAGCCGAAATACAACAGTATCGGCACCAAATGCGAACCCGTCCTGTTTTAATAGCAGAATCCACAATGGTAAATGCGTGCCAAACTTGGTGGACATTGTCCAGTCTAGGTCGAAGAGCAGCAATTATGCATATTCATCACCTTATCTTTCGTCAGCACTCTCAGCGTCTGAATTCCAAAGTGCAGACCCTTTAACCGATTAACATTAGATGATACGATTAGAAGTCCCCACTCACCTGTTTGGGAAGCGCAGACACGGTTGTGTGCTGGGTCTTGCTCAAGCGAGGGGAGACGCGAACGGAGTTCTTGCGTCTGCCTGTGAATGGAACTGTGCTTGTGGATGCAATCTGAGTAGACGCCATGGTTTCAAGATGGGTGCAAATACAGCAAGTGGGATGTGACTCTTGAAATTGTCTCCTCTCTGCGAATTTTGCTCTCGAAGTGGGAATGTTGAGGGAGCTAGAGAGAATCTGAGAGGCCAATGGAAGGTGCCGTGTCCCACCCTGGCTGACGGCGTTCCCCCCCGAAACCCTCACAATTCCCTTCAAAAAGGGTTCGTAAAAGATCTGTACTTAGCCCTTGTCCGAGGAATGTTTCGAGGCGGATGCGCACCCAATCCCAGCGGCACACAAATCAAGCCGAGGTTGTCCAACCATTCTGGCAAATCTCGCCATCTTTGAAATGAATAGAGGCAGAATGATATCAGGAAAAGTCCTGGAAGTCCTGATCGACAAGGAGGACCGGTCGTGGGGAACCCTCGCCAAGGTGCCTATCTTCGTCCGAGCACACACGGCCTCGTAGTAGATCGAATATACCTGGATAGTTGCTCCAATTTGCAAATGCTTATATCCGATGCCATGCAGTGTGTGAGAGTCTGGAATAATGCGTCGAGAGTCATGCCATCGTGGACATTCTGTTGGGTTTCCTTGCACCTCTAGCCTTGTGTTGCGCAGGCTGTTCTTGCTGAGTATGCCAGTACCACAATATTTCTGTTCATCGCGATTGGCACAATTTCCTCCAATTGGTGAGGCATCGCTCAAGCGCACTTCCCATCTTCGAACAACGACTTGCATCGAGCGGGTCCTGCCCGGATAGAAGGCCTGTAGGGCGCCTTGTGCAACCAATTTCACTGGTTACTTTACACCTGTGGTGTCATGTGCAGCCATACGGCTGACAACGTAGCCCACTCCGGAGCCGACAAAAGCCTCAAAAACGGTGCGCTGGAAAACAAGATATGCTTCTTTCACTCGGATGGTGTCTGGACGGTTTTTACATTATTACAAATTTACACTCAATCGCATGCTGTTCGAAGGACCTTTTCTGGATGCGATCGTGTTATGCATGGCTCTTTTAGAAGAACCGTCTGCCGCGTTTGTTTGCATCCACCTTCTGCACAGACAATCTTTCCAGCCCTTCTGATCGAATACTTAGCATGTTGTGTGTTGCAGCGGAGTACGGTTCCTGCTTCCTGGGAACGGGCAATGTGCTCAACATTGCGATGGCCTTCGGCTTCGGCATTTTTGTGTTGGTCTACTTCGCTGCTTCCTTTTCCGGTGCGTTGAGTGTACTTGCAAGCATTGCCATGTTTGAGAGAAGGACTTCTGTGCTGAAATTCTGACATCGGATGCTCTGCAGGGGGCCACCTGAATCCAGCAGTGACCTTTGGAATGCTGATTGCCAGGCACGTGCTAGTCCAAAACTGTCTTCCCAAATTGTGGCCTTCATAGCAAGGCAGGTAAAATGGTGGACCAGTCTTCCTAGACCAGTTATCCTCTATCAGTGCTAAACTAGAGCTGTGACACAGGAGAATTTCCATACTGCGGGCAGTCCTGTACATGGTCTTCCAGTGCCTCGGCGCATCGACTGGCGCAGGATTTGTCAAGGCGGTACAATTCTACCCCTCTCAAGCTTTTTGCCCACTGCACCTGAGAAAAAGTGCATCTACTCAACGGGAAACACCACCCGAGGACAGGAGCAAAATGACCTCGAGGAGCTCCTCAAGCTCTGTGCACCAAGTTACTAGTTAGGGTCCTTTTCATCAGCAGCAAGCATCTGATCGCATGTCTTGTGAGCCATGAACCGATTGACAAGTGTGGGGAACCAAGAATCACCTCCGGGAAATGCTGCTTCGGGTGTGCTTGGGCCATGCATAGATAAGATCAGTTCCAGAGCCTGAATTCCTGACATGGAGTGTTCACAATGCAGCGTCAAGGGGATCCTCTTCTCCAAGCCATGATGTGTTAAGGTAAGGGCATGGACAGGTTGACAAGTACGGGTGGCGCGCTGCTGGTGGTGGCGCCAATGTTCTCCACATCAGTCATGCAGCCGGCTGGGGCCTGGAGACCATCCTGACAATGGCGCTCGTCTTCACTGTTTTTGCGGCCACTGACGCCGAGCGCGCTGTTGACACCGCCCACTTGCCGGTGCGTTGAAGCTGTCGCTCTTCTTGCCCTCACCAGTTTGCTGGGAAATTTTGTGCTGTCATGCAGTGCATTCACAATTATGATGAGGCGCCCATCCCTGTTCTTCAGAGTGGGCAAGCGCGTGCATGTGGCAAAACGGAACAGGCCCCACACGGTAGGAGAACCTTTGCAAGGGACTAAGAGAGGCTCTGCCAGTGTGCCCTGAGAAAGTCATCCTCTTCTTCTCTGCTTTGCTTCTTTGCACAACCTGCCGCAATACAGCTGGACTTACTTCATAACCTGTTGTCTTGTGAAATCTCCCCGGTACATCAAGTTGCCGTCAGCCAGCCGGCCACAATGCGTGAGCAGGTTCTGATGAAGCACTGAATATTGGTATATGCTGTAGGTGCTGGCGCCGTTTGCCATTGGCATGGTGGTGTTGCTGTGCCACCTAGTTGCCATTCCCCTAGATGGCTGCAGGTCTGCTACGAGCTCTGTCTGACTGCTTGCATGCAAATTGATAAGCAGTACTGCAACTAGTCAAAGTGCTGCATTTCCATCTGTTGCCAGAGTTGCCATCAAAAATAATAGATGTGTGTGTATTTGCCATCTTCGTGTGCAACTAACAATGAATGCTGCTGTTGACCATTTGTGCAGCATCAACCCTGCGCGCACCTTTGGGGCATCCCTGGTGTCCGGCAACTGGCACGGCCAGTGGGTCTTCTGGGCGGGGCCCATCTCTGGATCCATCCTTGCAGTCGCCCTCTACGAGCTCGCATTCCGAACACGCCGGCACAAGGTCATTCACAGAACCATGCCCAGGAAATTCCATGCCTGTCAGCCAAATGGCTCTTCCATTCTTTAGGGAGATCGTGACATTCTCATGCAACCTCATCTATATTACGCTGGAGTCTTCCACCTTCGCATGCATGCTTCAACTGTAGGCCGCCCATTGCACAGATGCTGGCAGACTGATGGCCTTAACATTTCGATGCATCCTGGCAGGGACGCTGGTGTTGTCCCTCATGCTAGCTGTGAACCTACGACTACTACTACGACTACAACTACTCCTAACTATGTGCACGATACGGTGTGCATGAGTGGGTCTACAGGCATGCACACATGAACTGCACCTAAACGCTCAATGCATGTCTGCTGGCATGCCGGAGGCGGTCACTGTCGTGTAATTGCAGGAAGTGGCCTACCCCGGAGAGGCGGATCTGGAGGGCGGCCGGAGGCAGCCACAAGTGCCTGCGCAGCTGCCAGCCTATGCTGGAGTGGAGGGTCTCAATGAGGTCAAAACAGCCCACAAGTCTCGATGAGTCCAAGTCAAGAGGAGAGCTAACAAGAGAAGGAACTCCCAACTGCTGCTTCCAAGAAAATTTGTTGAAGCACAGCAGTCAAGCTGCTCAGGCCAGTAGAATCTCAATATGTATGGAACTCCTGCAAGGAATGAAATTTGTCCTCGATTGGAAATTCCTCTGACAAAATTCTTTGGTACTTCTGGCTCACATGCCATCGTCCCTCTTTGGATTGTCATCATTCTGAGCTTCACATCGCTGTGGCAGCAATCTGCTGGCATTGCAAATTTTAAGTTTAAACTCAATTGCTGGCATAGCCGGGTCCTGCAATTGTCTCTGCATGAAGCATTTGCCTTGGTGGAGCTTTTTTTGCTCACCTTGACGCTGCTTAATGCTGAAGAAGGACTGATCAGCAGCGGAGGCATGTACAAGATTCTTAAGATAGGAAGACATTGCGTCTGAGATTCTCCTTATGCCCCGGTGAGTCATGATGATGAGTATTGCATTGTTTGCATCTCAAGTGGTGGGCCAGAGAGCCCAGGACCAAGGCATGACTGCATGTTGTACTCCTGCATGAGACACTGCTCCAGTTCTATATTAAATGCCGAGCAACTTGGTACAACTTGGTACAACATTGAATGTAGATGGAGGACTGGGAATTCTCCAAAAAGTGGCGCAATGTTCAATGTGATTGTGGCCTTTGTGAAGAGATCCTGGCACCAATGCCTAGCTTGTGAAGTAGGACAAGGTCACCCATATACCGAATCTCACCAGCCAGCTGATCGGATAATGTCTTCTTTTGGACCTGTCCTGGAGATCGGCACTGGAGAGCATCAGCACATGCATGGTTTACAATGTGGATTGAGAGATTTGCATACGACGTCGTGGTGTGAGACTGCATTGCGGGCTGCAACAATAAAACAATTCAGTACATCTGCGTGTGTAGTGCAACATGCATGCTCACCTGAGCTTGGAACGAGTAGAGCGGATGTTATATGCAATCCTGCCAATGCGCATTGTTGAACACCAGCCTGGTAAGGAACTCTAGGAGATCTTTGAGATTGACTGCTGCGTGTATACATAGATGCTGTGGTTAGAATGTTCTCCGCGGACTGAAAAGGAAAGGAGAGGACTCGGAGAGGAGAGGAGACGAGTAGGTATTCCCCTGTGCATCCAATGTCGTCATGACTCATGTGAACATAAGTAGCTATAGGGTTTTCTTCAGGATCATGCATAGACTGTGGCTTTGCAAGATGGTGCAGCTGTGCTGGCATGTGACATCATGGAATTGGTAGTGTTACGGGCAGCCATGACACCAACATGATTTGTAGAAGAGCACTATGTCAAGCGGGTGCATTGGCAACTAGCTTTGATGCCGTTGGCGGGAAGAAGGGGACTGTGAAGTGTGCAAACTCCAGCCTGAAATGGTCTTGGAGTTGAGACATCATTTGCCTGGAAATCTGTATCTATCTGGAAGAATCCCTTGAATGGGGATAAAACACGTCTCTTCTCCCCCTTGTTTAATTTGGCAACACCTCTTCACGGGCCTCCCATGTTCTTCAGAGTTTCTCCCTCTTCCGGAAACAATTTTGCAAGCGCTTTGCAGAGAAGCACGCCTGATCAAACACGGTCGGAATCGTACCATGGCGCCGGTCAAGTACCAGGAGATCCTCATCGACGAGCAAGATAAGGCTTGGGGAACGCTCTTCAAGGTGCTAACATCTATCTGCGACAAACCCTTCTGCGCTCTCCCATTGATGTGTCGTGGCAGGCGCGGAAAGCTTCGCGCTTGTATGCTCAACGTTGCTGTAAGATGGCCTTGATCGATCATGCAGTTGACCACTGCCATCACGTGAAGCCTGAATCCGAAGCTCACCTTCCTTGTGCAGGCTGTCGTCGCTGAGTATGCAGTCACCACCCTGTTTCTTTTCTTCACCATCGGCACCGTCTCCTCAAATTGGTAAGGAACAAGGAGTGTTCACTCATAGCGCGCACGGATTCACTCATGCAGAGTCACGGATGGACCCTGCAGACACTGGAAGTCAGTGCTTCGAGTGCTCAAACCCCGCAATCACACATTCAACAATTTATCATGTCTCAGCTTGAAACCGCAACTGATTATGCTGATGTGCAGCCATACCGCCGACAATGCCAGTCTTGCCGGCGCTGATAAGAGTCTCGAGTCAGGTGAGGAAGGGGGAATAACGAGTGGGATCCTGCCTTACCTTCTAAGATTGTGATCAGCCTTCAAGATGGCGTGTAGCATCCGAGCTGGAATAAGATTTGCCGGTTTACGAGAGTATTGGCGTGAGTCACACTTGTGCCATGCGGAGTCCGTAACTTGTCAGCTTTTTCTTCAAGTCTCGTCTTGATTATTATATCTGCCATGATATGTTGCAGCGGGCTACGGCACCTGCTTTCTAGGGACAGGCAACGTGCTCAATATCGCGATGGCCTTCGGTTTCAGCATCTTTGTTCTGGTATACTGCGCCGCTTCATTTTCAGGTACGTAGGCTGGACTTTCCGACAGGCAATGTTTAACGTTGTTTAACTGTCTAAGATCAGGGTTGATCGGCTCCCTCAACCCATATGATGCTTCGGGATGTCTGTCGTACAATAAGGGTTGCTGTGAACACCACTGTACAGCCATATTTGGAGATGCATATGCCATTGCCTAAGTCACTCATCCCCATGCAGGTGGCCACATCAACCCTGCAGTGACCTTCGGCATGCTGGTGGCTAGGTACGCCTATTCTGTTCAGCTCTTTGGAAGACTTTCCCTTGGCCGGCCCCTCTTAACACCACCTCTGTGGGAACCCAGATCTGACAGGCATATTGCTGAACGCGTGTGCTGCAATGGGTAACCGCAGGAAGATTTCCGTATCAAGGGCTGTCCTGTACATAGTCGCCCAGTGCTTGGGCGCATGCACTGGCGCAGGCCTTGTCAAGGCGGTGCGGTTCACAGCCCCCTGTCATAATTAAGAATGCCAACCTCATGCAAATACAATTGCAACCTTGTTGGTTGCATTGAAGGTACAGCCTTGCATGTGGCCTAGGAGAGGGATGTGTCGGCAACGAGACTTGAAGTCCCCAAGTCACTGTGGACAATCAGAGGTGTGCACTTGCGGGATAGCCACACATGCTAAATTTGCAGCAGTTGAGTTTCATGGGGCATGTGCGCAGATCGACACTCACGGCTGGCGTGCGGCCGGTGGCGGCACAAATGCACTGAGTGCGGGTGTGAACAACGCGGCTGGCTGGGGCCTGGAGACCATCCTGACAATGGCGCTCGTTTTCACTGTCTTCGCGGCCACTGACGCTGAGCGCGCGTCCGACACTGCCCACCTGCCGGTGCGCCCAACCATCAGCTCCTCTTTCCCACGACTTGCACATAATGGCGAAGGCCAGCAGTTCCAGAGAAGTGTTGATACACTCTCAAAGCAGCAATTACAAAGTCGTTGCGTGCTTGAACTATCAAATACTGTCCTCTCAACCCTTTTGTTACTGGGGTGGGCTGGAAAGCTTACTGCTACGTTCCACACGTAGGCACCACCTGGTGCAAGGGCTGATATTATCCTGGGTGTTGTTGTGCATGCGACAGGTGTTGGCGCCATTTGCGATCGGGATGGTGGTCTTCCTGTGCCACCTGGTGGCCATCCCCCTCGATGGCTGCAGGTTTGGAGTCTCTTCAATGTACCCCGGTTTGGCAACAAGCTGCTGCTGCCCAATCATGCAGCTGCTTCATTACATAACTCGCCCGCCAGATCACCACTTGCAGACGCAGCAATGTCCCTGATAGGAGTGCTAAAAGACCACTCCCACCAAGTCCAAACATTCCATTTTTTTCTCTCGCTCAGCACACTCTGAAGCATCGTGCGCGCATGTGCAGCATCAACCCGGCGCGTTCCTTTGGAGCGGCTGCAGTCGCGGGCAAGTGGGACGACCAGTGGGTGTTCTGGGTGGGGCCCCTCTGTGGAGCCGTCATGGCCGCCACGGCCTACGAGCTCTTCTTCCGCACCAAGCCCAATAAGGTGACCACTCTTCCTTGCTCACATCCTCCATGCATTGGCTATCCTTTGTTCGGCAGAAGGGGCTTTGTGACGACCAGAGTCAGACATCTGATCAGCTCTAGGTGGCTGGAAAAGGTGTAATCGACTGACTGACTGATTGAGTGTGCTGCATCTAGGGGTTAGGGACCTCCAGTAAGCTGGCTGCATGCATACTCACAGTGGAGCTTGGCTCGTACACACCTGCCAACACTTCTTGTCCGTGCGCTTGAAGCAAAGTAGCTGAAGGCCCTTGTCATGTCTCTGTGCGCAGGCTGTGGCCCACCCCTCAGATTTTGACATCGAGGGCGGAGTGAAGCTGCCAGAGGTCAGTGCTGCACTGCCAGCCTTCTCTGGAGTGGAGGGCCTCAAGGAAGTCAAAGAGACCTCTTCCCATTCATGAAGCAGTGTTTGGCAAACACTGTTGAGGATGGAAATTTCTGATCGGACCTTTGGTCCCAGATACTGCCGATTCCAAGCAGACAATATCTTGTCCAAATTTATTTTCTCTTCTTGTAGACCTAAAAAGAGAAGGTGGTATGCGCCCACCTGTGGAGGGACTAGCTAGTATTTAGCTAGGCATTCATCACTTGTGCTCAGCCCTGATCGCAATTTTATTTTTCAACATGGTGTGAAGGACAGAATGGCAAGATGTAGTGAAGACATTCAGCAGGAGCAGTTGTGATCAGGAGTGGAAGAGCACAGTGGTTCGGCAGAAGAATTGACGGAAGAGATAGCAGATTTTGTCAAATGAGGCTGTGTGGCTAAAGGGTCACCAGCTGAAAGTATTGCAGCTTGGAGGATGCAAGATCTTTTTTAACACGACCTCGAAAGTGGAATCAAGGTGAGACCCATGATATCTATTTGAATACTGAGCTAAATCTTCTTCTACAAGAATGTGCTTGCCAGCTGTTGATCAACATCTGTTCATGAAGGGTGCGATTGCATCTCTGAACGATATAGTTGTTAATCTACCAAATCGATTCGAGGTGCCACTTGGGCAAAAGCACATGTTTCTGGAGGCTCTTTGAGCTCTGACATACTGCTGCCTGATTTCAAGGCAGGACTGTTGATGTCTATATCTGATGTCACGCTCTATCTGCTTGACAAAAGATTTGTTGTTGTTCCATGATGTTGATGGGCTCTTTGAGGCTTCGTTTGACAATGTGCTACAACTTGAATACTGGTTTCATTTTCATGCGAGATTGCAATCTTTCCTGGAAATTTCAAAGGGTTGTTTGTGTGTGGTTGAAACCCATCTTTATGTGGGAGCTGTGTGTTGGCCGCTGCGGCTGACGTTCAGTATGTTTTAGAGCATACTGGGTGCTATGCATGGCAGGCAGAAATGTGTGAAACACTCCAATATCGAGCTGATATCATAGAGTATCATGGAGATTTGTTGGAACTGTACAGTCTGTACTGGACTGTACTGTACTGGACTGTACTGTACAGTTTGTACTGGACATGTCAAAATGTCAGAAAGCCATTTTCAGACGTGCTGGCTATAGTGTTGTTGTGATCCTGCCAGCGTGTGCATGTGCACAATGTCCCAGGATGGTCCCCCTGATGAGCCCATAAGCTTTTAGGTTCAGCTGTGATTTGAGGCGCCGGCATATGTGCTGGCTGAACATGCATGTACAGTGCAGATGCATGCAGATAAATGCACATCATTTTCGGTAGGGATGTACTAGCCTAGGATCCTGAGACACTAGTCTAGCACTGTGAGTAATTCTCAATATGGGGTTGCAAAGGGAAGGCCAATATGCTTTAGTTGCTGTCACTGACGGTCACCGTGATATATGTAATCAAAATTCAACACAGCTTCTAGCTCTGTCTGTATGTCCGTCTTAAGAGATCACACTTGTTCTGTTGCAACTTTTCACAGGCGAAGAAATGGAGTGGTCATCCAGATCCCATTCGACAGAACTTGTCGGTCGGTCGGTCGATTACACCTTTTCCAGCCACCTAGGGCTGATCAGATGTCTGACTCTGATCGTCAGAGTCAGCACCCAACATGACATCCATACATTCACAGAGAAACTTGGAAACACTCACCAGATCATCCTGCCAGAGAAATTGAACCATAGTCGAAACTGAAAACAAGCCTGCATATTTGTCCCTAATGGACTGCAAATGAGGACATTCAAACACAACATGTCTTTCATCACCCAGCGAGCCAGCACCACAGAAACTGCAAACCCTATCAGCACGAGGAACTCCTGTCCAAGACCCAGAGTCCCGAGGCAGGCCATGACAACCCATCCTAAACCTGAGCACTTGCCGAAGGCGAGAAGCAGACAATTGCAGGTTAACATAAGATTTCTTACGACAAGAATCAGGCCGAGCACACCATGCCCTATATGTACACAAACGGGCCCTGGATGATGGACACGTCCTAGGACTGTAATCAAGACCTAGCCACACAGCATTCACTTTGTCATCTAGCAATTGGCAAATGCGCCGAACATCCAAGTGCACCATGTCAGTAGCACTAATGACCATATCATAACCCATGTCCCGAATTCCCTTGAACATTGCCCATGCCCAATTTTTGACATTTGATGTTATAGCAGCCCGGCAAGCATCAAGGGCCATGCGCTTATATAGATGCTGTGGTGGGAGAGCAACTAGACCATTCCAAAAGCGTACAGCGCACAACCACCATTTGTCAGAATTTTGCATGCTCGTCTGCCAAGATTTCAGGGTTATATTCACAGTTATAATACAAGGGTTAACCTCAGCCCGAGGGCTGCTTGACTGCATGGAAGACAGCCGATGGGTCAACATCTATGCTTGAAAGCAAAGAAGAACAAAGCAGTGGCCTGCATAAAGCAAGAGGGCAGTTGCAGCGGCAGGAGTGGAATTGAAAGCTTCTCAACCGTTGATCTGATCAGCTGGCTAATCGAGCGACTGATAGTGGATGAGCATGGAAGACGGAAGTTGTTCTTCATCACAGACCCTACAACGGGCAGGCAAGCTCTTTAATCATAAATCTCTGACAGATTCATAGTTAGTGGCGCAAGCGAGAGAGGGTCTGCGATGTGTCCCTCACTCGTTGATGAGCAGTACACAAGCATCCCTGCTGGCATAATATTGCATCATTTCATATACTTATATCATATGTTGTGACAGAACCTGCCAGCTTCAGCTCAATCTACCCCTTGCCAAATGCTGGAAGTGGCCGATTGCTTGCTGAGGACTGTATGGAGAGCAGACATCCACATCGTCATGATTCGGGGAAATCTCCTTCTTTGGAGACTTTATCTGAGTACCTACTCATCTGCAGGAGGATCTGAGGAGTGCAGCACGAGTGGCCGGGAATACCTTGCCTACTTTCTGCACAGGCACCTGGACTTCCGCCTGCCTGAGATTGAATCCCTCATAGAGCTTGCCGGACAAGGCAAGCTCACGCAGAGCAGATGGAGGCAGCCCTACGGAAAGCACTTCTACTCACCCTTCTGGTACCTGCAGCTACCATCGGACGCAGTAGCGCAGGAGGTTGCTGCCCGGTCCATTCTGCTGAAGGTGTGCCCAGTCTATGCCTGCTGCCTGGCTGCTACACACCATTCTCAATTCCCTCTGCAGTGTTTTGCAGGGTTAACGCACTCACAAGAAGGCCTGGCAGGCACATACAGTTGTCTGGCCTGCTGATCTTTGCAAGCAAATTTGCAGGGGTTCTTGGACCTTTGGGGTGAAGGGGAGACATGGGAGGAGCTGGAAGCTTCCATTCGTGCCTTTCCAGAGGAGCTGAAGCAGCCATGGTTGCAACCAAACCTGTCCATGAAGGTGGGGTGTAGGTTCAAGTACCATGTGGTCGGCCTATCATTGACAGTGTTGGCAACGTGTGTTGGCTTCCTATTGCACAATGGTGATGGTGATGAATCAATGTGCTTGGCGTTGCAACAGGTGATAGTAGATGGGTGGGGGAGAGTGATCAGCTTGGAGGAGCAGCTTAAATGCCATGACCGCTTGGAGTTCATCCCCTTTCAGGCATGTTTTTTCTCTGTGCATCATTGGAGTTGTTGGCCCATTCCTTGCTGCAGCAAGCATTCTGAAGCACTGTGCAGCTTAAGATTCACAACCCACTCTCAAGTCTATGATGACACTGGTGGCTTGAAACATGTCCTGTTGGTGATGCAGAATCCTGTCAAATTAGCGGACCCAGATATTACATTCCGGCTGATCATCGCAAACTGCTACAGCAACCATGGCATGCCAGACACTGTGAGCCCTTTCTTGACATCCTCCTCAACTGTTTGCTGTCTTACACTGCCATGAGCTACAGGCTACTAGCTAAAAGCTCCACGTTACTAGAACTCACCGGGTGCTTGGTTGAGTGGCCATGGTTTAAAGGAGTCCGAAAACTTCCATGCAATGACGAGCAATGATTGTGTAGGTTCCTGCGCGGATGTATTTTGGAAGGGAGGTGGGTCACGGCAACCGCAGGGTCCTTTCAACATATTCCTTGTCCAAAAGAGTGTACCTAGGACCGACCTCCATGGACACAGAGATTGCCTTCATAATGTGCAACCAAGGAAAGGTGCACATCCCCAGAATTCACCCCTCCACCTCTGCAGCTTTCGCAGCTAAACATGGTTGTGCACATGTGAACATCACAGATGCATTTATAATAAACTTGAATGGCAAGCAGCAATGCTGCATTATCCCTAGTTGGAACAACTGAAAAGCTGTCTTTCAATGAGAGCGTGAGGCTTTACTCCTGAATACACATTGTTTCCCGAGTGGACATGTGTCAATCATCCATCTGTTGAGCGCTGTTCACACGCTGTAGGTGCGCAAGGGCAGCTTTGTGTTTGATCCATTTGCGGGCACTGGCAGCATCCTAGTGGCAGCCGCACATCTTGGAGCAGTCACTCTCGGCGCAGACATCGACATCCGGGTGCTTCGCGACGGCAAGACCGACTCCTCGGGCAAGGTGCAGCGCCCATGTGATCCACATGCATGCCGTCATGTGCCAACAACATGCGACCACTGTGCGCCATGCAGCTGGATGCGGGCCAGCCTGTCCCAGAGCTTAGCAGGCCACCTTGCTGACAGGCGGGAAGGCGTGTGTGGATATATATGGAGCGGCCTTTCCTTTTTGCATTTTGTGAGTTAGAACGGTGGTGGTTTTTTGTGCAAGGGTGAGAAGCGGCAGTGTTCAATCTCAAGCTCGGCTGTTTGTGTGTGCTGCTGGCAGGTGGCCGACAATTGGGCCAATTTCGAGGATTATGGTCTGCCGCGGCCGGCCGGCCTCATCCGCGCCGACGCGCACCGGCCGCCCTTCCGAGATGACCTGCATGAGGTGGCTCCCCTCGTATCACCCCCCTGCTAATGCTCCGATGAGTTAGCCTTGACTGCACATCTGAAAATGCACCATGAACACACCGACAGAGATGCTTGGATGCTCGGCAGCGAATGGGTTGACAAGCATCTCACGTGGCACAGCTGGTTTTATGGGTGCTGCATATTGCGCTCTGGACGGCTTATAGGCCATGTGCACAAAACCTTCATCAATACGGAGCAGATTATAGAATATCTCTTCCAGGATTTGGCCTTACTGAACATGAGCGTGTTGTGTTGAGCACGCCTTCTTTGCTGTGCATGCAGATCCTGGATGCAGTCGTATGCGATCCACCCTACGGGGTGCGTGCTGGCGGGCGGAAGTCCCAGTCCAAGCCTGACCTGCAAGTCCGGGACAGGACCACCCACATAACCTCCACTGCTCCCTACAGCATGGGTGCGCTCTCTTCTCAAATGACTTTCCCTCTAGTCATATGCCCCAAACCGGTCAAGCATGAGGCTGTGTGCAGAGAAGTGCAAAATTTGAAAAGGAGGGTTTTTTCCCAGCTCTTCTTCCACACACCTGAGGGAACAATTGCAGTAGAGGTATTTGCTAGGTATGAAGCATCAATGGTGCTTGCGAACAGGATGTTGAGCAAGGCTGTTGGATTACAGGCTCCCATGCAAGCACTGGAGTGCTGGCAGGGATATTATGAGACAAGGCTTTATTAGGAAGTCAGCCTTCAGATGGGGCTTGACTTTTAAAGTTGAATTGGAACAGGCTCAAGGTCAAGGGTAACCCCTGAGTGTTCAGCTTCGACCGTGTGCACAGGTGAGTGCCTGAGGGACCTGCTGGACATGTCAGCACGGCTGCTGCGGGTGGGCGGGCGCCTCGTGTACTTTCTGCCGGCGGCCCCGGAGGTGTACAGGGAGGAGGAGGTGCCGCGGCACCCGGCGCTGCGTTTGGTGGCCAACTCTGAGCAGGTGCTCAACGCACGCTACAGCCGCCGCCTCATCACCATGGTGAAGGTGCCGCATACTTCGCCAAAGGAAGGATTCAAAAGAAGAATAGCAAATCAATCTGTGGTAAAGGTTGATGCTTAGCTTGTGCATACGGGGCAGCCGTCAGACAAGCCGTCAAAGATATGCCATGCTCCATGCTTGTGAGTTGTGCCCCCTTGCTAATTGTGCTAGTCATGCAAGGTCACAAGCTATTGACTCGTGCACAGGCGTTGACTACTCTCTGGTGAGTAGTCAACAAGTTCCTTGTGTTGAGGACATCTGATAAGTGCAGGTGCATGCATACGACCGGGATGCTGCGGCCGCGTTTCATGCAGAGCAGGGAGATCCTCGCATGGCCATAGACGACATTCCTGCCATTGTGTACGAGCCGCGCCAGTATGTGGATGGCAAGCTGGTTGTCTCAGACAAGCCACCCAATAGGCCGAAGTATCGCAGCAAGCTGTGCTGATGTCAAACAATGTTGGGCCATATTGCGCTAACACTAGTGAACCATGCCTGGTTGTAGAAACAGTAACTTAGCAAACACCTGTTGTGATTGACAACCTGTTAAAACTGACCGTGGTGACAAAGCGTGGTGGCCACCGTGGACTTCAACACATTGTCAGCCTATCACTGCAGACCATCTTAAACAGGCAAGGGAACAGTCGCAAACCAATGCACCAGGATACAGCTCTTTGCTCACAGTTTCTGTGGCAGAGGCAGAAAGTCCAGAAGGAGGTTATTTAGCTGATCTGGGGCATCCCTGGGGACCCAGTGGCCTGCGCCTTCAATCTTTTCATAGCGCCACAGCTTTTCTGGCACAAAATTGGATGACACAAGCATCTGGGGCTCCAGCAGCCCTTTGTCACCAGTTGACCAAACGCCCATAACAGGGCAGCCCACCTTGGGCATGTGGAGCGCTGGCCGCGTTGCCCCGAAGTGTTCCACATGAAAATTTGCTCTGTACCATGCCAGCCCTGCACATGCATCCGTGATTTTACTAACTTCACGTAGAATGCAATCAAAAGGCAAGCCTACTTAACAAGATGACACTGCAGCCATCCTGATCAACAAGGTTGGTGGCAACTCAACATCCTGCGGCTCGCATTCTAGTCCAGAACTTAAATGGGATCACCTGCTCATAAGAAAGGTTAGCACGAGGACATTTAGAATTAACATGGGGTCACCTGCTGATAAGGCGCCAGGTCTGGACAGGTCACTGATGTATGCCGCCATGTCTTGTGGCTTCACGGTTGGTCCCACAAATTCCCTGAAGAGCTGCCAGTCATCTGCCTGCAGCAGCTTCTCGGCCACACCTTCATACTGGAACAGGAGAAAGTACCAGCTCGCTGACCTCTGCTTGGCACCACCAGCTCCCCACCCGCCTCCTGTCGGCAGTTTCAGTTGCATGTTAAAGGTATAAAGATACAAACATTGGGCGCAATAGGAAGTAAAACAACACACCACATCCACCGTAGATGGCGTGCATTGATGTTTTAGGTATTTGACACCCGTGGCTTTGCAAGAATGAGAGCACCCAGGATGGCCAGCAAGGGAAAGCTGTGCATGTGTTGCTGTTTTGCATCATGCAATTGAAAACTGCAGGAGTGCACACCTGGGTGGCCGACAGAGATGGCCACCAAGCGCTTGACTCTTGTGGGAACTGTGGCGGCGATGCGCCATGCGAGGGCCGAGCCCCAGTCATGGCCCACTAAGTAGAAGCTGAAGCACAAGCACATCATAGCCTGAATGGGTCGGCAATACGATGTTAAGGCCTTTGGAGCATGTTTCAGCTTCAGATAGAAACAGTGGAACTGCTTAATGTGACAGCAGACAGAGTGTGCCCAGTTCTCTCACTTATCGACGCCGAGTGCATCGAGCATAGCCAGCACATCCGCCTGAGCATGGCGCAGGGCATAGGCGTCAATGTCAGAAGGTTTGCTGGACTCCCCAAATCCCCGCAGATCTGGTGCAACAACCCTGAACCCATGTTGCACCAGCACTGGTACCTGGGCATTGTCATCAGCACAGTCAGGAGACCTTTTGTTTCTTACACTAGCAGGTCTCATCAGGTCATCATGTTGAACGTCGGCCCATACCTGTGCGTTCCACAGCTTTGAGGAGTCTGGAAATCCATGCAACAGCACAACACAAGGAGCGGCTGGGTTGCCATCCACCTTAGCTGCAATAATAATTCCGTTCACGGCAAATCGCATACCAGGCATTTTCCCAGAAGTTCGCCACTGGTTTGTACGTAATCGCTGAAGGATCAGAGCTTGTAATCACAAAAATCCAGCCAGCTCAGGACACATGCCGTGTCTTGAAAGTGCAGAAGTCTGCAATCTTGTATAGTTGGAGGCTGTGCCGCCCCGATGTGTAGCAAGGAATTAAGATAATTGAAGAAATGAGGCAATCATATAAAAGGAGCAAATATCGACAGGCCAAAGACAGATCTGAAGGAGGATCGAACAGCACTTGAATTTCTTAGATACTCTGTGGAACAAACTGCATGACAACTTTGACAGTAGTAAGCGATCAAGAAGACAAATTGCTGCGGAAATCATCCCAAATCGACTCCAAGAGAGGTTCCAGGAATGGCACCAGGGCAGATCATAATCCCCTATAGAGGATTGCTGGGAGAAGACTGTAGACATGTCTCACGTCCGCACGATGGCCTTCTGAAATACAAGAAGGCAAAAGTGGGAATGGGAGTTTTGACTTTATTGCTATATCATACCACCGCAACGCAATAACATTTCTGCGTGAAGCACATCAATAGAAGTTTTCTGCTTTGCGGAAGGTCAAGGGAAAACCGTGAGACGGAAGACATCCAAGTCTACAAGTTTAACAGGTCCATTGAAACCATGGCCAACGTTGCTTACCAATTAGGCAGCTCTGGATTTGCTGCAAACAGTGCACACTCTGCTCCTCACGCTCATCCCAGCTGGAGTCCGTAAGTTTCTTTCAAACAGCATTTTGTTTTAGATTTTTGGATCCTTGCTAGGTCCACATCACGTTCAGTGCACTCATGGAGTGCGCTTAAAATCTCTGATGCAACAGTGATGAGTTGTTCCCCAACAGTCACTGATTTATTCTGGCGTTGTGTTCTACAGGTACGACAACAATGGAGGGTGCGATAATTTTCCTCCATATTATGCCTGAGAAGGACGACATCGATGTCTTCTTGTCTGCTCCAGCAACGTCATCTATCTTCATGCTTGTTGTCTGGGGGCAATCCTCTGCTTGTCGGTACATGTAGAGAAGCTGATATGATGATTTAATGGCCACAGGACATGTGTTGCTGTTGCCGGCAACGACTACTGCATAGTGGCTGCCAGTACGCGCCTCTCCACAGGGTTCTCAATCCTGTCTCGAGACGTCTCGATGATCCTTAAACTGTGCGCCCCCGTTCCATCTAGGATGATGCATCGGGCATCATAAGCGCATCATGTCAATTGCCGTGATTCTTCAGCTGACATATAGATGCCGTCCCTGCATTCCCATCCATCGTCTACATTCCAGAATACCTTTCTTGTGCTGCCAGCGCTCACTTGCAGCAAAACCGAACTGTGCCAGTGCATGCGGTGCAGGTCGGACAAGCTGATGATACTGTCGCCAGGCTTCCAGGCTGATGCGCGCACGCTGCACAAGGTGCTGCAGCAGCGCTACATCCAGTACCAGTTCAACCACAGCCGGCCCATGAGCGTGGCTGCCTGCGCGCAGCTGCTGGGCAACACCCTCTACTACAAGCGCTTCTTCCCCTACTACACCTTCAACATCTGCGCCGGCCTTGACGAGCAGGGTGAGCCACGTGCAAATTTCCCCTGCACTTCAGCTTGGGGAGTTTTGTGGCGGGTGTTTGAGTGGATCAGTGAGACGTAACTCCAAGCTTTTCGAGCGAGGAAGTGTTTACATATTGGTAAGGTGCATGTCCTGGGCATGTTAGAGGGCGGTCCGATCCACAAGCCTCACGAGCAAACTGGAGGCTCCTCACTGTGGACTAGACTGTCCTCCATTGTGGGACTGTGTAGACGCTGGCAACTTGTCATGCATGGTCATCGGTTATGCGGACAGGGCCACACAACATGCCAACCAGTGATACAGAAAGAAAGCGAGAGGCTGTGGTGCTGCGAGCAGGCAAGGGCGCGGTGTACTCATACGACGCCATCGGCTCGCACGAGAGGTCGGGCTACGCAGTTCAGGGCTCCGGCAAGGACCTCATCCAGCCTGTCCTGGACAACCAGCTCAAGGCGGCCAGCCCCCTTGTGCTGCCGCCCGAGGTGTGGGCTCCTCATCTTCTGCCTCACTTTTGGTGCACTTCCCCAAGTTTCTCTGTGAATGTTTGGATGTGATGGTAGGAGCTGACTCTAATGATCATCTGATCAATCAGCTCCAGGGTCGGGTGGAAAGGTGTAATCGACTGAGTGGACTGACTGACTGACTTCCATGGCTCTTGGAGAACTTGTCAGTCTCAAGCTCCAGTATTAGTGTGCAGCCTGCATGAGTCCCATATATTGGCTGACATTTTCCTTTGAGCTTGAGATGTTCTATGTTCTTGTTGCAGAATTGGATGAGCTCCCTGCCACTGGACCAGGCAGTCGACCTAGTGAAGGATGCCTTTGTCTCAGCTGGGGAACGTGACATCTACACGGTGCGAACCTGCACTTTGTGATCATGCTTTTATTGCATGGGCAATGGCCAACAATCCTGCAAGCAGCTCTATGCGCAACTCATCCTACACGTGCCCATGCAGGGTGATGCTGTGGAGATCTACATCATCACCAAGGAGGGTACAAGGAGAGAAGTTGTTGAGCTCAAGAAGGATTGAGATGGGCTTGCTTATTGCATTCTTAAGCTCATACCTGCTTCAGCAGCATACAAGCTTAATGCCTCTTGAGGTGCACTACTTCATTGCTAGAAATGTAGTTTCCTGATTCTGAGCTGTGCACCAATATCTCCATCAATTGAGAGAACAACAAAATGGGTCGTGAGTTTCTGGAACATGTATGTACTGCCTATGGGGTACTGTGTAAAACGTTTATTAATACTTCTTTACAGCCTTGTGCAGCGTTTTCCAGCTGCACAATCATTTGCATTTCCTGGAAATTATTTATCTCGAGTAATCATCGAGTAAAAAGATCTTATAAAAAGTGAGCTGCACTAAAGGTACACTTTGCAAACTCGCAAAGTGGTTTTCTTGCAATTGCAAGAAAAACACTTTGCAAAAAAATACTCTGCAGAATCATTTATATAAATGGAGCTGAACACAATTCAACTTTTGTCCCTGCCATGGCAATACAAATTCCCTGAAAATTAATTCGTCTGTCTGACATCAGATTGCACTTCACAATGTCTCATCAACCACATGATGGGATGCAGACTGATGCTGGCTTCAGGACAGCCGGTAGCCCACTGTCTTCAACCATGGTCTGACAAACAGTTCTCTCAGGAACGGGCTGGCTGTGGCACAGCCAGCACTTCCTAGTGCAAGTCAAGGATCCACTGTAGGCACACGTCTGTGAGGACCAAACCTTAATGACAATGAGGATGGACCCTTTTCAGAAGGCAAACTCGGGACAACATCTGTAGTGAATATCGATCAAATTTGCTGGAGAGATAACTGCAACACTTGTGCAACCCACCCCAAGTATTGTATTGTTGGCCAGTCCAATTATTGGCCTCCGGTGGCCACTGTGCCAGCAAATGTACAAATACTGCCTGGCAGTGGCGCTGGCGGTCAAATCCCCCTCATGACAAGCTCTCATGCCAGCGGTTGATCTCGTGAGCACTTTTTATTACGGGGCTCCTTACCATAACCCCTGACCAGCAAAGGCCTCAGCCGAATCTCAAATCACAGACAGTGTAACTCCATAACTCGAAGGACACTTGCTGTGCTGGTGGTACGCAGCCTGAATCATCGTGTAACAATTCGCGGGTCTTCTTGTCCTTCACGCTCAGGTACTCGATCATTTCCACTATTCCTCATCGGGGAACTGCTGGTGCCAGTACGACACTCTCGGGTCGCGGCGGTCAATCTTTTCCATTACTCCTCATCAGGGAACTGCTGGTGCCAGACTGAAACTCTGGGGTCGCGGCGTTCAATCTTTTCTACTACTCCTCATCGGGGAATTGTTGGTGCCACTTTGAGACTCTCGGGTCGCGGCGGTCAATCTTTTCCACTATTCCTCATCGGGGAACTGCTGGTGCCAGTTTCTGACTCTTGGGTCGCGGCGGTCCCCGCGGGGCTGCCAGCGCGTGTCGCAGCTGATGCGCATCTCCTTGGTTTTGTTGGTGGCAGTCATGTGGAGCACACGCGAGTCCAGAATCACAATGTCCCCCGACCAGAAGTGCGAGGTCCTCCAAAGCACTTTCCTGCCCACCATTTTGTCCAGCTCGCCTGGATCGTCGCACAGCCACCCACTCTGTGTGCCGTCTGCGCCAACCTGAGAGTTCCCATACGTGCGCTGGATCTCCTGGAACTCCGGTAGTTTGTGCGAGCCGGGCACAACCTGCCAATGACAGACAGTGATGCTCACCATGCATGTGTGCTCTTTGTGAACATTGTGAGAACAGAAGATGACATGCAGAGGTAGAGTGCTGCACAACATGAGGAGGAGTGTTGAGAGGCAGATGCGATGAAGGGTGCTGTTTGAGTGATCATGGGACAGACCAGTAGGGCGCCCTGCTGGAGGGGGGTGTATCCCAGGGGGATCCAGACCGTCAGCATGCGATCTGATCCCTGCAGAAAGACTCTGTCCATGTGCACCCCAGTGAATTGCCTAGTGCCCACTGCTCGCAGCCACTTGAACTCCGGGGTGACCACCTCTTGTCCCTGCAGTGTGCATCCATCACTGGTGCATACAAGCCTGCATGACCTTTCCGCCCTGTATAGCTCAACAAGTGGAAACGGTCAGGGAAGTGGACATACCAGCAGCCTCCTCAAGAGGTTAAAGATTCTGTGGTGCTCAAGCACCTGCCTCACAGGCTCTGCTGCTGCTAGGTCCTGTCTCCGAATCAGACCTATGTTCTTTGGCATGGGCCCTCCAGGGGCCAAAGGATATCGCTGACAGAGGTTCTTTATCAAGAAATCTAGTGCCTGCGGCGCCGTAGCAACTCAGCGTAGCAACTCAGGATCGATTTCAGGGCAACTGTGATAACGTGCAGTAACCCCACATCTCAACAAAACACCGAGTGATCACCTCCTGGACCTCGTCCCGAGGAAGAAAGTCTCTTATGAAGACGTAGCCATCGGAGTCGAGACGGGACGTCACGTCAGCGAGGTCGAGATCGTTACCATTACAGAAGTTAGCCATTTCAAGACAAAGGGCATCGCCCTTTCCTGCCTTGACATGGTGCCTGACGAGGATCGGAGCAAGTCGGAGCCTTGGGTTCTCCCAAAAATCAAAATCCATTGTGATGCGTTTCTCAAACTAGCAATCCCTTGATGGCCTTTCCCACTGTAGCAGTTACAAGAGGGTAAACGATCAGTTTGCTGCAAACTGGGGCAGACATGGCGACATCATGAACATAATGTGATTGACAAGCACGAGCACATTTCTAGTGAGAGGAACACGAGGCCGAACTTGAGCTTGGAGCTCAGAGCTTCGATCAGGAAGTACCGTTTGAATTTCCTCACACCAAAACCTATTACAATTGTCTATCAACCAGATCAACCGGAAAGGGATGAAACCCTAATTTTGAGCTCCAACAGCTGGGCAAACAGTAGAAGGTCAAGCTGCCCCACTGCCCCACTGCGTAGGAATGCATGATAACGTGTTGCAAAATCGGGAACTTGCAGTAATCCAATGTAGTCGAATGGTCTAAACTACAGTGCTTGGACGGCAAACAGGAGAGCAAAGTCAAACGGTCCTATAGAAGCTGGACTTAGTTGGGGATTCTGTGGGAGCAGTTGGTAGAGCATGCCAAGCAACAATGTCCGTTGGTCAAAAACGAATGTCTGGAACACGCTTTGGACGGCTCTGCTGCTGTTGTGCCTCAACGAGGTAAGAGCCCACGAGTAGTCAAGCATCTGACCAGCCACCGCGTCGGCATTAGATTGCATCATAGCGTCGCGTAGTTGGATGGTCAAGTTCTAGCAATGATATTGATCGGATGCTTGGACTTAATGCTCAAAGCTATGCTGTACGACACGGCTTGTCCATGGGTTTTGAGTCGGGACCCCACTGCAGGGTGCCTTGTGCATTGAAAGCAGACAAGGAGTTACACAGCGAGCACTTAGAGTACTTTTCAAACCAAAAAACTTTCAGCAGGGCACCCCTGTCTCTGAGAGCTTCGTCAGCGGTTTGTCCAAGAAACTCAGGGTTCTGCAGAGGAGGCTCATGCAGAGTGGTGGACCCAGTGAGTTGCAAGTGCAGTCCCTTGGAACTCAGACAGACTTCCATATGATCGACGTACCTCAAGGTTTGTCTGTATCCGACGTCCTCAAGGCGCTCCAAGACCATCCTGGTGGGTGCTCCCAATCCATCTAGACTGACTAATTTAAGTTGTTGTGGCTCGTCTCATTCCACATTGCGTACTGATTTGTAAAATACAAGCAAATTTATGCTTGAAAACATGCAGGCCTAACGGCTCCCATCCACACTGCCTCATCATCCGAAACCCTTTCAGATGTCTGCACACATGGCAGGGATTGAGCACGCGGAGGTGGACAAAGTTCTCACGGCATACAGCCAGCCCAACGATCCGGATTTGCCACAGCAGTGGGCCATGTACAGACTGGGGCTCTTCACAGACAGCCTCCCGGTTAATGGCCAGTCAGACATGGGCGCATGGAACAGGTAAGGCCACGGGACAGAAAGCATCTCTCTTGGTCATGGCTTCCGGCGGCTCATCAGCTGTTGGGACATGCAGCAATGCAGTCCTGATGTTTTGGCTGAGCTCGAAACCCATCTCATCAGACCATACCAGTTAGTGATGTCCCGGTGCAGCCGTGACATCACTGACTGATGGACATCATTGACTGACTGGAGGCCGAGCGGGCCCGCAGGCCAATCATGCGAGCATTGCTACTGGCTGCATGAGCAGTACAGCTCTTGCTCGTTCCTTTAGCTGGTCTGCTTGGCCTTTGGGTAAAGACTGGCTCTGATGGTTGGATTTTGCAGGAGCACGGGCTCACCAGAAGTGGTGGTGTGTGTCATCGACTCGGGCATTGACTACACGCACCCAGACCTCCAAGGCAATGTGTGGACAAATCATGGCGAGATCCCCAACAATGGCATTGACGATGACAAGAATGGCTACATCGATGATGTCCACGGCTTCAACTTTCTGTCCAACACGGGAGACCCCATGGACAACAATTACCACGGCACACACCTGTCGGGCATGGTGGGCGCTCTGTGCAACAACAACATCGGCGTCTGCGGCGTCAACCAGAATGTCAAGGTCATGGCCTGCAAGTTCCTGGACGGCTCTGGCAATGGCTACACCTCTGACGCGGTGCGCCACCTGCTTTGTGTGCTCAAAGAAAGAAAAAAGAAAGTGGGAACGCCTAACCTGAGCCCTTTTTACGGGGCTCAGAGCGGCATATGGGCACAGCCACGAGGATGGCAGGAAACATCGGGGAGCAATCCCTAGTCCCCGTATACGAACTTCTTCCTGGGACAGAGGAAATTCAGTGTTGGCTCTGTTGCCAGTCCTGCCACCTCCCTTGGGCCTTGCCATGCACACACACACACACATGCGCTGCGCATACCGTATCGACTCTTTTTTAACAGTATGGGGGGAGGAGGGGAACAGGGACTCACCCATGCATGTTCATTGCGTTAATGCAGGTGTTTGGTGATGATGCCATGAGAGTTGGAGAGTGAGGGCTTTGTAATATGTGCAGGTGCGCTGCCTGAATTATGCGCTGGAGATGGGCGCTGACATCACTCTCAATTCCTATGGCGGCCTGTATGCGGACTCGTATGCGCTCCAGTCGGCCATAGAGGCTGCCGATCAAAAGGGGCAGCTGTTTGTCACCGCAGCCGGCAATGACTATGGTACTCCATTTCCCTCCCCCTTTTCCATCCCCCCATCTCGATAAACCACTCTTGATCTCTTGACAGGGAAACGTGATGTGTTGACGCCTTGCATGAAGGCCCGGCAGATATCTGTGGGCAGCTATTGCAAGCTGGCCTTCTCACACAAGGGCTTCAACTTGCATGCAGGGGTGGATATCGATGCGACTCCAACATACCCTGCCGCGTACAGGAACCGCAACATCATGTCAGTGATAGCCACAGACCAGAACGACGGCCTGGCCAACTACTCCAACTATGGGCAGAAGAACGCGGATATAGCCGCGCCCGGCAGCAAGATCCTCAGCACCATCCTGAATGGCCAGGTGCGCTGCTTGCTGCACCCTTCACTGCCCTCCCTGGAACCTTCAGAAGCTTCAGCATGCCTCCAAACTCCATGCGATGGACTTCACGCCGCCCGCCATGGAGACAGTACTTCGAAATGTGATGTTGTGTCCTGATATGGGAAAAGGGGTATCTCATGGACTGTTGTTGCAGACCAAGTCACCAAGAAGAATGAGGATAAGAAGAGGCCACTGATGTGAACTTATATGAGCATGTTTGTGCTGCTCCATTAGGCTGGGATTATTCCTCAAACACATTGCTCTATACCTCCCGATGAGAGAGTTTTGTTTAAACCCTATGATTCTGCAATCAGGGGGAAAAGATATTACTGTGAAGGCCCCTTTACCCTAACCCTAAATCTTCACCCCCAAACGCTACAACCCCAACTGAAGTGCTTGAGAAAAATCTTCCCGGGCTGCAGTATGGGATGCACGAGGGGACCTCGCAGTCGGCTGGCTTTGTGGCGGGTGCGGCAGCACTGCTTCTGGCTGCTCACAAGGCGGCAGGCACCAATGCAAGCGGCGCCGACATGAAGGACCCCCTCATGCGGGGGGTCCTCCCCTCGGCCGCCCTCACTAATAAGTGCGGAGCAGGTGCGCGCACACGCTGGGATGACAGGTTTTGGGGATTTCATACTCATCTTCAGACCTGTATTCTGATCAATCCAGGCCGATCACCCCATACGTCTGAGGTTGTTCAGATGACTTCAGCTTTCATCTCCTGCGTATGCATGCAGCTACTTGGCCTGTCTGTGCGTGACGTGTGCTGTCGACAGGAAGCACAAGGTAAGATGTGATTCCGAAAACATTGGTGGGGATGGGGTGCTGTCTTACTCCCATGCAGCTCTGCAACAATGTCAAATTCCCTCCGGTGCTGTCAGCACCTCAAAGAACACACTTGACTTCTTGTGGACTCCATTCTGGTGGGCCTGGGCCTGGGCCTGTGCACAGCCCATCAGTGTGGAGTGCACAAGAGATCAAGGTGTTCTCAGACGTGCTGACACATGCACAGGAAGGAGTTTGTGTCGAGCATCCTATGATAGCGACTATGTAAAATCGGATCACATGTGTATCACCTTCCAGCGAAGTACTGCCGCACCTCATTAGGAAGCACGCAGCAATCGCCTGATTGCCAGACGGGTTGTGAGTAAGCGACCACAAGAGTCATGTCGGATCTTTCTTCGCCTGCAGAATGCTGCTGGTCACGAGGCATCTGACATGACCATGTGCAACCTGCCTCTCAAAGTTCTGAACAAGCTGCAGGATGATCTGGTTGTGCACGTGCCTTGTAAGGGAGCAGAGACTGTGACGGCCACAAGCTAGGGTGGATGATGTGGTGGCTGGCTATCCAGTGGTCATACAATGGTATACGCTATATATGTCTACCAGTGGTCTTCAATCGTAGATTACATCTACCAATGTGTGCAGGTGGGATGCTGAACATTGGGCGGTCAATGGCTCTGGTGCCTCCCCAGCTGGAGCAGCCAATGGCCGAGGTCTTTGCCCCGGCGCCTGCACAGGTGGACAGCCTGTCCTCCCATCATCCTAAGGGAACAAATTGTATATCCCCACACTCACAGCACTCTATACACTCACTTCCAGCCCCTTGGAGATAATGACACTCGGGGACGGCCTGCCTGAGGGCCATCCCAACATGCCTTTGCAGCTTTGATCGTTGGGGCCCTCTAGTGGCACCAATGGTGCGTGCAGATTGCTGGTAGTGGCAGGCTCGAGGCAAGCATCTTTTCAGAGTGCGTGCTGTCTGATGTCAGAGGCTGCATGCAACAACTTTCATGTGTAGATGTTTGGTTTGCCGACCCTGTGATAATGATAATAGAGGGGAGCTGCCCTCGATGGCGGAATGCTGATAGCTGGGTGGATGCAGGTTTCCGGGCCTCTGGTGGCAGAGGCGCCATCTTTGAACAGTGAGCCCATCCAGGTGTCCAAGCCACAGCTGGTCCTCGGCAACTACCCGCCAGCCCCCGATGACTTGGAGGTCAGGTCAAAGTCCATATCCGCAGACGCCGCTCCTCCATCTCCACCCAGCAACCCTGGGCTGCCTCCATCCATTGTGCAGTATTTCAGGTGTGCTTGGTGGTCACTCCTACGCTGCATGCTGCTGATGATATGGTATGTCGACTGGTGTCATGCTCGTCATGCTTTATATCAATGTGATTGATACTAGTCTTCATCAATGCACTGTTGCTCGTAATAATTGCTGCTGGCTGCAATTGGCAAGAAGCTGTGCAGGCTTCCTGTGTCTGTGGGTCACGTGTGAGGAGTTCTTTTGCTCCTCATGCCCTAAAATCAGCAGCGAAGAGCACAGTGACTTCCCTCGGACATGTTGCAAGTTTTTTGCAATGGAACATGGGTGTGCTGATGCATACTGCCTGTGGGCTTCGCAGCGGCGGGTTCCCCCTGTGGCATTCCACGATGATATTTTTGCCGCTGTACGGTGGCAGCTTCAAAACGTGCAGCATGTCGGGGGTCAACCAGCTGCCCAGCAACTTCTCCTATGGCACCGATATCACCCAGCAGCTGCTCACCGGCCCCGCTGTCACCATTGATCTAGGCGACTCAGGTAGGTTCACCACTACAAATGATACTGTAAGAACTCGGTATATAAATAAGATTGCAAATGATGGTAGTACTGCAACTGTGGTGTCAAGAAAGGATCCCCTTCAGCCGTGTGAAACCCATTGGGAAGAGCCACTGTCTCCAGTGTGATGCCCATCTTTTCAAGACATTTGGGCGAAGACCCGACAACACCCAGCGCGCACTTTGTACAGCATGATGCATAAGATGTCATGGCAGTTGTTCCCTGGCAGGCAACAACCCTGTTGGTGGAATTTATCGGCCTGCTCTTGATGGCGCAGGAGTGCAGATCGGCGGCGTGAATGTGCAGCGGTTGGAGGTTCGTCCAGATGGGACTTTGCGGCTGCTGAGCGGTACAGGAAACAGTCAGCCAGTGTCGGCCCAGAGCCAGGAGACATCCTCCGGAACAGCGGGCTCTTCTGAAGTGGCCGACTTCCAGAGCGTTCCGCAGATCGGCGTCCTGGCCGCGGCCGGGCTCTCCCTTCAGGATGGCGGCCAGGTGGGTGCCGGACTTTCCAGCTTGGAGAACATCTTGGTAGTATTGATATATGCTGATTGAGGGAGTTTCTGGGACAGCCAAATCAGCCCTAGATGGCTGGAGTGATGTAATCTGAGTGATTTAATCGCTGCTTCTTCTTTTTTACAGCAGACTCACTATCTCTGCGAGAGGCTGCTGGGTTTATTTCTATTCTAATATGCTCTTATTGTGCAATTAAATGATCGGGAAGTTGCGGGTCATCTAACCAGCCCTAGATGGCTGGAATGATGTGTATTCCTCATTTTCTTCTTCACAGAACATGGCTGCTCAGCATTGCTGAATTGGCGGTATCATTGCGGTGCTTCAGCATTTTGTGAGCCAGGATCTGCATCCGCATGCTTTGACAAGTTGGCATGGCACCCGATAAGCGGGCAATGATGAAGTCTGGCATGCAAGGGGAAAATCCACTGGATCAGTGTTCCTACGAGATTTTCCTCTGCGGCTTGCAAGTCTTTCGTGGATGTCTGACACTGTCTGACTCTTCCCGCAGGTGTCATGGTACATGCGTCCAGACCGCGTGGTTGTGTCCTTCATGTACGTTGCAAGCACACAGGCTCCCCAGAAGTCCAATTTCCAGGTGATCATACACTCCTCCGTGACAAAGTATATGCAATATGAGCCCAGATGCGGCCCTCGAAGCTTCCTGTTGCACTGGCAGACACCTGCGCTGGCTCCTTGTTGTTCAATTTCAGAGCTCTTGTTTTCAGGAGGCTCAATTTCAGAGCTCTTGTTTTCAGGAGGCTCAATTTCAGAGCTCTTGTTTTCAGGAGGCTCAATTTCAGAGCTCTTGTTTTCAGGAGGCTCAATTTCAGAGCTCTTGTTTTCAGGAGGCTCAATTTCAGAGCTCTTGTTTTCAGGAGGCTCAATTTCAGAGCTCTTGTTTTCAGGAGGCTCAATTTCAGAGCTCTTGTTTTCAGGTGGCTCAATTTCAGAGCTCTTGTTTTCAGGATGTTCAATTTCAGAGCTCTTGTTTTCAGGTTGCTCAATTTCAGAGCTCTTGTTTTCAGGAGGTTCAATTTCAGAGCTCTTGTTTTCAGGTGGCTCAATTTCAGAGCTCTTGTTTTCAGGAGGCTCAATTTCAGAGCTCTTGTTTCACGAGGCTCAATTTCAGAGCTCTTGTTTTCAGGTGGAGGTATTCACGAGGAGTGGGCACTACGAGCCCGCGGGCACTGTGCGCATGACCTGGCTAGACGTGGGAGTGCAGAGCGGTGTTGTGGGCATCTCAAACGGTGCATCAGCAACCCCTGCTGGGATTGACTTCCGTAGCCAGGTGACCTAAGTCCCTCACTGTACACAGTGGCGTGACCATATTGCAATAATTATCATGGAAGTCCAATGCTCTGGCTTTATATAGGGATGATTTGGACACAACAAGCGCCAGTTTCTGGTCCCACGCCATACAAGTTTGTGATGATGATGCAGTGGCATGTCACTACAGTTGAGCTGCTCAGGGAAGTTTTGGCGCATCTTAGAGAGCCACCTCTGTGCATCGCCAATCACTATGTGTCAACACATGAGCTGATGCTGTCATCATGTATGGACAAGTGAAGTGGGTGTTTCGCCCAGCAGGCGCTCTGCCAGGTGCCGGCAAAGCTGTGGGTGGACCCAGCAGCATCGCAGCCGGTCGTGCTGGCAGCCGCACACCCGGGCCAGGCCGCCGCGGCGGCGCCGCGCAACCTCTACATCGCCAACAAGGGCAACACCTCCTTGACGCTCGCCCTGACGCCCGAGCCGCGCTCTGACAGCGTCCTCCAGCCCAACCTGTGGCTCGACCCCTCCTCCGACTACTCCTCAGCACTCAGCGAGCAGTCTGCCGCGGCAGCCGGGTATGAGTTTGATGAGAGCGGCGGGGCAGGGAACGGTGCGGTGAGCATCGGGGCCGGCGAGCGGCAGCCGGCGCGATACGCGCAGTCGCTGCAGGCGCCGATGCGGCTCAGCGGCCAGGTGCAGCGCGATCGGCCATACACCGACCAGTTCCTGGTGCTCTCCACAACACCGACGCCTCCTGATCAGCCAGGTGGGAAGCAGCTAACGTGCCGCCGCGCAATCCTCTCTTGCCTGTGCATTCCTGCACCATTGTTTGGTGTCATTGGGCTCTCGGGAGTTGGCGCTCCCGGCGCTGTCCCGATCAGAGTCCATGCCTTGTTGCTGACTTGATCTAGGGAGGATGCTACGCTGTTGATCAGGTCACGATTTGCAGAGTAACTTCAGGTGACGTGTGAAGTGTCTCTGGAATCCAGGGGAGAGCGAGAGCCTTTTCGTCGGCTTGGATTGCGGGCAGAGGATAGTGCGCATCCCGGGGCTGCCAGATTTGGGCCAGGGCGACTCGTGTGTGGACTTTGGCAGCATCGGCATGACGGTAGAGCTCGGGCCATCCACAATCATTGTCAGCGTGGATGACTGCTTGCAGTTGGCCGGAAGCCACAGCCTGGGCTCAGGGCCTTTCTACCTGTTCCTGGGTGCCAACTGCTCCTCGGACGCCTGCCCAGGTCCGCGCCAGAGTGCCATTTCTATCTCGGTAAATTGTATAATTTATTCCGGCCGTTTGCCTTCTCAGCTTAGCAACACTCAAGAACAATCCATGCGATTCCCACCTCTTCAGACACTAGCCAGGTCCAGAGCACAATCTCCATGTGACCTTTTAATTGCTAGCTGACACCGTCGCTGTACTGTCGCTTCCTGTGGGGTCACAATGGTGTAGGGCAACCTTCTGGGCACAGTGCCAACTGTGATGTGCCTGTTTTATGATGCCTCCCAGTCTTTGCTACTGTGACCACCGTCTGATAGACAAACATGGTACTCCTCTTCCAAGTTGCATTGAAAGGTCTGCATAGATCACTTCATTTGATCATGAGGCGGGGTGGCCTGGGATCGATGTGGTTCTCTTTTCCAGACTGCATTGTCTTTGAATGGTGTTCACAGATTGATTCATGAACTCTTCATTTGATCATCAGGTGGGGTGGTCTGGGAGCGATTGGAGGTGCAGACTGGACCGGACGTGCTCATACAAGCGCCGGAGGGGCTGGCGCTTGGCCCCAGCGCTCCCAGCAAGATTCTGGTCATGCAGGCGCCCGGCAGCGCTGCTCTGGGCTCCCTGCAAGACCTCCTCTCCCTGCCTCCCTACCCAGCTGCTCCAGCTTCCGGTGCGTTCATGCCTTGACCTCCTCTTCTGCCTCAGCACGTTGACGTTGCATTGTCAGAAGCTGAGAGATCCTGGAACCTTCACATCACCCCAAGAGCCCCGTGAGGCATTCGTCTTCCTCTAAGAGCAAACTGCCATTCACGATTTGTTGTCTCGCAAGATTTATCTGCAGAGCAGGAACGCAGCAAGCATTGTGAAGTGGCGTTCGGTTGGCCGGGCACTTTGGTCTGACTCGCGGGCAGGTTTGTGCTGTTGCTCTCCGGTGAGACTTCACTGCGGCTGCTCGCAGGTCCTGTGCCACCGCCACCGGCGCCAATCGTGCTGCCGCCAACGCCCTAC
Source organism: Coccomyxa sp. Obi (assembly GCA_020887355.1). Classification (NCBI taxonomy): domain Eukaryota; kingdom Viridiplantae; phylum Chlorophyta; class Trebouxiophyceae; family Coccomyxaceae; genus Coccomyxa; species Coccomyxa sp. Obi. Next base: position 1,839,854 of record AP024999.1, read on the forward strand.
CGAGCAAGTCCGGCTGCGCCAAGCAGCGGCGCGCAGGTCAGCGCGGCCTCCGTGGAGCAGCAGCAGGGCCGGCGGCTGCTGCTGTCGGGCGCCGAAAACGCAGCGGCTGGCTCTTCCGGCGTCCTGCAGATGCTCAAGAAGGCGTACATTGCCACCATGCGCAACGTGCTGAACGCGGCTGCCGGCGGCAAGCATGCCACGGTCGCTGCCGCGCTCGGCCAGAAGACAGCGGAAGGTGACAGCCCACAAGAAGGGCTGGGAGCAGCTACTGGCGGCAGCAACAAGGGAGTGGCCGGTGCGGCTGCGGCCCCTGCTGCTGAGGGTTTGCAGCAGGCAGGGGAGGGGGTGAGCGTTGAGGGGAAGCGCACAAAGCTGCGCATGGGGCTGAACCTGCCTGGTGAGGACGAGCTGTCTGCGGTGGCGTTCCTTGATGTGGGACCCCCCGATGAGGCTGTGTCCCCAGAGGGTGGACCGGGAGGTGAGATTTGCTTTCTGCTCCAACTTCCACTCATCACCACTCTCTTCTCAATCATGTCACAGCTCAGCAGGCACGCAATGGGAGCCACTAAGGGAATGTTCTGCATGATCGTTCTGTAGTATACTCAGCTTGTTTCCGAGATGCGTCTGAGTGCCTTGTCCTTGTTGGCACAGGTAACACTCAGCCAGTCGGTGGCCCGGCAGAGGTGGCAGTCAGTTGGGTGAGCCTCAGTAGTTCTACGCTGGTTGTTCCCGCCTATGGCAGCCAGGCAATGCAGCTCACCTTCAACAGTGCGCCTCCCACTCCTTCCCAAAGATGCCTTCTTATGCACCCAGTTGCAACTGACGGTTCCTCGCCATCCCCGGGACATATGTCAACAATGCCGCTTTGACAGTTCCCTGTGCTGCAGTCTTATCTGTGGGGTCTTATTCTTGGGATGTGCATTGTATTGAGCAGGTGCTGGACTGTCCGCTGGGTCATATCAGGCACAGCTGATGATCCAGTCTAATGACCCCGACCAGCCCTTCCAGCGTCTGCCGCTTCATCTGCAAGTTGTTTAGCACTTTCTCTTTTTTTTTGGAGGTTCCCCAGCTGAGGAACTGGCCTCAGCCTCAGGGGCTGGCTGCCTATTCCCACTTTTTTTTGCAGCGATTCTTGAAAACTAGCATCAAGACCGTGCTGTGCTCACCACGGACCTGGACAGCAAATTCCTGCAGTTCAGAGCAGCACCATTGCTTTATTCTGCAGTCTCCTAGGAGGCCTGTGTTCCCAGCAGTTGATTCCACAGCAACTTGGCGAGTGTGTGTATTATCAGACTTGTGTGTTATCTGTTCCTGCCTTGTGCTTACATTGAGCACTGTATGTGAGTACCGTATGTATTCTGATGCATATGAGAAAGGTATGGTGCAGCAATCAAAGCATTGCTGCTCAGGATAGCAGGTGTGGTGTTCTTTATTGTTTGTTCTCTCGAGGGATATCAACAGTGAGTTACATGAACTCTAGAGGATACTTCACGATGTGTGAATTTTTATGAGGCTCATAATATGAGCGGTTATTATGGGGTGGATACCATCCTTCAGTAGGCTTATGACTTGCACTTGTCTTGTTGTGGTGCGGATTTGGACAGCATTGCTCATTGTTGCACACTGCCTAGCTAGCATCTCTTTTCTAGATCTACTGATAGTTGTATTGTGCCAATGCCCTGGGCACCTGTGAACCAGCACTGTAACCGCAGGATTTATCCGGGAACCTTGATTGATCAGCAGTTCTAAGATGTTCAATCACTTATGGAAGCTTGAGGCATTTTCTGCGATGGAGGAACTATTGATTCTGTTATGAAAGCGCCTCCACTTTTCTTGCAAAAAGTTTGTTATAGCAGATTGCCTGCGCGTTTTCTTGCATATCTCTGTCCTTGCATCATATCACACAATGATGCTGTTCGGGCCTAGGTGCTCTTTACATGAACATATATATACAGTAATTTGGCCATAAGATGTCCTCTTTGTTGCAATCAAGATTTAGCCACATGCGGACTTCAACAGAGCAGCACCATGCACAGTCCTTATCACATTTTCTTTGTCAACACTCGTCTGTGATCTGGCCACTGAGCTGGGCTGCACAGAAGGGAGGAGCTTGGGTCCAGCAAAAGGCAGCAGCAGACACTGAAGGGGCTGCAGCAACCGAGGCCTAGATGATTCTGAAGCGCTGAGACAGGAGGTTGCCTCTCCGTACTGCCCTTCACAATGCCAAAGCAGGAGCACCAGTCATCCATACACCCAGCAGATTGTCAAGCCACCTCAGGCACCAGACTTTTCATCACTTCACATATGATCACACAATCCTAATATGCACGCACCCACTGCAACACCCTGTACTTCTGTGCACATGTGGCACAATAGCTGTGACACCCTCCTGACAGAACTTCAGCACAAACCCAGGCAATTTGAGGGATGTGTAACTCTTGAGCTCGAGAGGACCAAGCAATCTGAGGGATTTTTTACTCGTGAGCTCGAGAGGACGCTCCAAATCAGGCTGCTCAGCCGGTGTTTTGCATGCCAGCAGAGACGCCCTTCATGGTGATGATGAGCGTGTCCTCCACAGCCGCTTTGTAGGGATCCTTCCATGCGCTCGAGATGTCCCGAGTCAACAACGCCTGCAGAGGCAACCTCCAGCTGTCAAACAGCTAGGCGTACAAGATGTAACATTCAGGACAGGAGCAGCTCTCGAATTGCATGCATCTCCACGGCGCAGCACTGGTAGCAGCCCTCACGACACATATCTTCAAACGCCAGAAAGGTGTTCCGGTAGCAAAACTTGTGCATGATAAAGGATGCACTCTGGATGGATACGCCCTAATTCAGTGCAAGATGGCATGCACATAGATGATGTCCTATGGCAAAGACGAAATTGCCACTGCAGCGTGTGATTGGGAAAGGGAACGCGCCTGCACGGCGGGGTCGTCGGGCTTGTAGTCTTTGTACGCGCTGTCTATGCCCTGGCCAGCCTCCATCGCGCGCAGCGCCTTCAGGCAGTACACCTGGTGCACGAAAGAAAACATGGTGCATTCGCACGAAAAGGATGGCATGGAGGGATCCTTGTGCTACAGATGTGTGGAAGGCACCATCAGTGGAACATGCAGAGAAGCTCAGATTTGCTGCGGAGCAATGCGGTCTGTCTGGATTGGTGGGCATGCAGAGGTGTGGCCGGTTCAGCTGGGGTGAGTGAGACTGAGCTGGCGCTGACCTGGAGGATGTTGAGGGGGGTGATGTAGGGCGCGCGCAGCTGCAGCTTCTGCTGCAGCATCACGTCGTCGTTGGTCTCCAGCAGCTTCTGGTGGCCCATCACCTTCAGCAGCAGCGTCTGGCCCGCCCAACACTCACACAGTCAGCATCCTTGTTTCATAGCATGGTGGCTGTTGCAGGAACCTGACAGACCAGATTAGTGCACCCCAAGAAGAGATACGGAATGTGAGAGCTAGAGGGCAGGCAACAGCATGCCAACCGAAGTGCTCTGCCTACCTTACCATACACAGGCCAGTCAGAAAGGCAAGGAAAAATGCACTCAACAGGGCATGAAAGCAGAACAGGAACTACTGCCTCTGCGGTGTGATACGGAGGCTTGAAATTCTTCAACTATATTGTGCATGTAAAAAGTATGCTATCAGAATGGCTCGTGAGGAGACTTACCCTGGTCTGCTCAAAGCGCTTCCGCAAGTCCTCACCAAAAGGCCACAGCTTCTTGTCGACCAGGCCAGTCTCGTAGAACTGCACAGCCACATCTGCACCTCAGTCGGGCATGATGTGCTAGCCATGGCATGATATGATGCTGCACCTTGATTCTGCTCGTCAGCTCAGCAGACATGCCGGAGGCAACAACAATTAGGCAACGAATTAGGAGAATGACACTACGAAAGGGCCGGGCACATTTTGTCCCTGCACGCTTCAAGGACTCCTCTGGGGAGTCATGGCTTTGAGACTTCATGGAAACATATTCTTCTGAATATGGGAAGCGGGGAATATCCAGAAGCAGTTGGAATATATTAAGATATGAGTGGAAAAGGACATGACCAGACCGCCGAGAAATGCTTATAGTGGAGTGACAACTATCCGTGACGACTTGAGAGGGGCGTGCCTGGGCGACGCGGGGGTCGGCCTTTGCAAAGACCATCTCGATCATGTCCAGGGTGACCGAGAAGAAGGGCCACTCCTTGTACATCTGCTGCAGCTGGCTCAGCTTGCCGCCATCTATGATGGCCTGCCATGCGCAGCATAACCCCTCCATCAACCTCCATCAAACAAGCATTAAACCACAATGACCGGCCTCTTTTGCTGGGGCCTATCTGTGCTGCTGACTACATGCTGGGCGGCCTTTTCAGGACTATCATACACTGCATGAACAGTGGCAGTTTTACAACGACACAGTTCTTCTTGCAGGATGTTCTTGTGAATACCTCCAAGTTTCTCTGCGGATATTTGGATGTGATGCTGGGTGCTGACTCTGACAATCAGAACTAGACATCTGATCAGCCCTAGGTGGCTGAAAAAGTGTAACTGACTGACTGACCGAGTGAGTGAGTGAGTGCGTGACTGAGTTGCCTGGACAGGCAAGTGGGTGCTGGGAGGGAGGGAACGCGCGGGCAGAGCAGACCTGGAAGGCATCGCCGATGCCGAGCCAGACGGGGAGGTGGAAGCGGGTCTGGGTCCAGGCGAAGATCCAGGGGATGGCGCGCAGGTCGTCGATGGAGCCGGCCGCCTTGCGCTTGGCGGGGCGGCTGCCGATGTTCATGCGGCCCAGCTCGTTCACGGGCGTCGCCGCCTGGAAGAACTCTATGAAGCGCGGGTCCCCCCGCACCACGCTCCTGTACGCCGCGCACGACACCTGCGCCGGGCAATCATTCACAGATTATCATGGTGTCGATGTGTTTCATCCACCAACAACAGTTCGTGCAGTGACAGGCTCCACAACTGATAACAGGAGTAGGTCATGGCGGTGTCGAGGTATTTTCCCACAGGAACCTGCGCCAGCATGAGCGGGAGGAATGAGTGGCAGCCTTGACCGGTTCGAAAAAGCGTGACAGGTGATTATGTACAAGCCATGACTGCATTTGTATCAATGCTTCACAGGTATTCCTCAGCAGCATGTACTGATACACCGATGGGCATGTGTGGCAACACTAGTGCACACGTGTGGCCACTGCACTGCAGCCTGCATTCTCACAACTCATCTTCTACGAGAGCTTGTATTAGAGGCTGTGCATATGAAGGATCTGATGGTCGCAAGAGCACTAAGAGAGGAGACATCAAATGCATGCCTGGAATCACGGAAAGAGTACCTTGGACATTTCGGCCATGACGGTGCGGAACTCGGCCTTGGGCTGCACGACCGGGTTGAGCGTGGACTCCAGCACCGCGCTGGTGTACAGGTCCAGCGTGCGGAAGCACACCTCCTTCTCCCCAAACTGCTGCTCCAGCGTCTCGCCCTGTACCACACCACACCGTGCCATTCTTAGCGCTTGCCATCATGTGGAAAGACAGGTGTCCACAAGAGGGCCTGTCTCCCCTTCCGACACCTATCCCTAGTCTTCAAGTCTATGGCAGCAACCCAATTGCATCCTCTATTCATCCAGTGCAATCTAGTGAAGTCATTGCACCCCTCAATACCCACTGCTGGACATCTGCCGGAGGTCACTAAGGCATGTCATGGGCATAATACAAGCGATGTCGTGGTCCATCATGAAGGCTGGAGGGGCGTGTGCTGAGTCAGCTTAGTTGAGCGGCAGATGACGGCCTCTATATCCGCCTCTTCTTTTTGGAATCATTTATATGCGGGGTAAGGACAGGCATGGGCCATCAGTACATGGCGCCTTCCCATTTCTGGGTGCATGGGTGGGTGTATTCCTGTCAATGATTGCTGTTTGATGGGGCGACATGCCTGGATGGTGACGCGAAGGGCGCCCTTGATGGTGCCGGGCGGCTGGGACAGGATGGCCAGGTGGGTGGGGCCGCCGCCGCGGCCGACCGTGCCGCCGCGCCCGTGGAACAGCGTCAGCTTCACCTTGTGCCTGTCCGCCACCGCCACCAGCTTCTCCTGTGCACCACCAACACCGTGCCATGAGAAAAAAGCATCAAGATGTATGGAGGGACATTCTGACAATTGTTCCTGCGCCCCACAACTGCAGCCCCGCAAGCAAGCATACATATATCCACATAACACATAAGACAGTGGACTTGGCAAGTAGCAAGAGTAGCAAACTCAACTGTGTGACTCCCAATTATTGACCCCAATCCTCCGTTTATGGACGAATGCCATGAAGGTGCTGCTAGACATTACTAGTCCATAATGAATGGAAAACGTGCAATCATTATTGTAACAGTATTTCTTCGTGGGGTGAAAATGTAATGTGCATATGGGTGCACCTGGACTTCGTAGAGGCCCCAGGCAGCGGCGAGGCGGCCGGCATCCTTGCCAGAGTCGGAGTAGCCGATCATGCACTCCTGCACGCCCTTGATGTGGTCCGCGTACCAGGGGTTGCCCAGCAGGTGCTCCATGGCCGACTCGCTGTACTCCAGGTCGTCCAGCGTCTCGAACAGCGGCACCACCCGCAGTGGCTGCTTCACCCCGCACTCACGCTGCAGAGCCCACCATGACGATTCTCACCCTCTACTTGCATGATCATGTTCCTCTTTCCTTTCATGTATGTTGCCACTGGGCAGCGTGCCCTTGCAACGGAAATCAGCCTTTCTTGCTGGTGAACGCTACTCTCCCTGCATCTAGCCGCCGCATGCTTTCCCTCATGGTTCTCTGGACCTCGCTGCAGACAGACACTGCTGCAGCAGTGATGTGCATGCATCTTTGCCAGCATTTTCGCTCACGACCTATCAACAAGGCAAGACATGGGGGATGCATGCTATGTGCATGCAGTCCTGCGGCAACAGCAGATGTGCTTGAATCGGTTGGCTTAGTGCAGGCTGAACACCCCTTTCGCAAATCTCTTTGAGTCATCACACTGCACAATGCTGGGAGTGGACCAGCAAAAAATACTGACACCTCATCAGCACAAAATAATGAGGGTACCTGGAGCAGGACGACAGCGAGGACGTCGGAGGCGGTGTGGGCCATGGAGATGATGTAGGCGCCCAGGGAGTCCGGCGGCAGCTCTGCCAGGATCCGGAACGTGGACAGCACCTACACTCCAATACATACAATTTTCAGTGATTGTTTACGAGTTCCACCGTCATGAAGTTCTTTTGACAGGATGACCTTGTGAATGTCATCCTGCCAAAAGATGACATTCCAAGGTCCTCTGTGAATGTGTGAATGTGATGCTGGGTGCTGACTCTGACGATCAGAGTCAGACATGTGATCAGCCCAGGTGGCTGGAAAAGGGTGTAATTGACTGAATGAAAAGGGTGTAATTGACTGAGTGACTGACCTCCGCGACCTCTGCGGTCGTTGCCATGCCGGGCGGCAGCAGCGGTCGCTTGCCTGTCAGCTCGCTCTGCAGCCACTCCAGCCGCTCCTTCTCGCTCCATGTCCTGCACTCACACTCCCGCCCATCAACCTAACATGCATGACATTATGTGCTTGTGGCTTTTAAAGCAGATGGTGACCCTCCTCATACATGAAGTTCCATTCCCAGTACAAGAATCAATGTGCATGATACACGCATAAGGTTTTCAGTCCCAGCATCAAGCACCGATGTGCGTTGCCGATCCATATCATGCACATTGGTGCTCGATACGGATCATTGAGGGATCTTGCTAGCTTGTGGTGTGATGGCGCTTTAGACCAAGATCAATTGTATGCATTGATACATTCCCGGTTGCAAGGATGGGAGCGCACTTGTATGAGCCCAGGCCGAGGTAGGTGGTGATGGTGTCGAGCACATCGTTGTGGCGTGTGGATTCCTGCCGGATGTCCAGCCTTACCATGCCCAACCCAAAGCACTGCACCTGCACATCCCAGCCGACCAACAACACTTCAAGGTCTTCCACAGCTTGCCCTTCCAGATCACAGCACAAACTCAATGCTGGGCTCAGCACCAGTGCTCTCTTTTGCCCATCTGCATTTCATGGACTCAAGCATGCAGCTTTCAATTGATGCACGCCTTGGTTCATAGTGGCATCAAAGAGCGTCACATTTGGAGCACATATTCCCGCTTCTTTCCAGTGAATTTCAAGGGAGACAGAAATGGAGGGTAAGTGTGAGGTCGATGACAGATGGAGGGTGCAGCAGCAGCTGACCTGGCGGATGACGTCCAGGAGGCGGCCGTTGGCGATGGAGTCGTCCTCGGTCTCGATCAGCGAGTTGTACATGATCAGCAGCGGCTCCACCAGCTCCTCCTTGCTATAGTACGCCTCCGGGTCATTCTCCAGCGTCTCCTTCACATTCATGCTGCGCACACCCCAGCCAGTCAGTCAGTCAGTCAGTCAGTCACAAGTTCCAGCCACCCAGGGCTGCCAGATGTCTGACTCTGATCACCAGAGTCAGCACCCAGCATGACGTCCAAACATTCACAGAGGACATGGAGACAATTACAAAATCATCAGCCTGCCAAAAGAAGTGTAACAGCACACGCTTGCGTCCGGGGCCGACCCCACATGAAGATGGTGCGAGGTGATGACAACACACCACAGCCTGTCCAGTTCAGTTCAGTGAGAGGGACAGCAAAATGGATCCAGGAAACACAGAGTCCCTCATGCTTCACTACGCTGATCAACTCACTGCTTCATTGTTATTCACCCAGCAATATGCGCAACTTCACCGAGCACATGACTCAGAATCCTGCAAGGCTTTTGTACGGTTGGGCTCAGGATTCGCGGTGGCAGTCAGTTTGGTTGGGAGGGGATATTATAGGGGGCCCACTTGGTGTGGACGAGGCAGTGGTGCAGGATTTCGCGGGTGTGAAAGAGGCGGTCGCGCATCTCAGACAGCACCAGGCGGAAGGGGTCCTTGAGGGAGATCACATTCCAGAACTCCACAAAGTTCTTCTTCTTGCGCTCGTCCGCCAGCGCCTGCTCGTGCGGCGCCTGCTTTGCATACACCGCCTCTGCCAGCTCCTGTGCACCATAATATTTTTTTCATTTTTTTTCATCTTAGGGTGTGAGGGTTTATACATTACCCTATACCTTAAAACCCTACACCCTTAAAGTTTAAAAGGTGCCTCTAAATACCCACAGACGAGGCACCTCAGATGACCCGGCTCTCAAGAAGAGATTCATGCATCAACTCTCCAATGCATGAATCCCTGGACAGAAACACTAACACTGCTACTGGCACCATCGATGCCTCAAGGCCGGGGAAAACCCAAGAGTTCTACATGCATGCATGGCATATTGGCATGAACAAGAACATTCCGGCGTCTGCATGCAGTCCTGGTAGATTTGATATATGAGACAGTCAGCATGGTATGCCGGGTCTATGACAGTCAGCATGATGTCTGCTGAGGAGAGACCTGTGATATCTATGATCGGCAAGAAAGGATTCAATGCATGCCTGCATCTCGGTGTTGCAGCGCCAGATGGACAGCTCAAACATGAGCTGCTCGATGGCAGTGAAGAAGGCGTTCACGGCGGCCAGGCGTGCCGTGATCACAACGTCGCGCGTTGTGTCAGCAGTCACGAAGGGGTTGCCATCGCGGTCGCCGCCCATCCATGAACCAAAGTTGAACAGGTTGTGCGTCAGCGGCAGCATCGGCTGCCCGATCTACATGCCACACACCCATGATTCAGTCAGAACCGAGCACCCTTCTAAGGAGTTTCCCCCGCCCCCAAACTCAACTCCATCTCACATCCCCAAGCCAGTGCCAGGATGGCAAGCCATTGCTGTGAGAGTGGGCCTGCATGAATGCGAGCTGATTTGCAAGTTGGAGAGCTCTTGTGGGGAAGAGCTACTGAGGCAATTTTGCCGGAGGGGCACCTGCTTGAGAGCGGTGTCGATGCGGCGGTAGAAGGTGGGGAGCGAGTTGAAGATGGTGGAGTGGAAGTAGGACAGCCCCTGCCTCATCTCCGCCTGTGCAATTGTCCCAAGTAAGGGCAGTTCAGTGGTGTACACATCAAGCAGGAGGGCAAGCTGACAGTGTGTATGCCTTTCACCAGCTTGGTTGACACACACGGCTGTTACCAGCTTGACCGACCAGAAATGCCGTCCCTTGTTCAGACTCCATCTCTTCCAAATCACTCTCCAACGCGAAGACTACTCAGTCACATGAGTCCTAAACACACTGCGACCTGTTCTTCAGCCAAATTCATGGCGATGGTTGAAGTCACAATTCTTTACAGTTGCACTTTCCGAGGGGACCAAGTGGGGTGACTGCAAAGAAGGTGGCCTGCATTGAGTACAGAGGGTTTCGGGGTGGACCTGGGGGGACGGCTTCTGGCGGCGAATCTCATCAGTGCGCCAGGCCCCCTGGATTTGGCCTCGGATGCTCTCCAGCGCCTCAATCTTCTCGTAGGGCGACAGGCGCTTGTTGTGCAGGTTGTCCATGTCCGCCCGGATGCGCGCATACTTCTTCAGCAGCGACTGCCGCAGTGCCTGCAAGCCCAGCCAGCCTTGGCTCAGGAGTGTGCAATGGATCAGGAAAATGCCAGAGAACATTGCAGAGCTGTGCTCCAGCAATGCTCCTCCTTTGAACAACATGTCCATCTTTCTGCATGAGGCATCCTAGCCAATGTTAGCTGACAAGACCTCCAAAGAGGCACATGGCTGCCGAGAGCCCGATGATACTTCACGAGGTAAGTGGGAATGGCGCAAGGACGTGGCTGTCCCGGGCACACACCTGCGTGGGATGTGCTGTGAAGACCAGCTCCACAGTCTGCTCACAAATTGCCTGGTAGATCTCTTCCGGCTTGATCCCATTCACCTTGATGAGCCTCTTGAAGGACCTGTTTGTTGAACGGGTGGATTGCTCCACCTGTTCACACAACCAGCAGCTCAAAGGGCAAACACTCGTGTGTGCACACTGACTGTGAACGATGATGAATGTGACTGGAATTTAATGCAAAACACACGGGAACACGTTCTGGTTGCTGGGGCCAGTGACTTGCGGAGAGCCCTTTGATCACCTCGCCAATACGGACAGCACGTTCCAGCTGTGCATTGCTGATCTCCTCCGATAGGTTGTGCAGATTTAACAGCTGGGAGAAACAACTGGACACCTGCATTGCCCAGAAGATACTTCAAGCTCCCATCAAGTAACCAATCACCCTTTCCAGAGCCAATATCTTGATTAAGAGTTGTACGCATCAAATTAGCAAAAGGTTTGACAATTGAATAGCTTGTAGAGCTCCTGCAAGTGGCCTTGCCTCTATAACCACGTAGCTTCCTGTTCAGATCTTTTAGGGCAGAGACAGGTTGAAGGACCGACAGGGCACCGTACCAGGATGAGCTCGTCCGGGTTCAGCCCAGACAGAATTTTCTCCAATGCCTGGAAATCCTTGTCCGATTCCGAGTTGCACCATGCCAGGGAGAGCTTGTATATTTCATCGATCCTGTCGGCAAGGTTTGGATGGTGATGGTAGACTATCTCGAAGAACGTGTTTCGCAAAAGAGAATCGTCTTCACGCAGGAGCAGCCTAGCCTCTGATAGGGTATGAGGCAGCTGGGTGGGCAGAGAATCAGCTGTCACCAACGAATTTCTAAGTGACACTCTAGGTGCCCTCAGTGTTGGGACGGCCATCGTCGCCATACCGCTATCGGTACTTGGCGAATGGCAGCCTTACTGAACACTGTGCCACACAAAACCCACTGACGATTCGGGTGGGAGATCAGACTGCTCGAGACCTGCAAGAGTCGTGCATGTGAGACATGTGACTGGAGGTGTGGAAGCCTGTCTGCAAGGGCGTGACTATCCATTGGGGTGAGAGCCTCTCTTGCTGAAAGGGGTGGTGGGGAAGAGGCGTGACTCTGTGCGTGAAAAGAGTCTATTCATGAGTACCGTCAATGCGAGAAGCTTACTACGTGGTCAAGCAATTACATCACACGTCACAATAGACAGCCGAATCTATGGCCAAGACATCTCCTGGAGACGCAAAGCAATGCCTGGTCACACTGCATCCAAGGCAAATGTATACTCTTCCAGCAGCCCAGAATAATACAGAGAATGCAGCACATCTGCCTGTCCTGCAGCTTCAAGAGTCATTTGTTCTGCCCTCCACAGACGCCCTTGCAATAAAACTGCTGCTCAGGCGTTGCGCACGCCCCAGACCTCGATCTTGCCATTTGTGTAGCCAGAGTAGAGGGTGCCGCCATCGGCGGACCAGGCCAGGGACACGCAGTAGGGCACCTGGGCCTTCTTTCCAAGCTCGCCAAAGTCCGGCTTCAGCTCGTCCACAATGCTCTTGCTTTCCAAGTCCCAGATCTGCGCACGACCACCCCCGACAATCAGCAAGCATCCCCTTTGCAAGCTCTGCAAGCCACTTTGCATATGGTCCCACAGAAGGCCATGCAGTAACAGATGGATACACGCAGCAGGCGACACACAGAGAACGCACCTTGATGCAGTTTGTGGTGGCAGCGCACAGCCAGTAGCGGTTGGGGGAGAAGCACAGGGCGTGGATGATCTCGCCGGCCTCCAGATTGTACAACCGCTTGCCCTCCGCCAGATCCCACAGCATTGCAACACCGTCCTGCACCCCACCATCACCTCTCAGCAACACAAATCCATACATCCATAAACTCTGCTGTCCTCCAAAGCACTGCACTGCTTGATTTCCCCTGTCAGTATCCCTGCACACTCTACTGCCCAACTGTGCCATGCAACTATGTCCCTTGCTAAGACGACCGGGATGCATGTCACCAATGATTTGACTGGAAGCACAACTGATCTGAGCACAAGGGGATGGGGAGGGCGAGGTGTGGCAGCACCTTGCCGCCAGATGCGCAGAGGGAGCCATCTGGGGACACAGTGACTGTGTTTATGTACCCGCTGTGGCCCGCCAGGTTCGATCTGAGTTTGCAGTTCGTCAGGTTCCACACCTGCCCACAACATGCATTGCCTCACTCCTCGACGCCACCCCAGCAATGAATCCCTCAGCCTCCCAGCGCCTCTGACCTTTTGCAGGCTTGGACTGCTGTTGACCGGGGTAAATAACACACGCTGTTCCTATTGTGAGCCTGGATGACACGTTGGGCATGTTGGCATTAATCAAAGCTTTGGGGCGACTCTGTGAGCGGACCTTGACCAGCTTGTCCCAGCCAGCGGACACGATGATGGGGTTGGTTGTCACTGGGGAGAAGCGAACGCAGGACACCCACTCCGTGTGGCCATCGGGCTCGGCAATGGTGTACTTGCACTCGCCGATGGTGTTCCACAGCTTGATGGTCTTGTCGCGTGAGCCCGACACAATCTGCAGTGCACCCCTGACATGTTACTTGGTGCTGGCAAGCGAGAGGCACACCCAGCTTGGGCAGCAGCAATGTTGCATCCAGTAGAAGCATCACCATGATGCTCTCACAGGTCTGGTCATGAAAGTGCCAGGGGGAGTAATTATAAGCCAAATGAACCGTGCTGTGACAGTCACAAGCAGGTCTTGTGCTCGCATGCACGGCAGTTAAGTCTGGGTGCACCTGTCTGTTGTCCATCGAGAATGCCACGGACAGGACATCCTTGCTGTGGCCCAGGAAGCGGCGGGTGGTCTGTCCAGTGGTCAGGTCCCACAGGCGCAGAGTGCCATCCCAGGAGCCAGACAGAGCAAACTGGCCGTCAGAGGAGATCACCACGTCCTCAACAAAGTGCGAGTGCCCCTTGAGTGAGCGGCGTGCGTATCCATAGCTGCCCTCCTCGCGAGTGAGGTTCCACACCAGGATGGTCTTATCCCTGTCAAAGCAATAGGTAGACTTGCACCACTTATTACATAGGCAATCACTTGACTAGCTCGATTCAACAATCTAGATTATTGTCCTGCATGATAAGTCTTGCAATCATCCAATAACCTTCATCTGAGGCTGCTACATACCTAGAAGAAGAGAGGATGGTGTCTGAGTTGGGATCCAGAGGGGTGGCGATCGATGTCACCCATCCGCTGTGACCCTCGAGGGTCCCACGGTGGTACAGAGTTTCAGCCATGCTGCTCCAATGACTGGATGAGCAGCTATATTCCCGGACAAATGCGCCTTCAGCAACTCGCCGCCTCCATTTGGCTTCAGGGCTTCACCCTTTGCAAGGGGCACTGTTCTAGGGTTTGTGCGACTTCTCCCACTTTCAAATTGGACACCAGGCAGCGGAGATTAATGATGCATCATATTTCATGCCCATATAAGGCTCTTGAAGAGATAATGTTACAATCTTTGCAATTGTAAGAAGGTAATGTGGTAAATTACAAAGGACAAGGCGTGCAGACTGTCAGCAAGTTTTCGCGATGTCTTTGGCTCAGCTAGGCGAAGCCTGTGAGTGAAAGTCAACTTGGGTCTCCAAATATGGATGGCCAAACCCCATTCTCTATGTTGGGAGGTCCCATATCTGTACTTAAATCCTCGAGCAATACAGCTCGAGACATCCAGGCTGATTCTCCTGGGTCAAAATCATCTTCATCTGATGAAGGCCTTACAATGTCGATCCTTCGTCAACAAGGTGATTTTTCCCCATTACTGGATTAAGCTTTGATTCTCTGAAACATGTCTCTTATCACATTTTATTTTCCCCTCAAGAAGATGTGTTCATACAGCTTCTCGCAGCACGGCATTTGCAAACAGGAAACGTGAAATGGTCGGAGAGGTACGTATGACGATCTCGTAAAGAAAATGTAATGGGGAGCAGCTTGGTGCGGCTACTTTCTTTGTGCTGACTCACCCACCTGTTTCACAACAGGTGCCTTTGGCAGCACCTGACCAGGCAACACTATATTCTGGCAGCCCTCTTGGAGGCCCAACTGTCCAGAAACTTGAAAACCAGGCAAGTGCACGGCCCTGTTCATGACGCCCTGCCATATAGTCCCAGTCCCTATGATTAAATCAGACAAGCTCGCCTAGTATGCCGCTGAAGTTGGGTGCGCACTCGAACAGTTTGACGCGGTAGAAGGGAGGGAAGCATCGCATCTCAGCGGTTTGCAGGCTGCGTCGCCCAGCCCACTGAGCCCGCTGTCGCTCTCAAGCACGCCTATGGGGCCTTCGCGCACAACCTCCGGCATGTCAGCGGCACTGTCGCACATGGGCGCTGACTCCCACCATCCCCTTGGCCCCAGCACCCTGCGGCCACTCACACCCCTGTCCCCCCTCGGATTGCCCCCCTCTGGAGCAGCCCAGTGAGTCCACTTCACTCTTTGCACTCCAACCTCCAAGAACTGAAGCAATTGTGATGAATAATCCTAGTTGGGATAGGGTGGCACCAAGTGCAGATGATGTACATGGTATCCCCATGCTTGGGAGATAATGCCGTTGCTTTCCTGCCATCCTGTAACTGTGCCTGCAACAAGGCAGACCCCATGCGGGGCGTGTGCCCATGTCTTTGTGTGTGCATTTGTGCAGGCATTTTACGCGAAGCAACCCTTTGGCAGAGGCATCTCCATCTCCATTTGGGCCTTCCACGTCGCCTCTCACATCCTCACTGGGATATAGCAGGCTGCGAAGCGGGCAGGCACCTTATCAGGTCAATACGAAGATTTATCCCCGTTGGATTTTTTGGCCTTGCATGAGGCCTGCGCTTTTGACAGCCTGTCGCAAATGGCAGCTCTTGTTCTGAATGTTTGGAAGCACAGAAGAGCCGCTTGTTCTTATTTGCTGGTACTCGCACAGGAGGAGAGCGATGGTGACAGCGGCAGCACGGCCTCAGCAGAGGAGCCCTACTTGATGAACAATCCTGCATATGAGGCATACCTGGACTCTGAAAGCGCCAGCCCAGGGTCTGTCGAGAGCAATGCCTGCACAACCCCCCGCTCAGCAATCCAAGAACAGGTGCCTTCTGCCTGTAAAAGTCTTCAGTGCACCATTCAGAATATGTGTTAGTCGCCCGGGGTTCCAGAGCCGTTTCACCTGCATAGCATGCCGTCTGACAAAGGCCACTTCTGTGATTTACAGGTGGCAGGATCCCCATGGCTGGGCCGTGTGCAGACATTCATCCAGGGCTCACCGTCTTCCTCATCCGCACCGGCCTGCGCAAGATCTGCACCACCAACAGTGCAAAGAGGAGCTCCGCTCGACTTCCGATTCGAGGTGCGAATGGGCTGTTGCAATCTTTGAAGAGAGCTTGGCCAGCTGTAGCATCACTGCTCCCACAGGACAAGAAAGCCCGTAGCAGTGCTTCTCATGCATGACGGACAGTAAATGGACTGGCCATGTGAGCCACCATATAAAAAGGAACGGATTGCTTGCAGGATGGCATGAGACGGGGCCATGAGAGCAGCAGCAAGGCCCACACCTCCACTGCGCGCACACTCTTCGCCCCTGACACGGAGCTCAGCGGCTTGCCTGCGGGTTATTCAGGGGTGACCAAAGCACAGGCGCAGCCTCGATGGGGCCGCCACACCGCGCCGGTCAGCCCTTGCCGGGACTGGTCTTCGGTGTATGACATGCCCGAGGCAGAGCAGGCGCAGCAGGCCGCAGCCGTCGTCGACCGCCTGCATGCGCGCATCGAGCGCGCGGCAGCAGCCGCTTCCGGAGCCCGATTTGGCGACAGCGATCCCCGCTCGCCGGCAAACCCGGAGGTGCTGCGCGCGAATGCTGTGGTGGACCGGCTGCAGGCGGGCGTGCAGCGGCAGGTCGCGCAGCTGCGCAGCGCGCAAACAGCGCGCGCGGCTGCTGGCTCCGGCCCGCAGCCGGCTGAGCTGGGGCCGCCGGCTGCGGCGCCCATCGAGGCCCGCTCGCTGCCGCTGCAGGCGGCTCAGGAAGGTGGCAGTGTGCAGCGGCTACAGGAAGCGCATGGGGAGATTGTTTCAGAGGTCCCCAGGGTGCCGCTTCAGGACTCGGTGAGTGCACCAGCGGCTGAGGCTGCCGCTCACAGAGGCGTGCTGCAGCAGGACGCGGAGCTTGACAAGAAGCTGGGAAGCGGCGCATCGCTGTCAGTCCTGGCTTCTGGCCGCTCCGAAGGCGCGGAGCACCCAGTGCCGACTGCAGGTGCACTTCTTCAGAGCATGGCATTCCCTGCACACTGTGATCTGGCAGAAGCACTCACCAGACTGCACACAATGTGTGAAACACTGACAATTTGTTCGACAGGCGCAGGTACACCCAGAAAATCAGCGGTCAAGACAGTTCCCGGGCCTGGCGTGGTCCCCAAGACCAGTGCTGTCAGGCGCACGAAAAGAGGCTCGCAGCTGTGCAGCAGGCTCCTGCTGTGCGCTGTGGCTGCACTGCTGGGCTGCGTAACCCTGCTGCTGGCCGGGCATCACATGGCCGGCAGCCCAGACAGGCTCGCCAGCCTGCACAGCGGCACCTACGGCGCAGCTGCCGCATCATTCGGCCGCTGCGTCTCTCAACTTCAACAGCTCGACGACCCTCGCCTGTACAAGAGCAGCGCAGTCGGCCCCGCTCACACCCTTATGGTGGAAGGTGCTTGCATGTACTCTGCCATTCGGCGCGAAGCCGCGCTGACCTGGGCGACAGCTCAGCCCCATGTCAGCAGCCACGTCAGCACAGCGTGCACAGCAGCTGAGCGAGCCGCAGCCGCCCTCGGCGCTCGGCTAGCCCCCATCTTGGCTAGCGCAAGGGCCCACACAGCCCGCGCAACGGCCGGGTGCCATGCAGCAGCGGCGCAGCTGGCAGAGCTTGTCGCAGAGAAGTGCCCTGCATGCGCCGCCGTCACAAACGCAGGCAGGAATTAGCTCTCAGACGCTTTGCTCTATACACCCAACTAGAGATTTTGTTGATGCAGACCCCAACTCCACCATTGCATTCAGGAAGAAGTATGATGATATACAGGCACCTTTCACCCTCGCCCTAAACCCTAACGCCCAAAAGCTACAACCCTCATACAAGTGGTTGAGGAATGTTTTCTGGGCGAACGCAGCAATGAGCAAAACAGTGAGTCTCGCACGGGCGTGGGGCGGCGCGCTGGCCGGCTGGGAAGCCGCGGCCGGCGCCGGAAAGCTGCGGCCACCTCCCTTGTCCGAGCTCTACCACAACGCGGCGCTGCTGCGTGACATCCCACGGCTGCTGCAGTCCAGCTGGCGCACTGTCATCTCCCGTGTGGCCGCAGCGGTGCCGGTATGGGCGATCGAAGCAGCCGCATCGCTGCAGGAGCGGATGTGCAGCATGACAGCGGCCTGGGCAGCTCTCTTGGAGCAGAGTGCAGCTGCAGTGCTGCCGGAACAGGAGCGGCTGGGTGCCGAGCAGCTCCAGAGCTCCGACCGGACAGAAGCGGCGCCCCAGTCAGGGCGCATTCATGCGGCAGCGCAATGGCTGAACGGCTGGCTCGGGAGTGGAAACCCCCTGAGCGCTCAGCAGGGGGAGGAGGCAGCAGAGGCCACAACAGCGCCCGGCACCCACGACACACCTGACCAGGCTTGCGCTGCTGCAGACAGTGAAATGGCCGCTGAGGACACCACCACAGCAAGTGAAGCGGAGCTGACTGAGCAGATCGAAGCCCTGCCTGCTGATGTCATCGACAATGCAATGGAGGATCAGAGCGTCATAGCCCAAGATGAGCACACTCCAGAAGCTGGTGTCGGCTCAGGCAGCGAGGAAGCTGATGATCCTCCGCTCATTGAGAAGCAAGAGGTACTCGAGGCAGCGCAACCCCAGACCAGTGATGAACATATGGCTGCTCAGCTGGAGAGCTCTGCTGCAGCAGACAGCATTCTAGAGGAAGCACAGTCCTCTTCTGGCCATGATGTGGCAGAAGATACAGCTGTAGAGGAGGCAGTTGGAGGACATGTGCAGTCTGGCAATATTGTGGAGCAGACCGAAAGCGCACAAGCCGAGCTGCCACACGTCCAGGAGCCCGGCATGCAACCTGCACCAAAGGTAAGTCGGTTGATTTACATTCCTTCGTTGTTCTAGTGAAGTCATTATAATCTCCTGAAGGGAAATTGACTGCTTGAGATGAGCGGATCACTACATCACCAGAAGGGATGGAGATATCCTATTGGATTGCAGGTGGCCACCAAGACTGTATGGACGGCTGCACTGTGGGTGGCGGGTTCTGTAGCTGCGGCAACTGTGGCGTTGTTGGTCTCTCACTATCTGAAGACTGTTTTGGCAACTGGAACTGCGCCACAGGAGAGTCCTGCACAAGGTCAGCCACTGCAACGTATTGTTTCTTGCAGTGACATCGGCACGCCCACATTGTGCAGAAATCCACAACATGTCGTGGCGGTTCTGGCGAACAGAACGTGAGGCATTGAGTGTTTGCAGGCCCAGCTGAACGGCAGAAGGCATGCACGTCTTCAGCAGCGGCATTCCTTCCAGACAAAGCCATGTGCCCAGCAGTCATGGACCTGGCAGCACATGCGCCTGGCCCTGTGCTGGTGCGTGGAGAGCCGGAGGCTCCTTTTCAGCCGCCACACCGCACACCGCGTGGCCGGCCCAGGAAAGGCAAGGCATCCCCCCCTTCCACCGCACAGCTGTGGCTGAAACACACATGCCTGCATTCCCTTGCTTTTCCGCACCTACAACCATACAAGGACATAGCCAGAGTAAGCCAGCCCTTAGCCTGTGGCTAAAGTATACCTTACACTGCCTCGCCGTGCAACAGTGAACAAACTGTGAAACCTGTGGAAGGGGTAATCCATTCAACAAAGGGGGCAGGTCTTATAGACAAGCGGAGCCTTAGTTCAGCAGTTGCACCTCATAGGTAGGACACTTCAGCATGTGCCAGTGGTGGTTGCAGGTGCAGCAAGCACTCCGGCATCGGGCTCGGCCGGGCGCAAGTCGCTGCACCGCACGCCGCATTCGGCGCCGGCCGCAGGATCGGGCACCGAGGCGCGAGCCACGCGCGCCCGCACCCGCTTCGGCGAGACACCGGTATGATATTCTCCTGGCAACCTCCGATGGCATTTTGCTGACGGCTTTACCTATCAGCCGTCGAGCAGCGTTTTAACACGCTATTACTGAATGGATCAGCGTCTTCTTCAAGATGAGGGCCTCAATTTTGCTGCACGTACCCCTTGTCTGTGGGCATGTGTGGAACATGGTTCTGGGGTGTTCTTCAGCAATGCCAGGGTGTCAAATCAACTGACTGGTGTGTCATGTTGTCAGGAACTGCGGAAAACACCTCGAGCAAATGCATATCCTGGGCCGTGGCAGGAGTGAGCTCAAGTAGGCTGGACTTCAGCTCCTGAGCGCAACATCTGCATGCGCGCTGTATCTGTGTGTGAAGGAGGAGTGCCAAAGAAGAGTCGAATGCGATGTAAGAGGGCGCCCATTTATTGGGCATGTTGGTCAGTGCGAATGTGAGAGGGTTAGTTGTGGATCAAGAGTGATGATGAGGCTGGATCCATTTTTGGCGTTTGTGAACTTGTATATGTGTGAACCATCCTGCCGATCATTGGGGCGGCTGGCTTGCTGTGTGCTGTCTCCCGCTACTGGACTACTGGACTGGAACCTTGTATGCACTTTCTGTCTTATTGGATTGTTTCCATTGTGAAGGGCCCTTTTCGGTGTAAAATACACAGTGTCCACCATCTTGACATCTCTCATATCTCTGGGAAGGCTTCATAAGGTGCTCTATGTACATCATGTCAGATCCACAGCTGCTTGTTGAGTTGATCAATGCCTTAATACAGTTCAGAGAGTCTGCACAGACAGGGTGCTCCGATTGTCTTCCTCATCATCATCTGAGGCCAAGATTGCCTGCAGCAGCTGTCGGTTGAGAGCTTCATTGGTGTTGGGGTGGAACGTGCACTCCTGCAATGCAACACACATAAATCACACTTGTGCATCCAATGCGCATTGCTGACTGAGGATCATGTGGACCAGGAGAAGTTTGAGTTGCATGATATTTTCGAAGCCCGGGAGCAAGCAGAAACCAATTACCTTCATGGACTGAGCCATCACGGCCGCGTGCAGCTGCAGTCGCCGGCCCTCTGTCTCCTTCTGCTCACACACACATCGTCTCTGTGAGATCATGTATTTGAGGGCATGTCACTTGTTCAGGCCCCTGGGGCCTTAAGAGTGCCACGCTGAAGATCAGAACACTCACATCGAGCACATCTGGCTTGCATGCCTGGTCTCCCTCAAGGGAAGCACAGGTCCTTGAGTGTGGCGTCTCCCGTCTCTTTATAAAACAGCTGTTCCGCATGCACTACATAGGTGGTGCATGCATCTACCTCGCGGAGGTCAGTGCGTAGGCAGAAGGGCCGGGGGATGGTGAGGGGCTGGTCGCTGCGGTCGCGCGGGTGCAGGATGAATGCCTTCTCCTCTCGCGCCGCCTGCTCTGCGGCCAGCTGCCGTGCGCGCTCCTTGTTTGCCAGGAACGCCTCCATGCCTGGCACCTTCACCTCCTCCTGGATCCCATAGTCCACTATCATTTTCCCCTGCTCTTGATCCCCCAACTAGGTTGGCTGAATGGGGCAGGTAGGCTGCATTACCATGGCAGTGTGAGTGACAATATTAATGTGTTCTTACTTGCGACACGCCTTGAAGGACACCAATGAAGCAGAAATTGCGTCCTATTTATTCTCAGGACAATTACTCTTGTAGAAGAGTGCCGGGGAAAGACTGGCTGGGTCAAGCATCCGTGCATTTGCCCACACAAGGTAATAAGCGTGTTGTGCAGCAAACGGGTAGTTCTGCATGGCGTGGCAGAAGGTGCCTGGTGTAGTGTCTGTGAGCACCTTGGCTTGCACAGGAGCAGTGACGGTGACACGGGTGGGTTGGAAGGTGCACTCGGCCAGCTCAGCGTTCTCACGCTCGGCCCGCTGCTCCTCCAGTGCCGCGTCCCGCGCCGCTCGGTGCTCAGTCATGCGCCGCAATAGCGCATCTTTGTCCTGCACCCACCACATCACGATTCAAAACTCTGTAATCTCTGCAGCGGCATGGACAACCGTCCTCTCTGGAGCCAACTGGATCCCTGTCGCTGCCACATATAAGCTTGGGGTGCCGGAAGTGGTCCCCCCCAATCATGCACAGTTGCAAGATTGCACAGCTGGAGCCTGCTCTTAAGCATTCTTGTGATCAAGCAGCACAGCTGGGTGTCAGTATCTCTAGTAGGGCAAGGTTGGTGTTGCAAGAAGGTGACAAGCTGGGTAGGCCGCATCATCAGACACCGGGATTTACTCTGAGAAATAAATGAAGTGGGAGGGAAGCGCGCACAGCGGGGTCGCGGTTCTCCTGGCCGGGGCCGGGGGCGGTGGGGGGCCGCGCGGTGAGGCGCGGGCGGAAGGTGCACTCGGCCTCCATGCGCGCCTCGGCCTCGGCCGCCATCGCCTCGCGCCTCTCGCGCCGCCGCTCGCTGCTCGTCAGCTCACACATCCGGTTCCCTCCCTGCACCCACCCTTACACTTCATCTGTTGTAATTAATCAGCCCTACATCCCTTCTGCACTCCAGCAGTGAAGAAGGACAGAGAAAGAAAGTGCTGGCACGCCCAACAAGATTGCATCCAGCAGCGCGCATGCATGGCATGTTATGGACTTATATCCTGGTAAGCTTACGTACAATGAATCTACACTACAAGTATACAATGAATGCAAGCCTCCTGGGATGGTTAATGTGCTGCGCACCTTGACGAGGCGCCGGGAGCGCTCATTGATGGCGGGCTGGAAGGGGAACTGGGAGTAGTAGTCGTGGGCTGCATCTGCGCGCGCCCCCTCCACGCGGTGCTTGTCCGCCACAGCCAGCCGCTCCGCCTGAATTCAGCATCACATTTCCGCGGTTTACCGCCCCAACATACTGACATGCGTGCGCCACAGCTCACTAAAATGTGACGCATGCCCTTATCCCTTGTCTGTGTTCATTGCTGCAACACACTGGCACGCGCACATCACTATTCCCTTGTTTGTGCATGCCCGTTTGGGTGTTCACCTCCCCAACACAGACATGCGGGCGTCATTGCTCACTAATCTGACTCATGCACATCAACCAAGGATGGCAGCTCTGCCTGGCGGTAGCAGGGTTCGGTTGTAGCCAAATGAAGACCTGGATATGATTTTCTGAGTGGAGAGAGCAGCGCGCCTGCTCAAGAGCGGTCTGGCCGACATGGTCCGCTGATTTGGCAGAGGCGGCCAGGATGACCGCAGACTGCCCCTTGGTCTCCGGAGAGAATGTGCAATCCGCATCCTCCTGCCAACACAAACAGAGTTCCCATTGAGCAAACAGACCACAGGGCATCGCCACAGCCCACTTGCTGCAGAAATATTACTCTGTAACAAGACCTCCGCATGCATGCTGACCTTTGGTACCACATGGAAAAGCAGCTGCGCAAAGAGATGGTGATGGGAATGGGCTGCGACTGCAGGCTTTGTCATATTACAACTTTTTGAAGTGCATGGCAAACAAGAGGCAGACCTCGGCTTGCAGCACTCGCAGGCGGCGCAGCTTGAGGTCGTGGAAGAAGCGTTGGCGCGCGAAGAAGTCGCCCGGCAGCTGCTCGCTGTCCTCCAGCAGCCGCTCGCTCCTCTGGTTCAGCTCCGGCGCAAATGTGAAACCCGCCTCCACATCTGCACCACAATCGCACATGAACCCTTTCCCAACCCCCAACAATAACTGATGCTCTAAAAAGGTCACAAATGCCATGATGCTAAACATTTTGCCCATGGGAAGACTGGGTCCAATGCCGCAGTTTCTGTACTAAGCCCCACACCCGAGAACTATGTGTTTGTGCAGGATGGCAGGTACCCAATTTAGGACACCTTCCTGGCAACTACCAATAACACTGTACAGCACTCCTACACCGCACAGGATGCGCATAGGATGTCTTTTCGTATTTGATTAGAGCATAGGATTGGCCATTGATTAAACAAAGGCCTAATATAGGCCAATATGTAAAAATAAATAACCCCTAAACCATAAAATATAAAACCCTAAATATAGGCCCTATGGCCATTTGGCTTTGGGTTTGCTGACCTGTAAAAATATTAAATAATGGTAATGATAATAGGAGCATGAGGAGCACACCAGGGGTGGGTGCGGGGAGTGCGCGCGCTGCGCTGAGGCGCTGGGATGCGGGCACCTCATCGTGCAGCTCACGGATCTGCTTGGCGAGCGCCATGCGCAGCGACCGGTCATTCACGGCGGGCGAGAAGGTCGCATCGGAGTCCTCCGCCTCCCGCGCCAGCCGCATGCGCGCCAGCCGCTCACTGCGCCAGCCACCCCACTGTCTCAGTCGGTTAATCAGTCAATTGGTTCCTCCTTTTCGAGCCTGGGGCTGATCAGATCTCTGACTCTGATCGTCAGAGTCAGCACCCAGCATCACATCCATACATTCACAGGGAAACTTGGATGCATTCACAAAATGTCCTGCCTGTCTGTCACTGATGCATGCATGCCGAGTTCTTGAAATTGTGAGATGAATATGAACAGCCCTAGGTTGATGGAATGTTGAACTGTGTGACCACAGGGATATTTGCAGGACTCATTCTGAAATGCAGTTGCATCAGGACCAAGCTTGTCGGTGCATCCCTGGTTTTGATGTCACACTAGCTGATGGTTATGGAGCACATGCATGCAAGTCCAAAGAGATCAAACAAATGCCGGCGACATTCTGACTTCTGTTCATTTATGCTGGGATTCACTGTATTGCGCGCTGAGCGAACAAAAGTAAAATTACGGGTACAGAGGGGAGCTGCTGCTTGTAAGAAGGTGAAAGGCAGCATGTGCGCACACCTGCGCTGGCGCTGCAGCTCACTGAGGCGTCGGTGTAGCGGCGTGTGCGGCCCGGTGCATGCGTTGACGGCCGGCGCAAATGTGCAATCCTTCAGGTCCTCCTTGTCGCGCTCCGCCTTCAGTCTCTCCCACTGCAACAGACACCCATCGCCACCAACTTAGACTCACAAAGCAAGTGGTGCACATCCACCTTCATGCCGCTCATGTCCACACAAGAATCCTCCTGTGAACGCCCTTACTCTTCCTGGGGAACAGCAATATGTGCACGCAAAATGGACTTATGACACAGTGAGGACGCATGCAAGTGACGCACGTTACATCAGCGTGTTGACCTGCTCGCAACAGTGAACATGCACAGGTGATAGACTCTGCTGGGGACAGGTTCCAGGTGGCGTTGACGGGTGCATGGGATTGTTCTGATGACAATGCATGCCTGGCGGTACTTGGAGTCGTGGTGTGCATAGAGGCGTGTAGGGGCGGGCAGGCGGGCAATGGTGGCTTTGGGCCCGGAGGTGGGCCCGCGCCCAGTCTTGGGCGCAAACGTGCAGTGCGCCAGCTCGCCGCCCTCCTCCTCGCGCTTCATGGCAGCACCTGCATCCCCACCCCGCTCCACGTTCTTTGGACGGACCACCAGAGCTTGCAGCAATACACTTCATGGTGTCCCAGTCTCCTAGTACTCGAACAGTCATACCTCTCATACCAAGTTTTGGCAAGATGCAACCCTGGACAACGAGGATGCTCAAGGCTCCTGCCCCAAAGTCTCACTCTCGTCTGCTCCTTCGAGTAATCCAGAAGCCCCAAAAGGACACCAATGAGCTGAGTCCAGGCGTGGCTGAGTGGGCAGGTGCCAGAAGGAAGCTCCAGCCTTCTTCAAGGCATTGAAAGTTCTAAGAGAAGAGAAGAGAATTGGGAAGTAGGAAGGAGGGAAGTTGAAAGAACTTCACACCGGCAGCAGGAAGTTTGCTAGGGGCCGGCAGTAATAAACATTGCTTCATGTTGGACAATGCAGAGATAAGTGCTGACGATGCCTTAATTGCACAGGTGAAGAAGTTTGAACACACATTTTTCCCAGAGCTGGGTGCGCGGCTTGGCGAGGCGGGCGATGCGAGCGTCGCCGGTCAGCGTTGCATCGCTGCCGGCGGCTGCGCTGTTCGGCCGCGGCGGCAGCACGGCGGGCCGGAAGGTCATGAACTGCCGGCGCTCCTCCAGGATGCGCTGCGCTGCCGCCGCCCTGGAGTGCCGCTGGCTGGTCTCGCTCAGCCTGAACTCCCTGTGCAAATCATCAGTCAGTCAGTCATTCAGCACCAGTGACGCCTCTCCTTACACATCGCTCAGTGACTGCACAATTTGCAAGCGCGTGCTGAACCTGTCCCAGTGAACTCCTGAATGCTGCCGGTAGAGTGCCGCCATGTTGAGAGGTCTCACAATCATGATTTATGCTGATGAGCATGTGTTCAGGAAGAGACAAAGACTGCTGTATGTGTACAGCTTTTACAATTCATGTTCATGGATGGGAAATGCGCGCACTTTGGTGTTGTGACCTGGGGCGAGCGGCGTTCCCTTGGCGCACTTACAGACCTTTTCTCTGTGGCTGCACTGCCGGGGCTCCACAGATGGCCATCCTCTCCATGCTTGGCCCTTATTGTCCAGCCTCCACCACCCTTCTACATACATCAGCATGCTTACTAGCCCGGACAGGCAAGCCTAACAGCCCGACCAACAGAACGCAACCTCGCCCTTGCATAATAGGATGCATCTCAATGGCATGCATGCACCCAAGCACACTGGAGACTTCCATATCCGCACGTCGTATGTCTATAGAGCATAGCATGAGCAGCCCTACCTGTTCAGTGTGGCTCTGCGTGGCATGAATTGGGGCCGCTTTGTTGGCAGGCTCGGCCACGCCAGTGCCCGTCCTCTCGCTGCTGGCCATGGTGGAGGCTGGGCTGTACAGCATGGCAGTGTCCAGCTCTATGGGCCCGGCCGCATCCCCAGCCAGCAGCGCCAGCAGCTTGCTGCCCTGGTCCGAGCTGTCCTTTGCTGCACTCCATCCACCGCGGCCCCTCCCCTCCTCCCACATCTCCCTCGGCTCACCCCCATTACTGTGCTGCCCATCCCTGCTTGAAGGCTCGGCCAGGGAACCAGCACCATCCAGGCCTTGCAGTGCCTGCTGCTTGCGATCTTCCTCATTGTAAACGCTGCAGCCATCGTCCTCAGAGCGAAGCTGTCCACCTGCTTCGCGCTGTTCGCTGGCTCCCTTTGCGCGCCGCTCTTCATTTCTGTGGTGCTCTTCTGCATCTCCCATCTGTGGCAAGCTCCCGTCCTCAGAGCTGAGAGCAATTGGTGACATAAGTGCCTGAGCCATGCTGTCAAGCGCAATGCCACCGGCATGCAACTGCCCCCTTGGCTGATCTCCGAAGTAGTGCTCTTCCACTTGCGGGGAGCCTTCCTGCTCTGGACAGCTGCTGTTGTGGCTTACTCTCCCGCTCTCTGTGGATCCCTCAGGTTGTAGGCCTCCATGCCGGATGGACTTCTCATGCATGTTATGAACGATGTGTGACCGGTCAAGTGAATACTGTATGGTGGGCTGGCGCGGGCAGTAGGGCGTCTCAAAGCAGGAGGCTGGTTCGTTGCTGCGGTTGCTTCCTGGGCTGAAGTGCGATCCCTGGGCAGCTCCATACTGCGTCTCTGAAGGGGCGCCAACTGTGCTGCCTGGCGACAGCAGCGATCCAGCACTTCCACTATTCGACCCTGCATCAGCCAACAAACGATCTCTATCTGCAGTATGGGCGTGCAGCTTCTGAGACAAGAGGCTGATGTAAAGCTGCAGACCCTGCAAGTGCACTCAGGGACTACTCCTTTTTTGGACAAAACACAAAGTTAATTGAAGCTTCAAGAAACAGTTGTCATGCAGTTGCTTAGGAGAACATTCTGCAGCATGCATTTCCAGGACCACAGCAGGTTGAACGTTGCATTAATTACACCAGAAAGCGCACTTACTTTGAGCCTTGCGTTGTTCTAGGAGCTTCTGAACACGCTGGAAACGCTCAGATGGGCTACTCGATGATGGTGTTGACGCCTCTGAATTGCCCCCGCTGCGTGCCTAAGGCCAAATGTTCACAGTTGTGAAAGCAGTAAAACGGTCAAATGTGCTTTGACAAAAGGGAGTGTTGCCAGATAGTGACTAGGTATTTCAGGAGGTAAGAAGGACAAGCTGCACCTGCCGCTCTGAAAGAAGCCTGTCAAGCAGTTGCCTGCGTTCTGGAGTCATCGTGTAAGAGAGTCCTCTCGTCAGGTGCAGCTCAGCAAAGATCTCAGCCCTTCCAGATTATGTATCTTTTTTGGTTGATGATGACGATTATTGTGACTCTGAAGCCAAGCTCTGCGTGTGGACCAAAAGATGCCTCTGTTGACGAGGTTTTGTATGTATAAGAACATGTGCGAGTGCATGACTCCAGAGAAATTCAATCAGCGTGTCACAATGAAGCTTATGATCATGCATCAAGCGGTGCTCCTTTCAAAATGGCCGACAAATATGCTGGTCAATGTTTCACACGTTCAAGTGCCAGCTGAACCCGCGCAAGTATGACTTGAGCGTACTCATCTTATTGTATGCATTATCAGCACAACGGAGATGTGCTTTCAAGATCATCGCTCGATCTCTCACCAACGGCATTTTTGCTCTTCCATCTTGTTATATACATACCCCGGACGTGGACTGTAGCCTAAACTGGATTTTATGTCGATTTAATGCATTCTTGCTGCGTTGCGTTCAAGCTGCAATGACATCTGATCAGCCCTAGGTGGCTGGAAAAGGTGTAATCGACTGACTGACTGACTGAGTCTGTGGGTGGTTGTGGGTCATCTTATCAGCTCTAGACGTCTGGAGTGATGTGTAATTATTCTACTTCATCATATCTGTGCCTCTATTACAGGAATCCTTCCGCCGGAGGGCCTCCGGAGGGCACCCTAGGCGGCCTAGTACCGTACTAGTGACTAGTCAAGCAACCCTGACAGTGACGCTGGCTGACACCCTAGCATACTCATGCAGAGGGTTAAAATGTTTGTGATTAATGCCCTTGTAATCTGCATACCGTATCTGGGAATTACTCGCCATCTGACTCATCCTCCTCCTCCTCTTCTTCACCAAAAAAATTGTAGTACTCTTCTTCCTCGATTCTTTTCCCACCCAAGACACGTGGTGTGAGCTCCTCTTCTAACGGCACATCTGAGCACACTTCTGCCACGCCAGAAGCTCTTAAGCACTTCATGCAGGCTCCACAAAAACAACCTGACAAATTTCCTGCATCACTGGTTGGGAATGCCAGCCTCGTTGCACCATCATCCTTCCTACAAGATACCCAAGGAACACCGCACTCTGCCAAGACAAGGCATAACTGGAACAGGCAAGGGCCTTCGAGGTTCCCAGAGGTGAATGCACAGTTCTTTACTGTTCTTGCAAACGCATGCATGTCCTCAAAAGTGACCTCCATCCTATTGGCTCCGCACAACCCAAGCTTCTGCCATGAGACCGCGGCAGGCACCGTGACGTACAAATGCCCGGCAGCATCGATGAAAAGTTGTTGCACATGGGCAAGGTGGGCCAGCGAGACAGGTGCGTCAGCTTCGCCGCAGCTGCCAATGTCAAGTGCGACGATGGACAGATTCTGCAACCCCTGAAATGAGGCATAGATGTCTGGCAATTGCGTCAAGGACAGTTCTTTGTTCACAAAATTCAAGGACTGCAGGTCTGCCAATGCAGGCACCCAGGACTGGCGCCCATCGGCCCAGTCCGGATGCCGATCAGTGTACCCTAATGTGTCTAACGTGTCCATATGTCCAGCAAGGTGCAAACCACAATCTTTGGGCAAAAGAATGTGATATGGAAACACCCCATGCAATGCCACAGCTCGCAGACTGGGCTTGAGGTGGAGCCTTAAAAAGCCCACGTTTACCGGTACAGTCATTCTACCACTCATTCTCCCGGCATGTATTGACAGCGTCTGCAAGCTCCATGCGGATGGCATGCTCTCAAATATGTCGTTTGTACTCTCATCACATGTCAGAACAAGATGCTTCAGCTGCGACAATCCATAGATGTAGAGTTGCCCAACAACTGAAAGCAAAGTCAGGTTCTCAGCGTCAAACAGCACCCTTTCAAGCCACTTCTCCAACTGATTGTTGACGTCTGCAGGACTTGGCGCGATGATCTCGAGCTGTTTGAGACTCTCAATGGCGCTCAGTTTCCGCACGCACGTGTTCAGCCCGAGGACCCCATTAGGGCGCAAGCGGAGCACTTCCGCACCTCCCAACCTTTTACTGGCCCAGGTTACACCTGTGCCAGCTAGTCCATTAGTCCATTTGGGTAGACTTTATTATCACAGACACAAGGGAAGAAAACAATGGGCTCCTGTCCATAGCTACAGCAGCTTTTCTGAAGTGATGCCTAATAGGGGTGTCACCTGCCGGTGGTGTGGTCAGAGGGATATCAATGGAGCGTGGCTGCACTCTGAACGTTGTCTTGCAGGTGCCAGACACCATAGCCCAGTCCTGTGTAGACATATGGCTGGCAACTTCGGCCCACAAAGGCTCTGGCAGCTCGACTGTGGCAGGAGCCTGTGAGCGAGTTCTGGGTGGCATCCTGCAAGGCAAGTGAGAATCTATAAGAAAATGAAGAGATCCATGCAGAAGTTCAGCAAGTTTTCCTCACCGATCAGCCTAACCCTACCTTTCAGGAAGTGAGGTCGAAACTATAGAAGAATCTCAGAACCAACAGTAGGTGGCACCTTCAAGACAAGGAGCAGCGTTCTGTGGCAATGGCAGGAGTGTAGTATGGATTTATGAGTGGGTCAGGGTTGCTGCGGAGGTGGCCAGTAATCGATTTTTACACGCAAATTTGTGCAATTTGAGCCGATACTCAGAGTCCTTGTCAAATAGGAAAGCCTGAAGGCATATGTTGACCTTTTGATGCTTGACTCCTTGCTTGTCTTCCATGACACTGATTTGCCAGATCGGACCGGGCGGAATCTAGCCTATCTTGGACAACGCTGCCTGACTTCCTGATCTTCCTCGCAGGTTCCTCGTCAATGTCTCCTGCGCGAGTCTGGCCCGCTCAAGGTCACTTTCTCCATCTTTCTGAGAGTGCGTGTAAATTTTGACGTTTTTGCCCTTCTGTGCACAGTGAGGGGAGCTTCCTCGCTGGAATGGTTTCGAAACTCGAATCCATCAACGGGGAAGGAAAGGATCCTTTCCTTCGTTGCCTTCACAGGCTAAACAATCTGGAGTAACGAGATTTCGAAGTACTTGATCTAGAAAAAATCAGGTGCGGGTAGCTTCACGGGTTTTGTCTCCTGAACATATGTTCCAATGGGGTTCCGACATCAAGCAAATGGGCTCCGCTGAGCGCACCTTGTACATTGCAGGACCCAACCATGTGCATTAAATGCAACCATACTTTCTGTAATCGTCTGAATCTGATGGTGTGAGTATCGTAGTGGGAGCTATGAAAGGCAGGCATTTCTGACCGTTTGGAGCCAAGAAGGAAGAAGAAGCTATATAGAATCTTAACGCAGGACCGATTGAAGTTGTGGGTACCTCTCTTGCAGATTTGAGACCCTACCACACATGGAGGAGCTCATATCAAGAGGGAACAAGGGGCACCCATATTTCAGGCAAGCCGGTTTCTTCAATATATGACAGTCTAGAAGCGGCGACCGTCAAGCAGCTTGAGTGTTGCAATCACACCCAAGATTTATCTGATGGGAGGGGTTATGGGTGGCAGATCACTGTGTCAGCATTAGAAGGAGAAAAGATCATAGATGGGCTCCAGGATCTTGACACCTGCCAGGTTGAACTCCTAGGCCTCCTCTCTGCGCAACATGCAAAAAGCTTCAAGCATCTTCACGTTGCTGTACAGACCCTCCGCCAGTCGGCCGTTTTGCTTGAGGAAGGTTGGCAGCCAAGGTGGATGGTCAGCAGAAAAAGCTGGATCAGATCAATGTACAGGCCCATCAAAGTGCCCGGTCTCATACGGATGAATTTGCAGTGAAGCTGTGGTCTCCAGTGCCAAGATCTCTCTGCTGCTGCATCAACTGCTGGTCATTTAGGTACAGAGGCCGCCTGCTCTGCAACCGGACTGCCAACCACCTTTCACGGCTTGTTCCAGCAGCAACTTCTGTGTGTCAGGTAAAGGCATTTGAGAGACATTGGCACTGTATCGAGCGGGTATGGAAAGGGAAGGTCATTGGTCATTTAGGGGAACATTTGGTCAATCCTGGTCAATACAGTCTCACGTGCTACCAGCTGCTCTACTCCGAGGCTGTGCTGGCAATTTTGCTTGGGAATCATGAGCATGCATGCCAGGCCATGAGTGAAGACGCCCTGCTCGAGCTATGTGACTGGTGCTACCACAAGTTGACCTTTCTCAAAACTTACTATGACAGAGTGGCGGCACATCAGCCAGTTTGGCTTAATGCTTACCACCAATTGCTGATTTTGCGTGTTGTCATCAGCATGGTCAAAGATATGAAGTGACAAAATGTCCATATGCAACTTCAGACTACGCGCTTGCTGGCGCATGCGTATGCGTATGCACATGCCACGCCGCGGCCGGCCGGTAGGACTTGTGTTATTTCCAGTCACAGTGTTTGTTGTGCTGAGGCAGCCCTTCCTCTTCTGGTGCTCGCACACCCTTGATTGTTCTACTGTATCTCTTGATCTTATGTGCAAAGCGGCATGCTCTGTGTCCGTGAATACGACTTGTGCTGTGAGTCAGCAAGCACTTTAAATTTAAGTACGGTGCTCCTTTCAAAAGTTGCTGGCGATTTTGCTGGTCATGACCAGCAACATTGATATCAGTGTTGAACACAATAATAAAGTGCCAGCCAAAACCACACAAGTATGACGTAAGCGTACTCTCTAGGTGTAATCACACTTGTGATTACTTATAAGCATTATCACCACAACGACATTGTAATCACCACAACCTTGATTGTCCTGGATCTCTTGGTCTTATTGTAATCTTAAGATCATGGCTTGACCTCTGATCGATGTTGTTTCTGCTCTTCCATCTTGTTATATACATAGCCCGGACGTGGACTGTAGCCTATTAATATTCTGGACATCATGGCTCTGCTACAGGGAACTTGACAGGGGTACCGCTCCACTTGCATGCCCAGATGTCACACAACCTTCAACTCCTACTATGAGAATTACTCACCATCCACCTGTTCGTCGACATCCTCATCCTCCTCTTCATCCTGATTATCGCCTTCGTCATTACTTTCCCCACCCACGGCAGTTGCCTCATTTCCTGATGCAAGTTTTGAGCACGCTTCCGCCATACCAGAAGCTCTCAAACACTTCATGCAGGCTCCACAGAAACAATGAGAGAAATCTGCTGCACCAGCGATTGGGAATGCCAGCACTGTTTCACCATCATGATGCCTACTAGATGCCAAAGGAACACCACGCTTGGCCAAAGTATAGCACAAATGGAACAGGCAAGGGCCTACAAGGTTCTTCGAGGTGAAAGTACAGTTCTTCATTACTTGTGCAAATGCGTCCATGTCTTCAAAAGTGACCTCCAACGTATCGGTTCCCCACAAAGCAAGCTTCTGCCATGAGACCTTGGCAGGCACAGTGACGTACACTTGATCAGCACCGACAAAAAGTTGCTGCACATGGGCAAGTTTTGCCAGCGAGACAGGTGCTTCCGCGGCACCAAAAGTCTGAACGTCAAGAAGAACAGTAGACAAATTTTGCCAATTCTGGAAGTCCCCAAAAACGTCTGGCAACTGCGGCAAAAGGAGGTGACTCCTCACAAAACGTAAGGATCGCAAGTTTGCCAATGCAGATTCCCACTGCCCGTCTCCTAATGCGTCAAGTGTGACCAGACCAGCGAGGTGCAAGCCACACTGTTTGGGCAAGAGAGTGTGATCTGGAAACACTCCATGCAAGGCCACAGATCGCAAATCTAGCAGGCTGCCAAGCTCCAAACGTGGTGCATCTAGCACCGTTGCTCCTCCAGTCAGTGTTCCCGCATGTAAGGAGAGCGTCTGCAAGCGCTTTGCGTGAGGGAGAGCAGCAAATATCTTGCCTGGACTCTGATCACATTTCAGAACAAGATGCTTTAGCTGCATCATTGGAGGTAACCATTCAAGTTGCCCAACAACCGCTGAGAGCAAAGTCAGCTTCTGCGCTCGACACAGCACCCATGCAAACCACATCATGAAAGCAGTTGTAGTGTCTGCGGCGCTCGGGGCGCCGATCTCGAGCTGTTTCAGGCTCATCAGGGAGTTTGAGTCCTGCACTCCTGTGCCCGCCAGCCCAAGTGCCCCATTAGCGCGCAGGCGGAGCACTTCCACACTACGCAACCTCTTACTTGCCCAGATCACACCTGTGCAAGTTTATCCATTGGCTATTGTCAAAAATACAGAAACATGCAAGGTGATAGAGGGTTTTTTGTCCGGAGCAGCCTTGCCAGAAGCAGCGTCAAAGGGTGTCACCTGCCAGTGGTGTGGTCAGAGGGATATCAATGGTGCGTGGCTGCAGTCTAAACGTCGTTTTGCAGGTGCCTGACACCTTAGCCCCGTCCTTGATAGACAAGTGGCTGGCAATTTGGGCCCACAGTGGCTCTGGCAGCTCGACTTTGGCAGGAGCCTTCGAGCGACATCTTCTGGGTGGCATCCTGCAGGATACGTGCCGCAAAAGGGTGATCAAAGATATCGCAGCAGTTTTTTTTAGAAATCGCCCAAGTATTTGTTGTTCTTCAGAGTATCTGTTGGAGGTAAAGGTGGCAATCAAGGAAGCAAGTCAGACTCATAGGTAAGTGCTACCTTCAAGGAAAAGGTCAACGTACTCTGGCAGTAAGAACGAAAAAGCTAATGATGTCTGGGCCTGCAGCGAGCTAATCGCTGCGGAATTGGCCGATGATGCAATAACCGCACGTGAATATTCTTGGATTAGAGCCCATATTCAGCTTCCTTGAGGAAGACTTCTTTCACACATAAGGTAATTTCTCGTTGCTGATTCCGTGAGCGTCTGTGCAGACAACTCACCAAATGCGCTGGAAGAAATGGGGCCGGAATGAAGCCTATCTTGGACAGCTGCCCGAGTTCCTGCAGCTTCCTCAAGCTTCCTCGTCACAGGCAGGAATGCATTCAGTGCCATCCACACCGTAATACAATGACTGTATCGAGCAGGTATTGAAAGGGAAGGTCCTTCAAGGTCACATATATGGAGGAACATCTGGTGTATGCTATTGAGTAGTTGGACTAGTCTCACATGCCATGTGCAGTGCTACCACTGGCCAGCTTCTCCATCCCGAGCCTGTGCTGGCACATCAGACGATCTGCTTGAGGTGTGCTTGTAACATATGAGCATGCATGCCAGGCAATAATTGAAGACGCCCTGGTCGAGCTATGTGACTGGTGCTACTGCAATTTGACCTTTCTCAACGCCTTTGACCTGCTGTCACGGTGACAGAGTGGCGGCGCATTAGCCAGGTTGGCTTAATGCTTACGCCCGCAAGGACTGTGTTGATTCTGCGTGTTAATATATATACACGTATATACCCCGGACGTGGATTGTAAAGTAATGTTGACAATCTGCCTCTACTTTCATGGACTTGATAGGGTATCACTGCACCTGCATGCCCAGATGTCATACAACCCTAAGCCCTTATTATGGGGATTACTCACTATCAGACTCATCGTCCTCCTCCTCCTCCTCCTCTTCCTCGTCTTCATCCGAGTTCTCATTTTTGTCATTATAATCCCCACCCAAGCCAGTTGCCTGATCTGCTACTGGCACGTTTGAGCACGCTTCTGCCACGCCAGAACCTCTCAAACACTTCATGCAGGCTCCACAAAAACAATCAGAGAACTCCCCTGCATCATACGTTGGGAATGATAGCGATGATGATTCACCATCCTCATGCTCACAACTGGCCCAAGGAATACCACGCTCTGCCAAAGTGAGGCACAACTGGAACAGGCAAGGGCCTGCAAAGTTCCTAGAGGTGAATGCACAACTCCTTACTGTTCTTGCAAATGCGTCCATGTCTTCAAAAGTGACCTGCAACCTATTGCTTCCCCACAATCCAAGCTTGTGCCAAGAGACCTTGGCAGGCACAGTGACGTACACTTCTTGATCAGCACCGACAAAAAGTTGTTGCACATGGGCAAGATCTGCCAGTGAGACAGGCGCATTCGCTGCTCCAAAATTCTCTACATCAAGTGCAACAGTGGACAAATTTTGCAAGTTCTGGAAGTTCCCAAAAAGGTCTGGTAATTGTGGCAAAACAAGGTCTTTCTTCGAAAAATCTAAGGATTGCAAATGTGCCAATGCAGATGCCCATTTCTCATCTCCTAATGCATCCAGTGTCACCAGATCACCAAGGTGCAAGCCACACTCTTTGGGCAAATTAGTGTGATCTGGACACACTCCATGCAAGGCCACAGATCGCAAGTCAGGCAGGCTCCCGAGCTCCAAACGTGGTGCTTCCAACACCTGATCTCCGCGACTCAGTCTCCCCGCATGTAAGGAGAGCGTCTGCAAGCTCTTTGCATGGTGGAGAGCAGCAAATATCTTGCCTGGAATCTTGTTACACTTCAGAACGAGATGCTTCAGCTGCATCACTGGAGGGAACCATTC
Organism: Coccomyxa sp. Obi; assembly: GCA_020887355.1. NCBI lineage: Eukaryota > Viridiplantae > Chlorophyta > Trebouxiophyceae > Coccomyxaceae > Coccomyxa > Coccomyxa sp. Obi. Next base: position 1,876,177 of record AP024999.1, read on the forward strand.
AAGTTGCCCAACAACCGCTGAAAGCAAAGTCAGCTTCTGAGCGCGCGACAGCACCCATGCAAACCACATCACGAAAGCAGTTGTAGTGTCTGCGGCGCTTGGTGCGCCGATCTCGAGCTGTTTCAGGCTCATCAGGGAGTTTGAGTCCTGCACTCCTGCGCCTGCCAGCCCAAGCGCCCCATTAGGGCTCAAGCGGAGCACCTCCACGTTACCCATCCTCTTGCTGGCCCAGATGACACCTGTGCACGCAAGTCGTTGGCAAACCTGAAAGTTAAAATAAATTTCGTAGCAGAAGAAGAAGCGATTACATCTATTCCAGCAGACAACGAAATTCTGTCCATAGCAGCCTTGCCAGAAGCCATGCAAACAGGTGTCACCTGCTGGTGGTGTGGCAGAAGGGATATTTATGGTACGTGGCTGCAAGTTGAACGTTGTTTTGCAGGTGCCAGACACCATAGCCCAGTCCTTCGTAGACATGTGGCTGGCAATTTTGGCCCACAATGGCTCTGGCAGCTCGATTGTGGCAGGAGCCTTTGAGCGACGTCTCGGTGGCATCCTGCAGAAGAGGTGCCGGAAAAGGGTGATCCAGGATATTCAGCAGGTTTTCAATATCGATCGCGCCCAGCATGTTGTTTTTTAGAATAACTTATTGGAGATGAGGGCGGGAATCAGGACAGCAATTCAAAGTCACAGCTAGCTGGTACCTTCAAGAGGAGGTTTAATGTCCTCTGGCAGCAGTAAGAATATGTTAGTGATGTCCGAGTGGGTCTGCAGCAAGCAGTCTGCTGCTGAGGTGGCCAATGATTATCTTTACTTGAAACTTTATTCTGTTGGAGCCGTTATTTTAGCGTCCTTCTTAAACATACAGATCCAAGGCATGAGGTCATCTAATGTTGCTTGACTCCTTGCTTGTCTCCATCTCACTGAATGCGCAGATCAAGTGGGGCCGAAATGTAGCCTTTCTTGGACACAACGCGGTCTGGCTTCCTCGTCAATGTCCCCTGCTCCAGTCTTGGCCGCTCATAGTCGCTGTCATCATCTGTTCAGGCTGCGTGATAGATTATGGATTGTTGCCCATCTTTGCATATCAAGGAGCGTGTGCTCGCCGGACTGACGTCGTATCTCTACAGCCATCAACGGGAAAGGAAACTACTGTTTTTTCGATGCATTCATCAGCAGAACGGTCTGAATGACACTTGCGAGACATCAGAATATTGCGGTTTGAAAGAACTCGGTTGCATTTTGTTAAACGGGGTTTGTCACTTGGAATCCCTGATGGGTTCCGTGCTTTTAGCAAGTGGGCTCTGCTGAGCGCGCCGTGTGCAATGCATCGAGTTAATCATGCTTAGTCCGCCATATTGGAATCGCACTATGTGATCACCTGAATCTGACGGTGTGGACATTGCAGTTGAAGCACTGAATGGCAGGCGTTTCTGACCGTTGGGAGCCAAGAAGAAAGAGAAAGCTATACAGGAACTAAAAACAGGACCGATTAAGTTTCAGGATAATCTTACTAGCTACACAGCGTTAAGACCTTGAGACAAATGGAGGAGCTCATATCAAGAGGGCGTGCACAAGAAGCACCAGATGTTCAGGCAAGCCCGCCTCCTCAAATCATGACAACCCTCGAGCATCAAGCAGTGTGAGTGTTGCAAATACCAACTTTAAAATTATTGGTTTGTGGCTGGCAGATCACTGTCTCAGCATATGAAGCAGAGAAGATCATAGATGGTCTCCAGGAATTTGGTGTTCACCAGGTAGAAATCCTCCTCTGTCTGCAACATTGCAAAAACTTCCCATCTTCATGTTGCTTCACAACCTTCCATCAGCTGGACTACATGTACGCTGCAGGTTGGCAGCCACGAGTGGATGGATCAGCAGGAAAAGCTGGACCGGATCAATCTGCAGGCCCATCAGAGCGCCCAGTCACGTACGGATGAGTTTGTGGTGGATGCTCTGGTATCCAGTGCCAAGATCTCTCTGTTGCTGCATCAGCAGCTGGTCATTGAGGTGCGGAAGCCACCCTGCTCTCTGCAACTGGAATGTCCAAGCACCTTTCCATGGCTTGATGTGAGATGTTCCAGTTTTTCCTGTTGGGACAAGCATTCAGTGACATCTGCATTGCATCGAGCAGGTATGGAAAGGGAAGGTCCTTGATCATCTGGAGGAGCATCTTGTGAATTCTGTCGACAGCCTCACATGCTATCAGCTGCTCTATTCCGAGGCTGTGCTGGCAAATTTGCTTGAGGTCTGCCTCTACCATGAGCATGCATGCCAGGCCATGAGTGAAGACGCCCTGCTCGAGCTCTGCGACTGGTGCTACCGCAAGCTGACCTTCCTTAACACCTGCTCCAACAAAGTAGCGGCACAAGAGCCAGGTTGGCTTAATGCACACGCCCTCTTGCTGTCGCTGCATGTTGTCGTGATCAAGATGTCGAGTAACAATTTATCAATTTGCATGCTGCTCAGATTATGCGCTTGCTAGCGCATACTCGCAATTCAGGGGTCATTGAATACCATGTGTGCTGTGAACCAGCAAATGCACAGGACTTGCTGGCCAGACAACCCAAGGAGGACCTGCAAGAACAGAAACTCGAGGTGGAGTTCAAAACGGCTCTCTGCGCTTTAACAATAGTCAGGTGCGTCCACTCCCTGGCATCCATACCTGTCCACAACTATAAGCCTTTCGTGCTTGCCGGGACTTCATGGCACAGGTGGCATCCCTTAACACCGCGCCTCACACAGGTACCTGACAGACCATGTCAACTCAGTGGCCCTCGGCCTGGCGACGCGGCTCATCTCAACAAACGACACAATCTCTGCTCTCATCCCACTCCTGGAGCGGCCTCCTTGGAGGAGAAGGTGTGTCACACAGCCGTTGTGTGATCCCAGGCATGCCTGCACCATCAAGCAGCAGGGTGTTTGAGCAGTGGACTTGTTGCTGACTGTTCTGTGCGCACATGCAGGGTGAAGAAGCAGAGCCAGGGGTACCAGGATGGGCAGTGGCAGAAGCTTGAGCCAGAGGACCGCCTGAAACTGACCCTGCACGAGGCACAGGTCCTGCTTTTCTCCCAACTCTTAGGCACGTGATTTCAGGTGTAGATTATGAGTCTCCAGCCCTGCCATGATCATGCATGTCTGGCATGCTCACACTGCTTGACAGCGTTGTCGGTTGGTAGAACGTCCTCAATAGCCTTCATCACATCCAGAAACACACTCACTATCGCCTGTCAATAAGGTGGTGTTGAAATTCACCTTAAAACGGTGTAAATCAGCACTTCGCCCTCACAATGGAAGCCAATCTTGAACAGGTGTGGCTGGCCTTGAGCAACCTGCTGGTGGACCCAAGCTGCAGAGCCAAGGTGCTACAGCAGGGCACCCACTACAGCGAGTCGCTGTTGCGGCTGCGGCGGCACATGAATGAGATTCTGCTGGACCAGCTGCCGGTGCTGGCAGACTTGCAGAGGGTCCTGGATGAGCTGGCGCTGGGCTGCGCTGGCGTTCCATATGCCGCAAACAGTACCCTCATTATAGAGCAGGTCAGTGCGAGCGTCCCTATTAGTCATAGGACAGCACTCCATCATGCACGTGTGTCCTTTTGTGTAATGGCGTACCACCATGTGTGTGCTGGCCCTTGTTTCGCTTGCTAGTTGAGCCAAATGCACCTTCAATCTGCAATTTGCTGTTGGCACTCACAGATACTGCAATTCACTTCCTAGGAGCTACAAAAGCTGTGACTATCATCCCATTTTTGAGCCTTCTTCATCCAAATTCGTAGTTTTTACCTTGCAGGTGCCAATGATAAGGGCAAGGATATTGGAGGGGAAGGACTGGCGCGCTCTTGCAGAAGAGCAGAAGAGGAACTTCTTTGGCGCCAAAGCGGCAGCAGTGTCGGAATTGCGCATGCAGTCCATGCTCAGAAACCTCGAAGCCATGCTTGACATGCAGCCAGATCTTGCTGCTGACAAGGTGACCTCCCAACTCATTCACTCAAAAATATAACACACGGTGATCATCATTGTATGCCTAAACAGAATTGGGCAAATTTGCACTGTCGGTCTTGATGGGATGTGTGACATCAGGAGAACGCAGCAGGCAAGAGCAATGTGGAGAGTGAAGTGAAGGTCAAGGTCTGGAGCCAAGTCAAAGAAGGGGTCTACGAGCTGTGGACAGACATGGTGCTGAGGATTGACAGCTCTAAGGCTCCAGAACCTCTGGAGGTAAAAGCGAAGGATGCAAGTTCTGTCAGGGGCATACGGCACCGTCTGCAGGTGATAACTTAACTGGTTTTTTTTGTTTCAAAATGAAGTGGCTGAGCGCCATTTCTGAACACAACACTCCACAGATTGTCCGATAAGATCATGTCAGCCAGGAAGAATTCATTTTTTGATATTCTGGGCGAGAGTTTTCCTTCTTCTTCCCTTCGTTTCAGTCTTTCGTGGGACAGGGCGTGCAGGTGCAAGGGACAAGGCCTCTGCCTTGCAATGGAAAGGCGGTGGCCATTTATGGCGGCAGCACAGCAGAGGCAAGGTTCACTCTGCCCGTGGCCAGCACGCAGTCTGCCTGCACAACCGAGCTGGCCCTCGTCGGCTGGCTAACCATCGGGCACCTCGCCACCGACGGCTTTGCTGTGCAGGTGCGCTGCTCCAAATTGAGTACCCATCCAGGGGGAACCAGATCGTCTATTTGATTGTGGGGCGAGGTGACTATCGTCTGTGGCTATCACTCTCTGCTGCAGCTTGTCTGCCAGCATGACAGCTTTGCATTATGTGTGTGACCGTCTTGCTTCAGGTGCTCAGTTGGCAGGTCATGACCAATCATGATCAATGCATTGATTGAGTAATAGCTGATATTATGGTCGAGCAGGACCTGTGTCTGGGGTTGTAGTAGTTTGTCAGAGTCCTCTCATTGACAGAACACCCATTATGATTTCAGCAACCTGAGCCGGTCAGATATCCCTGAAAGGAGGCTGAAAAAAGTATGCAACTATTTGATGGAGAGTATCACTGTCAAGCAGTGGATCGCTAAGGTGTATGTGTCTGTGCTGCTTCAGCTGAAGCTGCTAAGAGCGGACAAGCCGCAGCTGAGGGACAAGACAGAGGGCGGATGGCTGGCCTACCATATTGCAGGAGGGGCCATCACAGTTCGTGACACAGGCAAATCCGGAGAAGCTCCGGAGAAGGGGAATCCGAGGGGCCCACTTGACTTCTGAAATTGAAGGAACATTGGCCATGGACCTGAGAAAATTAAAATTGCCGTGGAATCCGCAACAACCACAATGTCATCAATGATTGCCTGTTTTTGAGATAGCTTCACAACCAGCGAGGACTCAACATCAATCAGGCTTGCAACTATTTCATGCTGTCAAATGATGGCCTTTTTCATACCAGTGCACAGAAAGGCTGCCAGGTCCGGCACGATGGTCAATCAAAACTTGAAGCCTAGCTTGTCAGAGCACCAAGTCACGAGCTGAGCGATCTCTTGCATGCGCTTGCTGACAGCCTCATTGAGGGCGGCCTCGCGCTCCTCCGCGCTCTCGCCCTCTGCCTCGGTGCTCTCCATGGCCACCGGCATGCCTGCCCCATGCCCCACTCCGCTCTGATTTGGCACCTGCCACAGTTCCCCTCTTCATGAGGCATTTCCTCGACACACCCAGCAATTTCGCCCAAATAGCCGCACACTTTTATGCAATGGAGCACACACTCAACAAGGCAAATCTGGACCATTCACTTGCAGGGAAGAAAGGCTGTGGCAAGCTAAGCAGAGCATGCGAACATAAAATACCTTGCATGAAGCAGTTGCAGCGGTGCGCAGAGATGGAGAGGGACCTTTCGCTGGTTTGCACCGAAGCAGCTGACCCCGGTCGGCACCAGGAAACTAATTCCAGCAGTCTGATACACGGCAAGTGAGAATCCATTGAGCAGCCATGTCTGCAGCACACCTTGGTCATGCAGAAGCCGCCGCCGGGGAGGTCGAAGATGCGCTTCCCCTCGGCCACGCGCTTGGTGGAGGTCACGCTGCCCACCAGCCGCGCGCGCACCAGCCCCTCCACTACTGCTTCCCTCTGCGCCTCCGGCCACCCCGTCTGCCCATACAGCAGCACCTCCCACAGCTTCCTCACCTGCCAGCATGCAGCCAAGGCAGTCTTGGCCTACATAGATCCATCAGACTGCTGCCATGTACCTTCAAGAACGTACAGGCATTTAACAGCCCGTCTGCCCATACAGTAGCATCGCCTCATAGCTTCCTCACCTGCCATCGAGCAGCCAAAATATACACTCCACCTCTACCTCAAATTCGAAAAGATTCCACCCCTTTTGCATTATTGCCTGTTACTGAGACCTTGTTGCGCTGAACAGCATAGAGTGACGCCGGTGATTTGCCAGGCCAAGGAACCTGATCCGTCTTGCAATCCTACCTGGTTGCAAGGCGATATCCTCTAAACATTCAGAGGTAGTCTTGGTCTTTATAGATTGGTCAGACTCTTGCCATCAAGGCATACAGGCAAACGGAAGGGATGCGACTGGCCCAGATACCAGTAATTGCATCCCAGAAGGCAAGCATGCCTCTGAGAGGAACTCATCGGTATCTGAGCCAGTCAGTCAGCGGACGCTGAGCTTGTGACATGTACAAAGCCCTTCTCAAGAATGTATGGGTAAACTTCTGTGAGCGCTGGGACAATCACTGCACGGCATGGGGCGCACCTGTTGCTTGCTGACACGCAAGTCTGCTTGGGCTCGCGTCTGGTCCAGAGTCAGTGCCGCGGTGGTCGCTTCGGTTCCATTTGCCTGCATGTGCCGGACTCAGTCCAGTCAGCAACCCCTTAACGGAGACATGGGGATGCACATCAAGTAACAGACGAACTACACACATCATGCCATTAGGTCTGGACCACTTCTGTGCCTATATGCAGGACTTCTGCACAAAGTGTCAGGTGAGTGTTGCCCAATGGCCGATACATGACTACCTCTCGGACAGGAATGGTAGAATCGTGCCATATCAAAGACTGGTGCAAGTCCAACTTATTCAACAGTGAGAGGGCTGTCACCTCAGAGGATTGGCCATTGCTCGTGCCTCCCCTCGTGGAGATTTCCTGGGCTGTCCTGGCTGCTAGCTGGACGAGCCACTCCAGTTTGAGCGCGCGCTGCAGCTCGATCTTCTCCCTCATCAGCTGGACCACATCTGTCGGGTCCTCGTACTGCGCAAGACACACCCTGCCCAGTGAGCACTGAGCCTAGCTTTGCACATCCTGCAGCCAACTGCACTTTGGCTCTGCTTTGGACTTGCACAAACCTCGGCCTTCAAGTCCAATGAAAACCCATAATATGGTGATGTGCCCAGTGTAATCAGGCTCCTGCATGCCTTTCTCATATTGGCTCCCATAAGTGGGGAGGCACATGGGTTGGGCCAAAAAGGGCGCACTGTGACGTCTAGGGCGCCTCGCTCGTCTGCAGTGTGGTAGACAGCTTCCAGCAGGGCTCTGCCCACTCCCTTGCCCTGGTTGGGAGGCAGGACCAGCACTTGAGACACCCGAATGCGCACACGGTGCGGGAAGCACCAGAAGTTGTAAATGGTTGCAAAGCCCGCCTGCACGCAGCCACCCAACAGTCTCGTGAATTCAAAGTGATGATTTTTCATAACCTGACGCTTTACTGTAGCCATGACTGCAGAGAAAGGGTCCATTTCCTCAAAAGCTATAGCATGAGCAAGGTCGCACAATGGTGGTAATGTGGCCTTCTTTGTGGACTGCCAGCAGCAAGTCCCACTCTGGCTCCTTGGTGTCGATGGCACTGGCGCCATCAACGAAGAACATGAGGAGCGGCTGCATGCGGGCGTGCAGATCCTGCGGCACATTATTTCTGTTCATGACACTGTTCAGCCCCCTTTGGTGACATGCATGGGGTGGATCCGGAAAGAGGAACACACTGATAGCAAGTTGCATTCTGTCACAATGATGGTGGCGTACCCGGACAGTCTGATCAGCTGTGCTGAGCTGGATCCTGTGCACAGACATGCTGCCACTGTCTAACTTGCGCTCCAAGACTGCTTTCCCCAAGCTCTCCATATCGAGGGGTGGCGTCATCAGGAGTTTCTTGAGGTATCCGCTGCGTGTGACTGATAGCCCTGCTGTGAACTTCTCTCGTAATACCTTCTCAATGTCATCTGCATGCGGCGTTCTGCTGCTGCAGCGCACCTCTAACAGTGCCTGATAACTCCGCTGGCTCAGCCAAATGTCCACTGCCAAATCCTCATACCCCTTAATTTCCTGCACTAAAGAAGCAATTGTAAGTCTGATGCATCATCACTTGAGCAGCTGATATATCCAGGTTGAAACGACGGTTGATGTCAGAAGTTTGCAACGCTGCAGGCAGGCATGAGCAACAAATTGCCTACCTCTTCCTCTCCAAAGAACTGATGACACATATCAGGAGGGAAGCTCGATGCTTCGCATATTTCCGATGGTTCCTTGTGTGCGTCTAGAAAATGAAACGTGATGACCTCGTTTGCATCCACTTGCGCTGTCTTCAGCCGCTTTGCCGATGGAGCACCGTCTTCCGCCATCGTGATAACTGATGTCAACGAGTTGGAAACCTTTGCAAATTGCAGCATTGCTAAATTTATTACTTCTTGCTTCTGACGTTCGTGACAGCATTACCTTATCATGACTCATTGCCAGCTCAGCCTTGGCGCTGCTTCACCTCAGCTCCTCGAACTGTCGATCAGCAACTGGCTGTCTCAATTCGGCAAACTTCGCTTCAGGAGAAAGACAGATTCATATTGCTTTCACATCACATTGACGCCTTCACTGGTCAACAACTGGAAGCAAAGATGACCAGTCTCGTGCATTCAGGAGTGCCTACCCCCATGAAGTCCCCCTTCTTTTCATCAGGCACGCCACATCATTATAATATGGCAACATTGGGAGCAGCCGGCCGACGTGACCCACATAAGTTGTGTCCGACATGGTCATGGGGTTGGGAGTCACTGAAAGTGTACCACGCCTTTGACAATCCACGATCATCCGTGTGCAGGGAAAAAAGCACCATCATGCACAAGGATCAGTCAATGGAGTGTGAAAGCCAGGTGCCCTCCTGTCAGAGGAGTAGGCAAGGATGTCCTGGGAGGTTCTGGTTTCTTGGACCTTGCAAAGCTGGTCAGTGGCGGTGGGCAGGCAAAGGGCGTTTATCAAGACCTGGCATACAAGATAGGTAGGCATCAATCTCACAGCCAGCATAACCTCAGATCCTGTTCCAGAGCACTGCGTTTTGCTGACCAGGCCTGCCTGAATGCTGCAGGAAAGGAGGTGTACGTCGATGTCCAGGGGTGGCACCTTTTCCTCAAGGACATCACTGTGCAAAAGGACATCAAAATGGACCAGGTGCGATCCCGCCGATCCAGCACTTGTGGTCCCATCGAGCCCTTCAATGCAATAATAAATGCATAATGTGGGCGCTTTGTTGCAGGCGCTTGCAGAGCAGCTTGGGGCAATGGCAGATGACCTTTCAGAGCAGGACGTGGAGCAGCTGCTGAAGAAGGTGCCCCTCACCTTGGGTGCTGGGAAACACAAAATATCATTGTTTGATGCGCTGCCGTCCTTTGCGGTCCGGGATTTGGCAGGCATTGTACAGGAATTTGCACGCAATCAATGAGCAAGTGTCTTTCTGTAAGGCGGGCTGAGGCATCCCTGAGATCATCAGAGAGGGGTGAGCGATGAGCGAGCACTTGCAAGAAATTGGCAAATACAGCGTCGTGTGAATGCAGAAGGTTGGACGAGTGGGAAGCTTTTTGTGCTCTGCTGGTCCGTTGATTACGGATGATCATGAGCGTTAATGTTTGACAGCTGAGAACAATCCTGCGTGCACCAGTTGGAAGACAATAAGTGGGCTATTGCAGTACAACTTGTACTTTGAATGTATATCATATTGCATGTTGAACCGAAATGTTACAGCGCTAGCGTTGCCCCTTTATATATACACAGACCACCTCGATGTGCCAGCTGTTTCAAATTTTCTTACCCAGCACATCTGCACCAATCAAACGTTGAGGCATTGGGCTCTATCCAGTTCCAATGAGCGAGGCTCACATGCAACAAGTGGCATGTTTCACTTTGATAGCGCTTAATTTTATTGATGCTATACTCAATGTCGCTCACTCCGCACTGACAGGCGTTCCTTTACATATCCTCCCTACAACCGAAGCATTGGAGGCACCAAAAGGCTGGACAGGCCTGCCACCTGGCATGGTGAGACACCCTGCAGGCCCTCAGTCAAGCTGCAGAGCCCTTCTGAGGGAGACACTTCATAGACAGCATTGCCTCAAATGACCAGCCATTCTGCATCAGAGTCTGTGGTCCACAGGCTGTCAGAGCTTGCTTCTGACACTGCAGCCTCAGAGCAGTCGCTCTCTGACTGTTCACCATCGCACTGCAGAGTCTCTGTGCGCTCTTCAAGCGCGGCCTCTAAGTCCAGTGGCTCTTCAACTTCGATGCCTATTGCCAGGCTTGCCCTGGACTCCTCCTCGTCCATGGAAGATTCGTAGTTCTCGCTGTCTGAGGCATCACTTGTGTCTGTGTCTGCGCCTGGTTTGATGGGCATCTGATTGGGTGCCCCCTCAATATATGGTTCAGCAGAGTCAGCATTGATGGTGCTGGACATCACAGAGCTGTCTGCATTCGCTGAGGCCTCAGCGTTGTTGACGGATGTCGCACTTTGGCAAGCCGGCGACCTGAAGTGGCCAGGATCAAGGGCCGCTCCCCCATATGTAATTTCCCCCTTGAGAAGCCCAGACAAGAGATAGTATGCCTGCATGCAAGACACCCCAGTCAGCCAGTCTCTGTGCAGGGAATGCCGGCAAACACCTCGGCTGGCCTGGCAATTTGCAGGACCGTTGTTCACAATCTGATCACCAAGTGTGTCTGTTCACAATGTCCCTGGCAGCTGTGAAATTGCATGGTAGCTGGAATGCTGATAACCACAGAACCTTATGCAAGAATGCACATAAGCCAATGCAACCTGTCAACAGAGTCAATACACTTGCTACACTTCACGCTAGAGTGTCAAGTGATGCGATGCGTCCCATAGCTGTGCATCGAGACCCTTCCATGGCATGCACAAACAAGGCACCAACAGTGGTGAACCAGCTCACCTCAGTGGGTGTGCAGCCATTGTGCAGTGTCACGCGGGTGTTGTGGGTACGGTACAAGATGCTATGGGATTTGCCATCCGTAACGTCCAGGTAGAAGGGTTGCTGTTGCGTACATGAGAGTATGCACATGGACCTGAGAACGCACTGCTCAATGTCCTCCTCGTTGACCTCTGTTCCATCGCCCTGTCATTTTTAATGCAGCACATTCAGAGTGCACTGGAAATTTTAGGTGCACAGCCATGGCAGGCTGATGGCAGGAGTGACAGCAACTTCATCAGGAGAACAATATACAGAATTCAAGAAATACTGTCAGTGGCACCCCCACAGTACTCCAATGCACTCCAATACACCAGTGCGCCTCAACAGTTTAACAGGTCTCCGTGATATATCAGATGAGTGGGCACCTCGTTGGCCTGAGGAAGCGGCATGTGGATGAAGCCGATGCGCATGTGTTGCAAGTAGTCATAGTGGAAGGAGTCTCCGTATGGCACCAGCCCAGTGTCCACCCGGCCAATAAAATCCACATCTATCCGGAGTTCCCCCAGGTGTGTAGGCACGAACAGGGGTGGGAAGACTTGGTGCACATGGCACATGGAGTAGCCGCCTTCTTTACCAAAACAAATACCAAATCTCTCCAGCATCTCCTGATGGTACATGGAGTGGACTTCGCTGATCTGATTGGTATAGAATGGACAGTAATGCTTGAATTCCCGTACACAGTCCAGGCCGCGATTGCTGGCCCAGGACATGATGGATTCCACTTCTGGCACTCCTGCATGGCAGAGGCCCCACATATGAACAAACTGCCATCAATTAAATGTCCTGAACCTGGTGACATCGTTGTCATAAATCTTCACTTTTCTTGCTGATGCCCTACTTGCTGCATGCGCTCACCATTTGGTGGGTCACAACAGCAGAAGGAGCAGCTTGAGAAAGGGCAGACAATGAGGGTCACAGAAGTTGACACCTGGTGGTAGTACAAATGGAGCTAGTCCGTCGTACTCATACATGTCTTTCAGTAGGACCGGGCCTTCGTCCCACATGTCAGACACTCTGCTTGGCACTTCTGACAGCGGAAGGAGTTGCAGCTTGGTGTTTTGCTCCTGAATATAGCCTGATAGCATCATATCTGCGCATACAGGACATATTATCAGGATGTCAGGTTGCAAATACCAAGCTCAAGAGCGCCTCTGAGTTTGGTTTGTGAAAGCATAGAGCAACAAAGCTGTGCAAAAGCGTTGTATTGTGCCTAACGCTATAAATCTTCGCAAGTCTATATCAGAGCAAACGGTTATACAGGGAGTGTGCTTGTACAGCTCACAACCCACCCTCAAGAAGGTCTTCCAGCCTTGCCAGATTCCCCTCTGCCGGGGCCCTCCTCCTTTCATGCACCTGATCTGTGCATGCAAGACGCAAAAGTTTACCATGTAATGACAAGTCAACCATTTTTGTATAGAAAAGTCTCGTCCTGAAGACCATCAGTGCCTTAAGGACCTTCGGTACTTTCACAGTGCTGTGGAGTGAAGGATGTGCACACCAGGTGGGATCGGTAGCAGAACTATGGGATCGGCCTCTCTTCCCGTACGCATTGAAGCTTCGCAGACAGAGGTTGGTAGGATGCTATCCGAGAGGAGCGCCAAAGTCTTGCCATCTCTCCACAAGCCTCTTAAGAGTAGAACCGGCTGGTCACCCAATTCATCACGCTGTCGAAGGAGGAAGAGTGAGAAAGGCGCGCTGACACCATCGTACGGTAGCTCTGGACCTTCGTCCGCGTCAAGCTTGGTGTATAACCACATCGTTAATCGGAGGAGGTTGTGTGTTCACAGCAGAAACCTATTGCTCTGTCGCGGTGTCTGAAGAAGCCAATTTTTCTTTCACCTTTTAGAAGTATTGAGCCATTTTGATAGTAAATGTACATCTGGGGGCAGGAATCTTTTATGTTGGAAGCTTCTTCAAAAGAGCAGCCCTAGCTGTCTAGAACACGATTGGACTGCTGCCTATATAGGACCAAGCCAAGGTCCTCCGCCAGAGCACCTGGATGGGCAACTAGGCCAGTATTCGCGATAGGCAGGACAAGAAGCTTGCATTCAAGCAACAGCTGCATGTGCAGAGGATTGGACAACGCACTGGAAGTGTTGAAGAAGTCTAGGCATCGAGTGCTTATTGGTCTTATCAGTGGTGCAGCAGTGCCAGTTGGTTGAAAGCTTGGCTGGTTGAATTTCCAGTATTTTTCCTAGACATCAGAAGCTTTTTGCCTGGATTCGCTGTCGGTCGATGTGATACTGCAAAGGGGTTCATGGTGCTCTGAGTCTTTTACGAGACCCGCCACCATGGTGAAAAAGAGAGCTGGCGCGTCCAAATTGCGTCTAAAAGCTGAGCGCAAAGCCAAGGTATGTCTGATCTAGCGTCGGCAGTCCTGACCTGTTCCCTAACTGCTGTGGCCTTGCCAGCAGCTCTGAGCCAGCATTTACTTAATATCACAGGAAGGCGCAGCAGCAGAGGCGGAGCAGGAAAGAGAGGCGGCAGTTACGCGGCGCCTGCAGCACAAGATTGCAAAGCGGGTGCAGTTCCTTGAAAAGGTGGCCGCCAGTCGGCCGGCACCCAAGTTGGGTGTGCAGCAGGGCGGCACCAAGAAGAAGCGCAGGAAGGATCGGGGCCCAGGACGCCTGGGGGACCTCTCTAACCTCACTGCTTCTCTGGCAGAGGCTGCTCAGGAGGTGCACCAGCACTTAAGTGCCCCTGTTCACTCCTGAAAGTTCGACATTCCTCGGGAACACTGGGGAGGACTGGGGAGGCTGCACTTTGTGCATGCATGGCTCCCACAAGGCATTGCGCTTTTCATGCGCTGCCATTCTTAGCCACGTAATGCAATCTGAGGTTGTCAAAAGCGCAGAAGAACTGTGACGTATGCAGGAAGATGTAAAGGCAGCTGCAAAGGCTGCTCTGCAGAGCAGAGGACTAGGGGCCGGGGGCACTAGAAAGCGGCTGCGCTTGGTTGAGAAGGAGACTAAGAGGCTGCATCAGGTCAGTCCACCTGTAGTCGGGACGTTCAGAAAACCAAACTTCCAGATGTTCTTGGAACACTCCCAGTAGTGCTGGCAGCAATGAGCAATGACACTCCTAACTTGTGACAGGTGTTGGCGCATCCTCAGTACCGCTCAGATCCCATTGCAGCCATTACCAGCCACTTGTCTGCCACGCTGCCCCCTCCCCCAGAGGCGCCAAAGCCCAAGCCAGATCCGACCATGAGGAAACAGCAGAAGGCCCTGCGGAAGTGGAAGCAAAAGCTGCAAGGGCCAAATTCCATGGCTGATGAGTCAGACTGAGATGCACATCATTGAAGGACTCGTGAGGACTATTGCATTCGCCACAAGTGTCAGCTTGCAGCAGATCTGTGAGGTTACATGCAGGCTTGATGAGTTCAAACGCAGCCAAATTGACAAGGTTGATGAATATGAGACTGATTGGACTTAGTTTGCTACATCGGGACGTAGTATGATGCAATGGGTGAACAGGCCTGTCACAGGGACATTCACAGCGACAGGGCCCGGGTGATTAATGGAGAATGTGCGCGGCCCAGTATACTGACATTACAGAAACTAGTAGCAAGTTGATACTGGTTGCAAATTGCCTCTAAATATTGCAATTGCCTCTAAATATTTGAGGCTGTAACGAGCAGATGAGGATCCTACAGGTACATTCAGAGCACATACATCACTTTGGCAATTTAGCTGGTCAGACAGACTGCGGCTGCGGTACAGGGGACGCAGAAGAACAGCTGCTGGCAAATTCCAATCAAGCAGCAGACAGCAGCTCCCTCTCCCTTGCCAGCGCCCTTGCCAGCCGAGGCAGCTGCATCAAGGACTGCGCCTGCATGACATCAAAGCATGTAACCAAACCGGCACACAACCATCCCCCTGCAGTGCGACTCTACACCAATGACAGGCCTTTTGACAACACTGCTCTTATGTTCTCAGAACACTTTCCGTGCCTTGTGCATGTAGAGGCAATTGCGTGGTCATGCTCACCCTGCTATTTGGAGCTTGACACAATGAAATGTAAACCTTGCTCACTGGCACAGAGAAGGGGGGATTTACAGGGCAGTCCAATCTCTCGACAGGCGCACCAATGTAATATTGCATCACCTTACAAGCCCTGCAGTGGCTAAAACCATGTCCAAGCTTACCTTCTCACTCCTCCTCCTGTGCACCATCCAAAGAGATTTCCAGCGCTCAAGGAGGGCAATACACACCTGGCGCAGTGCGGTCGTGATGAACCCAGTGATCATGATGAGGGTGATGGCGTTGAGGGAGGCCCCCAGTTGGCGCGTGCATGCCGCGTCGAAAAGGTTGGCCGCGACGGCCAGGCCGGCCACAGCGAGGCCGCCCCAGAAGCGCATCAGCCCCTGCTGCTGCACCAGGAAGTCCTCTGTGAAGGGTCCTGGGCTGACTCCCTTCACACCTGCATCCACCTGCACACCCGCCACTCGCTGCTGTGATGACCTGTCGCCCCTTCAGAACCTACTCTCTTGTGCAGATACAAGTCCTGCCTCGGGCATGGTAGCGTTTGATTCCATCCGAGATGCCACAATCAGGCATGGCTGCGCTCTTACATTGAGAGCATGCTGCAACAATGTAGAAGTGGCTTCTACCTTTTCAGCTACATTCAACGCACATCCTGGCCAGAGTATGGCAGGGAAACAGACAAAATGGTGCGTGCAGAGAGTGCTGGCAACACATAGGAACAGAATACTTCATGTGACAGGCCATGAATGAAAAGCAATGCACAATCAAGCCAAAGTTCTGTCAGGTGACGATCAAAGGCTTGACAATAAATTGTTATCGACCCCTTAATCATCTACTGATGTGAACAGACTCCCGCGGAACAAGTGCGCACCGAAGCCATCCACTCGGCCATCTCACGCGCGGCATTGCCACTGCCGAAGTCCAGCAGCATCGTCAGGAACACAAACAGCCCAAAGCTCCATGGCAGCACAGTGGGATTGAACCTGCACACAAGCAACATGCTTAGATACCTGCAGCCCCTAGGGATCCCACCTCGACTACATTTGGCATTAAAAAATCTCACATGGCCAAAAAGGCCGCAAAGCTAAAGCAATGATATTTCTGCGGGTTCTGTCCACCACCAAAAGCCTTTTGTAGAAATGGCATGTTTTCAAGTCGAGACAAGCTCCAAGTGCCGAGAGCGCACAGGAAGGAGGCCATGGCGATGGCGGCCAGGGGATGCACAAAGGCGACAACTTGCGGCAGCATGTAGAACACAAAGGAGGCCATGAGCAGAGGCCCCATGCCGGAGGGCGTGATGCGCAGCGGCAGGTAGTCGCTCGTGCGCGGCGGCTTGGCCGGCAGCACCGACGGCCGCCGCCGCTTCCCCGCCTCCTGCCCCTGCAAACACCCCCAGAAAATAATTCTCAAACACTTCAATTAGGGTTAGGGGTAGGGGTTGGGGTTGGGGTAGAGGGGCCTTCATTCTTTTTCTTCCTGAATGCAATAGTGGATTCAGGGATTTATACGAAAAGATTTTAGTTAGGGGGTCTAGAGCAAAGTGTTTGAAAAACAATTCCTGCACTGCAAAGACCACAATGAGGGCTCCAACACCTCTCAGGTGCATTTGGGTGTCTTAAGAGGTCAGTACCACAGGACAAACAGAAGTCTGTCCAGAAAAAGGGCCCTTTGCCCCAGAAGACATTTGCTCGAGACCCTATGTGGTGTTGCTGTCAGAACTGCACACTGCTTCCACGGAAACAGGCGGTGCAATACCTGTGCTCGCCGCTTGTAGTACACGAGGGGCAGCCGCTTCTCGATCTGGGTCACATACACGGCTGTGTAGGCGAGCGCCAGGCATGCGGCGCTGGCCGCCGCAATCTTCCAGGCCGGTACAGCTGCAGCCACAAGCAGCCCCGGCAGCTGCCTCAGCTTTGCAGCGTACCCTGCACAGTTGCCATGTCTTCAGAACAGGTACCGGCAACCTCTAAGAATGTCCATTCACACAGCGGAATATGCAGCAGAACAGTATGCTGAGAATCTGTGTCACAGATTAACCACAGTTCGATGAAGCAAATTCCTTAACCACAGAATATACATCCTCAATAGTTCACACATGCTTTAGCATCACGCCATCCGATAGAGACACAGCAGCTGCTCTGGCCAGCACACGATAAGTGCATACCGGCAGGCGTACAATCGCACTGATACTAGAGGCAACACAGAGAGTTTGGAGGGGCCGCAACATCAGCATGCATTGGCCTCGCTCACTTTCAGTCCCCATCATTACAAGGCATGCACATTGCAACTTCTACAACTATCTTGGATCAATTCACGTTTGAGGTTCTGACACACTGATAATCTTGAAAGGCATGCTCGAATACTTTGCCTGCTTTCCTGCACTGTGTGCACGCATTAGCAGGCCAGTGCAGCACGCATGTGACAACATGCAGCAATCACATGACTGCACATGTACTAACTAGCCGAAAACAAGGGCAGCACCGGCAGCCATGCCGGCACAGATGAGGAGGGAGATGCCGTCTCCCAGGCCGTAGTCCTCGTTCTGGTCGCACACAAAGCGCAGCAGCATCGCGCCTGCCACCAGCGTGACCATTGTGTTTGTGAGGAAGCCGGAGGTGACGGTGGCGTACGGCCGCAGCTCCACCGCGCGCTTGGCACCCAGGACCACCGCAAACAGCAGCGAGCCGATCTGCGTGTACATCTTTATCACCGCCCCGCCCTGTGCATGTGCACAGCAGTGCTCAACTCACTGTACTGCAGCAACTGGTTGAGATCGCACCCCATACATGTGGCATCAGTGGTAGTGACATTTTAGTCTCTGAAATTAATTTATTGATTTTGGGTGGACATACAACCCTGCACCTGCCATCGGCCGAACACAGCTACACACAGAAGGAGGATGCCCTGCCACTCGACAGTGCATTGTGCACGATACACAGGAGCGCCAGCGGATGAGGATGATCACAATTGCATGTGTGGCATGCGCCAGGAATCCACATGTCTGGGAGCTGGAAGACTTGAACCGCCTCCAGCCATGCACTTCTGTCAAGCGCTCCACGCACCCAATGGCATCCCTGAGATTCTAAAGTGTTGCATTGAGTGATGCACAGAGAGATGCACAGAGTGGTGCGCGGCATCAAGGGTGCCTGTGTGCTGCCGGCTCACCTCACGTCCGGATCGCCGCAGGCTCTGCAGGTGGGAGTACACCTCCCGGGGGATCTTCAGCAGGAAGATGAGCGACAACGTCCAGGACGCATCAATGTACGGCCCGATGCCGAGCTGGAAAATGCCCATGGTCGCGCTCTCTGCACCCAATGCGTCCTCCACTCCTCCTGCAATGTACCCGCCAGCAGCTCCTGCTCCCACCAAAGAAGTCAGCTATAGCCTTGCGTATTTGACAAACGTGGAGTCTTGTGCAAAGCATTATAACGCATCAAGCTTCGCTTCAGCCTCACTTGCACGCTTTTAAAGAGGGGTTCCCATATCAATTGCCGAGCCATTGCTTACTCTCACTAATGCTTTTGCAGTGAACATTTGCTCAATAATGTGGGCAGAGCCTGGCCACATCGGGATCAGAGCCCATTTGATACCCAAATACCAAACATTATTATCACACAATCGCAGAGTGTCAAGAGGTGCATGGAGGCACCTGCGGCTGCCTTGGCCAGAGCGGCAAAATCGACGCCCGGCACAGGGATGAACTGCCCCACGCGAGCCAGCGCCAGGAAGACGACAGTGAGGGCGATGCGCTGCAGCAGCTGCGGACTGCCCAGCAGCGGCACCCGCAGTGTCACCCATGTCCACCAGCCTAAGCAACCAGGTCCGTTAGAGAAGGACTTCATGTGCCAGAGCCGTTGCTTACTCTCACTAGCATTTTTGCAGTGATCTACTCAAAAAGGGGCATGCCAGACATGCTCACATCGGGATCAGAGCCCATTTCATAACCAGACACCAGAAACACATAGCAGACTTAGTGTTAGATTTACTGATGTGACACCCGAAGACAACATTACGACAACCTCCTGGCGAAGGAGACATCTGAGTCAGGTTCACTGGGGCAGGTTTGTGAATTGATCCGGCAGGAGCTAAGCAGTCTGTTGGGTGTATCGTCAGCCTGATGGCTTGGAAGGGGGGAGCGGTTGAGGCTGGGCACCTGGCGAGGATGATGTGTCGGGTGCATACTCGCTGCTGAGCATTCCACGTGCTGTAGCTGTGGCGACTGTGTCCCCTTTCCTTAGATGTCCAGGCGATGCCAGTCTATGGTGGAGAGAGGGCCACCAATGCCCATGACTCTCCAGTGGCCGGGAGCGCTTGCACATGGAGCAGTGCAGCACACTGGCTGCTACAAAGGTGCCCCTCGACCATTGCCTGCCATGCAGTCGTCCACGCACATCTGGGCTAGCCGAAGGTGAGTTCGATGCGCTCAAAGCATGGCTGCATGAAGGATTCGGGGCTGTGCTGCCTGCTGGCCTTGGCTGGGTGGGTCGGGTTGTTCTGAGACTTGATATGCGATGATTGGGCTGGCAATTTACGCAACAAGTTCTTATTGAGGCAACATTCTGAGTGTGTACTCGCCCCATCTCAGCTACTTCCCTACTAACTTGAACTGGCAAGTGGTGAACCCTCCAAGTCCTACATTGCTGTGATTAGGGTGCCAAAGAACAAAACTTTCCTATATCCTCCTTTCCTATATCCTCCTTTCCTATATCCTTAACTCTCTGTGTCCATTCTGAGAAGACGACAGTGTAATTGAAACAATGACACTTCCACCGATCTGTGTTTTACACCCAGATGTATCTGAGGCAGACTGTTGATGTGTCTTCCCTTATGATAGAAAATTTTCCATGTAGCTTGCACAATGACATTCGTTGCGTCAATAACAATTTTTGAAGCCTTCAAGTATCACCCATCCTGTCAAATGTCTGTAGATTTTAAGAGATCTCCACAGATTTCCAAGAAGTTCAATCAGGCATCTAATACGACACCACTCTTTGATAAGAACAGGAGTTTGGTGCACCAGGATGCAAGTGCGCATTGGAGCACCTCTGCCATCAGCCAGATCAGAACTCCCCAAACAGGCTCCCAGGATGTGTAACGCCCACTTCCCGAGGAATTGTCTGAGCTTCGGCCCCCAGTCGAGACTGCACAGCTCATTGAAGGATATTATTGAAAGTTTTGAACACACGCGTTTGCATGTTTTGACCAACAAATTGCACAGCTGCTGCAAGACTCGGACACCAAGCCATCGGTTTCAAGGAGCAGGGATGGGGAAGGGGTTAGACACTTGTCTCGTGGTGCAGCCCATGACTGTGAAGACTGCAGACCCCGTGGAGGTGGACATAGCAGAAAGGAAGAGAAAGCTGATATTGATGACCCCCGTAGACCCAGACCCACAGCCCAGGGGGAGCCTTGCCAGACAGGTGAAGGGAGCCTTACAAATGTTATGATAAAGTAGATTGGTTCTCCGCGGGCTTAAAGCAATACTTAAGTGACAAAATGTATTGCAGGAGACGGCAGAGGACCTGGAGAAGCAGCTGGACAGCATACAAGAGCTGCCACAAAGCGAAAGCTATCCCCTGTTCCATCTGCTGCCCGAGGTGGTGCAGCATTACACGAAACTCCTGACGCTACCCAACGAGCTGAAAGACTTCGTCACCAGCAGGAGACCGCCAGCAGAGTGCTTAAGGCTGTGCAAGGAGGTGGCCATTGCCACCTATGAAGGCGCCCGGAGGGTGTTGGGCGATGCAGAAGCGGTTGTGTGTGTGCCAACGGCTGAGCTCTTACAGGTACTCGATCAAGTAAATGATGATACCCACCATGAGAAGCAATATAAATACCAGGAATGAAGAGAGACCTGCCTCACTGTTCGAGTAATGTGCGAGACATTTGGCTCCAGATAACAGACACGAATGATGTTGTTCTGAAGGAAGCCTGCCCTCCATGGCTCTCCTTGTTGGAGTTGGCAAAGTTGCATCTGCCTCTACATTCACTACACATCTACCATGTGATTGATGTGCAGTGGGGTAGATAGAAACCGCTGTGCATACATGCATGCGCAGGACCCGGAGTTCAAGGCAAGGGCACTCTGGGAGGGCATGTCTATCGTGCGGCCCTGGGATGAGATCCCGGCAGAAGTGCTGGCGATGGAGCCACACATTTATGAGGAGACATCCACGAGGAACTCGAATATGAGCGATGAGCAAAAGGAAGTTTTCCAGGTGAGGAGTGCTGATCGTGCGCAAATCAATATAACCCATTCGAGTAGAATTTACAGTACTCTGGACAAGAGGGTTCATGTCAAAAGATCCAGCACTTAAGATCGATACAGCTGATGCAATGATACGCTAATGCAGGAAGTGCAGGCTTTGGTGGACATAGCTGACTTCATGCACTACTGGAGCAGAAAAGGGTGCACTCTGGAACTGGAGACAGAATATCACGAATGACCAATATGGCAACTGACCATGATGGGACATATCGATAGTGTAAAATTCATTTGACTTACAATGCTCACTTGTAATGGTACATTACTGTTGCAGCCAATTCTTTGTGACCACGCAGGGTTCAAATTTCCCTGTCTTAGACAAAGTTTGCATTTACACTCTACTGGCAACTGCAGAGGAGACTGACTTCTCCACAGCACAATCCTCCTTGGCCAAAAAAAATCCCTGCCAGGTCAGTGGCGGGTTCCCCTGCTGCTCACAGTCTGCCACCAGACATAAATTAGAACCAATCCACAATCCAGTCTGATCCAGTTCGCAGACCTTCCTTGATCAGGATCGATCCCTGCCGCGCCTCTCATGGCTCCTGCTGCGGTGCCTGGCATGCCTGTCACCCCGCCCAGGGCTGCCCCTCTCCCTCTCACTTCTATCTCTTCCCGCCCTCTCATTGCCATCCCTGCGCCTCACCCCACCACTGTCCTCCCGCCGGTCACCCCTGTAGCGCTCGCGTCCATCCGGGCTGCGCGAATCATGCCTGCGGCCCCTGTGCCGCTCACTTCTGTCTGGGCTGCGCGACTCGCGCCTGCGGTTCGCTGGCCGGCGCTCAGGGCTGGGTGAGTCATGCCTTCTCCTGCAGGAATACTACAGACTTCAGCAAGCCGCTTCAAATCACAGGACATGCACCCATGGTTAAAGATCAGGCCTCATGTTAAGACGCCTCCAGGTCAGTTAATATTATCCCGGCTTGTGGCCTTGGTGACCTAAGCTTCAATAGAAATGAGGATTTAAAAATTAGGGGCATCCAGACAGTACCGCGGTGCAGACTGCGATGGAGGAGTGGACTCGAGCAAATGTGCTAGATAACCTAAAGAGTTCTTAACCCGGTGGTAGTAGCAATACTGAGGTGCCGCACCTGCGGATCGCCTGCTCCCTCTGCGTATCACCCCTGTCCAGAGGGCTGCGTTCTCTTTTTCTCGCTCCATTCAGCTCCGGGCTGGGTGAGTCATGCCTGGGTCTGCGCGTTCCCTGATCTCTCCGCTTGTCTATCATCGGGCTGCGATCCCTCTGCTGGGCCTGAACAGGCTCGGGACTGGGCGTATCATGCCTTCGTGCGCGGTTCACCCCCGCGGGCTCGGCATCATCTGTGTCAGCGCCATCAGAACTGCTGCTGCTCGGGCTGCTGGCCCCTTCCCCTGAGTCAGCTGCTGGGGCAGCCTCCTCTTCCACTTTTGCCTTCTTGGCCGCCTTCTTTGCCTTCTTCAGCGCTTTCTTGGCCTTCCTTTTCTCCTGTGCGGATACGAAAAAGCACATGTCATCCAAAGTCCAGGAGTGAAGTGCTAGGTTCAAGCACAGGACATCCTTACAGACCCAATAAAGGATGAAAATAAAAGGCGTCCAACATAGATTGCTCTCTCCAATGCACACCCATATTTAAAGCCACATGCTCCAGGCAGTACACCACATCACAAGGCAGCAATGCGAAGACCATGGAAAGGGACAGCACACCTTCTTTTCGGCGCGGCGGGCCTCTTTGGCAGCTTTCTTCTGGGCCTTGCGCATGCGTTTGGCTTCAGCCTCGGTCAGCACAGGCGGCGGCGGCAGCTGCCCAGCACCCATAGGCGGCGGCCCTGGTAGCTGCTTAGCTGGCAATGTGCCGGGCAGGACTTCGTGCTCGGCGTCCCCCGCACCTCGCACAGCAGTCCTGTGCACATTAATGAACAAGCTCACCCATTGCTAAGCAGTGACGACTGGACTAGGCTCCAGCTGTTATACCCCGCACTTGGCACAGCAGTCCAAAATTTATCTTGCAGGTACTGACTTGCATTGTCTTCCACTCTTCACCCAGTGCGCAGGTTCAAATTGAATAAGCCTCCATCAGTAGCATCAGGTCTGGAAACAGGATGCAAGTACCAGAGCTAGTTTTAGTTTACACTGCCACTGGTCAAAATGCACCGGCTGATCGAGGCACAGCTGGATCTGTAACAGTCTGGGGCCAGCTTACACAGAATAACCGAGGCCTTTGATTCGCTCGGCTTCCCTATCACCCCCATCCTCCTCCGCCTCGTCCTCCTCCTTGCTCAGAAGCTGCGCCATGGCCCTCTGGTCCAGCTGCGGCTGCTTCGGTGCCCGCACTACCTTTGGCTTGATGCCCAGCGCCTGTGTGCGACCACACTCAAGGGTAAAACGCAGGAAGCTGCACCCATGTTAGTATGGCCCAAAGAGAGGGAAACGCGATTCAACAGCACTTAGCCCAAGTCATGCAGTAGTTGGTTGAACAAGTTGGGACAGCAAACCTCAGCCATCAGCTCTTCTTCGCGCTGCTTCACAGCATGCAACTCTGCAGCAGCGGCAGACCCATCATCTCCCTTCTCGCGGGTGTACCAGTAGACATCTTTGCCTGCATGGGAACCGAGCGGCTCACGTTGTGACTTCTGATATGGATGACCAACCCGACTCCTCTGCGGCACTTCTAAAACACACTCTGCGTTAGGGAAGATATGACAGCGTACCTTTCTGCCACCTCCCTGTCAAGGCCTTCACAGAGTGCCCCAAGTAAAATTCTCTGTCTTTGTCTGCCTTCACATTTTCCCATGAAAACTGGTCCTTTCCACCACGAGTGCCACCTCGCGGTGGTCCATTATAGAGCGACATTCCACTGCTGCTCTCTGGTGACAGATACAATGATGTCTTGACCTTGCTAGTTGCCGACTGGAAAGGTGGGTATGCTCAAGCAGGCAATCAAGGACAGCAATAAACTATAACATAGTATTTTTCAGAAGAAAACTAATTGTAAATAAGTTCTTTCCAAAAGACAGGCTTCACTAGAAAGAAGCACGAGAACGCGTTTCACAGATCAGGCCCTTAGGATCTTCTGACGCCAATCTAGCAGATGGCGGCATGACTGCGACTGCTCATCCAGCAAATTCCTCCTGCATATCTGCAATTTTGCAAGTCGTTGAGACTCTCAACTTGAGACGGACTGGAAGCTGGCCATCCGTTATTAGTAAGCGACGATGTGTGCCAGGTCATCTCTGAAATGCGAAGCATCATGAAGGCATTTGGGGTAAGCAATTTATGGTGAGAAGGACTCGAAGAAATGTCAAGGATGAATCTCCATCCAACAGTCTAGACCAGCGTCCAATGCTGAGTTCTTTCTTGTCTGTTGAATTGGGGATGTGATGGGCGAACATTGACAACCCCACGCGTGTAAAATTGATGATCAACCGTCATGTTGAAAGCAAAAACTACCACATTTATCTGCGTCCTATGCTGTCTTGGTCTAGGAATTGTCAGCGCCAAATATCTATATATACACGATGAGACGGTCTGGACAAAGCAGAGCTGGCAGGCCCTGAAGTTGAGATTCCCACTGGAAAAGCTGCTGAAAGCAGAAGATTTGCAAGGTTTCGAGGCGATCAGCAGCAAGGGAGCGTTTAGCCAGGAAACATTGAAGGAGGGATTGAAGGCCAACGAAGCAGAAAGGTAGGACTCTGCGAAACAATTTAGCCTTAAAGACTGTCACTACACTATGGGAGGTGTCAAGGTATACTTGCTGCTGCTGCAGGACGCACCCTCTTATCAGGCACTCGATACAAGATGAGGTGCAACTGGGAGTTGTGGCGGGATTAATGGGTTGCAAGGTGATAGACCTTCCAGACAAAGTGCACGATGACCAGGACAGAGCTGGACTGGGCGCCATTGCTGCAGGCCTTGTTGCTCACCATGCATGCAAGCTTAACCCCATGGAATGATGCACGCAGCACACTAATTGTATCGCACCTCATGGCCTGGGGGAGAAAAGTTTGTTGCCGCCCTGCTTGGATCTTCGAGCATCTTGTGCATCTGCAGGTGTGTCACCAGCTGGTGACTGCTGTTTGGAACAAAGGGCGTCAGGAAATCCACAGTGGGCTGGGTGTGCCATCCATTTCCAAGATCAATCGGCAGCTCTGGCACACGTGTGAAAAGGAGGTACGCAAGAAATCACACATCTCATCTACTACTGTTTTGATGCAGATACAACATGCAACACATGTGTTCCTTCTACGCATTTCCTGAATAGCCCCCAGAATACATGCATGACCCTTCCTTCACCCTTACTTAGCAGCAGTCTCCTGGAGTACTGTTCTAAATGGGTGATGTGTCCACATGCCTGGGCAGGTGTCCAAGAGCATGCTGAGAGACTGGTCGATCATACTGATGGGGGCGCCCATGGTGTCGGCAGCGGGCGCTGCAGAGGAAGGCTTGGCGTATGTGTTCAAGGCGAGGGATGTCGAGGAGGAGCCTTCCGATTTTGAGCAGCGAGCCCTGCTGCGTAGCTGTACGGACATCCAGGAGGTCAGCTGCCATTGTTTGATGAGACACGGCTAGGGAATTTTTAGTCTTCTCTACTACTTATCTGTGGAAAGGTAGCACTACAGTTTTCGAAAAAGCATGCACTGAGCGGCCTGGGCATTTTTGCCTGCCAACAATATTCGGGATGTTGCTGTGGCCATGCGGTGATTGTCACTGCCGAATTTTAAGCTCATTTGGCAGCACAAGAGGATGCATTCACCTTCAAATATGGGCATGCCAATGTCTGCCACTACAGTAGGATATTTGTAGAGATCTCTGTGTGAACTTGCAGGGGCAGGAGACGGGTGATGTGCACTTTGCAACAGAGCTGGTGCAGAAGCTGGGTGACTACGAGAAGGCATGGAGCAGGCTCAGGACGAAGGCTGGGCTGGGGCCAGTCAGGAAGGCTTCAGTCTTGGACCACAACGGGACCCCGGACGGCAAGGCATGCAAGGACTACCACAAGCAATGTGCCTGGTGGGCTGACAAGGTACCATCAAGCTTGCCGCCTGCTGCCATTGTTGGTCATAGCAGGATCCTATTCAATCATCATGGCATGACAGTGAGTTCGGCAGAGGGAAGGTGTTGGGCCGAAAATATTTTCAGAGGGAGGTCCGTCTGGCATGGGTCAATCGGTGGCAGCTATTTTTACTGCTAATTGCTGGAGGCTCGAACCTGTCCTCTACAGACTTGAGCAATGGACTCTGCAAAAACCATGCAGTCCATGCAGTCACGCAGAGACTGAACAGTGGAGCCTCGGCAAATTTCCATGATGATGCAATGTGGCTTTCAGGGGGAGTGCGCAGCCAACGCGCGGTACATGATGGGGAGTGATGACCAGGAGAAGCTCAAGGGTTTCTGCCGGCTCAGCTGTGGCGCATGCAGCCCATCCGCTGAGTCTGGTGTGCCTCATAGATCAGCAAATGCCAAGACACATGAATGCCCAGTTTGCCACAGATGCCTTCCCAGCTTCATAATGTCAGTGTCCGGGGCTGTCTCTTGAGCCTTCTTGGATGTACCGCACTCAGTGGCCCATCAGCTAGCACCAGTGAGTCGGAGTGACTCTTCATGTGTAGTGTTCAGTATTTGGCATGCTCTCCCAAGTACATCCTCACGCTTGCTTCCTTGCTCAATCCCCCCTCTATCACTTTACTCGTATCACTGAAAACTCTCCACCTCACTTCTTACCACGTCACTCGTATCACTCACCACTTCACTTCCCTCGTATCACTGAAAACTCATCAACATCGGGCCTCCATCCTTGAAAAGGAGTCCTGCGCAGGCCTGCCGGATGAGATGGAGGCGGAGCTGGAAGAAGAGAGCGCGGCTCTGCTGGCGGCCGTGGACACGCAGCTGTGTGCGCAGCGGCAGGTCTGCAACGGCCTCTCGGGGGATGCCCACCGCGCCATGGACACCGCCGGCGCCGGCGGGGCCGTCTCAACCGGCAGCCCCGGCCCCAGCGCCGATGTCATCGCTGCAGCAAGGTGTGCATGGATTATTTTCACGGCACTCTGTGCATGTACATTGCACAGGTGCAGCGCTAGAGACACCCATTTGTTGCTGTTATGCGACTTCCTTTGTGCATGGTGAGGTGTGGGTGGATCCTTTTCATGGCCCCCCTGGGCGTCGGCTTTGCATCGGTGCAGCACTAGAGACGTTTGTCATTGCTGTTGCACGATTTTCCTTTTGTATGGATGAAGTTCTCATCTATCAGCATTCTGCCAGACTCTCGCAACCCAATATCGCTAGCAATACTTCCAACTTGAAATAAAGGTGATTACCTCTGTGGCTGTTGTGGCGGCTCTGTGTCTGCATTTTCAGAAGGAAGGGAGCATTGTCAGGTTGGTGGCTTACTGCGGCATGTTTCTGTTGCAGGAACATGGTCCGGGCCCAGATGAGGCGCAGGGATGATGCCTTGACTGCGCTCGATGGGCCTCATGATGGAGCTAGCAAGAAAGGTGCAAACTCTCATCCCTGGCTCTGTTGATGCATGCGCTCAGCAGCATTCAAGCTGAGGACGCACATACGTAGTTGCACCTTCAGACCTTATCAAAGCAAACTCTCCCAAGCTTGTAGATGTCCAAGTAACATGAAGGACTATGCCACAATCAGAGCTGGCTCCCCTATTTGCATTAAAGCCAGTGTCTGCCAGGGAAGTGTTATCTGACTTCATGTTCAGGGATGTGAATTAGGAAGCAGTCATCAGCTCCCAAAATCATCAAGATTTCATATTGGAGTTTCAAATCAGTACAACTTTTGTTAGTCCACAGGTCATTTATGGTAAGATCTTCTGAACCAGAGTTGCTGGCGCAGGTGTTCTTGCCGGCGGGCAGAGCGAGGCGCAGTTGAAGGAGGTGGCGGCAAACTGCTACTATGTGAACCAGGGCTGGTGGAGCTATGAGCTCTGCCCGGGGCACCACCTGGGCCAGTTCCATGCCAGCGAGGAGACGCAGCGCATCGAGTCCGCCCTCAGCCTCGGCCGCTATGATGCCGTGCAGGTCCTGCTCACCGTGTGTGCTCATTCACCACCACGCTCCTGACTGTGCTCGACACAGTGATGGTTCCTGTGAGGACCGGTCATGGAAACTGCTATCCACCCAAGTAGACACTCCTGGCCACGAACCTTCTTGTGCCAGCCAGGAGAAGTTGCACTTAGGGATGGTTGGCAGAGATGCGATGTGGTTGACAGTGTGGCATCTGCATTGGAAGATGCACTGAGAAGGAAGGGGGGCTGAGCAGTCAAGCTGGGAAGGGGACTAATTGGGGTGTGCGGTTTGAGTGCAGCCAGTGACCCTTTTAATATAATGCACCGCACAGGGAATGAGGGGTTTGGGTAAGACGCGAGGCCGATGCTGCCGGGGCCCATATGAGCCGCGGCTGGTGGCGTGATGCAGGGGCACAAACACAGGATGCCACCGCCTGACAACTCAGTGCAATGTGCAGAAGGGGAGTGAGGGACACGGAGTGGACGCGCCGGTACCGATGCTGCCACAGGAGGACATGCTGCCGGGGCTGGCTGCTGGCGTGCCGGCCATCATCACCACATACAGCGGCGGCGCATCCTGCGACGGCTCCGATGCCGCTGCCAAACGATCTGCAAAGGTGCAGACCATGTCCAGGATTGACTTCTGGACTGAGAATGCTGTTGTTGCCAAAGCTCCACAAAGGTGCAGACCATGTTGAAGGGTTCAGGGCCAGTCTCTTCTGGCCTTCAATAGCTGTTCTGTCAGAGAGTTGCGCTCTTCTATAAGTTGTCAGATCTGTTGTGACAGCCTCTGGCCAACGAGGGAACGCGCCTCTGCTTAGCGCAATAGCTGATAGCTGATAGCAATAGCTGATAAGCCGCGCAATGTGGCTGGAGAGTGCCGACCATGTAAAATGCTGTGCAGCATTGGTGATGCTCCTGACAGACATTGGAATGAGCAAAGCTTCCCTAGAATGCTTCGCCTGCCGAAGAGCCTGTGTGGAGGGAGCATGCGACCATGTCTGTGGACATGTGGACGCCTGTGAAAGAGCTTGAATTTTACAACTGGTGCCAATAAGATCGGCGTGTTGCATGTCTTCAGTCCCCTCTGCATTGTTAAGACCTCGTGAGCTGTGTTTCATGGCTCTTTTTAAAATGCACACTTTCATGCAAATCTTGCAGGTACAGCTGGCGTGCTCTCCAGATGCTGAGGTGTACATGCTGGTGCGCGAGCCGGAAACTTGCCGCTATGTGGTGACGCTGTACCACCCCAGCATCTGCGCAATTGAGGCTTACCAGCACCGCAAGCCTGCAGTCCAGGAGAAGCAGATGGAGAAGCTGAGGGACATGCTTGCCTCTGTGGCTGGTGGCGGCCATGCGGAGCTATGATGCAGGGGTCTTGGCTAGGCTAGTTGTGATCTACGACCTGTTTGTGATCATGATCAGGAAGTTTCTCGTGCCAGTCCCTTGTGCAGCTTGGGCATATATATATGCTTTGTGGAATTCCTAGACAAGTGTCTGGATTGGGCATGCAACTCCCTAGAATGAGCAACAGAAAGCTGCATTTAAATTCAAATTTGTAATCTTACAAGGATTGCCTGGAACAGCTGCTCGCTATGAACGGCTGCACGCATGCAGTTGCAGCCAACATTGCAATTGCGGTCAATCATGGTAGTTGACATCGGCAAGCGTATTGCACAATGTTTCCAAACACCCATGTGCTGATGCCATACCCAATTGGCAAACTAAGAGGTATTGTTGTTGTATATCCGAGCTGGCACGTGCCAGCTGTTTGAGCACTGCAAGCTCCCCAACCTTGAACACTTCTTGAAGTTCCCGCATTGGCTAGCTTTGGCAGGTAGCGCACGACATTCACTTCCATGCTGACCTCAAGCATTTAAATACCATTTTTGGCCATGTTCATAGGCGGTTGCCCAGGCAGCGCATGCGCATGCATGCACAGGAATTTAAAGTATGCAAACTGCACAAAACTGCAAAGCATCAAATCCCAAATAGAAAGCACGACATTGCACATGCACAGGAAGAGAGTGCCATGTGATCTCTGTACGCAGAACAGGACCGCAAAACAAAACCGTAAGCTCATTGAAATAGCAGTAATGTTGAGCTTCAGCGAAGACACGTTGCCAGCACTTTCTCAGCGCCTCATTCTTAGAAACCATTCCGTGTGCACATTCCCTGTATGCACTTGTTATTATAGCAGCAAAAGCATGCTAAAACATTTGCAAAGTCACAGCATTGACATGCCATGTTGTTGGCATTGCCCAGCATTCATGTAATCAGTGATGGGTCCGCAGATGTGGGGCAGGCCTAAAGTACTCTGTACTTCCAACCACAACCATCCTTGCGGTGCGTAGGCCGGTCAAATAGCGGCGTCAAGCGCCAATTGCAGTAACCGCTGACAAACATCGAAGTATCTGCAAAAAGGCTTGCTGATTGGTAGTGCGTCTCAATGATGATGGGACCTCCCTGGCTGACTGGTCTCAGGCCACATGGACCCTTGCAATGTGACCAGTCTCCGAGGGGGCGCACAGCTCAGCAAGACCCCCAACTTGGCTCGTTGGCCCAAACAAACACCCAACTCTGCAGTCTGCCTCACAAGCGCCTTCCAGGACTTGTATCAGAAGTATATGTTGTGCTGAGGCAGTCCTTTCTCCTTCTGGCGCTCGCACACCCTTGATTGTTCTACTGTATCTCTTTATCTGAAGTGCCTTCCAGTAGGGCTTCGCTACTGGACGACTCGTCTAGTCAAAGTTACTGTGGTCTGGACCCCAGATATCTGGGAATCCCAGGCAGCAGACACTTCAGCGAACACCGCTCTGACTCGCTGGTACAAGCTGAACATGCCCTGAATGCCCCTTCCTGTGAGCATGCGCCTCAAGACACTGGCGCGGGCAGAAAGGTGTCTATCGCCTGGAGGTGAGGCCCAATTCCCTTGACCCCGCACCTCAAAGTAGGAGGAGCCCATTATGCAGCGCCAATGCAGCTGCCAACCCAATGCGATGGGCACTCCAACATGGACCTTTCAGAGTCCACCTCACAGTAAGGCGCTACCTGCGCATCCTACCAGTAACAGATTCCTGGATGCCGGGAATCCATAATAAAGGAGCTACCTACTTTTACTGGCCCAAGCCAAAGAGATCTCTGCAGTCCGACCAGTCCCCCCTGCGGCGGGCCTCCCAGTAGGAGCCGTCCCGGTAGCGCCAGCGCAGCGCGCGGCCCAGCGGCGCGTCGGGGGCGGCCAGCTCGAAGAAGTGCGGCGCGACGGCCGCCTTGTCTGCACGGCTGGCGCGCACCTCCGCCATGCGCGCTGCATTGCGCTCCTCCAGGACCTTCTTCGCGGCATTCGCCTGCTCGGCATCACAAGATCTCAGCCATCGAGTGGTTGCCACCGCATATGTCCACGGTCACTGCAATGGCGGATTGCGGCCCACTGTGTTGTCAAGATCTGCATTAGTAATCTGCGAAATGCCGAAGCTGAGTGGGAGTCATTCCACTCAGCCAACTTTTTGCATGCTTTCATGGAGCCAACATTGACATTCTACCACTTTTTGATCACAACCAGGCTTGCAATAATGAAACCCCCACCACACACTCTTCCATGTGGAGCTGCACACAGAAGCTGCAAGAAACAGACTTCGCCGGGGCAACCACACCGTTGGAGGAAAGCGGTCAAGCGGAGCAAGGGGCACGTGAGCATGGCGGTGGGGACCTTCCCTTTTCATGATTGTCTGCTCTGCACAGATGCTGCGATAAGCATGCTTTCGCTCGGCCAGCCATGCCATGCAGGGGGAAAACTCGGTCCAGCAGAGGAAGAATGTGGACATGGCAGAAAGGGGCGTGTCACCTTGTCATAGTTGCCATGCTCGAGCTGGCGCAGGTCGGGGCGCAGGCGGCTGTCGGTCGGGGGCAGCTTCTCGCTCAGCCCCTCCGTCATCTCATTGGCTTGCATCGCAAATACACTCAGGCCCCACCTGGAGCCACAAACCAGCACACCTCACCCTCACATCAGCCCCACATGACAGTGTCACAAATGGGCCTGCTACACATTCATCACCTGGGGGCACCAACCAGCACACCTCACCCTCACATCAGCCCCACATGACAGTTTCGCAAATGGGCCTGCTACACATTCATCACCGGGGGGCACCAACCAGCACACCTCACCCTCACACCAGCCTCACATGACAGTGTCACAAGTGGCTCTGCGACAGACTCGTCCTGGATATACCCAAGATACAATGATTGCCAGATTGTATGAACTCACTTATATTCATGTCGTTGTCCGTGAGAGACTGGGAAAGGTGCAATTTCGCAATTCTGTGACACAAGGTGAGAGACACAAGCAGCATGCTTGAAGGTGCAGCTGCCAGACAGTAGTTTCCCGAGGTCCATCCAACAGAGAGCAGCTGAGTTTCAGGGTTACTGGCCCTGCATTACCTGTTCTCTTCCTTAGGAGGAGGGGTGACCCTCCAGAGCAGGCGTTCTGAGCCATCTGCCAGGTCTGCATACAGTTCCTGGTCCCACTTGCCATGGAAAACAGGTCTGTCCAGCTTCTTGCCGTCCTGCTCCAGGTGCCCCTTGACCTGCAGATGCATGTCGGATAATTCAAAATCAAAATCCAACATTACACAACATACCTGATGTCACACAGCCTTCAGGTGCAGGACTCGGGCTCGCATGTACATGAAAGTTCATTAGTGCGAGCTGCTGGGTGGGGATCACAGTGGTGTCCTCACCAGGTGCTCGTTTCGGGACTTAGTGGACAGTGTCATGAGCTTGGGCTTGACAAGCTCCATGACTGCTGTGAGGCCGGTGTCCATGTTCTTCACGGTGTAAGTCCCTGTGTGCTGGATGTATATCTTGCCCACAATCAAGTTGTTGATGGTGGTCTGGACCTGCAGACACAGTAGTAGCCCTTCAGAACTGACTCGACCTGGAACAGTCTTCTCACAAGCTGCCATGTAAGAGTCCATATGCAAAGACCATACAGTGATGGTGGACTCACCTTGTGCCACAGAAAGACCTCTCCATCGTGAAATGTGACTTGAAGAACGAAGTTCATCTGTGCAAAGACATAATCAGCACCCCGACAGACTGACAAGCACAGAGGGACACTTGACAGGCACGCAGGAAAGAGCAGGAGCAAAACACGAGCAAAGAGCAGCAGGAAGAGATGTACGTGGAAGCACATACATTCAGATCGACATATGCGCCATAGAACGAGACTTGGGGCTCATTCTCTGATTCCAGAACCCATCCCCGTCCTTCGGTGTGCTGTGCCATGACCGGAGGCTGCCTCGCAACCTGTCATCAAATACACATCATCACAGGTCAGCCTACCAATGGTTGCCCTGAAGCATGCAAAGACAGAGGCGCATGGGGGCCTTTTGCAATGAACATGTTCTGGCAGAGGTGCGTAGAGGGCGGTGAGTGACTGGAAGCACGCTTGATCTGGCAGGAGAGCTCGGGAGAAGCAAAGGGATGGCGCACATGTTCAGAGACCATCCGGAAGCCCTTCTCTGGGTGGACCAACTCGTATGTCTCCCCGAGCAAGGGATCCAGGCTGCGTTTGGGCCGCTTGCAGCTCGCGTAGGGGCTCACAGAAAAGGCCACGACCTCCATCATCCTCTCAATGCTGCCCTTTGGACATTTGGCAGCCTGCACAGGCGGAGGTCTCAAGTCAGAGCTGTGCAATCGAGCAAAAGTTTTGTCATATGTGGACTGCATCAGTGGGAAGGTAAACACACCTTGTCCAGGAGCTCACAGTATTCCAGTTCCTCCGCCTGTTTCTCCAGCTCTGTGAGGGGCAGGTGCATTTCTGTGGGCAGTGGCGCACTGAGCACATTGTCTGAGCCTACCATGTCCCTGTAAACAGAGATCTCTCATCATGTAGTTGGATGAAGTATACATCAACTCCAAAATGCAAAAGTAGTTGCTGCCCTTTGAGGAGGACTGCCTCACTTTATCAGAGACCACACGTGTGGGCTCCTCTCTGCTTGCTCCGGCTTCGGCAGGCATTGCCTTCTTTTGACGACTGGCACGTCAAACTCTGGAAATTCCATATCTGCAAGGACTTCGTTGAAGAGAAGGCCGCCAAATAATACTTAGGGGCACGTCGTGATTGTTGGTGAAGTTGAAGCTAATATGCAGGTTTCCGTGCTGATAAGATATGCACGTTAAAAGTTCACAATCAACTTGGATACTTCCGAACTTGTATAGAGTATAGGGTGGCGACCAATCACGGAAAAGGCCCGTTGTGTGCTGCGTGACAGTCACTTCAAAAGTAGTGAGGACAAAGAAGCCCTAGGGGCACGGGTATTCTATGGTTAAAGACGGATCGCTTCCTACACCATCACCATCGTTTGTACTGCTAATGCCGTTGGTTGCATTTGTTAAGGACAATCTGTCATGGGCGCATTCTTGCTGCAAAGGTGAGGCTAGAATTTACCCCTTGTTTTCCGGTAGCCCAGGGGTTTTGGCAGGCCCTCTCCTAACGGAAACCCGCAAGCTTTAGAGGGTCCACGAATCTCAGAGCAGAGCATTGTGGGCCAGGTAGCAGCAGGTAATTTACCAATCCAAAGTAATTACAGTAAACTGTGGAGCGCTAGGAAAGACATCGCTGCCGACACTGCCTGTTTGTACCGGCGGTGGCGCCCAGAGATCGAAAGGGCGGGAGTCGTCTCGGGCTGGCAGGCGACATGAATGGAGCAGTTTCCATGGTGGGGATGAGATGTGCCAGAGAGAACACTGGCATCTGAAGTATGTTGGTTGCGCATCGAAAATCAATCTGCCCTTGACCAAAAAGCAGCCTTGCGATGTGACACATCTGGCCTGTTGCAGCACCCTGGGGACATCGTCAAATCAGGCATGACTCGTCCATCAACAAAAGTGGCAGATGAGCCTACAGCCGAGGCAGCTGACAGCAGCTCAGCCAAGGCTGCGTCGTCTGAAGGTGTCGATGTTGAGGTCTCACCACACTTAACGGTAATATTTCTGACGTGCACTAGCTCGTGTCCGATTCTCATCATGCAGAGAGTGATTTGTCAATGAGTGACACTGAAGTGCTTGAGAGCAGCAGGAACTATTTGCCGTTGCTTGTGCCTTGAGACGTGGGCACAGAATCTAGGGCTGCAGAATGTCAATATGCTCTTAGGTAGCCCTGGTTCATTTTTTTCTGTAATCTGTATCACTTTTGCAAGTGAGTTGAAGCTCCTACTTACGTGCTTGGTCCGCATGGCATCTACAGGAGGAGGAAGCCTCAAGGCTTATGGCGCCAGAGAATGCAGTAGAGGAAGAGGAGAAGTTGCGACAACAGCGGGAGCAGGAGAACATTAAGGCTTTGCAGGTCTGCCCTTACATACAGCAGCCAGCACATCACAATGGTTGCATACGGGCATCAATATTGTGAGCATCCAGCGGAGTTTGTACGAGTAAGTCTGGCACGTGTCTTGACAAATTCTTGGTTGCTGACAGGCGGCCTTCAATGGAGAGAATGCTCTTTTAGACCAGGACCGGTTTGGGCAGCTGGACAAGCTCCTGGACCAGACAGGCATGTACACTAAATTCCTAAAGGAGCAGATGGAGCAGATGACAGAAGAGATGGACGGCAGCGCTAATCAGGCTGTGGGCAGCAAGCGCAAGACAGGCAGGCAGGGCGGGAACACCAGGAAGAAGGGAGCAGCTGGCGCTGTGTCAGCCCAGATGAAGGTTCGTCCGTCTTAATCCAACTCTTCATTCAGCTTGTTACATGTTGAGTCCCTTCCCCTGCATCGTCAAGCATTGAAGTCCAATTGGCCGGGCGTGCAATTGTAGCTTGCTCTCCATATGGACTATTGCAGGAAAGTGTTCCCAAGTCTGACTTAGGTAATGTGAAAGTGAATTGTTGAATCTGATGAGTGATCTGGCTGAGGAGGTGCTGGGGTTCTGGTGCAGGTGCAGCAGGAGCTGGTGCCCCTCATAAAGGGGGAGCTGCGACCGTACCAGCTGAAGGGCATCAAGTGGATCATCTCCCTGTACCAGAACGGACTGAATGGCATCCTGGCAGACCAAATGGGCCTGGGCAAGACGGTGCGGCATGCCACTTAATTTGTCTATGTAAAAAATACTTTTTTACTGAATATGGTTCAGTGATGTTATTTGCAAGATAAGGCTGACATTGGAATTGTTTATTTTTCTGCTGCAATTCAGCAGCAAATCTTGACACTTTTCAAATGTTGAATAAAATGAGAGCTGCATGCCTAGTGGCCTACCTACAATTGAACACAGCCGCATGATTCACGGCAAGAAGAAGAAGCACCGTTTGGCCTGCGCTGTATGGTCCAGCACTTCCACTTCAAGCATTTAAAGTCCTCACACTGAGGGCCAAAGCTGACACTGCAAGTGCGTTGGCAGGTGCAAACCATCGGGTTCCTATCGCACCTGCGCTCCAAGGGCGTTCCAGGGCCACACATGGTCATAGGGCCGCTGTCGACACTGTCCAATTGGGTGGCTGAGTTTGAGCGCTGGTGCCCCAGCATTCCCGTCATCCTCTACCAAGGCAGCCGCGCCGAGCGCCAGAAGCTGCGCAGCACCCGCATGCCCACTGGTGCGCCAACCCCTGCCTGTTGTTAGGGTCTGGGGCAATGAAGTAACCCTTGCTTGTTAAGGCCCAGGAAATCAACTCCTCACTTTCACTGTAACGACTTGGGCGGGTACACACATGATCCTGACTGCATCAATGAGGGCTAGTCAAAGTTCATACTCCTGTATTGATTGCCTTATGGCCCGTGTCCTAGTTTATGCACTGGAGTTGCGATGGAGAGTGGAGGGCTTATAGGTTTTAGGGGCGAAGGATGCACCATGTTGAAGCAGAAATCTGTGAATGCAGGAGCAGTGAAGGACAGCTTTCCGGTTGTGGTGACGTCGTACGAGATAGTGATAGCGGATGTGAAACACCTGCAGCGGTACGCCTGGAAATACATCGTGGTTGACGAGGGCCACCGCCTCAAGAACTTCAACTGCAAGCTGCTGCGTGAGCTGCGCACCATCCCCACCGCCAACAAGCTCCTCCTCTCCGGTACAACCCCATTGTGCTCTAGTTCTGCTCGTCCATGCATCATTGGCTAGGAGAATGGTGGTGGTGCCT
Organism: Coccomyxa sp. Obi; assembly: GCA_020887355.1. Classification (NCBI taxonomy): domain Eukaryota; kingdom Viridiplantae; phylum Chlorophyta; class Trebouxiophyceae; family Coccomyxaceae; genus Coccomyxa; species Coccomyxa sp. Obi. Next base: position 1,913,728 of record AP024999.1, read on the forward strand.
CTCAGCAGCCGCCCTCTTTCTGCTCTTGATACCCCTTCCGACCATGCACACATTTTAGGGAGGCACATCCGGCATGTAATGTGCTGTTCATTCGCTGGAGCAAATGTTGCTGCATGGGCACATGTAACCTGAGCTGTCATGTTGTGCATCAGGCGCAATAATGACATGCAGCTCCTCGTGACAATCTAGGCCTCATTGGACAGAATGTCAATCATGGTCTCACAGACGGAAGAGGGCAACTGCTGGGTGCGTTGTGGGAGCAGGCACTCCCCTGCAGAACAACCTGAGCGAGCTGTGGAGCCTGCTCAACTTCCTGCTGCCGGACGTGTTCAAAAGCCTGGCAGACTTTGAGTCCTGGTTCGACTTCAGCGGCGTGGGCGAGGCCGGTGCAGATGAGCTCATTGTGGCTCAGGAGCAGCGCAACCGTGTGGTACACTCCTTTTACCCCCTGAATCTACTGCCACCCTTTCTACTGCCACTCCAAGCGTGCATGCAGATCATTTTCAATGCAGATCTTGCAGCCAGCACATTCCTCTCTTCATTTGTGTGGCTTGCATGCCCGGCATCTCCCATGTGGCTCTTGCACCTAGTGCATCCATGTTATCTTCTCTGGCAGCTCTTGTTCCTTGCAGGTGATGCATTCCTCATGTGGCTCTTGGTCATGGTGTGCAGGTCAGTAAGCTGCACAACCTGCTGCGACCTTTCCTGCTGCGGCGCCTCAAGTCAGATGTGGAGAGCAGCCTGCCTTCAAAGGCCGAGATCGTGCTGTACGCGCACATGACTGCCGACCAGAAGCGCCTCAACCAGCAGCTCAAAGACCGCACCGTCAATGTGCGCATCCATGCCTGCTGCATGTGTCGCATCACCTGCGATGTATACATGGCAGTGCACTGATTGGAACAGGCTTTTGGGATGCATGCAGAGAGCTGTCATACAGACTTGCTGGCGCTTCAGTGTGCATTTCTGCTTAGGATTTTCACTGCAGCACTTCCACCATGGAGTCCGCTGCAATGGAAGGCTCATGTATGGAGTGCATGCTAATGTCATTTGTTACTGGCTCTTTGCAGGCAGTTTTGTGGCTGTAGAAGTCTGAAGGTGACAGCGCATTGCTGCTGATTACATGTGTCTGTCCGGCATGGCAAGAGAGATAGTGCATACAGACAGGAGTGCTGACATAACCTGTGGCACCTGTGCAGGAGGCGATGGCAAAGGTAGAGAATGGGCAGCGAGGCGCAGCCATCTCGAGGCTGAACAACGTGCTGATGCAAATGCGCAAGAACTGCAATCACCCAGACCTCATCACATCCGCGCTGGACCCCTCCCCCATGTTCCCCAGCGCAGCAGAGCTGCTGGAGCAGTGTGGCAAGATGCAGCTGCTGGATCGCCTGCTCAAGCACCTCAAGGCGCGCGGCCACAAGGTCCTCATCTTCTCCCAGGTGTGCCACAGCTCCTCCTCATCCCCTTCTAAACCATGAGCCTCCTCACAGTGACCTGTGTCTCTGGAGACCTCCTCGCCTGGGAGTCATCTGCACGGCATGTGACATGTCTGTCCATGCACTTGACATGCATCATTCAACCAATTCAAGCAGTCATGTACTCCTAAGAGAACTGGAAAATGGTGCATGCCACACGGCTTGTTGGCAGCTTGCACTGCCCCCTTCTTTGCAACTGTTGTGCTACCCTCCGCCACACAAGGGCTTGCATGCATCTGTGCTTCCAGACATTGACTTTTCCTGCGGTGGGCGCCAGATGACAAAAATGCTGGACCTACTGGACACATACCTGGAGCAGCTGGGCCACCGCACCACACGCATCGACGGCAGCATCGCATGGCAGGAGCGACAGGAGGCCATGCGCGCTTTCAACAGTGACCCCGACATGTTTGTCTTCCTGCTGTCCACACGGGCCGGCGGCCTTGGCATCAACCTCACCTCTGCTGACACAGTCATCATCTATGACTCCGACTGGAACCCCCACCAGGACCTCCAGGTGCAGCCCCTTCTCTTCGCTTCACATGATTTCCACCTTCTGTTGAGTTGTCTGTCACCAAGAATGTATCTGACAAGAATGGGAGCAGACCCTTCTGTGTTGAAGGCCCCGCTGGACGCCTCTTGAATGGAGTGGCTGGCTCCTTCGTGATGCCCAGCTCTGAATGATTGATCTGCTGTAGAGTTTTGCTCCTGCTGCCTTCAAGGCAGATCTCAAGCCTTCACATGGCTACTCTGTACGCCATCTACTGCTGACTTTTTGGTCATGCATGCATGCCTAATGCGGCGACAAAGGTTTATATGGTGGGTGGGGTTGCTGCATGCAAGAAGGCATGGGAAGCTCGGGGTCATCAGATGTGTTTTTGCATGTGCAGGCGATGGACAGGTGTCATCGCATAGGGCAGCAGAAGCCGGTGCTGGTGCTGCGGCTGGCCACAGCGCACAGCGTGGAGGGCAAGTTGCTCAAGCGCGCGCGCTCCAAGCTCGCCCTCGAGCGCCTGGTCATCAAGAAGGGCGCCTTCCTCCCCGGCGAAACTGTGCGCACCGAGCCTTCATTTCAAAGATTCTTCTTCTGGTTTATGCCTGCTTTTTGGAGCATCATCTCCTTGCCTGGGTACCCTCACATTTTGCTGGTGTTCTAATGGAAGTTCCCCCACAGAACATCTAGAAACGTTTTTACAAAGAAGAAGTCTTTTTTGTCTGGGTTTGCTTGCTGGTTCTTGAAGCAGAGCAGTCTGTGCTGGAGGGCTGTATGTACAGCGTGGGATGGATGATAAACTTGGTGAAGAGCAGAGAGGGACATGAGGAGCTTGGGGGGCAAGGATTGAGGATGTAGATGCATGTGTGGTGCAGGAGGAGGACCACAAGGGGACATCCATGAAGGCGGACGAGCTGCTGGAGATCCTGAAGGAGGACAAGGACAGCAAGCGCGATGAGGCCCAGTCCGGCGTAGTCTCTGACAAGGCATGCATCGGTCTACTCATGTTGCTGATCATTATTTTTTACTACATCATGCTGATTATTCACTGTGCCTTCCATGAATACATCCATGCCTTGACACAACCAGGTGATGCATGCAACCAATACTGGCATTGCTTGGTGCAGCTCATGCAGTACATGGCAGGGATGTGAACATTTTCAGCGCTCATGCAGATGCTGGAGAAGCTGCTGGATCGCACACATTTGACAGAGCGCATTGCGCCGCCCTACCCCCTTGTGGGCGTGGGATATGAGGTCGTTCAACATGCCGAGGGCTCTGGTGAGCAGCTGTCACCCAATAGTTGGCTTCTCATCATTGATGCTTGCACTGTGTCATGTGGCAAGCTCTCGACATGAATCTTGCAATATTACCACAGTACGGCATTCATAAAATGTTGATGAAATTGAAGTGTTGAACATGGTTCTGTGTTTCAGGGCTTCTGTCTGGCGTGGAGTGAAAGCAAATCATGCCAAAAGCCTGCTGCATGTCATTGACGCTGTAGATAGGAAGCTTAATTATCTTGCCCCCTGCTGCAGTGACAAGTCCCACGCAGCACTTTGTTAGCTCTGCGCTATTTGCGATGCTGTGTGGCTTTTGCAGCCATGTGCCAGACCTGAAATTTTCTTCTGCAAATGACTTGTGTGGAGGATGCTCTGCTGAGCTCCTGCGTGCTGAATGCCATGAACACAACTTGAATGCAAGTGACTAAGCGTGGCACATCTTATATTGCTAGCCATGCCCTGCCATAGCCATTGGAAGTACCCAGGGCGTTTGTTTGGTGACCCACCTGAGAAACCTCAGAAAATGAATTGCAATTGGGCATTATGGTTTGTCTGACTGACTTGCTTATAACTATTTGCTAGTATATACTGCTTGTCTGCTTTAATGTAGGCATGCTGACCCTTATAAGACAGTCAGATACTTGATAAGTGCTGGGTGGCTACAAGACGTGCAATTGATTGACTCCTGATTGGCAAAGTGCAAGAGTGTGTTTTTGTGTCTTACAATGCTGTAATATGCCAAGGCACCAATGCGAGCGTATATTGAAGCAATGGCATGCAAGCCTCATGCAACTCCAATTAACCAAACCTCTGATGTCCATTCAGCAAGTTACATATAAGAGGCCCTGTGCTACTCCAAATTTGGACCTTGGACCTGGACCAAGTTTAAACCTTACAGCCGAGCAGTGTATATGATCTCCCGGAGTACATCACTGGGCATCCTGTGCATGACAGCATGGATCGCTGCAACCACTGGGCCCTGAGCATGCGCTCTGCCTGCTGTGTGAAAACTGAGCAGCACAGCTATTCTCCTGGCCTTCAACATTCCTACTGCCAAGCTTCCAACCATCGTCTGCCAGACATTCTCCACTATGCCGCCACCATAGGAGTACACGGTACAGCAAGCAGTTCGCCTTCCTCTCGGCATCAATTCCCACAGCATTCAGCCATGTTCTAGAAGATCTTCTGTTTGGGCACAGCAACCGAAAATGGGCGTAAAACACACCGCCATGCCTGTGGATGTATCGCAGCGACTCTAAGTCACCCCTTTGGAGTGCCATCTTGCACTCGCTTCCTTCAGGATCCCAAACGCAGCCCATAGCTTCCCGCACATATGCCAAGCATGGAATGCTGGAAGCATGGACAGCTTGGGTTGTGAGGTGCATCGGTGGATCGGGAGGCTTAGACGGACTGTATGGACTAACGGCACTGTATGGACAGCCATGGGTGTGAGCATACTTCAGGCACTCCAGCTGCCCATTGCGAGCTGCATGATGCAGGACAAGTGTGTCCCATTCACATCCATACTCATGCGCATACACCAGGCAATCCAAGTTCCCGTGTGCGGCGGCCCAGGCGCAGGTCATTGAGTCCCATGGGCACCCAGAAGCATGTGCATAGCTAAGGCAGTTAATGCTGCCGACCCTAGCCGCTGCTACGCATGTTTCTGAGTCCCATGGGCACCCAGAAGCATGTGCATAGCTAAGGCAGTCAATGCTGCCGGCCCCAGCCGCTGCTGCGCAGGTCTTTGAGTCCCATGGGCACCCAGAAGCATGTGCATAGCTGAGGCACTCTACGCTGGCGGCCTTAGCTGCTGCTGCGCATGTGCTGGCGTCCCATGGTGTGCCCACCACATCATGCAGGTACAGCAGTGCCTCAGCAGTCGGCATCGCCGCGGCGTCGCTGCAGTAGTACGGACCCGGGTCTGACTGGCAGATGGGCCCTCCTCTGCTGTGCATAAAGTGGATTGTATGCAACACTTTTACTGTGTGCCAATGGGTCAAGCAGTCTGGATGGCCGTTGCAAAGCGCAGCAGTAAAGCTTTCACAGCTGAATGGGCAGTTGGGAGGGCTGCCAAATCGGCCTGCAGAACATCAACACCTTGATAAGGGGTGCATTTCCTCGACAGGACCATAAATAGCCAGTTTCCTGAGCATAACGAGTAGACACACAATACTTTCAAAATGACTTGCTGCAATTTGAGTGAGTGCATCTTACATAGCTCATGATCTGCAGAAAGGTAGCAGATGTCCATGTCCCAGCCGTTACATTGCAGAACCTCCAAGTCCTTGCTGCCAACGTGGATGTGCCATGTTGAAAGCGCGCACTGATCTGAAAAGTCCACATCTTCCACGACATGCAGGACTGTGCTGAGCTGGCAGCTGCCCACCAAAAGCTTGCAGTGCACCACTTGGGCTGTTCCTTTGCAAGAGTCTGGGCTGTCTGCAGTGGCTATGTCTCCGCCTTCTTCTGATGGAGCTGCTTCGGAGGCAAGCCAGCCACACCTTCGCAGGAACTCTCCTGTTGCTCTTGTGACTGTTGGGCTGTTGCCTGTTACCACAATGTCTCATATAAACATTCTCAAAACATAGCCGACGCGTTCAATGATAATACGAAAAATTGGGGTTTGTGACGTCTCGTTCGGTGAACATTGGAACTGCTTGACTGCATATACCAACAAACACACCTGGACTGATGAGCGCCTTGCAAGGCTGCTGAAAGTTGCGGCCTTCCTTAATCACGTGGGCTAGGAGATAAATCTCATCTTGACGTCGATAGCAAGGCTTCATGATTCCCTCTGCTTGTACTTGCTCAAATGGTGTGCATCAGGTCTCGTAACTTTGAATATGGGGAAGTTACATTTGCGATGACACTCTCGTAGAGATGAGGCGCTGCAGATTCCTCAGCCGATAGGAAGCATAGTCCCTAGGCACAATGCAACTGCAGTTAACTGTAGTCTCTTACAGTACTCAAGTGTTACTTTTGCGCCCTCCGTGTCTAAACCTTCGACCTCCCATGTCTGTTCCTCTACAATTCCAGTTCAGTTCCATGTGAATTTCATTGCGAGACGGTACTGGATCCCGTGCCTGTCACAGTCATCAGGAACGCCCCAGGGCGTCCATTGAGTGAGTCATCTGACCAACTCAAGTCACAGATAGGTGCCACTGGATGGTTGTGGGTCATCTAAATATCCCAAAACATTTAAAAGGATGTATAATCTCTTCCTTCAGCTTATTGTTCTTCTTCTGAATCTTCTGCGTCAGGTGTAATTACAAAGAATAATGCGGTTGTATTTATAAAGAATAATGCGGTTGTATAGAATGGACCAACTACTAGTATGGAGACGTTCCAGTAGAGCTTCTCCGAAGAATGTCGATTTATCTTCGTCTTACATACGTCCCGGGAGCAAGCTACTGGCTAGAGTTGCGGATGCAGGAGAAGGCAGGGATGTGCTAAAGCAGTCCTATGCCAAGCAAAGAAGTAGCTCCCATACTGGAAAACTTCAATATTGTTTTGAGCAAATATTTGCACATGCACTTATGTGGGCACACAAAGCACAGACGCTGCAGCCAGAGAAATATGCCATGCTACCAAATTTCCCTTCGAGCTCAGGTGACCGTCACTCATCAATTTAATAACGGCAGAATCATGGTGCGGACCCTTCCTGAAATTACCTAGACGAAACTAGCCAAATCCATCTCTACAAAGGAATCAAGCTCGCCCCGAGAAGATGAAGAGGGCGCCATCTTCATGTCCTGTCAACAGGCTACCGCCCAGGTCCGCCAGAGCATTCACTGCAGTGCTGCCGGCTTGCAGATGCCTATACATCCCATCAGGCCCGGGAGCGCTTGCCCCCACCATTGCACTGCGTGCACCCTGCTGCTGCCCCAAGTCCCAGAATAGAACCTGCACCAGGACAACATGCAGCCCTTACTCATCACTCCACGCTCCACATTGCGCGGTTGCAAGGAACTCTTTCAGCAATCGCTCAAACCTTAGTATCACTTAGATCCAACTAGAGTGCGTCTCACTATCGGGGAGGGCTGTGTCTTAGAAGATGAGAACTTAAATGCTCCATGCACGCCATGCATTTTTACACTCCTCATGAATGCTTTCCAACTCCAATGCACATGTTCAATGCATAGATTGATGCAGCTAATATCCACAAGCATGCAATATGAGATGCTCAAAGGAATGAAAGGGAAAGGCCGAAGCTGACCTGGCCTGTCTCGGTTCCGAGGAGCGCCAGGCGGCCATCGGTGTCGGCGCAGCGCAGAGGGGCGCCGCACGCCGCGTGAGACAGGCGCGCGCCGGCCTTCCGCATCTCCAGCAGGCTCGCCACGCCATCGGCCGCCGCGACAACCACCATGCCTCCGTCTGGCGTCAGCTGCAAGCCCCCGATGTAGTCCTGCGACACACTCACCTGCGCGCATGCACTTGCCCATCTTGAATCGTGCAAATACAGTGATCCCACAGATGCTTTAAAAAGCTGATAGGATGCATGTGGCATGCTTCAACTAGGACCCCCTTCTGCAGACTTCCCTGTTGTCAGCCCATCTAGCATTGAGACACCAGAGACATGGAAATAATAAGGCCACTTATGGAGAGTGCGTGGAAAAACCACATCGGGATTTATCAGAAAGGAGGCCTACAATACACCTGCCAAAGGGTGCAGCGGCTGCGCGCATCGATGGCGGCAACGCAGCCGTCCTCAGTGCCGGTTACGAGAAGCTGCCCATGTGCATCAGCAGCCATGGCCCACACGCCGGCCTCATGCTCTCCCAGCTCCGCGGTCGCCATCACCGGCTGGCCACCCCATGGAATGCGCCCCTCCGCCACGCTGCACACAATGCAAGCTTCCATTTGCTCCTTCATTCTCACTCAATAGACGGGCTTCACCAGGCACGACAGTGCATGAGCTTGTGATCACAGGTCAGCAGATGCCATGCTTGAGGCCTTGCGGCTCACAATTTCTACATTTTGAACGCAGGCTGATGTCTGAGATAGCCTCCCACTGTAGGTGAGCTCTGTTGAAGAGCATGCAAGCTTCAGCACAAGTGGACTATGGCGATCTGCACCTCCAGGTCTTGACAGAGCAGTCCCATGATGCGCTGATGATGTGGTCAGCGGCTGAGGGCGCCAGAATGCAGGACACCGCGTCGTCATGTGCACCAAAGCTGCCCAGTGACCTGCCGTGCTGTGTGGCATACACCTGCGTCAGCCAAACACTTCAATGCCCATCCAAATAAATCAATTCAAATTGCGCTACAACAGCCATGCAGGAAATTTGTAGGCCATAAAACTTCGTGTAGGCCATAAAACTTCGTGTGCAGACAGGATGTCAAAAAATGATTTTGGGACAGACCACAGCACCCCAAAAAATATTCTGGGACTTGCACTGAGGTGTGAAGAGGGTGAATTGCCGCCCACCTGATTGTCATAACACCCAGCCAGGGCAATGGGGTGGCTGCTGAGGGCGTCGCCGCATGTGTTCATCAGCGCGAGGCATGTACAGGGAACATCCGCCAGCTTTGCTGATCTCACCTGCGCATTGCAGCTTCATGTGTGATGATACCCGTGACATGCATGCTGCATTGACACCCACAAAACTCTGTCATTCGGATAAAAACCCACCTTGCGGATAAAGGCTTTCAAATATGAGCAGCAGAACCTAAACGGTGCTGGTAGGCAATGGAAACGACTTGCCTGTGCTCCAGTCTGGATGGAGTAAATTTTGAGCGTGCCAGTCTGACCAACACTGTACACCAGGGGTCCGTCGGCTGTTAATGCAGCAGCCGCCGCATTCACCGCGCCCTGCTGTGCCACGATGGAGTGTGTCGGGTGCTCTGGCAGCCTGTCTCTCAACCCAGGGGGCCACAGTGCAGCATCCCTCTCCTACACAACAACAGAGGACAGGTCAGGGGACAAAGGGCTTCACTGTCAATGCTTTGATCAGTGGCGAATTTTCGCCAATGTGGCGAATATTACTTAATTTGGGCCAAAAATGTGACGATTTCAAGCATATTGTGGCACCCGCAGGGCTATTTAACTGAATGTCTAATCGATGCACTGTTCACTGTACAATCAGTTTTCACACCGCAATGCAGCATGATGCCATGCAATGCTTGATGACATGGCAATGTACGAAAGTTCAACACTAGCTTCTTCAAGGTTCATGCACTAGAAGCATGCTGGCAGCATAACAACAATTGCCTGATCCTCCTGTTCATGTCCAGGTCCCTGATGACGATGCTTGCACAACTTGCACCGAAGAATGCCTACCTGATGTTGCCCCCCATGTTCAGGGGAGCTTCTGGCTGTGGATGGCCTGCTGCTCCTTTGTGAGCCGGCATGTGGATCCCTGAAGCCCGAGTCATCAAAGGGAAGCCCGCCAACAGTGCCTTCCTTGTTGGGCAGAGAGGTACTCTCTAACACGGCCGAGGCTTGTTGGGCGAGCTCATCCCCTGAGACTGGAGCTCTGCCAACTTCCTCTGCCTGCAGATCTGACAAGTCTGCTGCAAGGCTGCCCGGAGATGCTGTTGAGCATATACCACCTTCAGCCCCTGTCTCAAGGCCGCTCGCTGCATCTGCATGACCATTGCCTTCTGAAAGCAGCTGCTGACCTCCTGTACGAGTCTTTGGAGCACTCCCCTGGCTGCTGTTTGCACTGCCACGAGCTGCTGCTGGGTCTCTCCTGCACCGCATGCCGAAGACTTCAGGGGCCACTGGGACAGTAGACAGCTGCTCGCCCTTGACATGCCTGGTATGAGAAGATGGGAGCCTTTTGTTCCATTCCTGAATCTGGATCCCTGAACCCGTTATGGATTAGCTGAGAGGCACACCGGGATTCTTCAGGGGAGGATGGCAGAGTGGGGGAGGTGGGCAGGTTGCCATTGCTGCCGCTGCCCTGGCGCTGAAACAGGCCTCTGATGGTGGTGGTGACGTTACTGACATTGTCCGCGTTGGGGCTGAGCGTGCCGCGCAGCTGGGTGATGTGGGAGCCCAGCTTGCCCGACCAGTTGCGCAGCCGCGACGGGGCGCCGCGCTGCGCCAACCCTGATGCACCGTTCCCAGCCAGCTCCCTTTCGGCCTGCACCGAGTCAGAGGACTTTTTATAATTGGGCACAGGATGACATGCTCTGCAACAGATTTCAGACCACTGTTGCTTGGTTCATGCGCCAGCGCTAGTACTGCACATGTCGTGGGATATGGGGACATAATGACATGCATTGTGCTAAGGCAGGTGTGAGACCACTGTTGCTTGTTTCACGCCGCTACCTCTGCATAAGAAAAAGAATGTACGATAGTTAAAGAAGGCGCCAACTGACGACAGGAATCAAGCAAGGGGCCACTAGTAATCAGCTGGAAAGTCAGAACGTGCAATGACAAGGAAAGTGGGCTGCAATGCAAAAAAAAGTGCCCTGTCATCACCTGAGAGTCCAGTGAAGTTGACACGCTAGCATTGTCAGTGTCCAGCTGCTCCTGCTGCTTGCGCTGGGCGAGCACGTCAAGCTTTGCCAGCATTTCAGGAACCTGCCGCCCGCACAAAATCTCACACAATGTTGCCTTAAAGCACACTGACCGCCAGTGCTATGAAACAACATCAGTCTGCATTTGTACCGGGGCAGTTGATACAAGCTTAGGGGAGAAGACATCTTTGGCACACCTCCAGTGGTACATCGAGGTGGGTGGTGGGGGAGGCCACGGCTTCACGGATGGTGGCCAGCAACGCCAGAGACAGCTCACTGCCTGCCTCTGTCCCGGTGCGCCGCCCATACTTGTTCGGGCTGCATGCCAAGTCAGCTGCAACTTCTGCCGCTGCGCCTGCGCATGTGCCCCACCACTAATTCATACATGAAGCACCACCGCACCATGATTGTGTCTTGACATATTTCTTTGCCTCAAAGTTCTTGACGAAGGACCCCAAGCAGCCAATGATGATTACATGGCAAGGATACGCTGGCCAGATAAAACATCACATACTTTGAGCAGAAGGAGGAAGAGCTTGAGGCTATTTAAGACCACTTAATGTAGCAATGAGAACTTGCTGACATACCTGCATCGGGGACTGGGCAGACAAGGCGGGGCGCGTGTGGGGAGTGGAAGATCTGGCGCGGGCACTGCCCGAACTCATTGATCTGGACTTCGAGCGCTGCGCGCTCCTGGCGGCTGACCAGGCCGGCTTCAGTGGCGCCGCCATATGTTGCATGGTGAAACACATTGTCTGCCTCCACCGCTGCCTTGCCACGTTGCTTGTACCTGGACAAACAGCTTGTCCTTCTTGAACATGTTTCATTCCACCATCAGGATGTCGTCCACCATCTGAACTCTTGCATGAGGTAGAAATATGAATGAGGGGGGGGGGGGGTCGATGCAGGACAAGTGAGCTCGGCCTGATGCATGAGCCAAATCATTGGGGCCCCATTAACTCATTGCCCACACTCGAAGACCTGCCAAACAAAAGGCTCGCAAATGCTCAGTAGCATGCCTGGTCTGTCTTGCTGTGTTACACGAACCAACATGTGTGAAAGAAAAGAGTGTGCCAGGCACTGCCGATAGGAAATTGTTAAAATTTCAAAGCAACTCTGTACAAATGCTCACCCGAAGATGAGGTCGATCCAGTGGTGCAGGTTGGCCGAGACGAAGGGGCTCTCCAGCGCAGCGCGGTGCAGTGCCAGGAAGTGCGCCGGTGACTGTGCCCACGGAGGCAGCTCCACATCGTTCACAGCGCGCCCATTCTGCCGCGTTCCCAGCGCCAGATGGTCCGCGTTCACCAGGAAACTGCACAGGCACACTCGCAGTGTCAGCCCTGCAGCTTCAGAGCCTGTTCCTGGCTTGACACAGGTGACATCATCCATGCACCAGCTCTTCTTGTGCTGCACAGCTGACCCCAACTCCTGATCAGAGTCATAGCGCGTTGCAGCTCAATGGAACAATGTCTCAGCCGGCAGGCACTCCTGGGGCTCTGCATGGATGCTTGAGTAATGCAATTTCCTGACAATATCTTTCTCACGAACAAAATCAAGCAGGACCTGCACCAACCAGAAATAAGGGTCACCTGGTGTCTGAAAGGAAGAACTCGGGGATGAGCTCCTTGACATCAGCGGTGGAGGTGGTGACGCTGTCCCAGGCCTCCTTGATGGAGCAGAAGAGGCGGTCGGGCGCGTCAAAGCGACCCCCCTGCAGCCGCAGCAGGTGGCCCGGCGCCGCGCGCACCATCCAGAACATCACATACCCCGGGCACGAGTAGTGCGACCCGTACATGAACGGCGCATCCATTCCCTGCCCCAGAAACCCAGACAAAGTCACCGCCGTGCCACTATCAACCCCTTTCTTTCCCAAGGCGACCCCAGGCACGAGTAATGAGACACACGCATGATTCGTGCATCCATTCCCTGCACCACAAGCCCTGTCTCACAAAACCAGACACACTCACCACACTCAGCTGGCGAGTATCACCATGTCCTTGTTCAGTGCAACCCCAACCATTTCTAATAGCAAACCCTTCGATGATGGACCGCCCATGATGAACACCACGTGAAAGGGCTACTTGGGGATGCAGGGCTTGCTGTGCTTCTGCACCAGGTGCAGGAGCTAGCTTCCCTTGTGCCCAGCCTTCTGCGTGTCTGCAACCACATTGGCCCGGTGTGCTGGCATGGGGTCTCACCTCGCCGCGGGGCATTTCCCGGAAGCGCTCGCGGAACATGTCCAGGCGGGTGGGGTTAAGCGCCCCGATCGGCTTGGACAGGTCCCGGAAGGCGGCAGGGCTGCTCAGGTCTAGCGCGGCGCTGGTGTAGTCGGCCAGGACCCAGGGGAACACAGGCCACTGGGTGAGGTCATTGAAGGAGCGACCGGCCGCCAAGTTGCAGAAGAGCAGGTAATCACGGTTGCTAATCTTCCCCGCCTGCCATGCGCCTGTCACCCTCTGCAGCCACCCCCCCTCTGCCTGGGAAAGACACAAAATCTGTCAGACTCTGGTGACAATCCCTCACCCCCGACCTCGCCCATGTGAATAGATTCTGCAGGGTCGTCCAAACAGTATTTCTTGTGAGGCGCCAAAATGATGGCTTTCTGACCACCACGGTGCTGGGGCGGGCCTCCGTGCCCTTTGAGAGTATCAGACAGATGCGTGCAGTGACAGCAGAACAAGGGATAGCAAAGCAGACTGATGTCGGCGATGATGACTTCAACTTGAGACAGAGAGGTACAAGGAGAAAGAGGGTTGCACCTCGAGGATGGAGCCACAGGCAGAGGCGGCTGCACGGCCGCCAGGCAGACTGGCACCAATGCTGGGCTGATCGGCGATGACAGCCGCCACATCATCGCGCTCCAGCTCAGTCCCGAATGTGAAGAACACGCTGGGGCCTGTTGCCGAACCCCCGCCGCCCGCATCAATGAAGAAGATCTCCAAGCCTGCACGGAAGCCATGCAGCACTGGTCACAGCATGACCAGTGCAAGCACCAAAAGAGCTGGACATCTGATGAGCATCTCGCTTGAGCTGCCGCCATGGACAAGTAGAGACAAATAGCAGACACATTACATGATGGCGGAAAGATAGGCACAGCCAAGATGGGATCAGACGATATGGCAGCGATGCTAACAATGGCACAGCACATGCCCGATGCTCACCTCGAGGTTTTACTACACACGGATGTTTTTGAATGATAGCTGGGAGGCGCACCGGTGGGTTTGAGGGAGCTCCTGCGGCGGGCGACGGCGGCCACGTCTGCGAGGGCGTGCACTCGCACCGGGGAGTCCCCGGTGACATTGTGCAGCGGCTGGAAGTACAGGCGGCGGTCGGTGACGACCAGGCGCCCCGACTCGCGCACTAGCGGCGTCAGCTGCGTGGCCGCCAGATTGATCTGCACGCGCTCGGTGAAGTCCACCAGCCGGCTTGTGTCGAACGCCGCTGCCGCCATCCGCTCCCTTGCTAGTGCCTGTATTTGTTGCACCGTGCCTCTAACCTCTCCATTGTTGTGTTAATGTATGGAAGGATCCCCACACTAAGATGCACAGTGTGCAACTCCGAAGTACTGCAAACCTTGATGAATGCAATGACCATTCAAGCGGGAGATTGGTGACATGGAAACAAACAAATGTGATAGCTTGGAGCAATCAGTTGCCTGACTTTTGCAGCCTGCGATCTTGACACAATGAATGGCAGGACATGCTGTCCATAAAACCGGGCAGCTTCTCAGAAAAGGGACCAAGTCTAAGCCAGGAATGAGGGCAAGCACCTGGAGGGCCTCGTCTCGCTCGGCATAGGGCAGCCGCGAGGCTGCCAGGTAGTGGTGCGCGATTGGCATGAAGGCGCTGAGCTGGGCATACGCCAGGTTGAAGTGCCAGCTGGTGATTGTCCCCTTCTCAAACACATACGGCGCATCTGTCATGTTGGCGCGCATCTTCACCACCAGCTGGGTGGCCATTCCAAAGCTCTGCTTCCCTTCCGGCTCCATCCGCTGCACCTGGAACAGGGGCAGCCTGCATGGCAGAGGGGGAGACCAATGTTGAATGGCCATCCCTGAGCAAGGGGCACTGCCTTGGAGTGCAACCAGGGGTGAAAGCAGGAGCAACTGGCAGATCATGTGGTGTTTGCTTCCAGAGGGTGTGCCATAGTACCTGACGATTGGGTTGCGGACGTCATCAGGCTCAAAGAAGATGGACTTGGAGCACAGGCGCAGGCGGCCCTGCAGCTTGGGCAGGCCCTGCCAGTTGCCTGACACATTCGATGGCCACCGCGCCTCGGCCACCCAGTCCTCCACATAGTCTTCGCCCTCTTCCAACAGCAGCAGTGAAAAGCGCTTGGGCGCCTTTCTGGTGCCGAACATTGGTAAGCTTCACCGATGGTGGAAGCTGCTCATCTGAGCTTACTCGGGCTTAAGGCTGCTTTGAATCCAATCTTTTTGGACGACAGAAAGCTGGCAGCTCTGCCTGGTATTCAGGTCCGATGCGGGGCTTGCGAGGAAACGCAGTTCCCAAGATCTTGGACTCCGTGATGTGTAACTTCTTTGTTCCAGAAACAGTCTTCGGCAGGGGTGATTCTTCAGTGAACACCTCAACAGGAACCGGGTAATCCTCTTCTTCTTCTTCGGAAGAATATTGACGCTTGCCCAAACCCTTCTTGGACTGAAGAGCCTTCTTCAAGGGAATTTGCTGGGCTGTCTCGTTTGACATTCGAGACCGTCCCTCGTGCCCTCTACAGTCTAACCGGTTGTGACAAGGTAGGAATCTTCAACATTGATGTTTTCAGATGTGCTTTATGTCCGTTTCCTTTAGTGTCGAAGGAGGTTACCAGCATGGCAAGAAACCCTTCGCATGCGTTAGCACGTGCTCTTGTCTCCACAAACTGGAGCCATACCACTGATAAGAATACGTCTGAAATACGTGTTGAAGATTGCTTGGAACTCAGGAGAAGGGTTTCCTGCACACCACGTTGATTAAGCAAGGAAGCCTATTGCTGATCGGACCCTTGATCCATGCCTCGATCACCTTCTGTCATGGCCTTCAAGAGCACCAATGTCACCCGAATGTTGATGATTGCAGCCATTTGTTTCTACGTGCAGTCAAGGCACGTCAATACCCAACGAGTACCCAAGGTACTTACGAATATCCAGGTCGACATGTGCATATTTGTTGCCCACCTTGTAACTACACAGGCAGGGCGTGCAAGATGGCAACTGACCCAAGAGTCCCTCACCATGTATTTTGCCATGCAGGACAAGGTGGTAGTTGGCTTCTATGAGGAGAGCCTTTGCCCATACTGTGCCCAGTTCACCACCAAGGTGGCCGCACCTCTATTTGAGAATGGCTTGTCTGACTACATCGACTTCGAACTAATTCCATACGGCAATGCCAAAAACACCTCTGAGGTAGGAGTCTTTCTGGAGCCTAGAACGGTGCAATTGCTTGCACACTTTTGATCATGGGCTTGGGGTCTGAGAGACCCAACAATCTTGCTTTGCCCCAAGTGCTATGGCCGCTGCAGCTCATGATTGCTTTCAGGGACTTGTATGCCAGCATGGAGAAGCAGAATGCCGGCTCAACAGGGTCTTTGCCTGCGCAATTGACCAAGCAAAGCAACAGGAGGACTGGTTCCCATTCATTGCCTGCGTGGAGGGAAAGTTTGGGCCCGACATTGAGGATGGCGTTGAAAGCTGCGCAGATGCAGCAGGACTAGATTACCCTGACCTCACGGACTGTGCGACTGGTGCGCTGGAAACAAATCGGCCATGTTCCTCTGATGAGTCTGGAGTCAATGCCTCTACGTTGGCCTTGTGCTCCATAGCTTCGGGTCTAGAGCTAGCTCTCAATATGTAAGCAGCTTGTTGAGTATCATGCACAGCTGCAATCTTGAAATGTCTGCAGGTGAGAAGGGTGATGCTTTGGAGCGTGCAGCAGCAGATGCAACTGATGCATTGGTGCCCAGGCACCAGTATGTTCCCTGGGTGACAGTAAACGGTGCGCTACCAAACTTCCTCAATGCAGTTCAAGCGAAAAGGGAGGTGTCACACCATGAGTATTGACAGTGGGCATGGATGCAAGCAGGTATTCCTCTGCTGGATGACTATGCAAACCTGAAGACATACATATGTGTGGCTTTACAAGAGAACTCAAGGTATGCTCCTTCATGAGGCCGTCCACTCTTCTACTTACACCTACCGGAAAGATGGCCCTTGCTTTAAATTTCCCTCGCGCTGCTCAAGGATCATTTGGTTGTCAATGACTCACTGGGTCTCTGCACTTTCAGGCCTGATGTGTGCTTTGAGAGCTCAGCTTTGAGGGGCTCCAATGCTGACAAAAGCTACCGCAGCATCAGCTGGCTGAAACGGGTAGAAATGGCGTTGCTGTCTGCATTTGGATGAGGCACCAATCTAAATGAGGATTTATTGACCAATGATTCGTTTTGTACATTGGCAGCGTCACTGGAGTGGTTGTCAGCTCATCATTGTATAAGATCAAGAGATACAGTAAACAATCAAGGCTGTGCGAGCACCAGAAAGGGGAAGGGCTGCCTCAGTATGATTGCATCAGTCCACAGGAATGGAGTAATGAGCCCAGCTCAGAGAGGATCAGTATGCTCCATAGCCTGCCACTCCATGGGCTTCTGTGGAGCACTGCAGTCTTGCAAAATGGACTGTAACTACAGTGTATGACACACCCACATTGAGAGTGCACAGTTTTGATGCTCATGAACCTCGACTTGTCAGCATCCTCTGTATTGTTGTGAGAACGTACTAGGCATGTAAAATGTCTGCACTGCAGTGGCTATGCATATTGCCTCTAAGTGGGCACATCAGCTTGAATGTAAAAATGATGGTTTGTGAAAATTGGAGGTTGTGCTTCCAAGAAACGGCAATAATGCTGAATTATAGACTTTCAAGCTGACACCATGATCAGCCAATGTGAAAGGAAATGACACCAGATGGAAATGAGACTGATAACTGGTCACAGCAATTACACATCAGAAGGCACTGTCACCTATGATCATGCATCTTGCAGGACACACCACTAGACCAGCAGCGCTTTCATACCCCAAAAAGGCAGGCTGCGCATGACTGGCATTTGCATTGCCTGGCATCACCATCATTGAGAGCATCTCTGGGGAAAGCAAATAAACCCATGATTTTGGGCTTCCCGCAGTTGTTCAGCACTTGTACTCTCTGAAGGGTCCATGCTGCTTCACTAGGGAAGCGCCCTGAGCGCTCGAGGCCCCTCCCAATCGAGACTACTGCGCCATGGCAATCATCCACGGTGCTGTAGCAGCGTATGCGCTCCAGCTGGGAGCACAATGCTTCGTAATCCATGACATCTATGTACATACGGAACTCCACGCTCAGACTCAGCCTCTTTAGCCTGGCTGACGCCTCTATCCTCAGGCACAACGTCAAGCATCTCATTCTCAGGTCTGTTAGATTGGGGAGGTGGCTACCACATACCACCATGTGGTTTGTGAAATTACCCAGAGCCTCGGCATGCAGGGTGAGGCATGTCAGCAGCAAGAATGGAGGCAGCCCTGGAGTTCCCAAAAAGGTCCAGAAATCCTGCTGCCATGCAACCCACTCCGCCCGGTGATTCAGATGCAGGTCTAAGACAGAGCAGCGCTCCCTGCACATAATAGGATCTACCATGGCCTGCCTGGCGGTGCACTTAAGAGCCAATTGACACGACACTGGCAATCTTATCGTCCTTGGCAGTGTTTTGCTGAAGCACACTCGCTGCAGGTGCGCGCAACGACCTAAGTCAACTTGATATATGTTTCCGCCATCGTCTACAGCATCACAGCCAAGCCACAGCGATGTGAGGCACGGCAGCTTTGCCATCCATAAACATGCCTCTGTGCACAGGTTGGCGCTTGTTTGTATGACGAGATGCTGCAGCTGCAGCAGTGGTGGGACAAATGGCACGGTACACAAGTGCAAACTTAGCACCTTCAACCTAGCCGCATGCGCCAGGATGAATCTGGTCACCCAAGTCTGAAGGGACGGGATGTCTTTGGTGCAGACAATATGGAGCTTCTGCAGATGATTGGAGGGGGACACACTGCTTGGCATTTTGATGAACTTCTTGATGTCTGGCTCAAATACATCGATGTGCACTGCCAGACTTGCCACTTGACACCAGTGTTTTTCCATCCAGCTGAGGGCGTGGGGTCCAGAATCTCCTTCCGCAGTCAACTGTAGTGCTCCTAACCGTATCTGCTCATTCACACAGCAGCCTCATGGCTCTTGTTTGATAGCATTTGCCAAGAAATTTGAAGGACATGTGTGTTCACTGTGCAGCTCTCTTCCCTGCAAAGGCCCTGTTCAGGAGGACCTCACCTTGTACAATTGTTTGCAGGCTAAGGAGACCCTGATCCAGTCCTTCAAGGGCATCCTTGCTGCAATTAGCTCCCAAATTTCCTTGCCGAGCTGTGGGCACTTCTTTCTGTTATTCTGTTCAGCAGTCACTCGGACGCTTCTCGGGACAAGCATACCTACAAGCACACAAGCCAGGACACACATCTGAGCTCACTTCATGTGTTCAAAGAGTTACCTGATTGTCGAAGTTGACAGTCCAGATGTTAGGCGTTCCAAACTCAAAACTCAAGCTCAGACGCTTCTAATAGAGGAGAGTTGGCACCTGAACAGTGCTTGCGCATTGTTATGTATGAGCACTCACTTCTGTCTGACGAATGTAATGGAGAGGACGACTTTTTCAACTGTAGATGCTCGTTCGTTTAAATTCTGCCATCTATCCACCTCTTCGCACTTTTGGAAGTCAAGACAACTTTGTGGGCCCAGGACGTTAACTTGTGTTGGACTTCAAGCATGCCATTCGCAAAAGCAGTCGAAGCAGAAGTGGACTCTTCTTGAGATCACCCAAGGCTCTAGCAGGTGAGCCTTCTGTAGCTGCCCAAGGCGGGCAGGGGGGTTGGGCAGAAGTTGGCCCTCTCAATGCATTGAGCATCTCATGCGAGTCGGCCCCAAAGATTGGCAGAAATCTCTCCTTTTTGAGATTCTCTACATCTACTCGTGAACTTAGGTTGCTTTTCACTGATACGGGCGTGGCAGGGGCGTGGAGCACGTGCACGGTCTCCATCTTGTGATCGTGACAACAGGATCCGCAGCTGTTGGGGGAGGTTTGGAACTAAGGATGCATGATAACATCCTGCCCAAAATTGGAGGGATCGCCATTGGAGAGGCCCAAGAAAAGCTCCCTTGAGAAAATAACTAACGTTAACTGGCATTTGGACTTATTTACTGTGTACCTTCAGGTAGCTTGGAGTTCTGCAAAATGCATTTCATCATCTGATGCATGCAAAGGCCCCATTTCTCAGTCACTCGGCAGTCTATGTCCACAAAGTTCATGCATGTGGCAGACAACACCCGCTTCAGTCAATGATTGTGAGCACACTAACACTCAAGAGTTGCACTTTGAGAGGGGACTCAGATGCTGTGCTTGTAAGAGAGGGCTACATTATATTTAGGCGATGCAAAAGGAAGGTGACATCAGACAGGAAACACACTGCTGCTGTTAGGCTACAGCAACTGCACACCCGCTGATGCGGGTACTCACAACGGATAATCATGCGTATTGCAGGACAAACCACTGACCCGACAGCACATTACACTCCGAAAAGGCAGGCTGCGCATGACTGGCACTTGCACTGCCTGGCATCACCATCATTGACAGCATCTCTGGGGAAAGCCAACAAGCCCATGATTTTGGGCTTTCCGCAGTTGTTCAGCACCTCCATTCTCTGGAGAGTCCATCTTGCTTCACTGGGGAAGCGCCCTGAGTGCTCAAGTCCCCTCCCAATCGAGGCTACAGCGCCTTGGCAGTATTCCACGGGGCTGTAGAAGCGTATGCGCTCCAGCTGGGAGCACAGAGCAGGGTAATCCGTGACATCCATGCGCATAGCAAACTCCACGCTCAGACTTATCGTCTTTAGCCTGTTAGAGGCCTCTAACCTCAGATACATTGCGAGGCATCGAAGCCTCAACTCTGTCAAGTTGGGAAGGTGGCTACCACATATCACCAGGTAATTCGTATGGTGACCCAAAGTCTCTGCACGAAGGGTGAGGGATGTCAGCAGCAAGAAGGGAGGCAGCCCTGGAGTTCCCAAAAATGTACAAAATTCTGGCTGCCACGCCACCCACTCCACCTGGTGGTTCAAATGCAGGTCTAAGAGAGAGCAGCGCTCCCTCCACATGTCTGAATTTGCCATGGCCTGCCTGGCTGTGCTTCTTATGCCCAACTTGCAAGTTGCTGGCAGTCTGATGACTGTTGGCAAAGTTGTGCTAAAGCACACCCGCTGCAGCTGTGGACAGAGAGCTAGATCTACCTCATACACTTTTGCCTGCTTGCCAACACCTTCACTGCCAAGCCACAGCGATGTGAGGGACGGCAGCTGCGAAATGCAGTGGATCTCTTCTTTGGATAGATTGCGCGTCGTGCAAAGCACGAGGTTCTTCAAACGCGGCAGAGTTGGCAAAATCAGGACGATTCCCAAGTGCAGACTGAGCACCTTCAGGTTGTCTGCATGCGCCAGTATGACCCGTTTCATCCAGGCTTGCAGGCAGGGGCTGTCATTGATCATGGTAATGGAGCAGGCCATATGGAGTTTCTGCAGCTGGCCCGAAGGCGCTGCACTGCTTGCCTCCTGAATGAATCTCTCAACGTCTGGCACGGTGACATTGATCTCCACGGCCATTTCTGACACATTGAACCAGTGGTTGCACAACCATCTGAGGGGGCGCAGTCCAGACGGTCCATGTGCAACAACCTGTATTAGTCGAGGCTGCACCTGCGCATTCACACAGCAGCTACAAGATTTGGCTAAAGCACGTGCCCTGTAATGAGCATCAAACAGTAAGTTCATGATGTAGCTCTTGTACTTTGAAGGGCCCTGGTCAGGAGGACCTCACCTCATATAGTGCCTTACAGGCTGTGGAGACCTTGACCCAATCTTTTATGGGCATCTTTTGTGTGATCAGCTCCCAAAGATCTTGGGGAAGCTGTGGACATTTGTTTCTGTTAGTCTGCTCACGAGTCACACGGACCGCTCTGGGTATTAGCATACCTACAGGCACACAAGCCAGCACACACATCTGTAATCACTTTAGGCGTTCAAAGAGTAACCAAATTGTCGAACAGATAAAGTCGACAGACCACAGATAGGGGATTGTAAACAAAAAAATCAAGCTCAGACGCTTCCAAAAGAGGAGGGTTGGCACCTGAGTGATGCTTGCGCATCGTCAGAACCATTTTCTGATATAAAAATTCACTCCAATCTCACGAATTTGTTGAATAGGATAAACTCTTTCAAATGTGGATGCTCGTTCGTTGAACTAATTTCATCCTTCCACCTCTTCGCACTTCCAGAAGTCGTTTTTACTTTGTGCCCTCAGGAGATATGTTGTATCGGACGCCAAGCATGCCATCTGCAGAAACCGTCAATGTAGAAGTGGAGTAATCTACACCTACGTCTCGAAGCAGGCGAGCCTGCTGCAGCTGCCCAGTGGGCACGGGGGCAGTTGGCAGTGGGCAGCTGCTGGTGCCAAAGTTGGCCCTCTTGACGCATCTCATGCAACTTGCATGCAACTCAGCCCCCAAAGTCTGTACAACATCTCTCGCGTTCAAAACAATCTACTTATGCTCTTGAACTGATTTTGCTTTCACACCGATACGGGCGTGGCAGGGGCGCTGCAGCACGGTTTCCCTTCTTGTGATCGGAGACAACAGGATTTGCAGATTTTGGAGGAGGTGTGGAACTTGGGAATGTATGATAGTAGTCTGCTAAAAATGTAGGAGCAGTTCACTTGTAGAGGCGTGGAAAAGGCTCATCACACCACGAGAAATTATTAGACTAGCAATTGGACTTCCTAGCGATGTATGGTGGAGGTGCGTAGAAAGATGTTGTGAAGTGCTCGCATTGCGACTTACTTATGAGTAGTTTTTGAAGTTGATAGACATTGATATCCCTGTACAGATGAGGTAAATGCTCTCGTGATCGACCTTGGATCCAGCACAGTCAAAGCTGGATATGCCGGTGAAGACACTCCTAAAGCACTCTTTCCTTCGGTAAGTGATACTCTGCTATATCAACTGAAGAACAATGACGCTTTTAAGTCGCAAATGTACAGCAATTTTCTGAGGCCCCTTAAAATCTCGGATAGATTCAGTGGCTTGCGGAGATGGCCTGGCAGTGCCATAGTTGTGCTCTGTCTATGCAGGCGGTTGGCTGTATAGGAGGGCAAGCTGGCGGTGAGCTGAGCAATGGCGGTGCTGGAGCAGGACGGAAGCTCCATGTTGGGTCACAGGCTATGGGATTTAGAAGGAACAATATGGAGGTGAAAAAATTAGAGAAAATCTTCAGAATGAGAGCACATATCCAGCCAGATACTGTCAGCAGCCTGAGCATGCAGCATGGGTGGCGATTGATAATTGGTGCAAGTGCAGGTTGTGGAACCATTCAGGAACGGGCTTTATGATGATTGGGATATTGTCGAAGCCATCTGGAGTCACATCTTCAAGTAAATTCATGCTCTGTCTGTGCATGTAAATTTTGCATTATGTGGGAGCATCCTTTCAATGGTTCAGGTTTCCGCTGTTTTTGTCCATTCATCAAAGTCTTTAACACTTTCTTCCCAGGGAGCGGCTTTCTGCAAACCCGACTGAGCATCCTCTCATGCTAGCCGAGCCGTCCTTCAACACAAAAGACATTCGAGAAAAGACTGTAGAGCTGCTATTCGAGAAATTTTCACCACCGGCCCTGTTCTTGGCCAAGAATGCCGTCCTGTCATCCTTTGCGATGGGCCGACAAAGCTCACTCGTCGTGGATGCTGGCCATGAGGGCATTGTGGGTGAGTCAAAGGGCGCCTCTTCACTTCAGTCCTGGTGTACTGTCCTGCCTGTATAAGCCATGCAGTTCCAGTGGAGCCCAAGGTATGCTCAGGAAAAGTTCTAATTGATACGTGGTTGCTTCTGGTGCAGTGTCGGCAGTGCACGATGGGTATGTGCTGCAAAAGTCGATAGCAAGGGCGCCCGTCGGTGGCAGGCTGCTCACACAGTGCATGCTGCAATCAATCGAGTCGAAGGGCATCACAGTGAAGCCGCCCTACTCCTTCAAACGCAGCCTCAGTTCTGCTGGGCAGTGGGAGGTGTGTGTCTTCACCCAGCCACCCATTAACAGCCTGTCAAATCTCAGGTCCAACCCACATGCCTGTTATCAAAAAGGTTTATCCTCAGCAGCATGTCCATGGTCAGGCTTCCCATCGTGCAGTTGGCTTGTCTTGAATATTCTTTTGTCCTGCTCCGAATATTCAAACCTGCCCGGCAGTTAGAAGTGTCTGCAAGGCTTCAAATTTGGGGTGGTGCTGTCCAGCTCAAAGATCTGGAATTTCCCCATACAACCCCCAGCTTCCGCCGATATCACGTGGAGCAGGTTGCAGCAGATGTCAAAGAGACCATAGGGCGCGTTTCAGACGGCCCCTTTGACGCAGAGCAGAATGCCAGCATCCCGACAGTCAACTATGAGGTGACCTGCATGTACACCGTCCCATCCTTGGGCATGAACGAAACACTGGAAAATGTGTCAACATCTTTTCTTTTTTGCCTCATATGTTGATCTGCTTTGTTGCCGTTGGGTCACCCCTTGAGCTTCTAAATTGTAGCTGATCATGTTGATGAACCCCCTGCTATTCGTCTTGCAGTTGCCTGATGGGACAGAAATTCAAGTGGGCCCCGACCGCTTCAAGGTCCCTGAAGTGCTATTCAATCCGGTAAGAGCTACAATCATTCGGAAATAAGCTGCTGTCATCCAAGGAATGCATTGCTCAGCCCGAGGCTTGATTGTTTTTGGAGGTATGGAGAAGTGATGTGTCTTGGTGGTGCAGAGCCTCCTGTCGACGTTCGCTGGTTTGGACACTGTGAAAGGGTATGATGGAGGCGAGCTGATGGGCATGCAAGGTGAGTGCACTGAATGATCACCAGGGCGGACAGATTGTCTGGTTTCCCTGATGTTCGGATTTTCAAGGTGTCCCAGTATCTCAGCTGTGTGCTTGCTTTGCAGGGCTTGTGCAGGACAGCATCAACCGCTGCGATGTCGACTTGCGGAGAGACCTCTACAATGGAGTCCTCCTGGCAGGTCTGCTGCACAACTTGCCCCCCACTCATGCTGAACAGCACCGCTCCTGAGTTCTTGCGACTCCAGAGCGCTCCAGACAAGATTTCTGCTGCCAAACGCCACATGAAGGATGGAGGGATGCTGGACAGATGTTGCTCAATGTACCAAGTCCTGAGGGACTGAAATGCAACTGAGATATTTTCTCCTTCACCACTGAATTTGGAGAGCTGCGCAGGTGGGACGGCGATGTTTACTGGCCTGAGGGATCGGTTGGAGAGGGAGCTGGCGGAAGCTGCGCCGCACAATGCCAAGGTGAAGGTGACATCGCCGGCCAACTCGCTGGAACGCCGCTTCAGCGTGTGGATAGGTGCGCATCAAAGTCTCCACCGCAGGAGAAGAAGTAATTTTGTAGGAATTCAAATGATATTTGCAGCAGCAAGTACATTGGAGAGCTGATGGCTTGATCGCCGCATTGGATGTATGAGTTCACATTGCAGAATACAAGGAGCATATACCTGCTCTTTACATTTTCTGTCTGTGATGAGACCAACCATTAAGTTAGAAAAACCGTGCTTAAGCTTACACTTGTGTCACACATTGCGCGATTGCAGGTGGGTCGATATTGGCATCTCTGGGCTCGTTCCAACAGATGTGGGTTTCCAAAAAGGAGTATGAGGAGCATGGGGCAGGCATTGTTCACCGGAAAGCACCCTGATCAGAAAATTATGTGCGTCGATGTGGCGTCTCTTCTCACAGAAGTATTGAAGGATGCATGGAATGCAAATGCTATTGCTAGCCGTTTGTGTGTAAGTATGGTTGACACCTGATCTCAAGATCTTAACAGAGGCTGACACAAGAGTTTACCCAAGATCAGTCAAAAAGGCAAACACCGACACAGTAATGTACATACTTGGAACCGTGCTTGCACTGTACAAGACACCTTGTTGACAGATTTTGCTCATGCACGCCAGCATGCATGCAGCATCAAACAGGCCTCGTGACCACATTTGCTTTCCCTTCAAGAGCGTCTGTGTAGTAGCCTTTGCGCATGGGGTCGATCTCCATCAACTCTTTGTACAACTTCTCGATCAGCTGCTGGTCAGGCCCCCCTTGTTGACCCCCTGCAAGCACATCGCATGCATATTGTCAACCAGCCACCAAGACTTTTGCAGAATTTGAGTTTCGTTCGGAAAGACACACATCTCGTGCCGAAGCAATAGTGGGCAGGAGGCATAAATATCTTCCTTTACCTGTCCCAGTTTGTTGGCTGGTCAGCTTGCAGCGGAGCTCCAGCAGACGCGCCAGGGTCAGGATGGGCCACTTGCACTTGCTCCTGTCTGACTCGCTCTCCAACAGTGCCTCACACCGCATGATCTCTTGGTTTAGCATGTCCTCAGACTCCTGCCCAAACACTGACACTTGTTGACGCTCTGTGCTGACCTTCTTCTTGGCATCGTCATCAATGACATTGATCATGTGCAGTCTTGCGCAGCAATCTGAGCAAGGCTGCACAGCAACTGCGATTACAAGAGTGCTAGAGACACCTTGAGTGCAGCCTGGCCCTTACTGCTCGAGGCTGTGTGGTGGGCCATGAGCTGGCTGAGGAGCCATCGATGATATACCCAGGCACTCTGATCCTCAGGATCCGTGAACGTTGCCTGCTGCACCACATCCAGCTCCTGCCCCAGTGCCCAAAGGGGTACCAGCCCTGCATGCACATACTTCCATCAGAGCATTGTCTGGACATGATGGCCGCAGCAGCGCTGACATCCCTTTACCGAACCGTCCAAGCAGGGAGGCTTGATTCATGCATGCAGCAAGAGACGAAGATCACAACCTTGGCACCAAGTGGCAGCTAGCTCATTGACGCAGACATCCAGCAGAGCAGGCGCCAATGCTGGAAAGAGCATTCTTGCATTGCAGTAATTGCTGCAATACAAACGCTCTGCAAGCCGTGCACTGCGATGCTGTACAGGGAAGTGGAGAAACGTGTGACATGACAGCGCAGGTGTGTGCACTTCGAGTCCCCTGTACACACTCGGAGCGGCACCCTGATTAGGCGCGAAGTCGCCTGCGAATGTGCGCACTTCAAGTCCCCTGTTCTCACCAGGAGCGGCAGCCTGATCAGGCACGGAGTCAGCCGGGCGCGGCCGCGCGCCGTCAGCCGCCAGGAGGTCGGCCAGGCTGGTGGTCGGCTGTGCAGCATGGATTTGCGGGAGCAGCACGGTGCGCGCATGCCACGCCGAGTAGTTGCTGAAGTTGGCATTGATGCAGTCCGTGGAGTACCGCTCCTCCTCTTCCAACGGTACGCAAGCGCGCTCCACCACAAAGCGGCGGTACGCCCACGCGTGGAAGTTGCGCGAGTCCACCGCCAGCAGCCTACATGCACGCACATCACGTCGGCATGTGCCGGCACTCTCCCACGAGCTGCTTTCTCAAGGGATAGGACTGGTCATGGCAGCGAGGAATGCAATGCATAGCTGGGCATTACTTGGAGGCATGGTGCAGCAGCATGGACAGAAGCTCACTTTGTCACCAGTTTGAGCTCCCGTTCGAGGGAAACGACCCCAAGCTGCACCAGCCATTTGCGGTGGTGCCAGGTTGCGTACGACTTGGGATTCTTCTGCAGTGCCGCCTCTGTCAGCTCCAGCTCTGTCTTGACTGCGGCATCAGCTGCTTCAGACCCATGCTCTCCCTGCAATCCCAGGCACGCTGCTTCAGGACGTTAGTTTAGGCGATGCGGTATATTGGCAAATGCTGGGACCTGCGTGATTCATTGGTGCATTCATGATGAGTATCAAGACCTGGAGAGTGTCCTGGAGAGCTTCGCGGCGATAGTTCCAGACTGTGTAGACCTCCGGGTTCTGTTCCAGCAGCTTGGCTGCCAACATCATAGACTCTGGGTCGTAGCGCCGAGCAGCACGCCTTTCCAGTACTTCATTGCTTAATCTGCTGAAGAGCGCGAGCTGCACACAATGGCAAGCGTTTCAGGCGTCCAGGAACGTCTACAAAGCAGCCCGCTTCTACTAGTTTCCTACAACAACAAGGTTCCATGAAGGCCATTTTCCCATGGCGTGTCTGATATTTGAGTACCCTCTGCTTGCTGGTTTTGACTTTCTCCGGGTCCTCTGGAGTTCCTAGCGGAATACGAGGACGCCCATGCATCGGAAGTCAAACGACTCAGCTGTCAGAAATAGAACTCGCGGAGCTCGTGCGGGCTCTGGACCTCTTTTTCTTACAATACTATGAGGTTGTCAGCTGAAATCCACAACTGCTGCACTGTCAAGGTATATCATTTCAGTAAATGACTTCGTGATTGTGGCCAATAACATATCAGCGAGTCGGCATAGATGGGAAGGAAGCAGCGCACACTCTCATCCGCACTCTGATCAGCAGTCTGATCAGTGTTATTGCCTCTGGATCGCTTGAGAACAAAGTCCCATTTCCTGCATGTGCCTGAAGCCATCAGTAATCGGACCACGTGATAAACTTGACGGTACACTCACCAAGGAAACTGTGATTTTGGCCACCAACAGCTCCGCGATTGTCAATTCTGCTATCTGATCCTTGTAATAAAAGCAGCCAATCAATCTCTACTGGTAGCTCTACTCGACTTCCAAAGGCACACAGATCTGGGCATCGACTTTTAGAGATGTCCTGATGGCGCGTAGAATGACTGCATGACACCTACTTTCAAACTTGTCTGCTCAAAGGAGTACTTTCAGACAAGAAAGGTGCACGCAAGTCCGCGATCTACTAGATTGAAACCGGTCGGCATGGGCTCGGTTCAGCGCGATCTGTCGTTCAGCATCGACAGAGGTGGCACTTTCACTGACGTTTTTGCAGAGGTAATGTACCGTTATTGATTTTCTGCAGCAAATCACGGTGTTCCAGTTGTTCAGTATGCACACTGTTCCTATGACGTAAGCTAGCAGGGCACCCCTTCAGTGACACTGTATTGTATGCCGCGTAGATTGGCACGGAAAGCGGAAAGAAAAGACAAAGGTGCGCCTCTATGCCATTTTTGCTCATCAAACATCGCAGGCTCTGGCATGATGCCGAGCAGGCTTCTTGGGCACTCCTGATAGGCGTTCTGCACTCATGCTAGCCTTTCACAGGCACAGAAAGGGACTGAATGCG
Source organism: Coccomyxa sp. Obi (assembly GCA_020887355.1). NCBI lineage: Eukaryota > Viridiplantae > Chlorophyta > Trebouxiophyceae > Coccomyxaceae > Coccomyxa > Coccomyxa sp. Obi. The sequence goes on from AP024999.1 coordinate 1,942,724, forward strand.
TGCACAGGGTGCTGAAACTGCTCTCAGAGGACCCTGCAAATTACAAGGACGCTCCCCGGGAGGGGATCCGGCGCGTGCTGGAGGAAGTCTCTGGCCGGCCACACCCTCGAGATGCACCCCTAGACACTTCCCGCATCCTCTCCATTCGCATGGGAACCACCGTAAGCTCCATTTCCTCCACTTTATAATCCACATGGACATCACTGTAGGTTCCGCTGCCTCCATTTCATACTCCACAGGCACTCCAAAAACGCTGCTGCTGTGACAGCACTGGCCTGGACTGCAATCTGCAGGTCTTGGTGACATCAGGTGCTGTTGGTTAAGCGATTGGACATATGTAATTGTGTGCGCAGGTGGCCACCAATGCTCTGCTGGAGCGGAAGGGGGAGGCGTGCTGCCTGGTGACCACCAAGGGGTTCCGGGACCTGCTGCACATTGGCAACCAGAGCAGGCCGGCAATATTTGACCTGGAGATCAGGGTGCCGGATGTGCTCTATTCTCAGGTCGTCGAAGTCGATGAGCAGGTCCGCTGCCTGGCACACACCTTCCCATGTCATTGCTCCTGGCTGAGGCCTTTCGCATGGCAGTACCGAAGTGCTGTTGTGGCTAATTAGCGCAGCCAGATTTAGAGCTGCAAGGATTGCATGGCATGCCAAGCATGGCATGACAAGGATCGCATGGGCATGGAATGCAAGGCAGGGATTGCATGGCAAGGATCGCATGGCATGGCATCACAAGGGTTGCATGATTGCATGGTGTTCAGGTGGTGCTGCCATTGGGGGAGGTGCCGGACAAGCGAGCAGGGCGCAACCCGAAACAGGATTCCGAGCAGTACCCGCCTGGTGGGCCTTGCACAACAAGTGTCACTGGGGAGGTCGTCTGCATCCGCAGGAGACCAGACCTGGAAGCTGTGCGAAGGTGTGTTGACATCAGCCGCAGTGTTATTCTAGTGCCCTATACCAACCTTGTGCATTTGAATGCAAACCCATGTCAGGGAAGGATGGGAGGTGGCCGCGCAACTTTGGAAGAATCTTACAAGAGCAGCCTGAAGCTTGACCTTTTTGTTTCAGGGATCTACAAGCTGTACTTGATGGCGGCATAAGGAGCTTGGCGATTGTGTTCAAGCACGCAGCTATTTATCCTGATCATGAGGAGGCTGTCGGTAGAGTAGCGCGAGAGCTTGGTTTCAAGCAGGTTCGAGCCCATTGATATGCATGCATGCATGCAACCCCCTACCAAACACCATTCTGGTCTGTCCAACGGGGATAATCTGAGTGTTAACAGCAGCATGTGTTGCTCTGTTAATGCAGGTCAGCCTGTCTTCTGAGGTCATGCAAATGGTAAAGATGGTGCCCAGAGGTTTCACTGCAACCGCAGATGCCTACCTCACGCCTCACATCATGAGGTTAGCAGGAAAACCACATTTCATGCTTTGCTGGATTTGCGCAAGCTGGCAAAGTATTGTATGGTTTTGAGGGGGTGAAGGGTGGATGGCACATCCTGCACAGGTATATCGAGGCGTTCCAGTCCGGATTTGATGAAGGTCTAAGGGATGTGCAGCTGTCCTTCATGCAGTCCGATGGTGGCCTGTCCCCTGTGTCCTCCTTCTGCGGTCACAAAGCTGTCCTCTCAGGCCCTGCCGGCGGGTACGTGGGGCCATTATTCCTATATTGCCTTACAGTAAAGACCTCTTTGCCTTGCAATAATGACCTCTTCCACTTGCGTGAAGACTCCAAAAGTCCTTCACCTATTGTCTTTGGGTGCAGGTATGTTGGGTATGCCCTGACAACGCAGTGGGAAGGGCAGGAGGCTGCGAAGCTCCAGATGATTGGCTTTGACATGGGAGGCACATCCACAGATGTGTCACGCTTTGCTGGCACATATGAGCATGTATTTGAGAGCACCACTGCAGGTGCAGCCACACCCACCACTGTGCAGACATGTTCTGAGCTCTAAAATCATGACCTTGGCTGAAGGGAGGGCGGAAAGCATATCTGCCCCCAAGATGTGAAGGGCTCATACTGGTTTATTTGTGAGGCTGCAGGCGTCACAATTCAGGCTCCTCAGCTGGACATCAACACTGTGGCAGCCGGCGGCGGCTCGCGGCTGTTCTTCAGAACTGGTGTCTTCCAGGTGTTTCCCCAGGTTCAGGGTCAGGCAGAAAAGCACTTCCCCCGATCTTTGCACTGAATGTAGGAATGCCATGTCTCCAGACTCTGACCCCTGTCAATGATGCCTGGTATATTATTGTAGCCAGGAATGGTGTGGACACACTGGCAAGGCCAATGTGGCAATAGGGCAATTGAGCTGGACTACTCGATTTGCCTGGAGCGATGTATGATGCATTTGCTGATGCAGGTTGGTCCAGAGTCAGCTGGTGCCCATCCAGGACCGGTGTGCTATCGCAAGGGCGGCTATGCAGCCATCACAGACGCCAACCTGGTGCTCGGCCGCATCCTACCCGAGTTTTTTCCCAACATCTTCGGCCCCAACGAGGATCAGCCTCTGGACAGCGACGCTGCCAGACAAGCCCTGGAAGAGCTGGCACGGCAGATCAACGAGGGCTCACCTGGCCAACCTGCCAAGTCTGTTGATGAGGTGATGCTCTCTGAACACCCCAGCCTGTATGCCATCCTCCGAATTTGGGAAGTCTTCATAAACACCAAGACACCATGAGATTGTGATGCTCACCAAATAGCCATGAGTCTCTTGCAAGGACTGCAACCCCTTGCACCTCAGTGGCGTTGCTTATGAATGACGCTTGTGGATACTGGGAAGCTGTAAGGATTTGCAGGTTTGAGCTGCTGAGTGATGCACAGGTGACGATGGGCTTTGTGCGCGTGGCGAATGAGACCATGTGTCGGCCGATCCGCGCGCTGACGCAGATGAAGGGCTATGACGTGGCGCAGCACTGTCTCGCCTGTTTTGGCGGCGCGGGCGGCCAGCATGCATGCGCGATCGCGCAGAACCTTGGCATGCGCACCATTTTTGTGCAGCGCTATGCCGGCGTCCTCAGCGCCGTTGGCATCGGCCTAGCCGACGTTGTTGCAGAAGAGCAGGTCGGCCCCTTGTTTTGTTGACATCTGTTCAGAAAAGGACCAGCCTGGAAGGCCTGGTGCAATGTTTGATCGTGTGTTTCCTGGTCTTCAAAGTTTTTTTGGGGGTCATTGCATCGAATTCCACAACTGACATGTAAATGTGACATGTGAATGGCAGATTCTCATTGCATGTCATCTTTACAGGTCAGTGGTGGTATTCAATGCAGTTCATAACGGACCTGAATTGTTGCGAAAAAGTTTGGGAGCTACAATTGTTACCGAGTGTGGCTGACTTGAGTGCAGGAGCCCTCTGCTCAGGAGTTGAACTCTACAACCATCAGAGAACTTGATGAGCAGCTGGACGCCCTGCAGAAAAAGGCTGTACAAAGGCTCCTTGATCAGGTATGCATGAAAGAATGTGCCATGCCTCCTTCCCTACCAGTTGACCAAACCAAGGCTTTCAGTGTCTACAAAAGACCGCAGCGCGCGCTTGCCCGACTTTCCTCAGACCTGACCAACCCAGGACTTGCACAGTCGTTACAACAGATCACATCACATGCATGCCTTGCCAAGTCTTCACAGAGTAGTCATCGTGTGCAGGGATTCAGGGATGACCAGATAGCTGTCGAGCGATTCCTCAATCTGCGCTATGATGGCACAGATGTGGCTGTCATGACCTCCTGCCCATCAGACAGCACATACACAGAGGCCTTTGAGAGCGCATACAAGCGCGAGTTTGGGTTCATCCTGGAGGGGCGGGGCATCAGGGTATGCTGGTCTTTCTCTACACGTTCTGCAAACTTGGTGTGAGCATCTGTTGAGTTTTCAATGTCGGACAAGAAAACAGAAGAGAGGACAACCGTTGAACAGTCCTGGAAGGTTGGTATTGAGCCCATTGGCGGCCACAGTGCTAGGCATTGGGGAAAGAAGTGAGGCTGTAAGCATCTGGAGTTTCAAGGTGTCTTGCATGAAGGAATAACGTATGGCACGAGTCCTGAAGGACAATTTTGAGCCCACTGGCGGCCATAGTGCAAGGCATTGGGAGAGGATATGAGGCTGTGAGCATCTTGAGTTTGAAGGTGTCCTGCATGGAAGAGTAACATAGGGCAGGAGTCCTGAGGGTCGGTCTTGAGCTGTAGTGCTACGCATTTGGGGAAGAAGTGAGGCAGTGGCTTCCTTTATGTGAACATAACAGGTGGACGATGTGAGGGTGCGCGCAACCGGCAAAGCAGTGCCGCTGCCAAAGCCCGGCGACATCACAAGCGATCCTGGGCCCCTTCCAGCTCCTGCAAGGGTCATCTCTGCATACTTTGAGGTACAGCGTCTCTAGAACTTTTTTTTAGTTGATTGCACAGTCACATGGTGCCCTGACAGGACTGCAGTGAGCTCACGCATGTGCACCGTGTTACGTCATTGCATGGCTCATCACAGGTTGGAGGGCGACAGGACACACCGGCATACTTGTTGAAGGATCTGAGGCCGGGCCATGACATCAAGGGCCCTGCCGTCCTCATAGATGACATCAGCACTGTCGTGATCGAGCCCCTCTGCTCTGCACACATCACTGCAGGCCAGGACATCCGCATCCAGGTGAGGCCTTTCATGAATTGTGTACTCAACATCTTTATCTTTATTGGTATGTCTTTGGTCATCCAGTTGTCCCAATGGCTCCATTATGGGTGTTATTTTGGCTTGTCCAGGTGGGCATGGAAGCGGACGGTTCCAAGAAGCCCCTGACAGAATGCGATCCCATCCAGCTGGCAATTTTTTCCCACAGGTGACTGATGAAGCCTTTTGTTGTGCTGTCAACCTTTGTTGGAATGCCTTGAAGAAAAAAAAAAGAAAAAGTTGTGTGTGGCGCTGGGGTTGAACCCAGCTGTACCTGGTGACAATCAAGGCAGGGGGTACATGCACTCCTGTTGACAATCAACTCGCATGTCAGTGACTGGTTTTTGACTTTATATATATTGCTTAATGCTCTCATAGTTGTGTAAATCACATTGAAAATTTGCTTAATTTTAGACACTCGTCTCTCAAATTATTTCAGCCTTGATAAATTCGAAAGGTATTTTATGGGTTTTGGAATCATGAGAAACCTGCCACTTCAGGTCTGGCCTGCAAGAGACAACCAAACACATGGTTCCACAAGATATTAGCGCTTGAGAAGTGTTATCACCAAGGGTCAACGGACATTAGGGAAGGAGATGCTGTCCCCTCTACTGGGGTGCACATGGAAACAACCGCCAACATGTGTGTCCTGCACCTGCTGCAGATTTATGGGCATAGCGGAGCAGATGGGCCGGGTGTTACAGCGCACCAGCATCAGCGTCAACATCAAGGAGCGCCTTGACTTCAGCTGCGCACTTTTTGGCCCGGACGGCTCCCTGGTCGCAAATGCACCCCACCTGCCTGTCCACCTGGGCGCCATGTCAGAGGCCATCCGCTACCAGGTGTGCAGACATGCGTGCTGCTCCACAGTGTGTGCAAGCCAGTGCAGGATGCCTGGGAACTTTCACACATTGCAGGGATAGCTAGCTGCTGCCCCTGTGCATAGCATGCTTGCGCGCCTCAGTTGGATGCTGCTACTGAAGTGAAAATGCACCATCTGTCTGTATTGAGACGCGTGCAAACATGGGACTGAACAGTGGGAACTTTACAAAGTGCGTCAAGTACGATCAGCGTCTCATGCTATTGACGTTCAAGTTTATGCACAGATCAAGCACTGGGGCCCTGAGGGCGAGGGGGCTGGTGAGGGGCTGCAGCCGGGGGATGTGCTGGCATCCAACCACCCACAGCTGGCCGGGGGGTCCCACCTCCCGGACATCACCGTCATAACGCCGGTGTTCAACGAAGGGGAGATCCGCTTCTTTGTGGCTTCGCGCGGCCACCACGCGGATGTTGGGGGGGTCACCCCCGGCTCCATGCCCCCCAACAGCCACAGCCTGGCCGAGGAGGGCGCCGCCATCCTCTCCTTCAAGCTCGTGCGCTCTGGCATTTTCCAGGTGCTGTACTTGCCTGCCCTCCAGACAGTCTTGCCGCTGTCAGAACTGCTGCATGCCTCCGACCACTGCACTCCTGCTGCAAGCTTTGTGGCTGGAACCCGAGCGATAGCGCCTGCATAGACGACTTGAAGCGGCTCTGACAAAAAGTATCTTCCATAAATGATGCATGGGTTCACAACATCATCCTTGCTTGTTTGGAAGTCCACCAGAGGACTGGCTCCTTGCTGTACACTGCATTGTATTGCCTACAAGCAGCAGGATACTTGCTATCCCAAAGAGAAATGAAACAACCTGGTTGGGGGATTCACGTGGTGCAGGGGGAGGGGATCACGGACATATTGATGGCCCCGGGCAAGCTGAGCGACAGCATACCAGGCATCAGCGGCACGCGCAACCTGAGCGACAACCTGTCCGACCTCAAGGCGCAGGTGGCCGCCAACAACAAGGGCATCTCCCTCGTTGGTGATCTCATCGAGGAGTATGGCCTGCCCACAGTCATCGCCTACATGCACCACATCCAGGTGAGGGTTCTTCATTAAGGACTCCCTGTGTCATCTAGTCTCATCTCATCTTATGTCATCATCTGCATTCATCACATGGAGACATGCACCACACTCAGATGGGGCCCCTCGCCTTCTTCATGAAGGGGTCCTTGTGTCATCACATGGAGACTGTTTCACATGGTATTTCAGGCATGGTTTGAGAGGGTTTTGTACCTCTCAGATGTGCCTCAAATCCCATTTAATGCTCTCGGGTTACCACAGATGTGCTCAAATTTTGTGGCTTCGCGCCTTCTCCTCTCTGACATGTGTGGCTGCTGTGAAACATCACTGCTGGTGCAAAAAGTCTGGCAGGGAGTTGCAGTGAGCAGTAATTGCTGCATACAGGCCAATGCGGAGGATGCTGTGAGGCAGATGCTGGTGGCCTTCTCAGAAGAGCAGCAGCTGGCAGAGGTCGGCACTGTCACTGCAGAAGACCAGATGGACGATGGCACACCCATCAGGGTACGCCTTCCATCTCTGTGCCACAACTTGCAGGAACTGCTTGACCACTTGTAGAATGCTGACTTGTTGAAGCAACTGATTGAACTACAGGATTTTGCACTGTATAAGGCGCTGAACACACATCGTGCGCTCGTCCTGCAGTTGTCAGTGACGGTGGATAGGAGGGACGGCAGTGCGGTGTTCGATTTTGAGGGCACAGGGCCGCAGGTGTTCGGCAACACCAATGCGCCACCGGCTGTCACATACAGCGCCATCATCTACTCCCTGAGGTGCATGGTGCACCAGGACATCCCCCTTAACCAGGTGACCTCCCGCCTAAATGATAAGACTGGAGCAGCCAGAGCTGCTCCTCCGGCTATGCACGTGACTATGCACTCTCTGGATAAAGACAGATTGTTCTCAAAACACTTCATTTAGGGTTGCAGACCTGGAAATGAGGATTTAGGGCTTAAGCTTTGGGTGAAGGATACCTCCACAGTATTGATTTGTCTTTGTGAGGTGGTGGAATTAGAACCATGTACCGAAAGATCTCTGATTTGGGGTAGAGCCAAGTGTGTCTGAGGAAAAAGAATTGCAATGTCTGGATGGTACAGGTGATACTCTCGCCACAAGTCAGCTTGCAGGAGAATGCTCATGCTGGTGTTCCTGTGCCCATGCAGGGATGCTTGAAGCCCATCACAGTGCGCATCCCGCCCGGCAGCATTCTGAGCCCATCCCCAACCGCCGCTGTCGTGGGGGGCAATGTGCTGACCAGCCAGCGTGTCACCGATGTTGTGCTGAAGGCCTTCAATGCGGCTGCAGCCTCCCAGGTGCACACCTTCCTTGCACCTGCCATTCTGGACATTGCAAAAAGAGCATCCGATAACAGCATCTTCATGCGCATTGCAAATCTGCACTGTTTGAGAAATCAACTGTTTGTGGCCTCAGACACTGCTCCTCAGTCAATATCAATTCGAGCAGAAGGCTGCAAGCAGTTCAGGCTGTGCTCCTGGAGCTCGCGTAGGCAGAGGCAAAAATGGCGGTTTATGGTGAGGACAGTAGTGCATGCGGCAGGGCTGCATGAACAACCTGACAATTGGGGACGGGGCCATAGGCTATTACATTTTATATTTTTACATGCACTTTGATGTTCAGGGTATATATTTTTATTTTACTCTACACTTTGCATGCGGCAGGGGTGCATGAACAACCTGACGTTTGGGGATGAGGGCATGGGCTACTACGAGACGATCGCCGGCGGCGCGGGGGCCGGCCCCGGCTGGGCCGGGCGCTCGGGCGTGCACACCCACATGACCAACACGCGCATCACTGACCCCGAGATCCTGGAGCGCCGCTACCCGGTCGTGCTGCACTGCTTCTCGCTGCGCCCCGGCTCTGGCGGCCCCGGCCACTGGCGCGGTGGCGACGGCGTCGTCCGCGAGGTGCTGCTCTGCCATCTTGTGAAGCTCGCTTAAGATCAAGAGATACAGTGCAGACATTCAGAGGCGTGCGAGCGCCAGAAGAAGACGGACTGCCTCAGCACAACATTATAAGAAATGCTGCTAGTCCTACCCACCCAGGTTCCCATGACAGATCACATTGCACGCAGTCAAGTGTGGCGAGAGGAAGGGGCTTGCATATGACACTGCAGTGCTTGCTTTGCGCGTCCTTCATCAGGGGACACTTTTGCATCCCGCCTTTGGTGCCCCCTTGGAGCTCTCATCATGTCATGCACTTGATCAAGTCTTTCTGCCAGAGCCACAAGGCTTTTTTTTAAAGGGGCATGCAATGCTGTCAGGTCATCTAACTTCCAAGAGCATGCGAGTGCTTTTGTAAAAGTTGTGAATGTACATCTGCGACAAAATCTCGTGAGAACGTCCCAGGAGCTGGTTATTTTCCGCAGTTTCACTGAGGGAACAATGTGCATGGTGAGCAGATCCGATTCTTTTGGCCGATGACGGTATGCATCCTGTCGGAGCGGGGCGCGGTGCGGCCAGTCTCAAGAAGAGCATTCCAGCAGTTTGTATCTGGTTTTCAAAGCCAGTAAGGGGGGATATTATGGTGCGCAGATTGAGTTCTTGCGTCCGATCACGGCGTGCATCCTATCGGAGCGGCGCGCGGTGCGGCCGTTTGGCATCCTGGGCGGCGGGGCCGCGCTGGCGGGGCTCAACCTGCTGCTGAGCGCCGACGGGCGCACCGTGAACCTGGGCGGCAAGAACAACGTGCAGCTGCGCGGCGGCGAGCGGCTGCGCATCCTTACACCAGGCATGTTTATTTTCAGGGGTTCAGGTTTTAGGGTTCAAGGTTAGGGTTGAAGATGAGGGTGCTTACTTCAGGTTGTACTCTGCTGTGGGTAGGAGAATGTGGTCAAATGCTCTGCCACTCCCGCCTGCCACTAGACGATGTTCTATTGAATACACAACAGCATTGAGGCTTAGAGGAGAGGGAGAGAAAGAGAGAGGTCTGCGCCGGAATATTTGACTGGTTGGTGGCGACGCCACAAGTTCCTGGAATGCAGAGGCCAGTGAGATCATAGCAATCTGGGCATGTGTATTATGCCTGCTGTCTGATGGTCTTTATATCAGTCAGTGAAAGACACTGAAAGACAGTGCCATTGGTAAAGGTGTCAAGAACGTGGGCACTTTTCTAATGCCCACTCTGAGCCTTCTAAGACCTTGAAGGGTCTGGCACTCTAGATTGATGGTCGGGTTTGGCGAGTGTGGCACAGGCTCAGCAGATAATGCTCATTTTCATTAGAAGTTTGTTTTTCTTCCGTGTGATCCATCCATGACGTGCTGGGTTTGCTTTACGGTGCAGGTGGAGGAGGATGTGGGTCAGCTGATGACAAAGGTGAGCAACCGACAGTCAAGAAGCAGCGCATAGATTACAGCGCCATTGCTCGAGTTGGAGGGAGTGTCGCCAAGTACAAAGCAGATCAAGAATCTGCCTAGCACTGCATGAGGAGTGAGAGTATAATGTGGGAGATATGGGCCCTTCTTTACAGCATGGTTGTCTATGCCTTATAAGCCTATAGGGGTGCACAAGGTTCACATTACACCAGCAATGCATCCTCTGTCACTTTAGATCGGGACCCACTGGCTAAATTACATATGGGCAGCTACTTGCAGTTAAAATTTGAAGTTAAAACATGAGGATAGACCGTCCAGTCCGTGCACGTCTGATGGATGAACCTCACTGCTATTGTCACCTTCTGCAGATTTGCGAAGGACATGCAGTGATTCTTCATAAGGCTGAACCATAATTTGCACGCTTTTCTCCTACAGACCCTACTGAGGATTGCCAACTTCCTCACAGAGGGTGCAAGCACGTGAGATGTCACATGATGTGTGCTTGTAAGTTAGGCTGTCTTCATGTCAGTGTGAGCGTGGTCTGGGACTAGGTCATATCGTGCCAACACAGATCTGGGTTTCTAATGAGTGTTCAAACCCATTTGCCATAGGAGAGTGTTAGTGAGTTCACAGACCGATATCGATGGGCCTCAGGTGGCTCCCATCAGGTCCTTAGGACGTGGAAATAATATATTTACTTAGTCACACTCTATCTTGTAGCTAAACAGCCAGCCCTGCATTACTTTCGTTCTGCAAGATTTTCAGGAAGCCTGCTTCTTGATCTCAAATTTCTTCATAGAACAGCCTGGACAAATCTGAACATGTCCACGAACTGCAATCTGTGCTGCCTGAGTCAACCTTGCCTCAGAGTCCCCAAATGTATCGTAGAAAGGGGTTCTCAAATCCAGCTTTGGACCGCTGTCACATGGCCCTCAAGTCCAAGAACGCCTTCAATCCTACGCAGACATACCTCCATGCACCCTGGGAAGCTCCCAGCTGTTGATTAATGCATAAAATTCATGAGAGCAGGCCACTGCTGCAGCTGCAGTGCTGGTCAGCTAGCACGTGCTCTGTTTCTTACCGATGATTTTACACAAGTGAACCATCCATCTAAAGAATCTGCGGCGTTGCAAACTTGCTTGACAGGCTTCATCACTGCATGGTAAGGCAATATTGCCGCCATATGCTAGTCCTCGCAGCTTCATATAATTATACAGAAGAGTACATGATACAAGTCAGCATGAATGCTACAAATTGCTTGGAGCCTTCTCTTCATGCCTACAGTTCAGACATAGTTGCTGAAGTCACTGCTAAGGCGTATGATTGGAAGGTTCCTGCTGGCAGCTTAGGACGAATGCATCATCTGGTTGAAGGTTGGCTGCGGGCAATAGCCCGCATCAATGCACAGCTGAGGCTTGAGGTACTGCACGATCATGTTGACAACCAGAGGTCCATACAGCTCCACATAGTTGAGGCACTGATCCTTGAAGTTTGGGCCAATTGCCTCGCAGGCCTCCTTGGCATACTCCAGAATCTGCTTCTGGGTGTCCTGCAAGGACAAGATGATGCTGATGGGACAATTCATGCGGGCCACAACATGGGAAGCCGGAATAATCCATGCACACCCCATGTCAGCCATTGCAATGTTGCAAGAAAAGAAAAATCAAATTAACACTGGACTAGCAATGACAGATACAGACATGTTAAACAGTGAGCGCACCAGGTTGCCCAGGATGGCAGCGGCCTCAGTGATGACCATCTTGCAGGTGTCGCAGAAATCGTTGGTGGCGGAGAGCTCATGGGCATGCATGCGCAGAGCCGCAGCCTTTGCAACAAGGGCAGGGGGCAGCGGGGGCACGGTCATCTTAGAGTACAGTTGGCCCGGCAGGCATGCACCAAACTGGGTGCAGACAGTCGTGGGGTCGATGCTCTCTATGTACGCAAAGATCTGCTCGCCTGTATCAGGTTGCACACTCTTCTGTTAGGCGGGGGAACAGCTGTCGCATAAAGCTCCCAGGAAAGTCACCAATCCACATCGAAAGTTACTGCATTGTCTTGGGAGAGCTACAAGCACTCACCAAACTGGTCCACGTAAGCTGTGCAGGGTGCCTGCCAGTCAGATGGCAGAGTCTTGCAAGCCTGCAAACACAGTCGTGTCGCTTGCCGCTATAAAATCAAAGGAGAAACTTCGGACGAAGACAACGCTTGCAGACCGAGGCAAAGCGCTGACGTTAGTAAGGAGCGCAACAACACCTGATGAACACAGATATCTAGGTACCCATAAACTTGATAGAACTAGGGGACAACAGAGAGCTATGATTACCTCGTGAGCACGCTCGATCATCTCCTTCTCGCTCTCCGGGTTCTTGAGCTCCTGCTTGATGGTAATCAAGAGCATCTTGCAGATTGGGCAGTTGAAGTCGTTCTGCTGAGCAAGTCCCAATCTGGCTGTCTTGCTTGGCGCAGGGCCACAGAGAGTAGCATCTGCGCAGAGTTCATTGGCGGATAGCGACTGGATGTACATGATCGCCAGTGGGATCAGAGAGGGTGCAAGCTGACCGCATGCTTCTTGCGCATCAGCGGGGAGCTTTGAGCAGACGTCCTTCAGGACCATGCCAATAATTTCGGTCTGTGTGTCCACATCTGAAAGCTCGCATTTAAACGACTTGACCAGCCACCTGCAGGAGCCACAGAGTGGAGCTTGGCTCTGAAGTCTTTCTGCTCCTGAGCGAGGCTGAAGTGGTGCGCCGTGTGCGAGGACAACCAAGATCAGGCAGAAAACACCCCAGACACCCCTCTGTGAACGCTCCATCTTGCCAAAGTGGAAGCTAAAGAATGGAGAGCTGTCCAATATGCTCAACCGCGGCCAAAGAACGCCATCTTAGAACAGGTGCCCTGGTCTTCACTTCGTCAAGTCGCTGGAACGGGACTTTCTGGGTGGGGACCAGGGCTCTGGGCTGTTGGGAGGTGACATCAATATATTTGAATCCCAGATGTGAGTGCTGTTTGATTAGTACGTAAACTTTATGTCCACCACTACCAGTACGGCATGGCTCCAAGACTGTGGTAGCCTGAGAGCAGCAGGCTTCGTGATCCCGCTCTTTAGACGTTCCCATAGAGCAAGAGGGCTATTGTCCTCGGTACGATCCAGGATCGTGGTCCAGGTGCAATCTATGTCTAAAGAACTTTGGGCATTGGATTTCGATGGGGTGGTGTGCAACAGCGTGGGAGAGAGCTCAAAGTCGGCCTGGCAGGTAGTGAAACACCCGATGGCTTTTCCAATATTTTATGTGACGATTAGTACTGTAATTGTGCTGGCGTTCTTCAGGCATCTGTCAAGAAATGGCCGGACCTCTTCGCCAACCCAGAAGTGAAGGCTCGAGAGAGTGAGATCGAAGGAAAGATGCGTACTATTCGGCCAGTGGTAGAGACTGGGTGAGCACTATCATGTTCTTGGAAACAGTGAAAATGTGACCTTAGCAAGTGGGGCAGATTCCTTATGGGAGGCCTGGCTTCTGTAGGTACGAGAATTTGGTGCAGATCAGATGTTTATTGGATGGTGACACCGAAGAGGATATCCTGGAAAATTGGCACACGATCCTGCCAGATCGCATGGCCCGATGGCAGCTTGATAGGTCAGAGGTAGGCTGACCATCCCATCGCCCTGCTTCCCACCCACTTCGTCTTCAGGATTTCGGGCGTTTATGAGATGAGCTTTATGTGTGCGCCTGTGCAGCTGGTCGATTTGTTTGGCAGCTATCGTGATGAATGGATAGCCAGGGACTTGAATGGGTGGCTTAATGCGAATGAGATCTACGAGGGCTTGCCCGACATCCTCACGCACCTCATGCAGCAGCATGACCTCTACATCGTGACCACAAAGCAGGTGCTATAGCTAATCCTAACAAGTTTGCAACAAATCCTGTTTGGCAGAGTGCAAGGTCTGATTGGTTTCATCTCCCATGGAGACTAGAAGACTATCAGCAATACCCTTTTTGTAATGTACCTGCCAGGCCCGCTTCACAGAGGCGCTGATGCACAACATGGCAAAAGTACCCATTCCACCGGAGCGTATTCACTCTACCACATTGACTGGGCAGCCCAAGAGTGACATCCTCAAGGACCTGCAGCAGCAGCACCCGGGCGCGTCGTGCCACTTTGTGGAAGACAAGCTGGGCACACTTGAAAAGGTCTCCACTGGCCCTGGCTCTGGCTCATAACCTGTCTCCAGCCAGACATCGTTCCGGCGCATGATTTCCAAGAATTTGGCCCTGCTCTGATGTGACAGCATTGTCTTCCATCAAGAAATTACTGAGTGACAATCACTCCTGGAAAATCACTGTGTTGCTAATTTGTGCGAGCGGGTCTGATAGGTGTGTGGTTGTGCTGGCCCAGGTGTGCAAGGTGCCAGAGCTGCAGGAGTGGCAGCTCTATCTGGTGGATTGGGGGTACAACACTCAGGAAGAGCGCGAGCGCGCTGCCGCCAACCCCCGCATCTCTGTTGTCAGTAAAGACCAGCTGAGGGAGGCAGTGGGGATAAAGAAGTGACCGACATCATTGCTGATTTTGGTTCACCGACAATTAAGAACCCAGGCTTCCAAGCCAATCCTGTATGGCAGCAGAGTAGGCATCGGGCGGATGCCCTAGTGATTGATGAGGCACCTCCTGCCGGGTGCTTTTTTCTGGATATGGTGGACAGCATTAAGTACCATGGCATATGTGCATGCTACCGCACAGCATTCTTTGGTTACTGACAGTGCGCGCTTGGCCTCCAGGGCAGCATTCAGAACTCAGAGGTCAGTGGACATGGTAAGCCTGGCTGTGACCCTTTCACATTGTTCCAGCCAACACACGGAGCATAGAAAGCTCCACACCTTGCTAAGCCTTCAAGCCCGCAAGTTGCGCTTGCAGAGTTGGACTTGAACTTCCCACATGCATCATGCACCATAAGCTTAAGCCCATCATGATAAGTCACAGGAACGTCGTCTGCCAAATGATATCCACTTCATTCAACGTTTTTGGAATCCAAAGGAGACACATGAAAAAAAGGGCATGCGCAGCATTATGATGACGCGATGATGATGCACATGATCAATTGATCAAATGGTGACATTGCTGCAGCGACTTGGAACCTGTCCCCCGGAGACCTGCGGACCGCCACTGGCAAGCCTGCCGGCGCGATGCACATGCCACTGAGTGGCAGGCAGTGCTGGCGCCGTTGCACACATGGCATGCATATATATGAGCATGAGCGCTAGCGCTCCCACATCATACATGTACATATATAATACACCTGCAGCATGAGCCTGCTGAGCACTTGGAGGCTAGTGGAATTTTGATAAGTTTCTCCACTCCTTCGAAGCCTGACGGGATCGTGAGACGCCTTGCTAATGGATGGTGTGGTCAAATTTTAGTCAACGCTAGGGTAGGGTATGGTCATCGCGGAACGGTCAGCAGAGGACCTTAAGTACTGTTTACTGATGCGGTGACTAGCGACATCATCGGGTGACTAGCGATCGGCCCTCCAAGCCACCACTGATCGATCAATGCTGCCAGTCTAAAAGCGCGCGACTCAAACATCGACATCATGTCGGTCTGGGTAGTGTGTTTGCTGGCGGTTCTTTGCGGCACCGCCGCAGTGGATGCCCAGACGTTCACCGCGGGAGGAGGCGAGATCGCTAGTCGGGAAAGATATGTAGCAGGAGCGGGAGGTGGAGCAGCGGGTCAGAGTCAGTCGTATGGTGGTGGATCTTTTGGAAGTAGCTCTGCGGGAGCGGGAGCGACAAGAGGCACAACAAACACATTTACCACAACTCTCGGTAGCCAGCAAACCGGAACAGCAGGCACTTCCAGGACGTCATCCGCCAATACACTTGGTGGTACACTCGGCGGAACTGCCAGCACAGGGAGCGGTAACGCGAATGGGCAGTTCAATATTGGAGGAGGAAATGGCAATACGAATGGCAATGGAAATGTTTTGGGAGGCAGCGGAAACAGCAATGGGAACCGGAACATCGGCAATCAGAACGGTGAGCAGCGACAGCCAGCCTCTTTGACGAGCAAAATACATACAGTCTGTGATATCATCTTTGGTGGATGAAATCGACGTGCATATGCGGTCTTGAAGGAGACAAGGCCCACAGCGCAACGTCGCTCACGCGCAAGGGCCAGCGCAATGCTTTTATGCAGCTGCATGACAAATGTGCAGACGCTCGATTGACATGGTTACTTGTTACACAGCAGCAGGGCGTGCTTGTGCATTGGGTGGTATACCGCTGCCTTTACAGAGGCACTTGCTGGGAGCTTGATCAAGCATTGTCACCCAAAAAACAGGCCCTGACAGCCAGCCCCTTGTTGCCCTGCTGCAGGCAATCTCAATGGCAATGCCAACACTGGGACCTTCAGTGGATCTGCCAATGGCAATCTGAACACCGGCTCGGGGAATGGCAACGGGAATGGGAATGCAAACACTGGGAGCACAAACGGGAACCTGAACGGCAACAACAATGCCGGTTCGAACAACGGAAACAGCAATGGTGTCGGCAATGTTGGCAGCGGGAACGGCAATGGTAATGGCAACTCAAACTGCGGGACCAGGGTGAGCTGCCCACATTCACTCACGCTTTTACATGGAACTCTGCTGCCTGCCTGGTTGATGCCCCAACAGCTTGATTGCCCTCAGTCATTTCAGCGGCGTTCCCGCATCATGTTCAGTGAAATCATGTTCGAGCACTTACTTCTGCGGCATTGACAGCCCATATGTATGTGAGGCTTCTCAGGGCTGACAATGCACTGTCTCGTGTCATGCAGGGCTGCGGTGGCGGCAAGTCTGACCCCGTCATGACAGGCTTCTCGGGGCGCAGCTTCAACTTCTTTGGCGAGGTTGGCAAGACCTACAACCTCATCTCCAGCATGCACCACCAGCTGTCGACGAAGCTCAAGCTGGCCCAGATGTGGAACCACAATGGTACCAACATGGAGGTCTGCGCCCCCAACACTGCTTACTGTCCTTTGTCATTGCTTGGGAATGTTATCAAGCTGCTGTGGAGCAGGGCGTTATCACCCTATCAGCTGCAAGTTTGACGGCAAGTCGTGTAGAAGCCATGAGGCATGAGCAGGGTGGTAAAGGCTTTCCTTGTGCTGGCTAATGCAGGGCATTGGCTTCATGTACAAGGACTACAAGGTGCTGATGGAGCTTGATGGTGACACACCGAAGGGTACGCCCTTGCTAGAGCTTTGAGTGGCTTGGGCTGGTACAACAATAAACAGAGAGAAGGAGCCTTGGATCCCTGCTCATGTGCATGCTTGTTGCAAGTTGTGGTGGCAGACTATTGGCTGAGTCAGCAGTGTGCTGCAGTGTACATAAATAACAAGCAGCTGCCGGAGAAGAAGAAGGCGCAGAGGCACGCATGGCGCTTTGAGGACGGCAGCGACGTGGAGATGTCTTGGAATCTGTATATGCCCGGGGTCGGCAATGCAGTTGTCATGCAAACCGGTGCGGCCTTTAATCCTTCAAATGTACCTCATTTTCCTCAGCCCTGGCATTTGCACTGGTCATATGTAAAACCACAATGGTCGCATCTAGAACACTGGTCACAGTGCCAAGTGTGGCTTTGAGAGAGGCACAGCTTACACTGCCTTTTAAAGTAACAAGAACACTTTTGCCAAGATGGTACTGGAAGTGTGGTGCATTCCCGGGGTTTTGAGGGCTGCCAGTACTGGGAGAAGGCTGGCTGAGCTGGCACGATGAAGCTGACCTGGCTGCTGTGCTGTCATGTGTGCAGATGTGCTCAAGGTGCTGATGTGGCACACGCCCAAGGGAATCATTGACGAGGGCGGCAAGATGTTGGAGGGCTACCTCAACTTCAACATCAGCCTGCTGGCCCCGCCCGAAAATAGCCAGATGAATGTGAGCACCTTTGCTCCATATCAGTGAATGATGTTACCCGCAATCCTACAACCTTGTGGATATCTGCTGCTTAAAAGATGCTGTCTGGTTGCTCTTGTCCTGTCATGGAGCAGCAGGTGTCCTGATGAGGTTGGACTTGGGTTGCTGAAAGGAATGCTCTGGAATGCAGGGAATTATTGGAGACACATATGATCGCTTCACAGTGGGCCAAGAGGCGTTCAACCCCAACAGCACATACTGGCTTCCAGAGGACGTGAGTGGGCGATCCAACTCTTTAACCCTGCCTTATCTCAAATGTGTGTCAAGAGGGTGTGCGCATCCAACTCTAATAGATCTCGCGAGACTTGTGAAGCTGAAAAGCAGGGAAACATCTTGAATGGTTGACATGCATGGTGCAGGATGCATGGCATGGGAAGGGGCCAGTAGAGGACTATGAGATGGCAAACTACTGGGACACCAAGTTCAAGATGAATCTTTTCGGACTGAACAGCCCTTCTGTGCGCGAGCGGCAAGCGCTGGAGACAGATTCGATGCCTCTGCCTGAGCAGCTTTCTCTGAGGAGGAAACTGCTCTTTTCCAGATGATCGGCGTCAGTAGATAGCCTTGAATGCCGCCAATGGAAATGCTCGATGGGTTCAGTGTCACTGACACAGCGTTGCAGCATTTACTAGGAGGCTTCATTGCGATATGGGAACTGCACATGCTGCAGATTTTATTGAGTTCAATAGAGGTGGACGATCTGACCAGTTCAAAGGGCCGTTTGGTGATGGTATGGCTATTATAGACCTGCATACCATCATTTCCTAAGAGGGGGTGAGGCTTACCTCTCCAACGCACCTAGCCATCCGGCTGGAAACGCGTCTTTCATTCATTCATTCATACCATCATTTCCTGCCGGCATGTTTTTTTTCTGCAGGTAATCGAGGCATCTCTTGTACAACGAGTCACGAGATGAATGTTTGAAGCTGTCCTTGTTTCATTGACGGGTTGGGGTGCTGTACTGAAGTATTGCCTCCTATATGCAATTGACCGTGGGGTAACCCGCACAAGCGTTGCGTTGTTGGGTTGCAGACGCGTATTCTTTTTCTGTATGGCCTAAATAGAGGTGGATGCCAATCAGCAGTGCCAGAGCTTTGCGCAGTAGTGCACTTGTGCAACAGCTGTGAGCACTTGCCATGTTATTCTATTGACAAATTTGTAACCAATGTGGACACGATGCCATCTGACGTTGCGCATCACATGTGGACCACCATATCATTTTAACAAATTTGATGTTGGATTTCAAGGAAGTTTCTGTTCTGAACAGAGAGTCCTCTGCATGACAGTGACGGTTCCTTTGTCTGAAGTAAAGCTCAAACACAACTTTGGTGAAGTCCACTTGATTGATCCCCCTTTCACCGTCCAGACCTGGACATTCCATATGGACTTGTCTTCCGTGCACACCTGGCAGATCAGGTATTCCATGCATGGGGTTCTCAGGCGGCCACGTCAGGTGACGAAGGCCGTTCGCCCTACATGCCCACCTGCAGGTTCCCGCAGAGGTCTGCTTGCAAGCAATTTCTACACTTTTGGTACGATGTTGACGAGTCAATGCACCACGCGCTGCATACCAGGCTCCATCCATGTTAAATACCAGCTTGCGCAGGGGCGATCCAAATCCAGAAGGGTGCCGAGACACAACCATGTCAGGGTTAATGCCTCCAACGACGCGGAAACGTCACGCCGATCTGTTTTGATTGCTGGCGTGACCGCAGCGAGCTTGATTTCAGTCCCCGGAGGTTTGTGACGCGACTAAATCTCTACGTCGAACCCGAGTGATCTAGTTGTGATCCTGAACCAACTCCTTCTTGTATTAGACATGATTACCTGCCAAGCTGCATTGGGGAATATTTTCATTGATCCTGGTGTCCCAGCCGGCAACCTGCACAGCTACTTAGACGATTCTGTCCTGCAGCTCTTCTTGCATCCCCAACAAGCGTGTACGATTTTACCGTGGTGCAGTACGGCAAAGAGAGGACCCTAAAAGAGTTTGATGGGCAAGTGACAGTTGTACTAAACATTGCATCAGAATGAGGCTTGCAGGTAATGCCAGGCCCTATCCATATCATACACATGCCGTTGCTACATACCTTCAGGTTTTCAACCGTGCAAAGAGCCAGTAAGTCTCTAACACCATTTTTTCTCCGTGCAGAACAGGAACTATGGGAGTCTAAGACGGCTATACGAAAAGTATAGGGACTCCGGGTTCAACCTGATCGCATTTCCATGCAACCAATTTGGGGGCCAGGCACCACGCTCTTCAGATGGAGAGCGTGAGTTTGCCTACAAGAAATTTGGCTTCGAATTCCCAATCATGGTGCGTCCAGCGCTCACATTTTCCCTCATTCTTTGCCCATTAGCTGCTCCTGCAGGTGACAAAGTGAAGCCGGCAGGCCACCTTCCATTGCTTGAAATTTGGGGTCCAGTTTCTTCCAAACAGACATATCGTGATACAACGTGTGCATGCAGGATAAGATTGATGTCAATGGCGAGAATGCGCACCCGCTGTGGACATTCATGAAGGAACAGACCAAGTCGGGCGACATCAAGTGGAACTACACCAAGTTCCTGATCGACCGCAAGGGAGTTCCGCGCAAGTGCTTCGGCTCCCTCGTTGATCCGATCGACTTCGAAGACGACGTGAGTGCCCAGTCCCTGCCATGCGCCTCTCAGAATCATGGCAGTGAGCAGGAGACCTTCCTGGCACTAGATCCATGGTGATGTCAATTCTCGCTGGAGTATGTCCCAGAGCTAGCTGGTGGTCTTATGAGAGGGATGTGCAGACAAGCGTGGCTTAATTTGTGAAAAGCTGGAGTCCTTCAGAACATAGATAGGCAGGTGGTCTGAAATACTGCAGGATCCCTCCCTGTACATGTGCGCTGGAGGTTGGGTGCATCAGACATCATGTGCATCTGCATTTGGGTGTATTTGAAACTGGGTGTGTTGGGGCAGGTGCGCCTGCTGCTGGGCGGCAAGGACCCCCTACCGCCAGAATGTGCCCGGCACCCGGGGCGCAAGGCCTGCAATGTTGACGCCATCCTGGCGTCCTAGCAAATGGCCGTGCTGTGTTGCAGCCGCAACTGCCGCCTGGCAAGCCAGATAAACTCGGAGACAAGCTATGCATACAGCGGAGTTGAGGAGATGAAAAGAGAGTGATGCTCTCGAGAGGGTGGGAGAGTGGAGGGTGTGAGTGGAGGTGCAGTGGGGATTATGAAGGCTGGGACACAAACCTGGGATCCCCAGGCAGTGCAAGCCCGAGACACACAGTTGCGCCCAGAGCAGGGTCCGTCCCCTGTCTCTGTGGCCTATTGTGCCCTGCACCATCAATCATTGCTTCTTATGCACCACTGCACTGTAATTGACTGCTGCAACGAGACATTTTGCTGCCCTAAATTTTCTGCCGCCCCAGTCACAGAGTTTTTCACCTCGAGAGCTCTAGCAGTGTAGTCTTCAATAAAGTACATTAGGTGCAGTAATGCACTGAGATCACACTTAAAGTTTTCGTGATACTTTTACCTTCACTTTGTAGCGTCATGTAAATAGTTGTAGTGAACCTGGACTATGCTGGAGGTGTTCATGAGCTTTGAGAAGTGAGGGTTGGGTGTTTTTGATTGCACTTGTAAACTTTACAGGAATGCCAGTTCTGTTCCTTTACCAATACAAGCAGTGCATGTCATTGGGTCCCCATGGGCGTTTGAAAAGTAATGCAGCACACCGAACTGTTTGCATACCAAATCCAGCCCCTAGCAGGTTGAATCCCACACCAGGCGTTGCTGGAATTCACACACCACCTAACTTAGTAACACATTCCCTGATAAAAGCTCTCAATCACTCCAAAATTTCAGTGCTAACCCATGAGCATGCCAATGCGCAGTCCATGAATTTTGATGATCAGAGTCAATGTGACCTTCAACAGCAACTTGCCAATGTTCAATGCCAGCGATGCTGGGTGCATGCGAATACATCATGCAAGCAACATGGTGCAGACCATGAGAGATGGACAAAAAAAAACAGTCAACACCCGCATAAGGGTACACTGAATGGTGACCACTATTCACCATTTTTGCCACATTTTTGCTCCTGCAGAACTGTCTTCAACTCTGCAGCATGCGCCTGCCGCCTTCAGCGCTCAATGCTTTAACAGGTGCAGGGCCCGGGGCATTTCCAGCAATCAGATGGTCAGGGAACTGGGCTTGTCCATCTCCTCCCGCTGTGCTCTGGATGGTGTCATACACAGTGTCTCCCAGAACCGAGGTGATCTGAGCAGGCACGCCACAGTATCTTACTAAGGTGTTGCCTTAACAAACAGTAATGCGATTCACAAGATGACTTCCAGGATGCTGATCAAAGCTCATTCTGAACAGGTTAAATGGAGAACAATTGAACGTCACCTGAATGTCAATGGGAAAGGTAAAGGGACCTCCATTTGCAGCCCACATGTTGTTCCAGCCTGAGGACAACAACACCAGCTCAACTTTCGAACCCCCCAACAATGAGCTTTAGATCGCAAACGTCAGGTGGGCCCCGCTGGCAGCCCACTCATAGCAGCGTGCGATTTACTGGGAAGCTGAAAAGGATATACTGATAGCATCAAGAAGTGTTATCCAGTGGCCTTGCATACGAGTTTGCTGAAAAATATGCAGATTTTGTGCAGTGCAGTGTCTTACCTCGTGAGAGGTCATAGTAGGCTCCATCAGGATACTTCAGCTTGACATTCTCGATCGGCACCCTGCAATTTTGGCATGGACAATTATGAGGTGTTCTGAACCCAACCCAACCAAACCCCAACAGCATGAGCATTGCATGACTAATGAGAATGAGAAATAGTGCAGCGCATTCTGCACACCCCACTTCCGAAGACGACACAAAATTGCTGTTTTTAGGCAGCAGTCTCCGCTGGGACAGATCATGATCACTGTCATCTGCCCAGCTGTCCTGAGCGCCACGCAGAAGATCACCTGGTGTTGGAGATGGCAAACATGAACCAGTAGGGATTCGGGCTGCCTCCGAAGTAATAGTGGAACTTCCCATCGCCGACGTTGCAGGGGATCGGGTACCACTCAATCTTCCAGCGCCCGTCACCATTCAAGTCCAGATCAATGCTGCCATATGCACACTCTGGGCACCTGCACGGCCCAGAACCAGTCAGTCAGTCAGTCAGTCAGTCAGTCAGTCAGCTACACCTTTTCCAGCCACCTAGGGCTGATCACATGTCTGACTCTGATCGTCAGAGTCAGCACCCAGCATGACATCCATACAATTGCTGCTTCAAGCCGAACACTGCAATCAAGGCATTGATGTCACATGTCTCACGCTGAGACAGACACAGTAGAATCTTGTGAATGAAAGTGTCTGGCCTGCCCCAGATCAAGCCATTGGACAGGAAAGACTCTGCTGATATGCACATCTGAGACAGGGCCCACTCCACCCCTCCTCAGGCACATACTTGGAGCATAGGTCCACTTCTTGGCCCTATCTTCTCTACATCCTTTAACCACTGCGTGGTTAACCCACTTCCAACATTGCCTGTGAAGAATGACCAGCACACATTCTCTGCAGAGCTGACAATGACTCACTGCGGTACAGATGAGGGCCGGGAGACTTACACATTGTCGACCAGGCCAAACTGCCAGTCAGAGGGGATGGGGAGCATGCCAATTCCGGGGCCCAGGCCGCGGTACATGAGGCACAGGCCGCATGCCTGGGAGTTGTTGTACTGGGCGCGGTTGAGGGCGATATAGGTCTGCACGCCAGCCTTCCAGGATAGCTCCTGTCCGTAGCAGATCCAAACTTTGAGTCGGCAAATGGTACCACCACAGCATCTGATCAGCTCTCATCAGCTGCTGAACTGCAAGACATGTGTGCATGCATGCTGCTGGATGAGCAGGGCAGAGTGTTTGATTGAGCATGACAGACCCTTGCACATGATCTGGACCATCATCTTACATGCATGGAGTGTACTATGGGTGGCTGCTACTGTGGTGAATGGATGGACTTTACCAGTGAATTTGAGAAGTCCTTGCCAAAGGAGCAGTCGCCGCCGTCATTCTGGCCACTTTGTTGCCCGTAGTAGGTGCCTGTAGCACACACGCCAAATGTTATAAGTAATTAGCTGAGATCTCGAGAGCTTGAAAACGTGCACACCTATTGTATCTTGATGATAGTCAATTTAGAACTAAGGCACTCATTCTTTTCATGAGCCCCTTTCATGTAGAAATGTGTGCAGAAAGAAGGCGATTTTCACTCACCGTCACCGTCGTACCTCACTCCACCGGCCTGTGGCTGCAGCAACGCTTGCCAGTCGACGTTATCCCCCAGGGCTTCAGGGAGGAGGAGCATCATGGTCACCAGCACATAGCCCGCAGTCAATTTGACGTCCATGCCGGCAATTCGAAAGGCGTACTGCTCCTCTGGAAACACAGGCCGTCCGTCGTTTCTTCTGCAGCAAAAGGGTGCAAGTATGGACTTCAAATGATGGTGGGTGGGAGGTGCCGCGATATGTCACCCGTCTCAAGATGATGATAAGGCCGAAAACTTGCAGCCAGCGGGAACCTTTAAAGTAATTTCCCTGGCATGTACAGGAGAAGAACATGATTGCACATCATCGAGTCATCGCAGGCATGTGTTGCTCTCCATGGCGAACGTGTTTGCTCGCCATCGTGCAACAGAGAAAGCAGAAAGTTCCTGTCTTCGGTGTCGCTGGTATGACGCCGACGCCTTGAACGGAAGGGCGACTGACCCGGAGTTCGACCTTCAGGGTGGACAGATAGTTCACGTTTCTGGTGAACTTAGGTGTTTGCAGGGAGTCGTGCTGCTGAAATATTAGGTCGGACTATAAGAATTTTGGCCGTCGAACTTATGTGAGAATGAGTGAACGCCATGTCTGTCTTGTTGAATTTCACCAAATTTGGCTATCGTTGCATGCATGATTCTTGGCAAGTGTAAAGCTGGACATGTGCCAAGTGGACTCAGCAAGAGCCAGGTCAGATTTCAGAACCCCCCAGCACACTGGGCATTTGCCAGCTGGAGCTACACCAAGTGTGAAGACAACAATGATGCCAGGTAGATCAAAGCCAACTGGCCGCCATGTGGCATGCATGGAACTACACATAGTCCAGATGGTAATCCATCATCCTTGACCAAGATTCTGTGGCAGTGCTCAATCAGCAATATGCATATGCATGCTGCGCCTGTTCATGAAGTCCTACCATAATATCAAGAGATATAGGACAATCAAGTTTGTGCGAGCGCCAAAAAGAGGAAAGGCTGCCTCAGCACGACAAACACTGTGAGCAAAGAGTAAAAATGTCCTACCATGATAAGGTGATGTGCACAAAAGTCCAACTATCGGAATGTCAGCTTTCATGTTAGCATTGATGTTCTCGATCAGGCCAGGAGCCCCCAGGAATGGTGCTTTGATGGCAAATGCACTAGAATGCATTGCCATAGCAGCAAGCATGACATGGCATCATTAATATAGGCCACCCTGCTCACTAGGCTGGTAACACAAGCTGCACCGAGCTGCGAAAACTACCAGCTACAGCTACTTCAACAAAGAATTCCACTCATCATTCACTCCCTCACTCGTAAAAGGGATTTAAATGTCTCAAATGCGAAGTATCCCAGGGCCGCACTTGGCAACACCTGCAAAGTAGCACAGCAGATGTCAAGACACTGCCATACTTTGGCAGGAAGACAGAATAGCACAGACAGAATAGCAGAGTAGTAAACGGACATTCAGAGTGATAGCAGGCTTATGCCTTGCACACGACAGGACATGATTGCTGAAAACAGCACGATTGGGCATGCCTGAATGGTGTTTGGTGCAATCCCAGCAAAAAAGCCAGACATGCCCTCCTTCACCCAAATCTCCCTCGCCGCATGTGAGAATGCTTTCAGGCTGGCCTGGTTGGCCGCCGCGCGTGGTATCAGAGTCCCGCTAGCACTTGCAACAGCTGCGGCTGCTGTTTGCTGCATGCGCCGCCTGATGACTTCCAGAGGGTAGACAGTGCTCTCTGCTGCTGCGCCGGCCAGTGCTCCATACATCAAAGAGTGGGCTGCATCCAGCCTTGAGGCCTTGCGACCTGCAAAGCACCAGCCCATTATTGCTACTGGGAAAGTCAGGACTGCCCCAGGCCAGCTGGAATATAACCATTTATTGACTACGCCGAGTGATGCTTCGACGCAGCAGCAAGCAATGCTCGACCAGGGAAAGCTGGGCTGGTTGGATGCGGTCCAGGAGATGTAGACCTGCTGACAGTGAGCACCAGTCTCTGCGAGTTAAAGGGGCAAGTTTGGCTGTTTGATGTCCTAAAGCAGGAAGATGTATGCTGTTACAACAACGAGTGAAGGGAGTTGAGATGGTTGTGGTAAGAGGGAGCACACCTGTCAGTGTAGACACATGATTGAGGTGCTGCTCCTTGAGCGCGTCATAGAGCCAGTAGTAGACAGCACCAGAGGGCACCATGGCCACCAAAGCGGGCGCACAACCAACGTACAGGGCCGGGATGCCTTCCCTGCGTGCAATGTTCACCAGCATTGCCAGTGGGCTTCCCCGAGCGTGGCTGTTGGATGTGCTTAAGACTCGGGTCCGCAGCACATCCAAAGGAAAGCAGCACAGCGTGGCTGTAATGCCTGTCAACCACACGAAGGGCTTGATCTGCAGTTGAACAGTCTTAGGTGATTTCAAGAAGGCAGCACTTGCTCTGGAATACCGAGTGATACAAGTTGACAAGTTGACAAGACATCCTTTCTAAAGCTCTGGAATGCAGGGAAGAGGTCCTCACCAGCCAAGGCACCTGCTGCAACCTTGGCTTCATTTCGCAGCTCCGGTCCGAGGGTCCTCAGAAACGCTTTGCGATAAATATCAAAGCAGAAGAAATTCACAGCCTGCAGGAGGATCTAATAGTCACATCTTTCCAAGAAAATAACCCCTCAAAGTACGGGTGATCGTCCATGCCCAGACTAAGGAGGAATTGAGAGAAAGAAATTCTTGCCTTGTAAGGCGCTGTGCGCAAAATGTTGATACCTGCCCAACATCAAGCAAGACACAGTAAGCGTCTTTGCGCGGCACGACAACACCTTTCGGCCAACGGTGCACTGCCACAGCATGAACAGAATGCCATGCAGAAGCTGTGCCGCACCGTTGCCTCGCCAGAAGCCAGCAACTCCCTCTTCTCTCAGAACCCCTGCCGCGACTTGCATGGTGCTTCCCGACCGGTGGTTGAAGATCATCTGCATCTTCACGGTCTCCATCGGGGCACAGCAGGTTCGGGACACCACCGCTGACAGCGCTCCTGCCAGCAGATGCTTGGCATAGTTGAACGCATCCTCCAGGAAGGCACCATGATGCGGCTGCAAACTCAGGCCTGCCCAGCCAATCAAGGACTTGGTCGCTGGATATCACTATCAATCCCTCCTTGAAGCATTACAGGCAAAATAAAATAAACGGAGTCATTTTCCACAAGGGACTGTGTGTGCAAGGTGTAGCGAAGTATTGCATTCTTACCCAATGAGGCAGGTTTCCTGGTGATGCTTGCGTTCTTGCGGCTCTTATGCCCGCGTTGTCTGCTACACTGGATTGGTGCAGGTATTTTTGCCTGCATCCCTGTCTATTCCAGCTATTCCTAGTAGGACCTACAGGGGCTGGCTGTGTTTTCCTGATGCTGAGCTCGAGGTCAGCCATCAACAAGAGAGCGGCATGCTGCTTCTATATGTTATAGTTGGCTAAGGATGGAAACTTCCTTCCCAGTGCCAAGCTCACACCGAGCAGATTATTTCACACACCTCTAAGACACCGGTCTGATCTTGTTGATAGCAACATGGACTAGAGCAGAACATTCCAAAAGACGTTTGGACGGATTATTTGGGTAATCGCAACGATCAACATCCACATCACAGCATAAACGAAGCCGATTTTTATTAGGATGCCTTCTGAAAGTCTGTTGAAAAGACACTGACCAATACTGTTGATCTGCAATGATCAGAGAGATCCACGTCGTACACCTATTTAGCCAGGAAATTTTCAGGAAACCCCGAGAAGGCAAACATCAGCTGGAAAGTTGCGTTCTGTATGCACGTGCCTGCACGAGGAACACAAACAAGACAAATCTGCTGCTCTCCGCTCAAAGGAACAGCCAAGGACGATGCAATTTCCTGCTATTGATTGTGTTTTGTATTTATGAAGTAATTACATTCAAGTCTGCAGGCAGACGCAGTGCTTTTCCACAGTCCCTGAAGAAGGAAATGCTGCTTACTACTTCAGTGCTACTGTCCGAATCTGCAGCCTAGAATCGGAAAGACACATAGATACAAATTGTTTTTGTGTCTGATATGATGTAATATGGAGATGGCGGCTTATATTCGGTCAGATTGACTGTGCCATGCCAAGGAGTGACGGTTCCTAGTGTGAGTTCCACTGCACATCGGTCCATTCCACGCTCTTGTCCCTATTACTTTCACAGATGCGTTGTTATAGATAAGTGGTGGTTCTTAATTGTTTGGTTGCTAGATTTTCTATGTTTAGAGAACCCTGCAGCTTTGACCCAGTTCCTGTTCCGGTTGTGCTGTTATCTACTTCCTGACAGCTGAGGAGGCTGCAAAATTTGCTCAGAACCATATGAATCTTCCAGGTGAAGCACGACCGAGAGCCAAAAGCACCTAGTCTAGGAAGGCAGCCGGCGTCAGTGGCCTCTGACAGCAGGGCGTGACAGCATGTGCCGGCTGATGGCCTACATGGGGCCACCGGTCCTGGTGGCAGATATTGTCTTGTGGCCGGACAGGTCCATCATAAAGCAATCATATGATGCACGGGAGAGGAAGATGGACACAAGCCTGCCCTCGCACCTAGCCTACGGCAACCTGAATGGAGATGGATTTGGCATCGGGTGGGGTACAATTCAGCTGGATTACGTTACTCTTTTGCCCCCGCAGCAGACTTCATGTGCTGATTAGTGCATGGTTGCTCAGGTGGTTCACATCAGAGGCCTCTGAAGGGCAACCTGTTGCAAGGGTAGATCCCACTCCATGCGTCTTCACCTCCATTACACCAGCCTGGTGAGCTGCCTGGCTGACATCATTGCTCGCCTTTGGCATGGGCATGTTCATTGTACTTCCCTTGTGAGGGATTTTTGAGGCATGTACGTGGTGCAGGAACAACGAGAATCTGGGACGCCTATCGTGCAAGATAATATCGCCCCTGGTGTTTGCTCATGTAAGTAGTACCACCCCAAATTTGGCACACACTGGATGATTTTGATTGCTGCCATACCTTATCCAGCTGTTGTGGATGTTGGTTGTCCATACAACACAACCTGAGTATGAGGTTGTCATACCATTAGCATAACCTCGAGCACTGAGAGTTTGATGGCTGTTGATGCAGGTCCGAGCAGCCATGCCTGGAATGCCAGTGAGTGAGCAGAACTGCCATCCCTTCCAATGGGGCCGCTACATGTGGATGCACAATGGCATGGTGTGCTCATCCTTCTCTCTGATGTACCCTACTCCAATAGACCTCATGAGTGGTGCTGCCTACAGCAGGCTGATCTGACTTTGCTGGTTAATCTGCACAGGTTGGCGGCTTCATGAAGATTCGGAGAGCCTTGCTGTCCGTGCTATCAGATGCAGCCTACGACACAGTGCAGTCATTCCATTCAGACAGTGCCGTCTGTTTCTCTGTCTTTCTGCATCACCTCCCAGACCTCACATGTCAGCACCCTCCCCATGTACTTCTGCGTGCCATCGAGGTACTCTTCATTCTACTCTCTAACCCACCTGCATTTCCACGATTTTTGTTTGGAACTGCTGATGCCTCACTGCACTCGTTTTTGCCAGGCTGGCATGTGCTGGCATTTGTGCACGGCCCTGATGTCCCTGTGCACTGCGGTCGTGTAGGCAACATTTGCCAGCATTACAGCGGCGCAGGAGGAAGCAGGCATCACAGAGGTGTCGCTGCTGAACTTTGTGGTGTCGGACGGCAGCACCATGATTGCAACGCGCTATGTCTCGCACGAGGATGAGGAGCCAGCGTCGCTGTACTATGCAGGCAGGAATTATTTCTCTCACTTTGCTCTATACCCCCCAACTGGGAATTTCTTCGTATGAAACCCCAAATCCACCGATGCATTTCGAAAGAAAAAGATTGCCATAAAGGCCTCTGTATCCAAACCCCAAACCCTGAAGTGCAGCCCCCAGACTTTGCAACCCTCAATAAATTGTTTGAGAAATATTTTCCGGGACTATGCAGAGGGGTCTGCCTTCCAGCGCTGCCCGGGGGTTGGCCAGGACCCGCCCACAACGCCAACTACTGCCGGCGTCTGCAAGGGCCCCGGCAAGGGTCCCGGTGAGGCCGGCTGCGTGCCGTGCAGTCCCACAGCCAATGCAGCCAGTGCACGCAACACGGCTGTGGCAGGGGAGGTGCGTGCATGCTGCTACACCTGGTGTCTTCCTGCTATGTAACTGGTGCCTTGGCCGGCATGACATACATGCAGCTGCTTCTCACTCATACTTCGGTTTGGCATGTCGATGATTTTAGCGTTTGTATGGTATGTCTCGTGACCACGGGATGAGGACTGTACAAGGGCACTTTATTTAGCGTTTGCTGAGGCTACTGTGGGATTGATGGGCACCTGCCGCTGAGTAAGGTGGGCATGCATGGGCAGGGGGAGTATTGCTTGAGGTATGGAGCTGTGGGCACGCGGGTGGCGCTAGTGGCTTCAGAACCCATCACTCGACAGGCTGGGGACTGGGTTGCCGTGCCCCGCAACACTGCTCTCATTATCATCAGCGAAAAGGTGGGGAACCATCTTTGAGTGTAGGCCTTATGCTGTTTCTTCGTTCCTTGCTTCCGAGATCGGCCGCAGCTGGGATGTGGCGAGATGCATCACTTCTATCAATTTGCATTAACATATTCATCAACGATCTGAATGTCACGCAAAGTTGTTGTTGTCTTGTGCGCAGGGCAGTTGCATAAATGTGATGCAGAGCGCGATTGGGCCACATGGCGCACATCCACGCCAAGAGGAGGTGGCCATGAGTCTGGAGGCCGTCTGCGGGGCGGTGCAGGTGCAGGGACGGCCGTGGCAGATGCAGCGCAAGCGGCGGCGCGATGGTGCGCCCAAACATTTTGCCTGCCACTGCGCCTTGCCTTGCCTGACCTGTCCTGTCCTGTCACATCTTCAGGCCTTCGCTACTGCTCTGCCCTGCAGGTTAGAGTTAGTCACTCGTCTAACATTAGATGAGGTTAGGGAAAACGGCCCATTCTCAAGACACAAGACTAATCAGTGGTGATGTTCTGTGTGGTGAGCTGGGCTTGTGGCTGCTTAGTCATGCAGCAAGCATGTGTGACAAGAGCGTAGGGCTCTTAAGTTTGATTTACATTGCATCCGAACCAATGCAGATTTCTACATTGGCTGTATGTTGCTGGCAGGGGGGAAGCTTCGCGGAGCCGACAGCACGCCGGGCCCGCTGAAGATGGACGAGGGCGCGCATGTGGTGACAGGCGAGGACCAGCGCCTGACTGGGCACACAGGAGCGCTGCTGTGCCTGGCGCTCCTCGACAACCGCTTGCTCTTTTCATCCTCCACAGACCTCACCATTAAGGCACGCCTTGTCCAGGGACTCTTGCCTCTTTGGGCCGACTCTTACATGTGGCGCTCTGCTGCTGTGTACAAAGGTTCAACCTGAATAAGGGCAAATATCAGTCACAATTTGTGCAGGGTTGCATGCCTGTGTAGCACTGGGGTTGAGTTCCCACTTACATTGGCGTGCACCACATGTTACCACAGTGTTTGACTGTCGATTGTGCGGAGACCAAGTGCATGGTCAAACAGCTGCATTGCTGCGGCGACTCAGAGGTTGCTCCCTGAACGATGCGCTTCAGGACACTGCCCGCAATGTGCAGGTGTGGGACTTGGCACAGGGGAAGTGTGTGCGCACGCTGACAGGGCACAGCAGGCCGGTGCAGCGGCTGCACATCACGGGCGGGCGGCTGTGCAGCATCGGGGGGCGTTCCCTGCGCGTGTGGGACCTGGCCACCTACACTTGCCTGCGCGTGCTTCAGCAGCCGCGCGAGAGCGGCGCCCTCTCTGCCCTGGCTGTCGCGCCACATGGCACTGTCTATGTCGCTGGCCAGGTCCGTATCTGCTCTCTGATCACCTCTTCACAGGGACAAAAAAACATGCTACTCTTTATTTCGCTGGGCAGGGCTGTATCTCCTCTGTGACGACCTTCCTCACAGGGAGAACCCATAGTACTGTCCACGTTGCTGGCCAGATCTGTACCTGCTCTTTCCCTTAGAATGAATACTCTCTGTTGCTCCACAGTAGTGACTAGGCACCCTCACGAGTGACATGTAGAGCGCTATCTGCTCATGTTGCTCCGAGCCACTGATGCCCTTCCAGAGTAATCTCACACGACGTGCACGGGGAAGGGCGATGGGAGGGTACATTACTTGCCCACTGCATGAAGGACAGAGCTCGGAAGTTGACACTGCTGCCAAATGTGCAGGACGCATCCATAAAGGCGTTCCGGCCGGGGAGTGAGGCGTTGGATGGACCTGGGGTTGCAGCAATGAATGGACATGCGGCGGAGGCCTTGAGGCTGGCACAGGAGGCGGTCCCGGACGTCTGCAGTGCAAAGGAGGATGCACACTGCGGCGCTGTGCAAACGCTCGCGCTGTGCGGCTCCTATCTGTGCTCCGCCGGAGGTGATGCGATGATCCGCATCTGGGATGCATCGACTCTCGCACTCTTCAGGTGCGCCTGTCATAGCTTGTCTTGGCCATCCTCCCTTCAAGTTTTATTCAGGAGCTTCTCTTTGTTTTCCTGTCACTGGTGCTGGGCGGTGAATTTCATGTGCGAGCTTAGAAGGCTCTGTGAGGCTCCACTGTTTCATGACTGACATGCTCTTCATGTCGTGGTAGAGTGCTGCACTTACAAGGCTCTGTGAGGCCCCACCGTTTCATGACTGACATGCGTTTTATGTCGTGGTAGAGTGCTGCAATTAGAAGGCTCTGTGAGGGACCACAATCTTATGACTGACATGGTTTTCTTGTCGAGGCAGAGTGCTGCGCGGGCACAGAGGAAGCGTGCTCACACTGTACACCGCCGGCAATCTGCTGCTGAGCGGCGGAAGAGACAACATCATCCGTGTCTGGGTATGGGCTGCTGCTGGGGCGCTTGTGTTCAGCCATTCCCCATAATGCCAGTTGCAAAGCACCTTGTTCGAGTGCCATCTTTACATCCCGGAGTGGACCTGCAGTATTGTTCTGCGCAGGACATGGAGACATTTGTGTGCAGACAGACACTGACAGGACACAAGGACGATGTGCTGAGCATTTCTGGACTGCCGCCGCCGGCTCCAATGAATTCCTCGTATGCACACTCTCCACATGACATCCCCAATGGGCATGCCTCCATGGACGAGACATGTAGAGAGGTAAGTCCTGCAGAATAGCGACGCAGCACACAGCAATGTTGATAGACAGTTCCACGGCACTGACAACATCGCTGCTTGTTAACGGGATTTGGCGTTAGAATATGACTTGTATTATTCTTATAAGGATTAGGACTTAGGGTTTACTTCTTTACTCACCCTAAACCCTGATCCCTAAAAAAAGTAAAATAAAAGTGTTTATTGTGCAGCTGCGGCCGGCGCTATCGGGCATGGATGGTGCAGCGCTGATAATCAGCTCGAGTGCAGATGCTACAGTGAGGTTGTGGCGGTCAAAGTGCTGGTCCTGCTTGCGCATCTTCACCATAGCGCCTGGTGTTTCGCCATCCTCACCTCTGCCATTCCTGTCGACCGCCCTCTCGCCCGAGTGAGTTGTCCACTGCTGCTCCCACCATGTGCAGTTATGCCCACAGCAAATTCCTCCTGTGTTTACTACATGACAGGGTTCTACCACAGCACTTGGCTTGCGCTGGATGGAAAGACTTTATGATGTGTGGTCGCTATGTCACCAGGTACACTGTGACGGGATCAGAAGATGGCATTGTGCGGCTGTGGAACAGCAAGGACATATACGACACAAATGCAGGTGGAGACGGGCCCACTTCCAGTCAGGCCTCTGAGTGCACTCTGCACAGCGACGGTGAGGCTCTGATCTGCTCCAGTTAAACATGCGAAGCCCTTCACTTGATGTTGAATACATTCAGAACGCCGCCCCCGCTAGCAGCCTTGCAAAGAAGCCCGACGCCAGATATTTTCATGCTTACTTGCAGCATATGCTTGATCTGCTCAATGGTGTTGGAACAGAGCTCGGTAGCTGGAGCAGCACGACAGGGATTCTGTATGTTATAATTCAGGGGCAAGCAAAAGGGCTCGCATTGCGAGCAGCGCGCGAGGGGAGTGCAGTACTTCTCAGTCTGATGCGCTGCAGCTTGAGAGGGAGCTGGAGCATGCCCTCAGGGATTTTGTGCGCTTGAAGACGGTGTCCTCCGACCCCACACTGCAGGAGGACTGCTTCAGGGGTGCCAAGTTCCTGGCAACCCTGCTGGAATCACTAGGTGAGACACCTGTCCTCTCGTTTGCTTCAAGGTGCTTGCAGGGAGTTCGGGACTCTCTTGGTATCATGTAGGACGGCTTGCAGGTTCACAAAGTGATGCCATTTTTGGGTTTTTGTCCACAGCTACATTTGTTCTTTAGAATGTCTGTGGGGGTGCCTAGAGGAGCAATTGGCTGTGCAGGCGCTGAAATAAAGCTGAGCCGGCCAGTAGAGGACAAGAATCCGGTGGTCATAGGGCGACTGGGGCGCAACCCAGACCTGCCCACTGTGACATTCTATGGTCACTATGATGTGCAGCCAGCAATGGAGCGCGAGTGGGCCACAGACCCCTTCGAAGTGGCTGCCATTGATGGTTACTTCTATGGCAGGGGCACCTCCGACAACAAGGCACGCTCCCTGCTCCCAACCTGCCTTCCAGTGCATTAGTACTAAGAACATGCATGTGGACTGTTGTAAATGATCTCATGAAATGATATCGAGATTCCAGTTGTCGAGAGAGACCTTGCACTTATGCTGTGGCAATGGCGCCTCTTTAGCAAAATGAAGGTTGTTCAATTACTGATGTGGGCATGTATTTGGCCTGGTGTACATGATCTCATGAGTCAATATCGAGATGCAAGGTATCAGAGAGACCTTGCACTTATGCTGTGGCATTGGCGACTCTCTGACAAAATGTTTGTGGCATGCAGGGGCCCATTCTAGCGTTTGTGTATGCGGTGAAGGAGATGCTGAAGGAAGGGCGCAGTTGCAACGGCTTGCTGCCTGTGAATGTGGCATTTGTTTTCGAGGGCGAGGAAGAGAATGGCAGCGCTGGCTTCCGCGAAGCCGTGCAGGCAAACCTGCACTGGTTTGAGGGCACGCAGCTTATCATCATATCCAACACACTTTGGGTGGGAGAAGAGGTCAGTCCATTCCCAACTTCCTTCTACATGAGCGCTGGGTCAACCGCACCGTTCCTCCGCGAATGACACGGCTATGCTGCACTTGTGTGCTCATCTTCCGGTAGCTGTGTGCAAGCATCCTCCGCATTCATCGTTGGCATGATGTTGTATACTCCCTGTCACTTCCTGCGCCTCTCTGCTGATGCTTTGTGACTGCTTCTCATGCAGGTGCCTTGCTTGACATATGGGATGCGGGGGATGATTGCTGCAGCTGTGGAGGTGAAGGGGCCTGCCAGAGACTTGCACTCTGGCAACGACGGCGGTAAGAAACACAAATGATATCAACACAGATTAGTGATGATGAAGAGTACAATCTCATTGGCGTTGATAACTTGCTATACACGCGCACCACTTCCTCTAGAGTTGCCGCACTGCACTTAGTTGGTGGGAAAGGTGCTTAAAACGCTCCAATTGACACATCTTGCGCTACTCCTTCCGAACATATGTATGCAGCATGCATTCGTGGGTGAGAAATGCACTCACAGAATTCCTTTAGCACCCGGAGAATAGGTACAACACCCCTTGGGCTGCTGCAGGTGTGTTCAATGAGCCGCTGGCGGATCTGATGAAGGTGCTGGCGAGCCTGGTGGACAACGACAACCGGATCCTGGTGCCGGGCTTCCATGATCTGGTGCGGCCCAACACGCTGGAGCCCGCCCTCGAGCGCCTCACTGCCTCCTCCGAGTTCTCCCTTGACGGCTACCGTGCTGCCCTCGGCATCCCCCGCCTGGTGCGCCTGCAGTGGTATTCCCTCTTTGCTGGGCAGTTGCTTGTTGCCACTGCCTGCTAGCACTGTCCTGTCAAGCTGCGTGCTTCCCGAAGCCTCTGCTTCTGAGCTTCCTCTGTCCTCTGGACAACTCCCCTGATCTCTTCCATCAGAGATTCAGTGCTGGCTTCAACAATCCTGATGCGCATGCCAATTCTCTGCATGCCAATGGCGGGATGACCTTCAGCTAACTTTAAGAGGGAGTGCGACTTCTTTCTTGTGAGAATAGCCCTCATCATGGCTGCATGCATGCACGATTGACAGCTTCAGCCAACTCCAAAGAGGAAGAGGGCATCTCTTGCGAGAACAGCCCTTAACATGGCTGCATGCATGCGCAGTTGAAGGCGCAGAGCACGCGGGAACTGCTGCGGGCGCGCTGGTGCGAGCCGGCGCTGAGTGTGGTGGACGTGCGTGTGGGCGATGACGAGCAAGGCGCCACTGACCCCTTCTACCGCTTCGGCCCCACCCGCTTCTCCGTCATCCCCCGCTCTGCTGTCGGCAATGTCTCCGTCCGCTTCGTGCCCGATCAGGTCCCCCGTTTCCCCCCTCCATTAATATCAGGATAATATTCAGAATCGTGCCCCACCCGCTTCTCCGTCATCCCCCGCTCTGCCGTCGGCAATGTCGCCGTCAGCTTCGTGCCCGATCAGGTCCCCCACCTCCATTAATATCAGGATCATTTTCAGAATCGAGCCCCACCCGATTTTTTATCACTCCCCGCTCTGCCGTCGGCAGCGTCTCCGTCCGCTTTGTGCCCGATCAGGTCCCCCCCCCCTCCACAAAACTCCCTGACCGCTCTAGTCCTGTTGCCGCAAATGACTTCTTGCCTTGCATCATGCTATCCTAGTGTCAGTCATGTGATGCCTGTTACAATGCCTCTCGGATGATTATAGTAGGCCTCACAATGCCCAACTTTGCAAGCTGCTGTAAGGAAGGCCTTGCCATCCCTCTTCTCAGCTGAGGAGCAGCAAAGTGCTCTTTTCGAGAAAGTGTGTGATTAGGGAGATGCAAATGGTGTGTTTGCAGCAGCAAGTTGTGCATGTGCTGATGTGGTAAGCTTCCATTTGCAGGATGCAGGACAGCTGATAGCGGCGCTGCGGGCGCATGTAGAGGCAGCGTTTGGGGTGCTGGGCAGCAGCAACACAGTGGGCGTGCGCGTGAAGAGCGTGGGCGACTGGTGGGAGGCCGACCCGGAGAGCAAGCTGTTCAAGATGGCCGAGCGCGCGCTCACCCGCGAGTGGGGCCGCCAGCCGCTCTTCGTGCGCGAGGGCGGCACCATGCCGGTACACCCTCTCCCTCCCCGGGAATATAAATCTCAAACACTTCAGTTAGGGTTGTAGAGGTTGGGGGTTGGGGTTCATGGCTTTTGGGTTAGGGTAAAGGGGCCTTTACAGTGGTATGCTTCTCCTTCCTGAATGCAATGGGGGGTTTAGAACTTTTTTAAGGATCCCTAGTTGGGGGGTTCAGAGCAAAGTTTTTGAGATTTTTTTCCCCCTCTCCCTCTCCCACCATCCCATAGTCACACTATAGAACGGTTCAGCTGATAGGGAAGCAAGTGTATCAACAGTGGTATGGTAGGCTTTACTGTTTGGACGGTAGAAGGGACGTTGTTGCGGAGGAAGAGTTGCCCACCCTGTACTCCCAAGTCTGTACTCCTCATTCTCTGCAGTGAGAGATCTGAAAGGCGCTTGCTGTGCATGTCATGGGTGGAGACATGTCATCACAATTGAACTGAGGGTTGTTGTGTTGCTTGCTGGCCACATGGTGGTGGCTGGACATCACATTAGCCGTTTGCGGCTGGAACAGATGTGACCGACAGACTGGCTGTCTGACTGTGCACAGGTGGCATCTGCGCTGGAGAAGATGCTGGGTGCGCCTGCACTGCTGGTGCCCTTTGGGCAGTCCAGCGATGCGTGCCACCTCGCCAACGAGCGCCTGCAGCGCATCAACCTCGTCCGCGGCAAGAATGTCATCAAGAACTTGCTGTACATGCTGGAAACGGCCGATGTTTGAGCAGCCGCTTGGGGCAGCCGCCGCGCCAGAAACCTCCTTGCCTGCTGATGAGCAATGACCAGTTCTTGTCACCTTAGATACTCTGTTAGACATTATTCCACACTACCCAGTAAGCAGCGCTGGCGGCGGTGTGCTGACATTCAGCACCGGAGTGTACAATGTCAGGGATTAGAGCGTTCTTGTATGAGTGTGAGCTTCTGCAGTGCCAGCATTTGTATTCATTGACGTCTGCAGCTCCTTGAAGCGTTCCTGTAAGCTTAAGGATGTTGGTGCTGGTTGAGCCGATCAGGCCCGACAACCCAGTTTGATGCCTGTACAAATATACCTGTCAGAACTTCAGGCAGCCTGGGGTAATTGTGTGACCTGTCCAAGCTGGGTATACACATGTGCCTCCACTGTGTATACTTACACAGCACCCTGCTGCTGGGCCAGGTGGCGGTACTTGTCTTTCGCAGCAAATTGACTGCTCAACACCATACTGTGGTTGCGTAGATCAAGTATTTTCCATACGTTTGCATGTTGGCTTATCCTGGGCATAAGTGCAAGAGGAGAAATATTGACGTATTGCCCTGCAGATCTGCTGTAAGTTTTCATTGTTTCTGTGTCTCGGTACCACTGTGATGTAAAGGGTCGTATGAAGTGCACGTTGAGCCTGCATCAATTGCGCTGCTTGCATATTTGAAGCTTTTACTGCAAGATCAGCGGTACCGTAAGGAAAATCGATGCCAAGTACGACCTTGCGACAGTTACAATATCACGTAACCTCCACGTGATCCACGTCATTCTTCTGAAAGTTGTGACAGGATCATTTCCATTGTTCCTGGATGATGTCGTTTCGTCGACGGAATTTAAGAGTTGAGATTACAGCTCCAAGTCCTTCGATACCTGTTGACGAAGCTCCAGTTGCAAAACACACTGCTATGGAAAATTTCCATGAAACGTTTGGTGCTTGTCTAAACGTTTGGCAGTGTCTTCTGCCAGTATCAGCATATGAAGAGGTCCACATTGGAAGCAGACGATTCAAGATTATAAGACAGGTGAGCTACTGACACTCTCCTCATAATTGCTATTTGTTCTAAGGAATGCTGTACGCATGTGCCGCTCATGGGAGGAAAGAAGTGTCAATTGAAGTCGAAAAGACTCAAGGTTCTTGATTAATGCCTTTAGCAACCTCACGGTCTTGGCACACTGTCCCGCTGGGCAGAAGCTATACTTGCAGTTTCCAGTTGGGGATCACCTCTCGTCTGAACCTGCCTCAGATGAACGCCTGAGAAGTGAGATTTCTTTACCCTGCAGCTCGCAGAAGGAGGATACTCCTTCGTGTATTTGGTGGAGGAGATACTGAGCCTGGGCAGTCACCTGGAACCACAGCAGTATGCTCTCAAGAAAGTGGGTTTTTATTTACATTAATTGTCCAAGGCGTCCACCCGTTTACCTGTCAATCCGTGCTACTTCCATCACCTTCAAGGTGCCAGAGTTTCAGAACATGCACCACGTCCAGGTGCTGACATCCACTGGAGAGCATGAGGAACTGGCGAGGGGGGAGATCGGCGTCATGCAGAGCCTGAAGCACCAAAATCTGCTACCACTCTTGGCATCAGAGCACAAGCAGATTGAGGACGAGGAGAGTGGCGTCTCGGCCTTTTACATGTTGTTCCCCCTCTACACGGTGCAGTATCGCCAGCCATAGATTCTTCGCCCTCCTTATGCGGCGAAAATGAAGCTGTTTTGCCGAATCTTGGCACCCTCAGATGCATTTGCAATATTCTTGCCGCATGCGCAGCATTTAAATCATAGGAGGGCCTTGCAGGAGGGCTCGCTTGTGGACCTTCTAAATCAATATCCAAAGGACGGCGGACGATTACCTCTCAGGGATGTGTTGACGATATTTTTACAGGTGATTTGTTGATGCCAGAATGAAAGCACTGCAGTCAGACGCCTGCCTATTTTCTGTGGAAATCAACAGGAAGTCGAGGTTCCTCTACACGTGCAGGTCTGCAGCGGAGTGCGTGCAATGCATCGCAACTCCCTTGCCCACAGGGATATAAAGCCCCACAATGTGCTGGTGAGGCATTCAAAAGCAGCGCCAGATTTGGCCAGCAGCGGTGCCGGCACTGCCGCATTGGACGCACAAATGCCCAGCGATGACTCGGTATCAGAGTCACAACCGCTGCAACCGCAAATGTCCGATCCACGGAACAGAAGCTACTTCCACGCAGTGCTCATGGTACGGCCACAGCTGCAGCTGGTTGCAGCTTAGATAGCCCCTTCGTCAAGCTTTCCAGAAGGTTCAGATACCGTGGCAGATGCCTTTGCTGATTTGAAGGTCAGAAATCGAAGTCGGCCACACAGCATCATCATGCAGGGGCGCAGGTTGTTCTCTTGACAGAGACGTAAAGGTCTTGACATTTGTGCATGGCTCAGGACTTTGGGAGCACGCGCCCGGCTAGGGTAGAGGTCAAGAATCGGCAGCAGGCAATGTCAATCCAAGAGGACGCAGAGGCGCACTGCAGTGCGCCATACCGCGCACCAGAACTCTTCGATGTTCCATCACAGTGCGTCCTGGACGAGCGCGTCGATGTGTGGTCCCTGGGCTGCCTGCTGTACTTCACCATGTACGGCGTCTCTCCTTTTGAGCGGGTATGGCTGCCACTCTCCTCACATTCACTAAACAATGCTGACACAACAGGCGATACACCGCCAATGGT
This sequence comes from Coccomyxa sp. Obi, assembly GCA_020887355.1. NCBI lineage: Eukaryota > Viridiplantae > Chlorophyta > Trebouxiophyceae > Coccomyxaceae > Coccomyxa > Coccomyxa sp. Obi. The sequence continues at coordinate 1,983,476 of AP024999.1, forward strand.
GTCTATCAGGACAGTGACAAACTTGTATCTGGTGCGATATCGCAGTGCATTAATGCAGCTGATATTGTGCAGCACTGTAGAGTTTATATTCTTGAAATTATGTCATGTACGTGTGGAACTTGGGTTGCAGGCGATGGGTGAGGCGGGAGGGAGTTTGCTCTTAGCGGTGATGAATGCTAAAGTCTCATTCCCATCTGCGGACCAGTATCCTGAGGAACTGCGGAGCCTTGTCACTTATTGTCTCACAACTGATCCGGCTGCGCGGCCATTTGTGGATGATGTGATTGCTCGGGTCCAAGATCTACTTATAAGGTGTCCTTCTGATCCTCCCTGATGATGTTGTTGGTCTTGATGCCTGTCAAGAACCATTTGATCGGAGCTAGCAGTCATTTTAAGTAGGACCATGTCTTACTTGAAGTCCCTTCTTATACAGAAGTACTGCATATGTGTGCTGTGACATGTCACATGAGCACTATACTGTAGGAGCACACTGCCATTGGCTGGCACGTGGCTCCAAAAGGGTGTGTGAAGGAGAGGAGTTGAACCCCCGCTTCAGCAACATCAAAAGTAATGTCCTTCCCCGGGTTTTCCCCCTAGAAGTCGTTATCATCAATCGAGAGGAGAATCGATCACTGTCCACATCGCTCTTCGCCCTCTCGTCTGCGTCAGAGCTCGTCGTACTGCTGGCCGTCCAGGGTTGGGGATGTTGCACCTGTCACCAGGATGTCATTTTCATTGTGTATAGACTGCGCAGAACCCAAATCCGATCAGTGATGAATGCCTTTATTGCCGAATGCTTGATTCTGTTTCAGATTGTGTCAGTGAACGTCCTACTGCACAAAGAGGGAAAAAGAAGAAGAACCCTGTCTCTACCGCTTATTGAGTGGGCTGGGGCAGTGACGGAGGGCCAGCGAGGTCTGACACACTAGGGAGTCCATGCTGCACCAATATAAGGTTTGCTAGGGGATGTCACCTGTCGCCATCAAGTGCTTTTTGATATATTATATATACTGACAGCCCAAGATCAATCAGTGCTGAATGCCTTGATTTCCAGGTTGTGTCAGAGAACATCCTACTAGGACTCCTCGGATCCGGAGGGAAAATGCAGCGGTGACATCATTCCAGCAAATTAAGGCTCATTAGAGATCCTATCATGTCCCACATGTGCATGCATGATCATAAAACAATCCATGACAAATGTGGCACCCCCAAGACTCGTCTCGGAGATCCTCCTGCCAGATGAATCTCAGCATGGCCATGGTGTGAAATTGTATAAATACCAAGTTGGAGATCACTGATGATCAGAACAACCCGAAATAGCGTCTTCTCTGACTTGCTGGACAGCTCTGCATGCAATGACCAACATGTTGTCTATGTCCCTATCTCAATCGCGTCATAAAGAAGGCCGGGGGAAGTGAAGCAGGGTCAGTCAGTTTGGTCACACCAGGAACACCAGCCAGTGGGCACCAGGACTGCCCGATTTGGCGCGGGAAAGGAACAGCTCAAGCAAGGCTCAACAGGAAGGGCTTGACTGATAAGGACCCATTGAAATCTGCAGATGCCATGGCGTCCAGGAAAATCTTCCTAATAGCTGCACTTTTAGCACTCAGCTTGGCTGGGTTGGCTGCTGCTGATGAGGTGGGACCTCTGTCAGGATCCTCCCTCAACTTCCTTTCCTTTTATTCATCAGAGCATCTGATCGATATATTACCGCACTTATACACACGCTTCAGGCATACAGTTGTTTTGATTGTTTCTGGAGCGATGAGGGTTTCCTGCACTTCCAACAGTCTCTATGGTTCTTTCACTCGTAGGTGGTTGACGACTCTCCGGCTCTTGAGAAATTGAAGGCAGAGTTGAAAACCAAGGATAGTGTTGTTGCCAGCTTGCGAAAGGAGCTCAAGCAAGCGAAGGTGATCTAGTCTTGCAACCTCAATCTATCAAGGAGTCGTCTTCATTCTCACTCAGTTACATTGAACTGGATCTTACGAGGCAAAAGCTTTGCTTGCTCTAGGCAGCACAATCGGATGAGGATAAGCTTGCAACCAAGCTGAAGGCAACGGAGGAGAAGGCGAAAATGTATGAGAAGCACATCAAGGCCACGGCAGACAAAGCTAGTGCATTAGAGAAGGATGCCGCCGAGTCAAAAGAGAAAGTCAAGGTAAGATCACTGATTACGACTCGCTCCCCTATCCGCACCTTGATGCTGCAGATTCTGCCCCTGATCAACCAGATGGCACAGAGGAACAATGGTCTGGAGCAGGAGGCCCTTGCGGGAAAGGAAGCCGCAGAGCAGAAGCTGAAGGAGCTTGAAGCCACACATGCCCACTCAAAGACTGCGTCCACTGAGATGTCAGGGCGCGCTGAGCTTGCAGAGAGCCGGCTGGCCGAGAGAGAGAAGGCCCTGTCAGAAGTAGAGGCCGCACTTAAAGCCAGCCAGGAGGCTGTGCGTGCTCTGGATGCAGAAAAGGTGCGGGCACTGGCAGATTGTATGAGACACAGCCACGTCTGCTCGTAAAGTCTGCCTTGAGCATGCTGCTGCTTTGGCTGTGCAAGTCTGGAGAGTGCATGGGACATATATCATTATGTGCACTTTCACAGGCCGCATCACTGAAGGAGGTGGAGAAGCTGAGCACCGAGCTGAGCAACTTGCAGAAGGTCAATGAGAACTTCGAGAAGATGCAGAAGGAGCTGCATGCTGCAACGGAGGCCCTCAAGAACCGGGCTGACAAGTCAGAGGCCACCTTGAAGGCGATTGAGAAAAGCCTCGAAGCAGCCGAAGCTTCCGCCGCTTCCAGTCAGAAGGCCTTGAAAGCGGTCTGCTCCCTCTCCTCATCAATTATAACGAAGTATGTGAATGGCTAATCTCATCTCACTCTCCATGAATACAAGTTTGTTAGTGATGTCCCATCCGGAAGGCTGTGCTGGAAGGTCGCATGTTGCTGTGCAGGCCGAAGACAAAGCAGAGAACGCAACTGCTCGTCTGGAAGAAATACTTCACAAAACGCGCAACAACTGGTTGCCTCTGTGGCTGGAGGAGCACTACCAGAAGGTGTGGATGTGATCAGCGCCTGTCATCCTGCCAACTACGTCCTTCATCCGGATATCATCTGAGCACCTCTGCACGTGCATGCGCTCATGAGTTGGTCTTCTTTCACACACTCTGAGCAAAATTTGCTGCAGGGTTCGGAGTCTGTGCGACCATTTGCCACGAATGCGTTGGAGCACGCTGGGAAGCTGCATGTCACAGTGCGCAGCAAGGCTGTGGAGATCTGGAAGGCCCTGCAGGCCAAGCTGCAGGCATTGCTGAAGGATGCAAAGCCAATCAGTCAGAAGTACCTTGTCAAACTGGAGGTAATTGCTACTATTACTCACCAGAATGTGATCAGGCCATCGCGCTGATGCGGCAGCAATCAAGTTTTGACAACAGTCTTTTCCGCCATTTTCGTGTGATGAGGATGCTGATTGTTCTGTTCTGCATGCATGTTTGACAGGCATCCATCCGCCAGCTGCAGCTGGCTGTTAAAAAGCATGCCATTCCACAGCTGCAGAAGGCAGCGGCCTCAACCAAGGCAGCAACACAGAAGCTCCTGTCACACCCTCAGGCACGGCACTTCCACTCGAACTTGTTCAGCCCACAGTGGCAGTCTTCTTGTTCATCACATTGCTGGTGATCTCAGCAATATCATCAAATGAAACGCCTCATTCCAACAGAACTACTGCATAAAGCTTTCCCTTCCCGGGCAGGTGTTGCAGGCACGGCGTCGGATTGCCAAGCAGGTGCAGGAGCTGAAGGGGGAGATCAAGAAGTACATGAAGTCGCACAAGATGACGGCCAAATATGCCAAGGAACCGTTCCTCACATACGCCCTTTATGCAGCCATTGTGCTCCCCTTGGTCCTCTGCTTGCTCCCAATCTATGCGCTTTCAGGTGAGCAATGACGCAGCGACTTACAGTCCTGTATGGAGTAACGCCTACTGGCGTCTGCTGCACCCCTTGTGCGTTCCGTGCTACAAGCTGAGCATGCGCGCAAGTATTGTCTGCTTTTGTTCTTTGGTTGGACATAACATCTGCCACTGAGGGACACATGCACAAGCAAGTGCTGAAGCTGATGGTTTCCGGTGGGGCATTGTGATTGCAGCACTGTTGCGAGGGGGAAAGAGACGCACAGTGAGAAGGCCTCCTCGAAGGCCCAGCGCCAGTTCCAGCCCCACCAGCAATGTGCAGGGGGTGAAGAATGCAAAAGCCAAGAGCGCTGTAAAGGTGGGTCGTCCAGAGTGATCTCTCAATATGACCAGTTTGACCATGCTTTCGTTTTCTCAGCTCTTCTGCAAGGTGGCTTGCAATGCGGCCTTGAAATGCGGCTTTGAGTGTCTGTTATGCTCAGGGGAGACGGATCACAATGGGAGGGGACTCTATCCGGGTGCCTGAGTGATTGACTGCAGCAGCAGCAACCATCGATATCATACTTTATGTTTTTGCTGCGTTGCACTGCTCTTCTGCAAGAACTGCTGACGGACTCCTGTTCGTTGCTGCTGATGACTGCCAGTGATTTTCGACTGAAGTCATTGACGCCTCCTTGCGCGTGGTATATGATTCACTGACTTGGGCGCATTCAATCGGTTGTACCTGAAGTTGACAATGTACAGGTTTATCAGCCTTTATCAGCAAGTTGCTGACAGCAACGGACGTTGGCCCTCAATTTTCATGTACAGCCGTCGACACGAGTCGTGACTTGCTGGGGAATGGATGTAGGGTAAGATGATGGATGGAGATACAAGCTGTCCGGAACTTCTGCATATGCACAGGCTGTGGCATGCGGCATCGTGCCTGTTCAGACATATATGTTCAGACAAGAATTGACACTCTGATGAGTCCAGTCGGTCGGTCAACTTCACCTTTTACAGCCACTGATCAGATGTCTATTTCTGATCTTGAGAGTGATGGTGAGAATGCAGCACCAAGCATTCAGTCGAACAGGTCTTACCGCGGCTTCGGGCAGCTTCTGTGCCACCTCTCCGTCCAAGGGAAGCTGTTACCGTTGCCGACAATCGTGATTAAGGTTGCTCATAAAGCATGAGCGCCGGCGGACACATGATCTGCTGAGAGGTTGCTAGTGTCTAGTCTTGAAAACATGATTTTCATTCCGATATGCTGTCAGTGCGGAGAAGGGGTGAACAATCCCTGCAAATGCAAAGGTGAGTATGGTGGATGTGGATGCCCAAGCTTGCAAGCGTCAGTTATTCACATGTATTATATTTTTTGAAAACTGCCTGCTATCAACAGAACTAAGCCTTTAACGTTGGACTGTGAACATGCAGTGATCGGGCCCACCTTGGGAGCAATTGCCTTTGTTCTATCGGCTGTTGTGTGCTGGCCAGCAGGTGGGTTTGCTTCATATGATTTGAAGAGTCGTCATGCGGAAATTGCGGAAATTTTACGTCCTTTCAAGGCTGATAGTACAGATTTGACAGGTAGCTGTGCTCAGTGGAACCTCCAGTGAAATGGCCCGCTCTCTGGAAATTCTTCAATTGCGTGGTGCTGCAGGAGCGCTGACGTACTGCTGTGCACGGGAATGCGCAAATGACTGCTTTGGGACACCAGCACAAATTAACGCCGCACTGGCGAATGGCTGCCCAATATGATGTGCACGTTGAGAGGACAGAATGGTGCTGCTTGTTACAGTAACAAATATAAACATCTATCGCAACTTTAACATACATGTACTGGGAAAAGTTGATTCCAAATGACATGTACTTGATCAACATCAGGCCTGTTAGACCTCAAGGGCTATCAACTCATTGTCCAGCACCAGCCATCGTGGCAAGCTCAGTTAAATATAACAGCAAACACCATTGTAATACCACCATTGGGAATCTGTGATTACAAGAGCTATACAACTTAAAATCCCCAGCAGGCTGTCATCTGCGCACTTCCCAGCGCTGCTCGCCAAGCAACCAGACCATGTCACCCCCTTCTTGGAGGTCATCATCAGTGTTATCTCCGCTCTTCAGTGCCAGGATATCTGATGGGGAAGCATCAGAACCCAGCAACGCTTTCCATGTTGCCTCATCTGCGATGCCTGTCTCTGCCAGATTGTTGCATGCCTGCACACGAGTTGCCCACAACAATCAGTGATGCAATAGCGTGATGCCCACCAGCGCCAGAATGGATTACCACTATGCTCTCGCTATGAATGCCGACAACTGAAACAGACAGGACTCCAGAACAGTATGGTTCAGTAAACTTGGATCAAGCGCTTCACATATGGTGGCTTCCGGCAGCAATTTACCTGGAAGGTTATCAAGGAACTGTATGTGTCCATCCCAAACTGCCACCAGGCGGAGTCATCCTCTCCGCAGTAGTAGCCCTTATTGTTGAGAGCAACTTGCAGCCCATGCACCTGCGTGGTCCCGCTCAGTAACATCCCGCCACTAACAGTGTTTCCTTCCTGCTCATATTTTCGTTCATGCATGCCTGCTGTATGTTGCTGGGGCAAAGGTCACCTCTGCGCCGCCTTCTCCCTCTCGCAAGATGGGCCATGTCTTGAGCCTCCCAGCCTGTCCCTTTGCGCCGCTGCTCCCATTCTCTGCCGGAGCGCTGCTCTGCTGCTTCGTCTGCGCAGATGACGAAGGGCTAGGCGGAGTTCCATTGGAACTCATCTGCTGTCCATTTGATGACCCTGTGACCCTTGTGTCGCCACTGTCCAGCAGTTCCTGCACAGCCACACCTTCAGCACTTGCCTGTGCAGGCTGCTGCAGCAATGCAAGTTGACAACTGGATACTGGAAAAACAGCTGACATTTTTTGTAAGACCCACAGGATGCAGGAATTCACCAGGGCGGATGCTTCAATCAATCTCATTCGGACGGTCTCAGCGCCCAGCAACAGGTTCCAGGTGTCCTCGTCACAGACTCCGGTCTCTGGCAGCCCAACACTCGCCTGTCCACCCACACGAAATCAGCTCCGACAAGCACCAAAGCTGTCATATGTTGTGTGTATGAGCATAGATCGCTCAGATGCCCACCTGGAACGTCAGCAGAGCTGAAAGGGTCTGCTCCCCAAAGTACCAGAAGTCTCCTTCCTCTTCGCCTGGGCTGAAGCCCTTGCTATCAAGCGCTCTGTGCAACTGGTTGACCCAGAAGATGTCATCGGCACCAGTGGTCAGTACGGGTGGTGACCCTGCTGACTTGCCCACCTCTTCACTGCCACCTATGCACATGGCACCAGCGTATCAGCAATGAAGAAGTCTTTCCTTTTTTGAGCATCTTCGAGTAACCCAAATCTGGAACGCCTGGACCTCACCTGTGCTTGCTCCAGTGTCGGTCTCAACGATAAAAGCCTGAGGCACTTGTTCTGCCGCCACTGCCTCCTCATGCTGCCTCTGTCCACAAACAAAATTTGAGAATTCCTTCAAGATTTTGCTCACAGAGGGCAAACTTGTAACAGGAGGCAGTGCGGTCCGTAGAACAAGAGATGTAGTATGTTGCTCATCGTAAATCAAGCACACCTGGGGTTTCACAGCTGTAAATGGTGCCTCTTGTGCCAGGACATCTGTTTCGTCTACAGCTGCCATTGCACGTGCGAAATCAGCTGCCCATGCGCCTTCCTGGATTTCTGATGCTTTGCTTTGATACATTGCCTGGAGGTCCGAGACCGTGAATGGACCAGTGGAGCTGCTCTCAGGCTGCTTGGGGACAGTCAAGCTTTCAGCCAAGCTCACAGCCAGCCTTTCAGCCAGGTCAAGACCAGCTGATTCTGGCGTAGCTGGGCTTGCACTTGGGGAAGGCTCTGACGTCCTTTGAGTGGGGGGTGATGACTGTTCCACTGACCGTTCCACTGCCAAGCCAGGCAGTGGTGACGCAATTGAGCTGGCGCTGCTTGCTGGCCTAATTGACGCATATTCCAGCTGCAAACAAACTTGATCTGTTGGCGGTGAAACAGACATGGTGTTGGCATTGAAATTGCACCGTGAGTGGGGAAGTTGAGCCCCGCACCAGGCGAGACTGGAGGTCAGCAATCTGCTGGAGCAGGAAAGCCTCTCGCTGACTCCAAGCATCTCTCTCTGCGTCCCATCGCTGCATTTCACGATCCCACAGCTGCTGCTGGCGCTGCCAGAGCATTTCTTCCCTTTCTTCATTCCTGCACGATATTCAGGCCTTGAAGTGCTTCTGCATGTCCAAGGAACATTGTTCAGTAGACGTGGTTAATTTTGATTGAGGCCACCACTGTCACCTGGTCGAGTGCTGTGCCACAACGCGTCCAACGCCGTTCTGAAGTGCCTGTCACAAAATGTTCCAATCCTTAAAGACACACGCGAGCACGCGCATTGCGGTCAAAACAAATGAAGTTGAAAACATAATTCAATTACTTACCTTCACACTGGAGAGTCGATTGAATGACACCTTCAAAGGCGAGCTTGTGAAGTGTCGGAGGAAAGTAGATCGTGCCCGAAAGGGTACAGGGCACCGAGCAGAGTGCAATATATCAACACTCAGCGTCGCCATGTTTCGACCTACACTTGAATAATGTATACCTTGTCCTAGTGTACTTCAGCAACATCTCCTTTCTTGTTGAAGAGAGGAGAAATCTTTGGGGGTGTGTCCGAAAGAAAGGGTGGTTTCACTAGGGCCCCAGGGCCATTAGGGTCTTTCAGCGTAGCCCAGCATGTTTTGCATAGACGATCAGAGTTGGAAATGCAGAGAGTTTGAGATGGTGAGATTGCAGTTAACCAAAGTCGCTGACGTCCGCTGTTTCCCTGTCGGTTTATTGGTACCGTTTCTGGTATGATGGCAATCTAGGTCACGAGCTCCTCGTACTCATGTGTTGTCTGAGACATTCATAGACAACTTTTGACACATTCACAATGTATTGGCTTGTGAGTTTGCCCCTTCTGGAATCCGAGGACCGCACATGGACTCTGCTTCAGAACAAAACAACCTACGAGAATGACTACAGCATAAATTTCAAGTTCGCCATCCCTGACCTCAGAGTGGGGACCCTCGACTCGCTGATGGTGCTCAGTGACGATCTCGTGAAGGTCAACGCTCTGGTGGAATCAGTGGTGAACAAGATCAGGAGGCAACTCTTTGACATGGGCACAGGACGGGCTGAAGACTTCCAGGAGGTACATTAACGCATCTGCCGGGAGGACAATTGCTTGGTGACGACGTGATATTGTCTCAGGAGGCACACAAGAGGATGATTCGTATTGATTGATGTAAAGAGACATGCTTTGACCTTGCAGGTGAGTGTCGAGGGCGTCGCCCCGGATCAGTATCTGGAGGGCTTTTCATGGAATGAGGCCAAGTATCCACCCAGACGGCCTCTCAGCGAGACGGTGTCAGCTATAACAGAGACTATCCAGAGGCTGGAGGATGACCTCAAGGTGCTAGGCAGACTTATGCTTATGCCAATGCAAACTTTGCATTTTGAACAGAAGCTGCATTTTGTGCCTCTTGAGGTTTTCAAATATCCTCTTGTGTCAAGCAGATCAGGATGAGCGAGTATAATCAACTGAAGGGACTGGTGACAGCTGCGGCCAGAAAGCAGACTGGTTCGCTGGCAGTGCGCGACTTGACAGGTCTTGTCAAGCCCAATGATGCTGTGAACACAGAGAACCTCATCACTCTGTTCACAGTCGTGACGAAGCAGGACAAGTCAGAGTGGCTCGCCACCTATGAGACGCTCTCTGACTTCGTGGTGAGCCCCTATGAAACTCAGAAAGATGACATGATCTTGGGAGGCAAAATTCTTGTAGACCGAGTACTCTGGAACATGGCTGGGCAACCAGGCAACATGATAGGGGTGCCTTATTTGGCAGGTGCCTCGATCATCCAAGCTGATCTTTGAGGACAATGACTACAGCCTCTTCTCGGTGACGCTCTTCAAGAGAGTGGCAGACAGCTTCAAGGCTGCAGCCAGAAGCAAAGGCTTCCAGGTGACTGACTCACACGACGGGGACAGTCATCACCATGATGTGCAGAGGCAGCTTTTAGGATATGCTGTTCTATCCAGTGTTTAACCAACAGATTGCCTGATACAGGTGCGCGACTATGAGTTCAACCAAGAACTCCAGGAGAACCAGAGCGAGGCGGCCAAGACCTTGAAAGCCAATGCAGATTCCAAGCGCTCACAGCTGGAACAATGGAGTGCCTCAGCATATGGCGAGGTATGGATAGATGTTGTTACACTTCTTCAGTTGTGTCTTGTTCTTCTTTGTTAGCTTTGTGCAGGGATGTGCTATGAAGCTTGAACATGTGAGATTGGTGCCTGCAGGCATTCAGTGCTTGGATCCACATTTGTGCAATCCGGCTATTTGTGGAGAGCATTCTGAGATATGGCCTGCCGCCCAAGTTCCTGGCTGTGCTGCTGAAACCGAACCAGAAGAATACCACAAAGCTGCGGAAGCTTCTTGCCTCCCTCTTCGGCTCGGCTGGTGCGCACCCTTGATTCTGCAGGGAAACACCAGACTTTTAATTGCATTGCCAGGGGCTCAGTCCAAGCAACAAGTGTGTCTTTTAAGTGGTGCTGCATGTGCTTATGCAGGGACGAGCCAGTATTTTGACAATGACGCTGGCGCAGCCGGAGGAATAGCTGGGGAAGCTGAGATGTACCCTTATGTGTCATTCACAGTCAGCGTTGATGGGTGATGCAGACATTTCCGTCGACTCAATGCTGTAAGCTGTTCAATCTGTTTCCTGGGCTTACATTGTGCCAAAGTGTCTTTAGCCTACTCAGGTATGATGTGAAGATTACATTCCAAGTCGACAGTTTGTTGTGAGAGCTCTCGTCAGGAGAATTTAGCAACTGCCCATGGGTGGCCATTTAATAGTGGCCACTTAATCAAACAGCTATGCAATTGGTCACCACGGTCACACAGTGTTGTGTGTTCCCTCCACACTCTCCGCCCTGCTGTCCAGCATAAGTTCATACACTCTCAGGATTAAAGTGCTGAACATGCACACTTGGTGTTTAAAATAAGTCTGTTCCGACAGGATTTGGGTTAATATGCACTCAAACTCTTGGAAACACCGTTTTGAATCTCCACAGATCCTCTTGTTGAGCCGTGCTGGCCAGAGGTAGCCCCTTTGTTCAGCAAGCCTTTCAGAATGTTGAGCTTGCTATGAGCATTTCCCGCAGTGCCTTGAGAATTTGCTGCCTACTGAGGCCACACATAGATGCCAGAGCATGCTGCTGTGTTAGTGGAAGCCATTGGAACTGATTCAGTTGCTCAGCATCCAGGACTCTGTCATCTGACACGGGCTCTTCAAAGGTTTGGCCACCGCCCAATGCCTTGAGCCCACGCTTGTAGCGCCGCCTAGTCCATACACAAGAGCACATTCTGTAACTTTCTTGATATGAGCGTAGCATGAAAGCATGCAGCAGGGACACCCAGCAAGAATGTAACACTTCATTAATCGAATCTGCTGTTTTTTTATTAATCTGCCTGTAATCAGGAAGTCTGTTTGCATTCTGTCCTCACCTGAAGCTTGCTGGGTTCAAGCCTGCAACTTGCGGCACCGCTAGAATCATTTCCTTCTGGAGGGTGAGCAGCTCCTGCAAGGGCAACCCATCCCAGGTGGGCGCTAGAGTGGCCACTGACCCAGAGCTGGTGCCAAATACAGCTGCTCTCAGCTGGACTCCTTCTTGCGCACTGGATGGAGATATGCGATGTGAAAGGATGCTGCAGATGTTCTGCCCCACATGGATCGCTCCCCTGTGAAAATGGAAAAGAGATTCTGAACTGGCAGTCCAGTGATATAAGTGTACATTGATCTGAGACAAATCGTTCTGTCAAGCATGCAAACTCATGTGCACAGTGAGATTTCTGGTGGGTCAAGTCGTACATTGACATCAGCTTCTTCCCTTGCCAGGTGCCCTGATTCTCCTTGCCACCATCATAGGTGTACAGCCTAAGGTTCTGCGCCGCATCGCATGCCAAGAGGAAGAGTTTCTTTCCATTTACGACAAACTCGGCGGCTTCCACATCCACATCATTGTAGTCCTGCCGGGGGGTCAAAGCATAAAATTATTGAATAAAACAGGAGCATATCTGTGATGATGGTAAGCAAATAAGCAGGCCCATTTCGGGGGAATCAGCTGCCAGTGAAGCGCTTACCTTGGACAGCTGTGTCAGGGCTGTGTAGTTGGCCTTCTTGTCAGCATATACGAAGGTGAGGCCCTTGTGCACATCACCCAGCAGGATGAAGTTCTTGATGGTGGACACAGATGTGATGAATAGCTGAGCGTGGAAAAAGCTGATCATGTGCAGGCTGGATCCTCGCAGCTCCATCATCTGCATGTTGTTGCCGCAAGCAACCACCAGTCGGCCATCCATCACTGCCAGGCCCTGCACAGGGCGACTGAACCCACTGCATGCCACACAAGCATACAAAGTCAGCCAGTCTGCCGGAGAAGCACATCCGCCCCATCATTTTGCGGATCACTGCTGCACAGTTCTCAACAGAATGGTGGTGAACGGCACCTTGCATGCAAGAGTGTGGCCTCCCAAGGGGGCCCTGCTGTGCTGGGGCCAGTGCTGTCAGATCTGCTCACTCTGAAGAGGAGGACCCGCCCCGAGCAGGGATAGTCCTCTCCAAAGTTCAGAGCAGTGCCCACAATGACATATGGCTCCATGGCGCCTGTTGCTGCATTGTGCAGGCGCTCGGCTGCCACAGAGCAGGGCTCCTCCCCGGGGTCCAGCATGTGGCGCCCCACGGTCTGAAAGCGCCCGGCCTCAAGCAACCGCACCTTGAACAGAACAAATTTGCAGTGTTCAACGCAACAGCATTGATATGAAAAAGAAAGCATGGCTTTGAACACCGCAAAAGTTCCGTCTTCGTGCATGTATGCAGCTCTCATGAAGCAGCTACCTCTGCGCCGAGCTCAATGCCAGAAGCTTTAGCCGCTGCATCGGCGCAGATGTAGGAGTAAGAAGCATGTGGGTCCCCATCATTCGCTTCTTCTTGATGTTCCCGGTAAGGCACCTGACCAGGCACATAAATTGCCCAAGTCAGCTAGTTCGAGTACATAAACCTTCAGAGAAAGGAATGCAGGAGAGTCAGCAGAGAGGCAGGAGGCTCCTCTGAGCTTGGCACAGCCAGGCCCAGGCCTACCTGGCGAGAGACAAGCGTAATGTAGAGGCGAGCTTCAGCATAGTATGCCAAGCGATGCGGCGTGCCTCGCAGGGCAACCTTCTGCAGCGGCCAGGGCGTATCGAGGCGTGTGCGCATGGGCAACTGACAAATCTTCACCGTCTCCTCGCCGTTGTCACCCAAGCAGGCTGTGATGAAACCCTGAAGATGACAGAGCCAATCAGAGCACAGCATAGTAGGTAGCAATTTGTGTTGGTGACTGCTTCTAGGTGTATCCAGGGTAGTGTCTCAGGCGGGTCAGCACCAGGGGACAGTTGACGTTGTGAAAGGGCGTCATGCTAGACACCCGCCCTTCAACATCCATGGCATGCGCTATAAGAGTTCCTCTGCATGCAAAAAGCCACAGCGGCCGCTCTCCACTGAGGAATATTCCACTGCAGCATCATGTGCATCAGCCAATTAGCAGCCTGCTTTCCTTGCATCTATGTAATTCAGCAATGGAACCTCCCAGCACCATTGAAATTTGCAGGTGTCCCACCTGTACAGCTGTTCTGAGCTCCTTTCTGTGCTCTCTCCCAAGCCATCAAAGCGGGTCATGCTCCTGCTCGGAGCTCTGCCTTGACTTTTGGACTCCACCGGAGGCTGATGTGAATAAGCAGGCAGGCTGAGCCGTTTGAAGCACACTTCACCTCTTGGTGTATGGAAACCTCTGTAGGCCAGCAATGTTCCATCCGCAAGCAGCAGGAGCAGGAAGGTTGGATCATGTTCCTCTTTTGCACCACGTGGCAGATGGCTAAAGCACTCAAGCTTGACTTCCACCACACTTGGCAGCCCTGGCGCGTGCTTCATTGCTGCACAAGCCGCCCAAAGCTCAATAGACCTGGTTAATTCTGCCAAACAAACAGCAAATCCATTTTCAATCACTCACAATTCTATGGGTGGAGGGCACACCACCAGAAGTGACAGCTGGGACCACCATTTGTCCATTTGAGATGTTCTCAATAGTGAGGAGAATCTCCATGGACGGCAGGGACAACAGCTCCAACCGAGCAGAGCGGCAAACCACGCATATGATATTTGTGTCACTGTCTGCTGAGCTGTTCGCTGCTAACAATCCAGATGTGTCATTGTAGAGGGAGCATGCTGTGATGCGCTCACCCCCTCCAGACAGAATAGAGGAGTTGGGCACCAGGCCAAGCTGACCTGCAGTACACATCTGCCATTGAGACAAGCTCTCATGTCAGAGCACTCTCTACAACAGGCACTGATTTTCAGTCTGTCTGCTACAGGGTCAATTGCAGGTTTCAGCTCACCATGAGTTGCGTCAACGTACAGCAAGATAGCATTTCCGCTCGACAGATGAAGAAGCAGGTACGGATCTGCTATGCTTGCTGACACGATGGTTGTGCTGCTTATGCCAATCAAATCCTTGAGAGGCACGTCCTGCACCTTTGTGGATCCCGACAGCAGCACTACTCCATGAGCATGTACCTGCCATTTTTGCAACAGCCCTCAACAACTGAATGACTGCATGTCCTTGCTGAGATGAAGGCTGCAACATCATGTGTAAGACAAAGGTGCCCAAACACCTGCACTATACGGCTGTTGTTAAGTACATTCCCAGCGAGGACTGTGCGGCTGGAGAGAATGAAGTCCACTTGAGAAGGGTCAGTCTCGTCTAGTTCCTCGCCCGTGCGCAGGACCTTGGTGCCATTCTTCTCGTTCAGGAATAAGAAAGCATGGTGCAAGATGTCGTCTTCAGCAGGGAGGCCCTCTGGCTGGAAGTAAACCCCCCACATCTCATCGACACCTGACAAAACACATCTGATGAGCATACATGACAAGTCAACACCTGCTTCATCTGTAAACATAAGCAATACTGATGTTGCACACTGTGAGGAAGAATGCAACCCACGAATTCTCAGTGACATCTCTTTAAAATATCACTAGTTGATCGGAGAGGATGGATGCTACCGTCAGTGCAGATGGTTACCTGGGAGAGGGACTTCAGTGACCAGCTCGGGGACCAGGGAGCTGCGCAGCACAGCCACAGCGCCGAACTTGTCAGAGCCCACCGCTGCAACCAGCTTGGGAGGGCCACGCTCGGTCTTGGCCACCCACTCCTCTGGTGCACTGCTGGTCGTGTCACCTGAAGTGCACGTTCCTGCTTCTCACATGTGGTCCAGGAGATTTAGACCATGATAAGGCCAATTAACCTTAACAAAATCAGATGTGCTCAGGAGAACTTCGCTATGATAAGGCCAAATGACTTCGATTAAATCACTCTGAGGAGATAGCTTGTTGAGGCCTGCCTGTGACAAGATCGCGCACAATGCCGATGCTGACCAGGCTGTCCACCACTTGCAGGCTGTACCGGGATGCACCAGCAGCTGCCGGCAGGGCTGGCTGTGCATCTGTTCGGTACATAAGAGACACCTGCAACACAGCACAGATTCTACTTTTTAATCTGGATCTGCGAGAAGAAACAGCAAAATTGCTCTGGTAATGATGGATTCCTTACAGCAGCACTTATGAATGAAGGAACTCGCACCTCATCATCATCATCATCATCATCCTCGTCCTTGCCTATGGCACCATCTTCATTTCCCAAATCAGCAATGGCAGAATCAAGGCGTGGTCGCTTATTCACATGGATTGCATCTCCATCATCTGTCTGGCCTCCGGGACCACCTAGCAGAAGCGTCTGCAAAACCCAGTGTGTCAATCACTCGGCCCTCCATAGTTGCATACAACACATATGGTAGCAAGTATGCATTAGAAATAAACAGGGCCCGTCGTCTGGTTTTCTGCCGATGCCTTACCTGCCCTTCTGGTACAGCGCGGATCAGCAGGGAGTTTGCGACCCAGGAGCCAAGAAACAGCAGCTCAGGACCCACTTTGCACATGCAGGATGGCGGAGGTGCACCCTGTGCCTTCGACACCTGTACATACCACCATAACTAGCAATTGATAAAAACCGGCGCGAGGTTGCATCGACGTGCGTGCAAGCATTTCGGCTGGCATGCAAAGATCACCTTCAGGCGTTTTGCACTGCTGCCCTCGATCTGCACATTCACCAGGATGAGCTGTCCTGATGCCAGCCCCAGAAGCAGAGTGGTGTCTGCAAGCCATGCGCCCGAGCAGTCTGCTAAGTCAAGCTCCAGCCCTGCTGCCCTTGGAGCGCTGCTTGCTGCTGATGGAGCAGCCTCCTATCATCCCAATGAAGAGACAGGTAATCAGGGGTATGAAACGTACAAAGGGTTGTACATACCGGGAACTCTCCGATAGTGCCGCAATCTACACACTGGTGCATTCCCCACAAATAGTAAGGCATGGCACTGCACAGAGCACAGGGCAGCCCACCGGGTGGACATTGTTGACATATTCTCGGGCATGCTTTGCGATCCGTGCATGGTTGGCAGCATGAATGGCAGCTTTCAAGGAATCATCCGCGCCCTGAGGGTTTGAAATCTCGATGCGGGAGGGCACAACTCCTGCATAGGCTTGTGAGCTCACAGCCAGACAGGACGATCCGCCCTGTCAGCACACAGACATTAGTCATCTAGTACATTTTCACAGCCAGGCAAACACATATACAAACCTGAATTTCACAGGAAACCATGCCGGCAATAGACCAGTTGAAGCACTGGAGAGCAGAGCGGATAGTGCCCCACCTGCGAGACATACATGAGCAAGCTCGGGGTGAGGATGAGGCCTCCACCACCCGGCACCGCGATGACCCTGAAAGCATCGCTTGGGACATCTGGTATGGACCACAAGCGCGTGTGCCTCTTGTGCAGCACGTTCAGCGACACAGCAGTCACTTCCATGGTGTCCTTGGTGTTGCGCAGCAGCCCGCCCCAGGATGGCTTGGTCTCATGCAGGACCAGCAGCACAGGCTCGCTGTAACGGTGCAGGAAGACCGCATCCCTGACCTGTCACCACGCAGTGATTGCATGCATGTTGTAGCCATCATTTGTGCAAGTGTGGGAGGATATAAACTGGCAAAGCCACAACCTCGCAAAGCCACACCTCTGTGATCCCCAGCTTTGCCAGTTTGAGAATGTAAGAGTTGCCAACAGTTGTGGCCAGAACTTGATGGCCAGTCTGTCCCCCCATCATTTCATCCAGGACGTCCATTTCCATGGCTGGCAATATTCCCAGACATCCTTGCATCAGTGCACTAGCACAGCGACCCTGTGTGACCCAGAACCATATTCGTTGTCCCATTCTCCTTGTTGACTGCATGCATACAACCGCTTAAAACCTTCATCAAAGTCCACAAATAGCACACCTGAGGGTCTGTGACCAGTTTCGGTGCATGCAAGAACACCGTGTCTCCACCCAGCACTGCCTTTTCGCCCTCGAAGGAGTGCAGGGAAGTGGTGACAATTGTCTGAGTCTCTGCATCCCAATCCAGCACGCAGACTTTGGCGTCCCTGCAATTGCCAAGGTGGAACCGCTTGATGCCACATTCAAGTCTCTGATGAGGGCCTTGCATGAGATAAACATGAAGATGTTGCAGGTGTACCTGAACGCCAGCATTACTGCATCACGCTGCCTCCCTGGAGCACGGCACTTGAGCACTGCCATGCTTTCCACTGTACCAAACAGACTATACTCTGCCAGGACTGCCAGCCAATACCCGTCCACCTTCTCGGCATTTCTCCTGTGAACACGCAGAGACATTTATGACCAGGATGAATGTATGCCAGTCTGCGAAAACTGTGTTGCTGCAGATGGTACCTGACTGTGTAAATCTGCAGTAGATGACCACGCACGACCACAATGTCCGGGAGAGCGTCCGGATGTGTGGGGCTACGAGGCTCAGCGTGGCTAAAATAAGCTGAGGCGCAGTGAGTCACGCCAGTTGGCTTGTGGATCTACAATGACAACGCGTTCGGTCAACAATCAATCAGGATGAGAAATCAACCAGGGTCGGGGAGCAATCAACGACATGCAACAGACCTCCTTGAAGTAGGCCACAGGGCCGGCCATCTAGATCAGAAGATCTGCTGTGAAGTTTCAAGCATCCCTCTGATCAGATAGCGTGTTGATGGAAAGAAATCCACATAAATATATATACGTCAATCCTTAACATGGTCAACATTCCATAGTACCTTCCCTGGGCACACTTATATTAAGACCGATGCCCATCAACCTTAATGATGAAAGGGATCGGCAGCGAGGAACTGGGTTCCGATTGATCACACAAGCAGTTGCCAAGACATGCAGAGTAAGAATGTATGGCTTTGCTCTCGCATTCATTCAGACGTGAAGCAAACTAACCATGTGCCCTTGAATCCCTTGGGCGAGGGATATAGTTATAAGGTGAGAACTCCAACCCTGGAGACTCCACATCGACCTGGTGGGTCCACCGACGGCCCTCTTGGACTACAGAAACGTTGGTCTCATTGTCTAAACACGCTTTCAGCGTTCACATCTGTGATTGCTTGGATCATAGCAGAATCTTGCGACGCCAGGAGATGGAAAATGACTTACTCGTGTCCAGCAGCCGGCTGAGGTATACCAGTATTTTTCCTCGATAAATTGTCATGCAAAATTGAAAATTTGTTTCGTTGTAAGGTACATAAGTTAGTAAAAGTCTACCGAGCTCTTCATTCTGCAGTTCGGCACCCGGCGACTTGTTTCACCTTTGTAGCTGTTGTTTCTAGGTGCCCAGCATTTGGGACGTGCGGTAACCCAGGACCATCCAATAGGTGCTTGCTCGGTCCAAGTGGAAGCTGGGATCATGCATACCGGACATCAAAGGTAATCACTCTGTGCACAGGCTTGAGCCTAAACCTCTGCTCTTCCATTGTTCTGAGCAGCAAGCAACAAGCAGCTGAGCTTGTGGTTTGGGCCGGGTTCCAGGTGTTGAGAGACGTTCCTAGGGAAAGACAGGGTGTATTGAGAGCTCGGAAAGGGCGCTCTTATGGTGATGAAGTACCTCGCCAGCGACACTTCTGGGAAGCCACAGTGCAACCAAAACCGGCAGAGGAATATAAGGAGCTGTTGAGCAACGCAGATGACCTTGTGCATGCTCCAGCGGCAATTACCGCAGAATTAATGGAGTGCCAAGATGTGACTGAGATCTTGGACATTGTTTCCGAGGAGGCCGCTATTATGACAGGAGACAATGCTGCTCTAGCCCTCATGAGGCTGGTCAATCTGTCCAGGTCACAGCTGCACAGGCTCCGCCATGGTCCGGGGTTTCACAAGCTCATTAACACCCTGGAAGAGCACATTGATGAGCTGGGGCCCAAGGTGACTTTTTTCCTTCCATTAACATCATTGTTTGGGAGGCTGGCATGCTGTCATTGATGTGATCCAATCTCCCACCCCTCATCACAAGTTGTGCCTTTTCAGGAGTTGGCCCAGACTTTGTGGAGCCTGGCCAAGGCCAAACACAGCCGACCTAAGCTTCTGCGCCGATTGGCGGAACGTGCAAGCAGTCTTGTGCCAGACTTCAATGTGCGAGATCTGTCCACTGTTATTTGGGCGTTTGGATCTCTGCAATACAGCCCGGACAAGTCACTGCTGGATGACATTGGAGCAGCTGCACTAGCCCACATGGATGAGTTTCAGCCACAGGTAAAACACTGAGAGTGTCAATATGTCAACCTTTGGGAAGAGGAAGAAGCTGTTGGTAGCGCATGCACTGACGATTGTGCTCATGTGGTTTGACAGGGACTCTCGATGCTCACTTGGGGGTATGGGAAGCTTGATCATATCCCTGCTGGTGACTTACTGGGCCAGGTTGCCCAGCGCTTAGAGACACAAATTTCTTTGTACCACCATCAGGCTGTAGCAAATATGTTCTATTCCCTGGGACGATTGGGACAGTACAGCCCCTCCGTATGCTCCGCAGTCGAAATGCATGTCACAGAGCACGCTGATGACTTTTCCACCCAGGTGTGTAGGTCGAGAAGTTGCCGAGTCACTTGTGCACAAGTGCTCAAAATTTTCTTTGGGTATAGCAATGTCTGAACATGAAAGTGGAATTTGATGCAGGAATTGATGAACATCTTGTGGGCTTTTGTGAAGTTCCGCTTTGTACCAACAGACTTCATTGGAATGTTGCTTAAGAGTGTCCAAGATGAGAAAAGAGCACACGCCTTCCGTGCATCCGACTGGGCCGCTCTCATCTGGGGCCTGGCCTCACTTGGAGTCTCTGTTTCAGCAGAAGCCATGGCAGCGATCAACAATGCTGCCATGCAGACTGTTCCCGACATGACTGCGCCTGAGCTCTGCAATGTGATTTGGTGAGTGAGGGCCAGATACCCTCTTCCTGAGAACTGTGCGCTGTTGCTTTCTGTTTTTGCTGCATGGCACTCTATTTCGGCCAGGAATCTCTTTCCATGAGCTGGGGGCATATGATTTCAGGGGGCTTAGTATCCTGGACGAATGCCGCGAACCGCTGTTTGCTGAGGGAATTTCTCAGCTGTTGGATAAGCAGCAACAGCGCTCATTGGAGCCCCGCCTCCTCAGGCAGCTGCTCCAGGCTTCAGCTCTAGCACGGGCAGCTGGCATGCCTGTCAGCCTGCCGCAGGCTCTGGAGAAGGCAGCTGCGAAGTGGTGGCGTACAACGGCAAACAGGGTGCCCTCTCTCAGTCATGATGGCGTGTCACGCACGCTGAAGAATCTGGGCGTGAAGCACAAGGTCCTGGTGTTCCTTTTGGAGGGACTGCCAACTGTCGACATTGCTTTGGAGGCAGGGACAGACCAACAGAAAGTAGCAATCCAGGTAAACTTCGACTATCAAAGGCCTGAGCCCGGGGAACGCCGTCTGCAAGAGTGCATCTTTACCTGAAAAATTTCTGAATTGTTCGGCATGTTCATATGTGCGCATGTTGAGGTGTACAGATGTGTGTCTGAGCATGCCTTTTGCACCAGGTGGCTGGCCCACATGAGGTGTCCGCCAACACTGGGGAGTTGCTGGGGCGTGCAAGAGCGGAGGCTCGCTTGCTAGCTGCCAATGGTTGGCGGCCCATGCATATCGTTGTGAGCGCACTGTCGGACCCAGCTAGCCAGCAAACGCGCAGCATTGTCAGGCAGCTGCAGAAGGAGGGCTTGCAGGTCGGGGCACCACATGGCGGGAACCATGTGGTGCCAGATCTGCCGAGGGGTAGAGCACCTGGGCAGAGAAGCGACCCACTGTTGACGAGCAGCAGCCTGAGCTCACTGGGGACCGTGCAGCTTGACCGTGAAATGACAGCTTTCAGGCTTCCCAAAGGGCCCGATGCAGCAGCCCCAGCATGGCCAGAAGGGAGACTGCGAGTGGCTGCCAGTGGTCAAAGCTTGATGTCATCGGTTTCAAGATACTGATGAGTGCTTCGGGGTCCATTTTTCTAGTACACTGGGCTTCAGAAGGCATAAGATGATGACTGTAAGACTGCAAAGTGAGAGAGACGCCGGGCTCTCATTGCCAAGCTTTGTGATGACCCAGACATTGGTTTCATAATGGCGCTTTAGCCCATGGTACTGACTGAGATCAGTGAGAAACGCATGCAGACAGTTTTATACCCAGGTTTTTAGCGGCCTACTTGTTTCATGCTTGCATTAGATGATGTGCATGCAAATCATTTGCAGCAAATGGCCTTCTAGCATCTCAGAAACATGCAAGCGAGCAGAAAGGACGTTTGCCAACTGACATTTCCATGGATGCTCTTCTTACACAGCGTGAAGCGTTACGATTCTAATATGGAATCATGTGAAGGTCCGATTGACACTGGAAGGAGATTTCATCAAATCTGGTGACGAGGCAATCCGAGAGAGATTGCCTCATCATGCCGTGCATGTAATGCATTGCCAACGAGTTGCAGTTCCCAGCATATCCGGAAACATATTCGAACAGTTTCTTTCAAGACACAGTAGAGTTCTGTGGGGTGTACCGAGGGACAGCAGGTTTGAGGCCAGCGACAATTACAGAAACGGTAGGAATCCAGGCTTGCCGACTGGTGCGATTTCCAGCAATACCAACACTATCTCTTGCCGTGACCATGTACGATACTCGCAGGCTTCCGAGATGGCGTTCGGCCCTCCAGACAAGGACTTGGAGAAGGTCCAGAAGGATCTCGGGTGCGGCAGATAATCATCATCGTGCACGTTTCTACAGCATGCCACTTGCCGTCCCCATGAGAATATTCCCATCCGATCCAGTTCCTCGAGTCTCTCCTTTGTTGCAGGTATGAGTTCACGGACAAATGGCTGCTGAGGCAGGTACGATCATGGATCCCAAAGGACAGCCTCTGCGTTCTGCAATAAAATAAATCGGGATACCATGCAGGCTTGCCAAGTGCTTGTCAGACCTCCACCACACATGTTTTCCCCTTGACTTTCCAGGCATTCCTGCATCCATCAGCAGGCGAGTTCAACAACACCCGCCTGAGCTGGATGGGTGTGCTGTTCTCACTTCTCACCATTAGGATGTGATGGCCAATGCGTGACCTCATGCGCTCATGTCATTGCATGCATGCATGCATCTGGAGTCGACATGCCGTCCATTGGGTTCAGGCGGTATTTCCTGCTCACATCACTTATACTGGAACGTCATGCCAGTTCAATGCATGGTGCAGGAGATGCCGCTATGCAGCTGGTTGTGAGCCAGCTGGTCTTTGCCTCATCAACCAGGGGCACAACCGAGATCCTGCACGACCGGCGCAAAGTGATGGTGATGCTTCTCATACTCATGCAGGTCCTTGCCATGTTTGATCACAACTTTGGATTATTTCTAGTTAACATATTTCTGAAAATTATCTTCGAGTGTCTACAGGTCATGCGAGAGTTCTGCGCTGAGGGTGCCAAGAAGATGGGTTGGCACAAGCTGGCCACAGTGGGCAAGTGCTTCGCCGAGACTGAGGAAGAGGTCACTTGCAACATGCAGGCTGAGCTGTTTGAGGCCATCTGGTGGGTTCTGTGATGCCTCCTTCATGTGCACAGACCCTCCTTTGAGAATGCAGAACAAGAAGGGAATCTGGATTTCAATTTATTGACTGGTTATAGTTTATTACAGGGGCGCCCTGTTTATCGACTCTCATGGAGACTACAAAGGTGTGGATTTGCTTCTTGTCCCTTGATGTAAAATGGTACTGTAGACCTCTTGCCAACTCACACTGGCAGCTGTCCCACCAGGAAGAAGTTGCCATGCTATTGAACGTATGATTGTGTTGATGCAGTGGTGCTGAATGCCTACACCAAAAACTTCCCTCTGCATGACCTGGAGCCCATCTTCATGGCTATTGATGCTGTCAAGAAGAAGGACATCGAGGCGAGGGACATCGCGAAGAGGCTGGCCAAGAAGCGCATCAAGGTGGCTGAGCCTGCTGAGGCCACACCCAAACCCAAGGTGAAGGAAGAGAAGTGAAGCTGTGGCAGGAAAGAAGCAAGTTGAATTATGAAAGCAGGTGCCCTACTGACGAGCGCGTGGATCTGAACTGTTGGGACTGAGCAATATTGCGCACTTGCAACATTGTTCGTGGTCAGGAGGAGGGTGTGGGCGTGGTCTTGAGCAAAGCTTCAAGCTCACAGCATTTGCAGCAACAACCACAAATTGGCAGCCACAATGTTGGACAGCACAAGGCTGCAGCGTACGATCAGAGAGGGACAGTAAACTATTCCCCTGTATAGGTCGCACTTGTTGGAACACTCGTTTACCTCATGTGTACATGTGTGCCATTGCCAGGGTTTTGACAGGCTGTTCCCCAAAAAGTGACGGGCCCTAAACTGCTGTCTGCTGATCTGCCAGCTGCACAGATGTGCATGATTTGCAGTGCCCACAAATGACGGGTGCTGTAGATGGTGCATGTGGGTGTACTGCAGACTGCGGACTGATGCACTTTTCAATCTTGAATGGCCGCTGTGTGGTACTGCTCATGGTTTATGTGCATTGTTGCCTGTTGTGAACATCATCTGCTATGAATGAAGTCATATTGATTTTCTGAAGATGGAACATGCATGCCTCTGTAATGACGTCACCAGCAAATGCCCTCCATTCAGAAGCTAAGGAAAATGTGAAAACCTCACAAGAACTTTATTTTGCCATCTAATCTTACCTTCTCAAAAGAACTTGCAGACTTCGATGGCCCAAGCGCACCATATTTGCATTCATTCCGCACGAAGTATTGATGTCAACACAGCATGACTTGTGCTCTCTGTGGAAAGAACACAGCTTTTGCAGACGGATGCTTGGGTCCTCTGTTGGGACCCTTGGGATCGAGCTCTCTGTATTGCCATCGTCTATGCGCACTATGGAGCCCGGAAGTTTACCAAACAGAACAAGGCACACTTCGATGCCTGCAGGCAGCAGTGAGAAGGGGCCGTGCAATGAGGTGCATATCCGATGCAATCCTCTTAAAATCCAAGATTGACCGCGTGAAGAAGTGCCTGTATGCTAGATAATATTGAACGTACCAACATCATAATATATTCAAACAGATCTCAGCCTGATAGCTTACCAAACATTGCCACTGCACACTGCACCTCTGCAGGTGCTCACACTGTCAACACAAAGGAGCCACGATTGGCTGCCGAGTGGAGCGGTGTCCCCATTCTTTCCACTTGCACTGTGCCAGAGTAGCAGGCTGCACCTTCTACCCTTCACAATACATCGTGGCATGCACCACACATGCACCAGCATTCAAAGATGAAGTACAGCAGCAGCAGTGAGTCCATTTGCCATGCAGCATGAGGCTCACATCAAAGGAATTGAACTTGGCAGATCAAGCAGGCATATCAAGCTAGTACTGTACTTCTTTGTCACCTCATCTGGCTTGCAGGGGGTTTCTTCAGTCGCCGTACAGTGCTGTCAGAAGGCGCCCTGGCCAGCAGAGCGAGCGCGGTCCGAGGAACAGAAAGAGGGGGAGGACAGCGGATGATATTGAGGAGTACATCAGAGTAGCGAAAGCAGCTCACAAGCATGCCAACATGGAGAGGAGGTAGGTACCCATATCATGGAATGCCTGTCAGGCGGTATTTGTGGGCCTGCCTGAGGCAAATTTTTCCCAATATCACAGGAGAGGTTGAACAGTCACGTGTGCAGGCGAAACCTTGCAGAGTCCTCTGATGATGAGGAGCATTTCCAGCGCAAGGAAGAGAAGCGTCTGGCACGGGACAAGGCCAGGCTGAACCCAGTAATTCTCAGTAAGTTGGGAAATACGTTTTGGTTTCAAGAGCAACTAATCACAGCTTCAAAAATTGGTTCCTTGAGCAGATTTCCCAGTGCTGAATCTTGTGCTGCGCCGTGAAGGGAGACCGCAGCCTGGGGAACAGAGTGGCATGCCCAGCTGGGAGTCAGTGGGCGGCCTGCAGCATGTAGTGGAACAGCTCAAGGAAATGGTCCTCCTGCCGTTGCTGTACCCAGAACTTTTCAGCCACATGCGCATCTCGCCGCCGAGGTATGCTATGTTTATGTTTCTCACGTCAGCTCAGTTCTCATGTGCATTTTTTGCCCACACGGCCCGTCAAGATGCTTCTTCTGAGGCTGTGGTGCGCTCTGTCGCAGGGGCATCCTTTTTCATG
Source organism: Coccomyxa sp. Obi (assembly GCA_020887355.1). Lineage (NCBI taxonomy): Eukaryota > Viridiplantae > Chlorophyta > Trebouxiophyceae > Coccomyxaceae > Coccomyxa > Coccomyxa sp. Obi. Next base: position 2,009,092 of record AP024999.1, read on the forward strand.
GCGAGCCTGGTACCGGCAAGACGCTGGCCGCTAGAGCATTAGCAGGGGCGTGCGCACAAGCATCTCCACAGCTGGTGGCGTTCTTCGCGCGCAAGGGCGCTGACTGCCTGGGCAAGTTCAGCGGGGAGGCTGAGCGCACCCTGCGGCTCCTATTTGAAGAGGTGTGCCTCTTCAGCAAGAGCTTTTGGGAGAACTCAGCACGGACGTCAGACGTTCCTGCTGTGCCTGGTTATTTGGAGCACTGTCCGACATGACACAGAGGCCTCGGAAGAGGTCCTTCTGTGTCAGAGTGACAACCTTGGTGCAAAATTGTGCAGGCAGCTGCGCAAGCACCCGCAATCATCTTTCTGGACGAGTTGGACGGCTTGGTGCCCGCGCGCAGCCAGTCCAGCAGTGGCAGTGATCAGATCTATGCCAGCGTTGTGTCCACCATGCTTGCACTCATGGATGGCGTGGCAGACCGTGGCGCAGTCATAGTCATTGGGGCCACTAACAGGTGTGCCATATTCTGCTCGCATGCGCGTCTTTGTGTCCACATGCAAGGTCATTCTTGGTTCTTGGTGATGCGAGGCCACTCCTTGAACTGGCTGTCTGAAGGAGCTTTGTTGCCGTGTATTGTAGGCCAGAGGCAATAGATGCGGCCCTGCGGCGCCCCGGCAGGTTTGACAGGGAGGTGTATTTTGGCCTACCATCAACTGCAGACCGCGCTGAGATCCTGAGGGTACATACGCAGAGGTAAGAGTCGGCATTATATCTGAACATGCAAACAAGTTGGTGGGCCTGTTCTGCAAGCCTCCTCATTGCAAGCTTTGATTGGAGCAGCTTCTTGCTGTACCTTCCTTCTGATTACAGCACTTTGTCACATGTGAGGACAGCGAATGGTGGTGGTGTTGCAGGTGGGAGCCACAGCCTATGCCTCAGGTCATACAGGCAGTCGCTGCTGCAACGGAAGGTTTTGCCGGTGCGGATCTGCAGGCGCTATGTGCCGGTGCAGTGATGGCGGCGGTGCATCGCGCGGCCCCCACACTCCTGCAGCAGCTTGAGCAGCAGTCCATGGCTTCCCAGACGGGAGCTACAGCAGGGCCGTCAGATCCCATAGATGCCGCAGTTGCTGTACCACCTGAGACTGGCGCCATCCAGAACGGTGGCTCTTCTGCAGAGCCAGCTTCTACACATGCGGATAACCAAAATGGCAGCGCAGGGGATGAAAGAGCAGAAACACCAGCAAGTGGGCAGGATGAGACAGTGGGCGGTCATGAGCAGCAGGGAGTTGCACAGTTGCAGACAGAGACCCAGCAGGAGGAGCCCTTGCAGTTACAGGTGCCGGGCAGCAGTGTAACAGCCTGCGATCCAGGAACGCATGGCGACACACATGCAGCGCCGGGCACAGCCGCCGGTACAGATGGAGAGGCAGTGTTGCGGGGGGTGCGAGTGCAAGCATGCGACTGGCGGGAGGCGCTTGCGGCGGCTCCAGAGCCGTGCTCGCGCAGACAGGGGCTGGCAGCACTGGCCGCAGATGCCGCCCGGCCCTTGAAGGCCTGCTATGCACCCGCTCTCCTGCCCAGCCTCGCAGCTGCGCTCCAAGTGCTGCACGCCAGCAGACTGCCACTCCCGGCCGCTGCTGCGCGCGCAGCCGCCACTGCTGCTGTGCAGAGCAGTTCGCAGTTAGTGGAGGCGCATGGTCTGCTGGTTGCCGAGGCAGCTGAGAGACAGAGTGATGATTTGGGGCTCCTGCGCACCCACCTAGTGGAGATGGGAGTTTTGGAGGCGGCAGGACTGGACGTCCAGTCTGGTGCCTACTTCTCCTTTAAACCTTCGGTGTAGACACGGCTTTGCCATGACTACCTGCTTAATGAAGTTCCAATATCTCCAGTACAGCTCTGTAAACATGGCTAAGTTCAAAACTTGAAGTGTGCTGTTGCTTGGGCACGTTGCCATGACAATCATTGTTTGTCAACCTTAGGAGCTGCACAGCATGTGGATGGCAAAGCCCAGCTGCTGGATCCATCAGCTACTGCCACCTCCGAAGGCATCGCTGTGGACGAACATGCACACAGGGTGTGCAGAGTGCTACTGGCTGGTTTGGGAGAGCGTGGGCAGCCGCAGGTGGCAGGTGCACTGCTGCAGATGCTGGGCAGCAGCGTGAATGTTGCCACAGTGAGCCTGGCACAGATCGTGGTGGCGGGCAGCGGTGACCCTGCTGTTGGCTGCATATCCACTGTTCGACAGGATGTGAAGAGGTGCCTCTTTTCCACACACCTCCACAGAGCACTTGCTTTCATCCCAAGCATGCATGTTGGGCAGACATCTCCCTTATGGTCATATCTGGGGGAAAGAAAGCACAAATCTGGAGTTCATGGCTTTACAGGGCTGCACCGGGGCAACTGACTGTGATCTTCATGCCACGGATTGATGGCTGGGCGGTGACTCGCACCTTGATCGAGTCTGCGGACACTGCAGAGCCTCAGAGTGCCTCTCCAGGCACGCCTGCACCAAGGAGCTGCTCCAGAACTGGCCATGACAGCCAGCATCGAGATGCCATGTCATCCCCTTTCAGGTGTGCTGCGTCAAGATATTTACCATTGTCAACTTTACATCATTACCTGCAAGGGGGAGGGTCGCTGAGCGGCAAAGTCAGGCTTGCGGGAAGCTGTGAGCACTGGCTGTTTGCTGTGCATCTATTCACCCTTAAAATGCTATGCCAATGCCATACCAATCCTGGATATTAGCAAAGTGAGTGAGCATGTGCGGCTGCGCAGGGGCCTGGTATCCCTCGAGGCCAGGGAGTCCCCGAGCAGGGCATGGAGCGCGCATGCCTCTCCTGGCGCAGCAAAGCCCAGCCGCCTGTCAGCAAGCTTCAGCCCTTTCTGCACCCCCAACCGCTCTCCTCGGCCGCATGTCAGTGACATCGACCTGCCAGCCTTTGGCAGGCGGCTCTCAGGCGCATTGGGCGCCACTACTTGTTGCGGCAGCGGCTTTCCAGTCCAAGCTGTCCTCGAGCAGACAGATGCAAGGCAGCCCGTGGTTGGCTCAGACAGTGTGCCTGAGCAAGGTGGGAAGAGTTGCACATCTTTGTGTTGTGTTCTGTTGTTCTAACACCTCTGTATCAAGCAATGCACAGACCCTGCGTGTCATGTGCAGCTGGGAAAGATGATGCGGGACCGGATCTCGAGGCGGTGGCTGTTTCAGAGCTGTGGATGGTCTTCGAGCAGATATTAGGGGAGGTGAGCCACTTCAGTCTTTCAACTGCAGACACAGCCGAACAAGCAGATTTGTCAAGAGATTGTGAACACTCCAGCTTTCAACTTTAATGGGGTTTTTGCACTCTCTTTGTTGATTTTGAATGCTTCCAGTGCTCAAGACCACCCTTGCGTCGCAGGTGTCTCCATCTCAGCCGACACTGATAATTGCAACGTGCCATTGTGAGCCTGCAGAACTGCCCCCGCTACTCACATCATTTTTTGGCGGCTGCTCCATTGGCAAACAGTCTGCTGCCGCTCAAGTCATCACCCTGGATGCAGAGCTTCCAGTGATGGAGGCTCGCCCGACTCAAGCTGGTACTGAGCACCTTCTCCAAGAGCGCAGAAACACAGCACCCACAAGGGCCACCAGTGAAGGGAAACAGTCCGCTGCTGGGAGGGAGAATGCTGCATCTGCTGGGCCGTCAGCTGGGACCGTCAAACCGGCATTGAATGCTGCACAGAAAGAGCGAGGCTACCACGTCCTTGCCCAGGTTTGCCATGGCTTCCTGCCAAATTTCTCTTGTGCAGCAGCAGTGATTGCATGGGCTTCCAATGGGCATGTCGAGAGTGTGGTGTGCATTGTTGTCCCACTGCAGGTCCAGGATGGGATCAAGTGGTGTGGCCACACACTCAGGAAGAGCAGCAGGCTCAGATCAGTAGCGCTTGCAACAGAGTTTGAGGCGTCATGTCCACCTGCTTTGATACACGTCGCTGAGGCAGCAGCTCAAGGCAGTTACAACACCTTGCAAGAGTTCCAAGCGGCCTTTCACAATGCTGCGAGATGGCACTGTGGCACAAGAAGCAAACGTGAAGCGCTGCGGTAAGCAGGATGTCTTGATATCCTTGCCTCTATGATCTTGTAGCACCCAAGGATCAGGTTGCATTTTCACCTTCGCTCGTGTAAAATAGCAGTTACCCAGGATGGATTTCCCCTGAACCTGCCTTTGTCTGTTGTCAATGCAGTGACCCAGCACTGGCTACCATTGCAGCCCTACGAGACCAGGTAGACTCCTGGTGCTACAGCATAAGTTCAGCCCTGAAGCTGAACGATCCTGAGGTTCTAATGTTGCTTCGAGATGTCTCACCTAACCTGCACACCTGATCCTTGGGTGCTACATGATTATCATGCTTAGGTGCTACCTGATTATCATGCTTGGGTGCTACCTGATTATCATGCTTAGTGGGACCGGAGAGGGTACCCTCTCCAGAGGTTAGTAAATGGTACTTGTAAAAAGTCGTGTGCACAGTCATGACTGCCAGCCATGTTATTGGAGTTTGCAAGTGCAATTACAATTACAATTGTCAGCCCATGCATGAGCATGAGGACCTCAATTTAATGGCCATAGGAGGCAGACGTGATTTCCAAATGCGGCTGCAACATGCTGTTCATTGCTGCAGCCCACTCTGCATGCAGTCGACTGTGTTATCAGGGTGAATGTCACCATGACTACCAGTAAGATAATTTCTAAGAGCAAATTTGCTTCTTGGGCACCCGTTATTACAGTTGTAATGACAAGTTGCAAGTTAATATCTCAGGTGGGTGAGATTTCTCTCTTTTTACACTCCATCCAAACTTTGGCTTCAGTTGAGCGCCATGAAAGAAATAAGATCATGCATGAACGACTTGGAGTTCTGCACGCCTGTGCCACCCAGTAGTATTCTCACACCCGCAGACCACCCCTCATTCTTCTCGGCTTGCGCATTCAGCTCTGCCACAGCCCTGGCTTCTTCGTACGTTGTGCCGCCAACAATGAAGACCACAACCAGCTGCACCAGGATGCAATGAGCTTCAAGTCAGATCGTAACCGGAAGGATTGATCCTGATTATTCTGCCAAGAGATGACACGTACCTTTGGCATCTTTGCAGGCGCAGCCCCGTTCTGGGTCTTATCTATGTAGGGGTAGTCTGCATCCTTCAAGCGACCACGCATGAGGGCTTCCAAGGTGTTGATAATCAGAGGCGTATGTTGCGTATAAACGTTCTCCACTCCCTGACAGTACGAACCAGCATGACTCGTCAATGTGCTGACTACTTTTATGTTATATCAACTTGCATTGGTCTGATTGCATGACTTGCATGAGGTTTAGGGTGCAGAGTAGGGTGTCGCATGCAGCGTAGGAATCCTCACCCGCAGACTGTGTTTGGCCATTGTCGCAAATCTGGAGGAGAAAGATCTGTTGGAGAACAGGTCCCCGATGCGCTTGTCAGCACCGGCATGCCCCAACAGCGTGCGCACAAGGCCCAGCTGCTGCCGCCCCAGCCCATAGTCTTGCAACCGCTGCAGCAGGTCTGTCAGCTGTGCCTGCCCATCTCGCTCATACCTCAGAGCAAACAGCATCACCAGCCGCATCCTGCACCACAGACGAGACAGTCAATCATCAAAAGGGTTGTACCAGTGGGTCACCTTTCGCCCTGTTCAATCCTTTGATCCTACATTTTCAGGCTGTCTGATCTTGGTTGGGACCATCTGACCCCGCACCTGTCATCATCAGTGATGTGTGGGCTGTTGATGAGGTCGCGCACTGCCTCATAGTGTCCTACCAGGTTACCTGTGCTACAGCACACCTCCTGTTCCACGCTGGACACCTGCTCACTCAGGACACACACCCACATTATCAGCGTTTCTGTCTCACCTTTAATGATGAAAGTAGCCCAAGCAGGGGAACAGATGAAAAGTGTTGCTGTCACACAGATGTCAGCACCTGCATGAGGGTGCGTGCATCCACAAGGCGGGACAGCTCCGACATGAGCGTGACATGCTTCCCCGTGTTGCGCTGCGCTGCGCTGAACTCGCTAAAGTTCTCCACAAAGTTCTGCATGTCCTCAATCGTGTTGATGTTGCGGCTGCTTGTGGACTGCTTCTGGAATTCGTCCACCAGGTCCTTCACCGCCGCGCCAATATCGCCAAAGTTGGCGTACATGTGCTTCCTGTAGAACTCGTCCTGCCGCGCTGACAGCACAATCTCCTGGAAGTCTTTCTTTACCTGCGGACCCGCATGGGCTGCTCACATGACCGGGGTGGCAAGGCAATACTGACAGGGGAAATCGTCAGCCAGGGTTCGCACCCCTGGGACATGCGTGAGGTCAATTCTGTTGCTGCTGATGCCGATGAGCTCGTGCACCATTGCCTGGTACGTCCACTGCAGCAGCAATGGCGTGACAGGGTCCTCCTTCCTGTCTATCAGCATCACAATGGGCGCCACCTCCCCACCACGCTTGCCAAAGTCAAACAGCTCCCGCTCCTCTGATGTGGTTAGATGATGCAAGGACTGGGCCAACTTTTCGCACATTTCTGACCCTTTCTGATACCTGCAAACACCCGCTTCGATCACACGCACGTTCCTTCTGCTAATCACAAAGCACACCGCAGCGAGTATGGAAGGTACCTGATAGCAAACCGCCTGCGGAGAGATAGCATCAGAGAAGCCAGCCCCTCTGTCATCCGTGCAACCGCATCCGTGCTGCATGAGACACATGCATGCAATCAGCACCTACATGCTCAGTCAAGGAAGACCAAATCGCTTGCTTCAAGCACTTCCAACCTCCAGCAATGTCATCACAGGCAATTTGCGCACCTCCTCGCATAGTCCCAGGTGAAGGGCTGAAGTGTGACATGGTTCTGCAAAATGGGCACCGCAAAATGGTGGGGATCCAGGACTGCAAAGTCCCCGAAGAACTCTTGGACTTGGAAGACAGCCTCTCTGAGGTCCACTTCGGCCAGATCTTGCAGTCTCAGATCCTCAATCCTGTTGGTGAAGACTGACAAGCGCACAAAGATGTGTCAAATAGTTGCCGACCTACATCGAGTTGGAAGTCAGGAGAGTGCTTGGGAGGAATACTTCCATGGTGTTGTTATTATACTTAATCATTTGAACGACTTACATAGATGATACTCTCCATATCGAGGAGACCGAAGCTCTTTCCTCATCCGTGCCACGTTCTCCCGTGTAGGTCTCAAGAAACACACAGCCTGGAAGAGAGCAATAACACAGTAAAATTTGATCAGCATCTCTGTTGCTGCTCATTATTTTCTGCAGTCACGCGGACAGGTCTAGCAATCCTGCCATTACCCACTGGACATCTACCAAATTCCACCTGAGATAGATATTCACGAGCAGGTTGTCGTCTAGTTGAAAGCTACCTTCAGATGCAGCAGCTGTTCGCCAGGGTCGGCATCTAGCTTTTCAACAAGGTAGACTTCCTGTTCCAGGATCTCTGATTGACTGTATACAGTGCTCACTATCCTTGTCGTCTCTGTATCCAAGAGCAGCGCTTTCATGCCCTTAACTTCCTTCAGCATTTTTTCAATATAGAAACGTACGACGGTAGATAGATCCATGTCTGCAAGTGTGACAAAGACCAAGTCAACTATCCAGTCAAACCGCAACTCGACTGTTCCGCCTTCGACTGTTGGGACGGTACTGGTCAAACTGCAGGTCCGCTCTGAGATCAATCACTACATTATTTCCAAGAATTGCACGAGGGCTGTGATGCAAGCGAAAAGAGAAGCAGTGAGTGGGAGTGACGTGAGACGGGAGTGACGTGATGTTAGTCACTGAGAACCCCAAGTGTGCTTAATCTTAAGATCAAGAGATGCACTGCAGGCACAAGGGCGTGCGAGCGCCAGAAGAGGAAGGGCTGCCTCAGCACTGCATTTACTAGAAGTGCTACAAGTCCTATTCAGTGTGCTTGCATGCTAGGAAACATTTCTTTCGACGATCGATCGAGATATCCCCGGGTATATACACCTTTGTAGAGCTTAATTAAGGCAAATGCCAAAGTGACAAAGTAGTGCTCATTTCTGCACTCCCACTGCAGCATGTCATGTTACATACATGTATCAAACTCTGAGTCATGACTTATGAGTCATAAGACACAACTGTTGCACATGCATATGCACCCTGTGCACCTACCTAGTATACTGTCACTCAGGCTGACGTCAGTGCATAAGATCAAGAGAAGCAGGCAAACAATCAAGGATGTGCGAGCGCCAGAAGAGGAAGGGCTGCCTCAGCACAACAAACACTGTAACTGCTACAAATCCTACCGGCCCAGGTTACACGATAGATCAACGTTGCATACACGCAGTGCATGCGTCCCAGTTTGGCACCTCTGATCGTCAATCATTCAACACAACCTCGCGCTCTATTGTACATACACCCTCTTAGGTGCTTCACATAAGCTAATTTTGGAAGGAAAGACCGCCGAGTGACCTTGCGCCCTGGTGCTGGCCCCGCAAGTCATATTTCCCCGATCCCGGACCCAGTGGAAAGAACTTCTTGGCCTGCACAGCCTTACCATCGTGAGCGGCAAAGCCAGTGCCACCCCTCTTCAGCTCAATGACATCGCCGTCCTTGATGGTCACACCATTGTACATGCCTTCCGGCTGTACGCAGCTCTTGTAAGTCTCCTTCAGCATCACGTCACCTGTTCAAACCATGAACCTTTTACTGTTGTCTGGATGTATCACAAGTGCCATGTTCCCACACTGGTAACTTGCCAGAAGACCTAACATGACAGCATGAACAGAAAACCCCAGTTCATTACCTCAAAGAAGAGGGAACAAAAATTTACCTGTTGCCTTCAAGACCACCAGGCGACTGGCGTTTGAAAAGGTGTCCTTTGTGACAGGGTCCATGGCATACCCATCATCTGCCTCGGGCACACGCATGAACCTCACAGGTATCAAATCCTTCAGACGCAGCTTTTTGCCACTGGCTGGGCAAAAGGTGTTCATGTCCGGCTTGTCCACCAAGATATTGGCCTCTGGTGTCTTTGACGGTAGCCAAAATGCTTTCATCTCCTGTTTACAAGAGGGGTACAGAGGTCAGGACGCACTCTACTGCTGTGAGACATGCCATCATACCAATGTGCACAGCGATCTTGGAAAAGATGTTGCGGAAGCACTACTCGCCTTCATCTTCTCTGTATTTCCAGCGATGTTGACAGCGCCATTCACAACCTTCTTATCGCTCAGCATTGCCTCTGCTTCTTCCTGAATTGCCTTCTTCAAGGTCCTCGCCACAACATCAGACGCTCCCATGTGATTTTGCCGGTCAAATGCCAGCAATTGTGTCTGTGCTTCTACCGCTTCCCTCTCACTCTCCTGTGATGCATCAGCTGTCATGTCAGACCAACAAGGTTTGCGATTATGTACTGCATGCGCTAATGAGTAGGCCCTGCTCTATTACAAAGCGGTCATCAAATCACCTTGCGGATCTCTGCCTGCTGCTGAGCTTCCCAGACAGCATACTTCCTCTTGTTGGACTTCTTTTGCTGCAACAGGCTCTCCAAAATAGCCTCTCTGCTGTACAAGTATCCATCTGGTGTGCACACTGGGTCCTGGTCCACATGAAGTGAAAGCATTGGTATGTCTTGACTGCATGATTACATATCTTCCATGGCCTTAAACTGTTTAAATGAGACATCGTGGGGCCATCTAGCGCTCACCACTGCGGGTTGGAGGGTGAGGCGACAGTCGTAATAATTACCAACTGCATCCTGCAAGTATCATGCCACGTTGTAAGAAAAAAAACACAAGCTTTAATACAACCCTACAGAACAGGTCATGTGGAGAACCAGCCTAACAGGGGTTGGTGAGCACCTTTCCCAGCCTCTCCGAGACCGTTCCGTAACCCAGGCCTTTCATCTCCCCATACGTCATCGCCTCCGATCCCATGGTACCGGCATTCTTGGAATGCCGTGATCCGCGACCCATCGCAACTCTGCGTGTGTTTGCACCAAGAGAATCAGCAGTTTCGCAAGTGCTCCTCCCAAGCCCTTTCTATGAGAAGATGACCTGCTTCTTAGCTGGAGCTTCGAATTTGAAGTGATTCAGATGTCCTCTCAAAAGAAGCAGAGTCTGCCAGAAATTCTGGCCCAGAATTTTGCCAAGGGCAAAACTTTGCCATGCATGATGACGTGGATCACGTGCTCGCCAGTGTCTCATGTCATGTGTGACGATACGACAATTCCATGAAGGAACACACATAATGTCGATAAGAGAGTTTTGTCAGGCGTGCTGAATATAATGTCAGTTAAAATGTGAGAAGCAGCAGGTCGCGGTGCTGCTGAGGCGTTAGTACTCACTGTTCTCCCCACATCATCGTCACTCGTGCACCCATTCTTTCCGCCTGAAACACGACTATGATTGAATGTTGCAAGAAATACTACAATGGTAGGGGGTGAAGTACTGGAGTTGACGATATCATGAGTCATCAGCGGAAGAAACTCCTTATCGACACCGATCCTGGCATCGGTGATTGACCTAGTTCTAACTCATATTAATTAATCCAGAGTGTAAATGGCTAATTAAATCCCTTCCATATGCAAGGAATTAATTAGCTTTCTTATTGATTTTGGAGTCTGGCCGAGCTTTTTATTGCTTCGCAGATGATGCCATGGCGATCTTGGCAGCCTTCAACTCACCAGAGGTCGAGGTTGTGGGCTTGACAACTGTGTTCGGGAATGTTTACACTCAGACAGCCACACGAAATGCCTTTAAGATTCTGCAGCTGGCTGAGGCTACACAGGTGATGGTCATATTGACGTGTGGCTGGAAGTTCCTGCTTCTCCTTCTCCTTCGATAAGATTGTTTGTGAAGACGACCCGTGTAATTCTCAGGTGCCTGTTGCTGAGGGATCACATGTAACTTTGAACGGCGCACCTAAAACTTGGGTAGCGGACTTTGTGCACGGCGCAGATGGCTTTGGAAACATGAACTTTGAGGCTGTGGAGGTAAGGCTCGTCCATTTGAAATGCAGTCTTGATTGACTTGACTAGAGAGTGCAAGCTGGGATGACCAGTCTTCTCTGTTACCTGACAGGGTCAACGATGGCGCGGCTCTGCTGCTGAGTTCATTGTTCAGAAAGTCAGAGAAAACCCCGGGGAAGTGAGCATCCTGGCGTTGGGGCCATTAACGAATGTTGCCCTTGCAATGCAGCTTGACAGCAGTGTAGCAGAGAATGCGGTGCGCTTCATGACCACTCTGTCATGTCTTTCTGGTGTTCCATGGGTTAAAGTGACAGCGTCATAGCTATTGATGCGACCATGCAGGCAGAAATCGTGGTTTTGGGAGGAGCATTCTTCGTGAACGGGAATGTCAATCCTGCAGGTGAACCTCAATTGTGCTAGCATGTAGCCTGGGCATGCAGAAAAGTACTTGTTCGAAATAACAGGGAAAATGAAGCTTTCTGACCACCGCTTGTGGTACGTGCAGCTGAGGCAAACATGTATGGAGGTGACTCTTCCAAGCGAGCTGGTCAACATACACTGCTACTGATGGGTTGTTCTCTTCCTGAACCTGAGAAGGGGAATTGAGCAGCTGTGTTCTGTATGCAGATCCTGATGCAGCCGATTTTGTGTTTGGCCAAAGCGGCAACATAAAGGTTGTTGGGCTTGATGTCACCCATAGCTGCCAATTCACCGGAAGTGAGCTGAGCAACTTAAGAGGCCGGGGCCGCTTTGGGACATTCTTGTCAGAGATCACTGCTTTCTATCTCAAATATCATCAGTAAGCGTCGGCCTGTCACATTGCTTTGATTTAACATGGCCTCTGCTTCTTTATTGCTATGTAACACTACATCATGCTCAGCTAATGCATGTGTTGCTCATGCAGGGACTCATATGACATGGACTCTGTCTACGTGCATGACCCTTCAGCATTAGCCGCTGTCTTGCAACCCTCGTTGTTCACTTGGAGATCTGGCCAAGTGAGGGTGCTGACAGAGAGCATGGCGACCGGCATGACAGTCATGGATGTGGGCCTGAAGCGGTGGAACAACCCCCATGGGTGGACACACAGACCGAAGGTGCAAGTAGCAGTGGCTGTAAATGCAGCAGAAACAACAAGTATGCTTCTTGAACGCATGGCAGCCTAAAATTGTGCATCAAGGCAGCACTGAAGTAGTGGCATAACCAGCAGCAGCAATACGATACTTGATCGAGTTGATCTGATAGAATCGATATTGATTTGACATGAAGCTGCTTTTTTCACAAGTCAAATTACAGCATTTACTGCCCAGGATTGCCCACTATGCCACAGCATGCTCCGCACAAGTCTTTCTTTTACAGCACATGCTATGAATTACATTACTGCTGTGGGTCATGGAAATGAAAGCAATCCCTCTTGAGCCAGATAAGTTCTGGCATTATTTTCAATGCATCAATATATATTGCACCCTGAATGCCTGCGATGAAGCTGAAACACCACATTCTTGAGTCAGCTTCAGCAAAGTATCCATTTGAAAGCTCCCTTTCATGACAGACGTCTGAAAGTGACAGTCGATGACAGTCGACTGAACGTCCGACAAAAATACCTGCTGACATGCGGCAAACTGAAGAAGACTGCTTCTCGTCATTTCATGGTCCTGGCAGCAAATCACACTGGTCGCGTGTGTGCTGTGAGCATAATGTTGACTTCATGCGCACATGCCATCTGAGCGGTGAAGATGCATGGCTTCATGATTGGCTGCTGACGTGGCCTCCAACCAAAGCACCTGCCCTGGACACCGACAGCCTACCTTCCCTGTAACTTGGGAACTTCATGGGCCCTCGTGGTGGGGGTGTAGATGCAAGGCTGCCGCTTGAATCGCCATGGGGCCGCCTCCTAACTGGACTCTCCCACAGTGGCAATGCCCCATGCCACCTGGCTGCACTTGTGGCAACCCCTGTGTCAGTGGTGGATTCCCTCACCCCTTCGACATGGGCCCCATGATGTGCCTTGATGGCCATAGGGCTGCTGCATGCCGCTGCATCGTCAGCATCCATGCTGGCCGCCTTTTCTGCCCAGAGCTTGCCCCGAATTGGCAGTGCTGTTGAGTGGGCAGGCGGCTGGACACATGCTTCTGTGCTGCTCTTCTGATGGTCTTCTGGAAGCGGTGGGTAGAAAAGTGTCGCCAGGGAGCCCTCATCAAAGGATCCACTCCTCGGCCTGGAAGAGGGTGCTTTGCTGCTGTCTGGCTGCGCACTATCTCTTACCATGCCCTCCTGCAGGGAACAAAGGATCTGGGCTCAGTATCAAATATGGATCACATTGTGCGTTTCAGGCCGCACTCTTTACTGTCTATTGATTCCAAGTGAGGCCAGACGCACTTCTGGTTGAGCAGAGCTGACAGGATCCTGTAGGACAGCTGCGCTGCCGAGAAACTTGGAGGAAAGACGCTGCACCGATGAGTTTGCCCACTGAATGATGCTGTGCAGGCCAGTTTCTGGGTTGCTCTCAGCTGCCTGCAGTTGTCAGAAAAGTCCTCTTTGCTTTTTACCAGCAGGATGACCGGCAGCAATCGATCATCATGGCCACGAAGCACAACTGTACAATGTACCAGCTGTTTGCTAAAGGACCCTGAGGAGTACCGTTTCAGGAGTTGAGCACTGAATTGCCGGGTTAGTACCCTGGCCTGATGCAACATTGCAGTCCACCATGATATTGAAGACAGGTGCTGACAGCGCCTGCAGTGAGACACCCCGGCATTTCATCCACCACATGTTTACATGCTGTGGTCTCTCAAAGCGTGTCAGTACTTTCAAGATGCTTGTGAAGTCTTTCCCTTTCCAAACACAGGAAAGCCTTATCATCCACTCAATGGTCGAGGACTTTAAAAGGAAAGGGCATACCTTTTCCGGTGACTCTTTGGCGGCAATATCAGGGACCACAGCGACTGGAGACTCGGTGGCATTCTCCTGCCAAAGTTCAGGAGCAGGAGCAGGTGCAGGCGCATGTGGGCAATGCTTCAGGATCCATGGATGATTCAGAAGTTCCGCCACCGTTGGTCTTTTGCGAGCAGACTGTGGACACCAAGATGTGCACTATTGGGCATGCTCAGTGCCATAGTAAAAGTTGAGTGACACTCAGCATCCCAACTTCCATTACCCATATTGACAAGAAAATGCCTGCCACAACAGACTCAACAGAGCTTGCCATGTACAGTCAAGCTAAGCAGGGCCACAAGACTCACTCACTCGCACCTTTGTCAGTGCAGCGCTGATAAACATACGGAGCTCCTCCGATATCCAAGCAGGGTAATTTGGGCGGCGGTACATGATCTGCTCATAGGTGTCAGTCCGCGTCTCCCTCTCAAAGGGCGGATGGCCAACGATGAGTTCATATCCCAATATTCCAATTGCCCAGGCATCCACACTGCACAACGGCAAGGTTTGAGTGAGCACAATGGAACATATGGGTTTCTTGGGTGACTGGGATGATTGAAGTCCACGAAGCATGCAGCATGCATTCACCTGGATGTGTATCCCAGCAGTGCTTTCTCCTTGTTCTCCTGCGGATGGCTCTTCTCCGGGCACATGACCACCTGGCATAAGAACATGAAGAAGCACTTGCCACAACACTACTTCTCCCTGTGACTGTTTATTGATCAGGACATCATGGCAGACAGGTTCTTAGATGCATCTCATACTTGTTTGAAAATAGAAGATTGACCCTCAGTAGGATATTAAGCACCCAAGGGCAGCATGGGGCCCCACCTCGGGGGCCATGTAGTCCAGCGTCCCCGCTCGTGTCACAGGTCGCTCCTCTGTTGAGTCGATGGAAAGCCCAAAATCTGCCAACTTCACTGCGCTAAGGCCTGGTCCACCCAAAAGTATGTTCTCTGGTTTGCAGTCCCTCCACAGAAAACCCTACATTGCACACAAGACCTTCTGGAGAAATAGTTTGGAGACATAGACAAGCACTACTTGCGTATATCATCAGTTTACATTGTCGCTTCATACAATGATTGTATTACAGTCCTCCCAACACCGACCCTAATCCCCAAAAATGGTACATTTATAGTATTACCTTGCGATGGAGGTAGGCAAGAGCAGACAAGCATGGTTGGATGACATCCCTTGCCACCCTCTCTTCACTCAACTGACCGCCATGGCGCTTCAATTCCTCATACAAGTCACCTCCTGCATGCATGCAGTCATTGACATGGTCTCTTCATCTGTCTCCTTTCATCCAAGAGTATGAATGTAGACTCACTTCCAGATATGCTTCTTGCTACTCAACATAATGGCTTGCCTGGAGCAAATTGCAGTGCAAGGTACACGTGATCGCTATCTTCAAATGCTGCATACATCTGCACAATGTTGTCATGCTGTAGCTGACTGTGTATTCTGATCTCTCGCTGCACCTGTGCACAATATCACAATTATATAGAACCAAAAGGGACATAGACTGGCAGGGCAATAAACCCCCGACGGTTGAACACATACCTGATACCAATTCAGAGCCGACAGCCTCTGCTTTCTGTAAAGCTTCAATGCCACCGGCAGGCCTGACAATCTGCAAATTGCTTTGTAAAGTAGGGATGCTTTCCCTTTGTACAGCTGTTTTTGCAACTCGAAATCCTCCAAGCGCCAAGCTCCCACACGTGACATAGCCGGAGGACAGCTTCCGCTCACGAATACAGTCCTGGGTTCAATGACCCCTTGACATATCATTATTGATGTTGTTCCCATTGATATGTCCATGCTGGCTACCCTGCAGCATGGACGGAAACCCCATATGAAAAGGAATCTTGCTATATGTTTTCTGCCTTGTGTCAGCAGGCATGCTACCGACTAGTGTTCATAAGGAAGGCGCTTGTCACTGGCATCATTTAAACACATGCACAACCCAAAGGGCCCATTTCGTAGTGCAAAGCCCAACAGACAACATTGCAATACTAGTCGTCAGCTTACCTGGGGTCAGAAGCCTGTGTTCCATTTGTGTCCGTCTAGCACTAGTACATGCTTTCAGGCTCTTACGTGTTGTACGGTGCTCCCATCTTGGTAAATTGGAGTCTATCTTCCTCCCAGACACCCCTTCAGTATCTTACGCCAGAGCAGCTAGTAAGAACCGAGATAGCAATATGCCCAGCTCCCTGAACGCTTAAAAACTCCCCTTTCCCCTCCTGGACAAGCCTTCCCGCTAAATATTCATTTCGGAGCTGTAAGCAATTACTCAGTGGAGTTGGCCTTTTACAACTTGCGCCTGAACTTACTAACCTCGGCCTGTACCCCGCGACTGCTATATTCAAGTATTGGGAATTGCCCAAATCTCCACTTTCGACAAATTGCCACAATTTTACAGCCCCAGAGAGATATCCGGACGTCTGGGCACTGGCATGTGAGAGTGAAACTTTCGGGCAACAAACGCCGACAACTTTCAAGCTATCTTGGCGCTATAGCACTCACAACCCATTAATTTTTCCTTTTTAATATGTCGGCAACTATCATATAATATGATTCATATTTCCAAGGATCCAAGGACAAGGGAAATCTCCGGAACAGGTTGTGTCTTCAGAGGCGTTCCAAGTGCATGCTTGCTTGTCCTTCCAAGACTTGGTTCTGTTCATTTGCACGTTCACATCCCATATTGTTTTATTATTGTCACTTTAAAGAATGTTTGCATGGGGACAGCCGATGTTCAGCTCAGGGTGTGGGGGCCCGCCGTTCCCCGTGGCCACAGCGTCCTTCTATAGTATACTACGTAGCTATACATATATGTCTGCCCGCATGCGCACTTAAGCTTCATGAAGTTGATCAACTTCAGGGGATTGACTAAATAATTAGTGGCACAATGGCTGGTGTAGTTGTTGCTGTGCCAGCAGAACGCCTACTGTCTGTCAGTACGGCGCATGTGGTGGCAAGTGAAATTTACTGTTGTATAATTATAATTATAATTTTATAAAGTGTCAAACTCACTTTAAAGAGAAGACTCAAACTTGTACAAGCTCTATACTGTACAGCTGTAGCCTGTGTCACACATGCAAGCCTGTAATGTTTCTTTTGTGGGTGGCCACCATCCATGGAAAGCAGCTAGTATGGCACTCAGTGAGCTCGCCGCCCTGACTTTGACACAGTCTAGCAAAGCCGGTAGACATACTATGCTAGTAGCTTTCAGTAGGCTTCTGTCCTTCTTTCCTTGCCTCAGCCTTGTCAGACCCACACTAAGTAGATTTAATTAATTAATTATAACGCTGAGATAAAGAAACACTGTAGGGATTTGATAGTAGTAAGGGCCGAGTCAGCCTTCTCAAAACCTGCCTGGTCTTGCAGCAACTAGCTGACGCATACCAATCCCAGCCCAGATACGACGCTCACTAACAAAACGCTTGCGCACTTTCAACTGCCTGCGAAACAAGTAAGAATCACTTTGAATCAAGCATCCGCAAACAAGGCCATCACGGACCCGTGCATCACGGCAGAAGTGAAGAACAGGGCTGTCTTGGTACCTGTCATTTGTGCCATCATGCTTCTGCATTCAGTGTGCAGCCCTGTTAGGAGAATGGCCTGTGCGCAACAACACAAAATTCGCTCAAGGACATGATCAAGCATTGCTGCCATCGATGTCTCTGATTTGTACAAAATTCACAGAGAAATCAAAACAAAGCTTATCCATCGACAAGTACATGATCAGAGAGGACGAGATGCACCTTGGTCTGAGACTAGGTCCCCTCTGGGTCCCCTCCGCTTGCCAAGCATGTTGATGTCCAGCAGAACGATATTGCGCTTGGCCTGGTTCATGCTGGTCACCAGGAAGGGCTGCAGCATGCCAACCTTGCTAGCCGTCAGGAAAGACATCTGGCTGAAGGGGCAGAATGCTACGATGCCTGCCACGCCCACGCTGTACCCTCCGTTGACACCATTAAGCACGCGGCCCATGACTGGCTTATTTGAGCGCATTGCTTCCTTGACCATCCCCCAGACACCCGCCACCTTGTCCTTCTCGATGCGGCGCTCCACTGCAAGCTGCATATCCCCATAGGGCGTCTCTAGCTCCTCAACAACGAACTGCAGCACGTCTCCCACCCTGAAGTCCTCTGGAGAATTGCGCAGTCCCCCGTCCTTGCTGGACACCAGCTGGGACAGGTGCAGCTCCTTCTTGGCATACTTCACGTATTTGTTGAACCCTGTGTCGAGGAAGACGAAGCGCCTGTCGGTCTTGAACACCTTTGCCCCAATGACCTGCCCCGTCAAATGCTTCAAGCTGCTGTTGTGCCTGCGGTATAACTGCATGAATGTGTCCTCTAACTCACTGCCCGGACCAGGGCCTGCTTCTCCACTGCCATCGCTGCCTGACTGCTGGTGAACACTCCTTCTGTCGATGCAGTGTGCATGATCTGGCAAATTCGCGCCTGCTACTGCTGGAAGAATAGCTATTTTCACAGCACGACTGTTCAATTGTTTCGCAGCGTTCCTGAGCATCCTCAGGTTAAGGTATGTGTCGATCTTCTGCGGCCGTTGTCTCTACAAAGGTGCCTGTTGTTTGATCGTAATATCAAGAAAGTCTCGTAAGCAGTGATGGACGGTACAGACTGGATTGACACCAGCCACTGGTCCTTGGGGTCCGGGCGACAGACAGCCAACTTCAGTAAGCGATTGCGCACGTGACCAAGATCAGTCCAGAAATAGAATGCGCTGCGGAATTGGCAGAAGCTTATTTTTATTGGAAAGAATGTGCAGAACGCTGCTCTCAAGGAGTCTGCAGCTGTGAATTCTGTCCGTATTGTTTTCAAAGGTCTTTTTTATGCTCAGGATCATGTTGTGACTTCCCAGGCTGATACACGGTGTCTATATCTTCCAGACATTGATATCAGATTGCAGATGAACTTTTCAATGATAAGATGCGGGTCGGTTCTTTGGCAACCGGGCGGATCATGCAGGCACACCTTTCAGATGCATGCAGCACACAGCTCTTCTTTTTCGGGACGTAGCGATAACTCATTTTGCACCAGGTTCAAATACAAACAACCCTGCTGGCGGGACCAATGGTTAACTCATATATCTCGATGGACCAGGTGAATTTGCTTGATACCCATCTAGATCTTTGAGGCTCTTCGAGCTTCCCGAAGTTGCTCAGTAGGTCGTGGATCGAGCCCCACAGCAATCAATAACCCATTAAGTTTTGACTCAAAAGTAGATACCACCTGTGCAAGGAGGATGGTTCAAAAGACCCTCATTACTTGAGTCAGTGTGTCCCACTGAACCCCAACATGCATTGTTGGCACAGGTCAGGCAAAGTATGTGCGGCTCTGGGCTTGCAAGAGGCTGCTGTAAGAGGTGAGAGAGGACGATGCTCCGGTATACAAAGCAGGGGTCCATGTAAATTCTACACTTGCCTTGCTCCAGCCTTGCTACTCAGATAAATTGGCAGCTGCTGATGCTTGCAGGTTCTCCTAAACCGATGAAAGTCCAATTCAGGGAAGTGGACACCTTCAGTTTATGGGTATGCTCTGTGGTAATGCCTTCTGATTGCTCATATGTAGGAATGCCCACATGGAATTGGCATTCTTGCTGGGTGACTGGGCCGCTGAATGATGTCTGTTCTACTGTGCAGATTTGGTTTGAGCTCCACCAGAGCCCCTCAAACGATGATCTGGAGCTTCTTGATGCAGTCCTCTCTTCATGGTTTATGATAGGCCGCCTAGGCGGTTTCAATGCCATGAACCTGCAGGTTTGTGTGAATCGAGCAGACTGCCAATAGCATGCTATGGCACTGTGACGGGCAGTGATTTGAATAGTTTGTGTGATCTTACGCCCTGGTCCTTTCATTGACTGTAGGCAATGTATGTCGGAGATGAATCGGTCAGCTTCATGAAGTATGAGCACGAACATACCGAGTCAGCTCTTCAGGCTGTTTTCCATGACATGGGGTCAGTAGAACACAAGGGAAATTGGTGCCGCTGCTGGTAAGAGTGCATTTGCTGGTCTCACAGTGATCCTCAGAATGCAGAAAGCTTCAGGTTGATTATTTTCCCCTCGCCTGTTGTACGCTGTGCTGATGCCTTACACTAGCACAGGTTTGATCTTGGGACATCGGATGAGCTAGCATTGGACGTGCTCATCAATGCACTCCTGAACTTCAGCCGAGAGTAAGTTGCATCCTTGACGAGCACCTTCACCTCTGCACGACACCATGTGTACCAGTGAAACGACAATGAAAGCATTTTACAGTTGAGCCACTTTTCATCAAGCTCTGTCCTTATCTAGCTTTTGGCGCTTGTGTTGTCTTTGTTGTGTGCCTCACGAAGAGAAGCTCTGAGTTTCACATGAGGTCCAATGTGTTGTGTTCTTCTAGAGTTCAAAATACTACTTACCATGCCTCTGTTTCCTGCACAGGAATGTTGGTATAAAACAGTGCATCATCGGTGGTGTCAATGCAGATTGGCCAATACCTAGTGTGCAAGTAAGTCAAGACTGCACAGATGCTCTCTACTTGAATTGAATGAAGCTGGAGGTCTTCGTTCGTATGTGTGGCCGTGAAACAGTGGTTGAGTGACAACTGTTGAGTATCGAGTCATGGTTTGCAGGCAGACTCTTAGCTCTGAGCAGTATGGGAATATCTACCCTATCAGTTGATTGAGTTGTGCGGGGCCTGTGGACCGCTCTGCTGAAGCTACATTTTTGACCGGATCCTTTGGCTGGCTCCAAGGTCACATGATCATCGGATGAGGAGAGACTACTAAATTGGCACTGCGTCACAATTGTAGTTTACTAAATATATGACTGGTATCTCTACTAGTCAAAGAAGCCCATTGTGCTCGACATCACACTCACATTCCTCTTTAAGAAACATTCCTCTTAAAATCGATGCAGATATACACCTAGCAGCAGAGGCAATCTGTTATGCTTACAGTAATGGTTGTAAGTTTGCAAGGTTCTTGGCCACTGCTGGACAGCATTACACCACAGCCTTTACCAAAAAATGCCTTGTAACTTGATCCTTCCTTTGATGCGACAGGCATTGGGAGGTCTGTCTGTCCTTTGATGCTCATGAGTCTGATGTGCAATCGTGTTTCTAATGCAAAAAAAAGTGGCCCTTCTGCCACAAGCACAAAGAGTCCCAGGCGACCTGTGCTCTCAGTTGCCAAAAGGGCAAGCGGCCCTTGTTGAGAACACTACTGTTGAATTGTACTGAAGACGTTGGAGTGAAAGGCTTTGCATTCCATTAGCATGAAAGCAGTTTTGTACTCCTGCTGTCCTTTGGTAGTACCAAATTGGTACCGTGCCAATCTTGGTAACTGTGCACTGCCCGGAATCCCTTTTTGAGACTTGGTGGACTCGCTTGGCATCGTCTTGAACGCGTATGCATGAGGTACACTCAACTTTTTTTAAGGGAAACCTCTCTATTACAGGCATGAGGGTAGCGAACTGCCCAGCACACAAAGAATAGGATATGTAGGAAACCTAGCTGAGGCGGGCACGCAAAACACTCCCGCAGGAGGATAGGGCGATACCCAAGGACACGTAAGGCAATGGTCATATATGGTGAAATTCAACTTCACATCAATCAGATCAGACATTCACGTTCTACATAGGACACAAGTATGTATCTTTATTTGTGTGCTGGGCAGTTCGCTACCCTCCTGCCTGTAATAGAAGTATGGCATGGTATCTCTTGCCTATCCCAACCCTCTGCTGGGTTGGTGTGTTGTATGAGACTGGCCGTGCCTCCTTGCTGATGTCATTACCTTTGGAACATATGGGCACCACTGCCTGCTCGTCTTTTTAATTGACCGTGGTCCTGAGTGGCCTTCAGCGGATGTGTCTAGACTTGATGATATTCTACCTCCTTGCTATCCCAACCCACTGCAGTGTTGGTGTGTTGTCCCATTTTGCCATGATCCTCATGAGATCACCGTGTTTCGATTAGCTTTTGGACGAACAGGGCTCCACTATTTGCCCGCTCCACTACTTGCCCGCCTTAGTCGTTGCGTTAGGTCGTGATGTGCTCTGCTAGAGTGCACATCACGGACATTGCCTGCTTGCCTGGACATGATTGCCATTGCTGGACTCCTTGCTTGTCCTTGCTTGCCTGCGTATGATTGCCGCTGTTTCTCCGTATCTATTGCTTTTCATGTCCTTGGGTATCGCCCTATCCTCCTGCGGGAGTGTTTTGCGTGCCCCACCTCAGCTAGGTTTCCTACATATCCTTTTATTTGTGTGTTGGGGAGTTCGCTACCCTCATGCCTGTAATAGAGAGGTTTCCCTTAAAAAAAAAAAAAAAAAAAAGCACACGGATCGAGGAGTGCTTCAGCTGGATCGCAGGCCACACGGACTTCGACACTGCGCAGGCCAGAGCAGCCATATGCGCATTGTACGCCCGCGCTCCCCTCCTGCTGCAGACAGCAGACTCGGCCATGGTGTAAACCCTCACGCAGGAGGGGCTGTGCCATATTCTTCGCAGCCTGTACGGAGCAGACAGCTTGCCACAGGACACTTACGGCTCACCTCCCCTCACGGACGCTGTGCTGAAAGAGCTCTTCACGGCCGAGGAGCCTGAAGCCGCCCCTGCTCAGCGGCAGCAGCTCAGGCCCGCTATTCCCCCAGGCTTCGAGGAGCGCGCTGAGGCCATCCAATTAAAAAAATCCAAGCCGCCCAGCAGGCAGCACAGGACGCCCTCGCTGGCATCACGCCGCGCCGTCGTTCTAGTCGCCCACGACAGCAGCGCACCGACTGGTGGATGCCACAGCAGCCACCGATGCTGCCACCGCAGGAGCACAGGGACAGGAAGCCGCACCAGACGGAGGGCGCGCCTGCGAGGCGGCCCTCCCAACCATGACTCGCCCGAGACAGCCCTCCCTGCCCCTGCTCATCAGCCTCAACGTCAATGGCCTTCGGGACAAGGACAAGAGGCGCCGCCTCTTCTACCTCTTACACCGCGATCGGTGGGACGTCATCCTCCTCCAGGAGACCCACCACAGCACCCTCGAAGAAGGAGCGGCATGGGCGCAAGAAGGGCCTGACGGATTCCGCTCCAACTGGAACGGACCCGCATTCTGGTGCCATCACACCTCCTAGTCTCGTGGCCATCTTATTTCGACATACAGCCGACACATCCGCAGTCACAGTGCGTCACAGCAGCGCCACCGGACGCACTCTCCTGGTGGACTTCACTTTTGGCGGACATTCTTACACGGTAGCCTCCGTGTATGCGCCGGCTGTGGCAGCAGAGCGGCCAGCCTACTTCATGCAGGAGTTGCTTCCTAGCTTACCGGCGGATCGCAGCCTTCTGGTGGGCGGCGACTTCAACTGCATCGCAGGCCAGCAAGACATGCTGGATGCCGCAGGGCGGCCAGGCCAGCGCACACAGGGGTATTGGACTGGCCTGCGCCATGTGGAGACAGATTATCAGCTCTATGACGTGTGGCGCGACCTCAACGCTGACGGCCGGGCGTTCACTCACATCGCCACCTCAGGGCAGTCCGCAGCCCGCCTGGATCGATGGCTCATCTTTGAGCACCTGCGAGCCAGAGTCAGCGCGGAGTCGCAGGCGACAGGACAGGTCAATGGTTACCCAGGAGATCACTTAGGCGTCAGCCTCTGCCTCACGGCACCACGTTCCACGTGCTATGGAGCGGCGGCCTGGAGGATGCCTCTGCACCTCCACGACGACCAGCCATTCTGGGATCGCCTCACAGTGCGCAGTGGGAGAGGAGCCGGATGCGCAGCTTCTTATCCCCTGGAGCGCGCAACACCCGGTGCCGCTGCCTGCCTGACCCTGGCCACTTGAGGTGGGGACCTCACTTACCTATCCCCCGAGGGAGGGCACTCGTACTCAGCCCCGAGGATGGGCCCTCGTTAATCAAGCCCCGAGGGAGGGCACTCGTACTCAGCCCCGAGGATGGGCCCTCGTTAATCAAGCCCCGAGGGAGGGCACTCGTACTCAGCCCCGAGGATGGGCCCTCGTTAATCAAGCCCCGAGGGAGGGCACTCGTACTCAGCCCCGAGGATGGGCCCTCGTTAATCAAGCCCCGAGGGAAGGCACTCGTACTCAGCCCCGAGGAGCGGTCCTCGTTAAACAACCATCACCAGGCCTGCCTGGGCCTTTAAACAGGCAACTCTGAGTCACCATGCTCTGATGATGGCCTTTTGCCATGACACCCGCTCGTGTCTTTCATGATTTCACTGCAGTTTCAGTACGCCTTTCGCACATCCGGGTCCTTGGCACCCTCAGAGGTCTTGAGTTGTTCCTAGGCACGGATGACACCCACCCCACCCCGGCTCCGACCGGCCTGCCCTTCCACTTGTTCATGTTAGTTGTCGTCTAGGACCTTGGGGATGAACAGCCTGTTGTTCCTCAGCACACCCTCCCCGCGTCCGTCATCATCCTTTGCCAGCGCGGAATGGGGCCCCAGTCACGCGGTACCACCGGTCGGGAGTCCCAGAGAGCACCGCCGAGCATGGCCCCTGGGGACAGTCTTTCCCTTGGGGGCACTGGCCTCGCCACCCAGTTCTTGTGGCCTCGCCCCCCACAGACACGCTCCGCCGTCTCTCATCTCTTGGGCACCCCGGCCGGGCGGCTCAGTCGTGCGCCCCGCCACCTTGGAGGTCTACCACGGCGCGTTGGAGGGTTGTAACGTCGCCAGTATCCCACGAAGACCATTCCCCCAGGGTCCTAATAGGATGTGCTTGTGCCCACGAGCCTGCTCGATATCTTTATCCTTACCACAGGTAGCCTTACCCCATGCTGTTATTCCACCATGCCGTGATTCCACCATGCAGTAATTTTACCACTTATTCCACAGTTGTATCGTGTCATCCGGTGCCAAACCCTAGGTGTATCCGTATCTCTATGAGGTTCCATTGAGCGGGTGTCTAGGACTTAGGAATTGGTACCTCCTGCCTATCCCAACCCTTTGAGGAGTTGGTGTGTTCTATGAGACTTGCCATGCCTTTTTAATCCGACATAATCTTGAGTTATTGGGGCATTGATGCCTGCCATTTGTAGTGACTGACTTGGGCCCTGTTGTGGCCTACCAGCAGGAAGTGTTTCAGACTTCATGATATTGTACCCAATGCCTGTCCCAACCATTGCCTGGTT
Organism: Coccomyxa sp. Obi; assembly: GCA_020887355.1. NCBI lineage: Eukaryota > Viridiplantae > Chlorophyta > Trebouxiophyceae > Coccomyxaceae > Coccomyxa > Coccomyxa sp. Obi. The sequence goes on from AP024999.1 coordinate 2,034,140, forward strand.
GGTGTGCTGTTTGATGATTCCTCCTCACCATGTTGCGGTTAGCGTTTGAACACATGGGCCCCACTATTTGCCCTCCTTAGTTGTGCGTTAGGTCGTGCTGTGCTCCACTGGAGAGCTCCCCACGAACATGGCCTGTTTGCCTGGGACATGATTGCCACTGATTGCCCACTTGATTGCCTTTGCCTCTAAGCGTATGTTTGCCACTGTTCTACCATATATTCTGCCTTTCATGTCCTTGGGTATCGCCATATCCTCCTTCGGGAGTGTTTTGCGTGCTCCATCTCAGATAGGTTTCCTGGCACTTATCAATATCAATGTCCCTTCCGAGGGCATCAGGCAATCCGAGCCTATTTCTGCAGACTCAGGGCTGCTAAGAGACATTGGCCACTGTAGACCGTCACAGCACGTCCGAGTGCTCATCAACCATCGAAGTAATTGCATCAGGCTACTTCGCATCAAGTGCACTTCACTGTATGCACGATATCAAGTCAAGGCTCCAGCAGCCTGCAAGCGAGGCTTCCCGTCGCCTCACTAAGTCAAATCGAGCTTCTCGAACCAACAACCTTCCCGCCTACCTTAAAACGAAACAAAAAGAATATACAGGAGACAGCGAGCTAGCCACTCACCCGTGTCGATGAGCTCAAGCAGTTTTGGAAAAGCATCGGCACCGTCCTCCTCATCGAGGAGGTAAGCTTGGCGTTGGATAGCCTCCACGCTTTCTGTGGTCTCCAGAACGCGGCCGTAGGCCTTCTCGACGCCAGGCTTCCTGAAACGATGCCCTGAAAAAACAGTGATAAGAGTGTCAGTAATAATACACTTATAAGCCAGAGGTTAACGAGGCCACTAGCGGCAGCTATCTGTGGCGTCAGCGCGGGTTCAATGTCCCTTATGCATTTGCGTGCGATACGATGCCAATCGAATCCACCAACTGTCAACAAAAGGATTCCGGGCAGCGCACAGGGGCGCCTCCGGCCGTCGCGTTACAAGGATAGAGTGGTAACATGCGGCACAGAGCCGTACGGCCAGAGACACACCCACCAACACCCTATCAGCATAACCTAAAACTAGAAAATAAGTATCATTTAAAGGCACACTGCATTCTCCATCACAAACACCTAATCTTGGCCACATCTTCCCAGCTGAATCTCCCAGCAAATCACTACTTAAGCACCTTACAAATACCATCGCAATGACGTACTCGATCAATTCCAGCAGGATAAACAGGACCAATCACCAGCTATACAGAACACCCCATGCACCAGAGGAGGACCTCATTCCCTCCGATGCACTCCAGCCCGCCGGCCACTCAACACCCCCACGGGGGGAGGTGAAGTGGGAGGATCCACGGGGCAACGCCGAAGCATTGCAACTGAAGGCAGGGGCTACGACACAAGCTGGTTAGTCCACTTGTATGAAAAGCATGATGATCTGCCATCAGGCAGCAGGAAGCAGTAAGTATGGACGTTCTGACAGGAACCAAAAAGCATACAAACAATATGCATGCCAGATCATATTTTTGCATACCATACACAGCAATGTCTTTGACAATAACAAATACAAGTGAAGTTGAAAAGTAAAGCTTCGGTCTGTGCTCGAGAAGAGCGCTGCACAGTTGAAAGCTCTGCTGCACCACAAACTGCTTAAGTCCTAACGGCGCCTGTCTGCAACAGCGTCCCTGGTACTCAAGCCAATACTGGCAAAACCGAACGGAATAAAATGACGAACGAACATATAAATAAAACAAGCAAAACTACCTGTAAAACTCTCCAATTTCAACCACAAATTAACAGGGACATATCTGAACCGTGTTTCTACAGCCTGCGGCTGAGAACCCTATGTTCAATGTCCCTTATGCATTTGCGTGCGATACGATGCCAATCGAATCCACCAACTGTCAACAAAAGGATTCCGGGCAGCGCACAGTCCGTCCAAAGATCACGGCTCTTGGGAAGGGAACATGGCTTGCGTAACGCCAGCCTTGACCTCAGAAGATGTCTTGACATAACCAAAGGCAGACCGCTGCGATTTCCAGCCACCATGCTCCATCCAAAGCCTGTCGGGAATGCCCTGATTGGCAGCCTGAGTGGCACCACCGGCCCGCAAAGAATGCAGGCCAAACTGCTTGGCAGGCAGACCCACTGCCTGGAACGCCTCTAGAATGCCACGACGCAAGTACTGGTAAGAAGCAGGCGTGTTGCCGTACACCTCAACCCCGTCACATACCGATACTGCAGAAAAGAGAGGCCGGGACGAGCCTTCGAGGCCGGCACGCTGCAAGAGCAGAACGACCGACTTGACTGGGCATGAGTACGACTCGATCGCGGACAAAACAATGAGACTGCCCTCCCTGTACTGATCATTCTTCCTGGAATCTAAGCGGATTTCCAGCAACGACTCACCGACCAGCTTCAGATTGTTCACACGAATATGGGACAGGTCGTCATATCGAAAGAAACCGCAGAAACCTAGGCTGATGGCCGTTGCCAGCGACAGGTTGCGCAGGCTCTGCGCCTGGCCTGCCAGCCACAAATTGGCCTGCTCAACCTTCTCCCAAGTGATTGGCTCTTTCCTATTCTCTCCAGCAGGCAGCACCCTTCTGGCATAATTGCGAACAGCACACACTAGTGGATGCTCTGTGACCTTGCCGGAGCTGCTGAACTCATGAAAAGCTGCGATGGCAGCTGAATTGCACTTGATCGACGAGTGAGACTTTCCCGTCTGCGCAATGGCAAGCAGATACAAAGCAACGACAGTTCCTGTCGATGGCAGGAACGGAAGCTCACGTTCCTTGCACCACTGCACGAATCGCTGCCACAAAGGGGCGTAACGCTTCATCGTGCTGTCAGCCTTTGAAGACGCCAATGCTGCTGGCAAAGCACCAAGAAGCCTCTGTACGTCAGGATGCTGACTGCCAGGCCCCAAGCTCTTCTTCAGAAGCGGGGCAACATCTGTAAATGCAATGGAGTACTGTCAGATGCCTCATTACATGTCTGAAAAATCCACCCTTAACGCATACACAGCCCAATTTGGTGCACCAACAATCACACTGTTGGCTGAGCCAGGACCTGGCAGGAACAAGTCTCTGGACCTCGTGACATTTATCTCGCGCGCATCGCGCACCGCGGCAGCCCAGCGGCTGCCGTCGGCGCTGCGCACAAGATGCCACCACTGCTGCTTGGGCCACCATGGCACTATCACTGTGCCTACAGCCTTGCAGGCTCTCATATGCAGCATCACTCTGCCTAACAATGCAAAGGGCGCATTCACCCAGTTGTTCTCTCCTTGCCAATTGTATGAGAAGGCATCTACCCCTGCAGAGCCAGGGCACCAGAATCTGCTACAAAACTTGCTGCACTGGTTGTTTGTGCCTGAAGCAAATCTGTCAAAAGTGTGTGGGCCCCACAGCTGGTCTAGAATTCTGAAATACTTTTTGTTCAGCATCCAATCATCCGCATCGTGCAGCTTAGACAGCTGATCTGCTAACGTATTGTTCTCTCTGGGGGTCCACTCTATTCTCAATTGGATGCTACGCTTATGACAGAACTCAAAAATCCTGACTACAACATCCTGAATCAATTTCTTCCTGCTGCCTTTCAGCCATATGTAGCACACAGCCAGGCTGTCAGTGATAAGCCTCACAATCTTTCCTGATACAGCGCTGAATAGAGACAGCAATGTCCTCTCAATTGCAATCAGCTCACGCCAGGTAGATGATTCAACCTGCTCTTCCAGGGTCAGATACCCCTGAGCCACTCTGGAATCCCCAGCAGCATGAAAATCAGCAAAACTGGCAGGGAAGGCCAGCTGCTGCCCTCGAGTGTGCTGCAGTTCAAAACCTCCCCAACCTTGGGCACCAGCATCCGTGAACAACACTGTGTCTACATGTGGATCAAACCAAAGAGGGGCGCCATGCAATCTGTCAAAGTTTTTCTGCCAAAACTGCAGCTCTGCAAAGGCTGCACCGTCAATGCGGACGTGCCAATTCCAGACATGGGCCGGCTTGCTATTTATAAGATCATACAAAGCCCTGCTGTATATCCTGGCAGCTGGACCTAGGGCCAAAGCCATGGATTGAAGCTGTCCTGTAATCCTGGCTAGCAAACGAACGTGCACTTTGCGAGAACCTGATAACAACCGCTGAAGAGTTTTGAGAAACTCCTGGACTCTGTCATTGCTGGCGGTCAAACTGTTCTTTGCCAGGTCAACAAGCCAGCCTAGGAACACAAGGGCTTGTTCGGGATCGAGCTGTAGCTTTGGTACTGACACCGAGAACCCTGCTGATCGAATGTCCTGCAACACCTGGGCCTGAACGAGCTTAAAAGCAGAGCTGCCACCATCAGCATCTTTTGCAACAGCAAATAGGAAATCATCCAGATAGTGTATCAAGCGGATACCACGGGCTCGCCAGCGCCCAACCAGCTCATGCGTCAGTTTCGAGAAGACATAGCAGGCAGGACTAAGGCCGAAAGGCAAAACAGTGAAGACGTACGTCTTTCCCTGCCAGCGAAAACCGAGATACGTCCAGGCTGACTCATGCATATCTACATGGTGATAAGCTGCTTCCAGGTCGACAGAAAACATGTAATCATCTGGGTTGAAATATAGAGAAGCACTCCTGATATTCTCGTACTTGAACTTTAAGCCGGTCTGGTCGATAAATCGGTTGACATAGACCAGATCTAAAATCAGCCTGAGTTTCCCTCTGCGTTCCACAACATTCAAAGGACTGATCACTGCTGGTGGAAGGTGGGTTTGCATGATGGAACCTCTAGCCAGGAGGTCTGCAATTTCAGCCGAGACAAACGCTTCGCGCTGCAGCGCACCGGCCGCATTCGGGAACGAAAGCGGTGGGGGCGTCACCCCCAGTGCCCATGGGATTTCATAGCCAGAACTGATCCAGGAAAGCACGACTGCTGACTTACAGAACAGCTGCCAGAATGCCAGTTTTGCCTTGAGGCGACCCTTGACATACTTGGGTGCCGGCTTGGTTGCCGGCGAGTCAGCCGGTTTAGCACTGGTTGCACTACAGGCCGAGTCAACATCCCAGGAATCATCTTCGATATCATCAGTGCGTACTTCTGCGATATCGGTACCTGGGCAAGAAGCGCCATCTGATTCAAGGCAGGGTTCTTCACGTGGCATGATGATGTAAGCGATTACATGACCGATTACAGTTTGAGATTATGCTGCCACCGTGGCAAGCCTCACGTGCTCAGCACTTACGTCATCTGTGACGTCATAGTTCAGTCGTGCCATCAAGGCAAGCCTCACGTGTCAGCGATTAGGTAACCGATTACAATATTGCATCATGCTGCCACCATTGGCAGAGTACTGTACACTGCACACAGATTGCAAGACAAACTGTCTCTCTGCAGTGTTCTACATCTGGAATCCAGGCCTGGCACCCATGGGGCAATCCTTGGCAAAGTGCCCAAATTCACCGCAGTTAAAGCACTTCCCTTTTGGGGCGCTAGACTGAATGCCTGCGCTGTGATTCAGGGCTTTCACAACTTGAGCAGGTGAGTGCATTGCAGGTGACCCAAAATACTGTGGCGTATAGCCGTAAGGCATGGCACTCACAGGCTGCTGCACAGGCATTTGCATTGGCATCTGGGCAGGCATTTGCATAGCAGCTTGGCTCCAATTGAATCTACTCATGCCATACTGGCCCCTGCCACCACGACCACGACCACCGGTAGTGGGCCTGTCGCTCCGAGAGCGTTTGAACTGGGACTTTCCATTGCGCAGCTCGACACTCTTGATTGCACTCTCCAGGAGAGAGGCATCCTGGTCACCACCGTTGTGTTTCTTCTTGAGATACTCCTCAGCAACCTCGTAGCTGTGCTCGTCAGCTACCTTCTCGAATTCGAGTTGCTTGTAACACATGCCAACCCCTGCGGTTTTGAATGGCACTTATCAATATCAATGTCCCTTCCGAGGGCATCAGGCAATCCGAGCCTATTTCTGCAGACTCAGGGCTGCTAAGAGACATTGGCCACTGTAGACCGTCACAGCACGTCCGAGTGCTCATCAACCATCGAAGTAATTGCATCAGGCTACTTCGCATCAAGTGCACTTCACTGTATGCACGATATCAAGTCAAGGCTCCAGCAGCCTGCAAGCGAGGCTTCCCGTCGCCTCACTAAGTCAAATCGAGCTTCTCGAACCAACAACCTTCCCGCCTACCTTAAAACGAAACTCAAAGAGAATACAGGAGACAGCGAGCTAGCCACTCACCCGTGTCGATGAGCTCAAGCAGTTTTGGAAAAGCATCGGCACCGTCCTCCTCATCGAGGAGGTAAGCTTGGCGTTGGATAGCCTCCACGCTTTCTGTGGTCTCCAGAACGCGGCCGTAGGCCTTCTCGACGCCAGGCTTCCTGAAACGATGCCCTGAAAAAACAGTGATAAGAGTGTCAGTAATAATACACTTATAAGCCAGAGGTTAACGAGGCCACTAGCGGCAGCTATCTGTGGCGTCAGCGCGGGATCACAACCTGGCTCAAGCAGAAAGAAGCAGAACGACGCTGAGGTTATCCGTAGAACGACTGTTCGCGTCCAACTAAAATAATGTACAACCGTGGCACCATATTTCAGGTCAACAAGTACCCAAAAGGCCTAGCAGACAAGAAGTTTTGGGCGGGATCCCGCCAGGCGCAAACAGGAAAACACAACTCTGGGCCACCAACTGCAGTTCATTCGCCTTCATACTATCAAATCTATGATATAGGAAGTACTTTGCTCATTGATCGCTTTTCTGAAGCTGACAATTTTGAACAACAAGGGCGGAAGAATAACACGTTCCTGGTAGGACTCTCGCCAACTTCCCCGCCTCAGTGAGCGTATTGCGGGACTGAAGTGCGGCGCACATGCGCTTTTCTCTCTCTCTGCTCTCCATTTGCGAGTCCATAAACATCCTCTTGAGTTCTGCGAGCTCAGAGTTGGTTCCAGAAGGCGGTTGTTCAGGGTTATCGATACCTGGTTCGTCGGGGGCACCTTCGGCTGGTGCCATATTGTAAACTGTGGACAGACAAAAGCTTACAGAAGTTGAAAAGTAAAGCTTCGGTCTGTGCTCGAGAAGAGCGCTGCACAGTTGAAAGCTCTGCTGCACCACAAACTGCTTAAGTCCTAACGGCGCCTGTCTGCAACAGCGTCCCTGGTACTCAAGCCAATACTGGCAAAACCGAACGGAATAAAATGACGAACGAACATATAAATAAAACAAGCAAAACTACCTGTAAAACTCTCCAATTTCAACCACAAATTAACAGGGACATATCTGAACCGTGTTTCTACAGCCAGCAGCATTGGCGTCTTCAAAGGCTGACAGCACGATGAAGCGTTACGCCCCTTTGTGGCAGCGATTCGTGCAGTGGTGCAAGGAACGTGAGCTTCCGTTCCTGCCATCGACAGGAACTGTCGTTGCTTTGTATCTGCTTGCCATTGCGCAGACGGGAAAGTCTCACTCGTCGATCAAGTGCAATTCAGCTGCCATCGCAGCTTTTCATGAGTTCAGCAGCTCCGGCAAGGTCACAGAGCATCCACTAGTGTGTGCTGTTCGCAATTATGCCAGAAGGGTGCTGCCTGCTGGAGAGAATAGGAAAGAGCCAATCACTTGGGAGAAGGTTGAGCAGGCCAATTTGTGGCTGGCAGGCCAGGCGCAGAGCCTGCGCAACCTGTCGCTGGCAACGGCCATCAGCCTAGGTTTCTGCGGTTTCTTTCGATATGACGACCTGTCCCATATTCGTGTGAACAATCTGAAGCTGGTCGGTGAGTCGTTGCTGGAAATCCGCTTAGATTCCAGGAAGAATGATCAGTACAGGGAGGGCAGTCTCATTGTTTTGTCCGCGATCGAGTCGTACTCATGCCCAGTCAAGTCGGTCGTTCTGCTCTTGCAGCGTGCCGGCCTCGAAGGCTCGTCCCGGCCTCTCTTTTCTGCAGTATCGGTATGTGACGGGGTTGAGGTGTACGGCAACACGCCTGCTTCTTACCAGTACTTGCGTCGTGGCATTCTAGAGGCGTTCCAGGCAGTGGGTCTGCCTGCCAAGCAGTTTGGCCTGCATTCTTTGCGGGCCGGTGGTGCCACTCAGGCTGCCAATCAGGGCATTCCCGACAGGCTTTGGATGGAGCATGGTGGCTGGAAATCGCAGCGGTCTGCCTTTGGTTATGTCAAGACATCTTCTGAGGTCAAGGCTGGCGTTACGCAAGCCATGTTCCCTTCCCAAGAGCCGTGATCTTTGGACGGACTGTGCGCTGCCCGGAATCCTTTTGTTGACAGTTGGTGGATTCGATTGGCATCGTATCGCACGCAAATGCATAAGGGACATTGAACATAGGGTTCTCAGCCGCAGGCTGTAGAAACACGGTTCAGATATGTCCCTGTTAATTTGTGGTTGAAATTGGAGAGTTTTACAGGTAGTTTTGCTTGTTTTATTTATATGTTCGTTCGTCATTTTATTCCGTTCGGTTTTGCCAGTATTGGCTTGAGTACCAGGGACGCTGTTGCAGACAGGCGCCGTTAGGACTTAAGCAGTTTGTGGTGCAGCAGAGCTTTCAACTGTGCAGCGCTCTTCTCGAGCACAGACCGAAGCTTTACTTTTCAACTTCACTTGTATTTGTTATTGTCAAAGACATTGCTGTGTATGGTATGCAAAAATATGATCTGGCATGCATATTGTTTGTTTGCTTTTTGGTTCCTGTAAGAACGTCCATACTTACTGCTTCCTGCTGCCTGATGGCAGATCATCATGCTTTTCATACAAGTGGACTAACCAGCTTGTGTCGTAGCCCCTGCCTTCAGTTGCAATGCGGCGTTGCCCCGTGGATCCTCCCACTTCACCTCCCCCCGTGGGGGTGTTGAGTGGCCGGCGGGCTGGAGTGCATCGGAGGGAATGAGGTCCTCCTCTGGTGCATGGGGCGTTCTGTATAGCTGGTGATTTGGTCCTGTTTATCCTGCTGGAATTGATCGAGTACGTCATTGCGATGGTATTTGTAAGGTGCTTAAGTAGTGATTTGCTGGGAGATTCAGCTGGGAAGATGTGGCCAAGATTAGGTGTTTGTGATGGAGAATGCAGTGTGCCTTTAAATGATACTTATTTTCTAGTTTTAGGTTATGCTGATAGGGTGTTGGTGGGTGTGCCTCTGGCCGTACGGCTCTGTGCCGCATGTTACCACTCTATCCTTGTAACGCGACGGCCGGAGGCGCCCCTGTGCGCTGCCCGGAATCCTTTTGTTGACAGTTGGTGGATTCGATTGGCATCGTATCGCACGCAAATGCATAAGGGACATTGATCCGTGTTTCTACAGCCTGCGGCTGAGAACCCTATGTTCTTGTGGCCTCGCCCCCCACAGACATGCTCCGCCGGCTCTCATCTCTTGGGTACCCCCGGCCGGGCGGCTCAGTCGTGCGCCCCGCAACCTTGGAGGTCTACCCCGGAGCCAGGGAGGGTTGTGCCGCAGCCACCAGTCCGTGAAGACCATTCCCCCAGGGTCCTAGTAGAATATATGCCTGTGCTCCCATGTCTCCAGCTCTATCGATATCAGTATCTGTTCCACCAGTCGCTTTTCCTCATGCAGTGCTTTCACCCCGCAGTTGTTCCACCATGCCTCCATCCTACCAGAGTATAGTGTCATCCTGTGCATTAGTTTTAGTTGAAATGATAACCTCCATGTGATCCCATCGAGCGGGTGTCTAGGACTTAGGACATGGTACCTTGGGTATCGCCCTATCCTCCTGCGGGAGTGTTTTGCGTGCCCACCTCAGCTAGGTTTCCTACATATCCTATTATTTGTGTGCTGGGCAGCTCGCTACCCTCATGCCTGTAATAGAGAGGTTTCCAATAAAAAAAAAAAAAAAAAAAAAACCTCTGGCCTATCCCAACCCTCTGCTGGGTTGGTGTGTTGTGTGGGACTTGCCCTGTTCCTTGCTCATCAGGTTCGCTATGAAACATATGGGCATCACTACCTGCCCGTCTTCGTGATTGCCCGTGGTCCTGAGTGACCTTCGACGGATGTGTCTAGACTTGATGATATTGTACCTGTTGCCTTTCCCAACCCACTGCACGGTTGGTGTGTTCTACAAGTTTTGCCATGATCTCCTGACATCACCATGTTTCGGTTAGCGTTTGGACATACTGGGCTTCACTACTTGCCCGGCTTAGTTGTTGCGTTAGGTCGTGCTGTGCTCTGCTTCAGTGCACACCACAGACATTGTCTGCTTGCCGGGACATGATTGCCATTTCCGTACTACTTGTTTGTCCTGCTTGCCTGCGTATTATGCTTGCCGTTGTCTCGCCATATATGACCATTGCCTTACATGTCCTTGGGTATCGCCCTATCCTCCTGCGGGAGTGTTTTGCGTGCCCACCTCAGCTAGGTTTCCTACATATCCTATTATTTGTGTGCTGGGCAGTTCGCTACCCTCATTCCTGTAATAGAGAGGTTTCCCTTAAAAAAAAAAAACGAGGGCCCATCCTCGGGGGTTTTGTCAAGCGAGGTCCCCAACCCCGAGTGGTCATGAGTAAGGGTCATGCAGGCAGCGGCACCGGATGTTGCGCGCTCCAAGGAATGGACAGCTGCGCATCCGGCCCCTCACCCACTGCGCAGAGGACGTTCCGGTGGCACCAGCGCGCCGTGAACTCCTCGCGCGTCAGCTTGGGGTCGCGCCCGCGCAGCCAGTCGCTGAGCACGCCCGATGTGGTCCTGACATCGACGGTGGCAAGTCGCCAGTCGCCAAGGATGGCCTTCCTGCAGGAGGACAGGAGCCTAGCTGCTACCACTCCAGCTGACTCTGCTGCACCTGTCTGGTGCCGAGCTCGCTGGTAACTGGCCCACAGCTGGCAGATGGTGGCCAGCCGCAGGCGGTGCCAGAGAGGCGTTAGCTGGGAGGCTGGCTGCCACTGCCTCTGATCGTGTGCAAGGAGGAGGTCTTTTTTTTAAGGGAAACCTCTCTATTACAGGCATGAGGGTAGCGAGCTGCCCAGCACACAAATAATAGGATATTCAGGAAAACTAGCTGAGGCGGGCACGCAAAACACTCCAGCAGGAGGATAGGTCTGCGCTGAGTGGTGGTGGATCCTCCCCTGTGACAGCTGCCCATGTAGCTGCAAACCAGCCCCAGATGCTGGCTGCCAGGGGGCAGGTGATGAAGACGTGGGTCAGCGTGGCCTCCTCCTGTGTGCACAGCGGATGTGGGCAAGTGTAGCCTGCTGGCTCTGAACGATGGATGTGCCGTGTGAAGGCCCCAACAGAGAGCTTCCCGTGAAGAAGCCTCCACACTGTCATGCGCTGGCCACGGTCGAGATGGGAAGTGGCGATCACTCGCCAGACGTGAGCCCAGGGAGGCTGGGGCCCTCTTGCCACGGCGGCAGCATCGACTGTGTCTGGCGAGCATTGCTGTCGCTGCAAGCGAGGGGCCGGTGCTGAAGGCTGTGGATGGGGGCGATCGCGCCAAGGCGGGGGCCGCTTCGGTGGCGGGCTCATCCATGCTGCATGGGAGGATGGATCTGGCTCTCCGCGACGCCTTTTGCCCAAGCTTTGCTGGGAAGCGCCTGTTCCTGCTGCTGTGGAGGCCCAGTGTGCCTGGATAGCCCGGAGGCCGCTGCGCTGATCATCTGTGCTGTCTGCCCAGATGGCTGGTCTGACCGGGCTCTGTGGGTGGCCATGTTTGAGCCTGTGAAGCACTTGGCGCCGCTGGGTGGCCTCCTTCACCACGTACTGGTGTGCTGGGCGCTTACCCAGTCCCCATGAGTTGGGGTTCACCATGTGTGTGCCCCAGAAGCCGAAGAGATAAGGCGGTGCGGGCTGATGCTGAGCTGGCTGGTCGTCCTGATGCTGCTGGTCCTCCTGACCCTGAGCTTGGGGTTCGCCCTGATCCTGCTGCTCCTCCTGGGTGCGCGGCGTGCTATGTCTGGGGTGCCAGGGCCGGGTGATGTCCCAACCCTGCACGAGAACCGGCTGCGCGGTAGCGGGCAGGGCTTGCTGCGGCCCTGCCGACCCTGCTGGCACTGGAACAAGCGCACCGGAGCTGCTGGCTGTGTGAGTGCAGGTGTAAGAGCCGTCAGCTGACCGTGACCATACCCGGCAATCGGCTGTACCCTGAGAGGCGAGCCACTGTGCAGCAGATGGTGGGCCGTGGACAAACATTCGCCACTGTTCGGGCAGTGCGGCGAGCAGCAGCTGAATATCTGGTTGAAGTGCAGCGACAGAAGGTGGTGGGCTGTGCACAAGGGTGCGAAGATCGCTGACCCTGACCAGGCCCTGTCTGGCCCAAGCCTCCAAAGCGATGGGCTGTCCGGTGGCATCCCTGACTTGCCTGTTGAAGAACAGGGGCTCGCTCATGACCTCGTGGTATTCGAGGCTGTCCGGCTGGCTGAGGCGATGCGGCTGCAGCTTCTGGTGGGCATACATGTACTGGCGCACGCGTAAAGGGTCCTGCATCCTCTGGGCGTCAAAAGCCGAGAAGGGAAGGAATCTCCCGAGCTGCCAAATGTGCTGGTGATGAGCTGCTGGTCTGGGTTCCTGTGCTGTCTGCCATGCTGTGTCCCTGTAGAGCCAGAAGTCGAAGAACGCCTTCCACGCCAGCTGTTTCGGCTCCAGAAGGCGGCTCACCACTTTGGCCTGTAGGGCCAGGATCTGGGCTCTGAGGTCCACCAGGGCGATGCCGCCGTCCTTCACGGCGTGGAAGCAGGTGTCCTTTCCAGGATACAGCCGCGCCGAAGTGCCACCAAGGACTGGCCTGTTCGCGGCGACGAAGGTGTGCAGTGCTGTGCACAGGCGCCTCTTCAGCTGACTGGGCACTGGGATGAAGGTGGCATGGTAGGTGACCATGGAGGCGAGCAGCTGTTTGGCCACATAGGCCCTTCCCAGCAAGCTGAGCCTGAAACCCGACCAGCGCGCGATCCTGACCTCCACCTTCCGAAGGATGGCTGAGTAGAGGGCTGTGGCGGTGGCTTCTGGCTGCCTGGACAGAGGAACGCCCAAGTGCTTCACGCTGGCGTCCTGTGCTACGAAGGTGACTCCCGTGGCCGCATCTGGACCCTCGAGGTGGCTGAAGTTGCCCAGGCCGAGTCCCTGGGACTTGCTGCGCTGAAGCTTCGATCCTGCGGCTGCACAGTGGAGATCCACTGTGGTGTCCAGGATGATCTGTGCGTCGCTGGGGCTCTGTGCGTGAATGCTGGTGTCGTCTGCGTGCTGATGCATGATGGGGGCTGGGTCCCCTGAAGGCTCGCTACCCTCATGCCTGTAATAGAGAGGTTTCCCTTAAAAAAAAAAAAAAAAAAGGCAGCCTGATGGGCTGGAAGGCTTGCTGCTGAGCGCGACGCCGGGCGTGCGCTGCCATCGGCTGTGTGGCAAGCACAAAGAGCAGCGGCGAGAGTGGACTGCCCTGGAAAACTCCTGAGCTGACCGGGAAGGCGTCCGTATACCAGCCGTTGAAGGCTACACGCGCGGTGGTGCCGGTGTGCAGAATACGCACCCAGCGCCGTGCACCGGCTCCAAAGCCCACTGCCGCTTTGCACTGCTCGATCCATGCTCTGTCGAGGCGGTCAAAGGCCTTCTCAAAATCGAGGAAGACAATGACACCTGGCTGCTGAGTGTCCTGGAGGTAGCTGATCTCCTCCAGGTGGGCGAGCACGTTGTCCCCCACCCAGCGCTTGGGCAGGAAGCCTGTCTGCGTCGGGTCCACCACCTGGTTGAGGACAGGTCCAAGTCTGCTGGCCACCGTCCGTGCCGCCAGCTTGTAGTCCGTGTTCAGCAGCGTGATGGGTCTGTAGCTAGCTGGGGAGGCTCTGTCGGCCCCCTTCCCCTTGAACAGGAGAATGATGCGGCCCTGTAGCATCGATGGAGGCAGAGCTGGGCTGGCTGGGCTGGTGAAGGCATCCTGGAGCACCGCTGTGAGCTCCCCACCGACAAGTGGCCAGAAGCGCTGGCAGAAGTCGTAAGGTATGCCATCCAGGCCTGGTGCCTTGCCGCGTGGCATGCTCCTGAGGGCTGCTTCAAGCTCTGTGATGGGAATGCTGCCGTCGCCACTGGTACCTTCAGCGGTAGCAGCATGTGCTGGCAACACCGGAGAGCTCGAGCGAAAGCGGGCTCGAGGTGCCATGCTGGGCGAAGTCTGGCTTTGGGGCGTCTGTTTGTGCCAAGGGTGGGCAATCACAGTCCATGGTGACGTCTGCCGGTGGGTGGGCGGCGGTCTGCACCCTGCAGCCGGGCGGCATCAAGCCGGCATCTGCGGCTGCGGTGTCACACTCCATCGGGCTGTCTGGTGGAGGCGCAGGAGGCGGGAAATCCACATCCATGTCCGCTGGTCTGTGGGCAAGCGGGCTGAGGACCTGTGCTCCTGGCGGTGGATAGCAGTCCATGGGGATAGCGGGCTGCGTGTCCCGCGCTGCGTGGAAGGAAGGGCCCTGCGGGCGTGTCCGAGTGGCTGCTGTGCAGCCAAGTCCTGTGCGATCACTGCCTGGGGTGCGACTGGAGCGCACACGGGCCTCTAGCTCATGCAGCTGTGTGCTGGCCGGAGGGCTCGACGAAGTAGCCGCGTCGCATGCACCTCGGGAGAGAGCCTTAGCGGCGCGCTGCCTCTGGCGAATGGGGCGCGGACCCGAGCGAGGTACCGACTGCGGAGTGGATAGTTCCGCCTGGAAAGAGGCTGGCTGGCTCGGCTGGCGCATGCTGCCCGGCCACGTGATGTTAGTCCTGATATTTCCGTCGATGTAGAAGTACTTACATTATTTTACTGCACTTACTCTTCCATAAGTCACAAAAATGTAATAGAGAGGTTTCCCTTAAAAAAAAATCTTTGGCCAAGTGGCAATCAAGACTACGTTTGCATTGTACTCAACAGACTCAGGATTTTTTTTTAAAGGAAAACCTCTCTATTACAGGCATGAGGGTAGCGAACTGCCCAGCACACAAATAATAGGATATGCGGCTCAGACCGGCCTGCCCTTCCACATGTTCCTGTTAGTTCACGTATATGATCCTGGAGATGTACAGCCTTTTGTTCATGAGCACCCCCTCCCCGTCTCCCTCCTTTGCCAGCGCGGAATGGGGCCCCAGTCACGCGGTACCACCGGTCGGGAGTCCCGGAGAGCACCGCCGAGCATGGCCCCTGGGGAGTTCCTTTCCCTGTGGGGCACTGGCCTCGCCACCCAGTTCTGTGGCCTCGCCCCCCACAGACATGCTCCGCCGGCTCTCATCTCTTGGGTACCCCCGGCCGGGCGGCTCAGTCGTGCGCCCCGCAACCTTGGAGGTCTACCCCGGAGCGAGGGAGGGTTGTGCCGCAGCCACCAGTCCGAGAAGACCATACTTGATGATATTATACCTCCTGCCTTTCCCGACCCACTGCCAGGTTGGTGTGTTCTACGAGTTTTGCCATGATCTCCTGAGATCACCATGTTTCGGTTAGCGTTTGGACATACTGGGCTTTACTACCTGCCCGGCTTAGTTGTTGCGTTAGGTCGTGCTGTGCTCTGCTTCAGTGCACACCACAGACATTGTCTGCTTGCCGGGACATGATTGCCATTGCCGGACTACTTGTGTGTCCTTGCTTGCCTGCGTATTATGCTTGCCGTTGTTTCTGTAACAGTAAAGTAATCTAATGAACACGTGCACTTAACAAGTTATATTTCCATGGATTGGTAGTGTTAAAATAACACTGGAGGTTCGCCTGGAAGTCCTGGCGAGGATTACAAGATCCTCCCGTGCCCAACACACACGTATACAGCACGTGCTGGTAACAGGTCACGTAGTCGTTACAGTTTCACCATATCTGACCATTGCCTTACATGTCCTTGGGTTGGGTATCGCCCTATCCTCCTGCGGGAGTGTTTTGCGTGCCCGCCTCAGCTAGGTTTACATATCCTATTATTTGTGTGCTGGGCAGCTCGCTACCCTCATGCCTGTAATAGAGAGGTTTTCCTTTTAAAAAAAAAAAAAACCTAGCTGAGGTGGGGCACGCGAAACACTCCCGCAAGAGGATAGGGCGATACCCAAGGACATGTAAGGCAATGGTCATATGGTGAAACAGTGGCAATCGTACGCAGGGAAGCAAGGACAAGCAAGGAGTCCAGCAATGGCAATCATGTCCAGGCAAGCAGACAATGTCCGTGGTGTGCACTCTAGCAGAGCACACTAACGCAACGACTAAGGCGGACAAATAGTGAAGCCCTGTACGTCCAAAAGCTAACCGTATCATGAGGAGTATCGTGGCATGGCAGAACTCATACAACACCCGACCCTGCAGTGGGTGGGGATAGGCATGAGGTACAATCTCATTGCCATTGATTGATCATTCCATTGCCTTTCATGTTCCTTGGGTATCGCCCTATCCTCCTGCGGGACTGTTCTGCGTGCCCTAAGTAGATTAGGTTCCCCAAATATCCTATTATGTGTGTGTTGGGAAGTCGCGACCCTCATGCCTGTAACAGAGGGGTTCTCCCCTCCCGCAGGAAAAAAAATCAGGATGAAAGATTCTAAGTCATCTCTACATTGAGGGCCCCTGAACCCTTAGGACCCGTGACTGTGGGAGCATATTTGTCTATATAGTCTCACGACTGCGGAATTGCATGACCGCCTGAAGACAGTGTGACCATCGGAGTGCGGGAGTGTATGACACTTTTAACAGACTGCCCCAATGGTGGTGGGGCGGCAAATCGCGGCCGGTTATGGTTGTTGACGCGAATCAACCGGTTGCGGGTCTGCGCTCATGTCGCAGCATTTGAGGCCGAAGGTAAAGCATACATTGGCCATATATGTGCATTGGACTCGAAAGTTGCCACTCATATGCAAATTTCAACCATTGTGACGACCCAATGCTGTCATTCCCTATGCCTGCCAATTTGGTGGCATGTGCACTGTCTGTCTTGCTTTTCCTGTTAAGAGTGACACATGACAGCTGCAGCGTGCATACTCATGCCCACAGTTGGCGAGCAACAGTGACAACGACCTAGGATGCCTTGGTGAGCTTGACTTGACTATTAGCACTATTCCCCAACAGATTGGGTTGAAAAGGATAATGGAGAAAGAACTTGGCCATTGGCGGGTGCCCTATCAGGAAGACAGCATCACATGACAGCTGACACAGTGAGATCCTTGGCAATTGCACAGTTAGTCGACTACCACTTATTTCACTTGAACGGGCAAATGATGGTCAAGGAGTCGCAGTGTTTCCACACTCACCACAAGGGTTTATCTGCAGCTTTGCTCTGGAATGGCACTTCCATGTCTCACACTAATCAGAGAAAGCATGACACATGAGAGGCATCCTGCTTGGAAAGCTGTCCTAAGGTGCACATCGGATGCTTATCACCCTCAATAATAATTATTTGTACCAATCAATACAGCGCAGCACTCATCACCCTGTTGCCGCTGCATATCATCTGCCCCATAGGACAGCGCAGAGTACGATCCTGGGCAACCAACGCTGAAGATCGCATCATGCGCGATGCGCTAGTAAGGGCTGTAGAAACGTCCACGGCGACCACGCGGCGCATATCTGAAAGCAATAGAAACCACAGATTGGCATTTTTCACAGAATCCTTGCTCAGCCTGCAAAGTTCACTGACAGATGTGCAATGCAAAGTCCCCACAGAACATGAGAGACCTCACCCGTAACCGCCGCCACCGCCATAGTAGCCGCCCCCGCCACGGCCACGGAATCCTCCCCGGAATGCCCCGCGGAATGCACCACGCCCACGGCCCCGTACCTTCAGGCCCGGAACGTTGGTGCGCTTCGGAAGAACCTTGAGCTGGCGCCCATGCAGCTCACTGCTGTCCAGGAGCAATGCGTTGGCCACAGCATCTGCCTCCAAGAACTCGATGTATGCATACCCCTGTAAACAGCAAGACACAGAATGCCATGAATTTCACCTCTACCTTGCCGACAAGGCCTTGATCAGGTAATACCAAGCAATGATGCAAACCCCTGCCTGATCCAAGCCAGTTCACAGCACTGGCTACATTGACCAAGGGCAATGCATCTCTCCTACATACACACAGAGAATGAATACTCAAAGACAGCAATTACTCCTGTACCAGCTCACTGTACAAGGGTGGGTTGCCGATTCTAACAGTGCAGCATTGGCAAAGAACATTGTCTCATGGACAAAAGACAAACCTTTGGATTGCCGAACTTGTCTGTCAGGATGGTGACGCGGTTGACCGTCCCACAAGACTGGAAGTGCATCTGCAGCTCCTCAGGCGTGCAGGCATAGTCCACCTGCCCCACATACACAGAGCGGTTGTCCGCATCCTCACGCAAGGCTGCATCCGCCCCATCGCTGCGGCCCAGTGCAGGGTCCTCGCCCTTCGCCTGTGAAGACATGGATCAATCTCTTGCACTCCCCAGCAAAGTATTGAAGAGGTGCACTAGCAAGGAGATGCGCTGGGTGGACACGAGCCTGTGAGCAGCATGGTGTGCAATGCCAGATCACCAAAAGAATGAGCCAGCAGAGGCAATAGCAAGGTAACACCTGCTGCTCGCGGAGCTTATTGGCCTCTGCCTCCATCTGAGCAAGACGGGCCTTCATCGCCTCCAACTCCTATGGCATGATGCGCAGAGGGTGCGCCGCACAGGTCAGCGCATTTCTCCTTTTTTGGGGGATTCTTGTCTTTTTCTCACATTTTTTAGGGCATTTTCACTCCTTTTTTCAAGCCTCTTTTTACCCCATTGGTATGCTGTTGCCAGCACTGTCGCGCAGCTTGAGCGCGAACCTAGAGCAAGTTATCTTAGTTTAGAGCACTCATTTGGTCGCAAAGTGCACCAAGCAACAGGGAGCATTTCACCCATTTGAATGATCAGCTTGCTATCACCATCACCCCCAGAAGAATCAGGTAGTATCCAGTCATCTGGTAACTGCCAAAGGGAAACAATCCTTTTCCAGAAAAGGGTTCCCTCCCTGGTCTTCAGGCAGAATAAATAGTGCACAACGTGATCATTTAAAACGTTGGAAATTTTGACAACGAGTTGGCAACACACCGCGTTAGCATCTGCATGTTCATCGTGGCTGCCAACCCCAGATCCACCCTCCACGCCGTCCAGCTCTCCTGCCTGGAACTCGACTTCGGCCATTTGGTCCGGACAATGTGCTCCTGAACGAGTCTTATCGCAACTGCACAGAATGCAATTCCCAGAGACTCCTGGAAGAATGAGACAGCTGCTCGACCGTGGCGTTTCTATTGCCCCCTGCCGTGCAGAAATCAAGGGTGAAATTGAGACCTACAAAAAACCCTCAATCTGCTCTCCCCTCACGGCCGCCTGTGTGAGCAAGTTTTGCAATTGGTCTTGTGCATTTGATGTAACTTGCAGGTACAGGAGTGGACTTCACTCTTCATGGTGCTTTGCATTGCTTGAATAGCAAACTTTTATTGTCGGTGAACAAATCGCCTGCTGGATCATCCTCTCAAAATCAGCCGCACAATCCGGGCCGCCACCACACACCAAGGAGCTGTCCTGCTTTTATGGACTTAAGACAAATTGCACGCCGTGCATAAGGGTACCAAAGGTGCGTCCTGGTCACAAGAGACACATCCAAGAGGTCACCAATGCTGCGCCGAATGATGAGAAAGAGTGTGACGACTGTCCCTCTCTGAACATATTATGTAGATATACCACTTTGGCTGTGGTTCTGACGGCGGAGATCTCCTCTTACAAGTAGAATAGTGGTATGCCTAGAAAGCCAGATGATGAAAGCGACTGGAAATCCAACGCCGAATACACAATGTGGATTAAACAGACGAGCTTTTTAATTCTGATGGCTTTCATGCAACGGTTTGTTATCTTGCTTTTGTGCAGACTTGCAAGTTTCTGTAGAGTCAGACGTCTATTGGTTCCTTGGTTGGGCAGTGATGATACACCTTACTGAGATTTTATCTATGCTGAGACTTACACCTCCTACTCATACTGAGCCCTCAGTCCAAGGACAGACTGCTGTGTTTACCTTAGGATGCAGCAAGCATAAGCGTGAAGGGCAAGTGATGAACTTTTAACAAATGGGTAATTTGCGTCGCGATGCAGTGTTCAAGCGCTGCTTAGCTGACAACATAATGTTGCTGATGCCCGTCTCTTCAATCAGACCAGTTGTGCCATCCCTTTCCTGCATGCAATGACTTGTGTCGCCTGTCCTGCAGTGAGGCAACGAGATGGCCCTGGCGGCTCAGGCTCCAAGCCTGCATCTGCAGCCCCAGCAGAGTGGCGAGCCCGCCTCTGTTGCTGTGATCACAAGCGCCCAGTTGCATGTCCTTGCGGACCAAATAAGGGCGCTGCGCCAGGTCAGCTCAGGTGCTTGATTGCATAGCCTGCTGATGGCAAGCTGTTAAACGCCTAGAGAGAGTTCAGGAGCATGCGGTGGCGAGGGAGGTGCTGATGAGGACTGAGGCTGTTGTCTGTTGCAGATCAGCATCCAGCTGCACTGCCTCAGAAACCCCACAGCATGGAAGAGGCGGCCTCTAGCATCCAACACCATTTCTGGGGCCACCTCATGCTCAATTCCTCTCAAGTCAAGCACAAAGAAACGCCCGCGGCCCTCATCTTCTTGTGGAACAAGGAAGCTTGGCGCAGCTGCTACTGAGAAGCAGGCACAAAGTGAGCTGCCTTAGTGACCATCCCATCAGCCGACGTGCTCTAGTGTGCTAATTGCCAACATGGCTTGCTCAGCTTGAAGGGCCCGTCTTCTTCCATGCAGGTAGGAAAAAGAAGAATCGGATGGTAAGTGATTCAGAGGATGAGGATGAGGACAGCGATGTGCTGGAAACAGAGGAGGACAGTCACAATAGGGGTACAACGGCTTCACTGCCTAGCCGGCGTCCACAACGGCGCAGATCTGCAGTGAGCCCTTTTTTGCACTTGATATTTTGTGTTGCATGTTATCACTAGAACATGTATGTATATTAATATTATGACAAAGTTAATTTTACGTCAAAGCAGTCATGTGATGTAGGGTTGTGGTGCATCATACAGGCTGTCAGTCTTAAAGAGGCGGACAGTGATTTGGAAGTGGATGAGGATGGAGGTGGAGCAGGCCTTGCTCATCAGGGACCAGTCAGGCTGCCTTCTTTTAAACCCGTTGTGTTTGGCAAGCCCAAGAGCGGCAGCGACGTCCACTGCGACGTGTGCGGCGATGCGGAAACGGGCGAGAAGTGAGTTGATCCTCTGTCTGAGTCGTAATGGCACTTTCGCATTGCATGTCCTGTGTTGTTCAAGCTTTTTTCTAAAGCAAGCTGCTCATTTCAGAAGGTGTGGGTGTACTTGTGATGATTCAGTGTCTGACAGTATAAAGTATGCACGCAGCAACGCCATCCTTCTGTGTGATGGCAATGGCTGCGCTGTGGCGGTGCATCAGCAGTGCTACGGGGTGGCCACCCTGCCGGAGGGCGATTGGCGCTGCGACGGCTGCGAGGCCGGCCTGGACCCAGCTGCCCGCCACTGCCTGCTATGCCCGGTGGCCGGCGGCGCCCTGCGATCTGTGGCTTCCATGGGCACTGTTGTGCCCCCCAAAGGTGAGCAAGCCATTCCTCTTCATCAGCCAGCACTACAGTGCAATCTGTTTGTCGGTCCGGTCCCCAATCCTGGCAATTTGCCTTCTGTCATTGGGTGCATTTGCTGAGGGAAACAACAGCGGCATCACAGCCGATCGCCTGCATCAATATCTGGTGGCTTGCAGGTGTGAGCGAGCAGGGCAGAGGGCTGTGGGCACATTCAGCGTGTGCGCTGTGGTGTCCAGACATCACCCTGGAGCACCCCAACACTGTCAGCGGCGTGCAGCTGGACGGCCTCTCCGGCGCCAGCGCAGACCTGAAATGCGGCGCATGCCAGCAGGTGTGCCTTGCCCCCAGAACAATATTGATCGGCTGGTCTCTTACATAGGGTGTCAGTGGTCTGGATCCTTCTGTGATCGCCCACCTCCTGGTTGTCGGCGGCCTGTATGCATCAGGAGGCAACCCTCTGGAGTAAAGGGCATGATCCGTGCGCAGAAGGGCGGTGGGCTGTTTCAGTGCTCCTTCGGCGTGTGCTGGCGCAGCTTCCATGTCCTCTGCGCGCGCAACGCCGGCAATCTCATGGTCTTTCGCGAGTCGGACGGCTTTCCGCTCGGGTTCTGCGCCCTGCACTCCAAGGACCGCTTTGCACGCACGCGACAGGATCTCATCACTGGTGGCCCGGCTGCGGAAGAGGCAGCCGAGCCGCAGGTGGAGGAGGATGCTGCTGCTCCAGGGCCCAACCCCTATGAGCTGCAGCGGCTGCGGAACATTGAGAGGAATAGGAAGCGGCTGGCAGAGCTGCAGCAGGGTTGAGAACTTCCCTGACTGTGCCGTGTGGTAGTGCTGTATATTTTGAGCAAGTTTCATATGCTGTCGGCAGATAATATTCCTCTGTAATATCTACCTTAGGGTGGCCTTTCATGGTCATGGTCAGCAGTCCAGTGATCTTTTACATTCTGTACTCTGTTTGCTGTGATGGGTGTTTTCAGGTTCTATTCAGACAGCAGTGCCATCAAGGTGGTTGTACTGGTTTTGGTTCGCTTTTCATTTTCTGACATCAAGGCGCATCCCGTGTTCAGAGCGTGTGCTGATCCTGAAGCCCAGCAGGGTATGCTAGTCTTTATGTGACTCCTCACCTTGGTATATAGTGCATTCTGTTGGATAATAAGCCTGTTTTCCACAGCCAGTACTTCCATTGCATTTGCCATGCCTCTGTTCCCGAGATTAAGTCTCTGCCATGGGCCACGTTCCATGTGCTTTGCAATTTGTTTGAATCTGCTGGCCACCACCCGGAATCTAGCCAGTGACCACCTCGTGCACTGGTCCCAGCCATCCACAGCAGGTCCTGTTTCGCTGTTGATAAGATCGGTGAGGTGATAGCTTCCTTCAGCTTCCACGTGGTCTCACCGACCAACGACCTCTCTGCTTGCCAGGCACACGCACTGCAGAGGACTCTGACAAGTACAATACGATATGTTGAATGCCATGACAACGTCCGAGATCTACATTTAAAGGTTGCTTTGCCGTCATACAGGGCTTCCAAACCAAAACTTGTACTCAAGAGGCTGGTTTATTGTGTGAGACGTTTTGACCCGCGATGAGACATTGCCGTTTCCTAGCTTTTCCTCAATCGCTGGCGTCCACAACGAAATTATATACATTCGGATGCAGATCAAGTGGCTGTACGGAGTTTCGAAGCACTCGCCAACTGCACAGACAGTTTATCGAAGGACACTCTCTTGATGGGCCCCTAGATGATAGCAAGGAGCTTATATTTTATACTCACACTCTTTGCCCATACGCACAACGTGTCTGGCTGACTCTGCTGGAGAAGGTCGGACTCCCTGCCTTGCTTTATGAAAATGGATCATATTCCCCTCTTGAATTTTGGTTAAAGAAATACTGCAAACAGGTGCTGACAAGCAAACTCCTGTGGTTGTCGTAGGAGGTTGATTTTTATCCAGTCCAGATAGATCTCTCAGACAAGCCACCTTTTTACCGGTCGATTTGCAGCTTGGTTCCAGCAATATCCCACCTTGGCACTATCGTCACTGAAAGTATAGACATCTGCAACTGGATAGATGAGAGTCTCGAGGGTCCCAGCCTGGTGCCCTCCGAGCAGGCAGGAAGGCAAGCAATGAGTGCCCTGGTCTCCTCTTCAAGCACCATTAATTCGGCAGGACTATCACTGCTGGCTGGAAGGAGTGGAAGGTGCTCAGTGCGCTTGCACCCATTGTTACCACATTGAATTTGCACTGGACCGGACTTCATGAGGTGTAGCACTGGGAACTTGTCAACTTTCACAGGCAGCTGCTGTGGTATTCTGGCGACAGGTCCTGGGGGATTGGAGAGGGTCAGAGTGAGGCTCAGCGGAGATCTTTTGAAGCTCAGCTAAGGAGACTGGATGGCGTGCTTTCAAAATTTGGCGGCCCTTTCTTGTTTGGCGAAAGAGTGTCACTGGTGCGTGGGCATTTACATACATTAGCAGGGAGGCTAATGGCCCACAGTGAATATTTGCATCGTCGCATATTTCACCTGCCAACACAACATTCTTTGTCAGCTGAGTTGTCAGAGATGTGGCATGCTGCTGCAGGCAGACCTGATCATTTTCCCCTTCATGGAACGTTTTGCACTGGCGAAGGAGTTTACTGGGTATGACGTTCACGATGCCTTGGGAGGGTCCATCGGAGCATGGCTGTCATCAATGGCAGAGAGGCCATCCTGCAAGATGGCTTCAGCAAACTCTACCCTGCTGCTGGAAGCATTCAGGTATCGGTTTCTATATACTATCTTCTCATCTGCCGGCATGTCAGAAACCCTGCCTGATGCTTTGATTGTGAGTGATATTCTGATGAAATGAATGAGTGAAATACACGTACCTGCCGATCGGGCTAGGCGCAATAAATTTAGGCACAGCAACAACAAGCAGACCTACCAATGTGCAGTGAGAAGTAGTTGAGAGAGAATGAGCCTTGTTTGACTGTTGCCTGAAGATACATAGTTTGTGCAGGAAGCATCGCAGTCTCGACTTCTTTGACTATACAACCTACATGGCCACGGAGCTACATCCGCACCTGATTGAACCAACAAATTAATGGCAACGTGCAAACATTGACTGGCATGGAGATGGCCATCATGAGTGAGTATGCGCAGATACGTCGACCTCTTGCTCCAGGTCCAGTCAGATAGGATGTCCTCTTGCTCCTCTGGCCAGCTGGTGATTGACTGTATTGGATGGATTGAGAATGCAGTTGATGCAAACGCCTAGATATCCTCATTACACAAGTAATAACAGCAATCAAACTGAACCTTGTAATGTCTTCTCCCTGGAACAATTCTAATATATTATGGTAATGATCCCCTGCAAAGGGGGCAAAAGGTAAAGAATTGGACTTCATTCATTTTCCAAAGCCATTCCATCGACTGTAGTGAGCCTTGGCTGCCGCACTGATCAATTATGGTGAATAACCACCACTCTGTTGGTTCTGAAATTTTCAGCTGGGCTATCCACCCATTAATCTGTTCCAGGAAATTAGATGCTAGGAGATTATCCTGGGTCTTCTTCCACTCAAAGTCTGGTAAGCGTGATTTATGAGTTCCTTAACGGACTAGAATTCCTGAACGGACGTTGATCAATTCCCTTCGTGACACTTCACACATAACTGCAGTTTTGATACAGGAGACTGCATATGCATGCAGTCTCCTGTAAAATGATACATCGATTTATGATCATACATAAATCGATGTACATAACCATCAACATGGCAACAGCAGAGACCCAAGCTGAATGGTGAGTGGCTCTCAGGAAGCAGGACAGCTGGTCAGACAGTATTGGCTACTGAATGTGTGTTCAATTCTGCTCCTTAGATGGCCCCACTGCTTCACTGCATAGCACAACAGGGGCACCTGACAGTCTGCTGCTGATGTGCCCTGCTGCTTCCCGTTTGCTGCGCTCTGCAACATCCTCCTCTGCAGCCAGGTCAACCCAGTCACTGGTTGATGGTGTGCTGCCGGCTATGCCTGCTGCATCTCTATTCGGCAGCTTCCTCGGCATATCGTCATCCTCATCTTCATCAACAACAATGACGTCACATTCGGGCTCTACCAGATCTACTTCCGCGCCCTTGCCGTGCACCTCGTTGCGCTGGCTGGACATCATCTCAGCATTGCTGCTGCTGCTGGTTGGGGATCTCCCAGTTGCACTGCCAATCCCATTCAGAAGCACAGGCGCCATCTCGACACCGGACGGGCCTCCTGCAGAGGAGCTTGGAATGGGCGCGTCCACATGAGCCCCTGCGGCAGCGTTGCTGCTGGCCTGCTGCCGCCGCAGCGCCGCCTCTGCAAGCAGCCGCCGGCGCTGCTCGGCCGTCTCACCCTGGCCCTGCGCCGGCTTTTTGCCCAACCCGCTGCCTAGCTTTGATTGTTGCGATTGCTGCTGCTGCTGCTGCTGCTGCTGCTCCACTCCCTTTCCTGTCCCATCCACTGATGGCTGGACGATGCGCTCAAAGAAATCCGTGATCTGCACTGAACCTGCAGCAAAATAGATCCCGCCTTAGGATTGGGATCCCTGTCAGTTGTCAGTATGGGCATCACCAGCAGGCCCAGTCATCACTGCGCAGATGAGACACATATCAAAAAATGGCATGAGCGAAAGAAGGGGATGGGGATGCACCTTGGCTGGGTATGCTCCTGGGTCGCTTCACAGGCAGGGCCTGACTAGCAGCCGTGGCAAATTTGGGCGCCTCTCCTTTCCCTTTTCTCTTACGCTTGTCCATGTACCCCTCCGGCTCAGCCACCTGCAACATGTAAGCTCATCAAGGTGAGCACACCATGTAAACTCATATCCACCACTATGATCACTTAATTGTGGCAACCATACAATGAGAAACACATGCTTGATAATGACCCTGGAAGGATTCCTGGTGAGATTAAAAAGCTGTGCACTGGCACATTACCTTGATGTAGGCACCACCACAGTATCGTATATGCATATGAAAAGCACACTTGGGGTCGGTGCAGGCACTTCCCCTTCCCATTCTTCCCCTGCAGTCTGCCTCCTGTTTCAGCCCAGAGCACGTCAGTGCTCAGGCGTGAGACTTCATCAGAGCATCGTGTAAACTGTGACCTGCGAGTCGGGCGCGCAGAACAGAGGTTGACCCACCTGAGGGCATCTGTTCATAGCGCGCTTCACCATGTTGCCGCACTTCTCACATTGCCAATGGTGTGTCTGGTAGTTCCGGACCTCAGCAATCATGCTGTGATGAGTCGTTATGTTGTAGCCACCTGGCGGCCTCTTCAGGCGCAGCAAATAGGCACATGTCAGCAGACCGGCAAAAGGAGGACCCTGGGCCTTCTCAGCAACCGTCAAGCACCTTGGATGGGGACTACAAGCATTCGACCTGGGTGTACCATAATCACAGATGTTCACATCATTGCATGGTGTGTCGCACCTGGTGGTCAGGGAAGGTGGCAGTGTTGATCTCGTGCATGCGCTTGCAAAATCTTGGCCCATGATCTGAGTCCCTGATCTGCGTTAAGGAATCCTTTTTGTTTTCACTGGGAGCTCAGGAAGCCATATGGTACAGGAGAAGAGGCTCGAAGAATACCACCTACCTTGTTGAGAAAAAGATAAGCATGGATCATCTCATGCAGCAACACCTCCTTAAGATCCTTCGTCGGCCGGTATTTTAGGATGGGCTCAGAGAGTTTTATCACGCAGCCACCATCCTTGGTGTAGCTGCAAGTGCCCGCACAACTGCCACCAAACCGCACGGTAAGTACTTTACAGTTCGATTGTGCAGCAGGGAAAAATAGACGTATTTACTAACACCTGCAGCAGCGCCATCTGCATCAGAAAAGCCAGCAAGTATAAATTCCTGACTTGTAGCTGTATCTCGAAAGGACAGGGCGGACCTCGTCATCCGCTTGCTGCTCCACTCTACGGAGGCCGCGACGAGGGTCCTCTCAAAGTACAACTCATTGAAGTGCATAAAAAGTGCATGAATGTCAGGGTGAGGCTCAAGGATGTCAAACTCTGTTTCTGCCATGGGTTTTCGCCCAGCCCGCACGCTGCCTTACAGCCTTATGATAAGAGTAATGAGTGTGAAAAACCTGATGGACTAGTTGATCAATCCTTCAGCAATCTCCACCCCGATCCTTTCTCATTTCAAGGAACCTTGGACTGATGATGTCACTCGGGAGTATCGATGACATCACGTGAGCACGTGCACGCTGCCCACCGAATTGGCGCGATGTACAAGGAGAACCCGACCTCTATCTGTGACATTTGAATGGCATGATGCTCATCGACTTCTTGCATGTAGACGTTGACACAAAAAAAATTCAAGATCATAACTCTTGCAGCTAAGTTGAGGAATGGCCGGCAATTAGACTGGGATGCCACACTGAGAAAATTGTGCAACGGCATGTTGAGAGATCTGTGGAAGGTGGGTACTTTACAAAATAAACATACACGACTGGTTATGGTCGAGCACAGACAACTTCAGCAAGGATCCTGTAATCTACGAACACCATCTTGAAGTGTAGATGAGAGGCCACAACAATTTTGCTTACCCTACAGTCAAGAAGGCATGCAGGATTGGGGCAGACCACTACTTGCACACCATTAACTTCGCTCAATGCCTGCAGGCCACGACCAAGAGAGTTTGTAACACTGTCCAAATGAGGTGGCAAGCTGCTGCACTGGCAACTCTCTTGCTCCTCACCAGTTGCGAAGCGACCCAGCTGCGACTAGGCATCTTTCCTGAGCAAAATGCTGAAGGCCATGGCGCCCACAAAACAGGCAGGCATGATCTATTGGCCTTCGCACTCGGCCTTGAAAAGCTGGGCCACACGGTCACCGTCATTAATAAAGTCCCAGAGGAGCGCATCCATGACTTGTTGGCCAGTGGACCAGCGCCAGAAGATGCGTTATTCGACGCTGTAATTGCGCAAGGTGAGGCCACATCTCTGACTGGGACCATCCTGGGTACTTCCAACAAATTGTAGCTGCTGAGAGTATGGGACCACATCACAGACATGAAGCCCCTTCTGCATGCATGTTGCATGTGGTCCTCAAGAAGGGTCAATGACATTGACAGCGGGTGCACATTGCAGGAGAGTCCGCGAGGGCCGTGGCCGACTTTGCGGCTCAGTTGGAGATTCCGGTGGTGCGTTTTGTGGCAGACAGCGCCCTGAGCCCTGGCGACGCACCCAAGCCGCTCTTTGAGCGTCCGGCAGTGCTGGTGTTTGCCAGCGAGGACGATATGACCGCCTTTGGCGATGTTATGGAGGAAGCTGTTCGCTTTGTCATCACACCTTCCAGGTGCTGCCCCCTCCTGTGTCTGACCTGAACAATGCTTGTCCAAGTTCAGGGCCCACCAACGCAATTTATTGCCACGATATCTCCTGCTGCAGGAACAAATGATTTGTTCTTCCCCAAGCATGATTGTATGGGTCACTGTGTGTCTGCAGCACGGGAATTGCCCTGACCAGTCAGAGAGCATACCAAGCAGTGGATCAAGCCCTCAGAAATCTCCACGACATGTTTAATCCAGATCCGACCTTTGAGCAGGTTCGTGTCCTGCCCTGAGCAAACCTCTTTTTACTATTCCCCGGCAGTGCGTTATTTGTATGCACGTCCAAATTAAGCGCGGACCGAGACTAATGGCAGACTGCTAAGAAGAGCTGTGTGGGTTGGTCAACAAGAAAGCCCTGGGGCTGGTCATGATTGTGAAGAACGAGGTGGCCACAATAAATAAGACATTGGCCAGCATGCGTGACATGATCGACTACTGGACTATAGTGGACACTGGGTCCACAGATGGCACGCAGGTAATGTACTACTCAATCATTCCATAAGATACCTTGACACTGCTGGAGCTTGGCAACCCAGACCTATTCCTGGGGGCGTGAGAGAATGTTGATCCAACAGGACGCCATCCGGGAATTCATGGAGGGCTACCCAGGAGATCTGTATGAGGAGCCCTTTGTTGACTTCTCCACCACCCGCAACTATGCATTACGGGTGACAAACATCCCATCTTCTACAACCCAAGGCCATAAGATGCTGTGCATGGCTCACAGATGAATGCATGCCAAACACCACACTGTGTTTCACAATGTCACTGAAAGATCTTGTTCATTCCATTGCACTCTGCCCATGCAGTGGTTGCACACAGGTGTTAATCACAAGACCAAGTGAGCATTTGCTGAGCAGGTGCATGGGGACAAGACAGCCTATGCATTCATGGTGGACGCGGACTATGCGGTCAACAACACCTGGCGGCTCAGAGTGGCCGCCAAGCGCATGCAGCGTGAGTGCCTGCACAGGTCAATACCGGTGTGCGCAAAGGCAATCCAGATCAGGCTCCACTCCGGCACCGCCATTTTCTACACCACCCGCGTGTTCCCCACAGAGGAAGTCGGCACTGACAATGGATGGCGCTACTTCTATCCTGTCCATGAGGTTGGCCCTTTCCAGCCTGGACCACTGGGAATGTCCTCTTGGCACACTCCTGTCAAAATGCTTGCGAGTCAATAAGAACCCTACAGCAAGCTTGTGAAGAAAAGCATTGCATCTGTTAGTCTGCATGCCCTGACTCTGTGCTGGTGAATGTGCAGAGCCCCTCGCACACCGGCATCAGCTACATGAACCAGTACAGCGTGGACGATGTGATGCGATTCCCGGTCATAAAGATGTGGAACCTGCCCATCACACACAACAAGTCCAGCACCCGCTGGAAGAATGTATGCACACCTCCATCTGCAAACACCCCTCCATGCAGTTAGTGCTTGGTTTTGTTGACCAGCCTGTGAAGCCCTGCAGGTACATCGAATGTCCCATGCAACAGCCCCTGGTATGCATTCCACACAGAGGACCTGGATAAACATCCCCCTCGACATCCACACGCGGGTGTCATGTCAGCATTGCATCTTTTGATGTGCAAGGCTGAAAGCTCCTGGGATGGCTGCGCAGCTGGATTTGCCATTGCTAACGGCGGAGCACGAGAAGAAGCCGCACGACACGCGTGTGGTGTTCTACCTGGCGCAGACGCTGGACCTGATTGAGGACTTGCTGGCCGCGCTGGCCATGTATCAGAAGCGCATCGACATGGGCGGCTGGCAGCAGGAGGTCTTTGAGGCCCACATGCGCCGGGTGTGTAGCCCTTCGTTCGCCTCAAACTCCCTGCTTTCTATTTGTTCTGACACCTGTTGACACAAGCCGGCACATTCACCCCTTTTGTCTTGTCTCCAGGTTGGCCTCTCTCAACGGCACCTGTTTATTGAAGCGACCATCGCCTCGTATTGCCTCCGCAAGATGTCTCTGCACACAGGGGTGGCCCAATCCATGTGCATCACTTGCTCCCAGTTGGGAGTCATGCAAGGCAGGGTAGCTGATCCTCTGGGTGCTTGGAGTGCAGGGTCGCATCAAGCATGACCGCATGCCACTGGGTGCGGAGGATCCCCTCCCAGACTTCCTCAAAGCGCACAGCCTGTTCCCTGAACGCGCGGAGCCGCTCATCTGGCTGTGCTGGCACCACCACAAGCTCATGGACGCCTGCCCCAGGGGGAGCCCCGGCACAGAGGTCTGCTGGCTGCGCGAACGCGTCGCTGCCTACTACTATGCACGCAAGGCTGCTGCACTTCCCATGCCAGAGGTGCCGCTTGAAACCCCATATGTTCACCATTCAATCGGCCATGAATGCGGCTATGGAAAGTCAGACTCATGTATGCAATCTCTCTACTAGATGCATTTCAATGATATGTTCTGGACGTGGTGCTGATGGGACTATCCTGCATTCCTGTGCAGGAGGGTCTCTTCATGAACAAACCGGTGTATGACCATCAGTCACTAGATGCGCTCGTGCTGCATGCGTACTACGTGGCCAAGCACCTGACTGTGGCGCGAACCATGGGCCACAGGGCAGCAGAGTATGTGCAGAGCAAGTACCCAGGTCCGGAGCACCGCGCGCGCAACCTCCTGCTCTACCGCGAGCTGGCTGAGAAGCTGCTTAATGCAGGGGCCTTATCGCCATGAAATTCTGTCTTAGTGAATTCTGTCTTCGGTCCATCAACAATGAACCCTGCCAATCCAACACGTCTCCCGGCAGCCAACCACCTTCTGCTGAACATGTGAGTCATGAAAACGCCAAGGATTGGGGATTGGCTGTCTCAACACTGCGCCAACCGCTCAGACGCGGTGGCGGCCGATGTGTGTCTACAGGACCAGTGCAGCTCTCAGCAGGTAAAATACGCCAGAGCTAGTGCACCGGGGATTTGTGCGCCCTCATCCTGGCACCTCAATATGCTGCATTGGCTAAGCAGTGTCCGCTGCGTCAGCACTGAAAGTAAGTCACTGGGTTATGTTTCTGGACAGCAGTGTCTGCGGTCTGTCAATACTGCATCGGCACCTCGGGTGCCCTGATGCACACCCGTCATTCTGCCAAGCATCCAGGTTCCAGATTGTGAGATGACAACAGGAATATCTTGCCAAGCTGACATTGACATACAATTCCTTCCCCAGAAGAAAGCAAGTTATCAGGTCGTCGCCAGCTTGTGAGAAGTGCCTGGCAAATGCTTTGCAGGCATTTGCCAGCAAATGCCTGCGCAGCAGCGCTGAAGGGTAAGCTGAGAAGTAGCTTAGCTTAGGACAAAATCATACCAGATGCCCTGTATGTCACTCAGGTCCGCACATAAATGTTCAGATTTGGTAGCGTGAGAATCCAGGGATGCTACGCATTGTTCTCCTTGTTAGCTTGGAATGCCGATGAATCAACCGGCACATGGCATCGCTATGTGCCATGAAAAGTACGGCTCCCAGGGACAGAAAGTTTGCCAATCCTGTAGCACCGCAGCATGATGCGTGGTGTGCCCATGGGCTGGCCAGTGCTGCAAGCATACACAGTATTTGTAGTATTGCCCAATTATTCTCTTCCCTGTTGTGTTGGATTCCGGAAGTATTGAGAACCTGAACCAAATCACCATGCCAGAATATGGGATCTGTATCTGTGCCCTTGAATGGCCACTCCTTTGATTTCTTGGCTTAGCAAAGGATATGGATTATAATGGGTGCTCCAAAGATCCTACAGATGAAGGCGTGGTTGCTGCATTCAAGAACCCTACTTCATTCAAAATTTTATTGACTTGGTAAGCAGTCTTGACTGGCCATGCCATCCAGTGGCTTCTTCGGAACTAGTGCTGCTTACATGCCAGCTGGCATACGCACTTGCAAGCGACATGCACCAGTGCAACGCAGCTGAAGACCACAAGATCATGGAAAAGTATGTACTAATGAAACCGCTCACTAATGCTGATCAGCAATCTTTGAGATGCAAAATCGAAAAAGACGGCTGTCAGATCCACATCCATTTTGTCTGTTATTATCGGCATGACTTCTCTGACAAAGCAACGGAGTTGGAGACAAACGCCTAAATTGCTGCGCGCAGCTGCCAGGTGGTGTATGCTGGGCAGTTCAGGACATCAACCCAGTCAATCAGCCAGCACAATGAGGGCAACGTTGCGGCCTTCAAGTTGCTCAAAGCAAACCTCCATCAATGAGGCTGAACAAGGTGATATGTCAACGCAGATTACTAGTTATGGGCAGAAAGCTCTTTAGAAGTACAACCCTCCAATTGCAACAGTCATATGGTACACTGCCACTAGTAGTAAGGACGTCCCTTCCAGGCACAGAAAGACAAAATCCTGGGCAGTCGACTTCCCTGCAACAAGCCACACTGGACACGGCTAAGGGAGATTGATGGAAGACAGGGCGTGGACCTGCAATCTCCACGCTACTGCTGGTTTCGCAATTTCGCAACATGTCTAGGCAATTCCAGTTCGAGAAACCTTCATGGACAACAGAGTCAGAGCTCCATCGTCGCTGTCATTGAATGAGGCAGTAGCAACCCTGCTGGCGCTCCTTCTCCTTTGAGCTCGGTCCTGTGTTACCATTAATAGATGTGTAATGAACACAGGAAGCAAAAGCACTGACAACTGGTTGTCATCAAAATCAAGATGAAGATCACACACACACACACACACATCACAGAGTAGTGTCCACGTCATCCTGGAATTCTATGGAAGGTGATGGACATACCTTGTGCCTTGCCTGCCCCAGCCAGTCTTACAATGACATGCATTGTTACTACAGTATCAGCCTTGATCTCTCCCATTGCTGGTCTCAAATCTGCATGGGTCATCTCCTCTCAGGCCATTCACCATCCATTGGACTTCACCAGCAAGCAGATTACCTTCCCTGATCGTTCTCGAGTCAGAGATAAGCATACCGTTTAAGATCTCCCCGTTGTCAAGGAACTTCCCACCCAAAATAAGCTTTATATCTGCTGTGCTGCTGGGTTGATCAGCATGCATGGGTCCCTCTGCAAACCCAGCCCATTTTCAACAACTGGGTTGTTAGCCAGATACGCTTCCTGAACAGTTCTAATCCTCTGGGAGTGTGACACTCATTGATTTCCTTTATGTGTGGATACATCCCCAGCTATAGAAGCAAGGCACCGCAGAAAGGGTTTGGAAGCAAGATATTCAGAAACCAGAACAACGGTCTTTCATAACTTTGCAACGCCACATTACAGTTACGGTGGCTGTCGAACGCAATAATACTACTGGCTAATGAAGACATCGATCTTTGCATCGCGTGCATAAAAGTCCACCTTTTGGCCATTCTGATAAAAGCCTTTCTTTGACTGCCCCCACGCTCATAGTCCCCGCACACTTGAGGGGTCCCACGTCTCCCGAAGTATGCCTAAACCTCAGCTCAATGTCATCAGACATCGGATGAAGTTGCATGGGTGCCTTGACCCTGATTATATGAGCTGCTCTGCTGGCTGGCTCTTCAGTCCAGCTCCGAGCGAGAGTCTTCTTGGGGTTGTGCTCCCAGAAACACCTTCAGAAACGTCCTTATTCTTTATCTAGGCTTTAATGTTCAGACAGGGTACGGATCTCCTGTTTAACACGGATCGAACCCAAGCAACGACTTGCTGTACTAAGTATTGGACATCCTTTCGAGAGCAGGGTCGAAAATCGATCACGGTCACCGTCCACAGCAGTAACTCAGCAACTCCTAGACATAAAATGCTGTCAAAAACGACCCCTTTGCAAGCATCTCAGCGCAGCGGGTCAACTTGTCGACTGAATGCAGTTGGAGAGAGGGCAAGCGGCGTTCCACACTTGTCTATTATTGCCACGACCCACAATATTGGGGGAGTTACCCCAGAACACCCTAGATGGCTTTGCTGATGATTCGTTTCTTCAGCAAATATCAATCTAAGTTAAGCAGCTTAACTTAAGCTTATTCCACAATAGACAGTGACAGATGTTCTCTTTCCTGTAAGTGAAAGAAACTCTTATCGATTGTTGTGTGAGGTTGCTGTGCTCGAGACACGTTGTATCATACCGCATCCTGAAGACTCGATATTGGTCCTTGATGTTTCAGTGACAGAGGTTTGACTGATCAGTCTGCTAATGTATGGGTGGGTCCTTGGAATACTGTTCTCATGCGCGCTGGTGGCGGGAATCTCAGAAGTTGTCTATGCCCTTGTCGGGCCTTTCCCGGAATGAGATATTAACATGGAGAAGATCCATGGTGCGATCTCACACGTCCATGCACAACACGTGCGCCTTCAGCAGCCGCTCAGCTTGGCACAGGGACGCTTTCCCCAGACATAAGAGGTGTGCTGCTTGCCCCACTGACGTGCATTGTTTGAAGCATACACCCAACCAATGTGCATGATTGTTGACGACACCAAGTCCTTCTGTTCAGGTGTAAATGTAATCCCGTGGCCACGCGAGCGGCTGGAAAGGATAGGGATTGGGGTTCCTCTGGTGGCGCAAGAAACAGGAAACCGCGTGGACCTCCAGGAATGGATCCAGCTGCGGAGGACGATGACTGGGACGATTGGGGGGACTGGGGAGAGCCGAAGGTCTTGTCAGATTGGGTGGATGAGGGCCAAGCAGCCCGCCGTAATGGCAAGCCGAGCAGTCAGTCCAGAAGGAGAGGCAGGTGGGTAATTTGTTCCAGCATCTCTAGAAGAATGGACAGACTCCAAAAACCCAGCGAATGCTGCAATGAGGGATTTCAAGAGCCCCAGGTCGGTCTGGGCAGCTGGCCACCGGCACCATGTTGCTTACCTTCTACGACAGATGCAAGACCTGCCATTCATGATACATCATGCGCATGCATGCATGCAGGAGGCGAAGGGATCGGGATCCGCACGAGCCCCCAAGAGACGAGTATTTGCGGCCCATGGTCGATACCCAGGGCATCAAGTATCGCATTGGCTTGAACGAGGACGAGGTCACTGAGGACATCAGGGAAGAATTTGAGGAGAATCAGCGCGAGTCTTGGGCGGCCCTCAAATTTGCAGGCAAGCTCCTTGCTGCAAAAGGCTAACTCACTGCGGTGATTAGACCCAGAGCAGACGGTTGATATTTGGCAGCAGCAGCCTTAAGAGGTGGAGTTGCTGATGTGGCATGATGTGCAGGCGTGCTACTTGGTGTGCCCATTGTGGTGGGCTTCACCGTCAGCCGAATACTGGCAGAGCCTTTCTATGAGGTGGCCCAGCGCTACAACCCCCAGGTCTTTGCCGTCAGCGACCGCGAGAAGGTTGGACAGTCGTTGTCATGATGCTTGCTGGGCATCCTCATTGACAATGTGAATATGTTGCAAAAAGCCTGTCCGCACGCACTGCTTCACTGCAGTGCTCAGAATGGTTTGGAGTTGCTCATGTGAGATTAGCATTGGGTTTCTCACAGCTGACTTTGTAGCTGCTCGGCTGTTGCTACTCCAGGTGGAGGGAGCCAAACTGGTGCATAGGCATGAGCTGCGCCTGCGCATGGATGCGGCCATTGGCCGTGCACCTCCCATTTCTGACATGGAGATGCAGGTCAGGGATGATGCCTTTCGATTGTCAACACTGCCCTAGAAAACATCCCCACCAACCTCATGTCCTTGTCCATAATAGGGACCTTTGGCACAAATAATTTCAGCATTCCAAGGGCACAGAAATTATGAGAGAATGCCCAAAAAAGAATGTAGAT
This sequence comes from Coccomyxa sp. Obi, assembly GCA_020887355.1. Taxonomy (NCBI): domain Eukaryota; kingdom Viridiplantae; phylum Chlorophyta; class Trebouxiophyceae; family Coccomyxaceae; genus Coccomyxa; species Coccomyxa sp. Obi. The sequence goes on from AP024999.1 coordinate 2,070,668, forward strand.
CACAGCTACCAGAGTCTGCTTCCACCAGCATGTGGTTGTACTGCCTATCACCAGGGCTGTGAAGATAAGGAGATGATGTGTGCAGTGAGTCTCTTGAAGCTGTTGGTGCTGCGCTGTGGCAGATGGAGTTGCGGAGGGAGGCGCTGCACATAGCTGAGGAGTTCAGAGAGCACAACCGTGCGGCGCTGCTGAATCTGCTGTCGGACAGCACCACTGCTGTGACTGGGTTTGCACTGCTGCTGCGGAACTCTGAGGGCCGGGGCGCTCTGTTCCGAACCATCGGCCGCATCTTCTCTGGCTTCTCTGACACTGCAAAAGCATTCCTCATCATTGCCAGTGTGTCTCCTCCCTCCCGCCCAACCTTCTCTTGCAGTCATCCCCTTTAGGGTCCTCGGCTGTCCAATTTTGCACCTGCCCTCTTCCAACAATGTGTTGACCGGACTATGATGTATGCTCTTTCAGCTGGCTGCCTATCTCAGCAGTCATGGTGTTGCCATCTGGATGCTGAGAGGCAGTCTTTTGCCTAGCTAACTGAAATACAAATTTGCGTGACTGAATTTGCAGAAACAATTCTTATGGCAGCGAGCTGTGCGAGGTGAGTTTGGAGCTGCTTTGCTTGCAGGCACCGACATTCTCTTGGGGTACCATTCTGAGGAGGGCTGGACTGCGGCCATCCACTTGTTGACTGGCCACTATGGCCTTGAAGTTGAGGTGACATTCTGATTTGCACAGCAACCCATCTTCGACAAGTGAATCTTACTGTTCACACCATTGTGTGAAATCTAATGAATGAATCGATGCATACCTGACTGAAACCAAGATGGTACGCAGGAAGCTCCAATCTACGTCTTTGTGGCCATTGTTCCTGTCACCATGGACGCCTTCTTCAAGCTTTGGATTTTCCAAGGCCTGAATAGGAGCAACCCAGCTGCTGCGGTCACCTTAAGAAGCATGGACCGCCATTAAGAGACTGTTTTCAATAATGCTGCTGCACCGTCAGCACTAAGTAACAAATAAGTTAATTGGGAATTTTTTAATAGCATATTGTCCAAGGATTTGTTATAACTAATTAGCACTTCACAATATTGTCATATATTGACTTGAGCTGATTTGATACGTGTATGTAGTGCAGTGTACTAAGTACACCACTACATATCTGACATTCCTGGGGATTTCTGAAGGTGCTAATAAATGATTTTCTGCTGAACACCGTCATGAACTTCTTTGTCCCAAGACATCCTTAAGAAGGATCATGTGAATGCCTCCCTCACGCCAAGGTGCTGTGCGTGCCACTCTTCTGACCTGCTCGAGTCTTATTCCCTATCTGGCAAGGCCATTGATATTGTAAACTTTCACCGACATTAGCCAGGGGGTCCTGCAAGTAATGCTCCAGCGCCCTGGTCCAGAGCTTCTACCCTGGCGAGCTCGAGTCAGTCACTCCGGATCCGTGAGCTGTGCACATGGCCATCATATCCTCCACGACCATACGTGTGGCACCTTGCACACTGCACAGATACCTTTTCAACAAATATATTGATACAAGCATCCGACACACAGGCACTAGGGGTTTACCGGAATCGGTATATACAGGGTCTTCAGTGAAGACTCTTCACAGGCTGCTGCTTCCACAGGCACAAGATTAGGATAAGGTGAGAGCTCAGCTGTGCTGCAATACACTCCTGCATTGTTTTGAACCTTTTGAACAAAACATGCTGGTCTCCATGTCATAATCAGCTTCTGTCATGATCAGGGCTGATGTCTGAACAGTGAATTGTTCAGGTCAAATTACCTTTGAATTGCAATCAGGCTCGTCTCTCTTCCGGGTCAAATCCTTCTTCCATTCCTTTGGCAGGTGCTTGTTGTGTCCATCAGAGGCTGTCAGCGGGGTCAAGAATCCAGCGCTACTGGCAGGCCTGGCAACGTCAGTGTGTTGCTCATTAATCCTTCAATTTAGAGCGTTTGGTCTCGTCACTGAGGAGTGCGAGGAAGCTGACCTTTCAAGACACAAATGCAATCAACTGCCGAAGGATTGGTGAAACTAGCACACACATTGTTGGCAGTGACACCACCGTACACAGTGTTGTGCTTGGCGTTAGCTGTGGTGCGCATACGTAGGCAGTCGAGAGCACAAGGCATCACCTGGCTGTTTGATTTGGACAAAGGCGCTCATCAACTGTTTCTCTGAGGGCTCTGCACAGGACTGATGACATGCATGGTATGCAAACCGAGGCCCACAGTTCCAACTCCAACTTCCACTGAGACAGAGCAGTGTCTTCTGGTGTGAAAATTAAGCAGCACATGACGCAAAGCCTCTCTTTGTTCTCGTCTCCAGTGAATTGCAGTAGCTTTTGCTCCCCTTTTGGTGTCCCTGTGTAGGTACAAAAATATCAAGCCACCAGTTGCCTCATCACTGACTGCAGACCCAGATAGATTGTCGTACAAGGTGGATAACTTGATCCTATGGCACGTTCTGCAGTTCTCTCCTTGATCATACCCTTACGTCAAGTCATGCTACGGCCATGAGAAGCTGCACCTGGATGGAAGGGCGAACGCGAGGCAGGGGAATCGTCATCTTCCGAGCAATCGTCATCTGAAGAGTCCAGGTCGCCACAACCCATCGGTGCGAACATCTTCAAGGCAATATACGGACGTTCTGGTACCGCACTCGATTCATAGGTGGCGTCCAACGCAGTGCCCTCGCGCACACAACGTATTGACGAGGAACCTGTGAGCCGAAACCACGACCGTGATGATATTTCCCCATACCTGTGTCACTTCAACATCTCTCGACAGACAAGCTTTCACCTCCATGTACAGGCCCAGGTTGTAAGACGGTCCCAACTCCCCTTGATCTGACATGTTGGCTACGTCAGGATTTCGGTTCATCCTCCAAAGCAAGCGATCGTGCGCAGCTTTCTTCTTGATATTTCACCAATCGATTATCGGAGCACGGTCTGTCAACGGTGTTGACTGATTTTAGCACTCCATCTGTTAGGCAACATATTCCACCGTCTTGGGTCGGAAAGTATACTCCAGGGATCACGGGCCGGCCACAGACCACTTCAGTACGAGCTGTACTGACGAAGGCCAATAATACTTATCCTATCTCAAGGAACTTACAAGAGCAACTTAATGGCTACAGCAAGGTGGAGACAGCATGTAACGCTACGCCCAAAAACCCCTCCAGCTTTCTCGCTGGGGTTTAGAAACCATCGTTTATAAACTTGTTGGCAGTGGTGTCAAACTTGGCGTATTTTCATTTCGCCAAATCACAAAAGTTTTTTGCTGATGCATCATGGCTGCATACGTCCTGATCAAGATGCAGTACATGCCGCATGCACAGCAGCAGGCCACCATGGATGGCCACTGGCAAGATGGATGCCATCTCAGCCAGGGCCTCCTGGTGCCGCATACAATGTCTGGCTGCTCAGATGCAAAAACCCACACAGTTGGACACTTCTCCTCATCAAGTTATCGTGTGGAATAGCAGTTCTGGTTGCAGACAATTTCTGCTTCTGTCTTATTGCACCTTCACCTGACGAAGGTGCCAGTAATGGACGTGACGGCTGTGTCTTCAGCTAAATCAGCTGTCACTGCAGAGTTTGCACCTCAGTATGGCATGCGTTGCGCACTCAAGTTGCATTCAGACAAAAACGTTCTCCAGGAACTCCTGAAAGCGGCGAGAGTAGGTCTTTGGATTGACGGCAGAGATGGTGCGCCCGTCATTGAACATGGACTTGTAGCCATGCTCCAGCCGCTTGCTCATGTTGTACTCCTGCGCGCACAATCCCGTGACCAGTGTCAAATGAAGGTAGACCTTGGACTACGAAGCGGGTTCGACTCTTTTGCCTCGAACAGTACAAAGGCAGGTTGTGGCATCGCCAAGTAAAGAGGATAGCATGCATTGCGCATGAGAATTTCTTCCGGGAAGCAGATATGGGGCTGGTGCACGGCTGTACATATCAGATATGGAACCTAAGCGTTGCGCCACAAGTAGTACCTGCAGGATGTCGATGATGCCAAAATACAGGACAACGTCCTCTGGGGTAGCGTTGGAGTCTGCATCGGCTGGCAATGCTGTCCCGACCACATTCATGCCCAGCTGCGTGCGCTGCTGGCCCATGCTGTGGCTAATATCATCCGTGGCCCCCGCGCTGAACGCCACTGGCCTGCAGTTGCAACCCCCACAGATACTAAAACTCCCCCTTCTCCACTTGTCATGTGTACAAGCTCCCGCAGCAAACAGTCTGTCATCCCTATCCATACTTTGTTGCCAGATACCTGCAATCCCTCAATCTGGACTGAGACAAAAACCAGATGTTTTGTGACGGAGCTTAGAGGGATGAGGGCAAAAGGACAGCAACGTAGTGGCTGAAGGGTACATGGCATCATTGGGTGCAAAGGGCAGGTGGGACGCACCGCATTGTGACGGAGCGCTGGGGGCGCATTGAGAGGACAACGGTGGGGGAGCGGAAGGCGCGCGCATCGCGCGACAGCATCTGGAACTGCGCCAGGCTCATCAGGTCTGCCAGCCGCTTGCCGCTCACGCCCGCGCCCAGCGCTGCCTCTATGCGTGCACGCACCGCTGCCAGCTCAGCCTCCTTGGCCGCCTGCAGGGCAACACTCCCCTTACTCTCAAAGATTTTGCTGTATTGGATACAAGTTTCACCCAAGGGATGGCCCAACTTCCCAGTGCTCCCAGTGAAGAAGATGGTATGGTCCGAAAGGTGGGAGCTCACTCTTACCCCACATTTGTCAAAACTGTCTGCTTCCCCGTAACAAAGGACCACTCATATCACATGCAACATGCAACAGCTTTTGGCCACACAGGCTTGAAGCCAAGCATCGACATCTACCAGAAAAACTGGGGCGCAAACACTGTGAAGGCAACCTCTTGTTGACTATCTGGATCACAACTGACAGGCAGGTTTGGTTGGGGGCGTAGAATGCACACCTGCATGCGCTTGAAATGCTCGACCTCAGCATCAGCATCGAGAGCCATGGACCCGAGAGCGGCACTGCCGGCCGCCCGCAGCGGCGATGCCTGCAACTGCGGCGACTCGGGACCCTCTGTCGTCTGCCGCGCGCTGCGCTGTGCTAGTATGGCCCCAGCGCCCATTGCATGCGGTGTGTCCCCATCCTCATCCCCCTCATCCTCCTGCACACAACACCCGCCCAACTTGTATTGGGACAATGACCCCAAATGATGAAATCTGATGAGCAGCATTGCAGATGAGCAGGCAATAATGAAGCGTTCGTACTCTATGTAGCATCTCTACCCCTGGAGTTCTGGAGGGGAGGCCAAGCAAAGAAGTGAGCAAATAAACAGCATGCAAAGCAGAGGCGCATCAGGTGCAGAATGGTAGGTCTGCCAGGGTGCAGTGTTTGGGACCTTGTCGGTGGCGGGTGGGGAAGACATCCAGCCGGTGGAGCGGTAGTGCACGCCCAGCAGCAGGCTGTAGTCCATCACGCGCAGCTCCTCCAACAGCGCACAGTCCGCCGCCAGCTGATCCATCAGCCTGCAAACACAGCCCAGCAACACCTCATCCACTGCACAGCCCCACACTCGATAACTTCACAGCAGCTGCGCACAGTTTTCGCAGCCTCAGTCCTTGTTCGAACTGGTTGATGACATTTGGGCACAAAGGAACTTCCACAAGGCTGCGTCTCCTCCGCTTTGCCTTCCTCTCATGCCTGTCAAGAGTGGCACAGCTATACTTTGACCATGTCGTCAGCGTGGCTCCTCGTTGACTGCAATTCAGCAAGGGGTACTGCGAGTCGCACACCGGTCATGCCAGCCTTCCTCCAGCTTGATCTTGATGTCAAGGTCGAGGTCTTTCAGGATCATGGTCGGCCGCGGCGCGTCATTGGCGCTGGTGCGCCCCTGGGTGCTGCCCTTCAGGTCGTACTGCTTGCTGATGGGCAGCGCGTTCTGAAACACATTGTTCATTACAATGAACCGCACCTGCAAAAGGAGGACTCTTTGGCTCAGGCTTGAAGAAAAACATAGGATTTTGTCAACCAGTGACTTTCACATTTACTTGGGGTGGGGAATGGGTACTGGGCCCTACTGCTTTGCAGCTCTAAAGTGCAGCAACATGCCACTCAAAAACCTCTGACGCATGCTGACTCTACTTGTGCATTCCAACAGGGCTGGCTTGGAAATGAATGGAAGGCTGGATAGCACTGCAGAGCCGTGCTGGCGCACCTTGGAGCCATTCTCAGGGATGACCCTGTAGAGGCCGAAGAACTTGACAAGGAGGGTGTGAGGGTATTTTTCCACATGCGCCACGTACTTGGGAAGCAGCTCCAACAGCAGCTTCACTTCCCCCTGTGGGTAAACCCAGGCATGCTTCAAGCAATCTGGATGCACAGTGCAAAACCATCTGGGAGTTTGACAGAAACTCCCAGTATCAAGTAGGGAGCAGACACAGCAATGAACATATTTCTTGGGTGGCCAAAAGCCCTGACAATCATGACTGAAAGCTCAGGGAAGTATCATTTCATGTTCATACTGCACACACCTTGCGCATGGTCTTTATCATGTACTTGTCATCGTGTGACACAAAGAAGACGCTGCCAGACTTGCCAGGAGACGGCAGTTCCCTCAGTGCCTGGTCACCTGCATGCATGAACCCAGTACAAACCCTGTCATATGAGAGCGGCTAAAGATTATGTTCCTTCGGTCGTTCTGCCTTGTGAACCTGTGATCATGCTATTGCAACACATTCTGATTGTTCAGCGCCGCAGGCGGGGGGATGGCGCACCGCAGATGGACTTCATGTATTCGGCGGCCTCAATGTTGAACACTTCTCGCAACTGGCGGAATGCCATCGGGCAGTAGTCCTTCCACCAAAAGTCCATGGAGGGGTGCGGCGGCGTCGCTTTGCTGCCATCTCGTGGGAAGAACTGCTTCAACTGTGCACAGCAACCAGGGAACATATTGATTAGTTTTCATTTCAGCTGCATGCAATGAAATGCTACCATCTTGCTGACATGCATCACCACCACCTGTGAGGTTGACTTTGGGGTCAGCAGGCATGCGGATGCAGGTGCTCATGCCGTGCACACCTTCTGCTGAAAGTGAATGTCTGAGAGCTGCTTCAGAGGCGGCTCCTTGGCGACCTGCTGGGAGCTGTGCCGGATGCCAAGCTGCAAATTAAGCATGAGATCATAGCTGCGGTGGCCTTTGTATATGGTCTCCCCCAGCTTGTTGGCTACCTACAACAGACCATGCAAACATCCTTACATGCATTGCCATCTGCTGACATAGATGCTCTTTGATTTCTTCGCAGGGCAAACCCTCAATGAAGCACCTGATGTACCCAAGCACTTATGGCGAGCACACTAACACATCCTGTGCAAGCATTGGCCAGAGCTCGGGGCCAAGAGCCTGTGACAGCTTGGGGAAGTTCATCAGCTCTCACCCGCCTCCGGCGCCGCTGCCGCCGTTCTGCGCGGTCTGCGCGCCGCCTGAAGGGGCCGAAGACGGCCTCCAGCTCCTCGGGCGAGATGGGGTCCTCGCGCATCAGCCGCCCCGCCTCATACTCCCGCACAAACACCCGCTCCGCGCGGTCACCTCTGCCTGCCGCCCTTCCTGGCGCCTCCTCCACATCATCCGCTGCAAAAACAGCAAACCCCTGGTGTCTTGCGAGACTGCAATCAAGCTCGTCTATTCAGCTTTTACAAGGGAGACCTTCGAGTGACTCGTCGAATAAGTGGTGCAAGTGGTCAGGCTCCTACCTGATGCATCTGATGTGTGGCCACCCCTGGGGGATGGCACATTCCTCTCGGCCTCCACTTCCTCCTCAGCCTCGGCGCTGGCCTTCGCCAGCTCAGCCGCTGCACACCACATACACACATGAGCCTGCCCCGTGACATGGGCATGGTACACCATTTTTGCTTGAATTTTCATGGCTACAAATGTCATATTACTTGACCATGTAGAGCATGTATCTGGTACCTGCTGGTTGTGTGGTGTGGCGTTCGAGGGGCGTCGTGGCCCGCTTGTTATCAGTTGGGGCAGGCCTGTAAACACCCACACCCTCCTTGCTGCCTTCCCTCCAGAAGCCATTGTATGTGGAGCCATCTGCCCATGTGAATATGCCTATGCCATCCTCCTGTCCATTCTTGAACTCTCCATCATATCTATCACCTGCTCATGCACAATACCACTTTCTGATACCATACAACCGCCTTCTGAAGTGACCTGATGCATCAGTGGGCAAGCCGAGAAGAGACAGGGAATTTGCCCAAGCGAGCAGATTACCTGTGTTCCACTTCAGGGTTCCCTTTCCATGCATCCGCCCAGCTTTCCATTCTCCATCGTACTCATTCCTGTTCTTCCACCTATACCTGCCAGGGCCCTCGCACTTGCCAGCCTTCCACAGCCCCTCGTAAATGTCCCCATTGGCATACACTTTCTTCCCCAGTCCCTGCTTCAAATCATGCGCCCAGCCACCCTGCAGGCAACACCAGCCTGAAGTTCCAGCAAATGCAGGAGCCCAAGATTTGGAAGGACTGCATATGCCTTGCACAGTGTACATGGTGTTGTCCAGATGAAAGGCACGCGCGCACCTCATAGCAGGTTCCGTCCGGTGACTTGAAGGAACCCACCCCATGCATGCACCCATTCTGCCATTCTCCTTTGTAACATGCACCATTAGGCCATGTATATGTGCCAAGGCCGTGTTTCGATCCATTCTGCAAAGCAGCACAAGCCTTGAACCATGACCGGCATTCGCAACACTATTCATGGTGGCCATGCACATGAGCACCTGCATTCACCGCAGCTTCATGCCCCTCATGTTTGAAGCATTGATGATCAGGATTACCGTACTTGTGTGTCATGAACACCTTGCAAGCGAGACAATCTGCATTTTAAGTTACCTTCCAGCCCCCCTCATAAGTGCTCCCATCAGCCCAGCAGTAGCGCCCCTCTCCTTCAGGCAGGCCATTGCGCCAGCCGCCAGTGTAGGTGTCCCCGTTTGGAAATTTCTTCTGGTGCCTGCTGAAGCCGGATGTGCTGGCTGATAGGGCAGATGAGCGGCGCAGCGTGAGAGACACAGACCGGCCCTCGCCTCTCTTGAGTGACATTCACTCTGCAGGGCCCCCAACACAGTCAATACCCCTCTGCAAATGTGACACCTGAGCAATAAGGCGATTACCAACATTCCAACAAAGTGAAAGGGATGTCTGATCTTGTGCGATTAAGATTACAGCTACGTACGATGCTTGGCACTTATCAATTGACACAATAAAGGATGCCGCAAGCTAGGGGTTCCTGCCAGCACAGCTCAGGCGACCAAACCACCCCTCTGGTCCGAGAGTGCGGCCTGACTGAACAAGTGGCACGTAAAGTGGAACCTTCACCGCATCTTAGATCGCATGTCTGAAAATGGAGCAAGACAAAGAGCGTGCCTGAGGTCAAGATGGAAGTCAAATAACAGTTCCACAATCACCCTGCGAATGTTCTTCGCTTGTGGATTGCGTCCATATGAGCGATAAGAAGGCTGTGCTCCTAAGTAGGTGAAAAAACCAATCCCTTTCCCGAGAGCTAAGCACCGCCTTGGATAGGATAGTCAGAATCTTCAGTCTGTTCGACCTAGTGTCCTGGCAATTATGAATGCATCAGCGCAGAAGTTGATTTAAAGCTCTTGCTGTCACAACATCCCCAAATGGCCCACTCAATGTGCACTTTGACTGAATGTGGGAACTTCGCAGAGACTTTCGCTTTTGTCGACACTTTGAAGACCCCCACACTTGGAAGCTGCTTTGAACCGTTTAATTCCAGGTTGAAGAAAGATGTGGCCGCATGTTAAATCGGACCAGTAACTCAGCAAGGCTTTCGGGCTGCCAACAAGCAGGCGATGCAGAAGTCAGCGTTTCAATGTTCGAGGAAAACTTGCTCACAGTTGTATTTTGGACTGCTGAAGTTCTCTGGTTCTGATATAAGTGCGCTTTCGAAGGGCTGGTAGGCTGGTGGTGTAATTGACAATGGGGATGATTTGGCACCGATGCTTTCAACTTTGGACATCATACCCACGGGACTTCACGAGGCCGGCCTCAAACTAGGTGCTCCAGATGGCTCCATACCTTTGTATCAGCTTGCATCCGTTTCTCGTGACACCATGCTTCCTTCTTATATCCTTCATTTTATCTAGATGATGTCTTAGTACAGCATTATATCATGACATTTGACCTTAACATCCATCACGAGCACCTTGGACGCACAGTACTAACCGTTGACAGAATTTTTTGAGTTGTATGAAGGAGCAAGCATCATTAAAAAATGCGTGAATTCTATAACGGTATGCTTGTTCGAGACAGCATATGTCTGAGTAACAAGTTCATGTGATGCAGGCCCATAGTATCTGAGCAAGCACCTGCAGCGGTCCTGCCTCAAAACCCTTCCGTGAGATGGACGTTTCAACGCATCCCATCCCAGAGAGGCTGGTTGAGGCAGCAGAGGCAGCGCTGCCCTCAACTTCAGGACAGAGCATATTCCCTGTGACAGCTGCAGAGCTGGGAGCCACTCAGAGTGGGCCAGCACAGCTCAATGGGAGTCCAACTGCACTGATCCTGCTCAGCATGGCAGCAGTGTTTCTGCTGTCATGCCTCGCTGCATACCTGACCTTCTTGCGCCTGATGAACCTGGAGCAGAAACGACGGGAGAGGGTGACAGCCGGCAGAGTTTATAGCCTGCCGGCTGTCGTAACAAACAAGAAGCCCGTGATGAGCAAAGTTTCGCCTATGCCTGATGCTCATGCAGCAAACGAAGGCAGCAAGTCAGCGCCAGAGACGCCTGAGCAGCTGTACACACCCAAGCAAGTCAGGAGCAGCAATCGTGACTTGTCAGAGGTGAAGCAACCCTCTGGCACTTCAAACCCCTCATCAAGAAACCCTGGACTCCAACCTGTGACAAAATTTATGTCACGCCTGTGGTGCAATCCATGCCTGCCCAGCGCGTGTTGGGCGTGTCACAGAGGACACAAAGCACCAGACATGGCTTGCTCAGCACAGCATGACACCCTTCCATATGCAAGGCTCATTGCCGCCTTCATTTAGATGGATACAAAGCGTTTCTGCTGTACTTATTCTGCTGCTCAGCTTCCTGTAGTCACCAAGCACATTCCTGTGGACAGGAGGCGGATGATGAGCCGGGCCCGGGAGCAACGGCGTCGTCCAGGCGGGGCAGCCTATCAAAAGCAGCGCTAGCCAGGGTGCCAGCAGGTCGTGGGCCAATAGCGGTGGAGGGGGCAGAGGGGGAGCAGCACCGGGAGTTCCCGGATGGCGGCGAGTACTTTGGCGAGTGGCAGGGCGGACTTGCCAAGGGCCGCGGCATCTACGTCTGGCCTTCTGGTGCATAGCTCTGTCACTCTATACATGGACATATACACAGAACTTGATCTATTGATGAGGTGATTGCTATGCATGGTCAGCACAGCACAAGAAGGAAGGGATGGACATGCGAATTGTCAGGCTTCCCAGTGGTTAAGAGTTGACTGCTATGCATGGTCAGCACAACAACAAGTCCGAAGGGATGCACATGTGCATTGTCAGGCCCCCCATTACAACAGAATGTGCTTCATCAATTGAAGAGAGCGGGTTGCAGGTGTGCGCTATGAGGGCGAGTGGAAGGATGGGATGGAGCATGGAGTCGGGACACTCATAGAGGCGGATGGGTCAACCTTCTACGGTTTCTGGGCAGAAGGCAAGATGCACGGGGAGGGGGTACGTACTGTTTCACCAGCTCATTGCTGGTCTGTACTCTGCACCCTTCTTGATGGATCGTTTCTTGATGTTACGCCGGCCGGCGTAGTGAGTCAACACCATTTGGTGTTCTTGTGATTTGAAGATGAAGGAGGCGTCGTGCTTTGGAGGTTTGTGCCATGCAGCGCCTGGTGCTAAACTGAGGGGGTTTCCTGGCGAGTGCACAGGTGTACAAGCCGGCGTCAGGCGCTGATGTCATCACAATGCGCGACTACGCGGAGGGCGTCCTTCGCAAGGAGAATGTGCTGCGCATCGGCCAAGTGGACCACCACAAGAATGAGGTCAAGGCTGACCGCGCCCTCCGCTCCGAGGAGAAGCGCGCAAACGCCAAGGTGAGTGGCCATGTAACTGATCCGGCATAACATGCTGTTGCATTTCCCCATGTCATCTAGTGAGGCAACACTGTGAACCTTGCTACATGGTGGTGTGGCTGCAGGCCTGTTCATGCAATGGAATGCTCAGGGACAGTGTGACTCTGGCCAAGCACAGCTCTGGTACTGTGCTGATATGTGAGGGCGGGTGCTGAGCAGGAGCTGAACAAACAGGCACGCCCTGGGGAGACAATATACAAGGGGCACCGCAGCTATGACCTCATGCGCAACCTGCAGCTGGGCATCATCTTCTCCATTGCCAGGAGCACAAAGGAGGCCTCTGATGGCGTCTTTGATGGGCCCGCCAAGGAGGAGGAGTTTGCGCAGCAGGTGTGCTGCTCCTTCACCATTTGGATGCATTACTTGCTGGTCTCCCAGCGTGCTGCATTGAAAGCAATCCTTGAGTGCTTGCTGTCGAGCACTGAAGTAGGAAGTAGGAATCAACAATAATGACTAGGCGAAATCAAAATTTGCCTCAAAGGCTGCCTATCTGAGGCATGCAGCTGCACTGGTGGGAGTGCAGCAGTGATATGTAGATGCAGGGCAGTCATTCTATTGCGTGTGAGCAAGAGAGGCCGCTCTTCCCGGTGCAGGTGACGCAGTATTTCCCTCGTGGCGAGCAGAGCGTGTCGTTCAAGTGGAAGGACTACTGCCCCAGCATTTTCAGCCGCCTGCGCGACACCTTTGGCATTGACAACAAGGACTACCTGCTCTCCCTTACCGGCGACCAGTGCGCCTAATTCTCACCCGTGCATTTGGTTTTCAGTCCTGCATTTGTACTCCTGTATTGCAGCCTGCGATGAAATCTCAAGTAGAACTTCCATGAAATATCATCCCCTCCAGCGAGCGTAATATTGGAATCCTCAGACTCGTGCAAAGGAACCACCCATGAAATGCCTCACAAGGGAGATGTAGGAAGAGAGTGTTCATCTGCTCAATCTTATAGCAGATGTTCCTCAGCAGCATGACAATAATTTCCTTTGCTGCACAGGGCGCTGCGGGAGTTGCCGAGCCCTGGCAAGAGCGGCAGCGTGTTCTTCCTGTCGGGGGACGATCGCTTCATGATCAAGACGGTGTCGCATGAGGAGATGCTACTGCTGCTCAAGATGATCCCCGCCTACTACCGCCACTGCGTGGAGCACCCAGCCACCCTTCTCACTCGCTTCTACGGCGTCCACCGCATCAAGTCCATCACCAAAGGCGGCTCCAAGGCATGCTTCTGTGCTCCACTGTATGCTCTCGGGTGCTGCGGCAGATGTGATAACTTGCTTCATGAAAGTGTGCAGCTTGTGTGCACCTCCTTTTGCAGGTTTGCAGTATCTTCAAGACTGCAAGGCTGGGATCCCTGTCCAGCACTTGACGCCTGGCTTGATCTGGGGAGGATTACACTGGGATGAACACACTGGATACTGTTGCTGCATTAGATGAGGTGAGGTGAGATGAGGCGGACTGACAGGGGGTGCATGCATGGGCAGGTGCGGTTTGTGGTGATGGGCAGCGTGTTCCCTACGGAGGTGCGACTGCACCGCAAGTACGACCTCAAGGGCTCCACGCACGGCCGCACCGTCGGGTCCAAGAAGCTCACCCACCCCAGCACCTGCCTCAAGGTGTCGCTGCAGTCGAGCTCCCCGCCCACCCTTCCTGTGCAACGCAACCCCCAATTCGCTGAATTGGTTGCGTTGGTTTGTATTGTATTGCAAGCGTTGGAACTTCCAACTTGGAAGAACTCTCGATCTTGGGTTCAATCAATAAATTATAAAGAGTGATAAGCCGGCAAAAATTCCAGTGAGGAGGTCCAGAAGTGCTCCTGTTTGTTTTCAAGCAGGATACTGGCACAACTGGAAACGAAGTTGGACTGCATCATGCTCATGATGCAAATCTGCCAGAACTAGGACGCTGGAAACCGTGTTGGCGTGCTTGGCCCAACACTCCTGCAGCAATTCTGTGATTTTTCAGCTCTGTGTCAGGCAAAATGGGAGTGTTCTCGAAGACCTGGAACGTGACAGTTGCTGGCACCACAGGACTTGGACCTGGACATGCGGCTGGCGCTGGCAAAGGGTGCGCACGCGGCTCTGATGCGACAGATAGAGGCGGATGCGGCGCTGCTGGCGCGCATGCACGTCATGGACTACTCGCTGCTGCTGGGCGTGCACTACCCCAAGTGGGGCCCCAACACCTGGTACCCGCCCCACACCTCCCACCGGGTGCGCCCCCCTCGCCCCTCCCCTCAAGCCGGAGGGCACCCCACCGGATGCCCCCCTCCCTGATTGCAAAGGTTTGCTGGTAGCGTTCGTGGGCACAGGCAAGCCAGGTTGCACATGTGTCTGGGCGCACAAACCAGCACGAAACAAACTGCTGCTGGCCTGTGAACACATGTTGATAGCAGTATTTCATTAATGTTTGGATCCTGAGGTACGTCTGCCTTTGGCTGAAGGAGAACAAAGAGGGCACGGATGAGAGGAAAGAGGGTGAGAGGTTGCAGGAGCAGCAGCGTAAGCAGCTGCGCCACGTGGACACAACTCTGCTGGAGCGCAACCAGAAGGAGCACTTTGCGCGAGCTGCGCCTGCGAGCAATGGCGACGGCGGAGATGCGTCGGCCGCAAATCATGTGCCCAGCGCCGGCATTGCGAGCGTGGTGCGCGAAAGCTCTCAGCAGAACGGCGGCCCAGCGGCCATGCCAGCGCCAGGTGGCGGCCACATACCGGCCAACGGCCCTGTCAGCACACAACAGCTGCCGGAACAGGAGCGTGTGCAGCAACAAGAACCGGGCAGCAGAGGGGTGAGCATCTCTGTTCTCTCCTGTAAACTCCTAAGCTGTCAATCTTGCACCGGCTTGTTTTCATCTTTCCCACAGTGTGAGGAATCATACTGCTCCTGCTGAGGATGCTCACTGGCATCCTCTGAGTTGTGGTCAAAATGATTCTGGTGGATTTGATGGTGAAGCTTCAGGAGTTGTTCTGTGCTTGTGCAGGGACAGGCGTCTGTGGGACCCACAGCCGCGCAGCTTGCCATGCAGAGCGGCACACCGGGCGCATCCGGCTTTATGCCCAGCCCATTCCTGGAAGTGAGCACCCGGTCGATGCTGACATCCCAGTGTGCATCTATCAGTGTGCATAGTTGCAGCATGTGCACCTTCTTTATGACCAAGTCCTCAATCGTTGGTGCTTGCCGGACAAGTAATCCACCCTCTCATCTATAGTGGTGGAGGGTGCTTTTGATCACAACGATGGTGCGCCTGTGAGCCTTGACTCTGCATGCGCAGGCAAGCGACCTGGGCTTCGATGATCCCAAGGCGGTGGCAAAGGCAGTGTCGTTCAGGAGAAGGGAAGGGGACACATTGGACCTGAGCGATCAGGAGCAGCGTCGGCGCGTCAGTGTTGAGCTGGGGATGGGTGGAGCATCTCGATCCTCCCTCTTCGCCACAGGTGCTACCCTTGCTGTCGTACAGGGCTGTCTCTTCGTTGCCATTTGATTTTAGAACGGCTCTCAAGGCAGTTGGCACCATGATGAGAGGGCCTGACTTCCTAGAGTGTGCCAGGAAGCAATGGCACAGAGCAAGGAGGATCGCAGCAAACAGAGAAATGCATTTTTTCTTCTGCTGCGTTTGGAAGGGCCACCCACAATGGTGACGCAAGTCATAGTATGGGGTGTTCTGGCACGCAGGCTCCAGCGGGCTGAGGGGCCAGGGGCGCATGATGAGCCTTCACAGCGAGCTGCGAGCGCAGCTGGGTGTGGCCGTGCCGGCCATGGCGCTGCCCGAGGACACCTCTGAAGACCCCGAGCCTGTCCTGCTGTTTTTTGGCATCGTGGACTTCCTCCAGGTGGCCACCCCTTCCTTCAGGCACCCCTGTGCTCATATGGCACCCTTTGCCCGATACTTGAGTGAAATGTGTGCAGATCTTCACACCGCTTCACCTGTCGTGCAAGTTCGGATATCCGCAGTTTGACAGCTGCATGGCCGGAGAGCTACGTCACTGTTCCCTGGCCTGTTAGGATTGGCACTGCAATATGTCACCTGAAAGTGATGTGCGGAGGGGTGCTGTGTTGGTGCAGCACTACAACCTGCGGAAGAGGAGTGAGCATGCCTTCAAGAGCATCCTGATGGACAGGCGCCAGATCTCCTGTGCCGATCCCAAATCCTACGCGGACCGCTTCTGCAAATTCATGGGCGAGTTGTTTGTTGCGCGGGGCAACCGGTGAAGCGCAAGTGCAATGCATTCAAGGCCCATTGGTCTTGGCAGCACGAGACACAATACATCTATTGGGTGGGTGTGACAGACATTGCTGGAGGAGGTAGGGAGGGGAGTTGCTGTATGTGATTTATTTTGTCTACCATATCTAGAACGAGTTTGCACTTTGTGAACACGCTATCGGAACACAACGTTAGCAGAAGTTAGAATGGGCAGTGTGGCCTTTGTACATTGGAGGAACTGTTCAAGTCTCTATGTGAACACACTACGATTGCACTCGAGTACCGATCCTTTGTGGTGGTTGGAAGAGAACGGCAAAACAAACCACATGATTATGATGCAAGCTCCAAGGGGCGAGGAAACCCTCGTGTACACATGTGCAGAGAGATGGTTGCATGACCAGTGTCCTCTTTAAGGGATGAATCTGGCCTAGAGTAGTGCTGCGTTTACAGTGCTGTGTGGTGGGAAGAATGTGCTCCACATCCATGCACCAGGGCATCTGTCAGTTCAGGTAATTCACATAGCAATTCAAGCAGATCACACTCCAGGATCCCCGATCCTTGCAAGCTTGTCTCGATACAAGCATGTTATAGCATGCCTCAAACAGGACAGACAGGTCTCACATGCTGCTCACTGACACTGACACAACGCCTCTGCAGAAAAATCAATCTTAAAAACGCCAAAATATTGCTGCGTTCAGCCAGTGGCCCTATGATTGAGAGTTTGGGGCCTGTTCTCTGGTTCATGCACGAAACCATTGACTGCTGTAGGATGGCTCATAGACACCCCATTGGTGCCAGCCTTACCAATAGTGACTAGTTCATCGCTCTGCATCGTCTGCTGTTGTTTGTGTGGCGTCGCTACTTCAGCAGCACTGCCTCTGACCAGCTGCTTACTACTATCCAAGCTGCTTAGATCAGGCGCAGATTGAGAAGACGTTCCAGGGGGCCAGCTTTCTGCTGCCGCGCTCCTCAGTGCAGCAGCGCTCACAGGTGGTGTGGGCTGCGGCTGGCCATGAATGATGCCAAGAAGCGCTTGTCCTGATTGCGAATCCTGCTGCATCGACGAGGCTGGGCTCGATGTGGGTTGCTTCACACCTCCTGCCACTGCACTGGGGTAATTGTTCGCCCTCCAGTGCACCCCGCTGTGCGGCCCAGAAGGCACCAGCAATGCAGGTGCCGCCTGTGATGCAGGCTGTGATGCTGCTGGCAGGGGCAGGGGCAGTGCGCTCGCCATAGGGGGCCGTGCTGCATTGCCTGCAGCTGGCCGAACTTGCACTGGACTCCCCAGCCCATTCAGAGAGCTTCCTGGCTGGCTGCTCGGATGCACCGCAGCGCCGCGCAACCCCAGCCCAGCAGTGTTGAGTCCCGCAGGCGGCTGCGGCCGCGCTGGCATGCCTTGCTGGCCTGAGAATGGCATGCCTGCCGAAGGGAACCCCAGTGAAGACTGGTGACTGGGGGCCATCAGGGGTGAGCTCATTAGGCCCCCCGCTGACGGGACACTAGCGGAAGGGAACGCCACTGAAGACTGCTGCGCGAACGCCATCAGCGGCGGTGTCAGTGGTTGGCCAGTTGTGCCCATGCTGGCAGAAGGATATGGTGCTGGGAATCGTGGAGCTGGCGGCGGAAGCGTAGGCGTGACAAAGCCCGGAGAAGGGCGTATGGATGTGGCCAGTGGTGGCAGGGCGGGCGTGAGCGGAGACTGTGGAGCAGGTGCTGTCAAGCTGTAGCTGAGACTGGGACTTAATGCTGCTGACTGTGGCGCGGCGGCTGGGGCGGATGGCGGGGCCGACGCGGCAAGGGAGCCGGCTGCTGAGTCGGCTGCAGCTGCGGATGCCATCGTGACAGCGAGACGAGCAGCCGTCTGCACCTCGTCCACGGTTGACTTTGCAGGAGCACTGCTGGAGCCTGGCAACTGCACAGGCACTTCCACAGGTTGGACATGTTGCATGTGAACCAAAACAACATGTCTTTTGAGAAAGTGACCCGTCCCAAATCACCTTGTAGTGCAAGGGCTTGTAGCGGATGAAAGAAGCACGGACGTCGTCTTGGGTGACATGTCATGTGACATGATCATACCTCAAAGTAGCGGGCTGCGGAAAGCATGTCCAAGGCATTGCATGCTACCTCGGCAGCGTCTGGAGCAAATTGAGCAAAACCCTCCCATATCCACTGTGGCGGGACCAGGACTGCACGCCCCTTTCCCTGCAGACATAGAGGCGGCTGATCATGCAATGTCTAAATGCAGCACATTCCAACATACTTGGACCAACAACAACAACTGAAACAGCTGCAGGGCCATTCATGTGTTTCTGCTCTGACATGAGATGTGGCACAGTGACGAAACCAACGGACAGATCCGCATGCTCACCTTGGCGACCTCCCACACACCAGCAGCAGACAGCAGCTTCTCAAAGCCCTTGTGAGCTTTGCGCGCTTTGGCCGTCCCCCGCGCCAAGGGTGCTGCGCTGTGTGACTGCGGCTGTTCTCCCTGCCCTGTCCGCTGCAGTTGGTGGACGTCCTCAGGAGACTCTTTGCCCACATATTGATGCTCTGCTCTGTGGAAGTCCGGCGCTCTGTCCGACAGGCTCATTGTGCGCCGCTTCTTTGGGCCTGTCCATAGAAGAACACAGGAGATTGGAGAAAACCTGCTATTCTCATCCAACAGGAAGTTGGGCCTTCCATTGATAGGCAGCTGAAGACTGCCAATGTGACACTTTGACCCAGGAGCCAGGCTTCGGCATTTTCATATCTGGAAGAGTTTCTGTGTGCGCTGCAAGCTGGCAGGCAGTGCTTGTGGCTGATCACCTTGCATGTGCAGTTCCTCATGCTCCTCTTCCTCCTCCTCTTTTACTTGGGGCCTCTTGCCGCCGCTCGGCCATGGCGGACTGCAGGCTGTATCCGTCTTGCTGCTTCGGCCACGCCCTCGGCTGCGGCCCCTGCCCCGTCCGCGGCCTCCTCGCTTACCTTTGGCCCCCCTTCCCCTCCCCGAGCCTGGCCGCCCTGATGCTGCGCTCACCCCGGTGGCTAGCTCCGACACCTCATCGTCTGTGAGGAGGGCTGCATCCTCCTCCACGTCCTCGTTGTAGCTCTAGCACATGCAGGTACACGTCATGCATGCAGACATACGTCATGCATGCAGATTGGACTGCCAGTCCCCTGTTTCTATTTGTGAGACATAGGTACAGCAAACAATCCCATTTGATGCGATCTGCAGCGGTAATGGAAGAAAGAACGGGTGTGCAGAAGCAGGAGCAGGCAGCAGCACAATGTCAATGACTCCTGTGATCGTAGCTCGCTGCATAACAAATTGACTCAGCGATATGGCAATTACACAACGTCTGCATCTCGCACATACACCCCTTCGCACCTCCTCTGGAGCCTCACACGAGTTGCGCAGCTCATCTGGGTTCATATAGCAGAACCTGTGAGACAGACGACCTTAACGGATGTTTGGATGCTCCACAAATTCGACAGATGCTTGTCATGCCACATAATATCCGTGAACACCAATTCATCGCAGCTGCCACAGAGGACTCACCAAGGCTTACTGTCGTCGACCTCAGTTCCAGGAGGCAGTCTGCGCCACTTGTTACATCCTGTAAACACACTAAAGTATAATAATCCAGAAGGAAAGAAGTAAGCCATGCACCTCCAGATTGGCCATCGACTGTCATTTGCAACTACTGTGTGACACCTGACGAGTTGAACTTGCCTGCATTTTCGCACTGACACCACCGGCTTACTACCTCTGCTGCAGCGCTAATCTTCCCAATCGATCCAAATGAACCACGCTTCATTGCAGATCTAGAATAAATCGTTTACACGCACTTCACATTTGATAGGTAGCTGGCTCAAGTGGTAGTCTTATCAATGTTGCTTATCAAATTTCCTACATCCATTTTATTGCACTTTTCGCATCTTCCCACGTGCAGCTTGCTGCACAGATACGCCAATTGCATGAAGTTTTCTATGACTGCAAGCTCGCTGTGGTGCTTCTGACTTCACCGTAATTGTGGACCCTGATCCGTAGAATCTGCCCGACCATGCCATTGGCCAAGTAGACTGGTAAGTGAGGTAGAGAAGAAGATCCTCGCGTTCAAGTTGATTCTGGTGGTTGTTATGGAGCAGCAGATTGTACTTACATAAGGCTGACTTCTATCGGTGACCTCAGAAGCTGACACAGCGCAATCTGGGAGTCCAAGGTGTTGCAAATAGAATAGTCTTTGTGGTGAGCACCTCCAGTGTTCGCGGAAGGTCTGAAGATAGTTTCTTTGGGCCAGAAGGGCAGCCCATTACGATTTTTTAAGAGTTCACGAGAAAGGTGATCGTGAGTCATCAAGGAGGTATGCACAAGTGCATTGCATGGATATTCAAGATCTTGCTCCCAACTCTGATTTTCCCTTTATGTGATCCAGTGTGAAAGGTGTGTCGCACTCATATACTACCGTTGAATTGTGCGCACGTATGAGTATCCATATTCCTGCAATTGTGTCGCTGTTGCACAGATCTTTGGAAGAGGATCGACCTTGAAGCAACCACCTACAGAATGCCAACATATGAGGGATGCTGCGCCCACGATCACGACTGCGAGGCTTCAGAGTGTGGGCCTGCCTGGTCCCTGCACGAGTACATCGACCACTCTAACGTATGGATCCTGCTTTGCCTTGCAAGTTCGGGTGTGGAAACATGCTTTCATCACTTTGATAGTGTTGAGATTGGGCAATGTTTGTTGGACGTGTTGACAAGGATTTTCCTGAAGCGCATGCAGCTTCAAGTCTTCATGGTATCTGCAGATAGCAGCTTTGAATGAGGCACGAGCTGGCAGCGTACGCAGTGTCTTCCGGCCCTGGGCAGAGCGTCTGGATCTGTCACAGCCCACTTTGGATTCCAATGATGATGACCCCGAGCTGCTCATCCATGTGCCCTTCAATGGCTCTGTGAAAATCAAGGTGCCTTTCCTGCAAAACTTTTCTCAGGGCCTCCATCAAGTCTGTCACAAGTACACCAATACTGTACAGCTATCCAATATATGTAGGTGAAACCTCCTGGCTGTATTGGCAGGCTATCAGTATTATCGGAGGATCAGACGGCACAGCACCCTCACAGCTCAAGGCATATGTCAATCGGGATGATCTGGACTTCTCAGTGGTAGCAGACCTGCCACCTGTCCAGCAGTGGGACCTGCAAGAGAACCTGACCGGCCACATTGAGTACCCCACTCAGTGCGTTCTTCACCTTTTATTTGGTGCAAACATTGCTGCCGAGCTTATAGCAGCATTCTTGCTGTGGGGCATGGAGAAGGTCAGGTACTTGTCACAAGAGTTTGACGGCTTCTTTTGCATGTCCAGGGTCCCCAAATTCAGCGGTGTGCACTCTATTGACTTCTACATCCCTTCCAACTTTGGCGCTGACTCCACACGGATCCACTTCATTGGTCTCAAGGGTGAATTCACAGAGGTACTGGCATATCGCTGTCGGTTTCACACGTCTCAATTCTGCTGGAGCAACATGTGGTACGATTGCATTGATAAGCGCAGCTACTGCAACAGCTTTGTGAGAGGGTAACTTCTGCCTGGATGCAGGGAAAAAGGGAGGCTGTGATTGCAGTGTATGAGGCAAAACCTCTGGTGTCAGACCACAAAATCCCTGGGGCTGACTTCACGTCGGGTCATCATGTGTCCTAGAGGATGCTGTTCCGAACGGTGTCCTTGCTGTCCCATGCGTACATTGCTTACTGGAATGACCTCTTCATATACTTCCATGATCCTTTTATGTCGGTCGTCAAGGTCCCATTGTGCAGTTACCTGTGTCACTAGTGCAATATTGTCAGATGCACTCTAGAGTCTGATCGGAAGCCGAGCTCAGAACAGGCTGTCCTGGACCACATAGAGTAACAGGATCTTCAAGTTTAATGCCAGGCATCACTGTGTACAACAACCACCATAGGTCAAAATTCCATGCAGGGCCTGCAGCATACACCACAACAAAGACGACGCGTCACGGTGAGCCAGAAAAAAGCAAAAAAAAGGAAAGAAGGAAAAAGTGGGGGAATCGACCCCAGGCAACGTGTTCGCTTGACAGGCATACTCGGCACTGGGCAGTCGTACTCGGCACTGGGCAATTATACTCGGCACTGGCAGTCGTACTCGGCACTGGGCAGTCATACTCGGCACCGCGAACACGTTGTCAGAACACCACTTTTGGGCAGAAATATACGACCGACAATCCCTAAACCCTAACCCTGAAAAATGGACAGTACTCTTCTTCAGGACAGTGCGAGGCAATAATTGTAGCATGTTCTGATTCTGCATGAAGTACGTATTAGTGAGATGAAATAGTCCAGTGCTGTCCATACCACGTCACTTTCTATTTGTTTTGGACGCCATCCCTTTGTAGAGTGTGAGCATCCACAACTTTTACGCTTTCTGAGATGTTTACATCAGTTCTACCAGTGATATGTGGTACAAAATAATATATATATGACTAAATATATCAGCACTCATGTGTGTTGCAATACGATGAGAATGCTGCTTTCGAGCCTTCCCCATCTAAGGTGGATTCATAGAGGCGCTTCTGCTGAATCCTCGAGTCTTCCTTAGCCGTGTATTCAACAGCTCGTCATTATGCTTTCTAGTCCTACAAATACCTCTTGAGTCTAATCAAGGCAGCAAGGATGGGTGTTCCAGTACAGTGCAGAGGAAAATATCTCGCAAAATACTTCAGATCAATCAATGGTGAACAGACTGAAATGGATGCCCAGCTGCAAGACACAACATGGGTTTGTGGTATTCAAAATGTGTGTATGAAGCTGTGTGGTTTTAATTGCAAGCCTTACATGATCATCACAAGAACGGATGTTCTTCAATGCGTGTGGACTATCATGGGTCCATGGGACTAGTTGCTCACATGCAGAGCTCATCAAAATTCTTAATGCTTAGTGCACCATCTTGCATTAATATAAACAACTCATGATACATGTCAGCTTTGAAATAAGTGGCACTCAGATGCATTCATGCAGGCCCTGGCTTCAGAGCAACCTGAAAGCACTTCTAGGATGTAGTACTGACATTCACATCATCACATGGCAGCCGGAGAATTGGCACACCACAAAAGCTTGTTCCCATTGAAAGCTCGCAATGTTGCACACATTGAGAAGCCAAGAATTGACAGCTTCATGAGGAGTACTGTTGCCTCACGGTTCTTGGCTGATAGCATTGGCCGCTGCCTCTAGCATTGGCCGCTGCCTAATGCATCCTGGCGCTCCTCGGGT
Source organism: Coccomyxa sp. Obi (assembly GCA_020887355.1). Lineage (NCBI taxonomy): Eukaryota > Viridiplantae > Chlorophyta > Trebouxiophyceae > Coccomyxaceae > Coccomyxa > Coccomyxa sp. Obi. Next base: position 2,094,273 of record AP024999.1, read on the forward strand.
GGGCTATAGGGACTGCGGCCTTTCTTGAACCGCTTCTCCTCAGCGCCTTCAACTGACGGCGGACTGAGATTGTGGCCGGGGACTTTTGCCACCTTTGCTGGTGTTACAAAGTCTTCGCCTGCCTGCACATCAGCCCCACCTTGGACGGTCACTACGACCTCCCTGCAGGGTTCCGCATCAGTGGCTTGCCTGGGATGCCAGCATCAACCTGTACAATGCTGAACTGGAACAATACCTGTCTGTATCCAGTCACATTGAATAGTCACGTTCAATAGCAGCTTCCACATCATAAGTGTTAGTACGATGGTGCTTCCGAAAGAGCCTGTAGCTTCAGTGATCTAGCTGGGCATGTCTTGGAGGCAGTCGACGGGGTGGACCTCAGAGGCATCAGCAGGCACCTGACTGCTATAAGACTGCTGCTGCTGCAGCTGCTGCTGCACAGGGTAGACAAGGGGAACCTGAGGCAGCGTAGCACCGGCACGCGCAAGGTTGTGGATGGCCTTGCGCCCATCTGGGGCCTGGTCATCCTGAAGAACCGGCTGCCGCAGCGGCTGCAGCAGATGCGGGTACTCCTCCAGGCGCTCCAGCACCTCCTGACCAGAAGAAACACAGAACTCCGCTTGGTGTTGACAGCATATGCATCTGACGATTGCATGGAATACAAATGAGCATGCGAGAAGGTGTTCCCCAAGCTGCTCCCCAAGTTGCTCCCCAAGCTGCTAAGAATACAGATCATTGCCGGGCGTGTATGCAGCAAATGTTGCGATGTAGCAAGGGTTCAACGCTGCACAGGCAACTACAGCAGGATGCACAAGTCTGCAGTCCAGGTTCATGAGGGTATAAAGGGCAAGGAAGACGCACTCGAATGGATCCCATTGCAGGGAGCTGCATGCCCTGGATAGATGGGGGTGTGATGATGAATCCTGAGCCCATGACCTGATCCTGCTCTGTCCAGCCCGCCCCATGCAAATCTGGCCACAGGGCGCCCCAAAAGTCCTTGTCCACAGCCTTCAAATTGTTCAGCAGTGTCGCAGCAACTGCATGCTTTGACACCTCCGTTTCCTGCACCTGGAAAGCCAGACACCTTCACACTGTGAGAATAACACTAAAAATATGTCATGGTGAAAGTTAGTAGACACGTCGCAAATTAGCTCAAGGCTGCACTGACTACAGCGAGCACGTGATGATGGCATCACAGAAGCACAAATTTGGTGCCAATCATGGCAATGCAAGACAAGTCGGATGCATAGCGTGTATCAAAGCATGAACTAGAACATGGCATCTTGAACAATTTGTGGCAGTCACTGGCAATCTATGCCAGAACGCCGGCGCCCACAGGAGCACCAAAGGAAGCGCCAGCAATAGAGAAGCTTATAGAGACAGCAGCCTTTGCAGTTTGTGACAAGCAAAAACTCTTGCATTGACAACTCTGATGCCAGTAAGTTGTTGACAGATTTACGCTACTTGACATGGACTGCAGGAGTCCCAATGAACGGGGACACACCATTTCGTTGCCAGTGTAAGTCGGGGGCTTGACAGAAGCCAGTAGGGAAGCATGAGCACTTGCGTGCTCATTGTCAAATGAAAAGCCAGCAGCCTGCTGGCTTTGAGAGGCCAAAGGAGCAGTGGCACCGACAGCTGAACTATCTGCCGCAGGAGTCTTCAGGGATGCCGAGCCTGCATGCATGTTGCAAGCAATAAACACCAACAAAGGACTTGACAACCACAACCTCAGACTTGGCTTGCACATCAGCCCAGCCCTCACAAACGTCATGTGGCCACACAAGACCACAGAAACAGTCTGCATCAAGAACACAGCATGCAGGTTGAAGAAGCTAGGATTCAGCAGTGCACCTTGCGGCTGGCCAATGCTGGAAGATGACAGTGAGAAAGGAGAGCCTACAGCAAATGGGACACACTTGTCATCAACATTGGGGGAACTGAGGCCAGAAGAAAACTGCAGGCATGAGGGCAAAGTCACGCTAGACCGTTATGTGTTATTAATTTTAGGCAGCCATGTGGCCACTCTTATTTGCAACAGCCAAGGCTTCAGAAAGATCAGTACCTTCTGCAGTGCTGGGAGGGTGAATACTCGGTTTCTGGACATACAGAGATTCAAATGTGTTGCGCATTTTGTCCTGCACAGACAAGCTGTAGTGACAAGCTGCTGACTTGGCACTTTCATGAAATTTCATCAGGGCAAGATTTCACCAATTACACAAACCTAGTATTAGGACCACGCCATGCAACAAACAGGCATGCTATGGGCACGATGCCAGCATGTGCCCTGGCCATTTCTACCGTGATGATGACAAGCAAGAAAACAGCCTACAGACGACTTCGGAGGTAGGAAGACTTCGCAAAATTTAGCACATCACATTGTGGCATCAAGCCTGCTTGAGGCACTGCCTGAACGTGTTGAACTAGATGCTGAGATGCATATTGAACAATGAAATTCATTTGTACAGAGAGGCAACAGCTTTGCCTGAAGATTTGCGCACCAGATTAGACGGCTTCACAGGCGTCTAATATGCAGTCAATATCGGCTTCCTTCAGGTCTGTTTGCTCAACCACTGGGGACTCATCGACTCGCTCCTGGTCGCTTGGTGGACAATAAGGTGTTGAGGTCCCCTGGTTGGGGCCAGTGTCACTGTCTGCCACCAGGGACAACCAAGTCAGCTTGCCATGTCCTCTCAAGCTTGAAGTACATGGCAATTGGTGACGCAGAGTGCCATCTTCATGCTGTTCAATTGAGATTGACCAACCTGCATCCCATCCACTTTCTCCTTCATGTTCCGCCTCCTGCTGGGGGTCACCCCAAGCTCCCAGTGTGGGTGCGCTTGCTGAACTGACACATGGTGGCAGGCCTTGGAACTCCAGCCAGTCCTTGTTCTTTTGCCTGCTCTCTGCCTTGCTTGCACTACTGCCTGTATCCTCAATCTTGCTTCCCATAGGGAGTGAATGCAGGGGCATGGAGACGCCTACATGGACAGCTCTCAGTTCAGGCCACAGGTCAGCATCAACTGACATTGTGCACACAGATTTGGCATGATATTGAAACGTTTCATGGTGGCAATTAATTGGACAAAGGGTTTTGCACCTGTGGGGAGGTTGCTGCCAGTGGAAGGAGCAGTATGGGGAGCCTTTTCCGGGCGGAATGCCCTGGGCCGCGCTAACTTGACTTCTGCATTGTGCAGCATTGTGCCATGAAGGCTCATGGCCGCCGTTGCAAGCTCACTGGTGGCCAGAACCACAAAGCCATACTTGTGGGGTGCTTTACCTATGCACAGCAGCACTTCACCAAATATTGCAAATTCATTTGTGCTGGTATCATTGACAACTTCTGTATTAATCCGCAGACCTGTGTAATTGCAGCTCAGTTGCACACTTATGAGATCTGAAACGTCAGCGCCACTCACCATGACCTGGGCAAACAATGTAGGCGTCCACGACACGAGAGCCAGGGCCTGTGAACGCAATATGAGCCAGATGGCGCTCGAAGTGGTTCTTGATGTGCTGCTTTGACCACTGATCAGCAATCTCCAAGATGACCACCTGCCGCGCAGGGTCATGCTGTACCCTCTGGGCTGTTGGCATCTTGTTTCTGCAGGGTACCAACCACTAACCTCCTGCAAAAGATGCACACAAAACGTGTCACCTGGATAAAGGCAGCAGCTCGCTCATCGATGATATCACTGAGATGATGCATGTGTTTTGAGATTTCGGAGGATGTGCCTGGCAAGCTTGACCATGTTTGAGTAGTCACAAATGCAAATGAAGTGTTCTTCACCTGTTCTTTGATGCTGGTCCAAAAGCTGCCTCAAGTACGCTGACTTCTTCTACAAATGTCTGCTAAGACAAAAAACTCTGGCCCTGTAGAATTGTAAGCAGCAGGCACTCATTAGCCATCGCAGTAATGTAATACAGGGCCTGGTGTGGTGCACCTGGGCTTTATTATAGAGGCTTATCCAGCATAAAGGCGTACAGAAGTATGCTATATATGCCAAATCTTTCCTTGACATGGTTTTCCTCTTCTTCTATGTTATCACCGCCTAGAGACCAACTTGGCTCTTAGAAGCAAACGAGGAATCAGAGAATCTTCGTCTCTTCGTCTATGAGAGACTCAAAATCTCATCCAGACAAACAATCCAACTTTTGGAAGGCAGGTCTGGCAGACAGCTGTACGTGCCTGGTACTTGAGCTTATCCCACAGGGGATACAGGTGCTTTAGAAATCACCCACAGATATCAGTGTGGCCCCTCGAACTGGACCTTGTACAGGCAGATGACATAGACGAACGATGAAAGCGTTGAGTCCAAGCAACAACTACTCCTCTTCTGAAAACGATGCAATTCCGTTGTTTTGTCAAAGTATACTGGGAAACAGTCAGCGTCAGCGTCAGCGCGTGCTTCAGTGTTACGGGCTGCCTCGATCCAATTGCAATCCTCCTGAGTGTCAGACGATCATCATCTCTGATCTGAGATTAACACGGTGAAAGACTGAATGATGCCCTGCTTTTGTGCCTTCCTAGAAGATCTTTGTCCGAGGCCGGCCATTGCCTAATCAGACTTGTCTATTCACAAAATTGAAAGTTGCCAATGGCAACAGTAAACTTTACCTGCAGTGCAGTCATCTGCTGGGGAAGTTCTCAGATGCATGCACTTTTCAGTTAATTGTCAAATTGATGTCAAGAGCGGTGACAACCTTGGTGATGAGCTCGGGTAAGGTTGCTAGCGCCTTGAAGCAAGTTCGATGTCATGGACAGGATGATCCTGGAATACTTCCTGCAAATAAGCGTTCTGACTGTTTAAAACACATCTGAGCCATCGGGTGTGTTTCCCAATTTTACTTTAAAAACCTTCATGATTACAGATTGATGAGCTGAGCTCATCGGATGCATTTCAAATTGCACAGGAAGACGGTAATGCACCAGTGTATGGCCCGCCGCCTGATGTACTCAATGCCACTTTATTATATAGTAGACTGCAGTCAGCTGCAGCTCAGCTGAGGAAATTCATCAGGACCGTGGAACAATTCTGCTGCGCCACACAGGATGCTTCAACTAATCCCGGCTGGGCCAGAAGTTGATGTGTCAGTTATCTTCAAGATGTCAGTCAGGCCGGACCTGGAACCGTTCCAGGTCCGGTCTTTGCCTTGGTGGAAAAGGTGCGACGCATGCTGTTAAGATCTGCAACAATACTCTGAATGTGCTCAGCTGCAGGTGTTGTGATCTGAAAAGTATCATCGGCCAGTTGTACCATGGTCAGGACGGCAGTGCTACATGGGGAGCACTTAATTTTTAGCTGGTAAGTGTTTGGAGTTCATGCCTCTGGAGAGCTATGGGAAAGCTTGATTGGCAACAGATGGGCATGACAACAGATGATCATGAGATTTTTGTCAGAGGATGGGGTGCAATACAACATGTGTGAATGGATGTGTTGGGATGATGGGCAATGAATATCCCATGCTCGTCACCCTACGGTAATTGGTAACTATGCATAAATGACAAGCAGGTAAACATTGACAAGGCCTGTAGATTCGCAACTAAATCACTCAACAAATTGATCTCAAAAATTTTGCTCTGAGTGGGGATCGCTCCAGAAAGAGCTTTTCCCTGCACTGTGTTGGAACAACCATTCTTGCTGCCTAGATTAGCCTCTCGATGAGTTTGAAGGACTGTAAGACATTATGGTGAGCTCTTGTGAACTCGGGCAAGAAGGCTTGAAGATCCAGCACAGGCGCCTCGATGAAGCCATCTTAGATGGGGAAAATTCGAAACTAGCATCCTCATTTAATTGCACCATATAAGACTACTGATATATATTTTCACATACTTGTACCACGTAGCACTGATAGCTTGATGGAAACTTCTCAGAAAGCGTAAACATTGTGGATGCTCACACTCTACAAAGGTATGGCGTCCAAAAACAGATAGAAAGTGGCCTGAAATCTATAGCATTGAGCTATTCCATCAGTAATACATACGTCATGCAGAACACGCTACAATTATTGCCTCGTACTGTCCTCGAGCTTGAACTCAACTGGATGAGCGTTTTTTAGGGTTAGGGATTAGGGACGGACAGAACTTGTCGGTCGTATATCTCTGCCCAAAAGTGATATTGTGGCAACGTGTTCGCGGTGCCGAGTATGACTGCCCAGTGCCGAGTACGACTGCCAGTGCCGAGTATAATTGCCCAGTGCCGAGTACGACTGCCCAGTGCCGAGTATGCCTGTCAAGCGAACACGTTGCCTGGGGTCGATTCCCCCACTTTTTCTTCTTTCTTTTTTTGCTTTTTTCTTTCAATACCGTATGTTGTTCTTTTCACATTCTTGGCTGACGCGTCAACACGCAGTAAGACTGGCCATCTCTCGGATGCATGCACGTCCATCCCTTCAACATCCCTCTGCTTGGTGTTCCAAACCATCCACCAGCCTGGCAGTGCTATGCATGCTGGTCTGCTTAGCAGCTTGTTCACCGAATAGATCTAATGCGTGCGTTGCCACTATGGCTATGCATGTGCAGCCCTCAACGACGTGCTGCTTTTAGAATTGGAATTGCCGTCCTCCCCCAGATTGTTGACTGGGTTGGAGGACATGTTTACAATGCTATTCCACCATTCCCTGCTGCTATGAAGTTCTGATCTCGGGTGTTTTGAAACGTGTGTGGACATGCTTCTGCTACTAAGAGAAGCCAGTTCCGAGTACGCCTTGAGCGAATAATTCCGGGTACGAATCCCGGGCAAACCTTTTATTTTTGCTGTCGGCAGATGTCCGGCAAGCTGTCTATATATACTTCGAAAATTGCCACCATGTCAACGCATTCGCGCCTCCGAGTACGCCTGTCCAGTTCCGAGTACGCTTGTCCAGTTCCGAGTACGCCTGCCCAGTTCCGAGTAAGCCTTGAGCGAATAGTTCCGGGTACGAATCCCGGGCAATTCTTTTATTTTTGGTTTGCGAAAGGTTGTCGGCAGATGTCCCCAGCCGGCAAGCTGTCTTGCTTCAAAAACCGCCGCATATGCGCCTCCGAGTACACCTGTCCAGTTCTGAGTAAGAGGAAATCCCGGGTAGGAAGTCCGTCCGGGGCAAACAGTACCGTACTCAGGCCCCACCGGCATGCTGTGCAGCCTGAGTGAGCCCATACAGAATCCATGCATTGCTACTGTGGCCACATGTAGAAGTTTGACCATTCCCTGCCTAGGAATACTGCATCTCCAGTGTTCCGAGGACTTGTTCTGCTTCTTTAAAACGCTCTGGAAGTAGCCAAAGGAGCACTGACAAGTATAATATTTGGGATCACAACTGTGGGAGCATCTAGATCTGCACTGCAGATTCTGCAGCGAGGCCATGCAAATACTATAATACGCCGTTGCAAGGAGTGGGAATTCTGGGCAAGCAAGCAACAGGTTTGACAGGCTACAGAGAGGAGACTGCCAGCATACTCTTCGAACGTATGGACTGTGCACACATTGTATGGGCATTAACACCGCGCACACAAATCAGTGCAAAACTGCGGAGGGAATAGCAAAACAATCGGATGGCCTGACAGTCTTGAGGGCATACTTATTTCTGCTGTTCTAAGCCAATGCTGCTGAACATTTGCTCTTGCTCCCGGGCAAAAACACGCGCGCACTGCAACGTGTCTATGGCCTGCACACCCGTGACTGCAAACAGGTTATAGTTGTGGCATCCTCGGCTGACTCTGGCAACTTCAAACAAGTACTCGATACTCCTACAAGGCAACAACTCTGATCCGCGTTCAATCAAGCTGCCCCTGTTCTATCATAGACATGCAAGAGCGCTGCTCAACTGCCCAGCTGTGCACTCCCAAAAGCTGCCCTGCTGCAGGCATCCCAGACCACCACATCTGTACTGCAGCCCGCCACTTCAACCATCATTGCATGACAGGGCCAGCCAGGCTGGTGGCACAAGTCTCCCAATCCCTCATAGCTGCACCCCTCTGCCCTTGTATAGATTATGCCCCAACAAACCAATGGCATTTGCAGCGATCATCCCGAGGTTGTCCGCCAACAGCAGGAAGTTTTATTGGAGAGTGCGATGCAGCAAGGTCATCTGCGGCCAACAACACTGAGAAGCGCGAGCGTCGCAAGAGCGCCAGTGGCGACAAAGGCGACGGCTGCGGAGGCGCCCCAGTAGAATGAGCTAGCCTCGTCAGCATTGGTCATGCGCCTGTCTAGGCTGGCCACTGCCTTGGCCAGCACCTGCACCTGCGCGCTCAGCGCCTGCTGCTGTGTCGTCAGGTCCTGCAGACACAAACAGACAGCCTCAGTGGCTGTCCTATACATGCAGAGCACTTGTGACTCTGGAGCAGTTAATGATTGTCAAGGCGTGCTGTCCTTCCAGGTTTCGAGCCGATGTCACATTGATACAAGGAACCTTTATACTTGTCATTGAGGCGTGTTGCCCTTCAGACTTCCAGGCCACTGCCACATAAAGTCAGGGTACCCTTGATTGAATATTGCGCTGCGCAGGATCAGAGAGCAGGGGGCACCAAGCAGGCAAGGGTCATTCAGTGGCAAGTGGCAGGTGGTGGCTCACCAGCACATGAGCGCTGAGCGTGGCTGTGCCATCTTCTGGCCTGACAGCCAACTCCTCCACTCTATCCGTCAACCGTGCCACCATCTTCTCCACCTGCACACCCATACCGTGTCAACTGAACCGAAATTCAAAATGAGCAGAGGTACTCCCAGCACAACATCAATTCAACAATGCCCATGAGGTGTCGCAAAAATGACTCTTTTACACAAAAGACATGCATTAAGTGTGAGGCACTGCCGCATAAGTCACGGGGCCATATCATCTCATGTGTCCCGCTCTCTATCTGCAGCTGTGTCTGCACTTTTCTGGCATGACAATGCAATCCTTGGTTTGAGAAGTACAGCATGGTAGCCGACTGCATGCCAGAGAATGGAACCAGGCTGGAGGGTGCAGACATGTGCTCCGGGATCACCACGGATACTAATGAAGCGCATCTAGGCTACAGTGAGAAGGAGAATGGCCGACCTTGCCGATGGCGGAGGCGGAGGGCGGGCGCGGCTCCCATTCATCGTCCATGGACAGCTCGGAGGAGTGACGGCTGCTGTAGCCATTGCCGTTGCCATTGGCCTCTGCAGCGCCGCGCATGTGGTGGCTCAGCAGGCCGCTGCTGTTGCACGACCCGCTCTGCTTGCCGTTCCGCCCTGCCTTGCTTGCAAGCACGCCATTGCCGTGCGGCGCTGCACAGCACAAGCCACGCCCCTCAGCACCAGTCACTGCATCTCGACATGCGCACCCTCCTGACCTGAACGAGGTAATGTCTCCCAAGAAAGAGGGTACAAACCATCAAGCGGTGCTCGGCAGGGATTTGCCACCGGTAAGACAGCCACATGTTCAGGGGGAAGGCAGTGCACAGAATGAGAAACAGTGCACGAAATGCTGCAATTGTATGCCCGCAGACATGGGTCCATGAGCTCTCGAGGACAGCCAAACCAAGCACACAATCATGGATGTCCAGCTCATAGAGTACAACAGGTCAGGGGGTGCATGATCTCACCTGAGGAAGACAGCTGGTTGCGGTCAGGAATGTTGAAGCCAGTGGTGCGGCGGAAAGAGGAGGCCAGGATTGGGGATGACCCGATGGAGTTTTCGTGCAGCAGTGGCTCGCCGTCCACCATGAACTGGCGCCGCAGGTCCTCCGTCACGCACTGGAACGACGCCGTCAGCTTCTCCAATTGCAACTGCAGCCACCCAACACACCCACATCAGCTTGCGCGACTCACACAAACCACCCTGTTCCCCTCGAGCGGTTCCATTCAGGCAATTTGCACCATGTCAAGACTTGCAGAAGGGGCATGCATGTAATGTCAGCTGTTCACCCCTATCGTATAAGGAAAATAAGACTAGGGCTGTAGGGGGCAGCACAGTCATGAGCAAAAAACATACTAGTTTCGAGGGGGCAGGCAACAGGGCAAGGGCAGGCCACACATCGGGGAGCCTCTGCCACAATGAACACCTTGAGAGGGGTCGGCAAAAAAGACAAGAGGAAAGACAGGAATAAAAGACAAAATAAAGAGGAAAAGGGGCCACGAACCAACTCATCTACTTTGCAGGCGAAGAGCTCCCTACGAGCCTGGGCGCTCTTGGTCGTGACAACCTGCTCGATGTAGGAGCGCGCGATGTAGGTGTCCTCCAGGCCCAGGCGGCGGCCGACATCGGCCACGGCGGCGCGGTCCTTGCCCTGGATCTGCACGTACTGCCGGTCCATGCCCTCGATGTCATCCAGCTTCACAGTCACCGTGTCATCGGCCCAAACCTGGCTGCTGCGCTTCAGCATCGTGCCGATCTCGTACCCCAGCGCCATCAGGCCTCCCAGGATGCGCACGCTCACCTGATCACACAGTAGTAAGGGCCTCAACATGCGCTGCACTATTCCCGCGTATTGTTGTCCAGCACCGTGAATTCACTGCCGTCGTATCCAGTACAAGCACACTGGACTCGCGACTTTCCCAAAGAAATGCAGAGGGTCACCACAAGATACCCAGCAGGCGTGTGATCCCAGCACGTGATTATGATTGCATGCAGAATGTTGGGAGCATCGGCAAACACTGTCAGTCAGTGCACCAGAAACTGCACAGGTATCAGCAGGTGGTACAGTGTACGCCAAACAGAAGGGGACGCGCCTCGAAGGTAATGCGGGGAGAGATGATGAAGGGCCCGTCGGTCACCCACTCCTCAAACATGAGGTTGTAGCGGCCGTCGCGGTTGCGCATGCGCAGCCACGAGGTGCACGTCTCCACATCCTCGCCAGGCGGCAGCAAATAAATGTCATAAGTGTCGCTGTCCTTCCTCGACGTGTGATTTGCCTGTGCACACAATCACACCTTGGTGAGAGAGAACCACGCCCAATTCCTCTGCACAAAGGGGCATGGCACCAGTAGAAGAATGCAACTTATCACTCCTGCCACAGTAATCGTGAATGCAATGCGCAAGACGTTGCCCATGACTCCTGGCATGGCCATATTGGCCATGACTTCAAGTGAATATCAGAGCTTCATGCTCACCTTGAGGACAGCTTTGATGGCCTCAGGCGTGACCGTCTTGGCAGACTTGAGGATGTACGTGGGCGCCATGAAGCCGGAGAAAGGGTTGAACGTGTTGTAGATCTTTAAATGCGCAGTATTGAGGTCCGGCTCTATGAAAGCCTTGTACATAGGGTACACAGTGTCTGTAATCTGCACAAGCGCCCCAACAGCACACCCTCAAAAGCGTGCATTCCCAGTCCATCTGGCTGTCTCTGGCAAACGCAAATGCATCAAATGCATAAATCCCCTATCAATAACTGCAAAGTGTCACATAGTTTGCAACCTCACCTGTTGAATGATCTCCTCAGGTGCCTGGCCGGAGCGCTTAATGTCCCTGAGCACTCTCTTGACCAGGTCAAAATGCACGCCACCCGTGACGCTCACCCTCAAATCCAAAAGGGGTCTGCACCCAGTTCCCACAGCACTTACTACTTACATCCACAATTACGGATAAATCCCATGATTGAGACCAAGAAGGATACAAGCTCTCATTTGATACAAAGGAAGCAATCTTTCATTTGATATGAAGATTGCTGAGGACAGCAACCAGGTAAATGCAAGCGAGAGCATTAGATAGAAGTACCAATGAAAAGAGTGAGAGGAGAGTGCACCTGATCTTCTCTGACAGAGCGTAGATGCCCTCCACAATCACAACACGCGACTCAGGCACCTTGATTGTGCGGTAGCCCTCCCGACTGCTAGTCTTGAAATTGTAAATGGGTGCCTGCAGCAAATGACATTTACAGGTTGAGTCTTGCAGCTTGAGAAATTCACTTCATGACATCTGTCAGAGTACATGGGGAGCACTCAGCAGTTTACAGTGACGTGCCTGCACATCCTTGCCGTTTTTCAGATCCTCGATGTTCTTTAGAAGCAGCTCATAGTCTGTCAAGCGGGGGTCTGCACCAAAGAGCTACTTTCAGTTTTGACCTGATCCGTAGATGGCCCATCTACCACACTTATGATTGCAGCAATATGTCAATGGACCCACCATCAAAGTTGCCATCAATCAGACGGCTGGCATCATTGTAGTTATCCAGGGACAATACCGAGCAGCCTGCGCAGGGTACAAGAATGTCAGACCCTCATTAAGCCACTTCACATGAAAATGAAATGCTCTTTGAATACTTATCGCATACCTGGCATGAAGGCCTGGACCTTCTCTGAGAAAGCTGTTTTTCCAGATCCAGAGGGCCCTGCCAAGCCCACCTGCACGAGAACACCCATCGTGGACACATAAGCAGACATACAAGCTCTTCTGGGAAACAAAGTCAGACGACTATATATATGAAGCAGAAAACTGAAATACCCACCACGACGACGCCTTGATTGTGGCTCGTGAGTGCTTGAACAGCTCTGATGAAGACATAGAAGCCCTGCAGCCAGGGTTACCAGGGCGTCTTGAGCACTCATAACAGGCAGCAACAGGCGTATCACACATTACAGTGTCGGCAACACATGCGGATTGCAACAGCAACAATCGATGCGGGAATCGCAGCTCTCTCCACACTAAAGGAGCTTCCCTTGTCGCCATTGAAACCACCCGAGTCGGAAACTCATTCCACCATTTATCGCATGAGTGTGCTCTCACCTTGTCAAAGGAGAGTTTGTCCTCAATGGGCTTGATTGTATAGCGGGTACGGCCATCGACTTGGTACTTGACTAGGTCCAGCTGGTCCTTCAAAAGCTGTGGAAAGCAGCCGAAGGCAACTTAGCAATGTAGATCCAATCAGCATGCATAGCAAGCGTGGCAACACAGATCATATGATACTTCATGCTGCTCAACAAGATAGATTCAGAGTTTTCAGACAGCTGCAGCCGCACGTGCATCTGGTTCAAAAGGCTGGTGCCCAATACAAGGACGGCGGCCAGCACACCTTCCCAGACGCTGTGTGTGACCCTCTCGAGATTTTAGTCTTCGCGTTGGGGGTGGGTACAGGCACGGCGGGAGTCTTCCTGTCCATCATCTTTCACTGGAATACAGGGACAGCAGGTCGCTTCCTCAGGCCCAAACGGCTGGCTTCTCAATCACAAAATGGGACGGGCATGCGTTGTAGCATTGCGCACAACGCCAGGTGATAGAAATGGGTGGGAGTCTGGTTTCATAGAAAGCATGGGTGGCCAATTGGTGCCTGGAGAAGGTGCCGTGCGCTGTTAAAGTTTGAGGGGTAAGGGAAGGAAACATCTTATAAGGGAAGTGATGGTAGTAACCGGCCAGTGACTGATGCTTTGATCTGAGTAGAGTTGCAACTTGCATGTATCATAGTCTAAGATCTCGCACGATTCACTCAATATGCAGAAAGCTTCTGGAACTTTCTATTGCGGTGGTCAAGAATCCTCAACTTCTTGCATGGCAATTTTCTTTTGAGACTCGAAAGAACTGACTCCGATGGGCATCAACTCCGCGACCAGTAAGCAATAGATTGTTTTTTCCTCCTGCTAGTCCTCATATGAGGTGATATAGTGTGCAGGCTACTCATCGATCAGAAGATCCGCACAGGTGCGTGGACTAGAACCAACATGTTGTCTGAACATCGTTTGCAACAACTCATATCGTTTTGTGCTATGTCAGGGCACGAGTCACCAACGCACAAAAAATTAGAGGACCAGTACAAGTCATGCGCTTGCCAGGATGGAGTGTAAGGCCAACGGGGTGCTAGACAGCAGCAAAGATGAGTCTGCACTGGCCAACCTCCAGGAACGGCTGGCCCGCATTTCTGGGGAGCCCCTTGTGCCCTTGAGTCAGCTTGAAACCGTGCTGATCGGTCCGTCATACACACCCGGGACCAAAGGAGGAGAGCTGCGCCTGCTGCGACAGCTAGAAGAGCCCAGTGCAGCCAAGCACCCCTGCTCATCATCCACGTGGAAGGTGCTTGAACCAGTTTGCACTCGCACCGCGGATATCAAGCAAATGCCAGATTTCCAATATCCCGCATGCCAAATCCTGATTAACGCCGGCTCCTTCAGCTGTTCTGTCTGTCATGCCTGCAGGTCAGGCATGAGGGGATGCCCCTACGCGGCAAAGGATTGGCCGACTTACCGGCAACAGTGCGCGCAGTCACCGAGAGCAACTGTGTTGGTGCCGATGTGCTTGGCTTCTGGACAGCTCTAGGTTTCCAGCGGCGGTACAGCATGATCAAGCAGGGGTTCTGCGTCGACTGCCACCTGGATGGCCAAGATGTGCATGTCACAGGTGCTGATCTCATCTCCGACCCTCTCTGGCATGCGCAACTGGCTTTCATGGACAATGCTTGCAATAGACGCTGCTAAAACCCAGTGCAATGTATCGTCACAGCATCTGAGACCTCTGCTGTTCCTGCTGTATATTGGTGATACCCAACTGTGCATTTGGGGTGAAATGCAGTGGTGAAGGTGTGCAAGGAGGGCAGCAGCGGAGCAGCTGGTGAGCAGGTGGCGCCTGGCTTCTGGCTGGTGGAGGCCACAACCAGGGCTGCAGAGGGGCAGCATGTCGCGGCCGCAGCAGCCATTGGCACCCTGGCTGGGCTGCTTGAGCCGCTTGTTGTCCTCCAGAAGCAGTGAAAGTGAGGCAGCTCTCTTGTTGCTCATATGGTATGGCCGTGGTGTGCCAAAATATTGTCTAGTCGTGCAAATCACTCTGGCTCTGACGATATCACTGGCAGTCGTGGAATTACCTAGTAGCACAGCACTGCTAATCAGGCTTAAAAATGGAAATTATCCAGGTTCCAGGCTGAAGCCATTCTTGCAAGGAGAGTGAGTGCTCACATGTGACAATGATGTTGATTGCGGGGCCAGAGTGCCAGTGGGTGGAACCATATGCTGTCCACAAGAATTATCCGTGCTCATATGTTCATTATTACTAGCTAGTACTATAGTAGGTTGCTTTGAGTTCTGCTTAGTTACTGCCAAAGTCATTTGAGCTTTTGCTTCCATGGGATCATTGTGGGCAAGTGAAAGCTGCTAGAAACATCGGCATGAACAGCGCCGCTGGCCGACTCGTCGGATACCAATCGCGCACGTGGAATATTCATGTACTGCACCTATAGGCTAGAAGGTGGATGGATATGATATCGATGCCCGCATACTCATTTCAGTGCCTGCATTGCACCTGGCATTGCAACCCTGCATGGCAGAAACCCTCTTCAGCTTCCAAATATAGCGCCTATCTACCCTGCATGGCGCATGCATGGCCCAGAAGAGCTCCGAGAAAGTGGTGCCCTGGAGCGACCACCCACTTGCTTCACCCATGCCCGATTCCTAGGCGAAATTGGGCCTTGGGTACATTCAACCGGTCACTTGAAGATTTCACTAGGACGGCACGGGAGGAATCCCTTACCATCTCATGCGCATCTTGGTTCACGGCCTCTTTCATCAGCGTGAGTTTCAACTTCCGAGCAGAGACGTTGGAGTCTTTGGGGGCGAGAAGAAAGAGAGACGCGAAGACGGGACTTTTCAATCTATGCGTGGAAACGGCTGGACGGGGCGTCTGGACATCAGAGGTGTGAAGATGCGATTGTTGTGTCTGGAAAATAGGGATGGGTTTTCTCTTGTGAATGATGACTTGCACAATCGTTGGCCACTCGCAGAATCTTTCTTCTTCCCATCATCCTGCTCTAGGCAGGAAACTGGAAACGGGACCTAGGAGTGCTCAAGCTAGTACTTTTAAACGTGCAATATGTTCAGACGGACGTTATTTGACCATGCCAGCACTTTCATGGGCATGCTAACAGCCTCACCACGAGAATCTGGGGTTTCCAGTCAGAGACGTCTTGCTGGTCGGGCTGAAAATGTTCGAGCCGATCTTGTTAATGCATACTTCCCTATCGGGATGGGGACCTTAGGTATCAATGTGAAGCACTCCGGTACTATGGCAACAACCAAACTGAGGGATCCCGAGAAGGATTGCTGATTAGCGTGTCTTGAATGTTGGCAGCGAGTGCGTTGTACATGATGAAGGCAGTCATGTATTGTGGCTCCGGGCACTTCACACCTGCATTCCTCATGGGTTGAATTATGTACTTCCAACCCTTGCAGGCTGGCAGACCCCCATCTAAGCCATCTGGCAGCAAGCAGCGTAGGCCAGCTTGAGATGGGTGAAGACAGCGAATCAGATGTCGACGTAGTCAACCTTGAGCCAGGTGACACCCCGGCTGAAGATGAAGCTCCACAAGGGCAGAGCCCTGATATAGAGCCAGACACCCAGGAAGCAGAGCTGGGTGCCGCTGATGAGCCAGACACGCCAGCACAGGAGAACCAAAATGCAGGGGCTGCCCAGGAACAGGATGGGGCACAGACTGCAGAGCCAACAGTCAAGCGGGGGCGGGGCAGGCCAAGAAAGAACTTCACCACACCGGTGGTGCCCACTGTCAAGCGCGGCCCGGGGCGGCCCAAGAACTCAGAGCTGCTTGCACGCTTTGCCAACAGCCACCGGCCGTCCGGCGCGCCGCAGCTGTTGCCAGAACTGGCGCCCAAGCCCGCCACCACGCCGGCGACTGGCCGGAAACGCGGCCGCGGGCGTGCGCGCCTGTCGGACAGCCCCCGTGCTCTCGCGGCCCGGCGGCCGCCGGTAGAGCGGACCTCGCGCCTGCGTGTGGCTTCCGGACCGAGCAAAAGGGGCCGCGGCCGCGGCCGGCGCCCCCGCTCGGCGAGGCGCGGCTCAGACGACGATGACGAGGATGATGATGACGATGACTTGGATGACCTGCTTGAGAGCGATGAGGCTAAGAGCGAGCATAAGGATGGCAGTGAGCCGGAAGATGCCCCGGCCAGCCAGGTTTCAGATCCCTTTCCTTCAGATGGTGAGCCCCTGAAGCCCTTGTGCATGCCTCAAAACAAACTCAGAAAAGTGATTGTCGATTCTTTGATCTGGGGATGCAACGAGCGGCAATGTGGAGTACAACTGGATATAATATCCATGCAGGGCGTTCTATATTCTGAGACTTGACATCTTGGTACTGCAGGTGAGCTTGAGGTGAAAGCAGAGGAGCCTGGTGAAGAGGCCCATGAAGAGGCTGCCGCTTCCAAAGAGGCTGTTCCTCAGGAGGCGGCTGCAGAGGAGGAAGAAGGCCCAGAGGCTGAGGAGGAGGCTGCTCAGCCGGCTGAAGCCAGTCCTGGCCAGCAGCAGCCACCCGAACCTGAAATCCCAGCTGAGATTGTTCTGGAGCGCCCGGGCGGCGCCGGCTCTGTCACCGTCCAAACCGATGCCCTTGGTACAGCACCTTGTGGAGCCCCTTCCGAACTGGCATCTGTGCAGTGTACTGGATGTAGAGTATATCTTGTGGCAATGACAGAGGATGCTGCCAGACAGCAGTCGGTCATCATGCCTGTAAGACGCATCTGTCTGTTGCTCATGTGTGACAGGCATCCAGTGTGTTCCTGCATGTGTTGGCGAAGCAACAGTGAATGCATCGTGGCTTGATGTCAACAGGCAAAGTTTGTTGTTGCTGGTGATGAGCCAGTAGTAAAGTCCTGTGTGGTGAGAATCAGGTGATGCTGTGGCTGCCTACCTCATTCTGCGCGCATTTTCATGGCAGCTGCGCCTGTCTCCTGTGGCGTTTGAGGAGTATGCTGCTGCACTGTTCGCGACGCACCCCACCCCCCTCATGGATGAGGTGGGCTTCTGCCCCCTGTGTTGGCCATGCTAGCTGCAGTGCCGAGCTCTGCAGCTCTGCCTTCTCAACCTCCACAGTTGTGTTTTGATTTGCCAGATGCATGGCATGGCATATGCATTGCATGAGCAGACAGTACAGCGCTCTGGGACATTTGAAGTCATCTTCCAGTCAGGTTCAGGGACCCCAGATATATTTGCATTGTAGTAGTAGAGGCATGTTGAAGTCTTGAGAGCTTCACATCACAGACAGGCCCACATGTAGGTGCTCACTCATGCTTTCGTCTCGAGGCAGTTCTGCTACGCACAGTGTGTGCAATTCAGTGCATGCACTTGCCGATTCTGGGAGGAGGTTCAACTTCCTCATGAGGATGCCGTTGATGAAGACGTTGGCTGTTGGATGGACATTGAAATTGAAGGGTGAGCCAAAAACGTGGCAGGTGCATGTGAGCCTCCTGCGAGCACTGGCAGAGGACGAGACCCGGGCGCAGCGCGCGCAGCATGCCCTGGACCTGGCCCTTCTGGACGCCGTCACCTGGCCGGAGTACCTGTGGGACTTTCTGCGCATTGTCGCCGACCCCTCAGGCCACCTCTCATCCGCTCTGGCAGTCCCACAGCAGGAATCCACACTACCTAGAACCCAGGTAAGCCTTCCCTGCTGCAGCCTTGAATTTCTCTTGCCCATGCCGAGGTCAAGATGCAATGGGTTAAACGATGTTCTCTGTAGCGATTGAAGGGGGAAATCAGCATCTTGTTTCCGTCATATCCACTAACATACGTCCATGTTGCTGATCATGCTGTGGGTGACACCACAATCAGGGCGACTCAGCATGAGCATGAGCACATGTCATGAATGTCCAGGGGGCAACGGTGGCGGAGCCCATACCGGAGCAAGCAGAGGCAGCGCCAGGGGATGGGGGGAAGGAAGAGGCTGTTGAAGTGCACCATATGCATGCTATAGGCCAGGGGCGGTTGAAATTCGCCAACAAGGATGCCCCTTCCAACATCCGCGCACTCATGCAGCGGGGCACTTTCACACGGAGGCGCTGCCTGGAGTACTACAGTCTGCCTGCTACCATCAAGGTGACCTGCTGATCCTCCTCCTGCTTGTATTATCAGCAGAGTGAACATATATTTGTTGTCCCTGATGTAGGGCAGTTTCTCAGCTGGGCAGTGTCAGTATGGTGCAGAGGAAGTGCAGAAAGGCAGTGCGCAATTCGTCCCAAAAAAAAAACTACAACAACCTGCTCAATCGTGTCATTTGGCACTGCATGTGCAACTATTTCTTACCTGATCTGAGTCTGCATCTTCTTGGGGTTCCACAGCTTTGGTCTCCACATACACAATGGACTTCTATTCGCTGATCAGTGGAAGGTGTTGCCACTACAGGCGCAGATACTGTCGGTGCTGACTGGATACCTGCTGGACGTGCGGAGCGTGCGGGGGGAGATTGACCGGCGCGAGATGTGCGGGCAGTGGGTGGCCGGTGCCCTGGGCGAGGGCGGCGCATTTGCCATGCGCACCGCTGAGGAACGCGCCGAGCGCGCGGCCGCAGCATCCGATGATGAGGTGTGCCCCTTGCTGCTGGATGTGCCTCATGAAAAGCAGTGCGTCTGCTGTGGTTTGGTGCAAGTGCCTTTTGTACACATGCATCAGCATAGTTGTTGCTATTTGTTGCCAAGCAGAAGCTGGAGATTAGATCATTGGTAGCTCGACTGCGCGAGCAGGAGTTAATATAACAATTAGGTTGTTATCCTTTTATGGCATGGGCTATCAGGGATGTGGCCGCTACTCATGGCTGTCTGAATTCTGGATTGGAGATACTGTGCAGTTCCTTCTCCAGAGTCATGGCTGCTCAAGGGTTGATGCTGCACGTTGCTGTACCTCTTCGCAGTGGAGCAGAGCTGTGGTTTTTCTCATGATCAGGCACCAGCCCATCCTCTTGAGTTGATGGAAGGACTTGGAGACGAACAGATGATTGTGTGGCTGTGGCAGGGCAAGGAGATAGGAACGATCAGGCACCAGCGTATCCTATCGACTTGATAAAAGGACTTGGAGATTGACAGTTAATTGGCTGTGGCAGGGCAAGGAGATTGGGGTGGAGGCGGATGGCAACACAGACAATTGCTGCCTGTGCAATCAGGGCGGCAGCCTGCTGTGCTGCGACGGCTGCCCGGCATCCTACCACCTGCGCTGCATCGGCGAGCAAGCCAAGAGCCTGCCCGAGGGAGAGTGGCTCTGCCCAGAATGCGCCCTCGGCGGCCGCGGTGTGCAACACTCCCACCCCTCCTGTAGACCTGCCACACCCGTCCCTTTGCTACTTTCAACTTCACATGGGTCTATTACTCGGCTTGTTTCCTAGGATGTCCTAGAACTGTTTCCTAAGATTGCAGCCATCAAATGGCAAAGGTTACCAATGTGCTCTCTGCTGCCGTCAATAGGCTTGCAAGATGTGGACACTCTGTCTGGCAAGACCTTTTGCAAGGGTTGTCCTTGCCACATCCTAATAATGGTCAGCTGAAATATCACACTTCATTTTGATATTGATCGATAAATTCCCACAGGAGAGAGCGGGGGGCTGCGCATTCCGTGCGCGGGCCTGGACCGGGCGAGGCGGCCGTGCTGGCTGGCGTTCGGGGCGCTCTTCTGCTCCACGCGGCCCGGCTGCGACGGCACCGGCGCAGATGCGCTGGAAGTCGTGGATGGAATCCCCGTGGCCGTCACCCGCCTGATCGGGGCCGACGCCCTCGAGCGCGCGTCGTTCCTGCGGAAGGTCAAGCGCGAGGAGAAGTACCAGCGCTCCTCCCTGGAAGCCCTGTCGAAGCCGCCTCCAACAGGTTCGCACCCTGATAGCCCGTCAGTCCTCTACTCTCAGGTGCAAGCTCTTTGCAGGATCTGCCACCTCTTGCAAGTTGTACACCAGCGCGTACCCGACTCTTTTTGGTTCTTCGTATGTGCAGAGAAGCGTGTGACGACAAGTGCATGTTGCATAACTACGCACACCTGACCGTTTTTGGGTTCTTGCATGTGCAGAAAACCGTGCGGCGACAAGTGCAGAGGGCTACCTCTTGCAGGTTGCACAACAGCGCGCGCCTGACTCTTTTTGGATATTTGCATGTGCAGAAGGGCGTGCGACAACAAGTGCAGAGGGCTACCTCTTGCAAGTTGCACAACAGGGCGCGCCTGACTCTTTTGGATTCTCGCATTTGCAGAGAAGCGTGCGACGACGAGTGCAGAGGGCTACCTGAACCGCTACCGCAACGGTTGGGCCGCGTCAGCCGCCGCCACAAAAGCGTTCGTGGATGAGACCGTGCGGCGGCGCGGCAAGCCAGTCGCCGGAAAGCCGGCCATCCCGCTGGCCGAGCTGCCCGTCCCTGTCCCCATCTCCCGCTTCCTCTGGCCTTTTGTGAGCTTTTCTCCCTTTTCATCCCCGTCAAAGCACTTTTCATGTTGCAAGGCATTGAGGGCACCTATCCTGTATGCTGTTGTGCTTCCTGCAACCTGCACTGGGCTGCAGGCGGCTTACAGCCTCCTCATACAGCATCATGCTTCCTGCGTGACCGAGCACTCGTCTGGCTGTCGAATTTGAGAATAAATAAGACTTGGCATGTTGGACTTTCTCTGTCCTGCACACCCCATCATGTCATGTAATGATTAATATTGTATCTTTGAGTGCTCCCATTTCAGTCTCTTACAGTCTTGGACTGGGAGTATTGTGCCTAATCCATGGACTTACAGTCTATTAGGAATGATCCTGCAGGATATTTTAGGTTTTTAAGCATGGTACAGTTCTGATCTTGTGAATGTCTCCAAGATTCTCTTTGATTGTTTGGATGTGATGCTGGGTGCTGACTCTGACAATCAGAGTTAGACATCTGATCAGCCTTAGGTGGCTGGAAAAGGTGTAACTGACCTGACTGACTGTATGTGTTGCTGGGTTGTGCAGGGGCAAGGGAAGGGGATGCGGCCGACAGAGAAGTGCGGTGTGTGTGCACACTGCACGCGGCCCGCGCTGCGCAAGGGCTGCCTCAACCCCATTGTGCGCTCTGACAACCCCAACGAAGCCCCCGAGCTCCAGTCCAAGTGCGCACAGTCCTTCTCTGCAGCTTGCACTCTGGACTGTTTAAAGGGTCCACTACCTGCTGCACTGCCTGGTTTGAGATGCTGTCTGAAGTCACTCTTGCATGGATGTTTCATGAATGGCTTTGCTTCACTTGCCGTGCCACGCAATTTTTTTGAAGAACTTGATGGGCAAGGCCTATGTTGATGAGTGTGTATAACTTGGCAGGCTGCAGACGCTGGTGAACTATGCACTGAAGGCAGAACGCGACCTGTGGGGAGTGCTGGATGGCCCTTGGGACGGCCCGGAATATGCCAACCACCGCCGTGCCTGGTCATCCCAGGTATGTTTTTATTTGATGATCCTATGCAGTGTGGAACTTCTTCCTGAGCTCCAAATTATCCTGGCAGCGTCTCTGATTTTGATGTGCTTTGGCTGCTTCCTCATCTCATTCACTCCATGCTCGCCATCGGGCAGTAGGAGGATACATACTCACTGGTCGGCTCTTGATTGTCATCTGTGTTGTATGTGGGGGATGGATGACAGTGGCTCTTTTTGTATATGCCTCATCCAGGAGCTCAGAACTTTCACGGGTCCAATGCTGCAGGTGCGCAATGCAACGCAAGTGGAGACAATAGCACAGGCGATGCTGGACCTTGAGAAGCACCTGCGCCGCACGGCACTCAAGCCGGAGTGGGATCCACTGGCCGCGCGCGAGGTCGCCGGGGCCGCCGCCCGGCCGAGCGGCCCGGAGAAGCCCGCGCCGGGCAGCTCCGGGCAGCCCTCCACGCCAGCACCACAGCAGAAAACCGCCTCCGAACCGCCCAGCCGGCAGCAGACGCCCGGGCCCGCTGGTGCAGATACAGGTGTGCTTGTTTTGCAGCTCTGTCATTCCACTCATCAGTGTAGGAGTGACATTTCTGTTTCAGTGTGTCATGTCGGCACCTTGTCCACAGGGCTGGATTGTGTTCGAGTTAATTGCTATGCTCGTGAGACTGGGTAGTGCTCACAAGAGACTAGGTAGTGCTCTCAAGAGCACTACTATTATAGTGCTCTTGAGGCTTGCAGTGGACAGCCTCAAGAGCCAGTGAGCTCCCCGGCCTGTTGTGGTGGTCACCAAAGGCGACTTGCAATCCTCTTGTATCAGCAAGATTTGGTGCTTGATGTTGCAGGTGACACAGGTGGGCGGAGCTCACGGCGAGGCCGGGACAAGGTGGATTACCGGGAGCCCAGCATGGCAGAGATCCTTGCCGCCACGGCGGCGGAGCTGAATGCCAGCAAGAGCAGCAAGAGCAGCAACATGGACACCGCCGGCGAAGAGGTGGGCGCGGAGTTTGACTACGAGCGCGACAAAAGGATCGTGGAGAACGAGGCGACCAAGAACGGCAAGCACTGGGTGGTGAACAACCGCGGTCTCTGGGCGCGCCTCACCGGCCGCTTCAGGTTGCCGCAGGATGTTGCCAAGCGCGCCGCCCGCCAGTGCGCACCTTTCCATGATCGATTGAGTGCTTTTCAACCTGGCATTCGCGAGGCTATCACGCTTTGGCTTTGATCCAGCATCAAAGTAGGCTCGCTAGCTGTTACAACTATGAATAAGTAGTAAAAGACCGCAGCCTCAGGAAGTGCAGCACACTGCGGCTCCTCAAGAGTGTGGTCTTTTACTGACTTAGTGACTGTCTAGTGTTAACCGCAGTAAGTCCAGCGGCACGTAAATTCTGTGACTATCTTCGTTAGGACGTTGTTTTGACGTGCAGGGGCGGGCGCAAGCGTGTGCCGGGGCTGGTGTATGCGGCGAAGAAGCCGGGCATCGCGCAGCGGCTGCAGTGGCGCGCGGCGGCGCAGGCCGCGCTGAGCTGCCCCGAGCTGGCGCTGCAGCTGCGCGACCTGGACGCGGCCGTGCTGTGGGAGGGGCTCAAGCGCCCGGCCGAGGACGGCAAGTGGGCCGGTGCCGAGATCCTCGGCCGCCGCCCTGCGCGGCACGGCCCCGGGTGGCACTACCTGCTGCGCGGTGGACCCTCCGACCTGCCCGAGGTGACATGCGTTCCTGATGCATGTGCAGTTTCTGTGCATGTGAAGTTCTCAGGGATGGGCTTGTGACAAGCTCCTCCTGTACTGTGCAGTCTGAATAGCATGGTCACTCCATGCTGTCACTGCAGATGCATGGTGAATGCCAGACTCTCCTTCCCTACAGATTCCCATACGTTGCAGACTGTGCTGCTGATCACTCTATCAATGAGCCCAACAATCAATAGCAGATAGAATCTCTTCCAGGGTTTACAAGTCAGTGGAGACATTCCCAGCTGACCTGGACATGTCATGTTTTGTCTCTGCAGGAGGAGAAAGAGGTCGCCAATGTGGCACAAGCAACTGCTGTAGCAGCAGCAGCAGCTCCAACGGCAAATGGCCATGGTCCAGTAGTTGCACACCTGCCGAACGGAGTGATTGCGCCTGCCAAGGCGCCTGTCATGAACGGCCCGAGCCATCCTGCAGGGCTGACAGATGCACAGCTCTCTGCACTGCTCATTGCGAATGGCATGACTCCCATTGCCGCGCGCGCTGCAGTGGAGAAGATGTCTGCAGCCAGGGCTGGGAAGGAGGGTGAGCCAGACCCGATAAAAGTACTGGCAGCTGAAAATGAGTATGGTATGACGAACGAGTGGCTGCCGGTCGCCACTGCCGTGATCGCTGCCACGGACCCGGCCAAGCGCGCCAAGATTGGTGGGTCCCAGCCTCCATCTAATGCATCTTAATTGAATTGCTGTAGATCAAGGGGCTGCAAGCGTGCTCACCGCTGCCTCATTGCATTATCTGAGCAGGATCCTGCCACACCTCAAACACAGGTGGCCCGGTTGCGCAAGGTCATTCAAAATAACATCCTACATGCTCGCCGTGGTAGGGCGCTCTGTGTACATAAAGCGAGGAGCCACCCAGCTGATGGGCCTGGAAAACAGACTGATGTATTGTACTGTCCGGCTGCAGGCGGACTGGCAAGCTTGGTGCCTTCGGCGGCGTTGTACGCGAATCGGCTGCACAGCGGCGGCTATGCGCCGGGCGGCGCATTCCCGGGGACCCCCGGAGCGGCCGCGCCGGGGGGACTGGAGTGCGCGCGGTGGGTGTCCGAGCGCGCTCTGCCGCTGTGGCTGGTGCGCACGCACGAGGAGAAGGCACGCCGCGAAGCTGCTATCCTGGCCACCCGAGCGCAACAGGAGGCCGAGAGGGTGCATTGTCCTACCTTTCTCCTTGTCAGAGAGCCAATGTCGGTGCACAACTCTAATGCTGAGGCAGAACAGCACAAGGCATTGCGGTATTCTTGTGTTTCTGGAATCCAACTGCACATTATTATCATTATTATTATTCGCTTGCAGTGCGTGCTTTGTTTGCAAATTATCAGCATGCATCACTCCTGCATTTGCAGAGTCCTGCCTTCCATATGCTACCAGAGACATGTATCCCTTCATGCACTGCCGCGGTCTGGAGCGCGACGGCCATGCCCATATTCAAGTGGTACTCTGCAATGCGCAGGAGGAGAAGGAGGCGGCCAGGGCGGCGGCGCGCGCAGCCGCGGCTGCGGCGGCGGATGCATGCACGCTGTGCGGCGCGCAGTGGGGCGAGGCGGCCGACCGCGATGACCTGTGGGTTGCGTGCGGCGTCTGCAACCGCTGGTACCATGGCGCATGCGCGGGTGCCACCCAGGAGGACATCGATGCGCTGGGCGCGGCCGAGTGGGAATGCCCCGAATGTCAGATGCATCGGTGAGTGCCATGCCGCGCTCATGTCCCTGACATGCAGTAAATTTCTAAGAGAAGTTGTGTTGCTTGCGTTTGCATGTCTAGAATGACATAAGTGAAGTGTGGGTCAGCTGGGATGGCTCTTATTTCACTTGCAGGGTGCCAGTTTTGAAAGAGTGCCACAAAAGCGCTCACGTGTCAAGCATTGCAGGCATGTGTGAAGAGTTTTAGCTGTTTTGGCTCCCGGCCTGCGTGATCGACCTCCTGCCTTAAGTAAGTGAGAAGGTAAGAATGTGAAAGAAGGGATGATCGTGAGGCTGTGGCGGTGCTTGCGGCACAGGGCGGAGCAGCGGCGAGCCCAGCAGGAGAAGCAGCGGCAGAGGAAGGGTGGGCAGGAGGTGCAGCGGCGCGGCATGCGCATCCGCGCCGGTGCCGGCAAACGCCGTGCTGCCGATGATGGCGTGGCCGCAGCCGCTGCGCCGCCCGAGAGGAAGCCGCCGCGCAGGAGGGTGAGTCGTGTAACAGCTGGATTGCTTCTCTGAGCTGATGCTCCGGCTTCTGGAACTCCAGTGCTTGGGATCTATCCGCTTGTTGCAATATATGCATGCTGTCTTGTATCACCAAGTTCATCAGAGCGCATCATATCTCAAGCCTTGCAGTTGTTTCATGCAAGTCAAGTCTGTCGTAACTCTTTGCTCACTCATGTTTGACTGCTGCATGTTACACTTCCGCAAGTGATAGACTGATAAGGCAGTTGCATGTGGATAGAAGAAGAAAGGCGAGCACAGAGGCCTCAGGCATCATCTTTCCTGCTGCTTGGATGGGTTGTCATCGCCATGTCCTTGCATGTGGATAGAAGAAGGAAGGCAAGTACAGAGGCCTCAGGGGTCATCTTTCCTGCTGCTTGGCTAGGGTGTCATGACCATGTCATTGCATGGGGTACAGGCAGCCAGGCTGGAGGCAGAAGAGGCAGAGGATGTGGGCGAACAGGAGGAGGGAACGGGAGAAGGGGATGAAGAGGGGCAGGCAGCTGAGCTGTACTGCCTGTGCCGGCAGCCGGACGACCCGGCCGCGCCGCGCGACTTTGTGGCCTGCGACAAGTGTGAGCAGTGGTTCCACCCGGAGTGTGTCGACACCACCATGGAGGTCCGTGCGAACACCATCTGTCTCTGATCTCTGCCTCTGAGTGCGGTACTAATTTTGTGGCGTGCATCGAGTCTGAGCAGTGGTTCCATTCTGAGTGTGTTGACGCCACCGTGGAGCTGTAGCTGTGCAAGCATCATCTCACTACAAATCTCTGCTTTCAACTGCGCATCTTGTTATGGTGCAAAGCGAGCCTGTGATTTGATGGCCATGTGCTGTGCTTGTGCACTGCTTGCAACAAGGCCCAGGCTCTTTAAGTACATGTAAATCGTGTTACCCTCTGGGCCTGGCGGCACAGGGCAGTGTCAGACTCTCGGGAAAGTGCTTCCTATTCACTTGTGATACTGATGCGCAGGAGGTTGCTGACATGGACGCCTGGGTGTGCCCATTGTGCTCGCGGCGGCGTGGGGGCCTGCGGCCGCCCAAGCAGTTCGCCTCAACAGCTGCCATGCCACCTGCCCCTGAGAAGTGAGCTTCTATGATCATCAGATTTCCACAAATGCATGTGTTCCCTTCTCTCTGCCAGGTGGCCCTCTGTTCTTGGGATGCCCTGTCAGCATCCGGCTGAGAGATTTCTCTCGGGAGCTTTCAACATGAAATGCCGTGTCTATTCAGGGTCAAGGTGGAGCAGCCAGATGGGGCGCTGGGTGGACCGGGCAGGAAAAAGAAGAAGAAGATGAAAAAGCACCTCGCCGAGGCAGATGTTCCTGAAGCAACGCCAGTGACCGGGCTGCGAGTGAAGCTGCCCAGACGCCCGGACTCCGATGCCAACGTGCGTATGTGTATTGCGCATTAGCTTGATTGCCTGCTCATGCCAAGATGTGTGCGAGAACTGGCATGGAAATGGTTTCACTCTGCCTTCTGCAGCATTTGTGAGTTTGCTCCTTGCACTCACACTGCCCTGAACTTTGAGACACAGGTCTGGCATGTCTGCATGTGCATGCACTGGCCCGCCTATGCTAAGAGTTGTGAGAGGGCTGTGTCTTGCTGCAGCAATTCTGAGTCTGCTCCTTGCACACACGCTGCCCTGAACTTTGACGCACACTTCTGGCGTGTCCGCATGTGCATGAACTGGCCCACCTATGTGAGGAGGTGTGAGATGGCTTTGTTTTGCAGCAGAGGGCCCCGGAGATTGAGGAAGGTGAGCAGCCCAAGCCGAGGGGCCTGCCCAAGAGATGGCGCCGCGCGGCTGTCAATGCCATCAACTTGGTGCGTACTCTGAGCCAGACGGCATGTGTGTGCATTATCACCCCGGGGATCATTTTACCCAACGTACACTTGAGGGACGCTCAATGGCGGCACTGTTTAGCAGCTAGTCGGGACCTCGCAATGAGCGATGGTTAGCTTGCTCCTTTCCTTCAGGATGAGTGAAACCCCTTGATCTTTGCATGTTTACCAGCATCTGCAACATGATGATCCTCTAAAGCGGCATCGATGTGGGATATATATCAGATTAGAACAGCGCTGCTGCGCTTTATCATTGTCATGTAAGGTCTGGCTGAGCAATTCAACAGTGTTGTGAGGTCTGAAGATGGGGAAGAACAGGGCTTAAGTTGGATGCATGGCGCAGGTGTTAGTGCTACCAGAGGCGGCACCATTCGGGGCACCAGTGAGTGACTCAGATGCACCCGGCTACAGTGCGGTGGTGGCGCGGCCCATGGACCTGGGAACGCTGCGCGATGGCCTAGAACGCCGCGAGTACGCGCACCCTGCCGATGCCTATGCCGATGTCCGGCAGGTGCGCCGTAAGACTAGTCGAGTTTCCTACTTCAGAGAGGAGCACATACACACTGCCTGCAGTCGCTGTGCTGGTCCCCTGTTGCATGCACCTCTAGCCAATTGTGCAGCTTCAGAACACACCAGCGACACCGCATGCTCTGCACTCCTGCACACCTGCTGTCAGAGACAGGTCTCGGGGAAACAGGCAACTCCTAATGGCGCATTGACCTGGAGACCGAGCTGCACTCCTCGCTGAGATGACTGTTGTGCACTGCTGTCCTTGCTGTGTGCTTCTGACCGGGGATGTCAGAATTTGCTGCACCTTGCTTTCAAGTGCGTGGCAGTCCTTCCTCTCAGGCCCCGCAACAGGAAACTCATCACTCTTGGTCTATGCTCTGCCAGTGTTCAGGTAGGCATGAAGATCAATAGGGTGAGTATCAAAACTTTTCAAGGATGTGCATGGAGAGCAGTGGGTTGCGGTGGGCCAGGTGTGGGCGAATTGCCGGGCGTACAATGCCGAGGGCAGCGACATCATGCGCCTGTGCAAGCGGCTGGAGAAGCTGCTGCTGGCCGCCTGGAAGGAGGCCGGCCTGCCACGCAAGCACCCCAAGCCAGCCGCCGGCGATGCAGACCAAGCCGCGGCAGCCCCGAGCGCTGTGCCAGTCGATGATGGCGTGAGGAGGAAGGGGAAAAGAGCGACAGAGGCAGCAGACGCCGCTGGTGAGTACTATTCCATTGCCTGCCGAAGCAATGGCAAATGGACAGTGCAGCCTCAACTGCCATTTGGTAGGAATCAGTAAAGAGCTGCAAGAGGAGAAAGTCGCAGTGCTTGTCCTTGCTGTGGTTATCAGCAGTCATGTCTTTCGATGTTGGCAGCAGGGCTTTTGGCCGAAGTCCTTGATGCCGGTAGCAGAGGCCATGTCTCCTGTCACCACTGGACAGCACCACCCACCATTGTCTGCACTGCACACCCAGTCTATCCAAGGGTGACATAAATGCGCAGGTGGCCCCGGAAATAATTCTCAAACACTTCAATTAGGGTTGTAGAGTCCGGGTGTGAGGTTTTAGGGTAAAGGGGCCTTTACAGTGATAATCTTAGAGTTTACGGTTGCAATAGTGAACTTAGAATTCTATACGGAATAAAATTCCCTAGTTGGGGGTTGCAGAGCAAAGCGTCGTTAGAGATTACTTCCTGCCCACAGGCAGCCCAGGGGAGGGACTGGACGCGGGGCAGGCAGCTGCAGCACTGGGAGTTGTGCGGAAGGTGGCGCGGAGCAAGGTGGGCGCACTATTCGCACAGCCGGTCACCGAGGAGCAGGCGCCCGGTTACCACTCGGTCATTGCGCGGCCCATGGACCTGGGCACCATCGCTCACCGCCTCGAGGCTGGCCACTACAGATCCCTCGGTGCGGTGCAATCACCCACATGCTCAGCTGTGCTCATCGCCCATCAGCTTTAAATGGTTCATGTGGAAGGTGATAGATGTCTGATCCAGTGACATGCCATGCGGTTGGCATGTGCATGCACATTGTGGAGTCATCAATGGCTGTACTCGATGAAGCCATTGATGTTTTTGCCGTAGTTGATTCCTACGGCGTTGTGTTCTTTGGGGCTTCGGCCATTGGATCTGTGAAGTGACGGCTGTCCTCATTCACTCTTTTGTCAGACACAATTGGAGAATTGGACAATTGTTTTTGGCTGACAGGAGCGGTGGCGGCTGATGTGGCGCTGGTGTGGGCCAACTGCCAGCAGTTCAACTCGGAAGGCTCGGAGATAGCGGCCATGGCTGCCGAGGCCCAGGCAGCTTTTGAGCAGCGCTGGGCCAAGGAGGGACTCCCCGCACTCTCCTCACTTGGCCGCGCCTCCAAGCGTGGCAGACAGGAGGCGATTGCCGTCAAAGATGAAATTGCTGAAGGTGAAGAAGCACAAATTACCAGTGCATCATTGCCTGGAAACCGCCTTTGTGCAAGGAAAAGATACCATACCACGAGACATTCAGAGGCAAACATTCCTCGTTTGATGGCCGCCCAGGTGAAGTCTTGGGTCCGAGTATTGCGGAGTGCTGTAGACAATGTATGACTTGTGGATGGGAGTGTGCAGACGAGCAGCCGAGGCGGAAGAAGCGGCGGAGGGAGGAGGAGCGAGAACAGGATGCGGGCGAGCCGCTGCCAAGCTTTGGCAAGAAGCGCAGGCGTGACGGCGCAGCTGCTGCGCGAGAGGAAGCTGCCCCGGCCGAAGTCGAAGCGGAGCGCGGCGGAAAGCGCCGCCGCGTCGGGGAGGAATCCCTTCTGGCCGCCGTCGCTGCCGCAACTGCAGAGGCTCCTCCAAGCAGTGGGACAGGGAGAGCCGGGAGAAGGAAAAAGAAGAAGAAGAAAGGCAGAAAGGTGGAGTGGCCGCCGGCGTCTGCGGAGCAGCTGGCGGCTGCGGGGAAGGTGGTGCGTGCCGTCGCGCGCGGCGAGGCCGGCTGGCCGTTCGAGGCGCCGGTGTCCGATGAGGTGGCGCCCGGCTACAGCCGGGAGATTGTGCGGCCCATGGACCTCGGCACCATTGCGAAGGCCCTCAAACGCGGCGATTACACCTCGCTCGGTGCGATCCATCCATCCTATCATCAGCGACATGACTCCTGCTTGCGACAGGGTACCCGCCCTGTAGCAATGCCCAAGTAAGCGGCAACTGCAGTGACTTTGTGAAGTTGTACAAGCAGACAGAAGGATATCCTGCAATGCAGTATGGGCTGGTTTCAATCAAGTGAACAACCTGCTGCAGGACCTGTGCTGGAGGATGTGGCGCTGGTATGGGCCAACTGCCGCCAGTACAACGAGCCCACGTCCGACCTGCTGCCGCTGTGCGATGCTGCGGAGGCCGACTTTGCGAGGCGCTGGGAGTCTGCAGGGCTGCCTTCAGGTGCTGTTCACGCACCTGTCTTTTTGGCATCAACCTGTGCACGGTGGTGTAGAGTCTCAAAGGAATCAGTGTTGTGCAGACACACACCCCATGTCTTTTTCTGCAATGGAAATGGGGCCTTGTGTGTCCAGTTTGCTGCAAGGGGTGTTACCAACCCTCCCCCTCCCCTTTCTTGTTTCATCTGAAAGGTCCAACGCACAGGGCTAATCTTGCATGCAGAATCTTGAAGAGTCCCGGTTGCGCAGAGCCAGCACTGGAGCCGGCGCACGCCCCAGAAGAGGCATCATTGCCAGCCCCATCTTCTCCGACAGAAGCATTGACTGGAGCGGAGCGGCGCCGGCAGCGTGCCGAGCTGCTCGCAATTGCCGAGGCCGCCGACGCGGCAGCCGCCGCCGATGCGCAGCCGTCGCCGGTGGCTGCGCGCGGCAGTCGAGGCAAGGGGCCGCGGGCAGCCGCCGCGCACGCTGCCGAGCTGGCCGCTGCGGGTACGCCCTCGCAGACGGAGCACACGGGCGGCCAGCGAGCAAGCCGACGCACCCCTCCAGAAGCAGTGGCTGATGCGCCTCCCAGCGGCGGGCGCAGAAAACGTGAGAGTTTCATGCCACTGATTGCTGCTGCGCCATGTTGATTTGCACTGCCACTTATTCCCTATCACTTGTCTTCGTCAAGTCTGGCAGAGCACCCGACGGAGGAATGCCGGTGGAATTTGCAGCAGTATGGTAGATTGTTTGGAGGTCATGTTGATCTGGGCTGCTAGGACAGCGCCGTTGTTCAGCCCTGAACACTAGCTGGGGTGGTGTGAGGGGTTGTTCTACCATTTCTTGTGAGGCTGCCTGGCACATGCTGACCTAGATGCTTTGCACACTTTCGCAGATGCAGCACAAGAAGCAGATCTCGGCAACCGGCGATCGTCACGGGGCAGGGACAGCACGGGCATGGAAGAAGCAGGCACTGCACAAAAGAGCAGTGCTGTCGCAGAAGCAACCGGATCCCGGAGGAAAGCCAAGGGGACAGTGTCTGAGCCGCCTCTGTCTGAAGCGCCCGTGGCAGCGAAGGGGCTCCTCGAAAAGAATCCATCTCCCGTGAAGCTGAAGGTCAAGATGAAAAGAAAGTAGGCTCCAGCCTTTGTACATATGTGTCCAATGCTAGGAATTGGTTGTCCTTTAAAATAAACCGGTGTACTCGGACAAACTGGTGCTCAACGCATGGATTGTTCTGCATTACTTGAGACTGCTCCACCTGACGTGCGCGAGTTTTCGTTCAATCTCTTTATAAATTTAAGTTGACAACAACGAAAGCTTGATCAGGTCAATCATTCTGCGGGTGCCTTGAAGCCTTGTCAATGCTAATCTAGGGACTAGATTCTAGTCTGCTAACGTTAGCCGTAGACACTGATACTTGATCAGTCAATATTGACGTCTAAAGTTGTCCAGCCATATGCATACAATGCATGCATGTTGTCATATTATCGTCTGAAAGTGTCATCGCAGACCTTCACAGACTTCCTCTGCAATGTTGTCTTTATCAGTCAGTCAGTCAGTCAGTGTATCAGTGAGAGACAACTTGAGGAAGGTTCCTGGGCATGACTACCGGTTACTAACTGTCACGTCCCCAGAGGCAGCTGCTTCGACCCTGTCAACAGAACATTACACCACTTTCCACAGGAAACCGTGTTTAGAAACTTTTCGTCGAGCAGAAGGACATATAATCAACATGGTGCTTCAGGGAACAGGTGCGATTTCCCTTGCAGTCAACCTTGGTGAAGATTGTTGGCAGCCCTAAAACCCTGATCGTTCTTGCTGAATGTTGCATACCGGGCAGGGATGGTGAATGCCGGACCAAAAAACTTTGCAAGATTTGGAAGCAGCCTTGTGGCATTACCTCTGAAGGTAAGCAGAGCGTCGCTGAGCAAATCCGCCGGACGGCGTCAAGCGCGCGCCTTGGCGTCAAGTGACGAGACCATCCGTGTGGGCATCAACGGTGAGCACAGTGCTTCATTGTCATATACAGTATTGTACAGCAACCCTGTATTCACCTTCCCCTGTGTTCCAGGTATTGTTTGGCGGACTACTAAAAATAAAGCTGTTGATGAACCTAAATCAACTGGAACAATTCTAACGCTCTCACAGACTCAGTCATAAATTACTTAGCGCGTGATCTCATACCTTTCTCCTGGAGATTATTGAGTGTTGCTAGGAAGGTGTAAGAGGCCGAGGTTTCTCAACTATTGCAGCCCTAGAGACTTCGATGAGAATGATCAGGCGTCCGGCTCGACCAGATCCTTTGACCATCAGCCTTATCCAACTTATCCGGATGCTTACTCCAACATAATATTGTACAGGTTTTGGACGCATTGGTAGGCTGGTGCTCCGGGCTGCTCTTGCAAAGCCAAATGTGGAGGTACAGATCTCACTGGACGCCTCACCACCCCTTACTGGCTCAAAATCCTGAACATTTCCGACTTCCTGACATCTCTGATAGTCGTCTACATAGTTTGTCTTAATGAGCATGCACAAGAGTTTCAACCATCTGATGCCTTTACCTGCTGTGCAGGTGGTTGCTATCAATGACCCCTTCATTGAGAATGACTACATCGCGTATGTTTCTATTCATGCTCCTGTACTTTCTGTTGACATAGACTCCTGACTTGTTGTGTATTATTTCCTCTGGCTGACACCCACACACCATTGGTTACAGCGCACATGCTTTGACCGCTAGACTGCACTCTGCAGATACATGTTCAAGTATGACAGCACACACGGCCCCTTCAAGGGAGACATTCAGGGCGGCTCCGAGGGCCTTTTCATCAACGGAAAGAAGATCGCCTCCTACTCCAAAATGTGAGGGTCCTGAGCATACAGAGCACCAGCAGCGTTCATGACTTGTATGTGTGCAGAAGCTTTAGAGTGCCAGGAGACTCCTAAGCGTGATGCAAATAATCAGCAGGATCTGTCCATTTCAAAGAGGCAGAGGTTCTGCTGACTGAAAAGAGAGCTGTTGGCAGGAACCCAGAGGAGATTCCATGGGGTGAGGCAGGAGCTGACTATGTTGTGGAGTCCACCGGAGTCTTCACTACAAAAGACAAGGTGCCGTTCAGAGATGTATCAGGCACATCTTGCATTGATGTTTCGTGATCACATCAGGCTGATTGTAGATTGCTGAAAAAAAATGTTGAGCCCTTGTGTCGTGGGATGCTGCACAGGCCAATGCTCATTTGAAGGGTGGCGCCAAGAAGGTCATCATCTCAGCGCCATCAGCAGGTGCAAGCTGTTTTTACGATTTGCCGATGCATGCCTTCCCTGTGTCTGTCCTGCAGCTGAACATGCATTGACTGGTCGTTTTGTTGCTACTCAGATGCGCCCATGTTTGTGATGGGGGTCAACGAGGACAAGTACGATCCCACAAAGGACAACATCGTGTCGAACGCCTCTTGCACCACCAATTGTCTTGCTCCCTTGGCAAAGGTGAAGCCTTGGCTGCATCACGCAGAGACCCCTGATCCGATGTATTGCCCGTTGCTCAGCAAGTTGCTCGGATAATGGCCTTCACCATTCCATGCATGAAGCCTTGCCCAACGTTTTTGAGGCCTCAGCATTTGTGCGTTTCATGCATGACATGGTGGAGGCCTCAGAAAAGTTGGGTGAGGCTTCTGGCATGTGCAAAAAGTAGCTGAAGCCAGGATTATTCAGAACCTTGCGTCTCCCATGCTTGCAGGTCGTCAACGAGCAGTTTGGCATCGAGGAAGGTCTCATGACGACAGTGCACGCGACGACGGCAACACAGAAGACGGTGGACGGTCCGTCCAAGAAGGACTGGCGCGGCGGCCGCGGCGCCGGCGCCAACATCATCCCCTCCTCCACTGGCGCGGCCAAGGCCGTCGGAAAGGTGGGGCTCTGCCCTGGCTTCCCTAGGTTCTCCCGCAGTTGCTGAGGGACCTGCACCTGCACAAACGTCTCTGGCTATAAGGGCTGGGGTGATACCTGCACCTTGTAGCTTCACCTAATGCTGTTATCTGCTTGAAGCTGGCACAATCCCTGCTGCTATCTTGCATTAGGTGATGAGTGGGGTTGCAGCTGTGCGGCTCAGACCTGCTGGTTCCCTGCAGCCGGAAGGATTGTAACATGACATGTTCTGTGTGAGCAGCAGCTGCTCTGCTAGGGGCAGCTGTGTTTCCTGCTTGGACAGGCAGGCCTGAATGAAGGCCGGCGTGATCCATTGCTGAGCGGGGTGTGTGCATGTACGCGCAGGTGCTGCCGGAGCTGAATGGCAAGTTGACAGGGATGGCGTTCCGCGTGCCCACCTCGGATGTTTCAGTGGTGGACCTGACAGCTCGCCTGAAGAACCCGGCAAAGTACGAGGAGATCATGGCGGCACTCAAGGCCGCGTCCGAGGGGCCCATGGAGGGCATCCTTGGGTGCGTGCTCTCCAGCCCACTGCTCTGCCCAACTCTTTGGTGTCATGAAGTGCCTGCAAATAAGCCCTAAACTTCTATGGGGCCTCATGGGGCGGCATTGCATCAAGGAAAGTTGCCCACTGCAGAAGATATGTTTGAGTGCTATTGCATGTCGCTCGAGCGGCAACTGGACGTCTTCTATCTGGATCAAGGATGTAATCCTATCATGCTGCAATCTGCCGGTGCGCTGATGCTGGATGGGCTGCAGGTACACCGAGGAAGCAGTTGTGTCCACAGACTTCATCACCGATGACCGCTCCTCCATCGTGGATGCCGGTGCAGGCATCCAGCTGTCCCCCACCTTTGTCAAGGTGGAAAATACTTCTCTCCCCTGCCCCTGCTTTGCTGTAGAATGCGACGACACTTTGTTGAAGCAATGTTCTATGTAGAGGACTGGTGTCATATCATCCTGCAGTGCCACGTGAGTAAGTGGAATCAGGCAGGACTGATGCAGTGTATGACTGTCGTGTGCAGCTCGTTTCCTGGTACGACAATGAGTGGGGATACTCTAACAGGGTGCGCAGCAACTTCCATATACAGCAGTTTCCGAACAAAACTTTATTGCTCATTCTATCCCTGTTGTGATATGTACCCTTGGCTGCTGTTCTACTTGTTGCACATAAAGGCGTTTAAGCAACTGTGTTTCCTTCCAAGTACTGAAGCATTCTCAGTGTTGCAGGTGGTGGACCTGATCATGCACATGGCCGCGGCTGAGTGAAGTTTTTTCCTTCTGTATCAACAGCAGCACAGTCCAGGGCTTCCTCCACTCTTTATCTCACCAAGTTCACTTGGACTTCATGCTGTACATCGCAAACTCTGTCTGGTGCGAGTACAAAGGCAAGGTGCAGAAGGGAGAAGGTGCAAGAACCCCTGTGAACGCATGCCAGTCATGGTCCCTGAATGCGCATGAGGTTATCTAGGCCTCTACTGGTTGAATGCTCAGTTTGCTTCTTCTGCTGATTTCTACTCGAAAGCTTGATGTCCAGGTATCTTCTGTAACAGATCTTGTACTTATTTTCATTGTTCAGGACGCGTACAGGAGCATTGCAGCCAAGTGCCCAGTTACATGTAAGATAAGAGGTCTATCTATGGTGGAAGCCCTCGAGCAAAGCTCTCGATCGTACTAGATTCAGGGCAGGTGCACGACTATGGCACACGCAGGGGCTGTTTGCAAGCAAGGAAGTTGGCTCACCGAGTCCAGTAATATCCAGCTAGAAAATCCCTATCGAAGATTCAACATATCTTGTGCGGCAATCCGAGCAAGAACCTCTCCCAAGCTCAAGAACAGGTTCCACCCTTTAGGATGCAACCATCGGATCCACTCCCTCGAGAAACCCTAGAGCTTCCGACACGGTGTCGGAAAAGTTTCTTTGACGGAGCTTTGGTTGAAGATTGCTGTGCCCGCTCTGCGATGATGCTGTCTTTTCTAGCAAAGTAACTTGTCAGTGCTCAATATCTTTCACCGCAGAGAGTTTGAGCTCATCTGAGTGCGCCCGAAGTGGAGATCCACAAGAGCAGTGACGCCGATGAGGCGATAGCATCTCCTGAATGACAGCTTCAGCGGGAGGTGCCGCGAGCTTTTGTCAACGGCACCTCACTGCCGTGTGCAGTACAGCACTATTGGGAGTATTCCTGGTGTCGCTGATTTGCTTTGAGGGCCTCGGTGAGGGAGTCCGGAGCGTCTTCGGGGCTGTTCCCCTATTGAGTTCACAGCCCCAGTTGCTTGGCCTCCGGCCTCCATCAGCACTACTACAGCCACCAACAGCCGCCAGATGCAATAGGTTACACCTCCCAGCAGCGCTAGCGAACTCGACCGCCGTTCCATACTACCCAGCGGCTGTGAAGGACCCAGTCACTGGAGAGTGGTACCTCTTCTTCACCTACCAGGAGGTGAGCGACAGCTCTTAGAGTTTACTGATGGACATCAGCGAAGGGTGTGCAACATAGATCCTGGACAGATGCTCAATTGCAGCCCTGCTGTCTTCCCACATCAGGCTATATTGGACAACACACACAGTCTTGTTTTCAGCCATACCGAGCCCAAATGTTTTGAATATATATGAAGTGATATTTTTCAAGGCAGATCCATCCGTATTGCTGCATGTAAAGTAGCAAACAGCTCCAGCTAGAGTTAAAGATCCTGCTCTCTTTGGCAACAACTCGAGCAAAATTGGGTGGGAAATCGCAGGAAGTGAAGGCCACGTGCAATGTAAAAGGAGGGTGTGAAACTGGGAGGCATCAAGGGGCCAGGAGCCGCTCGCACCCGCTGTTGCTGCGACTTGGGTATGGAGCGCTGCCTGACATGCGGTTGGCACAGCAGGACGTGCAGAAACTGCAGCTGCACGAGAGCTTCGCAAAGCTCAAGCAGCAGCATGGCGCGGCAGCCCTGAAGGCCATTGAGTGGAGGTCAGCTCTCTTTCAGACTCCTTCAGGATGGGTGAATAGAATTGCTGTCATGCATTTCCCAGAAACTGGGCTGCTGCATCCCACAATCCGTGCAACGTCTTTTCACCCCAACAGCTCAAAGATCTACCTGTATCTGATCTTCTTGCTGAGGTGCATGAAAGTGGTGTGCCACGATTTACATTGTCGCATCAGAAGCAAATTGAGATTGCATATGCACTGCAGCCTGTTGTCATGCAAGTTGCGCAGGCAGCCTGTGTGCAAGGGGGCCACCCAATCGAGGCGATGGTCATATCAATGTTCAGCGTGGTGAGAATGCAAGTCTGCGCGTAGGCCGTTTCCATGGAAGGGGGAGATATATTTGAGCCATTGGCTGGCGCTGCCGCCGGGGCAGGAGCGCGCGGCGCTGGCGCGGCTGGACCTGGAGCATGGCAGCTTGGAGCACGTGTACCGCTTTGAGATGCTGCAGGAGGAGCTGGCCAAGTTCCACGGCCGCCGCACCCGCACCCATGACCGCTCCACCTCCACCCTCGAGCAGGTCCATGCACCTGCTGCCCTCTGTTGGAACAGCTCCTGCAGCACAGCAAGAACCATGAGAAGCAGCATTGAAAGCAGAGAACTGTCTCGTGTTTCAATGTATTGCATAACAGGCACTCCACTCTCAAGCAGGCGCAGACCAATTGCCCTCTGCAGGAACAGCTCCTGCAGCATAGCAGGAACCACAAGAAGCAGCATTGAAAGCAGAGAACTGTCTCTTGTTTCAATGTATCGCATAACAGGCACTGCATCCCTAGAAGTGTTGCTATGTCGAGTGCAGCATGGCAGTGACCATAAAGAGCAGCACACACAGGAAGATTGCCAATTTCATCCCAGGGCAGAGAGATCTTGTTAAGAGGTTGGATGATTTGCAACTCTTCTGTGATTCACCTCCAAAGCCAAAGCAGCTGCTCATGGATGAGCACTCAACGATGGTTCAACAGCAGTCTGAAATAGTTGCAATTGGGTCAGTGCGGTAATTGGTGCATCAGGATGATCAGTACCAGTACCTTTGAAATGCACTTTTCTGAGTTGAGGGCAGCTCAAGGGGAGCCTATCAGGCGGGAGATCAGGAAATGTATGGCAGCCAGCACTGATACAAGGGGGTGTGCAGAGGGTGGACACGGAGGCGAGCTGGGGCTTTGTGGCAGAGAAGGATGGGCTGGTGATCTACCCGAGCCTGCTGCCCTGCACGGTGGCGCTGGAGTACGACCCGGAGGTGCCCGAAGGCGCGCTGTTGCGCAACCGTCACTGCTATGAGGACCAGGCGCCGCGCATTGAGGACCACACTGGTGCGTGGTTCCACAACTACTGGGCAAGAAAAGAGCTCTACCGGCAGCAGTAAAGGCTTAGTAAAGATACAGATGGCTGCGGAACTGAGTTGTCACATGCCAGCCGTTCTCGCTCCCACACATCTTGCACCCTGATCATGTGCATACATTGCACATTTTTAAATGTATCACTGTACAAAATGAGATGTTCTCCTGCTTGACATGCTTATGGCAATTTTGTAGAGATCAACCTCACAGGTCTCATTTCTGCCATGTTGCGCACTGTGTACCCAGCATGAAATATTCTGGACAGCAAACCACAGTGGAAGGCGACTCGTTGAGGAGTGACAGATTTTGTGCAGGACTGGACATACTGAAGCATGAGATGCTGAGCAGCGGCAACCCGGTGGCGTGGGACATAGAGCGCGGCGCGCGGTCGCGCGAGCTGATAGCGGTGCTGCACAAGCGCGGCCACGACACCGAGCACTGGGCCGTCCGCATCGACCGCGCCTCCCACCGCATCTCTCATGTCTCTGCCGGCCCCATCCTCCGCACCTACGACTTCCAGCCCGAGGCACGCCCCGCATGGCTATGTGATGTTGTAGGGGAGATATGAAATCATGCACACCACATGAACCTCCCAGTACCATTTACACAGAATGTGTGCATTGGTCACTCCATCACTTGACTCATACTACTTCTCCTGACCACCTACGCTGATCTACTGACCTAATGATTTCCAGCCAGATGTGTGCACAGATCTGTTACAAGTAAGGTTGGTGATGGATTTGGGGCGGAGCATTTCTGTACAGGCCAAGCATGAGCCTTTCTAGTGGCTGCAATGGCATGGACCTGATCATGAACAAGCAGATATCCAGGAATTATTTGCTGACAGTATCAAGGTTATCAGAGTCTGGACATTCTAGTCAACCCTGCCTAAGTACCATAACTGCATGAAGTTGTGGATATGAAATGTGTTGAAATGATGTTTGGGTCATGGCTTTGCAGGGATTCCTGGAGTCGGAGATAGTGGTGAGCACATACCATGTGATTGACATGGGCGAGCCATGGGGGCGCATCCTGCGGGTGGTCTACGGCGAGGGCGACCACCTGTTCTGCTGGGTGGACATCACCACCGAGGCCATCGTGTGGCACGCGCTGCCCGCGCCGCGCACGCTGCCCAAGCAGACGCGCATGCGCTTCAAGGCTTCCGGAACCATCTCCTGATTTGGCCGCCTTATTTCAGCAATATGGCAACCATTAAGCAGCTGTCATGGCTTTGAGAACGGAGACGCATGCGCTTAAAGGCTTCAGGGACCATCTCCTGATCTGGTTGCCTGCACCAGCAATAAGGGGACCATAAGCGGCTGTCATGGCCTTGTAAGTTGACATGCATGCACCGTCGAGCAATATGTTGATGGCACTGCTGGACTTGGGTGCACACTACAACAGCCACAAGTCAAACCCCTTCTCATGTGGGCCTCAGACATAGTCAGGATGCAGGTTGGGCTTGGCTATGTCACCTCATGTGGCTGCAACTGGGCAATGCATACGAGCGAATCATGACGATCCATACAATGGCCCACATGGTTTGTGTTAACATGGCCTTGTGTTAAAGAAAATGACTGGGACACTAGCTCCAGGGGTATATGCAAAGGAGTTTGAAGGGCTGACAGAGCCACTCCTTGTTAGAACTTGGAGCACTTGCCTCTAGCTGTATACCATGCGCAGAGCAAAGAACAGGGGAATCTTTGCAGTCTGCATGTTAATGGCCCGTCACCAGATATAATGAACCAACATGGAAGCACAAGTTTCTTATCAAGCTTGAGAGGGTGTAGAGGAGAGGTATGAAAGGGAGCACAAGTGGGCAGAAGACTGTGCTACCAATATGCGTAATCTCTAGTCGGTCCCATGTTCTTGCTCCATCATACGGGCATGTCGCACAACCAACTGGCAACGTGTCGGTCAATTGGCATCATGTCTGCTAGGTGCATCAGGGTGTTGTGGTTGGACATGACACTGTTGGTCACTCAATGCAATACCTGACAGAATTCCAACTGGAATTTTTGCCATGAGGTTGCATGTTTGGCAGGTACTTCAGTGTCTTTCTTCCTTGGTTTTGAGGGTGGAAAAGCAACTTAGTCAGGAGTGGGAGGACAGCTCTGTAGTCACTATGGTCCGCTCACATGAGGCGTTCAGTGTGGGACTGAGCACATGTGAGGGAGAGATGGGAATGCTGGATATTGTGTTGACGCCCTGCATTAGGAATTCTTTGGATTGCTTCTATGCAGCAGTGCTGCATGCGGCATGACTGGCTAACGCTGGCAGTATTTTGCCAGTTGTGAAAATCAGATGTCATGTCTGTCAGATGTCTAAGAGGTGCAAGTATTCAAGAGATCAATTGACAGTACCACCAGTGAACGAGCATTCAACCTCCTGTAAAATCATCTTGAACCTTTCCCATCTCATATGCATGCATTCCATCTTTGAAGGGAATATGCAACATCTATAGATTAAAGACATGGGGGCTTTCTGTATGCATGCACCCTTATGCATGCGCCTATCCACATAAATGCACTGAGGTTGGCAATGCCGACATGAATAAGACCTCGTGTGCATTGCAAGTTGGTG
This sequence comes from Coccomyxa sp. Obi, assembly GCA_020887355.1. Taxonomy (NCBI): domain Eukaryota; kingdom Viridiplantae; phylum Chlorophyta; class Trebouxiophyceae; family Coccomyxaceae; genus Coccomyxa; species Coccomyxa sp. Obi. Next base: position 2,136,285 of record AP024999.1, read on the forward strand.
CTGCTCTGCTTGTGTGTCTAAAGCCCTCACTGCACTGCTGCGTTTGGTGCAGACAGTGCACGGTGATTGCTGTCTGCCCTTCAAGACTCAGTGTCCGTGAGATAGGCTTGCTCAGGATTTGGCCCAAAGGCTGGTCGTCCTGCCTTTTTGTTCTGCCACCAAACGGTCACGAAGGGCAACACCCCGCCCACTGCCAGCATTCCAAGGCAGGCTGCGCCAATCTTAAGCTTCCTGTGCCGAATCTACAATCGCAACATCTATCAAAAGCCTGAGTTACGCTCGCATTTTAGGACAGGTGTGAGAATACTCAGGGGAGGCGATCTACCTTCCAGACCTCGTACATGTGCTCCCGATGCATGTAGTCATTATCCTGAAACAGAAGCATGGCTATCACTGAAGCTGAAGTACCTGCATGAACTTATGGACATCTGTTCGAGAAAGTGACCTCGCAATGCATTGCATTCAAGCGAGTCGCACGTGGTGCGGAAAGGGCTGATGATCACGCAAGTGCACCCCTGTCTGCGCATACGCAGATGCTGCCGGAGACATCTTACTACTTTGGCTGGGTAAATCTAGGAAAATGGAGAGTGCATCTTCCCACGGACAAGCATCCAAGGTTCCAAATATAGACCACAGGAACGCCGCTCGTCTGAAAGCAGGGCGTCGTGGTGTCGGAGGTGTTGCAAGGGGCACCATCGATGCACGAAAGGAGACTGCATCGATCAAACGCGTTCTTAGAGGTGCATCTTAAGTCTTATTGAAGGCATCTCGATTAGTCCTCGCGATATTGGAGGATCGGAAGAGAAGGAGAGGCTAGTTGGAAGTCCACTGTGCAAATTGCGTCGGGTCGAGCGGGACAAAAGCGCCAGTCTGTATGCATAGGAGAGGCCTTTTATATTAGTATCTATCCTGTGGCACCGAGAAGGCTGCGATCGTCGAGAGCATCACGAAACGTTGGGGCGAAATGGCTGTAAGTGCAGTTTCCGACAGCTTTCGACACCATCAACTCAACTCTTATTTCAAGCGAAGACGGCAACGTGACTGCAAGGGCGTCAAATTCCATTAGAAAAGAATATAGTCGGTTGTTCTGATGTTTCGGGTGTTGCAGGGTCTTCGATCGCTTGCCGCACTTATGTGCCTTGCAGCATCAGCCTGCCTTGCAGTAGGCGACGAGCAGGTACCCTTCGGTTATGATTACCAATAGCAGCTCCACCTCTGTTGATACTCAAGGAAATGCACTCGTTGGCGGAAGAGCTATGGCAACTGAGTGCTTGTGCTCTCACCCCAGCAGGAGTTCTTTGAGGGAAGGAGGCTGCTAGTGACTGGCAACAAGCGGTCCGCAAAGAACGCGCAGAACACGTGCATGGCAGAGGACATCTGCGTACACAAGACCTGCGGCAAGGCCTATGACCACACTGCCACCAACTTCCCCTTCACCATCGATTACCAGAAGACCACCTCCCAGGAGGCCACCACCTTCGACTTCAGAGTGAGCTTGCCTGCCCAGATGCTCGGTAGTTGCATGCAGCCTTGTGGCTACTTCTGCAGCTTCAGCCAGCCCTGCGCCTTATGGAGTGCAGCAAAAACGCATGAACAACCCTCATCACGGTGTGCCTGCAGGATTACCAGGACCGAGCCCATCGAGTCTGAAGTCAAACTTTCTATAGAGTGATACTGTGCTTGGTAGGCTCCTCTGTGCAGGTGATCTAGAAAAGAGGCTTGAACAATTGTGGATGTGCAAGTGTAGGTGTGCGCCAAGAGCTGCTCGCAGGAGGCCACCCACTGCGACACACTGGCAGCCTGGTCCCTGCGTCTGGACACAGGACTTGTCACAGACAGCAGCTTCCTTCAGACTGTCCAGCCCGGTATGCATGTCATTTCTGACCAGTAAGCTACATTGGCTGTACGACATGTTAGGAATGGTAAACAGTGCTGACTGGCCAGAAGCTGGATAAGTTACTGGGCGACTTGATGTACGCACAGATGGAGAGCGCAGCAGTGGCTGACAGAGCATCACATGATCCGCTCACAGTGGGCAACACCCAGGCAGGAAGGGATAGAGGTGTGGGTGTGTGCATGCGCAGAGGGTGAGCTGTTGAGCGAGTGTGCCGACACGGGACTGGGCTACAAGTGGGCAGGCAGTGCCCTCGGAGACCTGCAGCATCACCACCCATCCACTGGGGACAAATGCGAACACTTCCAGGTGGGCCTGCACAGCATACTTGTGCCACTCCTGTCCCTAGATCATGAAGGGGTGGCATTGTTTCACAGGACAGTAACCGCTTCTGGAAAGAACACCAGGGAGCAGTGGCTGCGTGCTTCACTGGCATAGACACCATCAGAAACAGTGACTTTTGCCATACTTGCTGTGATGTGCAGTCCTCCAAAGCAGGAATCTGAGCGCTCAAAACAGTGCGGGGCTGTTTGGTTTGCAGGTGTCAGTGAAGCAGGACCCTCACATGGCAGGGCACTACTGGCTGACGGACATTTGCCAGCAGGCCATCAACATCGTGTCGAGCAAGGCCGGCTCCTCTGCAGTGACCCAGAGCAACCTCATGCTCAAGCCCGATAAGCTCAGCGATGTCGGTGTCTGCATGTGCGCGTTCCCTCCTAAGGTTCCCATAGCACAGTTCTGCATCAGCCAGAGGTCTACAGGGTGTCAGGGGGTGTTTTTGCCTCATGGATCCTTTTAGAGGTACTTTGTGACAGCCACTGGAAGGGACATTTGCCACACACTTTGTGTTCCCATCCCTGGTTAAGGCCTTTGCAATGATGAATAATCCGAACACGCAGCCACCATGCATGCGTGGGAATTGCTCGCAGGAAATTGAATCTTGTGGGAGGTCTGCTGCAAAACCCAGTTGACTGATAAACGGGCTGCTATCTATATTTGTTCTTCGCCCAGATTTTTGTAGGAGTCTTTCAAGAGCTCCTGCTTGCCCCTCTTTCAGGAGTGATAGCCATGGGCGCTTCAGACCAACATAATGGAAGTAAGTCAGTGGTAGAGTGCAAACTCACGGGCATGTGATCTGTGCATGGTGCAGGGTGCACTACAAGCTGCAGAGCGGGGCGTATGGTTTCACAATGCTGGAGGACAAGGATTATGCTGACAGGGACAGGCAGCAGCACAAGGACAGCGAGGGGGATGCCGATGACAGATGACATGGCGCCCACCCGGTCTGTTGGAGAGAGCAGTCAACAATGGATATTAGATCAGATGGTCCAGCATTTTGGACACACACAACACTGCGCTACATTGATATAGTCCAGAGCTCTAGAGGCTGGAGATCTGTATCCAGCTATGAACTGTACTATGTGGACAGATACAGTTGACACACTGATACTGTAATCGCTCATGGTTTCATGGGCGCAGTCGTAGCTGGCAGGCACATGATGGCAAGCAAATAGCTGCTGCATCAGGCAGGCTGAAAAGATGCCCGGTTATGCACATTCAGATATTCGCATGTGGCTTAACTAGAAATGCATGCTCTGGACTTGAAGGAATATACATGATGCCTCTCATATTCCACATGTTCATACAGTACGCCTCCCCCGGCATGTGCTCGTTCGCATTCCTACTTTGCCCAGCAATCAAGTCACGAACCTGCGCGCAGCAGTTCTCAAAATAATCATTGCAATCCAAAATGCCTGGAGCTATCCCCTTCTCCTATAGTGTGGCTCCATCCTCTGGCATGCTCATGTCATCAGGTGCAAGTGACTGCACTTGTCTCTCGTTGCATCAATCTTCGCTCGATAGACAGAACCATAGAGTAGCAGGAGGTCAGGCGTTTTGGGCGTACTTCTTGAAGCTCTCAATGATGTCCTCGTCGGATGGCCCTGTCTTCTTGTTCGACTCCCTGTCCAGGGACGCCTGCAGAGCAACATGTAAACGTGAAAGTCTGCTTGCCGGCGACAGCTGCAGCATTGCAGACACAACCTAGCAGAATCGTAGCCCAAAATCTGGGCTATAATATTACCGAGTGCTTGTAGGCTGCTGATGCAAAGAAACAGGGAAAGAACCGGTTGCAGCCCTCATACCACCACACTGCTGCACAGCTTGCAACTGCCAAGTTGAGCCTGCATGCCAGAAGCACGCATGGGCATCATGTAGACGCAGCTCTGCCATGCAGGCAGAACTCGTATGGCCACTCTATGTTACGAAAATTGTACTTATGTCTTGCCAAGCGCATCAACAGAGCGCAGTCACTGAGTACGGCTGACTGGAAGAGACTGCCATCCTGGGTGGGAGCAATTGACCTTCATCCAGTCAACGAGGCGGTCAAGACCCTTGGACTTGGCAATCTCCAGCGGGTCCACTCCCTTGAAGTGCGGCAGGGTGACCTGGGCACGCCTCAGGAAGGGGGTGGTCACTGTCTCCGCATAGCTGTAGGTGCTGCCCAGGAAGTATCCGGGGGACCCGCTGCTGCCCGACGCCCGGATGAACTTGTCCAGCACCTGATCAGCCGCATGACCACATTCATAGTAATTCGGCAGTCGCCTCGCTGAAGCAGTCCCTAGGACATCGTGTTCCCCAACACGCCGTTGCTCATGCCCAGATGAACTTGTCTAGCTAGCAGTCATTTGAGCGCATTAACCAGTTCTTCTTATCCAGTCAGATGCGTTAAGCAGTACTTGGCACATGCCACACTGGATCAAGGATTGACCAGCACAGAGGTTTATATCGAAATGCACGATCAATTCCAGTCACATGAACAGCAGCCAGACTTGTTCAAGGCATATCAAAACTCAACATGTGCTCCTCAAAGCAGACAAGCGGATTGCTGCTTTCCTCTTAAGTCAGTCAACTTTGGGAAGCAGTGGTGCGAAAGCAGGGCGCACCTCCAGATTGTGCTCGAAATCCTTGGTCAGCTGGGCCACCTCCTCATCGCTGCTGGAGCGCAGGATCTTGAAAAACGGCCCCTGGAACTTGCTGGTGAACAGCTCCGCAAATAGCTTCACCTGGGACATACAAGCATACATGCAGGTGAACAATGACCCACGGCATCGAGGAGGAGAACAATGTAGGTGCAGAAACACTGCCGGCCCGCTCTGCAACTGCATGCATGTGTCCAGCAGGCAATGTCTGCCTCGAGCATACTTCATGTAATGTGTGACTCTGCTTGAAGCCCATGGAGCCTGGAATGTTCTAAGTCATGTAGACAGTAAACAAATGGAGGGTTTCAGATGGACTCCATCGGACATCGGACATCGGATGTCTGCACACCTTGGCAAGTTCTGCAGGGTCGCGTGGGAGGATGGGTTTATCTCCACCATACTTGGCATCCAGGTATTCAACAACAACCAACGATTCAGTCAGCTTGTTGTCCCCATCTGCATCGCACCACAAAGTTGCTTGCAACATTGTCTCCTCATTTGAGAAATCATTGGACAAGTCCAGGCAGAGCACTCACGCAATCTATTTTGGGACGGGGCTTGATCCTGATGCGCACCGATGATGGTGGGCACCTTGGCGGAGTCCTCGGTGTTTTGGACGATGCTCGCGTACAGGTCCGTGAATTCCTTGGGCTTGTTTGCAGGATCGGCAAGTTTGTGATCGTAAGGCACTCCAAGCTCCTCAAGAGTCAGCCATGCTCGCTGAGCGAAAGGGCATCTGTATGCATATCATAGCTTAGGGACACTCCATAACAAGATGCAAGGATTCAGGCTATGAACTGCCATGGCCAAATGCCATGCCGTGTGCATCTGCGACTTGTTGGCTATGACAATACACAGCATGGAGCGCTTCTTACCCTCCAGGAGCGGGTGTGATGTCCCAGAAGGTGATGGGCTTTGGTGCTGCCGTGGTCACCATTGTCCGAGGTTTTGAAACAGCTCTTAGTGGGACCGATCTTAGATCGCTAGCTCCGCTGATGTGGGTCGACGAGTACCCAACTGAACGCAAAGCTTGCAGACGTATCATAACCTCGGCTGAACACCAACACGGATTGCTTTCGATGCTTTATCATGCATCTTGGGAGGCACACATTACGATGGCAGATCGAGCTTAACGTAATGTTGTGGCACGCTTCACCACGTGCAAGGTCAAGGTTTCAAGGTTTCTGCTTGATCAGTCGTCAAACTTCTCAGAACTCTCCTACACAATCTAATACCACTGACGCAGTGGAGTGGCCATGTTACACGGTGCACCGTGCCTGTTGGCCAAACATATGTATGGTAATCATGTGCTGTTGGCATTATGTTGATCCAATCTAGGGGATTTCATTACAAGAGAAAGCGGAAGCTTGTGATAAATTCTGTCGCAATACAGTGGGTGAGGACTATCACAAGATAGCGCTTTATTAGACTATTCATTAATGAGCTTTTTCTTACTAAAAGTCAAGCGACGGTGACGAGACAGTGCTAAATCTCTCTAAGTGAGTCAGTTGTCACTGCACGGCGCTCTATGAATCCAAAGTGCTAGTCTGACTTCAAGTCAGCACTCTCGTTGTGTAGCACCAATGCCATTATGCTGCAAATCCTGATGATACAAGCGAATACGTCATGTCCTGACAAGTACTGCAGTTCAGGGACATGTCCTGATACAGGTCCAATAACAGAACACTGGACCACATCTTGTGTTGGGTTGCTATTCAGAGCGGCACTGTCAACGATGCGTTCATACCTTACTTATGCCAAGTTCATTGGCCCCATCACCCCTACTGCGCCATCCCCTCTTGAGAGAATCCAGGCAGCAAGCATGTCACCCTGTGCATGATAAAAAATACACATCCCAATCCTCCACCTGTCCTTCCAACGCCGTATAAAGATTGATGCTTGCTCGGAATAGCAAGATCGCGTTTCGAACAGCGTGAGGAACCTCTGTCGTTTGGTCAAATAGCTGTGCAACTTCACAGCAGTCTCCCTTCAAGGCAGCTGTGACAGCATCAAGACCCCTTCCACCTCCCCCATCCATCCTTCGCAGCAATGACACCCCCCGGAATGCACCCTGGACTGGCAAACACCAATACCCGGGCAAGCACTTTGCCTGCGCTGAACAGAACCAACCGCCAGCTACAACCTTGATTGGGTGCATCAGCTGCAGCAGGCCGCTACTCTGCCTAGCTAGCCTCTATCCTACTACTCAGGCCAGCCTCACAGCCTCAGCAGTGACTGCAACAATCCTGGCTGCAAGCCAGCACCCTGACACATCCGCCAAGAAATGCCCTGAGAACAGCCAGCAAGTTGTCCGCGCCTCTTAAACAACGACTCTCCGGCGAAGGCCAATCCCCAGAAGTGTTTCCACGACACCCATGCGCGCCAGCCAGAAGTGGCCTTTAAAAGCGGCCAAAACTGGCTCTCAGGCGGCCATAACCTCTGCCTGCACTGAGGCTGCGCCCTCCAGCCAAGTCAGGTCGGGCCATGCACCAGCCAAAACAGGCTCGAAGAAGCAGCCAAAACAGGCTGGGGGCAGTGGCGAAAACTGGCATGCACATGCGCACACACTCAGGCGGCGACCTTCTCGGGCTGCTTGGAGCCAAAGGAGACGCTCTTGGCGCCCTGGCGGAGGGCGTTGCCTCTCAGCAGGCTGCCCAGAGTGTCGAACGCCAGCTTGGCATCGTCCAGGGGGTTGCCGGGCACCACAGTCTTGTAGAGGTAAGAGTCAAAGGTCATGCGCTGCACGTACTCGCTCTCGCACATCTCCACGAACGCCTCGCGCGCCGGGTTTGACCGGTAGAAGACCTGCGCAGCGCGGCAAATTTTGCCAGTCAGCGGCCAGCACTGAAGTGTACTTGTGGCAGTGTGCTTCTCCTTCCTTCACCCATGCCTTCAGCTAAATGACAGGGGATGTGCGAGGCCCCATGGTTGTCAATATGACCAAGCGCAGGACACTCTGGCATCTGTGCCCTGTCTAAGGCAGCTATAGGTTGACAGGCAGAGCACTCCCTGAGAGCCTTGCAGTGAATGACCCAGCAGAAAGACATAGGGGGTAGGGCCCGTGTCCTCTACAGTACAGGGCAGTAAAGGAGGAGCATCGGAACTGCTTCCAATCTGTAATCTGTGCGGTGCAGAGGTGATGTTGAAATTGAAGCGCACCTTCTGCAGGATGTCCAGGACCTTGTAGGTGAGCCAATACTTCTTGTCAAACTTGGACAGGTAGACGTTCAGATCCTGCTCGCTGATCATGCGTGTGCCTGCACCAGCAACACCCACTTCAGAGACTCTGTGTGTACAGCACAACAACCCTCCCTCAATATCTCTCTCAGCACTGCCAGACAGACGCTGAGTACAGACAGACACTAGTGCAGACAAACACTAATACGAGACAGACGCTGAATTCGAAGTGCACATGTGGAATACCATGCTAGCACCGTTCAATCACCCTATGTGCGCAACCCACAGGCAGACTTAACACTGTCCATCAAATCATCTTCCGCACAGGCTGACACTCACTCCAATCACAACTTGAAGACAACGCAGCCCCTTGGCACGGAGAGTAATGCAGGGGCATCAGAGCAGATCGATCAAGATCATCAGATCAAGAGATACAGGACAATCAAGGGTGTGCAAGCGCCAGAAAGAGAAAAGACTGCCTCAGCATGACAAAACACTGTGAGTAAAAATCATGACGATAGGGGAAGTGGGCTGCGCACAGGGGCATCACAGCAGGTCATTGCGGATCATGACATTGTGGGGAGTGGGCCGCGCACCATTCTGGGAGCCAGCAACAATGGCCTCAGCGGCCATGCGGCCGGATTTGGCGGCAAAGTAGATGCCCTCGCCGGAGCACTTGGTCACGTAACCGGCGGCGTCACCAACGAGCGCCACGCGGCCCTGCGCGCGGCGCGGCCGCGGGTGCTCCGGGATCGGGTGCGCCTCAACGCGAATGATCTTCCCGCCCTCCGTCTTCACCTGATCGCACACAAGCAGATGGTGCTGTCAGCGTCAGCACGGCCATTTTTGCTGCCGTGGAAGGCATGCAACTTGTGGGCAGATTACAGGCATGCGATATCTGGCTGGAAGAGCCTTCGGAACTGCAGTGGGCAGGCTCAAAAGCACTACAAGCGCACCAGAAGCTGTCTATGACTGCAGGGAACACCAAGCCGCTTCCAGATCCTGTGAGATGTGGGAAAATAGCACACTGAGGAGTGTGTCCCTGGGTGAGGACCCTGCTAAGATGAGGGGGTAATGGTGACTCACCTTTGACCTGTCACGGGTGGCCTGCTGGTACTGCTTGATGCCGCCCTTGTTGATCACGGTGCCAGTGCCTGCACAGCACACATGCCATCAGCATGCGCTGTGGAAACACCCACGAAACCACTGCGATCATGCCAAAAAGTCAATGGCTCGGTGTTTCGCATGATGAGGACATCACAGTGTCGCCCTTGGCGCAGAATGAAACCAGTGCTTCCTCTCTGGCAAAGCAGTATCAAACTCCCTTGCTCGCGCTGTGTCTCAATGCTGGGCGTCCTCAGTCTGGCCTCCTGTGGCTTCAAGAAGAATGCAACAACTCTGTTCGAGACCTAAAAATTTGCAGGACAGCTCATTGTGGACAGAAAAACGGGGGCGCACCGACTGCCACGTGGTCATACTTGGGGAACACCCAGCCATAGAAGTCTGGCGACACGTCATCGCCCACGTACATCTCGGCCAGGTCCTTGTAGTACGCCATCTTGTCGTCCGGGATGCGGATGCGCTCCTGCATGTTTACACGCCACAAGAGTGTCAGATCTCAACACCCTGTTCAACCTCCGCATCGTGGCAAATGCCAGCCCCACTGCCTGATCTGTGGCCAATTGTGCAGCATGACAGAAGCTGAGCCATGATCAGTCCGCACTGAAAACCCCCAGCCTCCCAGGCGACCCATGAACGGATGTCCTGAGCCCTGTGCACCCCTCAAAAGGAGCAGGAAGCTTCTTTGATCTCTACTCCGTTTGTTCACAGGTACTGTCCGCAGAAAACTTCTCGCTAAATGCACCACTTTGCTGCCACCGCAAACTGGCAGAACTTGACTCCCTTGGTCACAATGCAGAAACACATGCGACAAGCCAACGCTATCGCCAGGCAGTCATGACAGAAGGACCTAACAGGACAGCCAGAAAGGTCACCCCAGAGCTGCCGAGCCTGCCTTTTCGCCAGCAGGAAGGAAGCAACAGCAAGAATTGTCTTAAACACTTTGCATTATACCCCCAACCAGGGTTTCTGGAATAAACAAACTAAATCCATCAATGCATTCAGGAATAAACATAGATAATTGTGAAGGTCCCTTTACCTTCACCCCACCCCAAAACTCTACAACCCTAACCAAAGGATTTGAGAAAAAGTTTTCCAGGGAAGCAACGGCACACACCTGGAAGGCTATGGCGTAGTCGTACTCGCCGGCATCGATCTCCTTGGCGACGCGGCTGTTGGCGCCATCGGCTCCAATGACCGCGTCCACCTTGATGGACTGCGGCTTGCCCACCTTGCCGCCCTCCTCGTAGCTGTTGAAGTGCACCGTGTACTCGCCCTCTGGGCCGTCCTGCAAGCCATCAGGCACATATTAACATGTCCCCTGCTGGAGCATGGAGCAGTCTGACGAAGGCACCATGCTTAGAGGCATTCCACACTGTAGGCACCAGAAATCTCCCAGGCTCGACCAGTGGGTTGCTAATAACTCACAAAAGCACTACAACACATGTAAACCCATAAATCATTGCCCACCATTGACAGCTAGATCGTCTCCGTCACCTCTTTATTGCCAATATGCAGCAGAGGGAGTCACCTTGGTATCCAGCACTTCTAAGTGCAAATCTTACGATCAAACAATAGGGTCGGACCATGCAGTGTTCATTCCTTGCTATGCACACTACTACAGTTAATCGTTATTTTCCTGCAAGAAGCAGGTTCCCTGCCCAAACTTGTTCGCCAGGCATCAGCATTTTTTAATTAGCCTCCAGATCTCTAGGACGGCAGTCTCCCCAACTTGACATCCAGAGGGCAGAAGGGAGGGCAGAAGGGAGAGAGGGCGCACCCGCTCCATGCGCATGAAGAGGCCGTTGTAGACAGTGGCGCCCAGGGACTTGGCGCGGTCGCGCAGGTATGCGTCCAGCACCTCGCGCCGGCACATGCCAATGTACTCCGTCTCTGAGAGCGTCTTGCCCACATCCACCTCGCGGTTGCTGGGCGAAATCATCTTCATCTTGGTCACCTGCGCGAGGAACAGCATGCAGGCTGTCACTCACAGTTGCATTGGAAGGTACAAGATGGTTTGCATCCTCTGCAGCAAGACACAGATAATGTTACTGTGCAACTCTGCACTCAGTGTTCTAGCATAGCTGCAAGACTTGAGGTGCAGTACAACCAATTTTTTGATTGGTATGTGTCGTCAGAACTGGTCTTCCATGGGTTCCCCATTTACAAGACTAGCAAGGACATGCTAAGAGAGGCAAGGTATGGGACTGCACTGAACACATCGCAAGCACAGCTCACTGGGGCCAGCGCTGTTGCTCAGAGCTAGAAGATGTTCAGTGATGTCCATATTTTTTTTTCAGCGCATGGCCTGGTACAAGGTAAACAGGGAGTTACGCGCTCATTGATTGTCATACCTTCCGATCAATGATCTCAGCAGGGATGTCAAACTCGTCCACCATACAGAGAGGGATGGCGCCTCCGCAAGGCTGCACAGCATATGCGTTTTATCAGGTAAAGCTGAACTCCTCATGCAAAATAGCCCCATTCAGGTTTAGCATCTCAAAATAGACCATCTCGCTTTGTAGATCAAGGAAAACTGCTCAAACACTTCACTCTGCTATGTACCCTAGGAAACTTTCTTTTACGGTTAGCATAGTGAAGAGGAACCAAGACACTCCCTTTCTTTCAAATAATTTTGATACAAAGCAAATATGGCACGCAGAATCGACCCTTCTTGAAAAGAGACCAGTATAAACACAAACTTGAAGAGAGAGCCTCTAGAATGCGCAGCAAAGTGGCACCTTGCAGTTGTCGAGCTTCCGCTCAATCAGGAATGCCTCGATGCCACCCTTTGCGAGGGTCTCGGCTGTGCAGGCGCCGGAAGGGCCGCCCCCGATAACTGCCACACGCAGTTTCCTGTCGAGGACTGCACCGTCCTTGATGGCGCACACTCTGAGGGCAGCAACCCGCTCTGCCCTGCTGGTCTGGCGATTGTTTTGTACAAGCTTCTGCCCACTAATGCTGCTGTTGAAAACAACACGAGCGCTGGGAGCTGGGCATTGGGACAGGCGTGCGATTCCACGAGATTGTGAGCAGGTCTTGGATGGCGCAGCAACAAATGCAGTCTGCATATTGACACTGTTGGCAACCATCCTAGACAACTGCAGGCAAACAATTACAATAGGAAAGAATATGAACTTGCAAGTCTGCAACAGAAAAATCCCAATCTTATCCTGGGGCTTGGTGCCACCGTCCACGTGGCAAATGGATGAGGGCGTTTGGCATCCAAGTAACTTGCGGGTATGATATGCAGAAATTGGCTATTATACATAGATCTGAGCGAGTTTAGCTCAGTTGGGAGAGCGTTAGACTGAAGATCTAAAGGTCCCTGGTTCGATCCCGGGAACTCGCACTCACTTTTTCCTTTTCCAGTTCCCCATTTTCGATGGGGTTGTGATGGGGTTTAGTCGTTGATCTATGGGGCGTTCCTTTTTCTAAAGGTGGCTTATGATTTTTGATGACAATTTTTCTCCCACTGATCTGCAAATTGCTTTTTGCAGGCTTTAGCAGGAAAGCTTCCGACTCCAAATCCAGGATCATCATTCAAGCTTTGGAACTACAGGCCGAGTGCATTTTCAAGTTGACATGCAGCTGGCCACCTTTGCCATGCAGCCTTGAAATCATCCATCATGATCAGCTCAAACCTTGCCTCAGTAATGCCGCCCTTGCAATCATTGAGGCAACCACATGCAACATCACATCCTCCCTGACAGGGTGACTTTGATGACTCTGACTTAAGAAGCCTCAGGCTCAGATACAGCGCCATACCTGGCATACAGACATGCACCATTACCAGCAATACAGTTCTGCATCTAGAGCAACATCATTGCATCATCGCGATCGGGGTCACCCAGATACGATGCCATTGCTTGTACAGTGAAATCAGACTCGCAGTGGTGAGCAACCTGGCTGATTATCAATGAAGTCACAGTCAGTCTCTGAACGCAGTACACCAGTCACTGACCAGGCCAGACCCCCAGGTGGATATTGTCATCGGCTGCAGGATTAGCTATATGCTGCATCCCAGCGTTCTGCCGGCTCAGTGATATTCAGCTGCCTATGGCAGAAGGAGTCTGCAATTTTATTTTGTGTCATCTAGTTGGTCGGTGCATTCATCTCCTAAAGGCTTCAGCGTCTTCAGAGGCGCAGAGGTTCCCTGAACAGCACAGCGCAATGCAAGGTTAGCACTGCTCTTGTTTGGTCCTATGTGATGATTCTGGTGCAAGCCTGCCAACTGCACGGCACATTGGTCAGGAGGCCCAACCACGATTTACTGCTTGGTGTCAACCCTGAGCACTCGACTGCGCCGTGCCCTAGGAAGTCTGGCAATTGCTGCACTGCCGGGTAACCCAGTGGCAATCGCGGCAGCATCCAGGCCCTCAAGATGGGTAATGTAAAGAGCAGGGATCCAGTCTTACAACCATAGATCTGCACCAGATGGTGCCAAGATATTTTTTTGTGCTGGACATGTGCCAGTGCGAGGAGCCTAGTTACCCAAACGCACCTTGAGTGCCTTGGTTAACGCGATGGCGTGCCTGGCTGCAGCCGCGACTGCCCGATCTGCCGCAAGCAGCTCTGGGGCAACTGGGTCAGATCCATTCTCCTGCATCAGCACACTTTCCTGCTCATTGGCCTGCCCAAGCCTGACCTTTGCATTGGAACAGAGAGGGGTGTAAGCACGCCATGCAAGCAGCACTGGCGCAAATGCCACTGCATCAGCAGATCCAGGCTCAGTGCAACTTGGAAAGAGCTTTGAATTTACTCCAGACAGGTGCATGCAGGTACTCTGGGCAATCCCTTTCTATTGTTTGCTCGTGGCTGCACCAAGGAGCGCTTCTTCTAGAGCAAAAAGTCCAAAAACACTGTTTCCTAGACCATTTGAGGCAGCCATTCTAGTTGTGCTGGCACGGTCAATGTTCCCCTTTGCCGCACAGACAAACTGACCAACGCCCTGGCCAGCAAGCCCAGGACACCACTTTATCAAGGTGGCACGATCTAAAACTTCATCAATGGAACACAGCAATATGGCGCGATCTCCCTGTTCCTGCAAGGATGAGAGCATGGAGACACCTGCATGCCAAATGCCTGGGTAATGACTGTATCCAGCTCCCTCAATGCACGCTCCATCGACAGAGACACCAGCTCCTGTTCATCGCCAGCCTCCCTCACACCCACCTGTTGCAGATCACATGCATCATGCCACATGTGAAAAGAGACAACTGCCACATGCACCTTGGTGCCCTCCATGGGCATAGGATGTAGGAACATGAGATCATTACAGGAGCGAGTTACCAACTTTCAGTGCTCTGTTTGAGTGCAGCTTTTGTGCTACACACCTCTATATATCTGGAGGAATCATCCCATGCGTCTCTAACTGCTATTGAGCCAGGGAACCAGCTCTCTGCTTCATCGACTGGGATGCGGATGCACAAGTTGCAGCCTGGCTTCCAGTAAACAGAGCCGTCCTCGCTCCGCACCACATACTTGTACTCCAGCTCAGAGCCAAGTCTGCACAACGCAAAATACCCTCCTGTCTGAGCAGCCTCGATGAGGCCCATTTCTGCTGGCAAATATTGTCTGAGTAAAGCAGAGGTTGCTTTTAAGCATGACTGATCTCAGAAGGAAAGAAAAATCTCACTGTAGGGGTAAATCAAAGTCCGCGCTCCACACATCCCCGTCAGACCATTCCATCGTGACACCTTGATTGATATCCCAACCTCCCAGACTCGCTGAAGATCCAACAATGCACAGGTGCTGACCAAAGTTGCAGCGATATGGAATCGCCAGCTTTAGCCGGACGAGTCCATCTGCAAATCCTTCTGAGCAACACACTGCAGTACCAAGAAAGATTGTTGAATAGCATGCTCAGCTGTGACGCTTCAACAGTTGCGTTTCCAAAAGCCAATCGCACCTCTGACTGTGCCTTTTCGACATTTTCTACCAAGCCCAACGAGCTGCGATTTGTGGAGACCGCAAGGTCCTCCACACCTATTTCTAGCCAGATGAAATGCCAGGGATGCTGAGTGGCGAAAATGGAAAGAACAACAAGATGGTTCAAGCGCAAGCGGCATCAACGCTACTTCGATAACCAACGTTGCATCCGAGCTCTATAAGTTACATTAGTGGTCCGTGCGTACCAACCTTGAAGCATTCAGAGATGGACAAATGCTTCAACTCGGGTCTGGAGCAAACTATCCTGGCCCCGATTGGCACGTGAGACAAGCCTGCATGCACGTGAAGGCATGATCCATATATGAAAACCTTGGGGACGCTGCGACAAAACGAGCAAACGCGCAGAGACAACTCGTAAAACGATCTACATTGTGTACATGCTTCTAGTAAGGAGAGTGTGTCCAGAGCAAAGGCTGACGAGAACAGCTTCCTCTTCACTGCGAAGCTGATAGCTTGACGTAAGAGTTCGTGCGCGATCGGATCATTGTATTTTGCTCCTGTGAAAGCAAATCAACTTAGCATCGACCTTTAGAACTGAAAAGAAGGCTTTGAATAGTACGCGCCAGCATCGACTAGGTTTGATCTGAACTGAGGATCACAACGGACAATGTCTGCGCCCGCTGCAAAGGAGCCCATTCATTTCTACGACATCCTGCCATCACCTGGCATGTGAGTATATTTACTGGGAGTGAGACCAGAAGATCTACCTACTGGCAACATTTGTGCATCACAATGACACTGCAACTTGATGAACGGCCTGCAAGCTGAAGTCTATCATGTGTCATTCGCTTCTACTTCTTTCAGATGCCCATATGCTCAACGAGCCTGGATTGCGCTGGAAGAGCTGGCCCTACCCTATAAAACAACCCTCATCGACCCCACTAACAAGGCAGAAGACTTCAAGCAGGTCTATGCCAGCATTGTCCAAAATACTGACGACCCAGCCAAAGTACCCACTATCATTGGTAGGTAGCTTGCTAGACAGAGAACATGTTGCATCCGTCACACTGTTGCTACGTATTTCGACCTTTCACAGTTCAGCTGTGGTCGGCTTCTGCATGGCTGTTCTGATCTTCCACTTATTCTGGCTCATGACTTACCCATATCCTGTGCATGCAGATGGAAAGACGAAGTTGACAGAGTCCCTAGTCGTTGTGGAGTATTTGGATGCAAAATATGGTGGGGACAAACCCCTGTTGCCCAAAGACCCTGTCGAGCTGGCACAGGTTTGGCTGCTGGCATGGACAGCACTTCTCCATTACTTGTTTGTGTACTTCTAGCAGCAATTCCCTGCCCCAAGGACGACACTGCTGTGCAAAGCCGTGTAGTGTTGCATTGTAGCCGGTCACGCATGCACCATGTTGAGCAGTTCCACTGTGAGCTGCCAGATGTCTTTTCAGTGTTGGGCTTCTGGGGTGCAGGTCAAGCTGTTTGTGGAGCTTTACACCAACAAGGTAATGGTGTCCGAACTCCCTGCCCCGACTCATGTCCACCCTTATTCAGATCTTGTCTGCACCCCTCATCAGCGGTCTCACAAACACAACCTGCATGTTGCTGCAGTTTCAGGGGTACATTTACAAGATGCTGCAAGCTAAGAGCGAGGAGGAAGTGAATCAGCTGGGCAATGCCCTTGAGAATAACTTGGAGGTGGGCCGTTCTGCACAGCTGTTTCTGAATGCTGATTGGCATTCATAGCCCTGTGCATCCCAGCTGCAAATGTGCTGTCATACAATTATTGTGCAATAGAAGCAAGGTTCTAATGGGGTCGCTTTGAGCTTTGTTACAGTGTGGCTGTGCTCCTTGATCAGGTGCTGGAAAGTTTTAGTCAGACGTCTAGCAGCATTTCATGGGGCTGCTTCTCTTTTGAGGACCACTACAAATTAGGTGATTAACCGTTTACTGAGGGCGTTGTCATGCGCCTGATCAGGTGCTGGACAAGTTCATCCGGGCGTCGGGCAGCAGCGAGGCCCCCGGATACTTCCTGGGCAGCACCTACAGCTATGCGGAGACAGTGACCACGCCCTTCCTGAGGCGTGCCCTCCTCGTCCTCAAGGCGCACCGCTGCTTCGACATCCTGCACCTGGCGCGCTCCAACGGCCTTGACCGGCTCCTGCAGTGGATCCAGGTGCGCTGATAGCATCCCCTGTAGAAATGACGTGCTGTTCATGCTACCTGCTCTGTGAGGACCCCTACTAGGCTAAAGCAAGGAGCAGAACAGTCATAAGCACTCCATGCAACAGACACATCGTCTGTGGGAAGAAGACAGGGTGAGCTTCAGGTGTGCCTGGTAAGCAGCATACCCAGGACATTGCAGTTTGATCTGGCCTCTTGCAGGTGACTAGATTTATCGATTGATGTCTGTTTGCAGAGTCAGATGTGCATCAATGATGCCCAGCAATTGCTGCAAGCATTGTCGGCTGCAGTAGGAGGTATCAGCTGCATGTACACCATGTTGGTCATACAGCAGAGTTCTTTCTGGACATTCTGGAAAGGCTCATGATGGTTTTTTGATGGGTGGGACTGCAGGCTTCCCTGGACCGTGAGTCCAACAAGAGGACGGGCGCGTCTGATGAGCAGATCATTAATTCTGCAAAAAGGTGAGGCTCACTCACTCCCACATACTTGACAATTTCTCCACTGCATCCTGCTACTGACTTCCCTTTCGACAGCTCCCCTATGCACTGTTTCCAGCCGTTTATGGTATCCACAGCTCATGTGTCGCTTTGCGCGCACTGGGCTTGCCGCTCCATAATCTACAACAGCCAATGCAAACGAACGTTTGCGGCTACTGTCAGCGGTGCTGGGATGCCCACGGGGAAACAGTAGGCTTGGATCACGGCAGGCAGAGATGCGTCCCATTTGCTTGCACCTCATATTCTTGCATGTACTTCTGTGCAGGTGGCTGGGCGTAAGTTTGTCCGACAGCTACCAATACAGCAGCATCAGGTCCTCAGGCTGAAGCCGTCTCAGGCCTGGAGCTCAAAGGTCTGTGATGCACTTTGTGACAGCAGTACCGTATTCGCTAAGCACTGGGATGGAGCATGCAGCACACGGTGGCTGATGGAGCCTGTGCCAGACTGGAGTCAGAATTGTAGAATGCACAGATGTGCATGCCTAACCACAGATCATTGGAGGAGGTCAGCTGATGGTACATGTGTCTAGCGCTGATAGTGCAGTGTGTATCATGATGATGCTACAGATGCCTTTATGAGTGTCAGTGCCTGTCTTTTATTGCTGCCATTGGGCAGGCATATGGATCGTCTTAATTTATAAATATCAGCTGCCCTGTACCCGCTTCATTCTGCTGATACATGCAACTGTTACAGCTGTGCTGCAAAACCACCTTGACGGCTTCCAACAGACCTTGTACATAAACACATCATGATGATGCCATCAATCTTTGTGTTCACCTCGTCTGTTTCTGCCATCATGACATGATGCTGCCTCCCGCCACCATCCGGCACACTATGTGCAGCAATGTGAAAGCCACTAAAACTCTTTATGGGACAGCTGTCAAATGAGAAAACCCAGCGTATTTGTGACCCCAGAGATACCATGTCATAATGTCATTATGCCACATGAACAGTAATTACAGTTATAATATAGCACCTGCTTTTGGTCCTGCAAAGAGATGGGGGCCCTTGTCATGCAGGCAGGCCCAGCATTGCCGGCACTAAAAAACCATGTGTTTCTCATCTCAGAAAACCCTCTGCTGAAACGTGTTGCAAGATGGTTGCAAAGTTGGGGTGCCAGCCCATGGACCTGTGTCTTGGCAACTTGCTGTTGAACCTGTTGCACCTGTGACAGCCCATCCTAAAATGCAGAAACCGTTGCATACAATGCCTTAAAGAGCCGTAAAAAAGAGCTGCTGGACCTTCCTCGGAGAAAGGTCCAGCAGCGACCTCGCGTGCCTCAGGCTTGCTGACCTTTACAGGGCCTGTCAGCAAGCCTGGCAAAACATTTTGCATATGTGCACAGCCTAGCACTGAGTGCTGGGCCTGTCCTGGGGCACTGCCATTGCGGCAAATGTCAAGGCCATCACAGAGAATAGCCCTGTGCTGCGCCAGCACAAGTGACAGAGCACATATGTGGCTCCTGCCCCAGATCCCCGCCATGCATGCTGCTCAAAATTTGTACAGGGAAGAGCCATTTTGTCATCATCCGTTATTGCGAGCTCGTTGGCGTAAAACTCTTGAGTTGCTAGAGCAGGCTAAGGCTCTCGTCCCTTTCCTGGTGATTTTGAAGCCATATATAAAGCCTCAAAATCAGGTGCACTTGGGCCACAGAGCTCGACTGACTGAGCTGCCTGAGAACACTCAAAGTTCTCCAGCAATGGCAGGCCCTTAGAGCCTAAATAGCATCCGTAAGCATAATATGGCCCAAGAGCTCACATGCATGAGCTGCAGTCGGGGAACACACACTCTATATGGTGACTTTGAAAGCATTGAAGAGACTTCTACTGATGCTCTCAAAGGCTGGGCTAGCAAAGCTAAGTCAGCCACCCACAAGATCTTGAAAAGGCCTAAGAAGCTCCATGGAGTCATACTGCACGATGAATGCAGGGCTCATCATGGCCCCATAGCAGGCTCCATGATCAGCAGGATCCAGTGCATGAGCTCTCGACATGATGCAGTGGATATTGCGACATGCTATTGGACTCACACTTGGCATCACCTTTTCATGCCCTTAGAACATGCTTCCAGACTCTCAGAGTTCAGATCGATGGTAACACAACTTTGTCTGCAATGCCGCATGAAGACTGCATGTATTCGTTGGTTGCACTGCTGAATGCCCAGTTGCCGTAACCTGCATAAAGAGATCACTGTTGGTTCCGTACAGCGATGGAAAATGAACCATTGCATGCACCCGATTGAGGCTGCTGGTACATTTCTCACCTTTGACAAGAGATAAAGAATCGAAAGGCAAGTGCATGGGGCTTCACCTGCGACACCCCAATCGGTGTTCCAGGAGTTCTTGATGATGAAACTGCCACCAGCTGCTGTGCCATCAGCAAGCTTTGTGCTGTTTTGGTATCCCACGACTAGCACGGCATGATTGTAGTTCAGCAAGCCATCAGTCTCGGTGGAGCAATATGGGCTGGTGCGCCCAGACAGCAACTCCTCATTATTGTAGCGACTGAGAGTACTGCTATTGACTGACACTGCGATCGGGAGGGGACCCAGGGTAAAAATTGCCTGCAGCACCAGCAAATGGAGATTTAATGTATCCGACAGGGAGCACTGGCAACACACAAATCCCCCTAGAGGCGATCGCCTTCTAGTCCCAGAGAGGCACTGAGGCCTTATTCCAAGTTGGCAACCACACAATTAGGCATGACTTCATGTGTTCGCAGGCATGAAGTTTGCAGGTGTACCCATCAGTTTCTGGGGGCAACTACGCACTCAGCTTTGCATCTTAGCACGTATAAGGAGTCAACGGTCAATGGATGTTGGTGTCAGCGCTGGTCCTGATCATGACTTGCAGATGGCACAAACGTTCTTGAGAAGGGTTGGTGTGAACGCGGATGTTTTCAGCAGTACTGCTGCTGAACTGCTGTAGTGCATCATGGCGCTGAACAAATGCCTGTGGCCCACACCACCAATGTATGCTGGCGCCAGACCCGGCCCCAAACATGCGTGCCGGACTTGTACTTGATGCTTGACAGGCTTACAAGAGCTTGCCTGCTTCAGCTGGTCTTCCGTGAGCGCGCAATTTCGGAGGGTCATTTTGCTGGTGTCCGGAAGGAAGAACTGGGGCGAGATCGTTTCTGGGTAGGCATTGCATTTAGGATCCTCGGGATTACTGCATGCGCCAGCGTCGCCATCTGTTTTGTATGGATACCTGGACACACAAATCATGTCATGAGCCATCTGGATTCTTGGGCACTGCTTGCCTTTCATGGATGCCCATGCATGTGACGCAGAAGCATGATACACATTGATCCTGGCCGGCTTCATCACATCACCAAAGGAATAAGAGATTGTTTTATCCACATCAACGGCCTTTCAGTGCTTCATGCTAGAACTGCTTACGTAGCATTGGTGGTGAGTGGTGTGGGCGCTGCCTGAATGTATCTGCAAGTGTCCACAAAATGCGCAGTCAGTGCAGCTTCAGCAAGAGCACAGGTGAAGACGCTTGCATGTAGCGGGCTTCATCAGTGATAATATTACCCATTGCTCGCAGCACTTCATATAGTGCTGAAAGTCAATCACATTTGAGCGGTACCCATACTATGATACACACTTTGTGCATTTGACTGTGCAGCCCAGTGATGCAACCGTTGTGACCTTGCAGCCAGATGCTAGCAAGCTTGAGCACTCAAGGCAACTTGAATAATGAAGAGACTTGTGAACATGGCATAAGGTTTCAAACTAAATCAGTACTCGGATGATCCTGTTGGGAAGCACATTGGAGAGGCAATAGCAGCCATGCAATTCATGGCATGCCCGCGTGCGAACTCACCTGATCGTTGCATCTGGAAATCCGCCTTTACATGGGTTACTGTAGTAAAGGTTGTATTGGACGCTGTTCAAAGTCACGTTCCCAGGAAAACAGTCCAAAATTGGCTGCATGCTGACGATCGTTGAATTGTCCAGAGCATTTGAGAGCTTGTTTTTGAGAACGTAGGCTCCCACAAAATTAGCAGTAGCATGTGCCCAGCAGGACCCTCCATTCTGCACAGAGGGCATCTCAAATGAAACTGACAGCAAGTAAGCCTTAGATCTAAGGAAGGAAGAGGAACCCATGAGTACTGCAATCTCAGCCATGCATGCACACCATCTAACACTTGAGCACGAGCTTTGCACTGCAAGCCACCTGCACTTTGCTGATACTTGGAACTCCCCACAGAGTCTCGCATATCACCTGCAGATGTCAAGAGTTGATTGCCACCAGCTTGTTGAGGGATCAAGTATGTCACCTGCCAGGTGACTGGAGTCACAACCCCGTAGTCTCTCCAATCCCAAGACGCTGGCGCCGGGTCTGGACTGTTCTCTGGTGTTGGTAGGTCATGGCACTCAGGATACTGATCCTGCGGTTCAAAATTGCTCCCAAGCGTGTTATCTTCTATTTCACGGGGTGTGAAGACAGTGAAGTGGTTGATGTCCCAGAATGTCCCATCCGTGTTGTTCATGTTGTAGCGATATATTTTGCGGAGGTTACTCTCCCACAGCTTGAGCCTGAAAATGTACTCCTGTGCACAAAATCTGATGTGAGCCACGATCCTGATGACACATGGTAAATAAGGCCATGATGTCTGGGATTGCCTGTTAGTTTCAGGCAAGCATTTGAGAAGGATAACGAAACTTGGAAGCCTAGAGATCATCAGAGGACTCCTGAGTGGATTCAGTGCTGTGTTTCAATGTTTCACCGAAAAGCATGCTCTCATGTGAGAATGTAAAGGCCGCCAAATAGTCCCTCGTACTGGGAACCCAGCAACAATCGCATGCAACGACAACGCACCGTGGCATTGTAAGAGAAGCCAAAGAACTCCAGAAAGTGTCCGAAACAGCTGAAAGGGTGAACCTGCGATAGCACCCGAGGATTGTGTTAAAGAAGGGACGCTCTTCAAGCCACTGTAACCACACGACTTCCCTGCCTGGCTATGGAATGTATCATTGCCACAAGAATTTGCCTGAAGGCCAGACTGTCCAAGATGCGTCAGCAGTGGTCCTCAAGCTGGGGCATCTGAGAGGCCAACTTACCATAGCCTGCACAATGAAGACCTGGACTTCGTCCAAGCTGTGCTCATCGTCAAAGTCGTACTGGGTGCAGCTGAGTCCTGCCACAGCTTTTACCACGTACTTGCTTGGTATATCCCAGGGGAGGAGGAACTTAGACGCATCCTCAGCCAAAAGGTCAGCCCTCACGTGGTCGAATACCAGCGCCAGCAAAGACAATAGCAAAATTGCCTTCTTCATCGGCATAGTCACGTAGAATGGGATGGCTTTGGAGGTCTCTAGCCTTTCTGGGTCTCACAGGAATTCTGTTACAGGATCCCACTGAAGGTCAGGCTGTGACAGCCTGGCTGTCATGGTCAGCCTTCAAATCCTCCCGCCTCCCCAGAATCAGGGTTTGTCAGGGTAATGAAAAATTACTAACGGTCACATGAGATAGGCTTTCATAGCAAGGCAATAATAAGGGAGGATACGTCTGGACCTGCAGACGGAATGTCGCAGTAGACTATAAAGGCGCCAGCTACGTATGTGGAGAAGGCTGAGATTTGCATCATCAGGCGGTGATAGCCAAGCAGCAATTATGGATTGTTACTACACTTTTCACGTCCAGGGGTGGCAACTGGGGCCCATCAGACGGGAATCTCACGAGTAGGAGCAAAGCTGCACCATGGGATTCATTGTTACATTCAGGGACTGGCCCCTGTGCTCTATTACCTCGGCAATATGGATGTCTGCACTTCCTCTCAATAGTGGGCTAGCTGTCCCGCATGTTCATGGTTTTTGTGCTCCCACGCTTTTTGTGCTCCCAAGACGTCTTACGGTTGTGAGTTGTGGAGTGATCGCAAGATTCAGACGGTCACTGCAGCCTCTCGTAAAGCCTTGGGAAAGTCCCACCCACATACTGTTAGGCAGATTTCGGGTGTTAGGAGTTCAACGGCAGTGTCAACATTCTTGGCAAACTTCGGGGGATCTCCCTATCAGACCAGTGCTGCTCCGTGCCGACACCTTCTGCACTGCACTTGCAGCCCAGCCATCTACTCCTGTATATAAAAAGATGGCTGTGGATGCCTGCGCTTGGGCCGGCCGCTAGTGTGTCAAAGGCGGTCTGTCAGGGGTACAGGGTTTGATATAAGTATGATGTAAGGTGCCATGGATCACGTTGACGTCCAGGTCTTGTCTTCCCACCTCAGGCAGTGCAGGGATCTTGTCTGGGATAACCTGGACACTGGCAGTTGCCCCAGGAGAGGTCCTACTGAGAAAAGACGTCTCTGCAAGTAGAAAAACTGAACGTAGAAGAACAGCACAGGTGCCACAGAGTGTACACATGTGGGACTCCCACAACATGACCAATAGGAGAATACATTTACAGCTTGCACAGGGCAGGGTATTAGCTGCATGCTGTCCAAGTTCAACACACTCCAAGTTTACATGGGACGAAATAGCTGACTGCCAGTCAGCTGTCGCAGCTGATACGGTAAAATACATCAATGCATTCAGGATTTTCTTCTATATTAGATTTTCTTCATATACTATAGTACTAGTATGTCAGATGAATCATTGGACATGACTCACATCGATTAGCATATCGGATATGCTAATCACATCGATTTGCTGCTAATCACTACTGTAAATGCTGAAAATGTGTTGACAGCAGCCCTCTACTTCTGTGATGCATATCAGCAATTGCTCAAAACAGCACACTATCACGAAGTCTTTGGCCGGTGATTGGACAAGCAAGCTACCGTGTGACATATGTATGGCAAATTCATCACGATTCCATGACACTGGCCTTTGCAGTGCCGCACAGCGGCTGTGCAGGCGGCAATCTGTTTCTGAGGACAAGAGTCTTTGTAGTAGAAACTCTACCGTAGAGTAGTACTAGTAAAGAAACCTCGGGCCTCCAAAGTGGCTCTTCAGATACAGCAGCTGCAGCTGCCAGCTGCAGTGCACTCTTTTGAATCTGTCTGGTCCGTCAGGCAGGAAAACTGTCAGTTTCTAAAGCTTCATGCCTCTGCCTTAAAGAGGACCTCATATGTCACTGACACTGACTCAACTCGGAGCTCTCAGTTGCTGCCCTGATTTGACTGAGCCTGCTAACTTCTATGATCATCAGAGGCACCGCTGGCAACTTGCATCATTGAATGTTGTTTCCCCGAACCTTGTTTTCATCGTTCTCTCCAAAGTCAGCCGCATTCTGCATGCAACCAACACATTCTGGATCCCAAGCTTCCCAGGCACTGCATCACTTCTGCCGGAACCCTCAAAGACAATTCAGAAACATAGTGCTCGGAACACCAAATCATCAACTACGAACCATCCTAGAACCCAGATCTCAGATCCCAGGCTGGCTCTGCCAAGCATCATGAGCAAATTTTGAAGGAATTTGCAGTGACTTGCATTGCAAACTTTGAAATGTTGGCACACTGTGACAGCAGCCGTTGCAAGCAAGACACGGGTTCTCATACCTTGCTTGAAATATGCATGAGTAGGCTAATGGCAGGGATAGTTTTGGGGCACTCACCTTCACGGCATTGGGCTCCCTGGCAGTTCCAGGAAATGAGGGGTTAGCGTTGGCACTCTGGCCTTGATGCAGCGACTGGTTCTTTTCCTGCACCCAATATTGTAGACGCAGGTCTGTGAGTTGATTGCACAGCTGCCATCTAATAAGCCTGGAAAGCACCACAGCTCTATTACTTTCAGAGCACTAGCGACAAAGGGTAAGGGTGTGAAATCACCTTGGCTTCCTCAAACTGCTGCCTGGCGGCTTTTGCGCCACGCCGCAAGGCCAGCAGCATTATCACCAGCCTTCCATTCTCCTTTTCTGCAGGAGTCATGAAGGGCTTCTGTGGTGGCTGCGCATCTGGTTCAACCGGTTTGGCCTCAGTCTTGGAGTTGGGAGTTGCAGCTTTGCTGGTTGACTCGCTTTCCTATGAAACAGTGACAATATTGGTCATGCTCATTTCAGTTGGGGTGGAACATGCCTGCCAATTTTCCTGGCATTTTAAAATCGACCGCAGGTCCAATTCAAATGGCACTATTCACTGAATCAGGTTAGGCAAAACAGAAGGGATATTGCTTACTAAGTTAAGCCTACTAGGTCTTACTAAGTAGTACTAGGCCGATACTAGAATAGTATTCGGTCCCTGGGTCATCAAATGCCATGTATTTTATAGAAGGCTTGCTCAGCAGGCGGCCTTGCCAAGTGGTGGAAGCTGTAAGGCGCACCTCATGGGTCTTGGCAACGCCGCCATCATGGTGTTCTGCCGGCTCGCCCAGGTTGGTATAAATCCGGATAGCTGTCAGGGGGGAGAGCCTCAAGTCCCTCTATTCCAGCAATAAGTGAAAAAATCTCAGACAATTTAATTGAATGATTCAGCAAAAAGCAATTTTTACCCATTGCAGCCCCGCTGAGTGACTCTCATCCATCATGATGACGACAACTGAAAGTACACCAGGACATCAAGACATGCCAGCTGGGACGAGTCACCTGCACAATCCCTTTGTACAGGCGCTTGCAATTGCGGATCTTCATGGCATTTAACGCCCTCATAGCACTGGCGTTGTCCTGGTAGACAAAAAATATCTACAAGCACATTTACTCAGCCATGGTTGACGGCAAGTCACTGTAACTTACAGAAATTTGAAGTAAAGGACCAACCCGGAGCATTAGAGTAGGTGTGCCTCACCTTCGCAACAGACTGCGCCGTGTTCTCAAAAATATACGTCTCCTTCACTGGGTCGTGAAATCCGAATAGCTTCTCTAGCCTGCCTTTCTCCACGCCCTCCTTTTCCACACCTGACACCTGCACAGACTTAACTGTTAGCATAACAACCGTTGTTGAACATTGTCAGCACTGAAGAAAGCATGCATGCCAGGATGACAATCGAGACATGAGTGTCAAATGCATGTCCCCAAAGGAGAGCTGCAGCGTACATTGCATTCAAGAACACAGGATGACTTGTCGCCTGCTGTGGGTTTCACAGGCCCTGGGGGCCTGCTGCTGCCAGCTGCTGCAAATGTGGCTCCAAAAGGCTTCTTTCCATGCCATGAGTCATGATCACTGCATCCAGAGCAAGAAAAGTGCTGGTGCACTGCAGGTTTCATCCCAGATTGAAATGTATGGCCCATAGACTCTGATAAATACCCTGATGAATAGCACCTAAACCTGCCAGGCAGCTGCCTTTCACAACAAAGAAATGGCCATTGAGCTGGCACCCTGAAAGCAAAAGAGTTGCCTTCGCAAGACTCAATCTGGTGCCTTGCAAAATACAACTGACCATTTTAAAGAGCTTGGCGCTGACCCAAACCTGCTTTGGAGGGGCTGGTTTGAAGTAGCAGCCTTCTGAGAAGCAGCTGGCACCCCTTTGTGCGCCTCAGGCTGAGCTGCACAGCATCAAGCAGGAAAGTCAAATATATTTCAAACCTTCTGCTTCTGAACCAACATCACCAGATCCTGCCATGGCAATTGACTGTAAATTCCAGGAAAAAAAAGTGAACTAGAAGCCAAAGAAAGCACATATACTAGATAATGCACATTACCCAATCTCCAGATCGTAAGCAGTGACAGTGACAATGATGCTTCTGGCAATGTCATACAAATATGCCTTTTATCAAGCAAGGCATTTACTTCCAAGGAGCCAGTGCAGGAGGAGTTGACACAGGGGGATGGAGTCTGATTTCACCATAGTTGGCTGGCTTCGAGGCATGCGCAGGAGCGGGGAAGGCCCTCTGGCCTGCTGGCACAGGGTGTACTCGTGCACTCGTCTTGGTAGATCTAGACTCTTCCTGCACAAGGAGAACATATTCATGAAGATATGTCAACAACCATTTAACCAGAGCATAAGCACTGGTGCGAAGGGAAACCCTGCATTTTGAGGGACAGGTCACATGACGTCAAAAGCGTGTGCAATTTGTTGAACAAATTTGAAGTTCAAACTCTCGGAAAGCAATTAGAAGGCAAGCGCTCAGAACCTCTCAGAGCTACCCCAATTGTGCAACAGTTTCCAAATGGACACCTTCAGGCACCTGTTGGACGGTGTGAACTTCACTTACTTGAAGTACACCTCTGCCCATTGGAAAGTCGGGGACACTCCAGTGGATATAAGTTTCGGAAGTTTCAGACTCTGAAATTTTGTAAATGCACTGCAAGCTAATTAGTTCTAACTTGACTCTCCTGCATTGCTCTTGATCTTCATAACCTTCTATTAGGACCTAAAATAGTATAGATTACCGTAATTACCGAGGTGACCTCATTGCTGCTCACCCGGGCCCACTGCACAGTCAACTTGTAGTCCTTCAACATCACCTTGCCGTCCATCTTCACAGCTTCTAGAGCGTGCTGATGCGACGTAAATGTCACATGTGCATAGAGTGAATTACCGTAACCTGTACACAACAAGTCCTTCAAGTGGTGTCAATCGGCCATGTGCACATAGTGACTTACTCACAGTGTTTGAAGAGATCTTACGCCTGTATTGCCTTCCAAACTGTCACAATCTCAAATTTTAAAACTACCTATCAGCACCAAGAATTCCTCCAAGGACAATCACAAGATCGTGACAGATCTTGTTCAGCACATCCAATGGACAGAGCTTACCTTTCAGCTCTACCTTCTCAGGTTTCTTGTGTGAATCTGTGAATTGCTTGATAATATGCCACCGTGCATAATCTTCGTTGCCGCAAGTGCCCCTCACCCATGGTGGTAAGTTGCCCACTTCCAGCACATAGACCGGCTCAGTCATGGTGCCCTGATTCGGCCCACAAACAGCTATTACACCATGTTGGAAAGGACTTGATAAGAAGTCAGAGCCATGCCAATAGTACTAGCTCTGGAAGCACTTGTCTACCCTGCAAGTCATCTCCCATCTCATTTGTGTTGTGTGTTAAAGCGCTGGTATGTATTGTGGACCTCAAAAACACTCAAGTATGTGAATACCAGGCTCTACAGCTTCGGTCATGGATGTAAGCAGGGCGCTGTCCCTTGTCGAGGGTTCAATCACTGGCAGCACTACATCGAAGACCTTTGAGAGACTTCCGAAGCTCTCGAAACAAGTCAAGCTACTTGCTAGCCGTTCACGTGACATTGAAGTGAAAACTTATAGGATTGCATCGCGCGCTGCGCGATGAAAGCTTCAATTACAGTCTTCAGTCCTCCACGATCAAAGGCCAAACCTAAATTTAGGCGACAGTGGATTGGTATTACATGTCTGGCCAAAACCCAGAGCCATTTCTCTTACCTGCGCCAACCAGCTCCCGGCGAATTTGTGAATCTTCAAGTGTCTAGAATCCTTCTTAGCCTCGTTGTCCCCTGGTAGCCTACAGAGAAGTTTGCAAGGCTGCTTTTCAAGGTCGATTTTTGCAGCTATGGAAGAGCTATTGAGAGTCTCGATATCTCTTTGAAGCCTTACAAAGAACTGCAGTGCCACAAATCGGTATACCGAGACAGGATTTCTTCGGGTAACGTCATTTTTAGCAGGGAGCCTATTCTGGTGGTGTTTCGTCTTCGTGGCTTAACAGCTGTGGAAAACAGGGCGAACTTGAAAGGTGTGCGACCGCCACAAAGGGTTTGGGATAACTAGCAGCGAGCAGTCCTAGGTGCCATATTTAGTGCGAGCTTTGATTGCGATTACGATTACACGCTTGTTCTATCTTCCTAAGCTTTCTCAAAAGCACGCCGGCACGCCCCGGATTGCACATCTGCTCGTTTCACGACGTCGAATCCGCATCAAAGCGGGCATTGTTACTTCCACACTTTGTAACTGTCTCGACACTCTCATCTGACGTCCATTCGCCTGAAAGTCGTCACGATACTCGCGTTTCTCTCAATATAAACTCACACGTGGCCTCAGCTTCTGAACTTTAGGGGCGGCCTACGTTTCCTGTTTAGGGCTGCTAAAGAATTGTGCAACAATAAGGCAAGAGCCCGCACTACCCCAATAACCCCTCTAGGGAGGTCACCTCGGTGCTGCCGGTCAGTTCTGGGAATCTATAGTGCGTTTACGATTTGTGTATGCTACTGAACAGAAATTACAGAGATTTGTTGATGATCAAGCTTGAGCACTTAGAAGAAGCCTTCGGAAGTCCGCCGGAGCAGTTTATATGACTAGTCAAGATACGAGCTGAGAGCCAGCGATATCCCTCCGGCCGACGCAGAGCACTTGCCATGATGGGAGAGCTCACTTGTGACCTATTGGTTGTTCTCCAAGGGATTGAACACCGTGACGGTCGTGGGTTGCACCTCCTTTGCACCTACAGTCGAAGAGTCTATATGGGTAACCGAAAATTGGTTTGTGCAGTGGCCTGGCCAGCCATAGTGGTTTTCACCATTGTGGTTCTAACCACATGCTTAATGTCGCACAGGTTGCTCAGTGTACAGGGAACCAGTTCTGGTACAGAACATACCGGGTTCGACTCCCGGGACATTACTTTTTTTTGGTTGCCCAAACCGGAATTCCGTAGCCAAACGGTGGTCCCACCACATGTTGACATCAGCAAATTTCTCGCTTCGACTCGGTCGGACCTTAAGGTCGAAGCTTCATGATGATAACATTGTGGCCAGGTCTGGCCAATGCACTGCATGCACAATGCTATGGCATAGGGGTTTATTCCTGCAGAGATCTGTGCGTTTTGTCACAACGAGGAGATTGGCTAGAAAGATGACATACCACATCCTTGTCACTCTCACAGCTCCTAAGCTTGTCAGCCTGAGGTCTATTTGTGGCGCAGTGACCCCTCCACCGCATGGCATGCATAAAATCCCGGTCCAAGAAATTGCTTCAAAGGATTCTCAGAGGCTACCATCACGGCCAGTGGCCTCTTGTATGAGGAAAGGCACCGCTTCTCATGACTGGTGATCACGAGGCTGCAGCTGGCAGAGGCTCGCGCTTATCATGAATCATGATAATGATCATATATGGGAATGTTGATGTCACAATAGGCCTAGGAGGTCACTGACAACCATGCCACCGTCACGGTGGCAGGCCTACCGGGTACATACCGGATGCATCAGATTGATCAGATTGTCATATCATGCTATTAATTATGAAGCTTACTAAGCTATCAGTTATCCGTCAAATTTAAAAAAGCCTGAGGAGTCCCTCAACACAAATAGTCACTGATCAGTACACTACTGAACACTACTCATGAGTGTACACGTACAGGTTCCAATCCATAAAGAACCGTTCTGTGACAGGCCACCGCATTGCCGCAGTGGTACCTGACGAACCTGAAATGGCACTGAGTCGTGCAGGCAGGGACATCATTTGCCAATGGCCAGCCCCTGAGGGTCCACCATGCATATGCTTGATCAACTTGAAGATCAAGAGCTTCGAGACAGTCAAGGGCATGCGAGCGCCAGAAAGAGGAAAGGCTGCCTTCAAGGCAGCCTGCAACTTGCACAACAAGCAGTAGGGATGCTACCGTGACAGGTTCCACCGGCCCCAGTTTCCACAATAGATCAACACTGCACGGACGGAGTCGAGTGAGTCAGCGTGGACGTCAAGAGAATTGGCTATTTTTTGTACCAGGGCTGCAGAAGCACTACGCTCAGCACTATTTTCCCACTATCTTGAACGTCCAGGGCCATTTGATACATCAGAATTAGCTTTTCAAAGCACGAGGGCCGCTTTGTGATGATCAGCGTTACAACGCCTATGGAGCTAACAGCAAGCCGCTTGGTCCCATCAAATGGACATCGGAGCGGACGTGTTTTCTCTCTTGCACAGCTGAAATATACCTCAACAGGGCTACGGGCTACGCTTTTAGATTAAAGGAATCCAATAACTTGGTAATGCACTTCGTCCATAGCCTCGTACAAGGAGGAGAGGACTTCCGAAAGCTTTCCGAAAGGTGACGTCATCGACTTTTCTGGAGGCAGACACAAAGAAGGGGAACAGAACAAATGCGCGCAGAGTAATTGACGCGTTTTCTCACTTGAATTTGTAGCTTGAAAGAATTTAGACGTGTGAGTGCTGTGATAAAAGGCGAGACTTCTCTACACGCCAAGCATCTGGCCTATACAATTTGAGGACAATCCAAGGTATGAACACACCAATACCTCGATCAAACCCTTGATTTACACAAATAAACGAAATACAGTCATAGAATAGCGTTTTTTGTTTCTGTTTAATCTGTCTTGCGTCACTTGACACTGCCTGTTCTGCGACTGGAACGGCTGCAACTGTTGAACGCTTAACCTTTGAACTTCAAACTTTTGAAAAGACTATCACAGGGTGGAATGCCTGGCCGCAATACTATATTGATTGGCCATCTGGCTTACAATGTGACCGAGAGTGACCTAAACAAGGCACTGGAACCTCATCATCTATATCCTTCCTCAGTGAACATCAAGAAGCCTGTCCCAATCGGAGGTGACGGTCACTTGATCCAGCGACACCATCCGCAGCAATAAAATCATGACAGCATGCTCAAAGCTTGCTTGAAGCTTCTGTCTTCCCCTCTTGATGCTGGGTTTATCAGATCCAGTACTCCCGATGTTCTGACTCTTGCCACCGTGATGTAGACCACCTATGGATAGATGTTTGTCATGTCACGGTGTGTCTCACGGTGATTGAACTCACAACTTGCTCTGCAGGCCGACTTGTTAGGCCATATGCCTTCATTACATTCAATTCAGAAGCCGATGCAGAAAGGGCCTCAACCTCTGAGCTGACAGTAAATGGTGCGCCAGTGCGTGTGCAGCGGCCAAAGGCAAGTGGCAATGTCAATCAGGCAAGTCCCTGGCCAGGCAAGTCCCATGGGCTCCCCTCATCAGGCGCAGGCCATCAGCATGTCATGTAGATCCCCTGGCGCTCCAATTGTCCAAGTTGGGTTTGCCCTTTGCACTATCTTCAAGAGTTAGTGTAACTATAGTATATTGCAACAGACACAATGCCTACGCCACTGGCATGTTTGCTGCTCAGGCTTTGCCGGCGCCGCATGCTTTCAGTGGACCTGCTGTAGGAGCAATGAACATACTGCCACCGCCAGCATCGTTCTCACAGGCGCTTCAGAAGTACTACTCGGGCTCTAAGCCAGCAGTGCAGTCGAGTGGTGTGCATTCCCCTGTATTAGCCCCGGGCCCTACAACTTCAAGTTGAACTTGAAGTTGAACTTCCTAGATCTTGAATTATGGATTGTAGGGAGTGAATTTTCACTCCTAATTTAAAGTAGATATCATAACGCATCTCTTTTCCAAGTTTCTGGTGATCATGAGTGGATGTCGCACTTAAGCGCTTTTAGCTCTTGCACAGGGCATCAGAACATCCAGCTGGAGGATCCTCCGGAGGGGGAGATTGATACGAACGCAACCATGATGGCTGATAGCATCTGGAAGACGTTCTGCGTGCTCTCTTTGACAGAAAAGGCAGGATTTGGTGCAGTTTCGCATATGGTGGTGTGACATACTGCCCTCTCAGAGAGTCTCTTCAAGAAGTTCATGCCATGCAATTCCTTGAACTTCCTTGAACTTGCTTGAAGCCTTCCTCAGAGAAGAGTCACAGTGCTGACAGCCATTCTGCAGGCTGCATGGTTTGGTAGCCATCTACTAGTAATATTCATGCTGACCTTACAATCATAATGCCATGCCAGTGGCCATGCATCATGATGATCTTGTTGCAATGCACAGGTCTCTGACGGCTCCGAGTCAAAAAGGCCAAACCCTTTTGGCCTTCACTACAAGGACGGGGAATGGTGGATGCCTCGCAAACTAAAGCGCGAGCGGCAGTGCAAGCACAGCTGGCAGCTGCAGGGCTTGGTGCCGCGCAACAAGCCTGCTGGGCCTGCCAACGTTAACCAGCCCGCAGAGCAATTCGAGCACAAGGTAGGTCACGTCAGGTTTCAGTTTCAAAGTTTGTGTCAAGGAGCACATCCCCCCCGGGGGCCCAGCTTGAAATCTCAAGGGACTTCACGGGGGACTTTTTAGTGCCACTGGCAGTGACTCTGTAATTGTCCAATAAATTTGTGTTGGTGGTTGCCAACCAGTGGTCTTGATGCACTGGTTTGATGTGAGATGCTTGTTGTGTCCATCACTTCAACTTACGGCAAGTTGCCAAGTTGCGCATCGATCTTGCAGCAGTCCTTGATGGATGCGGCCACATGTCTGTGACAGTTTTGTCACAACGTGAGCCACCTACTTCAAGTTGTCGTTTGCCTCTTTATTGAATCCATCCTTGAACTCACTTTGCACGCTACATTGTAAACCCGAGCCTTCAAGAATTTTTATAGAGACAAATATTCTGCAAGCACCAAGTGATCAGCATGATGCAGTGGGACTATCCAGGGGTGGGCCACATTTCCCAGAGTGCTGATGTTTTCAGTCTCAGTCTCAGCCACTGAGTGAGGATGTTAGCCGCTAACATCCGCGGCGGTGGGGCAATGTTGCCACCCCATGGGCCAACAGCAAAAACTGTACAAGCTCCATTGATTTCCAGGAGTCCTGAGTCTCTTAAGATGTTCTGAAGAAGTGTATAATCTTGCAGGAGTCAACAGACGCTGTGAAGACGCCTGGCAAGAACTTGAAGAGCCACACTGCGGAGCCTGGCAGTCTCAACCTCAGTGAGAACCTCAGCAATGTGAGCAACGCCGCCACCACTCCTGCCCCAGCTGCAAAGAGTTTCAGAGTTGTCGGCCAAAAGAAGGAGTTGTCTCCGACCGGCGCACCCCAGGGGCCAGAAGGACCGCCCAAGCGGTCCAAGCAGGAAAAAATTACAGACCGCCCATAAGCAGACCCTTCAGGCTTCATAGACTTAAGCTTATCATGCAATCTGGAGCACTGGCCCTGGCTTCCGGGCAGTACTGGCAGTAAAGAAAAGCGCTCAGTCCAGATTAAGTTCAGCTCATCTCAACTCAAGCAGCTTGAGTGCAGGTGTGAGTCCAAGTGTGAAACAGCTTGATTTCAAACTGCCAGTGCAGTGCAGCACAAACTTCTGGGTGTACGATCCGATCACATCTTTGGGCAATACCTGGGCAGCTGTCTGCTACCAGGGATCATCCCTGGATCGGATGCCCGTCGATGTCCTTCTTGTGGGAAAGTGTCACATGGATTCTGCCAGGCAGTGCCATTGCGTGACACTCCACCGAGTGATTACCAGACATGCCAATCAACTACTAGTGTGACTTATCCCGGGCCCGCCAGCCTGGCAGATGGCTGTTAGCGGAGAGCGCATGTACATGTCCTACTGGAGGCCTCGTTTTTGGCAACGTTTTTGGTTTCCCACATCCGGTGTGTGATGAGTCATTCTTTGAGTACCACGGGCCCGTCGCTTTAAACAGTCACCGTCACCGCTTGAAGCTGGGACTGGTGTCCAGGCCTGCCAAGATAAATGATGATATACTATAGTAGCTAGTAGCACTGCTAGGCGTACTGTACACGACACGCACAGCAGTGTCAAGAGCCTATTGCTGATCATACAACTCCGATTGACTGTGAACTCTTGAGTCAATCAGGTGATGCATGCACAAGCTTGAAGGTCCTTTCAACTTGAAAGCAACTTAAAATTGCTGTTATGCACAGCTTTTCTTTCAGGTTTCAGAGGCATGGTCACCCGGTGACGGTCTGGGGTAAAGGGAATTGAAGCATTTCATGGTGCACACCCTGATTTCCAGTTTGATTGATAATTAGTATGCTATGATGCTTACATTTGATGTTTCGTGTCGACTGTGCTCTCTGTTTGCCTCCAGTGGAACTCCGAGTTCTCTCACAGTGTCACGGCGTCACGCAGTCGCACGGTGCGGGCGGTGCTCAGTATGTTTAGAGGTTGTAGGGTATGTTCCCAGCACTATTAGGCGAATGTTAAGACCCTGTTAATGT
Source organism: Coccomyxa sp. Obi (assembly GCA_020887355.1). Taxonomy (NCBI): domain Eukaryota; kingdom Viridiplantae; phylum Chlorophyta; class Trebouxiophyceae; family Coccomyxaceae; genus Coccomyxa; species Coccomyxa sp. Obi. The sequence goes on from AP024999.1 coordinate 2,171,893, forward strand.
ACAGGTTGTAAGACAAGAGGTGACACTCAACATTGACTTTAAGACGCCAGGGAAGACGCATGTACCAGACTCTGGGGGGAGCATGCGACGACCGAATAGGCAACCTTTCGTGTTTTACTTCGCAAAGTGCTTTGCAAACTCAAATGGACACTCCAACTTCTGTTCGGAATCAGGGTATATGATGCTACGAGGTCTCTCCAGGAATGAAATCACCGCTGTATGTATCATATATATGATGCTCAGCATGATGCTCACTAATAGGCAACTAGTTCGTCAGCAACGAGCCTCGTACTTGTGACTGCAAAGAAATCTTCCGCGAACGCGTTGATTAACCACGATCTCACGTGCTCAGCAGCTATTCGCGATGGGTCACATCCTACAAATTGCCACCGGTGACACGAAGACTTGTCCTGTGGGCCTCGCAGTAAATTGATGTCTCAGCGCGACAGAATGCATGCAACGACGGACGGACCGAGGATCATCCTCGGTGTAAAATGATTTTACACAATTTTGACCGAACTTTGAAACTTCAGGAGAGTTTTGGCACTCTGTTATTGAGCCAGATCAAATACAACATGACAGATAATCATGCAGAATACTATATAGTAAACAGGACAGGCTTAATGGATCCACTTAGTGGATCCCGGAAGTATGACGTTCAGTCTGCACATCAAGTTGATCAGCTTGAAGCACATGCTGCAGGCTTTTGGTCTGGGTGCAAAAAGCTTGGAGGACTCTTCTCTGATCAGCTAGGCCAGCGAAGTCTCTGCTCCGCTGAATTTAAGTGCTTAAGCTAGTACATGACTCCACTGGCACTTACTGGGCTGGTTGTTGTGGGCTTTGCTCCTCTAAAATCCATCCCTGTGAAAGAGGCAGCAGAAAACGACAGTTCTCCGAGACGGGAGGAGAGAGGAGTCCTGACAGTGTCTGCGGTGTGCAACTGCACATGTGGTGTGCATTACTCATGCAGTAGAGATTGCCACTAAGTTTAGATTGCCAGTGAACTTGTCATTCAGAAACCCACAGCATGCAAAGTCTGTCAATACTGGCATTCGGTGCTTTATGTTCAACAACAGTTTCAAGGCACCACGTGGTCACCACGGTGCACTAAATCACTGCACCATTGTCAGGCAGCTTGATCTCACTGAGATGAGTTATGCTTAAGGGAAATGCTCTATCTTGATGCTCACTCTATCGCAGAGGGTGCGGACATGTTCTTCTGGGCCTTCTGGGCTGCTGCCAGCACTTCTGCCTCCTGCACTTTTCAACAGATCACTGCACTGTAATGACAAATTTTTCCCAACATGAAATTCCAAAGCTGGCCCAAGTTGGCCCACCGGCTGTCTCCCTCCGAGGGCGAGTCTTTGATGCGATGTTCTCCACGTAGGGCACACCACTTTTTCTATGGCACGCCATCACTGCTAAGAGTCCCAGTCGATATCCAGGTGTGCATTTGATTAGACAACCAGGGCCGGGGGTGGAATCAAGGAAGCAGCCTCCGGCCTGCCTGTGGCGATCAGCATCTCCTTTACAGTGAAGGCATGTTCAGAGCCACCTTTCAGGCTTGCTACATAATGCAATTGTTGGTGACCTCAGTGGCATCTGCCAGAGCACAGGGCACAGTGTGGGTGCTCCAGTGATTTGTTCTGTGCACCTCCTCTGCAGCGCGCTCTTTAGCCGCAAACAGGATGGTCAGGAAGAGAATCCAAGGCTTGGCCTTGTTGCTGGCCTTGCGCAGTATGGCATTCAATTTGCGGCGCTCGTCCACCTCTGCAGAAGCATAGCTGCAGGCAGTCTTCAAGAAATTCTTGCCCGGGACTCAGTCCCGGGCTTCCAGCGGCGCGCCAATGACCTGCAATACAAGACAGGTAAATTAATGTATTCTGCATCTCAAGGCTTGCAATGATATATGCGGGGCAGCCTGCATCTGAGATGCATCGCAGTCCCTGTCAAGCTGTACAGGTTGGCTGTGTCACCATCCATCAAACAGGCTGGCAGTCACTACAAAGAGTATCCGATCAAAGTTTTTAACCAGGTGCAATAGAGGGATCATCCTGGTACATCCCGGTATATCCTGGATCCTGGAGCCTGTACTGAGTATCAGGGTTTGACCGAGGGTACCCGCGGGTGCTCACAGTAGAACTGTTAAAAGGTGGCCCACCGGGAACACCATCATGGTGTTCCCGGTTCAAAAATGATATTTGAACAGAGAGTGTTTAAAGGTTTCGTGGACTTCTCCGTTTCTGCGCTAGACATAACCTTTCCAGGGGATTTGGTTGATGCCGTCGCACCTCAAGGGGCACGTGCCAGGTGCAGCTGACCTGCATGTCTGGCTTTACAGTCCTGGTGGGTGTGAAGATGACGTCGACGTCACGGCGTGGCTCTCTGACTTAAACACCTGCAAAGCAGGATCTAATGTGTGCCAGGCTGCTCACATGTGTCATTAATCAATATTGTCGGCAACCAAGTTGCATTGAACGTCTCCCATTGTATTTCTGTTAGGACTCCGAGTCAAACGCGACAATCAGACAGTGCAGTCGTGAAGACGGATGCTTCAGCCTGGCTGAGCCAAGTTTCGGGTGTGCAGGGAAAACCTCAGAAGCAACAGCTAAGTAATGTTGCTGCAATCACAAGCACATTAGCTTGCGATTGAGGTCTTCAAAACCAATAGTAGGCTATATACAACCAGCTACAGTGCAAGCAGGCACGAAGAAGCTCTGGCAACCTGTATATCTTCCCGTTGTTAACGAGCTTCTTGGCAGGAGAGGGGGGCACATTGCAACCATGGCCTTGAACACATGACTACTAGTATGAGCACTCTGTTTGCGATGGATGAGGTGGATGAAGCAGTTCCTACCTTGTTGCTGTCAGAGCACCACAGCGTAATTAAGTAATGAAGAATATTTGAGTCGCATCTGCTCTCTGGAGACAGCACGTCCTCGAGATTTCTGTCCGCATTGAAGGCACCTGACGTTAGTGACGTCACGTGCCAAAGGCAGCTGTTCGTTCTTCTCTCAGACAGAAACAGGGCCAACTGACAAAGCTGATGGACGACCTTTAAGATATCATACACATTATACTCGGAATATCGAGACTATAATGCTTACTCACCCACGACACATCCAACTTCGTGTCGAGGCTGCCCTGGCTCAGGCTGATGAAGCCCGGCCAGCCTGCTTCGGACAAAGCAGGAACCCCTCTCAACACTCCTTGGTCTTCGTATAATACATTATAGGCATCATGAGGACGTTGTTGAGAACCTATTTCAGAGGGAAGGTATATACGGCTGCAGAAGCCGTGTACAGATATGCGAGTTGATTGTCAACAGGAGTGCATGTCCTGCCTTGATTGTCACCAGGAAAAGCTGGGTTCAATCCCAGCACTACACACGGTAAGTACTTTTTGCTTGCTTCTGGTCGTACCAGAGTGTCCAGCAGGGACTCTTCATAAAGTAGCAGAAGCCGTGAATAGACGTGCGAGTTGATTGTCCACAGGAGTGCATGTCCTGCTTTGATTGTCCACAGGTACAGCCGGGTTCAATCCCAGCACTACACGGTAAGTACTTTTTTCCCCCATGGGGACAGACTGGACGATTGGAAGGAGGTCGTTGTGGATACACAAGCATTCTCAGGGCATCTAACTGCCATACCGTATAGTGACTATATCAACGTTGATGCCAGCCCCAGTGAAGCTAGCTGAGCATGCCATTGCAGCGGCTGTGTGTGTGGTTGTGTACTTTAGATTCTGCCATGTAACACGGTGTCAGAAAAGCAGGGCTCCATATGGACTTACTGTGCTCACCCAAAAGTTCGCATAAGCCTTATCGTAACCTGAGGTTCAACCAAGTTGGATCATCCGTGATGGCTTCCAAAAGCAACGTTGGCACATGATTCAATCAAAAAGAAACTTCAGAGGGCTTGGCAGCAATCAGATGCTTCTTGATTCGAGGCCGGATCTCCAATTCTGCTGGCTCCAGCTCGATTATTCCCAATATCTTTGCAACATTGCTGCTCACCCTAATATTGTAAACCTCGCATCTCAGCATTGCAAGAAGCCCTAGGAGGAAGCACATCTGCGTCGTATGAAAGCACACCACCGTCGTACCAATCTAAAAGGACCATTTGGGAACTCCGCACCATATTAATGCCAATTGTGCTTAAGCAGAGTTGGCCGACAGCGTGACGCGAGTTCTTTTACAGAAGCGAGGCATCCCACGCTGAAAAAGGATCCAATAGACCAGATCACGGACCTATACTCTTCGTATGCCCCTCCCTATCAACGTTTGAAGCCATGTTGTAGTAAGGAAGCCTCTTTACGGGGAAACCAGCCGCACAGTGCTTTTGGAGGGGATCAGGTGGTCAAAAAAATGCACTGGTGCCAGCAGTCAACGATGAACGGAAGAGTGCACCTGTTTTCCAGCGAAGCCACCATATCATACCACAAAGCATGGCCTCTCCTTAATAAGAACTATCAACCTCTGAAATAGCAGCTATCAACTCACAGGTGTGAGAACCTAGCCTAGTTGTGGCGATCCACGCTGTTTTACGAGTTTATTTGGCTTTGAGTTGAGCTGCTCAAGCTCAGAGCTCATTGAGGTCGTTTGGGCCGGCTTTGCAGTCAGCCAAACTATCTAGTTCGTGCAATGCAGCTTTACTGAACTTCACTGAGTCAGGCGTCTCAAACGCTGCGTGGAATACAGCTGCAGGGCTAGCCTGTTATAACGCTTCAACAATAAAGCCTCTGTGGAACCCAGTCATCTAACACTGATCATGACAATCAGCACATTCTCTCATGCCCCGGAGCCCCATAATTTGGCAGTCTGATGGTGTTCACCACCCTACAATTGCAACTTGGCAGAATAAATAAAAGCAATCAACAGCCGTTGCTAGCATGCACTCCAAATGTTGCAAAATCAACAGCACCAGTCTGTTGGGTTATATGGATGTCAACAGTATGAAAGCATACACTTTACAAAAGGGCGTCCACACCAAGAAAATCCACCAATCAACTGTTTTCCTTCCAGCCAGACTGCACAAGTCTCAGAGACTTTTTCTCCTCACATCGCTGATGCGGTGTTTTTCTTGTTTGATACGCCCAGCTGCAGGACACAATCATGGTCTTCAACCAAAGCTGCTGGGTTATGTGGTAAATTGGCCACCATTTAAGAGTCCATAGATAGTCCTGAACGATGGTAAGGGCTCCCAGGCTGGTGTTATACCTGAAAGTGGGACAGCCTTGGCTGTCGTGAGTATAGTTTTGAGGGTCCTCAGAAGGTACATGTAACATCGCAACAAAAGGCAGCAGCCGATTGAAGAATAGACCAGAGCACAGTGCAGGAGAAACCAAGCTGACATTCAGGCAAGTGCCCAGATAACTGCAGCCATGCCTGAAAGCCAGAAACAATGCAGGACCGATCCCAATGGGAGCAAAGGGCGCTCACCGCAGAAGCGCAGAATGTCGCCCTCCGTTTGCCGGTCAGGAGCATGCACCAGGCTGGCCGCGAATGCGCGTGTGACTTCGGCCGCGCGCAGCAGCCGTCGGCGGGCGGCATCGGCGTCGGCGGTGGCCGGCTGGCCTTCGGCAGGCCGTTTCCCAGGGCGCTGATCCGCGCGCCCGGCCGCTGGCACCTGTCGCGGCTCCTTGACGAGCCGGAAGGGGAACTTGGGCCGCTTGGCGGGGGGCGCCTGATCAGGCGCGGCGGCTGCTGCGGCCCGGTCCGGCGCAGGGTTGATGGTGGGCGATACTGCCTCCCGGTTCCGGGTTCGGGTGGCCGGGGAGCCGGACCCTGTGGCGAGGGCCCCTGTGCCTTCAGCAGGGTGCTGTGCAGCCACCGCGGCCTGCTGCTGAAAGGTCATCGGCGTTGGGTCAAACCTGCGCACCATTCCCAGATGAGAGGCAGTTCGCAGTACAGTCAACACTGGAAATGAGCACAAAGGGTCATCTGCTTCCAGCAAAAAGGCACCCTCTGTCGCAGCAGGCAAACACTGCATTGGTTTTGAAGGCTTCATGAGCAATGCATGGCGAGATACAGTCGCAGACCACAGAAAGTCACCACATCAGACTAGTGCTACAGCTGCTCACCTCTGCGCAGGCTTTGCCGCCGCTTTCCTGGCCGAGCGAGGCGGGTCCGGGCCAGAGGACCCCTCCAAATACGCTCGCTCGCGCTTAAATCGGCCAGCAGACCCGGGTGCCTCGCTCTGTTGACGATGCTCTACCGCAGCCGCAACAGACGGCGCAAGCCGACCGGCCGAACGCGCCTGGCTGCCGCCGCCCCGGCTGCCGCGGCCTCTGCCGCCCGATTGCGCCTGAGATGCGCTACGCGTTGATGGCGGCGGGCTGTTCGGCCTGTCAAATAGCACAGTATCAGTCACTGATCAAGTTACACTCAGTCCTTTGCAAAAGCTGCATGAGCGAAAATACATGCGCAAAGAACATAGCACACCAGTAACCCGGTTGGATGGGCCATCTCCGCACACAAGATGAATACAAAAGCATGTCTGCGCGTTTTTCTGCCAATCTGGCCATTCCCTAATGATGTCCGTTGCGCACCCGGCCGATGTGACGGCCGCGCCGACCGGACGGCGGCTCGGGGATCGTCCAGTGGACCTCTCCTGGGCAGGCGGGGGACCGCTTCCTGGCCCATCGCGACCGACCGGCTCCATAGCCGGCGAAGTTGGTCCCCCTTTTGGCCCCCCGGCCCCTGCCGCTGCTGGCGCAGCAGCTGCCGGTGCATGTGCACTTGCTGTTGGCGCAGCAGCAGCCGCCAGAGCAGGCGCAGCTGCGACGGGCGCTGGAGCATGCGCGACAGAAGCGCTCGCAGGAACAGCCGCCGCCGCTGCAATTGCGCGCACGGCCGCCATGCCGGTGACGCTCATGCCGATGGCCAGGGCATTTCTGGTGGTTGCAGCGCGGTTGTAGGCCTCCAGGCTCTTTATCCGCTCGGCCTGCTTCTCGATTATGGCCTGCACCAGCGGCACGCTGCCACTGAGTACAAATGCTTTGGAACATGTGGGCATTTTGAGAACATGCTTGCTGTCCTGTTGACAGTTGCAGGGGCCATGGGCTGCAGATAACTCTACTACGGTAGCTTTCTCTTTAAGATTGGTATCCAGCACAAAGCATCAATTAGCAGAGTACAAGAATCAGGGCGGACATGTTTTCGTGCTAGGTGAAGCCCCCTCGCTGCACTAGAAGTCACCTGTAATTATAACAACGATTGCCCGATCCACATACCCAAGCGAGAGAGGAAAGAGCAGGTTGCAAAGGGAGCGCACCTGCAACTTCTCATTGACCTTTCTGGCGTATTTCATGTTGTTGCGGAGCATCTTGACCTCGCCCTCAGCCATCTCCGCTCGCGCCTGCAGCACATCCACATCTGGCGAAGAAGGCCCGGCCACCTGCAGCCGCACACACTGCAGATATCATCGACAGGTCTCTCAGATTTCACTCAAAAACAGGCAAATTGCCACATGATCAGAGGAGACACATGACGCCTCAAAAGGAGGCTATGCAGTCTTCTAGCAGCACTGCATTAAACTCCCTACGGCTGGAGGAGAAAACAGCTACGCAGCGCTTGGCCAGCATCGAGGAAGCCAGGGCACGAGTGCAAAGGCCTCAGAATGCTCTAAACCACATGGCTCACACCATGTGAACATGCAGAATGCCCCTCCCTTCAATACCCATATGCTGCAACTGCAGAGGAAAGACTGTAGAGGAGAGAGCACCTGTTCTCGGGCATCCACCACCGGGACGACAACGCCATCGTGCAGAGGCGCAGGCGCCTGAATTGGCGCAGCTGGCCGATTCGCCGCAGCCGCAACTATCGCGGCCGCCGCCGCACCGGCCGCAGGCGCCTGATTTGGAGCGACGGCTGCATGCAGCATCACTGCCAGGTCGTTCCCGTCGTGCTCGACGATTTCTACATCATCGTCATTTTCATCCTCGCCCTCATCGTCCTCCTCTTCCATCCCTTCGTCATACTCATCCTGCAGTGCATACAGCAAGCACGACTAGCAATGTGTGCATCCAGAGGATCAGCATGGACCACAGCAGCCACACACTTATGGGGTGGCTGCTACTGACTTCATCGAACCTATCGATTCAGGGCTGAATGTGAGAAGTGTGAGATGCTCAGGACTCAAAGTGTCGTATGTCCACCACAACTGCAAGTTCCAAACCAGTTTAACAACATACCCATCAGATGTCTTGGACATAAGACGTCAGATTGCACAAGAAGGTGTTCTAGCAGCTCACTTCTTCGTCGTCGTCATCATCATCGTCGCCTGCGCCGCCCCAGCCGTTGGCCTGTCCAGCACCAGGCGCCTCATCAGGCTGATCTCCACCGAGGTATTGCCCTTGCCCATATCCACCGCCGCCCCCTGCACCCCCCGCTCGGTGCCCCCCCTGCGCCCAGACCTCCTCCCCATCGCTGTCGCTGTTCCCTTCATCTGCGTCCCTGTTCTCCTCGTCTGAATCATCTCCGTTGCCTGAGGGGCCGGGCTGTCCAGCTGCAACTGCATGATCTGGGGCACCAGCCCTGCTGCCTGAGGTTGTGTTGACCAGAGCGGCGGCCTCCTGGTGGCTGACCCCCAGGCACTCCTGCAGGAAGGCTGCGGCCGGCTGCTGCCACAGTGTCGCAGGCATCCTTCTCTGGGAGAAGGTGAGGCTGGCATCCTTCAGTCGCTCCCTGTGCTCCTCTGTGGACTCGCCCTCCCGCTGCTGCAGGCTGCGCCACGCCGGCCTGCATTCAAAGCAGATGCGCCATGAAATAGCCGACACACGCAGTCAGCTTTGCATCCTGGCCTAGTTCTTCTTCTGCTGCTTCAACTGCCAAGGATTCCATGAAGCAGCCAGGCATTGGCATTTTCACCTGTGCCATGGGCAGTCAGGCAGTATGCAACCTTTACTGCCATGCAAAACAGCTGCCACTTGAAGGACTGGCGTGGAGTTGCCAAAAGCTGCTCACAATACATGTATAAGCAGCACAGAAAAAGTGCATGGTGACGATATACATCGCTAAGATATGAGTAAATTATAGCGTTGGCAAATGGCGTTGTGGGCTCTTGCAGAAGGGACTGGAAGCGCACATGCATGCAGCATGCGCAACCATGAAGTTCCTGAGCTCGGTGTAGCCGCGCGGGCTCCTGTGTGTCTCGTGCCGCGTGCAGGCTATCCGCAGATTGGCCATGGCGAGGGCACGACTGGTCCCGCGCTTCTGGAGGTAGAAGGCACGGCTAATGCCAGCCGGCAGCCGCGGCGGCGCGCGGCGCGCGGCCGGCCCGGGATCCTGCGTGGTGGCGTTCCCTGCTGCTGCTGCACCTGCATGTGTGTCACATATTGTGTTTGTTGTCCAGTGATCATCACCTCTGTACTTTTTGCTAAAATTGCCAGTCACATGCGAAGGAGGGCAAAACAGAGCTTTTCAATTATTAGCAGCCACTTGTGTACCGCAAACTCCAACAACGCTGCTCAGTGACAATCACACTGCTTTGCACTGCACCTTGGTCACTTCAGACCGTCCTTGTGCAAGGTGTTGCCTTGTCAGGCTCGCAAGATGCATACCTGCGCCGGAGCGCTCCAGGGATCTGGCATTGCCGCCAGCAATGGAGCCAAGGCCTGATGCAGAGGCAATCTTCCAAGCCTCGGCTGGCGACACGCCTAGCAACTGCTGCAGTGCCTCCCACACGGCCTCTCTTGGCTGGATGATGCATGTGTGGTACTTCAGACCAGCAGCCTCCAGGCGCTCATCGTGCTGCTCACAGGACTCGCCCGGCTGCTTGCACAGCCTCTGCCACTCTTGCCTGGGCACAGATCACGAATGGCGTTGTTGCACTGACATCAAGCAATGCGCATGTTAAGAATATGCGGACCGTTATGACAACTGTACGAGTGCCGCATGCTCTCCTGCCTCCTTTCACTTGTGATGAAAGAAAGGCAGCAGCCAATGGACAATTAACCATTCTTTACTGGCCAGTGAGCTGCATTGTACGGCTGAAAAGTTGAGTCAGCAAGCAGACACCACGCATGCCACTCCTGATTGACTCAGCAGCAGGCGCTCTGGTGTGGTGCATTTCACAGGAACAATGCGAGCATGGACTGCACCTGCACATGGCGTGCTCCTCCAAGAACACTTTGAGCTGCTGGGGGGTCCGCAGGTCTTCGTCCGCATAGTGCTTCAGACAGAGCCCCTTGAAATACACGCACAGCTTGTCTCTTGTCCCGGACACTGTCGGCTCCAGATGCACAGCAATGGTCAGTCCTCGCGGCAGCTCCAGCGATGACCATGATGCGGCCGGCCGGCGATCCTGAACTGGGGCGTTCCCGGCATCGCACCTGCAAACAGTTCACGCTCCATGGTCAGAAGCGCCATAAACAGCAATCAGCCCTACGTCCTCCCAAGCAGATCGTCACCGTGCTGCCTGGGTGGGAGCTCACATCAACCAACGGTGCCAAACCAGAAGCTTTTCCCTGCTGCTTGAACTGTGGAGTATACATGTGTTAGATACATCACTCTTCGGCTTCTTGCGTTCAACCTGTTGGGCCCGACAACAGACAGTGTGGCGTGGCAAATTACCCTCCTTGACATCGTGCACGGGGCACATGCATTCTCCCAGTCCTCCTCAAACAAGCAGACTGGACAGTTGTGGGGTGAACGGCGGTCACGCCCTTCAACGCACCTGCCAGCAGGTGCAGGTACCGGCGAGGTTGCAGCCACGCCAGAGACCTCCAGGGATGGTGGGTTAGCGCCAGCTGCGGCGTCACCCAGGCCTGGCGTGGCGCAGGCAGGTGTTGGTCCCAGGATAGCGGCCGCCTCCACGGCGCTGATGCCCAGCATGTCCTGCAGCGTCTCCGCCACAGACTTGCCCGGCTTGATGACCCTGTTGCGGGAGCACAGCCCCGCGCGCTGCAGCCGCTGGTGGTGCTCCAGCTCCGACTCACCCGCCTGGGCAGCCAGTGCCTGCCATTCCGGCCTGCACACGGCCACACAGGGCTTCAGGAGCTCTACGAAGGTGGTCCACCGAGCAGGCAGCATGCCTACCTGGTAACCTACAGGAGCTTGCAAAGGTGGTCGATCGAGCAGGTCACATCCCTAGCTGCTACCTTACTACAGTATCATTCCATGAAATGCAGTGTAATCTTGAGTTAATCGTGCTTCTGGCTGTTGCACACTATCAGCCCGAAAAGAACGATGTGGTAAACAGCATGAGTTGTGACCCTGCACGTTGCAAGGTGTTGAGATGTGACCAACTGCGTTTGTCCCGGTCATGAGCAGAGTAGTGGGAAAGCAGGTCGACGAGGAATACTCTGCACACCTGCAGGCGGCATGCTTGCTAATGAAGCTCCGCAGCAGGGTATTGGAGTACAGTTTCACTGTGCAGTTGTGCTTCGGGCAATCTCCCACGATGAGCACGCGCAGGCAGTCGCTGCTACACTTGGGCCGGCGCTCCAAATATGTGCCGATGGTGAAGCCGGTCGGCAGCTGCAGCAGCTGCGGCTCCGCGACTGGCCCGTGCTCCTGCGCGGCGGCGTTCCCTGCACCGCCCTCATACACCGGCGGATCTAAAAGAGATGCAGCAGCGTCCTCTGAGTGAGCCACAGGTGAGTTGCCACCAACAGCATTGGCATCAAGACCAGAGGCGCGTGCAATGGCGGCCGCCTCGCTGCGGGATATGCAGAGCATTTCCTGCAGCACGTCCACCGGGCGGTCGCCCGGCTTGATAGCCCTGTTATGGTATCGCAGACCGGCAGCCTTCAGGCGCTCCATGTGCTGCTTTTCTGATTCTTGCGCTCGCACACAGAGCTGCTGCCACTCCGGCCTGCACAACGCATTGCCCAATCTGCAAGAGATGAGTTGAGTGGCATCATGGTGAAGATGCTCCTATACTGCATCAAGAGTTGAGTGCTGCAGTGCTTTCCAGAGAAAGAACACGGCGTTGGAAATGCAACAGGGCACAGGTGTTCACTATTGGGGATAAAGTGAGGTCATGGGAGCGGATGAAGGAAGCAAGCACAGGTAGGGAGGGATGGATTGCGCGCCTGCACGCGCCATGTTTGTCCAGGAAGCTCCTGACGTCCCGCCAGGAAAACAGTTTCACAGCCCTCATGTGTTTTGGGCAGTCCGCCTTCAATGCGGCGTGGAGGTAGCCATGGCTCTGTGGTCTGTGGGCTGAAGGGCTTTCTACAAACGCATAGGTGCTGAAGCCGATTGGCAGCGGCAGATGCGCGGATGGCCCTGTCACATGCATTGCAGCGATTCCTTTCATGACCTCTCCAGAAAACCAACCTGGCAAAGGGGCGCGAGCCAAGGAGCTATCATTGTCAGTTGCAGCCGGTTCAAGCTTAGTAATGGCATCATTAGAGCCGCCCGGAAATGGTGTCCGTTACCTGCCCCGTCGGCGCTGTGGCCGGCTGCGTGCGCGATTGCAGCTGCTTCGGGTATGCTCAGCAGATCCTGCAGCACGTCTGCCGCAGAATCACCTGGCTTCAAGACCCTGCTGCAACAGCGCAGACCCGCCTCCTTCATGCGGGCCTTGTACTCTGCATCCGACTCGTTCGGCTGCGAAGCAAGCTGCTGCCACTCTGGCCTGCACAAGTAACAGGCAATGCTAACATAAGCAATGAAGTGTTCACAGCGCACCAGACACACAAGGACAACACGATGCAATGCACTGCACTGCACTGGCTTTACAGGCCCTCGTAGACCTTCTCTGAACTAGGGAATCCCCACAGCTGGGAGCGGCTGTTTGATCATCAACTTTGATGAGGGGTGTGGAGCGTGCCTGCAGTCTGCGTGTTTGTCGAAGAAGCTCCTTAGTGCGCTGGGACTTGCCAGACATGGAGCCACATCATGCTTCAGGCATTGCGGCCTGAAGGCCACACGTAGCTTCTCGCCAGTGTCCATCCGCTCTCGGTGCAGAATGACGCTAAAGCCGGCCGGCAGCCACGACGCCGCTGCGTTCCCTCCGCCGGGCGTCATGGCCGCCAATGAGTTCCATTCGCCTCGCTCGCTGGCTGCGACATCTGAGAAAGCCAAAATCAACTCATTAAACTTTGGAGTGCACTCTGTGGTCGCACTTGCAGCCCGACGCTTCAAGGCGCGCCAGTGTGTACAGTTCTAGAAATATCAGTTGTGTGCACGGGGTGTAGAGATATCAGCCTTTCATAAAGACAGTTAAAAATCTCGGCAGGTCTGAGTGTTTGATTGCAGACTACTGTGAATCAATACTTTGCTGCTGCCTTATAAGATGACAACACAGCCTCAGCACGACGTTTAAGCCTCATTTGTTTTCGTGCAACAGCAAGTCAAAGCACACCTCCAGATGTCTGTGTTGGTGTTTCAAGGCCCCACGCATGGGCAAGTGCGGCCGCATCTGCTGCGGAGATGGACAGCATCGCCTGAAGCACATGCTGCACATGTTCGTTGCTGCGTACGACCCTGTTGTGGAAGCAGAAGCCCGCAGCTCGCATGCGCTTCTTGTGCCCATCCTTGGACTCGCCTTGGCGCTGCCCCTGTGATCCCCACTCTGGCCTGCACAACAGTACACTTCTTGCTCAAGAGGTAATTCTCAAGGGTAGTGGCAGAATACGATAAACACATCTAACAAGTGAGCAACTGCTGTCCCTTGAATGGCGCCGAAACAGTGTGCAGGGGCCGCGACCTATCCAGCAATTGTTTGACACAGGCATTGCCCGTGCTAGACATGCCGGTCAGGAATCCTTGCTACGAAATATTGACTGAAAATGCATCAGGGTGTCTTGACCTCTCCTATGCACGATGACTGAGCCTGGGTGAGCAGAAATCTCTGCCCTTCACTTGAGAGCATGAGCGTGAGCAAACAGGCCAGGTAAGCGAGGAGGCATGCAGGTCAAATGAGTGGGCGACTGAATGCGCACCTGCAAGAGCCATGCTTCTGCAGGAATGCCCTGAGCATTGAAGGGCCATTCAGCATGGGGTTTCTGTTGCAGCGGTTGCAGTGCCCCTTGACATGCACATGGAGGACATCATTGCGGCGCTGCCTCTTGTCCTCCCGCCACACATGAAGGGAGAAGCCTGCAGGCAGCTGCGGCAGCGGCTGCACTGCAGCTTCTTGTGCACGCTCCTCATTATCGCTGTCCACATCCATCTGGTCTGCACCATACTTGTCTGGCTCTGGCTGGTCATTGTCAACCATCTCCAGGTCACTGTCTGGGTCTGTGTCTTTGGCGGCATCAGAATCGATGTCAGACTCTGTTGTGTAATCCGGCGGCTGATCCTGTAGTGCGGCTTCTCCGCACCTACAAACATACACATTATCATGGCAGAAGTGCAGCAAACAGCAGTCAGCCCTACATCCACCCCAATATCTGCAGATCGTCACCATGCTGCCTGGGTGGGTGGTCACATCATCAATGGTGCCGAACCAGAAGCTCCCCCCTTTCGCTCGTTGACATGTGGAGTGTATATGCATCACTTGCATCACTCCTTCGGCATCCTGCCCTTAACTTCTCGGGTATGACACAATTGACATTTGATCCTTGCAAAGAGTGCCATCGTGCACGGGGCACATGGATCCTCCCAATCCTCCTCAAACAAGCAGACTGGACAGGTGTGGGAAGAAGCCCTTTCAACGCACCTGCCAGCAGGCACATCGGGCGAGGCTGCAGCCCCACCAGGGGCCTCCACGGACGCTGGAGCAGCGCCACCTGCGGAGTCATCCAGGCCGGGCATGGCGCATGCAGGTGTCATTTGCGCGATAGCGGCCGCCTCGGCGGTGCTGATGCCCAGCATATACTGCAGTGTCTGTGCCACGGACTTGCCCGGCTTGATGACTCTGTTGCGGAAGCGCAGCCCTGCGCGCTGCAGCCGCTGGTGGTGCTCCAGCTCCGACTCACCCGCCTGGGAAGCCAGTGCCTGCCACTCCGGCCTGCGCATGGCCACACAGGGCTTCAGAGAGTTGCACAGGTGATCCATTGAGCGGGCAACATGCTTACCTGGTAGCCCACTACAGGCCTTTAGGAGGAGCTTGCAAAAGTGGTCGATCGAGCAGGCAACATCCCTAGCTGGTACCTCACTACAGTATCACGCTTTGCACAGCAGGGTAATCTCGAGTCGGTTGTGCTTCTGGCTGTTGCACATTAAAAGACCGAAAGAACGATGTGGCACGGTAATCAGCATGACATGTGACCCTACAGATTGCAGGGTGTTGACTTGTGACCAACTGCATTCGTCCCAGATATGAGCAGAGTAGTGCGACGAGGGATGCGCTGCTCACCTGCATGTGGCATGCTTGTTGATGAAGCTCCGCAGCGAGGGGCAGGAGTACAGCTTCACTACGCAGCTGTGCATTGGGCACTCTCCCTTGAAGATCAGGCGCAGCTGTTCGCCGCCCTTGTTGGGCCGACACTCCAAGTGTGTGGCAATGGTGAAGCCAGTCGGCAGCTGCAGCCTGACCGGCTCGTGCTCCTGCGGCGCGGCGTTCCCTGCACCTCCCTCATTCACCGCTGGCTCTGGAAAAGCTGTGGCTGCTGCTACAGCGTCCTTTGGATTATCCACGGGTGGGCTGCCACCAACGGCATTGGCGCCAACACGAGAGGCGCATGCTATGGCGGCCGCCTCAGCAGGGGATATGCCAAGCATTTCCTGCAGCACATCCTCTGCGCGGTCACCCTTTTTGAGGACCCTGCAACGGAACCCTCGCAGGCCTGCTCGCTTCAGGCGCTCTTTGTGCTGCTGTTCTGATTCTTGAGCTCGCAAACAAAGCTGCTGCCACTCCGGCCTGCACAACGCACCCCACACTTTGTAACAATTTGTAAGATCGTATTGCATCATGGTATTAGATGCCCCCTTTCCGCATCAACAGTCAGGCACTGCAGAATGCACCTAGGAAGACCACATTCTAAGAGATTTGCATTCAAGCAAACTAACCTGCGCACAATACAGGTGTTCACTATGAGGATAACATGATTATATTTTGCCATAGTGCGAGCGATGATAAACGAGCACAGATCGGGGGGGATGAATAGCGTGCCTGCAGATGGCATGCATGTCCAGGAAGCTCCTGAGGTGCTGCCAGTTTTGTAACTTGGTAGTTCTATTGTGCTGCGAGCAGTGCGCCTTGAAGAAGGTGCGGATGTTTTTAACCCCGCGCTTTGGTTCTATGTAGGCGGAGGTGCTGACGCCAATCGGGAGTGGCGGATGTGTGGATGGCGCCGGCAAATGCACCACAATGTTCCCTGCCATGCGCTCTCCAACTTGCTGATCTAATAAAGCTGCGCGGGTCCCGGAGCCATCGTTGCCGTTTGCAGCCGGTTCCGGCTCAGCAATGGCATCGCTGGAGCCGTCTGGAGATCCGCCCGCCGCCGCATTGGCGCTGTAGCCGGCAGCTTGGGCAATTGCAGCTGCCTCGGCTGCAGGTATGCTCAGCAGATCCTGCAGTGTGTCCGCTACAGAATGGCCCGGCTTCAAGGCCCTGCTACAGAAGTGCAGACCTGCCTCCTTCATGCGCGCCTTGTGCTCTGCTTCCGACTCGTTTGGCCGTGGAGCGAGCCGCTGCCACTCTGGCCTGCACAAGCAAAACAAGAAAGTATTCAGGGCGCATCAGATACATAAGCACACTCTGTGGCACAATGTATGCAAAGTAATTTGTGTGCCCCACAAGACCGGTCTGGCCCTGGATTACGTGTAATTGAAGTTCTGCCAGAAAGGTCAGGCAGCAAATGTTTGGTGAATGGTGTAGAGCGTGCCTGCAGGCTGCGTGCTTCTCCAGGAAGATCCTCAGCATGCTGGGACTTTCCAGCTGTGGAGCCGCATTGTGCTTCAGGCACTGCGGCCTGAAGCCCACACGGAGGAGCTCACCATGTGCCCTCAGTTCTTGGTGAAGAAGGATGCTAAAACCGGCCGGCAGCCACGACACTGCTGCGTTCCCTCCGCCTCGCTTGCCGGCTGCCACATCTGGCAACCCCAAATCAATCTTCACTCAACTTCTCTAGGATGAACACTTTCGTCGTGCTTGCGTCGTGACACAGCGAGCCGCGCTGGTGATTGAACAGCCGCAGGAATAACAGATGGGGGCACAGGGTGGAGGGATGTTGCCCAATCGCTCCAAATAGATGATCAGGACTCTGTGAAGGGCCGGTTGTGCTCATCATACACTACCTTGCAGACCAAAACGATGCTGCTGCCTTACTTGATGCCAATGGAGCCTTAAGAACGACATTCTAGCCTCTAAATTGTTCATGCAAGAGCGAGTGGGAGCACACCTCCAGGGGCCTGCGTTGGTGAGGCCCCGCTGCTGCTACTAAGGCAAAGGCCGCATGCATGAGCAATTGCTGCCGCATCTGCTGCAGAGATGGACAGCACCGCCTGCAGCACATGCTGCACATGCTCGTTGCTGCGTATGACCCTGTTATAGAGGCGGAAGCCTGCAGCTTGCAGGCGCTCCTTGTGCTCCGCCTCGGACTCGCCTTGCCGCTGGCCCAGTGGTCCCCACTCTGGCCTGCACATCAGTGCACTCCTCGCTCAGAGGAGATTCTCAAGACATGTGGCAGGATACGATGAGCACCTCCAACTATTGAGGAACTGCTGTTCCCCAAGTGGTGCATACCAGTGTGCAGGGCCTTCTGATGACTGCATAGTATCCTGCAGTTGTAGGACACAGGCATTGCCCTGCTACACATGTCGGTCAAGTACCTTTGCGCAGGAAACATTAAATTAAGGAGGGTCATAGGATGTCTGACCCTCGTATGCACAACGACAGTGCCTAGGTGACCCTTAAACTTCTGCTCTCCTCTTGTGAGCGTAGGCATGTGGGAACAGGCTATCTGACCGAGGGGGCATGCAGGTCAACAAAATGAGGAGATGCGCACCTGCAGGAGCTGTGCTTCTGCAGGAATGCCCTGATCATTGTGGGGCCATTCAGTATGGGAGATCTGTTGCAGCGGTTGCAGTGTCCCTTGACATGCACATGGAGGACATCGTTGCGGCGACCCCTCTTGTCCTCCCGCCACACATGCAGGGAGAAGCCAGAAGGCAGCTGTGGCAGCAGCTGCACTGCAGCTTCCCGTGCAGCCTCCTCATTGTCGCTGTCCACATCCATCTGGTCTGCACCATCCTTGTCTGGCTCTGGCTGGTCACCGTCAACCATGTCCCCATCGCTGTCTGGGTCTGCCTCTTCGGTGGCCTTGTTGGGGTCAATGTCAGACTCTACCATTGGATGTACCGACCCCTTTGCTGCTTCGGCAGAAGAGGCCAGGCCAGAGGCGCGCGCAATGCTGGCTGCGTGATCAGCACTGATGCCAAGCATGCTCTGCAGCTTGCGCTCCACCAATTCGCCCTCGCCCAGTCCGTGGCACAAGAAGCGCAGCCCCAGACTTCTGAGGCGCTCTTTATATGCCTGGTAGGTGAGGTTCCCCCGTAGCACTCTCGAACAGCCCCTGCAAACAGAGCAAATACATGGATGAAGAGGAAAGGCTGTCATCCAGTGCATCCTGAAGTCACCCGAGAGTGGTGCACAGAGCATATCCATGTCATGGAACCCAACATGAAAAAGTACATTGGTGTCAACCAGCAAATCATATGTCCACAACGGTGAACCTCCCCCAGTGTCCGCAAGTAGAAGGTAGGCATCATTGCACTTGATTAGGGGGCAGGTACTCAGAACAGTTGTTTAGGCAGGGCACAGGAGCATTCTGACAAGCACAAGGCAGTTACAGAAAGACAGAGTTGGAGGGACTCACATGTGGGGCCCATGCTCGTCCAGGAAGCTCCTCAGGTCTGTCGGACTGTACAGCTTTTTTGTGAGCGCATGGCGCGTACACTTTGCTGTGAAGAATGTGCGCAGCTGTACGCCATTCACTCTGCGCTCCAACTTTGCACGGACCTCGAACCCCTGTGGCAGGGGCTGCATCAGCAGCACTTCCTCCCGCAATCCCTCCTGCAATTCCTCGCTCTCCTGATCAGGCTCAGCTGCAGCTTCCTGCTCATCCTCCTCACCCCCTTCCTCATACTCCTCATCTGAGTCGGAGGAATAGTTGTAATCTGCATGCTCCGGGCCGTCACATTCTGCGCAGAGGGCTGATCTGACCGCCTGATCTTGCACCCCGGCGGCCTCGGCTGCTCCTACGCCAGACAGTCGTGTTTTCGAAGCCATTCCAGATGCGCGGATGATGGCCGCCGCCTCCACCTCGCTGATCTGCAGCACCTGCTGCAGCACTTCTGTCCCTGGCAAGGCCGACCGCGCTGTGAACAAGTGCAGGCCAACTTCCTTCATGCGCTGCTTGAAGTCCTTGTTGTCCTCATCAGGCTGCTGCGCCAGATCCTCCCATTGATACCTGCACAAAAGAAGGTGCAGCTGCCTCACCAACCGATGTGACGCTGGCATTTCTTGATGTAAACATCATGCCGCCATCCCATGCACGACAGCATGATGCAAATTGTGCCAGTGAATCAGATTGCAAGGCCTCAATAAAGTCAGTCTGACACATCCTTTAGCATCAATCCAACAGTCATGCAGGTCTGCAGGACAGTATTCCTGACCTGGCTCCCACATGCAGATTGGTTACATCATACAGGGGAAACAAGGGAAGGGGCCGAGACTCACACGCAGGAGCGGTGCTTGTGCAGGAAGAGCCTGATGTCAGCGTAGCTGCGCAGGTCAGCCGAGTCGCCATGGCGTGGGCACATCGCCGCGAAGTACAAATCAAATCTTCTGACGCCGTCCCGGCCGCGCACTCTCTGAGGCTTGGAGCAATACACCCGGCGGTTGAAGCCGGGCGGCAGCAGATTTGCCTTGCATGCAGCGAAGGCGCGGCCGGCTACTTGTTTTTCCCGCAGCGGTGCGGCCGGCTGCTCCGGGGCGCTCGGCTCCGCGGTGGCCGCGGCGGCCCCGGCCGGCTGAGCGGGCGGCTGTGGGCGCGGCAAGTTTGCACAGATCTTGGCAATGCTCTCCTGTGGGTTACAGTCATCCTGTGCAGCTTCGGGAGCTTCTGACCGTGCCTCAGGCTGCACACGGGTGCCCTTGCAGGCCTCAGGCTGTTCTGAGGAAAGAACTGCTGCTGGCTGCAGCGGCTCGTTGTGGTTCACCTCCATTGCGACTGGCTCTTCGGCTACAGTTGCAGCTGCAGAAAACACACGATTCAGGCATCAGCACACTTCCATATCCTCACAGTGACCGAGCCATATAAGATTTACTCTCCTGCATGAGAATGATCAAGGAGGGATGAAGATCCCCTTTTGCATACCTGGTGTACGCTGCATGCTGTGTTGAACTTGTGCTGCTACCGGTTCTAAAATGCTGCCCGCATTCACTTGCTCCCCTCCTGCACGCTGCAGCTGCAGTCCTGCAGGGCTGCGGTAGCAGCCAGCAAGCTGCCTGGCGAGGTTCTTCACCAAAGCAGCCGTACTTGCATCCAAACTGATGGCCACAGTCTGCTGGTCTGGCCAAGTGACTTTGCCTGCAGCTGTGGGAGAACCTGCTTTAGTGGAGGCGCCCTCCTGCCTTGGCTTGTGGCCCCACAGAGCTGCATTTTGCTGGAGAAGCTTGCCCATGGAGGTCTCTGACTTGTCAGACTGGGCCATAGGGAGGGTGGGGCATGCAGCAGGAGGCGTCTGTGGATTCATGGCAAGTCCTGTAGCTGCATTTTCCTTTGCCAGGCTGTCTGAAGCAGCTCTGCTGTCTCTGATGTGCTGATCCTGCGGTTCAGCTGACTGCTGCGTGCTTCCTGGAAACACCTCCTGACCATCCGCTCTATCACAAGCCTGAAGAACCGTAGAAGAAATTTACATCGTCAGATATTTCAAGGCTGCAGGACCTTGCAGTTATTGAGGTGAAAAAACGTGCTCACCCTGCTCACCTGAACTAGAGAACCAGTGGTGGTGCCCATCGTCATGTCGTCGCCGATCAGGTCATCATATCCTCATTGATCATCTGCTGTGTATCTCAAGGCATCCTGCGCAGTAAGATAAGCGAAGTTTCAATCAGAGCATGTACTCTGGCACTGGACGAGTTCAACGGGGATAAGACAATGCACACTTAGCAAGGCGAATGATCAACTTTAATTATTTAGCTTCTGTCTGGCATGTAATTGCCAACTGACACCACCTTCCCGCTTTTGATACATGTACGAAGGAACTTCAAGTTTATCCTCAGAAGGCATGGTAGGAGTTCTAAAGTAACACCTCGGTGCTACGAAATGATAACTGTGTAAACCAACATGACTGACCGATGCTTCGCACCTCGGCATGGGGCTAAAAGTTAGGGCAATCAATCCATCGACTTGGAGCAAGCAGCGCCATGATACTCATCATACGGCAATTGATTCACGTCGCTGTGACCCGCACGCTGGACGTTGATCTTCGGGTTCATATTGCCTCACAGCACCATTGAGTGTCATAAGATGAAGCAGCTCGACCATAGGTGTCGTTTTCCCCTGCCCAAGCTTGAGACAGTCTGAAGGCAAGTTGCAGGACAACTTTCTACTTCCGTAAAAGGTTTCAAATGTGAGATTACTCGATTGCGACAGCTCTGTAAGACAAACTGATTCCTTCCAAGATCAGGACAAAGCTGAACAGGAAATATACCTTGTCTCCACCAGAATACATACTACTTTTACCCTAATTAAAATCGTATCAGTGCACAGAAAGAACTTCAATTGTTTGTAATCATGTTCGCGGGCCTGATACCGCGCTTGAGGATTGCAACGAGGAGGACAACCGAGCGTTGCTTTGCTGCAGAAGCAGGTGCACCACTCCACTAGTGCTTGTGAAGAGCTGAAAAGATGGATTAAACTGGAAACGCTGGGATGACATAGCTATGGCTCACTGGAACACACTCCTCACATTTAGAAAAGCAAGGATTGCACAACAGATGGAGGTCCACTTGCAGGTTCCAGCAAGCAGATCGTGAAGAAAGAGAGCAAAGGTGCCGGAGATGTCACAAACACGGAGTATAACGCAGATTCCAGGACTATCACAGTGGCGCCTGGTCAGGCCTTTTTAGGGGACAACCGCTCCTCCAGTGGGCTGGGTCTTGGGGATGGCCTGACCTCGCACACGTCGAAGTGGCTGCAAGTATGCACTGCTACATGAAACGACATGAGAGAGACTGCTTTGCAGGCCAACAGAGACATCTTGATGACTCAGAACCTACATATCTTACTATTGGAACAAATGTACCTCTATATGATGCTGGCCTTGTGTCTGCAGACGGATGGGCACTACTCTGGCAACTACAAGTCACCCATGGAGTATATCCATGATGCGCCACCCATCAAAGTGCATGGCTCCATCGTGGCGTCCTTTGGATGTGCGCCAATGACCCAACCCCATACTTATCTGTATTTGTGCGCCCCTGGAATTGTTGGGAAGCCCAGTGTTCCTGCACAAGAGGGAGCTGAGGTGAGAAGAATTCTGAGGAAAACTCGATTGCCTTCTGATTGCAGCGGATGATCCTGCACTAGGCGCGCCGGTCGAGTACATTGATTTGAGGGGGACGTCATACGATAACCCGATGGTCTGCAAGTACACAGGTCAGGATCCAACAGTTGTTAAATTCTTCATGCTGTGCACTGCACTGCATGTTGGGAACTGACATACCTCACAGGAAGTCTTCTCAAGATGTTGCTCATCGTGGGGAGGTCAGAATCTGGGCAGAAATAGATGTCTGGCTTGCACATGCAGGAAACAAGTACTACAGCGATGACTGGGGCCCACCGCATGCACCAGGGCACTCGTCAGAATCACATCACTGATGGTGGAGTCGTGAAATCCTTCGTGTATTGTCTCTGTCACTGTCCTCCAGCCTTGAAATGGACTCACAAGCAACTTGAAGACAGTCTGTATGTATTCAGATTGTGCATTTTAATGATTGGGACTTGGGGGGTTATATGAATCAGCCCTATATTGGCTGGAATGATATGTATACATCGACGTGTAACCCTGTTCATGAAGCCTCAGGCAGGATTCATGTTCTTCTTCTCCTTCTCAAGATCTTCTAGAAGATTTATTACAGCCGTGAGACAAAGAGTGCCGAATGTTGATGTCTTACAGCGGGCAGTGTGGTTCTTAGTCAACAGTCGTTGGCATCAGATCATGGCGAAATGGCATGGGCAGCACCTTGGTGGGATGGGTCTGGACAGACTATATTTGGGCAAGGTTTGGGCAGCCTTTTTGGGCAGATGTGGCGTTTGGGCAGGACACAATTTCTGACGTGCAGCCTAGGTTCCTGAAGATCCTTGACTTGAGACTGTCGTGATTGTTCAGGATTCTAATGTTAGTCAGGTGACATATTCTTGTAAGCTGGATCGAAAATTCCGTAGATATAAAGATACCAGCGTTGCCTGCGTGGTCACTGCTCACAATTTGTTGTTCTGGACCGTCCTCTCCAGCTTCTATCCGCCAAGATAGACCGGGAGTCATGCAGCCTGTACAACAAAGCAGAAGACAGCATGCAATGCAAGAGTCGAGGGAGGAACCGGACCTGGAAGAAATAAAAGCTCAGTTCAACGATGTCTTCTCACTTAGGAAACCAAAGGACGCCAAGGCTGGTCTGTCTAGTGGTGCCAAATCCATAGGCAAAGGCGTCCTGGCAGGAGTTGTGGGTTTGGTGGCTGCACCTGTCATGATGGCGCGGGAGGAGGGCGTGAAGGGATTTGCCAAGGGCCTTGGAGCAGGTTCACCAAGCTTCCCATATTTGGCTGCAACCGAGCATCTTATTGAGCTTTCTGATTTCTTGCAACTTTATGCTGCCTGTGAGCAAACGAAAATACTTGTTTAGGTCCGTGGCAGTCCCCAGTCTGCCACAGAACATTGTAGGTGTGTCCTGCACCACAAGCACCCATGCAGTAACAGATGAGCATTTTTTGCACTGTTCAGGCGTTCTTGGAGCTGCTGTCCTGCCAGTGGTGGGAGTTGGTGTTGGAGTCACACAGATGGTCAGGGGAGTGGCCAACACACCGGAAGCAATACGGGAAGCCCAGCGCGGCAAGCATTGGGACACGGTGAGGATTTGTAGAGTACTGTTGCTGCTTATCAAGCACACACGCTCCACACAAACCAGACTCTCTATCTCAAAGCCAGTCTCAAATCATGGTGTCAAGTCCATGCCCCACTGCTGAGTTGTCATCTGCAGCTGCACCTCTTCACTTGTGCATTTCTGCCTGCAGCAATGCTGTCATGCATCCGTCGTTGGTGATGCTACCATGCTTTTACACAATACTTGCTTGACTAGGGCAGATGCTGCAGCAGTCATCATCCAAGCTTGCAGTGGTGGCTTCCCTGTGTTAAATCTTGTGAATGTCTCAAAAGTTTCTCTTTGAATATTTGGCTGTGATGCTGGGTGCTGACTCTGACAATCAGAGTCCGAGACATTTGATCAGCCCTAAGTTGCTGGAGAAGATGTAATTGACTGACTGATTGACTGACTGATTAGCCCATTTCTGCACAAATAGGAGGCACGCGTGTGGGTGGACCAGCCGGGCAGTGCGCTGGTGACGGACGATGAGATCTTTGCGAGCGTGCGGGAGCACTGGCACCGCAGCGGCGGCGGCGCGGCCGGCGCATCGGGACGGCAGGTGGATTACTATGCGCTGCTGGGCGTTGATCGCGATGCCACCCCCGAGGCCATCAAGCGCTCATACTATGTGCTGGCTCGCAAGTGCGTTGCCTTAGATTTCTTTATTACTGTACTCTCACCAAGTACCCTGGCACCATGCCGGACTGCGCAGCCCTTCGGAGTGTCTCTTTTTAACTCTGCGTAACAATTTGAGTAAAGCCTGTTTCAATTGGTGGATGGTGTGGATCTGAAGAGATGCCCGGAAATGACAAGTGACTCACACTATGTGTTTGGATGCTACTGCTGCTGCTAGGTGCACATCTACCTTTCTGCAAGGATGTAGCATTTGCTGAGATGTGACTGTCTCGCAGGTACCACCCTGACAAGAACCGGGGCGACCCCACCGCGAACGAGCGCTTCCAGCAGCTGGGCGAGGCATATCAGGTGAGCAAGCACCTGCGACGCCAGTCCCGGCACGTTACTCCTGAGACAGATGCAACTTTTGAGGAGGGAATTGCTTATTGCATCGGTGCCCTGGTGTCACAGAGGCCGTCTCATTGCCATACCAGGCTGCACAGAACTCCCTCTTTATTTGCTGAAGTTGCTGTAAGAGGAGCGCACACATCTTCATATCCATTTGCTTTGGAGAGCTTCCCCAGCACTGCCTAGCAATCTTGCTTTTGAGAGGCGTGCAGTGTCAAAAGATGTATCTTTCAGCAGGGTACCATATGGTAAAGGAGGGGCCCACATCACTTGTGCAGGTGCTGGGCAATGCGGAGCTGCGCACGCGGTACGATGCGCACGGCGCAGAGGCGCTGGATGTCAATTTCATGGACAGCGCCGAGTTCTTCACCGCGCTGTTTGGTTCTGACCGCTTCGATCACCTGGTGGGCGAGCTCATGATAGCCGTTGCTGCGCGCAGCGGTGGTGACTTCCACCCTGGCCAGATGAAGAAGCTGCAGGCACGCGCACACACTTCTGCATGCTTTCAAATGTATCTTACAGAGTAGCTCATGTGGGTGCAGTTGCTGGTCCTGGTGCACAGGTTGGCTGCTTTCTTTTCACAAGGTTCTGGGTTTCGATGTCTGCTGGGCACAGTTGCTCGGATTGTTGCTTCCAGACATGGCACATGACCTGGGGGAAGTAGAGTGCAACAGCAAGTCGCATGTGCTGGTCAAGAAGGACGAGGGCTTTTTGCCTGGTAGGCATGTGTACATGATCAGGAGGATGTGATGGGCCGCATGTGCATGCGCAGGCTGCTCGGCAGGAGCGATTGGTGGTGATGCTGAATGCCCTGCTGAGGCGCTATGTCGAGGGAGACGTGGAGGGCTTCAGGGTGCATTCTTCTGCTCGATATAATCTTCAGCCTGCGCATGCATCCGTTATCCCTTCTCTGACTTATGTTGCTGCTGATAAGTCGCTGCATAACACCAGTGGCATTGATGACAGCACGTGTCCTGCACCACTTTGAGGATGGGCTGTTGATGCACATGGAGCAGCTCTTCTGGCCAAAGTTTGGGCATAGTGACGAGTGCAGATATCGAGGCTGTTGGCTGCGCGCAGGAAGCGATGGCAGCAGAGGCAGACAGCTTGGCACAGACGCCATTCGGTCCGACCATGCTGCGGGCGATTGGGCGGACATACCGCAGCCAAGCGGAGATAGCCCTGGGCAATTTCTTCGAGGGCTCTGTTGCCGCCATGCGCTCCAAGGGCGCAGCGTTCAAGTCCCAGATGCATGCCGCTGGCCTTGCCCTGAAGGTGTGGTTTGACCTGTTGCTGTGGACTCCGGGAGAGCTGATCTGATATAGAACTCTGACAATTTACACTGACATTATTTTCTTTTTGTGCGCCATCTACCTTGAGATCTAAGGGCCTTCCATGTTCTTCCTGTGGCCTAGGAACTGGTGTATCCCAAATGCTGCTGTTTGTATGCTGACCCCTGTCGATGCACCACATGCAACCACTCATATCTTTCATCAGTCAAGAAGACCTCCAAACTTTCGTCGTGAGGAGTCCTTCATGTGCAGGTGTACCAGACACAGCAGCAAATAGAGCGGCTGGAGAAGCAGCATGCGATGCACGAACGCCAGAACAGCGAGGCGGCATCTTCACAGCAGGAGCAGTCGTTTGCGAATGGACAGAGTCAGAGCAGCAATGGCATGGCTGGACAACATGGGTTGGAACATCCTCCAGCTGATGCTGCAGAGCGGGTGTGTGTGAGTTCATGCATACGTCAATGCAGTCTCTAATGATCACTTGTCTGCAGTATTGCAAGTAGAGTGCATAAATATTGAGGGCTAGTTCATTGTTCCAGGCACTCTGTATAGCCAGGCGGGGGTCTTGAATACTGGATTGGACAGGCCTTATGGGCATCGTTCAGGTTGGCTGGCCTGTTCTGGGCTGCAGTTCCAGGGCAGGACATTTGGGAGAGCAAGCGTTGCAGCTGACCATACTGACAAGGCTGGTTGCCTAAAAGTCGGGCTATACTTTTGGAACCTTGTAAATGTAAGGCCTGGAGGACTTCGGTTGTGGGGATGGAAGTGTCACTCCTGGTCTTTTCAGCTTGTCAGCTTGTCAGCTTGGTGGTCCAGGCCCGGAACAGCTAACGGATGTATCTGGTGGTTCATGCAGGCGGAGGAGCGTAGGCAGGCTGCAGCAGCAATGGCGGCCGAGCGCGCGAAGCTGGAGGAAGCTGCGCTGCCTTTGATGCTGGACGCCATGTGGGCCGCCAACGTGCTCGACATTCAGCACACCGTTAAAGCTGTCTGCCATGAGGTGGGCCCTGACTTGGAGAGAAGTGCGTATTGCTGTCTGTGCCATATTCTGGGCAGCTTCCAGCCCCGCAGGGACGTTGGATAGGTGCTATGCTTTCTAGCAAGTGTGATACAAGCTGCATGCAATCTACATATGCAACAGACATCCTCCCACTTTCCTGTGCGTCTGTGATCTGGTGTGAAGGGCAGAGTTGCCATGTGCATCATGTAAGAGCACAGTGTTCCAAGGGTTCACATGCTTCATGCTTGCTGTGGACTGGGGTCAACCCTGCAGGAACTGATTTGTGATGACTCCGCTGACCTGTTGCGATTTGATATGAGATCAGGTGCTGCGGAGCCCAGGGCTACCGAAAGAGGTGCGGCGCGCGCGGGGGCTTGCGCTCAAAGAGCTGGGCGGCATTTTCCTGGACGCGGCAGCAGCACACCTGGAAGTCATGCCCCCACAATCCGAGGAGCAGGTGTGTCACCAGAAAAAAAAAGTGGGAACGGCAGGAATCGAACAAGGGAACCCAGCAGAAAAAAACTCCCCAACTATTCGAGAAGAGAATGGTTAGAAATACACCGCGCTCCCTCCTCGCCTGCAGCACAAAGTGTAACATGGGGTTTTCCGGCATGTAGTTATACCAGATAAGTTCCCATCCAAATCTTAACAGCAGCTCCAAGATACATCTGCGGGCCTTGTGTAATACTGGTACCAGTGACGACTGTGAAGGACATCGTCTCTCCTCCTATTGCTCACCTGAGAGTTGATTGTCTTTCGCTGCTGTGTGCGGGCAAATGCGGGATGTAGGGAAATATGAGTGTCAGCAACATTCTTCGAAGAATGTGAGAAGAAGAACGTGTCTCCACAGTGTCCTGCAGGAAGTAGGCGGTGCAAGGGGTGCACAATGGGATCAGGGGTTCTGACCTAGTGTCAGATGACTCCGAGGCATGCCATGGACATTAGAGACCACATGTTATGTCTCACACATTTGTGTACCATAAAAGGGGCTCAGTGCGCTCTTCAAAGTGCAAGCTACATGCTGTGCGGTCATGATTACAACAATGAGACTGGAAACTCTGAGGAGTCACTGCTGTGCATGGCAAAGCAGCCAAAAACCACATACCGTGAAATTGAGGAGGGTGGCTGTTGATGTGCTGCAGGGACCTGCTCGGGCAAAGCAGCAGTTTGAGGATGCGATGCAGCGGGTGATTGACAAGCGGAATGCGGCAGATGATGCTGCGCATGGGCACAGCTCGTCCAGCTGACGGAGGCTTGCTGGCTTGTTTGGAATACTAGAGTGGAGGCAGTACAATTTGGGATGGGAATGTTAAGGCCTTGTATACAAGAACTACTGGAACGCAGCTTTAGAACCACTGTAACGCAGCCACTGCAGCAGGCTTGCCGGACCTGGTCAAGGGTAAGCTGGGTTCCTTCCCAGACCACTGTTTTTGTTTTGGGGTTTCAAACGTGATTTTTTGTGTTTTTGGTTAGGGATTTCAACAGAGGCTGTCTCACTTTTGTTCGACCCCTCTGGGGCAATGCTCACGGTAATACTTATCGGTGTTGTGACGTGTCGTGGCAGCTTGTTGTGGAGGTGCAAAGTTGTCCTAAATTGCGTACGGCGTGCCGCACGGTGCCTGCATGGCTGTCAATATGGGTGTACCTGATAGACCAGTGTGGCAATCATGATCATGGGATGTAGGATAAAACGAGTTCAGGCACCTAGCATACATCGAACGGCACTCTTGATATTTGCACTATGTTTCTTGAATTATCTTCTCACAAAGGGATGCATGTGGTGCATGACGAGAAGGTGACTAATCTACCCAACTCGTTACCTGTGTCCGGCCGTAATCGGGCAAGACCTTACGTTGTCACTATATTCGCAACTGCACAAACTGTTTCGGAGTAAGTGAACATACAATACTGCCACAATTCGCGTCAGCATTACAATGCACGCCAGGATGTGGGCCTTACACGTAGCAGCGTGAGGTAGGGTTCCTTATTGCTAACGTCCATCGAATTGTGACAATCCCTCATTAATATAGCAGAGCGTCATTCAGAAACAGACGTCACTTCTCTGCGATCGATCAGTGAACCCCATCCTTTAACACTGCCCTTCCATGTCAATCCCTGTACTGATGCTGGCCTGTTTTGCTGTCAGCAACTACACGCTGTACAGAAATACCTTGAGTATCTTCCGATGTAATAAATGCATTTGTGGTGGTTCAAGCTTGTATGGTGCGATCACCCAACCGTACAAAGCTGAGCATGTGGATTACTTGACGTCGTGCTTTAGGTTTCGGATTGGATTTGCGTCTTGTTACATTGCATGCAGACGCGGTATGCACTTTGAAAATGTAACTTTGTTCCGGGACAGTCACTGATCAGGGCGTCAAGAAAAAAATGAACGTTAGATGATCTGAGTTGAGGGGTTTGTTGTTTGCTCGGGCAGAGAGTCCGTCTATCGAGGAGCTCAACTTGCATTGCAGCACGGACTAGGCAGCAGCGAGCAGGCACCAAAAGGAGCATAAGCAGGCGCAGCTACTTTTCTGCATGAGCTGACTCAGCAGCCATGTCAGCTGTAAACATGCATGCCAGGGCCTCGGCCCCCCGGCCCTTCCTCCAGACCCAGTTCAACAGAGGCAGCTGTGCCCTTCTCCAGAGGGGCAGTATAACAAAATGGCGACATCAGCAGAATGGCGGAAGGGCGATTCAGCCTGGAAGGATCATGTTCAGGCGGGGCCAGCTGCACATAGCCGCGCTCAGAAATGTCTCCGGCCATGATGTTCCCGTTTCCTCGCCCATCATCAATGAGAAGGGTATCGTGGTGAGTGGCCAGTTTTCCAAGTCTTTTCCAGTGGTCCCTAACCTGGGGCCGAAATTCACCTGTTTTCTTCTAGATTCCCAAGATCACTACCTTGCAATACACCAAATCACTTGATCACAGTACACTATCACTATGTGCTGCCGTTCTGTGATTCCATTAAGGCGTGAAGACAAAGCATCCGGTGAGACACATCTAGAAAGCCGTACTAGTGCAGTTGAATCTCATGCTGCATGCCATGTGTGCAGGTGGACGCGGCTGAGAAGACCCCCTTCAAGAAGATCCTGTGCGCCAACAGGGGCGAGATCGCAGTGCGCGTCTTCCGTGCAGGCACAGAGCTCGGCCTGCGCACGGTGGGCACCCCATCCTCAAGTTGCCGAGGAATGGCTTCAGAGTCTGCACTAATGCAGTAGCGCAAGTTCCTTCCATAGCATGGATGGGCTTGTGGACATGACCGAACAACCGACCGCACACAAGGCTGGCCGTGATGGTGTCATAGCCGCCATTAGACTTCTCTTGTTCCCTCTGCTAGCATGAACGAAGGTTTGCGATCTGAACTGGATTACTTGGATCAATTGTGCCTGAGCTGACCGGATCTCTTGGTGCTGTGCACAGCTGGCAATCTACAGTCCAGCGGATAGGCTGCAGCCGCACAGGTACAAGGCAGACGAGTCTTATGAGGTGGGCTCGCCCAACATGACCCCAGTGCAGTGCTACCTGGACGTGGAGGGCATCATCAAGCTGGCCAAGTATGCCCCACCACTTGCTCTATTGATCACTTGACGTCCCACATTGGCCCACTGATCCTTTCATCTGCATCGGAAGCACATGTCAGAGCTGTGCAAGGACGTTGCCCTTGACGTTTCTCAAAAGGGACTGGCGCTAGTATGGCCAGTAGGAGCAAAGCAACCTTCAGAACACCAAGTGCTTGTCGTGTCATTGTGCTGGATGGTGGCGTCTCACAATGCCACTCCTGTTATTCAGATCATCCACAGAAAAATATACAGCTGTGAGCGATGACAGCTGAAGCTCTCACTGAGGGCCATGTTTTTGGTGAGGTCTGGCACCATGCTGAAAAAGGGGAGAGGAGGGAGTGCATGCAACCACCTGAGAACTCATGATCGAAGCAGGCTAGAGAGCGCCTTCGTGCATGTCCACTGCCAGTGTGAAAATGATGCTGACTTGGATGGGGTGCGGGGTGCATGCAGGGAGCAGGGAGTCGACGCAATTCACCCTGGGTATGGGTTCCTGTCGGAGAACGCCACATTTGCGCGCCGCTGTGAAGAGGAGGGCATGGCATTTGTCGGTCCCTCGCCAGAAACCATCCAGGTGCACCTGCCCCTCACTGCACCACAGCCAGTTGTCTTGGTTCTTGGCGTTGTCCATGGTGTTTTTGCCAAATGGGGTTGAACCGTTTGGCGCGCTGATTTAGCAAGCACAGTGCACGCCGCACAAGGCTTGTTTGAACTGCATGCTGAAACATGCACATACAGCTCGATCGGTGCCGGTGTTCAAGCATCTCCCAGTGTCCCAGCAACATGTCAAGACTGAGGCGCCTTGAATGCACTACATATCAAACGTGCATGCCTTTTGGCCAGTGTATAGCCATGAGCCACTGCAGTAGCCTGCGGCCTGCTGGAACTTCTGCATCCAGCAAGTTGGTGGCCTTTCTTGGCATATCTGCTGGTAGTGCAGACAGGCGGCGGGATCTGACTTACTATGAAGTGGTAGTCGGCAAGGGACAAACGCTGGACAATAAAGCGATGGTGCTTTTGGTGCGCAGGCGATGGGGGACAAGACGGATGCAAGGAAGCTGGCGGAGGAGTGCAACGTGCCCGTGGTGCCGGGCAGCGCCGGGGCGATAACCGACGCAGCCGAGGCACGCGCGTTTGCATCGCAGGCTGGCTACCCGGTCATCCTGAAGGCCGCGTACGGCGGCGGCGGCCGCGGCATGCGCGTGGTCCGTGCAGGTGTGATGGCTCCTGGGCTCACCTCGGAGAAATATACATATATGGGGTTCATTGGCCACTAGTGAGCGAGTTGGGGAACAGGCGCCCCACAGCCCAACCCCTTGAACTGGGGTTTTGAACCCCTTTAGTTGCTATTGCAACAATGGTATCCCCTTAAACGGGGGGTGTATCCCCCCCTAGTTGCATGTCTGGCCTTGAGTTGTCCTGTCGGGAAAGGGCCTTGAAGGAGTCTGCAGGTGGCAGGAATGGCTCTGGCCTTTGAGTTCGATGCATGTGCATTGCAAGCTTGCTCTGCATGCACGTGCAGCAGCATGTGCCGTGTCTCGCACACAGCAGTGCAGCTCAGCTGCACCGGCTTTATGATGCTCTTGCTTTCTCTTGTACACTCGCATTCAGCCCACCGTCTGCAGGCCCAAGGACCTGAGTAGCTGCCAGCAGACCTTGTGCTGTCAAAGCATCTCAGTGTGAATCACACTAGATAAGGATTCTTTCGACCCCTGGATAGAAGTTATCAGCATGATGCATTCCACAGCACGAAGGAAGCCTCTCAATGCCTTCCAGACCCAACACAATGCCATGTAACTAGCTGCTCCTATGCTTGTTCACTGCACAGAGGCGGAGTTGGAGGACGCGTTCGAGCGCGCGAGTGCGGAAGCGCGCGCGGCGTTCGGCAACGGCGCGATGTTTGTGGAGAAGTTTGTGGAGGACCCGCGGCACATCGAGGTCCAGATCCTGGCGGACAACGAAGGGAACACCGTGCACCTCTATGAGCGAGACTGCTCCGTGCAACGCCGCCATCAAAAGGTGCACAACTTCCATTGATTCCCCTTCTTCCCTGTGTCAATGCATGACATGCATGTCGGCCCTGCGATGCCTAGGAGGCTTGCAGTGAATCTGGCACAGTTTGAAGAAGTTTCCTCTGCATTATGGGCGAGTGTGCCTGCCCAGTGCCCAGTGCTGGCGTCAGTAGCCGCATAATTCCAGCACGGATTCATCGAGCAGCAACGCTGGCAGGTGCACGGGAGAAGTTCCGCAGAAACACAGACACTGGAGATGCACATGTGGATTGTGCCGAAGAACCTGTCAATTTATGTGCTGCTTGGTGAGAGGTGCCTGCTCTGGCGCGGTGCAGGTGGTGGAGGTAGCGCCAGCGTATGGCTTGGACCCGGAGGTGCGCGCGGCACTGCACCGGGACGCGGTGAAGCTGTGCAAGCATGTGGGCTACCGCAACGCAGGGACAGTGGAGTTCATGGTGGACAAGCACGGCGGCTACTACTTCCTGGAAGTCAACCCGCGCATCCAGGCGCGTTGCAGCAACCAAATTTCTTCATCAGAGCTTTTGCTCCTGTTGAGGTGCATGTTATTTTAGTGTTGCTGGATTTAAAGAAGATCTTCAGTCAAAAGGCCAATGCAGATGATGGAGACTCAGCGTGTGAGCGTGCAGATGGAGTGAAGCATGTGGTGATCGGGTACAGGTGGAGCACACATGCACGGAGGAGGTCACCGGGGTGGATCTGGTGCAGGCCCAGATCAGAATCGCAGGCGGTGCCACCCTTGCTGACATCGGCATCAGCAGCCAGGTAATGCCACTGCACCTGCCGTTCACTCAAAAACAAGTGCACCGATTCGGGCATATCATGGCATATCATGGCATGCAAGCGTTCTTGTCGCCCTACTTACAGATCTCTGGTGCTATAATCAAAGTGCCAAAGTTTTCATCTGCAGCATGGCTCACTAAAGAGCCTGCCCCAGGACATGATTGGGCAGAGAGCTAACAATAGGGGATGTTCGGAGAGTCTTGGGCCCCCCGAACAGGGCGCACTGTACACAATCACACCCAGGTCACAAGTCACATGTGGGCATCTGCTCGGCTGCTCGGCTACAATCAACTGAGACTGTCCTGGGCCGTCTGCATTCAGGCGGACATCCCGGAGCCAAAGGGCTTTGCGATCCAGTGCCGCATTACGAGCGAGGACCCGGAGCTCAACTTCCAGCCGGACAGCGGCCGCATCCAGGCATACCGCTCGCCCGGCGGCCCCGGCATCCGCCTCGACGGCGCCATGACTGCCGGCAACTTTGTCTCTCGCCACTACGACTCCCTCCTCGTCAAGGTGGGGGTGCTGCGCGTATGCAGCATGCAGTGGAATGTGCCATGCATGTGCCTGTTTCATTGTGACAGGGATCCCTTCGATGGCCAAAGGCGGACATCAAAAGGGTTCGTTGGGGTGGGAAAGAGGTCCCACAGCCCGCAAGAGTACAGGGCCTTGTAAAACCAGCGAGGGGGAAGAGCAATATTTTTAAGGAACTTAAGGAAAGAGTCACTGCTACTGTAATGATAGTAGCATGTGTCTAAGACTTGTTAGAAACAGGAGAACTAGAATACGTTAGACTTAAATGAATAGCTGTTTTACAAGGTTTTGTCTCGTGCCACTGCGAATCTCTCCTCGTTAAGGTGGGTGCGCTGCGCGTATTCAGCATGTGCTGGAGTGTGTATGCATGTGCCTATTTCCTTGTGACAGGGATTTATGATCCCTGAGGAGATCCCGAGGCAATGCTGGAGTAGGCATTTTGACACAATTTCCATGCGCACGAAGCAGCTGTGCCTATAGACTGATGTTTGGACTCTGATCTGCTGAGCCATTTTCTACTGACTGGCTAAAGCAGGAGGCAGGCCTTGCGCTGAATAGCCCCAAGCAGTGGCAGCCGCAGCAGTAGAGATTGCTGGGCCAGAAAGCACCGGGTGTTGTCACCTTGGAACCTGCAAGCCTTTCGCTGGAGCATGTGCAGGACAGCAGAATGAGGGGAAGGCATCTGTGACGATTGATCCCTGGATGAACTTTGGCACAGGTGATTGTGCGGTCAGGAACGTACCTGCACGCCATTCAGAAGATGCAGCGCGCGTTGTATGAGTTCCACATCCGCGGCGTGAAGACCAATATCCTCTTCCTGGAGAACGTGCTGCGGCACCCGGAGTTCCTCTCGGGCACCGCCACCACCTCTTTCATTGACAGGTGCTCACCTTGAGATTGATGCCCCTTCTCGTGTTCCGTTCTGATCAGAAGAAAGGCCTTAGATGAGTGATATCCTGCATGCTCGGGCTGAATTGAGCATGAGTTATCAAGTAAAAGCTGCTGATGGGAGAGCACGTGCGCTTTTGACTGCGGCAAGGGCAGAGACTGGCTTGCCATAAATAGCTGTGGACTGGCAGTGCAAGCGTTTGAGGCAGGGATTGGTTTGCAAGAGCCTGCTGAGGATCGTATAATTGTGCAGGAACCCGCAGCTCTTCAACTTCAAAAGCCAAGGATCTATCCAGTCATCGAAGCTGCTCACGTACTTGGCCGACATGGTGCGCATTCTCTCCTCTACTTTGCTGCTAGCACAATTGCCACTTCCTTCAAATGGCTGCCCTGAAGCCCTGAGTTGCATGTATGGACGCCTTGATGGCTTCCTGGCGCTTGCTGTCACATCTGACAGTCTATTTGGGCTTGTCAGCAGCACTTAAAAGCTTGGCCTGCAGGTAGTCAATGGGCCGAAGCACCCGGGAGCAGTGGGTCTGCCACCAGCAAAGTACACGCCGCCCCCACCAGCTGTGCCACAGGTGGAGGGGCCTGTCACATCCTGGCGGGATGTGCTGGTGAAAGAGGGCCCAGAAGGCTGGGCAAAGGCTGTCAGGGCTCACCAGTCATTGCTGCTCACGGATACCACATGGTGCGCGCCTGTCGCTGCAGCAAATATTGCTGGGAACCTCGAAATGAGTTTCACATAGAACATTTATGATGCAAAGTTTCTGCATGGACACAGCATCTCAGGCCTGAAGCACACGTGCACGATCTAACACAATGTCCTGGTGCGATCTTCCCGAGTTAAGCAGTTATACCTTTCGAGGTTGTCGCAGTGAATCTCGTTAAGTTCCAATGTTCCACGGGGGCCGAAATTTGCCAAAAACGGGCAAGGATGACACGCACAAATCGAGAAATGGTTCCAAAATTTTTTGGCTGTTCTGGCAAGATTTTGCAGTATATGCTGATTCTCTTGGCCAGCAGCAGGGCTGCCTGGTGTGGCCTGCCAAGCAGGCCCTGCTGTTTTTGCAGAATTCGCTCTCTTTGAGTGGCAATGGCCGTTGCTGCTGTGCTATGCGGCATGGCATGCTCTGGCTTGGATGACAGAGAGGACAGCATTCAGTGGTGACAAGACTGTCACTTCTTTGCTCGCAGGCGGGATGCGCACCAGAGCCTGCTGGCGACGCGCATGCGGACTCATGACATGCTCAAAGCGGCTCCTGCCACGTCCAAGATCTTGGCGCCCTGCGCCAGCTTGGAGATGTGGGGCGGAGCCACCTTCGATGTGGCGCTCAGGTGTGCTCCCCATCGCACCCGACTCTTCATTGCATCTCGAGTTCTGCACTTCATCAACAAGTCCATGCTCTAGCAATGATGCCATGGCAGCCATTTTCAGGTGCAATGTTCTAGCGAGTAGGATCAGGTATGACTGTCCCCCAGTTTGTTTTACCACACGAGCAGCATCAGAGAGACGTGGGGGACCTCCAAGGAAAGGCAGTGTGGACCATGCATTTCTGAGTGCTGTGCCTCAGAAGGTAGTTTCAATTGGAAACATGCACAGGCTTCACCGTTGGAAGGCGTTGTGGCTGTACGACCTGCAATGACCTTCTGTACAGCTTCACACCGTGGAGGGTACAGGCCTGTAAATTTCACTGCATGTGGTGCCCAGGTTCCTGCATGAGGACCCCTGGAGGCGGCTGGATTTGCTGCGCCAGAAAGTGCCAAATATTCCTTTCCAGGTCAGACTTCACTGCTCCTCGAGTGATCATATCATGCAGCTTGTGCAGTAGGATGAAGGGAGGTCTCAACTTGGGCCTGCCTTAGCCGAAGGCGCTGAGCGCCAGGGATTAAGTTGTCCATGGACTTATATTCCCTGCATGAGCTGTTCACACCCAGGGCCTGCCATGAATTTCCGGTGCTTGCAGCTGCCTGAAAACCGCTGCTGTGCAATTTTTGTGCACAATGCGCTCTTGCTCAGCGCGGGCCGGTGTATGCATAACAAACGCAGCGCAGCAGATTTCAGGGAGCTTGTGAGCATACTCCGGAGATTCACAGCAGGTATGGACAGACAACAGAGCGGGCCACAGCCTGCACCTGTCACAAGGAGGTGTCATATGCTGGAAGACAACCTGGGCCTCATCGTGCATGGATGAAGCAGCCAGGAAATCAGTCAGTCAGTCAGCCAGTCAGTCAGTCGATTACACCTTTTCCAGCCACTAGGGCTGATCAGATGTCTGACTCTGATCT
Source organism: Coccomyxa sp. Obi (assembly GCA_020887355.1). Taxonomy (NCBI): domain Eukaryota; kingdom Viridiplantae; phylum Chlorophyta; class Trebouxiophyceae; family Coccomyxaceae; genus Coccomyxa; species Coccomyxa sp. Obi. The sequence continues at coordinate 2,209,280 of AP024999.1, forward strand.
TCAGAGTCAGCACCCAGCATGACATCCATACATTCACAGAGAAACTTGGAAACACTCACAAGATCATCCTGCCAAAGAAATTGAACCATAGTCGAAACTGAAGACAAATTGAGGGGTCTGGGCCGTGCGCAGATGCTGCTGCGCGGAGTGAACGCCGTCGGATACACGTCCTACCCGGACAATGTGGTGACGGCGTTTGTGGCGGAGGCCAAGCGCGCGGGCATCGACATATTCCGGGTCTTCGACTCGCTCAACTACATCGACAACCTCAAGTTCGGCCTGGACGCGGTCCACGCGGCAGGGGGCGTTGCCGAGGGCACCATCTGCTACACTGGAGACATCCTCAACCCTGTCCACCACCCCAAGGTGAGCCCCTGCAGCAGCTGACTCCTGTTCTTACTTGGATACAAAAGAACACTGTTGACTTGTATCCATGTATGTGGCCGCTGTCATCAGAGAGAGGGCAAAGGAAGGCACAGATAACTTGGCCTGTGTGTGGCACTTTCAAGTTCCTAGCACTTTCCCACTGGCCCAACGGGTGACACTGTTCACAAACATGGATACTTCCTTGTGGTTGTTTTTGTGGTTGCCATGTTGTTCATGCAGTATGCCAAGGGGAGCAGCAAGTCACCCAGTGTTCTATTGGTAGTTAGATTCAAGACATGCTAAAGTGATGTGTGACGGTGGCTGCAGTACACCCTGGAGTATTATCTGAGGCTTGCAGAGGAGCTGGTGGACCACGGCATACACACGCTCGCCATTAAAGACATGGCAGGTGCGGCACCCACTACTTGCTTGTGCTACCTGGCCGCATGGCGCTTCTCGGACACATTAGGGGCATCTCAGGCTGGAATTGTACCTGGGCGCATGGCAATTATTTTGCTGTCAATCCCGGGGAATTTCAGATTTGGATGCCAGGAGATGCTTCTGCATCGGGGCACTTTGCAATTTGTGTATCATTGGGGAGGCAGTTGGGATGCAACCCTGGACCTGCAAGGCATCAGGTTGACCACTGGGCCAGGCGGGCCAAAGCCAGATTTGCCAGCGATGAGGGATAGGTGGATCCATGCACCCTGTCTTTGTGTAACGACTCTGACTGCTTGACGCGCCTGATCTGGCACGCTGTGCTGCAGGCCTGCTGAAGCCGCGCGCGGCGACGCAGCTGGTGACGGCGCTGCGGGAGGCGTTCCCGGACCTGGTCATCCATGTGCACACCCACGACACCGCGGGCACCGGCGTTGCCACGCAGCTGGCCTGCGCGAACGCCGGTGCCGACATCGTTGACTGCGCCATCGACTCCATGTCTGGTGCGCCTCACACCACAGCGCCTTAATGCACCCTTTACATGTTCCTGACCCCCAGGATCAGATTGTGTGTGTGTGAACGCTTGGACTGCACGAACGCCGGCGCTGACAAAATTGATTGCGCCATCGACTCCATGTCTGGCGTGCGTCATACTACAGGGCTTTTATGAACCCTGTAGATGTTGCTGACCCCAGGGTTTGACAGTGTGAGCGCTTGGGCTGCGTAAATGCCGGAACTGTCCGGTTGCAATGGATCATTGCGACGGTCAAACATTGCTGGAACACTGCACTGTGCTGCTGCAAAGATTGGTGACATAGCAGAAGTGCAGTGCTTGTAGTGGGCAGTGTGAATGTGCTGTTGAGTGCTGTGAGCGGGTACATTTTGCGCAGGCACCACATCGCAGCCCTCCATGGGTGCCATAGTGAACGCGCTGTACGGCACGCCTCTGGACACTGGCATTGACCCGCTCTCCCTCGCGCGCCTGTCCATCTACTGGGAGCAGGTGATGCCCTTTCAGCACACCAATCAGAACTCTACTCAACTCTGGCTGCTGTCATGAACTTCATTCAGAATGAGCCTTGAAGGTTGCAGACATCGTGGTGACACGCAGTTTTCTACTGCTAGCACTTCTTGTCCATTCCTGTGCATGCATCCCGCATGGTCTTCTCGAGGTTGATCAGAATTACGTGACTGGCTTTCTAGACAGGCTTGGATGTTCTGATCATGTGCAATGTCTGAGACTTGTCTCAAACCGGGAGGGATTAGCTAATCCGGTGTGATCTGTGCATGCAGACGCGTGCGCTGTATGCTCCCTTCGAGTCAGACCTGCGCAGTTCCTCCTCGGACGTCTACTACCACGAGATGCCGGGCGGCCAGTACACCAACCTCAAATTCCAGGTGAGTGATTCGCCCCATTGCTGCACCTGCCTGCACATGGCCGCGGCTCCTCCGCAACAGCGTCTAAGTACCTCGATAGTTCCAGGAGTGCTGTGAATATCATGGAGCACAGCACCTCTCAGCGTACAGAAGGCACAGTGCACTGCCAGACTTCAAACATAATTCCAGCGTAGCTAAAGAAAGAGCACAAGCACAGTGCTTACACTCGACCAAGGGTCTTCTCGCCTGGTGAGAGAGACGTTTGACAGAGTGTGCGTGCAGCACTGACATGCAGAGGTCTGTGACACAATGTAGGGCAGAACCTTTGCGCAGCACAACGCGCTCCGCGCCTGTTCAAAGCTGGTTCGGATGTGTGAAGGTTGCATGTACGGTTGCTGTTGCTGGGTCCGGCCGGGCGCGAGAGGCCGAGTTCTGTGGCTCTGAGATGCTGCCTGCGCAGGAAGTGCGGCTAGGCTTGGGTGAAGCTTGCCTGCACAGGCGCTGTCCCTGGGCCTGGGGGAGCAGTAGGAGAAGGTTAAGACGGCGTGAGTATCTGAGATGCTGCTAGGCTTGGGTGATGCTTGCCTATTGAGGCCGGGATATGAGCATCAAATTGTTGTTGCCTACACAGGCGCTGTCACTGGGCCTGGGCGAGCAGTGGGAGAAGGTCAAGACGGCGTATGCGGAGGCCAACCGCGCTCTGGGAGACATCGTGAAGGTCACGCCCTCGTCCAAGGTGGTGGGCGACCTGGCGCAGTTCATGGTGCAGAACAACCTCAACGAGGCTGAGCTCGTCGCCAAGGCCGACTCCCTGTCCTTGCCCTCCAGGTGAGAAGCTGGGTCCCATCAAATTGAAGCTTGCAAATATGTTGCTTGCGCACGATCTCTCTGAGCATATATGTTGTACTTGACTGTGTGCGTGCACCATACCGACCACATACTGGCGGCGTGAGCTGTGCACTCCACTGAAAGCCAAGTTCAGCCCTCCATGCAGCTTCTTCGATGTTGAGGCATTACAGTGTGCCCAGGTCAAACCCAGGTCAAAGCTAATGTCATTGAAGTGTCACTGGATCAAAAGCCACTGCTGTGCTGTACCCACAGAAGTTCTGCGCATTCAATGGACCAACGCCGAATGATTCAGCACAGGCCTGCTGACTGACTAACCCTTGAATTGCGGGTTCACCCATAGCTTCCATCGGACTTTGTTCTGCATCATAGAGAAGCACTGCCTATGTGCCATGCTGGTGGAAAGGGCTGCATTGTTGTGCAGTCCCTGCTGCAGGCAGTCAGGGCAGCCGCTTCAAATCTCAACTGCTCTCTGTGCAGTGTGAAATCTGCTGCACAGCCTGTATTACTATGCTCTGTGCTCTGGCTGCAGCGTGGTGGAGTTCCTGCAGGGGCAGTCAGGGCAGCCGCTTCAACCTCTAGTTCTGTGTGTGCTGTGTTAATGACGCTCTTTAAACGCACCACCAATAACATTGCTTCTGTGCCTGGTCGCAGCGTGGTGGAGTTCCTGCAGGGGCAGCTGGGCCAGCCGGCGGGCGGCTTCCCCGAGCCGCTGCGCAGCCGCGTCATCAAGGACCTGCCCAAGGTGGAGGGCCGGCCGGGCGCGTCCATGCCGCCCCTCAACCTCGTCACGCTGGAGGCCAACCTCAAAGACAAGCACGACCAGTACTCCATCACCTACCGCGATGTCCTCTCCGCAGCCCTCTACCCCAAGGTCTTTGACGAATACAAGTGCGCTGCCCTTCTCCCTTGCAAGCCGCTGGAAACCCTGAACATTTCCCCTGGATTTGGGCGGTTGGACTGTGCGCCCGGCCATGCGGCTTGGGGAGCCAGGGTTCTGCTCCACGCCAGGAGATATATGCTGTACAAGAGTGTGCTCGTCACCCTCGTGGTCGCTGTCGCTGCTGAGGTGTCCACAACCTGCCTCAGACCTGTGAACCCCATCAAAACCCTAGCACATACCCCCTGAATTTGACGGGTGGCTGGCAAACCCGGGCATCGGACAAATACAATGCCCGGACCTGCTCCATGTGCATGATGGTGCTGCTGCTGCCTTAGAAAAGGTTGAAGATACAGGTCTCAGAACTGATGTGCACCTTTCGAGAGTAGCTCATTTGTAGAGATTGCAGGGACCTAAACCCAAGTCGAATACAATTTCCAGAAACACTACACCCAGATTGGATCCATAACTCCCCAACATAATCTGAATGGCATGTGATACTCAATGATCAATGCAGGTGGTGCATTCAAAGCCCTAACACATGCCCCCTGGAACTGACGGTCGGCCAGCGCACCCGGGCATTGCACAAACACAAAGTCCGGACCTGCTCCATGTGTGATTGTTCTGCTGCTGGCACAAAATAGGTTCAAGGTATGGTATCAGAAGTGGTGCGCACATCTCGAAAGTGGCTCAACTATGGGAATGTCACAGTACATCGCTTGTGCAGGCGGTGGGAGGCCAAATACAGCGGCTTCACAGCGATGCTGCCCACAAAGGCGTTCCTGGCGCCGATGGATGAGGATGAGGAGATCGAGGTGGAGCTGGCCAAGGGCAACACTGTCGTTATCAAGTACAAGGCGCTCTCTGAGCTGCAGCCAAACGGCAGAAGGTGCGACTCTGCACTGTCCCACTGCACTTCAATCCCTGACATATTGTGTCAAAGGTGCTGGATCCCAGTGCTTCTAAGGTCCTGCTCTGAGCCCTGCACATGAGTTGACTGTCCCTCATGTTGACGTGGCAATATGGAGCCATGATGCGCCGCCATGAGTTCCGAAGAATGCTGCTTGATACAGTGCCACTCTTGAGTACTGCTGTTCAACGCCCTGTCAGCCATGTGTGTATCGGTGCAGCAAAGAGCAAAGCAGAGCATTTATTGTGGCGACATATGACTGGTAGTGCATGGGAGAGGGACTGTGAAGTCAGGTGAAACACCGCATGGGGATGGCACTGCTGCAGGGAGGTGTTCTTCGAGTCCAACGGCGTGCCTCGGGTGGTTGAAGTGACCGACACGACTGCGGCCGACTCGGCCGCGGCGCGCGGCGTCGCAAAGGCGGCGCGAGAGAAGGCATCTTCGACCGAGGACGGCTCCGTGGGCGCGCCCATGGCCGGCGAGGTCATCGATGTCAAGATCAAGCCCGGTACGCGCGCGCGTTCCCTCCCTCCCTCCCCTACCAAACGAGCACCTCAGTATTCTAGCCGTTATCAGGAATTTCGACCCAGTGTCGAGAAGTACACTTTGGGTTGTCATTATGAAGGTGTGTACAGGGTGTGAATGGTTCTGCTGAATCTCGTTGTGGATACAAGGCGATCTCCCCTTTTGGGAGATTTTAAAGCGGTTCAAGCCGATATCAGTGTTATGGTTGCCTGATAGGAGCAGCGCTACCGAATATCGCGTCTGGCCTTTCATGCTTGACATCAAAGCTGCTGTATGGTCACACTTCTGCCACACACAGGGAGTTGCAGACAGGAGTACTTAGAAGATATCTGACTAATTAATAAATCACGTAAATCACAATCTGACAAGGGTACGGGTGCACAGGCGCAACAGTGAAGGCGGGCCAACCGCTGGTGGTGCTGTCAGCAATGAAGATGGAGACGAGCGTGTCATCACCAGTCGCCGGCACCGTGCGCCATGTGGCGGTCACCAAGGGCGACCAGATCGACGCAGGTGAGTCAGCAGTCAGGATACAAAGATAAGTCTCAGTAGAGCACAATCAGGTGCAGAAGACTCGCACCACTGCCAGTTGTTCTCCCTGAGACAGTCTCTGCGAGGGCAGAGGGGCTGCCCTGCCATGGCTCGCGCATTGTATGCTGTCCATCACACGACCACCCTGGCAGCTGCTGGGTGCCTCTGTGTTGGGTGGTGCTGGCAGAAGGATTGGCAGTGGGGCAAGTCGCTTGCCGCGCGCCTTTGGGGGTGGTGGCCAGGGACTTGCACCACTACCAATCCTTCTTCCAAACATCATGTTACAGAAGGCAGGCTCTCGTGCAGCCCGCAGTGGTTGCCAGGTGCGCCGTGTGATTGGGGACAGCAGGGACAGCTTTGCGCTGCTGGGTGGCACATGCTGCCTGTGGACCTTTTGCTCGAGAAGTGTTGCTCAAGCACAGATGTCAGAATGTTGATGGATGGCTGAAAAGCCCTGTGAATTGCAGCAAGTACAGGGCTGCTGAGCTGGGAGATTGCAGCGTGTCTGCGCAAAATGAGATGCAGCATGTGTGACTCTGCAGGCGACCTGGTGGTCCTCATTTCAGAAGACGGCGAGGGAACACCAGCAAGTGGTGGGCCGATGTCAAAGGCCGCCGATCCTGCAGCTCAATTAGAGACAGCTACCGCCTAGTCTGTTCAGTTGGAAAGCGAAGTAATGCCAAAGGCCGCGCCTGTCTGATTTAGCTGGGGACGGTTGCGCCTTAATTTGTCACTAGAGGGCTGGATGCAGACTCGCAAATTGCAGGCCTGTGCAGGTGTACCTGAAAATATGGTTTGTAATGCGCCCGGGATTGCGCGCCAACACAGCCGCGCAGCAGTTCTTGTTTGTTTTGGGATGCACCTCGAGGTTTCAAACTGTGCTTGAGTGGCTCATGCTGGCAGCCCACCTTGCTATGCTACCGCCTATATGCAGAAACCCGGTGGGCCACTGGTGGCCCACCAGTGCCGGGCATCCTGAGGACCCTTGTAAACGTATGGGTAGGATTGCGGCTGAAGAACCCCTGCAGGGGGACAGCTGTCCTATGTGCCCCTGTAGAAGCCCAATGGCAACTGCATCCGATGGTGCTCAACTTGAATGCAGCCTGCTTTTGCAACTTGAATGCAGCCTGCTTGATTCTGAGAACCAGCTGGACAACTGTTGCCGCAACCGGTTTGGTACCAAAGTCTGTGTGATCGCAGCGGTTTGCACTGTTTCCACCGGCGGTCCTGCGAGAGATAAACGCCTGACTAGCGTGCATGCAGCCCCTGTATACTTTACAGCATCCGAAATTGCGGTTCTCTAAAGGCAGGTGGCATGAGGCAGACTCTGGAGGGATGAGTCAGCACTGAGGCGATCGGGGTGCGTTGGTCGGTTGGGTAACGTCGAGGTGTGGCGTTTCTTCCTCGTAATCTTTTTTCGAATAATGAAGCCACACATCCGTCATTTATGTGCTGCATCTCAACAATGCGCTACGCACACTCTTGCCAGGCTGTCACAAGACTGACAGACACTCCAACGGTGATGGATCCAAGCCTACTATCCTGAGGCCGCATTACTTCTGCTTCGATACGGAACACCATCAACCCCTCGAATTTCTATTAGAATTATGATACCACTTAAAATCATCCTTTTCTCCCCGATTAACTTTCTCCAACGTCCGGACATCGCTTCCGACAACGTACTACAGGTGGTGATGGACAGGAGGTGAGTCTCGGTTTTTGATCTACTATGGTTGCTTGGTGTCAGCACCTACATTACAAAATCCTATGTTATAGGGAATCCTGTCCTCAACGAAGGCGAGTTTAGATGGGTGCGCCTGCCAGCAGTGCTGAAACAGTGCAGGGCACTCACTGGAACTGATCGTGCCCTCCTCTGGGTGGTCAGGTGTGCTGAGTGGGAGAAGCCACCGTGGGAACACGGTAAATATAGATTGTATGCACGGAGGCAGCATATCTGACGTCTGGCTAGCGTCCAGGTTGGAAGGCAGCCTGCAAGCTGTGCCCCTGTTGACACTGCAAACCTCAGGTACTGTACTGTACAACCACACCTTGGAAAAAGTGCGATCTCCACAGCTTAGGCTTGCCTTGAACTGCTTGTAAGCATGAAGCCCTGGAACAAAGTTACAGCTCGCACCTCTAATTGCTGTTGAAACTGCTCGTACCATGCACTTAATTCTAGGTCATACCGCCACAGGAAAGTCATGCCTATGGGAAAAAAATTCTGGTGCTGGAGAAGAGGCACCAGCAGGCTTGACAAGCAGTACCACAGCAGAGCACCAAAAATAACAGCAGCATGTTCTGACGCCCCCTTCCACTGGACCATGGGCCATAACCGTTCCTGTGACAGCCACTGAGCATGAAAGCTGGAGGCTTCAATTTTTCTCGTCAGATGGGGGCATCTTCATTGCAACCCAAGCAGGTAAGCTATACCCCATTGCCAACAGCCTCCTATTTTGAGCCCTCAAGGGCAGGCTGCAGACTTTTGCTTAGCCCTTTGGAATATTTTCCAAAGCAGGAGTGTAAAGTTCACTGTCATCATTATGGTGACCATGATGGTCACCATACGGTATGCATGACGCCGTGAAGCAGGAGCCTGCAAGGCTCAGCCTGAGAATCTTCTTGGCTGCTGCATTTGAAAAGATGGACCCACTTGGTATTGAGTCTCACAGCGAGCTGCATGCAGTGCTCTTTGGTGTTTCGATTGCTCACTATTGTGACAATTCAGACAGACTCTCAGACTGGCTCGAAGCCTGGTTGTGCCATGGGCATCTTTGTGCTTCAAGGTCATAGTCGCCGACCGAGTCGGTCAGTGGCTGCCGGTGCAGTAACACTTACTAAGTAGTACTGCAGCAGTAGCTGCAGCAGTGGCAGTAATCTGGCAAGTACTCAGCTACTAAGAGCCGCTTCTGCATTTGAAATGGACAAGTGAACTGGACAACAGTTTTAATCAGCAATACAATTTCTTAGTGAGCAGTGAAGCACTTTGTAATGCGCAGGAGATCATGGCTGGCCAGCATCTTGCCACGGTTATGCCACGCCTCCATCCGGCTGAGCAATGGTCACTCGGCCAGGTGGTGAGCAATCAAGACCCAAATATACATAGCCTTGAGAAGGAATCATATCCGTATGGTCGTCAGAGGTCTGAAATTATGGCTAGACTTTAGAAGTCTTCAAAAGTCTCTAGAAAACCAAAATATTGATTTTTTGTGGGTTGAGAAAGGAACACAGCTTCTAACGGGTACCACTGGTAGCACTGGTACCACTGGCAGCAGCAGCCACAACCTCGACGAGCAATTGCCTTCAAAGAAAAGCATATTTGGGCTTCTTGTGCCAATGCCAGCTGCTTGAAGCCAAGACAAAATAGTTCTCTTATCCAAAAACGTTTTATAAGTGGTTACAATGGGTTGAGACACAAAGTCACATGAACTACTCTGAAGACAGACCACTGAACGTGATTTTTCTTAGTATCCCATAGCACTTGTCGATCGAGAACTTCGGAAATTGTCGATCGTACATTGTCCGATCGAAAACTTGTCTGGAAGCTGCCTGCAGAAACTTTCATTTGCTGTTTTAAGGACACTTTGACTGCCTTACAAAGATGTCCACAGGTGGATTTTCATGTTGAAAGAGTTTGAGCGCAACGATCCACCCTGAAATTCACTTGATATGGTAATCGAAATGACTCTTGCACTTGCGTCCCATACTCGCCCCATACATGGTGTCACGATCGATCCTATTCAATCTGCGGCTTCTGTCGCTTCTGTCGCGATAAATTTCTGGAGCATCGCTGATTCTGCCAGCTCGCGCGAGTTCTCTGAGGATCACTCCCAGGAGACACACTGACATCACTGGAGGATGGGCCAATGCATGAGCACAACACACGCGGTGGACGCAGACATGGAGTGCGTCAACAAGGTGCTCAGGAAGGTAAGTTTCGATCCTAAGGTATTAAAATTTTGACCAAACAGTAGCTGAAAATATCATCGTTGGAGATATGTTTGCAGCTCCCTACTCGCTGGCTTTGCCTGGGAATAAATGTGTGTTCCAGTCTTTCCTTTCGTACGTAGTGGCAGTCAGAATTTGTTGACATCGCCTTGTAGGAAATATTAAAAAAGCTTTGTGGTGTTTGATTCATATTCGTTATTGCTCTTTCTTCCAAATTCTCTAGACTGCGATTTGAGCGGCACGTTTTGAAGCAGCCCAGTAAAATTATTGGGGACCTTCTAGGACCTTCAAGAAGTTCTTAGGCCACTACAGCGCCAAAAGGATGGCAGTCTTGCTGTTGTCTGGTGCAGGAGAACCCTTGTCCACTGACACCCCACCAAGAAGCCTGGGTCGGTGGCTCCATCAAGGACACCAGGCGCATCCAGGACGTGCCAAGGGCCAGGACTGCAGCAGCAGAACCTGCTACACAGCTGCCGGGAAGCTTCACCGTGACAGCCACTACAGCTGGTGCAAGTGCAGCATCCATTTGTCACCCAGCTGAGCAGCCGGCCTTTCTGGACACCTCCGACAAGGTGTGGACAGATGCGATTTTGCTGCTGACCAGCTGCGCACCTTGCACCACACTTGCGCAATGTTATTGCATTCAGTGATACTCCACGGTTGGCCATGAGTCCTTCAGATGATCACCAGCTCAATAACCTTTCAGACAGGATTGCAATTCATGGAACCCACTGTGACTAGAGTTTAGTCAAGCTTGTCCCCAGAATTGATGCGACATGATGTGGCGCAGACTGAGGGGATGCAGCAAACTCCAGCAGCGGGCAACCACCCTCATGATTCGGCATCGAGCACGCCCCGCACTTCAGCAGACTACTCGTCAAACGTGTTTGCTCCCGAGGCTGACATCACCGCCACCACATCACCCGTGGACAGGCATCCGGTACCAACAGCCACTGCCACCATCACAATCACCCCTGCACACACTGGCAAGACCAAGGTGTGTCCCGCTCTTTGCCAACATCCCCTACCTACTGCACCATGTCTCCAAAGAAATTTCAACCTCTGAAGTCCAAGAGCTTGTGTGAAGCACATCATGTTTTAGGCAGACTTGATTACAGGGTCTACTTTAGGGGGTTTTCCTCCATGTAGGTGTTTCATACTATGCACTGCACAGTGGCAAACTTCAGCATGGGTTCAGCCTGAAAATAATTATGTGAGTGTTTGTAAGCAACCCAAGGCGCATTGAATTGTCTGTGACATCAAGGATGCCTTCTGTTGCTGGCCCAGGGCTTCATGCCCATCAGTGCGGCAGCAGAATTGGGCCGCCGGCTCAGAGAAGAGCAGAGCGCCAAGAGCGCGGCGGAGAGCGCGCTTGCCGTCTGTGCCGTGGTGGCGGCCCACCTGGCGCGCCAACTCAGCGCGGAACAAGACATGTGCCGCGCAGCAGAGGATGCAGCGGGCGACAAGCACGTAGCGCTGCTAGCTGCAGAGGAGCTGGTGGCCGACCTCGAGCATGAGCTAATCACCCAGCAGCAGGCACATGCGGCGGAGGAGGGCGCTCTGCGCGCCAAGCTGGCGGCGGCAGAGCAGCAGGCTGCTGACCTGGCGCGCCAGGTCAGCACACAGCAGGAGGCAGCTCAGCAGGCCCAGGCAGCTGCTGCAGCGAAGGAACGTGACCTCCAGTGGGACCTGGCGGCCGCAAAATGGCGAGTTGGAAAGCTGGAGCGCGACATCGACGCTGAGCAGGACAGCAGGCGCAAGGCAGATGAGCTCCTGGGGGCTACATTGCAGCAGGCACTGCTTGTCGAGCAGCGGGTGTCAGAGCTGGAGACAGCGCTGCAGGCGACTCAGCAGCAGGCTGCGGAGGCTCAGGCTAGGTGCCTGGCCAGCTTCAGGCATCCAGTCTTTCCCCAGGTTTGTTCCAAACAACCCAGGAGCTCACCCACATGCATGCATGCCTTTGAACTGAAAGCTGGCCAGATTACTAGCAAAGCAGCTTTCAGCAAGTGGTGCTAACCACGCGGCTCACCACTAGCAAACTGCAAGGTCAGAATCACTTCAAGTTCGAACAAGTATGTTGCTGGGCTGTTCTGAACATGAGATGGCTCTTGCAATGCAGGGAGCGCTTGTTGGGCCACCAGAGCGCCTAGGGAGTGGCGCCTTTGGCGTCGTGTGTGGGCAAGCTCTAGATTTGGCATTCAAGAGGCCAAGCCCAGAAGGGATCCACTGGAGGTGCGGAACTACAAATCCTCCCTCCGTCTAGTATTTTGCCTGCATCGCTCTCTAGACTCTTACCACTTCACTTACTTCTGCAACTGTTGAGCACCAGTAAACGGAATCCTCAATGCCATGCCATGTGCAGGCTGCCCAGTCATTGCGCAAAAGGCTTATAAAGTGATTTGACTGACTGATGATTGGTTGACTGATTGATTGGCATGAGTCTGTGTGACTAAGGTTGTGTGAATGGGTGCAGAATCAGAGGCACCTCGCGGAAGAGGCCACCCTCATGTCGGAATGCAGGCATGAGAACATCCTGCCGTTGGTTGCTGAGATCCAGGATGGCAATGGTGGCCTGTCTGCAATTGCGATGCCCCGGGGCGACCGCGATCTTTTTGCAGAGCTGCTGTGCGTTTTTGTCCTTCTTCCATCTCTTGTGCAAGGCAGTTCATCTCATCAAGAATGCCAAGCTGCTGATGTCATTGCATTTTGTTAGGGTTCAGGGATTCAAAGGTTTTGGATGTCCTTAGAAGGCAGGAGCCACCCTGCACTGCATGGCAGGATCCCATTGCATCACCCAGAGCTCTGATGAAGGGTCCTGCTTGAGCAAGTCACTGTGATATTCCTCTGCTACTCTAATGCAGACTGTGCAGCCCCCTCTATTTTGCTGTGCGCACCACCAGTAGCTACTATAGACTCTATCTTCAGAAGCTCCATTTCCAGAGCAGGCTCTTGCATCAAAGGTTCAGTTGGCTCATGCAGATGAGCCACAACTGAAGCACCTGTTGGGGCCTAAGATAGTATGCAGGGAGCAGTGGAATACACTAGCTGGAACAGAGTGTGACGTGTGGGTGCATTGTGCAGGAAGAGGGGTGAGACCACGGGGTCGTTTGCCCTGGAACCAAAGAGGGTGAAGGAGATTGGCCAGGGTCTCGCCTCCGCCCTCTACTACCTGCATAACACTGCCCACATCATACACCATGATATCAAGCTGGGCAACATCGTCATAATGGCTGATGGAATGCCAAAGGTGCGTCATTGGACCCTACAGAACTCTGGGTCTCATTGCGGGTCTTTGGGAGGGTCATTTTCAATGTTTGGAGATTTTTAATGTCTATCAGGATACCCTGGGTCCAGAGATCTTGTACCTGCACTGATGATGTGTTGGCTGACCTGCAAACCCATCTTATAGACTTGCTGAAGTTTTGGGGTGGATTCCTGGGTGCCACAGGTAACTGGACTGTCACTCTTTTGTAGACCCAAGTTCAAGACAGGTTCTGTGCACTGCCTGAAAAGCATGCATGGCTGCATGCAGGTGGCAGACTTTGGGCTGAGCTTGCGCATTCCGGACTCTGGCTGGCCACTGCTCGGCCGGTCTGGGTCAGGCCAGGGTGAGACTCATGGCAAGAAAACACACCTGTCATCATGATAGCAACCTGCTGCAAGGCTCATGCTTTGATGTTGTTGTCTAAATCACTTGTGCTGACATGTACTGTTGATTTCCAAGCTTGCCTGTGCCCAGAGAGCTGCGTCGCTCGCATGCATGACCAGAACCATGCAATGGGGCTGGTGTATATGCAAAAGATGTCATAGCCATCAGGGTGTCGTGTGCCGCAGGGGACACCCATGGAGTCGATCCACCCCTACTCCACCCTTTGCCGCTGGATGCCGGGCCCCCACGATGATGTGTGGGGACTCTGCATGATTCTCCAGGTACACCCAACCACACACCCTTTCCCCTTCATGGGTTCAGAAATCATTAAACTTGCGCAATGTCTAGGCTTCAGTGAAGTGACAAGGGCATCCTCTGCCAGGGTTGGATGATCAAGCTTAGCATCGGTGTGTGACAGAAGAACACATGTGTCGTTCAGATTCATGGATCAGAGTAATGCTTGGGCCCCTTTTGAGTGTGTGATTCCGATCACCTTTTTCACCCAGTGAGATAGTGATAGGTTCGCCTTTCTTGGCTGCATAGTGAATGATCAATGGGCCAGGCCCTGTGGCCTGATCAAGAAGCATACCTTTGCATTGCTAGAAACAAGTTCCAAACCTTGACAGTGAGAAGTGGCACATTGCAGCTGTGCGTCTCTGGCCGCCCTCTGGCAAAGGCGCTGCGGGATGATCTAAATCGGCGGCTGGCCACCGATCCCGCCGGCCTGGCTGAGGTGGATGCAGTTTGCAGCAAGTTTGGACTCCTGGAGCCCACCGAGAATCAGCGCCTGGCCGCACTGCAGCTGATATGGCCACTGCAGGTGACTGTCCCCACCTCATCATCGCTCCCACACATGTCCCCAGTTGCAGTTGCAGTTGCAGTTGCAGTTGCTCCCCTGTTCTTGAGACAGGTGGCAGTCCAACCATTCCTGCATCCTTGCACTTGTTGAAATCGCACTGAACTTGAGATGACACTCGAAAGGTGCATATCGGCTTGAGCTATTGAAACACCATGTCTTCCAGGCCTTTGTATCTTCTCATGCAGTTCCACAATCTGCAAAGTTCAGCATGAAGTACCCAGGGTGTCTACCAGTGCCTGATCCTGATTCCATCACTGGAGCCTGACTTCTGCTCCATACAGAAGCCTTCCACAGGCTGCTCTGCCATTTGCCTTAGAGACATCGCTTAGAACATTTCAATTGATGGAGCATACACAGTCAGAGGGTCCACATGTGCTGATTGGTTTCGCGGAATTTGGTGGTTGCAGATCCAGCCCAGGGAAACCGGCATGGATGACTTGGTGCAGCTGCTGCAGCTGCTGCTGTCACCGGGCCTGGACAGGGCGTACTGTTCCCCCGCCGAGGACCTGAGCGCTTTGTACAACACACTGACCCAGATCCCTGACTATCCAGCGCCTCCTGCTCCTGAGCCTGCCAGGTGCGCCTCTGACAAGCTATGCGCTGCCGCCCACAAATTGCCTTGTGTGCACTCTTTGAATGTGTGGCTTTGGGAAAACCCATCTGATGATGGAGAAGGGACACACTGTGACAGACGGTACACCACAAAGACTGGTGCTCTGTCGACAGCTCTGGAGATGTGTCTGCTTCTGAAAGCTTGTCGCCATGGCAGCTCTGTTCAACAGAACTGGAAGGGTTCCAGTGACACAAAGTATTCTTCACCCTCATCATTGCATCAGATGGTGCAGGCCCTGTGTTGCTCTAGCTACTAGTAGCAGACATGCTGACTCAATTCTTTGTGTCTTCGTGCAGGCTCTGCGCGGCAGCACCAAACACTGGTGCCGCGCCGGGGCCACAGAGCGCGCAACAGCCGCAGCCTGAGCCGCTGCAGCCAATCCATTCTGCCGGGGGCGTGCAAGATGATCCCCCGCAATGGCCATCAGCCCCGCGGAAGACTCTGAGTTTTGATGCGGAGGACAGCTGCGCCGGCCTCGCGTTTCTGATTGAGGAAGAGGAGTGACTGTCTGGCGGCTTCTCGATTGGATGAAAACAGCTGGGCAGCAACTGTGTCAGATAGATATGCTTAGCTGGATCACCTGACAGCTCAGCTATGTTGAGGCCTGTCTAGTTCCAGACCTGTTGTTGCTGGCAAGATGAAAGCCTGATCAGGCCAGCTGCCGGACAACAATTTGCAAGGCTGCAGAATTAGGAGTGCTGGCAGCTTGTGTACCAGCAGCCATAGGGTAGCAGTAGAATCATGTGGCAGAAGCACTACAGTGCGGAACAAAATGCGCAAGAGTAGGAACAATAGTTGAACTCCTCGGAGGAACATTGGACTGATTTGGAATTCAAGCAGCAGCATGGAGATGCACTGCAGCAAGAACAGCAAGGGCGCTTGTCCAGGGGCGTGCCTGTGATGGAGAGCGGACATAAGTTGTTGAGACCAGGAGCATTGAGAAACCACCAACCTGGATTCGATGCAACATCGAGATTCCTGCGGCAGAGCCCATGATTGATGTTGGGTTGTAGGGTGGCTGTGAGGCTCCAGCTGGCCAGGAAAAAGGACCTGCTAAACAGCATGATTGAGCTGGCTGCTTTCTGTTGAACAGCTGCAGCAAATCTATCTATCTATATTTCATTGGGTTTGATTTGAGTTCATTCGATTGAATCTCGATTTGTTTTGGAGACAAGGAACTTCCTTGAATGATGCCAAGTTGCCAACTAGGCTAGGTGCTGGGGCATTGCTCTTGATGAAGGCATATGAGGTGAGGCACTACAGTTTGCAAAATGGCCGCAATACATGGAATTGAGGTTGACGTTGGCCCGGCCAAGGTTATGGCTCGCATTACACACGGAATTGTCATGACCTGACGACTCATTGGATGATCATGTTGTGACCATATGAACAAATAGATCATCTGATCAGATAATCTGAAGCCAGTGGAGAACCACTGGACTTGCAGTCTCAACTTGAATATGTAACGGAATATGGTCTTCATCGGACAGAATTGGGGCTGCAGACACTGCCAGTGCAATTTCACACACTGCTCAGCAGGCAAGGCTTGCATGGCATGTGTGATACCGGGTTGCAGTTGTCATTGGCCCATGGGCTTGTACAGCCTGGTCCTACGGAACCTGAGGTCACCGTACCAGAACTCTTCAACTTTGCAGGAACTTGTAGATTGAATGGTGCCACCTCAGTGAGTGTGCATTATAGCCGGAATGAAGATGCTGAAGGCAATCCTGCTTGGGACTGGGTGACCCTTGATGTGATCACCTGTCTCTTGATACACTGTATCCGATGAGTCATGGCATGACAGTGTCCCACTGGCACCAGTCAAACCACGCCTGATTTTCTTTGCAAGTAAGCAGCAAGTTTGTCTTCAGCTGCCCATCAAAGCACTTGCATGGGAAGCTCTCACCTCTCTTTTTGACATGAAAAGAGGAAGATCCTTCCTGAATATCCCAAGATATATTTATCAAGGCCCTTTCCTGTGAGGGGGTGCAAACCCTCAGGGCCTGCTTCCTCTTCCGTAACGGCCCACCGTGGGACATCATTGCATGGTGCTCCTTCCGACTGCACTCCATAATGCAGCACATATGAATAAATATTCTACTGCTAGAGTGAGTTCGAGTGGTGCATTGATCACCTCGCACCTTCCCACTTGAATTCACTCGCGGACGATTGCCATCAAGATCTCCGAGTTGGAGTCACTGGACAGCAGCATCACAAGGACTCATTTGAGTAGCTGATAGCTATGAAGCACTCAATAAAAGTTCAGTCACCGTCTTCCAAGAGAGGACGCTCCTTTGACAATCAGTCAATACCACAGAGCTGGAGGCTTGACTTGATGGCTACTTCTCCCAGTGCCTCTCTTGCCCACCGCGCAAGTTCAAGGTACTATAAATTAAGGAGATTATGTTACCTAGTGTCGACGTAGGATTGCATTATAATGGTGTCCTGCACAACTTGAAGGAGAAGCGACTACAATGAAAGCCATGATGTATGTATCCCTTCCAAGCAGGGGGCTTTTAACAAAGTCCTTTCGATAGGCATAGCATAAAATCTGTGCGTTTGCGGTGCAGTGGCTTCATGTGCTGTTGCGGAGCGCTTCACCTCCATGTCAAACATTGAAGCTTGAAGCTTGACCATTACATTGAAGTCTTACTTTAT
Organism: Coccomyxa sp. Obi; assembly: GCA_020887355.1. Taxonomy (NCBI): domain Eukaryota; kingdom Viridiplantae; phylum Chlorophyta; class Trebouxiophyceae; family Coccomyxaceae; genus Coccomyxa; species Coccomyxa sp. Obi. The sequence goes on from AP024999.1 coordinate 2,226,877, forward strand.
CCAGTATCACTGGATAAGTCATGATGAGTCATGATTGCGCAGGCTCTATTTCTAGGGGTAGATGTGCGTGCCTGAGGGGCACCTGTTTAAAGAAGAGACCTCGAGACAGCACATTGATGGCGCTTTGGCCCTGGAGCTTTGAGGCCAGTAAACACTGTGGCAAGTCAATGAAGCCTCAATCCTGAGAAGGACCGCCAGCGACACCGCAGCTTCACACAATAGGCAAACAGCCTTGCAGCCATCATGGATCTCACCGCAGCCAGCCTGGCAGTGCTCGAGGACTTTTGTTGAAGCAGCACACGGCGCAGATATCAATCTGAGCCCCTGCTCAGCAATTTGCAGCATGCGCACCACTCTCCATTTTGCAAGAGGCACCCGCTTCGTATCAACCAGCGCAGAAGTGGCCGTTTCAACATCTCAGATAGTGATGCCGCAACATATTGGCAGCCATGGACGAGTGCACTGCAAAGGCATTGACGGTGCGGAGACCTCCCACGACAGAGTTCACACCTCTCCAATGATTACATATAGGTAGAAATGAACTTCTAGGTTGGTTACTGACTGACAGTGTCTCAGTCGGTTTCACAGTACTAATCAGTTGAACTACTAGTGACTAGTAGTTGTTGTTGTGCATGCGAGCACTCTCATGTTCGAAGTTACCAGGCCTTCAGCATGCGTTAATAGTGACAACCAATTAACCTCCCAAGCTAGGTCTCACAATGCACCCTATCGCATGATGTTCTGATGACATTTATCAAAATGATGATCTTTGGGGCCGGCGAGTCAGCCATGATTTTGATCGATCGAGTGAGTCACCTAGCCTTCTAGCCTGGTAGTATTGGGTGGCCACTGGCAGCACTGAGTGGCCCAGTGCATGTGGTTAATATAGCAGCCGCAGTGCAATCTACACCCTCACCATGAGCTCCAATATTGGTGTCTGCACACTGGCGGTGGCAAAGCATGCATGGCATATGACGGGCTGTGAGCGCCACTCAAGCGCCATTTGAAACCTACAGGTACATCATGCATGGATGATCCCGGAGGATAGCGAGCACTGCTGCGCGGCTGTGTTGGCGCGCGGTCCCGGCCACACTTCCAACCGTATGTTTGACTGCAATCGGCAGCTTGGTGCCGACAGTCCTGCCCGCTCGGCCAGCAGTGGCCTTCTTCCGTGAGTCACCGTGACATGTGACACCGTGTGACTGTCAAATGGCATTAATGGCATCAAATATTTTGCAAGACCGTCTGACTCAGCCTGAGTGATGGCAGCGCCGCGCAACTGGACGGTCAGCTGACCTTTATTTAGTTGCAGCTCTGTAAAGCCTCTGAGCCATGGATGCCAAGCACATGCTTCATCGCTAACAATTTCACTGTCATTCAGTGCTCCCACAATGGCAGGATACTCCCCCTTCAGATCAATGACACATAGCATATGTGATAGCTGCTGTGGCCCGTCCAGTGAACCTTGGGCCAGTTGCCAGGCCTTCCTTCAAGAACACAATTGACGTAATGAACGATTCACCTTCCAACGTGGTCTCGAAAATGCGCAGTGAGAAGAAGCTGCCAGAATTCGGGAGATTGGATACTGCCCGTCTCCGCCTAAATGGGCATCCGATCACGGATGCAAAAGAGCAGGTGCAGCATACTTCTTTTCACAAATCTATGCAGATTTCTGAGCTACTGCTATCGATTCGAGCTACTGACACCAGTCGCAAGGCAGTGGGCAAACACCGGGAAGATATTTCCAGCAGGTCAGCGATCGACGGAAACGACAGTGAGGATGGTGACCAGGTTCACCCTTCTTGGGCTTGGCACCAATGGATCGCAGTCGTACGCCACTCCGGGCTGGTCCTCCACATTTTCTCAGGTACATGTTCCGCAGTGATGATTTTGCTTGATTTCTGTAAGCCCAAAAGGTTGAGGTTCAGGATGTTGATGCTTTCACCTTGAGTCAGGAGGTGCTCACTCCACGTTTGTTAGACCGAGACTCAGACTCAAGATATTACAACAAATTCGTTGTCAATTTAAATATGAACTTGAGGCTGGTCGTTAGCACTGCATGCTAAGAAGCACCTGGCAGCTGTGGAAACTTTTCTCCGCAAACCTGCTTGTGATTGTCAAGATACAACGTTGTTGTATAGAAAGGGTATTTCCTTGTTTATTTTGTGCTATCCGGAGCCGCATGGCCGACTAGGATGACTGTCACAAAAAGAGCAAGAACAGCCCATCGAAGGATGATCCCTCGTGGTCGGGCAGGTCGGACAGTACCCCCGTCCGTCCACGGGAGCGCGTCGTGGCTGTTGTGGACAACACAAGCAGACAAAAGGAGCTAAGGGAGCTCGCTGAGCTCAGGATGGAGCGCCTGCAGCAAAACTTCCGCCTTCTCTACAAAGAGAAGCAGGTGGACAACTTCTAAAGCCGTTCCGTCTATCTAAACGCCTCAACCGCCTTGAGAACTACTCTCCCGAGATTTCTAACAATAGAAAATGCTCGCTTCTTTTCGACTCTGCAACGGGGTTTTATGACCTGTCAAATTATGCTGACCAAAATTTGTGCTCACAGGGATTCTTCTACCGATCGGAGCATCACAGACTCGACGAAATGTGCGACGTCTTCGTGAAGCAGATTCACATCGCGCGGCGTGCTGAGGACAAGGCTAAGGCCAAGGCAGCGGCCAAGAGCACTGAAGCATGAGGGCTTTCAGAGCAGCTGACTGCAGCCCAGTCGGCCCTGGCAGCCGCAGAGGAGTCAGCTGCACGCTCTAGTGCTCTCGCGCAGAGGCACCTAGAAGCCCTGCACACCCTCCCAGTTCTCCCCCAGGTACCCTTCAAGCAAGCATCAAGAGACACCCTGTCTTCAAAGTTGACGCCAACTGCAGCCACTGCAGCTAGTTGGCTTGCTATGTCTACTTCTGTTCAGCCCTCAGGCTGCTCTGCCCCTGCTGGGCAGGACTGGCCATTCTGACTCAGTGAGACCTGGCAACCATAGCAAGACCAAGGTGTGCAGCTGCTTGGTCATTAATTACTCAGTCGTTTGTGCTGCTGCACAGAGCGCTCTCACCGAGGCGCGTGAAGAGATTGGGGTAGGCGGCTGCGGCACCGTCTCCGTGCAGAGCTTGTCCCTGGCGTTCAAGCGCCCGCGAGTGACGGGCGACCCCATCAAGGATGACGTGGTGCGAACTGACATCTTCTCATATACTTCTTGTTGAGCGCCCTTTGAAATCCCGTAGGTTGATTGACAAGGACTAAAACCATGTATCAGATTTAAGCACTCCATCTGATATCAGCCCTACTAGGTAAGCGGCTGGAAAATATAAAAACTGACTGCCTGACTCCTGGCACTCAGCTGAGTGCCTGCATGCACCTGACTGCGCAGTGACTGCAGCACCCATCTATTAGCAGCAACATCTGTTAACTTGCAGCACTTTCCATTCATGAATCCGTTGCCTTTGCCGGACCATTCCTTGGCCAAGCCAGAGCACTGCTCTGGCAAAAGCTGTCTTCTGGATGCTCACCGACCACTCCTGGTTTTCTGCAGTTCTATCGGACATTTGTGGTGGAGGCAGCGCTTATGGCAGAGTTGCGCCACTCCCACCTGCTGCAGTGCGTGGCCGTCATCCACGATGACACTGGAAAGCTGGCAGCATTCGGCATGCCCCGCGGCCGACACGACTTGTGGACAGAATTCAAGTGCGTCCTAAACTTTCATCCCGGGAGCAGTCCTGTGCTATAGTGTGTATGGGGCCTGCTGATGTCATGGCCTGCTGATGTCATCATGGAATTGCGTCTGGATCACAACCATGAAATGGCATTACTAACTTATTGAATATAGTTCATTGGTTGAACACTGCCAGGACACAGCTGTGCCAGTGATGAACTGATGACGATGATCCACAGCTATAGGAACAGAGCTGAACTTTCCGGAGCTTTAAGTTGCTGTAAACTGTGGGGTCCAATTGTGCCCAAATCATCCTGTAGGAAAAAGCGTTTCTTCATACTGACTGGGGTGGATCTTCTGTTATTGCAGGAGCTACCGTGACGGTGAGGCGCGGCCCTTTGGGCCCTTCCCAGTCCCGAGGATGAAGAAGATTGGCCTGGCTGTCGTCTCCGCCCTCCGCTACCTGCACTTCACGGCAGGCATCATCCACCATGACATCAAGCTTGGCAATATCCTGGCCATGAAGGATGGCACCATCAAGGTGAGGTTCCCAAAGAGAATCATGCACCTGCATCTGTGCAGCTTTGTCGACGCAGCCCTGGTCAACTTGAGACGGATAAATTTCTGTGACAAATGCTTCATCTGAATCTAGCATGGGCTGTGTTTGTGCAGGTGGCTGATTTTGGGCTTGCAGCAAGGCTCGACAGTGATGGGTTCTCCGCAGAGATGGGCGCCTACAGGGTGAGCTGTCTGTCCAAGCATGTGCCTCCTGTCGAGGTGTTGTAGATGCACTGCAGATCGCTCAAGTTATCCACACCGCTAGTGAATTGTGCAGTGCATGCGCCCTCTCGCATGTTAACATGGCTTCTGTGAGTTTCCCCAAGAGCTAGCTCTTCAGCTGCGCCTGCAGAACAGGTCTTGCCTGATCTCTCACTTGACTGCCCTGAAAGTGATGCATGAGTGTGTCTTTTTGCAGGGGACCGCCGGGGAGTCGACTCACCCCTACTCAACACTGCACAAATGGCGCCCAGGGCCACATGATGATCTGTGGGGCCTTGCCGTGATGCTGGCGGTATGCCACTCCCACTTGATTTTCTTTTTCAGTCTTTTCCAGTGACAAATGTGGAGATTCCAATCAATTGTACAAACTGTTATGGTAGAGCGCGCACCTCTTCAAACAATTACCTCTGGTCCTGAAGACCAAGCATGGGTGTGTGAAGATCACCGCGATGCCATTGACTCGTAGCCACTGTAGATGTCAATACACAGGCCATGAACATAAGGTGCTGACTGGAATGGCATTTTATCTGGAACATCAGCAAACTAGCGCTTGAATCTGCTGCACACCTGCGCAGGAGATGATCACTGGCAGGGCGCTGGCCAACGAGCTGTGCAAGAAGCTGGATCAGCTGATCGCAGACTATGACAGCGGCCGCGACAAGGCAGGCCTGGAGAGCCTCGACCTGGAGTGCTGTGCATACGGCATCCTGTGCCCAAACCGCAACCAGCGGCTGGCTGCACTGCAGGCGCAGTGGGACTTTCAGGTGCGTACCTGCATCCTATAACATACCATCTTGCAATGCGCAAGTCAGCTGTGCACCAGGAGTGCCACAGTGGGCTGCAATATAAGGGGGTGCTGCAGTTACCAGAACGTTCCTTCACCTCAGGCCCCCCGTCCCTTGAGATCACCTCTGGAACTTGCACTTGCGTGTCCTGCCATTGTCTGCATGAAGTAAGCCTTGAGACTGCCAGTGAACAAGTGTCATTCATGACATTTCTGACTTGGTGAAGATTTTTGATGCGCAGATCCGCCCCCAGCCCAAGATCCCATGCGAGCTTCTGGACGCGCTGCACCAGATCTTGCGGCTGAGGGACACCCCCCCAGTTTGCCAGCTCAGCCGCAGCGCTGGACAGCCTCGAGGACGCGCTGCACAAGATCACAGATCCAGTCATCCACCCCGGCCTTGGCAGGTGTGCTCATGACTCCCCTCGCGCCTGTAGCATTAAAGAATCCAAACACAAATGTCCAGCTGATATCAGGCTAGCTGTCCTGGTACCTTCATCTGTACCTGGCATATAAGATGTGGATCTTCAGCTGGAGTATACTGATCAGGCTTGTTTGAACCCAGAAAGACTGCTGACATCGGATGCTTCTGTGCTGACTGCACCTGTGTCAAGTATGAGTATGTGGTGCTCTAAGTGAGAACTGCAATGTGTTGACCAAAATCGTGGTGTCGATGCAGGCAAGCTCCGGACGTCTCCAGCGCCACTGCTGCAGAACCAAAGGCGCGCGGCAAGCGACCCTTGCCCATGCCGATCCCTCTGCCGGACGTCAGCTCGGGCAGTGCTGATGGTGGCGGAGCTGTGGCAGCGGCGGCTGCAGAGCGGGCCCACCCTCTACCTGCCCCACTGCCGATCATGGTCCTGCCAGGACTGTTTCCAGTGGTGGCGGACGACGATGCTGCAGCAGGCCGCCCTGACGCGGCGGCGGCGCCCGTGGCGGGGGCAGGAGACCCGGAGGGTCGGCCAGCCGACTCCGCGCGCTTCCTGCATGGCGCCGCAGAGCTGCGCCCCCCGGTGCTGCAGAGGCCACAGCCACGGTGGCAGTGGCCGCAGAGGCCGCAGCCGCGGATCCTTTGCAGATGCTGAGGCATGTCTCTCAGAGGCTCCATGCTGGAGGGCATCGCATTCCTCTTTGTGCCATGAAGATGAGCATTGCCTGCTTTGACAGCCCAATTGTAGCGGCGCAAGAGTGCAGTTATCCACAGATGCCAGTGCTAAAAGAAGGAGACCTTAACGGCTCCAGATCAGCAAGACTAGAAATGCTGGCTCCAATATCGGGATGATTTCAAAAGCAGTAGCATGGAGATGCACTGCAGCAAGAACAGCAAGGACGCTTGTCCAGGGGCGTGCCTGTGACGGAGAGTGGACATAAGTTGCTGAGACAAAGAGCTTTGAGAAATTGCCAACTTGGTTGAACCATAAGCTGTTGTCACATGGGGATGTTGCAGGAGTCCCCATAATTGATTGTTGGAGTTCAGGGTACTACCTCAGGTAGGCTAGTAGCTAGTAGCTGTGAGGCTTCTGGCAGGGAACAAGACTGGTAGTACCCGGTATGAATGAGCCAACTGCCAGTGCTTCTGTTGACCATCAGATCTGTCAATCTTTCAGATTTCATTGAATTTGATTGACTACAATCGAGATTCTGTCTTAGATTGGGAATGATGCCAAGTTGCCTGCAAAGCAACTAGGCTAATTGCTGGGGCTTCATTGCCCTTGATGACAAGATACTGTATATGGAGTGAGGCTCCACTTTGGCATGATGCAAGGAACTGAGGTTGACAATGACCTGGTCAGCAGCCTGTTGCTGAGCACCAATTGGACAAGGCAATGTCACATTTTGAACGTATGAACAACTAGATGAAGGGGCATATGTAATGGATATTATGGTTTCTGTGGACAAGATTGGGGCTGCACACACTGCCAACTTGGATGCAAGTTGCAGAGCATGTTCATCACGCATGTATGATACTGGACTCCAATGTGGCCGCCAGTATGCGGCATATTCCAAAAATGTGAGGCCTTTTCAAATGTTCAAATGTATTCCGCCGGAAAGGCCTCGGGCCGAGGCCTTGTTTCCAGATCTTTTAATCCTCTTGGCCATGCTAGGACTTGGCTGCGAGTTGACACCTAAACTTTACAACAGACTTCATGATCATGGCATAAGTAAGAAGGATCAATTTTATAGCTGACCAGGTTTCTGCTGATTTGCCCGGCAATCATTGATTCACTGGCTGAATATCATTTTCTGCATCAACTTCAAGTTGAAGATGTCACTGACCCTGGCAGGACATCAAACTCATGATCCATAGAAATTTCCAGCACTCACAGCAGTAGAAGCTGCAATAGCAGCGGCAAAAACATTACAAATTGGCAGCAGCACAGGAAAACGACCCAGTCTTATCGAATGCTGCCTACAGCATCTTCATGCCGGCTGACAAGAAGATATACCGTTCCATTTAGGAATTGCTACAAGCATGAAACGTTTTTATCCAATGTGCCATCTACAAGCCCACCGGTAATTGCCATTCGGTATCCTACATGCCATGCATGTCGAACATCCTGTGTGCAAGTTGCAAACATTGGCAGTGTCACACTTGAATGAAGCGGTATCATCATGATACTATGTAGTACATGCATGATGTACATCATGCATGATGCTCTGCAAGCTGCACTGGCAGTGTGTGCAGCCCCAATCTTGTCCGCTGATAATGGATCATCCAGTACGTATTATACACACTGAGATTGCGAGGCCAATATGCCTTTTCATCTTGTTGTCTGTTATTTCAGAACATGCCATGTGACTCACGTGACTCATGTCAGTGACAGGTCCTTGTCCACAGCAACTCATGCCATCGCCGAGCTCATGTCAACCTCACTTTCTGCATTGCAGCCATAGTGTGGTGCCTCATCTCCATTTGACTACTAGTAGGTGTAAAGGGCAACGATTCCCCAGCAACTAGCCTGCCGCAGGCTGCTTATTAGCCAATGATTGCAACTTGGCATGGATCATTCCCAATCGTAAAAACAAATCTAGTTCAACTAGATAAGAAAATTTCTTATCAAATCCAATCAAATCCAATGAGATCTAGACAGATCTGCTTTGCAATAGAAAGCAGTCAGCTCATTTGAAATTGGCAGCCAGTCCTTCTCCCTGCTGTGGGCCTCACAACTACCCTGAAACCCAACATCAACTGCTACGGAATCTCCAATCGACAATACCCAAAAGTTGGCGGTTCTCGAAGCTTCTGGTCTCAACGACTTATGTCCACTCACCATCACAGGCACGCCCCTGGACAAGCGCCCTTGCTGTTCTTGCTGCAGCACTGAGTGCATCTTCATGCAGCTGCTTTCGGGATCATTCCAACGTTGTACCAACTGATCTGTCTACTCTTGCTGCATTTGTTTCTCACTGTACTGCTTCTATCGCACGATTCTACTAGATTCTACGATTATATTAGTAATCATTAAATGCTAGGGCTGCGGCTACACAAGCTGCCTTGCAAAGGGCACTCCTGAGCCTGCAGCCTTGCAAACTGCTGCCACGGAACCTGGCCTGATCAGGCTTTCATCTTACCAGCAGTAACAGTACAATGACTGTAAGAGGTCTCAACCAAGTTGAGCCTGCCCAGGTAAATTTGAGCATGTCCATCTGGAGTAGCTGCTGTCCAGCTGCTCTCAATCACAGAGAAGCTGCCTGGCAATCACTCCTCTGACACAACCAGGAGCGCGAGGCCAATGCGGCTGTCCTCCGCATCAAGACTCGGAGTTTTCTGCGGTGCTGATGGCCACTGCGGGGGATCAACTTGCACGCCCCCGGCAAAGTGGAACGGCTGCGGCGGGTCGGGCTGCGGCTGTTGCACGCACTGTGGCCCCGGCGCCGCACCTGCGGCACCAGTGTTTGGCGCTGCCCCGCAGAGCCTGAACGAAGATACAAGAATCGAGTCAGCACATCTGCTAGCTACAACACCGCAGGGCCTGCACCATTTGATGCAATGACAAGGATTAAGAACACTTTGTGTTACTTGAACCCTTCCATGTGACATAGCTGCCCTAGCAACAAGCTTTCAGGTGCAGACACACTTCTCCAGTGCTGTTGACAGAGCATCAGTCATTCTCACGCAGACATCTGTGTGCCTTCTTTGTCATCAAATCTGCATCGTCAGATGTGTGTTCCCAAAGCCGCACTCCGCACACAATGTTTTCTGTAGGAGGCAGCGCATAGCTTGTCAGAGGCGCACCTGGCAGGCTCAGGAGCAGGGGGCGCTGGATAGTCGGGGATCTGCGTCAGCGCGTTGTACAGAGCGCTCAGGTCCTCGGCTGGGGGACAGTACGCCCTGTCCAGACCCGGTGCCAGCAGCAGCTGCAGCAGCTGCACCAAGTCATCCATGTCGGGTTCCCTGGGCTGGATCTGCAACCACCAAATTCCACAACTTTTTAAAACCAATCATATGGATGCTGTGATAGTGTGCGCCTCATCAACTGAAGATGTCCGCATTGTCCCTGATGGCAGACCGCAGAGGCTTCCGACTGAAGCAGGAAACAAATCTAATCATGGAGTCATCTGATAGATCCCTGCAGGGATTGGCAGACACCCTAGGATCTTCCAGCTGAAAATGCAGATTCAATCAAGTTGTGGAACTGCAGGAGGAAGATGCAAAAGCTTGGGAGATGGCGCATGGTGCTCCAGAAGTCAAATTGGCCTGCTCTTTCCAAGCACCATATCAACTTCCACCCAACTGATGTGCAGGGAGCCAGTAACACTCGGACTGCCAGTCTCTATTAGAAACTGCAACTGGGGACATGTGTGGGGCGATGACTCATCGATGAGGTGGGAGACAGTCACCTGCAGTGGCCAGATGAGCTGCAGCGCGGCCAGGCGCTGCTTCTTGGTGGGCTCCGGGAATCCAAAGTGGCTGCAAACTGCGTCGACCTCAGCCAGGCCGGCGGGATCGGTGGCCAGCCGCCGATCCAGATCAATGCACTGCTGCTGCACCACATCCTTGCCACTGATGCACACCTGCATTGTGCCGCTTCTCAGAGTTTGTGACCTGTGTTTAGCAATGCAAGGGATGTTTCTTGATCATGAGCACTGGCAGGCCAAAGGGCCTGGCCCATTGGTTGTTATATATGCAGCCAAGAGGGTCAACCCTGTTAATATCCCACTGGCTTAGGTCGGTACCCCTGAATCATCGCCTAGAACAGGGCTGCACTCTGAATCATGACTGTGATGGGACATGTGTCTGTTCTGTCACACACCGATGCTATACTCAGTCACTGACTCCTGCAAACCTGGCAGCTGATGCCAGTATCATTACACTTACACCTAGACCTCGCGCATGCTTCACGACTTGTGAACCCATGAAGGGGAAAGGGTGTGTGGTTGGGTGTACCTGGAGAATCATGCAGAGCGCCCACACATCATCGTGGGGGCCCGGCAACCAGCAACAGAGGGTGGAGTAGGGATGGATCGAGTCCATGGGTGTCCCCTGCGGCACAGCACACCCAACTGGCTATGGCATCTTTTGAATATACATAAATCTATTGCATGGCTGTGATCATGGCTGTAATGCTGCATGCCATGCAGTGCAAGCGACGCAGCTCTCTGGGCAAAGGCAAATTTGGATCTGAATGGTGTGTGTCAGCATGAATGGTTCTGAGAACAGCATTGAGACACAAGAATTCAGCACAGGGGTGTTTGTGGGCCATAACTCTCACCCTCTGCTGACCCAAAGCCGCAGAGCACTGCTGTGAGTGGCAGCCATAGTCCCCAATGCGCGCCCCCAAACCAAAGTCCGCCACCTGCATACAGCCACGCATGCACTTCAGGCAGTGCACAAAACCTGTCTTGAAATTGGCTGCACAAATCTCTGACACTTCTGGGTCCCTGTGGCATCTAGGAATCCACCATAGAACTCGACTTGATCTAGCAAGCCACTCGACTTGGGTTTGCAGGTCAGTCCAGGAACATCACTAATGCAGGTGCCAGACCAGTCCATCCAGAGCATCCTGGTGCACTTCGAGACTGTACGGTTATTGTTTGGCGACACTCCCAAAAATGCAATTGGTACCTTGAATTGCAGGGTTCAGTGACACACCTTGGGCACTCCGTTGGCCATGATCATAACGTTGGCTGGCTTGACATCGTGATGCACAATTTTGGCAGTATTGTGCAGGTAGTACAAGGCAGAGGCAAGGCCCTGGCCGATCTCCTTAACTCTCCTTGGCTGCAGGGCGATTGAACCCGTGGCCTCAAAGCTCTTCCTGCACAACACACCTAGACATCACCGTGACCCCTGTGCTCCAGCTAGTGTTCAAGTGCTCCCTGCATGATACAGCAGGCCCCCAATATGTCCCTAGTGTGGCTTCATCTGGTTGAGAAACTACTAGTATGCATGGGCCTGCTGAAAGGGCAAATCTAAGCATGCTGGCAATGTAAAAGTTGATGCTTGAGCCTGCTCTGGAGGTGAAAATTTCAGGGATTATGTGGGCGGCAATGTAGAGAGTCCGCACACTTTATACCAAGCCACTGGAAGAAAATCAGAATGACTTGCTCAAGCAGTGCCTGGCAGGACCCTTCATCAGAGCCCTGGTCTATGCGATTGGATCATGCAGAGGGGTTCCAGCCTTCAATGTAAACCCCGGGCCGGACCCTTAGATACCCTTTACCCTAACAACATGCAATGACATCAGCAGCATGCCGTTCATGATGACATGCAGTGCCTTGCACAGGAGATGGAAGGACAGAAGCGCACAGCAGCTCATCGTGAAGGTCATGGTCGCCTCGGGGCATAGCAATGGCAAACAGGCCACTGTTGTCGTCCTGAATCGTGGCCACAAGCGGCAGGATGTTCTCATGCCTGCACTCCGACATGAATCTGGCCTCTTCCGCAAGATACCTTTGATTCTGCGCACCCATTCACACAACCTTAGTCACACAGACTCATGCCGATCAATCAGTCAATCACTCATCAGTTAGTCAGTCGAGCCTCGAGATCTGAGATTACTTTGTACGCTCGGTGCACAGTGATTGGGCAGCTTGCACATGGCATGGCATTGGGGATTCCCTGTCCAAGTAAGTTACTTGTGCTTCAAGCAAGTAAGTTAAGTTAACAGTTGTGCTTCAAGTAAGCAAGTTAAGTTAACAGTTGCAAAAGTAAACGTAGTAGCAAGAATGAAGTCTGCAGCGACGCAGACAAAATACGAGATGGAGGGAGGGTATGTAGTCCCGCACCTCTACTGGGTCGCCTTCTGTGCGTGCTGTCTTGAAGGCCAGGTCAAGACCCTGCGCAAAGACAGCTCCAAAGGCGCCGCTGCCTAAGGGCCGTGGTAGTCCAGTAAGCGCTTCCTGCATTCCACAAGCCGATTTCATCATGCACAGTGGTCCCCAGTGCTTTGGATCTTGTCCCGGAGAATCCATTTCATTGGTGGTACTTTGAAAGCCGCACGTTCATCAGGTGAAGACCGCACTGCTAGAAGCTTTGCATGCTGATTCATGCGCGCTCATTTAGATTTCATGGCAGGCACGCATGTGAGTGAAGCTCTGAAGTTGGCTTGTACTAATCTTTGGAAATATCGGAGTTGTGAAGCTGGCCAGGCATTTAGCCTGAGCATCTGCGATGGCTTGCTCAGCCTGCTGCTGAGTTGCCTGCAGCGCTGTCTCCAGCCCTGAGATCCGCTGCACTGTGGCCTGCAGGGTTGCCTCTGCCATCCGCCTTCCGGCCTGCTCCGCGCTGATATCGCGCTCCAGTTTATCAACCCGCCATCTCGTGGTCGCCAGGTCCCACTTGAGGTCACATGCCTCCGCTGCAGCAGCTGCCTGGGCCTGTTGAGCTGCCATCCTGGCCTCCTGCTCACTGCTGACCTGGCATGCCAGGTCAGCAGCCCGCTGCTCTGCCGCTGCCAGCTTGGCGCGCAGAGTGCGCTTCTCCGCCGCATGCCCCTCCTGCTTTGTGCTGAACCGGCATGCCAGATAAGATGCCAACTGCGCTGCAGCCGCCTGCTGGGCGCGCAGAATGTCCTTTTCTGCCGCTCCTTCCTCTTGCTCAGTGATCAGCTGCTGCGCCAGGTCACCCGCCAGCTGTTGTGCAGCTGTGAGGGCTGCTTCCTTCTCGCGCGCTGCATTCTCCGCTGAACTGCACCTGTCCTGCTCTGCGCTCAACTGCCGCGTCGCCCACATGGCAAAGATAGCCAGCACGCGCTCAGCCGTGCTCTTGGCAGTCCGCTCTCTCAGCTGGTGTTCCTGGTCGGTGCACATGTGGCTGCGCGAGCTGCGGCAGCTCTTCTGTGGCTGAGCTGCATCTTGTGGTGCCACCTGTTCAAAGGAATTCTTGATGTCAGAAACAGTTGCTCACATCTTGCATTGCGGCCACACACCCAAGAATGTTCTCTTCAGGCTGAACCGTGCTAATGTCTGCCACTGAAACACTCGTAAGAAAGCACCTAAATAGTATAAAAACTTTGAAGCCCCTGCGATGGACCTTTCAATGATGTCTGCCCCTGAGCAGAAAATGTTTCACACAAGCTGTTCAGCAAGGGAGGTTGCTTCCTCAGAGCAGATCAGTGCTTGAACTATCTGGTGCTGCTGATAGGGGATCTTGGCAATGAGCTCGACACACCTTGTTCTTGTGTGCACTGGCAATGGTGATGGTGGCAGAGGCTGTTGGTGCCAGATGCCATTCCACAGGTGACGGTGTGGCGGTGCTGTCAGCCTTGGCAGCAGGTGCCCTTGGTGAGCAGGTGTTGAATGTGTTGGCGCTCATGGCAGTATCCTGCAGGTGGCTGCCTGTTGCTGAAGATGGGCTGTCCTGTACCGTACAGGAGGTGACCTCCTCACTCTGCGCCACATCATCATGATGTTGCATCAGTTCTGTTGACAATTTCGACTGAAGTCTAGCCACAGTGGCTCTTACATAATGCAATGTATCTGAAAAGCTATTGAGCAGGTGATCATCTGAAGGTTTCAGGGCCAACAGTGGAATTGCCAAGAGTGCAGTATTATGGCGCAACTGTGGTGCAAGGTGCGCAGCTGGTCAGCAGCAAATTTGCATCTGTGCCTACCTTGTCAGAATTCTGCAGAAGGTCCTGCTGCTCAGCTGGATGGCAAGTGGATGCTGCACTTGAGGCAGCTGTGGTGCCCGTGGTGAATGCTGGCAGTAGTGTCACAGGTTCTTCTGCTGCAGTGCTGGCCCTTGACACGTCCTGGATGGGGCTGGTGACCTTGATGGAGCCATCAAAGCACAAATCTTGGTAGACTGTCCCCACAGATGGATTCCCCTGCACCAAACAGCAACAAAATTCTCAGATTACGAAAATGAAGTGGCCTGAGAAGGTCACCTTCTAGAACGGTTCTAGTAGTGTTACTGGGCTGCTTCAAAGCGTGCAGCTCAACTCACCGTGACAGTTTCCTAAACGTTGGAAATGAGCGCCTTTCAGAACAACAGCGAAATGAATAAAACATGATAAAATCTTATAAATAAACCCTACAAGGCGATGTAAACAAACTCTGACTGCCACTACATTCGAGAAGATAAAACACACGTACCCTCCCTGGCAGAATGAGACAAGAACCCAGCTGCTAATATACTCCAGCAATGGTGTTATTAGCTATTCATTAGCGACAAGTTCTTAGCTATTCAATAGCGACAAGTTGTTCTAAAATTCAGTACTTCAAGTCCTAAAGTTAAGGATCGCAACTCACCTTGGCGGAGACCTTGGTGACGCAGTCCATCTCTGCGTCCAACGCTGGCGGCCTGCTCATGCACTGTCCCATCGTCCTCCGAGGTCTGACATCAGTGTCGGTGTAGGTCCTCGGAAGTACTCGCGCGAGACGGCAGATCAGCGCTGCTATAGAAATCTATAGCAATGACCTTGGCGGAAGCGGCAGATGGGAGGGCATTTGGTGGAGCATGATGCCGTGTTCGGGCCGAGTATGGGACGTGGGGCAGTATCGATTCAATCAACCATATTATTATAAGTTGATTTCTTTGGATCGTTGCGTTCGAGCTCTCCCAACACGAAACAACACCTCTGGAAATGTTTCATAGAACAATCGAGGTATTGCACTCGTCTCAAAAGAGCAATAGAAAGTTTCCGCTCGGACAATTTACGATCGAAAATGTTCTTGATCAACGAAAGTGCCAAGAAGTGCCACACTGCAGTGCATTCCGGGCGATTCACGTGAATTTCTGTCTCAACAAATGTAACCAGTCCGGGGTTCGATCCCCTGGAACAACAGCGAATTTTTCGGATCATTTTTCGGGAATCCGGCGTTGTGGCCACCCCTGAGACACCCACAACGGCGCTACCTAACCGTCCTGAAGTTTCGGGTGGTTTGCGAAGGACGGCCCCTCAGCAATCTGTAAGAAGGGGGTGTAGCCCTGCTAGGTTTCATTGGTGCACTTGCGAGTTGACAAGGCTGCAAGCCTGTCACAGTGTGCACATGGCCCCCTGGGCCAGGCAACCGGCTGCAGACGGACCTGTGTATGCCCTACGGCCTTCAAGGCTTCCGGTTCAATTCATACAGGATTTTATTTATTTTATTATTTTTTAACCAGTATGGACTCCGTACAGTGATCGGATCCTCACTGCTTTCTACCTTTGGATTTTGATGACTGGCCACCAGGCCCTGTGGCCACCAGTCGGCTGGACGCAGCCGGTCGCATCAGCATGGCAAGGTGCCGCTGCGGCAGTTCATGGCTCAAGCTGTGTTTGCAAGCCATGCGCTCCCTGCACGTTACAAACTGATCTTAGCAGAGCCTCTCCTGAGGATAGTGCTAGAAGTTTGCTTTGTGTCCGAGTCGGTAATCAAGTAAGAAGCGGCTTCCATGAGTTGGTGGTGGTGGTGGTGGTCACTGACTCTGTGAGTCACGGTTGGCTGATCAGTTGGTGAGTAAACCACTATTACTTAATTTTAGACTAATGTTGCAGCACTAGCCGCTGAGTCACTGTCACCTGAGCATCTCTGTGCTCGCAGGCACATCAAGACTCTATCAGAGTTGTCCCCTTTTTGAGCAATCCAAATGCCAAAGGGCGCTTTTTACTGCTTGCCATGAGGCTCACTACCAAGTGGGTCCAATGCCGCATTAGCATGCCGCATAGCGGCTGTGTGTATGCCCTATGGCCATTAGGCTTTGGGTTTGCCGACCTGTAATAATAATAGCGGCTATAAATGCAGCAGCCAGAAAGTCTTGCCTCGAGGCTGTAGACATTTGCTTATCCTTCTTTTAGTACAGACCCTGTCCTTATATTTATCTACAGGCCTGAGGGTTATTAGGAGTTTTTGCTCACTGCTATGGTATGCTATGGTAGCTAGATGGCAACCTCAGGGAGTGCAAGAACCCCACTGCATCTAACATGAGTTGGATTTTCATGTATGCTGATGACATAGCTCTAGTGGCCGAAACACAGGAAGCCCTACAAGAAGCCCTGGCCATTATTGACAGAGTTTTCATCCGGTGGGGCATGCATATAAACATAAGAAAGACTCAAATTCTCTGTTTGCAGAGTGGGACACAGACCGGTGATAGCAGTGAGCAGTTTTGGCTCAGGGGCCAACCCCTTGAACAAGTTCAGATGTTCAAGTATCTAGGAAGCATATGTTCAGCAGACATGTCAATGCAACCAGAGATGGCCTCAAGACTCAGTAGGGCAGGTGGGGCATACCATAAGCTGAGCAGATTGAAAGTTTGGAAAGATAAAAACATATCTCTCAAGATAAAAGTTATATTGTACAAAGTCATTGTTCAGTCAACATTGCTGTATGGTTGTGAAACATGGGCAGTCACCAATGAAGATATCAGAAAACTCGAGGTATTTCAAATGAGATGTTTGCGGAGGATATTGGGGATAAGCCTTTTAGAAAGGATACCAAATGCAGTTACACGAGCACAATGTGATATTCCAGAGGTTGCAAATTTGATTAGATACAGGCGGCTGAGGTATCTTGGACATGTGGCTAGGATGGGTGACACCAGACTGCCCTTACAATTCATGTTTGGTACCATATCGGGAACGGGGACCAGGGGCAGACCTATGAAGGGTTGGAATGATTATGTCAGGGATGATTTGGAAGCCATAGGATTGCCATATAACTGGCGGAGAAAATGCAAAAACCGAGATGAATGGAGGGCTGCCATAAAGGTGCTGCTAGACGTACCTAGTCCATAAGGACTGGAAAACGTGTAATAATAATAATAATAATGGTATGCTTTATTGTATCTTTACTGTATCTGAAAGGCTAAGCATTGCAATGTTGGCAAAAGATGGCTTACGGGATGATCATGATGGCTCATTGGATGCCATGAGTTTGCCATGGCAGTGCCCCCATCCCAAAGTCTGATGAGAAGACCGAAACCTCCAGCTTTCAGGCTCAGCGGCTTTAATGGTAGGGTGCGCCAGATTATGCTGCTGCTCTGTTGGGTTGCTCGTGTTGCAGTGGTTTGCTAGTAGCCAGGCCTGCTAGTGCCTCTTTTCCTGCACAAAACTGTCTCCCATTGGTGTGAAGTACTTATGGTTGAGAAGTAAGTGCACGGTTTCCATGCATTTCTCCAAGTTGTGGTTGGACCAGTACAACTCAATATGTGTTCAATTGGAGCTACAACAAGTGCATGGCGTGCAGGCTGCCTTCTCACCTGGACTTTTGCCAGACGTCAGATATTCTACCGCCGTAATAACAATCAGGAACCAGAGTGTTCTACCAGTTGTCACGGTGGCTTCTCCCACTCAGCAAACTTGCACACCCAGAGGAGGGCACAACCAGATCCTGTGCACGCCCTGCAAATCAAGCAGGCGCACCAGTCAAACCTCGCGAATTTAAAGGACAGAAGTGTTTGTAATAATATTTTCCCATGAATTTTTGTGCTGACATCATTTTAAAACAACCCATAGAGTACAATTGAGACTTACCTCCTGCCCATCACCACTGATGGGACGGTACGGAAGCGGGAGTCCCGACGAGGGAGAGTGTATAGCCGGGACAAAGGATGAATTTGAGTGGTATCGTAGCTCCACAGATCTCTGAAGGGGGTCTGATAGGCCGTGTTGAAGCAGAAGTAAGGCGGCCTCAAGATCGCAGGCTTGGATCTGGCGTCCCCTTTCTAAAGTTTGGGAATTTGATGACGGTCTGGCAAGAGTTTCCAACTTCCGTAGCACATTGTTGAGGTAGCAGCGCATAATGGACTGATGCGTGGCTTCACGGTCAGAAGAAAGATGATGAGGAAGAAACGCCAACCCAGCGACGCACCCCGATTCCTATCCGTACGATTCACCCCATTGTGATTTCTTCATCATAGCACCTGCCTCTTGAACAACTCACCGATCACAACATTGGAGCCTTCAGAAGGTTTCCAGGGAATGCATGCACAGTATTCGCGTTGTATATCTCACACGAGACCGGAAACAGTGCGACCAGTGCGACCAACACAGAATCTGAGTGTCCAGCTATTCCTGCACGAGTAATTTTTGGACTTATTAAGCATCGTGATGGAAAGTTGGTGGTCTTTCCAAATGTACTTCAAGGCCTTCCACAAAGAAGTCTTGTAACGCTCGTTGGCCTCAGTGAGCGTGCCCGAGCTTGGCTTCGAGGTGACAATTAGACTTATCGACAGATATAAGTAGGAATGATCGATTCAATAAGCAAGACTGACCAAGTACTAGTTCTGCTAAATCGCCTGGCGGTTACTGGCCAAACACCACATCAAGATGTCAGGACACTGAAGGCATCGTCCACGGAAACTTTGCAGCCTTCTCAGAAGCAGCAGCAGGAAAAGCATTCCACATCAACAGAAGCTTGTAAGATTGACCTGACTTCTAAAGGAGACTCTCAGTTTCCACTGAGACAATCTTTCCTTAAAGGACATGGGCCACCGCAGCAGCAGACCGCTTTCCCTTCGAGGAGTCAAGCAACGGATGCTCTGCAAGTGGTTCTCGGAGAACGATCCAATTCGATTGAATCACATAGACAGCTCAGGTGAACCTTTATACTCCAGTTGAATACATTGCCGGCCTAATAAGGTCAGTCAAGAGTCTTCAGCTATGCAAAGCCACACTGGCTTGTGCTCAATACTTGTAAAACATGTGAGTTTGTTGGCTGCTGGCGTATGGTGGCATATGCAGTGGCTGATGTGTGCTGGGGATATGTCTTGTGACCTGATCATGCTCACACCAGTGTGCATGAGACAAATTTATGCCCAAATGCCATGCTTGGTCCAATAGCTCTTGGGATCATCCACGCTTTGAAGCATGGAATTGGCAGAATCTGCAACGCGTGCTCCTCCTGATCAGTGCCTCACACAAATTACAGCTTGATATCATCAATGCGCTGCAGGCGATCCACCAACAGCTTCCGAACAAAACTCTTTGGGCAGGCTAAGCGGGTTCCGGGCGAGGAAATTGTTGATGCAAGCGTCACAGCCGGCTCTGACAGGGTCCGCGTGCATCCGCTCTCCAACTTCCGCCGCTACTGGGACCTCACAGCCATCGCACTCACCATACACACCGTACTAGTGCTGCCCTTCCGGGCTGCTTTCTTTTGGGACTATTACCGCGAGCTGGAGGCGCATCACACCATCTTGGAACAGCTGCAGGTGCGGCCCAGGGCACACTCGTTCAATATTAGCCTGGAGGAATGCAAAACCTTCGTGGCATCATGATGTGGCCAAATTGTTGCCGCGTACTGGACCTGTTTTGCCAGGCCTGCTTCTGTGTTGAATGAAGAATTTTGTCATCGCATGGCTGGCTGCATAGTGAGACTTCAGCGGTGCCTGCAAGGGCAAACAGCTCAGGTGAGGTTGATACATGATTGACCTCCGCATTGCTGTGAAGGGGGGGACCGTTTCCCCCTCACAGTGGCTGTGCAGATTTTTGGGACTGGCTTTGCTGGTGTGCAGGTGGACTGGATGCTGGCCACCGAGCTGTTCATAGACCTTTTCTTCTTGTCGGATATACTTCTCAACTTCAACACAGGCTACATAGCAGACCAGGTGCGTCATTGATAAATTTACCCTGAACAAATTGTAGCCCTTAAGACCAGCTTTCTCACCTCCTTCCGCCAAGTACTGCCATGTCAAAACCCCTTAGCTTTCTACATGTTTCATTGTCTGTTACTGGTAAATCTGGGTCTACTTAAAGCCAAGTCGAATGAAATCTCCAGAAACACTACCGTAATGTGACATTCAGATCCAGAACTCCCAAACATACTCCGAATGGCATGTGATACTCAATGCATACTTAATACTCATATGATCAGTGCAGGTGCTGGTCATGGAGCGGCATCTGGTCAGGAGACACTATTTGCGCACATGGTTCGTGCTGGACCTGATCGCCTCAGTTCCCATGGACTTGTTGCTGCGGGGGCGGCGTTTTGACATCCTTCGCCTGCCGCGCCTGCTCAAGGTCATTCGCATAATGCACTACAGAACCCTCACACAAACAGGTGCAGCCTGTTCAACGACACGTATTCGTGACAATCCTTGGTGCCTTGCCACTCAAAATGCATACGTATCACTCAGCAGAGTGGCACTTTATTGTTTGACGTGGATATGGATGTGGATGTCGATGTGGAATAAAAGAAAAGTTTCAGCTACAGGCAGCTGATCTTGAATGCAGCTGCAATGTTGAGAGATGAGGGCCCCTTGTTAGTCCAGTCTTTTGAGATGTCGGCATCATGCTGGCGTTTGAGTCACTGACAGATGCAGGACACAGGCAGTGTGCACCAGTGTTTGAGGCAGCTGTTGAGAAAGTCTGTGCTTTCTGGCGCAGTACATGATCTGAGGCGGACGCCAATCGTGTCCAGCATTTCCCGCTTCCACATTCAGATTCTGCAGATGTTTCTGTTCGTCTTCATCTGGGTTCACTGGGACGCCTGCCTGCAGTACGGTGCCTGCTCGGCTCAATCCCCCCTAAGGCAAGCACTTTGACTCCGGGATCCCTGGATTGAGAAACCGTGAAGCTGATTGTGAAGTCCATCATGGACAGCATGATCCTGCGGTTTTGTCACACAGAAGATTCCTGCTTGTCACTCAAAACGAGCGCAGTGTCGAGGGCAAAGATGCATCAGACTTGTAGAAGACTCAATGACATTGGCGACAATCGCAACAAGTGGTGCAAATGAGTTTGCATGCTGTGTGGATCCAGACATTGGTAGGCTTGTTCTGTAGTCACTATTGCGCTGAGGCCAGCTGTTTCTCGCTAAATTTAAATACAGCGTGCAGCGGTCTGGCATGTTTAGAAGCATGACCGCATAAGAGTATATCATCGCATCGTGATAACAGAGTGCGCATGCAGCGGTTGCTGGGTGTACGCAAGCGGGCTGTCAGACCGGGGCATCTACGAGAAGTACACTTGGGCTGTGCTGAAGGCCTGGTCTGAGACCGTTAGCGCCGGTGCGCTCATCCTTAAATTTCCATGCTAACTACCTTCTATCTTATTATCACAGCCTACTGGGTGGCACCAGACAGTCGGGTTTAGAGGTGAGAATTTATAAGGAATGGGACAGTTTGTCGACCAAGCCTATTGTGACCTGAGAATGCTGCAAAGCTCTGGTGCTGACATGGCGCCGTGTTGGCGGCCAGCTCAGCCTCAGGCTCTGGCAAGTCTGTTGCTTTGAAGGCCCTGTTTGCTCTCTGAGCACCGCCGATGTGTCCATTGCTGGAGTGCCCTGATGTTGACAGGACATTGGCATGGGTCCAGCATCTATCTTTCATGGTCTTGGCATTGAGGTCTCTGCTTCAAGCAAGTTGCAAGTGCTCGTGCAGTTCAAGATTAGGCTTGTCAGCTGTTTATAACACGGCCCCTATGATGTAATAGCAGAAACCGTTGGAATCAGCACTGCCGGCAGTTCTAGCATTCTGGAATTTGTCTCTCTGAACCCCAAGATCCGATCTGGAGCTCCTCCTGCCAGTGGCTCCTACTCGAGTCCACCTGGCTGCAATGGCGCTCACTGGGTGGCACCGGGTACCCGTGTAGAACGTACATTTTGGATTTCCCGAGAATGCAGATCGCCTTTAATTCCGATGAATCTGCAATATGATACCGCGTTAGGGCCAGGTTTCAACCATGATGGCAAAGAAGAAACTGAGGTACCTGTGGGTGGCTGCAGGTTATGGTGCACAAGATCCAGTGACAGCATTTGATTGCTGGATGACGACCGCTAGCCTCTTCACGGGGATGTGCATCTGGACATTCCTGGGCGGCATTGTGACCACACTGCTGATCCACCTGAATGCGGCCTCTTCTGAGTACACCGCAAAGATCACAGCGCTGAACCAGTACATGGCCCACCGCCGACTGCCCCAGGTACAGCGCCTCCTATAATTTGGTACTAGTACTATCCCAAATCCTATTGCTAGTTATTTGCTGGCAGAGTCGCCAGCAGCAAGGACAGTACTTCATACGCAGTTCTTTTGCCAGATTGCTCTAACAATGCCCAGTCACACGGTGTTTTGCGGCCAATTTCTCTTCAACCATACTTCACGCTGCTCTAAAAAGTAGCTCTCGGTTTGCAGAGGTGGTTTTGGGTCCTGTTCCTTCCCAAAAGTCACAATCAGCGAGCTGCAGCTGAAGTTTTCTAACAAACTCAGTGGAACAGTGATGCATCGACTCCACTTTGTAGGGCCTGCGCCAGAGGATCCGAGACTCGTATGAGGCGCGCTGGAAGGCTGAAAAGCATTTTGATGAGGATGAGATCATGCAAGAGCTGCCCAACTCCCTGCGCACAGAGGTACGCGGTGTCTGGCGCTGCTTTCTTGCACCGCACCAGCTTTGTGAGGCATGCAGTATGCCCAACAGATACAGTCGTCCTTTGCATTCCAATGGCTTTCAACAACATGTCTCTGGAACAAATTTGGTGATAAAGTGATAAATTGCCTCCATGCAAATCGCGAACCCGCAAGGCTGTTTGTTTGCTGTGCGCACAGGTGTGCCTGTACACCTGTGGTGATCTGATAGCGAGCGTGCCTTTCTTTGAGGATGCTGAAGAGGGATTCACCACCTCACTTGTGACTCTACTGCGCCCAGCTGTGCGGTTCTCACCCTCATCAAAGAAATCTTCTGGTCCCTGCGGTAGTGTCATTGTATTTTACAAACTTGTCAGAAGGAGCGTCAAATGGTCCCCGAGGTTTCAAGGTTGAAGGGCCATATTCAATAGTTGGCATTCTGCCAAGTAGCAATCTTCCTCATGCTGCCGATAGAATCATAGGGTACTAGTAGTACTCATCTGCTGCCTTCAAGTTGTGCCTTATGTTACCTACCAAGGGGACATCAAGCTATGTTTGCCTGATTCATCCTTTTCCTGTGGTGAAATGCTGGGAGTTGCATCTTTACTGGAGCAAATGGATTTTTGTCACTGACACAGGTCTATTTGAGGGATGACATGGTGATTCGTGAGGGTGAGGTGTCAAGGGAGATGTACTTCATCAAATCTGGCGCTGTACAGGCACGCTCTCAATGCTGCTCAGTCATGGTTTTGTTTCCTGATCAGGCGTGCCCACGTGGAGCTACGAGCTGCCATGAGTTGCACTTGCAAGCTGTTCAGCTGGTCTGAATGCTTGCCGAGCGCAAAAGCTAAAAATTATCATGTCAGTGTTTGCTGAACAATGATTGAACAGGCTGCAGGATTTTGTGCTGGGTGTGCGTTTTTTGCACTCGCCAAGATGCCCTAGCTAGCTATGATGTTCCATGTTGACTTGCCAGATTAAGTTGCCTGCAGTTGATGCTCACAGCATTGTAACTTTTAAATGTTACCTGCATCCTGATATCCAAAAGTATACACAGGTGGAGGTCAACGGGCTGGTGGTGACGGTGCTGAAGAAGGGCTCCTACTTCGGCGAGATCGGGCTCCTGCGAAATTGCCGCCGCACCGCGTCCATTCGCGCCCTGTCAGAGACATGCGACCTCTTCGTCCTGACAAAGGTGTGTGCAGACACCTGTTCTTTGAAGTAGACTTGCGGCAAGGTTGATTGTTGGCAGCGTGATATGTTCAGCAGCTTGGACTGTGTGCAAGCAACCATGGCTTTTTTCTTTGCACAATAGAGGTCTGCCGCCCTGCTGGAGAGCGCACTGTTTGGATCCGTTCAAGTCATGGAGGGACGCTTTGCCCGGTAGCACTTCAGGCCGGGTAGCTTGGGTTGATGGCCTTCAAACAGCTTTCAAAAAAACCATAGGAGGCCAGATAATCAAGAGGAGCCTGATCTGCTCTTTGCAGTTCTCACATCCCACGTGACCCAGATAGACTGTCATAGGTTCAGCAAATGCAAAGCCGGTGGCCACTGGCAGGGGCACCACTGGCAGACAATGGTCAATTTTAGACGATGTTTGATTTGTGGTGCTGATATGCACCTGATCGCTGCAGATGCACAATCGCTGAGACTGCTGTTTTTCTGCAGGACAACTTTGATGCAGTGATGAAGGAATACCCGGAGTCCAGCAAAGCGATGGACCTCATAGCGGAGCACCGACTGCGCACGCTCCATGCCAGCACAGCGTGGCGGTCCAAACAAGATGCGGTGTCCAAGGCCACCAGCCTCGGCTCCAAAATCGAGCATGTCTTGGAGGTATGCTCTATGCCTTGAAAGCAGCTCCAGAAGCGCAGAAGCCATTTTTTGCCTGCATCACAATATGCTTTATCGCCAGTGTTATGCAGGTCAGGGACTTGATGCTGTGAAGATCATCTCATCAGATGAGATTCATCCTTTTAAAAGTGGAGCTGGGAGCGCTTGTCAGTGATACTCTCAGTGCTATCCTGAGCACTGGGGCTGGATCACTTGAATATAGTGCATCAATCTTCCCACACTAAGAAAACTCTTCTGCCTGCCTGCAGATGGGTGAGGAAGCCGATGCTTCATCAGCACAAAGAGAGGAGACCCTTCCCATCCATGCATCTGCCTCGGGGATCTCCCCTTTCCAGCCTGTGCACACCTCCCACTTCACAGGTGCACACCAGGGTCACAAACATAGAAAATCACCTTCCGGCGGCCGCAGCGCACCGGGGTCGCCGTACACACTGCAGCGGACGATGACCTCAGATTCTGCGCGGCAGCACCTCCCCAGTCCGGCGTGCCAGCAGCAAAGTTCTCCTGGAGCGCACCCGTTAACGTTACGGCGGGCTGATTCCACCGCATCAGATGCGGGCACTGGCCTGTCGCAGACGCCAATGGAACCGCTACGGCGGACGGCAAGCGTCGGGGATTTCCCGGCATCTGCTTCTGGGTTTGATCTCGAGGCAGGGCAGACCTCAGCTCGAGAGAGCTATCGTGGTGGCGTTTTGGACAAGATCATAGGCCGAGCAGGTGGCAGTGCGGGGAAGTCGGCTGGGAGGAAAACAGCAAAATTCTTGGCAAGACCTTTGAGGGTGAGCCGAAAGGTTGGAAGGTCATCTGATGGGATCATGTCATTTTGCTTCTTAACATCAGATCAAAAACGTCCCCAAGTAGTGCCTCAAAGTTGCCAGACATTGCCTTGGCTCACCTTGCTGGCACAGGCTCTTTTTAAATGGACCCACCTGATCTGAGACTTTGTGAAATCTGCATGAAGGTGACAGAGGATGATGAGGCTGTGGAGCATGCGCACGCATCAGCGGTGACATCACCTCTGCTTGGGGATGCACACCGTGCCAGATCAAGTGCTTATACTCACGAGGCTGAGTTGATGCCTCTTCACCATCGGGATAGTTCCTGGTGCTAATGTTCAAAACAGTGTCGGCGCGAACTTCAGCAGTCGATGTCTCATGTGTAGGTATAATCCTTTGGGCATCGAGACTTCCTGCTTTGACGGAATTGCAACAAGGAAGACTCACTGAGCGAGTCACGTGAAGGGAGGAGTGAATGAGTGCACTGCACTCGGTAAATGAGCCTCACTGAGTGCACTGCACTGCATTTGGCAAATGCAATGCACGAACATGTCAGGATGGCTTGCTTAGTAAGTGTGGCTAATTCCTCACATCTGGATGGCTTAAAGCCTTCACCGGGCCTATGTTGCCTTTGCAATCACCGATGTTCTGTGTCGTCAACCCAACTTTACAGCTCTCGAGCCTTTCAGCACAGCCTGGAGCTTTCATACATGTACAGGTGCATCTGTGCACACACCCTCCGAACTCTCTTGTCAAGTCTATTCAGTATTTAGCTTATAGGAGTTCCTCATTCCTCCGAAGTCCAACGTTCAACAGTCTCTTCCTCCCAGTCAGTCCTAGCTTGGGTTTTCTGTTCACAATCTCTACTCATTTGCCTGTACGGCACAAGTGCCTTCATACGTCACATAACGGTTACACAGTTGCCAACTGTGTATGCACAGTGTGCATTCATCTACTTCTAGGGCGCCTCATCAAGACTACTGGAAGTAGTCTCCGAGAGGCTCTATGCCTCTTTTTGCCAAGCGAAAAAGGGCCCATCTACTTCCTTTGAGTCTACTTGGCCAATCCAATATACTAGATTCTAGATCTATGCCCTGGAGATGTCTAGACAGCCAGATCTGGCTGCTCAAGATCCAAACGCATGCGCGGGCAGTCCAGAGGCTGAGATTGACCAAAGGATTTGGTGCAGAAAATGATCGCTGCAGCTGCTACTTGTGCATGCATCACAAGCGACTGAGCAGCTGCTGCCGCGGCACTGGCAGCCAATGAACCGCGGCCTTGTTCTCAAAAAGTGGCGGTGTGCTAGGAGCAGGCGGAGGGCCATCATGGCGATGCTGGGTTAGCAAGCTGAGAGCCACTGAATGTCTTTCGAACTGTGGGCCTTCCAGGCCATAGTCCCACAAAATTCTCTCCGCCTCTGTGCGCCACTGCTGCTCCTCCTCAAGCTGTAGTGAACACACAACACAGCTTAAGCCTCGGACGCCTCTTGAAGCTCTGTGTAACAGCACTGCCTTTACTGCCACCCAAACTGCAAAAAAAATCATTGCCTGCATCTGTAAGGGCATACATGGGCAGCAGGCACACAGTCTCATGGGTGTACAATATATTCATGTGATGCAGTGTGTAAGACATACTAGTAGATAATGACTCATCAGTGCTGACCTGTGCAGCCAGGTGGCGGATCCTTTCCTTCGCCTCTGCCAGGTCCTGCTCCATTTGGCACTCAGCGAGGTGCACCGCCGCCGCTGCTTCCCGTTCCCGAGCCACTTGCCGCAGATCATTGGGGCTTCTGGCCGATGCTTGGCGCCGCAGCACGGCCGCAGCAGATTTGGCATCTTTTCCGGCTCTCAGCACCTGCGCAGTGAGGAGAACACATGTAGCGGATCCACTGAACCTTCAAAGCACAGGTAGACTTGGCATTGAGAACACATGCCCCGGGCAGCTTGGGATATTCCTATAGGACTGTAGGAGTCCTGCCAGTGGAACACCGTGTGACCCCAGTACGTTTCCATCGGGCATTGACAGTTCTTGAGGTCGAAAGTTGAAGTGCAGCGTCTGCATCGGCCAGTGGGTGTCACAGAAAGCAGCCGGACATGTACAGCAATTGCCAGAATTGCCTCCTGGATTGCACTGCCGAAAGCCAGATGCCAACACAACAGGATCATGTATGCATTGGTAAAATTTCCACAGATATCAACTACAAGTGTGTTCATTGGAACCCACCTGTACAGCCACTGCGTCCCTTCCCGCCCTGATGCTGCACAGCTTTGTATGCACCTCTTCCTGACTTTTCAGCGCGGCCTGCTGCGACCCGAGCGCCGCGCGAAGGCCGTCCCTTGCTTGCCCCAGCTCCTTAACAGCTGCGGCGGCGTCCTCTTCAGCTTCTGCAGCCCGCTGTAATGCAGCTGTGAGCTGCGACAGAATTCACATTGAGGGTGTCAGAGAGTCCTGTGGGAGCTGAACAGGAGCTCTGCCTGACATTCTTTAGGACCATATGATGGAATAAAGAGATGCCCTGCGTTGACCTTCCCTCAGGGCAACACTGATGAACTATGAATGCCTACCATGTTGTCATGTCATGTGATGTCTGAGATCATTTCTAAGTCTGGTCTGCATGCACGGTGCTTTGGCAAAGGCAGCGCGCGCAATGCTGTAGCTGATTCACTAAGGAGCAGTACCTGCCAGTGGTCCTGCAGCGTGAAGGAGCAAGCGTTCTCCATCAGCTCTGTTTTGGGAGCTCTGTGCAATTTTAGAGGCCGCCCAGATTCTGCAAGGGGTGCAGATGGCCCAGGACTCTTCCGATGCCGCTTTTCCTATGACGCACACGCACAGTTTTGCTGTTCAATGCAGACTTGTGCATAAGCAAGCATCCTAATTATGATAGACTGCACAATGTAAGGCAGATATGGCAAAGCCCTGAACACTTTTATATTGCCACTGAGGTGACAGTTGACTGATGATCAGATCCTCTGTAGTGATTCTGCCCCATAGCCTGGCTTGGTATCATACAGAACGCCATAGACACAACCAAAGCTCCCAGCTTGAGCCTCACCACATGCTTGTCTGCCTCGCCAGTATGGGATCCCTCTGGATCCTCTCGCTTCCGCTTGCTGAAAGACTGCCACAACCTTTGGCAATCATTCTCCATTGCTTGGGGACCGAAGTCTTCCCCATAATCCTTTTCGTCCTGCTGCAGGACATTTTGAGTTCAGTAACATATTCGGGTCAATACAGGGCAAGCATTTATCGTGGAAAGCTGCTTGGTTGAAGTCTTAGTGAAGCTGCATCGCACAAACTGAATAGTTTGACTGACAACAGAAGCGGTCCCACAGACTATTGCTTCCCAACTTTAGCATTTTCAACGAACTCACGAGTATATTTGGCTTTGATCAAAGCCAAATGGACTCGTAAACCAGCGTGGATCGCCACTAGGTTATCACCCTTGTGAGTTGAAAGCTGCCATTCCAAAGCGTTATCATGCTAACTAGGGGAGAGGATACCTTGTGGTGTGATGTGGTGGTTTCTTTGAAACACAGGTGCATTCTTCAGTTCATCGTTGACTTTAAGTGCACATCTCTGACAACCATGGTCCCTTCAGGTCCCTTCCAATAGCTCCTTCGGGTGAAATGCGGCTGCTTGCCCCGTATAGTCGCCTTCTTACTACAAGATGGCCCCAAATGTGGATATGCAGGAACGTATGAAGAGCGTAATTCGTGATCTGGTCTGTTGGATCCCGTTTCAGCGTGGGTTTGCCTCGCATTTCTCAAGAACTTCCGTCATGCTGTCAAGCTATTCTGCTTGAGAGCAATTAACATATATATAATGAGGAGGTACTGAATGTTCTTTCTAAAAGCTATGACGGTGGGTGCAGATATGGTTTCCTTCTAGGGCTTCTTGCAATGCTGAGAAGCGAGTTTTACAATCTAAGGGTGAGGAAGAAGGTTGCAAAGACGTTGGGAATAATCGAGCTGGAGTCAGCGGATATAGAGATCTGGCCTCAAAACTCTTCCACGTCGAAGCACCTTTGCATTTTCTTTACGAGCCTAAACAATCCTACCATTTGCATGCTGGCCAGCCTTCTGAAGTCGTTTTTTGATCGAGTGTTGTGCCGACAACTGTTTTGCAGTGCATTGAATGCTTTTTGGAAGCCCTCCAACTTGGTTTGGTTGAACCTTGAGTATGCGTACTGTTGAGTGTGCACAATAAGCCCAAATGGAGCCCTGGTTTGCTGACGATCATGTTGCGGGACAGAGTTCAAAGTGCAGGACTAATGTGACTTTGCAAGCCTTGGCCTGAGGGCTGCCAACATGTTGCAGAGCACACTTTGCGGCATCAATATTGGCACAGCCTCAGAGAGGTTGGCAACAACCATAAGGATGCCCTGAGAGTGCTTGCAGTCTTCTGGATCCATTGGTGGACGCATCATGATTTCAATGTGTCCCTTACCTGCCGCAGGTGCGGCACACTGTGCCTGGCAGGCAAACGCAATGCTTCCATGCAAAGACATGTAAGATAGTTTTGACTCAAAATCTAATATCATCGGATATATGGCCCACCGTGGTAAATGGCCCGGCCGGGTCACCCGGTGTTGTCACAATGGTGGTAATCCGACTATCACAGTTTGGTGGCCCACCCGGGAATGATGATGGTGAGCAACTTCAGGCTCCCTGTGCGCAGAAGACGTCCTCGAGTGCATTTCCCATGAGGATATCCACAGTGATCACACACTCAGTGTCAGGCTGTAGCTACTAGCCTGTATCCATCTCTCAGAGGAGGGCTTCCACTGCCAGTGGATCATCCATAGTATGATACTATCAGAGCCTGAGCCTGAGGCATTCAATGCGCACAAGTTGTGCGCTGCGCCCCACTGGGTGGACTGCTCTACAGACTGAGTCCTTTTCTCATTCTTCTTGGCTGGGCATCTTCAGGGATGATCTCGGTTTTCCTCAGCCTTCAGGCCCTGAACCATACCCGGTCGGTTCATGAGTCATCCCACGTCATTTCACGAAGCCAGGTGAAGCAACCTTTGGTACAGACATCCAGTGTCATCGGTTAAAAATAGAACAGTGTACTTGCAAACAGAGAAGTCAGCATTCAGCGCAGAATTCGCCATTAGCAGCATAAGGATTCGAAGGTTGAAGAGAGTGAAAGTCACCTGACCGAGGAACAGCCTGTTGTCCCAAGCCTGATACTTCTCCAACCTGCAGACAGGAGCAGAATTCGCTTACAGTTGACGAGCTTTACATTTCTCTAAATTCAGAGAGCTGCTGGCTTGAGTGTAGCGGTGCACAGCAGCGGTGTCACGGAGGTTCCAAAGGAGCATCTGAGCTTGGAGCTCTCAAGATGAGAATTAAGATAACGGGTCACCGTGGCACCAGTCTTCTTCGTGAAGGCACAGTGATTTACTTACCTAAGGTGAGAGAATTGTGGCAAGGTGCATCAGCAAGCGGCTACTTAGTCTGCCTGCAACATCCTGTCAAATGAGCACTTTGCAGTGAGCGACACGATCTCTCCGTCGTTTTGGGATGCATGGGTCAAAGACAGCAGCCACCCAGGTTAATGGGAATATTGTATGATGTGTGTATTCCGTGGGACGAGAGGCAGGTCGGAGGAGGTATAGGCTTTCTGGTAGAGCAGCCTGCCACGGGCCTGAGGGGATGGCGCGAAACGTATATACTGGAGAATACTATCTAGCTACTGGCTTGATAGAATTGAATAGTGTCAATTGTGGAAATGGGTTTAAGATTGCTTTACCGCATGCCATGCAACAGGCGGAAGAGGAAGTCCGAGACCCTCAGCGTTCAAAGTCACTTAAGGCAGATGGCGCTACGATCTGGCGGGTTGGCAGCAAGAGGAAGCGGGAGGATGACCAGGTAGAAAAATCTCAGGAGGTGAGACCACAAAGGAGTGATAAATAGTAGCTGAGCCCAGTTACTTGTCTTTCGTGAGTTGGTAGAACTAGGGGATCCCTTCAACTTGAAGGTAAGTTACTGCATCACTTTATCGTTATGATTTTTCCAATGGATCTGATCATTAGCGTACGGTGAGATGGATTCAATGAGCAAAAACGACCATAAATGCTGCCACTGATCCTGAACCACTCTCCTGACAAACAGCATTGAGCAGTTTGGTGCTTCCCTTCCACAGGTGAAACGCTTGCGGACAGGGGAATGGTGGCCTTCAGCATTCAAGCCTGCCCCGCGGGAGCCAGCACCTGAGAAGCAGATGACAGAAGGCCAGCAAGGGAGGGCAGCAGAAAGCTGGCAACCATCAGTTGATCTTCAAGAGCAGGTGCAGACAGCCCCTTTTGTCTTCCAGTTCTTGCCAGATTCAGTGAACAGTGCTCCTGGCCCTGGTCTGGTGGTGACAATAGGGGATTAGTTTATCATATTTCCACTGTCACTGCAACTGGACAGAGCGCAAAGGTTTCAGCCTCTCCTACACTTTCCTGAGGCACACCCTCCCTGGTTTCTCTAATCAGCCCGTCAGAGCAGCGCTGGTCAATTCACATACTAAGAAACCATCCGGCGGGTGACCCTCTCTGATAGGGGGTCCTGATTCTATTCAACATGACAGCCAAGTAACTTTATACATGCACATCCGACTCCAATCTGATCTTCTGATCTGGCTGTGCAGCTGGAGGCAGCTCTCGAGCGCGCGGCCAAGGCTGAAGCTGCGCGCGCGGCGGCCGCGCGTGACCTGACGCGCACGCAGGCGCTCAAACGTCTGGCGCGCGCAGCAGAACAACATGCCATCAAGGAGCGGCGCGCTATGCGCGCGCAAATGCATCATGTCCGGGCCGAGCGGAAGGATCTGATGGCCAAGGTGCGTGCTTTTCTTAAAATGCACATCTCAAAACGCAGGCTGCAAGGGGCCCCGCTGCGGTATTGCCCAACGCATTTTATTGCCATTTGGGACATAGTAACGATTGTGTTTCTCGCATTTCTCGAGCAACACAATGGTGTTGCACATGTCCAGTTGTAACTTAACTTGGCAGCGGTTGAGATACATCGAGGTGCTTCTTGGTAATGCCTTTCACTTGGCAAGTCTGGCTTTTGATGGCTGGAATCGGGGAAACCCCCATTCAAAGCAAATCTTGTGTTGCAGGCAGAGATTGCCAAGCACAAGGCGAAGGGGCTCTGGCACATGGCCTCAAAACAGGGGCGTATGGAGCTTGAACAGATGCGCGACGACCGGAAGGCGAACACCACCAAGCTGCTGAGTCAGAGCGCTGTGGGGTGCCAGCTGGCAGCCGCCAAAGAGACTGTTCGCGAGCTGTCCAACAAGGTGAGCGGCATTTCATGCTGTAACTGTCATGCAAAATTCTGCCATATAAACATTTTCTATTCTACATCTGTGCTACCTAGCAGGGTTTGCTCTGAGGGACTGGGGGTGGTTTGAAAGTTGCACTGCAGAGTACCTGCAAGATTTCCCTATCAATAACTATGCAGCTGGCCTTGTATTTCACTCTTGGGGAGCGCACTTCCCACAGGCTGCACTCCTCCCACTGCTTTATTCGATAATTGTCAGAGAAGGAACCGTTTCAGGCTGGCATACTTTGATGTTGTAGGAGCTAGCGCCTGAAATCGTGTGTTGCTTGCACTGCAGCTGATCAAGCAGCGCACATGGCGCAAGGAGGCGGCCGCAATCTTTGAGGAGTGCGGCGTCCAAGGCCCCTGCTTCAAGCCGAATACTGCGCCAGCTCAGTGTGCCACCTCATCGCCCGTGCCTGCTCAGCATATGCATGCCAGCGTCCCACATGCGCCAGCTCACTGTGCCACCTCATTGCCGGTGCCTGCTGAGCATGCCAGCGCACCGCCTGCGCCAGCTCAGTGTGCAGCTTCATTGTTCATGCCAGCTCAGCATGCCAGCTCACCACCTGCGCCAGCTCCACGCACCCATTCACCATTGCCTCCCACCACACCGCCGCTGTTCCCCAGCTCCCAGTAGCACAGCTCTTCAGCAGCTTGCAACACGTATGCGCGTGAAACTGCTTGTAGGGTTGCACACTCTGCGTTGCAAACAGCAATCCAGCAGAGTGATGAACAGAAGCAGCGAATGGCAGTGGGCGCACAGAGAACAGGCCACTCTTACCCAGTGACTGAATAATGGGCAGCAAGTCCACCCAATTCTGTGCAGCCTGGGCCAATGAAACGGTTGAATATCTTTATGGAACAATTTTTCAAGGGAACAAGCAGACGAACAGATGCATTCTTCAGTTGAGCATGACTTGATGCTGGAACTTCCTTGAAGGTTCAGGCAGCATGGACTCAGGCCGACAGAGTCTGGCTGCAGGAAAAACTCTTCGGATCCGGACTTTAACGCCAAGCATGGTTGCCAGTATCCAAATAGCATGCAAGTGACAGATAGATACATCATTCATTGGGTTGACTCTGACATATAGGCTAAGAAGCCTACTGGAGTTGCTGCATCCTGTTGCTTCCGAGGTTGAAGGTCAGATGAGAGCTAGCATCATTATGAAACAGCAACCGTTGACCGGCGGTGACCGGAAATAATGTCTGGAATGAACAACAATGGATGCCACCCAGTGGTTTCACCAATATGGGTACAAACGTAGCCTTGGGCTGATTTCTGATCGTCTTCATCATCAACCGTTGACTGTACTGTACAGTGACTGTACTGCCAATGTTTTCAGCAATCTTACAGACAACTTGTCTGTTTGTCTGTTTGAAACTGCAACTGGGCAACAGTTGCCACTGAGTGATCAGGAATTGATGAAGTTCTAATTATGTGTAATTTGTAGGAGATCATTACAAGCTGTGCACATGCACGTGTGTTGCAATGTTTCAGTCACTGGGTGGCCCATCCGCACTGCTGGCAGCTTCAATCATTGAATGCCCATGCTCAAAACCAGGCATGTACTCTTCATGCATGTGAGCATTATTACACAACCAGAACCTTAAGGAAGGTTCCTTCCTCCTGTGAAGGACTGCAGTGGACTAGCTCATCACTTGGTTAGTCACTAGTAGATCTCTCACTAGTAGTGTCCAACTTCTTCCTTACTGCCACTGCCAGTGGCAGCCTACACTGATTGTGTTCTTCTTCAACTTGATAATGGACAGATACATTATCATTGTTCATTCCCAACCAATAATCAGATCCAGTCAATGAAGTTCTTTGGCAACAAGACTCTTCTGAGATGTGTCATTTTCTCACCCTTGCAATCTTGATAGCAGAGCGCTTTCTAATGAATGGTCACGACGCGTCGTATCTGTTGTTCGTGACTCATGACTTCGGAAGCATTCAATGTTTGTTCCTGAAGCTGGTGGCTCAATGCAACGATGTTCCAACACATTGTATACACTATGTACTATGTACGTACTCAGCCACTGTCTTGTTTTCTAGGTTATGAAATTAGTCATGCTGCTCTCACTTGACAGTCACTGTTGCAGCTTCTGTTATCCCATTACGCCGCGCCTCTGGAGGCATTTTCTGATGAGGCATCGCCCCTGCATCATGCATGATGCTGCTACTGCCTTCTTGGCACACCCTGCCTGCACGCCCTTCCCCTCTTTGCCTTGCTCCTCTTGCTCTCCTGCAGTGCATCCGCCTTGCCCAAGTTGAAAGAGCAGCAAGGCAGGCAGCCAGAGCTGACCTTGTCCGGCACCTGGGCACCAAACCAATCCATGATAAGTGATCCATTCACTGCTGTACGGCGTCAGATCATTCCATAAATTTGGCAGCATTGTAAGTCACTAGGCAGCAGATCTGAATTCTAGAATTGTAATGCAGGATGTAAAGCGGCAAAGATTACCATCGATGGCACATGACGAGTGTCATCTGCCTGCTGCAGGGGTTCACTACATCATGTAGTGATGCGTATGCACAGGGCGCCCTGAGGGCTGCTCTTTGGGCACCATGCATGTGGGATATGTGTTTTACCTCTGTGTGCAGGGCAGGCGTGTCTTCTGCAACGCTCTTGACACGCTTGGGCCATCTGTCATCCTCCAAGCTGTCTCCAGACTCGGAGTCCAGGGCCTGGGTAGCCTTCACCTCGTCAGTGGGAGAGGCGGCAGCGGCCAGGGGATTCACAAGCTTGTGCCCTTCACTGGCAGCCACTGCAGTGTGCGCCCCTGCTGCACAGGCGATGTGGATTGTGGCTCTCGCAGCCGCAGCTTCCTGCACACCCAGACCAAAGCACTGTGAGGCTTTCACTGCACACAAGTGTTAAAACTGCAGCGCATTTTTGAAATGCTCAGATCTGCACATCAAGCACCCTGCAGCTCTGACTCATCGGATGGTAAAGAGCTTCTTTGACAAGTCCTTAATGAGTGGAAGCACTTGCATAGGACTGATACACCTTTATAAAATCCTTCCTGACAACTTTTGGCATAGAACGAGATTCATTGGTACCACAATGTCGCACGGTGTTGCATTTCAGCCTGAGTGCAGTGCAGATTTTACACCTGTGAGGTCGGTGATGTTGTTGACACAGTAGGTGGGAGCAAGGCTGTCTTCAAGGCACTGCTGCAGGTGCTTTTGGTTGTGTTGCAGGCGTTCTTCTCGTCCAGATGCCTCATTGCTCGTTCCAGCAGCTTCTTGGGATCCACTATGTCGAACTTGAAGTCTTTGATGCTCTTGGGTTCCAGCACGTTCTCCTGGATGGGGCACAATAGCGTTCAGTCGTGTTGCAAACATCAGATTGCATATCATATGATATCTCCGTGAGATATTCTACTGTTGATCACCTGGTCTCGCTGAGCTCGTGATAAAGGACAGTCCTTTGCAAAGTACAACTTGCAAGGGAAACGTACAGATTTCTTGTGAAAACAATCGGAAACGTGAAAAAATCATTTAGCAATAAAGGTGAAACGATGAGATGCTGCAGAAGCTGTTTCTAATTCATAATATGCAAGTTGCGCACCTTGTACAGGCTTGTAGACAGGCGTGCTGCTAGTGGCAGTAAGGCTGTCCAAGCAGTCTCCACTGGCACAGCTGAGAAGGCCGACAAAACTGTCTGCGCAGGCTTCAAGGCATGCGTAGCCTGCTGAAAAGAGACTTTGTAGGGGCGAGATGCCTGAGGAAGCTTTCTGCGCCATGGTATGAAGTGTCAGGAGGGTAAAGTCGCAGCTGTGATGCCTGGTAGCCTACCTAGTAGGAGACTGAAAGTTTGCAGGACGCTGGAGATTTTGATGTTCAAAGGCTCTGGGAAAGAAATCGCTCAGAAAAAGGTTGATGCGAGAGGGCAGCCTGCAAACCGAGGTTGACACCTCCGCGAGTTGATTGTAATCCAGCATGATTATGGGACGAAGCTGTAAACCGTTGCCAGTCAAAAGGTGATCCGTTCGTTTCATGAATATTCATTAATGACTTCTGATTTCTTTCTTAAGGATACACCACTGAGATTCCATCAAGCGTTTTACGCCGTCAAAGAGCTACAAACTTATTCCTCCTGTACTGTCAAATGGCAGAGTGTGCAGGGCTTCCAATACGCACGTCTCTCAAAGGCCTTCAAAGCTCCATATATGGATTCCACAAAGGTACTAGCAGCAAAGCTAGTAGCAAACTAAGGTGGTCGCTGTTCGCACTAGGTTGCAAGACGGCTTCAATAAAACCTATCAATGAATTGATTATGGATGTGCGGCTTGGAAGAAATTTCCTTTAAAGTGCAGATTGGAAAACTCCCTAAAGAGCACATACATGCATGTCTACAGGGCTTCAAGCTTTTAGGACCTTTTTGTTGGCTGTAAGAAGTTGTCTGCACCTGAAAAGCATCCTGTTTGTCCTGTTGCAATTGCCCAGTCTCGGTTTTACTTACTACTAAAGCGTATCACCGTGACATGTGACATGTGACATCTGATCTATCCGCCAACTACATGTATACAGAGGGTGAATATATTCCATCATTATGCCGCTCTTCCTCACTGTGACAGGCAAAATGATTAGAGAAAAATTATGAAACACAGGCCCTGGGGTAGTGGTCTAGACTATAGTCTACTTCTGCAGAAACATTGGTATGGATACATAAAACGTCACTCCACAAGGCCATAGGCACCCTGAGACTGGGCACAGCCATTTGTAGATGCTGAAGATGCGGCAATGACTTTGATCCATTCTTAGGGAGCTAGGAGCGCGGCCAAGCAAAGTCAAACATTTCACGCTACTTGAACAGCTCTGGCTTTGCCGCAACGGCCTGATCATCTCGGGCGGGCATTGTAGAGTGATACTAGTACTGCGAACTGTACAAAGTGCACTGGCACAAGTAATTGGGCTGTACAACAGTATGATTCAGTCTGGCATCCAAGGCCCAGGCTGGCATCCAAGCCTGCATCCGATGAGTCTCATGTACACCCTGGCGATAACATATATGCGGACAGTAACGTGGTTGAAGTAACGTTCTTGAAGATCTGGTGATTTATATAAATCACCAAGTCTTCAAGAAGTTCATAGCAGCAATGAACAGGTACTTCTCGTCTGCTCACATGTGCGAGAACTTTAAGTTGGGGCACCGGCTGAGAGAGGAGCAGACCGCCAGGAGCGTGCCGGAGCGCGCGCGCGCTGGCCGTATCAGCCAAGACAGCAGCTCACCTGGCGCGCCGGCTCAATGCCTAAAGAGATGCGCAGTGCAGCCGTCGATGCAGGCACGAAAGGGAGGAAGCCTTCCCGGGCCAGCTGTTTGCAGCTAGCAGCTGATCTGGCGATCCAGATCATCACGACACAGGAGCAGCACAAACATCGCCACTACAGTTGGGGAGATGTCCAGAGCTGAGCTCGGAGTGCTGGCGCCAATATGGCAGTATTAACGAGGTGCACTCAGTACTAGGCTGCAGGTGCAATGGCACCTGGGAAAGAAAAGAGCTTGCCCAGTACCGTACAGCAGCCCTTCCCAAGGCCCTGCCGTCTGTGCTGCCAAGCATTTTGTCCTCGGCAAAGCCTGGGCCCCTGTAGATGGCACCCAGGACTAGTCGAACAGCTGGACTCTCACCGGCAGCCTGCATGGCAAAGAACACCCGGTGGGCATTTGGGAAGAGGGATTATTGCATACACTTCAGACCCTACTTAGCTACTACGCTTTCTAGGCCCGGACGCTCATGATGAGCATGTTGAAGCCACTGTCGTGTGATAAATCTACCGTCCTGGAAACTCGCAGGGTGTCCTCTCCCATTGCGTCCTTGAGCTCGAAACGGATTAATCACTTGGGCGCGAGCGGGAACGGCGCAGCCAGACTACAACAATCTTCGTTCCGAGGTCTGATCGTATAATGATCGAAGCATCCGCGCATGATCGAAGCAACTGCTGTCAAAAAGCGCGTTCTGAGCGTAGAGTGGCTTTTGTAGGCGTCAGTGCTAGCGCTGTTTGCCGCAAGAAGCAGCCCGATGGCGAGGATGGCGGCATCGTTTCGGACAACTTTTTTGCCCACCACCATGTTGGGTTTCTGCCTACATGCTTTCGCTCATTGAAGAATCCTCCGAAAATAAACACTTTCAAGGTAAGACCAGGCACGAAAATCCCGTGATCTTTGCCGCGTGATCTGCGCTCCCGCCGGAGGTCACGACTCTCTCCACCAAAATAGGCACTGTAGGGCTATGAAGTGTTTAGAAAATTGAATGGATAAAGGGACCTGATCCCACACCCTCGATCTTAAAACATTGTGAGTTTGCAAAATGTGTTTAGGACAGGTTTCGCATTCTAAGGAAACACACCACATCATACAGTGCAATTCAACACATCAAGAACATGACGCCTATCAACTGTCAACTTGAGGTTTCAGTGGAACATGGCATACTATGGCACACATGCATTAAGACACACTTTGCCGCACCATCTGTGAGCAATGCAACTCACACAAAAAATGTGATACAATGTGTTCGTACATTTCCTGGTCTTCCCCAGAACCTCATCTCGAGAACCCCGGGGGCCCAACACACGAGCATCAGGCACTGCATGGCATGGCACACGTTCTTCTGGCAACATCAGTGTGACCAAGGAAGCGCCTCAGAACCAAAAGCTGGCACGATTGTAAAGTGACCAGATCAAAGGGGTCCTTCGCTCAAAAAAAGAGGGCTCATATGCATACAATTTGCTATGATGTGCAGGCCAGCGCGATCAGTTGCGCATGATGCCAAGCAAAATACTTGATGTGGCGAGTCTGACTCAGGTACATTAAGCAAATGTTTTATCGACAGGCGGCAGCTGCTACGTGTGGCAGTCGATCACAAGCGCTCAGCAAAGGACCATAAAAATCATGCAATACACTGGAGCTCCATGCAGAAACCTTCATCTGTTCCAGCTCTGCCCCCTTCCCTTGCGCATCTAGAGTCTTTTCCTCCGTCTAACTCTCACAGACATACATCAACCTTTTAGTAAACAGGCATGCTATATGGTTCAACCCTTCCACATCCGCTCTGTCACTTTCTCGGCCGCCAGCTGCACCCGGGTCACAATCCTTTCAATATATGACAATATGCAGAGCTTATGGGCTCACATTTTATGGGCTCACAGGCTCTCCACTTGATCACATATGGTGGCCCATGAATGCAGCGGCTGCTGTATACTATAGTAGGCTGCTGCAGGCAGTGCTGCAGAGGCAGCTGTCTTGGTTGAAATTGTCAAGGAGCGAGGTGCCCACTGCAAGGATGGGAAGCTTTAATGCAGCTAGGCGCCCACGGAAACAGTGCCGCCGATGGGTGACTCAGCGTGGTGGTGAAAGATGTGGACAGCGAAGGGCGCAGCCAGCTCCACCTCCTTCAGCACATCCACTGCCGCCTGCGCAGCCAGCAAGGAACTCATCCGAGATGTTCCCACATGGTTCCCGGCACATGTCAGCAGCCGCTGCAGGATTAATCTGCCCAGTGCCCTTTTTCGCTGCAAGCACAGATCACTGCGCTATACTGCCGCAGTGCCAAAGTACACCATTGATGTTGCAGTCTTCATATTATACTACTTGGCAGTGTCAAACACTCCGGGGTGCGGCCGCGCCGCAGCGAGCGCGCGGCCGGCACCGGCAGGTGCGCAGCTCTGTCGGACAAGGCAGGTTCCGCCATTGATGTGTGACCAGATTGACATTCCAGAAGCTGTCCTGGGTGCCTTGCAGCCCAATGCATGGCCGGACACAAGTAAGCATGGGCCATGCTGCATGGCATGCGGCCGGCCACAGCCGAGCGCTTGTCAGGAACCAGCAGCTTAAGCTTGCTGAGCTGCCAGCTGGACAATCCAACTAACTCAGACCTTGCCAAATGATGTGGCAACATTCCCCAAAACCAGGCCTTTCTTGCGGGTACCCCGGGATGTGCGGCTGCACCATCATGGTATGATAGCCGACCACCCAGCCAGGCGCCAACAATTCAGCAGCCCTGGACTCAGGTTCATGCAGGATGCCTGAAATGAAGTCTGCGGGATCAAAATTTGTAAAGCTTGATCTATAACCTTCAGACCCCACATCATAAACTTCTGTATCCCAAACGACACAACGAAGAAGGTTGGCCAAGCTGGAACGATGCTTCAGATCTCACTGATTTGGCAAACTCAGCGACTGGTATAGTTGTAAACTTCACCGACTCGGATCTCGATCTCGATCTTGGAGATCAACGATGTAAACCTGCACCCAGGGCCTGGGGTCCTCCCTCGATGATCATCCCAGAATAATTCTGAATGTTTATTACACTGGCACCCGGTGCACCCGATGGGGCCCATCCCCGGGAGAGAGGACAGCTGGGATACTATCTAGTAAAGACTATTTAGTAAAGATGCAAATGACAGAGGTGAAGAGGCTCGCACCTGGGCCCAGGCGGTGACGCCGTTGGCGCCGCGGGGGCGCAGGACTCCCCCGCTGTCCTCGGCTTCCTTGTGCGCGATGATGATGACTGTCTCGGGGCGCTGCGCCACCAGGATTGCCAGCTCATCGCCTGCAATCTCCCGCAGCTTGTTGAAGTTCCGGGCCGCGCGCTGCAACGCCAAAAAATGCGCTTTCCAGTGCTCAGTGCTTGATCCATTAGGGATCCATTAGGCTTTCATTGCAGCTGTGCACAGCCATGTTAATGGCCGAAAGTATTCATCAGTATGTATTGCAATTGGTGGATATGTCATGTTGCAGGAAGATTTGGTGGGGGTTGCCAAATTTGTCATGGACTGTTTTGATGTCGTAATGCTGTTGTGGGAGCTGACAAGACATCTAATCAGCCCTAGATGGCTGGCCATGGAATGATGTCATCGCTTTCTTCTTCTTTCTCTCAGGCTGCTGTACCGTACATAGTAGAACTGCAAGTGGGTAGGGTAGCACTGCTGGCAGGCTGCACCTAGGGCTTTCATGGTGCAATGCTACACTAGCCAGGCTCTGGGATGTACTGCAGCCATGTTGATGACTGAGCATTTGTCATCCCATGTGCCTGGCAAATATGTCAGCCCGACGTCACGTCACTACGGTAGTGACAATCGATAGGGAAGCAGGCCGCACCTTGGCGATGTTGTGCAGGCCGCCAGAGAGCAGCGGCAGCAGGTTGGCCTTGCCAGACACCATCAGGACATCCTCCGGGGTCCACTCGCGGCCCTGCACATCCCTGCGCAGAGTTGTAGGCGGCTTTTCCGCGCGGCCCCCGGGGCGGCCGTTGAAGGAGGGGGGTGTCTGGGGCGCATGGAAGCTGGGGGAGCTTGGTCCCCCCTGCTTCTTCTCCAACTGCAAACATGTGCATGATGATGTGTAATGAATATCAGGACACTAATTATAAAGAGAAAACAACAACATCGAATGCCAGCACGCTGTGCCACCTTGAAGGCATTCAGCACATTGAACTGTCTCCGAGACAGTCTGAGCCAGCCATTTCAGCACAACTTGCAGTCACACATTGAAGGACTAATTTATAAATCAGGACGTAGCTTTAGAGCGCCGACATATGATGTTCTTCTGCTAGTGGCTACCAGGCAAATGCAGATGTAACAGATGAGTCTAATATATACTCTCTCGTACAGATCGATCACACAAGCAATGCGAAAGACCAATTCAGCTTGCGCTGCTGTGCATGCCGTCACGGTCAACTGCTACTAATAGTACTAGTAGTGATTGGCGGTAGATCCGGAAAATGATGGGTCTACCTCATATGCGATCTCTTCAGCCTTTTCGGCCAGTTTCACCAGGTAGTCAGGCGAGATGGGTGAGCCGACGGCTTCTCCTGGCCTCTGCGAACCCGAGTGAGACGATCCAGGCCCGACACCAGGCTCATCCTGCAATGCCAACCAATGCATGTCATTGGTGCTTGGATGATGTACCAAAAATGGGGCAAGTGGCTTGCCAAAAAACATGCAATCATTGCTCATAAGCACTGCCTTGCAGAGGTGCAACAAGTCAGGTACCTTTTCTTGTAAACAATCGATGCTAATCATTCAGTGACTCACGTGAAACTGTGGCAGGGCATGCAAGTAAACAACCGCAGTGCATGGGTGCCATCTACTGGAAATCAAATACCTTGATGTGAAGGACGTCTGCCAGCCTTGCAGAATCAGGGGAGACGCGAGACGCTGCCTCCTGAACTTGATCGCTCATCTTGATCCTGCGCAGGTCGAGCCCACGACATCCCTCGACACTCTGCTTTCGGGCATTTGCACGTACAATACTCTCATAACTCAAGACCGGCGTTTTGGTTGCATCTTGCCGTGAAGTGGCCGCGATACTTCAACATCACTGAGGAAAATAAGTTTAGAGGACCCCACAAACTAAATCACAATGTCGAGGTTTGACTGTGGAGTCTACAAGCATCAGCATCTACTTTCAAGAGGCCCGTCTCGTTAAATTTTATGGCAAAGTCCGCCGTGCTTTTCAATCTTGTTATGGGCCGCATTCTTTAAAAGGAAGGGAGATACCCTTTCGGCCAACTTGGAGCATGGATATCACACTGCACGACGTCGGACGTTTGCTGACTAAGGAAAGGCAACCCAATTAGGACAATCGTATGCACGCTCAGACAGTACGCACCTGTCTCCGTTAAAGAGTCGATGAAGTCTGATTTGTGCGTGGAGACCTGCGAGGTGTGCTTCTGGTGTCGTCGGCCCATCTTCGGGATATCGGAGGTATTCTCGTACGTGGGACATGATGTGGCAGACACGTCAGCAACATTGAAAAATCCTCATGCATTTCATTGATGATGATAGTCCTTCTGATCGAATGACATGATGTACAGGACCTTTCTTCCATGTCCAGATCTCCCTCACATACAAATATCAACTCTTTTAAAAAGCACGCTACATGGTCAACCCTTTCACATCCAGCCCGTCATCTCCAGAATTCAGCATCAGAATTCCCCGGCCGGCCCCTGGCCGCTCAGCAGGCTGCATCTGGTTTGATGCAGAGTTTATGGGCTTACAGGTTCTCCACCGGTCAAATATGGTGGCCCGGTGCTGAAGCTGCTGCACCTTGCTGTGACAGCCTGCAGCAGGCAGTGCCATCGAGGCAGCTCAGCATGAAAGGCCTATTAAAATTGAGCTTGTCAAGGAGCAGGGTACCTGTCGCAATCCTTCCTGACTCACCGAGGATGGTTGTTCCCGGGGAATCTACTGCAGCCAGGCGCCCACGGAATCTGTGCTGGCGATGCCATCAGTGGGCGGCTTGATGTGTCGGTGAAACAGTGTCTGAGCAAAAGGTTCTGCCAGCTGCACCTTT
Organism: Coccomyxa sp. Obi; assembly: GCA_020887355.1. Taxonomy (NCBI): domain Eukaryota; kingdom Viridiplantae; phylum Chlorophyta; class Trebouxiophyceae; family Coccomyxaceae; genus Coccomyxa; species Coccomyxa sp. Obi. The sequence continues at coordinate 2,271,048 of AP024999.1, forward strand.
GTCAGCACATCCACCGCATCCCCAGCCTGCGCAGCCACGAGCAAGTCATCCAAGAAATATTCACATTACTCATACGTCCGATGCAGTCAGCAGCAACAAAAATACTGCTCAGCTGAAGCTCAGCAGCAGCAAAAATACTGCAGTGCGCTCTCCGTGCAGGCACAATAATAAGCATCTAATGCCATGCCTGGCCACATCACTGATGCGGCCAGGCTCCATTTAGTATTGACCCGCAAAATCAACCAGCAATATTGAACTTACTGGGACGCGGCTTTGCCGCAGCAGAGTGCGGCCTACCCTGGCAGGTGCGCCATTTCATAATAGTGCAGATTCCGCCCAAAATGTGACCAGATGACGTAATTCTTGACACTCTCAGAGTCTGCAATTGCTTCATGCTTCTAGAATGATTCTAGAAGCCAATTAGGCGCAGAGCTGGCCACAGCCGAGCGCTTGTAGCAGCTGCATGCATGCTCGACCCCGGGTCTTGCAAGTAATCCAGATCCTGCCAGGTGAAGTGATCCTGAAAATGACTTTCACACGGATAATATCACGGGACATGCGGCTGCACCATAGCTGATTACCTAACAGCTCAGCAGCCCTGGAATCTGAACAATGCAGACCTCCTGCGCAGGAGGTCTGACATGAAGCCTTGGGGGATAAAAAATGGTTCCACCATGGCGGCCAACTAAGACACCACCATAAACTTTTGATCCTATACCGTCAAGACTTCTGGGTTCAAAATTGGAATCGTGCCTTTATCATCCAGAAACAGGGTTGGGCATGGTTGTAATACACAATAAGGCCGACACAAATGTGCGCCTGGGGCCTTGGGCTCTAAGTCTGCCCTTCCCCCGGTGGCCCCAAAAAGAAGAAAGAAAAGAAAAACATTTTTCTGAAGACAGAGATGCAGAAGTTTGATCCTGGGCCCAGGTGGTGACGCTGTTGGCGCCGCAGGGGCGTAACACGCCGTCGCTGTCCTTCTCTTCCTTCAAGGGATGACTGTCTTGGTGTGCTGCGCCACCCGGATTGCCAGCTTGTCGCCTGCAAGTCCCGCTCAATGAAGTTCCGAGCACAGTGCTGCAACACACATGCATCCGGCATACAGTAGATCCTGGCCTGGTTCACTGCATGGCCTCTGGGACTGCAATTGTGTTGGCATTAATGGCAACATTACATGGCAACATTAATGGCAATATTGCTATCATGACTCATCAGTCAGTGACAGTGAGATTTCACGTTTATTTCTCCGGATTGGCTGCACATGCAGGCATGGTGTGCAACAGCTGCCTCCTTGCTTCAAGAAGTTCTTGCAGAATATTCTATTGTGATCTTCATCATATATGACCGCACACAATTCATGAAGCTTCTTAAGTCGCTTAGTGGCTTGCACGGTGCCATGCCGCACTAGCCACACTTTGTAATCGACTGCAGCCATGTTGACTCAACATCGGATGACTGAGCAGTTGCCATCTCATGTTCGAGAATTCTTGGCAAAGATATCAGCTTGTTGCAGTGCCAATTGATAGGGAAGTAGGCAGCACCTCGGAGATTGTGTACAGGCCGTCATGGCCAGAGAACAGCCTGCCCTGAAGGGCAGGAGGTCAGCCTTGCCGGACACCACTTGGACATCCTCCGGGGTCCACTTGCGGCCCTGCGCGCGCATCCCTGCAAAGAGTCATGGCGGCTTCTCCGTGTGCCCCCCGGGGCGGCCGTTGAAGGAGGGAGGCGTCTGGGGCGCCTCGAGCAAGGTCCTCCCTGCTTCTCCAGTGATGGCACCTGCAGTGCAAACATGTGATTCTTATGTGTCAACTTGATCTGGAAAGTGATCAGCAGAAAGCACCAATGCTGGCATGCTATGCAAAGGCATAAAGCAGTTCAGATCGTTTCAACTTGCCAATGCACTCAATCAGGATGGGACTTCAGAGCGCCCACAGTAAGATAATGTTTAAAATCACCAGCCACGTGCAGCTGGAAATATTAAGCGCCAGACTACCACTGGGAGTTACCTGGCAGGTAAAGTTCAACCGCACAGAAAATAGAAATTTCCAACTTAGCAGGCACTGCAGTGCAGTGCATATGCATGCTGTCAGGTACCACTGACAACTCATTGAGTCAGGTAGGTACTATTAGTAATGCTTATTATTAGTAACATTGAAGATCTCAGGCATCACTTCTGATATGGATATCCAGGACTGATTGTACAATGAATCATTGATTCTCTCGCGTTAACGTGAATCTTCTAAAATGCAGGATATCCTTTCACAGCATTGAGTTGCCTAGTGTTACAATCCACAGCAGTCTGAAAAGGAGTGCGGAGTCTGGAGCAACCTGAGGGGTTGCCGAGTGATGCCCAGCCAGGCGAGCACCATGTTTCAACGCCCAATCCTGGACAGAGTATAAGCTTGTGAACCTGCCTCAAAGGTGCCCAAGCTGCATGACAGATTGTACGAATACAAAGGGTACCTTGTTTCTTCGCAGTGTTTGTTGATCTATGCGGGTGTCGTCCTCCAACACACCTGGTCGGTGAGTCATAGAGATTAAGCTGTCGGCATAGCCTTTCCTGCTGAACTTGCTCTTGAAATGCATGCGATTTATTTTCGAGAAGTGAAGCAAAATCATATATAAAGCACATGATAAACCAACACGATGCCTCCGGGAATCACGGAACGTCAGTCCACGCTACAACACGACGTCATGGCGTCTGTGTTGAGAAAATGGAGGGAGTGGCATGGTTACCTTTACCAAGTGATAATTTGGAGGGAATATTTTTTTTCTTTCTCATTCTTGCAATTATCTGCATCAACATGGTGTAAACCGTTTCCGTTAAGCTTCAGGATGGATATTCTGACTGTGTAATTCTACGAGAAGGATCTTGAGTCTAGAGCTTTGGTGGTGAAATATATCTCACCTTTTTTAATCAAGCTTGTACAGATGCCCTTCTTTCGCAGTCAAGACTTCCTTTGCATTTGTTTCTTTTCAAAAGTAAACCCAACGTCTCGGAGCGCTGGGCACCGTTTCGGTTATTCCATGACGGCGACCTTGGCTCTTTGACTTACAGAAAACAGTATACTCTTGCTGCAACAAATTTGTGTTCCGAGTTATTGAGAGCACTGCACGGCCAGTAGAGCACTCTTCGCTGGAGCGATGGCCAATCTAGGCTATCCGGCCGTCCGCAGGAGTTCCTTCACGAAGCTGACAGCACCTCCTTCATGACATTTCTGCCATAGTATATCGGACAACTCATTGGGAGGCGTATTGAGACACTGATTGTCGCAATCCTTCGCACCTGCCGTTAAGATCGTGATCGCAAAGATAACCGAGAAGTCGTGCGAGCAGATCAGTTGACATTGCTGGACACAGTCACGCCAAGGGTGCTTGAACCCATAATTAGCAACATCTTTATCACAAACCACATTCATCTAGTGTGGTGGGTAAAGGGAAAGGCACCCGAGACGCCAGCTTGTTGGGCAGGTTTGCAAAGATCAAGGCAATCTGCGAAGGTCAAGTTGGAGACTTTCGGAAAGGAAGCTTTGTCGCATATGTCCCTGCGGCCGAAAGCATTAGGGCAGAGTAATATAACCAGGGTCACCCCAGAAAACCCTTGGAGATCCATCGTTGGTCAGCTTTTGGTGCACTACCATAGATTCGCTCAGCAACCAAAACAGCATGTGGTTGCCAGCCTCACAGGTTAGCTTTGCTCCAAGCTGTTCACCAAAAAAAAGTATGCTGAGAACATGCGCAGAAAAGTTGAAATTGCCTTTTTCCTGAACACTGCAAGGCTGGTTGATCTTGGAAGTTTGAGGCAGAAGACTTACTTTAATGCAGAGGCGCACGATGTTAGAGAAGCGACTCACAGATGAGTTGAAAGCTTTGGATGGCCTTCAGCAACACATGAACAGAGAGCTGCCGTGGTTCCGGGATGGCTTCCTACGCCTGCATGCAAAAAGAAATGAGCATCTTGAAGCCGGCATCGGTGTGACCTGCCAACAGTGTTCAACCTCATCAACTTGCTGATAACTGCTGGGTTTGGTACCATCTGACTGGAATAAATGACTAAAATAACTTCTTGATAGGGGTCATTGTGTTGTAGATCTGGAGTTCTGCCACATCTTTGAACTTGTGGACGAACGCAACTTGCCGGAAGAAACCAGGCAGAATCTGCTCAGACTCTGGGTTTTTTGGGCGCTTGATGTTGAGGCTGCGCGCCACAAGCAATTGGTCAAGCAAATCCTTGATGGGAAGCAGAAACAACTTGAAGGTGCGCCAGATGTCAAGCAAGTTCAAGGGGCCAGCATTTGCTTTGGAGTGTGTCTGTCTACAGGAGGTGCTGCTTTGAAGCTTCCTATTCAGCCAGTGCTGCAAGAATACCGTAAGTGCAGAGCTGTCGGCCAACTTTATGAGAGTTGTGTGCTTGCAATGTGCAGGATCCTGGTGGAGGCGCACGCTGAGACACTGCCTTTCGCCCTTCACGCAACCCATGCAGTCAGCGCAGCAAGATGACCTGAGGCTGACGGTTGAGAAGGGCGTTGCATGCACAGACAGCATCCACGATTCTTTCAGCTCGGTGTCTGGTGATAGGTCCTGACACACCAGTGACGACTCACAGATCAGCTGCAGTGGCGGCTACTGGCAGATATGGCATCCCGAGTAAAATACCCATTTGGCGAAGATTGGAGGTAACACCAGCTGCAGCCTGGGTGACACGCATAAGAATGTGCTTACAAGCACAGGCTATTTTATAAATGGCCAGACCCATGGGCAGTGGCCAGTGCTGGCCTGGCACAGAATCCTTACAAATAATACTCTGATGCCATGGCATGGCTTGTTTGGCAAATGAGAAGTGGTATATGGCCATATGCCATGGCATAAAGAAGCATCTCGATATCAATACTCACTGAGTCAAGGGAAAACCATCTCTCAGAGGAGGATTTATATGTGTATGAAATGGTGCAAACTCAGGAATAAATCTATCAAATACAGTCATGTCATGCGCTATGAACCTGCCAGTGCGATGTTCTTTTATGCTCTGCTCTGCTTTGGGCCGTGCCAGGTGTCTTTCAGTCCAGTGTGCACAATTTTGGGTTGTGAAACAAGAAGTATCTCTGCGGATGAATGGGCCCACTGGCAATGGTTGTCCAGAATCAACGAATAATGAAATAATCCTCAAGAACAGCCTTCAGCCCAATTGGTCTTGGTGTACACTAATGTCTGTAACACAATGTCGCGACAGTTGTGTTGTTTGGTGAATGTCTCACCCAATTCAGCCCCAAGCATCAATACCTGGTCATTGCCTGGCGCAATCCAAAGTCTCTGGTGCCTTCGGCTGGGAGCGCTTGGGTCTGCCCCTGCAGCTTGCGCGCTTCAGCACCGTGCACCGTGTGGGTGACCCTTGAGTCATGCCTCTGGTAAGCTCCCTTAATATTTCAGCATAGTAAATTTCAAAATACAGCTGCCAATGACTCTACGCGCTGCCAGGAGCTCAGTCATCCACAGGCCAAAAGCTGCAACGGGCTGCTAATGGCGCAGACGCTCCGCCTGGCCGGCCACAGCAGAGGTATGGGCGTTCCCTCCCAACCATTCTGCACTTCCCTCCCCACCACTCAAATCCACCTTTTTTCTTTATTTTTTGGGGGTGAGTACTAGTGGTTCTTGGGGATTGGGGCAGAGAGGTCTATTTATTCTATCACTTGCTTACAGAGCGCAGATAAGCCAGATAAATATAGGGGGAATCTCTTGATTCAGTGAAGGGATGACTTCTACATCAAACTCGGAATCTCACAAGATCTCAGCAAAGGGGACTCCAGATGTACAACTACAACAGCTTTCACACTTTGCACTTTGCTTGCAAATTGCTGAGTGTCCGACACTGAGTCAAGACTTGCACATGATGGGGCCAGCATGTGCACAATGCGTACATGCTTTTCTAAGCTTTGTACCCGGTACACTGGGCCACTGGATTGCGCCACGTGTTTGGAGGTTTTTGTCAAAAGTTGCACCTGATGAAAGTCATGCTCAACACCGCTTGGCATACGCGCAAATGATTCAAAGCCGCTCATCATTGAGCCTCGAGCATGATGCTCAACAGGCTGTCATAGCTAGTTCCTAAATTTGAAACTCAGTGTGCACCAGAGACTTTTGATTGTGCCAGGCAATGACCAGGTATCGATGCTTGGGGCTGAATTGGGTGAGACATTAACCAATTGGTATTTTAATTGGGATGCATGGCCATATATATCTGGCTCACTGCAGTTCAGCTGATCTGTAAGTCGTCGCTGGTGTGTCAGGGCCTATCACCAGACACCGAGCTGAAAGAATCGTGGATGCTGTCACCCTTCTCAACCATGAGGACATCTTGCCGCGTGGACTGCATGGGCTGCGTGAATGGCGCCAGGCAGTGTCTCAATGTGCGCATCCACCAGGATCCTGCACATTGCAAGCACAGCCTTGTCGAGTTTGGCCTGAACCTCTGCACTTCATGCAATACTGGCTGATTAGGAAGCTTCACTGTGCCACCTCCTGTTGGGAGACACACTCAAGCAGATGCTGGTCCCCTGAAGTTGCTTGACATCTGGCGCACCTTCATGTTGTTTCTGCTTGCCATCAAGGATCCTCTTGACCAGTTGCTCATGGCGCAAGATCTCAATCTCGAGTGCCGCAAGGTTCCAGAGTCTGTACAGGTCCTGCCTGAGCTCTACCGGCATGTCGTGTGCGTCCGCAATATCGTAGATACTCAATGCGTCCAGATCTACAGCACATGGCCCCTTCTTTTGTGAGATTATCTTTTCTAGGCAGTCAGTTTGCTAAAATAGATTGCTCCAGCGATTGATAGCACAGCCACTTCCTAAAGTTTTCCAGCAGCAAATAAATAGAGGAACATGTCATACCAACACCGGCTTCAAGAAGCTCGTTTGGCCTTGCATAGAGATCTAGGTAGCAACTCCTCAACCATGCCACCTCGCTATCCATCTGATGTCGAAGACGATCCAATGATTTTAACTCGTCTGCGAGTTGCCGTCTCTCTACCATGTCGTTTCTATGCATCAGAAATCGAGTCCAGCACCTGCCAATGGCTATTGACTTGCTAGCGTAGATCTCTTCACAGAAGGTGACTTGAGTACAGAGCTGCCAAGGATCTGAACAGGAAGTGCCTTTTGAGTTCCTATCAGTGCGTGATCGAATATACTGTGGCAGAGGGTTCACGGAGAATGTTGCTGTGGGCTTCGTGGATGGAACTCCCACGAACTGAGTGAAGGCCTAGTTTGGCCATCGCGCAAAGCAGCGAAAGTCTCCACGGAGCCTGCACTGCTTGCACAGAAGCCAAAAGTACAGAACTCAGACGCGGAGCAAGACTTGTCTGTGAGTGCAAAGCAACAGCGAACAAAAATCAATGGTGAATTAGGTAACTGGACGCCCAGCTCTTCGAAGCATGGGGTGTACGTAAAAATACAGTAGCGGGTCACATACTGCGCTTTAGAGACATATTTAACGTCATGATTACCCCAGTAGAAATATTTTACATCACATGAACTGGCAAGTCCAGCTGTTACCGCGGAAGTATATACCCAGATTGCGCATCCCTTGATGAAGTCAACAGAAAATCACCGTTTTGATGCAGGCAAATTACATGGAGAGAAAGCATATAAGTTGCAGTTAAATAAATCATTCAGCTTTTGCAAGGAGACGTAGGAATAAAAGGTGATTCTATCAATCATTTCATCGTTTTCAAACAGATGCCATCAAAGTCGTGATATGGCACGGGACTGACGTTCCATGTCGTTCAGGAGCATCGATGACTTGTACGCTGCTTGTTATGTTGTACTTGTAATGCTAACAACGTTCACGCGCATGCACTTGGGGAAGCAGGCCCTGCAGAAGCAAGGATAGTGCCACTGTATCCTATGATAGCCTACATCCTGAGGATACTCGACCCCTGTACGGTGGCTGTCAAGATTACTACCGAAGCGGAAAGATCTTCATCCTAGCTCAACCTTTGGGTTGTTCAATCCCGAGAGTTGTCGGAGAAGGTCGCACGTGAGAATATGATATGGCATCCAAGTCAGCAGTTGCTGGCCCTTGTCTCCAAAAGCATCCAATCCTCCCTGGGTTGTAAACCTGGTGCCTGTTGACTGTAACCGTCATGAGATGCATGCAGTTGTCAGGCGCTGATCGTATGCAATGTCTTCAGTTGCTGGTGATTGCTCAACATACGTACTGCCAGTGGGTGTGCGGCCGGGCTTTGGGCCTTGCTTTCACAGAAACACATCCTGATCATGACAAGTTGTTGAACACATCCATTGGGTGGATCATCCATGATAATTTTAATGTTAATTTTTGTGATGAGTGTTCTTAACAGTTAGCCTTGCTAAGCTGTTCATAAGACACAATCCAAGCCTGTAACGTTTCAATGGCATGTCCTGTCACTGACGGTTTGAATCATTAATGTTATCAGCCTACAGCGCAATGTTATACTATAGTCACAGGCTGTAGCTACCAACTTGTTGAGCAGAGGAAGCTTCCCCACATCAAGCCACCAATAAAACAACCTTGATTCATCGGACATCATGTTATGATAAGAACCTAGCACACTGCATGCGCCATTCATATTAGAAATTTCCGTGCAGGGCACGAGTGGCTTCCCGGACTGTAGGAGTCCTACAGTGGATGCGCATCATGCATACATGATGTCTGCGAAGGATCATCCATGATGGGACTGTCAAATTTAAAAGAACTTTCAGTCAGCCAGATCAATCAACAATTGCATGTGTCACTGGCACTGTGGGCCAAAGTACATTGCAGTTGCAAGCTTCAGAGAGAAGCCCAGTTGATCAGGCACTGAGGCCCACCATGGCGGTGTGCTCTGCACCATTTAACGTAAAGCCAACAGGCTTGCATGAACCATGCCAGCGTGCAACGGATGTGTCATAAATAGGGACTGTACTCTAGCAAAACAGAAGCTTCCTTGAGAGGCTTTCAACGTGTAGCTGGAAGCGAGCCACTCCCAGCCCTCCCAGCCACTGACTCGGAGTGGGTAATTGTTTTCTTCAAACTTTGAAAGGCACCGGGCCTTGGATGCATCCCATATGGGTACTATTAATAATTAGTAATGCTAGTCTGCAACGAGTCTGTCAAAAACACAGACCCTTCGGGTCAGGCTGTCAATGAAATAGTAGCTCCACCTAGAGGCATCTGTTCTAGAAGATCTGTTGCTGGAAGCGGTTTCTAGTACCAACACTGGCGATCATTACTTCGGCCTACCTTCAATAAGCTATTGGTGCTTCTGCTATACTGCACTTCAAAGTCACTGTGCTCTGGATCATCCTTCATAGGCAGGCCATCATGTGGGGCCAGCTTGCATGGAATTATCTTGGGAAGTTTGAGCCCAGCCTGGCTGAGCCGGGCTGTACACATGTGGTGCAGAGAACAATCATCAGGGCTCATGTGGCAGCGGTGAGCAGCCGATCCAGTGTGTCCAACACCTCAGACCATGAAGGGCCCTCGCTCCTCGGGTCCACTGACACAAGCCGCTTCACGAGGTCGATGTACTCCTGGGGCGCGTCTGTCCCCTGCTTCAGCTGGATCTGCGAATCAAAGGACAAACCTTCAGTCTCCATCAACACTGTGACATTTGATGTCACTGCAATAGAATTGAAGTCTGGCTGCATTGACTGCCAATCCTGTCTGACCATGGCAAATCTATTGGTAGCTGTTGCCTCTAAAAACTTTGAAGAATCCCACAACAACAGACCCGCACCGTGCACTGTGACAGACTAAGAGATTATATCCCAGATTTGACCTGCAGCTGCTTCACCAGGCGCAAGGCTGCGCTGGAGCCAAACTCTGAAAACAATTCTGGGCCGAGCCGGGCCAGACTTGTAACGCTCTTAAAGAAAAATTGAATGATGGCCATCCCACCATGCCCATGGTCCGGGACTGTGACAGCACATCGGTGCACAAAAAGACACCTTCAACCACCAAGGCAGAGCTTCAATTTCAACATTGAATGCTTTAAGAAGGGTTGTGCAGAGGGGCACCTCCTCCAGCGAGATGAAGCCGAACCCATGGGCGACCGCGACGCACTGATCCATGTCTTCCACATCCCAGCCGCGCCGCGCCAGCTCAGCCTCGACAATGGCCCACTGATCCGGCGACAGGTCCTCAAGCGCATCGAGCTGGTTCGCAAGGTACTGGCGCGCGCACTGGCCGCCCAGCATCTCCCACAGCATCACGCCGTACGCGTAGCGGTCGTCGGCAAAACCGGCCGCTGTCGGGTCGAGCAGGGAGCCTGGGTGCTGATATCCCTTGGTGCCCCTGCAAGACAGACCACAAACGCACTGATCATTGTCAACGATCTCCTGCATGCCTGAAATCTATTTCACATGCTCGCAACAGCATGCAATCAAGTTTACTAATATTCGGATGAACTGAATGTTCGGGGTCAAAATATCAAAGATCTGAACCCCAGGTCTGAACACGAAAACACAACGCAGTGCAAGGCAACCGCAAATTACATCTTGAAGGTCGGTTTCAGCAATAGAGGCACACTGATTCCTTTAGGATAGGCAGGCAAAGTGAAGATGGGGACTCACGCAGCCATCCAGGGCTCGAGGAGGCGGCCGGTGCGGCGGTCACACTTGGCCATGAGACCCAGGTCAGCCACCTTGGCATGTAAGCGGTAGAGAGGACTGCCGCCAGGTGCGGAGCAGCTGCCATCCTTCTCGACAAAAACCAGCACGTTGTCGGGCTTGAAGTCATTGTGGCACATGCTCCTGTCATGGATGTGCTGCAGCCCAGAGGCGCAGCACCGAGCCATGTCCAGTTGCAGTGTGAAGTCCATGTCCAGGCTGCACACAGAAAAGAGGCACAAGTCAGCCAGCCACTGTGGCAGTCTGAATGGTGGTGACTTTAATATGACAGCCCTGAACTGAAGTCCCTGCAATCACTAATGATATACATCGTCCTGACACTCCCGGAGTCGGGCCGTTATGCAAGTGTCATGTGATCCTACACAGTGAGTGTGGTCCTCATGAACCCACTGTAACAGATCCTGACCATGGCATGCTGACTGAATTGGCATGCTGACAGAATTGGTATCAATGAGCGCCAGAGCTCAAGCACAACTGTGACAGCAATGCATTGAACCACTTGCTACTAAAAATCCTTCTCTCGACTAGAAATGTTGCCTGACTTGGTCATTCCCTCCACATCGGTCATCCTGGCCATCAACAATTTAAATTGGTTCTGTCGACTTGCAATGAAGGCAAGGAAGGGCGTGTAGGCTGGCTCACTTGTTGGCTGTGAACTGGTCGAGGAGACTGGCAAGGCTGCCATGGGATGCGAGCTCCAGGACAATGCTGCGGCCAAGGGCGCCAGCCTCTTGTATGAGGCCAAGCGCTTGCACTATGTCCGGGTGGCCCTGGAACACATGAGACTGCATGTCACAAATTGCACCAAGCTGCAGCTGCACTATCGGGCCCAGGTCCGACCTGGAGTCGGAAGAGTCTCATCGATGACATTGATACGTCCAAATTTTGCATCACCTGATAACTTCAAGTTGTCAGGATTCAATATGGGATTGAATCCCAGAATGGGCCATTTCACACCGTGACTGTTCAATACGTTAATGGAAATGGTGTTTCTCTCTGCAAGATTGAGGAGGATCACCACGTGTACAGGCGGCGGCACAGGTCAGGCTCTGTTTTTGGAGGGTCTGTACCTTGAAGATGGCCAACATGCGCGCCTCAAAATCCACATTGTCCTGGGCCACCCTGTCTGCCGCCGCGTCCTCTGGCGTTCCGTTCTTCCCTCCTGACTTGGACGCGCGCCGGTTGGCGCGCTTGATCGCCACAGGCTGAGTCAGCGTTGCCTTAAAGACAGTGCCGCTTGATCCCATCCCGAGCGCCTGGTGAGTCTGCACTGTTGCGCCGGCCTGCACCACAGATCTTGGGCGTCTGTACAACATGTTAAATTCTTTCCACTTTTAGAGGCCTACTTCAGCCTGGCAGGTGCCAAGCATGCGCAGTGTGCCTGACATGTGTTTGACATGTGATACCATTTGGCCTGGTGGATGGCAGATTATGCGCCTGTCTGCTGACACACCCTCCAGTACTCAACAACTCATGTACAGCTAGTTGCACGCCCACGTCCATATGTGGGGGTGGTGGGCAGAAGAATGGGCTGTATTTGACTTGGTTGGACTGGGATTGTTCTGAGCCCAGCGCACATACTTCTTTCCTCTCGCTTTCATACTCGGAACCCCGGTGGTTCACACCCTCTGCCTGGCATGCCAGAATTCAAACATTCCCAGCAAGTCTAATGATTACAGGTCTCAGCCAGATTCGAATGCAGCGCACTATTTGAGTTCAGTGGACCCATGGGCCCTCTGGCCAGAGAGAAGGCCGCACCGGGAAGCATGGCAGCGTGGCGTTCTCCTGGACTGCCGCGAGGCGCTCTGCGCGCTCCTCAGCCTCCTCCAGATTGCTGCTCATGTCTTCGAGGTGGCTCTGCATCAGAGACTTGTCATGCTGGAGCCGGTCCACTTCCTGCTGGAGGTGCTTTATCTTGTCCTCTGCGCCAGCTGTCTCCGAGCAGTCCTGGGCGGTGTGCAGCGCTTCTGAAGCACCAGAGTCCATGTCACCGGACTTGTTGCCGAGCCGGCTTTGCAGCATGGCATTGTCACCCTGAAGGCGCGCCACTTCCTGCTGCAGGTGTGTGATGCGGGCGTCTGCGCCTTCCAGCTCCTTGTCCTGTCAAGACCGGGATAGATTCAGAATCAATCATCTAGAAATAAATGCCCATGCAAATGGTGCTTCTTGGTATCAACCAAGACTCCAGGGGATCAGGCATTTGTTCTGTGAATGAGAGTAATCTTTGAAGTATTTATGACTGCCACAGATAATCAGGACTTGGGAAGGATCATGTCCAGTCAGACTAGGTTGCGGACGAGGCCATGGCATGTAGAAAAACCTCGCTCAATGCCACACCTTGTGGGCGAGTTTCTTGAGCAGGTCTTGCTTCTGTAGTTCCAGGCGCTGCACGTCCTTAGTGAGGCTGGCATTGCCCTCTCTCGCCTTGATTACCTGTTCACATCAGAAGCATGTTGTGCCACATTCAGTGGCACATTCAATGTGTATAAGTTACAGGTATATGGCGATGGTACCACCGGTGATGGCAAACGCCATCGGATTGTTGAAACATTATGTACTAGATAGTATCAATCCAGGCCTGACAGGCTATCATCATATGGTCTTGCTGACTGACAGCATGTACACTATAATGACATGTTCATGTGGGTTGTGCCTGGGAGCCATATGGCCTGAAGCAACCATACTTGGCGTTGAGTGGTCTGACATCATGTGATTGTAGGCCTTGACAGCCACTGCCAGTGGCACACCTGAACTTTCCCCATGCTTTGCCATTCCTACAGATCATCATGATGATGCTGCAGAGCACAAGGATGGCATACCTCAGTTTCCGCAGCCTCACTTAGCCGCTCGGTGCAGGCTTTGGCGTCTTGGAGCTGCCTCACCAGATCTGCATTCCTGCGATGCGCATCTGCCAGCCGCTGTGCTGCAATCTGCTTCGGTGACCGCTTCGCCACTTTGCTCTTCCTCTGTGAACTCGTTGGTGTAGCAGGCAATCGCGAGGTGCGAGCCTGTGCGCATTGAATCTCTCTGATGTCAGTCCAGACATGTGTACGCCATTGGTTCCGGGACACCCTTTTCACGCAAGCTTGTCAAGAGCTTGACAGAAGGCTTATACGGTAGATGGTTGGGAGCTGGTTTGCAATGCGCCTGTGCGTGCCAATTGGCAAGTACGCCACCTTTTTGGGGGCCGGCCTGCCATCAGCAGCCTGTGGTGGCTGTTTGCGCTTGCGTGCCTCTTTTTGCAGCAGGCGCAGATGGAGACTGTCACTGACGGCCGCCGCGGCATCCAGATCAGGTGTATCAGGGCCTTTGACGTTGCCGCAGCCCTTCCGGTGCTTCCTGGTCTGCACACGTTCATTCCAGATTTAGAAACCCAGTCAGGTTTGCAGAACATACAGACAGAGTGCAGACTGCCGCCCGTGGCGGGCCCACGTTCTCACACTGGCAGTCATCTGGAGCCCACTGAAAGTAGTGAGGTGCCACCAACAGTGTTGGCAAGAGACTCTGTTAGAGTTTGAAGCAGCAGCACTTGCAAATGATCAAGGCGAGGTGACTTGTACAATCTTCTGCTCATAAGACCACGTTTTCACTGGAGAGGTTTCATGAACAAGGCTGTGCACACCCGTGAAGGTGCAGCTTCCGGAAGTCTTTGGAAGTTGCTGCGTGAGCTCCTTTGTCGCAGGGGTCTTTGCTTGCTTCCAGGCTCCATTTGCAGACAGACCTGCATATGCACACCATTTCATTAGGGGGTTACGTTGTCTCAATGCTCTCTGAAGCATCGTGGCTCTTTGCACTTCGATAGTACTACATTCGAAGGCAGTAGTATTGCCTTGGAAACCAGTTGAAGGTATGCCGAAAGTACTGATTGAAAATTCATATGCCAGAAGCACACATAAATAATAGTGCATCCAACGGCAAAATATTTAATGCTGCGGTCTATCTCTGAAAAAGCGGCTTCAGATCGTGAAAATATTTTGCAACTTGCAGAAGACATCTTTCTGGAAGACATCCTGTCTCTGCATAACTTTGACATATGATGCCCTAGTAGAAAGGTAAGTTGCTCCTATAGCACATATTGAATCGATTAAAAAGCCTCATACCTCCTGTGTAATCGTCTGACAGGCTGCAGTCTTCAAGATGGGAACAGCCTGAGGATGTCTCCTTCGCTCCATCCCCGCTATGCTTTGTTCCTTATGTTGCTGATTTGTGCGTGGTGTGTTTATACCAGCCGGATGTGCTTTGCAAATATTAGGTTCATTATTTTTGTTGTGCAACAAAAGTTGGGGTCCAGCTAACGATCGAGAAGGTGTCTCGGAAGGAGGGAGGGAACGTTGCGTAACGTGAGTAAGCTGTTTGTGATTTCGCTTCAGATCAGGAGATACAGTGATAAAAAGCGCATGTGAGACTTCCTGGACAGCGTCTCAAACTTTGTGCACTCATGCAATTATGCGGAATTATCGCCTGCTATCTTTCAGGGGACCGATGGGACCATCCACATTGCCCTGAGGGCAGGCTGCTCAAGCTGAAACATCTACTGCACAAACGATGGTACTGAGATGCAGTAGTACTATATCAGGGTTATCACATCTTGAAACTGAAACGTAGTTTCTGTGTTCCGCAACTTGCATTGAATGCCTTCGACCTTGAGATGGTTTTGAACTGCGTGGACACAATGGACGCGTTGGGCACCAGAGTCTTGATGAATGTGACGCTTTTCTGCTGGCCGGTGGCGAATGGGGCCGTTTTCAGACTCTGAAACGATGCACGTCCAGCACCCCATACACGGAGATCTTCAAACAACAGAACAACTTTTCCAGTTGCCACCCGGCCACAAGGCGGGTTTATTCCCAAGCACAATTATCGGACACTTTGGATGTTCGTGCAATCCATTGAGATCATTTCATGTCACACAGCTAGCATTGTGCACAACAAACAGTTGTCAGGTGAATGCACCTTCAAGTTGTAACTACTGCAGAACAAACACACTCAGTGGCAGGCTGTGACAGGCTGTGGCATACAATCCACCCTGCTCTGCTGCTATTATGATACTGTGTAGCTAGTAGCTGGCTCCGCATGCCTGCAATCTACAAGGCATTTGACACGACATCCAGGCTGTAAAGTCATTCAGTGTAGCCACTCAGTGACTCTCAACTTCTGCTTAAAGAAACACATGCACGCCATCAAAGTACACTCCTTCCCCACTTCAAGTTGCAAGTTGCCTGCAGCTGATTGGACTTTGGAGATGCCACAAAGCACTCTCTGGAGCACTGACTAAAAGTCCCAATGTCCCACTGCAATCATCACCTCGAACTCCCTACAATTATCTTCGGAAATTATCTTCACAAATTTAAATTAGTTCTCATACAACTTCTGGCCATGAAGGACTGTGGCCCCTGCCCAGCTAGTCAAAGACTGAGTCCTCCTGCTGATCGATTGCCCTCAATTCCTCGTCCTCCTTCCTTGCTCGCTCCATGATAGCCTGAAGCAATCATCACAGAGGTGACCGGTCAAGGCAGGGAGGGGCAGTTGCAGTTTTGGGCATTCCTTGAAAGATGAAGTATCAAGCTTGTGAACAAGATTGCTGACTGCCCCAGGGCACCAAAAAAAGCAAGTGGAAATTCAGAGCGACAACACAACTTCTCCTTGATGAGGTGGCAGCCGCATGGCAGCAGGCAGCATACAGATACAAGATCGACCTGAGCGCATCCAACATCAATTGCTGGCAGATACTGTGTCCCACAATATACCTTCCCTGAACTCTCAACAACGTTCTGTGCCCGTGCACTGTGTCCTGTGCATCAGCAACTGCTGCTGCAGCGGTGCATTGTGGCCCTGGAGGCAAAATTACAGACACGCCATGAAGGTGCATGATGAGTCCTAGTGAAGTCAGTGTACATAGTACTTCTGGGGCGAATAGTACCCCTGAGCCCTGGAACAGCCAAGTTGCTACAGCTGCGGCTTAATTGCAACTCAGCACACCATTCTTCCCCCAGCTAGTCTGAACAAACCAAAGCCTTCTGTTCTGGACAGAGGCGGCAGCACTACCATATAGCCGCATGCCGAGAACACGGCGGCCACGGCGCAATCCAGTGATGTACTGCAGCACGCCATTCCCCCCTAAAGCGTTTGCCCAGTTGGGCTACGTCCCTCCAACCCTCTAACAAATCCTAGGAGTGTCGCCCCCTCACCTTCTTCTGGGCCGAGGCAGCGGCCGCCCGGTCGCGCGCGGCCGGCGGCAGCGCCGACACAAGGGCGTCCAGCGACGCCTGCAGAGCGTCAATCTTTGCCTCCAGGGCGCGCACGCGGATGCGGACCTCCTCGCTGCTGTCCAGCAGGTCGCCATGCTCCGCCCACAACGCCTCGGCCGACAGCTCGCCGCGCTGAGCTGGCGCCAGCTGTTCACACAGCAAAGGATATCTTGCTTTCAGTTTCTGGAATTGCAAGGAGTGGATACCACTGGCCACTGGCCACTGAAGTACAGTGTAATTCAAGACTTGAAGTATGCTCTCTGTGCCAAGCACACATCTAGCAGTGCACCTTACTGCATGTTCTGCGCTGACTGCACAGCTCTACAGTTTCTTCAAGATGCCAAAAGCGAAGGGGAACGACCTTCAGGATGTGGATATAGTAGGGGTACCAGCGGTTGCCGCCCTGTCTCTTGAGCCACCCAGGCAGTGTGTTCTCCAACTCATCTATTATTTGCGCCTTGCTGACAACTGCTCGGAGCCCCGCGTTCTCCGTCATCTGCCCAGCCAGCACACTGTCTGTCATCCTGTTATTCAGTACTTACTATGGGCTGCCAGCTGATAGTGGGGCACTCCATGCAGACTCCTTGGACCGCGTTCAGGCTCCTTCCAGGGTGCATATTTTGCACTGGACACATCTGCAGACAGAAACAGGCGCTCCTGCCGCGTCTGATGGAGTTTTAGCATATGATCTTCAGGAAATTCCAGGTCTCCATACAGAGCTTGAACAGCAGTGTAAGTCACACAGAAACTAAGTGAGCAATCCGCCAAAGGCTCACAGTGTCAAGCAGCCCCATAGGAGCATCAAGGGGCCAAGCAAGCTCCCACCTTTTCTTGGGCGTTGGTGAGGAGCGCGATGAGCAGGTTCAGCATGATGACAGTGACCACGAAGAGGTACAGGACGAGGAGCGGCACAGTGAGGCGCGGGTTGTGATGCTGGATGTAGGTGTCACTCTCAAACTCGCCCACCGCCGCTGCAAACACCGTGTATAGGCTGCGCCACAGCGTGCTGAACTCCTGCACAAGCAACAGAAAACATGAGCTGTCACTTTCTGAGGTTTCACACAGGCCTGTATGGCACCTACAGATCACTTGACACCCGGTGAAATGTGTGCTTGGCAGGAGTCGATCGCCAAACTGATGCTGAGACATGTGCGTAAATCGCCGGGAACGGTCTTCAAGGTGAGACATTGGTGCAGAAGACAGTCACACTGTGATTCAAGACATGAAGGGCAGACACAGGGCATGCAAGGTGGCAGCCTACCGGGGCATCATCTTGATCGCTCCTGTAGAGCACATGGAAGGCGCATGCAAACCCCTGCAACACAAAGGTTACTGCTGAAACTTTTGCAGGCAGCAAGATCTCATAGCTTGGAAGGAGGAGCTTTCAACCCCCGATGCAACAGGATATGCAGCCGCTCTAGAGATCGGAATGCATTGCAAATCGCAGGGTGATCGAGGCTCTCAGTGACTCACCCACATCGTGATGACTAGGAAAACCAGAAACCACTTGACGTCAGCCAGCACGACGCGCAGTGTGTCCACGAACGCGAACTTGGATGCTCGGAACGGCCTGCAAAGAGGGAGAGAACTTCACACCAGTGTCTCTTGGTCCGCCCAGCGGGTTGCATCAACTGCACTCAAATTCAGACCCAGCAAGAACTCCCCTGAACCCAGCTTGCCGAGCTTGGGGAATACTGCAAAGAAAACTGCAAATTTGGCGGCTGTGTAGCGCACCTCAGGTAATACTGTAGGCGCAGCCACAAGAGGATGCACTGGGCTGCCATCAGAATGAGGATGATGTCGCTGTTCAGGTGTCGCCGCGTCAGATGCATCACTGTGATTGCCACCTGCGCAGGGTTAGTCACCACAACTCAGCGCCACGCGTGCAGGTGCAGTTACTGCAACTCACTCCGACCTGTGCACTGCAGAATGGCAATTGTAGTCACGATTACTAGTAGTCAGCGCCACCGTGACATGATGTGGCATGTGCAGGGTCACTTCGAGTCATTGCAAGGCAGCAGCCGTCCCATACAGCATTCCACCCGCTTGCATGTGTCAGGTTCATAATTGACTCGACAGTAAACATGGCCCGAGAATCACTCGCCAATAACAAGCACCGGAGTTCATAAGAAATGCACCGGTGTGCAAAAATGACCTTGCAACCTGTTTGGCACCGTGCTCGCCGAAATGATCACAAGTCACAGGTAAGAGCATATCCGCGTTTCATGCCGGGCAGTACATCCAGTATGCTCATTGCACTGTCTACAGCTGTACCGACGGCTGCGCACCTGATTGATGTAGGTGAGCGCATCGATGATGTTTTGGGTCACTAACCAGCTCTTGCCGTATTCCACGATTGTCGCCGCCTCGATGTAGATGAAGGGCAGCATGGCAACCAGCGCGATGATCTCCAGCGCGATTGTGGCCTGCCCGCGCACTGTGGCCGCCACATCAGCGAGGCTCGCAGTAGCAACCTCATCCTGCGCGCGCCAGGACAGGAACTGTTGTGTCAATCACAGTGGCGACTGCAAGATCAAACGGCATGATTTGAAGTCACTGCACCTGCAATCCGGTCCTGGCTTGTAGAAGCCGGAGCACGAGATTTCGACGCAGCAACAAATTGGAACACTCCAGCTGCGCATCATGCCTGAAAGACGTTCAATGAATGAGTCAGACTGAGCACCTAGCTACGATTAGGCCAGTTCAAGCAATGTCAGCTTCATCACAAGGCCTTCCAGAACCCTCGAATTCCAGAGCTTCCATTGCAAACATCTTTGGAATTCTGCCACAACGGAACACAGGCCGGCAAGAGACTCTCGAAGGCAGCAGTTGGGCTCACCTGGAATAGGATGGTGAAAACGGTGAAGGCAAACACCCAGAGCAGGTACAGCGCGAGCTGCACCCACAGCAGATTCCGGCACCAGTGCGCCCACTTGAACTCCACAGTTGCCTGCGCAGAATATGTTCCCGATCAACCCTGAAAAGACACTCTGTGAATGGCTGTACATCCCTTTCAACCCTGAAATTAACAGTGGAGACATCCCGGATAACCCTGAAAAGAGACACTGTGAGGCGGCTCTATCCCCCTTTCTACCCTGCAATAATACGCAACAGGCAGTTTGTCTGTTTAGAAAGATGCCCAGTCACTGGTGAAAGGTCACCTACAACAACGGAACGACACATTATCCAGTGACTGTATGTACGCCATTGACATTGGGAATTGCATAGTCGTGGTTCTGAAAGAGGCACCTGGTCAGGTGGCAACATCCAGGTAGGACACAATTACTCAAAACACCCCTTACTTGCACAGAGTCATCTCTGGGACATTATTTGCAAGCGTTTATCCAGCAGAATCATATTAGGGTTGCAAAGATCTTGACTGAATGCAAGAATACGAGAAACAGAGATAATTTATAGGGTAGCAAGAGGCTGCCAAAGACCAATGAGCCTCAGGTGGCTCCCAAGGGTCTCTAAAATGTAATAATAACAATTCAAAGGTGCGCCAGAGCTGTCTTCAGGCGGCCCCAGATAGTCAGGGGGTCTCTCAAAGCTGGGACAGAGCCACTTTGGTTCCACTCAGAATCTGAGACGCTAATGAATCTGACCTGGGATTGGGTTCTGACTGAGTGAACGTGGGCCAGTGGCTGCATAGCCTGACTGGATCGCTTGGCAGAACATGGTGTCGCCAATGCCAATTCGCCATCATGGCATCTGCGCAAGCTAGAGGGAGGAAATAGTGGGGTTTCAGGGGCCCTCAGGATGAAGTGTTCGGAATCTGAACCCCTGATCCCAAATTAAAGAGGCGTGCCTCTCGTTCAGCGAGTTGAGAATTGTATTGCACTTCCTGCCAGTAGCTCCCCGTTCTGAGTCAGGCTCTGCCGTGCATGGGGGTAGCAAAACTAGACAGTCACAAGCTATTTCAGGGCAGCGCACCATGACAGCGGGGAGGCCGAAGACCATCATGGAAACCTTGTCGTCCTGGAAGCGCCTCAGAAGCGGCTGCAGGAGTCCTACATTCTCTGCCGCTGCTGCGTTCTTCACTGTCACCACCCACGCCTCCACCTTCACCATTTCGCTCCAGTCTGCACAGCACAAGCTGAATCGTCAGGCCACCCCGGTCCTCGACAGGCTGTCCTTCCGGTGTCTCCACAGCGACGCCACACTCCTCCTTGTTCCACCTGCACATATCCTGCTACAGTATGCAGAAAAATCTCACCGTAAGCTGCTCCCGTGGTAGTCAGCATTGCTGTGAGCCGCTCTGCAGCAGTGCATGCATGATCTCTCACCCGTTCCGAGATGGCCCATGGCCTTTGAACAACATTTGCACTGCTCAAATCGTCACAGTGCTGCGACCATGCGGTTGGTGTCCTTACAATGCATGCACCACTGGCATGATGATGTGCACACCAAGGAGCCAGATCTGGCAATGCAGAACGCTCGAACGTCTTTCTAAGAGGTTGCCGATGATTGCCCTTCAAACTCCATTCCCCTGCTACCTTGTGAGCACTCGGCACTCACCACAGCCTGTGGGCAGCCCAGCAATACCAGTGCGGCTGTAACAGACCGATCAAACTACCTGCAACTTGGCGCCTGCTCACTGCAATTTTTAGCCTCCAAAGAGAGCTCTAAAGAGACCTCCCATTGGAGGGTCAGGGGAGCCTTTTGAAGGCCTTTCTGAAGGCTATAAAATGCAGTGAGCATGTTGGGGATGGGAGATCACTGAGCAGAGCCCACTGGGTTTCCTATGCAGATCTTACTTGACTCGCATTGCGGGTTGCATTTGGCAGCATTTCCAGACACATAGGGAGTATTGGTGTGCTGTCCAACAAACGCCAGCAAACATGTTTGGCTACACTGGTGGTCACCTTGAGAGGGTGATTTTGATGCATCGGATGAGCGTTTTTGCAGGCGGTTCGTCCAAAAGCGCTCGAAGTCGATGTGCCTGCAATTTTGCCCCTCCGTGAGGAGGCCGCTTTCTGAAGGTCCGGCCGCGTAGAACAAGGAGTCCTGCACAAGATTACCAGAGCAATGAGGTCAATGTGCCTATGATAGTCTTTGTCATGGCGATGCAATATGTCAGTGATATTCAAGAGTCAGGCAGCAGCGTGCGCCAGGAGATCCCCTGCAATGTTGTTCAAGATGCAGCAGGCATCAAATAGCGACATGAGAACTAGATGACATTCTTGTAAATTAATAGGATGGTTGATTTCAGCACTGCCTTTCAGTCTGCTGTGGCACTTTGCCGCAACGGGTGATCTCCAGTGCCGAGTGAAGAGTAATAAGAAATGTTGTCAGTAGCAGTGCAGACAGGATATCTTGAGCTGCAATGCCAACACACCTGAACTTCGAAGTCCCCCAGCTTTTCGACCCCATCCTCCTGCAGCCACTCCACGACCCGCTTGGGCCTGGCGGCAATGATGGTCTGGAAGTCATGCTCACTTGATAACCCTTGCTCCAGGCACACAGCTATGTCCTGGTCACCCAACAACGGGGCTGAAGTCCCCTGAGGCTCCTTGGGGGCCATTGGTGCTGATCAATGCACTTAGCACTGCCCTGCAGAACACAAACAGGGGTTGTTCATGCCACCCAACTTGAGACAAACGTTACACAAGACAGTCACGGGACCAGGAACACATCTCATAGATTGCAGCACCCATATATAAGTCATTCAATGATGCTAGTCTGCAGTGTGATCAACGGTCGACTTGGTACTCGCTGAGATCAGCATGGACTTGGGCTTCATTCGTAGACAAAATTAAGTTCGAGCACGCCATAGCCTTGCACCAAGACCTCTCTACTACTCTAGATGTCGGAATAAACCGTGAAGAGGGCTCAAAAGGAAGCTGCGAAGATCCTTATATACAGCATGCCCTCGGCATCCCAACTTCCTGTTGACCACTCACGCTCGCCAAACAAGTCTTGAATGTCGTTTGAACGCCAATCCGCTTTTATGACTCTGACGATTGTAGATCTGCTGGAAAACGGGAGAGTTTGTCACACACGCTCTTAATTGTGTGTCTTGACCAACAGCAGTGCCCCATCGGGCGCAACCCTATGCGAACCCCTGTGGAACGGCGTCCTTTGGCGGTTGACTCGTTGCAACCGCCCTGCACATCGTCTTGAGTTCAACAAGAACTCGTTCTGCACTGTGCGGTGCAAGTAGTAGAAAGCAGCAAACTAGGGTCCGGGTACTGGGGAACTTCCTGGTTGAACCCCTGCTTCGGGGCAGAGGTGTCTCATAACGCCTGTGCATCCCTGGCCGTCTTACTCCCAAGGACCAAGGAGCTTACTGACACAAGGCTTATACAGCATGTCTCATCAAACAACTGGCGATCCTCGAGCCCAGTTCCTGGGCTTTGACACAACGGGCAACGTCCAAGGTATCTTTTCGGCCTATCCCATGAAGTCATGGAGGCAGCAACATGTTGAGGGTGATTCCGTTGGTTGTAAAGCTATGTACATGACTGATATTGGCCTCAAAGTGAGGCGCAATACAGAAACTGACGTTACCGAGGTTCTCATCTCGCAAACCATTACTGCATCCCGTAGAAGGTGCACTGCAGTACAATATTCGGATAACTTCGGACGCATCTTTTGTGTGGAGGAGTGCCAATATCTTTTCTACACTCATGCTCTTGCTCCATTTTTTGCGCTGCTTTGATTATTCCACTTGCTGAAGTTGCCCTGGCCCAGTGAGGCTCTTCAAGAGCCTCTGAGTAGGGTTCAAACAGACCAAGTATCTGCTGACCATGGAATGCTGTTCTGAAAAGCAGCCAGGGAACAATTCGTTGAGCATTCTGAGACCTGGGCGCAAGTGTGCCTTGCAGTCACATGGCAAGGCCTCAAGGGCTTATGAGGTGCCAAAATGGAGCTCCATTGGGTACCAGACTTAGAGCTCAATAGGACAAGTCCGACTAGGATGCAGCATCACAACGCTCAGTTTCCATTGCTGTATGTCAACATTCCTGAGACATCCTTTTGTTGGATGCGCGCAGCCCGACTCCAGGGCGAGGAGGAGAGGGCGGAGAGCATCGCGCTGATCAAGGAGATCGTGCCCGGCTATGGGGATGGCTTCATCGGCGCGTGCCTGGCGGCCTGCGGCGGGGACTCGCAGCGCACTACCAACATGCTGCTCGAGGGGAAGTTTCCCCAGCAGCTGGATGTGCTGGACCGCCAGACTGGCAAGGCGCCAGGTCAGTGCCCCTGTGGGCTATTAATGGAGTATTTCACCAGTATCACATGCCTTTAATGGGCCAACAGAGCCCAGCAGCTTTCTATGGTAGCCATCCCATTGGATTGAATCTGTCTGGACACCTTTGCGGCTGTGATAGTTCTGTCAGGGACAATTGATCGGCTTGGGAAATTCCAGTTTTCCAAGCCGATTCATCATCCCTGACAGAACCATTGCAGCACCTGACCCAGTGGAAGCATTGCCAAAAGTTCTGAAAGTACATATCAGGCTCCCCGTTCTGCACGGCGAACTTCTGGAAAAGTCTTGGTGGACAGAGCCAGTCCCTCCCTGCCTACTAGTTGTCTGTGGCAAGGGAGAGCATTCAAGAGTCGGTCAACTGCTGGGCCGCATTCGACACGGGAAACTGTTCTGTCAAGTGCAGGGTACATGGGCCTGGCATCATGCACGACATCTGCATGGGTTCTGAGCGCCAGCCACTGCTCGGAGCTGTTCTGTAAGGGTGCTCTGAAAGGGAAGCGCATCATGCCAGTGCATTGCCACTGACCCACTGGGTCAGTGGCAGGCGTTCATCAGCCGAGCAGTGTGCTCCAGATCCCTTCAAGGTCCCAGCTTCTGTCCGACAAAGTGGTGCGCAACAGTTCAGCTGACTTGTAGCCTTCCAGTTTGTTGCTTTTCTGTTTCACCGGATCAGCGCTTGTGATGCCATGGAAGTGAAATCGATCCGGAGTCATCTTAGAGCTGCACTTGGTAAACACCTATCTACATAATGTTCAGCAAAGTACCGTACAGTAACTGTTGAAGGCTTGCTGCACCCACTCACTGGTGGAACTTTGCATGCCTTTGGGCCCAGGCACCACGTGCCAGTGGCAACTGCTGTAGCCGGCCTCCGCACTGATCTCTTTCCTTTTCAACTTCCTGATTAGGCCCCCATTCAGTCAAAAGTCCAAGCTGGCAGCAGGTGCTGTGTATATGCTCAGAGTTCAGGATATCTAAATTTCTAGTTTCCATCCTAAACACCACCTGTGTTACCGCAATACTGTGAAGCCATGGGGCGCGTCTCTGATGTAGACCACACGGCGTGCGCACAGAGTCACCAACTGTAAATCTGACCGTGAAATCTTCTAAGGTCTGACCCACCACAAACCCTATCTGTAAACCCTTGCAAGTAAGGGTGAATAACTATGTGCGCAGGCGGTGAGCGCGCCACCACTGAGACGGGGGACCCCCGGGCCACCTGGATGCGCAGCGGTGCAGCTGTGGACCCCCCGGTTCACGGGGGCGCTCCGGATGCTGCTGCTCACAAAGATCAACCCAAGAATGGAGATCCAGAACCGCACATTGCACACGTGTGTACAGCACATGTCCCGTTCATTGTTGCTGCGTAGGACGCATTTGATCGGCGTTTGAAGCGCCACACTGTAGCGTCGCAGCCTGTGTGCCACAAAGTGTGGTGCATACAGAAGCCCTTCACTTAGGAAGTTCCTGGCCTGCACAGAGGATGCATGTAGCACCAGCAGCATGCGTATGGTGGTCATAGTTCTCTTGGCAGTGTGTCACAGGCCTGAAGATTGGTCTCCGAGCAACTTCCTGCGCATGAGGCGCTGAGACTCGGGGTCTGCACAAGTGGCTTGGTTCACTTGACATAATTTCTTTTCTGGATGGCTGCAGGGCGTCAGTCAGTTTGGGGACCTCCGGGCGGCCTGGGTCCACTCCGGCGCCGACACCACCGCAGGACCCCCCACTCACCACCCTGCGCCCCCCGCCGAAGATGAGGAGGTGCGCTGGTGACATATCTGGTGTTGAGAATCCATTGTCTAAAGCATCGAGCTGTCTTGTCAAACAGTACAGTATCTTGAGCTGAAGGCATACACTATATGGGAAAGTCTCATCGGATCCGATCCGATCAGAGTCTGCCGCCTCTTCCTGTTGGAAATAGTTTGGACCCACACTGTGGCATGTCTCATTACTGGTGCTCAGTCTAGCAGCCTTCTTGTGCCTCAAGACTTCTAACTGACTGTTCCACTAGGAGGACCTTGAGTCAGCCTGAGTGCAGAAGCAGTGTCAAGGTAATACTATTAGTATTAGTATTACTAATAGTATTTGCTATGGGGGAACTGCATACTTGCAGGGGCGCTTCTTGAAGACTGGAGATCCCAGGGCACAGTGAGGGCAGTTCTTGAGGACCTCAAAACAAACACAAGTTGACCAGTGATGGTGCGCTGAAGCAGAGGCGCGGCAGATTCAAATGGCGGAGAGTTTATCAATTAGCAGGCTTTCCCTGGCAGGGAGCGTACAGCTAAGACCATGTGTGGTCGAGTATGGTAGTGAATTGGCGTGCTCTTTAGACAAATTGTGTGAGTTGAAAAGATTTAGATCTCTCCGCAGTAGCACAGCCAATAACAAAGTGCCCAGTGGCCGGGCTATTGGACCCCGTATCTGCAGGAAAATGGACAGCTGATGGCTTGTGCCAAATTTTTAAAAGGTAACACTAAGTTGCTATCTTGGATGATGCATTGCATTGCAGGTGCAACATTGAATGAACATTGGGAGTCCAGGACTGTTGGATGCATTGCATAGTACATACAATATGTTGTGCTGAGGGAACCCATTTTGTGCCTTGCTGTTTCTCTTCACGGTCAATTGGCCTCCCCTGTGGAGCTGGATGTCATTCGCTCTTTAAGTCATTCAATATAGGTTGCATGCTGCGCAGTCTTCGCAGGAAGCGCACTGCAGTGCACTCAACTGATAGAGGTCATCTGGACCAGCTTGAAGCCGCTTTAAATTTAAGGCGGCCTTAAGGGATGCCATTGGTTAACGGTTAACAGCTTGCCTGCCTGCCACTGGCAGTGGGGCCATAATGGTTTCTTCTTGGCGTCAACGGCCACACGGACCTCACGGAATCCTGGACAATCTAAATTTAAAGCTGTTGAGAAACCGCGCTCTGACAACGCTGTTGGCAACGCTCGCTGACAAGCTGCAAGTGAGCATCCGCATACTTAAAGCTATGTGACTCGCATATCCTGTCAGCATGCTTACCAATATAGTTTTGACAGTCACACGTTGTACGAGCTTGCCAAGTGATTACTTGACTCACCTCGGAGGGTCACCCTCACCGGGTGAGGCAACACTTTTGCCTCCAACAGCCTGTTCTGAGAACTCCAAACAAATAGTATTGGATGCAGTCACTCTGCCAGTGGACTATCGTACTCCTGAAATGTGTTAGTGGGTGGGGTTGCTTGGCAGCAATGGAATTTAGTCCCCGTTTCAGGCGAAATACCGACGTTTATAAGTTGCCGCCAGGTCTGTCTACGGATCGAGATCCGCATCGATTCGTCAATCACCCTGCGCGGTGAATCAGTGGAGCACCAGCTTCAAGGACTTCATACTTTCGCAAAGATTATCAGCTCATATAAATCGCTTAGCGGACTTTCACATATTGTCAGCCAGGCGTCTTCAGCGGACTAGGCCTGCAGCGAGGGACTTTCCCGACCATCGAGATGGGTGCCTGCTTCACCAAGGTTGCAGTGCATGACGAGCTGGAGGTACAGCTGCCAGCCGGAAACAAGAAGGTAAAAATCCACAAAATGCATACAACCTCCCGCCCTGTGAGTTGCTGCACATTGCAGAGATCGCGAGGCACATCTGTAGTTTCAGAAGCGTCAAACTCCAAAAAGTTCATTCAAGGCGCTAACAACACATTCTATTAAATTGCTGAAATGGTTCCCCATTCTTAGAAGAGGTTTAGAGGTCAGGCGTGTGTGTGCACTTGTATATTTCACTTTTTAACAACCTGCAAGATCTTCGATGTTTGGCATCGTTACTTTATCGATGTGTCTTTTGAGCGCATCTTTGATGCAAATTGATGTGGTTGACGACTTAAAGAAGCTGACTTGTTGTTGCTTCGTTGACAGTGACATTCCTTTGCTGTGTGCGTATTTGCAGGGGATCTGGAAGAAGGCACCTATCAAGAAAGCTCCTGCGACAAAGCAGTGTGCTGCAGTGGCCACAATTCCCTGCCTCAGCTCTTCAGAAGGAAGCGACAAAGTAGCTGCACGCTACAACACAACCCGGGCTACAGCTGGAACAATCAAAAGCAACTCCTCGAAGATTGCACCAGCTCAAGTACGGTTACCTTCAAAGCCTCCAGACTCCAAGTCATAACACTCAAGGGATCACCGTCAGTGACTGTGATTATAGTGGACGCTAGGAGATATTTGTCATTTAGTTGTGTGTCTGGAGTGACATACAACGAGCACTTATTACTCTGAGAAGGAAAGGTTGGTATGGAAGTAGATGGAAATCGTTTCTTGTTGAACACAATCCTGGGCGTCTGTCTAGGTCAATCTGCTTCTCATCCACGAACTCAGATGGACCCTGTGTCTGAACAACTGATTTTGCCTGCTGCAGGAAGCTTCCTCGCTGGTGTCCTTTGAGGAGGAACCTGCAGGAGCCCCCAAGACCACCGTGGACTCAGTGACTGTGCAAGAGGCAGTGGAAGGGCAAGTCCTTGACATTTCACCAGGCAGCCTGCACAAGGAACCTGCGCCTCCCGAGCTCAAGCCGACCATCAGGGAAGCGCAGTGCCAGGAACTCATAGACGACCTCCTCTCCCAGCTGGTGAGACTCTTCCTGACAGCACGTGCCACCTTCTTGATACTGGCCTCCCCTCTCTACATCATGTCTGCGCTGGTGCTCAGTGGGGTAACACAACTGATAGTACCTGTCACTGACACTCAGTCATAAAAAACGCACAGGAACAACCCGGGAGCAGCCCCTTTTGCACTCGACTTCAATGCATTCATTGTTACCTCGCTCCAGAACTTCAAGTTGCTCAAAGTTTCTGCAATTCCTGGTGCGCTACAGGCTGTGGTGGAGGACCGGAAACAGAGGCTCAAGGCCGAGATGGAGCATGCCTCCGCCATGGAAGAGGGCGGCATCGCGCGGCAGCTGAACGCCGGGAAGAAGACGAAGGCGCGGCTGCTTCGCGCACTGGAGAAGGCGCGTGCTGAGCTGGCGCTCGCCCGCATCGACACACTGCCCGAGCTGCCGTCGGAGGTGGGCTGCTTAGAAACCCCTGACCCTTGACCATCTATGCCTCTTGTGCTCTATCACCTTGTTGAAATCACTTCACTCCAGCATAGCGATAAAACTTGTTGTTGTCTGCCAGGCTTGTCATATGCGGTCAACAAGGTGTGAGTGGCAGCAAGCACCACGCAATGTGAAGCATCATGCATGAGTTCAAGTTTATGATAATGACAGCATGACATGAACTGCTTAGAGCAAGATTCGCGGGCAGATCCATACCCTGCTGATTGCACAGTCACTGAGTAAATTGGCCGCTTGGGTCCCGCAGGACTACACGGAGCTCAGCACTCTGGGGAAGGGCAATTGGGGGGAGGTAGTGGGGGTGGCATGCTACAATAGCGTCGGCGAGCTGCAAACATTTGCGCTCAAGAAGGCACTGGTCCCGGCCGGCGCCGCAGCCGCGCAGGATGCCACCCCGGGTGGCGGCCAGGCCGCGGCCGATGCCGCTGCAGAGCCGGCCGCCCACGCGGCCGGCCCCTTCTGCGGCGCGTCGGCCAAGGCCGCACCTGTGGAGTCGGGGGCGCTGGATCTGCCCGGAGCAGGCCGGTGCAGCGGCACGAAGGCAGACCGGGGTGCGTTGGAGGAGGAGGAAGCTTCCTCAGAAGCTGCAGAGGAAGCTGCCGAGGAGGTGGACCTGGCTGGTGTGGAGGAGGTGGAGCTGTTGGACACCAGAGAGGTGAGCACTCTCCACCTGCATGCAGGCCCATCTGATATTTTCTGGAAGCTGTTCTAATTCTACACTTCTAGATACGTTTTCAGATCTCTCACACACTCAGTGGGCTGCCAGACAATGTACTCATGAACCAGCTGGTTCTGCAGAGGTTCAGAAGCTTGTGTGCATGGGGATTCCAAGCCAGAACAATCACTAACTTGCTGGAACTTCGGAAGGTAGGAAGAACTCAAGGTAAAATGCATTGCACAACGCAGGCTGCCAGGAACCTTACCACACTCGGCGGTGCACATGATGCAAGACGGGCGCTCCACACGGAGGGCGCCTTTTTTTTGTGCCATTGGGCCGCACTCGGGCATCATTGGCTGCATCGGTTGGGTCGGCAGGGACCGCTCGGCCCTCCTCCTGGAGCTTGCACCCTTCGGCACCCTTGATTCCTGCCTCTGGTAAGCTGCCTTATTTTTAATAGTAGTAGCATACTCCATGATGATACTAGTTTGTTATAACAGCCTGTTATACCCTGAGGGTCGGCAAAACCGAAACCAGTTTCATGTAGCAATGCCCAAAAGCTCAGTGCCCGTATTTCTGGTTCACAGCGTCATGCAGCTTCCAATAACTGTTTGACTACCAAAATTATGAAAATCCGTCTCAAAGAAAATCAGAGTCTGCTCATAGCACCAAGCCTGAAAGGCAGTTGATTGGATTGACTCTTCCGCTGACTTGTTCCTTGACGTAATGCGAGGGGCTCACCATGATCACTGATTGGCAAGCGCACTTTTGTGGCCGCCCTACTTGATAAAAAGGGTCCCCCCAGACCCTCAACACCCTGCTGATATTGACCGCGCCTTGTATTGACACAGGGGCAAGCAGCAAAGGGGCCGTATGCGCTGGACAGCCGCAGAGAAGCTGCGCATCAGTCTGCAGTGGGTGCGGGCAGCCATGCACATTCACGCGGCAGGCGCGGTGCATCGGGACATCAAGCCGCAAAACGCACTGATGGTGGCGCGCACAGATGCACGGCTGGCGGACTTTGGGATGGCCTGCTGGGCCTCAGACGCCAGCCGCTGCAGAGGCCTCGCGTATGTCCCCTTGACCCTGAGTGTATTTACCCCCGTACTGCTGTTTAAGTTTGTTAAAATCAAAACAAGTTTGGAAGGCTTGGGTTCTCATGCATGTATCTGCGGAGGGAGGGAAGAGAATAGATGATCAGGTGATGGGGTTGCTGGTGCTGTTTTGACTGAGGGAGGGTCAACTGCATGGGCTGGCACAGAAATTTCTCAGTATGGTGGAAATTTGCCAGCCACAACAGGTGCACTGCATGCATTTGGCAGTAAGGGCTATGCAGATGTCGGGCCTGGGGCATGGCATGTAGCGCATTTCAACAGTTTGCTGCACTGGAAACTTCTGAAACTTCAGGTCTGTTCGGGACGCTGACAAGTGTACATCATGCTGCGCGCAGGGGTTCAGTCGGGTACTCGATCAACCCGCTCTCAGTGGAGGACTTCTCAGCGGCCGGCGTACAGGACGACACCTGGGCGATCGGCATGCTTATCTGGTGCATGCACACGCGCCGCGACATCAGCTCGATCACGGGCAGGCAGATGGTTGCACTGGAGAGGTGCCCGGCGAAGAAGGATGACGAGCAGCGTGTGCTCGAGCGCTGCCGGAACCTCGGCCTCCCCGAGGGCCACTACTGCTACGAGGTGCTCGTGGCGCAGACGCTCGGCCTGGCCGGCCTCGACGCGCCGGGCATCGAGGTATGCGCGTTCCCTCCTCCCAACCATTCTGCGCGTCGCTCCCCGCCAACCCATGCTTCATGTTCCGCAAACAGGGGGGTTTGAATACAGCAAGTGTACGGTATTTAGAGCCCCCTGCCGCAGATACAGTAGGGTTGAATAATTATCGAATCTTAGGGGTTGGGGGGCTATACTTATTTTCTTCAGGCTCCAGCTGCTGAAAGCACAGACTGTTGGCCTTGTCAGGCTCAGCACGCCTGGAAAGTGTGTACAGGCGGCCTCTGAATTGTCCTGGTGATTAAGTCATTGTCCAGACCTGGGTTCGAGGACCCCAATCATGGCATGCTGAAAAAAAAATAGGCCTCGGAGCCATCCACCTGCAGTGCTTGTTTCTGCAATAGCTCTGGGATCCTGCACCGGTGGTCAGCATTACTAATGTTAGTATATAAGTATTAGTAATACTTGACCAGTGAACCCTTCAAAGCTGCCTGTAGACAGCTTGCCAGGTGACTGCTGCTGAACCGGACCCTGACAGTATTCCTGCATGCAATCACAGGACAACCCTCTGACCAAGCCGCAACCCGGCGAGCCCAAGATGCCCGAGGAGTTCACCCACATGCTGCGGCGGGCAACGAGCGTGAACGCATGGCGCGAGCAGCCAGTGTCTCTGCAGGAGTGGGAGGAGTGCCTTGTCAGCTGCCTCCGGGAAGCCGAGGAGGCCGAAGAGAAGGCCAGGATGGGGTGCAGCATCAGGTGGAGGTTTTGAGCCGGGGCCGAAGGAGAGCCAGTGAGACCAAAGTGCAGCCAGATGGCAAGGATGCAGCTGGGAGCATGATCTGCTGCTGCAATAAGAAAGGGATTGCAGCCTTCAATGTATGAGGCAGGATGGAATTCTGAAACAGCTTCCAGTTGAGGTGCAGCTGGACTGAGCACCTGCACTGGCAGTCACTGCATGGTTGCCGGTCAACGATAATGTCTGGTATGTGTATGAAAACTGCTTCTGCAGACTGTTCTGGTAGTGCTCCCGGAGCAGCAGTCCCAAGCAAAGACTCTAAATATCTGAGAAGTAAACAAATTGACTCAAGTTGACTGAGAAGTAAACAAGTTGACTCCTTTGGAAGGGCTGAAGCCTGATCAAGGAATTGTCTCGGAACTGGTTGGAAGATTAGCGTTCTGTTGGAAACGGCATCCAGTCTGCAAGTTTTCATTGTAGTGCTCTCGAGCTGAGCAAGGTTGGACCTTGGATAAGAGTTAGGCTTTGAGCCGCCCCACCTGAGAGCCTGCTAGGTAGTACGACTGGTGCTCAAGCACTTCCAACAATTGAGCTAAACTCTGTTTGGTTGGGATTGGGTTTGGCTGTCGCGTTTAGTATCTCCACTGCATTGCCAGCAGTGTTGGAGAAAATTTAATTGATGCGGTGCCTGAGCGCCAAAACCCGGGTTTCCAAGCAATTTGAAGTCTTGATCCGTGTCAAGTCATTGCAGCCTGCTGCTGAGCCCAGGCTTCGGAACATCCTCGACTGAGTATCTGGGTTGGTAGACTTCACCCAAGTAGGAAGCATGGTTGTCCCAGAGAGACATGAAAAATAAATGGTGATTGAGTTGAACCCGTTTCATGAACCTGGACATTGTTTGGCGAGTTGATGCGGTGGAAGGTGGAAGGCAAACAAGAGAGATAGATTGCAAGTAACTGACTTGAGTGGGTCTGGTGGCACATGTTTTTTGATAATAAGTGATGGAGAAGTCCTCTGACAGAGATGGAGATAAGTGCTGGTACTGTCAGGGCATGCAGTAACAATGACAATGGTGCAAACAGCTGGTTACAGTGCATTGAAGACACAATATGCATTCCAGAGAACAATCGAGCTCCTGTGACCCATACCAAAACTCTTTCCAACTTCAAATAACACTGTGTGTCAGTGACACCTGGTCCTGGGACAGCAAGGCGCAAATACTCAGGCAATCAGATTTGACCATTGATAGCATGCCAGAGCGCCAGACACCCTACCGTAGTACTAGTGTTGACATCCATCTGTGTTGAACCCTGTCCTGAACATTTCTTGTCCCCTCAGGATTCAGGTAAACCCTAAAGGCTTGTGTTGGTAGCAAACTTGTTATTGATCGGGTTTTCTAAGCCGCTCTGAAAACTTAAGTGGCCCAGTGCTGCAGCACCCTTGAACTATACTCAGTACATTTCAACAGATTCCTGAAGTCACAGCTGCTGCAGGGCTTTGTTTCAGTCTGGTATTGGATTGCGCAGGCCCCACCGGGTGGGACACGGTTCAGACGCCAGTCTTCGCTGCTGCTGTCAATGCCTCAGGCGGATCATCCATGATGCCACGATAATTCCAGAGTCTGGGCTTCAAGCTATAAGTTATTGATGGACTCCAACGGGGGCTGAAGATCTACTTGTTAGGTGAGCAGCCCCTACTTGACTTCCCGCTCCATAGAGAAGGGTTGCAGTCACGCTATTGCTCCGAAGTTCTGCAGATTTGATTGTGCAGCCATAGCGTAGCGCCTGGCGCCTTCTTAATGGGGCACCAGGAGTTGAGCGCAACTGGTGGCCATACTTGGCTGGCAATGCAATTGTAGCCGTGAAAGGCCTGCACACGGAGAGATCACCTTTGAAGGTGCTATCCAATGGTTTCGGAGTCACAGGGTGGCGCATGCGCAGCACTACTAGTAGCAGTGCCTGGCTCTTACTGAAAAGGCAGCTTCAGTTAGTGACTTTGGATATAATGGTTCTAGGATTGATTTCAGCCATGTATTTTGCCTTCCAGTACATGGTACCTTATAATCGAAGCTTTGGAGATTGACGTTTTGGGCCTTGAAGACTGCCCCATCTAAAACTTTGCTCCAATGCTTTGGAACTGTCCAATGCAAGGTTTGGCAATGAAGGATTTGTTGTCAAAGCGGGATTGCGGAACTAAACTCCTGCAGCAGGCTTTCTCCGTTTATCCGGATTTCAAGAGGACCTTCGAAGACGTTCTGAGCCACGTTGAACATTGCAACTGCTGATACGAACGAGTTAGTCTGCACAACCGGGGAGCCTGCTCCTGGAATTTCGTTGTGTGATGCCCTAGGACAAATTGTTAATTTGGAACTATCACCTGAATACAATTTATTACAAGTCACTAGGACCCTAATCAGGGTTTTCTGGTCCCATACTTGCTGAAAGAAAGGTGGAGTCCCTCACACCTATCTAAGACCCTTCCCGCACGACTTCCAGAAGGTTTCCGATCTGGTTCTCGAGTGGACAGATATCCCGGCTACTGCGCACCTTCTGAGCAACAGTTGAGGAGAGCATTCAGCACTGTTCGGAGACAAGCAGCAGGGACAGAGGAGCCTCACTGCATCACACGGCCGCAAGAACTATGGGCGCCTGCCTAAGTGCACAGCGCGGTCCGTGCTCCGACTCTACCTGCCCCGCCCAGTCACGATCAAAGGTACGTGTAATCACTCGGAGCTACCTTTTTTTAATACCTGATTGTGTGCGAGTGCTGTCGTTGTCACTCACTTTCATGCGTGGCCCCAAAACCAGTGATATGGAAATGCAATAACTTGAAGGTCCTTGAAGGTCTTCGGTCACGGTGATAATGGACGCAAGTTGATGAAAATATTTCCTTCTAGAATGTTTTCGGTTCGCGTGTAAACAATTCATAAGGTTTGTAGCCTTATTGGCATTTTTGAGGTCAGAGTACTTGATTTTTAACAAAGCGGTCTGTCTCGATTTTCATTCGATTTATCAAACGCAATTCGGTAGAATCATTTACAAGCGTCAACCTTCAATTTCAGCCAATATCTTGACACTCGTTGAGTCCTTTTCGTTTGCAAACTGAACCTCTGTCGTGTGCTGCAGGCCACTCTTCCCAGGACGCCTTTGACAGACAGCAACACTCAAGACCATGGGCCTGGATGTCCAGCTACTGCTGTGACCTCCAGCCCAGCAAGTGCCCTGCAGCTGCTGGCAGCTACCAAGACAATCACAGCTGCCAAGCAACCCACCAAGACAGCTGCAGACATCGCAGCAGCCGTTGAGACGCCTTCGACACAGGACCCTGCTGCTCAGGTGACCCCAAACTCAAGTCTTTCTTTGTCCCTTTGTTTGTCCTCCGCACCTGCAAAAATGTGCCCTCTGAACCCAGCTCTTGTTTGTCTCCTTTGTGGCTAGATCGTGTGAACTCTAGCCCTGCATGGTTGTACTATTTAGTAAATTTGGATCCAGCCTGGAATAAATTTTGCCCTTGCAGGGATCCAGTGCAGATGTGCCTATGCCTTGCCTGAACCATTGGTGGATTGTGTCATGCAGATTGGGGCACAGGATATCACAGCCCCTCAGGGGCAGGCTGCAATTGCCAGCAGCACAGAAGCTGCTGCTGCACCGCAAGGCATAGTGGACTGGAGGCTGGCACCAACGGCCACAGCCACTGTCACAGTCCAGCCTATTACACCCAAGAACAAGGTGTGCTCACCCACCCAGGATATCCAGTATCACTGCATCATAGCAATACAGTAGGAAATTGGCATCCACTCGATTGTGGCACCCCATATTCGCAACAACATCCAGGTTTACCTGCTCAAAAAGCCCCACGTATTGCACACATAATTTTTCAAGCACCCTGTCTCAGAGTGGTTTTTTTTGTTACATCAAAAGTGAGGAATTCAGCTGCAGCTGCTACTTGCCGCCCAGTGTCCGATGTGCATCTGACATCTATGCCTTGCGTGCAGGTCACCTCAGGAGAGGTCTCGGCTCAGGCCCTGGAGCTCAGCAGGCACAACTTCATCCCGCTCACACTGGCCTGGACCGCAGCAGAGCGGAAGTGCACGGTCCTCAAGGACCTCTGCATCTGCCTGGACCAGAAGCTCAGCAAGGAGCAGGCAGTCAAGCGCGCGGCCGTCGGCGCTCTGGCCGCCTCGGCCCAGTTGGCGGCTGACCTGGCATGCCAGCTCAGCACAGAGCAGGAGAGCCTCAGGACTGTGAAGGAGGGGCTGCGCGGCAAGGATGAGGCATTGGCAGCAGCAGTGGCAGAGGCAACCCGCCTCCAGAGGGAGCTCGATGAGCAGAGGGGAGGAAAGGAGGAGACAGAGAGCCAGTTCAGCTCTGCACAGGCCCAGCTGGCACAGCAGGAGGGCTTGTTCAGGGCATCACAGGCCCAGCTGGTACAGAAGGAGCGCCAGCTCAGCGCTGCGCAGGCCCAGGTGGCAGAGCAGGACCGCCAGCTCAGGGCAGGGCAGGCCCTGCTGACGCAGCAGGCAATGCGGCTCAGCCTCCTGCCCAAGACCATGGCGCGAGCGACCGAGCTGGCGCGGCAGCTGGCGGCAGCCGAGAGCGCGGCGGCCGACGCCAACGCGAAGCTCAAGGCGGAGCGTGTCAAGGGCGTGCGGCTGGCCTGGATGGTCAGGAAGACCGAGCACTTTGCCCAGACGCTGGAGGCACTGCACGACGACCTCCCACACCTGAGCGAGGTATGAGGCTCTTTCCTGATCTGCAGCTTATTTATATCTGTGTCATTTACTAGAGATATTGCATTTCTGTTTCCCATCAATTCTTCAGTCTGGCCGGGCTATTGAGAGTGCCACAGTTACCTTGCCAGTGACAGATGAGCAGTAGAATTATGTTCTGCATTTGGTTGGAAGACCTGATTAGAGTCTATGCAACCCATCTCTGGAACCTGACTTCAAAGTGTATTTGCATGTTTTTCGTGATCTCGGACTAAGGATCATAATAGTGCAACACCTGCATGACTGGAGACTGAAAGCATGTGTGACTGCGGGTGTTCAGGATGACCTGACTACCGTCGGCGTCTTGGGCAAGGGCGGCTTTGCGCGGGTGGACCACAAGGCCTTCACCTGCGCTGATGGCTCCACAGCCGAAGTCGCCGTGAAGGTGGCCCTGCTGCCTGAGCAGCCAGCAGCAGCTGCGGACGCCTCACCCGCCGCCGCAGAGGCGTCATCAGATGCCAGCTCAGATGCCAGCTCGGCACCCAGCTCAGCAGCCGTATCAGAGGCTGACTCAGCTGCCAGCTCAGCTGCCAGCTCAGCAGGTGACCCAGCACCTGCCGCAGCCTGCAGCATCTCTCCAGCGACTTGCAGTGAGGACGAGGAGGATGACTCAGACAGTGATGAGGATGAGGAGGATGACTCAGACAGTGGAGAGGATGACTCATCAGAGGAGGTGGACCTGTCAGACGAGGTGCTGCGGGCGTCAATCAAGTCGAGGGCACTGCGGCTGGAGGGGGCGGTGCTCAACAAGCTGTGCGGCCTGCCCTGCATCCTGGGCGCCCAGGCCTGGCAGGGACAGGGCCGCACTGGACTTGTCCTGCCGCTGGCCAAGGGCGGCAGCCTGAAGGACCTGCTCTGGTGCGCACAAGCTGATCATCAGTTTCATGATCTGCCATGCATTCGAGTTGCACATTACTGTTTCGCGATGCATTGCCACTTGACATTCGTGGAATTGAAAAGTACTTTGGTCTCTGCCAGCATGCTGACTTGTCTGCCATTAGTTTACATCAGCTGATGATCCAAGCTGCACTGAATCCGCAAAAAAAGCTCACCGCATTGCAAATGAAGTGAAACCTAGGAGAAGCTGTACTGACTGAAGGAAGTGGGTTCTGGGCAGGCCCGTGCCGGGAGACAGGAGCGTCTCCGTCCCACAGGACAGAGAGCAAGTGCTGCGCATTGCAGGCGGCCTGTGCACTGCGCTGCTGGCCGCGCATGCGCAGGGAGTCGCGCACCTGGATGTCAAGCCAGACAATGTGCTGCTGGACGCTGACCTCAATGTTCAGCTGGCTGACTGGGGCACTGCTGCGCCGCTCAGCTTCACAGCCGCCCAGTGGCGGGCTCGCGGCCTCACGTACGCACTAATTCACTTCTTCCGAATCAACACTTCAAATTTTGTTTACTTGATCACGCTGAAGTTGTCGGTTTCTGGGCGCTTGTCATCTTCTCTTTTGCTGCTCTTTGCCAAACACCTGCGCAAACACCTGCGCCTGTACCCTGTGCTTGAATCCTTTTGCTACAAACCAGCAACGGAATCCCTGACAATCTAACAGTCTGTTTGTTCCAGTTCCCTTGTCTCGAGTTGATGCAGTCCTTTTATTCAATTAGGTGCATGCATCTGAAAATTTC
Organism: Coccomyxa sp. Obi; assembly: GCA_020887355.1. Taxonomy (NCBI): domain Eukaryota; kingdom Viridiplantae; phylum Chlorophyta; class Trebouxiophyceae; family Coccomyxaceae; genus Coccomyxa; species Coccomyxa sp. Obi. The sequence goes on from AP024999.1 coordinate 2,309,749, forward strand.
CTGCTGACTGAAAAATGTCTGATCTGACTTTCTGTTGTGCATTCACAGGGGCTCTGCAGGCCTGATCTTTCCCGGGGTTCTCTACAACCCGGCCAGCGGCGGCGTGCGCACCGATGTGTATGCGGCCGCAGCGCTCTGCTACGGCATGCTGACTGGCCGCGATTATGCGCGCGAGTGCTGGCAGCAGTACAGGAAGCTGCCCGAGGCCACACGGGAGGCCATCAGGGAGGAGGCTGTCGAGCGCTGCGAGATGCTCGGCTGCGCCCCCGGCGTGGAGCCCACTGGCATCGAGCTGCTCATGGTTGCGCAATTCCGGGACCATGTGCGTGTGGCGCAGGTGACTGCCCTTCCTTTCGACATGCAGTGCTGCAGTACCGTAACGTGATGTTGTCTTACTGCTGCACTGACAAAATCTCTTTGAAAGTTCTGGTATAATCAGTCAGTCAGTCAGTTGATTACCCCTTTTCCCGGAAAAGGCTGGGCCAGCCACCTAGGGCTGATCAGACTCTGATGTCATCAGATGTCTGACTCTGATCTTCAAAATCAGCTCCCAGCATCACATCCATACATTCATAAAAAGACTCCAAGTTGGATGACACCCACAAGACCATCCTGCCAGAAACTCAGATGTGAGTATGACAGAAATGGGCTGACCTTGGGTTCTGGTGTATTCAGGTGGGGCGCCGCCTGCAGCTGCTGGGAGGTGCAAGCACGCCGGAGCCTCTGGCACCCCTCATGTACTGGACCCAGCAGGCTCTCAAGATGGAGACATGGAAGGCGCACGAGGTCACCCTGCAGGACATGAAGTCCGCCATCTTTGAGAGCTGGCGGCGGCTGCATCAGCTGGCCTGATACATCCTGCTGTAAGGCCCCTGCCAGCTGGCGCGGCCTAATTTGGCGCTCTTAGATGTGCCATGAGGCGTCTGTTCGGATTGGACAAGATGAAACTGTTGGGCTACTCATCCAGACTCGGAGCGCAGCATGGTGGCAACAAGGGACTAGCATGCAGTAGCGAGCAATTATTGAGTAAATGTTGTGGATTGACCATTGGAGCCATTATCATGATGATAATATGGCAGCCAGGAGTTGAAGGGTTTGGATTGCACGTACGTCTGGCAGCATCAAGAAATTTTCATGAGGCAGTTGCAGCTGGACACTTAGTTGGTGGGTTGAGCCTGACTGGCTGCTATGTATGAATCTAAATAAACAATTGACAAAGCAAACACAGGCTCAATTGATGGTTGGACTTTGAGTGGTGGGGACATACCAGTGGTTGTGAATGGTCCCGTCACACCATGGCAGTTGACAATTTCATTGAACAGAGGCAAGCATAAAACATGGTGCAGATGTAAGAAGTTTGGGGATGGTGCCGCACAGCGACTGTGCAACAAATGAGAACATTGAACGTAAAAGAACGATTGCGTAGGTCCAGCAGATTAATATTAGCCTATTAGACTGAGTCTGCAATTGCAACCTGCTGAAATGATAAGGATGAATTTGATCCACACTGCAGCCTTGTGAATCTAACCTCGGTGCTGTGTAACAAATTCCTGGTCTCTACACCACGCTACGTAAATGACACAGATGCCCCAATCAATCTCATGATTTCTTTTTTTTAAAGGAAGGTTGGCAGCTTGGTGTAGAGACCCTAAAGGGTGACTCCTTGTAGGGTATTGTCAAGTCAATGCTGGACACGGCGCCTGCAGTTGTTTCGAGTAGCTTATCAACTATTTGGCATACTAAAATTTTCCTCTGATACTTTTTTGTAATATGGCTTCCTCCTGTCATCTATCCCCCAGGCATGACAGTGCACGTGACACGACTCCAGTGGGATCCATCAGTTGATGGGAAAGCTAGCGCTGCTAGTAGCGTCGACTTTGACACTTATGACAGCCAGCCAAAGGAATAGACAAGGGGTCTGGAGAGGTTATTTGTTACGATATCAACAGATTCCCAATCTGTCAAGCAACGTTGCATGCTAGTATGCACTCCATGTGATCGCGTCAGTGGCGTCGCCGCGCATGAGCGCTGCTCTATTATAATTATTTGTTACAAATCCACTGCTAATTTGAGTGATCCTCTCAGAAAATGTGCAAACGGAAGGACACCTCCTGTGGAGGTCTGTGCTTATCGCTGATGGGCGTTTTATTGTCCGCTGCCCAGACGACACCTTCCACTGGTGGTGGTTGCTGGTGGCGGCAACAACTGCTGTTTATGATGGAAACTGGATCGCATATTGGATCGGTCAGCAAGCGAAGACAGTCTGATGCCCGGTCATGCAGGCTGCCAGCAATGACATAGGACCTGAGGTGGGTCTCTTGCTGCTCCTGTCTGTCAATCTTGGCATTCAACAAGTTGTTGGGATGGCTGCTTTGGGTGATCAGAGTTGCACATCAAGACGGCAAGCTCTTGCTTGGCTGCCAAGGCCAGACAGGGCCCATGTGATGCACAATCCTTAAGCCCTGCTGCAAGTTTCTTCAAGTTGGGCTAGCAGCAGTCAATCCAAATGATGATCCAGTGTGGTGGACCTGTAGAGGTCAATTGTGGCGCCTTCAAAATTTGCACATACTCACCAAAAGGAGGGTTGTTGAGTCGAGCTGTGAATAGATCTAATTTTTAATGAATTTATTTCCTCTTTATTCGCATGTTGCAGTTGTAAGGGAGGTGAAAAGGGCCTCTCCGAGGCAGTGGTAGGCAGAAATAGTGATGTCTGCAGGGGGATTTTTTGGGTTTCTGTGTATGCAGCAGCTCTCAACTTGAGAGGTTTCATGGGGCACGCTGCAAGTTTAAAGGGGATAAGTGCAGATGATTCATTTTCACTATGCATGTTGTACTAGCATGGAGTGGAAGGCATGGGGACTGTCAATGTGGTGTGGCGCACCATGCCAGTGTGAGCAGTGCCTGTGGTCGCGGGTGACGGCTGTGGGGTGGCCGCGGCAATGAGGGATCTCCTGCAGCAAGCTTGTATGTGTTGTGTGAATCATGTTCTTCGAATTGAGGTGGAGTGTGCCTTTAAGAGTCAAGATTGAATTGCATGCATGTGATACATATGTGATCTGTGATCAAGCAAGGGCCAGCATCATTTTGGGATTGAGGGCGATAAGAAAGATGTGTGGGTATACAGTGGGTGTTATGGAATTTGCCTGGGTATTCCAATGTGGGTATGGAAATATGTCTTTGATAGCTGCAAATAGTGGGGGCTTAAGGGTGTGGAAGAATACATTTTCGCTTGGTTGCACAATGTGACATGGTAAAAGCAATTGCATTTGCTGGAATTCATGTGTATTTATCAGCAAAATCTACAACTAGTAACACTTAGTATGCTTGTATGTTTTTCCTGCCCTGCCAGCTGGCCAGCGTACTTTTAAACGCTGCATCCCCATGCAACATGCTGGGGTGATCATCACGATGACTGACCCTCATATGTATTTGGCTTATCTAATGGCAAGCAAACTTGCCAACATCATGTCGTGATGGATGTGTCTGTAACCTGTGGACTACAGAACTGACCTTAGGTGCAACACTTGTTCTTCGTATATGCTTTCCTTCAAGGCTTTCTGCAAACTTCTATAGACTGGAACCAATACTATTTATGATATATACCCCGTGCTTTCAGGAAAGTTCTATTTATCAAATACCCCTTCATCAGTAGGTTTACAAGAGGGGTCTCCTGCTGGGCGACGTCCGGACCTTGAGGAAACGCACCGACTGAGGGGCCCACCAAATTGGGCGGCACGAAATTAGCAAAATTGAATCTTCAAGATTCGATTTTGCAAACAGCATCCACCAGTGTGCCTTCTAATTGAAGATATCAAATGCTGCCGCAATGAGTTCTAATTCAATTTTTTGAAGTTGTCTGATGCATATGCCCATATGACCACTGGTAGACTCCAAGTACTCCAAACACTAGTACTATCCCAGTGTACACGTGTGTCATGCTTCCTGTAACATCAGGGGGAACCAGGCTTCTTTGTAGGTCTCCACTTTAGCAGCATAGACCGAATGATATAGCTTGGCGTCAGGTGCTTGTGTCCCAAGGGCAGGTTGGTCATGGGAGATGTGTTCTTCCCAGAACGTAGCCAGCGCCTGATTGCAGCCTCGGAGTAAGTGAACCCATCTGCAGCCACAACAGGATCCTCCAGCAGCTCCTGCAAATGCCAGGTCCTCTAAATTGGCCAGCTTTAAGGACATTCAATGAAGTTCACAGAGTCTCCATGCATTGGTTGGCCAATTGATCTCGGCAACGCATGCCGAACACCGTGTGAGGGGGGCCCTCTAACTTATAATTATTTGAACAATGGCTTCCCTGTGTCCTTCAGACCAGCAATAGAATCAGATAATCATGTTGCTGAGCCTCTACCCCCGTGCAAGCTCAGCTCTCCACATCACCAAGGTCATCAATCGTTTCAATAGTTGTCAATTGACAGCACAATGGCTGAGATGACTGGAAAGGCTCAAAGGCTTTTACCAATGTGATGGGGCAGATCAGCAATGGTGGCGGGCTTTCAGCATTGGCCCCTGTTGTTGGGATCTCTGTCCTACTGCTGGTGCAGGCTTGCTGACCATTAGCTTCCTGCCCAGTAGCTTGCACAGTAGGTGTGGCATTGCTGATGACCAAAGTTTGCTCTTCTGCAGATGCTCTTCTGCAGATGCCAGCTGGTGGCTCGCATGTGCACCTGCATGTGCCAGCAGCCTGCCTAAAATTGCCTCAAATCAGATCATGCACAGGGGCTCAGCCAGGCTGGAACTTTGCACATTGTACCGTGCAATCATGCATTCCATGAAGGCTTCAAGCTATGTTACATAAGCAGAGCTGCATACAGTGCTTGGTAACTGCACCTGATAGTACACGAACCCTGCTGGAAACACGGAATTATCCAGGCAAGGTGCCAATGTCTTGCAGCACAACACACATGTGGACCGATGAATGACCCCATGTCTTCACATCCAGAAGAGAACTGGACCAATTCAGTTGGTGCTTGCCTCCGCAAGCACCAAAAGGAACACAGCAAGAGCTTGAGATGTGAAAGGGCTTGCCCAGGATTTTCAGTCGCCTTTCTTGCTTCCTCCACTCTGCAATCGTATACTCCAGGCAGTAGGCATAGTACAGCAAGTCGATGTATTCGATGTAGCTCTGCAGATACTCCACAAGGTCTGACGGGAGTTTTTCCCTGGTGCGCTCAAATTCTCTGACAAGAACATCCGTTAATGTCCCGTAAGGACATACTGCACCACACAGGAAGCAACTCGGCCGTCTCCAGATGTGGTGGACACCTGTGATTGTATGAGGGGAGTGTAAGGAGACAGCCTGAAGTACCCACCGAGCCCGTAATCTTCTTCCGCTTTGTCCAATACAGCGTTGTAATTCCAGAAATGCTTTTTCAGTTCCCTGAGGTGAGGTTTCAATGTTCTCAAGTCGTCTTCATGATCCACAAGTCCTGCCCTCGTGTGTGCACTCCTATTTGGCCAGTTTAACTCCTTGTCTGCAGCACGAGAGGATAATTGAAAAATTGCTTGCATAAACAAGATGCCCCATGATAAAACCATAGAACCATATGGCGAAGCAATACCTCTGGATATTGTCGACCAACCCGAGTCAGCTGGCAACAATCGTAAGGGGATTCTCTTGCCAGCACGCTTTTCTCGTTTTGTCATTGTTGAAAAGGCAGACCCTGAGCAGTGTTGAGGAGGCCTCAGCCGAGCACACGAGGATCAAGGCAAACTTGAAAAGGCTCCTTCGCATATCAATCCCTACGTTATGACATTCTGGGGCCCACAATCATGATTTTTACTGGTGTCTCGAAGATTATTGAAGCTTCTACCGCTGAAGTCGCCAAGCAACGATTGACCGGACGGCAGCTTCTTCCAACTTCCCTCACGTGCGTGTGCATGCGTGCTAGGGGTAATTAAATACTAACTATTACCCCTAATGCGTGCCTGTCAGGTCTCAGTATCTTTTGGAGATCTTTTCGAGCAGGGTAGTAATTCGCTGTGCAACCTTTCAGGCACCAAAAGAGTGGGCTTCTTGATGTGCAATACCGTATATGGTTATAATTTGCAGCGGTTTCCAGTACTGTGTCTTCGAAGTTCTCCAAATGCCCATGATCATGAACACATACACATTCGGCAATTACTAATTACAATACTAGTAGTACATACACTGTACAAGGTTGGCAACCTTGATTGTCCTGCACCTGCATTTCCTGATCTCATACTCAGAGCCATTGTTACGGCGAACAGCGGTGTCACCATGATTGCCAACTTGGACTTGGATGTTGCTTCAGCTTCGAGTGCCACAGCAGTGCTCATACTATATAGTATGCTAGTAGCCTACAAGGTATCTGAGATCTATGTATCCGAGTCGGTGCCACATGCATGCCATGCCCAGTGGGCCAGGGCATCAGCAAACTTTGAAATTCGTAGACAAGCGCGAGCACTTGCAATCCTTATGATCGTGTACATGTCCCTCTGCCCCGAGACCACCGCGGTCTGGTGGCAAAGGTGACCATGTGCTCTTGAGCAGCTAGTCTTGAAGAGTTCCAATTGCTCCCCCAGGACTTATTTAACCGCTCTTTAGACTGCAATAATCCGATTCCTGGGAGTCCCAAGAAAAAAATGGCAATACAAGAATTCACCGTGAACTCATCTGTACCAAAAAGCAGTGCCTCAACTACAACAGCTCTCAACGACAAGGCACCCCAGGTCGGGCAGCACTGGCCACTGGCAATCGGTTTTTGTACACCGTCTCGGCCCACAATCTGACTATAATCGGACTGCAGTCGGACTGCAATGGCCACACTGAATAAAAGACAGGAACTCACAACACAAACGCCATCTCTGTGCACCAAAAACAGTGCCAGGCACAGCGATCCTCAGCCAGAAGAGTCTTCAACAACAGGGCACATGAAACCCCAACATTGGCCAGATGTCAACAACGTTCCCTCTTTTATTATACATTATTTGACACTGTTGCAACGCCTGCAGCTTTCGGGATTCTGGGGTGCTCTAGGCATATTTATTGATTAACTTTCAGACAGACCAGATCTGCATCCAACGTGGTAATCGGGCACAAATTGGCCAGCATACTGTGCACTTAGCACAGCCCCATAGAACAAGACTCCAAGTAGACCAAGCATTACAAGGACGGTGTCCCTGGGTCCTGCCTCCTGTGCCATCAAGGGAAACCAGGCTTCTTTGTAGTGCTCCAGTCGAGCAGCATGGAGCGAATGGTGTTGTTGGGCGTCAGGTGCTTGTGTGCCAAGCGCTGGTTGGTCATAGGAGATGTACTCCTCCCATCACGAAGCCAGCGCTCAATTGCAGATCTCGAGTAAGTGAATCCATCCGCAGCCACAACAGGATCCTCCAGCAGCTCCGGCAAAAGCACAAGGTCCTCTTCAGTGAAGGTTGCCGACTTCAGTGAAGGCCTCCGGTCTTTTCAGGCATAATACGCCAAACAGCCCCCTAAAACAATGGCTTTCCTCTTGTCCTTCAGGCAAGCAGGCAATTAAACAGCAGGATCTTGTTGCTGAGCTTCTAGCCCTTGTAAGCTTGGCCCCACACATCATCAAGGCAGTTTCTGCTGAGTATTCTGTCAAGCTGAGTATTCTGTCAAGCAGAAGCAGGGCTAAGCTGAGACGCCAGGCTCAATGTCTACCAGTGTGATGGGGCAGATCAGCAATGGAGGAGGCTTTTCAGCAGCGGCCTCTGATGTCAGGATGTCCATGCTACTCTTGGTGCGGGCTTGCTGCTCACTACCTGCCTGCCCGCTAGCTTCCTGCCCGCTAGCTTCCTGCCCGGCGCCTTGCACAGTAGGCGTGGGATTCCTGATGGCTACAGGTTGCTCATGTGGGAGCTTGCATGTGCACCTGCATGTGCCAGCAAGCTGCTATGAAATGTTTCATGCATAAGGATATATGGTATATTGTACAATGCAACCTGGAATGCAGACTCTGCTCGGAGCCTGAGCAGACAACTGGAAAACTGCAGATTATGTCATGATCGTCGCACCTTATGATACACGAACCCTGCAAGGACCGGCAACACCGTGCTATCCAGGCGAGACGCAGACGTTCTGCGGCACAAGAGCCTTGTGGACCCAAAGTTGCCCCGCATGCTGAACAATACCATGGGCAATAATCTAGGCAAATTGCGGACAGGACACCGAGAATTTGGCATGTGAAGGACTTACTTAGGGCCTTCAATCGCCTTTCCTGCTTCCTCCACCCTGAAATGGTGTATTTCAAGCAGTGGTAGTAGTAAAGCAAATCCATATACTCTAGAAAGCTTTGCAGGTACTCCAACAGGTCGAGGGGCAGCTGATCTTTAGTGCGCTCGAGTTCTCTTAGAAAAACATCCATTTTGTCCCCCTTTCGACATACTGCACCGCACAGACAGCAACTCAGCCGTAGTCAGTATGGTAAGCACGGTACAAGATGATATGGTAAGTATGCACTCGGTGACAGCCAGGAATCCCCACCGAACCCATGTGCTTCTTCCGCCTTGTCCAAAACATCATTGATGGTTAAAAATCGCGGTTCGAGCTTTGCGACGTAAGGTGCCAGCGTTCTCAGATCGTCTATGTGGTCCACGTGCCCTGCCCTGGTGTGCGCACTCCTATTTGGCCATTTCAACTCCTTGCCTGCAGCAGGAGAGGGTCATAGAACCAGAGCTTCAATGAGTGTAGGTGCCTCGTCATGGACAGTGATATCAATCGGCGAACAAATACCTTTGGATACTGTCAACCAAGCCGAGTTTGTGGGCAACAACTGATAGGGGTAACTCTTGGCAGCACTTTTCTCTTGTCTTCTCATTGTTAAGAAGTCGTACAGAATGTGTGAAATGTTGAAAAGGGCCTGAAGTAAAAACATAGAAACATGCTCAGTGCAACTTAGACAGAAGGCACCCTTTTTTATCCACCTATGGTAGTGCACAATGGCAATTAGGATCTGAAGAACGTCTCAAAACAAGGACGAGGATCAACTCTGTAATCCTGGAGCTTCTTCAGGGGAGGTCAGTCATTGGCGGTGTGAGATATGGACCCAATACGGTGTACTAAAAGTAGTATAAAGTCAGTCATGGTGCAGTCATTGTTCTGCAGCGCGACACAACCACTGAAGTTCTGCTTGGGTGAACTCTGGTGATGTTATATTCATGAAAGCATCATGGAACCATAGAACAATATGGCGAACGGTTACTACCTTGAGAGACTGTGGTCCAACCCGAATTCGTTGGCAACAACTTCGAAGTAGGCTGCTTGTAAGCAGAACTTTCTGACCTTCTTATCCTAAATGTGGCGTGAAGATGAAGGGTAATCTTGACAAGGTGCCAGGGTGAGAATGGGGCCAGGCTGAGAACAATCAAGAGAGGATCAATGTAAGTCGAGGAACAGAATCCTTCACATGTGATTCTGGCCACAATTGTGATACCTTCTTTGATGTTCGAGAGTTTTCTTGAAGCTTCCCCGGTGACCGGAGAAAATTAGAAAGTATATTGACCGCTCACATGTTGCTCACATGCGTCCGCATGAGTGCCTACTTAGGTCTCTTTATCTATCGGTGATCTTTTCGGCCAGCGTGGCAGGGCAATGCTTGCTTTGCGAACGGTCAGACAAGAAAAGTTGAGCGGATCGATGTGCACTCAAGTTGACGATGAGCATCGAGAACCCCTGTTCTCAAGATTGCAGCGTTTGTCTTTTTCAATAGTCTTCTGATTGTCACACTAAGCGTCAATCATAGACTAGTACATCTTCATTTCAATCTTGCGCTGTATAAGTTGCAATGCTGCCCAGCGGCTATTGTACGCATGGGAGTGGCAGATCCGCTGCCTCTGCGCTTCTGGATGGACCACACCTGACCAGTGCACCAAAGCAGAAGAGCTTTTCTACTCTAAAAACTCGTCGAAGCAACAAAGTGAGGTCTAAGAGCAGCACATCTGTCAGACCTTGTGTGAGCAGCGTCCTTGAAGCGCCTCCGGCGCAACAGTATACCAAAGGCAACGAAGGTCATGTAGCGCTCCTCAATGGGCTGGGCGAAGTGGGGGAGGTCGCCCCGGCCCTTATGCCATGGCTCCTACGGCTTTCCCACATAAGGTATTCCGGGTTAACCGTCTAGAGGACCAGCGTACTCTGTCGAAGTCCTGATGTACACAGCCAACCAGTCTTGCATTGAGGGTTCACAACTAGTTAACTGCCAAGAGGGCCAACGCATTATGGCATGACATTGCCATTTCCCAGCGCTCAATGCGTGCAAGTAGGTGACCTGAGAGGATCTGTTCCTGTGTGCTCTGCAGAGCAAAGGTCCAGGGAGGTGACTCAAACGAGGCGCTGAAGGACAATGCTCGCGGAATACTCCTTTGGAAGGTACCTGCCCGTTTGCTGCCACATAGCTTCTGTAATATACCTGCAGTTAGAATCACGGAGGTGCAGATCTTGAAGAATGTGTGCTGCTGATTGCACAGGCGGCTTTGGAGAGGGGCCTCCTCCCGGATGATGAGACTCTGAAGCAGCTGAGCATGGATCCAGATCTTCCCATCCAGGGGCGTGACATCGCCAGTCTATGCTGGCCTGAGGAGCCGCTGCGCTTCGTTCTTATCAGTATGCACCAGTCCCATGCACCCTTCTGCTCGTCACTCCTGAAAGATAGAGTAGTTGAAAGCATCCTTGGGGACCTCGGTGTGCACCTGTTGTACTGGTCGGGCCTCTGTTGAGTTGTTGAGGACGTGCCAAGTTATCCAGTTCCTGCAGATGCTCCGTGAAGTGGTCCTGCATGCCCAGCATTGAGGACTGGGCTGGTATGCTGTCCAGTCAATGCTGTCTGTCGGGTGATGTGAGCAGGGTCGCTGTCAACGCTGGGGGTGAGCCGGTTCTGTGAAAAGTACCCGGCGGTGCTGGCTACTCTGCAGCGCTCCTTGCTGGAGCTCGTCTGCAAGTACCAGAAGCAGGTTCTCGGGTGCGCCCACTACCCAAGCACGGGAATCCCCTGGAAGCAGCAGCTGCAGCTCATGCTGCCAGAAGCCCACTCACTATGCGATGCATGCTGCTCTCAGGGCAGCACCTGTTTGAGCGCCACTGCAGCAGAGTTCTTCTGGCCTTTTGATCAAGGCCAGCATGCATGCCTGAAGGCTCGGTGGCAATCACTTGATGTTCTGAGGCGATTGCTGTGCGCAGTCTGGAAGAGGAGGTGGAGGGGCGCGCGGTGGATGCCAGTGGCAATGTGTACATGACTGTTGAGGAGCTCATGAAGCAGGAGGCCGAGCGCCGAGCTGGTGAGGTTTTTACATCCGCTGTCCTTCCCGGGCATGACTTGTTGGCCGGACAGTGCACTGGTGGACGAGCAGCTGCAGTGATATATCTGCGCAACTTGGATTCGTGTCATCCCAAGTTTTAAAATTGCCCCCGTCACCCCTGACGTGGGAACCACGCCATCACTGCTGCATTCTGATGTAATACAGCAAGTTTGTCGCTCATACTGTGCTCAACGTCACCAAGGTGACAAGATGAGAAGGTGTCTTCACCACCGGACAGATCACCAGCTACTATCCTCACACGGAGATGTCAGGTGCCTCCTTGCATTTATTTCTTACAAGCGCCTTATCCTTCAAGCACTGTGCACCTGTGCAGTGCGTGCGGCCAAGGCGAGCCCGGCTGCGGCCGCGGCGGCTGCAGCGGCGGCCGCGGCTGCTGAGTCGCAGCCGGAGCAGAGCGAGGAAGATGAGGAGCGGGCGGCGGAGCGGCAGAGCTGGAGCCGCGAGCGCGAGGTCGCGGAGCAGCTCGTGGAGGCGCTCATGGAAGAGTGGCGGGCGCCCATGTGCGTGCATGTGCCTCTGCAGACTGCGTGCACATGATCCTGTGTGATAGGCTGTCCCGTGCACAGCTTTGGGACTGACACATGCGCGTGGCCTTCCGAGCTGCGATAGATAAGAGAGGGATCTGCAGTCTTGCCAGCAGGGTGACATAGGAGTAGAAGGGGAAGAGAGGGATGCTCAAGCAGCCTTCTTTTGGGCTGCACCTGTGCCAAATTGATGGTGGCCCAAAGTGCAGGATCTGATATGTCTGGGACTTCCTTGCGCAGAGAGACGCTTGGGCGGGCTGGAAAGGCATTTGATGGGCTGGAAGCGCTCTTAGGCGGCGGACGCAATGGCACATTTGATTTGCAGGTGAGGCCGCACCTATCTACTGCACCTTCAACTTGCGGGGATTGCTCCTGCGTATGATAGCATCTTGAACTTCTTAAAATCATCCGCCGGCAGCAAGCCTTCCACATTACCAGTGAAATGCGTGTCCAGGATCATCCAGTTGACATACCTGTTTCGTTAAATGACGCCGCCATCAAATTCATGTCACATTTTGACCGCCTAACTTTGGTGACGATGCTCATGCATGCTGGCGGTGGATTGTTGAGAGAAGTTGCTGCTGTGAAGTGGCTTTGCAGGCAGTAGCTGTGCTGTGCGAGTCTGTCATTGCTCACAGAGCTTGGGTTTGCAGGGGAATGTGTGGCGGCGGAAAGGGTGGGGGGAGATGGACAAGATGAGGTCAAAGCTGGAGGACCTGAAGGAGCTGCGCGACCTGGTGCGCTCGCTCGGCCGAGGCGGCGGCTGGGGACCGCTCCGCCGCGCGCCCATCCAGTACCTCGACATGAAGGTGCACATGCTCCTCTTGTATTACCCAGGGTTGCTGTGGCTCTGAAGGAGGTACTGTGAAGATCTTGTGGTCATGTTGTTGGCCATCTCACCATTCCCTGTGCCAGAGATTTTGCAATAATAGGACGTGGCGCCAAGCTGAGTCTGCAGCACAGCCAGATGGGCTTCTCTGTGTTTACACTCTGGGATGGTTGTGACATTGGCCTAGATGCTTTGAGCAGAGTGCATGCTCTTTGGCTGTGGCAACTGGCACTGCAGTGTCCCGGCTTGCAGTGGTCTTCTCTGAGAGCTTGTTGGGCATCGACGTTGGTGTGGGCCGACACCATAGGGTCATGGATAAATCCCCTGAGAAAATACATGCAGGGGCGGCCGGGGCTGCTGCGGACGGTGCTGGAGGCGCAGGAGACGCGGGGGCTCACGCGCAGCGATGACATCAGCCGGCTGCTGCCGAGTGAGGCGGCCAACATGGCGCGCGGCCGCCGCGTCCGCCAGTCCAAGCTCCTTTTCTTCGCCAAGGCACGCCCTCTCATGTCACCTGCATGGCTGTTGAGATTTGCAATGGGCTCTATATCCCTTGGCCCGCTTCTTGCCAATCTAATCTCCTTTATTTGCCGGGACATGCAGTATCATGCCTCTCGACCTTGAGATATGCACTCTCATGGGAGCATCAGTACTGCGCCTTGTGCCCACCATCTTTTTCCTCCGCCAAGGAGCCGGACCCTTTTGGTAAAGCAAGCACTTCTGGGGTTGATCTGTGGTCTGAAAGATGCTGGCAGGCACTGGCAGCTTTATTTAAATGGCTGCATGCATCCACTGGGGGCTGCAGCACACTCTGTCTTGAGGAATCCTCTTGAATGTGCCCATCCTACACCAGTCATTCTGAGGCTGTATATCTCCACATGCAGCTAGCGGAGAAGGGACTGCAGACGTACGAGCGCGACGGGTGGAGCGAGTTCAACACCCAGATCGTGCCCGAGCGGCGTGAGATCCGGCCAACAGCCGACCGCGGTCCCATCTTGCTCTGCGTCGACACCTCCGGCTCCATGCGCGGCGCGCGAGAGACCGTCGCCAAGGCGCTCGCGCTGGAGTGCATGCGCGCCGCCCGTGCTCAGGTAAGATTACCTAGCAATTAGTCAAGATTGTGGTGACTCCGTGAGTGGCCAGACTGGAGGTTTGCTGAAAGTACTGGTGTGATTAGCAGAGTGCAAGGGGTGCCCTTGCATGCATGCGCACGACCGTTGGAGTGTTTCACGTTTCAGCTTTGGGCATCATTTCCGTAGCCCATGCCGTTCTGGGAAACTGAGCGTCCTGGTTAAGGAGAAGAGCAGAAAGTTTTCTCCCTGGTTGCGGCTGTGGCTGGTGGTGTGACTGCAGGAGCACAAGTTGAGCAGCAACCTGCACTACTCAACCAGAATGAAACATGGATGAAAGTGGTCCACATGACAGCGTCCTGAAACAGCGTGTGGGTGCATGCACGCAGGAGCGCGGCTGCTACGTGTTTGCCTTCTCGGGGCCGGCGGAGGTGCGCGAGCTGGAGCTTGGCACTGACATGGCCAGCGTCAACAACCTGCTCGGCTTCCTCGAAAAGGTGCGCGCCCAGTCGGCCACCGCCCTGCAATCCCCTTTACTAAACCTGATCTCAGCAGATTATGATTCAACTGCAGAATGAACATGTGTGAAGCTGCAAAGTGTCAAGCGATGTTCCATCTAATCCTGGCACTGCTGATGTTGAAGCCACAGCTGGCATGGTATGAACTTAAGTGTCTGTCGGCATGTTCAGGTGTTCAACGGGGGATCTGACTTCAATGAGCCCGTGAAGAGGTGCCTTGATCGGCTTCACACTGCAGCATGGGCCAACTCTGACATCCTGCTCGTCTCCGACGGCGAGCTTCGTCAGCCCGGCTCAGAGATCATGCGCAAGCTGGCAGGTGGGGGCCACCCTGTCAGGCCTTGCTGAAACTTGTGCACAGATGTGCACTCATGAGCAACTGTGGAGCGCTGCAGAGAGGCCCGCAGGTCCTGTCAGAGCTCCAGTGTTGCTGCTGCAGCGGCGGCGGTTGTTGCCATGACGTGACAGCATGCATGCCTTCATGTGTTGCTGAGAGGCTGGATCCCGTGCCGATGTCACAGGAACTTTTGATGACCCCATTTCTGTGGCATGGCAGAAATGTCCCAGAGTTGTCCAGTCCCTGCTTTGTTGATCACGCCTCACATGTCACCAATCCACTGCCATCCTTTCTTCAACTTACTCCTGAGGGAAGCTGTGCCTGATCAGGCGCAAAAGACAAGCTGGGCTTGCGCGTGCACGGCCTCATAGTGGGGTCACCGGAGAAGAAGCGCGCGGACCCCGCCGTGCTGCGTTCCCTCTGCTCCCACACCCTACCCAGCGGCAAGAACGAGGTGAGCGCTCAGTGGCGTGCCCTTCCACTGCCTCTCTTAAGATTGAGAGATAATGAACAATCAAGGGTCTGCAAGCGCCAGTAAGAGGAAGGGCTGCCTCGCAAAACGAACATCAGGAATGCTGCTCTCTTGTGCTGCAGAATATTATTCTAATAGATCCACATGAGAGCCATGTCATGGTGGGTTCTGGGTTCACCTGCATGTGCGTTGTGCACTGCGATGCCTGTCAAAGCCTCCACATTTTTCTCTGATAGGGGCCACTGCCAGTCTTGCATACGTGAGGTGTGTTAGAAGGTGGCATGGCTGTTTATGCGTGTGTGGGCATTGCACAAGGATCGTCCAGCATCATGCTGACTCAGAGCTGAAAGGCAATTTTCTGAAGGAGGCTTGCGCCAGTCAATGGCCTCATCCTGGACTTGATCTTCTGCAAGTACTCACTTGCTTGCTCGAGCAAATGATGGTTGGATGCTGACTGGACACTGGCTGACTGGACAGGTGATGGTGACCGAGTTCGAGGGCTGGGCGAGCGTGGCAGCCGACAAGGAGATCGCGTTCGACTGGGACGATGCGGCAGGGAACGCCGCGCGCCGTGAGGCCGGCCTCAAGCTGGAAAAACTGCGCAAGGCAGAGATGCGGCGACGCCGCCTTGAAGCCAAGGGTGTCGAGCCGCCGAAGAAGGAGGGCGCGAAGCGCGACATCACTCGCGCCATGCCCAAGCTGGGCCAGACAGAGTTCTGAGAAGGCAGTTGCCCTTCTTGAATTTGGCGGCTTCTGGATGCCAAGGTGCCTTAAGGCCAGAGGCGCCGCGCCGCCAGGAAGCGGTCGGCACGATGGGGAAGTTTGCACGCACCATGCCCAAGCTGGGCCAGACAGAGTTCTGAGGTGAAGCGTAGTTGGGCTGGAGTGCCATCCTATTTCACCAGAATTGGTAGGCAAGGGAACGCCCCTCGGCGAGAGGCCGTTCTCTGCCGGAGGCGCTGCACGCGACATGCCCACGTCGGGCCAGGCACAGTCTGAAAATACAAATCACTGCTTGCAAACATGGCAGTGCCGAGGCTGCGTTGAGGCCAAGGGTGCGGAAGCCGCTCAAGAAGGAATGCGTGGAATGTGACATTGCATGCATCATGCCCAAGCTGGGCCAGACGGACTCTGTCTGGCAGAACACGGAGTTCTGAGTCTGCTGCTTGGCTGCATGACTATCTCTTAGGGGGGCTGCTGGGCTTGTTCCCAAGCGAACTTGTATTCACTGTGCATCTCAAGGATTGGGAACTTGCGGGTCATTGGTTCAGCCCTGGAATGGCTGGAGAGATGTGTGTATCCTTCACATCCTGAGGCAGCCCTTGCCCTTAATCACTAAGACTGCATGCAGAGACATTTTGGCTGAATAATGGATGCCAAGGCCGTTATGAGGTCAGGACTGCTGCACTGCCAGAAGTTGTTGGCACGAAGTGGGATGTCGGTCGAGCACATGCCAGAAGTTGGCCATACAATGTTTTGTGAAGGGCATCCAAAACACCCCAAACGATGAGATGCCTGGGACGTTTGCCAATGAATGAGGGTCCTTGAAAAGTGCAGCTTGTGAAGGCCACAGAGAGAATGACCCTCTAGCAGCTTCTATGCAGTGACTCATCTGTCGGACCTGTGAGAGATTTTTTCCTCCCGGGAACCGGATGCTGTTGTCCATGATGCAATGCCACAGTACACTCAATGGTGCCAAGCGCCAGAGTCCTGTAGAGATGACACAGCTGCAACCTGAATGTAAAGAACAGGAGTGCCTTGCCCAGACTGTTGACTTCATCAGAGGCGAGTGATTAACTGGAGCAGCACGCCTTCACCTCAAAAGGATTCTGTCCATAAGTCACAACATACGTGGGGCATTTATCTACAAAGTCACAATCTGACCTGGAACATTGCTTTGCAGGTGATCGTCAGATGTGACAGACGAGATGGTGGTGGCCATTACTGCTGCAGTAAGTTTGGGCTTTTGGGAGTGTTAAATAGAACAAACCTGATAAAGAGAGGGATCACCCGCAGCACTTAGCGTGCACAGATTACACAGGCAGACAGACAACCTTGAAAGGAGCCTCTCTGAGAACTGCAACTTGGAGACGGCTGATGAGGAGCAACTTGTTGAAGCAATGCATGCTGAGCGCTTTTCACTGCTAAGTGCAATCTTTGAAGGTTGCAACGAATACAGGAGTACGCATGCATAACAGACAGAGCTGTCATAGTGGAACACACTGTCTTGGATTCTTACTTCGTGCCAAAGTGAACATGCTGAAAACGGTCACTTTGTTGGAAACGAGCTTTAAAGCTTTACTGCAGTTGGCTAGATCATGTCTTGGCTGTCTCCAGCGCCGCATGCGCACTGATCAGGCCCGTGAAGACAAGGATGCTCACGGTAGTGCGCACTGCATGCAGCCTTCCCCACATGCGAAAAAACTGCTTGATCTGGGAACATGAACACGGAAAGTATTCTCAGCGCCAGCGCTCTTGCTGCGGAATTAGCTTGAGAACTGCTTGCCAGTAATCAAGCAAAGCAATGCCACTGTAGCAAACTGGGACAGGCACCTGGAGGTTATTCGATGCAAGTCTTCTTGATACGTCAGTACCTCGGCATCCTCCTTGTTTGGTTTTATGATGATCCTGTCGCTGGGGGGAATCGTTGCAATTATCCAAATCCACAGCAAAGCCAAAGTCGTGAGACCAGCTGCTAGGTAGGCCTGTTTGGCCGCACCCCTCTCACCATTACGGTCACCGCTGCAAGCAATTACCAGAGAGGAAAGTGCGGTGGCGATCGCGAGCGGATCCTGCACCCAAAAAATGTCAGAAAGATAGGTTCCAATGCATCTTCTTTTATGATCCAAAAGAGCAGATACGAGATGTCAACGCTGGTCAGATCTGGGTGCACCTCGAGGAAACCGAGGCGTAAGTAGCTCTGCTCGAATCGCTTCAAGCCTTCCTGGGGTTCCATGTCCTGTATGGTAGGGTGCTCGCTGAATAAGCTGGTCCATGCAACGCCAGCATAAAGCCCGCTGCATATTACTGGGACGACCTCCATGTGCAGGTGCATGTGATGGCCACTTGCCAAAGCGTAAAACTATATGCCAGGCGTCGTTCAAGCCCAGATATTGTTCCTGTAATTGAGATGTCCTGAACAATTTTAGCAGGTCAGAGATTGGGGTACTTCGTGGCATTGACAAGAAACCTTGACAAGAGTCGTGTAATGACTCATCAGGGAGAGCGCTCCACGTGGAGTTTGGTGAGATAGTTGCACAGAATCATTCTTTCTCAGGAAAGCCTTGACGCCTTGGCAACAATGGACGGGTCAACTGTGACTCTGTCGAGACGACTCTTGGACAATCGATGACTCATTGCTGGATGCAGCTTCAGGATCAGCCTGAGGGATGGGATGACATGACTTCTTGATTCATGAAAATGGGTACTTTCACTGAGGACCATTGCACGCTTACACATCCCTGGAATTATATGCGTAAGGACCCAAAGTAACGGACAACTATACGTGTTTCCGGAGGGTGTGCTTGAAGATGGATCAACCTGGTCCTCATGCTGGTCTGAAGATGGGTATCCGTGAAGAAGCTCGCACTGTCGCCAGAAGAGGCTATGGGGGGTTAGCTCATCATGCCGAGAGAGGAATGTTTGGCAGCAAACCCACATCCTAGGTCCCACCAATTGCGTCTGAAAAGTGTGTATTGTAAATCTCACACAACAAGCCTGTGGGACAATGCTGCGTCCACTTCTTCCCACTCTCACACTACTCGCCCTGTGCGCATGCACTGGGGCAGTACGGGAGTTCTACCAAGACAATGCTTTTCTTGAACTGGTGAGGAGTTCTATACATACCTCAGTGCAATAGAGAGCGTTTCCTACCCTTGCATCATGGTTGATCGGATTCCCGGGCGGTCTCACCGTGGCCTCACGGCCGCGTCGTGTGCAAACATCAGAGGCATACTCTCTGTGCATTGGTCCGGGGGCGATATATGCAACCTGTAAGCGTTCCCTGCACAGCTGTGTCCAATATTGAGTACTTTATGAGGATCTGAACTGGGCCGCTGTGGTGCTGCAGTCTAGATACAATCCCTTCCCTGACCTGCCATTCGCTGGCAACGGGACATGCGACTCGCCAACACAGAATGGAGACGGCACGACGACTGTGAGGTGTCTGGGGCCGGCTCATCCCTTGAAGCCCGGCCAGGTACAATAAATGCATCGGTGTCCTCCTTTGCATTGCCAGACGATCTTTGTTCGCAGAAGATTCGTAAAGGTCTGATAGGACATTTTTTACAGTATAACAAGCCTTATCCTTGACAACGATTTGACGCTCACCTGGAACTAGGAAAATCAATGAGTATGACCTTGTACCTCCTGAGTGGTACACTACTTGTACCTGCCACCCCAAGGGCTGCAGTAATCTATTGAGCATGCTGATCCATTGTGACGCCCGTACCTTCACCATTCTTCTTTAAGGTCCCCTGCAGAGGAGGGTCTTTTGGGAAATTTTTGTTGGTGAACTTGGGATGCACTGGGAAGGGCTTGCAAGACACGGTATCAGGCTGGAGTTTCATGATCACTTCCTTCATTTCCAATCAAAACCCAGGCTTCCCAACAATCTCTATGCTGAGCTGGTGTCCCTGTTGTATGTACAGAGAGCATCATGATGTACCCAGCCGACCCTTAACCTTCCGAATGATATGAACCTGAGCTTCGTCGCTGCTGTGTCTGTAGACGGAGAGTGTCATGATGTACCTGGCCAACCCTTACCCGGAAGCTGGCAAGGTCAGCGTGCTCAGCCTCACTGCAGAGCTTGTGGATGGCTCAAGGCGCCCCGTGCCCCTCTCTGATGTGAGGCCCACCCCTTCTCACAATCGTCTCACAATTTGCATGCAACTATTTGGTAGTGCATTTGCAAGAATGCCATGTGCTTGGCAGTTGGCACTCCTGTAGCACCTCGAGGACTACTCAGTTGCAGGAGTGGACTGTGTTCTGTGAACCCAATGCGGTTATTTTGGGGAGATTTGTGGCGGCTCCCCTGCTTGAAGAGTGATTTTCCCCCGCGCTGGCACTTTCAAAGCAGAGATTGAGCCTGCGCAACGCTGCCAGACTCGCAAACATACACGGGTCATATGTGCGAGTTTCCCCATTGCATTGTATTTTGTCTGTCTGAGCAGGGTCCCCTCTATCCAAGGGAGGGTTCCTCTTCAGCGAGAGATCAAGGTTGGGTGGGGTGATACCAGGGACAAATTACCACAGCACTTGAGCTCTGTGTCTGTGTCTCCCGATGTGGGAGATGACAGGACATCTAATCAGCCCTAGATGGCTGGAATGATGTAATCGCTTTCTTCTTCTTCTGTCCCATCATGATTGTTGGTGGCATCGGGGGTGCTTGCAGGTGTATGTGCACCATTATGTGTCGAGCAGCAAGTTCATCCTGGGCAACGGCGCGGAGCTGCGCGGCAGCTTCACCCGGCAGCCGCTGCAGGAGCCCTACTCGCTGATTGTGGACACCGAGGACCTCAAGGAAGACCTGATCAGGCGCGCCTTCCTGACCAGACATCCGGGCGTCTGAACCAATCCTTCCGGCATCTTGTGGTTTTTCTTTGCCTGGCACTCTGGCTGGTGAAGGTGGCTGTGTGACATTGGTACACGTAGCTGCAGTTGTTCTTAGGGTCAGCACCAATGTCATTAGAGGGAATCACTACAGAACAGTGCCTGTGTCATGGCATACCTTTTTGTTAGATGGGCCCTGGTGTCCTCTTATGCTGGAAACAAATGCTAGTCGTGTAAAGAAATGGGTCAGGCGAGTACCTTGGAACAGTAGGAAAGGAGTCTGTCTCCAAACTTGAGGTCCCTGCCGTGGGCTTGCTCAGAAACAGGCTGTCATCAGGTGCTCTCCAGTGGAGTAATGGAAGTACGTGCCTCGTGCCTGATAGCCACAGTCTGTTGTGTGCGCAGGTACACCAACATTCAGCTGATCAACACCATCGGCGTTGCAGAGGCCGACAAGCGCGAGTGCCTTGAGTGCTGGTGCAAGGTGTGAATGAAGAGATCCACACCTTTACTGGTGTTCTCACCCCTCGCCCCTCAACGCACAATGCCGGTACATGGTAGTGCTGTGTTCTGCTAGGCTTTGCACAGGTTGAGCTTGTACTACAGTCTACATCATCCAATGCACTACAATGTACTTGGAGGTATGCATTGAGGGACGGAGTGAGGATACAAGTAAGGGGGTGTGTCCCTCTCTTGCACCTAGGCCGCCTGCGCAGCCGGGCTGTGCATTCCTATGACGTTCCTCTGAAATTGTGGAGCGAGAGCTTGTTGTCAAGTCTTGAGTGCTGAGAGGGGAGGCTGTGCTGCACAGGACAACCCAGACAAGGGGAGCTTCATGTGCTGCAAGAACTGCCCCGCCAAGGAGGGCCCTGCCGTGGACTACCACCTCCAGTACACTGTCACCTACAGGTGGCCATCGGCTCTGTTTCCGCTCTGTTCAGAATTTGGCCAGGCTTTGTCCCGTGCATCATCAGTACAAGAATGGTCCCATCATGGGGACCACTCCGCACGCTTATGTGGAGAGTGAAGGTTTCCCCGCTCTGTGGGGAATAGAGTATACAGCTATGAGTGGATGCGGCAGGCGCTCTGTCAGAATGTCTTGTAAGAGAGTGATGGCGTGAAGGTAAGGAATTTTAGAGCACAGAGCTCAGGCGTGCTTTGTGGGTTATTTGCAGGCCAATCGCCGAGAACGACGCCAGCTTGAAGAAGATCCAGTTCATTGGCTTTGACATTGTGGGCGGCCGTGTGGAGTATGACATCACGGCACCCCAGGGGCCCAACACCACTCTCCGCCGGGTGCGCCCCTGTCCCTCTCTCCTGGTCGATGTAGGTGGAATATGAGGTCAGCGCAGTGAAGTCACTGACCTTTCAATCTTCGGATTGCTCAATCATTCGTGCACCATTTGGGAGTGGAGATGCTCACAGTCAATTTTCGTCTGCTACCAGAGACGTTTTGCGTTACCATGCATGTGGTTGCTGCTCCTGGATTGGCTTTCTGTTTCCCTGGCCAGTAGCGTGAATGCCCACAGAAGTTTCTGATGAGCGCTTGAGGGCCACACGAGGTTAATGCATTAGCATGTCACGCTGACATGATGTCAGGGGACGGCACCAAAGTCATCATAGGTTCTTGTCAGATGTCTTGAGAGTCTTCACAGCAGTGACTAATCATGCGGCCATGTGCGCGCAGGTGTATGATGCTGTCATCGACGGGGCCTGCCCTCAGAAGAAGCCGTTCGAGGTGGTGCGCTGCAGCGCTCACCAGCACGTGGGCTCCCAGTGCATGTACCTGTACAACCTCGACACCGACGAGCTCATCTGCAAGTCCTGCCCCGTCTACGGTACCCAGCCAGGTAGGGTTTTCTTAGGGTTTTCTTAGGGTTTCTTAGGGTATCCAGCTCGCGGTTGCTGCTCCCGAGTGCTGACGAGCTCATCTGCGAGTCGTCCCCCGTCTACGGGACCCAGCCAGGTGGGCCTCTTGTTCTTAGGGTTTTGTAGGGTTCTTAGGGTTTCTTTGAGGTATTCAGTTAGTGGTCGGTGCTCTCAAGTGCTGAAAGATGGGGCCAATGGGGAGCTGCACATAGAGGCCTCTAGCGCTTGTGGTCTGTATGTGGGAGGTGCCGAATGGTACTGCTTCTTCGTGCACTCCTCCATCGGTTCCATTTTTCTGCACTTTTCACACCGAAGATCAGGAGAGAAGTATAGGGCTACAGTACCGTCAGCTAAAATGTTTCTCATGGCGAGTTACCTTTGATATAGAAGAGCCTCTGGCAAGCTCTCATTTGAGCTAGGCTAGGCTAGAGACATCTGTGCATGTGTGTTTTCAATGAGGTTCTGTCTGGGCCTTTGATGGCACCCTTTGTGCTGATGACATTTCTCCAAGCAATCGTGTGCAGTTTATGTAGGACCATGCAGTGTGGTTGCCTGCTATTGTGGATCGGAGCAGCCTGAGTCCTGTATTCACCTCAACCAGTTCTGCCCCACTGAAAGAACTCGCAATAGCTGATTGCACTGCAATGCTGCAGCTTTACAAAGGTCCTCAGCCTGTGACTAGTCGAGAAGCTTGATCTTGTCTCCACATGTTACCGAGTAATTGAAGGACATCTCTTCTCGGCGCAGGTGTCCCCGGAGATGAGGAGGGCTACGTGGTTGCAATGACCGATGGCGATTCGTCGCCGCCATACCTGATTGCGCCCGGCACGAATGTCCGCCTCTTCTCCGACTACGACGGCTCCGAGCGCCGCCTGGGTGAGTCACCCCTCACCTCACCACTCAGTCAGCAGTTACTGACCCTTCAGAAAGCAGTAACTAATCTCCAGAAAGCATGCGTGTCTTTTTTTTTTCGCGAGCGGCTCATCGCTGTGTCGACCCTCACAGAACATGTTGCACAGAGCGTTCGCATTTGGTGCATGTGCAGCCTCTTCTAAGGGCCTGCATGGGATTTCCTGCCTAGGCGCCCTTGACCTACTGCGGGTGAGACGCAGCGTCTCCCTGTGGTGATTGTGTCTGTTTGTGCTGCTGGGTATGTGCACAAGGTCAGGGCCCATTTTCCCAGCAGGCGCCCGGCTGTGATCATTTCCTGACATGCAGAGGCTTGCTGCAGCGTGCTCGACAAACCTCTTACTTGTACACCTGAAGACGGGCAAGATTCTTGACTACAGGCTTGCTTGAGGGCAGCTGCTGATGCCGCAGAGGTGGTGTGCGTGCAGGTGTGATGGGCCTCATGTCGGTGTGGGTGGCCGGCCTGCAGTCCGAGTGCACCGGCCAGTTTGGCGCGATGTCCAAGATGATGCCGCCGCAGGTGCTGCGCGCCCTTGAAACCGGTGCGCCTTTTCTCCTCTGTGACTGAATGTCCTGCGATGTGTTCGGCCCATCAGGAGATGACGCAACTCCATGATGTGGTCTATCCTGGGACCTTTGGGACTTCCTCATATCGGGATTGTTGGGAGTTCAACTCTCAAAGTTCCCAGGGACAGTAGTTGCACATTGAGAATGATTTGGTGAAGTGATCTGCTGGGTTAACCCTGACTTTTCCCACTGGTTTGTGTACTGGAACCTGTGCAAAGCTTTCAGCAGGAAGGTCTGCCCAGAGGTTGTCCTGTGTGATCGATGCATTCTCATGTGGGTTCCCTCGGAGTGCTTGCAGCTGAATCACTGGTGTCTGGCATTGCAGGAGCCGCCAGCACAAAGGTCTCCCACTGATTCGGTGATCAAAGCATGTGATCATGGGGGGGACCTGTACACTATTGTGAAGGGCAACAAAAGCTGCAAAGTTTGCTGATATTGGAAGGCGTCAAGTGCTTTTCTGACAGGTCTGGGTGTGAGTTATTACGTTTATACATTTATAAATATGCTGATGAGACGGGTTGTGATCATGATACAAACGATGCAATTGTGCTACTTTTTTTCATGTTTGCTGATCACTTGATCAATAGTACTAGTAGATTCTGACTTTGTAGTTGGTACCATACATATATGCAACCAAATGATGGCTGTCCCATGTAATGTTCGCACACGCTATTTACACCCCCGACCCGAACAAATACCGTATTTTTTCTGAATTCCAAAAGCATAATGTGCAACATGCACAACTGCATGTGGATGGGCAGAATGGAGAGTCACAGCAGGAATTCAGCCGATTGGGGCTATGGTATCACTGGTCCTCAAATTGCAAACAGGTGTGTTGACACTGCCACATGCGTTCAGTTCCAGGCAGCGAGGCTAGTATTGAACAAGGAATTTCAAATAAGCGTTTCCACTGCTGCCAATGGAAATGTCGGCAACACTTCAGAAAATTACAAGTGCTGCGGCAGTCCGAGGTAGCGTTTGAGCATGTCATATATGGTGAAGCCAATAGCGGTCGACGGCACAACTTTCATGTAGTTCAGGCTGAGGCCGGCAAACAGCGCGCGCGGCCCCTGCTGACTCACTATTAGTCGCAGCCCCTGCCAGGTGGATCTTATCTGTGGCGGCTGTGGTTCGCCCGGCTGGTGCGGCTGCAGTCCTTGCACCTGCGTGAAAGAAAAAGCACATGTGAGCATGTCAACAAGTCCTCCCACAGAACCTGATGGTTCCTGCATAATGTAGGAACAGATTCTGGACTCCAGAATCTGGAGACATCTGTGCTGTCCCAGTTGGAAATGTCAGCTCTGGATAACTCTGCATATCCTGCAAAATAGGAAGAAGGGGAGGCCTAGGGCCCTGTAAGGGGACTTCCAAGCGAGAGGTCAGCAAATGCACTGTCCTTGCACAATGCAAACGGAGTTGGCCACTGCATGAAGAAGTGCAGATGCCCCACTGGGCCACTGGGCCAGGGCCTGCAGCCACTGGCGCTGGCTGGACTCTGTGTGCATGTAGGACCAAAGCTCATCCAGAGCCTGCATGCCCGGATGAGCTTAGTTCTACATGCACACAAGCTCCAGCCAATATGATAGGCTCAACAAACGACCAGGTGAGCACCATGGCTGGACATTCCTCTCACCACAATCAAAGGCGTGCAAATTCACATTGAGGCTATTATTGGGCATATGATGTGGGCCTCGACCTGATGGTAGGTACTTCAGAGCTACTACACCGAGCACCCACAGAGAACACAGACCCAGTTTTCTTGTGGGTGCTACAAGAAGGGCAAGGCATGCACCTGCATCTGTCTGCGCACGACATCGAGAGGGTACGTCATAGTCTGGGCCACCAGCCCGGAGCAGGCGCCAAAGCTTAGCATCACAGGCACCGGCAGCTTGTGCAGCTGATGGTCCACGCCCCCTCCGCCACCCCCATCATCATAAAACCTGCAGAAAAGAAAAACCACAACCTCAAATGCAGTGTTGATCATGTGGTGTGCAAAGTGTGCAGCAGAGACTGTGGGAGCTGTCGGACCAGGTCAACTAGGGATTGCTCGGTAAGGCAGGCTTCCAATCAGCGCCATGCATCCAGACTGCTGGTGAAAGTGGGTGTTTCATCTGGGCAATTCCGGTCAAGAAGATGCAGGGTGTGAAACATCACCGACATATTAGAGTGCACCCCTACCAGCACCTGCACAACAAAGGATACACTCCTGAAGTGTTCCTTGCTGAAATTACACGCCAAGAGGTTGAAGGAAAGCTGGGGCGCCAGACCTGCGGTATTGCTGCTTGAGGCTCTGGTAGACGTAGAACTTGAGCCCAGCGTAGGGAAGGATGCCGCACAGCGTCGGGCCGATGCCGCGGTAGAGGCCGAGCGCTCCTTCCTGCCGCACTGTCGCCGCCAGCACTCCGCGAATCGTCGGCCGCGGCCGCGACACCGCAGACGCGCCTGCGCACACCGCACTCAAGTCTTTGAAGTGTAATAATCTCAGGGTATTTTAGGGTTCTGGGCTACGGTTTAGAGTGAAATGTCCGGCCATGATGACAACGGAAGAGCCTTTTGTCCAGCCAATACAGGACAAAGAGTTCGACACAGTATCGTTCAAGGAGTCCATGAAGTCCATGTCACATCGCAGCAGAGGAGCCTTGGTGCACTGTCCTGACATTTCCTGCCTGACAAGTGGTCTTGACGTGTCTGGTGAAGAGGGTCTTCACCCGCCTTGCAGTGCACGTTCCTTGCAATGCACATGGACACATAATCAGGACGCTGACCTGAGGTGGAGGCCAGTGTACCGCTGTGGCGGCGCCCGCCGTTGGCTTCGGTGTCATAAGCCAGCCGCGTCCTCACTAGGTCCAGTGGGTAAGTCACCTGACCACACCAGCATCAGATGAACTCCCAAATCCACCCACAAGTCGCATTCACGCCCCAAATGTGTCTGGCAGATCACAGACCAGCCTCGCAAAGTGCTGTTGAGCGTATTAAGGACGTCGATGCACAGTCATATCTTCAGGCGGCATCTCTGGGTCACCATTCTTAAGATGAACCTTCGGCACTGTACCGACTTGAGACTTGCCCATGAAAAAATGAAAGTACAGAAGCAAATCATTACATGAATGCATATGTCTCATGACGAAGAGCATTGCCCCCAGTGTTGCAGCGGCATGCTCCAAACAGGGTCACCATAAGGATGAGCTGGGTGGATACTGATGCAACCACGGTGCCGCGCACCAACACAGCTGTCGCGCCGGCGGCCGATCCCGCAACAAGGTCAAGAGCTGGGGGCACGGTGAACTCATCGGCGCGCTTGCCTAGTGAGGTACATGCAGCCTTCACCAGCAAGTCCCTGTAGTACTCGTATGCACCAAAGTGCAGCGCTGCATACGGGACTATCCGCAGCACGCTCGCGCCATTTCCCCTGTCAAAGGAGAGTGAAAACGGCAGTTTAGCCAGCCAGAATTTAGGCAAAGTACAATTCTACAGCAGCTTGGACGCCCCCCTGAAGCCAGCTGTGCAATGCAATATTCTTGAATGCCTCGAAATGCTGTCACACTGGCACTGCATGCAACGCTGGCATGATGAGATGCCTGATTGAGGGTGACATGATCTGACATAATGGGTCGGCTGTGTGCCACATCAGGAGTACCTGAACAAGCCGATGGGACCCTCTGTCTCCAAGATATTCCTCAACGTTTCCCCCACACCTCTGCCACGCATCCGGCCTGTCTGCATGCACGAGCATCCCGTCTTCTCAATATCCTGTCCTATTGTTGCAAGTCCTCCGTCATATGTCTGGGCGCAGGGCGACATGCACCAGGGACGAAAGAAGCAGAAGAGCGCTACCTGAAATAGGATTTTGACCCGTTCAAGAGGGGCCACAATGGTCTTTGCAAGACCTCCCGCTGCTCCACCGGCAAGTAGTTCCTGGAGGTTCATGCAATGGCAGCCATTCAGATAGGAGACTTCGCCAGGTCATTTGATTCTTCTAGAGATCAGAAGTTGATCTGGACCAGGGGCACAGTTGATCTGGATAAGCAGTCTGGCAAGAAAGCTGACGTGCAACAAGGTCAGCTGGCGTGGAAAGCACCTTTGCAACGATGGGAAGACCGCGCAAGGAGTTTTGCGTCGTCTGCGCTGCTGTGAGCCTCTCTGGACCTCTGATGCTGCCCTGCTCGACACCTCCATCCTGCTGAGAGACGGCAACTTCCAGCATCAGCCAGCCACAACAAGGGCTTCGGTGTAGTGATTTTGATCGCGCTCAACAATCGTGGACGACTATTAAATCAACATTATGAACGCTATTCTATCTAAATCTCTTTGACGCGCTGAGATCACACTGTCACACGTAACAGGCCCATTTCCAAGTTGTAAATAGTCATTGCCGACAGCAAAGGCTGCTTCGCTGATGATGTGTGCCCTTGCCATTTGAGCAAACTATTATTAGCCTTGTGTTCGATCAATATTAACCGCAGGATATTTCTGCATTCCGCAACATTTCCATCTGCCAACGCACTTGCAGATTAGTAACCATCTGTCATCGGTAGGAGGGAGAAGGTGACAAAGGAACGCTTTGTGTGAGCAAAGCAGAAGACCTTCACTTCAAAAAGTAATTGTTACTGTGTTAATTGCGTGTATGCCAGCAGATGCAGCATAGCAGCAGATGTTGTTTTTAGTATTACTTTCAACCTTCACGTTGTGTTGATCGACCAAATAATTGACTCGTCCCGTGGAAAATAAAATCCCTGTATTTCAGGAATTCTACCTAGCTTTTTTCCCTGGCCAAGCACTACTTGTTGACAAAGTTAAGTTCTAAGACGGGCTTGATTGGTAGGACACGATCCTGATGAAGGGTTTTGGCAAGTTTAAAGAGCTCCGACACATGCTGGACATACTATCTCTGTGCTGATTGCGAATCCTTCTGTGTGAAAACCCAACTGGCAATGGACTGGGCCAACGTAACCTTTGAGGAGCTCCTGAGCTCCTTGCAAGAGGTAATGTTTGCCAACCTCCTTCTAGTTTTTCAGGCATTGTGATCACAGTCTCCCTGTTCTGGTCTCTCTGTTGCCGTGTCGTGCTGTTCTGGATTAAGGACACTACTTGACACCTGCCTTCCATGACGCCATATGCTTACTAATCGTTTCTTCAAGCAGAATATTCAACCTCTGTTCACATGTCAAGGCAGACGATGTAATGGATGAAATGTCCTGTCAGGTTGACTGGACGACCCCACCGCGGTCTCCAAAGGAGTTCTTCGGCAAATTCACAGGACTGCCAGATCAGGACAAGCTGGTCCCCCGCATCAAGTGCAACCTGTACTACTACCGCACCAACTACCTCCTCCTCGTCCTGCTGGCCTTCTGTGGCGCATTTCTGCGCAACATAGGGGCCCTGATCGCCATTGGCATGTGTGCCTTTGGCTGCTTCTGCCTCAATGACACCTTTGCCACGAGCCTCAGGTGCGCTTTATTCTTGCAAGTTGGGGCCATACGCCTGCAAATATGTGTTTCAATTGGTCCAGTGCCTGATGGATTGTCACTTGTCACAGAGAAGCAAAGGGATGAGCTTGAGACTTCATATGAATATGATGCTGTCATCATGTGCAGACGAATGCTCAGGCACATCACTTTGCTTCTCTCTGACTGTGTTGATGCTGTGTCGATAGATGACTGCAGCAAGCCGAAGCGCTGGCTCACTGATTTGGTGGCAGAAATGTATGTTGCAAAGCCGCACATCTCAGTCCGTTTATTGTGGCCATGCAGCGACCGGATACTGCGCCTCATTAGGAGAATACACCCGCCGCTGGCACAAAGAATACGCGCGCAGTCAGGAGGGCATGCCGGTCTCGGGTACGCTGCTCCCATGCACAGTAGCAGTCCAGACAGCACAGAGGCTGCTGCTGGTATGTTTGGTTGAAAATGCCATCTAGGCAGCAGATATAGGAAGCACAGATGCAGCGAGCATCAGCATGTGCTCGTGCCCATAGACATACCTGCGCAACCTATCATGGGAATGAGCGGATGGGTATGCTATTAAACCAAAGTTACAGTGCGTCTGTGACGGTTGTGCTCTGTGGGTGAGCACTTCGCCCGTCATGTATCCTTCAATGATGGCCGAGTGCTGCCTCACACAGCACCACCAGTATGGCCAAAGCCAATCATGGCTGCTTGTCAGCACACCAATGCTGTGCATGCACGAACCAGTTTTAAGGATCATTGGCAGTATGGTGACAGAGATGCTCCATCTTATGCTCATCATGCTCATCGCAGTGGCAAACTGTCTCCTCTAAAGTCAATCTGTGAGTTTCTAGAGACAGTGGTGGGTGAAATGCAGGGCGCCGGGGAAAGCAAGGGAGGTGAAGATTGTGGGGGTGAAAAGGACCTTGGTGGCTGGCGTGGCGCTGCTGCTGGGAGTCCTCCTGCTCTGGAGGACGCGCGCGCTCCTCACGCTCGCCATTGCTGTTATTTTAGGTGTGCAAATACCCTTGTAGTGTGGCAACGCAG
The DNA here is from genome assembly GCA_020887355.1 of Coccomyxa sp. Obi. Classification (NCBI taxonomy): domain Eukaryota; kingdom Viridiplantae; phylum Chlorophyta; class Trebouxiophyceae; family Coccomyxaceae; genus Coccomyxa; species Coccomyxa sp. Obi. The sequence continues at coordinate 2,340,189 of AP024999.1, forward strand.
AGCAATCTTAGCTTTGTGGCAGGTGAGAGTGTTCTCTCGGGAAGATCATTATGATCAGCAAGACCATGGTGATGGCTGTGATTGGGAGCCAGGCGCATTGGTCTGACATCTGTTTGTCACACATACACGTTGATATCCTGCTGCCTGACTGACTTCACACCTCATGCTGCTCCGTATCACAAAAGCCTGTATTGCATGGGGGCCGTTTTTCCTTGCTCAGGCAATGGCACTGTTCACACCTCACTGAGGGCAGGCCCTCTTGACATTATACTTCCATTGGTCATTAGGTTGTCGGACGGCCTGGCCCTTGGTGAGATGTGGTGGAGTAAAGATGGCAAGTTTGTAGTGCAAAGCCTCTCGCGCCTTCGGCCAGAGGGGGACACACGGGGCAGTCCAATACCCAAAGCATGCTGCACTGAGCATGTCAAGAAAGTCAGCATCCACATTTTCAAGACAGGCAGCTGCAGCAGCCCTGCTGTGTGAGAGCTGACATGGCGCCTGACGTGGCGCAGGTGACGGAGGGGTGCTGCTGCATGCGGTGTTCAGGGCGCCCAATCTGAAGTCGCGGATGGCGAGCGCGCGGCAGGAGTTCCGCGCAGTCTGGCGCGGTTATCAAACCGACTTCGGCCATGACTACACCCTCTGACATGGCCTCATGTGATGGCTGATGTGGCAGCGGCACCCACGGCTAATTTGTGTGGATACAGCAGCGTTCAGCTGTCCATGCATTCTGTACAAGATGTTGTGGGCACTCTGTTAATTGTTTCTTAAACGCTACGAGCCAAGAGATTGAAAATGCATGTCTTTGCTGCTTGCTTGGTGAGTGTTCTGCTTGAGATGGACATCATGTTTGGGATATGGATTGTCCCTCTAGCAGGCATATACTGGGAGGAACAACCCATGCATCTAAGTGTCTACCCGGAAGGGGATCAGCTTTATCTGGTATCATCATATGTTGGATTGTGGACAGCCTCAGACTGTTAAGCAGCTTGCAGAGAAAAATGGCATTACAGTGTGCAGGACAGATCCTCGGTTTCATTATTTGATCAGGTCCAACTGATGCTGTAGAAACTACCTGCTTGCAATCAAGGGAGAAGTGCTCCTTATCTTACTTGCAGGCGCCCACTCTGCAAAAGATCAGCAATCTGTGCCGCAAAGTCATGCAGAGGAAAGCCCATCACATTGAAATAGCACCCCTCTATTCTTTTCACCCATGCTCCTGCAGGCCCCTGTATTCCATATGCTCCCGCCTTCCCAAAAGGCTCCCCTGCAAGCAACCCCTCGCCAAGTCAATCCTTTTCCCTAGCTCGCAGGCCTTGCACCTTGAAAAGCTGCTGTGCGCGATCAGCACCTGCACTGATGATGATGAATATGAAAGCCGAGCAATTCATAAGGCGTTGCAATTGCTTCTGAGCACCAGAAAGTCCCCAAATTAAGGGGAAGGGGAAGGAAGATTTGTCATGCACCAGGTTGCAGGATGCATAGCAGAAGCAAGGGATTGCCTGTGAAAATGTAGGCCCGGATTTCTGCTGGGCTCAGTTCATCAAATTCCACAGCAGTTGTCGAGGTGAACGATCGCGTGCAGGGTCCACCATCCTCTCCTGTATACAGATCATTCATTGAAACCGGGGTCTTATAGCACAACAAGGAAAGTGAATATTTGCAAGCAAACCCCCCAAAAAGAAGAAAATTATCCGGGGCTTTGCCAGCACCTTGAGAAGATGGAAGTATCAAGGCAACGCCTGTGTGCACTGCATGTCTACGGCCGCTCAGCCTGCTAAGCATGGCCTCTGCTTCCTCGGCATGCAGGGGCTTTTCAAGTATACTGCCATCCAGGTCCACGACTGTATCTGCCCCGATGACGAGATCAGGGACTTCGTTTTGCGGCCAAGGCCTTACTGCAACCTCCATGGCTTTTTGTAGGGCTGTCTCCTGAGCGTATGCTGCTGCTCGGCTGAACACGCTTTTATCTAAATTCTCCTCGAATGAGCTTGGCACCACCTTTCACAAAGGCTACATGTCATGAAGGAATGATTCAAGAGCAAATCCCTAGAGTTAAGCATCTTAATGTTCATGATGTTGCTATAGGTGTATCCTGTGTGTCGTTACAGTCTTATGAAGCAGCTGTATTGGGAGGGGTGCCCTGCAGCTATTGGATAGCGGAGAATGTGCCTCCCAATATGGATCAAGATCGACACTGGTGAGAACCATCTCAAGGACGTCTTGAGATGAGCACCTGAACATTAATTCCAACCCCTCTGAGGATATCTTTGCGTCTCGGAGATGCAGACGCGAGCACGATCCGCTGGTTGGAAAGCGCTTTGACGTGCTCAAGAATCATTAGCAGAACCTCTTTGGAACAGGAACCAACGCTGTGACCGGAGATAGATATAGGCTTACTTTACAACTAAGTGTCCAAATTTCGTCTGCCCACTTGACGAAACGCATTGAAATTTTGTCGACTGGCCATTCCGTGCGGGCAACATGTTCGCACATGCCCAAGTGAATTATCAACCTTCAGGGCCGTCATATTTGTTTGATACCCCACAACCCTAAAGCAAATGCAAAGCAGATGAAGCCAGCAAATTGATCGCAATCACGGTAACAAACTTTACTATTGTAAAGTGTGAACAGGATTTGAAGGAACCATTGCTGGAGATGACTGACCTCCAGGGCAGCTTGCCAAAGTGCACGTTTCTGTTTACGATGACACAGTGATCGAAGGAGGCTTACAGCCCTTTCAATGTCTGGTATGACGGTTGGTGGAGGATCCCCGTCTGTCAGCCAGCCCGGAAGTCTGGCCACTCCACAGGTCATTGAAGGCCTGAATGAGGGAAAGGTGACTGATTGCAGCTCATGTCTTTAGCTTCTGGGCAGTAATATGGGAGGATCGGGCTCGAGTAGATGAGAAGTGGCCTTGTACCACAATTGTGGACCAGCATACCTGTACTGCATGATGCATGCTCGCGCAACGTGGAAAACTGCCTTCCAGTCAGCAATTACTCGCGTTGCAAGCTTTATTTCGGGGATCCCTGAACTACCATGTCAGATATTTGCAGTTCAATCTCCGCCAGGCATGTTGCGATTGGCGAAATCTCTTTTCTGAGTCGTTTTAGCGGTCATTGTGTGCCCTTCATGTAGGTTCTGGCCAGCGAGATTGGAGCCACAGTGACAGGGATAGATTCTGCCAACTTCCGGCAATACTTGCTGGAGCTAGCACATGCAGTTGCGGCAGGTCAGCTGCTACCAGCCAAGTATGCAGTGGGCATGAAGGCTAGCGGCATCCCTGTCGGAGATGGCACCCCACTCCTTCTTGCAGAGGTCCTATGGTAAGTCTTCTCAACTCCTAAGAGCCTTTTTGGCAAGTGTCCAATTGGCATGCCTTCATGTCTTGCCCATTCACCACACCATAGCGCTGCAGTCCGGCAGCCAGCAGGCGCAATACTGAAACATCCACATCCCTGAAGGCCGGCATCCTTGATTATAGCAACAGAGCATACATCAAGACAGGTGTGCCCAGTCAAAGCCACTGGAAGCGCTGGACATAAGAGGACATGTCTGAGGATGCTGCGGGTGCAATTCAGGGCGGTGTGGGTAGAGGTCCAAGGGGCAGGCAATGCGGCAGCGGCGCAGACGCTTATTGCCGACCTCGCTAAGGAGCTTCTGAAGGAGCACCTGGTACACATCCCTCCCTCTGTCCCTTTGCGCAGTAATACAACGCCCTGGAGCCCCTCTCAAAGGGAATTGCCTGTCTGACATTGCCAGTCTTGGCAAATGCTGCCAATGGCCCTGAGGGTGTAATATCAGGGTACCATTATGGCTGGTTCTTGTTTGGCTGAATATCAGCATAACGCCGTTTTCATATTGTGAATGTGAGCATGGAGCAACATTCTCAAAGTGTTGCTCCATGCAGCTTCCACGAGGCTGATGTCAGGGTGTGATGTCGTGCTGTGATGCCTTGCTGACATGGCGCACAGGTGACCAAGGATGTACTGATGATGAACATGGACGGGGCGTTCCTGGAGGAGGTGGGCGCAGTGACCAAGGCGGAGAACCTTCGCAAGAAGGAGATCCAGCTGAACACTCGCATGCACTACACCCAGCGCAGGTGCGTGCGCACATGCCCGCACATGCAGTGAAATGACTACTCAGACACACCTCTCGCAGCCGTGGTGCATCTGATGTGCGCTGCTCAGTAAGTGGGAGAGCGCCCAAACAGTGTGTGAACTTGGAGCTGTGATCCATCTGTGAAGCCATTGGGTAGTCAATACATCTGCCATTGGGAAGCTGTCAGGGTGACAGAGGCAGCTGCCACTGAGGAAGCTGCTCGTCTGTGAGGCGGACTGGAGTCCATGCAATCCTTCTCAGAACAATAACGTGTTGATTTTGACAGTCTCACGGTGTCCTCTGCTGCCCAGATTCAATCTGCTGCGCGAGGAGAGCGAGGGCTTTGCCAAGCTCATCACGGCGCTCTGTGCGTCCACCAAAAACACGCCAGTCGATCACCTGGTGTGCTCCCATCTGCTCTTTCACACAGTCACATGTGGGAACAAGGCTGACTCCCCAATGCGTTTTCTGGCTTCACATGCGACAGCAGGCACTTTGAGGCAGGAGCTTCAGAAACATGTGCCTGAATAATATGGAACAGCAGGCACTCTTAGACAGTCCCCTTCAAAGACATGTGCCTATACAGGTAACGGAGGTGAAGGCGCTGATCGGCTTCTTCGACTTGGACCCCAACCGAGTCTATGATGTCATCCTGGACGCGTTCGAGGCGGATCCAAAGAACGCCGCATTGCTGCACCTCGCGCCCCTGTTCAGCCCCGAGGCGCGCACCCAGATCCTGGGCTTCCGCTTCCAGCGCCTGGCCGCTGCCAAGGCGGCCGCTCCCGAGGCGCTCTTCAACATCGCCGCGCAGCTGATCAAGGTGGGCCCTGTTTAATTTTTTTCACCCTAAACCCTGAATTCAGAACCCTAGAATTATAGAAGTACAATTCCTCCCGGTCCCAGCGCCTCGCCGCGGCCAAGTCGCCCGCGCCCGAGGCGCTCTTCAACATCGCTGCGCAGCTGATACAGTTTTGCATCTTGGCCCTCAGTGCATATTGATGAGTCCATGAAACCTCCTGTAGTATAAGCCTTGATCTTGGTGCATTGTTGCTCCTGTATAGCTTTCCAGCTCTGTGCACAGTGTGCAGAACCATTGGCAGTGAGTGTTCCAAGGGAGGCTGCTGTTTTGGAATGTGGTGCTTTGGATGGTCCTTGCCTTGAACCTCTGCCGCCTTTGACTGTGTCTCACATCGCTGCTAAACAAAGCAGGCTGCAAGGCAGTGATGAGGCGATTCAGAGGGAGCAGAGGTTTTTGGTGTCAGTCCCTCCGCAGCCCTGATGAGGCATGGTGACCATTTTTCTAGGCTGCAATGTGGGAACGCAGACTTTTGTTGTGACTGTCATTTTTTACTGGGGGAACTACTGAGCAGGCAAAGCTGGTTCCATTGGAGGGCCTGCTGCCGCATCTGGCCCCGCCGGATAAAGAGGCCCAAGCGGCGGTCCAGGAGGCGCGGAAGAAGCTGGCGGAAGCTGTCGACAAGATTGGTGTCATCAGCCTCACTCAGGCCGCCGCCGAGAAGGTACACCCCAAGCCCTAAACCCTAAAATATCTATGACCCTTATTATTATACAGAAGGTGTGTATGCTGGGGGGGCAATCCGTTAGTGCACCTCCATTGTTCAATGTGTATGTAAGTGCGAAACAGATTGGATCCAAGAGAAGCTGCAATCTCTTAACAGATTCACTGCAGAGTGGCAGCAGCCCTTTAGTAGTACCGTAGTAGCAGTAGTAGTAATCATCCGCAGTAGTAATCAGCAGTAGTAGTAGTCATCCGTGGTAGTAGCAGCAGTAGTAGCAGTCATTCAACACGGTTAGGAGGGTGTGATTGAGAAGACATATGAGATCGGCGCCATGGTCTCAAGGTGTGTCAGCCCGCTGCAGAGGCGTGTGCATGTCCTGGGAGGCCAGACAGTCATTGCATGGTGAGGCGGTTTTCATGTCTGCTGGTCAAAGTACTTTCTGCTGCTCAGGACGAGGCGTCGCGATCCAAGGTGGGCCTGGCAGCGGGCAAGATGGAGCTGGACGCGCGTGTGTACGTTGCTGACATCTTGGGGCCCGCACTGGCCGCCAACCACAAGCTCGGCCTTGCTGCCGGCCTGCTCAAGGCGCGCACTAGGATGCAGGCCAATATTATTTCGAATATTTTCCTGGGAGAAGGGGCAAACAAAGCGAGTATTAGTTCCCTGAGGAGTGGGAAGAGGGTCGAGAAGATCACCAGGAAGGGGCTACGTGGATTGGGACTTCCCTGTCACATGCGGGTTCAGTCAAATGTCAGCAGCTGTGCAGAAGGGCACAGTCTATTCAAGTTGCTGTGATAAGAGCCATGTCTCTATTGACAGCCTAGGGGTAGGCCTGAGGTTCACAAGTGGATCTCAATAATGCAAGACCTGTACATTGGTGATGTTGACTTCCAATGCAATGCACTGTGCAGGTGGATGACTGGGAGAGCGCCTCCAAGCTGCTGAACCTGCTGGACAGCCTGAAGCTGGATCTCATGGCGTTCCCTCCCATCGCGCGCGAACTGTGCAAACTCGTGCGAAAGCGGCTGGACCCGTCTTTCAAGGCCCTCTACCCTGACGGCCCGCGCTGTCTCTGCATCCTCAACCGCAAGGTGCTGGCTTAGTTCTTGACATTTGTCAAGTTATTCCCATTTCATAAGGGTTTGGGGGTCAAGCCCCACTTCCATTTGTGGGTTTGTCTGCCTGCAGCTCACGGACGTCTGAACAGCGCCTTTTTCCTTCACGGAACAGGGATGCTGATGTGCAAAATTTCCCCCATGAAGGACGAACGGAAGTTATGGGCATGCATGCTGTTTGGACACTGTCTTACTTGTGTTTGCAGAACGGGGGCGCTGAGGTGGAGATTGCCCTGATGGAGGACGACACGCTGGGCCTGCTGCTGCGGCTGGGAGCGCACGCCCACGTAGACTTGACTCTGCTGAGTCAGCTGGCGCGCATCCTCAGGCACGCGCTGGTCCGCGCATCCGTGCTGCTGTCCTCCCCGCCCACCATTGCTGAGGGCAACCGCCGCGTTGATCTGGTGAGCTCAGCGCGCCCTGACTTTCACGACAGTCATCGGTCAATCTCCATGTTGGTCTAAAGGGTCACCCTGTGCAGTTATGTGGGAGGTAGAGATGTGACTTGCTGCCAATCAGCTGAGCGGTGCCGCCAAGCGACCTCTGATCTGCATGCATGACATACTGTCCACGTCCAAAGGGCACCCTCCACTTATGCTGTGCTGTTATTTACACAATGTAATCTGAACCGGAACGGACTGCATCTGAAGCATTGAGCGAGAAGAAAGAAGAAGAAAGTGATTACATCATTCGAGAGGTGCATGGCCTGAGAGGAAGACCTTTCCACCTATGCCACCACCGGGGGCCATCTCATGCACCTGTTCTCATTGGCCACGCCAGCAAAGCTGCTGCTGAGTCAGGTGGTGTGTGGAGTTTCACTGTTGATTCCTGGCAAACATTCTTTGGTAATATGTACTGTGTGGTGCAGGTGAAATTGCTGCTGCTGGAGGTGCTGCTGCCGGCGCTCTGCCTGGTGCCAGCCAATGTGGGCCTTGTCAACGACATCTGGGGCGTTCTGGATTTGATCGCCACCACTGATCGCTGGCTCATCTACAACCGCCTCAAGGTTGGTGGCACCCTTAGCGTTCATGGCTTTCAATCGGGTTCTCGATCACATCCTCTGCAGCCTGGAGCCTGCAAGGCCATCCATGTCGCTTCCAGACCCCAGCTCATCCTGGAGTTGCTTTCAGATGGCATGCTGCAGATGCAGCAGTGCTGGGGGCACCACCACCGGACATCTCTGCACCGCCACTGCACGGCACTGCTGCATCTGCATATTCTTCATTTGGCAGCCACTTTAGGATGATGGTGGGTTGAGAAGTGAGGTGATGGCCCCGCAGGCTCATGACTGCATTGAATGTGACCATGAATGTCACGCCAGTGATGGCGGAGAGAAGCACAGTCTCGTGCTGGCGATAAATTTGAAATCCTTGGCAATCCTTGAAATCGAGGCTTGTCATTAGCATCCAGGCGCTCAGGGCGTCACTTTCCTGGCGCACATTCACCTACAGCAATATGTTCTCGCTGCCGGGCAGCCGGGCAGCCCGTCCACTTTCCTGACATGTGCACGCACATAAGCTTGGGCGTAGCGTTTCAGAGTTCAGGGTTTAGGGGGAATGAAAAAGGGTGAGCCGCAAAATATGCACGCAGGCAAAGGAGAAGGACGATCCGCTGCTGAAGGCGGCGGGGAAACTGGCGACCACAGAAGTGCGCAAGGTGATGCGGCGCGTGCATGCGCCCGACTCCAAAGACAAAAAAGAGCGCAAGCGGCTGCTGGCCCCCTTTGCGCGCCTGCTCGCCAAGGCCACCCATGCCAACCCCCTCCCAGTCTGCGCCCTCATCGTCAGCCATGTGCGCACTATTCTGTGCTGTTGTGGAACCGATGGCGCTGCCATGCTGTGCTGTGCTCTTCAAAGCAGCTTGTTGCCGACAAGAAACTTCTTTGTGTAGCACCCTGCGCCATCCATCATCTCAAGGGGTTTGAGGTTTTGGGGCCATCAGCTATGTCTGTACATATCTTCGAATGCTGTATGTGACCTGCCCAACTGCGGTGCTGCTTTGGCAGAGCTCTTTTCCTCGGAGCCCATCTGGGACAGGGTGCCACCTGAAGATGGTTGAAGCTTCTTGTTCTGATCACAATCCTACGTTTTCCCTTGTGCTCTAGGGTTTAGGGTGTAGGTAAACCCTGCACCCAAACCCATGAAACCCAATCTTAGCAATTTTCTGGGGAATGTATGGGTACAGGTGGAGGCGTACCCAGTGATGACAGAGCCGATTCTGGATGCGATGCGCTACCTGACGCCCTACGGCTACGATGTGCTGTCCTTCACGTTGGTCCACCAGCTGGGCGCCTCCGGCCGCGACAAGCTCAAGGCCGACGGCCTCAACATCTCCGACTGGCTCCAGGTCTGCCCACATGCTCATCCAGTTGATATTCCCATCATTGATGCTCCTTTTATTGATCCTCATTTGGGTCATGCAATGGGATGACTGCCCAGTAGCAACAGCTGGTCTAAGAAGGCTACCTGGTCTTCCATTTCGGTTTTAATTCCATGCTGTTTGCACCGGCCGCAACAAGCTTAAGGCCAACGGCCTCAACATCTCCGACTGGCTCCAGGTATTTCCTCTATACACCAGCTGTTCTAACAGGGCAGGGGTCCCCACTGCATGAGGGCCAGCGGAGGACCATCAACTAGATCAGCATGCCTGGTGTGAGTTCCAGGCAGTTTGCAGGGTCTGAGGGTTGCAGAAGAGGTACATGCCGCACATGTCATCATCAACATGGCTGCACGCATACTGCGTAATTTACAGCATGCGGACCATGTATGGTCATGGAAAAGCCGCACAAGTGGGGTGTGGTAGCGCAGAACTTTGCAGAGTTGCAGTAATGCAAATCAGGCAAGCTTGGGTGCACTTATAGCGCTATTGGCAGCTGGCTGTCAGCATTGCAGTGACTCACAGGGTGCGCGGCAGAACTATTCCAACGGTATTCTGCCATTTGTCAGGCGCTTCTCTTTCATGCACGGTGACCTCCGGCAAAACTGCAGCTCATCACAGGAAGCCGATTGCCGGGTTTCCCGGCTCGAGTAAGACATGTTAAGGTGTTCTGCCAGGAGTTCTGCCAGCGGGCAGAACGTTCTACCGACGGCCAAATACTTCTGCCACGCACACTGCCAGTGAGCACTGCTTGAGAGTGTGAGAGTTGGCGCTTTTGCTGACACTGCAGTGGTGCTGCACGCACAGGGGCTGTCAGGGTTTGTGGGCCAGGCGTGCAGGCGTTATGACAAGATGGACACGAGCGCCATCTGCCAGTACATCGCCAACACTCTGAAGGCCGCGCAGTCCTACGACCTCCTCGTGCTCAAGGCCCTCTTGAGCGACATGACGGTTAGTCATCCCAGCCACCCATTGCTCTACACATCTCATGCGTGACTTCATGCTGCTGCAAGCCTTGCCTGTAACTGGCAGCGTTGATTGGAAGATATCCATGGATGTGGCAAGCTACATGCAACCCCCCTCCAAGCCAGTGTCAGCTGTTGCGAACCTGCCGCACCCTTTAGAAGCCGCACCCTAAACCCTGAATAAAATATAAAACCCTAAACCCTAAATAAATAAATAAGCTGCACCCTTTAGAGGCGGCAGGTTCGCGGCAGCTGACACTGGTTGAAGGGGGCTCGCATGTAGCTGGCCATGATGATGGATATTCTGGGACATGAGTCTTCGCAACTGTAAATCCCGACCTTCTTCAGAGCTTATCTCGACATCGACTTCTGGGATAAGCACCGCAAAGCGTACCCAACAAAGAAGGATAAACTTCAGAAGGGATCGAGGTCTTATTGTACTGGTTAGAGTGGGTCTCCGAAACCAATGTAAGATCCGTCTCTGATAGTGCTTGAATAGCACTGGTTTAAGCCTCGAGAATAGTACTGGTTCGAGTGAATCTCTGAAACCAATGTAAGAGTCGTCTCTGATAGTGCTTAAATAGCACTGGGTGTTAAGTCTTCGGGATACGCTCGCAGTAGGAAGGACGTCAGTGCAGACCTGGTTTTTTGTGTACCTAGGAGCATTGGTGGCCTGTGCAGGGCATTATGCTGGTGAGTGACCTCAGCTCGGAGCAGGTGGAGGCCCTGAGGGGTCCTTAGTAATGATTGAGGGGGATGTTTTGTGTACCTAGGAACGTTGGTGTGTGTGCAGGGCATTATGCTGGTGAGCGACCTGAGCTCGGAGCAGGTGGAGGCCCTGAGGGGTCCTTAGTAATGATTGAGGGGGATGTTTTGTGTACCTAGGAACGTTGGTGTGTGTGCAGGGCATTATGCTGGTGAGCGACCTGAGCTCGGAGCAGGTGGAGGCCCTGAGGGGTCCTTAGTAATGATTGAGGGGGATGTTTTTTGTACCTAGGAACGTTGGTGTGTGTGCAGGGCATTATGCTGGTGAGTGACCTCAGCTCGGAGCAGGTGGAGGCCCTGGCCGGGGGACCGCTGCTGCAGCAGGAAGTCATCAACTTGGGCGCGCAGACCGCATCGGCCAAAGCCATCTCTCGCACCTCCAACCGCCTCGTTGCCGCGCTCCGAAACGTGCGCCGCCCCTTATATTCGGGGTTCAGGGTTGTTTTATGGGGTGTTATTTTCATCTTATTACCCTGGTCAAACTGTGAATATGGCCTGTCAAGAAAAGTAGTTCCATCTTCAAATTGTGCCACTGTGCCCCCTGTATGTCGGCAGCACTTTCCCTCCTTTGAAGCGTAACTTGCAGACATTTCTGCAGCATGCCGGACATGAGGGATGTGTGTTAGCAGGGATGGCAGTGAGTGTTTTCATGAGTGTTTCCATGACTGTGGGACAGTCTAAGAGTTTTGAGGCGCTCGGAGAGTCATGCAGGGCTGATTGTCCTGACAGTTGGTTTTCGGAATGTCATGCAATATTGATGTGTCTGGGATGTTGGTAATTCAGGCAACACTTAGAACAAGCCTCTAATCCTGCCGTGCATGTGAAAACAGGACAAGCTGGCAATGCCGCTGTTCATCATGCTGGCGCAGCAGCGGAGATTCATCTCGACTTCCACCGACTCGCCCCACCTCAAGCTCATTGCTGAGCTCTACGACAAGTGCCAGGAGACGCTGTATCTGGTGCGCAGACATCCCCTGTCTCTCTAACTCACATTTAAGTGATGTCTTCCTTCAACCCTGAGCACACCTCTAGCATGTAATCATAGGAGAGCAAGCACTTTCATCCAGTCATGCTGCTTGGTCATCACAGATCGTGCATGACTGGATTGTGCTTTGCATGCAGATAAAGTGCATTTTGTCATCACAAGCATGCATGCATGATCTGTGCTATTTCCTGATGTAGAGTGCTGAGTGTGAGTGTCGGTTGTGGCGCGCAGTACACGGAGTTTGTATCGAACGCGCTGCCTGCAGCGGAGTGGGCCGAGCTGCTCCCTCCCGTTTCTGAGCTGGTCACCCAGTACGGCATTGACTTTGAAGTCGCCTTCCATGTGCGTTGCTGCTGAGCCTCTCACTTGTCATTTGAACGTATCCCATGTATGTTCATTCGAGGATGTGGGCGGAAGATGGTGGCGAGTGCACAGTCCTCTCCTGGCCCTTGCATGATGGCATGTGACACTCTGACAGTTAGCTTGATGCAGTGCCTCAGTTGATGCGGTCGGCAATGCAAGTGAGACAGTGCTGGTGTGATCTAATTGATGAGTCCAGTCAGCAATGCAGCTAATATTTTTCAGGCACTCCAGTAGATCCAGTCAGCAGTCTTGACTAAGACAGTTCTGGTGTGGCCCTAAGTGGTGAATCGAGTCAGCTGCAGCTGATCGTTTTCTGGTATTCATGTTTGGTAGTTCCCAGATCGTACTCTAAACCCTTTAAACCTAAATCTTAAAGCTTTCAAACCCCCAAGTGATGCAGTTCTGTTGTTGGCGCAGGGGCACCGGTCGCTGCTGAAGGACATGTCTCCGCCAGCAGTGGCGCTGCCGGACCTGATGCCCGCTGAGAACGGGGACACAGCCATGGAGGAAGTGGAAGATGGCGAGCTCGAGGAGGAGAAGCTTCCTGTGGGGCACGCCCTGCCCAACGGTGCGCTCACCCTTCTCATACCTCAAACACACGTGGAGGGTCTTTTTGCCATCGCCGGGACGGTCGCCGTCGCCGGGGAAAGTAGGGTTTAAGGGTTAGGGATTAGGGTTTATGCGCTAGCCGCGGTAGCGGGCATTTTGTTTCTACCCCCGGCGACGGCAATGGCCGGCGACGGCGAAAAGCCCTAAATCATACACACGTCCTACGATCAAGCGAGACATTACGGTACTGTTGGCTCTGCTCATAAGTAGAGTCTCCTGCAGGAGTACAGGCAAATTGAAACTCTCGAGGGCATGCCATGTCCAAGAGTAGCACTGATCCTGTGGAAGACAGTGGACCATATTTTGTTTTTCGGTGGGTCCTGTGTCGCACGCCTGCCAGGGGCAACAGTGGGTGTCAAAATCTCATCTTTATGAGTTTTGCATGCTGTTGTGCCGCCTCCCTGATGTGGGGAAGAGGGCACTCATGCCTCTCAACAACTCTGAAAAGAGCAGAGTTGCCGGTTGATACCAGCCATTCAGAAAATGCCCAGTTCTGACAGTGGTCATCAATATGGTAACGCTGCTTGCTGCTCCAACAGGGTTAAGGGGAATACTTGTCGGAGTTGACAAATGAGGCTGCTGGTTGTCTGTACGCAGGAGTGGGCATCAAGCATGAGCACGGAGAGATAGCTCTGGCATCGGAGGCAGGCCCGGGGCCGGGCACTGAGATATGGCTCAGAATTGTGGAGGACCTCCGCGGCTTGCATTCTGAGGATGTGTGGAAAGTGATGAGCCCCGAGTTCTACCTCACCTTCTGGAGCCTCTCCTATGGCGACATCTTTGTGCCCAAGGACCGGTGCGCATTACTGCATGGATTCTTCGTGCATGCAAAGAAACACGCATACCTCATGCTACCATCAAGCTTGTCTCGATGATACTTTAGGGGTTGCACCGAGAGATATAAGGGAGCTCATCTCCCGGAGTATATTGACTTTTGCGCGTGAGCGTGGTCCACAGCACTGTTGACAATCCTTCGACATTTCGACACAGAAATGTCGAAGGACAGTACAACAGCGCTATGGAGTACACTGAGCTGCAAAAGTCAAGTGCTGTTCCTTCGTTGCTCTTCGTTTCAGTCATTTCGCTTGCGAATCGCGCAGCGAATCATCGCAGGACGGCACAGCAAGCATGTCCGAGGATTGGGTAATAGGATGAGTGCTTGTCAATGAATGAATGCTCCGACATTTTACTTGGGCGCTTTCTGCCAGACATGTGGCCAAGATCTTGTGGCTGACAGACTTGCAAGCTGGACAGGAGGCCCAGGGCAAATTTAGGGTTTTAGGGTTTAGGGTTTTTAGGTTTTTTAGGGTTTAGGGTTACCCTAAACCCTGAACCCTAAAACCTGGTAGAGAACTTAACACTCGTGCTGGATGGTGGATACTGAGCGCATGCGTGCAGGTACAAGCGGGAGATCCAGAAGCTGACAGACCTGCAGAACATGAAGAAGGCGGAGGAGCGCTCCAAGAAGCAGCTGCTGGAACAGGCGCGCGACCCTTTACCTCTAAACCCTGAACCCTTGATTTTAAAAAATAATAAGTAGATACATAATGAGTGGCGATCTTCTGGTGGTGCACGTTAGCCTTTTCTCCCCCTGCCGTTCCTTATGTCCTAGCTCACTAGAATGCGTGTTTCACTCATATCTGACTGAGCCAGGTTATTTGTTTTTCACTCCTGTATGACCATACTCTAGTTCCACCTCAGTGCCACTTGCATGTGGCAGTTGCTAGCAGATTGTGTGATTTTTACGCAGATCAGATCCTCAGCGTGCACTTGTTTTCACACGATAAATAAGTGAATTTGTAAAAATGATTGTGCTGGAGCAGGCGCGCGACCCGCGCTACATGTACCGAAACGACGCCCAGGTCGACGTTTCCGAGATCGAGGATGACCTTGTTAGCATCAAGGAGCAGCTTGAGCGGCTCAAGGTGCGATCTGACACAATCTGCCCCTGCAAAGTGTTCAGCGCCTCAGATGCAGAGCCAAATCATTCCAGTATCTGGTGCAAGGAGGTTTACAAATGTCTTTGCTGAGATTCAGGTGCAGGCGCAGATGCAGATGCAGACACTTGTCTCTATCCATGAACACATTCAGGTTGCTGTCTGATACATCACAGGTCTCTCAGGGCACTGGTAGCTTTGTGGGTGCCCAGGACTGATGCAGCTGCTCGTAGCTGCTGGTCAATTGCTTCGCCAGCTGTAACGGGTGATGATGATAGACTTCAGCACATGTAAATGGCATCTGATTCTGACACTGTTTTGACAGGATGTCCTGAAAGCCATGCCCGAGGAGCTTCGAGCGCAGGAGGCAAACGCTGCACGAGTGGAGCGGCTGCTGGCGGCCGCGCGGCCGCACTGGCGCTGCGAACGCAAAGGCATGCTGCAGGCACGAATCTTCTCCCAAACCCCCTGCCCTAGACCCCCAACCCAGGGATTTTTTGTATAAAACCCTCCTGAGCACACCACTGCACTCAGGAAGATGCAAAAATCACCATGGGGCCCCTGCACCCTAATACATGACCCCATAACTTTCCAACCCTGGGAGATTATAGAGTGGAGAGGTCGAGAAGTGTTTTCGGGGATGGTGCAGGCGTACCTGCAGCTGTGCATTCTGCCGCGCGTCACCTACTCCCCGACCGACGCGGCCTTCTGCGCCAAGTTCACACAGCGCCTCCATGAACTCGCCGTGCCCTTCTTCCCCACCATCCTCTACCTTGATACCGTGCGTGATCCTCATGTCAGGGTTTCGAGTTGAGTTCAGGGTTTCTTTTTGGGGGTACAGGTTTATGTAACCCCAAATTATGGTTACCTTTCATACAACAGGTCCACCTCGACACGGTGCGTGGTCCTTGGGCATGTGTTCATTGATGGCGGAGGCGTTCCCTGCTGGCATTTGTGCTGGCTGCTCATAGCTGGCGTATCCATTGGCTCTGAGCAGCCACTCCATGCCCCAGCAGGGAATGCCTATCCCATGTCCCAGTCCTGCAAGATGTGCAGATGGCTCGGAGGCTCCCAAGGTAGTCTGCCGGCAGTCTCTGAGAGGTTGTCCGTGTGTCCGGCGAAGAACGTTGTACCCCAGGTGGCACTGCATCACAGTGAGACGAATGCTGAAGAGAGAGTAGAGATCTTATGCTGTGACTGATGGGACCTGCATGCAAGCCGCGAGTGAAAGAAGTCTACAGGTGGTTGTCATGGACTGTTAAACTTTCCCTCGCAAATTCATTCGGAAAATGGAGATTGTTATTAGGGATGATGTGCGCAGATGATGAAGCAGCTGATCAATCTGGTGTTCTCCTGCACTGATCGCGAGGCGCTCAACCTGGCCATCTTCCTCAACGAGACCTTCATCATGCTCGAGCGCTGGCGGGTGCGGCCTGCACATACACCTGCACATTAAATTATTATGACACGTTTTCCAGTCCTTATGGACTAGGTATGTCTAGCAGCACCTTTATGACCACCCTCCATTCTTCCCGATCACTTCCGATCACTCTACTATTGTCTATTGCCTCCAGCACATCTCTGGGACCATGACCATGGCTCATTTGAAAGGGTCCATTCTGACGTGGCTCTTTGAAGAGGTCATGTACGAGGCTAGAGAGAGGCATGTTCGCACATGCATTTGCAGAGCACCAGCTCTCGAATCAAGTGGCGCTTCACTTACCATGTTCTTTCTATGTAACCAGTCAGGGGAGGGAGGCAGTGTTTGGCCCTGGTGCCCTGGTCTCTTGGATGCCCACAAGAAATGTTGTTGACATAAGTTATCTTGGCCAGGGGAACGAGGGGGTGTATGTGCGGGAGTGCCTGCCCGTGCCGGGCTTCTCAGTGTCCTTCACCGACCCAGACGCTGAGCGCACAAAGTTTGGAGCCTACCGCAGCCTCTGCGCGCGCTGGCAGAACCACGTCACGATTGGTCTGCGAGCCGCGCTCCAGTCCAAGGACTATGTGCAGATCCGCAACGCCCTGCTCATCCTCAACACCACAGTCAAGGTGCGCACCTTACCTTGGCAGGAAACATAGCCCTAAATTCAAGAACTACGTGCAGGTTCACAACGCCCTCCTCATCCCCAAAAAACAGTCGAGATGCGCCATTTGGGGCCTCGCCAATCATGTATGGTTGCTGCTGTGCAGCGGGCAAAGTGGTCGGCTGAAAACGGCTACATGACCCTGCTGCATGCATCTTTGTGAGCCTTGAGAATGGCACAATATCGGCACGAGTGCTGTGCTTGTTACCCTCTGCGAAAGATCTTGCAAGGGGATTTAAGATCTGTGCTGCACACAGCATCATTTTATTGATTGCTCACTGGGCACCATATCTGGTACTGGAGTCACAGTTAATGTGCTTGTGTCTGAAGGACTTGAGAGCCGGGTACTGATCATCGGCTTTTCCACGGCGACAGGTGTTTCCAGCAACGCATCAAAGCGCGAGGCTGATCAAGGCGGCGGTCCAGGGCGTGCGCGACACAGACTCCAGCGAGGATGACCTCAAAACCATGGCCAACATGTACTCCGTGGCGCTGGAAAACGAGATTCGCAAGCCCGGCCGGTGAGCGCCTGCACAAACCAATCTGTTCTCTTGAAAATGCCGGCCATGCGCCATGGATCTGTTGTGATGTGTCCTCACGGGCACTGTCCTCAGATGTTTTAGCACAGAGGCCACTCATATGCGGCAGAGATTGCCTGCATTCCACCGGGAGGTGAACTTGCACAGCTTTGATGGTGCATTGCAAGATTGCTGTCTTTGCAACACTTCTGTCTTCTTCGTGTTGGTCGCAGTGTGTGCATCTTCTTCTTTCTGTTGTGTCTGGGTCAGAAGCCAAATCTGCATTGTCCGAAAGGGCAGACATATGAAGGGCACCGAAGGGTTGTCCAAGAAGCTAGAGTGAGCTCTTTACTGGGCAAGGACATTGTTAGAACATGTATCAAAGCTGTGTGCATGTTTAGGATGCTGAGCAAGGATGAGTACGAGGGGACCGGCGAGCCACCGAAGAAGCTGGAGGTGGCGCAGAACGGGGGGTCCCGGCCCCCCACCGCCAAGCCAGGTGAGCTGCCGCTGGCAACCTTCATGCACACCCTCCAGGCCTCCTGCTCCCCACCGCAGGCCCCCCCGCCCCCTCCTGCCCCCTGCCCCCTGCAGGCCCCCCGCTCTCAGCAGGACCCCCCTCGTTCCACCAAGCGGAAGCGCGAAGAGTCTCGCTGGTCGCCTCTTTAATTTCTCAACATTGAAAAGCAGAAGGGCAGTCCAGTGGCCTCAGTCGAGATCTCACCTGAAGGGCAATGTCCAGGCGTTCCACAGGGGCAAGATGTCCCTCGCACTGCCACCTAGACTCTTCAGCCCTGTGTGGGAGGAATGGAAGCACATTCCACCTGGAGAAGCTGTGTGTCAAGGCAGGCATTTTTGATCGAGTTCCAGATTTCGCATTGAGAAGGACAGGTCCCAAATTGTGGACCTTTGATTCATGGCCTGAGCTTGGTGCTGAAAACCGGTTGTCCAGGAGACCAGGTACCTGTGTACTTTAAAGCGTCTGGGCGTCCTTATCCCCTTTCTTGCGTTTAGATTGCTCATGACAACGGCATACTGCTGTTGTTTGAGGCAGCTGTCAATGCTTGTTGTCAACAGATATGCCCCACCCAACCTGATTTGGCTTTAGCGGTCATCACATTGGCCCCCTTTGTGTTTACTCCTTAGTCTTGCAGAGTCCCATGCATTTTATGGTTCCATTTCTTGAGCGTGACATGCTAAAAACCTCTCTTCTATTTTTTTCGTATCAATTCATTCTTGTTGCCCGCCTTGACAGGGCTGCTTTGCTTTCAAAGTGTTTGCGCCTGCCTTTGAAATTCCTTGAAGTACTTTCTTACAGTATGCTGAGAGGATTATTTGTAGTCTGATATGCTGCAACGTGTTCAATGCTAACAAATCATGTACTGTAGGAAACTGCTCTTCTTTTTGCTGTGGTTGTTGCAGTGTGTCCTCTCAGTATTGATGTCTCCTGCAACCCTTCACGGGTGTGTGTAATCATTTGACTGCTTTGTATGTGGAGCAGCTTTTTCCATTATCCCTTTTGACCTTTTAAGATCAATGCAGCAGTGACGGTGGAAGGTTTGCTTTTTCAACAACCAGTAATAATATAATGTGGCACAACTGGTTTGTGCAGGCACTGGGGGCTCAAAAGCACAAGTGAAGGGGGCGAGCGCAGGCCGAGAGGTGATGATCTGTCACTCCCAGTGAAGCTTCAGGAGTCTTGAGTCTCTGCATGCCATCTGTGCTACAGTAGTGTTTGTATTGTGTTGCAGCACGTGTACTTTGCCTCTGTCCTGCCCTTTGGGTGTTTTTTCGCAGCAGGTGACTCTCTAGATTGTGTTATTGTCCACGTTCTACGCCTAGTTAGCGGGTTGTTCACTCGTTTTCACAGTGCTGTGGGTCTCATATTTATATTCTGCTTGATTGACTGCGCACAGGAGGCATCAAGCTCTGCAGGGAAGGAGGCAGCCAAAGGGTCGACAGCTGCTGGCAAGCACTCAGCAGGTATGCTGCCACATGCACTTGCGAAGCAGTCCTTTCCAGCATGGACCGACACCCTCTGCACTGCATTCTGGAAGGCCCTTACGGATAATGCCCATAATGATTGCCAAAGCACACTGTCCAGGGAATGAAGGGATTGAATATACATGTCAATGCTGCCCTTACTTGCTCAATCGCAAAAAGCGTTTTCTTGTTTTCTACAACCCTTGTCACCCCTTGTTTGTCCAGGGGAAGCGGGAGCCGCCACCGACGGCCAGCGCAGAAAGGAGCTACGGGCCGAGGCGGCGGAATTCCGGCCCGGCAGCGGCGAAAACGCGGCCGCGGCCGCCAAGACGACGGGGGACGCCAAGCCGCCACGAAATGGCGCCAGAACCGGCACCGATGCCAAGTCAGGCACGGACGCCAGGTCAGCGGCCGATGCCAAAAGTGGTGCCGACGCCAAGTCAGCGCGCAGCGGCAGCGCCGGGGGAAAGACCGAAGCGAAGGGGCGCGAGGGCAGGGGAGATGCAAAAACGGATGTGAAGCGCTCCAGCGACACCGGCCGCAGGCGAGACGCTGACAAGGCGGATGTGGTGAGCAATGTCAAACCCAAAACACCCGTTCAACAATATGGGCAATTCATCTCCACATGCACGGAGAAAACGGGCAGAAGTGGAAGCTTTGGTCATGACATGGCCAACAGCCAATGACACAGAATCTGACAATCATGACAGAGGATCTTTGTCATTATCATTGGACTGTGTCACGCCCAAGCTTCACATCTGCCCGTTCTTTGCAGAGATGATTCGTCCTTAGATGTGTTGAAGCATTTCTTTGTTGAGAGCCCATTGCTGCGTCATATAGGCGTCTGGTTGCTGCATCACCCTTGGTACAGCACAAAGGTTGACTTTAAGCATGCTACAATAATTCGAATTAGATGACTGGGCAGGCACAAATACGAAGGGACCTTTTCAATATGTAGAGAGAGTGGAGAGAGAGAGTTAGGAGGATGTGTGCTGCAGGCGAAGGGTGCGGAGGACAAATCTCAGCGGCCACCGAAGCGGCCGCGCACTGACACAGCCGAGGTGCTCACAGCTTTATGGTGCTTGTGTAACACGATACGCTGAACCTTGTGAAGCACCCTGTCGGGCATATTTGATGCGAGACTGTTGACTGTCCTGTGCTGAGCTACAATACCCAATGTTTTGCAAGCATCAGGATTGTTGAGGTATGTTCTTAGAGATGAGGCTTATATGATTGTGCCTGTCCCTCAGTCCTGATACTCTCCAGGGGGTACATGATCAAACTGAATTGTTGCAGCCACTCAAGAGCCCACTGACAGCTTCGACTGCAATGCACTGCAGGCTGCAGAGCCCGCTGCACCACCGGCAGCGAGGCAGCGCATCAACCCGCCTGTGCGCGAGAAGCCGCCGCAGGCAGCAGCTGCGGCCGAGCGAACAGCGTCTCTGTCGCGGCAGCCCAGCTCGGCCGCGCCGCGTGGCAGCGATCGGGCCGCGGCCGAACGCAAGCCCGATGACTCCGGCGACCGCCACGCTGACCGGTATGAAACATGTTGATCTTGCACATGCATGCAGTACCAAGCATCTCACCTGCATGCCTAGCTACCCTCTTTTTTATCTGCTGCTTTCTCACCCTGGTTTAAGGAATTTGTTGCACAGAAACCTGCCGCGATAATCTGTATATTGCTGAGAAGTTTTTCTTCGCTCCAGGGACAAAGACGATGCCGCACGACGCAGCCGCTCAGGGGCTGTGGCCGATGGCCGGTCGGCAGATGCCGATGCGGCGAAGCGCGCGGCGCGCGGCGACGCGGCTGCGCCGGCCGGCGAGGCCCGGCGCCGCGCGATCCCCGTTGCGGCGAGCGCCGAGACGCCGGAGCCCGGCGAGGTGGTCGACGCCTCGGCCGCGGCCCCGGCCGCGCGAAAGCGCGCGGCCAACCGCGATGACAAGCCGCCGGGCGAGTCAGCGCGCAGCAGAGCATCAGTGGCAAAGAAGGCTCCTGATCAGGCGGCCACTGACAAGAAGGAGCCGGCCAAGTTAGGCGCAGCAGAGCATGCCGAGAAAACGCGCGAGCCGCGCGCTGGGCGTGCGCGCACTGCAGAGCAGAAGTCTGAGAAGCCCGAGAAGACAAAAGCAGATGGAGCGGCAGATGGCAAGGGAAGCAGTCGCAGCTCAAGGGATGGAGGTGTCAGCAAGGAGAAGGAGGTCCAGGCAGCCGCCCCTGCCAGGAAGGACACTGAGCAGGTTGGCAACTAGCTCACGCAGCGTCTATCTGCAGTTTTTTGAACGGTCACATGCTGATTTTTAAAAGGCAGACAGTACTAAGGCTACTCTTGAGAGTCCTGCAAGCAAGCAGAAAGTGCTGCTCTGCACAGAGCTTGGCTTCCAGTCTGGTCAGTAAATGAGGGGTTGTGCATTCTGTGCACAGGAGAAGCCCAAGAAGGCATCGGCTGAAGAGGAGCGCGGGCCGCTGCCGGGACGGCTGCAGCGCGAGCACAGCGTGAGTCCTCCGTACCTGCTGCTTGGGCATGAAGCATTTGCACAATACCTATTTTTAACTTATTTATTTGATGTTGTTGGTCTTCCTAGAGGGTAGGCAAGTGGCGCACCCTAGGCAGAGCAGGACTTTGTTGTGGACTGGTTGCTCCATGTTTGATCAGCATGGGCGCCTGCTGTGCTGATGCGGCGGCCTGCATGTCTTTTTAGTGCAATACCTTGGACTGATGCTTCAGAAGCCTTCTTTACTAACCCCATGCTTACATCCAATTTCAAGTGTGTACCTATGATTTACTCCTGGGCGTCATGCAACAGGGGTCCGAGAAACGGTCTCCGGCGACGCGCAACACGGCAGTGACATGGCTAGAAACGGCACGCAAGGAGAACCAGCGCAGCGTGCTCTCGCGGCTCGGCCTGCCGACGGCCGCCGCGGCCGCATCGGCCGCCGCGCGCGCGTCTACGCCGGCGTCCCCTTCGGGCCGAAGGTGCCTCTCCTTCATGAGATCAAGAGATACAGTACAAACACTCAAATGCCTGGCAAGCGCCACAAAAGGGGGCTGCTTAAACAAGATCCGGAGATATAGTACAAACATACAAATGCCTGCGAGCACCAGAAGAGGGGGCTGCCTCTGTTACAAGATCCGGAGAGTTTCGTGGTCGTAGTGCATCGTTATGTTCGTCTTGATTGACGCCCATCATAAAAAGTTGATATTTTTTATCCTCGGCGTCGAAGAACACAAACATGACCTCTCCTCCTTTCTTGCTTCTGGTGTTGCAGTGTTTGTAGTTGTGCCGGCTTGTTCTTCCAAAATATTTGTTTTCTTCGCCCTGGACTCTTTTCATGTGGGTGTTGAAAGCTGTGTAGCAGTGTTCAGGCATGCCTCTGTGCTTCTGGTGGATATCGATATTGCATTGGCAGTACCGGTACTTAAAAAGCACATACATATGCCTCTGGTGTTCTGATGGCACAATTCAGTCAGTCAGTCAGACAGTCAGTCAGTCGATGACACCTCTTCCAGCCACCTGGGGCTGATCAGATGTCTGACTCTGATGGTCAGAGTCAGCACCCAGCATGTCATCCATACATTCACAGAGAAACTTGGAAACACTCACAAGATCAAGTGCTTGTCCTGGCTCAGGGTGGCTCGTGAGGCGGTTGCGGTCGTGGAGGAAGCGGAGGAGGATGGTGCAGAGGGTGGGGATGACGATGGTGAGGAGGGAGATAAGAAGAGCGAGGGCAAGAAAAAGAAGAAGAAGAAGGAGAAGAGCAAAGAGAAGAAGCGGCACCGCGAGAAGGGAGACGATGCGGGGGAGGAAGGGGCAGACGAGGAGAAAAGCAAGAAGGACAAGAAGAAGCACAAAAAGCAGCACTACAATGGTTGTGCAGCAACACAAGAAGCACTGAGACGATCATGACCGGTTGGGCAGGGAGTTTTTGTATCCAGTGATCTGTTCTTTGGTTCTGCATTTGTGCGGATGGGTCCAGGGAAAACAATTCACCCCTAACGTTTGGAAAGGGCTTC
Source organism: Coccomyxa sp. Obi (assembly GCA_020887355.1). Classification (NCBI taxonomy): domain Eukaryota; kingdom Viridiplantae; phylum Chlorophyta; class Trebouxiophyceae; family Coccomyxaceae; genus Coccomyxa; species Coccomyxa sp. Obi. Next base: position 2,363,529 of record AP024999.1, read on the forward strand.
GTTTGTGTGCAGTAGATGGACAGTCCTTGGTTGAACCTATGCTATGGTTGCGACAGGGAGCCACAGATATATGTATAGGTATTGCTGATCTTGGAAGCTCGCTTGCGCCCGTACAGCCAATGACAATTTCACCTAGCCATGCAGAGCAGGAAACAGCTCACGGCTGCGAAAACCCATGCACCCTCGGATGTGCACCTGGTGCTTCTTATCCCAATGCCTCAGACCACCGACTCTTGAGCACGAGCTTGTAAATATTGACATTAGACAGCAACCACTCCTGCCGCTGTCAGGCAAGGCAGGCAGGCTTTGCACCCACACTGTGTGAAGCGCCTCTCAAACACACTGCACCCATCTGCAGACACCAAAAATGTCCCCGGCACATCCCCATCAACCGGCTTGTACTCAAAACTGGCGCCACATGTCTGCAGTGCCGCCTCCAACTGTGTGAACCCCCATAATCCGCCGAGGGCCCCGAAGTGCACGGACATCTCCGGAACTTTCGCTGCAAACCTCTGCACATTATCAAATGCCAGCATGACCGCTCCATGCGGCGCGCTAAGCACGAGGGCCTCCCAGGCGACCTCTGTGGGCACGCGCATGTGCAGTGCATCGCAGGAAATGGACAACTCCTGCACATGATCCAGGTGCACCAGTGCTGGTGCATCCGCGCGGCCGATTGGGCATGCCAGCCTGAGATCCACCCGCCTGAGGCTGTGGAATCTGCTGAAAGCGGCGGCAAAGGTTCCTGTTGACATGACCGATGGCCACGAGCCCATGACTGACAGCGACCGCACCGAATTCAGCGGCCAGCATGCTAGGAGATCAGGTGCCAGCTCAGCATTCAGGTCCCACAGCTCCCACCCTGCAGTGCATCATTTTCAGCTCTGGCACCTGCACTGCTGCCTATGATGAGGTATTTGCCAATCAGACCTCCCTCAGGGCTAGGCTATAAGTCAGGTTGTTGTGGCCGTAAGCAGTCGCTGCACCAGCCAACGGGACATGCTGCTACAGGATTCTATGCACTGCAGGACCGTGACGGTGCTTGGATCAAAGCAGCGCGAAACGCATTTGGTGGTAGCAAACCGAAGCAGGCAATGGGTCACAGCGCTACTTGTAAAGAGCTGTCGGTCACAGCAGCTAGTGATCCAGCCTCCAATGGCAGAGGGATCACCTGAGAGGTGCAGCTCACAGCCGACAGGCAGCTGCAATTGCTGCGGCCGCAGATCGCGCAGCGCCACACTTCGCAGGTTGGGAAGGGCTTCCAGCATCAGACAAGGCACAGCCAGAGGCTCATGATGGTAGTCCACAGTTGGAAAGCTACATGACCAGTCAATCTCAAGTTGCTGGCGCCTGAAAGTGCCCAGGCAGAGCGTCTCCAGGGAGTGTGCCTCTGGCAGCGCGGCGAATGCAGCGTGGAAGTCTCCGCAGCAGAGCACCAAATTTTTCAAATGCCGGAGGCAATTTACAAGTGGCGCAGTGTCCATGCAGGCTGCCAGCACTGTGAGCTGCTCTGCACGCGCGAGCAATTCATCTGTCCAGGTCCTTCTGGCAGTGTCACCATTCTTTGCCTGAGAACCAGTATCTGAAGGGAATGCTTTTGCGTCCTCTCTGGCATCTTCAAGCAGCTCTGGCCTGATCAGCAGCTGTTTGAGGCGCACAAAATGGTTCTGGCCAGATATTGCCCACGCGACCAGCTCCTTGGCTGTCTTCTCACCGGCATCAGATACTCTGAGCACTGTCGCCCCGGCCCATCTCTTGCTTAGCCAGTTCGTTCCTGCATGATTAAACATTTCAGCATATGTTGACCGGCGCATGCTGTACGAGAGCGCCAGCAAAGGAACGCAAACAGTTGCTCGTCATGTGGTGCACTGGTCGCTTTCAACACTGCATTTTGGGAGCAGGAGGGACTACCAGGTGGGGTGTAGTGTTGCTGGATGTCTATGACATCCGGCTGAACTCCATTCGTAACTTTGCAAGTTCTACATGCCCTTGCCCACTGTGTAATCGTCATACTGCTTGCGACCTTTGCCCAGATTGAAACTGGTAGGTACGGAGCTGGTAAGCTTGTAACTTTTCTTCTCTTGAAGGTAGCGCCCTGCTCTTGTTGCAAAGCCATCCTGCAGTTGCTGCATTCAGTCGACCTGGTTGTCGTTTGAGAAGCTTTGCATCTGCGAAGGAATGCATGCGCAGGAGCACCCCTGCACCTGACATACGCAGAAAGCTTCGATGCTCTTTTGTTTCCCGTCACCGTGGAGCCAATGCTATCATAAAAATGTTCCTCCATAAATATTTTGTTGCCGTTGATTGGCGTTGGAACGCTCTTCACCTTTCTGCACTTGCAAACAAGGCCTTCTGATACGATCTCGACACGACACGGTATGACACTGTGGCCACAATGCATCAGCACCCGAAATTGGTTTTGATCAGATAACTACATAGTAACTGCCACCCCATTCTGATATCCCCGGATGTCAAACTACTATGCAACGATGCGACGGAAACTGCATGCGCGATCGCACAACATACCTTTCCGCGTGTCAAACATAGAGCGGGACACTGGCTCCCAGAAAAAGGTATTGAAGAATTTCCTAGTGGTTTAAGTCACTCTAAAGGTAATGGCTTGTCTTGGATGCACACGCCCAGCACTATGCCAAGATCAGCAGCGTTACGCAATAACTCCTGAGCGTTATGGGAAACGTTCTCGGGAAAATCGATCTCTTTCAAAAATAACTCGTCCATTTCCGGATTACCTTTAAGAGCACTGTGATAGAGAGGCTTGTCCATAGATCAAGTGTCGGAACAACACTCCGTGAGCAGTCCGAAGCTGCCCCCTTGGTTGAAGAAGGTAGCATATCTGGATATTTCCTCAACTTCTGAAGAGTACCTAACTCCATAGGACGACCACTACACAATCCCATTATCACAATCCATATCTACGGTAATTTCAGCCAACATCGAGCAACATCTACTGGGCAGCAAGGAAAATGGATCTCGACTCGCTGCGCATATGGAGAAAACGCAGATCGGAAGAACGCCTGCTAGGTGCCCGCTGGAAAGCTGTAAAACAACGCCATTTCAACCCCAGTCTAGGCTTTCTCTTGGCTGAACCTGCCAAACGAAAGAGTGCTCGAACAAGATGTGCCATCCCGGCAGGTGGCAAGGTAAGCTTTAGTCTGTCTCCACCACAACTGCGAAAGGCTTGCCTTTACAGCTTGTGAAATCCTGGAAATCTTGCGTGCGTTGTTGCCACATCGCTCCAATATCCCTGGGCATCGAATGTGTCTGCAATGCCACAGGTGCAGAATCTCCCACACAGACTACTGGTGCTCGATGATGGACGGTCAGTGATGCTCCGGCCCGGACAGGATGTCATGGTCAAGTGCGCATGATCGTCCATGTCACCTGCCCAAGCTTCTGCTACATCCTATGCATGCACCAACCAGAACATCAGAAGGAGCCGCATACACCACTCTCTCTCTGTCTAGAACATCCAAGTTGACAGGTGTGTGTGTTCAGGTCTGGGCAGAAGGAAACATGGTTCGCACACATCATCCAAATCTTCCAATACTGGACAGTCGAGGACCTGGATGCAGAGCCCAGCACTTCGGGCACGCTGCCGCAGCCGCACACGGCTGTGTTCCTGCGGTGGTATGATCGGAGACGCGTCTCTGCAGGCAAGGGCAGCAAAAGCAGCGAGGTGGAAGCCGGGGCGACAGCCGCGGTCGTGCCCCCTCTTGTGGTGAGCAACAGCAGCTTGTCTATTAACGGTGCTTGCCACGTGTTCCTCAGATTTGGGGACTTCTATGCTGTGTGGGGTTTCTGGCTTAAGCTTGGAGATCTCTAGACAGAGTCCTACTTTGTGTTAACTGGGTATGTGAGCGCTGTCTCTGACGCACAAGTTCAGACATTTGGTCAGCACCTGGGGATTCAACATGTACTTACAGGCTTGTCGCAAGTCGGATTTCGAGAGGTTTGTGAAGAAAATAACAGGGATGATTGGGATTGTCATGGCTGTGCAGCGGTTGAGGTGGACGAACAGCAGCGACGACATGATGGGGCACTACGATTGCATCCCAACCAGCACCATTCTGCACCCTGTGCGGATCACGCCTGATGAATCCACACCTGGCGTCTTCCTGACAGATGGCTTGGTACTAGACGAGTAAGAAGTGTTGCAAGCACACTGTGGCATAGTAGCATGGCATGACATGTTTGGAGTCCAGCAGCATCACCAACAACACTGCTGGCAGCGATGCGTTGGGAGTGTCGGGTGAGGAGCTTACAGCACCAGAGTGGATCGCTCGCAAGATGAATCTGGTGTGATTGGACAGCTGCCAGCCAGTGACTGCCCCAGTTCAGCTTAGGATAAGAGTGTGAGATAAGGAAGCAGGACTTGAAAGCAGGCAGGGAGCCTTGACTTGACAGCAACGCTGGACCGTGCTCCACAACATTTGTGGGCAGCCCTTCTATCCATGCACCCTTGTGTTTTTGTGTCCCAAGCATGCAGTTGATTACCATTCATATTTTACTTGGGGGTGATTAACTCACTAGGGTTAATTACCCCTGATTTTGATGGCTGGCCACATGCACTTACAAAATTACCATTAGTCTTTCATGTCCAGAGACAGTTAATTCTGTTCTGCAGCAGCTAAGAAGGCCGTGGTCATGCCCATTGCAGGCCTGAAAGCATGTTGTGTTGGGTGATAAATACAATCATTCGTTACATTGACTGCATGCAGTGCTCACACTGTGCGCGATTGTCTACTTGCATGCACAAGTTCACGAGGCTCAGACGCTACCCACCAAGCATGCTCCATACCTTTCGAAAGTTTCTGGCCACCGTCGTGATATATGAAAATCGGCCCACAAACACAGTGTCTGATTTGCACACAAGGCAAACATATCAAGAGACACTAGCAAACTCCAACTCTCCAACAGCTTTGGCAGACAGACAAGGTAAACCGGCTCATCATCTTCAAGACACAACATTTGCTTGCCTCTCTCGCTCACAGCATTATGCGGCTCTGCATTGTCATCCAAAAACACGACAGTTTTTCTTCAACTGCAGGCAGGCTCGCAGTGCTGGTGGAACGCCACATATGGTGTCAGAGCAAAATTGCAGCCTCTTTCGACAAGTTGATTGCCGCCTCCAGCGAACTCACTCTGCGGAGCGCATCACCTCCTTCAAGGACCCATCCTGCAGCACAGCCACATCACCCCTCAGCTGATCAGCTGACCCCTGTAATCATGATAACAGGCTGCACACCTGTTGCAACTATACCAACAAGGGAACCACATCACTGAGGTCAGCATGCTCACATTCTTCGTGCTGAATTTAAGTCCAGGCCCCTGGGGCACAGTTGTGAAAAGATCAATACTACGCCCAACATCATTTAACTGTACGACAACTTCCAGCTGAGACATCCCGCTGCATCATTGTCATTATCTGATGGCACTCAAGAACTAGAGTGCCTTCTAATAATGCAACGACACAAACGGATGACTCAGTCGGACTCTCCAAATACACCATAGTCAACAGACCTTATTGTGCCACTTACGTCACTATTTCACTTCTCATCCTGATCACCGTTTCCAGACTGCTGCTCTATAAAAGTCTTCAAGCTCAGGGGATGTATGGAGAGCGTATAGAGAGCGTGCATGGATGGGTACAGACCTCAAGATCTCCCTGGTTGCTATCAGCAGCCTGCCATATTCATGCTGTGGCTCTGATGTGCCAGTTTTTGCAAGACACGTTTTAATTCTGGGCACCATATATCCATGTGAGAAACTCCCTGGTGCTAGACGCGAGTACCAGTCTGAGATTCAACAAGTGGTGGCCCCATGGGTCACCATTCCAGTGTACTGACATTGATCTGGCACCCAGCACCAAGGTGTTTCTTACATGGAAGGATGCCCAGAACTAGTGAGTGTCTCTGTTAGGAACCTACCCATTGGCTACACACAAGAACCAGGCGGCTTAACAGGCATCGCTGTTAGTGGGATGGCCTGAGCAGACAGACGTGTGCAAACCTTGACATCGTAGACAAAGCCGTAGATGGGGATCTGCTTGGGGATGAGGGGCGACGAGCGCAGCTTGTGCACGTCCTCCTTCACGCTCTCTGCCAGGTCAGCATCGCTCGGCCCGATGCCCATGAAGTTGTAGCCGCTCAGGTCCACACCCTGCAGCACAGGAAGGACTCCCCTAAAGGCTGCGCAATTTGCTTACAACAACAACATCCTTTGTGAGGAAAATTGGGCGAACTTTGGGATTGCTCCGGTTTGTCCCTTGAACTTGTGTCCCTCAGACTTGGCATGCGGCATTGTTCGGAAAAGCGTGAAGTCGTTTTTGAACAACTGTCCGCATGAAAGGGATGCAGCCTGGGGTTCCAGGTGTGTGCTCTTAACTCCAGGCAGCATCCGTCTCACTACAACAGCAGTTCAGGTCACTGACCTGCCACATGGCCTCAGTGCACATTCCCTGGGCCTGCTCATATGCAGCCACAAACAGACACCAGAAAGTCTCCCAAGTCCCCTAAACCTGGGCCCAGACTTGCATATGCGGCTGGAACAGATGAGGACGACTGACCCAGCTCACTTGCACTGCAGGAATCCCCTGCCCAGAGATGGGCAAGATGGGCAGCTGGATCCCCAGTGCACAGAGGTTCGTTTCCTCAACCGGCAAGATGTAACATGCAACACAAATAAACTGCTGATCTGTAAACAGCACAGCTGTTCCAGTTCATGCTGTCCAAGTTCAGACTGTGCTGATCACTTTCGGCAGTAATCTTGCGATGATGTGGTGCACATCCCGCAATTGATCCAGAAGGCATCTCTATACACTGCCACGGGCAGATTGCTGGTCTAATACACAGTCAGCTCTTGACCACTATAGGCTCCTCAAAGGAGACCTTTGAAGGCAGCACATGGGGAGCCTGTCAGTGCGGAGGCTGGAGCGCACCAGCTTGTCCTTGATCTTCTTGACGAGCCAGCTGTGGTGCTTCTTGGCCGCCTGCGCGCCCTGCACCACACCCCAGCCTCTCAGCATAATTGTTTTCTCAGCATGCATTGTGATGTCATTCCCTCATCATATGCAAGGCATGCACTGCTGTAAAGTGCATACTAGGTCGACTGAATGCAGTCAAGAGACGCTTTGGTTGCTTCTGAGCTTAGTCCAATGAAGCCTCTGGTCAATAACTTTCAGCTCCTTCAGATCCACTAGCAACATCCTTCACACCATGCAGCAGTCATCGCCTAGCCAAGATCTGCATCCAGCATCATGAGCAGAAGCTGCTGACACTTTGGTGAAGATCCTTGTCAAGATGACGCATGCTAATAGCTTGCGGGATTTTGCTCTCGGTGTTAAACTAGCTGAAAGACACCGCCCAGGAGTTCAGCTCGTCCCCAATACTATTGAAACACCAGTTGACCATCCAGCTCGAGTGTATGAAGAAAGGGCCGCATCACCGAAAGCCACATGTGAATCCAACACGGCTGTGACGGCGGGGGGCAATGACCTAGACTGCAGCTGGCCCGGTCATCCTCAGCTTGCAACATGTGGCTGATGGCTATTGAAAGAACATGTACTACTCAGTAGTGACTGCGATGGACCTTCTCAATAGCGCAAGAAGTTGCTGAAGTTGCCAGCAAGTGCGCCTCAATGCTTCACTTTAAAATGGCATAGAGGGTGGGCTGTTTAAAGGCGAGCAGAAGAACTTATGTTGTAGGTCAAGAAACTCACGCAGTCAGTGTGGTGAATGAGCAGGATGACCTTGCAGTTCAGCAGCTCCTGGGCAATCACCAGAGACCTGCATTTGTAGAGCACAGCCTATCAGTTCCTCTCCCTGACAGAGCAGTAATCATTATGTCACATGATGTCAGCATGCAATCACCACAGAATGCATTTTGCTGACATTGGAGACTCTCGGAACCTGCACAGCATGCAAAGTGCAACAAGCCTTGAAACCAGAGCTGAATGCAAAGCGCTTGCTCTGTTGGCACTTGGAGAAGGTGTCCAGTATGGCACAGGTACAAGGCCATGTTTCTTTTGTTGCAGCACGGAAGAAGCGCTGAATGGTGCAAGGATGACGGACATCCTACCTGATGACATCGTCAGTGACACGGCCACCGGCATTGCGGATGTACTCCGCATCTGCATTCAATGAAGATCACCATGACCTCATGTCAGCTCAATGCCAAGGATATGACTGTACTGCTCAGAAGTGTGCACCACCTGACTTCACAATGCCAGCATGCTTTTGAAACTTAAGGTCTGGGTCCCACACACACAGCAGATGATGCATGCAACTGCAATGAGGCTTATTTGAAAGAGATAACACATCATGCATGGCAGGCAGAGTACTCACCACCCAGGTCGAGCCCAAAGATGCTGGCAGGCATCACGCGGCCATCCTGTGAGAAAGTTCACATTCAAGAATGAGAAATTTGACATTCAAGAATGAATTAGACCCAGGAGACTAAGACTGCACATTTACTTTATGTTGGTGTCTCACAGCTTGCTGCTGACACTGATCAGGGCATCTGAAGATGGAAGAACTCTCATGTGGTGAGAAGGGCAAGCACTTCGGAGCTGGTTTATTTACCATGCATGTGACAATGGAGACGGCCTTCTTCACGCCCAGGGGCAGCGGCTTATTGAAGCTCTCCTTCCACTTCTGTGCATTCTCCAGCAACATGTCGATGTTCGGTGCGGAAGGGTCGGGGTAGGGCGATGACGACAACATGGTGTCTTAGATCTTTCTGTCGACGATCTGCACAATCCAGGCATCCACTTTACCAGGTGTATCATAACGGCCATCAGGCGTGATAAGTGATCAGCAACTTTGATCAGGAACGGCAAAAGACAGTCGAGAGACGTTCAACACTGATCTGAAAAGGTTAGTGAAAATTGTTCTTGTATCAAACGTTAACTACTCATAAGATTGTCATCGAACATCTATCTTCAGACTCAAGGACTCGCGAGACGTGCAACACCGTATCGGCGACAAGGAAGCCTATACGCACCAGTTCAGTTTCCACTCCACCCCCTGGAATTACTATCTCCTTGTAGTAGTTTTCTGACTGCCTGAAGGAAGCGCTGGAGATGAAATCGGGGCAATCTGCGCAGCCTATATTTAGCACAAAGGACGAGGCCAGCAGGGTTCCGGTCACGGTGCGCACTTACGGATCGCGGGCCGAATACGCATCCCCATCAAAGGAAAAGATACATCAAAGTTTAAAAGGACGAGTTCATGAAGCGATAAGAACAGTTTCAAGCTCTACTTTGTATTCTCTGCACAGAGAAGCAAAGTAGCTTTGTCAGTGATCTAGACACCCGAGCCTGACACCAGAACGATAGCGACAGTCAGGTTGCACAAAGAGATCACACAAACACCTTGGACTACATTTTGTATTCGTTGTTGTAAGAACCGCTGTAAGTTGTGTTGACATCAAAATTTGTTTGGGATGCCAAGCCTCTGCCCAGGTTTTCGGGTCGCCGAGCTGCCCAATTCTGCCCTGCTGCACAGGGGCGTTCCGTGTATGTAACCGTTCTTGATCTCAAACGGGAAAAACATACACCAAAGCTTGTAGACAACCCTTTACTATCGTCATAAATACCACACATCGACTCATTGGGCCGTCTGTTCCTCGCTGTTCAGCAGCGAAGTAGCAACGCCGTGAGAGGCCAAAGTCGCCGGTTTTCCTTAGATAATGAAGCATCTGGCCAAGCACATATCATGTCATATATGACAATTACACTGGATATCACAGAATGGTAAATGCAAGCGACAAACCGCAGATCCTTCCCCATGCTCAAAGGAGCTTGGCTTTCACGATCTACGACACCAGGTAACAGTATTACGGCAACGAATCCTCAAACGATGACCTCGATTGTCAGCATAGCACTAAAAGGTCTTTTATGGAGCTGTGCATTGATTCTCCCATATTAACGAAGAGCTCCCCTGGCGCGCACAGATGGATCCCAAGCAGCGCTCGCGTTGTGGCGGTCGGATCATTTCCCAGGGGCAGTGGTTGCATTCAGGTGAAGATTTTCTGTGTAATTGCTCGTCTTACTACACAACAGAGGCCAGTAAGCTTGCGCTGCTCTGAACTCGGCATGCTGAAGTTTGGTGGGGCCTGTGCCCTGCAGACCTGAGTCTCTCGCCATCTTTATAGGTGCACGAGCTCAAGGGTCCTGAGCTAGAGCTTTCAAAGGAGGCTGAGAAGCCCAGCAGCTTCAGGTGCGCCACCTTCGGCGCATCCAGCATCAGGGACCGCCATCTGGCCACAGGCAACTTCACAGGTGAGCAACGCCCTCCCTATAAACAAACTGCATCTGCTGAAGGAGTCTGATCAAGGTCTGCCAACATCTCTGTCACATCCTTTTGCCTGCCTCCGCTTTTCTCAGCTTGTGCATAGCTTATGCGTATGCATCCGAGAGCCCTTACGAGCAGAAGACCGCTTACTGCTCATCGGAAACCTTTTCTGGGCAACAAGCTTGCTGGCGCGATGGCTTTGACTTGATGTTTCGACTGATTATAACACAGGTGACCTGCAAGTGTGGGACCTGGAGCGGCTGGCAGAGCCAGTGTACAGTGCCAAGGCAAACAGAGAGATGATCTATGCCATAGATGGCTGTGGCGGCCAGGCATGTGCCCCTGCCTGCTCTATCTGCACAGCGGTCAAATCTTATCCATGATGGCTTGCCCATAAAGTGCTGTTTTGTGCAGAACCACTTAAAATGGGCTCTTTCTTGGCCACAGTGCTAGATGATGTGCATGAATATGGAACTTTCAAGACACATGTGTGCTTGGCGCATCATTGAATTGCCATTCCAGTGGGCCGATGCCTGGGCTGTCAAAGAGATATCCGTTGCGGACAATCCGGTGCAGGTGACAGGCAAGGGCCCCCCGGAACTGGTCACAGGAGGCGGCGATGGCGCGGTGCGCGTCTGGGATGTGCGTCAGCCGGACACGCCTGTTGCAGCGTTCCCTCCCGATGCCATATGTACCGAAAAGGTGCATCTCTGAAGAGGAACTGCCGCCCCATCAGCCATGCTCAGCAATCACCTGATGAGCTGCTGCCATCCTGTGGCCATCCTGCTGCAGCACATGTACTGTAGCTAAAACCATCTCATGGGGAATGCATGCCGAGCACCTGTGTTTGCAACCCCAGACTAAGGCCAGTGGGAGCCCACAGAGAGCTCTGAAAATGGTCCTAGAAAGGATACCATAAACATGCTTGCAAAGCACCGTTGTGGGAGGTGGAAAATCTGTGGAATGACACTGAAGCTAACTCTGCAGGCACCGGAGTGCTGGAGCGTGGCGTTCGGCAATGCCTTCAACGACGAGGAGCGCTGTGTGCTGGCCGGCTACGCGAATGGCGACCTCAGGTTGGGGCCCCTTCAGTCATCTCCAGCATCAAGCATGTCATGCCTCAGATTACTATCACGAGTGAAGTGCTGGCAAGAATGCCAAAAAGGTAACTTCTGCAAGAGTATTGTCTCTGGAATGCAGATTATGCAGCATGCTCCTAAGGGGGTATTCAGCTGCCAAACAAACAATCCCAGCAGGGCAGTGGCCGAGAGTATGCATGTGAGTCGCAGAGCTGCGCATGAGAAGGCTGTGCCAGGTCATCAAAAAAATCAGATCAGCTGAATGTGGGCGTGCACATGTGGCAGGCTCTTTGATCTGCGCACAGGGACGGAGCGGTGGAGTGAGAAGCTGCAGAACGGCGTGTGCACCGCGCGATTTGACCGCGCCGACATCCCAATGAACAAGCTGCTCACAGCCGGCCTTGATGGACGATACTGCGTCTACGATGCCCGCACACAGCACCCCCAGCAGGCACGCCACGACTTTGTTTGGGAAAAAAACTGAAGAGTTGTAGAAGTGCGGCAGGGTGAATGATGCAGAATTCAAGATCTAAGAACTGCTTGTCCTTCATGTAGCAAGAGAGCAGGCGTACATGTGGCATGGAATTTCATGGGTGATTGATCATGATGCTGTCATGCTGATGGTGCAGGGTTTCGCGGGGGTGACCAGGGGATTGGTGAGGGGCTCATGCTGACGCCAGGGTTTGCATGTCCGCAGGGTTTTGCCGGGGTGAGCGGGCGATTGGCAAGGGGCGCAACGCTTTGGGCGGCCGCGCCACTGCCGCAGAACCGAGACTTGTGGGCCGCCGCCACCGGTGACGGCTCGCTGCACCTCTACCGCTACCACTACCCCGACCAGCGGTGACTTCTCCCCTGCCGCAAATCTCATCGTATTGAACCGTGCAGAATAAGGATCAAGTGCATTGAGGGGTTGCAGGTACTGGCAGGCAGAGAGTGAGGAGTTTTCATGCCTTGTGGCTCATTGTCAGACCGGTCTGACAATGGTATCAGCTGTATGAAGGGCTTAGATATATGCACGTCCCTGCCAAAGCGGGCATGCTTTCTAATCGCTCAGTCGACCATTGTTTGGGGGATGATAGCGCCTTCCACAGGGGTCTGAAAGAGAGCTCCACGGCGTTCCCCAGAAGAGCCAAGAAAGAGGGTGTTTGATTCTGAAAGGGAACTCCACGATGTTCTCCCTGAAGAGCCCTGAAAGAGGGTGCCCTATGCTTGCAGGAGCATGAAGGACAGCCAGGGGCGGGAGTATGGGGTGGCGGGGACCGTTGAGGAACTGGCGCAGGCATCGCTGTCCACGCAGCCGCTGTCGGCCTTCGACTGGTGCCCCGAACGCGCCGGCCTCTTCTGCTGCGGCGCGCTGGACCAGGTCCTGCGCGTCGGCCTCGTCACGGGCCTGCCCGCCTAGCTGGCGCGCTGACATCAGGGAGCGCGCTGACGTCAGCGATCTGCCTAGCTGGCGCTGACATCGGGGAGCGAGGTGACATCAGCAGTGGCGCTGACTTGATGCAGCCTGCACCTGGCAGCAGGACCCAGCGAACAGTCCTTGTGATGGACAAATGTTCAATTCTGTCACTGACATACCTTCAGTGTTGCTGATAGCATCCTAGTTGCTGTCCTGCGCTTGTTCCCTTCAAAAGTGGGGCCAACAGCCATGTCCCAAGAGGGTTACGTGATTACATGCAAAATGCACAATGCCAGAAAGTCACTCGACAGCCAAAGCACTCCTCACGGGCACCTGACTGCAACTGAACAAGCATCACACCACAACCACACATGCTGTACAGCTGCGATCCCAGTTGAACAGCATATGCCACCAGACAAGGCCGACCAGACTCACAATGCACCCAATGGGGAATTCTCGCTGCAGAAGAGCGGGGCTTGAACCATGCATGTTCACTCTCTTGGTTCAGAAGAGCAATATTCTACAGTCCCTGTCACACAGCGCATTGTGCGCATGTCCCCTGATCCCTCCTTTCAGAGTCACACTTCAGGAGACTCACAGATATGGCACACGAGGAGCATGAGTACTGCTAGAGCTTTCACAGCTCCAGCCCCAGACTCCAGCAGATGCACTCGCTCTATGCCTGGAAAGCTGGCTTCTCAACGCTCCCCGCCAATTCCCCGGACCCTTTCCCTGCGCTGTGTCCTCCCCCGAGGGTAATCACAATGGTCCTGGGATGTGCCGTAGTTGCTGTGCCATGTGTAGACAGATCCCAAAAAGCCACTTGCGACACAACGCGCCCTCAGCAGCAAAGACCACTGCTACAAGTTTGGGACCCATGACTGACAGACAGCACCAAAACCTGCCGCGTGGTGCCCAACCCTTGTGCTGATTGCAGCTCCTGCCAGCGCCTGCATGCTGGGGTCAGTTACTACAGGGGCCTCGGGGAAGCTAGTCCGGGGCTCAGGCCATGTAGCGGTAGGTGTTGGCGTTCTCCTTGTCGCGCTCGAGGTACTCGCGGTTGATGAGGTCCTCGATGCGCTTCTTGATGAGGCGGATGTCCGGCTGGAACATCTTCTGCAGCTGATTCACCACCTCCACAACCAACTGCGCACGCAATCACAGACATCCCCATAACCCACCAGTACTGCATGACAACTTTGACGCGCAGCAAGGTCAGCAAATAGCCGCTTCTTCTAGGTGAGCGAGCAGCTGACATGAATGCAATATTGAGCCACAAAGCTGTGAAATAAGAGCGCCATCTACGACAGAGCCGATCCTGCATTGCGTCTACTGGTATGTCATTCTGGAAGCATGCGAAACAGACTGAAGGCTGCCATGCACTGACAAGGCTCCCAAAACCTGGAAGTTCAAGGGCACTTTTGGCCCACTCCTAAACTAGAGCTCCAATCGGATTTGCTGCCGCTGATTATGCGCACAGAGGCCCCGCATTGGGCATGACACCGCTCAAAGCAGCCCATCTTGCCAGAGGCAGAAAGACTCCAACAGAGGGACTTGATGGCCGAGACAGAGGATTAAAGGGGGAGAGAGGGGCGCAGACCTGCTGGTGCTGCAAGACCTTGCGGGACTTCATGGTGCGCACGATGGCAGCGTCGATGGAGTAACGCCGGTCGCGGTCCACATCCTCTACCACCTTCTTGCGCTCGTCCGACGGCGGCGGCGGCAGCTGCACACACAAACACAGATATTGCCACAGCAAAAAAATCACGTGCTGCTCAAGACTGCTCGAGGCCAAAGGAACAGTGCACGCATGGTGCCATCTTATTCTCATTAACAGCAAGCCTACATAACAGGTGTGCACAATCCTGAACCTGCAGAACCCATATGCCGAACAGAAAGACATAGGCTCGGGCACAACACTTTGCCCGAGTCCGTGCTAGGTCCTTCAGATGTCCCTGAGGACCAAGCACTGGACTGTGGCAAAGTGTTTAGCCCAGAGTGCTCACCACCACCACCTTTGCAGTGCCTAACACAGGTCAACGCCTGCTTGAGAGCGCCCCCACCATACCCATGCCCGCTTCAGGGGCATTACTGTGTGAGCACCTCTTCCGGGAAACAGCACATTTTGAGCTGGAAGACAAGCAGAGGAAGCAAAGCAGAATGAGGGGACCTTGATGCGGCGCATGCGGTCGGTGAAGGCTGCATTGAAGGAGAAGTTGTCGGCCTTGGTGATGGTCTTGGTGTTGGGCTCCTTGGCCAGCACGCGGTACTTGCCGCAGGAGATGGAGTGCAGGATGCGGATGATGTCCTCGTCCGGCAGGTTCACCCGCTCCTTGATGTCCTCAAACGACAGTTTTGTGTCTGTGCGCACAGCTCATGCGTGTTGACTACTGGAAAGCTTTGAAAGCAACTGATAGATGCTCTGCACGAGTACCTAGAGTTATTGCAGCTGGAGAACCCCGCGGCATTTCTCTAGCCAGCAATATGCTGTTCGAGTCCTTCTACAGAGCGAATTAGATGTGAAAAGTACTGCGCTACCGTATCTAGCCAGAAAATAGAAATAGGAATGCCTCCTTTCATGAAGTCCATTCTCTAAGGAGCAGAGTAAGATACAGGACAGGGGGACAAAAAGTGGCTACGGAGCGCACCAGCATTGAAGAGCAGCAAGACAGCGGCCTGGGTGGTGGAGGCGGTGATGTCAATGGGCTTGGACCTGAAATTGCCGCGCAGCATAGCAAAGCCGTGGTGGTAATACCACTGCAGCTTGCGGTGCTTCACTGTCGCGTCATAGTACTCCTGCAGACAATATTCGTACAGTGTTTGGATCAGATCATGTGTAACTGTTTGCGTCCATACGGCATGGGGTACAACCCTGGCATGATGACTCTCAGTGAGATCAACAAGAAGTGTTGCCACAGCAGTGCGCGGGGCTGCAAGTTGGAGTAGTGCTTACCCTGAAGAGCGACACGCCATCCACCATCTCCTGGGGCAGGGCAAGGTCCGCCAACTGTCCAGCAACAGCAGACAGCCCATCAGTAATGAGCCAGGTGTTATTATGGTGCAGCAAGGAGGCTGCCAACAACTACAAGACGAAGATGAGTGTCATGGCCAGCTCCCATTTGCGAACATTAACATGTTCTCCAAAGGATGGCGAGTGCATGCATGGGCGGCGGGATACCCCTTCTCGACAGACATGATGCTATGGCCAATCCATGCACGTCTTGGTGTGCAGAAACAACAGGCACATGGGCAAAGAAGTTCTGCAACGAAGCAGCAGGGCCGCACCTTGTACTGCGGCCAGAAACCAGTTGTGAGGACCTGCACTGACATCTCGATGGAAAGTGACTTTCCGTTCTCCTTTTGCCAGGCCTCGAAGCCCTGCTGCTTCTCGCGTGCTAGCTGCAGATCTGTCACCATGCCCTCCATCTGCGCATGCCCAACAACGGGCTTGTCATCTAATTGGACATGACGCAACAGGTCCTGCCTGTCAAGACAGTCAAAATCAACATACCGGGTCGCTGAACACCCAGCACATCTCGCCTACCTTCCACCCGGAAACCAGTCAACCAGCAGAGCCAGGCCATTAATCTCCATGATGCCAGATTGGCAGCCACACAGGCCTATGGCATCTTAAAGACATAACTTGGCGATGGGAGGACTTTTGAGATGGGTCCTGTGCATTTCCCAGTGCCAGCGCATGCGGGACTGGGACTCGACGAATGGGGCATGCGATAGATTTCTTGTGGCAGGATTCAGGAGGGCTGCTACCCTGCTCGCCCTCCTGAATGTCAGCCACAAGAAATCAACCTGCATGCCAAGAGCAGGCTGCGCAGGGCTGAAGAGGCGCCGCCCACCTTGGAGGTGAACTGGGCGCCGCACTGCTGCTTGAGGCGGGTGAGGACGGCGCGCTCGTGGTCGTCGGAGGCAGAGCGATCGCCGAGCAGGCGGCGCGACAGGCGCTTGCGGTAGAACTCCGCAAACAGGTCCTTGTCGCTGATGTACGCCAGTAGCTTCACCACCTTGTCCAGCATCTCCTCCACCGCGTCATCCGTCATCTTGTCGCCACCACCTCCCTGCCACCATCGAACAAAAAGAGAAGATTACACATCATTAACGCCCTCTAAGGCTCATGACGTTGCACCACAACCACCCGCAGAATCATTGAATGCAGTGAAATAAGCCGAATAACTGAGCAACCTCAATGATATTTTCCTGCCAACAAAGCCGGCACAGCACTACTTCCAGTGTCAATAAGCTAGGCGATGAGGTGGGCTTGGAGGTGGCGCAGTGCCTCCAAGAGACCAAAAGAAAAACGAGGATGTCCACTGTGGACCTTGTGCTTAATCCCTGCAGGCAGAAGCTACCGGCAGACACCAGGACAGGGAACAAAGTGAACCTTCTCTACCAGGGCAGCAGAAGAGGTACCCAAAGGCGCGAGGAAAAATCGTCATTGCCTCGGATGGGGAACTCAAACCTCCCTCTCCTACACGGGGTTTGTTGTTTGTGTTGCAGCACCGGGGCATGAACAGGAGCTGAGCGCACCTTGGTGAGCAGGGTATTGCAGAAATTGGCCATGAGCTCGGCAGAGGTGATCGTGGCGACAGTCTTGTTGCAGAAGGACTCGAAAGCCTCCTTCAGCGCCTTGTGGAACAACGAGCTGTTGTTGAAGCTCTCCACCACATACTGTACACACAAGCCCACGCAAAACACCCTCAGCAACCCGCACACTTCTTGCATGCACTTCCTTTGACCCTTCCTTTGACTGCCCTTGAGCAACTGAAATGACTGCAAGGCTTTGCCATGAAGGAACAGATATCTTGGAAAGTTAATAGCAGGTCCTTTAAAAGGTTGGAAGGAGCATGGTGCAGACAAGCACCTGCAGGTACTTGTCATGCAGCTCTATGACTGACTTCACATATTGCTGGTCATGGGTAGTGCCGCTGTCCCTGGAGGGCTTCCCTGTGAACAAACCTCAGCTGTCAGAGCTGGGTACGACGCCAACTGAATTTCCTCCACCAAAGCAAGATCTGAAGAGCATCTGAGCTGTCCACAGGCACGAAAAACGTGTAAGTCAATTCACCGGCATCCTTCTCCTTCTTGCTCTCGATGGCCTCCGTGACCTCCTTGACAATCTTCATGCCCTCTGCCTCCACATGCTTCTTGAAGATGTCCGCCACAGGGTCCAGCCCCTTGGGTATCCTCTGGAACAGCCGGTACATCCGCGCCAGGTCCTCTTTCTGCAACAGCAAAGCAACGGGCCTCCGTTGAACTCCTCTGAAATACACCGCTACAGGCATAATGTTCAGGCCATTATATGCTGTGCTTGTAAACCTTATTAGATGCTCTTCTGCTGCCATTATAATATCGTAATCCTGATTTGTTCCTTTTCAACACTGGAATTTGCAGCACAAACTGGGGACACCCACTTGGTGCTGCATCCTACATGCTTCCTGGTGCCCCATGCAGCCTTCCATCTAGATGCAGGAAATAAGAGGTGATGCTTGCTGGGATACTAAAATTCGGCAGAACAAATGCCAGGTAACAGTGTAGCAGGACACGCCTTGTCGTCGCGCATGAGGGCTGCCGCGCCGGAGTGCTCCTTCTCGAGCAGCTCCTGCTCGTACTGCTCCAGGATCTCCTGCTCTACCTCCTTCAGCAGCTTGGGCTTGGTGTCCATGTGGAGGTAGTTGGTCACCCGCTCCTCCTCCTGCTTCAGGCAGTCCTCTGCCTTGATCATGTAGTCTGGGCAGGAGTCCTCCTGCACATGCAACGGCAGCACACTCAGCATATATGAACTGGCCACTGCAAACCCATAGTTATGGCACAAGCGCATGCTCTTTCGCTCCAAAGGTGCTGTGTAATGCATTCAAGGAGGTTTGAAATAATTTGATGTCTGTAAGTGAACCTCCTCCACCTAGAAGTGCACAACATGGCTGCCAGATCCTGGCTGTCACAGCTCTGCACAGCAAGGGATTAACCAGACAAGTCCACCTCCCTAGTCCTAGACATGTGTCGGCATGCCAGCCAACACTTTGGACGCATGCTGACAGGTGCCTGGCATTACTGAAGCGCACACATCACATAATATGGGTAGGGACATGAGGGGACAGGGCGCGCACTGCGATCCAAGCAGTGGCCTTCCTCTTGTAGTGCGCAGCGGAGTCGGCCAGGAGCTGCTTCTCAAAGTCCTCGGTGTAGCACTCCATTCCGCCCATGCCCACCTCGATGAAGATCCCCAGCACGTTCTTCAGCAGCGCGCGGTCCACCTGCTCACCTTCGCGCTCCTTCTCGATTAGCTGCAGGATGGCTGCCCGCGCCTGCGTCTTCACCTCCCTGTACACATCGTCTGCGCGCATAAAACAATGAGTCAGTTTGGACTTCCTGTACAAGATAAGGGACTCCCTTTGTGCTGTCTGTTGCACTTTCTGCTGCAGGAAGGGCAAGTCATTGATCATGTTGCAGGGGATGTCATGATCACAACACAGGAGAACCAGTGCTGTATGGGCACAAGCACCTCCAACACATGGCACTTCTGTACTGTGATCACGGAACCCCCCTGTACCCCACATCACTAATCCCCCCGGCACAGTGGACTGATCATGGACTAGCCTGTGCGGGCGACCCAAACCATGTACGAACAGTACGTTCATGCCATATCAGAGGCCTTGTGAAATGACACTAACCACCACATGCACATATGTAGATGCCTCACGCAAAGCCCATCAGCTGGAATATGCTCTTTAGATCTGCAAGCGGCCTGATGCAAGTAGCCAGAGAAATTGTGCAGTATGATGACAAACACAGTCCTAACAAAATCTGAAGGAATCCATATCCGTCAGGCGGCAGAGGCGCACCTCGGAAGCGGATGAGGCCCACATCATTGAGCGAGTGCAGGGAGTGCCGCGTGATATAGTACCTGCACCAGAGTGAAGACATCTCAGAAAATCATGCTGGAGGCGTGTAAGATACCCCATGCATAATATAGAATGACAACGATGCCTTGCTGAATCACAATATCACAATTCTGTCAATCTCAATTCTCTCAATCACAATTCTCACAACTCCAGGTGCATGGGTGAAGGGGTCAAAGAATTACCTGTCTAGGTAGTTGAAGAACCGCGAAAGCCAGCGCACCATGATTTTGTGGTTACACCACCGTTTGTATAGTTCCCTCAGAAGGTATTCATCATGGTGTTCTCTAAGAGCTGGCAATACCTGCAGGAAGCAAAGCACAGCATGTCACCAGGGAATAGTGGTGCATGCTTTTCTGACATATTGGACTAAACTATGGTCACGCATTTAACATGAAAAGTAATGAAACATTTCGACAATTCGATATGGTCTGACCTTTTCTGTAATGTACAGGCTGAAAGAATCACGATATCTGTTGTACAGCTGCTCCGAGTAATCATAGGGCGGCTTCTGTGTGCACATGTTGTAGATCGTCCTGTATCAAAGATTAAATCAGCGAAAAAGAGCACCAGGCAATCCCACAACAACAAATAGAGCACAAAAGCGGGGTGCATACGTGTAGAGCATCATGTAGTTCTCCGCCGTGAATTGATCCTCCTCTTCCCCTTCCAGTAATTTTCTGAGCTTCATTATTCCTTTCTGTGGGGCACAGCAACACCGGTCAGCACCATGGTTCAATCATGGAGGCCTTGGAGAAAGACACAACAGCTGTGCACACCTGCATAAAGGACCATCCGGTCTCAAGCTCAATCGGCTTGCGGTCCTGCATCGTGATGTCCTCGGATGGAGGCGCAGGGGCCTTCCTCTTCTTCCCCAGTGTGGCAAGCTGCCTCCCCTCTCAAGCCTTCACCTGAGGAAGGATCTAGGGGGGCAGCGCCGTCTATCTAGCACGCGCCAAGTCAACTTGCAATATCAGGCTGTTTGACAATCATTAATCGGCCGCTGTATGGCAATTTGTTGAGCGAGGGTACCAGGAACTGTTGCCACAAAATGCACCAGAAAGTTCCAGGTTGGTGCCCAAACCCCTCGAAATATATATAAATTTAGGTTTCTGGGACGGGACGCTCTGCCAGAAGCAGATCGTGCGTTTAAGCACAAGTGCCCGGTCTACGACCGTTGAAAACAACGCATGAATGCCGTCGTTTGAAAGCATGGAGTGGCAAGCAGATCCCGCCCTTCTGCCAAAATGGACACCCAGCACTGCAAAGGCTGACCAGTTTCATTGATGGTTCTCCTTGGACCCCCGAAACTGCTGACATCCACACACTGACCTTGTTTAAGCATGAAATAAAACATGTTACATATATCTGGGCAAGTGGATGGTCCTGGAAATGAAGGTAAGCCGCTATGGGCCGGTCTTGCTCCTCTCTGCTCTTTTTTCTGGCATAATCCAGCTAGCCCTTGACCCATCGATGGCAGGGGTGTCTTGTATTTGCGTTAATGTTTCAATAAGTTACAACTACCGTGCCTTCGCTCATTCATGGTGTTGCATCCGCAGCAGGGAAAGCATCTTGTTTGAGGAGTGCTGGGTAATTTGGTTGTTGTTGGGAGGTCGTAGCAGAGACAAGCAACATGAAAGGCTTCAATTGGCAGTCGAAATTCCAAGAAACCGTGGGAAAAACGGTCACTGGATTTTCAGACAGTGCAGCCCGGTGAGCCCATGTCCCCAACTTGGTCTCCATGACTACAAACCTGTGCCCAGGCGCACCTGCATGAAGGGCAAAAGAGCCTGCCTTGATCACGTCTGCATAAGGCATGATATCACAATTCACTTTTACCCACACGCTTTACTGTTAGACATATCATTGTTTGATACAGCTTATTGAGGCACCCGGCGGGATGCAGGTTCAAGCAAGGCTGGGTAGAGAGGCCCGGGACAAGCGAGGATGGTGGCCGGCAGCAGTCGGTCAGCCAGCACGGCTCCAGCCCCAGAAGCACAGCGAGCTTCAGCAACAACCAGGAAGCCCAGTACCTTCGCCTCCCCGTACGCCCCCCTAGCTGCAGTTGCCACAGCTGCGACAAGGGTCCTTGAGGCATCACTGCATGGTCATCCTTGCTGTTCATCAGTGCCTAACAGTCCGCAAGCGGCATGCATGCAAAGGACACAGATCTCTGGCTGTGAGGCATGCACTAAAAGGAGATGCTCTTTGTTGTGCAGGTAGACAGCTTGAAAAAGCTGCGATGGTATGACCGAGATGACCTGTCACAGCTGGTGGAGATTACCACACGTGAGAAGCAGCAGCTGCATGACACCATTGCTGCCCTTCGACAGGTATGCCACTGTCCGACAATGGCTGTCGCTTACAGTTCACAAAATGGCTCTTTTTGGCATCCAGGCACTGTCAAGTCTGTTCGACCTGCGAGGAATTGAGGAAACGCGAGGTGCTTTTCTGTTAAGTCTGTATACAGGCGTTGAAAGAGATTCCTTGTAAGTTAATGCCAGGCAACTGAGGAAAAACAAGTGCAGAACTAGCTCATTGCACAGGCTAGGTGCCACAAGATAGCAAAATGTATTGAGTCTGAATTGAAACGATGCAGTGGTTTGCTGTGGCATATATGTGTTGCCAGGTCACTTCTCTTGCACGCATGGGCTTGGCCAGCAGGAGCCCTGATTGTCTTTGCAAAAGCGCCTCATTGGAAGGATGTCCTGATCTGGCATGCATGTGTGAGCAGGTCATAGCAGGCCTGGGAACGAGCGAGCAAGAGCTGGAGGTTGACATCCAGGAGCGGCTGGCGGACGCCGAGCAGATGCACATGGCCGATGAGGCACTCAATGGCGCGCTGCTAGTGTCTGCGCGCGCAGAGATTGCCCAGCTTCGTGCCAGCGCTGCCACCTCAGCTCCCAGTGAGGTCAGCTCTCCTTTCATGTGCCAGGAGAACATTGTTGAGGTTGCTCGTTTCATACAGGCTTGTTCTGCTACATAGACCTTCACTGCGCGAGTTTGTGGGTCATCAACACGGCTCAGATGGTGTGTAGTCTTCTTCTTCTTCTCCAGCCCTTGTGCTCTGGTCTTGGTGGCTCTGGGTGATGCTAGACTAAAATTTATGGGGGGGGAATGTTATTTCTCTAACCTGTCTCCTGATACTTCAGGAACAAAGTCCTTTTCCTAAGGAAGAAACCTCTCAGCCCTCTTCTGGCGGGAGTTGTCATCAGTGCAGCGTGGCCCTCATCTGCTCAAGGTCTTTCAGGCACAAGTTATAGGATGCTAGTGCTAGCCATTCTATGCTAGCGTTGACTCTGAGGGCTAACCTTCACTGGAGACAGGTTCTGCCAGAGGAGGGTTGACAAGTTCGTTCCTTAGGACAAAGACTTTGTTCCTGAATGACTACGGTAGCAACAGGTTTCCGACCATCATGTTGCGCAAGCTGGGTGCTGCTGATGCCTTCTTCATGGCGGTTGGTCCACATGTTGTGCTATTGACAGGCGGCAGCTGGCGAGGTGGCATCTCTCAGAGAGCGGTTGGAGGCGCAGGAGAGAGACGCTGAAGAACTCAGAGCTGCTCTGCAGCATAGGGATGCGCAGATCAGGGAACAAGCGGACACCATTGCTGACCTTCAGCACCGGTAGATAGCCCTGCAAAACCTTTAGAGACAGTGTAATTGAAACTTTTATTCGCTGCGTCTCATAATCATCTTTAGAAAGCTTGAGTCCTTGTCAAAGTTATTGCTTCTGTGCTTGCAATGATTCCTGTCATGTCTCTCAGTGCCTATGACACGTGACAGGAACAAAATTCAATCATGGCATCATGGATCAAACGAAGGTTCCATGTCCTGAATGCCTGACCATTCTGTGTGGCTGATGCAGGCTTTTGAGTGTCGAGGCTGCTGAGGCCCCGGGCACCCCAACCGCAGAAGCCAAACGGCCGCTGTCTTCCCCACGACCCGAAAATCGGTCCTCTGGTACTTCCTCCGCCGCAACTGCCCCCTCGGCTTCTCCGGCCGTTGAGCCAGATCAGGCACCGGCCCAGCGGCCAAATCAGGCGCCAGCTGAGCAGCCAGATCAGGCGCCAGCTGGGCAGCCAGATCAGGCAGCTGCTCCTGCACCAGCGGCGTTACCTACAGATGCAGTCGCGGCGGCACCCGCCGCACCGGAAGAGCCGGACACTTCAAGGGAAGCGGCCCAAAGCGTTGCTGCAGAGCCTGCAGCCACAACTGGGAAGGCAAAAAGCGAGGAAGGGGCGACAGGCGGTGAGGTCGCGCATGCACATGCGCTGCCAAACGGTTTTGCAGAGCATGCGGCTGCGCTGCAGCTGCAGTCGGACCTGGAGCGGCAAGCGC
This sequence comes from Coccomyxa sp. Obi, assembly GCA_020887355.1. Lineage (NCBI taxonomy): Eukaryota > Viridiplantae > Chlorophyta > Trebouxiophyceae > Coccomyxaceae > Coccomyxa > Coccomyxa sp. Obi. The sequence goes on from AP024999.1 coordinate 2,387,570, forward strand.
ATCTCGCCCAGGCAAGCACCTTCCCAAACATTCTAGTGCCGGACAATGCACTTGCACCGTGTGATCATCATCCTAGCCCTCCATTTGCCTGCTCTCATCATGAGATGGGTGGCGTTTTTCACAGACATATTATGTAGGAAGTACAGGATATGACTGTGTCGCCCCGACCATATTAAGAGCTGGGGAGAGCACTGCTGTGGTCTGGTAGCCAGTGTTCTTTCCTCACTGGAGCAGTGCATGATAAGTTGCTGACGTGGTGTTTTCTTGCATCAGGTGGGGCGGTTGGAGGGGCGGTTATTGGAGTTGGAGGCACAGGCGGCTGCAGCAGAGGAGCGCTGCGCTGGATTGGAGGCCGAGCTTGCGCAGACCAGGCAGACGCTGGAGGCCGCAAGGGCGGCCTCTGACAAGCATGTGCAGGTATGCATGCTTCCTGACACTTCTTCCATCTTTGGGCTCCCAAAGTCCCAGAGTTGCACCCGACAGAATGGGCCGATCAAAGAATCGGCCAAAGCAGTATGGAGAACTACTGACTCTTGCCCAGAACTGACGAGTAAATCTATGACGTTGCAAAGCAATGGAGCCGGCTCTATAGCTGGCTTCAATGTGTAAGTTGCGGATCCAAAACGCCTACCTGATCATCATTTCTTGGATTTCTGAGTGGTGCACTGCAATCTGCAGGAGCTACGGGCGAAGGTGGCGGCGGCGCAGAGCTCACAGGCGGAGATGCTTGCGCGCGCGCAGGACATCTGCAGCGAGGCCGAGGAGCGCGCGGCCGCGGCCGAGCGCCGCGCCGACCGTGCCGACGAGCGCGCGGCCAAAGCCGAGTCCGACCTCAAGGTGCGCTCACGTGCATTAATGCCGCTGTTGCTTTCAGTGTTTAAGTGGGCCATCATGCCAGACGGAGAACACTGCCTTGATATTGGTTGTATGTGTGATGGGGCATAAGTGAGACGCAGGCTGAGCCGTAATTTCTAGCCGGGATCCATTCACTGCTCAGCCTGTGTGTTTATATGCCCCATCACTGATGCAACCATTATTTAGACGCAGTCTGTTCAAGGCTTCAGCCTTGTGGGCGTCTGAAATCAGTTCCTGTCTTTGCATGCCGAGTACTCATCATGCCGCTTTATGATGTATGGCTTTGTAAACTACACATGGGGGGGGCCCATGTGAAGAAGTACGACAGCTCACTTGAGGTCGATGCTAATTGTGTGGGAACACTGTCAGATATGCTTGGTTCAGGGTGAGGATTTAGGGTTCCCTACGACCCTCAAACCTAGCCCTGACCCGAACAGATATCTTCCTGTTCCAGGCACTGAACCCTGTTTCACGAGAAGCTCAGAAGGTTTCTGAGCTATCATGGTCGTGCCCAGGCGCGGGACAGAGAGAGGGAACGCAGCGCGACGGACGATGCCCGGCTGGCGGCGGCACGGCGAGCGGCAGAAGACCGGGAAGCGGAGCTGCGCAAGGCAATGCGCGATGGCGAAGCAAAGCTGCGCGAACGCATCTCCCGCCTCGATGAAGACAACCAGGACCTGCGCAGGTGGTAATATTATCTTTTGTAGGGTTTAGGGTTCAGGATCATATAATTTTTGGTGTGTAGAGTTTGTGTGAACGATGAAAAAATCCCCTGAACCCTTGCAATGTAGTGCACGAGGAGCATGTCCACCATGCCTTTCAGCACCGCTTGGGTAATAAATTGCCACGATATTACTTGTCGCATCGCGTAAGCACAAGCATGCCTGCTCGATGTGAAATATAGCAACCATCAGATTATCAGCTTCACCATGGTATCTCCGAGCAATGAGACGAGCATGGCACAGCTTGCATCTGCCCTTGATGCTGAGAGCATGTTGAGCTGAGGCAACCTTCGCCTTGCCTGTCTACTGCTCGGAGACGCCTTGTTGCAGCTGATGTTTTGTTGGTTCCTGCGCAATATGGAGTACCATTCTGTGCATGGTTTTCCCGTGAGGTCGTGGTATGTCATTGCAGTAGTATCCGTCAACAGAGTTGTCCCTTAGGCATTACCATGTTGCTACTGCAGGTCACTAGTGAGGGCGCGCGCGGACGCGGAGGCTCTGGAAGCGCGCGTGCATGCAGCAGAGGCGGCCGAAGCGAATCTGGCGTCCGAGCTGCGCGCGGCCGAGGCGGCCGGGGCCGAGCTGGACGCCGCGCACGCCAAGTGCGCTGCGCTGGAGGAGCGCCTGTCCGAACTGCGCGCTGAGCAGGTGCGCTTCTTTTGTTGATGCCTTTGATGATTATGTGATTCGTTTTTATCTTTTGTGTTTTCAGGGTGTAGGGTTGGTTCTGAGGGTTTTATGTTATGTATCTTTTAGGGTTTGCCTGGAATCCTAAACACTGAAAGGTGGTAATAGGCATGGGTAAGGTGCAGCTACTTCTACTGGCTTTCTTGCGTCTGGCAAATGGGCTTTGATATGGTTTGAGGGTGGCGTGTTGCTTCCTTCATCACATGTAGTGTGAATCACTTGATTGGCCCTTCTGATAGTCCATTGTCACTTCATAGAATTTCTGATGGAGCACAATGAAGAGAGATCATTTCGCAGACATTCAGAGGACTGAGTATCAATTGATCTGTAGAAAGGGAGATCTCTGTCAAACAGATATGAGCATACGGTACTGTCAAATCATACCCATTCGTTCCCAGCAAGCACACTGTCGAACGGGGGCACAGGGCCAGCTGGCGACCTACAAGGAGATGGCGGCAGCAGCGGAGGAGGACTGTCAAATCCACCCATGTTTTACCGGCAAGCACACTACTGAATCTAAACAAAATGGGGGGACAGGGCCAGCTGGCAACCTACAAGGAGATGGCGGCAGCTGCGGAGGAGGACTGTCAAATCCATCCATGTGTTACCAGCAAGCACACTACTGAATCTAAACAAGATGGGGGGACAGGGCCAGCTGGCGACCTACAAGGAGATGGCGGCGGCAGCGGAGGAGGACCGGGGCCGGCTGGAGGCGGAGGTGGTGGCGACCGCGCAGCTGGCGACAGCCGTTGAGGCGCGGCTGCGCGGCGCGCTGGCCGCCCGGGACGCGGCCGAATCGCGCGTGGCCGCCGCGGAGCTGCGCGCCCACCAGGCACGCACACCCTTCACCCCCTGCAGAAGTGGAGTGTGTCTCTCATGTTGTGCTGCTTGTGCTTTCAGGCTGTAAGCTGTTGCGGCCAGCAATGCGCTTGGTGCATTATGCACACCAGGGGGGACCCATAATGCCGGTGCTACAAGGTGAAGCCAGTTGGCTCAGGCTCTTCAGTGGGTTCTGTTGTTTGAAGATGTCTGGAATCTGCGACCACAAAGTTACAAGCTGTGTGCTGTACTGACTGAATGCTGCCATTTCTTTCACATGGTGCTTGAAGACGTCAGGCACTCTGAAGGTTTCTCTACGCAGACTAGCGGCAGCATGAGAGTTGCTGAGCATATATGCCAACTGATATGCACATGGTTGGGGAATCTCTTTCCATGTCTTGCGAAAAAGCTACAAAATGTACGAAATTTTACGTGTATTATGCATTTTTCCGTATTTTTTACAATTATTTCGTATTTTATTTTCATCTTCACGCATTTCACGTATTTATTTATGTATTTTATGCAAGAGTGTATGTTCCGCGCAGGCGGAGGCCGACATAGAGGCGGAGGTGACGCGGCGGCTGGAGCTGAGCGGCGCGGATTTCGCGCGGTGGCCGCGCGCGGCGCGCGAGGAAACCGCGCGGCTGGAGAAGAAGCTGGATGCGGCGCATCGGCTGACGGCCACGCTGCACGCTGAGCTGGACGCCTCCGGCCGCCAGCGCCAGTCCGAGGCAGTGGCACGCGCCCAACTGCAGGTGCGGCTCTCTGACAAGAGTATCTTTAGGCAAGGCATGTAATGTTGACCCCTCCTTGTAAGTGCACTTGGTGACATGCGAGGCAAGGCACACTGTGGGAACCCTGGCATGCAGCTCATGAAAGCACAAGTTACACATGCCTTCTCCACCGTCCTTGGGTTACAGGGATTCTTGTCATTCCCCGTGACTCAAGGTTCTAGGCGAAGGTACTTGTGAACTGTATTGGGCAGTGAGAGTATTGCGAAAGGAAAGGAAAGAGGCAGCACTGCTGACAGCAGGGATTGTTACTCAGTGCAGAAATTCCACTGCATCAGTCTGACAGGAGGGCTCGCTGTGCCCGTACAATATTTCTCAAACGCTTTTAGAGTTCCAGTGTCAGGGTTCATGGTTCGAGGGTTCAGGGTGAAGAGGCCTTTACACAGGAATGGATTTTCTTCGTGAATGCAATGGTGGATTTAGTGTTTTGCTTCTCACGCTGTGCACAGGTGCGGCTATCAGCAGCAGAGGAGCGTGCGACGCGGGCGGAGTGGGAACGCCGTGAGGCGGTGTCGGGTATGGAGCGGCAGCTGGCGGCCGCGCGGGCCGAGGTGCTGGACTGGCGCCGCGAGCTGGCCGCCGCGGAGGCCGAGCGCGACAAGCTGGCGGCCGACCGGAAGGTGCTGGCTCAGCGGGGCTCCTCCGGCTCACTCTATGCCGGCTACAATGGCAACACCCCCAAGGCCCGGGGTGCGTGCTCTGCCACTGTCCCCTGTCGCTTCACATGGAGCAGTCCTCTAAGAAGCACTTCCTACTCACCGGTGCTTTTTGGCAGCTGCAGAGCAAGCAGTGAACGACACAGTTGATCACAGCACACATTCCTCAAACCCCAAACCCTAAAACGTAACCCCATAAAACCCCTAAACCCTAAAATTCTATATTTCCATGACAGGTGGCGGGAGCCTGCGCGGCGTGGCAGATGCGTTCGCGGAGACGCCCACAAATGGGCAGCGCGAGCAGCTGCCGGGCGTGGACATTCTGTACCTGAAGAATGTGCTGCTCAAGTTCCTGGACTCCGCTGCTGCCGGACGCACCGAGCAGGTGTGTGACCCATGGCTGGCGCATTCAGTAGCTTCTCTGGGCTTTGTTGCCCATCGGCGTAAAGAAGAAAGCTGTATCCAGAAGAGTCTGCCACTGCACGTCGAACTTAGGTGGACTTGCTTTGCAAGGAGGTGCTCTGAGCATTTCAGGGACTAGGTGGTGCCTTGCCATGTCCTTTGCTCGTATACGGTAATTTACATCATTTAGTGTACTTGCATGAAGCAATGCTGGGTGATGTGGTGTCCTCATCAGAATACGCACTGCTGCCGCAAATGCTCTCAGCAGTTGTGTCAACCTCAACTTTCGAACCACTGGAAACTCAGCTTGAGCGCTAGATCTGGAGGTAAAGGACATAGTCAATAAAGTCCTCCAGAGTTCACGCGCCTGGTCAAGGAGGAACAGGCTGAGGTTCTTGACAACTCTAACTTCTACTCATCAGACAAACCGCCCTACTTCTTCTCATCGAACAACACCCTTGTTTGATGAGAAGAAGTGAGGGTTGTCGAGAACTTCAGCTTCTTTCTCCTTGACCAGCTTGTGGGCTCTAGAGGTCTTGTTGACTAAGTCCTTTCGTAGGCCACACCCATACGCTCCACCGCGGTGTGTGGGTGGAGCAGGCAGAAAGTCATGGAGATCTACAATATATTGTGCGTTGGGGAATTTCTGAAAGCCTGTGTGTGCTCCTGGCATGCATGGAGTGCATTTGGCCGTTCATTATCTACATTCTCGTACATTTTCAACGACCAGGGTGCCTGCATGGCTGGCATAAATGCCCGATCGGGTTGCATCAGCACTTCAATTGCAGGATTAGTACTGCTGCAATGCTCAGGCCAGTCCATCGTCCTGGCAAATGTGAAGCATACGTGATGCAACTATGCTCCGCTGAAGTGATGCCCTACTTTGTGCTGTGCAGTGTGATGCACTGCTGCCAGCAATCGCAACGCTGGTGCGCGCCACGCCACAGGAGTACCGGGAGTTGAAGAGTGCGCTGCATGCCGCGCGCCCAACCGCCTCATGGTGGCCCTCCTAGGAGCAGCGGTCCTGTGCAGCACTGTGGAGCATTTTGATATCCTTAGTCATTACCACTGCTTTGTGGAGCCCCTGCAGAGATTGACAGGTCAGCTGGAGCTCATCAAGAGCTGACTAGACATCTGCAGACGGGAAGAATGCAAAGCATCAACCCGTAAGTAGCCTCCAGCAGTCTTTGGTGCGGATTATAGACCAGTGTGCTGAGCTGCTAGAGGATGTAACTCAAGGATGCGTCGCATGCCACATGCCCTTGGAGATCAGTATACAGTGGCCTTTGGAGGAGCAATGCTGCTGCTTTCTCATGCAGCATGCACCTTGTAACGGTGGTGAAGAGGCAGAGACCAGCCTCTGAAATATTGCAGCACACATAGTAAGCTGGTGCGGACATGCCTGTATGGGAAGGCCGTGAACTTCACTTTTACAGAGTGACCTTCAAGGTCGAGTCAGGGATTGTGCATTCAATTGAGGGTAGGTTAGTAGGAGGGAGTTTCCACCAGATCCCAGATGCAGGACATGCGCAGGTCAGAAGCATACTGGGCTCAGCAACAGATCAGATCTGGGTAGGCCATGCCATTTCTTATGCATGACGAGCAACGTCCTCGTGCTTGTGGATTTGATCGGATGTCATTAGAGCTGATGAGGGTCAGCCTTAATGGAGGAGTATCTACTCTGCGTCTCCACAGAGACGTGTTCGTGACTACCAGATGGCCTTGGGACATAGCCAAGTAGGAATAGTGGTGTTAGCTTGAGCTGGGGAATCCAGAAGTCCAGATTTAGACTCAAAGTCTGATATTGATTTGTCAGCAGCCAGATCCCTGTTAGGAGCACCGCATGATGCATCTATATGCAATGTACCAAACCAGATAAGGGAGCGATTGGGCTATTCTGTTTTGACAGGAACGTAGAAAAATGTTGGAGGGCGGTTGTCATGAGGGGTCACGTCACAGGTCACTGGTCACAGCATGCAGAGCACAGCACAGCATACTCGAAGAGGCCCTCAATACCCCGCCATTATCCGTGACCCTGTCGACAGAGCAGAGCCATGTGTGATGTTTTGCTCCATAAATCTGGAGGACTCGCTAAGAATAAACTCCCACCGACTTCTTCTGAGCTCAAATACAGACGTCCGGTCTATGGTCGTGCGCTCCATGACCGTTTGAGACCGTTCGCATGCTGCTGCATGGGCACAACTGCTGAAGGGACATAAAATTGGAGCATTGGAGCTATGATTAAGATGGTTTACAAGCAAGTAGTACTCGAAAATATCTTTGTCGAGGAGATGCCGATCTGGTTCCTGCGGTTGTAGGGCCGTCCCGAAACAGGTAAGCGGGAAATGCTGTGTTCCGTACTGGCACGTCTAGATGAACAGCAGCCTCTAATTGCATTTGGGCAAGAAAAGTGATAGTTACGTCTTTCTACCAAGTGGGCCTGAGAGCAAATCTACTTGATTACTGGGGTTCACCAAAACTGGGAATTGGCTCCAAAGGGTTTCGCCTGTTTTGCTTCTCCTTTGCGTGGAATAGGGCCTCAATGCGTTATTGAGGTGGAGCTCCTTGGTGCAGCCCCTGGTGGCATTCAGCTTCCTGATTCTCTGCCATGGGGTCACTCACGCAGGACTGGATCCTGTGACAACCCCTTCGCAGCCAGCAAGGGGCACATAAGGAGACACTTTGGGGCCATGGAACCCCGCAAAAGAAAAGCAGAGGTTCTTGACCTCACGGCAGATGACGAGCTGGCCAGCAGGCCGCCTAAGAGGCCCGATGTGGAGCGAGACTGCGTTATAGACCTCTCGCCCACCGTGGTTGATCTAGCCTCGGATGCTGAGGCGGCAGCTGCACCAGCAAATCCTTGTCTGCTGCACAAATCATTGCCATCAAGTCCACAGGTCATCGACAGCGATGATGACGCACCACCTGGCTGTATGACACTCGCGGACGGCTCCTGCGCCGCGCTAGAAGAGAAGTCACCATCCGAGGTGCGCTGAACATATTGAACAGTTCTCCCCGCTCTGTTCCATGCCAATTCAGGACCAGGTTGGCAATGGTTGCTTTGCTCTTTTAGATGTTGCATGCACCTCGTTCGACCTCCAGGAATTCTCAACACTGTGCACTGTTCTATAATCTAAGTTGCATTCTCACCAAGCTGGTCACAGTGCAGCCCGGTCATCCTGCCAGGCCTTGTTTGAGACTGCATCAGGCTTGAAAAGTCCATTTCGAGATTTTCTGGGTTGCAATGGCAAGCAGCCACTTGCTGAAGCAGCAAACCCACAACAGTTTGTGCAATATTTTTCGGACTGTGCTGCAACAGGATCACCAAAAGCACGTGAGGGGCACTGCAGCCACACAGGGCTGCCCTGGACCGGAGACACCGGGGAATATGAACATTGCAAGTTCCAGTTCCGGGCTGAAATCAGGTGTGGCGCTACCAAATGTGCTCTGTATTCCCATAAGTACAGCCTAGTAGTACAAGCAGAACACAGTTGATCGGCCAGATCTACAGGCAGCCCCTAGCACGCAGCACTTCATTGCAAATGAGCTCATGAGTTGTCCGGTGCCCCTGGTAAGCCCCTTCAAGATGTCCAGCGCTGTTCTTACAGCTCCGCCTCCGAGGCCAATGCATCTCCCAGAGCGCACAAAAGTGATATTTTTCAATTCATCCGGGTGCAGGAGTCCAGGAGGGAAGACAGCTGTCTGCTCGGGCCTCTGCAATTGCACCCGCCGTGAGCGCCTTTTTTGGCCAATTCGCCGGCGCCGGCAACGCATTCCAAGCAGCAGCTGTATTGTTGGCAGCAGCAGGCAAGCCGCCGCCACCCCAGCTCCTCCAGGCACTTCTCAAGACAGCACTGCAGCCGCCACTGCCTGCTGTCCTTCAGCCGGCGCCCCGCTCCGCGGCTGCTGTACAGCCGTCCGCTGCCGCAGCAGTACCTCTGCCGCAGCCTGTACAGCTGTGCCCACTTCAAACAGCAGCCCCTGCATCTGCATCGAGTGCGAGTGATGCACAGGAAGCGGCGCCCTGTATTACAGCAGGACCAGGAGCTGCTCAGCCACCACAGCTGCAGTCAGCTCACGTGTCAGCAGCTCCAGTTGCAACCGCAGCAGCTGCTGCAGAGGGAGCACGCTCAGAGGGTGCTGCACCGCCTGTGGCGGGTCAGCTGCCGCATCTGCGGCCGGTCAAGGTGCCATCGCGCGTCTCACCTGCACAAGAAGGGGCCCAGAGCGATCCAGCGCTGCAGGCCGCAGCGGTCTCGCCCAGTAGCGCTGAGAGCAGCTCCGGCATTTTGCTGGCCCCCCGCGAGGCCTCTCCAGTGGCCCATGCCGCGGTAATGTCTGAGGGCAATGCTCTGGACAAGCCGCAATCCTTCACACACGCCAACCCATCGAACAACATGGGCAAGGCTGCTCCTGGTCAGGCTGAAGCTGACAGCCCAGATTCGAGCGCCACAGAAAGCACACTGATGCGCAGCCCGAAGGCCGCAGGTACTGCTGTGTGCCGCACATCTTCCAGTCGTCCAAGCATAGCAGCGTGCGGGGTGGTCATGGGCATTGTATGTAATAGCAATAACAGCCACATCAGGCCCCCAGAAGGTGCCAGATTTGGCGGGATTGCCTCTATCACAGATCGAGGTTCTGCAGCTCTCGCATCGCGTGGCCTGGCAAGCGCTGATGTGGACCGTCCAGTCAGCACGCCGAATTTGGCGCCTGTCCGCGGCCCAAGCGCCGGCGTCGCTGCTGCGGCTGCAACGCACGGCTCCGCAGCGGCCGGAGCGCCAATCGCTGCGGCTGCACCGGGCCGTCGCGGTGCGGCTGCAGGGGCACACGGTCTGAACGATGTTGATGGACCGGAGAGTGCGGGCATCACTGGAGTTCCCGGTGCGGAGCGGGTTGCATTAGCTGCTCCTTCAGAGCGCGTCGGCAGTGGCAGTGGCGCAGCCGACCCGGCGGCCGCCGCGCCGCGCGCATCGGCCGGCCCGGACTCGAGCGCGACGATCACGGACAGTGATGTGGCGGCCAGGGCTGATGGTGGCATCGAGCCGCAAAGCGGCCCGGACTCCAGCGCAACAATCACAGACAGTGACGTGACGCCCACAGCTGATGATGGCATCGAGCTGCAAAGGGGGCACAGTGCTGAGGTGGGCGTCCCAAGGAGCAGCACAGCAGGTGCCGGGAGCAGCGCGGCAGGCGGCCTGCCGCGACGAATCCGGACCCCGCCGCAGCGGCTGGAGCCGACGTTTCACGGCAAGAAGCACACCATGGCAGCTGTTGGGACCAGTTGGACTGCAGACGATGCCTGGCAGGCAAGCCTCTCACTGCCGTTCCTCTGCTGGTTCTTGTGATATGCTGACATGTCATGTCCCCTGGGGCGTTGGCATGTCCAGGGTTGCAGTGAGTCAGCAGGGTGTTATGTGAAAGTTTATGGTCAGTGATTGGCTGCCCAGCGCACATCCTACATGTGCAAGCAGAGTGATCAACGAGAAGTGATGTTTTGCTGCAGGCCTCACGCAGGGGGCGAGGAAGGAGGAGCCGTGGCGGTGGCAGGCTGGGAGGCACAATCCCCAGCATGTTTCGCAGTAACAAGTCAGGCAGAGGTCGAAGCAGGCCCAAAGGTGCGTCCCTCTTCCCACTCCAATACTTTCTCCCAATGGGCAGCCCTTGACGCTGCATATGTGTTGGCAGCTACATGGTGGGTTCATTTTCGTGTCAGATACCCACTCGCTTCCAACAAAATAGATACTGAACACTGCCGCTCCGCTGCGCGTCCTTGCTATGTTTGTCCAGTAACATCTCTCTGCGGTGCCTCTGAATGGACTCTAGGATCCTGATGTGCCACAATGCAAAGGAACATGATTAAGCTTGCGCCTTGTGCAGGGGTCCCGGCTTGTGAGCGACTCTTTCAGCGGGATGCCGCAGCGCCGAGCGCCACCCAGGATCAGGAAATTCAGCCGAGCGCGCCGCACGGCCGACAGCAATGCGGCAGCAGCTTCCACCAAGTCACTTCCATTGCTGTGGGCAGTGCAGGCGCAGCTGCCACAGCTGTAGAGGAGCCGAGAGGCCTGCAGCGCTCGGCTGCTACAGAGGAAGCTGGACACTCAGCAGGTGGCAGCAGGTTGCCCACTGTCCTGAAAGAGGAGAGCAATGGGGGCCATGCAGAGAGCCTGCAGCGTTCAGCCGCCGCAGATGTGCGAAAGAGACGAAAGAGGGCGCGCCTGGTTTTGTTAGAGGACAGCGAGGTAAAGGCACCGGTGGAAGGGTCGGGAGGCCTGCAGCAACCCAGTGCTTCTGATGACATCTGGCTGTGCTCGGAAGATGATAATGATGAGAGTGAAGAGCTGGTTCCAGAGGAGGAAACCTGCTGGCGTCCAAGTGCTACTGCACAGGTGGCAAGGCAGACAATCAACGGGTTGGGTTCGACCGCAGCCAATGCAGCTGCGGGTGGCAAGGGCATCGCAGGCACACAGGTACCCCTCGCATGGAGCAGTTGCTAGCAGATTGTGTGATTCTTTACAGATCAGGTCCTCAGCGTTCATCTGTTTTGACACAGGGGACGGGTCTAGAGCAGAGAGCAGCGGCGGAAGCTTCTGGACAGGCAGCTTCTGACAGAGCAGCGCTAGCAAGCCCGGCCACTGTCTTCATCAAGGAAGAACCTGTGGCTGAGGCATGCAGGCAGGCAGCTGAGCACAAAGGTCCCTGCCAAGTCCCAGATGGTACCGACCGCTGCTACAAGCCCTTGCTACTGAGGAAGGAGCTGAAAAGACGCCGGGAGCAAACGGCCGCTGTGGAGGTACCCATGCAGGGGTTGAGCACCAGCAGCCTGTCTGCAGGCCTGGCCAGCATACCTGCCACTGGAAAGACGCCTCACGAGGCAGCTGGAGGGGTGTCAGATGTAAATCGTGGTGCAGCTTCTGTTGTTGGAGCGCTCAGGCTCATGCAGGCCTGCAGGCCACCCCAAATCACAGCAGAGGCAATGGAGGCTGTCAGGGAGACCGGTGGTGGGCGCTCAGTCATGGAGCCTGCCGGACGCAAAGCCGCCACTGCGGAGGAGCCTTCAACAGGGTTGCCAGATCGGGCCGCAGCAGGGCCGCCTGATCAGGAAGCGGCAGAAGCGCCTGAACTGGCACCGAGCGGGTTGCCTGATCTGGCCGCAGCAGGGCTGCCTGATCAGGCGGTGGCAGACGCGCCTGAACAGGAACCGGGCGGTAGCCGCGCAGCAGCTTCATCGGCCGGCGCGAGTGTACCTGACGCGAGACCACTGCACAGAAAGAGGCTGACCGCTAGGAGGACTACCGGTGGTGCCCGGCCACCCACCCCGGCGCCTCGGGTTGCAGCGCCCGCGCCCTGTGCATCGCCGCAGCAGCTGGATGTCAAGGTCGTTGCAGCGCGGTCTGATGAGGATATTGATGAGTACGTTCTTCGTTTTTTCTCATGCGCTGTGGTTGTGCTTATCTAATCCAAGGGCTTTATTGGGTTTTGTGTCCTGTGCCTTCCTTTCAGGATCATGGTTCCATTCTCTGGGTTATGTGAACATGAAGGGTACTGCAGTGAGACTCTTCGCATGATCGAGAGGAAGAATCATTGATCTGAAATGGCTGGCACAGGGCACACAGCCCAATAAGTGTAGTGCCCTGTCCCCTGGGCGCGGCCAAGGTGCTTGCATGCTTACTGCATCACGGCACTCAGACAGCGGGTGCACGCTAAACGTCCCATTTAATCACACGTGACGATTGTTGATGTGGGGAACACTTTTCTTCTTTCAAGGCTGTTAAAGTGGTACAAACGCTCCACTTGTCCACCAAGCATAAGATGTGCAGATGCCAACGGGGCACAGGAAACAGAGCCGGGAGACAGGGCTGTGTCAAACTGCATATTCTGTGTGCGATTGTGGACATCAAGAAATTAAGCGCAGTGTGGTGTGCAGTGAGCTGGTGGACGAGATCTACTCGGAGGAGGTGCATGCCATGCTTCAACAGGCGCTCTTTGACCGCAGCCGCAAGCGCAACCCCAAGATCGGCCTCGAACTGCTGCCCCTCTCTTACTCCACCATCCCTGGTGAGCAGTCTCTGTGTCCACCGCAGGAACATGGCAGGGCCTGCTTTTCAAACACTTTGCTCTCAATGGCCCCCAGTCAGGGATTGTTGTGACTAAACTCTGAAACCATAATGGAGGAACAATGTTTGCTGTGAAGGCCTTGAACCCCTCACCTCAAACCTCTACAACCCCTGAAGAGCTTCGACAACAAGTTCCGGGGCAGGATAACCCACTCAGTGATGTACTAGACATCACAGAGTATCACTCTGCATTGGGGTCTCCTGTGTGGCGTGACTTGTCCATGTATGGTTGCTGCAGGCAAAGCAGCGCAAAGGACAGCGGAGGAGGCAGTGCAGGCCTACTTTGCGCTGACTGCCGAGGAGAAGCGCGCATACATGAAGGTGAGAGCCCACGCTGTAGTTCATCGTCCAGTTTTGGACAATCCGGCGGTCGCAAAGCACCTCCGTATTTCAGACAGTCATTCCCATGCAAAACTTGCTGGATGATATTACTATGCTGCGGCCGTCTTTCTTGCTATAATGAAAGTGACAACAGTGAACTTTGAAGGGTTTTGTATTTCAGGGTTCAGGGTCTCCTGCAGCTTTGTTAAAACCCCCTGAACCACTCTAAACCCTGTGGTTACTGATTGGGGCGTGTTGCAGAGCCGCGTGGAGGTGTTTGAGATTCTGGCCACGTTCACGGATCACCCGGCGCAGAGGTTCAATGTGGCAACAATGAGCCACCTGGACCCGGACCGCCAAGTGGAGCGCGGTCTCAGAGCAGTCCAGGTGATTATTTTTCTCTGTACACTAGGGATAAGGGGTGATTTGGACCCCGAACCCTAAATGAATATAATTGTATCCCATCGCCATGCATTCTTTGTGTAGGGTCCATGTTTCTGGAAATCGGGGCCTACAGGTCTTTCTACTTGAGGGTGCACCCAGCTGTGATCAGTGCATTGAACCGGTCTAGTCAAATGAGGTGTGTTATGAGGGCAGCTGCCTTGTTAGCCGCATGACCATCCACGATACAGCTATTCTGAGCTATGAAATACTGCAAGATCTCGTGTGGCAATGTGTTCCGGGACACTAGGCCAAAAACTGTTGTGACCTGCACTCACATGTCCGTACCATTGTCGTGGGCAGCTCTATATAAGACAGGTGTTGTGCAGGACATGCCGGCGTTCACGCTGATGGGAGAGTACTGTGGAGTGGTGAAGACTGGCGACGCGGCGGAGGCTGCCTCTGCGGAGGACCCCATGGGCTTCGGCGGCCTCAAGAACGACAAGCTCAAAGACTTCTGCCACTCCCACCCTGACAGAAATGTCCGGCCCCAAGGCACGTTGTCATCAGCATCTGTGTCACTATTTGCTGCACTGACATCACAAAGACAAAGCGTGCATGGAGTGATGCACAACTGCCACTTCACTGCTTGCACAGTGAATTGAGCTCTTAGTCAACCCTTGCAAAGCGGGCAATAAATGTGCACTTCCACTGGCCACTAACGTACACATTTTTTGTGCCTGCAGCAAGGCTTGTGGAGCGAGGGCATAGAGCTGGTGGTGATCCATCCAACTGCAGGCATGTAGTCGTGCCAGCCAAGTGTCAAGATGCCTGATTTCTGGTTGCCTGAGCAGGGCTGTGGGCGAGGGCATGGAGCTGCTGGTGGATCCATCCAATGCAAGGCAGAAAATTGTGCCAGTCCACATATCTAAATAGGCTTGGTTCCTGGTTGCCTGAACAGGCATGTGGTCTAAATAGGCTTTGTTCCTGGTTGCCTGAACAGGCCTGTGGAGCGAGGACATGGAGCTGGTGGTGGATCCATGCAGGGCAGGCAACGTGCTGCGCTACATCAATGACTACCAGGGCATGCCAGGCGGCATCACCAAGAACGTGGCAACCGTGGAGGTGTTCGACCACGACACGCTGCGGCCGCACATCTTCTTCTTCACCATCCAAGCAGTCTCCGCTGGCGAAGAGCTGCTCATGGACTACGGCGAGGTGGGCTGCCTACAATGGGTATACTGTTCTGCAGTTCAGTGCTGGCTGGGCGCAACATGGGATTTTTGATGACTGAGTGATGATTGCTGATTCCTAGTCGAGATCAGCTGTGTATGGTTCCTCGATGCTGGTGGAAAACTGACTGGGGGCAGCGTGTGTTGACCCTGACAGTTTGATGCTCTGCATATTGGGTGCTCGTCTGGAGGGTGGATGTTTTATTAATCTAGGTCAGCTTGCAATGTCTGCTGCTTCAGCTCCTCGCTTACACATCCGTGCTTTCGTGTGTGCAGCAATTCCGGAGGTTCATTAAGAGCGAGGGCAACCGAGCCAAGTCATTGGTGGTGTGTTCCCTGTCTTGTTCCATTGCATCACATCACCGCTCACCTTGCTCGTCTTCATAGTCACACATACTCCTGTAACAACATACTTCAGATCCCAATGAGAGGATACGCCGTTGCTCACAGCATTGTTCTTTCAGCTGTCTGGTTGCATGCATCAATTGCCCCCGCAGTGAATGGTGTGGAGAGACAGATGGAATATTGCTAGCATGATGCATGCGGACATGAGTGGGTGGCAGTCCTTATATTCCATATTTCAGGGTAAGGTTATATCTCAGGTTATGGGTTTGTATTTTATTTCATTCCTACCATCTGCCTGAGTGCAGGCAGCAAGGAAGGCGGCAGCAGAGGCTCGAAGGGAGGTCGAGGCGGCCAATGCAAAAGCGGCAGCGGCCATGGAAGAGGTGCTGCAGGCCAGGGATGTGGTCCAGATGGCACTACAGGAGGCCGAAGATGCCCACACAGAGGCCAAGCTCGCCAAGAAGGAGGCCAGGAAAGCCAAGAGGGAGAAGGCGGAGCTGGAAAACCTGCTCAAGAAGCACGGCATCAAGCACTAGAGCTGAGCGAAGACCCGTTTTGTTGTCAGTCGATGAAATTCTGCTCAGTCACACAGACGCCCTGATGATGTTTGGGACATCAATAAAGAGTCAGAGGCTGGGCAAGACATGGGCAAAGTCATGCCCCCAATCAACTGTACCAGGCGTCAACTGATACTGTTGGTTGGCTCCTCAGTCAATTCAGTTCAGAGCTGTCTGCACTGGAAAGATGATTGCCATGTTGATGGCAGATTTGCAGTATTGCAGCGACTGCAGCTGCAGTCTCCCTGTCTGGTTGGTGTAGTCTGCTGCTCATGTGACTTGAGAACTGATTGAACATTGATCTTGTTGCCAACTTGAACACATGAAGTAAAGCAGTGTCAGCGTGCATGCATGTTTGACAAATTTCCGGGGCGTATATGAAAGGGTAGTTAAAAGGGCAGCGCGTGCAGTTCAGTTGCAGCAATGCCGATTATCTGACAAAAGGCAACATGACGGCTTTCCTATGATGACAAATGAACTTGCCTAACAGCTGCCATTTCCTCAATCGTTCTGGTGCCTCCTTGTGTGCTTTTTTCATCTCCAGTATGAGTCACAGATTATGGTATATCTTCTCTGTGTTCAAGCAGTGTCCACCATACACCCGAAACACTTCCCTACCATAGGCCTTGCACCCCACACAACGGCAGGAAAACGGATAATCGCTGTCCTGCCTTGCTCCAATGTATCCCCACCCCTAAGGCCTTTCAGGGATGAGTCATGCTGCAGTGCACCATTTAGGCGACTCTCGAGAGCTCTAGAGATCTGAGAGACAGATCTGCAGTCACCCGTCACACGTGGCAAACCAGCCGGCGGGCATCAGCTGTGCAGCAACCTGCTGCGACATTCACCTGTCATTCAATGAAGAGCACACCTTCCCTTGCACAACATCAGTAGCACATCGCAATGCCAGTTGCTCCCAATGTTTCTCCGCCACGAAGCGCGGCACAACAACGACCATCTAGTGTCCTCCAGGTTCTGCATGTGAATGCTTGCTGCCAGCAAGAATCCAGCCCTGTATTGTGTTTATGCGCTGCCACATCCCCTACAAGACCTCCCTCCTACAGCACAGCCTTCAAACCCAGCATGATGCCTGTCCTGCTATGTCCCTGACAGCCGACCCAAACTTCGTGCTAAGGATTCCAGAGTGCCTGTCCATATATAACTCCCCAACTCTCTCAACTGTACAACCTAGCTGCCTTTTTACCTCCCCCAGGAAACAAGAATAAGGAATCAGCCCGTTCAATGTCTACAACCCTCCAGAATCCCACAGAAAGTTCAGAGGAGAACATGCACTCCTCCGCAGTCTTCCACGCCGGCAGCTGTGAACTTTCCTACTTCTTGAGCGCAGCGACAGGCGCAGAAGAGGCCTTGGCGGAGGACTTCTTCTGGTCGCCGGCCGACGACTGCACGCCAAACACCTTGGCCAGCACAACGAAGGAGATGCCGCCCAGGATGTTGTTGGCTGTGCGCAGAAGAGAGGTGAGCACCTTGAAGCTGCCGGGGCCCAGCCGCGGCTGCATCACCTGCCATGCCACGCAACACAGCTTAGCAGCAGTGTTGTTCATCTTCCTCATATCCTTTAGACTCCTCATCTCCTCACTCCTCTTTAGACTCCTCATCTTCCTCATATCCTTTAGACTCCTTTCAATCAGCAGCGGAGTCGGAAGCTTAGAACCTGAAAAGACCTGTCATCTGAGGTTGTTCTGCAATGGCGGTCTTCCACAGACGAGGTTGAAGGACAGGGATCTGATCCTTTCCAGGACATGGCAAATAAGGAGCAAAATCAAACGCAGTTTATAGAAGAATGAATGCCCTGCCAAAATGCTTCAGGAAAGAGAAATGTCATCTCCATTTCACGGATCTAACAGGCATGCCATTATCACTAACAGGCAGAACCCGAACCGGCATGGCAACCTTTGGTGCCTGAGGCTGGGCAGCGAACATTTTTTGGTGTCTCTGTTTTGCAATGTGCCGGGAAAGACCAGTGGAATTGTGACAGTAACTTATTTGATCAACATTCTCTCTATGGGAACTAATGACATCCCTTTTGGGCAGAAATGACTCGACATTTGCTCTAGCTTAGATGATCAAGATCCCCTGCATGACTGCCCCTTTTTAAGTGCTGTGCCCCGTCATACACATTACAGAATCTACAAGAACTGCCTGCAAATGTGCAAACCAGGGGCACTCGTGGTGCGCACCATGTCGATGCCATTCAGGATCTGGTAGCGGACGTTGGAGGAGACACCCATGTGGGTTGCCCAGGTGCCGGCGTTGAGCAGCACATTCGGCGCCTGGTTCTGCGACACAAAGTTCTTGTCGAGCTGTTTGCGTACCGCCAGCAGTCCATTGCTGGTCGCCGTTCCGACTATGCCGGCTGCAAAGCCGACCACCGCGAACACCAGCCCCTGCAGTAGATGTGACCCAATGAAAAGCCTGTATGACCTCTTGGACCGCCTAGGTCAAGGATGCAGCCAAAATGTGCCCTGTCCTTGGGTGTGAAGTAGGTGCAAGAGTACAAAGGCCTTGCCCAAACAGTACCTTGGATCCAAAGTACTAATTTGGCAGCTGCCAGGGAGTTCCTGACTCTCCATCAGTGGGATAGCAACTTCCAAACACGAAGAAGCACCGCAAAACATCTTCCTTTGCAATTGATTTGGAGAAAATAGGTGGCGCAAATGATGGGCTCTTTTGCGATTGGTATGTGCAGGAGCCCATGTTCGCAGCCTCCCCATCTGCTGGTCAAAAAGGCCAGGTACAGAGGGAGGAGAAAAACATGGGCTCCTGAATCAACCAAAATGTGGCAGACCTATGAATTCTCACGATGCTGGAGCTGTGTCAGACAGAGGGTCACCTTGTAGCCGAGGTTGAGGAGGCGCTTTGTGAGAGGGAACGCCCCCGGCTGGAACATGTGCCCACCTGGCATCACACATGCACAACCATCAGATTCAAATTCAAAACCATAGATACAGTACACTCGATCTTTGCAAGAGCATCTAAGGGAGATGCACAGGAGGTATACAACATATCCCTCTGTCACAAGATGGGGTTCTTGGCAAAGACAACTTGAACAAAGGTGCTGCTTGATGGCTGCGGCACAACTGTGAAAAGCCGGTGACTGTTTCACAAGTTGCACTGGCAATGCTGAGAGTCCTGGGGAGTGAGCCAGACCTGGCGCGCCCATGGCCAGGAGAGTCTGCTCGCTGAACAGCTTCTGCAACAGGTTGGTAGCTCCTACTGATGCTCCCGCTGTCGGTGCCAGGAAGTACATCAATGAGAAGTTCACAATGCTGCCCACCTGCGCAGTAACAGCAGCTGCATGTTCAGGAAATTGAGCACCAGTGAAAAGGCAGCCGGTCGTGAGTCAGAAGCAGTGGGTAAGATATCGACACCTTTAACAGGTGGAATAACAGTCAATGCTGGTTCAAAGTATAAATGTGCACGATCATAACGCAGGAGCAGACTAAACAAATTGCACCACTCGTGAAGGTCAACCCGGGAATGCCTGCGGATGTTCGTGCATGCAGAAGATGCACGCCATGAGCACGAAGCATGGAAATCAGCATTTTTGTTGCATTGAAGGGAGGAGGGTGACGGTGGTAGGCGCACCACAAGGGTGGAGAAGACAAAATCGAGTTCGTACAAGCCCCAGTATGGCCTGGACGACATGTCTCCAACCACAGCTGCGCCCACTCCAATGATCTGCACAGACAAACAACTTCTTGAGGCAAGATGTTGTAGTCTACTGCTCAACAGAAAGTTCAACAGGACAGCGCCCTGATCTCAACTACCTGATGAGGTAGGCGCACACTCCCTGTAAGGAGACATGCCTCAGTCACAGCCAAGGTTGTAAGGGGCTCTAAATCTTTGCTCTGCATCGCCAAGGTCTGCTGAAATAGGGACATTATAGGAAGGAGTCCCACTGTGCCACATCAGGGCCCTTGTGACAGGCCTGCTGCAGGGACTATGCCGGAGTCAGTCAGCTGGACTTCATCTGCTGGTCCAGTGTGGCTGTGTGGAATACTGTCGCCGCTTGCCCTGCCCTGCACATGCTCCTGGTCTGTTATGAGACTGATGATGGGGTGGCCCACCTGTTCTATGAAGACCTTGTAGGGAAAGGAGGGGTCGGCTGCAACGCGTTCCCTCCATCCCTTCCAGCGCAGCAAAATGCCCTCCTTCTCTGGCTCCTCACTCCCATCTCCGGCCTCTGCGTTTGCATGATGTGCCAGCCAGTATCAGTGACAGACATAAATGCTAGAAGTCTCAGGAATTCCTTGCTGCTGAAAACCAACATCCACGGATGCCTGGCCATCGGAAAGGGTCCCTTGCATGCAATTGGTGGGCTGCTGGGCAGGTGGGCTACAGGATATCAAATGAACATGAAGGAACGTGCAGCACATTGTCAATTTGAAAAATAGGCTGCACGCACCGTCATCTCCACCAAATCCTTTCGCTCCACCTCCACCAATGCTGCCCCCAACCCCTCCTGTTGTGCTCACTCGCACAGTGAAGCTCGGCTTGCGCGAGTGCCTGGTATGTAGGAGAACACAAAAACTGTTTAGGAGACTGTGTTACATTTTGCAAATTTGATATTTGTTCAGTGCATGAAGCTAAAAAAGGAAGGAAGTTGCCTGCCGACGTAGAAAATGAAACTCTTATCAAAACTGCTTGGTCCTTACTCAAGTAGCATATTTCGTAGAAAGTAATCATGATTGGTGAGCCTCACACGCGTACTAGGGGGCCAAACAGGAGGAGGCTCAAAGTAGGACATATGAAACGTAGAAGCTCGCTCATCACCTTTTCCCCTGGCAGCCCCTTTGCAGGAAGGGCTTCTGAATATTGATCCCTTGCCTAGAAATAGAAGGGGCTGGCCTGACACCCGGTACCGAAGCAGGTCCTCTTATGAGTGAATTGGAAGCCATCAGATGCGCATGTGCCGCTCGCCAAACAGCACCCCCTTCGAGGATCCTTGACAGGATAAACCTCCGAGAGTGCTGAGGCTTCACACTTGTGCTTCTGGCAGCTGAAGCCTCCTGCCCATCGGCTTATGATCTCCCGTCGTCCAGGGGTCCTCGACGTAGCAATATGGTCTTCGAAACCCTACTTGAAGAATTGACTAGAATTTTTGTACATAAATGAGCATTCTACGTTGGCAATATGACATATGATACACCTTTCCTTGTCTCCGGCAAGTGTACACTCTCAGAAGCCAACCACGAGCTCAGCACGATGCAGCGTCCACAGTACAACTACGTTTTCATCAGAATGGAAGCTGGCGAATCAACTCTGGCATCAGCATCCCATGCACAGAATCAGC
The DNA here is from genome assembly GCA_020887355.1 of Coccomyxa sp. Obi. Taxonomy (NCBI): domain Eukaryota; kingdom Viridiplantae; phylum Chlorophyta; class Trebouxiophyceae; family Coccomyxaceae; genus Coccomyxa; species Coccomyxa sp. Obi. The sequence continues at coordinate 2,408,769 of AP024999.1, forward strand.
TCTGAAAAGTGTTTAGATTCATCTGTGAAAATTTTCGTGGCGGAAAATAGAGGGTTAAGGTAGACAAGGCACTTTTCACGGCGCCAGATCACCCATCTCAAAGAACACTGATCCCATGAAGAAAGACGCTAAGGCAGAACTGCTGGCAAAGTCCTGGACAGTCGTGGCCACCAACTATGACAAGCAACTGGCCCCATTATTTCAACCTTGGATCGACCAGCTGCTTGCCCTCTTCACAGCCCAAAGGCTTCCTCCAGGACCCATTGTGGCCCCTGCATGTGGCCCAGGTGGTTATCTTGGCCCAAGATAACACATAATTTGGTTATGGACAAGCTCTACGCATAATTCCTGGGCTCAAATCGTGGCCACTCTGTCATGCCTGCAGGAGGTGAGCTGCTGTTGCTTGCAGAGCAGCTTCCAGCTGACAGGCGCATAGTTGGTGTTGATCTTGCGAAGGGCATGATTGATATTGCCTCAAAGCGGCTGTCAGGTGCTTCTCTGAGGTGTGATACAGTTTCTTAGTAGATGCAATTTTCTCAGCCAGTTATAAACATGAGCTCGATGGAGATCTGGTGTCACTTCTTGGCCACAAGACACCTGTCATGGCGATGCACAGTGACAGGGTGAGCGCGAGAGTGGGCGATGCATGCCAAGTCCCCCAAGACCTGCATCCGGTGGCAGGCATCTTCTCATGCTTTGGCTTACAACAGATGCCTGAACCGAAGCAGGTGCTCATTCACTCCTCGCTCAGCCGAATAAACGTCATCCTGCCATGTCACATCGCATTGCTTGCTCGTTCAAGCCAGATCGATGCAGGTAAAAAGGTGCAATGTGGCATGCGCCTGCATGCAGGTGCTGGGCAACTGGATATCAGCTCTGGCGCCCGGGGGCGTGCTTGCAGTGTGCTACTGGCCGCCAGCGGATGGGCAGAGGGATGCAGCTTGGAGAGCGCTCACGGACCCCTCCCTTTTCAAGCCTGCTGCCACCATTGAAAGGTGAGTGCCATTGAGCCCTCGCCTAAGCGCCCTGCCATGCACTCTTCTGATATATTCCATTCCTCCCAAGGTTCTCGTCCCAACTTTTACAGACTGCACAGGTCTTCCTCAACATATTGATTATTTCTCGATATCGGAACTTTCTGGCAAGACGCAGAGGTAGGGAAGCGTACTGATAAATGGTGATTAGCTGGTGTCTATGCTGATGTCAGCAGGGGATGGGATGCTGACCTGGCGAGTGCAGCAGTGGCAGCCGGAGCAGACGTGCTGGAAGACGCCTCCCCTCCACACGCCATGCATTTTGAGAGCCCCTCCCACTGCTTTGATGTGCGCGAATGATACCACCCTTCCCCAGACTGATTATATCTTGTGCTTGATCTGTCCGATTCAAGACTATGCAGTCTTCTACTAGATGCTGGCATGAGTGTGTGAATGCTTGGCCGGCGATCAGGTAATTCAGAGAAGTAGAGCTTTAGCTTCCAAGTCACCGCCAGACTTGTTAGCTGCCTCTGCATGACCGTGCTGTACATCCAGTCCATGCCGGTGAATTGCGGCAAGCATTCCGCTCACAAGTGTTTCCTTGTCTCGCCAAGGTGATGATGGAAGCAGGGCCGCTGCACAGCCGTCTGCTGCATCTGGGCGCGGCCCACATGGAAGATCTAAAAGGGCGCTATGTCAGCAACTTTCCCAAGCTAGCTCCCGGGAGCGCCTTTGTGATCAGACCCAACGCCCGCATGATGCTGCTCAGGAAGTGTGCACCTGTGCGAGCAGCACTGTAGTGCCGCATGGCAATGTCAATGCTGGCTCCTCACAGGATATGGCGCGTGAATCCTGCAGGTGCGAGCAACAGGCAGCCTTAATGCCAATATGTCGGAGTCCATGCAGGTGTTTATTGAAGCGCTTGTACTATCAATTGTGACATGGATACTTCAGGTGCTGCATGTGGCTTTCAGGAAGTTGGTTCTGAGATTGCAAGCATGCACGCAGTGTGCTGGAGAGGCAAAGAATTCAAGTTCGAACTTGATCTTTTTGTTGGACTTGCGATGGCCCTTTCTGGTGCTGAGCGAGGGGCCCCGGGACTGCCACTGCGCATGCGATACCCTGTACCTGGGGCCGATCAAAGAGGAGCATTTCCGGGAGAAAATTTTGAGTAGTGTGTCTATGTTGTTAGATGCAAGGCAGCAGTTAGATGCTGGAATCTCATGGCCGTTTGTGTGCCAAGAACTCTTGCAGTTTTTCAAGACACAAGATAATCCGTAGTGTTGTATCCTCATCAAATAGTCACAATGTGGATATGAGCAACCTTTGGGCCTCAATTTACAGCTAGCTAGCCATGATGGTATACCATACGTATGGCAAGCTTGCATAAATCATCTTGAAAGTCATATGCAGACTGCCTCAACAAATTTGATTTAAATTAAGATCGTGCCACTCCAGTATAACTTCAATTTCCCAAGGGGTTTCCAAGTCTAGGCACTGAAGCTCATTGAGGGCAACTTATAAACAAGTCGATAAGCGAGCTGGTCCTCTAGGCACCTCTCTAAGACTGTTCGCAAAAGCATTGCAACAACAATTAAACAGAGGTTGTTCAGGACAAAGTGTCATGTTCCCATCTTCAGCCTGTGTTCTACAGGACTATTTGGCGTTTGCCAGCGAACAGACACCACGGTGGAACCTCACACCAGTGGCCATACAGCTGATGCATGTTGTACAGATCCAGCTAGACTGAACGTTTTTGTGACCTTCTGCCGGTCACATTGTTGCTAAAAATTACCCACACTCGATCCCAGAAAACCTCTGCACCCCAACCAATACTGCCCCGAGACCAACAGAACTTGGGACACATGTGTGGAAAAAGACGATGCAAAGAGAAGCTTACGTGTAACTCAGACTCATCTAACAGCTGAAGCTGGACGCACACCACTATTGACCAAATTCGACAAAGCAACATGAAATCCGCATCAGATGATGCAGCAGTTCATGCGCACATTAATCAACAAGCAGACCTCTCCGAGACGCCCCCAAGACAGGCAAGGCAATTTGACCTCCCAGGTGCTCAAGACAATCTCAGGTACAGTCCTGAAACCCGAATGCTGATCTCATTTGACAGGTCAGCGCTGACATCAGCGGCAGCCCCCTGCACCGCTGATTTCACCTAAAGATGCTGAGCTCGCGCGCGGAGAAGCGCGCAAACCCGGTGTCGGGGAGCGGCCGCGCGCCCTGCGACACGGTGCGGATGTTGTAGTTGATCTTGAGCGCAAGGCGCTCCAGCACATCGCGGCTGGAGCAGGGGATGCGCTTGCGGCCGGGCACTGTCCATTTGCCCATGCAGTGGGTGTCAACCTGATGCAGATAGTCTATCACTATGCGCAGCCGCTCGCTGTCACCTGTTGCACACGCACCGTACCCACTCAATCTAGTCTCTCATCAGGCACATGCGCTGCCCAGTATGCACAACAGATGGACACAGACCGGTGACGATCTCACATGGAAGGAAACACTTGTGCCAATCTGGATTCAGCTATCAACATCATCTGCCTTGTCACACATGATGACTCGGTCAAGAGTCACACAAGGCTGCACGCATGAACGGCCTTCCATGCAGTGCCTATCTATCAAAATGAGCGGGTTGTCTTGCTTAAGAATCATGCATGAAGCAGCTGTGCAGGGCGGCGAGCTCACCTCGGACTGTCTGAATGCAGGACAGCCGCACAAACCACATGGGCCGGTATGTTGAGCGCAGCGACACGATCTTCAGCCGCAGCAGCGCCACATCCTTGTCTGTGACCAGCACCACCCGCTTCTCCCCAGCCTGCATCACGTCCAGCACCTTCCCTGCCTGCACAGCCAATCACCATGCACCAGTCAGTTGGGATGTCTCCAGCAACGACCACTGAGAGGTCATCCATCTATCAGTCATTCAGTCAGTCAGTTACCCGTTTTCCAGCCAGCTAGGGCTGATCAAATGTCTGACTCTGACCGTCACAAGTCAACACCCAGCATCACATCCAAAGATTCACAGAGAAAGTTGGAGAAATTCACAAGACATCCTGCCAATCACAGCCACAAAAGGCGCCAATACAGGGGATGTCATACAAAGGAGTCTCCTCTCCTATTACATCTAAGGACAAGGGATGCTCTTTGCAGGACTGCGAATACCAGTAGGAATTGGCTTGCATTTGCAGAGTGGGAGACACAGCAGGTCTGTGATTGGGAGAGGGCGCGCCTTGATTGCAGGGAACAGAGTTGGCAGAGCGCTCTGCCACGACTCGATCAGGCGCTGGTTGCGCGCTCGCACCTCAGGATCCTTCGCGTTCTCCACCGCCTGCACAGCCAAAGTAAAGCCTCTTGAGCCTCTAAGTAGGCAGCCTGCAGCGAGGTCATTGCACCAAGACTGGTGGCACCATGGCTGTTCGACAGCCACAAGCAAATAAAACAAGGATCTGCCTGTTGGCGAAGAGCAACTATGCTTCCGCTACTTTCAAGAGCCTGTCAAACTCAGGAAGCACCACCATGCCGTGCAGCATCTGGACATTCTGGCCAGGAGAACAAGCACAGGAGGGCACCTCAGAGGAGTCTTCGGCCAGAGCGCCGGGGGCGCGGACGCGGCGGAGGGTGGAGCCGGAGATGGCCTCGCGGCCAAGGCACACGAGGCCCATGCCATAGGTGCCCTTGCTGGTCATCTCCAGGAGGCCCATGGTCGGTCGCACTGCCAGGCCCACCAGTCCCTTGCCCACTCCCAGCAGCGCCACTGGCAAGCCTCCGCTGTGGAACCCCTGCAGCCATCCACACACTTGTCATGCTCCATGCAATTCCTCTCGTCCGTTGAAGCACAAGCCGGCCCCATCCTCCGCCTAACAAGAGCCTGTGCATAGGCCACTTCGGCAAAGTATTGCATCCCTTCCAGAATGCCAGTCTTGCCTCCTCCTCGAGGTCGAGGTTCTTATGAGATAATGCAGAACAGGTAACCAACCACCACCCGGTAGTTCTCTTCCCCGCCTTGAACAGAGCACGGTTGTGTGCTGGCCGGGCACCAGTCCCTGCACAGGACAGTGGCACACCTGGGTGGGGTCCATGACAACGCCAGACACGCCGGACCACAGACCGGAGCAGCCCTCCTCTACGGCGCGGCGGAAGGCGTCAAAGGCGTTGGCCGGCCGCTGCACTGCGCGGTTGAGGGCGCCTGTGTCACTGAACGTGCCCGTCTGGTTCGGTGGCATGTACGTGAAGAGCGACAGGCCGACGCGTGAGAAGCTGCCCACCACCTGTGCATGCGCTGTGATCTCAACGCTGTGCCCCGTAGTGTTACACTTTGGATTCCATAGCAGAGCAAAAGGAAAGCATGTTGATATGGCCATCTACTGTCTTCAAATGGTCCCATCCATTGGCTCCAACAGGAAGTGCATCTAGCGCATCAGTTGCGCTCGCTACATGCTTCCAGTCTCATGTCGCTTGTGTTGTCCTTGTCTTAAATATGGAAGTGGCAAATGCAACAGGCAATCCCGCACCTGGGCAATGCTCATGAAGAAGACATAGCCGACGCGCTGCACCGCTCCGACAGGCCCCACTTTGCCGGCCCCAAGCCCGGTCGCAAGGGTCACAAAGGACCCCCCAGCCCACACCACCGTCAGGGGTACTGCAGCTATTGCCGGCCCAGCGCCACCCAGCACCTGCTCCCAGACACCACAAGAGGACATAAGACATGACGGCAGAAACGAACAAGAGGATACAGCCTGCGCTTGCCAGTATCGTGCCAACTACACGTGACAGAGTGTGACCGCAGCAGCATGGAGAACAGCAGGAAATTTCAGCCCATACAGGAGTGATGAGAACAGTACTGACCTGTCAACCCTCACATGGGGTGTTTAGCATGGACCAGCGTTTGTTTATGCAAGCAGTGTCAGCATTGGCGCGATACGATGTCTAAAGAGGGCGCGCCTTGTGCGCTTCGGAGATGGCCTGCGCGATGTAGTGGCGCATGAGGGAGTTGGTGAGCGCCTTGCGCCCGATCAGGCGCGTGTCCACCGACCAGCCGCGCAGCGACAGCGGCACGTTGTTCACGTTGATGAGCTGGAACCCTGACGCGCCGATCAGCCGCCTGTACATCCCAGCAATGCACTTGTCAAGCATTTATTGGGTTGAGACGCCCCCTTTACGGTGAGCTTTTCAATGCTCCCCTTGAGGTGATTTGACCCCACGCTCTGGAAATGACACGATGAGTAACTGTCTGGTGACATGGCCTGCAGCACATATGAAGAGCTGGCTCACAAACCCATATGAAGGTAGCTATCATACACAGCAGTTCCCCAGGAGGGAAACAGAAGAAAGAGGAAGCAGAAGGGCTATGCCTGAAGAGACCGGAGGCTGGCTCGGGTGCGGTGGCGCCATGGCGAGCGGCCAGGATCGATGATGTCAGCGCGATCGTGACGTTTGCGTTGATATCGCCAATGTGCGCGCTCTCAATGAAGAACCACGATGAGTGCGCGCTCTGGCCCCGGAGCACCGCCAGCTCCTACAGCACCACAGGGCACACATCTTGAATGGACAGGCTTGGATTGAAAAAGGGTGGTGCTGTTCAAGCTTCAAGGCGACCACTGAACTAGTCATTTGACAGGAACAGCAAGTCACCTTCACCACCTGGACCTGTCAGCATGGCAATCCCTAATCATTTGACACAGTTGGTCAGGATGCCTCTTGGCCAGCCTGTTGCAGAAGTGGGAGGCGCCATGTTGACAGTACAGCTAATGGAGGTAACATACCCTTCTGGCCGCTCTCTGTTGTGCGCAAAGAGGAACGCACGTTACTCTTGGACTCTTCAACGGCCCAGTGGATTGCAGACTTCTCAAGCAGTGTGGATCAAGAAAGAGGTTGCCTGTGATCCTGGGAAGTCACTATGAGGGCCAGAAAGTACTGACAATGCGGGAAGACTTGATGGCGCACACCTTGAGCTCGCGCTCCTGCACCCAGCGCAGGGGCGTCCCTGTGAAGCCGTCCTCGGTGTCCAGCGGCAGCACCGCGTTCATGGCCAGGCTCTCCACCTCCCGCGGCCCGAACTGCGCCGTCAGCAGCCGCCGCTGCTGCTCCCGCCACGCCACGTCCTGCACGAACAGCCTGGCTTGCTGCTGCTGCTTACTTAATGCTGACACGTGGCAATATGGATGGACTTGTTTCTGGGTTTTGGGCAACCTGTGAGCTGCATGGTGGACTGCGTGGTAAGCAATTTTACAAGGAAGGAAAAGGGCAGACCTGCCAGACGTCTGCCAGGGGCAGCGCGACAATGAAAGTTAGGAAGGCCTCCAGGAACCCATCTGCGCAGTCGGACAGACCCACTCAGATCCTCCACAGGGGGTTCACAACATCAAGAGAGACTGTAGAGAGGTGCTCATGACAATACCCAATGTGCATTCAGATCCAGTGCCCTCATGCCTTCAAAGCCTTGCATCCAGGATTCAGTCAGGGATGCCAACCCTCACAAGCACAGAACACCTCTTCACCAGGTTGTGGCGGGGAATCCCTTAGAGGTATGGCAGAAGCGCACCATCAGTCTGCACATCAATCTCGCCCACGTCAAGGTACACCGACCGGAAGGACAGGATGTCGCCCTCCTTGCGCAGCACACTGGGCCCGGCCACCGGCGAAGATGGCGCAGAGCCGCTCTCGACAGCGCTGCTGACAAGGCTGTTGGCGAAGCTGCGCACCACGCCGAAGCGCATGATGGGCGTGGGGCCGCCGGATTTGCCGGCCTCCGCATGTGCATGCGCCGCTGATGCGGGTGCCAGCACCACCGGCTGCGTTGCATCCTGCACCATTGCCACACACTCAAATGGATGTTGTCAAGAGCATGAGTGTGCAGCAGCCTGGGAGCATGCCAGCACATGCTGCTAGCTGACTGGACCAGGGTTTAAGCAATCATTGCTGGCCATCTTCTGCCATCAGTGGAGCCCGGCATGGCATCTCTGTCTGCAGAAATGCGATGTCGTGTAAAGCAAGTGAATGTGTGCAAGCAAACTTGAGATGGCTGGATGCCCAATCCCATCAGCTAGGCTTGGGTGGGCTGAAGCAGCTCACCAGCATCTGGTTGTCGAGCTGGATGCGCTGGATGCTGCCGTTCAGCTTGGCCTCCGCGCGTGTGCGCTCCGCTTTGATGCGCAGCTGATCCAGTGTCATGTTGAACAGCTCATCCTGCAGTCCCCTGCATTGTACCCAGACAAAGTGTCACACTGCTGTTCTGCCATGCAGGCATTCTGTACTGCACAAGAATCTCGAGATCTCGTGCAAGACTGCCTTTGCAAAAATTCCTCAATATCAATCACCAAGCCCTCCTGAGGCACTTCTTCCCTGTGCCGCGCAAATCGGCGTCTTGCTTAAAGATGTCTTGACCCACCTTCCTAACTTTCACTTGAAACTGGTGCTCATTACATCAACAATTCATTCGTCTAGGGAATCGACTGCATGTCTACTTCTGCTGTTAATGGGTTGGAGGTCGATGACCAGCTTCCTTACAGCTCATCTCCGTCTTCGCATCTTCCCTTGCTAGCTGACAGGGGCTCACCCGACCACACTGAAGCCGAGGCCCTCCATGTTGAGGTCGAGGTGCATGATGCGGCCACGCTCCACTTGGCGCACCCACTGCAGCCGCAGGTGCACCTGCAGCTCCGGCACTCCTGCCACCGACTCGATGAAGTGCACGCCGCTGTGGCGTGAGTGCCAGGGCAGGCTGGTCTTTGCAGCCGTCAGGGGCAGCCACACGTACATGGGGTCCACCCCCTGAAGTAAAAAACAGCACACTCCTTGAGGTCAGTAGTCCCCTTGGACGATTGTCTAGCGAGGGCTCATTTTCCAGCATGGTAATCACTGCAAAGACGAGCAGTGAGTCTACAGACTGTAAAGACGAGACATGTCAGGTGTTGATGCAGGTGAGGCTCTTGAGTGAACTGGTGCAAACTCTGCAGTGCCGTTGAACCTTAATTGTTGCAAGATGAGAAAATGCTTTCCCTACTAGCTTCGGGTGGGACATTCCTTCTCACAGAACCGCATGCACCAGAGGCATGCACAGCAGGATGATCACTGGGAGCCAAGGTGGCATGGTTTGGCTACTGAGGGGAGACATGCTTCCACTTGCAGACAGAGTACTGGACAGAAACAGGAACCACCAGAGAGAGGAGTGGCAGGAAGCTTGCCTGAAGGTGGCTGCAGGATAACTGGGCCTCGCCGAGCAGCTGTTTCTTGCGACCGGCCTTGTCATCGTACAGGCGCACAGTCAGCATCGCGTCAGACGCCAGCCGCTGGAAGCGCGCCGGCTCTGCTGTCTGGAAATGCGGCTTCAGCGTCTGCTTGGCAGCCGCCTGGTACGCCACATGCCCTGGCACTGTCAACTCTACCAGCGGGTTGGGCAGCTGATGCGCCTGGAAGGCAACAACCACACCTGCACAGCACACAGTCCCGAACCTTAAGTCTGCGCACAGTAAACATCCACTGGGTACTGCCTCGCTGAATGAATCCTCCGAGAAGCCACCAAGCAGCCAAGAAACACAGTTCAGGTAATCACGCTCCAGGTTCTTTTGCTTTGTCGTCCTTAAGGCAAAAGAACCTGGAGCATGACCATCGGAACTGCGCATGGCCTAGCAAGCAGAGAACCATAGCTTGAGGTGCTCCTGCCGGTGCAGGGAGCTGCATGCTCTGCCAAACGTGCATGACAATGTTCAACCTTGAGTACAGTCCTTGCCGAGAAGGAATGTACCTTTCCGGGGCTGCATGCCTCGTGCCTCCAGCACGGTCACAACCAGAGTGGACCTCTGCTCATCCAAGGAGTGCCACGAGAGCACATCGTCCAGCAATTTCTCCGCGCTCTTCACCTTCCGCAGGCTTCCCTGCTCCACACATCACACACTTGGACCTCAGGACCATAGCCAACACCTACCAGTCCATGTACTGTGGACAGCGCCCATTATTCCCACACCACCACAGTGAATTGCCAAAACATTCACTCGCTCTAGCATGCACCGCACTGGACTGCCCTGCATGAGCAATTCTTACTCAAAGATCAACCAGCTATCTGCAAGCAGAGCCAGTCCTGAAACCGTGAGGACAACACGATGCAAGGATGCCACTGAGCATGCACGCCAGAAAGGCAAAACTGGCTGAAACACCCCAGGAGCTGTGCAGGAGAGCTCCTTGCCTGGTTGTTGTCCTCCGGGGCCTTGAGCGCCTCGCGCGTCCAGCGCTGTGTCACAGAGGCAGGCACCGGGTTGAGCGCGCACAGGATCTCCTGGCGCTGCGCCAGCACGTTCTCCAGCGCAGCCAGCTTCAGGCTGAGCAGGCTGCGCGCGGTCACGTCCCAGGCAAAGCCCAGCTGCAGTTGCCCTGATACAGTATCGGCTGCATCCCTCCGCATCAGCGTGTACCAGTGCTTGCTACCTGCAGCCAGCCAGCACATGCTACTGATTACTGGCAGGCTCCGTGACTAAGCTGCTTGTGCATGTGCATCTAAAGGTGCTGCCCCGAAGCTGAGTCAGTACCAGATACAAAGCACGGCAAACTCAGTAAAAGTTGGTTCAATCATGCTGGGGTCTTATGGCAGGTCATGGAAGTGTACCTCAGTGGTGAACTTCTCCGTGCTACCAGTTTCACTGATACCTCTTCCATTGATCAGTGTTGCACGGTACCATACATGCTTTAACACACCAGGATTATGCTCTGACAATCAAGAGCATGCCAGGTGGCGGCAGCTCACCGCGGCGCAAGCGCAGCGTCTCAGACAGTGGCACTTCGACGCGCCCCTGGAAGCGCGAGTTGGCGATCAACTTGACCGGGTCGATGGTGATCCGCTGCAGCTGCTCGCTGCTCTTCTGGCCGCCCACATCCCAGACCTCCACCACCAGCTCGCTGGCCGCACAGACGTCCCGGAAGAAGAGTGTCTCCTCCCACACCGGGTTCAAGCTCTGCCACTGCACTGTGGTCAGCTGCGACTGGTCCTCTACGCGCACCCGCGCAAATGGGTGCGTCAGCTTCTCCTGTCCATGCAGCTGCTCCGCCTGCACAGCACGCCACCCTTCAATGCTGAACACCGATGCATGCGTCAAACAAGCACCCTACATGACAGAGGTTGGCCCAGCTGATTTCATAGAACCGGGTTGTTCCAACGCCCTACTTGAATTCCAGCACAAAGCCTTACTCAATGAAAATTTCGGTGCATGCAGGAGCTCTGTCACACAAAGATGGAGCTTCTACTGTGTGAGGTGGAGAAAGAAAAGCATGGCCAGGGTCAGGACCTGCACAGGCAAGGCAGCTGAAACAACAGGACATCACATTTAAATGTTACTATCCAAATGTGGTGTCCTGATGGCTCAGCTAACAGACCCGGTCATGGACACAACAACCCCCTGTTTGTCTCCAGAGATCAAGTAAGACGTGAAGGGCACCATGAAGACAGTGACGATGAGGTCGCCGCCAAGCAGGAGCGCTGAGTCGCCCTCGGCGGCGCTGCGCATGAGCTGGCTGCCCTGGACATTGCGCGAAGAAGCACTCATCGGCAGCAGGTGGCCCAGGTCACCGCCGCCGCCGCCTCGGCGCGCGCGGCTCTCCAGCGCCGACGCCTCCAGGATGGCCATGCGGGAGGGAGGAGGTATTTCCTCTGTGACGGACTTGCCACTCTGCAAGCAGCGCGTAATGATGATCACAGCCTTGAAGTCTTCGAGGGTGCCATATGTGGTGTAATGGTGCAGCTGGTTTTGTGCAGCTGCACTCCAGTCCAAAATGTTTCCAGGCATGTGGTGTGCATCGACTTGGCAATGACCTCATTTAAGCACCACACAATAGAGAAGCCTGTGCTAAAGCAGCTCTTTGCAAGGGAACAGTGGAGCCAGATTGGGAGGGATGGAGAGCCAGCGGTTATGCACACCTCTGAACTGGCGCACGAGCCCGCCTCAGCTACTGTGGAAGGACCGGTGTCCAGCAAGCGCTGGGCCTCGGGAGTCTGGAAATACACTTGCTCCTGATCAACGCTCTCATGGCGCCCCAGCGGAGCATCCTCTGGGACCAGCTGCAGCACTCCAGAGGCTGAAGGTCCTGCTGGAGTAGCCGTACCGGTGCCGGCCATCTTCAGCCGAACAGGTGGCGAAGAGGTACCGCCAGTCTGCTCATACCCATTGAGGACTGTCAGACAGGCTGGAAGACAGCTCCATGGAGCAGGGAATGCAGGAGTTGGATCTCAGGCTTCTGCACAGGCCACACACGCGGCATGCTCCGACAGCAAGTTGGTGAAGGCAGACAACAATAAAACAGCATACCTGCGCACCTATGATGTGGTCAAACTGACCGACAGCTTGCTTCCATCAATGCATGTAGATTGTAAGGCAGTAAGAGAACTCACCGGCGCAGGCATTCCGGTTTCATCAGCCGCCGCAGCCGCACTTGCCGGTTGTTGGCCGGCTGCCGCGGATGGCGCTCGGCCGTACAGATCGAGCTGCCGGTCACCCGTGGCGCCATGCAGGGCGCTGAAGCGCGCGTTGACCTGCCACAGCTCCTCCTCCACCTGTTCAGGGACGATAACATGACCATGCAGGCTTCCATGTGGCAGGAGAACATTCTTGGTGTTACTGCTTTCAATTTGGGTTGTTGTGCTGCATTGAGTTTTTCTGTGGGGTGGTTGTGCCCTGCACTGAAGCGCGCATTGACCTGCCACAGCTCCTGTTCCACCTGCTCGGGGATGATAGCAAGAGTTTGCAGGCCATCATGTGGCAGGAGAATTTGTCGAGGGTTGCTCGTTGGATACAGGCTTGTTCTGCTGCATTGGATAAGTCTGCGGGTGGTTGTGGGTCAAGTAATCAGCCCTGGACGGCTGTGATTTCTTCTTCCTCTACCTGCTTCAGGCGCGCAGCCAGGTCGAGGATGGACTGCTGAGCCTCCTCCGCGCCCACGTTCTGCACGTCGGCAAAGCGCAGCACGCGCGTCGGGCCGTCAGCAAACACCGTGATGTACACCTGCAGCATAATGAGACAGCTCTCAACAGCTGCGCATTCTAATGAGCAACAAACTTCAAGCTTGTAACACCACTCTGAGCAGCGCTCTTACCCATTTATAGTATTGCATACCTCGGTGGCTAAGCACAGCCGGCAGAGCATGCATGCTGAGATGAAAACAAAGAGCTTCTCCGGGAGGCTCCTTTCCACCCCTGCAGGGTGTAGTGAAAACAAAGACAAGACCCCTTCAACCTCTGCAGGGACCGAGGATGGTGAGGAGTCCAGGGCGCACCTTGCGTGAGGACTCAGAGGCCAGCAGCGAGGCGACCTTCTCCTGCAGATCGCTGGGCACGTTGGTGTTGGCCATGTTGTCAGCGCTGCCGCGCTTGGCTGTGGGCAGCCGCAGCACCGGCTTGGGCCCCAGGCGGTCAAGTGAGTACTCTGCCAGCACTGGCGTTCCAGTCTTCCCTGCCACGCGCGCCTGTAACGCCATGCCATGTGCTATCAGATTGCAAACTAGCATAGCACTGCTCTCGGCATTTTTGTTCGGGCACTTTCAATATCAACACCGAATTGACAGATCCTACAGCAGTTGCCTGCTGCCGTTCAGGAAGAAAATGCTAAGCAGCAGATTCACAGCAGCGATGGCTTCATGAACAAGTGACCGCACTGAGAGCGCAGGATGTGGACTATATTTGTGGGAGCATGCAAGATTGCCTGAAGATAATTAACTCAGCATGCTGTTGTCTGCTTAATACATTCGAGCTACCGTATTCAATGTGGCAGACACACCTTGACGCGCAGGCGGTGCTCCTCACTGGGCTCATCCCAGGCATATGCAAGGGAGGAGCCGGCCACGCGCGGGGGCAGCCATATCCAGCGCCCGGGCCGCTCGCCGGCCAGGCAGGCCTGCACGAGGTAGATGTGCACGTCGCTGCACTGGTTCTCGATGCGGTACGGCGGCACGCTCATCGTGTGGCTCTTGAATGTCACCAACACCGTGCCTGCGCAATCAGTGCGGACAGGTAATCTCAGTACAACACATTACGTGACTAACTTACTGTAGTGCAGAGCACAAATTAAGTGGAAGGAATTCATGCAAACCTCCGGCATGTACGCTGCTGCCACCTCATGCACATGTGCAGGTCAACACCCTGTTTGATTTGCTGGATCGAGTGCTTTAGAATTTGGACATGCTTAGGCTGGTGGGGTTCTCTGCCTCCTTGATCGCACAACAGATACCGGTGATTTATCCAAATACCCTTCCATCCTGATCACACTCATAGGCACGCGCATGCAAATAAAGAACCTGTGTCCTATTGCGCCTCCTGAGTAACTTTCAACAAAGTTGTCTGTTGTAAAGCGCCATACAACACCTCTAGAAAGGAGGAGGCATGCCTGAGGGGCCCACGGTGCAATTGACAGGCACATTTATGGCGCGGTCCCTATTGACTCTGCTGCGCACGCGCAGCCCAAAGTACTCCTCCCGCGTGCTTAGGCGGAAGCTGCCGCTCCAGTGCCATTCCTCGTGGCCGCGGCTGGCCGGCCGCATGACAACTTCTTTCGGCATCTCCGCATCATCCCAGTGAATTGCCGCCCTGACGACCATCTCACCTCAGTCTACATTCCTTGAAGATGCTCATTGCCGGCCTGATAACCATCTCATCTCATTCTACATATCTTGTGGGTGCCCAATTCAAATGATCACCTTCGCAAGAAAGACTTCTCACAGATGGCAAGACAGCATAATTTTTAACATAGTGCTGAACTGAGGACATCTGGTCATCATATCGGGCGCTGCACCTTTCAGGGCATCAGCACGTGTAGCTTCTAATGACTGAGAACACTCGACTCACCTCTCCCGGGGCTTAAGGCGACGGGCGCAGCGGTCATCCAGGGGTCCGTTTCCCAGGTCGGGTGTTCCCTTCTGCTTGATCTCGATCACCATCCCTGTCTGATTGTCCGCTATGAATCGACTCTTCACCGTGACCACCTACACCAACACTTTCCGCTAGTCACGCTCTGCATCCCAAAATGTTCTCCCCCCCGCCCATGTGACATTTTCATGACAAATGCTTCTCACTCCTGCGTTAAGGAGACCGAAAATATAGCAGGACTGCTTGGGCTGCCCAATAACCAACGCAGCTGCAATTCAGTCGCTGCCAGCTTGGTCATGCCAATTATGTTACAATAAGTGAAAGAGTGCATCAGGAAGTCAAGCAGCACGTCACCTTGGTGTGGCGGAAGACAGAGTTGGGAGGGCCAGCAGTGACCTCCACAGCGAACTCATACTCCCGGTGCACCAGCCATGCGCGCCGCGGGGATGCAGCTGCCGCCTTTCCCTCTGCACACATGCAAAGATACGCATGCTTGCGGTCTTTTGGTGCAGATGGCAGCCAAAACAGGCAAAGTACTACATTCCATATCTGTGCACACCATGGCAACTCCTGCATGGGTCATGGGTCCCAGATTGGTGATGCAAAGCAACGTCAGGCTGCTTTAGTGTCAATGTGCTGGTAGCCAATTCCACCAGCTACATAAAAAGCGCACCTGGGACAGAGGCTATCTGCGGCTCAGCCGACATGGAGGCGCGCTTCAGTGCACCGCTTAGAGTTGCTATGTCGCCGACAGTGTCCATCTGGCCAGACATGGCGGCCCTCGTCACAGGCAAGTCCTGCAGTGACAACAGCAAGACTCACCTCAGCAACAGAACATGTCCACAATGTGATGGATCAAAAGGTGCTACGGTGACCTCCAGGAATGTTGGGCTGCAGTAACACTCATATACGACCTAGGTTAAGCGAGCTTGCAACATTGAAAAGACTGACATCATCGCATAGCAAGGCCGAACAACCATGTCCTCATCTAAAACTTGGCAAAACCTAGCTCCTACTATCAGTGCTGTCAGCCTTATAACCTGCTTCTGCAGTTTGTTGTGCTTTCCAGTGGCAGGATGCCATCATGGATAAGATGCACCTCCTGCTTGAGATGTCCATGTGGATGAACATGAGCAGTAATTGGTTCTGGCACCTTTGGGGACAGAGCAGGGGTGGGTTGGTCCACATCCAGAAACAACTTAACAGGCCGGTCCGCGTCTGCCCCATCGGCCACTTGCATCATGAGCTTGATGGGCGGCGGTGAATCCGGCTCTTCTGCCACGCCAGTCAGCCCCTCCATGTTCAGCGCCATTGCCTGTGCACACAGGAAGGCGTTTCACAATTGATATAACTGCCATGGCATGCAGGTTTGCATTCACAAGGGTTTTGAGCGGCCATGGCCCGTCGTTCAGCGATGCCAGCAGACAACAGTCACCAGAAAGAGCTACGCGCGAGCAAGGGTTGACTCATCAGCTCCTCATGGCCCGGACTTGTGCAAAATTAAGGGTACAAATCTGCTGCTTGATGGGTAAATCAGACGCTATATGCTCTCACAGCAGCATACAGCAGCCAGCAAAGCCCAGCAAACTCTTCATTGTATGGATAAGAATGCTCGGCGGCAGATATGTGCTGGGTTGCACTTCACCGGCAAGCTCCAAGGTGTTACGCCGCTGCTGGTGAAATGGCTATGTCAAGTAAATTGTCATCTCAGCAGCAATGCATTGAACGGGACCCTGCAGGCCAGCACAAAGCACCTGCTGGCCCGCCCGGGAGGCGAGCTCCATGGCAGCGAGCTGCTTTGCCGGGGAAGGCCGGGAAGTGTCACTGCCGGCAGCCGCAGCGGAGGTGCGGCGCAGCATGCTGGACCGGCGCGCGACGCCAGGGCTGCGAGAGATGCTGGCGCGGGAGATACCTCGGGGGAGGCTGTCGCCGACGCGCAGCATGCCGCGCACCATCGCGGGCGGCTGCACCACCGCCGAGTCCCGGATCTTCACGCTGCCTTTGGAGCCTGCACACGTGTCAAAAATGTAGAGGGTTAAGATTACGAAATTTACAAGTTTTCAAATGTTCAAAGCTCAGGGAACCTTAAAGTGTTCAAGGCATGGGCAACGGCTGTCCATTGAGCATGCTTGGCTTATCCTGCAGGTACGCCAATGACACAGGAGGGACAGAACCACTGCCTTTGGATCCTGCACACATGTCAATAAAAATGTTCACAGCATGGGCAACGTCTGTCCATCTAGCAAACGCTTGGCTTATTTTGCAGGCATGCCGATGAGACATGGGAGCCAGAAGCACTGCAGATTGTTGTCAGACTTCAATAGCTGTGAAGCCCGCTTAACTGCAGTACAGAGTGACATACATGTCATTCAAGCCACAGTCAATGGGTGAATGCAGGCAGGTCTGGCCACCCAAGCGCCTTACAAATTCGACTTTGGCATGCATGGGGAAAAGAATGTGTCAAAAGGGCTGCATAGCAGCTTCTGTACAAGGACAAAGGGCAAACGCCACTCACCCACAGTGTTCACATGGATGGTCTGGGAGTAGCGCGTGCGAGGGCCCTTGGCAAGGCAGAAACGCGTAGTCTCCTGGCTGTTGAGCAGCACAGGGCTGACGAGGATTTCATCAGCCGACTGCACGTCCCACACTTCCTTTGATTCTGATGACAGCTCCCGGCTGGGCAGGGCTGCAGCAAGATCGCACACACGGTTCAGTCTGTGGACTCCTGACACCTTCTGCTGCGCCCAGCTATGCTGCAACAACGACAGTGCTATGCTGCCAAGAAGGGCAGTGCTTGGAAAAGTTCAATTGCCAGCAGCCTGCCGGGTAATTTATTTCATTGAGTTCCAAAGTGATCGCTTGCAAGTAATCATCTGCAAAGGATATCAATTGGTGTCCAGTCTCACCGGGCACAAGGACTTGAGCAAAGGCCCCGGGCATGCGTGCACCCAGGAGCAGGGGGTTGGGTGGTGCGGCAGCGTGGTCCTGGAATACCAGGTCCATGCCCGTGCGGTTATCGATCCAGTAGCTTGCAAAGAAGGTCAGCTTGGCCAGCGGCTGCTCCGGTCGCCCACGCGCTCGGCTGTTGTCGATGCCCAAGAAGACCTGTGGCGGTGCATTGCGCCCTACACCATGCATGTGCCTCAGTCAGTGCCTACATGCAGGGTCTGATGCACCAAGACATGTGAGAAGCAACGTAATGTGAGAAGCAACGTCATGTCTTCCGCGGGTATGACGGATAATTTCAGCACTTACTACGATCTGAGCAGCTCAGAAGGAAGGTTGTCTCGAGCTGAAGTACTGCCTCTCGGCCACTGTTGCATGGCATCCAAAAGTACCGTACCAGAGGATCTAACATTAGTCATGTGCTGCGCACAGTCTCCTGTTTTAATCACCGGGAGGGTACGCACTCTCGTGCGGGGGGACCTCGCCAGGGGCGCTGCTCACGCGGCGCACATGCTGCGCGGCCGCTAGCGAACGCCATGCATTGAAGGTACGTTGCATGAGCTCCAGATCTGCCGCGGCCTTCTCATCTGGCGACGCGAGGGCGCCCTCCTTGTTCAGCCAGCCACGCTGCAGGTCCAAGAACGCTTCGGTTACCTTCTCCTTGCCCTTGTCCCTGCTGGAGGGGCCGACTAAGCTGTCAGCGGAGCGGCTCCGGACGATGAAGGACTCCTGCGGCGAATTGAGCATGATCAGGTTCTCCGGCGAGGTGAGCGCGTCGGCTGAGGAGCTTCCTGGCAGGTGCGCAGCGTCCAGCTGGGGTGGCGGCGGCTTCTGGGAAGCTGCTGATGCTGCGCCGTAGCCCTCGCGCACCGGCGGCAGCTCCGGCCGACCGCTGCTGAAAGCTGTTGAGTGCCCATCGGTGCCCAGCAATGGTGTCCCCTCATCCGCAGCCGCCTCTGCACGCAAGTCAGCAGGCACTCGTCCTCAACGTGTGAGGACCTCTGTATATCCCCGTTTCAACAGCTTCACAGCTTCTGACTCAGCCTGCCGATTCCAGCTATGACAACTGCAATCCCTTCACCCTTCAGCATCATGGCATTTGCGCCGCCTCTGAAGCGCTGAGAAGAAGCGCTGGAACAGCTCATCCGAGCCTCATGCAGCTCTGCAGGAGAGCAATCTGCTGCTGCTCTATCCTGTGCAAGAGATGTACCCGGCAGATTAGAGCAGCAACAGACAGCTCTCCTGCAGAGCAGTTTGAGGCCCTGAATGAGCTGCGCCAAGCCCTCCATATCAGCGCTCGGGGTGGCGCAAATAGCATGATGCTGAACTCACTGCCCTGCCATCATCAAACGTGTGCAAGGCAGACTTCAGTACACGCAGGAAACTGCACATGGTATAAGTGTCAGGGGGAAGATGTCTCATTAACTTGTTGAAGGTAAGCTGCATGCTCCGTTACTATGTCACACGAAGATGTCGAAAGACACGTTGGGATGCGAGACATACCTATCTCGTCCGATGTCAGCTGGCCCCGCACAGTCTCTCCTTCGGCCAAGGTAGGCAGGCGCTCGGGTGGGAAGTCACCCTGGTCAAAGGGGCTGGTGGGGCTGGCGGGCCCAATGAAGCCTGAGCTGTTGCGCTGGTGATGGTACTGCAGCGGCTGCGGCCTCCTGAGCCCTGCTGCGTTCGCCTCTGCAACACCTGCTAACCTCAGCCCCAGCCGCACCTCTATAACTTATATGTGATGAAAGGGCTATGACTCTCAGCAAGGAGCTTTTCTACCAGGAGTAATGAGCGAGCCATGGCAGGTGCCCAGATATCAATGACGCAAGACGTGCAGGGAAAGGATCTTTTGACTAGCATGGGTGGGCATGTAAGCACTGCCTCCACCCAGCTGTCCTGCCAGCGCTGTGCCCACATCAGAAAGAGCTTGCATATGGCACTGCGCCAGACAACGGTCAGCAGATAGATCGCAGCACCTGTGGGCTGCTGTGACGGCGGCGGCTGGTCGGCCAACATATTCGTCGCGGTGTCCGGGTCGGCCAAGCCGAGCGCTCCGCTCTTTCGCTGCTGCCCTTCAGCCTTCTTAAGAGCGCCAATGGCTTTCTTTCCATGCCTGCCAACTGCTCCTCTGGCTGCGAGTGTTGTGGTCGCGGCCCGGCCCTTTGCAATGTCGGCCCGGAAGCGGCGGCCGGCGCGCTTCAGCGCTGCCGTGAAGCGCGCCACTGTGCTGGCCTTGGGAGGGCGTGCTGCGCTGGGCAAGTGCCCTTGCTGCAGCACAATCTCCTTCGGGAGCCTGCAGCAAAGGAAAATCAAGGTCTCCAAGTAGGACTGGGAATGCCAGTGCTACCCAATCATGGAGGAACCTCACTGATGGCACATCGGCAGTATGAAGCGCCATAGGTCCGCTTATGGAGCCTGAGCTTTATGCACTTCCAGCCATAAAGCAAGCATAAAAAAGTACCGCAAGTATGAGCCACACTCCTGTTGGCGGCCAAATAGTATCTGAATCCCTGTTTTGAGGCGCTCTCGAGAAAGCCCTCTGCCTCAGATCAAAGTGGTCAGCTATGATAGGCAACAGCGTGCATATATTGAGTGTAACACGGAGTGCTCACCTGTAGATGTACTTGGCATCATAGACACTCTCGCGCGTCAGCTGCGATTGGCCCCAACTGATCACGGCCCAGTGCGTTGAGGAGAGGCCGAGCGCTGGAGCAGACACGTGAACCAGCACGTTGCCCTCCATGTTGGCATACACATTCTGCAGGGTACCCAACTTTGTCAGTGGCTTCAACTATGTGCGCCTTTCAAGTTGATTAAAATCTTGCGGCTGTTACAGTTCTGCAGGCAGCTTGGCTGCAAGGTGCTGTCAATGGCAGGAAAGATACTGGAACATTGCACAAGACTTCATTTTTGTCGAGCGTGCGAGTTTCCACCTGGAAACGTGGAAACTCCAGTGGGGCAAACGTGAACTTGCACTGTTTGCATTCTCTGGGACTGAGCGGCTGCAAGTAAAACTGAGGTGATAGATGCACCTGTGCGACGCCTGGTTTGAGGGAGACAGTAATGTACTGGCCACGGCTTTGGCCATCGCTCCTCTCGCGATCTGCCTCCGCCTCTGCCTCCCCATCTGTGCCAGATTCACCCGGCTCGCCTGCCATGCGCGCATGTGCCTGCACATGCCATTCACGCCATGATGCCGAGTGACACACACCGCAGCCAAGCAAAATCGCTGCACAAACAGACTTATACTTTGCCACAGTCTTTTGGGCATAAGCACCACAGTCTTTTGGGCATAAGCAATGAAGCCCCATCCTGAGCAAGAAAACGCCATCAACTCAAACAGGGCATCTTCCTGCTGGAGGACTTGCACTGATGACAGATGTGGTCTGTTGTGGGCGAATGGGCAAGCAAGAGGGTGTTGATGCTGAGCTTAGAGCATTGGGAAATTCCATCACCAGTTCTTCCTCGTCGTCAGAGGAAAGCGGCACAGTGCCTGTGAAGGCGACATGCATCTGCCGGATGTCATACTTCACAAAGTCCGTCACCCTGCCCTTGCCCGCCATGGACTTCTGCTTCCGCAGTTTCCGGAAGGGCGCCACCTTCACACACACAATCGAGAAGGTCATTTGCTATCCAAGTTCCCCAAGCCCTTTAGAAGGTGCCTTCATCGCACAGCACATCCATTTGGTTGCTATGACTCGCTCAGTTAATTGGTTGCATGATACCACGACAGATCATGGGATTGTGCATGCCGTAGACTTAATCTGCACCTTCTCAGTCACATGCAGGGCATCACACAGAACAGACAAGGAGTGGGACGAGTGCTTTCCAGGTATTGGTACTCGGCAGGTATTTAGCGCATTGGAGAGGAGAGCGGGCTGACCTGCCACACGACAACATCAAGGGAGCAGGGCAGGGAGTTGGTGAGGATGAGGGTGGGCTGCAGCGCCAGCGTCGCCTCCAAGGACTTGGTCGCGCGTGCCATCTCCCCGGGCGCTGTGATCTTGATGTGCTTGAAGGCCTGGAACTCCGAGTTCACCTGCAGCAAAGACAGCCCATGGTGGCATGCCGAATCAACATGACAGACTTGCATAAGTGGACTTATAAAGTGATACTCCAGCAGGATGCTCAGCACATGGGCTCAAGTCATGACAGAGGACATTGTCTGACGGCGTCTCAGGTGTGCATTGGACTGACAAGGATGTGCAATAACATGGGCATACACAGTAATTTCAACCACTACAGCATTTAGCATCCGTTCTGATCCTGCAGTAGCTGCACTTCAAGTTCCTTGCTGCAGGTGAACTTCCCAGTTGGGGGGTATAGAGCAAAGTGCTTGAGAAATCTCTCAAACAATTTGCTCTATACCCTCCAACTGGGAATTTCTGTGTAAAACCCTAAATCCACCATTGCATTCATGAAGAAACATTATCGCTGTAAAGGCCCCTTCACCCCAACCCTAACACCTAACCCCCAGAATCTACAACCCTAAGTGAAGTGTTTGAGAAACATGATCCAGGGAAGGGACATGCCTGGGCAGGGATGACCAGCAGGCTGCAGTGGAGGGGCAGCGGCTCCATGGGCCCCCCTTCGAGGGGATCCAGGGGATCACATGTGATGTAACCCTGCTGCTGCACTAGGGCATCCACATCAGCAGTCAGCCGGATGACATCGCGCTTTGCCTCCTCGTAGCCTTCTGGCTGCACAAACAGCAGGCCTCCAAGCACCGCTGTCAGTGGCAGGTACACCCCTGCGTCCACCCCACAGCAGGCCTTCAGCATGTTCACGAGTTCCCCTTTGGACATGGCAGAAACCTGCAACGAGCTCCTTCTTCATTCTGGACACTCCTGATGAGTGAGCTCGGTGCATGACGCAGGATGTGCTCACCAGATGGCAACAAAACCTGGTTCAATAATACCTGGTTCAACCCGGCAGCGGCACAGACTTCCCTCAATATTGGACAGCTTGGTATGTGCCGGCACACCACATATTCCATTGCTCATGTACGCAGTCAGCATCAGCATACAGTTCTTGTTCACGGTTTAATAAGAGACGGTGCAAAACCGAGGCCAGTCACAAGAGCACGAACAAACATCAGTGCTTGCTCAACACTTCTCCTACCACCACAGCCACCACATGACTGTCTCAGATTACAGGATTGAGTCCTGCTTGGAATGGCAGCAAGTGAGCGTGCCTTCGCCGGGGGAGAGAGGGCCGATCGCGGCATCGGTCTTGAAGTCGGCGGCCGCCGACGATCCGGGGGCCTCGGCAACGGGCGCAACAAGAGGAGTGATGGGGACGTGCAGGCGGAAGGCGACGCGGCGGTCGGTGCGGTTGTCGAGCCAGATGGAGGAGTGCAGCGTGATGATCTTGGTGCGGCCCACCAGGATGATGTCCACGATGACCGGCACGCTGTCGTGCTCCGCCGGCGAGTGCATGAAGTAGCGGTACTTGCCCACCACACTCACCGCCACATCCTGCGCCAACGTTAAGCACTTATGTTGGAATTGATGTGGCAAGCACATCTTGAGGGGGTTGGGTTGCCAAATTTGTCGTGGGTTGTTTGGATGTCTTACATTGGGGATTAATAGGAAATCTGATCAGGCCTAGATGGCTGGAATAGATGTTTAACCGCATCTTCTTTTTGTGATGCCATGACGACGATTGGCATGCAAGCCTCCAGGTAGTTGCATTGGGAAGAGCTCAGCGTTCAAAGTCTTGCAGCAAACTTTATTGGCGAATAATGATGAGAAGTCCGTTAATGCACAATCCCTTCGCAGCTGCAGATGAGTGAAGTGGGCTGCTAGGACCCTGTCAAAGGCTTTCACAGGATGACAGTCTGGCGCTTAAGGGCATGCTGAAGAACTTGGCTCACCTTGATGGGCATCCAGTTGCCCTCAAAGTACAGGTTGATGACGTTGCCGACCTTCTCGATGCACCCTCCCTTGGAGAAGGTGCTGATGTTGAGCACCTTGCGCGTGGGCGCCACCTTCAGCGTCTCGCTGGCCCCACACTCGAGGCTAAACGTCCTCTGCGCAGCGCCCTCAGCCTACAGCAAACCCACAACATTTTTGTTTTATTTTTATTGAGGGTTTCTGTTTAAGGTTAGGGCTTATTTCCCCCCCTAAATATATAAAAATTAAATGTGTGGTGAGTCTGGTTCTACTGGAGTTTCCTGGGTTGCTGACGGAGAACGCCTGCACGCTCTGCAATAAGACATCCGTGCCTTAGAAGCTAGGGACACATGGCAAATCTGAGATCTCCTTGAGTCTATCTGCGCCCATGCTTACTCAGCTTTGAACTTGGCATGGAATAGAGCAGGCTTTTCTGCGGCAGACATAATGGATGCGTCGAAGAGCAGAAGGGAGGTGTACAATACTCTTACTCCTTGGAGGCATGAGCCAGGCACCCACCGGGTCAACCCAGTAGAAGACGGTGAGGCCAGACTGGTTCTGGATGAGGTATTTCTGGGGCACGCGGCTGGTGATGGAGCCGCGCTGCGCCATCTGCTCCGCCATCTGTGGCGCCGCGTCCAGCTGCGCCAACCGGCTTGTTGTGGACACCGTTGATGGCGTCGGGCCGCCTGCAGTTAAGCATCGACATGAGCGGCAGCAAACTAATTCACAGTCAAACACTTCACCTTTCAAGCACCACCACACAGTTTCACTGGCTGGCTGAAGCCCTGAATAAGAGGGAATTGAATTCCCAGAGCCATGTAGTACGAAAGAGTTGCTGGATGGCACAGACGCTGCGAGCAGTGTAGAGCAGCGTTCAATTGTTGAACTGCATCCCAGTAATTTTGGACCGCTGGATAAGTGATGTGATGAGTTTGAGCAGTCACACATTGGAGTGGAACATGGATGCACCTCTGGGCACTGCAGGCATGCGCGGCTCGACATCGGAGAGGGCCTCAAGGAAGGCGCGCGCATCGCCCAGACTCAGCAGTGCTGCTGGGTTAAATTGCACGTTGAGGTGCTCCTCCGATCCCACCCACAGTCGCCTGCAAGCACAAGCACACTAATAAGGGGCCCCTAAATCACAGGGTAGCAAACAACTCAGATGTTTTGCTCAGCCACTATCATGTCGGCAAGACACGGCTCGCCGCAATACACGCATGCTCTGTGTAAGGCGGAAGTTCTTCAAAGGTACAAGTTGAGAAAGTACACAAGTCTGTGCATGCTTTGCATGCTCCACCAATGCAGTCCGGCATGGTTGTTTTGAACCATGCACTGATATAGGTGAAAAAGATCAAGGAGATCCACCTGGTGAAGTCAGAGCGGTAGATGGGCGAGACGTTGTCCACCATGTCGATCTGGAGCGGCCAGTTTTCCCAGATGGGCTCCCACCGGCTGCTGCTGTTGTTCAGGAAGGACGCCCACAGCCGCATCGTCACACGGCCGACCTAACATATCCAGTGCATCCGACCTTGTTGCTGATCTGATGTAACTTGCTAAAGAATATGCACTGGCCAGCCGTTTGATACTGCTCGCAGTCCTCTCAATCAGAACTGTCAGGAGTCAAGACAGCCTCAGTCCTGGAGCCTGGCAGACCTGCTGTTTATGCCTGAGAGGGTGTTCTGGCTGTCATAAAATCACAGAATTTTTCATAGCCGGGCCCCTTCTCAAG
This sequence comes from Coccomyxa sp. Obi, assembly GCA_020887355.1. Taxonomy (NCBI): domain Eukaryota; kingdom Viridiplantae; phylum Chlorophyta; class Trebouxiophyceae; family Coccomyxaceae; genus Coccomyxa; species Coccomyxa sp. Obi. The sequence goes on from AP024999.1 coordinate 2,434,173, forward strand.
TTGTGAAAAAGCAAACGTGACAGGATCCAGAGCTGAGCTGCTTGAAGACAGCTGCAAAGCGTGCTGGATGTGCTTATGAATGCAACTACACAGGGGTGTTTGCACTGCAGAGCTGCTTGAATCAACACACTGAGCCATAAACCAGCAGAGCAGGGTGCACTTGTCCGGCAATTGTTCGCCTGTGGCCGTGCCTGGTTGGAGGGGCGGTCAGCGAAGCAGCGGTCGCGCGAGAAGTGCGCATCAAGCTGGTCCAGTGACACTTGCAGCACGTCTGGTGCGCCATAGGTGCTCAGCTTGTCATTGCACAGCACCAGCGACACCGCGCGCATCACAGCGTCCACTCGAAGCTTGCTGGGCCGGAAGCCCACCTCCTGCGTCACATGCAATCCACTGTGACTTGCAATGTCAGGCAGCACAGACACGCATCTGTGCACCGTCACGTACTACTGTGGTGCAGTAGAAGCTCATTGCTTGTACTGCTACTTCTTATATAGACCTCTCCAACAACATGGAGCAGAGGGAACTCTGCGCAAGTGGGGCCATGCAGGGCCACAAACAGCAGCTGGAAAGTGGCTCGGCAGAATGCATTTCGCTTTGCATGAATGATACTCTCGTGAGACAGCTGCCGCTGCGATGCATGATCTTTCGAGTTTGGAGTGCCCCATCTTTGAACCACGGACAGCAAGCTAGGGATGGAAGCATGTGGATTGGGGGGTACGGATTCATCCATGCCCTCACAGTGGCGAGATTGAGCAGCGCAGGCCGCTCATTTCTGTCTCTTTAATCACGCCCCAGGCATCACCGGGGCGTCTATATCTTATTTTATTTTGATGGAAGCATGTGGGTGTGCACCTGGCCAGCGGCGGCGGCTGCAGAGGCGAGCTCGCCGGCGGAGGCGTCGGGGCTGAGGCACACGGCCTGGAGCATCCACTGCGCGGAGTGCAGGAAGGGGATGTGCGAGAAAGCCGCGCGCAGTGTCAGCGAGCCCAGCTTCGCTCCCAGCCTCACACTTGTCGGCGCGTGGTTCACCGCCACCACACGCGCTCTGTCATCCGCCTGCACACCACAACACCGGCCTCGAGAAAGCTCTGAGATATTATTTTAAGTAACTCTTGTGAGAGTCACTTCACTCCACTGATGGTGCATCATCGCAGGCCGCTGCTGCAGCCAGTGGCGACAACACAGTGTTTTGGAGCCATGCAGGAGTCTTAGAAGACTTGCTTACAGCCGGCAATGGGCACCTGCTGCCATAAATTTCTGCGGCATGGCTCAGGTATAACAAGATTGGAGACTCACTTAGCAGGAATGGGCAGAAAGTGAAGACAGGCAGGCAGATCTTAATACATGTAGAAAGGTTGCCAAGGGAATCGATGACATGAGCAGAGCTGCGCACCCTGTACTGCTCAGTGTAGTCCTGGAGCAGGTCCTTGGTGCGAGGGGAGGCGACCTTCATGACCAGTTCGTCTATGAGGCTCTCCTCCGTAGGGCTGGGCACTTTGAGCGGTGGGGGCCGCCCCAGCCGCTGTAACACCTCCGCCGCAGTCGTCTGCATCCAGTCGTCTTGCGCCCTGCACAAATGCCAACAGGCACCCAGCTCAATAGCAAGCATGAAGAGGAACTCATTGTAATGCACATTTCTTGCTTCTTTATGAATCACAAATGTCGACGCTTGTGGCAAGAAAATCCAGTGGTTGAGGGCTGCCACAGGCTTGATTGCAGGCCCCTTCAACATGCCTTGTCTGGTTGCGAAGCGACATGGTGGAATACTTGTGCTAATTCTTCTAGCTGCCACTGAAGTGCAATCTGGTATGGCACCCCAGAGACAAGACCCTCGTGACCTTCAGGATTGCTTCTACATCAGTCCTCCTGTACTGTGTTAAGTCACCCCAGGAGTCTGGCACTTCTACGCTAACGGATGAGTGGTTCACAGCAGCCAAAGAGGCAGCCAAAAAAGGCATCTTTTCGCATGTTGAGGAAGGCCGGTGGGCTGACCTGCTTGATCGGCGCTTGCGCCGCCGCCACCGCCGGAACGCGCGCTGTATGGCAATCGCGGCTCGCTCCTCCGTGCTGCGCTGCGCGCGCTCGGCTGCGTACTTGGCCTTGTTACGCTCTGCATCCCCAACTGCAGCCCTGGTGTCCTGGGCCTGTGAGGCTGCTGGTGCATCCTCACTGACCTGCGCTGCCTCTGCCACCCGCGGAACCTGTACAACGACCAAAGAACATGTAATTCAGTTTTCAGCAGTGCGGATCGTGGCGGCCCACGCCTAGGGGCAGAATGGCCCACAGAACCAGATCCATATCAGTGGCCGACGCAGCAAGAATGAGCCGCACTGCAATGTATACCTACTGTTGGAGGAGCTCAACTCGCAAGCACTGAGCCTTGACAAAAACTTAGAATGCAGGATTGGCAATGAAAGAATTTGCGAGGTTCTATGGCCTCGCCTGCATCTCAAGGCGCACGCTGCAGCTGTGCGGCAGGAGCAGGCAGGAAACGAGCGCAGCAGGGTCGCGCACAAATGCTGCAAAGTTCCGCAGGTCCACACGCATGTCTGACTCGCCATCACCCCCAGTGGCGAATGCGAAGCGCAGCCCTGACCAGCTTGCCGCCAACCCCCTCTGCTCTAGCCGCATCGCAGTGTCTGTGCACCCATAATCATGAGGACGAGTGCGTTGGCTGCATGTGTGCTTCAGAGTGGGGTCACTCAGCAGCAATAGAAGCTGACAGCAAGATCATCAAGGTTGTGGCAACAAAGGACTCTTGTGTCAGAGACAGAGGACCTGACCAGATTAAATGCTCAGTAGAGAGAAAAATTGAGTTGTATCGGCAGCACTCACCTGGGCTTTCTCCACTGAGGGCCGTGGCTACCAGTAGCACATCTGCCAGGCGGTCATGCAAGTTTGTGTGTGCAGCTGCCGGGCCAAACTTCTGCCTGACAGTCTCGAACGTCGCAACCTGGCAAGCCACATCCATCATTGCCTCAATCCCTAATACATTTCGCGCACACACGGGCCCACGCCAGTGTTACATGAGGACAGGGCAACCTCACATGTGGAGAAGAGCACAGCTACGACACCTACATTTAAATTCCATCAAGGCTAACCAACAGATAAGACATAAGTGGAATAACCATCGACGTCGGCGAGTCCTAGGTTCCAAGCAAAATCTTGGAGGTGGGGCTCTCACCTTGTCCAGCACAGGCACAAACAGTGCCGAGTTCACTGTCAGCAGGTTGAAGTACAGCCACGGCTGCGGTGGGCCGGCCTGCAGTGCGCTTGCAACCGCGCCGGCGGCCGCAGCTGCATCCGCATCGCCTCTCTGCCCGGGTGCGGGTGCTGGCAAGAAGACTGAGGTGATGGCTGACACCAGCGAGACGTCGTGCAGAAAGGGCCACTGCAGCTGCGCCTGCGCGAGCGCCGCCTGGATTGCCACTGTGCCGCCCTTGAGCAGCCCCAGCGCCACCTACAGCCAGACCATGCATCAGTATACAATTGTGCAGTATCACATGTCCTATGCCGTTGTCGAATCTGGTCATGATGTGTACCTTGCTCTCACACTCTGAGCCTGCAAATTCGTATTGCTCACTGAATCTAGCCCTGCCCCCGTCTGCATATTCAGACTTGGATCCCCTTAATCTACAGCACTCTTTCAGCGCATCTGAATATACCAAACCCGCTGTTCGCGTAGGGTCCAGCATGAAAGCTATTTGACCGTCTAACGCACTGGAGAGTTATTGCATTGTGCTGGGATTTAATGCAGCAGGTGCGCGTCAAATGTCTAGAGCAGATTGGTCGACTGACTCTGATTTTCATCCAGAGTGAACATTTAGATCGACAGGTGTGAGACGGCGCTTACCTCCAGAGTGACACCCTCAGGCATGTTGGTGTCCTCGTCCGGCATCAGATGCACGGCCTCCTTCTCCTGCAGCACGACTGGCGACCGGATGAGGTGCACGACAGGCGCGCCCTGTGGGAAGGCCATGCTGAGCTCAGGCACGGTAACCACCTCCACCACTGGCATGTACCAGGGCTGTGGAGCGGCAGTTGCCGCCCGCTTTCCCCTGCACAGCAGCATTGCCCATCATCAAACGCAGTGCTGCAGCCACTTGACTCTGGCAACAGCTGCCTCAGAAAAAGTGCTCAACCCCAGGACATTATGCTGGCAGCTGTGCCAATGCAATATGCTATAAGCTTTTGCTTTCGAGTTTCAGGGTTTAAAGGTGTTTTGGAGCAAGAAGCACGTTGAAGGGGCTCGGCTAGGAGAGTCTCTTAGATGCCCCATCCACCATGTACATTCCGGCAGATTGGGGACATGACAAGGTGCACACCTTCGGCTGGAGCCCTGCTGGCTGCTGCCCGCGTCTGTGGGCAGCTTGGAGGGGCCGGCACCGCTTCGCGCAGACCCCTGGTCGGCGGCCGGCGGCCGCAGGGGGCTGCACGTGCCCGGAGGCCCGAGTGTGGCCGCGCGCTGGCCGGCCGACAGGCCCTGCGCCGAGCGCGGCGCCTTCTTCACGATGCTGATGCTGGTGCAGCGCTCCAGCAGCAGGTCCCCCATGCCGAGGCGCGCCGGGCCGGCGGCCGCCGGCGGCGCCATGGACAACGGCGCGGCCGCGTTGGACGCCCCCAGCCGGCTCGCCACGCGCTCCCAGGATGGACCGCCCATTGCGGAGCCATCACTGCCGCTGAAATGCACACCGCTGCTTGGACCTTCCCCACCTGCCGCGGCAGCCCATTGCCTCAGCGACACATACAGATGTTTTGAGTGAATCATGTCCCCTTGAAATGGCACCTGGAAGTCTTCTGGGTTGCACCTTAAAATTTGACACATTCTTGTGAGCTTATTGACTTTATTGCTAGGGCAAGGAGGGAGTTGAACCCTCGACCCCGCACTTTGGAGATGCGTGCTCTTCACCATACACTCTGGACACACTCCTAAGTCTGTCCTTTATGGTGCTGAAATGGCACCTGAACCTCTTCTGGGATTCCACCCGAGATATTATCATAGATTCTGGACACAGTGCTGAGTTTGTCCCTTATGGTAAGCAACCCCACCGGCTGAAAAGGCACTGCTTACGGCAAAGGCAGAGGCACCATCGCGGACAATCTCCAGGTGGCGTAGCGCGCGTGAGTAGGCCATGCGCAGATCGTTGGCCTGCACAGTGCCTGCTGTTATGCTGATGTGCGTCGCGCCTGATCCCTGCCGCAACACCATCGACGTTATGAAGCGTCGCAGTACCGGACAAGCCACCATGCATGTCAGCCCTGCATTGCGGCTCAGCATAAGTGATGCATGGCACTCCGATGATGTGATGATGCTGCAATTAAGTAGCTTCAATAAACAGCACATTTCTGAGCCCACCTGCAGCGTTGCCAGGTCCATGGCCACATCCTCAAACCGGGTCTTCAGGAAGGGATGCAGGTGGCTTGGAGCACTACCCTCCATGCAGCAATCTGACTGCCACTCCCTTGGCTCCGCCTCCAAAACCACCTGCCATAAGGGCGCCTCTTTGAGAACTTCGTAGGGGAGATGGTAGGCATGGCACAACATCCAGAAGTCCCAGGAAAGCCTACGTGGGCAATAGACACATGCATGCACACCAGGAGAGATGAAAGATGAAGGCCAGAGAGTGCAGCTTCTGTTGTGCCAGATCAGGAACATACTGTGAGGTCGGGCGCCGAGACAGTCATGTAGAAGGAGGGCCTGTCTCCCGCAGGCGGCTCGAAGCAGAATGACTCTGCAAAGGTGGTGCGCCGTTCTTGCGGCTGTGCTGTGGGCTGCTGCGCGCGGGAAAAAGAGGACATCTCGGCCAGATTGCCCTGTGCAAAGCCCAGCAAGGCGCTGTAGTTGGCGTTGTTCAGCGTTGCCGCCAGCGTGGAGGCCGTCAAGTGCAGCTGTGTGTAAGCATGCGCCGCAGAGCGCTGCTCGAACATCACTAAGGCGTAATTTGCCTGGTGGATGAACGGCGCCCTGCAACAAAATGTCACAGTATTCAGACAGTCGCATCAGGCCGCCTGGTAGCAATCATGTCCTCAAGAAATTAGTGCACACTTAGTCAGGCATCAATGCAAACTCGGCAACAGAAACATGTCATTTACTGTCAATAAGAGAGGTTTCTGTCTGAGGATAGGGCGGAGATAACTAAAGAAGAAAACCCCAAACTCAACCTTTCTAGCTTCCACTGCAGTGTAGGTCTTGCCGGCGGGCACCGTGAACCCTTTGGTATTTAACCTGAAATGGTGGATCAGGGAAGAAAACTCAGAAAGTGCATGCCACTGTCACCGAGGTATGGAGTCCAGGATGCTTAGCGCACCTGGTGGTGAGGTCATACTGATCCATGGGCCATGCAAACACGTCCACAGTGTTGGGGCAGAACTCCGTGCGCCGCCGCGACGGCGCCGCCACTGTCGGGCCGAGAGAGGCGCAGCGCACAACCAAGCCATCCGCCAGAATAGCCACAGTCACCTCTGGCGCTTCATCCTCTGCAACACCTGCATGTACAGCGCTTCTTATCGCACATACTGGCCCCGGCTCTGAGATTCGTTGCAGTCAACATCGCCATCACTCAGCACAGCGCTCCTTGATAGGGGCATCAAGAGCAGTTGGACAAAACCATGCCTGTGCAAACTTGCTGGTCCGCCAGCAACACCAGGTTCTGGCCGCAGATTTACTGCTTCATACCTCAGAAGGTGACGTCACCACAGTTAGTGGAGAGCGCACCTGAGGGACTTAGCGAGTGATGCACTGGACCATGTGACTGCAAGCTGGGAAGCTCGGCCGGCGCGCTGGACATCCGGCCAGGCACCTGCAGCCCCGACGCCTCCGCGCCTGCCAGGACATCTTCATGCTCCGGCCTGCTCTGGGCAGCCTGCTTTCCTTTGTCCGCTCGTCCGGCCAGGCTCGGGCCAGCTGCGGCAGCCTCCGGCACTTCTGGAAGGGTCGAGGGCGCCACAGGTGCCGGCACCTGCCCGGATGCCTCGGCGAAAGGCGTGCGCCGGGCGGCGCGCCGTAAAGATGAGGGGGCGGCGGAGCCGGTTGCCTGATCCGGCACGCGCAGCACGCCGGTGCTTGTGTCGGGGGGCGTCGGGTCAGGGGGAGGATCCCCCAGAAAGAGGACCCCCCTCTGGTGCTGCTGCAAATCCTTATGCAGCCGTCGCTCCTCGCGCGCTTCCCACTGCGCAAAGTTCTTCATGGCCTGCATTGTACATAATCGCGCTCATACCTGCGAGATCCAGCATGCATCTGCGCTGCTTGTTTGAGCAAAGGATGTTCAGTCTGTTGATATATAGGGAACTCCAGCGCAGATTGACACTATCACTCTGGTGCTTGTTGAGACACAGGCGACAGTGGCCATGTTGACAGCTGCACATAACCTGCACACGAAAGTATGCACACCTTTGTGAAGACGCTGTCAGAGTTGTGCACCTCCAGGTGCTCATCTTCTTCAGCATCTGCATCTGCACTGCCGCTGCCATCTTTCTGTCCATCGCCACCGTCATTCCCTGCACAGATGCACAACTCTGGATGCAGATGACCATTGCGTGACACATATGTATAGGAAGTAAAGTGGCCGTGACTTCCTGAAGAAGAGCAGCTGAATGCGAGCAGAGGCATATGAGCACCTGTGGGCACTGGGCACCCACTGGTGCATGCCCACCTCTCACCCACAGAAGCACTGAGAATTCGTGAGGAAGATTTTGCCGGCACGGCTTACAGAAGCAGAGTTAACCGTAAGCTCTCAAACATTCAACCCCTCACCCTATCTGTCTATATCTGTAGCAGTGTACCCTACACTATGCTGTGGTCATAATCTTTGCAACACAGAATCTCAATGAATTTGTGAGACATGAGCGATAGGTGGCGCTTTGTCCATTGAATATGTAAACTCACCAGCCGCATTGTCCGGCTGTCCCTCGGGTGTGTCTGGCGCAGGCCTCGCAACCTTCTGCGCGAGGCGGCTGCAGCGGAGGCTGGCATCGACCATGTCAGGCACAGAGGGCAGCAGCGCGGTTGCCAGCGCTGAGTCAGGTAGCGCCAAACCAGGCACGCCCACTATCAGTGTGTCTGCATCGCACTCCAGCACCTGCCTGGACCTGCATCCAGTGCAACCAAACACTGTCAAGATGGCACAATGAAGACCCCTTGAGCAGCTCTCAGTGTCATGGTAGGCAAAGCCGCTGCAACACCTAAGAAATCCCTTCCACAGTTCTTTTATTGGCTGGAGGTTCCGCAACAAGTAATGCTGGCTAAGTTTCTCTATCATACAACCAGAGCTGGCTCGAGAAGGCAGTTCTGGGAGAAATGTACTTGGAGCTTGCAGGAAGCAGCACGCTCAGGTTTGTGACAAAGATGAGCAGCTGCAATGGCAGAGTCTGCTCTTCCTCCTCCTCCTGCCGAGCTGGTTTCTGCACGGGCTGATGCGCAGACGGAGCTTGAGCACTTCCTGGCTCCTCCAGCAGGCTAGCACTGCCCTTCAAGCCCTTGGTGATGATCTGGACCCCAAAGAGGATGTCGTGGAGAAACCTGCACCAAGCAAGTGCAGCTCACTCGTCTAATCTGCACTCTCAGCCTTTCGTGTTGCAGCTCGCCTTCAATGCATCAACCAGTACGCTCGGCAAGAGTCAGAATGTGAGTGAGTACTGTATAGCCATCAATGCTTGAGTCAGTCAGCAAATCCAAGCAGCGTAGCATTTAAACACCACATGTTGCATGTTCCTCACAGTTGCACATAGAGAAGGGCAGCATCGCGGAATGGTCAAATGCTTGCTGTCAAGCTCACCTGAACAAGACAAGCATCCGGGGGTTGGCCATCTCAATGATAAGTGAGGGTGGCTGGCTGCGCTTGAGAGGTTGCGTGTACTCCAGCGTCAGGCTGCAGCTCTCTGCTGCACTGTTGGGACGCAGCACCATGCTGTGCTCTGGCCTCGCCTGTGTTACAGCAACCCCAGGACCCACTCAATGGCAAACCCAGGGCCAAATTTGTAGAAACTTCAGCAATGCAGGCAGGTATGTCGAGCTGGTCAAGATTCCAAAGCCAGTCCATGGGCTGGCTGGCGGTGGACATCTGTGCACCAGCAACACTGACGTCTGTCTGGCCATCTATGTGACATCACCCTCCCAGCAAGGCCGCCCACATAATCCTGGTCAAGGTCAAATCACCCCCGCTCTATTGGTGCCAAGTAAAAGCATTGCTGGAGCTAATAGCATCATATATGGAGAATATACCTGCATGTCTCTCAGGCTCATGTCCTCCACTGTGAGGCCGATGGTGACTGCGCTGGGGTTGGCACTGCTCTCTGCCTCGCTGGCAGATGCAACATCCACTGTCAGCGCAGCATCCACGATCTTGAAGGACACCAACTCCCGTCCCATCACCAGCAGCACTAGATCGAGTCCCACCATGCCCAGCTGCATCTGCACACCCCAAAACAAAAGTATGACATAGCAGTCTGGCGTCCCGATGCATGCAATGAGTGCTAGCATGTTCAAGAAGGCAATCACACTCACTGGCAAATTGATATATGGGCTTACTGAAAGAAGCAACAAGAATGACTCCTCGTCAACTAACAGCCCTTACCCGTGCGGGGTAAGGGCATGGCAATGGCTTCTGGCTGCCAATCACTCTGGCATTCATGAAGCGGCTTCTCACCTTAAGACCTGGGAAGGCCATGCCACTGCGCTGCCTAGGACTGCTGACCTGCTCCCCAGAGCCACCTTCACCCATTGCCTTGGGTGCTCCAGTGTCTTGGAGCAGTTGCAGGATCTGCGCCGTGAAGGGCAGCAGCATGTTGTTGGTGCTGACTCGCAGGTTTGTCAGCATCTGTCCAACCTGCAAAGCACATGGAAATCTCTTTGTAGAAGAGTACTTGCGGTTGCTGAATTACAGCATCAACGCTTGCCTAAGCAGACGACAAAACCCACACCGGACATGCTATACCTTTCCCAATCCAAGGAAGTCGCCTGATTATCAAGAGCTGCAAGACATCAGCAGGGATGCACGACGCCCAGCACGTCCAAAAGAAGGTGAGAACCACATGCACTTAACTAAGTGAGATGCATGAGACGCAAATCAAATCATGTGCTAATCATGTGAGGTGCCTCGGTTGCCAGTGATATATCATGGTACAAGGGGAGTGGCAAGCACCTCGATCTGCAGATCAGCTGGCTCGGGGAGCGGCCGTGGCCCATGGCCTCGCACATGTGGCTGTGGAGGGGCAAGGTTGAAGGCCAGGGACAGCTGGGGCCCCAGGACGCCGCTGCTGAGGAAGCTGTTGGCCTTCACACCTGCCCTCATCGCACCCACACTGGCGGACGACCCGAAGAACATGCGCTGCTTGGCGCGCAGCCGCAGCACTATCATGCGCGTTGCCCGATTCCACCTGGCCGATGTATGCACACATCATGGCGGAGCCCCACATGTAGCAGGGGCAGCCATGTATGCAGCAGAACTTGAGGTGCTCGATAAGACCTCTATTGACGAGTAGAAAAACCGACATTGACTGCATGATGCCGAACCTCGAGCATCGAATAGTAAACCGGTAGATCAGAACATCCACTGCTCCTCAGTCTGACTAAATGCATATTGCTGGAGACAACCGCAACGTCGTGGCCCAACAATTGGATGTTGTTGAAATCATGTAAGTGCATGGCGGCTCACCGCTTCTTGGCCTTAGAGGTCCCAACGACCCGGAGGATGCGGCGGCGGAAGGAGGTCGCATAGCTGGCGAGCTGCGCCGCGCGAGCCGGCAGCGGCCGCAGCAGGAATGCAAACTTGGAGGTGGGGCGCAGCTGCAGGTCGCGCACTAACACTCCATCCATTGTCAGCCCGGCGCGCAGCCTTCCCGTGCCCTGCAAGGGAGTGGCAATAATAACTTTCCGGATGCACTGCTGCCACACGTTTTGGTCTCACAGCTGCCAGGGAACTCCTGGGCTTCAGGAACTGCATAGGTGATCTTATAAAAAGATGCCACAGTTAGTTGCTGTGCATCCACAGGATAAGGACAATGAGATTGGGCTGATCCTATGTATTTCATAGATGCACCTCCTCCTCTGCACCTCCTCCTCTGCTGCTATGGTTCAGCCTTAAATCCATCTCACCACAAAGTTCTCAACACTATTCCCACTGTCTTTATGCTGAATGACACGGGTATCAGAAGAACGATGGAACGTTCAAATCCCTGAAGCAGCAGAGATGAACCTGCTGCTTCAGGTTCAGGCAGCACAAGTAATATCTACCGCAGTGGCCCGGCGACGGTATTGGAGTGGGGCAGCGAGAGGACCGCACCGAGTATGTCATGCTGGCGAGCAGGCCGATGACCTGAATGCCATAGAGGGGCGTGAGGAAGCGACTCCACGCGTGTGCCGCCTGCCCCTCCCCGATCTGGCGGCCCCACTCCCACCGCCGGAAACGAGTCCCCCCGTCAGTCCCCGCCACCGCATTGCTGGAGTCCTTGGACACCTGCACAACGCAGCGAGCCAACTCCTTCCGCATGTCTTTTGATGCATGACATATGTGTGCACATCCTGACAGATAGGCCAGCCCCCCACGCAGCGAGAGGTAGGCAAACATCTGCAGCACAGCTGGGCAGAGTCAAGTAAAAATATCCAGCTTGATCTAGAGGTATTTGCTTTTTTCTCGGGAATCAGGAGCAAGCGATGTGCAAGATCACAACTGCACACCAGATTTTCAGATCTGGCATGTGGCTAAGCACGGAGACACATGCAGATTCAATAAGGATGGAGGGCCTCTAATATGCAGCATGGCAATGGAAGCAATGTTCGCCCAGACAAAGAGAAAGCACTGACATCTCCATGAGTCATGAAGGGTAGACGTGTGCGCACCATGACAATGGCAGAGATGAGGGGCACGTCGAGGGTGCAGGCGATGTGGAGGTGCGAGGACGACAGGAAGGACGGCCGGGAGCTAGGCCGTCGGCGCGCGGCCGAGCGTGCGGCCGCGGCCGGCTGCCAGGCTGGCGCCAGGTCACCCTGAAGCGTGCGCACGATTGACAGCACATGCGCCACTTGCCATGGCGACACCCACACCTGTAACAACAGCACTTATGGCTCACAGGAGGTGCAGAAGTTGCTACTCATGGCGAAATCACAAGAATGACTTCAGTCATTAGGCAAGAGAGCTGCATTGGCCTAAACCTGAAAAAATTATATGTCAGGCATGGTATGTGGGATCATCTTATTGAAGAGATTGTGCTGTGTGCATGTGCTCCCTACTTGATGACCCAGCCAGATCACGTCCCGACAACAGTTGTGGCTTGCAAGGATGTGCAGTAAGTGGCCATACCATGATGCCGATGGCTCCAAGTGCAAGGCTGGCATTCAGGCTGGTGGGCGCGGTGGGGACCAGGACGACCTTCTGTGACAGCTCTGCATGCATGCTCGCCACCTGTATGGGCACACCGCATCAGCAAAACCCCAGGTGGATTCGGGGCTATTTACTGCATCAGCACTGGAAGCAGTGCGCAAGAGCGAAACCTGCCCAGGATGACTTGATGCCTTTGCTGGAGAGCTCCCCTATGAAAGCAACACATTCATGTACTGAAGCTCTCATGAGAAGTGGGCCTCCACATAGACGCTGGGGCCACATGGAGGGCACCTTGAGCAGAGGCACGAGGGGGAACGGAGGACAGGTGTCCTCCGCAGGGGGAGGCCCCCCGCTGCTGCTGGTGCGGTGGGGGCCGCCACCGCTCGCACTGGACATGAAGCTGGTTCGGCGGTCCTGCTGGGTCTTCAGCCGCTGCTCCTCATGGTGACCTGGCCCCTGCAGTCAGATACACTATGTCAGCTACACACACCAGGCAGCAAGAGATGCTCGAGACACTACTCAAGCAAAAATTTTAGCGCCTCTTGGTTGGTGTTCAAGACTGCCTGCGCCCTAAAAGAATGTCTGCTAGTACCTCTCCCGCGCCCCGGTGGCACGGCTTTGCTCATGACACAGCACCCAAGGAAAATGATGAGAAACCATGGAACTCTGAGCCACTCCTGAACACAGCATGCATTGATTCACCCGTTGATGTTAAAGAAGGTGAGTTCAGATGTCTTACTGGGTAGAGGTGGAGGTCCTCGGGGTGCCCCCAAACTTGAGCCATGGCCTGCATGTCCGGGTCGGCAGCCTCCTGGGAGCCCAGGTCCTCTGAAGTCTCACGCCGCAGGAAGTGGCTGCGTGCAGCTACCGTCCGGAAGCTCAGCAGCCGCCGCTGCAGCGCGTCTCCACGCCGCCTGCACAAAAACTCGCGCTTTAAAACACAGGGAACATCCCTCTGCTCACCTGCTGAAGCCCTGAGAGATGTCCTGCAAACATAACTTGTGCCGTCGAGACAACTTGAGCAATGTGCTGGCGAGAAGGGCTGTGCGATGATGGAAGACATAGCAATTGATATTTGATTATCACTGCAGTACTGGTTCATAGACATGCTAATTAGCTGCCAAAGCAATGATTCTTTTTATCAGGAGATGGACTGTGCACCTGGAGGCAGGTGCTTGGTAGCAGAAGAGATCCATATAGGCATGCACGCTGCTCCGCTGTGTGGCCCCATGGTGCATGAAGTCCTGGAAGTCCTCGCCATACACCTGTGCACGGATGCCTGACACTGCCGCCACCAGCTCATACTCCGAGCCCGGGGCCGGCTGAGCCGCGGCGCCGCTGGGGGCTTCCTTCTTGGGCCTACCCGGCCCGTTCACGCTGTGGTGGTACTGGATCACCCCCACAATGCCTGGATTTGCCAATGATACCTCATCAATTTCAGCTCTGCAACCAACAGCAGTGAACAACAAGGCACCGAAGAACTTTGACTACCATTCAGCACTGCAGAGTTTCTTTCACATGACCCCCTAACATCCCCATGGAACACCGCCAGGCTGCATGCAGGCGTCGTGTAGGATGCACAGAGCTGTCTATGAAGCGCACCTGGACAGGACAGGCGGACAGAAGTGAGGGGAATGGCCAGCTTGCGGCGGATGGGCAGGTTGTGGTGCGTGAACGCCTGCTTTGCACGCTGCGACAGCGTCTGCGGCTGCGTAGGATCCGGCGGCGTGACTGGTGACGCATGAGCCGGGACAGGCAGTGCCGGCCGCGCTAGCGGCATGTGCCTGTGGCGGTCCAGCTGGCCGAAGAAGGACAGCGCTGCCACTACCGCATCTGTGTTGTGCATGACCTGAAGCCCAGAGCACAACTTGGTCTATGGTAGCTCTACTCCGGGCACCCCTCTGGTCATGCACGTGCTTGTTGCAGCACTTCTGACTCAATGCCAAGACAGGATTTGCATTGAGAAATATGTCTTCTTGCATATCCCAGGTTTATCCAGATTCTTGGCTGTCAGTCGCACTGGTCTTCATGACAAAGCCAAGATAGGAGTCCCGAATCCTGAGAGACTCACCACAATGCCGGCAGCTTCCACCTCGATCTGCATCCCGCGTGGCTGCGCCAGGCTCCAACCTTTCTCATGGTCTGCCTCCCAGGGAGCACTGCTGCCAGGGCAGGTGCGCCCAATGCGCAGCGTCAGGAAGCTGCCAGCACCGAAGGCCCCGCTGCTCTGCACACGGCAGGCGGCCGCATGCAAGTCTGCGACGGCCAGCAGGCGCATGCAGTGCTTGGAGGGGCTCTGCATGATCAGTGCTGGCAGCGGCTCGTCTAGCGCGGCCAGCCCTCCCACCGCCATCGACTCGCACACCATTGTTGCCTCGCCTGAACACGTACATCCCATGGTCAGACTCCGCACGTTTCTGCAGCTCCTCCCTCTGAACCGCTCTGGTGCCAATTGCTGTCCTGAAACAGTCGAAGCTTTGCTTCTCTCCTGGCAAACTCCCAGGCCTTAACTCAGCACACGACCATGCAATCTATAAGGATTGCCCAACGCTGGATGCGAGGCATGCCGCCTGCCCTTGCTGACCAATGATGCAAAAGGTACGCTGGCACTCGTCAATCTTCCCTCTCCAAAAGGCTTGTGGCCTTGGGGCAGGCGGAATGAGAACACTATTGCACATAGCAGCACTCAGATGAGGGAGGGGGCATGCCTGTGGGCTTCACGGAGAAGCTGACATCGCGGATGGCAGCCTCTAGTGTGTGGAAGGGGGACAGGGGGACGCGCGGTGTGAGCGCCATCCACTCCTCCCCGACAGCCAGCTGCAGGCCCAGCTTGGGGCAGGACACACTCATGCTCACCACAACTGGGGGAGCCTCAGGTGCCCCCCGCCCCTGTGCGCATCGCTGGAACAGCATGTCCTCCACCTGCTGTGGTACCGCCCCGGGCGTGCCCACAATAGCATCCACTGCGTCCATCGCATGCTGCAGGGAACAGCGACGGGTCTTTCAGCACATTTCCCCCTTCAAAACAGCGATATTCCTTACAATATTTTCCGCATCAGCCGGAATTCCAGGAGGTGTCTGAAGTATGGCTGCAAGAGCAAGGCAGAACATGGTTTCCAGTTTAGATGAATAACAGAACCTCTTGCCATCATGTTCAGTGTGACGCCAGGTCCTAAACAGCTCTTGGAGAAGACTGTTTGTGGGCAGCAGAGCTTACCTGCAGGACACCATGGTCGACAGCAAGCAAGCGGCTGTGCACAGCGGCCACGCCGGCCCGGAAGTGGGCGATCTCCTCCAGGGTGAGGCTGCTTTCCAGCACGGCCAGCTCTGCGCGCTCGGCCTTGTTGGCCGCCGCCACTCGCCGCTGCCACCATCGCCGCGACGGCTCATGAAATGTGCCCAAGTTGGCGCTCGCCTTTGTATATAGCTTCTGCAGGAAATGGCGGCATTTCTCGTAAAGTCGCTCGATTCAAAACTTGAGAACGGACAGTTAACCGTATGAACCTGAAATAGAGTAAGTGCTCGTGGATACGCAATGCAGATGCGCTGCATAGCTGTCATACAGCAGCATGGAAAACTTGTGGCCCAACAAGAATGGGAGTCTTTGAATGACAAGTGCATGAGCTAAGAGCAATTGATTAGGTTGCTTTTGCTTGCCACATTGCTCCTGGTCCGAGGGGGCGTTTGGCATGCCTGGTAGAGAAGGCGATGTGCCCGGCGGGTGGCAAGGGCGCGAAGGGAAGCCTGCCTGCGACTGATACTGTGGCACTCCTGTTTCGCTGCATGGCCAGCGTGCTGCCACCATGCCTGCGGCTTTGCTGTCACTGACACCTGATACATGGATACAGCCCTCATGAGCGGATACACTCCAACTCTCAGTGGACCACAGTGATGACCACCATGCAGCACAGTTCAACAGCACTTTATTGGCTCAAGCTAGAAGAGGTTCTCTGTATGGTGAACACCCTCCTCATAAGCGCACAAATTAGCTGAGGAGAATTGGCCCGAGAGGTGGTCTGAAAAAACATGGGCAACTGGTGTGGCTGCCATGCGTCAAGCTGAAGAGCTGTCTCACCTGCGGCCGCACCCTCCAAAACCGCTCATATTCCTCAAACTGCTGCAGCCGCTCCAACATGCGAATGGCAACCGCAGCCGACTGTGCGCTGAGCACTGGCACAAATGCGCGCAGCAGCACGTCCACCTCTACTGTGCATGATGCATCCGGCTGGGGCTTCACCTTGCAGGGTTTCTCAAATCCTGCACAAGAAAATAAATGCCCCCTTCACAGTGTGGAAACGGTTGTACATCATTGCATCCCTGCCATGTCCCCCAAAAGTCCACCATTGCCCGCACTTTCAATGCAGTTCTTCCCAGTGTTCAAAACGAAAGTTCAATATGACCAATGCCAAAGACGATGGCCCACAGGCAAGCTCTGTTCAAACAGAATAACTGAAGGGCACGTTTGACTTGCTAAAATGGGTGGGAGTGCATTCATTTCGGGAAGATCTTGGCACCATGTCAGTAAGGAGTCTGTGGCGCACCTTTGTGACCATCCGCCATGCCGAGGCCATTCAGGCTGGAAATGCCAGGAGGGCGGCCCGGGGGTGCATAGGCATTTCTACTGCCGACTTCGCCCTGCACTCGCCGCCTTGCCAACCCGGGCTGGGCATCTGCTTCTGCAACTTCTGCCGCTTCTGGGATGGAGCTCACCGTGTGGCGCAGATCCTCCATCATTTCCACTGCCACCAGCAAACACGCCACATGAGACTGACTGTGCGAGTGCAACAAGCACATGCAGCTATCAGGCATTGTTAGCAGTGTGAGAACCAGAAGTCATAAAGTGCATAAACGAGAGGCATTCTTCATGCCGCCATACACCAATTAACACCTTCTCAAACGGCAGCTTACCTGTGTCACTGACTGAAGAGGTGGAGGTCTCCTCAGAGGTATACAGGGGGTTGGTGTACATGCTGGGCCTCGTGTCGTGATTCATGTTCTTCTGCAAGAGTGGTTCACTGGACTCGGGCTCTCTCCACAGCGGCGGCAGCACCCGTACATCAATACTGAAGCCCCACTGCTGCACCAGAACATGCTCCTGCACCGGGAAGTCCCGATCCAGTGGAGCCATCCCACCAAAGAGGTTCTCCGGCGCAGGAGCGCCTGAGAGTGTAGCTGCCGTGCGTGCTCCCGCCGCGCGCAGCCGCTTTCGCCTCCGGAATGGCTGCGCCAGATCTGGCCGGCGGCCAGCATGAGTAACATGCGCAGCTGCTGGCATGGTGGGCAGCACCTCCGAGAAGGGGCCGGAAGAGAATGTGCTGTGCACGGCTGGCGCTGCATGGCTGCTGGAAGCACCCGGCGTTCCTGCCTGGGTGTGCTCAGAGGGCTGCCGGGCGTCATAGCTGCAAAGCGACAGGCTGAAGCCGGCCACCTCGAGCTTTGCAGCCGAGGGCGTCTCGTACATGAGAAATCTCGTGAGTGCGCCAGGAGCACACAGCATATCCCACCAGCCACTCGCGTGTTTTTCTTGCACCCCGGGCTTCGGCGGCTCTGCCTCCCCACTCGCACCTTCGCATGCCACAAAGCCTTGCACATCTTGACAAGCACCTCGACTGGATCCGTAAGGAGCTGTACCAGTATGATGTGGGTAGTGAAAATTTGCTAAAGATTGATGAGCCTCACGTGGCTCCCACGCAATCCTTACTATTACACAGTGGAAGTTTCAGCTCCCCAGTGCTATGAGCGCAGGTCGGCACTCGACAGAGGTGCATACCTTGCGGCGTTAAAAGGAGCTGTCTGATGCTCAGGCGCAGGGAGTCTTTGCCCTCCAGGGTGCTCCCAATGGCTCCGCGCGGCCCCGACTCATCCTGCTGGCTGACTTCCAGATGCACATCGTCCAGGGTCACCTCAATGCACTGAGTACACAGGACAAACGCGCGGTGGCACAGCCGTGCCAGAGCCTTGTTGGTGAAGCATCCTACAGCAACTGCAAGCCAAAGAGAATGTCAGGAACACGTTGACACACTCACCACTGATTTTCATTCAGCAGAACATATTGCTTCAGGGATATTGAGACCAAGAAGATGCTACACCCCGAAGTGCAAGGGGACCTGGGACCAAGTGTGTGCAGCTTGCCTGTGGTTTCCTGTGATGCTCTGTCCTGCTCCAAGAAATTGGTCCTCCAGAGAATGCTGTCCACTGTTGCCAGCTTCTCGGCACGCAATTCCTTCTCCAACTGCTGCTCCGCTACCCATTGTTTCTCAGCATCCACATGCTGCGCATGAAACGTTATCCCTTGAGAGCAAGCAATATTTGGGTTTCTTACAGCGCATATGCATATGCAGAGAGTGAAGTGGCATGGTGCAAATCAACATAGTCCTGGACATGAAGCACATAGTCTCTGGCAACTCCACTGAAGTACAAAATTGATAGTAGTGTACCTGAGGCATTTGCCGCTGACGCAGCTCCGTTTCTACCCCGCGTACATGAATGCGAAGAGGGCGCTTCCATGAGGGAAGTTCGATTTCAATGTACGCTATGGCAAATCTCAGCAAGTGGAATGCTCCGCAGCTGCCTTTCTGAAGAGCTGCCTCAGCCAGGCGAACATTGTGTATGCGGACACCTGTGGGACCATGAAGAGCATCACATTCGCAAGCAAATAACATGCCTTCTCTATAATTGTGCAGCAATCGCATCTAGTGTTAAAACCCTGACGAGTGTCAATGAGAGTTGCAAACTTGGCAACAATACTTGTACTACTGTGAAAAGTACCTTTACTTCGACGCTCCACGCGACATTTTTTTGTGATTCGTTGGCTTTGGTCAAAGCTGGACCCTTTCAATGCTCTCGACAAAAGAGATGCGAGACTAGCTTCCACCAAGCCAAACCTTGTGACTAGGACCAGCAATATAAATGTCACAACGCTGAGCGCGAGGACAATGTACAGTAATTCTCGAATCATTGCCGTACAAAAGTTACATACTTCCTCCACACTGGCTGTTCGGGGTTGACCAGATAATCAAGATGGTGGTTGGCCAGCAAGTCTTGTACTTATATAGACTTGCTAACAACCGGGTTTCTTCGCACTCCATCTTCTTTTCTGAAGGTCTGCACGACCGTGAAAACAACCATATTGGGGCATGATGCCTGTGAAGGCAAGCAAGGCATGCAGAAAAGTGCAGAAACGACAACGCCATCGCGCAGTTTTTGATGTAACTTCGTGACGTTGCATGTTTGCCGAATAAGCTGCCGATCTCACAGAGCTACCCACCGATGCATGCACCCTTCTAGCTAAAGTGTATAATTTGCTGGGCATCGTGCTGCACGAGGACTTTCAACTGAAATTGCGTTGATCTGGCCAGGCCCAAGATGCGACAGTTCACAGAGCAGGAAGTTATGGGGCAATCAGCATGTTTCAAAACTGTGATAAACTTGCAGCATCGTTGTAGACCACGATTAGTGCCGCGGGCCATGGCAGGAGACCCTGGCATGAAGAGTCTTGGACAATCGAGTGGCCAACAGGTTGGTCGCATAAACGATCAACTGGCTGCTTCAACTTCGCAGCCATCGTTGTCTCCATCACTTCCAATCCAGCCATCCATACCGCGTTCATACAATGTTCCTCTGTTTGGTGAGGACCTCAGCACTGCTCTAGTTTGCCAAGTCCAGCAAGCTGTGCCCCTGCTTTAGCCACATCAATGAGCGTCTGATAACTCTACCTTCCAAGAAATCACGAACAGTCCACAGATATGGGTAGTAATGCTGCGCTGCTGTTCTGCAGATGCTCTGAAATTCAACGGCCCGGCGCCAGAGGTAATAAACTGCCGCCTGGCAATGGTGGGCTTCCTATATGCGGCCAGCAATGAAGCTTCAAGCGGCAAGCTTGTGCTGGAACAGTTCCGGGAATCCCCTTGGTTCCCACTGGCCTTTAGCGCCATCTTCATCTGGGCTTCGCTGGTACCCATCACCAAGGGTGCCAAGCGGGAAAGCTTTGGTTGGTCACTCTGCCTTGTTGTCAGCAAACTGTGCAAATGTTGATGTGGTTCTCAAGTCTTATGTGTCAAGCTGCTTTGCGTGAACAGCAATGGCAGTGGCCATGACATTGATGCCTTTTTCGAAGGCATCTATTTTGAGCTATGTCTGGCTCTGCAGGCTGGTTTTCTCCCAAGGCGGAACTCACAAACGGGCGCACAGCGTGTTTGGCATTTGCAGTCCTGCTGCTTCTGGAGTACAAGAGTGGCGTAGCATTCTTTTGAGAGCACACCGTGGCACTGTGAGTGGCCAGTATGGCATTGTGAGCAGCGCACATAACTTATTACATAACCCATTCAATTGAATGGGCAGCTGTACTGGCAGCATGGGGAGAGTTTTTCATTGCTGCTGCGAGGTGATCTGCCTTCATTGCAGTTAGTGGCATCATTTGATTGCACAAGAGGTCCAAGGATACAAGGAAAGGAAGTGTGGGATGATGTTCTGCACAATGGCAGATCTGATCCAGTCTTAGGGGCTTCAACCAGCTGTGCGTGTGGAGGAGGTTTGTCTGTCCGAAGCATCTAATTCTTTCAATAGTAATTTGGAAGGTCTGGCACTATGCTTCTTAATCACATCATTGATCATGGATGTCCCATTCAGTAGCAACTACGATGGCGCGACAATTGCAATGTGTCCATTCCGGGTGTGTGGGAATCGCATGTCCTGACGGTGGAAGTATACTTAGACAGCACCACAATTTCTACCACACACCAATGCTGCTGGCAGACTCTAAACAAAACCAACAAGTTCCAGACTGCCAGTAAAACGACTATTATACAACACTGATTGGCTTGGCAAACTATATCGACTGGAAGACGTTCAGTACAGAAGACTCTGACAATGCTGGGGTAAGAAAGAGCACTTGAAAGAGATGCAGGGATCACGAGCTGGCCGGCACAGGTGCAACTGGTAGCTGCGCTGCACCCCCCTTGCTGGCAAGCTTCATGGCTACAGTGTCAAAGATGGCAGCGACATTTGCTGCTGTCTTTGCAGAGGTCTCGATGAAGAGCATGGAGTTCCTGCAGAATCAGAATTCTTCAGCAGGAGGACCACCGAAAGCGTAACGAGTACGATAATTTCAATGGGATTTGTGTTCAGGCTCGATACCTCTCTGCATATTCTTGCCCAGTCTCGGTTGTGACTTCTCGCTGCTCAGTCAGATCTGATTTATTGCCCACCAGGATGATCACTGCAGGCAATTCACAACATCATCCAGCAGATGATTTTCACTCTTCTTCACTCGCGACGTAGTACATGAAGCCACAAATGTCATTTAACTGATCACTGGCAGAAAACGCAGAAAACTTCAATTCACTGCAGAGAACCCACACCTATGTTTCCGCTGGCATTTTTCTGCAGCTCTGAGACCCAGTGCTTGGCTTTTTGGAAGGACTCCCCGCTTGTTATATCATACACAACGGCTGCTGCAGATGCCCCTCTATAGTACAGCGGTGCTAAAGATGCATACCGTTCCTGTCCAGCTGTGTCCCTGCACACCATGTCCATGTCTGGTCTTCTCTGCTAGTAACTTTTTCCGGAGTGGCTGCAACGAGATAGGCTCGTACAGAACACGCCAGCCTTCATCTGCTCAAATGCACAACTCACCAGATCTCAAACTTGACTGTTGTGCCGTCTGGGAGATGGACTGAGTGGCTCATGAACGCAGCACCAACAGTGACCTTGCTATTGGGGTCAAACTGCCCCCTGACATACCGCAACACAAGGCATGACTTTCCAACTCCCTGCATACATCCAACAAACATTCAAGAGCATTTCAGACATGATAGTCTGTGAGAGGGCATGGCTGCACAGAAACAGCACAAGCACTTTGGATCTTACAGTGGTTCTGTGCACTTTGGGAGCTTTGGGGAACTCGCACCGAGTCTCCTAAGAGCACAAGTTTGATGCGTGGAATTGCGCCAGGCCCAGGTTCTCCTTCTTTCTGGCCGACACCCCGCAAGTCCGCTTTCTCAGGAGGTGCTGCAAATGCGGCACACACAGAGAAGTCAAGGAAAGCTAAAAACAAAACACAGGGGTTTTCGATGGCCATTTTGAAGGGGAACATGGTAAGCTCCCACAACGTGTGCATGTACAGTATAACGATAATGGCCATTGTCTCCCCAGAGAAAGATAGTTTGCAGTGCTGAGAGGTGTTTGATTGAGCTTGCATTGTGCACTACAAGTGGTTCACAAATTACCTGCTCTGCTTGTTGAGCAGCCCATGTGCACTTGATTAACCAGAAACTTCTTTGAACAAATACAAATGGCCTCCTGGTGGGTGCTGATATGGTAGACAGTCCGGGTCTGACAGGATGGATGTTGTGGAAGTGCAGCCTCACCCTCTCACTGACCTCCAACAAATACGGCTCTTTGCACGATCAATCCAGCAAGACCCGCAAAGGATTGGTGCTGTCAGTGCATGAATGAAATTTCTCTGTAGAATGCGCCTTCAACGGACTTCAAGTCCAGGATTATGGCCTGCCTTCTTAACTTCTCTGTCACAGTCACTGAGTGTGGACTCGACAACCTTGACAATGACATGCAAAAGCTTGTAAAGTGATTTTCTGCATAGCTCATCCTCTTTTCAATGCGATCTGGCTGACACCCTCTTCCTGAAAATGCACTCGTGCGTTTGGATGTGACTCCTTGCACGGGTAGTGATGGTAGCTGCTGACGAAAGAAACTTTTTACCGTTTCAAAGACACGATCAGTATGGACTTATGGGTCACCAAAAGCAATCAACCTTGGAAACAGCAAGGTTGTGCCTTCTAGCATTCACCGTCGTGCCCCTGAAGGTGTTGGGCACACTGTCCTGCATACTGGGATTCTACGCAGCTTGCAGGATATTGCAGATCCTGCCAGAACGTACTCGTAACTATTTAGTACCTTTTCTTGGAAAACTTTACACAAGATTATGCCTAGCTTGCATTGGCTTCATGAAAGTATCTTGGGTGCACCTGCCACGTGCCGATTGGGATGAGCCCAGAGGTGAAGCACAGGCAGCAGGGATAGTGTCCAACCATTGCAGCTGGATCGACATCTTGGTGCACATGTCAAGATATTTCCCCAGCTTTGCTGCTCGAGGTGGAACAGAAAAACTGCCTCTGATTGGACCCATCAGGTTGGCACACCCCCCCATCTTCAAATATAGACACCTGTCAGCAAGATAGTTCACATTCAATCAGCAACTTCATATCATGTGTCAATATATCTTTTAAAATTCCATCTTGTGCAGTCAAAGTATGGACTGCATATATGTGGAGCGAGAGGCTAGGCAGGCAGGAACCAAGGTGCGGGCCACATGAGCAGCTCATGTGTACTTTTTCTCTACATACGTCATACCAGACTAGCATGGCTGTATTGTGAAAAGTAGGTTGCTTTGCTATGATTCAGGGTGTGGCAACACTGGTGAAAGAGAGGATGCAGGCGAGCGCTAGTGGGCAAGGCAAGCATTTGAGGCCCATGCTTTTGTTCCCTGAGGTGAATACCAATACAATCAAAGATCACTATTGAATGCTTCTTTCATCACCGCAACTTGAGGGGTCCCGTGGACGGCTGCCAGAAAGATGAGTTATGCTGGATCTGGTATGGCATGGTAATGCTTTATGTGGCATGCAGGGGACCACAACAAATGGCAACTTTCTCTTGCCATTCAAAACGGGGGCCTTCTTGGCGGGGGTGCCTGTGCAGCCAGTCATCTTGAAGTATGGCAAGGTGATGCCATTAAGAGAAGTCCATGCATGTGGGCATGCCACAGTTCTTGCAGTCCAGAGAGTCCAACAGACTTGTCAATACTGGGGTTCTGTGTCAGAAAGCTGCTCTGATTCCCCTATGTAGCAGGCACACCTGCAATTCCACATGGCTTCACAGTGATTCTCTGAATTATTTCAGGGGAGGGTATCACCAGCATGGGAAAGCATTTCAGCACCGCGCCACATCTTCCTGATGTTTGCAACTCCATTCCACAGTATTACAGCGTATGAGGTACGATCTATGGACAACTTGCATGCATGTGCATTTGCAATCCCTCATCTTAGCGTGTCGCTCCTGCCTGACATTCCATGCCGAGAGTTGGGTTTGCATCTGCAGCTCCCAGTCTATGTACCGACAGAGGAGGAGCAGAAGGACCCAGTCTTGTATGCACACAATGTCCGGGAGTACATGGTGGGGAGCCACTCCTCTCCCATGTGAGGCAGAGTGCCAGCATGACACCATGCTGTTGCCATGTGGCCATGACAAACAATGACTACGCTTGAGTGCTTGTCTGCCAATGCATGCATCCAAAATATTGTCATCCGGCTGAGGGATAATGTGTGGATTTGACATCCACTGATGCTTCTGCGCGCGTGTTGACAGTTGCGATACAGCGGACTGAAGCCATCAAGCGCTCTGCTGGCAGACAAGCGGGCATATCATGCCAAGCTGAAGGGGGAAGCACTGCCAGCTTCCAAGAAAGTGGAGTGATGGGCAGGGGAGCAGGAGATGCACATTTCTCAGTGCAGTGGCAGCAATCTCAACAGATTGCATCACTGCAGAGTCGTATCGATTTGCAATGAAATTCCGAGGACTGTTCTCTGCAAGTCTGTACCTGTTCACTCTGACATGCAAGTCCATTATCGAGAGGATGGTGAAGACTGCTGTGAACGACTTGCAGCAAGAGTACAATAGCGGACTTGGGACTGGGTTCATAATATGTACTTCATGTAGATCTGCAAGGCGACAGGGCGACATCTCCGCCATGATTGCCATCATGCTGTTGTAATCACAGAATATGCAGTACACCTGCAAAGCAGCCGTGCAGAAACAATGCTGCCAAAACGAATCTTCAGGCAATCTGGAACTGCCAAGTGCCACTGGGCCTTGCAATGGCGATGGCCTCATGATGAGGAAACATGCATGCAGTCTCCCAGACTCCCAGTGGGTTGCATGATGGGCAAACTTGTAGAATTTTGCAATCAGCTTTTATTCAATGATATCTACATGCACGACACCACGCATACATTTGTACACGCGTATGGTATGTCACTTATGAAGGCAGTTCCTGATACCCAAAAAGTCCAACAAAGTTCTCTTTGTCATGCAAGAACATTGTGTCCAGTAGATGCCACTGAATCAGTTCAGTCACTTCTCTTCCTTGACAGACATGCCAACAAGCATGTCCATGGAATCCTTAGCAGTATCACCCACTGAGCTGCTGCTTTCTTTGTAGGAATAACTGTTGCATGTGCCGAACAGGCTCCCAGCAGCAATGAATTTGTGGCAGCATCCCGTACGTTCAGCTGTTGTAGCAAAACCGGCTGCATTCTGGACGGATTTGCTGCACACACCCACGACATATGCATCAAGCTGCCAGCTCCTTCTTCATGATGCTGTGCTGAATCCTGCGCCAAGGGCTCATCAACAGTGGAGCTTTCGCCTGCATGGACTGCACTTCTTTGTAGCCTGCACTGAGGTAAAGCTGACGGGCTGGCACATTATCCACATGTACTGCCTGCATGCATGCAATCCACTTTCATTCTAATGGTCTACTGGGAAGCAGAAGACACAGAAAGGGTACAGAGAGGCACCAAATGGCCCTTCCATGCCATGAGATGGCCATGACATGACACCATGCTGGCTCAAGAGCCATTGCATTGCCCCAGGCTGGCAGATGGATGAGAGCAGCTGAGGTGCATGGTGCCCCATGATGCGCACAAATGCCTTGCATAACCGTGATGAGACCCTTACCAGGCTGATGGAGCTCCAGCCAGCCTTGCGAGCATGATCCTCACATGTTGCCAGCAGCAGCCTGGCAATGCCCTGCTTCCTCAGCTTCTGGTCAACCGCCATGTTGGTCACGTGCGCAGAGTCTGCAGGCAGCACCGGCCAGTCCCCTGAATCTGCTGCATCCTCCTCCCCACTGAAGGTGACTGCCGCTGTCCCCACCACTCTGTATGCGCGCCCAGGAGGCAAGAGGCTCGCATCTGCATGTAATGTTGTCCTTTCATGGTCTTACATATCCATGAGCAGCAACATGCAAGCATGAACTGCCAAGACGCTGGTGCATCGCAGCAAATGTGAGATCAATGGCGTCACATGTGAGCCTCCGTTGGCCACACAACCCGAAGATTGCTGCATGATAGCCTGTATTGGCGCCATGACTCGAAATGTAGTCATGCCTGGCCGGTCCAGGTCACACACATGAGGACATGAATGTATGGCAGTGCTTACTTGTCGGAATCAGGCGGGCCACAAAGAAAGTTCCATTCTTCAAAGGGTCTTGTAGCCTCCTTAGGAACTCACTGCACACCCGCACATCAATGTGATCAGGCTGCAGAATTGAGCAGTGGCCATGCCTTGAATGAGCTGGGCTTCTGAGGACAGCATATGGGTGCATGCGCCGGGCCATACTCTACTTTGCTCAGCGAAACCGTCACAGAGTCAGGAGAAGTGGTAAAACTCCGGGTCAGGACCACACTGGCTGCAGCCAAGTCTTCCCCTTCCAGTGGCAGAACATGGACTTGCCCAATAGGCAGAGTTGCCTGAGATGCAACACAGAATCATAGCACTATGCTTGCTAACTGCATAATGGACGTGACATGAGCATCATAGCAAGACGAACTGCCTTGAAAACGCGCTATGCATTTCAGATCGCAGGTCGAGTGTCAACGTCAACGTTAGGTCGTCCCAAATGTTAAACTTATGTTACATTTACCTTTTGAACAGTGTTTATGCAATCAGCTCGACATGTTAAGAGTATCCGTGTTGATAGACTTCCAGATCGCCCTCTCACAGAAGCAATGCCACACCTGTTTTGGAAATTTACGGTCCTATCGACCTTACATATCGGTGTGACTTCATGCACCGTTTTCTGTGTAAACATGACATTTAGCAGAGCAAGGCACCAATAAAGTTCAGACAGCAGCAAATGCATGCCAGGTGTTTGTGATTGTGATAATTGCCTGCCCATTGTGCCTCTCTTGGAAGGCTCATGGGGCATGGCCACAGGTCTTCAAGATGCTCACATGCACACTGTACAGAACATAAGGGGCTATCTACTATACATCTTAATCAGGGCCATGAGATCATGAGGGCTGTGATTTACACTGTCACAGTAGCGCGCATGTGCATGCAGTGCCGGCCCGGCCTTCAGCAGCGCCATTGATGACATATGAAGACCATGGCAGCAGCTATGAGACCAGGTGCAGTCCTGCTGGCCCTGCAACCTCTGGATGTTCTATAGTATCTTCACAGATCTGCAGCACGGATGCAAACAGAAGCGCCCAGAAAGATTTTGGCGCCATTGAGCCGCTGAGGTGGCACCATTTGCCATTTGTAATGCCCCCAATCTGGCATCTCTTCCCAGCGGGGGGTCCCTCTCGAGTCAGGCTTGCCAGCCAGCGCAGACGAGTGCACAAAATCCAGCAACACCAGTCCGCACAACAGATCGATCCTGGGCGGCAGGCTGCTTTAGATGCATAGCGTCTAGTGGAGGCGATAGTATCCGCGCGTGGGCGAGCCGTCTTCCAACGTCTTTGCCGCCCGCCGGGCGAGGTGAAATGGGGAGCAGGTTGCGCTTCGCCGTCCTCCTCGGCCTGACGCTTCTGGCGACCTGTCACGCCGCAGAGTTTGATGATTTCATAGGTGCGTTGATCTTTTTGATCAAGGCTGCGAGCTGTTGGCCCTGTTTTGTTGGGAGGTGTGTCTCCCTTGTGCTGCTCATGCAGTACGGTGAGCCCTTTGCTGCGCCCTGCCTTCATGCATTGGACCCATCGGCAAGGCATAAGATGTAACGCGTGTTTCAATGCCAAAATGAGGCTGCACGGGAGGGAAGCCAAAGGAAAGATCTGTGTAGTAGGTATGACGTCTTGCTGGTTGATCACCCTCTTCGGTGGGGATAGTTTGAGAAAGTTTGAAGGCAGCTGGCGGATTGCTGCTTGAACTTGCCGCTTCCATCAGCAAGTGTGCTTAGGACGCTCCAAGGGCGGGGGTTTTGGGGTTGAAGTGTCTCACTTGCATCTGCTCGAGGTCGTCTTATGGTCTCACGCTGGTTATGCCGTACCCTAGAGCTACAAGTAAATGTTCTAAACGCTGAAAAGCTTGACGGAGACGCCCTGCCCCAGTATTGGCAGCTCAGAGAGGCTAGTAGGGCTCCTCATAACGTACATTTCTTTGGCTTCAAGCCGCTTTTCTTGCGACGAAAGTCGTGACCGGTGGCGATATGGCTTCAGATGGGTTCTTACAGAGCACCAGGGTCAAGGAGCACGCTTCCAATGGAGCCGTAGTGTCTGGCCGACCAGGGCTTTGTCAAGTAACGATCCGCGAGAGTAGACTCTCCTTTGGCGGTTGATCGAGGCGCGAGGCATTTGGCTGTCCGTGTATACCCGATGCATATGATGCGCCAGTGCTCCAGTGATATAATGCCAAGACGTGTCCTGGATATCTTCGTCTGACATACGACGCAATCCGACCTGGCCTGTCTTTTTGCTTGCAGGTACTGACAACACGCAGCTGATGGCTCACTCTAGGCAATTGCAGCAGGCTTCAGGTAGATATGACGCTGAGAAACATCCATGGTGCAGTTCAATTGGCATGCATGGGTTGTCCCAAGTGTCTCAGAAAGAGTGGCAGAGCTGTCGGTCTCTTGTGAGGTCTAAATGTGTGTTCTAATTGCCCAACCATCATGCATGCACCTACATGTGTGTGCTTGTGCCAAATTTGACAGCCATTTTTGATTCTGCTGTGCAGCCCCGGCTGCAGCCCCAGGCCCCAGCTCCAGCAACTCCAGCAACAATGGTGGAGCTGGCCTCATCCAGGACTTTGTGGCTAGGTCGGGCACCCGCTTCGTAGTCCAGTCCAGGGATGGACAACAGGGCTCCTGCGAAACATTCTACTTTGCTGGGGCCAACACATACTACCTGGTGAGGCTGCCACAGCAACATGACATGGCATGACATGACACACATGACACACATGAGATGCAAGCTGCATGCATCTCATGTCATGACATCTGGGCTGCAGGCTTGCCAGCTATCCACTACATCTTCCTCATCTGCAAGCTACATGTACCACATGTCAACAAAGTCTGCCAAATGTGACAAGCCATGGCGCTCCTGATGGATGCATGTTGTGTGCAGATGATCAGGGCTGCGGACCCCAAGACCAGGCCTCAGGTGCTGGAGATCCTCGACTCAGCCAAGGACCTGGGCTTGAAAGTGCTGCGCATGTGGGCCTTCAATGAGGGGCCCCTGCAGTACAACACCCTGCAGCGCTACCCAGGTACTGGTTCTGCATGCATGTGGGCTGTCATGTTCCAGAAAGTGTCCCATGCAGCCAGTTTTACATCTGCATCATATGCTCAGTTGATTGTGTGGTGACCTTCTCATGAGTCACAGCTGGATTTTCCAATAGCACCTTCACAGTGCATGCGGGTGGCTGCAGGCGTTTATGATGACAAGGTCTTAGTGGGTCTGGACTTCGTCATCAATGAGGCTAGCAAGCGTGGCATTAGGGTGGTACTCGTCTTTGCCAACTACTGGGCCATGTACGGTGGCATTGACCAGTACAACATCTGGTCTTTTGAGGCTGGCAGCGGTAAGTTGACAGCCAACGTGGCAAAAATAATGTGTGTCTTGGACTACAGTTGCTCCTCAGTTTCAACAAGTGCATGCTGCAATTGGATTCTTGCTTCTTTGCTAGCTTGATGCAGATTCTGAAGCCATGTCCATGCAACTGGAAGATTCACCTCATGTGGATAAACACTATCTCAGCATTATCTTTGCTGCAGGTAACTGCAATGGTGATGTAACATGCCGAGATGACTTCTTCAGCGATCCTGTGGCCATCGGATACTACAAGGACCATGTCAAGAAGCTCATCAACCGTGTGAATACATTCAACCAGCGCTTGTACAGGTATTTTACTCATTACTCCAATGTGCTTTGTGGGGACCTCCACGTGAGTTCTCAGATATGTGGCCTGGCAGTGGCATGTGGGATTTTTACTAAAAGTTGTATGTCCTATTGCTGTATGCACGTCTCTGGATTGGAACATTAAGGATTTTTGCCTGCGTTTGTGCAGGGAGGACCCTACCATCTTTGGCTACAACCTCATGAACGAGCCTCGCTCCCAGGCAGAGCTGTACATTGTCAGGCGCAAGACCACTGACGGTTCCAAGATCTACAACATCTCCTACAACCCAGGCGATGACTTGCAAAAATGGATTGAGGACATGGCCAGCTACATCAAGTCCATGGACCCCATCCATTTGCTGAGTACAGGTGATCGTGCTGACTCACAGGTGCTCAGTGTTTGATCGTGACTGCATTGGGTGCATTAGAGGTTTGAATCATCTGGAACCTCTGTTCCATGCCCATCCTTGGGTTTAGCCTGCCCTGCAGGTTGTGGTAATTTTTTAGTGTGCCCATTTGGGTGGTATTATCAAGGCAGAGTCTGGAAGAATGCAAGCAGTTTGCTAATATTAATTGTTGTGTTGCAGGCCAGGAGGGCTTTGCCGCAAACTCTACACCACTGTACATGTACTCCAATCCCGGCGCCTGGGCCTCCTTGCTTGGTGTGGACTTTGTGCGCAACAACAAGGCCAAGGGGATCGATTATGCCACCATGCATGTGTACGTGGACCAGTGGCTCTGTGTGGCTGAAGGTTCAACCACTGAGGGGCAGCTGTCCTTCATGAAGTGCGTGCCTCCTCTGCTTGCAGCTGTGTATCTGCACAGAAATTGAAGCTCTGCTGGTGAAGGTTCCATGGATTCAACAGTCTCCACCAGGCAATTGCTTCTCGAGCTATAATATTGAGAAAGTGGGTCGCTGAGCTTCACACGTATGCAGAACCTGGATAGAGGCGCGGCAGCAGGCGGCTGAGGAAGAGCTGGAGATGCCTGTCGTGCTGGAGGAGTTTGGCTGCAAGCTGGACAAAAGGTACGAGACCCTCTGTGTCTGCATGGTCCCAATATACCCAAGTCCATAGCCCTCATTGCTGCCGCTCTCTTATGAGGGCATGGCTACATTTGCAGAAACAGATTTGCAGGATTGCTGTGCTTAAAAAATGTAATGGATTGTGTGCTTGTACAGGCCTGGGCAGTATAAGATTGCATATGACAGCTGCCTGGAATCTGCAAAGAGAGGCGGTTCTTGTGCTGGAGTCATGTTCTGGGATCTTGCTCACAAGGTACATGGCTCTCCTGTCTTTTTTTTTGGGAGCTTGTCTGGTAATGCATCTCTGGAATTATCGAAAGAAGCGAGGAGAAGGTCACATGTGTTTATAGTGAAGTGCTCCTGCAGGAATATGCCCCGCTCGATCCCTACCTGGACGGGATTCTGCGTTTTGGTGGCGGTTATTCAAACATGCTTGGCAGCAATGCTTCCAACCCTGAGCAGCGAAATGAGGTGTTCGACGAAATCCGCAATTATGCTTCGGCCGTAGCTGCCATCAACCAGAAGACAGCAGGCCCGGACACTTGCGTCTTCGTGCCACCCCCGCAGCAGGGCCTGGGTTGCAAGTAGGGTTCCCCCCTTTCTGTGCTGCCGCTGCGATTTTTGTGGACTCTGGCCCGTTCATCTGGACAACTTTAGTTTTATTGGCGGTTGCATTCTATTCCAAGAGCTCCTATTGATGAAAAGTTGTGTCGTGTGAATTTAGCAACATCGCCATCAACTGGGACGAGGGCGGCATGCCTTGGACCTGCCTTCCAGGCGAGCCATCCAATGTCAACTGGTGCAATGGCGCTGGCGGCGCTGACTTGTACAGGAACCCGCCTGAGGCTTGGAGGGGTGCAAACACTCGCGGTGAGCTACTGCACACAGAATCTCCCCCTTGTGTCCATGCGCTGAAAAGTGTGCTGCCTCTCAAAAAGCATGTGGCATTGCACAACTGAGCTGAAGTGGTTGTCGTGTGCATTGCAGGCCTGCCCTACAACACCATCGAAGTCCTGATCCTGGGCAACATCACCAACAATGGGACCAAGCCAGTCAACCTGAAGGGCAGCTGGATGATCATCCCCTTCTCCATGGGCGTGCAGACCCAATTTGAGGGCATCTGGAAACGCCAAGCCAATCCAACAAACTACTTCAAGATCTACTGCTGGTAAGGTTCTTCTCCTGCTCAATTTCTTTTGGCCACGACTGGTCTCTTTGAGGCCCAGAGTTGCAAAGAAAATGCAATTGTGGCCTGTTTCTCGAGTCTTTGGCTTGCCTGACATCCTTTTATCCTGCTCAGTTGCATAGCTGAGCCCATTTTTGCTTGATCAGGGACATTACGGACTCCAATGGAGACGAGTTGTGCGACAATGGCGTGGACCTTGCCTTCACCAACTACTCGTGGCCAATTGGTGTCAAGCGTGACCGTGGCCTCAACATCACCTTCACCAAGGACATCATCCTGCAGCCTCAAGGTTGGCTGGGAGCTCCCCAGAGTGGCAACGGCGCAAATGTCTTGATCTCCTTCAAGGATGACAAGAACCACTTCAGGTGCGAGCCGGCCCTGACAGTTTGAGATTTGTGCAACCTAGTGTTTGGCTAGTTTTCCCAGAAGCAATACGAGTTTGACATGTTTGCTCCAAACATTTGGTTCTGGTGTATGAACACGGTGTTCAATGTTATGATAGACTATGATGAACTTGTACAAGCGCAGGCTGGATGTGTCGAGCCTGGGCCTGAGGGGCAGTAATTCTTGCCCTGGCAACCCTGTCTACAGCAGCTGGCCGCCTCCGCCACCACCCCTGCCAAAACCTTGCAAGGAGGGTCCAGATCCGCGCCGTGGCTGCCCACACTTCGAGTGGTACTGGGCGAATGCAACAGCGGTGAGGTCCACAGATTCGTCAGGTCTCGCATACACTCAAGGCGACAGTGATGAGTCGGTAGGGCGTTTCTTGCTTTTTGGCCATAGCCACAGGCATTAGAGCATTTCTTCTTGAGCTGTTACTGTTCACTGTTTGTCAGCAACCTGTGACAGCTCCCCTTCTGTTTATTCGGGGTGATTGCTGTTGTTGCACATCTAGTACCTGCCTGGTACTGGCCTAATTGTGGAAGCAGGCGCTGAAGAGTATTTACTGATGGGCTTCTATTACGCATGTGCAGACCCAGCAGGGCCGCGTCAGCACTGCTTCCATCCAGCAGGGTGGCCGTCGCCGTCAGTTGCTGCAGGACACATCTGCAACCCCTCCGGCTCCATCCTCGGCCTCTGGCTCCCCCCAGTCCCAGGGCGTTGCATCTGGCTACTTTGGCAGCGGGCCTTTCCTGCGCACCCTCAACTCAGTCAGCAAGAGCATTCCTGCCAGCTCTCTGGGTGTCACCTCCGGCAAGCAGTATGTCATCACGACCAATGTCCAGGTCGATGGAACCATCAGGTATGTTCTTGCAGTGATTGACAGTCTCGGCAGACTTGTGCACATACTTTTCCGCGGTGTATCGTGTCTAAAGGAGTCATCATCCCTATAATGACTCCTTTGTCCGACTGTTTTCCCTGTGCCCTGCAGGACGCCCAGGAACATCACCCGTCCAGGTGCAACCAGCGTGGGCAATCCCCACCCAGATGCTACTGGTCTCAACAAGGCCAAGGGCGTTGATGTCTTCCTCACCCTGCAGTACACCCGCACTGGCCTCTCTGGCTCCACTTACATGGTGAGCCTTTAGAATGTGCTGCTGTCTGTTTTCTGCCGCTGAACAATTCGTTTCCTGGTGACTCTTATATGCCTTATTGTTTGGGGTATATTCCTCGAAATGCTGGGATGTAGCCACGTACTGCCATACTGTATACTTAACACCGTCATGGTTTGCTGCAGGTGCTGGGCAAGGCTCGCGTTGTGCCTGGCAATGGCACACAGATGCTGCGCGGCGTATTCTCACTGGGCGCTGAGGATGATCTCACTGGCTCAGCTGTTGTGTATGCGGAGACGCCCCACCCTGGCATGACACTCTCCTTGGACACCCCCAAGGTCTACCTGGCTAGCGACCTGTCCAGCCCAAATGTTGTGGCAACCCTACCAGCCAACCTGACGGACCCGTATGAGCCCTGCACCGTCATCTCTGACCACGGCTACACTGGTGTGTGGGAGGTGGAGGTCGACAACAACCGCTCCTCTGACACCCTCAGCATCGAGATGTGCAGCCCTGGCGGCTATGACCAGGTGAGGCTTCAGTCAGATTCTTCTCATAGGCCAATCCTCTGTCTGCCTGGAAGATCCAGTCATGGAGCAAATGGACTACATGACAGGTCAACAGTCTTCCATCGGCGCAGATGCAGCCAATAAAGAGCGTCTCCCATGTCTTCAAATCTCTGTGCCGAGCTTACTCGCTGCACTTCTGGCCGCTGTGTGCGATGTGTCATTGTGCTCGAGGCATGTGTTGTTCAGTGGCCCAATCTGTTGCCCAAGACTAAGCGCACTGCTCTCAATAGAGCGTCTCCCTGCCTCCAAGTTTGTGTGCTGAGCTTAGAATTAACCTAGTTCTGGCCGTTCTGCGATGTGTCATTGTCTTCAAGGAGTTTGTTGTTCAGTGGCCCATTCTGTTGCCCAAAAGTTAGCGCACTGCTCTCAACAGAGCACGACAGTCCAACACCGCTGAGTTTTCTTGGTATTCTTCTGCAGCCACCAACACTGAGGACAACAGAAAGCATTGCAGATGTCTGTCCGCATACCGTTTCAAAGAGTTTGATGCTAGCGTGGACCTTCAGACAACAGTCTTCCTTGCTATGTGTTGCAGGTTCTGATGGTGTACCAGGACGGCAAGGTCATCGCACAGAACAACCCACCCAACTCCCCCAAGATTTTCCAGCTGAGCATCCCTGTTAAGGCAGGCAGCCGCTATCTGATCGTGGTTGAAGGTACCACTGGCGATCCATACGGAGGCTACCGCGGCCATCCAGGCGTGAGGTAAATTCTATTCCCCGCGCCTGCTAGGTCTTCTTATCTGCATTTCCTGACTCCTGCTGCAGGGTTTTTCAATAATGTATCCATATTCAACGTTCTTGAAGGACATTCTCTGCTCTGTTTCGCAGGCTAAAATGGCAGAGCGGCAGTCCATTTGCCCAGATCTTTGACGCTGCGCCAACTTCTGTCAATGCATCTCAGTTCCTGCGCATTGATGGCCACGATCTTGTCATTGACTGCAAGAGGTGCTGATCATCTTCTTGCCACATGACAAGCTAAGACTGAGAAGTTCTGGGTTTGCAAAAGCTGCTGATTATTGGGCAAATCTGATGCCATACTTTGATGCTACAGCATATGTCTGCACATGTTTTGAGTCTTCAAAACTGAGAAATTCAATGCGCTCTCAGGGCTGCTTACGTGGGTGTCAACACCTGGGATTTGATGGACAAGTCTCGCGACTTGAATGCCCGCCCTGAGATCCAGTCTCGCATGGACGCCATGGTGAAGGCTGGCTGGAGCGTCGGTCGCACATGGGGCTTCTCCCTCGGCAGTGGCCTGTCCGATAGCCCACTCGGCAAGGTCATTGCGGATCCCACCAAGATCCTCGAGATTGCGCCAGGTAATTCCTCACCTGGTGGCGCATACTCTCATCATTAGCATTTGAATGCTCTTGTACTTGGTGAGCCCAACCGTAAGTAATGAGCGGTGCATTCTCATGCATATGAGTTCTGGTTCTATGCTGAAGGTGTGTACAATGAGGAGGTCTTTGCGTCCCTGGACTGGGTGCTTGCTGAGGCCGCCAACAGGAACCTGAAGATTATTCTTCCCATTGAGGTGAGCTTCATGCTGTACCCTCCTTCGGTGCTACTTACCTTATTCCCACTTCTGTGCTTTTGGATTCTGATCATCCTGTGCTGTTGCAGGACTACTGGCTGTCTATCGACAGATTTGTGAACTGGTCGTCGACCGCAGTCGGAAAGGACGACTTCTACACAGACCAGCAGTGCCGCACAATGTACAAGAATCATCTGAACACCTTTGTGCACCGCAAGAACACTGTCAATGGCCGCATCTACAAGGAAGACCCCACCATCTTCTACTGGAACTTGATCAACGAGCCGCGCTGGTAAGCCAACTTCATCTCTCCATCTTTGTCGAACCTGCTGGTCCTCTGGCCCATGCAATTGATTGAGCGATTTTCAAGCAATGTGCAAACTGCATTATTGCTGAGTCGCCGGTGTCTTTGCTTGCAGCACTGGCTGTGGCTTTGCTCTCCAGCAGTGGGTGGAGGAGATGGCAGTGTACCTGAAGGCCATCGACCCCAACCATCTGGTGACAATCGGAGAAGAGGGCTTTTACTCGACAACATGCGAGAGGTGAGGATCATGCAGACAGCTTTGCAGCTCAGTTGCTCCTTAGATTACCTGTGCTGGTGGCTCCTGTCCAAAGCCAGCTGCCTGGGGGTTTTGCTGTGGGGATCAACTGCCTGTATCGAAATGCATGTGGTTCTGCAGGGCTTTCCTGAACCCTGGTGCCGGCAAGCGGCGCGAAGGCATTTCATCCTCTCCCTGGGCAGCCCAGGAGGGGCAGGACTTCTTGGCCAACCACATCGTGCCCTCTATCGACCTGATCACTACTCATATCTGGTCCGACAACTGGATGGGGTGCGTCCTGTGCTGCTGCATGCTGTCTGATGTACGTTGACTTATTGCTGAGCTGCAAGTTGATGGTGTGCTGTTTCCTGCTGTGCATGTATCACCTTGACAGATTGATGTGTGATTGTTGTGGTTTGGGCACGCAGATATGCTGACTATGCGGGTGATGTCATCGATGACAACTTTGACTACACCCACGGCAAGGATTTCTGGAAGGAGAAGCTCGATTACACCAACACATGGCTGTCCGCTCACATCAGCGATGCCAATGCCATTGGCAAGCCTCTGATTGTGGAGGAATTTGGCAAGGCCAAGTCGGCAAAGAAGGTCTACACTGGCGAGCTGCAGAACTCGCCCAAGGACGGTGTGTTGCGTGGCTCCCCCTTGAATCTGTCTTTGGTTGTACCCATGCAGGCTTTGCAGTCGCTTCCTGTGTCCAACAAGCTGGGGCAGCCTGCTCTTTGTGTGCCTTTCAAGCTTTCATTGACACTGAGCTTTTGTGAACAGGCGAGACTGTTGCGTCCGGCAATGGCATCCGCGACCAGTTCTTGGAGGCGGTGTATGTGCAGATCAGCCAGAATGTGCAGAATGGCGGTGTCGCTCAGGGCTCAAACTTCTGGAATCTGTACTCTGTGGGCGTTGGCAGCGATGACCCATACCAGATCACACTGGCTGATACCAGCACCATGGCCGTCATTGGCGCTCATGTAAGCACTCACTTCCCCCCATTGGTCAGCAGGGTATCGCCTTTGCCAGCTCAGTATCTTTGATGAGTGTGCCACCTTTGTTTCCTGCTCACTGCACTACCTCTGTGTCATGCAGCAAAAGAACATCTCCCAGTTTGCTGGGAATACGGAGAAGGGAACCTGCAGCACCACCACCACCGACTCCAATGCAGTGCCATTCCCCGGCTACATGGTAAAATCATCTGACACTCTGTCTCATCTGCTTTTCTGTACATATAGCTAAGCTCCTGTGAAAAGCTCTTTGCACCCATTCTTGTCAATTTATTCATCCTGACATCAGAGATTTTACTTGTTACACCTGTTGGCAGGCCGGCAACTGGACCACTCCTCCCGGGCCGCCTGCGCCATTGATGGCTGGCTTCACGCCAATCGTGGACCCCAACGGAGCCCCAGCTAGCGCCCCCAGTGGGTCGTCAGGCTACTCCTCCGGGACCAGCGGATCTTCTTCGCCGTCCCCCCCACCCTCCTCCCCACCGCCGTCCTCCCCACCGCCGTCCTCCCCGCCGCCACCCTCTCCCAGCAACACTGCTGGATGAGCGGCTGTGCGCACTTGTAGGGTGGTGCACGGAGGGGATCGTGGGAACACTTCCAAGAGAAACGCAATGCCTGGCAAGCGTCCAGTCGGGTCAGATCTGGCAAGCGTCCAGTCGGGTCAGATCGAGTCTGCAGAGTTGTCGAGTCAGAGGGTAGTCAGTGCATTAGTTTGAAGTAACGTCTATGGGGACATCACACCTGGTGGATGTCTGTGTGACAGTCAGAGTTGGGCTGGCAGCATGATGGGAGGCAGTGTGATGTTGTGGTGTGCTGGTAGGATGCAGATAGGAAAGAGGAGCTGGTATGACTTCATTGCCTTCAAGCATTAAGGTCTGTGGTTTCCCTTCAGAGCTGGGCTGGTGCATTGGCTTTGATAGGAGCTTGTGAGCCTGCGTGGTTACGATGCGGTCCAGCAGACCTCCGAATGGGATGCAAGAGGAACCCAACAGATCCACAAACTGTGCCCTTTGCTTCCTTCCCCCTTCCTGACTGGCTGGTTGTCAACTGGCTAGTTATGCCTAGGGGATCTTCATGAACATTCAATTTGTGCCTTTGAATTGTCTGCTGAGCCCAAGCAACCCATGAAGAAATTCGGGAGGTGTGTGTCTTGGAACGAATCTTTGGGAATGTGTGTCTATCTTGAGTCAAGCTGAAACGCCATGATAGATTTTCTGTCAAGCAGCACTCGCCGGCTGTCTTGGACACATACTCCTTCAAGGCTCACGAAGGTTTGAGCGCAATTTTGCCTTGTACTGCAAAAATGATCAACTCTGGCAAAGATTGGCAGATGCTTTTGTCCTCCTGAAGTGACTGATAATTTGATGGGGTGTCAAGCTTGATGGCGGCAAGTCTGTGTTTGTGTGTCATGTCTTCTTTGGTTGGCATGCTCTTATTACGTTCAGGGCCATTCATGTTAGTAGCAAGCTTGGCTGAACTTGATGGGCGGGCTTGTATGATTGTTTCCTGCGCGTAAATAGAACTTTGTTCGCATGCGACCTGTTTCATTGCTTCTTAATGAGAAACCTTGAATGATGCTACCACTGTAGCAAATGCCAATGTCACTGGTAGGAAGATAGCACTTGTGTGTGTGCGTGTGTGAGAATGTCTGCAATGCACTTGTGCTGTATGTGTGCCGTGATGTATCTTGTTTGCAATGCGGGCTCACACCTGCCTATTAATGCTCTCTTAGAATGCTTCACTCTGTCTTTTACATAGCCAAACATGTGGAGCATTGAAATCTTGTAAGAAAGCTCAGCTAATACTGCAACATTGCCTGGTTCGCCAAACTTAAGTGTCATGCAGGTCAAATTTGTCTTGAGCAGGCTAGTTCATAAATCTTCATGCATCACCCCACATCAGGTCACACACACACACACACACATGCTTCACAACTGTAAAGAATTAATCAACAATGCTGACATCAAAAGTATTAAAAAGGAAGGCACCCAAAATGTGCCTCAAACACCAATGCAACAAGCTATACTGCTCTTGCTCTGTGCACCCATTTGCCGTCATGCATTTCATGCATTTGCATGATGAAGGAAGCCGAAAGTGGAAGAATATGAGAGCATGGTTGACTGCGCAGCACTGCCCCACGAGCCAATCTCAGCGCTGCACTTTGCGCCCTGCATGACAGCGACATACCTTCTCAACTTTGCCAGGATAACTTTTCTGCTGCTGCTGCTGCTGCTTTAGCTTCAACTCACAAAGACACTTGGCTCTGCGCAGAAGGAAAAGTTGTGGTGCAACCAGCCCAGTTCTGCCTGAGTTCCCGCGGACTGGAGCATCCAATTATGGTTGTCAGATGAAGTGGAGGAAGCCAGACTTCACCTGCAGAATCGTTGTTGGCATGATCGCCTGCATCGAGGCCTCCTCAGAGTGGGTCACTCCATTGCAGGAATACAGCCAGGCACCCAGCCGCTCCGGCCGGTCTCTTACATCAGCTGGCAGGCACTCTGCATACTCCTGTAGCGACAAGTCCTCAAGCCTCAGTTAAATCATCCGATAACCTGCCATGTGCCCAAGATGTAGCTCATAGAAACAGTCTCTTGCAGGTCCACAAAATATTGGCTACTGTTTCCCAACTTTGTAAGTTGTCATAGCAGCATGTAGAGCCTTCAGAGAGAGTGGCGTAAACCGGCGGAAACAGGGGTACAGCCTTAGCTAGGCTGGTGCTGACCTGGACACGATCCCGGAGGCCCTGCTGGGCCCACCTGGAGTCGCGCAGGTGCAGCTGCAGCAGCGTTCCCTCCTCCACAGCTGCCACCGCCACATGCACCGACAGTGTTGATGTGTCAAAGCCCAGCTGCACCGACACAGCAACCACTCTCATCCCACCCGATCCTCCTATCCCTTCCATGCCCCCCCTTCTTCAGAGCCTTGCTGCACCAACTAGATGCCTCTTTGGCCTCTTACACATATGGAGGGTTTAGGTCCCAGTCATGTACGGATGTGATGCTCGGTGTTGACTCTGACGATCAGCGTCAGACATCTGATCAGCCCTAGGTGGCTGAAAAAGATGTAATCGACTGACTGACTGATACACCTGCATGACCTCAAATGACCTGTTGGGAAGCACAGGACTGGCACAAACTCAGGCCGACCTCCAGCATTGCAGTCGAGGAGCAAAAGAGCGAGGGATTTCCAGGGCAGCAACACATCAATCACTCGTTTGTTCACTCGTTTTCGCATCAATCAGAAGGGATGGGGATTTTCAGTTAGGAAGGAAGCTCACCAGGTTTTTGGCCACAAATGCGCTGCCAGTTCCCGTGGGGTCCAGACCCACCTGCAGCGGCAGCAGCCGCTCCGAATCGTCCATTTCAGTGAAGAGCCGCTGCATCTGTTATCACATCCATTGAAACGCTCAGTTACCCCCACGCACACCTACCACCAAAAGTATCAGCTTTGCAATATCTCGTGTAAAATGCAGATCACAATCTTTCTCAGCCCAGGCAAGATACTGAATGAC
Source organism: Coccomyxa sp. Obi (assembly GCA_020887355.1). Lineage (NCBI taxonomy): Eukaryota > Viridiplantae > Chlorophyta > Trebouxiophyceae > Coccomyxaceae > Coccomyxa > Coccomyxa sp. Obi. The sequence goes on from AP024999.1 coordinate 2,475,285, forward strand.
AGGTTAGAAAATTGCCCCAATGAAGGTGTCAGATGCATGTGGGCACCAAAGCACTCATCTGTTCGCGCAACACAGGAAACATGGACACAGTGCATCCAAGGAGGCAACTCAAAGAAGAGCGAGGCACCCACCACAAGGAGGGCCGGCTGGTTGTCCAGGTGAGTGATGGCATTCCCATTGGCCCCCGTTACTTGCGCCACTCGCCCCACAGGCCGGCAACCCTGCGCCCGAGACATGCCTCGGTGAACCATTGAAAAGAAACCAGGAGACTTTCCTCACACTTGCTGGAGAAATAATGACCTCTAGCCATACTGAAGAGCATTATACTTGATTTGAGTGATCTGGGCATGGGTGAGGGCGAGTGTGAGCGCTCACGCTCTCCAATGCCAAGATCACCTAAGATCAAATATACCGCAATGCTGGCATCTTGGGACGAGAGCAATCACCCGATCATGCCCTTTTGTCGCAGAGAGCAAGGAGCTTTGAACTGAGTTATGCATCCAGCAGTGGTCCAAGCATCAAGCCAGCCACTGGCTTCTCACACATGCAATTGCTCACTGAGAGGTGGCAGCCTGGCAGGAAGCAACGCGCAGTGAAACTACCTGCCAGCAGAGCTGGTCGAAGCGCAGCGGTCCGCGCATGAGGCAGCCCACAGCGCCTTCATCGTGGGTGTCTGAGTTGAGGAAGAGGGCCCCTCGCAGGCTGTTGCCAGACCCCCACGCGTTGGGCGCCAGGACCCCCCCGAGCATCGGCGCATCCGGCAGCGCCCCCCGCAGACGCGCCAACAAACTTTCCACCTGCCCACCACAAGTGCCCCACCTTTCACAGCTGGCCCTTGTGTGCAAACACTTCAAAGCAGAAACCACCCTGATCAAGAAACGAATTGTTGGCTGCCAACTGGAATGTTCGGATCGGAAACACAGGAGTAATGAGCCACCATGTGAATGCACAAGACAGAGCATGCCTGCAGGTGGACCCCGCCGTCATCATGCGGCCACTTTTTTCGCTTTAAAGCGTTTGCTGTGGGTCTATATAATTCGGCGAGAACTTGTGCGCTTTGAATCCATGCTCAGGCAATGCTTGGAGTAGGCAGAGACAACGATGCGTCAGTACTGCGCACCGAGAGGAAGTGGGGTTCTGATAGGATGAGGCCTGCAATGCAGTCGGGGGCACCCGTGCCGCCGCCGCGCTCGGCTCGCAAACCTCCGATCAGTTCGTTCCAGGAGCCCTGGTGCAAGTCCGGCAGAGATGCGCTCGTGGCATGGAAGGGGAATAGCCTCACATCTGCACAAACACACATGGTTCATCACGCCTCAGTGAGCAAGCGTATTTACTGTATTGCAGAGCTCCGGGCTGATTGGGTTCAAGAGCCACCCGGTTGGTTGTTCTTGCAACTTCTGTGGATCTTGTGTCGGGCATCTACACCATGTGCTCGCACCAGCACGCCTAAAATGAGGATTGTTTGCGGCAGTCCTACTAGATGGCGGCAGGAGAGCATGCGGCGGAGGATTCCCTCAAAGTGCACATTGATCAAAGGGCACTGCCAGGGTCTCTTGTCTTTCTAAACAGACCATGAACCGGCCAACTGCCTGCCATAGGCTGTTGGGGTAGGGAGTAGGGTGGTGAGTGGTCTGCTGAATCCAGCGCAATTCCTTACTTGGGAGGGATGCAGCCATCAGAGAGACTCCCTTCCCACCACCGCTCCCATTAGCTTGCCCCATTAGGCTCTGCAGTCACCAACACTCACCCCTCAGGTCAGACTCAGGTGATTGAGCGCTGAAATTATAACTATTATTGTTACATGTTCTCCAGTCCTTGTAGACTAGGTACGTCTAGCAGCACCTTTATGGCATCCCTCCATTCATCACGATCACGATTGAGCGCAGAAATGCTCTGCAAATAATCAGAGCCGCATTGCTGGCATATTTGTTTGCATGAATGTACGGTCATGTGGCTCCACATGCATCTTAAACCAAGTCATATTGGCAACACAGGCGCCAGCAAGGCTTCCCGGATTACCTGGACAGCGCCACCAAGCACTACTGGAGGCGCACTGTTGCTTCCAGAGAGACACTCCTGCACATACTGCCACATACCACAATGGCCGCTCAGCCTGCTTGACTGAAGGCATTCAAGCCAGATACATATAGGCCATATAGGTAGCCCTGTGCCATCTGTGTATCGACGAGGCCATGCAAGCTGTAATGCTCAGACCTATTTGCTTGTCTCTCAAAGCAAGAGGCTGGGTGAAATGGAGTGGCGAGGCTCACCGCTGATGCAAAGCGGATGTTGCTGCTGCCATATTTGTCAGCAGTGATGAAAAGCTGGCACAGGTCAGGGTGCCTATGATGGCCGAGCTTATGCTTGATTTGCTGGACGCACTCCACCACAGCCCTAGAAAGATTCTCATGTGAGGATGTCCCGAGAGCAAACTGAAAGCAGTGTGGATCAGCTGCAGGAGCTTGGTTGATGCTTCTAATCAGGCTGGAAGGCTTGGGCAGAAGCGCTCGCTGAAAGTCTCTCAGGAGGGCCAGGTAAGCGTTCAGCCTAGGACTCGGAAAGTTTTGCATGTGCCCTTGTCCGTGCAGCCCTCTGGTGCTTGCAAACTACACACTTGATGCCTCCGATAGACTGACCAAGACCACCGACTCACGTAATGGATCTTGCACAGAATAGATGGTGGTGAAAAGGCAAGCGTGCTGAAAGTGGTCCTGACATTGATCAATACATGTGGGTTGCGAAACTTACTTCGCACAATGGAACCTCTTTCACAGATAATTTGTCTTATCTGTTCTCGAAATGTGAGGCGCGCTCTATCCCTAGGAGACGTGCACTTTAGCTGCTGAGGTGGCACATGCACTTTTGTGCTGAGGTGGCACGCACTCCTTGGACGAGGTCGATAAGGATAGCGCCTAGATCCCGAACAAGAAGCATCGTGACGGGATTGTTCCTATTGTCGAGAGTGGCCTCTGTGCATCAAAGATCATTCGTTATGAGTCTTCACGTCGCTGCCCACGTTGCAGGCCAGGTCGCTGCTTCATCCGCGGCCATCAGACCAGCTGCGCGGAAGTGCGTCGACAGGCGTCGCACAGCAGCCGTTGTTTGCTGCACATCAGAAAGGTGTTCTGTTCATCATGGTTATCAGTGTATGAAGCGTACTGGTGTGCGTGAAGAAATACTAGTTTCAGAACTACTGGGTGGTACATTTCAGTCTCCTCCTTGACGTTGACTGGATGACGCGTTGTTCTATGTAAGTAGGGTGGAAAATGATCATGTGGTGGCGAAGAATATAGCCGTTGCGGGCATGGCAGCGTTGCTCATTGCTGGGCACCCACAGATGGCCATGGCCAAGGATGTGGCAATTCAAGGCCAGGTACAAATATAAACTCATCAACAGGACTGCTTTTGCCTTTGTTTGAAAATGGTTGTCCGTCATCTGGAAAATGTTCAGGTGATCAAAATGGTGCTGACACTTGCTCTGCGCTGCGACAGGGGGACCTTTTGACAGAGCTCCTAGAGAAAAATGGAGGCAAAGGTGTGATTGCCTTGTGTGACAACTAAAGTGCATGCCATATCTTTGGTAATTGGCACCAAGTGATGGAATGGTGCACAGACCAGCATGCCTATCCTGCTGGTTTCCACTGCTTTGCATGCTTTCAAAATGGCAGTCGGTCAGCAATGTCAAGGGGGAAAAATGGGCAAAATTCGAGGCAGCACCGGGACTGTCTTCTTTCTGCAGGAGTGAAGGTGCTGAAGGCACCCAAGAGGGACTCTGCGGCGCCCAGAGAGGCTTACAAACCGGCACCCAAGGAGGCACCCAAGCCAGCCCCAGTCAAGGCCGCTGCAGCTGCCACCAAAAAGGCCACCCCTGCGCCTGCTAAGAAGGTGCGCCCTTGGCTCACCCGGCCTCCAGAGCACCCAGTCAACGGATCAACAATCCTGTGTCTTTCAACAGAGCTACACAAAAAGTCATGGTGTCATGCACCGCTAAAAAACGCTCCTGACCCACAAGTGCACCACTCTGGAAAGAATGCTCCTCACATCGGCCCGATCAATGATTATCTGCATTCGTGCTCTGCAGGGGGGTCCTGTATCTGCAGTATCGGAGAAGCTCAAGTTCTCTGAGCCCGTGAAGACCGGCACCACAGGCATCCTGCCTAAGGTGAATGCCCCAGCAATTTATGGCCGTTGCTCACCGATCCAGCCACAAATCCGGACAGATCACAGCATGTCTTTACCATGCATCCCTCTCAAAAGGGTCCAAGGCAATAAAGCAAGGGTCTGCGATCGCATGGAATTGATGCTTGCGGGCTTCAGGAATTAGAGGGCGGGATCAGGGGGTCCCGCTGTGATTGTGTGCGAGAACTGTTGCCCACTCATCCATGAAAGCTCTGAGGCATGTCAGAGGTGCAGATATCTTTCCTAACAGCAAGGATGCCCTCAAGCATTGTGACTTCTGTTCACTGTGCTCCGTTCAAACAGTGAATTGCGCGCAGGGCTTTGATGAGTCAGCCCTGCCCCTGCCAAAGGCGCTGCAGAAGGCCGGCTCAGCCGCAGCCGACGCGGCCAAGTCAGCGGCCAGCAGCGTCCAGTCAGCCGCCAGCAGTGTCCAGTCAGCCGTGACGCCGGCCCCCGCGCCTAAAGAGGCGGTCAAGAAGGCCTTTGTCAACCCTCTCCTGCAGAAGCGGCAAAGCGCACCCGCCGCTGCCGCACCCGTTGAGGCCGTGAAGAACGCCTTTGTGAACCCGCTGCAGAAGAAGGAGAGCGCCCCGGCCGCCAAGTCGGTGGAGGCCGCGAAGAAGGCGTTTGTGAACCCACTCCTGCAGAAACGCGAGGCCGCCGCCCCCAAGAAGGAGGAGCCAAAGAATGTCCTTGCTCCTGCGGCCGCAGCTGCCGGCGGTGCGCATTTGCTTTCAGACTCCTCCTTGCTGGATAACATGCAGCTGTCGGAACATGATTTTCATGAGTTCGCTGCTTTCAGACCCAAGGACCAAGGAGTGCTTCGCTCCTGTCACCGCAACCTTCCCGAAGGACTGATATCTTTTGGACTCGATGTTTGACGTTCCGGAAAATGTGTGGTTTGCAGCCGCCGCGGCGTCAGCAGGCGCGGCTATTCAGAAGGCGGTGGAGCCGGCAGTCTCGAGCGCGCCCTCGCTCCCAGCTGTGCCCTCGCCTCCCAGCGTTTCTGTTCCGAGCGTTTCGCTCCCGTCTTTTGGCGCCTCCACCGCACAGGACACCACAGAGGTGCGCCCCTTGCAATCCTCAAATCTGCTCTGGAAGACCATTTCGACACGCACACAGATTTTGAAAATCATCGTCATTGGATATGAGCTAGGTCATGGCATGAATGAACACCAGCATTAATTTAGGCGTGCTGAGTGCAAACATGACGAGACAGCGTGATCAAGGATGGTTTGGATATGTGCCAGACTTGTGGCAATAGAGACACCTGTGACTGACAATGAGCTGCTGATGGCAGGCCTTGGGCGTATTGGGCGCTGAGGTGGTTGGAGCTGCCATTGCATCATCCATTGTGGGGACCATCACAGCCAATGTACCGTCCAAGAAGGAGTTGAAAGCATAAATTGTGACATTGTGATGTGAGTGTGACAGCATTTGCTGGTGACAGAGAGGCTTGCACTGTGGGAGGACTGAGACAGAGTCAGTTTGAAAACTTGTTTGGGACTATTGACAGGGTTGATCTGCCATGACGTCTAGTTATCAAACAAATGGTACATATAGCCGCTGCGGCAACCTTACATTGACCCCGTTGCAAGTGCCTGGCTGGTGATGGACTGACCAACGAGTTAACTGCCGGCACATTTGAGCTGTTACAGGACATCACGGATGCGTGCCATGGGCAGAAACATACATCACGAGATTTGCAACGACACATCCACTGTGGAAACTTTTGTGTTGGAAACTGCAAACAATCGCGTTCGGAACGCGGCGTTCCCGTCGATCCCATTTCGGAGATTTTGTCCAGGTGTTCCGGAAGATATAAAAAAGATCACGTGGCACAATGCATTTCATCCAGCTTCCCCTTGCGCAGATCCACAGCTTACATGCATCTGTAAGCTGGGAAACCTCTAGTGATATCTGTAGTTTATACATGAAGGCTGGGACAGCGCAGACACCGCAGATTGCTGCAAAGCAGTTGTGCAGCCCTGCATTCCAACCTAGCTGCCATGCTCGTTTTGCGCTGAAGAAATCAACTCGAACCTCCAAACGTACTCATAGATTTGCAACCATGGCTATAGCAGAGGTCGCAGAGAGACCTGCCACTGCTCAGCGGCCAGATGTTGACGGCCGCTTTGGACGCTTCGGAGGCAAATATGTGAGATCGAGATACCTTCAACTCTTGGTCACATAATATGACTCCTTTGATGGCTTCCATTCATGGGAAACGATTTTTGTGATTGATTTGCCATATTTGCCAGCGTGCAGCGCTAGAAAGCCTCACTTTGAGCTGTGTTTGTGCTGCCTCAGGTCCCAGAAACGCTCATTGGTGCTCTTAAGGAGCTTGAGGATGAGTATGCAAAGGCCATGGCTGATCCTGGGTTCCAGGTACGCAGCTACGGGAATCCGGTATGCACGAGCACCGCAAGTAGGGGCTGACACTGAACACTCGAGTTCTGTTGCACAGGCAGAATTTGCGGCTATTCTCAAGGACTATGTTGGCCGTGAGTCGCCATTGTACCATGCAGAGCGGCTATCAGAGAGATATAGGAGGTGTCTCCTAATTTCAGTTCTCCTGTTTGGGAAAGAGAAGAATCTGCAGTCAGATCTTTATCTCATCATGCGCACTAGCTGCTCTGTTATATCGAATCTGAGGAGTTGAATATTTTGCAGGCCCGATGGATCACGTCCAGAGATCTACCTCAAGCGCGAGGACCTGAATCACACGGGTGCTCACAAGATCAACAACTCCTTGGGGCAGGCGCTGCTGTGCCTGCGCATGAAGAAGCGTCGCATCATCGCTGAGACTGGCGCTGGCCAGCATGGTGTTGCCACGGTGAGTGGTGCCGTATCGAGACATCGCTGGTCTCTGGTATTTTGCAGTCATTATGGTACGATAAAGACTCCGAGGGAAAGGTCTGTGATGGGTGAATATTTGGTGCCGTTCCGCAGGCAACGGTGTGTGCCAAGTTTGGGCTGCCATGCATCATCTACATGGGAGCGAAGGACATGGAAAGGCAGGCGCTCAATGTCTTTAGGATGCGCCTTCTTGGAGCAGAGGTGCTCGTCTTCTGCCCCTTCTAGAATCAACTCATTGTTCTCAGTCAGTGAGCAGTCGTGTTCTCATGCGCATGTGTAGGATGCTTGCCTGGTTATTGGTACTTGCCTGAAGGCAAATGTGGCTTAATTGGGAAGTTGTGTTTGCAGGTGCGTCCAGTGCATTCAGGGACAGCCACGCTGAAGGATGCCACTAGCGAGGCTATCAGGGACTGGGTGACCAATGTAGAGACCACCCACTACATCCTCGGCAGTGCAGCTGGTCCCCACCCTTACCCCATGATGGTGCGCAGGACGCAAGCCTAGTGATCCAGCACTTGACTTGTCAGATATGCAGATCAAGTACATATCGGTGCAAAGAAGGACACAGCCCAGAATTACCAAGCATGCATGCGCCAATCAATGATGTCGATGTGCTCTGCATGCAACTGCGTCTGCATCAAGTGTGCCTTTGGTTGGTCTTTTCTGCCTGATGTGTCCGAGTCCAGAGCTGCAGAATTGTGAAGTGCACCGTCTGGCCGTGCAAGGTGCGAGACTTTCAGGCAGTGATTGGCAGGGAGACAAGGCGGCAATGTGAGGCTGCATTTGGAGGCAAGCCTGACGTGCTGCTCGCCTGCGTCGGTGGCGGCTCCAATGCAATCGGCCTGTTCCATGAGGTGCAGCACCTTACTTTCTGAATGTAGTTGCAAACAGATCGATTCCCCATAACAAGAATACCGTACTACCTATTAAAGAGCAGAAACTCTACTCTTGTGAGAAGGTTAGTTCTTGCATGTGACCCCATCAAGGTGCAGGAGGCTTTAATAATTTCCACGGAGAAGCCCAGAATACTGCCAAGGGCTCCACTCAATGACTGTATGCTGCTGTGTCATGGCAGTTTGTGGATGATGAGGATGTGCGGATGATTGGCATTGAGGCCGGAGGCGAGGGCGTTGACACTGACAAGCATGCTGCCACGCTGACCATGGGCTCCCCAGGCGTGCTCCACGGATCCTTCTCCTACCTGCTGCAGGATGATGAGGGCCAGATCATCGACCCCCACTCCATCAGCGCAGGGTGCGAATCTGTTTGCTGGATGAGCTTTGTCGAGTGTTTATGAGTTTGCACCTGGACCACGGCCTTATGCTTGTCGCTTTGGCATCGTGGTGGCTTAGTGCACTGCTTGCTCCACTGCCCTTGCGCTTCTCCCGCAGGCGATGTTGCTCTAAGATGCCTTTTTTATATTGAAGCTGTGGGCTATTTGGGACTCTCTTTCATGGTATGGCAATGGCTGTGTCATTGCAGGTGACAGGCTGGTACGTGACACACCCATGATGGCTTTGCTGTGTGTTGTAGGCTGGACTACCCGGGCATCGGCCCAGAGCACAGCTACCTCAAGGACCTGGGCCGAGCAGAGTACTATGCTGTGACTGATGCAGAGGCTCTGGAGGCCTTCATGCGCATCAGCCGCTTGGAGGGAATCATTCCGGCCCTGGAGACGTCTCACGCCTTTGCATACTTGGAAAAGTGAGTCAAATGTGCTGATTCTCCTTTTTATTAACCTTACCCTGCTAAAGAAGCCTCATACCTTCTCCTGGTCTCTGTCTCTTGTTATCATGTTCGGGGTGCCAAGCCTGTTTAGCTTCATGCATGTTGCCGGTAGTTGACTGTAATGTTGTCGCTTTTGCGGATGCAGGTTGTGCCCAGAGCTGCCAAATGGCACTCGTGTGGTGATCAACCTGAGCGGAAGGGGCGACAAGGATGTCAACACAGCTGCCAAGCACTTGGACATTTCTGGGTAGTAACCCCTTATATCGGGGAACTGACAGCCTTTGACGCCAGTGGTCAGGATTTTAGGTATCAATAATCAAAGTCTGGAAGATGGAGGGGAGGAAAGTCTGAAGGGGAGGACGGGAGAATGTGCAGAGTTAGCGAACAGACTGCCAGCAGATCCACTGAGTGGTTCACAAGCTGTCTTCCGCTGGTATGGAGTTGATGGAGTATTGCTGCCATGATATTGGGCCAGAAGTGTTGACAGTTTGTGTCCACAGTGACTGTCACTGTGTTGCCCATCTCCCTGTAAGCTTGGAACTCCTTGCTCTGCTCTTTGCTATGGCACAGGAATGAAGGACAGCCATGCCAAATGGCTGCTTCCTGCCATCTTTAAGCTAGTCATCAGCCATCCTACAGTGTTGCCTGCATTGTGAGTATAATTCCGGCGCTTCATACGGTCGACTCAATCCTTATTATTTGTGTGAAGCCCGATAAAAAAATTTCCGAGCATTACCGGATGACTAAGCTGGAAACTGCAGGAAGCTGCTGAATCGAAGCTGTTCGAAGACCGGGCAGATTCTCGTCTTGCTGTCGACATCGACATCAGGTCACCGATGATATCTCTAGATAATTTAATCTGATTGTACGGTACTCCTAAGTATCATTACGAGGATGTGCTCTGCAGCCGAGTCCAACGCCTGCTTGCCATGCCTGCCTTCAGAAGTGGCGCAGAAGATATTCCAAGATTTGTCCATGAGAGATGTTTGCAACGCTGCGCAAGCCTCTAAGTCACTATGGAACATTACCTGCCAGCTATCTAGCTTGGAATGGTCGATCCATAGTGCAGAGTGCAGCTCCAGATCTGCCACTAGCTTCCTGTCATTTCTCAGGAGACGCATCTGCAAAGGCATGGAGGTAAATTCATCTCTAGGTGTTGCAAACAGTCTAAGTACGATGTTCAGCAGCCTTGAATGGGAAAGTATGCCCACACACTCATACTCTGCCCTGTGAAGTTCCCATGTGGCTGACTGCCATATCTGCTGCAGATCGATCGACTATCCATACGTTTTCCCTAAACCAGTATACGTACGGTGGAGCTGGGTCAAGTATTGTTTCCACAGCTGGCAAACAGTGTTGCAACCTGTTCCGCCACCCTTCATCACTTGAGTCTGCCCATCTTCCAACTGGCAGAATTCTATATGCCAATACCATCATCATCTGCTACTGAATACATATATAGACCACTGGTGAGGATCATGGGGGTTGTGTTCTGACATCTCTCAAACAGTGCAGTCATCCAGAACTCAACCATTTGGGATTACACACTGCTCAATGGTAGTGGTGATTATCGAGAGTGCATGTGACATGTCTGCGCAGTCCGCCATCTGTGCATGCAAGCAGCTAAGGACGCTCATACTAAGGCCGCTCCTGGATGGAATGGGACTTCCATGTGAGTCTAGCCTGTCGCAACACTTCATGGCATCGCTACCGGAGCTCAGGGTCCTTCTTTTCCAGACGGCACGCTAAATCTTCCCTTGAGACTGGCCTGAATGCAGCCGCTCCCACAAACTTGCCTATCTTAAATGTGGCATGCATGGGAGCTGAAGTTGCATTTAGCACATGGACATATTTTTATGACAGTTGAAAGAAAGCATTATTGCAAAGACGGATTGGATATTTGTTTGCTCAAATACACAGGTCAATGGCACAGAAGATGCCTTAAGTAATGTTTTCAGGGGAGAAATCATTGCTGAGGCGGCAGCTAAGATTGACCCAGGCCTACAGCTGCTCCTGATAGACATCATTGATACAGCAAACAATTTTGCACTGCCAGAATCGCTGTGCTTCCTTTTCCTTGGTAATCGGTAAGGAGCTTGTATTGTCTGAAAGAAAGGCACTCTTTCAAGTTGAAAGTTCAACTCTGTATCAGGGGGCAATCCTATCAAGTGACTGGAGTGGGTCAGAGATCTGTGGCATATGGTCTGAGTCTGTGTGCCTCAGCAATGTGCACATCTCTCAGTTAGTTCTTAAGTGAAACCCAATAGCAATTGCAGGTACAATTTAGACGATAGACAACCTTACCAGTCGCTGGGAAGCCTGTGCAACCTGGAAGAGCTGTATCTGCTGGGGGTTCCTGGGTGCTATTTTGCGGATCGGCAGTCTGATGCGATTCTACTGCAGTCACTTGAGAAGCTTCGTGTAGCTGTTGTGGATATCGATGGGACTTATCCGGTGCGCTCCTTCTCCTGACACAGACTGAACAGAAAAGTGCACGGAAAAGTGCCCATTATGTTAATTTCTTCCAGCAGCAAGCCTGCTGTGCTGCCTGCATCTGCAATGGGGCTGCTCTTCACATTCATAACGAGAAGCGGTGATGTCTTATGTTGCGTTGAGGATGACATAGTGCTGTGACCAATCAAGCAAAATTTCGCAGTTGCTGTTCTGAGCCTTGAGCTGGGTAGACTGACATTCCTTTGTTGCCACAGTTTGACCCGGTTGGCACTATAATGCTGCCCAGCCTGGAGCTGCTTGCTCTGCCTGGCAGAATACCCTACTGCCCTACTACAATATATGGAACATGCGTACATACTCCTGTCAAGTGCTTTGCTTCCCTCATCATGCCTTCCTTTTTAGGCAAAGAAAGTGCAAAAATTCATTGTGCCATTCAGTCAGATGCCAAGTGTTCCGGTGTGTTGACCTGACCACTTGACGAGAAGACAGGCCTTCTTAAGGGAAGTCACTGTGTTGCATTTGGAACGGCCTCCTTGTCTTTTGGGGCTGGTTGTCAACAACTGCACTCCAATACTGGTGAGGTGACATCTGGTAATTATGGTCGCATAGGTGCCCAAACTTGAAAGAAGTCATCTTTAAGTGCCATTATAAGGAGGATGTCTCTCTTTTGGAGCACTTGCTGTCAGAAGCAGCGCCAAAGCTAGAAACAATTCAGGTAAGCAGCACATTCCGGTGCCCCTGATCTCCATGACTCGAATGTGTCTTCTCGAGGACAGCTGCATTGTGATCTTGCCTAGAAGGAATGCTAAGCTTAAAGTGCGAGGTGGGCACTATGCAAGATTGTATAGCTCTATACGGGTGCACAGGTGGCAGTGGATTATGAGAGCTATGGAGATCATCTTTTTCTGGACCTGTGGAGGGCCCTTGCAAGAAGCAGCAGCTTCCGCAACCTGAAGATCATTCTTCAGAATTGTGAAGAGCAGGAGTTTGACCAGCAGGTTCGACTGCTTCTCCTAGATTTAAATGACAGCCAGTATGATCAAATTGCAATGCAGTACCACAGCATCTGTCAAGTTCCTGACTTGCATGTGCACTGGACTCATGGATTGCCTTTAAAAAAAGGTTGTCGGTCTCAGTTGCGTCCATGATGCATCTACTGGACCTCAGCCGCCATGCTATTGACTGTGACTGCCGGGAATTTTCGCACACTTGAGCAGATGACATGGTGACAGACTACTCAGCCATACTTCTAGGAAAGCTCAGAGACACCATTGTTGCTTTCACAGGTGCAATTGGCACTTCAGGGTGCACTTGTGGAAGATATTCGCCTTCCCAGCCTTGAGAAATTGGAGCTGTATTCTCACCAGAGTGATGACAGAGGCGGGCCTAGCTTTCAGCTTGGCAACCCTTTGGCTCATCAACATGGTGCGAGTGGAGTGTGCATGGAGATCGGGAATCTGTTCGCTGTGGGCGCACTACCATGACTAAAGCAGGTGGAGCACACCGAACCATCCCTTAGAACTTGCTGTGGGGCTTCCTGCATGAAAACTATCTAAAGAAGGCGCTGGGTTGATGACATGAGCACATGCATCCTCTCAAGACTGTAATCGGTGTTGCTCACCAAATCGTCTGTCAATTCTGCTGCAATGTGCACAGATGACAATGATGAGGGACTAGGTGACATTTTTTGGAGGTGAAGCATCAACTCCTTGCAAAGAATTCGAGGTTGCATATTTCCCAGGCAAACTTGTACCCGGGCTCAGATGAGGCAGGGGGTGCCCTGGTGGGTCCGGGGCCGCAGCTGGAGGCCGCACCGCATGTCAAGAGCTTCTTTTTGCCGCAACCAGATGACTGGCAGGGCGGGAACTTGGCCTGGATACGCCCTAGCTACCTCGATGCAGAGCTTCAATGCAGGTGCAGCCCTAAGTCTAGGGTACTGCGACTGAAGTCAAGCCTGCTAGTCATCTTCTCGGGCTTCTCACTGTCGAAAGAGTGCGCTTGCGCAACGCATGCATTGACTTGCAGATCAGGCACAACATGAGGCATCATGAGTGATTTCACGCTCTACCGTGTGCACTCATCACTTTTCTGGTGTTCATGTCGAGGGTGTGCATGCTGGCATGATCCAGATGATGTGCTGCCATTCATGACTGTGTAGAGGTCAGCTCATCGATTGCCCAGAGTCAGAACAATTTATGGTGCTGCAGGGTTTTGACAGCGCTCACCAGCATCCACATAGAGGAGCAGCAGCAATTAAAGGAATTCTTCGAAGTGCCTGAAGGAGAAGAGCTCACGGGATAGAACCCAACAGCTCAAAGTCCAGTAATGATATGGGGGATGGGAACGAGGCACATGCTCACAGTTTTGGCTGCCTCCTCAGCTGATGGCTGCGCGTGCTTTGACAGTGAAAGGGACGCATTCAGCACTTTTGGAGGGCTCGGTCTACATGCCTTGCTCTGCTTCACTTCTTCTAAAGTCATGATAAAACGAACATGCGCAAGTTGCGCAGCGCAACAATTATGGAGACGCCTGCTGAGTTGGCAGAACCTACTTGCACAGCTGTATTATTATCTGTATACATTTAACTTTGCAGAAATCCTGGTAGACGTCCACCACCATAGGGGCCCCTCATGCATGGCGGCTCGCGCTTCTGGCTTGAACTCCCGCTTTGCACCAGAAACCGCATGCCAGTAAAACATGCCACAGGCATGATGCCAGTGATGCTGCAGCATCATTCTGTCTGAAAGTAGGTCTGTTAATCAGCAGCTTACTTGGATGATTAACCTCAGAACATGAGCTTGAACAAGATATCAGTGATAGTTTTCAAAATTTGCAAGTTGCTGTGAAAATTTTGAAAGCTCGAGGCCTATCCGGATAGTCCTGGGGTTATTAGTAGTGCCTGCGTAGTGCAGGCCTGGGCTGCGCGTGCACATCATGAAGCGCAGTGAATGTGGAATGGAAGTACTGCATAGTACGAGCACACAATAGTTCAAAGTTGCATGCAGCCTTCCATCATGCTTGGACCAATGACTCGGTCAGTCAGTGACTGACTGTCAGTCAGTACTGGCAGCACTGTTTCACGGTCTGCATTGGCGTGCCATGTGCACGGCCGAGGCGCGGGAAATGTCGCGTATCCTTTTTGAATGTTCTGCCTGCAGCACAGGAAGGAATGCCACAATATGTGAGCTCAGAAAGGGGCAATATACCGACGCTTCGCAATTGTTCAGCCGCTTGAAGTGAAGACGGGCATCGGTAGCCCCATCATGGCACTGGGTGCCCACCTCCTGAGAGAAATCATCACCGTCCTATCGCAGCTGTGAAAGAAACGCGCTGTGGATTTCCAGTGGGCGCCTCGCGATGAGGGAGACATCCTCGAATGACATGCTGAGCAGGTTGTTGTACGAAGCAATGTGCGGGGCCAGCAAGATTGCAGGCTCTTTATGTCGAGGAGCAATGGCGCAGGTGCGGACACTAACTAGAGTGAAGACCGTTGTTACTGATGTGGTAGTGGTGTTTCTATTTAATTTTAGGCAAATAAGGTCCCGATCTTATGTTGGTCATTCCCGGCGCCATCACGAGGACACGTTGTTGTCATAGCCTTGTGCGATGCAGTGTTTTAAAACCCATCAGTGATATGCGATAATAAGCATTCAATTTCAGGTAAGAATGAATATTTTGCCATGTTACTTGCATTTGTTGAGTTTTGAGGTGCGGGTAATAATTAACAACTCGAACATCCTGAGCTCAGGATTCTGCTCTGGCCTTGCTTATTCTGCGCAGCAGGATCTCAGCAGTTGCTCAGTCATCTGACTCCTGCTCTTTGCACATACGGATATTGAGTTGTGTTACGTGTTATTGCCACACACTAAATAGGGAATAAACAAGATCCTGCGTCAGGCTTTCGTTCAAGATGCTCTACAATTTCTAACTTTGAAGCTCGACAGGCCAGTCGATTTCTACATGTTAGGAATGGTACCAGGCTCACCTTCACAATATTTTTCTGGTATCATGCAGGCGTGGGTGCTTGTTCCCAACGAGAGAACTGGCAGATGTGATGACATGTCAACAAAGGTGAGCGGCGTGCTCGATCACCAAGCGTGTTCAGTGTAATTGAGTGGGCTTCGTCCATCGCAAACACCTCTTCGTCTTGGCTGAATTTCCAAAGCGGAGATACATAAGTCTGGGGAGTCCCACCCGAGATGGTACAGTAGCAATCACAGTCATATGGACACATAAAGCACATTCAGCTGTCGAGAGTTGTCGATAGCATGCAGGGCAAGCCCTGGAAGGTGGTATCCCGCAAGGCGGAGGACAAGTGGCATCTCACGAAGTTCAGAACTGCTTCAATGGACGTTCGAATGGCCAGACGAGGGAATGGCACTGCCAATGAAACCGTCCAAGATGCAATGCAGCATCGGCAGGTGCGTACACGCTGCCTGCAGGTGACAGCTGCATGCTCAGAATGCATGCTGCTGGCTGGTGTGACACGAGCGCATGCTGATGAGATGCATTGCGCTCTTCGCAGGTGAGTGTGTATGAGGACGTAGGAGGACTGCCAGGTCGCATCTATGGGAGAGGGGGAAAGGCGGTAGAGTATGGTGTGCGTGGGTCAATGCTTGTCCCGGTCTTTGATCACGCGGACGTGGCCAGGGCTGCTCCAGTGGCTGTCATGGAGTTAGTACTGCTGGAGTCAAACCCGTTCTCCTATGGGGCGCTTCTCGAGTGGCTGCACGAAAAGTTGCCGGTGCGTTGCAGACCTGCAACCCATCCCATGCTTGTCCCCAGGGCACCAAGTCATGCAGGGGGAGTACTGCTTAACGGGTGTCTCTGTCCTGACAGAGCTCTGTGTCAGCAGGTATGCATGAGGCAAGGAGCTGTGGCAATCAGATGGGTACTTTCGCATCATGTTAATAAGGTTGATCACTCAATATAACTTTGTGCGTCTACAGATGATACATTTGTACACACCCCGAAACATTGCACACTGGTACGACGAGAACGGCAAGGATATCACCTCACAGGTGCAACGGGTAGCACGTCTTCCCCAAGACCCGCAGATAGAGGTAGACATGCGGATGTCCGGACAAGGATCGGTACACCCCAGTGCGCACCTGGCCCATGGAGCTCAGCTGCAAACAGAGGCGCAACCGGAGGTGCAGTCGCCTGCACGAGCGCAGTCGCAGACTGCAGCGCAGCCAGACCCAGAAGCCCCAGCGCAGCCGGCCGTAGAAGCACTGCAAGCCACACAAGTTCAGCAACGAGCGGCGACGCAGCCGCTGGCGCAAGCATATCTGCATGCACAACCACAGGCAGCCCTGCCAGAGCAGCAAGAAGTAGAGGCAGAACCCAGCACCCAAGCGCCGCCATCACCAGCGTCAGCAGCCACCACCGTGGCCGCACCGGCGCCGCGCGGCACGGTCGGGCCGCGCGTGACTGACCAAACGAGGGGCCGCCGAGGCCCCAAGCCCCCGGCTGCGCCTCAACGGCAAGTCACAGCACCCGATATTGCCGGCAGGAGTGGCCGCCTCACACGGGCGCAGAGGTCCGCTGCGGTGGCGGCCCAGAACGAGCCGAGCAGCAATGGCAACCCAGCCGCCACGGTGCCCTGTGAGTTGCCAGCACCTGAGGCCCCAGCTGGGCGGCAGGTGCAGGTACTTGGGCCCCCGGCTGTAGCCGCATTGCAAGCACCAGCCATGCTCGGCAAGAGTGCCCGCCTCACACGGGCGCAGAGGTCCGCTGCGGTGGCGGCCCAGAAGGAGCCGAGCAGCAATGGCAACCCAGCCGCCACGGTGCCGTGTGAGTTGCCAGCGCCTGAGGCCCCAGCTGAGCAGCAGGTGCCGGCAACCATCATCGCTGCCGCCACAGATCGCTCGGCGGCTCGCGGCTCGAAGCGGCCCCGCGGGGGAGCAGCTCAGGATCGACCAAGCGGCAAGGAGAGTGCAGATCCGCGACACAGCAGACGACTCCTAACAGATGCAGCATGCGACGAGATTAAGGACAGCACTGGCGCGAAGAGCAAAGCTGCTGGGAAGAGGCGGCGCGTGCAGGGCAGGATTCCCAGCAGCGGGACCACTCAACAGAAGGACATGTCAGAGGTGGGCAGCCCACCTTGCCACATTGACTTGCTGATGAAGGAACAGGATATGCTGTGTTTAAATTTTCGGCTTGGCACTGCCTGTGGAAAGTTTCTCTCCTCCTCCATGTGAGAACTACAATGGAGCAAATTGTGCCATCCTATGAATCTGAGGCCCAGCACCCGTGTCCAGAAGTGGTGTTGGTGCTATGGACCAGTCTGTGCCACCCTATGGAACTGAGCCCCAGCACTTATGTCCAGGAGTGGTGTTAGTGCTTATGGAACAGTCCGTGCCATGCTATGGATCTCAGCCCCAGCACTCATGTTCAGGAGAGGTGTTGGTACTTCAGACGGAGAACCGGGCCCCGGCTCTGGAGGAGGAGTCTCTTCAGGGGGGAGGAGTACGCCGCCACTGCAGGCCTCTGGCAGACAACACCGCTGAGGAGAGCAACAAGTCACGCAATAAGGTGCGCCCTTTTTGAGCTCTGCTCAAAGCTGCACCTCTGCTATGTCATTTGCTGGTAAACAAGGCTGTCTGTGTGCTAATTTCTGTCTTACTTTGTGCCAGACGCATTCAAGACATGAGTCCACCCAGAATTCACTGTGAGCAAGACAAAATCCATTTTTATTGAGGCAGTTGGTGAGCTTGGGCAATGGCTGTGGCTCCACAGGTGGCGCAGTTGTCTCTTGGTAAAGTGAAGCAGCTTTTTGGGCTGCCACTGTCGGAGGCGGCCGCCAGATTGGGCGTGCACCGAGCTCACCTCGTGCGATGCTGCAAGTGCGCCTTCTGGCCTCCCTATTCGCACATGCACTTGCATTCCCGAGCGCAGTTCTCCCCACCTGAATTGAGCTGCAGTGGCAGCTTCCATCAGACTAGCACAGCCGCTATTTTTCAGCAAGTGGAGATCATGTCCTGTGGGCTCACAGGCCTTGGAGCTTGGGGGTAAAGTCAACATGATCAAATTGTGGTGGTTGCTGAGCACCACAACATGATGGACAGCATCGCAACACCAGTAGCTCTTGAGAGGCTCTAGCCTTGCCCCCTTCATGAGCAAGATGGCGGGCATAGTGGTTGAGTGAAGGCCATGATGCTGCACAGGGAGAACAACATGGACGGCTGGCCGAGGCTCACAATCAGCATAACTGACCCAAACAATGCTCCCGCAAGTGGCCTACCCAGTGATGTGCCCGCCTCAGAAGTGGGCGGATTCCAGCCCTGCCCCTGTGCGCGCCCACAAAGAGCAGTTCCAAAGGTGATATACCAAGTTGGCTCCTCCAAAAATGCCGTCCTTGATCTGGCATTTTCATTGAAGTCTGTGAAGCAGAACCATAGAAATTTCAGGCCAAGAATGGAAGCAATGTGCGGACGCCAGAAGCTAAGCAGAAGGCCTGCCTGGACACTGTGAAGCATTAATGAAGCTGTGCAAGCATGGCAGCGCTTTAGCACATTTGGTGCTGCACTTGAGGACGCAGCTCAGTCAAGTCTGAAAGTCTGGCAGGTGCTCTGGCACACAGGTGCTGTACAGGCTGTGATGAAGGTACTGTGCTGCACAAGTGCAACAATTCCTACCACCTGGTCAAACCTCTCTTGTGTGAGGAAGTACATTATGCAGATGTGGTAATGCCGTGCATTGTGTGCTGTTGCTGGAATGCTGGCCTATCTTCATTCCCACCCTTCGGTGTTACAGGGCGCTAAGAAGTGATGGGCTGCTGCACCAAGGACAACACCCGGAACGGCCTCTTGCATTATTAGAGGCGGAGAGGCTGGGCAAGATTGCCTGACAAAGCTCATGGCCGCTTATATGAGCATTTGACCGTGGCCCCGGCTGACAGACCTGGATATTGACATTGATAATTGTTTCCAAAGGCATCACTGACAAGACTGCATATCGACATTGATAATTGCTTCCAAGGGCACAACAGACAGAACTGCATATTGACAATGAATAATTGCTTCAAAAGGCATCGTTGACAGAATTAGCTGGCCTCATAGTTGGGTCAGCTTCAATGGCGACAGCGAAACAATGTCCGGGGGTCCAACAAGCAACTGGGACTGGTTTCAGCCTGGATAAATTTTCTCTTGCTTGAGACATGAAGCCGCGTACTCTGACTGCAAATCTGGCAGGTGCACTGCATCTACCAATTTATGTATCCTACAGATACAAGAGGTACAGTTCTTTTGGTAGGGTGATCTTGGGAATGTCTCCAAGTTCCTCTTTGACTGCTGGAATGTGATATTGAGTGCTGACGATGTCTGACGATCAGACATCGGACATCTGATCAGCCCGATCAGTACCTGGAAATGGTGTCATTGACTGGATGATCAGTCCTTCCTGTGCTGTAGTCTCTGGCCGTGAGTGTGCCGCGCATCTGGCGCACTGTGGATGCATCTGAACTTTGTATCCTGGGGGTCTCTGGGCACATGGGCATCATATAATGGGCCCCTGTGGCCCGCACACCAGGCCTCAAAGGGCCAACCTGGTTTCAACTGGAAGCAGCAAGCCGATTGTTATAAATGGTAGACTCTATCAAGCTGCTTTAATCAGGCAACTGTCCAAGAGTTTGGATGGTACTGGCCAGTATATTGCGAGGCACGCGAGGAGCTCCAATAGTCTACATAGCCTATGTACACATGTGAGCTTGAGCTCTCCTAAGGCCTTTTCAAATTTGCTTAGGGCGCGATAGGCCTGTTTCATTATATAATATATGGAACTTTCATGTGTGTCAATGAGTGGTACTGGGGTGAAGTCACCACAAGCATCACAATCGCATGCAAAGAGGCATATGGTTCTGCAAGCAATTGCATGATGCATCGTGCATCTGACAGCTTTTGCAGCATCTGGGGGACCGAAAGTTTCTGAAAGTGATTTGCCATGCAGAAAGCCAAATCTGGATCCGCCACAGCCCTGGTCAAATTTCACCCCAGTCTCATAAAGCCACAACCGAACATCACTGCTTGTTTTCAGCTGAATAACTTCACATTTGTGTTACTGGAGGTTGACAGGACGCGTGATTGCTGTGACACTGCTTTGTGGTGTTGGGTGAACCCAGCTGTCAGAAGAAAGCGTGTTGCAAGTCGCTCCCTTTGTACCTGTGCTCGCCCCTTTATTCTTGAGACCCGTGACATTAACTAGTAAGACGCAAGTCAGTTTACGAGTTGTTGCACCCCCTGTTGGTGCCTGGCAGCCAGGCAAATGGCGGATTCCAGTAATGATGATATGCCCCTTGCAGCCCGTCTTCCCACAGGTGTTACCCTACATTGGCTGGCTCATGAGATGCACACTGAGTGTCATCTGTCGCATTTGCATTGGTATAAGTGGCCTGTGTCAAGAACCTGAACGCCATACTTGTTCCTATTGTAAGATGCGTGTACCAGGCCAACCAGGTTCACTTGCATGGCTGGAAGCTCTTCAAGCACAGCACGTCAATTCTAATGCATCTCAGCATGTAATCGGTTCTTTTGTGCTCTGCAGCTAAGAAGAAGGAGCAGCCCAGCAAGGCAGATAAGGTAAATCCTGCTTCCTCTAGCACCACTAGTGTGGCGAATTTTAATGTATCGAACATTTTTGATTTGTGATGACTGGTGATTTGAAATCTTAGCCCTGATAGCAGTTTGAGTTGCTTCTTGTCTCTGTGCGTCATTCTAGGATGCAAGTGGGATTCCTCCACATCAAAAACACAAAATGACACAATAATAGATGGGGGATGACATGCATTCAGCTAGGAGATGACTCTTTACTTGGACGTGCTTTGCCTGTTTCAGGTAGAGAAGGCTGAGGAAGAGGTTGCAGGCACCAGTGCAAGTGAGCAGCCAGCAATGGCCAAAACCAAGGCTGATAAGAAGGTCCAGGAGAACGGGGCAGCTCATGCACCATCTGTCAAGGATAAAAAGTCAGCAAAGGAGGCGAAAGGGAAAGCAGCAAAGGGGAAGGCTGCTGCTGAGGAGGGAAAGGAGGATGTGAAGGTCAAGAAGGAAAGGAAGGTCTATGACATGCCAGGACAGACCAGAGATACCCCTGATGAGGTCAGCTCTAATTGTTCTTGCATTGTCAGCTCGTCGTGTGAGGTTCAACTCCTCGACACATGTGTGACTAAAGTCATCTGGCTGACTGGATGCTGTTTGCAACTGGCTAACGATAGACTGGCATTTGTCTGTCACATCAAATGTCTGTCACATCTGCCACATCTCATCACTCGCCAGCTGCAGGCCTGAGATTTTGTTTGTGCATGTGGACGTAGACGGACCCATTGCGGAGGTTCTACACTACTCTGAAGGAGCAGCGGCCCGATAGTGCAATGGCTAAGAAATGGTATAACCCCCAGAACTCCTTACCTCAGACCTCGATGCATATCGAACCCTCACATCATTGCTATGTCTCACCAATCGTGCAGCAGCCTTCAACTGTCCTCCTGTGAGCACTCTGCATCCTGTTGAAGGTTGGCAGCGGCGGATGGTGATATGCAGACTGTGGATCAGCGTCTGTTCTTCTGACATGCTCCGATCTGATGAGAGCACTGGTGTGCAATGCAGGTTGTTACAGACCGGACTGCTGCCACTGGAGGAGGCGGAGGAGGAAGTGGCCAAGGCGAAGAAAAATAAGTGAGCAATCTGCTTCCACCCCACTTGCTTCAGGAACTCAGGCCTTGCAAGCCAGTGTGTGAGCTCTGTTGGCATAGCTGGCATGATGCTTACGCGCACTTCTCTGAGTCCTTAAGAGGATTGCTCGAAATCTGCTACAGCTACATATAGAGTGGCATGCGTGCATCCACTGAATGGCTGTGCTGTTGATGGCTGCACCCCATTGTAGACGTTGCTGGGGATAATGGAAGCCCGGAGCAATTGAATCAGTGCTGATGGGCTGACTTCCACTGTCGCTAAGCACCACAGTGGTGATTCAGGTCGCCTGTGAAGGCAGCCAGAAAGTCTGGCAGCAGCGCGGGGGCCACCACTGGGAGGAGCGGGGGGTCGAGCGGGGGGACCTCGCGGAAGGCCAACGGCGCCAGCAAAGCGGCTGCCAAGAAGAAGCTGGCAGCCGGTGGTGGTGCCAAGTCAGGCACCAAGAGAAAGCGGAAAGGAGCGGGTGAGCACATTCAAGCTCTCGGAAACATCTGCGGATGTATTCTTAGTCAGACTAGACTGCAGCGGGTTCTGCTGTTCTGGAAGATCATCTCATTATGTGGGCTGAAGGAGCTGCTGGCTTCCCAACTTGGGTGCTGAGCACACACTCAGGTCGGGTGGTCTGAGTGGCAGTATGGGTTCATCAAGGGGGTGTCGTAGCTGCCTGCCCTGGTCAGTGTGGTGTTCAAACAGAGTGATAGGATGTTGGTCTCAATGGGCAGAGTTTGAGAGACTCTAATGATCAGAGTCACGCATCTGATCAACCCTAAGTGGCTGGAAAAGGCGCAAATGACTATTAACTGACTCCTGTCTGGTGATGTGTGGTTGTGATGGTAGACTGGAGCGAGCATGAGGATGAGGAGAGCAGCGATGAGGAGTTTGACAGCGACGATGACATGCCGCTCGCTCAGAGAGGCAAAGCAAAGGCGGCTGCTGCGGCAAAGAAGCCCGCGCCCGCCAAGCGTCCCAGCAAGAAGTCCAAGGTGCAATTTCTATCACTCCTCAAACACTCTACACTGTCTCTTGCAACCCACAAGATGTCTCAGATCTAGCTGAAAGAAGATCTGCCCGTGCTATGAGCGGCAGCTACAGGTAATGTATGCAAGGAAGAGTTTGTTACACCTGCAGTCACCTTCCTAGCAGCACCCACTGCAGCATGGTCGGATCCATCCACATCTAGAGGTGTTCAATAGAAGCTGAGATTGTTGAGCATCTTCAATGGTTTTGGAGGATGGTAATGGGGTTCATTTGTGTTTGATGATTTAATCTAAGAGGTGATCCAGTGTGTTGATGTGCAGGATGTGGCGTTTGCGGATGGTGGCTTAGGCGCTGACTCGGATTCTGATGATGATATACCTATAGGCCAGCGCTTGGCACAGAAGTAAGGAGGCACTCAGGCACTGTCAGGATGTGCTGCAGGCTTTAACAGATAGACAGTGCCAGCTTGACGAGCTTGTGCCTGAGCTTATGCAGCTCTGGCTAGCTATAGCTCCATTGATGCAGCATAAATACTGATGTGTCAGATGTTAGCATGTTGGAGATATACAGTGGAATTACAAAGTCAGTCACCATGCTGCTTTTCGCTGAAGCGTTGTAGAACTCTAGGCCAAGGCTTTTCCTAGAATACTTATAATGGACATCCGGATGGATTCAGCCGAGAAAAGCAATTGCAACTGAATTCAGTCTCGAAGTTTCAGTCTCTAAATTGCAAACTTCTTCTAACAGCTTACTGTGCCAGAATACAAGGCTTACCACACATACCAGGTGCATCGCGAGTCGCAAGCATCCTGGTCCGTTGTGCTCAGATCTGAGGTTCTGCAAGAAGCACGCGGACATGGTCAAGAGCGTATCCCAATGCTGACTTCCGATAGCTTCGTTAGACATTTTTCGAGAGCAAACGGACAGCCATTGCAGTCAACACCGCAGCAATTTTAGGAGGTGAATAAAATCTGTAACGACATCCCCTGCGATCAGAAAGGCAATCTATGTCGAACTCTGCACAAGTCTGTCCGCTTGTGAACTGATCCGAAGCAAATTGCCGGACGATGAAGCGTCCATGAAGTTTAGGTGCGCAGCCGCTCGGAGCGCGTCGTGCGCGCGCTTTCTCGTGATTGACTTTGTTTTAACGGGATTTCTGACTTCAGCCTGGCCAATCGTGCACCTTCATAGTGTGTCGATCGACACCCAATCCCACATCCAAAGGTGTGTACCCATCCATCTATGGCTGAGGGTCGGGTATGGTATAGATACGGACTCTCTTGCGCCGGCGCAGCTTATATGAAAAGGAGAAGACATCACGGCATCCAGACACCTACGCCGGTTCCTGGCGCCACAGTCGGCAGTTGACAGAGATACTGCACACGGCCACCATACTCATTGAGCAAAAATTACGATCATATCCCCATAAATGATACTTTAGGGATATCCATAATGCTTTACGACGCTAAATTGTCGATTTGACTTTGCCTGATTGCAATCTAGTGAGTGCTTCTACTAGCTTGGGGGCTGGTCAAGAGATGCTCGACACCTTCCGAAAGCGGCAGACAAAGGCTTCTGCGACGTGTTGTTGCGCAGGAACGAATTGTGTTTTGATACGTATGTCATTAAATTAGGGGAAGTAAGCCTTGAATTTCCTAGACAGGTTGTGAAGAGCCGCACACCTCCCTGGAATAGTAGCTCTAAAGTACAGGGATCTTGGAGGCAGGCTTAGCATGTGTGGCTCAACATTCCTGCCTATGTCGTGTCAGGCACAAGGCAAAAAGGAGAGGGCTGCTGGAGAGCAGGGCAGAGGTGACCAGCGATGAAAGATGGGGTGTTCTGCGCGGACCAGAACAATTCCTCATCTCCATGCGGGGCCCACTGCATGAGGAGACTTTGCAGAGGGTCAAGCTGGTCGTCAACAGCCATGACGGCTGGCTGAGCAGCTACATACCCGACAGCACAATGTTGGGGATCGGCTCCAGCAATTGTGCTGAGGCTGTGCGCCATGTGCCGGGCGTGGTTTGGGTGGTGAGCGCCTAGCCTTTGTGCAATGGCCTTGATGCCACCTGGTTGGATGCTGACCATCGCTGCTGCCCCTTGATGTGGACCCCAGTGGGTACACTGAGGGGAAGAGAATGCTGCAGAGTGGTGACTTTTTAAAGGTAGGAATTCGGGGTTCTGATGGCGCCTGCATGATGAAGGGGATTTTGAAACCAACTGTATGCAGGGGGAGTACAAGCCGGAGTACAAGCTGTCTGGGGACTGGAAGCTGCTGCTGGAGGAGGCTTCCGCCGGGAAGCTGCATGAAACACTGCGGCAGCACCACGAGCAGCTGAACGCGGGGAAGCGCAGCTTCCGGGGGGCTCTAGCGCCAGAACTGGCGCATGGAGGGGGACTGCGGGTAGTTATCCATGTACACTTCCCGACCGTGCGCAACAACACAGCTGCACGGCTGAGCGGCAGCGGCGCAGTCGCGGGCTATGCGTCGGCAGAGGCCGCAGCAGCCGACTGGGGGACTGCAGCCAAAAGGCACTTTGGCGCGGCCGTCGCGCTGCGGCCGGAGGGCGGCTCCATCCTGGCCGTCAGCGCGGAGCCAAACGTGCTTCAGGTGTGCTGATTCTGCCATTCACCATGGGAGTGGGCAGATGTGCAATTACAAAAGATCAGCCTGCTGCTTGTTACTGCAGCAGGGGTCAATTACACGACCTGCAATGACATGGTTAGCAACCATCATGAGCACTTTGCAGAATGTTGTGGAGTTGATTAAGTGGTCTGTCAGGTGAAAGTTCACCACACTGGGTGGTCTGCTTAACTCATTGAGAAACTCATACCCCACAGTTAGTAACCCAGGCTGAGAATGCTGTAACAGCGGTGGTTGGGGGTCGTACCCGGGAAAGCATCGTCGCCTGACTAGTCTTTGGTGTGACATGCACAGGAGGTGCTGGTGTGGCTGACGAAGCAGCCGGCGGTGAACTGGCTGGTGCCGCGCGCAGCGGTGCGGCAGGCCAACTGGCAGGGCAGCGCGATTGTGCAGAGTGGGAACGCTGCCGCAGACGCGCCCATGGCACTTGCGCATGACAATGGCGCGCACCCCATCTGGGCCGCCGGCCTGACAGGAGCCGGGCAGATCATCGGTGGGGGCGACAGCGGCATTGGTGGGCGCTTCTGCTGAGCTCTTGTCCTTAAATGCAATCTGTGCTAGCTTGCCTTGGTCTCATCATCAAACAGAGGTCAAGGGCTTAAGGGCGAAATGGACATGATCATGCCCATTGGTACCTGGACTGCACCCACATGCAGCATGGCCTGTAGATAAACAGCAATGGGGGACAGGATATGTAGGCAATTATCTCCCATGACTTGCTCCGAGCAATCCATGATTGAGATTCATTGCATTATCCGGCTGCTCATTGAGCTTTCTGGGCTGTGATCAGCTGTCACCGTGCTGAAGGTTACCTGCGTTGCCACCAGCACTTCTCTTTGGAAGAGCTGATTTGCTGGGCATCAATCTATGGTCCTGAGGACAGCAATTCATGTGCCTTGCGCAGACCGTCATCACTGCTTTTTTGATGACCCAAACGTGGACTGGAATTTCAACCTGGTCAAGGATCCCTCATCAGGGTCTGTCACGTTCTCCAGCGAGAAGCACCGCAAAATCCGCCTGTACGTGGAGATGGCGGATGGCATTGATAACAGTGGCCATGGCACTCACACCATGGGGACCATCGTGGGCAACCCCCTGAATACCAGCAATACCGATTTGCTGGACTACAAGTGTGCCAGCCCAAATATCCATGTTCTGAACATTCCTTGGCATCCACAGAGTTGCATCATTGTCCGTCACCCTATTGGTGAGTGTGTTGTGTCCTCGGGAAATCCCACTAGGGGTGCCTGGTGCAATGAAGCTATGCTCATGTTGAGCAAGGAACCTAAATGATGATTATAGACCCTTGCCACATGAGTGTTCTCCACCACAGGGGCCTTGCGCCAGATGCCAAGGTGGCTTTCACAGACCTGGCAAGCGCAACAACAAAGGGGCGCATGGAAACACCGTGGGACCTGGCGGAAGAGTACTTCCCGGCAAGCTACAACGTGGGCGCGCGCGTGCACTCTAATTCCTGGGGACTCCTGCTTGAGCAAGACTATAATTCCTATGCCTCGCAGGTTGACATGTTCACCTGGGAGCACCAGGTGGGGGACCCCTTGAATGATGGTGCCAAGCATGCATGCGCTTGAGGCTTTCCCGACTGTCTTGAGTTTCTGGGGCAAATCCAGATCCTGCGGTGTCATGCGCAATCCAACGTGTGACTGTACGAATTTCACCGTGATGAGATGAGTGCCAAGAATTGACGGGGGAGTGAGCCCCTTTCTTGTGCCCCACATAGAAGGGCACCTTGCAAAATATGCCTGGGTACGAAAGTCTTTATGAGACCATGCACATGCATCACCGAGTAATGAGCAGCAAATATGCAAATCTCTGCCACAGACCAGCTGGTAGACGCCGCTGTGACAGCAGCTACTTCAGCGCCAGCAACAAATCTGGTGATGCACAGGACTTTATGCGGAATCAGCCATGGAAATGCAGATATGAAAGTGGAAGTTTGCACTGGTTCGCAGGACCTCACAGTAGTTTTTGCGGCAGGCAATGAGGAGCCTGAAAATGGCACTACCATCCTATCACCAGCCTCATCCAAGAACTGCATAGCCGTTGGCGCCACCAATGCAGCCTCCCAGCAGGATGATTGGTTTTCTCCCCTGTACCCCGTTTACAAGATGTCTATTCGCCATGTCTTGGAGGATGGCTCCCAAGCTGTTGACGACTATAGTGGCTACCGGGTAAGGGCGGTGATCCAGGTCCCATATTACCATGCTGATGATTCCTTTGAATGCAGTGGCTGAACCATGCCCAAATTTTGAAGCACTATCAGCATCAAAAATGCTTGTCACGTCCTATGTCCAGGGATCTGGCATTTCTGAGTCAATAGCTGTAATGGGTGGGGATGGCATCGTGAATGCATTGCAAGCACTTGTCACAAAAGGTGCAATTCTTGACATTGTCATTTGTACAGGTGGTGGATACCACGTTAGGCTTTTCCTTCACGAGCCTGTTCAAGCAGCAGTTTGTTCTGGGCATCGCACAACCTGCTGACGGATGCACACCGCTCAATAATGCAGCCGAAGTGGCCGGCACAGTTCTCATTGTGCTGAATGGCACCTGCACTTTCTCCACGAAGGTGAGATCGCGTAGCTGTATGGCATGCCATTCAGTGAACACCACATTGTGCGGGTGATGCAACAGTATATCAACACTTTCACTGTCTGTTTCTGTGCCACCTCGGCCAGCATAGTAAGATGTCTCTCCAATGGACTATTTTTGTGGTGCTGAAGCGCCTGGATGCAGAAATGTCAGCCATGTGAAAGACAACTTTCATACTCTGCTTTTCTTGGTCTTTGTACTTGAGGCTCCCAATTCCGTTCAAGATGCTTTTGTGTGGGGCGTCTGAATTTACAAGGCTGCACGATCACTTGTTGCCTGGATTATCTTGACTCTTGCAGACGTGCCACGGAAACTGCTCCATGACTGAGCTCTCTTGCGCGCAGGCGTTTAATGCCCGGGCAGCGAGCGCAAAGGCTGTTCTTGTGTACCAGGACAACTCTGGAGACTACTTTTCTGTGGGGCTGGATCAATTCAAGATGGATCTCTTGATACCACAGGGTACCATTTCCCGACACACCGGCCAGCTCCTTATCAGCTATTCCCTGGTGCGCTCCAACGAGGCTGTCAAAAGCATATTGCTGGTGACCCCGCCCTGTTTGTTACTATAGGCATGGTGGCCACCATATTGAATTTGGAAATTGAATTCATTTGTCCTGAGAACAGGAGGCGTGGACATGCCTGGTAATTGGCCATCAGCCATTCCTACCAAGTCAGTGGTTCATTCATGCTCAGCAGGGGCGGTACAAAAAGTGTAGAGCATCATAGCCTCCTTGCAGAAGCGTGCAGCTCTTATGCTTTAGGGAAAGTATAAAGTTGGCTTTTTTGTGGTCTGTTGTTGAGCATTGTTTGGGAGGACCAAGCTAGCCACTGCTCATGTGTCAGATATTTGTGTCTAATGCAGTCAAACTTCTGCTGCACTCGTCACAGTGCCCATGTATGCATGCAGGCAGAGGCAAATCTAACAGTGTCGTTTTCCAATGAGACCGCATCAGCAAAGCCGTTCGAGAGCCTGACCGACTTCTCGTCCAGCGGCCCCACCAATGACGGCCGCATCAAGCCCGACCTGGCCGCACCCGGCATCCTCACATCCGTTAAAGCCCACACAGACGGGTCCAACACCTGCTCCCTCATGTGCGTCTCCCTTACTAAGAACCCATGCTTTGTATGTTGGGTTTGATAATGGTGTGCCTGAGGGCCTGGGAAGGCCTCTCACTTGCATGTATGGCTGCCACGTCCCTGCAGCTGTGGCACATCGCCAGGGTTACACACCGTGCTATGCTCAGTGGCACGCCTCTAGGTTGCAGATTGTTCCATATATGGACTGTTCATATCTATGGCACGTGAAATGGCATTAAGTTTCCATGTAAGCCGACAGATTCCTGTTTGCAACCAAGCTTGCCTTGTGGCGCATGAAAAAGCACTTTGAATACAGTTGCAAGTGGGGTGATTTGCTGAGTGCCTTGCTGTGCAAGCAGTAAACTGTTCCTGACTCGACTCATCTGGCTACAGAAAGTATCAAGGGACGTCCATGGCATCTCCGCTGGTAGCCGCCTCGGCGGCTCTGGTGTGGCAGTATTTCATGTCCGGCTTCTACCCGAGCGGCGTGAAACTGCCGGCCAACCAGTTTGCGCCCAGCGGCGCGCTTGTGAAGGCGGTGCTGCTGGGTGGCGCAGCCGCCATGGACGGATTTGAAATTGATACTGGGCTGCCGCTGGCGCCGCCGCCCAGCTTCCGCCAGGGCTTCGGCCGCGCCCACCTGGGCCGCTCGCTGCCACTGCAGGTGCGACTACTCAACTCATGGTGTGGTGTGGTGTGAACTACTAATTAGGTGCAGAATGCGGAACCTACAGAAAGCACCTGTTAAATGTGTACGTGGTACCATGCACTTCAGCTGGTGTATCATTTTCCTCTGCATGTATTTGTTTGCATAAGTGGCGATTGATGGACTATGGATCATGTGCAAGGAACGATCACTGCATGATCCAGTCCTCCAAGGTCGTGATAATGACAAGGTGAAATTTGGAGTTTGCAGACAGCTTCCAGACTGCTAGTTGTCCAACTTCTGAAGAAAGGTTATATCTACAAGGCCCTATGGGATGCTGACCACTGAAATGTGTTGCTGACCTGGCTATGCAGGGCTCAGCACTTGACTGGAAGCTTCAGGTTATCAACATGGCCAATCTCAGCACTGGGCAAGCACACCATTACTGCTTGGAGGGACTGGGGGGTCCACTGTCTGTGACCCTCGTTTGGCATGACTACCCGGCGGCCATCTCTACCAGCAAGACACTGGTCAATGACCTGGACCTCACCATCCGTGCAGCCGGCCTCAACGGCTTTCCCTTCCTGGTGCGACATCATCACTGGCAGTCCCCCTGTATTTGTCCATGCATGTCCATATTATTATTATTATTATTATTATTATTATTACACGTTTTCCAGTCCTTATGGACTAGGTACGTCTAGCAGCACCTTTATGGCATCCCTCCATTCATCTCGATTTTGGCATTTTCTCCACCAGCTATGTGGCATCCCTATGGCTTCCAAATCCTCCCTGACATAGTCATTCCAACATCCATATGGTTGCACACTAATGTAGTTATCCACAATATGGGGGTACACTGTTGCTGAACATAATGGGTGCCGACTGCACTGCTCAACCCAAGGACTAAACAGAACTGGCCAGAATTATTCTCCAGGAGGGTACTTCAAAAAGTGCAGAGAAAGCAGGCTCGCTGCCGCACAGCCAGGGGCGATGTGGGCAATGCAAAATTTCACCCTGTGTCTTTAAAGTTTTAAAGACCATATCACTGTTCTCTGCTCACCTCCTGCATTCAGATGCATACTCTTATTTATGAGATTGTGCACTGTGCAAGGCAACATGCAACCACTGCACAGTGAAAAGGTTTCAAAAATAGACTTGTCTCTCACAATTCTTGTGGTATGTCTTGCAACCTAGTCAGCACACACAAATCAGGCATGCTGCACTGCATGTGTCTGCTTGTATGCAGGGGAATGGCGGCGGCATCAGCTCCGATGGCAAATACACATTTGCACCAGACCACACCAACAATGTGGAACAGGTCTCTGTGCCCTACCTGCCTCCTAAACAGGTCGCCATTGAGGTACGCTCCTAACATGACACGCGCACTTTCACAGATTGACAGGGAAATAATGCATGCTGCTTGTCCATGTTATTTTGCCTGCTAATGCCAATTTGCAGCCTGGGGGCGATACAGATTCTAGATGCATTGCATTTGAACAGAATGCTTACAATCAGATGCTGATGTGTTCAGATGCTCTGGTACAATGCACCCTTCTGCACATAATGCTCAACAGGCATGTGGCCAGACATGCAAAGGGCTGCAAAGCCACCCAAGCCCAGAAGTATATTAGGGAGGAGCATGTGACGACACGGAGCAAGTCCCTAAATTCATTTGCCCAGAAATGCATGTCCCAATCTGCATCAGGTTATTGAATTCAATCTGGCAATTGATGTGCAGGTCAGGGCTTTCCAGACATTCAGCATTCACGGCCCACAGAGCTATGCATTGGCAGTGTTGGGCAAGTTCAGCGGTACTCTGGCGTCCCCTGGGAACCCGGCCACCTGGGGATCCGCGCAGCAGCCCCAGCCGGACGCATGCCACGTCATTAATGCCACCATCACCAAGGGGCCCCATGGCCCCATCAACAACAGGTAGGGATCACCTGTCTCCCTACAGGTGAAGGGGGAACTAACATATAACATTACTTACCCCTTGGATCCCCTCACACACACATGTCCCACATGTCAGCATGATCAATCTTCTTAAGGACCCTAACAAAACCTATTTGTGAGGGTTTTTGGCCGGCTCTATTGCGAAAATTTGAAGACCATGTCAAATTCATGGACAAATTCTGTCCATCTTATCTGTCTCATTATGGTGATGTGGATGTGCCTTCATACCTCACAGCAGACACTTCATGCAAGGGTTTGCTTGCCATTGTTTATATTCACCTTAGTCTGGTTCACCATAATGCGACTGTCAGACCTGCATGTATCCTTTTGTGTTGCGCAGTACTGTGGCGTTCACTTTCACGACATCTGTGGGCAACCCGAGCAGAGTGAAGTTTGGCTGTGTATTGGCAAATGGTACAGCCAGTTCAGGCAATGTCAGTACAGCGTACAGGGCATGCACCAGTCCGGTCACCTATACTGACCTGGCAGACGGCCCCTACACCTTCATCGTGCGAGCACACGGGGAGGAGTTTGCCGTGTCGGTGCCTGCTCAGGCATCTTTCTTGATTGATACGACTCCCCCCATAATTGCTCATGTGGCGTTCCCTTTTGCCACGCGCAACACCAGCATCATAGCCAGCTTCAGTGTGACAGACAGCGGCTCTGGCGTCAACAATACCGAATGCAGGTGCGTGGAATACAGCCCACGAGATCACTCCATCAAACACGTGGCGAGATCTTGCATGATGCACACTGATGTTGCCATGCATGCTGTAAAGACTGAGTGGGAGGCGGCACCATACATATGTCATATCATTGTAAGTATAGCTAGCAACATGACGCCTCTCAACCATCACATCCAGCTGTCTGCCCATGACACTAAAGTTACTGCTTTCGGAAATTTACTTTCTGACGATGCTCAGCTGACAAGCAAGACCGCAGAACTGGCGTGAGGACATGCAGATATGGTGCAGGATGCAGCCAATGAAGCTGGCAGTCTCAAATAACACTGCAATGCTGAAGGGGCCGCGATACGATTGGGCGCCATGTAGCAGCCCGGCCTACTTTGGCGACCTGGCCGAGGGCAAGTGGGGCCTCTCCATTCGCGCCGAGGACAACGTTGGGCTGCTACGCCAAACCAAGTGAGTCCTTATGTGGCCCTCATCAATTCTGTCTGAGCTCTGTTTGCGTCAACTTGGTGCCGCAGCATCCGCCTAAAGTGCCTGCAAACACCCCACCGAGTCAGGGGCCCTGACTGAGTTGCTCTGCCTGGCCCGCAATGTGTCTGCTGTAACACTGGATTTTCACCACCAGGTTCATCTATAGTTCATCTGCCGGCACAGCTTGACTTCTGGCGGGCATAACTTTGGTGTCTACTGCTATGACATGTTATGTCAGTAGCACAACAGCAATTGTGTTTTGCTGAGCTTGTTCCCATAACTATGATTTGCTTCCCCTGCAAGTGATTGCACCAGAAAGCCAAAGCTTGACAGCAGTTGGCAGCAACCTCTGTCTGAATTGAAGCCTTAAAATTTGGGGTGTGGCCTGCAGTGAGGCGGACATTTATGTGTCACACACGCCACCAAATGCCACAGTGGTGGGGGGACCCATGACAGGGACCCCTACTCCCTCGCAGGTCACCTTCAGCTTTGTGTCACAAGTGAGCGGCGGTGATGCTGGGGCGCCCATTGCCTACAGCCTCTGCCTCATGCAGCCCATCCACATAAGTCAGGTGGGTGCAAAAGATGGTCTTTGAGAAGCTGTAAGGCGCAGCTCCAGTTGTAGACACTGTTGGGCACCAAAAGGCGTTGCAGGTGTGCATCTGCATGTCCGTCTCAAAAGCATCTACCCGGACTTTGTGAGATTATTCAGCATTACATGCATGGCATTCGAGTGATGTTGCAAACGAGGTGTAGTCAGCAAAGTTTGCAAAACATAAAGACATACAGAGCAAACATCAAGGGCGTGCGAGCGTCAGAATGAGGAGGGTCTCCCTCACCACAACAGACACCTTTGCATGCACAGATGGCTCCACCGCAGCAGGGGATGGGAAGGGCCAGTGGGCAGCTCCAGAGTGCAAGCAACCTGACTGCTGCTGCATCCTGGACCAATTGCACCAGCCCCGCGGTGTTCAGGGTGACGGCCATCCCTTATCACTGGCTGCTGTTTTGCTCTGCCGATTTTTCGTAATACTTTCATCACGTCACTATCCTTCTATTAAACCATATTTGCAGTGTTCAACTGTTCGCTGCCTGCAACTGCAGTGCATGCAGGCCTAGAGAAATGGCATACTGTTGAGAGTCATGAAAAATGTGCATGCAAGGTGTACAGGCACCGGTCTAGCCGGACGATTTGCTCACTGCACAGCTAAGATTACCTGGCTCATGCTCTGGCTGCAGGGCTTGCGCAGTGGCATCTACACATTCCAGGTGAAGTCAGTGGATGTGGCCGGCAATGTGGGCACGGCGTCGCGGCCGTACGCCTTCACGGTGGACGACACGCTGCCGATCCTGGTCGATCCACCCTGGTGGTTCACTGGGTGGCGCAGGATTGCCATCATCGCCGGCGCGGCCGGTGCTGCAGCGTTGCTTGTATTGGCGCTTGCGTGCTGTGCCTGCTGTGCTGCACGGCGGCGGCGGCTGCAACAGCTGCACCCGGAGGGGTGCGTTCCCTCCTGCCACCTGAAAAGCACAGCATTTGCACCCAGTCCAAGGCATGGAATGATGCCGACACATTTATTCAAGACCTTTGTGCATAAGGGCTTTGTGGCCCAGAACAGTCCATTCCAAATTGTGTCCCGCATGATATGTGACAGGTTTTGCGCATTAAGGCATCATCTGTCTCTCTCATCTACTAGTTTCTGGATCGACATTACGTTGCATAAGCCTCTGATTCATCATTCGTTTCTTT
Organism: Coccomyxa sp. Obi; assembly: GCA_020887355.1. Classification (NCBI taxonomy): domain Eukaryota; kingdom Viridiplantae; phylum Chlorophyta; class Trebouxiophyceae; family Coccomyxaceae; genus Coccomyxa; species Coccomyxa sp. Obi. The sequence continues at coordinate 2,510,020 of AP024999.1, forward strand.
AGATCATTTGGTGCCAGTGAGTCGCAGAGTTCTCTTTAGTTGCACATCTGACAAAGAATGCATGAAATGACAAAGTGATGTGTTTGTGTATTTGCTTAGGACAACAGCGGCAGAAATTCCTACAAAGGTGCATCATGATGTGGAGCCGGGGGCCACAGCGCAGCCATCGATTTCCAAGCAGCCTCAACAGTCAAACGCATCCAAAGTCGATGAGCGCATGCAATTGCAGATTGCCCTTGATGAGTCTTTAGAGGTACAGTGAAGCCTCTGGTCTAGGCACTCGAGCAAGCAACAGTACTACTGCTGAGTGACAGCAGATTGAGCCCTGGGTTTTAGTCAGCATCACATCTGCTACTCGATGAACTACAACTCCTAATGCTGGATGTGTGTACCTTGCACGGACATATCTCCATTTCCTGCAAACATGTCCTCCGTGCTCTTCTTCTCCGGTTCCACCATTAGCATGAGATCGCAGAAGCATGACAATACTTCTGGTGTGGCAACCTGTATAGGAACAGAGGGTGCGGAGGGCGCTGGCGCAGTCACTGGTGGAGCAAGGGTCCCCCCGCAAGGAGGACAGGGGGACCCCAGTGGCGGCGCGGGGGAACAGCGACGAGCTACGCCGTGCGCTGCAGGAGTCGCTAGAAGAGGAGCAGCTGCGCAGGTGCATAGATCCACCTTCTCTAAACCCCAGGTCTTTCACCCTTGTGAACTTCGGGACGGGGGTGTTGCACACAGAGTACTCCCCTTGTGGAAAAGAGCTGTTCAGTCAGCCTTCTTAGCATGTAAGGCGGGTTTCCATGCATCTGACAGCTACAGTCAGCTTGTAACAGAGTAGGTGTGAAGATTGTGTTCCGATCACAAGCACGAGCTCCGCTCTGCATGCGATCTTCATGTCGCCTGTTCAGGATCTCTGGATCTTTGAGGGAATCTGCTCATCTTCACGTCATCATTTAAAGTCAGCATGGAAGGTCATGCATACAGATAACCACTTGCATCTGCCACACAGCTTTATTGGCAGGTGTGCCTGCTGATGAGAAGTCAATATTTGTGTGTGCAGGGCACTTGCAGAGTCCGAGCGTTCAGCAGTCCAGCCTATGCCTCTTCAGGGCAATCGGTAGCGCTGTGTGGGGGAGTCTGTCCGTTCAGCAACACTAGCATACAGTGGTTGAACACCTTTCCGGAGGGAGCAACTAGGGATATTGCTGTGTGGCGTTTCGGCACATCGCTGCCAATAAGAGGCGACACGCTTGAGTGCAGCTCACTTGTTGAGAACTCGAAGAGATCAACAGCAAATATGGCATCTTGCCATTGTACTGGACACTTCTCAATTTAATGAATTCCAGACAGATATTGGAGATTCTTGCAAGGTTCCTTATGTTCAAAGCTCTTACAGATCACATTACAGGTTGACACTCCTTCAGCATTGAGCAGCATCCTGTAAAAGGCAGTTCTCATTGCAATACTGTTGCCTTATGAGGCTGCAGCACAGCTATCAATATTCTCACCGACATCCAACAAGACACCATGCATCCACAGCTCCATCAATCGCCCTAGAGGGTGCCGCAATCATAGCTGGCATGGTTCAGAAAGTCCTTCACCGGCAAGAAATTCCTCACCGCAAAGTTGCGCGCTGCCACAACCTGCAGAGCAGACACACCTTAAGTCAGGTGTCTGCTCTTAACGCTCCCACAATGATCCACAGTTCTTGGCCACTGTCGCTGTTGGAAAGCAACATACTAAGGGGGAACCATTGCATGGCACAACTGGCAAGTCAATAGGGAGATTGAGGGGCACTTACAGGGGCGAAAGGTATTTGGAGCACGGTGCCCATCAGGTTGGAGCGCACAGAGATCTTGAGCACCCTGCGGCTGCGCTCAATCTCATAATCCCTCAGCGCCGCCTGCACCGCTGTCGATGTCATCGTGCTGACATCAGCCGCTGATGTGGACGCCGCAGGTTGCATGGCATCCCTCAGCGCTCGCGCAAGAACCACTGCGTCCTGTTTGACAGTCAGCGCGTCCTAAGCATTCAAGAGATACAAAGACAGCTTCTGAGCCACTTGCAGCCGAGTGCTCAACAATGTGCTCGCACCCTTGTGATGTCAGGATATATCGGCACATTGCAGGGCAGTGTCATTGCTGCACGTTGGCTTTGACGCTTTCAGGTTTGCCATATCTCTGTCCCATACAATTACAAGCGCAGGTCTGAAGAGCAGAGGATGCAAGATGAACAACTACAAGGACTCTGCAGTGTCAAAACACCACAATGTGCCCCGTACACCGAATTACGCGGGGGTCCTGTAGAAAGGCAGCATGGCTGAAACACTGGCCACCATTGCTATGCTGCCTTCTCATAGATCAATAATTTTATGAAATATCATAGCCAGGTCAAAAGAGGATCGTGGAAGCCAAGGAAGAAGTTGTTGATCATCTCTTGGTGAAATGCATGTGGCACCAGCATGCTTACCTCTAGTGCGACGCAGCCGCCCTGCCCCAGATTAGGCGTCATGGGGTGTGCCGCATCGCCCACCAGGGTGATCCGCCCAGAGCCGAATGGCTGCCCAGGTTTCAGCCATCTGTGCAAAGTCACAGATCAGAGTTGGACCGAGATGTTATAAATTCCACCGACTCAGGTATAGGCAACCTTGTAAGCTAAAAACACACCAAATGTCCAAATTTCATGCTAGATCTGCTGCGTGTGATGCAGCCATTGATAGTAAGATGGCTGCAAACATAGTGTTGCGCCCATGGAACAGTTGAACAGGAGGGCAAGCAAGCATCTCAAGGCAGCTTGCCAGTATGAGAGGCTTACTCAGGCTGGCAAGCTACCTTGGAGGAGCTTGCCCGACCTCCTGTTCAACTCCTATAAACCATGCTCCCAAGAGGCAAGACCAGTGATCCGGAAGGAATTTGCATACATACTGGTACGCTCAAAGCAAGGGAATCAGGGAGCTGCAAGCAGTACCTGTCTGCAATCCTGCTGCGGGTGATGCGCTCGGCAGGCGTGCATCGAATGGCGTCCGTGATCTCACTGCTCCACCCCTTGACCGACTCCAGCGCATCTGCCCTGCACTCCTCCGGGTCCGTAATGACCGAATCCTGCACATACTGAAAACTCTCACTTCTGTGGCGAACAGTCCTTCGAGTTCCTATTTTCATCTAAGGAATGCCATTGCAAGTGCAGAAGTGCAGTTGATCCAATCCTGGATCTGTGATGCAGACACTTCTGCCAGTACTGTGATATATTTCCAAGCCATCAACTGAAAGTCAGAGTGCCATCATGGGCAGAGACGCGATGGGATGGGTCTGGGCTCTCCAGCAATCTGGCGTCACATTGCAGAGACTCAGAGAGTCCATGGGGTTGAGGCTTCATTTTAGGCACATACCGGGCCACTGTTGTAGGTTGTGAACCAGTAGACTTCTGTAGCAGACAGCGGATAGAGGCCTGCACGCACTCCAGAGCCCCACAGCATGCGAACAGAGTTCATGCGCATCGGCACGCCCCCCTCGAACACTGCCACGCCCCTGCAGACCAGCATGTAGGCCCTGGCTAACAACTAAATAACTATCTTCCCAGTGGTTTGCAGTCCTGTCGACCTTCGCCCTCCCTGTTGCCAGTGCCCTCATTGCTGCAGTCTGACAGCAACTGCTCAACATGCTAAAGCCATGATGCCTGGCAGCCTATTCTTCAAAGAGCTCCCTGAAATTCTCCACATACCATCCACTCTGTTTGGCCATCTGCACTCAGGCACGCATGAGCTTCAAGCCACCCAAAAAATCCGGATCTTTTGACGGAATAAGGACCTTTCTCTGTGGCTTGAACTTCACGCATGCTTGAATGCAGATGGATACACTGATGGATGGTGTGCTGAGAACTTTGGAGAGCTCTTTGCAGAATTGGCTGCTATGCACCGTGGCTGTCTACTACGTCGAGCAGCTGCCGTCTGGTATCCCTCCACAGTGGAAACTGCTCAAGATCAAGACATACAGGGCAAGCGTCAAGGGTGTGTGACCGCCAGAAAGAGGAAAGGCTTCCTCAGCAAAACAAGCAGTAGGATTGCAACCTTTGTTGAATTATTACAACGGCTGTGCTTGCTTGCAATTGTACACTTCTGCAGGGCGAATGTGAATACATGTCGAAGGAGGGCAGCTCCATATGGCCAACCTGTATGCAATGTAGCCTGCAAAGTTTGCCTCTCCAAGGCCGAGCGCACGAGCGAGTTTGCTTCGAACCCCATCTGCTCCGATCACCAGCGGAGCACGTATTCGCTCCCCACTCTCCAATGTCACATCCACCCCTGCAACGCCACCCAGATCTGCTCTCAGCCCATGTCCTTAAGCTGCCTGGCCCTCAGGTGCGTAGGTGAACACAGTGTTACCGTATGAAATATGTGCATGTAGGAACAGCACAGCCAGCATTGCACTGTTTTCAGGCATGCCATGCCGCTCCAATGCGTGTGCAAGGGCAAGTCATTCACAGACAGCAACCAACTGACCGGCCCAAGACTCATTGCTGCTTTCGTACCCACTGCAGTGACTGGGTAGTTGCAGTCTGTGCTACAACAATCTGCGGCACTGGATGCTGACAGGCATGCTCACACAGTCACAGCCCGTACTGTGGCACACCTGCGTCGTCCTGGTCCACGCTGCTGACGGCAGAGCCATAGTGGATGCAGTTTGGGGGGACCGCGGACTGCAGCGCGCGCAGCAGTCCCCCGCGATAGACCCCCCGGAATTCATGCGGCGCTCCCGTGCACTCGTCTATGAGCACCGTGCGCAGAGGGCTGCCATCCTCCCTGCAAAGCTCTATCCTGCGCACATTGAAGAGAGCAGAGCCTCGTATCGGAGCAGAAAAATCAGGCCCAGAAGGGGTATGGAACATGCATTGTTTGGTGTTTTTGTAGTAGTCATGGTGTAGTCATTTGTTTTGCAAAAGTCTACCACAAAGACTACTACAAATGCACCATGCTCTGCGCATGGATGGTACTAGGTGCTGCATCTGGTCATGCCCGAAGATGCTCCTGGCGCTGTCGCAATGTACAGCCATATTTGCCTTGGAGCGAATCCTTCGATTATATCGGCTGTGTTCCCAAGGGCTCTTGCTTAAAGCAATCTGCTGCAGGAGCATGGTGCCTCTTGTCAGCATGGTAAGAATGAAGACCTGTCAAATAGTGGGTGCGCTTCTCGCAGCGGCTCGGCCACTCCTAGTGCATCCAGCGCCCTGAATGCGTTGGGCCATAAGCCGATTGCGCTACCCTCTCGCCTGGGCCCGTTCTCTCGCTCGATGACTCTGACAGGGATACCAACCTGCAGTGCATAAGTTCTTGATCGCTCATTTTGCTACCATTAATAATTGATTGTGTGCGCTGCAGCAGGTGCATGCATGCGACTGCTGTACACAAGCACAGTCATACCTGCGAATGGATTCGTGATAAGAGATCTCGATGACAAATGAGGGAGTTCACACCTTATGGAGGGCTGCTGCAGTTGCAAGGCCCGCAATGCCGGCACCCACCACTAAGACAGGGTCAGGTCCACCTCCTCGAGACGTGTCACCTTTGGAACAGATAACTTCATGCAAATCTGATCGGATTGGATTCTGGATGTCAAAAGCTTAACATGCAGAACTCTGTAAGTGATCCAGAACGTGTCTACTGAGCTCGTACCGGGCTTCGCATTGATGCGAGCTGTTTGTAACACGTCAGCCTGAGTGCAAGTTACCAGCGTGCCTCGTCGATGAGTATAGCTCAACCTCCTGGAGGTGATATTGCTTGCCACATTCTTGCATTGGGCTGCAGAAGAGCAACTGGGCATGTCTTTCACTACTGGCATGTCTTCTTGGACGCCGATACGGCACCCAAGAAAGCCGGCCCTGGAGCTCGCAAGTGTCTATATGGATGTGACGGTACAAAGACGAAATCTTTTTGCAGGAAGCTGGCCTTAGGAGAATGATCTTCCAAGATTGCCTGTCTTTGTGCACAGCCCGTGACGTTGCCCGGATGACTGATGTTTTATGATACAATCCCCCTCTTAGTTTCCGCTTAGCTTCACCGGGCTCCTTTGCGACTCCCTCGCGGGCGACTGGGCGCCGAACAAACCGTATCCTGGCGATGGCGGGCCACAGACACTGCGACAAATGGAATTAGAAGGTTGTCTCATAGAGCAGAGGAGGCGCCGGGCATGACTTGACCACCAAGCTGCTCACGGTAACAAGTATCAGCCTCCGAAGCCTCGCCCCGGGGGCCCACGGATGGCGGAGCTGGGAGATAGGCAACAGCTAAGCGATACAGATTGTTTGGTGCTCATACCGGCTGCCGAGCTACATCTGGTGCGTCGCCAGCAGGGAGCAGCCCCGCAGTTTCCCTGTTAGAGCCTTCGGAGATCGAGCACTTCAAACTGCATCATCAGCTACTCAAAGACCCTCCTTGCCTGTCTCTGCAGGTGCAGGCAGGTCACGAAAGAATTGTCGAGAAAGGACCACTCAGCCTGAGTGTCTCCAGCCTTCACTCTGGCTCACCAATCATAGCTAAGGTGTGCAATCCCAACTCCTGCTCCATGAACGACAGCTTTCACGCTCGAAGTAACGGCTTGAAAATCCTGTCACATGACGGCTTAAACGAGACAGCAAGAGCAAGAGACCATGAGCTTGGGCGCAGGTTGGTGCCACAAGCTGGCCTTTGGAGAGGACCAGCCCGACGTTGAAGAGTGGAGAGTATGCGTATGTCTTTGCAGTCAAAGGAGGCACAGCGTTTTACTCAGTATTGATATCTACTGGTGCGTGCTTGTCATCATTTCACTAAAATTTTCACAGCTGATCTCCCTGAAGCATGATCCTTACAGCGCGGCACCAGCCACAGTTGAAGCTATCACAGTGTGAATTTGCTGACTGTCACTGTTATCCTTGCAACTTTCTTGGGACAGTTTTTTTATATGCACCAGCATCATTTTGGCGTCCGCCAACAGATACAGGATATTTAAGTCTGTCCAACTCAGAGTATTAAGCTGATGTCAAGTGTCCTGGTCATCATGTCTTGGAAAGCGCATGCAGAAGATTGAGGCTTGGTGGCTGCATAGCACAGTGCTTGGAACGGCTGAGTGTTGTTATCTCTGTTCTTAAAACATGCTACAGGGACTCCTGATACAGACCATGCGCTGTTTGAGGAGATCTTGGTGGAGTGCACAGCCTTCCAGCTTGCAGGAGCACTCAATGAGGAGGCCATTAGGGAGGCAGTAGACTTTGTCACAAATGCCTTGCTTAGAGATGGAGAAAGCTCCCCGCGCAGTCCATCACCGCCGGCCACCTCTAGCGCCTCGGCAGAGGCTGCAGTTGCTCAGGTCAGTCATTCAGTTGGCTACACCTCATTCCAGCCACCTGCGGCTGATCCGATGCCGGATTCTTGATCTTCAGAGAGTCAGCATCTGGCATACAAATCAAGCATTGAGATAGAATTCAGTCAACTGGCCATGCGATTCCGTGTTTCAAGCCACCTGAACCTCGTCACATGGCTGACGGTGATCACCAGAGACAGGTTTTGCGTGACATGCAGAAGCATTCAAGTTAATGAAGCTGGTTATTCCCATACATTATCCACGCAGTAACACACCGAACGAACCAGGGCAGTTGTTTTCGACATATTACCTCAGAAAGTATGTCATCCTGCTAAGAGATGTTGTACGATGGATACAGGTACAGCAGGTGCAGAAGGCTGTTGCAAGCGGGGCTCCGGTGCCTCCGAAGGTGGCCGACTTAGCTGCAGCAGAGGAGGCGCCTGCATCAGCGGCTGCTGGGGAAGCGTCGGTGTCAGGCGCTGCTCCTCATGATCCCTCGGTGGACTACCCTTCTCTTCCAGCGGCTGATGACTCTGCAGAGGCTGGCCCGACTCATGCAGGCAGGATTGCCGCTGGTGCGGCTGTTATACTTTTTGAGTGCAATGAAAGTGTGCAACAGGATGTCCACTGTTGTAGGTGCGCATGCTGCACAGTGCAGCTTGTTGATTAGAGCTTCTAAGGGATCGTTCGCTGTTGTGTACTTGTGCGGCTCTTTTGCGGCAGATGTAGTGGAGCTTAGTGTGTGCCTGGGTCATAATGTGTAGGGTCAAGGTTGACATTGGTAAGTTCAGCATGCTGGATCAAACTTTGTGAAAAGTCTCATTTCGCCTGCACAGGCACGGCAAAGGTGCAGGAGGCCATAGCATTAGGTGCAGCATGGGCCAGCCAGAAGATCATGGAGCAGAGCAAGAGGTGGCAGCAGCAAATAGAGCCCGCCCAGCCTGTCCAGATATCACCAGAGCTGAAGGTGCTGCTCTCTCCAGCATGCTGGCACATTGTCAACATGGTCTTCCATCCCTTTGAAATCCTCTCGCTCAAGAACGCATGCCTTTAGCCATGGCATGCAAGCATATTACACAAGAGCGCGTCTACACAGCCTCTCCCTAGAAGTGCTGATCATGCAGCGGCTGGTGTTCAGTGTAGATCAAGGGGGATGCAATGGAGTCAAGCTTCGGGGGTAGCCTTGTCAACTTCCTTCAATGTGATGTCTGTGCAGGCGCGCATACGCATGGGCCGAGACATCGCCAAGAAAGGCGCGTCAGTGGCAGGGCGGGTGAGCCAGAAGGCGGCTGACATCAGCATCCGCGTGGCCGAGAGCATTGTGCGCCGCGTCGGCCCCTCGGCCGGCTTCGGGCGCCAGCTCAACGCAGGCGGCCAGAGCCGAGCGGATGCGGCGCAGGAGATCGCGGCCGCCTCGCTGGTGGCGGCTGTGGAAATCTATGCGTCCATGGAGGAGGCCGCGCGCACCGTTGTGAAGTCTTCTGGACAGGCCACGGCGGACTTAGTGGGAGCCAGGTGTGGTGCAGAGACCAATGCTGCTCCACCTCTTCAAGGGTCTTGCATGGCACTTTGATACTGCAACACACACATATAGAGCCTTGGTCAGCTGTTTAGAGGCATTGTCTACATTGTATGCCAGAGGTCTTCTGTGCGTCATGCAGGGCCTTGTCTGTATTTCTTACTTTGCTGATGCGTTGGATGGATTTTCACTGTCAGGTATGGAGCAGACGCGGGAGAGGTGAGCCTGCATGCAGCAGAGGCAACGACGCATGCAGCCACAGCCGCAATGCGCCTGCGTACTGTCGGCATCCGCTCCATTGCCAAGCGGATTGCGCAGCACACCTCGGTCAGCTTTGCGCGCGCTGCGGCCGCGGGCGCGCAGCCGAGTCGGCCGGCGCAGCCGCCACAGCCGACCGCCGCCGCCGCGCCGTCCGGGCCGGTGTCGCCATTCGCAACCGCTCCAGCCTCGATCCTCCCGGTGGAGCCGGCACCGCAGACGGCTCCCGCGGCGGCCGTCGCGGCCGCGCCCTCCGGGCCCCTCTCACCTTTCGCCCTGGCGCAGGTCTGACCTGTCTCTTGTCACAGTCCTTGGGGCCTGATTTCTTGCATAGCCGGTCCGCAATCGCCTACCTCAGGTGTTTGCTCCTGCAGCCAGTGTTTGTGCCAGGATGCATGCGGATGTTCTTTTGCGCATACCCCTTTCAAGTTCGACAGCACAAGACTGGAATCATTGGGAAAAAGTCGGGCCTGTCCAGTTGGTTATGGGTTCTGATGTTCCATGCTTGCTTTGCAGGCGCCGGAGGATGAGCCGGAAGGAAGCACGCCAGTAGATAAGCCGAAGTAGGCTGGGCCTGTGCTCTTGGCAGCTCTCTCGAGTGGCACAGCGGGAAGACGAGTCTGTCGCTGCATCTTCAAGGCGGAACTGAGAGGTGGTGCGGCTGGTGGGCGGGTTACATCATCCAGTGATGTAACTGCAAGTCACCCCTGCTGTGGCCTTGCACAGAGAGCTGCGAGCGCAAGGCAGAAGTTTCTGGCCGCGCTGCGTGATTTGGGCGGATGAGTAGGTGGCTTCTTGTGCTTGTTTTCCTAAGACGACCAGGCAGACTGCTGGGTGTATCCTGGAATGATCAGACACTAGCAGAAATCCAATGGCGTGAACCTATCGCGAAGCAGCATGTGTGGGGTGTTCACGGCACCCTGTGCTGACTTGGGGAGGAGACTGAGTTGAAGAACCATCAGAGCTGGTCAGGTGCCCCAGAAGTGGGTATGAAATGATCTTGCTCGTGTTCTACTTCATCAGAGTGTGAACAATGACTCATCACTGGGGGCTTGCCCAAAGCAGGGGGCAAGAACCCCGGAGAAGGGCATGGAAGTTTGAAGAAGGCCCTTGAATTGGGCCCTTTCTTCTTAATTTAAGAGGGAATTTTATTTAACATAGTGAGTGACATTGCTAAAGGCTTGAAGCGTCTGTATGTACCCATGTCCTCAGCGGAAGGACGGCAAGGCATAGGCTCGCTTTGAGGGTAGGCGCGATGTGTACACTCTGGGCAAGCTCTGTTTGCTCTCTTATTCTGCAAGTGACACTTCTTGTGAGTTAGCTGGCTGCAGGGCACGCCGACTGTCTATTTGGGTGAGCTGTGCACTGCATAAGGAGGTCTGCAGTGACACGCTCCTCTCCTGTGCATGTGACCGGCAGCGGGTCTGAGGGCTCAGACGGTGTGGACCGGTGCTGTTCCATGCATTAATGATCTGCATAGGATGGGAGTTTGCTTTCGGTGTGGGGGTTCGGTTCGGAATGATGGAATTTCATGCAGGAAAAATTTGTGCCAGAGACGTCTGCAGAATCAGGCCCTCTCATTGAGCCTGCAGCTGCCACGGCATCCTAGGCCAGCTGGCATGCACATGACTCCTGCTTATCTCTGGCATGCTGTTTTTGCTGTGCTCAGCTTACATTGGCCGCCTGTAGCTAGGCGCAACCTGTGCTTCTCAAGTGTCCTGAAGTTGCCGGGATCCGGGTCTGAATGAAAGGTCACTGCATGCATGGATATGCGTGCAAAAAAGTCGTGGCCTGTCTGTAATATAGCAAGAAAGGATGGTGCTGCACCCAACATTGATGCCCAAATGCCTGTGTACATCCTCGCGAATTTTGCCCTTACCATGATTGTTGCGGTTGACAATGCCCTTGAGGGAGATCCGCATAATGCCTTTGGTATAACGAAGATGCTGCAACATGCATTTGGCTCTACCTGCAAAGGCCGCCAGGCTGTCTCAGTCCAGCTCGGAACAGGCACCATGTAGTGCCACCAAGCATGCATGTAGACGTTCTGACTATCTTCAACCATGACTTCCGTCAAATACCATTGGAAGAATTACAAATTGCTGGGTGGTAGAATCTATACTGGCAGCTGCATGTCTTCTTGCAAAATATATACAGAAATCCACTTGAGACAACAGAATACACTGAAGCAGCGGTAGGAGCAGCACGCTACTCAGCAGGCATGCATTCAAACCGCAGACACAGAAAGCCATGCATGCTGGCAACTGCTAATCTAACTTGGAAAAGAGTCCAAAAAACATTGAAAGTGTGCTGCCTCCTCACTGCATGGCAACCAAAGCTAATATTTCCACTGCATGAATGTCGAGGGTGCTGCACCAACACACATGCCAATCAGCTGTCACACTATGTAGGACCTTTCGCATCAGCACAGACAATGTGTCATCACCGGCGCATGATGCACCACAAATCCAGTGTACAAGAAACATCTAGTAGCAAATGATGCCGCTTCATGCATAAAATATTCCTTCCTTCGTATACTTTGCAATGCTTGCTGTGATGCACTCCACAGGGCCTTAAGCCCCTTGAGAAGAACGCTGAGCAGATTCCTGGCTATATTGCTGCCCAGAACTTCTGACGAAGCTGTGCCGGGTAGATCAGCAAGTTTCAGGCAGCCCATTTTATTATTTCAGTTCTGTGATGTACCCTAGTCAGTGTGTCGGCCACGAACAGCTGTAGGACACTGTATCCAGGGGTGGCAACAGCCAGATGAAACTCATGTTCAAGCGCTCCACCCCTCTGCAGCTTTCAAAGAAGTGCCGTAATCCCTTAACCAGTCTGCACGCCCCTCAAGCAGAAGATCTCTCAACATCGCAAAGTGTCATTCAAGGCTGTCAGAAGATCAAGTACCACACAAGTAAAGAGAACGGATGTGGTATTCGGTATGCCAGAAAAAAAAGTCACCAGCGATTGCACAGAGACGACCCCATGACATTATCGGTCGCTATGGGCCCAGAAAAGAAAGAATTATACAGGGACTGCAATGTCTGCCCTCACCTTCCATAACTCACCTACAGAATGCACCCGCCAATCCAACCCCTGCCCATTCCGACACCGAAACAGCCACTGTTCTTTGCGCCAATTTTCCAGATGTCACCTTGTTGCGCCTTGCCAAGAGCACACGAGCCTCCCAGTATACTTGCAATCACCCTTTTGCACGCTGCAGGTGGCTGCATGCCCTGCAGAGGGGCTGATGGGCATCCCGTTCAGACAACACCTGCCACTCCATGCGCCAACATGGCATGCCAGTGAGCAGAATGTGAGCCAAGCCTATTTGGCAGCTCACTTATGTGCCTTTTCAGGCACCAGACGGCTGCGCCTGTTCAGGCACGAGCATGGCAGCTGCGCTGAATTTGGCAGCTGCACCTCTTTCAAGCACCGATGCAGCAGCAGCGCCCAATGGGGTAATCGCATGCGCCGAATCACTGTGCTGCACCCACAACGAAGCCTCTCTCCGCGGCAGCTGGTTCATGAGGAGCCCACTTGGTGGCAGCGCTCAGGAGAAGAACTCGGTGGGGTTGCTGGAGCGCTTCATGGGCATGCTGAGTTTGCCAAGGTTGGAGTCAACGTCTGAGTCGCTGTCTGCTGCTGGAAGCTTTCCCAGCTCGCACAGATTGGCGTCTGAGACTGTGTACGTCAGCAGCCGGCCGAGGTTGCGGCTGCGCTCACGATCCTTCGGCAGCGTATAGTACAGCCCTGCAGTGTGCAGCGTGACTCAAATCGACCCTGCAGAGACTACTGGCAATGACCAGAGTCTGGGCGCTGCTTACTGGCGACAACCAAAAGTGGGCAGCTCTGATGGTGGTCCCCAGATGGTACTCCTGCTCAGCTTTAAGAGCAATTACGATGATATGCACACAAAGGATTCACAACCTGGAATTCCCAGATCATGTGGGCGCACAGTCATCGTGCCAGCACAGCTTGACGCTGCAGTCCCTCCAAGAGATCAAGCGCCCAATATTAGCGCTAATCTTGGCGCTAAACCTAAACCCTAAACCCAAAAAACCCACTTAGTGTGTCAAGGTGAGGGCGTTAGATGAAGCAGCAGGGGCGCACCGCAGTAGAAAATGAAGTCAAATCCCCATGGGGCAAGCAGCAGCACGAGCATAGCGTTGCCCAGTGCATGCGCATTTGCCAGCTGTAGCATTGGGTCTGGCACAGCCTCGGCCTTCAGCGAACCCGCGAATCCAAACACCTTCTCCGCCACCAGCCCTGCGTTGCAATCACATGCGCCTTACTACACTGCAACAAGCAAATAGCAGCACTGACGTCAGGTATTTCCTGACACTGATGCTGTCCGACTAACGGACTGTGGAATCAGAAGCTGTATTCTCGGCATCAATGACATACTGGCAAGAAAACTGTAAGCTGGAAGCGCAGTCTGTGAACACGACTATTTCTCTCAGTAATGAAATGCAGCAGCAACCACAGATGACACTGAGAGACCTGCCACAGCATCCTTCTCAGACTTCAAAGCAGAAAGCTACCAAGCTTCGGCCATGACAGCTTCACCAGCGCCCATTACTACACTGGGGCATCTCCATGTACATCCTTTCACGCATTGCACATCGTCCCTTAGCAGGTGCCGACTCACCTACAAGAGGCGCAGCAGTGGCTCCAACGGCGCCCTCAAAGGAGCGGTCAAAAGCATACACTGCCGAGCGAAGCTGCTCCGGCACAATCTCAGCAAACATCGCACTGTTGTTGGTCCCCGACCTGCCAACAACAAAAATCACCCTTAGTCATATTGCAGAACATATAGCGCTTATTTTTGGTATGCTGCACCATCCAAAACGAAGATGGTCTGCTCCTGGTCAGAGACTCAGCAATCATGACAGCCCATGATAAGGCAAAGCAGACTGTCAAAGCAAATGCACATCGATGTGCTGAAGCTTGTCCTGGAAATTTGCATGACAAGAAGCGGACAATCAATCATGCAGGCGAATGAAGCGAACAGTGCGGTTTTCTGTTGCAAGTGGGTGGCAAACCAGAGGTACAATGACTCAGACCGCCTCAGTGTCTGCGACATCCATGACAGAAAAGGAGGCCACCATCGAGGCGACAGATCTCAAAATGGCTGCTCAACACAACCACAACCCTGTGCATGAGGCGGGTTGTACCAGCTGATGAGAAGCCCGGTGAAGAAGAAGACAGCGGCATATGGGAGGGTCATGGTATCCATGCCCCCAGTGGCGGTGACTGGGAGGCACTTGTAGATGACCATGGTGCAGGGGAAGGTCATGAGCACGCTGAACTGTGCCGCCATGATGCGCCCCGAGTTTGGGAACACCTTGGTCAGCATGTCGCCTGCAGACAGATCACAGCAGCTATCACCTGTGGGGTGTCAGACTGAATGTTGCAGACACCAATTGAGGTTAAAATCAGTGAGGAAGCAGCTGACTAGCATGGCTGCCAGACTGCTGTCTGTGACACAGCGGCCAGCAGGCATTCAGATGGGCTCCTGCACGCCCAGGCTACTTTCTGTGTTTGCTTCTCACACAGGTCCCATGGACGAGATTCAATCCAGAAACTCCTCGCAAGTGACAGCTCTGGCACATTTCCCAATCGCACATTTCCCAATCCCAGCTGCGTGCACATGTAGGCAAGCGTGGAAGGACTCCACTCAATCCAGTCATGTACTGAGGCTGGCCAGCAGAATTTCCCAACGCTGCCTAAATGCACAGGCATGAAATGTATTCCATGAGCAGTATTTTTTATTTTTATATAGGGTTGAACCCTAAACCCTGAAAGATAAATAATATAGGCGCACCGATGTAGCCGCCGCCGAAGCTGCCGAGCGCGCAGCCAAGGCCGAACAGCGCGACGAGCGTGGCGGCCTTGATGTCGGAGAAGCCCAGCAGCTGCAGGTACAGCGTTGTGAAGCCCATCGCCACCCACGGCATCGTCCCCACAATGCCCTGCAAGCAGCACCATGCCTAGTCAGGCGCTGCTCATCCACAACTTGAAAAGGTGACCCTCAGTGTGGCACAAGCCCATGAGGGCGCCCTTCAGGGTCCGGTAGTCCGACACTGACCAGATGTAAGGCCGCACAATATTGAAGTTCCCTGACTCTGTTTCGAAATTCATGCTGTGCTGACCCAGCATTTCTGCTGCTGGTGAAGGTTTATCCCCATGGGAATTACTTGTAGGGACCCTGACGCTCTCCCCATATCTCAAATGGCTGGGAGCCGCAGAGGTATCTCAACTTTCTCGCAATTTGACACACATGCAACTTGCAGCTCCATGATGGCGGAGTCACGCCTAAAACTTGCAACATCAATTCCAGCAAGGACCTGCAGCATCGACAGGCTGAAATACTGGCTTATCCCGAGCTCTGCTCCCACGATGCAGGTGATTGAAGTTTTGCCCAACTGCCTAACCTCTGTCTTTGGAAAAACTCAAATTTGCGAACATCCCCCATATGCATCTCTGTTTTGAGATCACCCCTAGCCAGGGCTCACCCGGCATTCGAACGAGAAGTCATTGACATAAACCCTCCAGAGACCCTGAGCCCTAACCCTTTAGCCGTAACCTCTGAACCCTCACCTGCAGGACGATGATCTGGAAGGAGCGGACGCCCAGCACAAGCCAGATGTCGCGCGCCATCTCTCGGCTGCGCTGGCACAACCATCCGAAGCACTCCCGCCGGGTTGTGCCGCACTTTCGGAGCTCCCCCTATTAGCATGCAAAGGACCTTCATCAGGCCATGTGCATGAAAAATAGCCTCATCGACTAGCTTTCATTCTGGAGCCAGGAGACATGCTTTGCCAGGCACACGCAGCAGCCATCTCCTGTAATGGCCAGGTCAACAGAATGAAGCTAGAAACCACTGGTCGTTGCCCATGTCATCAGTAGCATTACTGATTGTGATGTCATCTCAAAAGCTCACCCTGCCTGACATCAACATCAACTGCAAGCAAAGGCACTGAACCTGAGCATGTTTCTGTTGGTTGACAAATCCGGCTAATAAAAACTGGCGCCTACAAAGGCTGTGACAAACAGCAAGAACCGGTGCTCACCTTGCGAGGGTCGGCGGCCATGAACAATGTGAGGAATCCGGTCATCACGCTGATGCCAGCAATGACAAAGAAGGCGAAGCGCCAGCCCTCCACCCCATAAGGCCGCTGGCTGCCTATGCTGGTCGCAAAGAATCCCCCAGCCATTCCCCCTGAACAGTGCGCCAGCACTGGTCATTGCATACAAGGCGGGGAATATGCTGTTCCCATTTGAGTCATGAAACTCTACTTCTTAAGCACTCGATCACTGTGCAAGCAAGATAGGTAGGTTTCAATGGACATTGATGATGGCAGCATGATGATTTCACCAATAACAGCAGCTGTGACAAATGACCACACAGAATATTCTGTTACTAATACTTTAGTAATGACTCCAGCGCCCCACAGGGAGCACACATGCAACAAAGATAAGGGAACTTGCATCAGCAGACTCCATCACTCAGTCTGGCACGGCTGGGCATCCTGAACAGGGCATCCCTGATTTTGAAAGGGCACTGACACTGCAAGAGCATGGGGGCGTACCAAGCCCCGATGTCAAGAAGAGCAGCCCGAATGCTCTTCCCCGGGTTGTTGAAGAGTACACATCCGCTATGAGACTCTGCACACAAGGGATGACGAGCGCCAACCCAAGCCCATTCCATGCTGAGAAGCTCATCGCCTACACAGCACGTCCCTTTGGTCATAAGGAGGATACAAAATAATGCGCATGTGCACTCAATCCGCTGTTGACCTATAAGGCATGCTTGAACGATGCGTCCGCAAAGTGATAATCAGGGATATGCATGATGTGCAGCAATATCTAAAGTGTTATGATTGCTCCATGCCTGAGTGAGTGTCGTTGACAAGCCGATGGCCATGGTCATGACTCCCCACAGGAAGCAGCCAAAGGCAATGATGTGTGTCCTGTCTAGCCTGTCTCCCAGCAGCCCTCCTGTCCAACGCCAATCAGCCACACTCAGGGCCAATATGAGCTGGTGGAAGGCATGACTCAAGGCGATAAGATGCACGCGACTTGACAGGTATGCTCGACAGATACAGCCCGCAGAAGCTCTAACAACTCAGCACAACAAAATTTACAGAGCTGTCGGGCTGACCTATTGGAGAAGAGAGCGCCTGCACAAGCGCCCTGGTCAGCGTTATGCTGCCGAGCTGGGCTGGTGTGGCGTTGAGGGACTGCCCGATGAACTTGTACGCTGCACATCACAGACAGACCTTCTTGTCAGAGGTCGGCCCCAAGGAGACCTAAACAAATCAGGGCAGATGTTTCCACTGTGTGCTAAGCTTGCTGCAATGTCTCAAACAGACAGCAGGGAAACCTCCACCAGTGTTGGCAATCAGCACTCCTATCTGAGACTTATGCATGCATATATTTCATTCGACTAATATTGACTTGCGATGCAAAGGCTGCCAGCTAGGGCGACTTGGAGGCCTGGAACACGTCAAGTGCAGACCTGCTGGCAGGATCATCTCATCCGCTTTCTCCACGATAAAGCTAAGCATGAGTGCAACCGTGGTCCGCACTTGCCTGCAGAACATCCATGGTTCAAAATGTTGTGAACAGGGTGTAACCAGGCATCCAATGCTTGAATGCATAGGAAACACATTTGCTAGACAGATCGTGTAGGTAATAGAGCAGTTGAAATAAAAAGCGTCCATCTTGACTAACCCTCCTCCCTGTGGGACACATCCAGATGTTCCGATAGTAGTTCAGGTTTGGATGATGCTTGGACGGCAGTTTGAAGCAGAGAGTACTTGAAAAGTACCTGCAACGAGCCTTCTTATCGTCCATCTCTCCATCCGTTTGCTTCGTTTGGGTTTGCGGCGTTTCGATTTGGACTGCCATTGCCTCCCCGCAATACAGCAGCAGAAAACTTTCACCTGCAGAATAATGAAACCAAATCACTTACAAGTCATGCAAAAACATCAAAGGAACAGACAACATTTTTGATGACGACCAGAAACTGCTGTGCCTAGTATAAAGTGCACCATTGGAGACACAAGGGGCAACTGACGCAGCCTGCCGGTACTTCGTACCTCTCTCGAGCTCAAAGGCGGCTCGCGTCCCGCAGCTCACGCAGCATTGCAGCTGCTCAGCGCCAAGAAATTGGTATGCACTCCCTGCCTATCCCCAGACACGACCCAAAACCGCAGATACCAACGCACGTGGGACCCTCGCACGACGAATAAGGCTGTCGACGTCAAAGTGAGCCGTGAATGCCAAATACGCACGATCCCCTTTCTCGACTGACTGGTGGCAACACACCTGGCACCTGTGCAACTCTCAAACTGTCCTGACGCCCTGGAGATTTGTGCTCGGACGGGCAACTGTCTCTGGCACCTGATTATCAACACTGCTGACTCGTATCCGATACAGGGCTTTCAACTTCCCCCTACTCCAAAACCTGTCAAGGGTTGTTTTGGTGTGGAAAAAATTGCGTCAAGATCCCCAATTTGCATGGAGATCCACTACGCACCGCCCGCTCTTCAAGACTGGGCTATTAGCGAAATAGTAGAGGCTGTATGCGAGGGGACAGGTCAGACACCACCAGGGCTTCTAGGATCACGGACTCCAGGGGTGGTTATATGCCTTCCATGAGCTTGCGTTGAAGCTCTTGATAAAGGTGAGGTGCAACTGCATATATTTTGGCAACAAGGAGGATATATTAAAGCGCAACGTAGATATGGTGAAGGGGTTGGATGTGTAGCTTTTGGTCTTGCACTCCTGAATGTGTCGAGGCGTTACTATGGGTTGGGAGAGACTTACTGGGTGGCGTTGTCCACGCTCTTGTTGACGCAGAAAATTTCATGCACATTCAGCGCATCTCTGTCTTCGTCCAATGTTCGTCTGTACGAGGCTTCCAGCTTGACAGGCTCCACGTAGGGTTTGTATTTCTGCACAGGAGGGGGGAGGAGCGCTGCAGCACAAAGCCATGCAGACTAAGCAGGATTGCACTTGTTCCAATTGATCCCATTTATGTTGCAGGATTTACTCAGTTGGATCAATAAAATGGGGCGGCCTCGTACACATGCGGCTAGGGATCCAGATATGGGCACATCCAGGATGGACAGGTTGGCAGGCCTTGCTGGAGAACTCACTGAGGCAGAGGCCCAGCGAGAAAACGACAATGAGAGGCAGGAGGGGACTAGCTCAGCAGCACGCAAACGCAAGAATTTGTCTCCAGTGCGTGCAATGCGCTTCAATGGTACAGCCTCAGGCGAAGCAGAGGCAGGCCCGGCTGCTGCTGGAGGAGGCAGGAGGGCTGCTCCTCGCGCACGCAAGACCGCAAGGAAGTCTGGCGGCACTTCGTCTGCCGCCGCGGCGCCTGCAGCAGAGGGAATTCCAGTACAGGAGCAGGGGGGTGCGAGTCAGCCCAAGCCGCGCAGGGGCCGCCCACCGGGTTCAGGCGCTCAGGCGCTCAATGGAGGAGTTGCAAAGCCCAAGAAGGCGCCGAAAGATCCCAACGCACCCAAGCGACCGAGGGGCCGCCCGAGGAAGTACCCTCTGCCTCCAGGCTTTCCCGGCACCCTCTCTGCGCATGCGGCCACCGCTGCCCGGCCGGCCGCTGCCCTGCCGCCACACCCGCGCGAGGTCACACGAGCTGCGCAGGCTGCATCGGCTGCGGTTCCTGTCGCGCGCATCGCGCACCCCACGGATCTTGTTCTGGAGGTCGCCGCCAACCTTGCGCTCCCACCTGCTCCAGCACTCCCGGTGCAACAGGAGCAGTGTGCGGCAGCGGCTCATGTGCAGCCTGTTCCGGCGCTTCCTCCACAGCCAGATCGCCAGCAAGGCCTGCTTAAGGCTCCTGCGGGGCACGTAGGGCTTCCTGGGCTCGGAGGTGCTTTGGCGCCGCGGCCGCCTGCCGGCGTGCTCAATCGCCCACCGCTACCGCGCGCCAGAGGGGTAACGGACCCGCCGCCACAGCCGCCGCAGCCGCTTCCAGCTCTGCCGTGGCGCGTCGCGCAACAGCTGTCCGAGGGCCCGCAGGATGACAGGCCGGAGGACAGCGCAAACAGCACTGTCGGCCCGGTGCACGGAGGCGTGCCGGCTCTTCCAGCGGGGCACGCCTCTCCGGTGAACTCCATCGAGGAGTGGCCTGCATCGCGTGCGGGCGCGGCTGCTCGGCCGGGCTCGCTGTGGGGCCGCCGCATCGCGCACACCGAGATGCTGCGCTTTGGTCCGTCGCTGCCGCTGGCGCCGCGCGTCCCCAAAAGCCCCACCGAGCGGCGCGCCGCCGCGACGCGCGCCCGCGGCTCGACCGACGAGGAGGGCGATTCTGGGCCCGGCTCTGACGCGGAGGCCGAGCCCACTGCAGCGCCAGCCGTGCGCGGCCGCGGTCCTGATCAGGCTGCTGCCCCGGCACCGGCAGGCCAGAACGGGGGCAATCAAGCAACAGAGCTTTGTGAAGGCGGCAAACTAGCCGATGCCGCCGGCCCGAGTGGTCAGCCGACCCCCGGCGGATCCAGCGGCACAGCCGCTCGCCTCGCCCAGGAGCCCAACATGTAATGATCTCCGATTCCCCACTGCTCAGCGATCTGCCCTAGCAGATCTGAATATTTGACTCATCTCTTGCAGCCAGAATTAGTGTTTCACTAGCTGCAGTCTCTCAGAACTGTGAATCAAGTCTGGTTGAGCTGCAGTATTGTGTTCTAACCGGACGTCCTGCATGCCGGCGAGAATTGAAGGTCACCCTATATGAAATCACCAAGGAGCATGAAGCACATCCACATGCCTGCATCATCAACGAGGGCCGTTGATCCGCATATCTGCTTTTGTGGCAGGGTACCGGAGGGGAGGGTTCTTCCGCCAGTTCTGAACTACCCGGGCAGTGTCCAGCGCACGCGCAAGGACCACACGCGCTCGCTCAATGTCATGGCGCGGTCGCTGCCGGAGGTTCCCGGGCCGGTTGGCAAGCGGCGCCGCCGGCCGCGCGCGCCGCACGCGCCGTCCCATAACCAGCCTGAAGGCGAGGCCGGCGCGCACACTGATATGCGGCCGGAGACGCCGGCAGGGTGCGCACTCAACATTGCCTTATTGCTTTAACAAAGGAGTCCATGTTGGGATGGACTCTTGTTCTGATAGCACATGGCTGACATGGTTGACTTTGCAGTGTCTGGACAAGTAGGGCACTGCAAACACCATGCTTTCTTTTGGTGCTAAGTTAAAGACAGGATGCATCCAAGTTGCCTGATCAGGCTCGATAGGATGTCTGTCATCTTTCTTGGGACAGGTGAGATTTGGGTTGGAGCTGTCAGCTGTCAAGCATTGCTAATGGCATGGCCAGTGCCCTTGGTTCTCTTCTGGTTATTTAAGCTTTGGATGGGCTGAGGCTTGCACTTTCTGCCACTCCAGTGTGACGCTCTGGTTTTTGTATGCCAACAGGGTGGTTCCTGGGGAGCACCCCGCTAGGCCTGAGAGCAACAATGCCGCCCCTGCCACAGAGGTGCCCGAGGCACAGGAAGCTGCTGCTGATGATGCAGTTGAATTTGCAGCTGCCGCAAACAACCATGAGGGGCAAATTGGTCCATCAAATACAGCTGGTGATAGCCTTTTTTGCCAGGACCTGAAATGTCCCGCATTAATGTGTCTCATCGGTGGATGACAATGCAGAATTTCTGGATTCTGCTCATTGTCTCCAAAGGTGAAGGCATGTATGGTAGGCAGTATCATGCATCTGGACATCTGCAATGCCTTCATAACCTGCACCGATTTGTGGATTGCAAGTGCAAGGAAGTTATTCACTAGCAGAGCTCGCCGCATCACAGGCTGCACACTATATTGCAGGCATTGCGGCTGGTAGCGAGGGGACTTCGGCAGGGCAGGCAGGTGGCAGGGGCGTGGGCACAGAGCCCTCTCCCAAGAAGCGCCTCAGCGGCCAGGGCACCTATGACATGCCCTCGCCACAGAAGCGCCTGCAAATTCAAACCAGGAGGGCAGCGGTGTGCCCTTCGCCTGCTTTGATTATGATCTGCCGCTGCTCTGCATCCGCTTGGCAAGTCACCATTTGTGCATGCGCATGTCATTGTGATGCTGTGGCGTTTCGCCCAGACATGCTTTCAACCGTTCTCATGCTGCATGTTTTCATTCCAATCAATGTCCTGAGCGATCTGTCAGTGAGGTGGTTGAAGGTCGGGGCCTCCTGAACCACTTCTGTTCCTGAGGATGTCTGCCCATTGTCCTGCCTTAATCCACTGACATCATCTTGTCAATGCCCCATCTGTGATGTTCGTAGATTTCTGACTCCTGGAATGTGTGGATGTGAAGGCTCAGGCAGCTGCGCATAAGGAGGGAGGCACGCCTCTGGATGCCGCGGTGACTGAACAGCAGCTCGAGTATGCCGGCACAGCTCCGCAGACCACAGATGTTGAAGAGGAGGGCCTCCCTGGACATGAGACCGCTGTTGAGGAGCAGGCAGGGGAGGATGATGCGGGTCAGGAGGATGCTGACACTGATAGGCAGCCACAACAGCAGGTTGAAGATATGGAGGAGCAGCAGGTCACAGAAGAGGGAAAGCAGCTGGAAGGGGAGATCCTTGCAGAGGACGTGAAACAGGTGAGTTGAACACTCGCCCATAGGCAGTTCATCTTTGGAGAGCTAGACACACAGCAGTAGTGTAGGGGGGCAGCAATGCCTAGCGTGCGAAGCATGCTTTACGTGTACCCGAAGCAGGGGTCAGCTTAGGATACCTTCTTGGTTTTTCAGCACTCAAGCACTGTCAGAGAGGTCAATTGTGACTCACTTGCATCTTGAAGTGTGCCGCACTTGGTTGCTGTGAAGTGTGCGGACACCCGCAACTTGCCTTTGCTGGTGTTATGAAGCAGGAGGGCAGCAACAGATGTTTGACTGTGTGAAAACTTGACAGAAAACATGTTCATCTTTCCAAAGAAGTGTATGCCTTCCCTGGCTGGTGCTGAGGGTGTGCGCGCACAGGCTGCCGGGGAGACAGACCAGGAGGAGCTCAACAGGCACCTGCTGCAACGCCTGGCAGAGGAAGCCACACTTGTCATCGAGGCACAGGATGCTGCTGACACCGCCATCATGGCAGGTAAATTTTATGGATTGGTTTATTTTTTGGGTTAACCCTGAACCCTAAACTATACAAAATCTACTTTAAAAAACCCCCTGGAATGCCATGACTGGGAACGTCTGTTGCTGTGCTGCTGAACAGCCCCTAGCCTTGTTCGGCTGGGAAAGCATGTAACATCAGTAATGGTGACTTTGCAGGTCATGTCATGTTCGTGTCATCAGTGTGTGAAGAAGAAAGCGCAGTGGGCTTTCTATTGTGTTCTGTGAAGCTTCGTGGACAATGCATGAGAACACAGCAAGGAGGCAACCAGGATAGTAGCAGATGTGGAGATGCGCTTGCCATGAAGAGGTTCTTATTGAGGAGGCAGTTGCGGATGCGCTGCACAATGGGATGAATAAAGGCAGGGGCATCTTGCTTCTGGACCAGTGCGATCGATCTATGAGAGCATATCTAGATGGTCAAAAACTGTTGTCTGATGGTGCAGAGGAGGGCCTGGAGCACTTGAAGATGCAGCACAGGCGCCAGGAGAAGATCTTCAATGACCACGAGAGTGCCGTTGAGGAGGTGTCACGTGCTCTGCAGGCGTCTGCCGAGTCCACCAAGTATGCCCAGCCTCCCATTGCATCTCCATCTTTGCTCACAACCCTTCCGACAGATGCAGTCTGTACCAGTGCAATAAGCCTGGGTGTTAGGCATATGCAGCTACGAGGGGCTTTGGGTGGCAGATGCTTCAGTACAGGCCCACCACACTGAGCTGTGCTGAAGTGCTGCTAGACTGGCATTGCGCTCACCTAAGGGCCAGGCCACATGGTGTTCTGTGAGAGCTTCATGTGCCGAGAAAGTGTCACGCTTCATGTACTTGGAAGATGGCATCAGTTTCAGGGCTGAGCTAAGTCTGTCCCCAATTCCCTGGAACTTGAGCGCCCAAAATGCGAAAATTGCCATTTGGAGCCAATTGGCAGAGGCATTTGGGCCCCAGAAGCCCCATTTGGACCCCAGAAGCATGGTAAGGCCCTGCTTGAGACATTGTGGAAGGTGGGGTGCTGACAATCATGCTGGATGGAACAGGCGCGTGCAGGAGACTCAGGAAAAGATTGCAGAGCTGCAGGAGGAGCTGAAGCGCAACATCGCTGCCTCGGAGGCTGCGAGGCTGCATGCAGTCGCCACTCTGCGCAAGCAGACCACGCTCAAGGAGGTGTGTTGCTCTCAGTCAGTCAACCACACCTTTTCCAGCCACCTAGGGCTGATCAGAGGTCTGACTCTGACCGTCAGAGTCAGCACCCAGCATCACATTCAAACATGCCCCATGCTCTGCTTTGTGTTGCTTGACATCTGAGTTGGGACCAATATTGTTGTGTTTCCCAAACTCAGGGGATTCCGAGGTTATCCTTGACGCCCTGACCTGGTTGTAAGCTCATCCGAGCTGAGTACGCCAGCCTGTTATTGCTATACTATCAGCGCCAAGGGTTCATAGGAGTTGCTCTGCAACGCATTAAGCAGGTGTTTCTGCCCCAACTGTAGTGCGTCGGGAGAGCAGAGCAGAACTCCCTCTCTCACAGAACCATCATGAGCTGGGAGGGAGCAACAGGCAGTGGGTAATGGGCTCTGAGATGTGCCTGCACCCTCATGGCATGCTTTGGAAATCCCTGAGGGAGCATGGCATTAGGCGCTCAGTTGAAGGACAGAGGGTAAAAGCAGCAATGTCTAACATTAATCTCGCCGCAGGACCTGGAGACGGCGCGCGCTGAGGTGGCGCAGCTGCTGCAGGCGCAGCCAGCTGACCTGGCGCATCTCAGCGCCAGCGTGGCGGCTCAGACGGCGCATGTGCAGAACCTGCGCGCGGCTTCACAAGAAGCTGCCAGGCGGCTGCAGGTCGTCCGCGACGACAAGGACCGGCTGCTGGGCGCGCTCGGCCGCCGTGGGGCTGCTGCCACCGCCGCAAGCAATGCTGCATGAGATATCATACTATCGAGTCATCACTCCAGCACATGCACAAGGAGCATGCGAAGCAGGAAGCATATCGATATGGGCTGTTGCAGGAGTGTCATGGGGGTGTTGCTAGCTGGTCAAATGCTTAATGATGTCGAGGCTCTGAACTACTACTTCTGAAGACAGTGCGGCGCTTTTGGATGGCCATAGTTGTCGCTTGAAAACAATGCACCGTGATGATGCTGGCCTGCTTTCTGCTGTGCTACTGTCACACTGTACTATAGGAGTTGGACCTCCCTTGGCAGTTCTGAGGAGACTCATGCCAGGGGAGGCGCTGTCCAGCACCTGCTTGCATGTGCACAGCACAGTCTGTGCTGTGGGGATGGAGAGTAACTCTTCAAGAGTTAGCACTGTCCGTACATATATTGTTTTGAGGTGTACTACTGTAGTACATGCTTGCCGTATGTCCACATGTCCACGCGTAGGTTCATGGTCACTGCGTCAGTTATTTGCCTGCTTTCTGGAGGGCATCATGCATCATATGATATAGCCGCATGTACGTGTGCTAGCAGCGCTGTGTAGCTTTGCAGATAAGTGCAGGATTGATCTGGGAATACAATCTGGAAAATTTCCTCTACAGTAAATTTGCCACGAATTAGGGCCCATGATGATGATAAGGGCATGTGTGCAACCAATGGATGTGTATCGACCCGAAGTGCCCAGCAATATGCAAGTGCTCAAGCTTGAAGTCACCACGGTGGTCCGGGTTTGTTTAGTGCTGAGAACGGCTATATACATGCTACACGTCACTCAGGGATTAATGTTGATATCATTTTGTTTCCAAGGAGATGAAGAAGGAACGCATAAACCAAAATCGTTTCCACCTAATTCTTTCTGGGAGCAAGCCTTGAAGGTGGATATGGGCAGCCGTATATGGCGTTCCTGTCGACGAGACTCAGCAGCATGGCTACAAAAGTAAAATCGAAGGCATCCTTCGCATAAAACAAAGGCTCTCGATATCCGGCTTAGATCTTCGAAATGATGTGACGAGATCTGTGCAATGTTCCCCATCGTTTGGTAACTACGCACATCTGGGACACTGTAGATCTGCTGCAGTCCTCTGCACCCACTGCTGCCTGGGGCTGTACATTGAAAAGAGTGCGTTCCAGATCAGTTCCTATGCATTACCGACCCCTTGAGAGAGACCATTGAATGGAAGTTGCGCGATTTCCGAGACCAGCGCGAAACCCTGTTTGCACCCCTTGTTGCCAAAGAAGACTAGAGGCAGGAACGCCGTGGTTACAAGGATGACTTTACCCCGAAGTTTCCTCTGTGTAGTGGATGGGCATATTCACCATTGAAGCAGTCGTGGCTCATGCAAAAGGGCAACCTTCATCGAGTACTGCATTCTGAAAGATGGGTGCCGCCATGTCCAGGCTGGGTACCATGGGAAAAAAAGTGTCCAAGAAGAAGCGTGATGCCGCAAAGAGGGCTACTGAGCGAGCCGCTGATGGTCAGAACGGGAAACCCAAATCTCCTGCAGCAACTAGCTTGTTGAACAGCACAAGGGAAGCAGGAGGCTGCCTGGGAGGAAGCCGAGCTATGCCCACAGTATGATGAAACCATGGTGACGCTCTCTCAGTCTGACGCCTCCTCTAGAGATCTCGCGACCAAGAAAAGAAAGATCTAGCATGTCCTGCAAGGTTGGAGTGGTTTCTTTCAGACTGCAAGATTGTTTGGTCTTCTATCCTTCGCTAGCAATCCATGCGTGCTTGTACAAAGTAACCTTCCACCAGAGCAGTTCGGCTCCACAGATCATACCTTTGACTAAAGCCATTGTGTTGTAGGAGCTTGCGAACTATGCCATTCGCTACTTTGCTCGCGCAGAGCCTCGGGTGTGTTTCTCTCCTTCCCAGAATGTTATGGAACGTCTGCAAGGGTGTAACTCTCTTGCCACGTTTTGTAGATTTGGCCTAATGAATATGAGCCCTGTGTGCTGCATTTCTGCGTGCCCGATATCGTTCATGAACTTGTCTGTTGCCTGTGCTTGCGTCCTGACTTCAGCATGATGCTGATGCACAAGTGTGTCTCTGTGCAGGCTATTTCGGATGAGCTGAGGGCCCAGGGCAATGACACGTACACAAGCATCCATGACGGCCTCGCCCCAACCATCTTTGCCAGCCGCCTGCAGACGTCCATGGAGCTGTATACCAAGGTGGGTACTGAGCTTTGAGCTGCAAATGCTAGACGTGGCTGATTTCAGCCTTACATCACAGAACAGTCGTCAGTCTCGCAATTTGCAACCAAGTTCTTATGGAAAGGTTTTGTGCACATGAGGAGGTCAGTGGGGCCTTTGCCTATATGTTGAGACCCTTTCAAATTTCCCGGAGTCTGCAGTGCTCCTACGGCGCTCAAAAGCACACTATGTATGTGGCTGATGATGGCAGTGCATATTTTTGTCTGGCCTGATAGAGACCTTGATAACACTTGGAAGATAGGCATCAGGCATCTTCTGCTGACTGGATGTGAGAGGCATGGGGGCTCTCACCCTCACACACCCAGACTCTGGGCCCCAGAGAGGCGAAGGTGCTTTATCTTGCACCCGCACATGATGCAGCAGGGGGCCCGGCTCTCACCAAAGCCCTGTAGCCGGCTTTCAAGTGTGTGCCAGTGCCATGCTGGCAGGTCTTCATGCTGCCTGGCAGAGGACTGGCAGACAACACATAGACAGTAAGGATTCTATTGTGTATAAACAGGCTGTTGAAACTGCCAACACACCGGAGCAGATGGCGAGCGCGTCAAAGAACCTGGGCTTCGCGCACCGCAAGCATGCATACAAGGAGAGCAATTTTGATGTGCGCATGCGCCACCTGTGCACATTTGTCCGCCAC
The DNA here is from genome assembly GCA_020887355.1 of Coccomyxa sp. Obi. Lineage (NCBI taxonomy): Eukaryota > Viridiplantae > Chlorophyta > Trebouxiophyceae > Coccomyxaceae > Coccomyxa > Coccomyxa sp. Obi. The sequence continues at coordinate 2,538,046 of AP024999.1, forward strand.
CTCTGCAACGCCTATGTCTTCGGGGCCGCCTGCAAGCCTGCTGCCTGGTGCGCGCTTCATAGCTTTGCATACATTTATGTCACAAAGCCATGTGCCATGAGCATGTCTTTGCAGCCGGCCATTTGGGCAGCTATTATGCTTGCACCTGCCGGTCTACCCCAGGTAGCTCTCAAATATTGCGATGCATTTCTCCGGTGTCTATATGGCAAGCTGGTCTTGCAGATCTGAATGTGGATTGTAAGTGACATGTGTACAACTGTATGTGGACCATTTTCATTGCACCCAAACATGAGGTTGACTTTGCATATCTGCCTGCATCTAACTTTTTGTTTTGTTCCAAGCTCTGCTGACAAGCGAGCATGCAGGAGTGTAATGCATGCAAAACTGAGAATAGACTCTTTGTTATGGGTAGGTGAGGGCACCTGCTGGTCCATGGGGGGTATTTCATGGGATGTTTTGTGTGCAGGCGTGCTGCGGTAGGTGAGGACGCAATGGGCTGCATCTAATTGGTCAAGGACGCGGTGAGCAAATGCAGCATCAAGCAGCGGCTACGCTGGCTGGAGAAGCTGAGCGCCGCCGTGTCTGATGCCTGGGCCTCGCAGAAAGCTGACATCACCCTCTTCCAGGCCGATGACACTGTCAAAGAGGCCCTCCTGGGTTGGTCCCTTTTATCACCTTGTGTCTCTGATTACAAGGTGTGCAGTCATACGTTCAGGGCCATGGGCTCGAATCAAAGAGGCCCTGCCAGAAGCATGCACTACAAATGTCTGTCTGATTTGCTGTGGGTGCAGCAAGGTTGCAGAGGAAGTCCTGCTGGGTGTCTCCATTACAATCCCATGATCTTGATTTCTCTGAGCACATGCGCTTGTCACTTGAACGAGTGACAAGGATATGTGAGTGCGCAGCACTGAGCGGGGAAGAGCTGGGGGCGGTGGACCACATGCTGTGCAAGCACCTAATGGAGGAAGCGGCGCGGCCGATAGAGGATGCGCTGCGCTTCAGTCGCGTGGCCAGCTACACAAAGGGCCACCATGAGGCGGCCATGCTCAAGGACGAAGCCGGTGGGCGTTTGGGCCGGTGGGCATTTCTGGTAGGCCGGTGGGCACACGTGGTGGGCCGGTGAGCACTAGTGGTGGGCGGGTGGGCACAACCCGTGGGCACTTGAACACTTGCTATTGGTGCCCACGGTGGGCCGGTGGGCACATGTGGTGGGCCGGTGGGCACTAGTGGTGGGCGGGTGGGCACAACCGGTGGGCACTTGAACGCTTGCTAATGGTGCCCACGGTGGGCCGGTGGGCATTTGCCCACAGTGTGGTCGGCCGGTGGGCACAACCGGTGGGCCGGTGGGCACTAGTGGTGGGTTTGTGGGCACTTGTGGCGGGCCGGTGGGCACTACCGGTGGGCACTTGAACACTTGCTAATGTTGCCCACGGTGGGGCGGTGGGCACTAGTGGTGGGCCAGTGGGAACTTGTGGCGGGCCGGTGGGCACTAACGGTGGGCCGGTGGGCACTAGTGGTGGCCGGTGGGCACAACCGGTGCCCATGGTGGGCCGGTGGGCACTACCGGTGGGCCGGTGGGCATTTGTGGTCGGCCGGTGGGCACAACCGGTGGGCACTTGAACGCTATATTTAGGGTTTAGGGTTTAGGGTTTGGGGCTTGGGCCCCAATAGGCAAAAGCCTAACTCGTATATAAAGGCTACAAACTGAACGCTCCGGCGAGTATGGGACCGGTGCGCGCTGAGCCGTGTGAGTGTCCCCTGTGAGTCAAGAAGAACAAAGCTATAAGTTTGCTTCCTCAAGGTGAAGAATTTCTCCAAGCACCCTTATTCATGCCAATGGATAGTGCCTAAGTCAAAAGCAAGCCGAGCAATCATGCATCTAGGCTCCTTAGAGTATCAAGGCAATGCTATATGAGAGGTCTGGGCTACTTTGGAGCACCAAGTACCTTGCAAATTCCGAGTGGCACTGTAAGTGGTGCAAGATGTTCGTGGTCTCAGATAGACATGAGTATGTCTAATCAATATGCTACACGTTTCGGCTCGTGAGAGCCATCAACAGGCATCAATTTGACACACACACTAGTCTATAAGACCACATAGAGGAATACCTGTGAGTCAAGAAGAACAAAGCTATAAGTTTGCTTCCTCAAGGTGAAGAATTTCTCCAAGCACCCTATGGCAATAAGCAACCCACTCAAGCATTGTCAATGGGTGAGCATCAGAGCTACAAGTCCAAGGACAAGCATACAGTGTTCAAGCACTCACGGTGTCATATCCTCCTAAATCAATTTCGTTTTTGCATTTTCTCACCTTATTCATGCCAATGGATAGTGCCTAAGTCAAAAGCAAGCCGAGCAATCATGCATCTAGGCTCCTGTGAACAGGCCAGTATTGGTGATCGTCTGACTTAGTTCGAAAACGAAATCACCCAAAGTGCAATTTAGCCCATCAATCACAAAGAGTAGATCATTCTCATACCTTAGAGTATCAAGGCAATGCTATATGAGAGGTCTGGGCTACTTTGGAGCACCAAGTACCTACGCATAAGTCACCAGCCCCTCAAAGAAGAGCATAAGAAGACCATTTCAGGGCAATCAGAGGCATCCAAAGGCACTAGAATATATCATATAATAACTATGGAGCTTTGAATCATCAAATTTGGCCACCTAGAAGCTCCAAAAAGTCAAAACAAGTCCATACCTTGCAAATTCCGAGTGGCAATGTAAGTGGTGCAAGATGTTCGTGGTCTCAGATAGACATGAATATGTCTAATCAATATGCTACGTGTTTCGGGAGTCAAAATCCCATCATCAGGCACGAGCAAATGAGCCACAAAGCACTCTCTTATAGCCGATCCACAATCTACGGATCCGTAGATTGCGGATTAAGGTTTCCAAAACCCTAAAATCGGTTTTTGCAAGGTAGGTCCACAGAGTACCACCGGTGGGATTTTTAGGGTTTATGGTGTAGGGTTTAGGGTTTATGGTAGCCACACAAGAGGAGGCCAAGCCGCCATGCGCTCAAGTGTGCACCTTTGCCCGCACCAACAACCCATAAACATTCTTTCCCATGGTGTAGCACACAATAGGCTTAGGGACATGGACACGAAATGCCGAAGGGCATGCATCATACCATTCCTTTATAACGCCCGGTAATGCACTAACCTCCGGCCCTCCCCCATACGGTATCTTAAACACCACGGGGGTGGGGCGCTTTCCCTTAGGAGGGTGGTAGCCATGTTCAACGGTGGCAAATACCTTGCGCAAAAAGATCGGGTGGAAGCCTCTCTCCCTCAAACGGGAGGAGAAGGCGCGACATATGCGCAAGAAATCCAACCGCTCGCTACAATTCCGAGCATACCTAATGAGCTCGGTGCGAATGAAGCCGCGCATGACATGCGGCGGGTGACAAGACCGGGATAAGATATACAAGTACTTGTTGAGGGCTTTTTGATGTACCCTATGCAACAAGTGATCCCCGGCCTTGTAAATAACAAGGTCAAGCATCTCCAACTCAATCGGTGAGCTCTTGAAAACGAGCTTAATGGAGGGATGCATGTTGCCAAGCGCTTTCCGCAGAACATGATATGGGATGTTCCTCAAGACCTGGACATAGAATATGTCGTCTAGAAAGCGTCCATACATGACAGGGCAAAGCCCCGGGCGACTCGCAAATGTTTTCTTCTCCAAGTGTGCCATGAAAATATTGGCAAGAGGTGGAGCAAGCGGAGTGCCCATGGCAAGGCCTTTGATTTGCTTATAGCACTTGCCATCAAAGGTGAGATAGTTGTTCATCAGAACAAACTTAATGGCTAGCTTGATGCATGCGGCCTCCTTCTCACCAATACGCTTCTCTCTGAGCGTCTGAGCTAAAGCCTCCACAGCATCCTCAACTGGTATGCTTGTGTAGAGGCTCTCAACATCGGCAGTGCTCAGCAAGACATTAGCATCAGCACTAAAGCGCACATCCTTAAGGCGGCTTATCAAATCAGCCGTGTCCTTAAGCACGGTAGGCAACTGAGCGACAATGGGCGCCAGAGTGTTAGCGCACCACTGAGACAAAGGAGTGGTGCACCAGCCACATGAAGCAACTATCGGCCGGCCTTTCACCGGCTCCTTGTGCAACTTTGGCATGATGTAAAAGGCAGGCACGCTAGATGATTCACTGATGTAATGCACAAGCCATTTCTTCTCATTGGCTTTCAAGCCAAGCTTGTCCATTGCAGTTACGCAGTGCAAAGCCTTGGCTTTGATCTCTTCAGCATCGAACGCCATCTCTGCTAGCTCCAGGTAGACCTCCGAGTCGCTGAGCTGGCGATAACATTCTAGCATGTACCAGTCCCGGCCCATGAGCGTTAAGCCCAAGTTCTTGTCGGCCGGTTTGACAATAATGTCGGGGCGGCGCCTTAAATCATATAAGGCCAACCGCTCCGCATGAGGCACATTAGAGACAAGCGGTGCAATCTTGTCTCCGGCAAACGCAGTTTCTAAACGCGTTTGCAGATCCTTCAGTGGGTCTTCAAGGCTGCGCGCGGCGCGACCTGGTTGGTAGTTTGGCTTGGGCACATGGTAGCGCGGGTCGAAGCTGCGTCCCGAGTCGTTGCCAAATTGTGCGCGCAAGCGAATGGTGCGTCTGAGTCCCTCAAAACCGGTGACATAATCCTCATAAGGGGTAGGCATCGGTGGTGAAAGAATGAACTTCCCGCCTCTACTCAAGGCGGAAGCAAGCGCGTAGGTCATGGTGAAATCCGAAGGGAGTAACAAAGCATGCACTCCCTTGAGGCGCTGGCGGCTGTCAAGCTCGCGCAGCGTCTTCTGCCCGAAGGCAGACAGGATGCTCAGCGGCGTGGCTCCGTCCTGGAGCCGCCGCCGCCGCCTACGCGCGCGCTTCCTCCGTGCATGCCGCTTGGAGGGCGGTGGGGGCGAGCTCCCCGTCCTCCCCTCCCATTTCCCTGGAAGGGGTCGCGGCGCTGGTAGTGGCGCGGCTCGCGGCTAGCGCGAGGAGACGGTGAAGGGCCCCGAGAGTGCGGGCGCGAAGGTGAGCCGCCGCCGGCTCGAGGGGGGCGGCGGCGCTGCTGCCCCTTGCCCCGGCCGGGGAAAGGGGTTTGCGGCCGCTCGTGCGAGTGGCCACGAGAGGCCGAACGGGAAGCCGAGCGGGAGGCCGAGCGCGAGGCGCCGTGAAAGGTGTCGCGGCTGCTGCTGCGCCCGCGAGACTGCGGGCGAGATGTGCGCCGGCCTTGCTGTGGCTTGCCGTCCGCGAAGGTGACGCGCCGAGGAGACGGTGATGACCGGCGCGCGGGCTTAGTGCTGCCGAGGCGCTTGGCCACGGCTTTGTCGACCAAGTGCTGCAGCTGTACAGCGGTAGGCTGCTGCTCGAACTCCATGCGCCGCACTTCCTTCTCCTCCATGCGTTTTTTCTTCGCAGCGGCGGCCTTCGCTTCTGCGTCGTCGAGCTCAAGGAATTTGAGCTTGAGCGCGAGCTTGAAGACCTCCTCTATATTTTAGGGTTTAGGGTTTAGGGGTTAAGGGTTTAGGGTGTAGGGTTCAGGGTTCAGGGTTTAGGGTTTAGGGTTCAGGGTTTAGGGTTTAGGGTTTAGGGTTTAGGGTTTAGGGTTTAGGGTTTAGGGTTTAGGGTTTAGGGTTTAGGGTTTAGGGTTTAGGGTTTAGGGTTTAGGGTTTAGGGTTTAGGGTTTAGGGTTTAGGGTTTAGGGTTTAGGGTTTAGGGTTTAGGGTTTAGGGTTTAGGGTTTAGGGTTTAGGGTTTAGGGTTTAGGGTTTAGGGTTTAGGGTTTAGGGTTTAGGGTTTAGGGTTTAG